>AP027104.1:38537266-41385485 GCA_028142955.1 Pinctada fucata
TTCATTTAAATACCACCTCATACATTGTATCAAATAATGAAAGCTTCGTTTGTAAAACAACCCCTGCGCGCAATAATTTATGTGAGTCAGTAAGTGCGAAGGAGTGGCTTAGTAGAGTAAAACCACGTTATAGCCTTTCTCCCATTCATAAAACCACAGATACGCCGAGGAGTTCATGTCAACATAAACGATTTATCCCTACAGTGTTGTGTTTTCTTTTTCATTAACCACATGCATTTACCAACAGATTTGAACGGTTTGACGCCGTTTCCCGACTCTCCACAAAATATGACCGAAGTATTACCTGGGGAAAGAGGTGTCAGTACAACGGTCCTAAGTGAAACCACCGGTGGTGGCAGTGGCGAGTTTATACGGACAGGCAGCCCCAATTTTGTGTGTACCCCCCTACCCACCCATTGGAGGTCCAATAAGACCCTTCCTGTAGCATTCAAAGTTGTGGCAGTGGACGTTAACGTTAAAGATGGGACAAAAGTTTTGGTCTCAGCAGGCAACGATGAAAATTATTGTTCGGAATTAAGGAATTCTACAGCTTATATGAAAAACCAAGTGGCGAAATTCAACGACCTCAGATTCGTCGGACGAAGTGGTAGAGGTATGTCGATTTCTTAGCCTGAAATAATTAAATATACGTAATGTACATTATTCTCTGTTTTTCGTATATGTTTGTCAAACTTGTATGTAAAAATACTGAGTAATCTATTTGTACCTGCTCAACTCTTACGAGGCCTGCGTAGGAACGGAACATTGTATTTCCCCTGTACTATCTTTTGTGTTTTGCCTTTTCGGATCAAGTGAACCGAAAAAAGATAAGAAATTAAAACTGAAGTAAACATACTTAAGGAGTCCCTCCTTTTTTCGGGGAAGGGTAAGAGGAACAATGATGAGCTCATGCACCTTTTACATACATATGATACTTTACACCTAACTATGGTTCGTAGAAATGAAAATTCTGTAGGGAAATTCCATGATACGAAACTAAGATATATAAAGGAACATATTGTATGTGAAAATAAGTATATATTAACGTGTTTACGACTTATTCGTCTTGGTCCGTTGCCGATATTGCGTTCACTATGAGTTGAGTGCACTTCCTCGTATGAAATACCTGTCTATTTGATTAATGGCCTTTTTCTTCTCTTGACGGAAAACGAACATGACCGTTTCCGATTCTGAAACTTACGTCATGCATAATATAAGAAACGTCATTTCATTCAAGACGACCATTGTTTATTTCAGAAAAGGCGGACTCGTTTTTATTATTCCAAATGTCAAGTTCCAAACTAGAATTTTATTAGTTAATCTGTTTAAACACGCATTCATGGGATCGTGAATCATGTTTGTTATTTAACACAGAACTTTAACTCTTTGAAACTGAAGAAAACAAACATTACCTAGATAGGTGGGCGAAACGCAATTTAACCTTTGTGTGGGCGTGACTATTGAAATTTAATAGTAGTAATGACCATATATGGGATACTCGTAGTAAAATCTATCACTCGAGTAGAACAAAGTTTCGCAATCTTTGAAATCAAATAAGAAGCTTGTTACACAGGTAGAATTTCCTTGTGTGTTACATGTATTGCTAAATGATAGATCAAATTTATCATCAACGTTTACGGAAAAAGAGAATATTTTATTTCCCTATTCGTGATTTAATATGTAAAAACAAGTAAAGTGGAATATCAATTCTCGGTTAATTGTAATTTCTACTACGAGAACATTTATCATATTTTTCTTTTGACACATGATTTAAATTCTCGAAAAATGAAAGAAAAAAAAAAAGAAAAAATAAATCCCAACGTAATGACACAAAATCCAAATGTACTACCATCTTTTTCTTCTTTTCTCTTCTATGGGAATAATTACATTCGTCCCAGAATCCAAGAAAATACGCATGCAATTTTTAACAAAGAAATCTTCGCCTAGCTATCTTAAGAGAGTTTCAGATCCCCTTCTTTAACGATGCGAAATTCGATACATCCAAGGAAATGAAAAAAAAGTTAGCTGTCAATCGTCAACATAAAGGGTAGCTTGCGGGCTACCTCCCCCCAGCGTGCCTGGCACACCGCAGACAGAGCGGGCTGGGTTGGGGGAATTAGGCCTACCACTGTGGTTTTATTTTTTCTATTTGGGGTTTTAATCGATAATCTTTTATACTACAAAATTGACTGATACGACAAAAAGATAGAAATAAGACGAATCAAGCTGTACGCATACTCTTTTTAAAATGAATGACACTTTTCTCCAACACAATGCAATCTCTCTTTCTCTCCCAATTTCAGAATCTCTACAGCGAACTTTAAAATCTTTAAAGTCATCATTTACACAAATGAAATGTACAAATCCACATAAAATTCCCAACCAAACAAAGTTAATTAAACAAATACACCGCAAATTTATGAATTTCATATTTTTGCAAGAGACCCCTTACATATAGTTACATGTCTTTTTTATTCGTTGGAATAAGATACAGAAGTAAAGTGACGAGTGAAAAAAAAGATGATTAAGTCCCCTCCTCGCCCCTTAAAGAAGATGAAAAGAAATAGTGGTATAATGATGTACTCTGATATGCATTGAGATCCCGGACAGTGGGGCACGTCCCAGTGAACTACACATATATAAGTACATGTACAGACATTCAAGGAAATGCAAATGACCTTATGTAATATTTGTATAATAAAGTGATGTAAAAGTAAAGACGTGGTCTGTATAAGGTCAATTATATGTATGTAAATATGCAATTTCAGACATATTCCACGTAATCTGGTGCACGGTTATTAGATTGATTTCCTGAAGGTAGTACGTAGGTAAATTTTTAAAACACATTTGGACCATTTTCTTTACCACCCATGTTCAACAAACCTACATTCATTCATACATTTGCCCTATTTTGCATGTACTGGTGCACTTTATTTTCTCTATATACATGTACCTTTTCCGTATGTCACTCCGTCGGTCTGTCCGACAGCACCAGGGATGAAATTACCCAAGTACACTAAGGAGATACAAAATTGCTGGATCCTATTTGAATGTAAGGAGGGGGGGGGGGGTGTCTTTAGATAAAAATTCAGAGGGTACAAAATGAATATTAACCATGTATTTTATGGAATTATAGCTAAAAGCAAAGACGATATTTGAAGGGGATGGAAATGATATGCAGAATTCAGAAAGAAAGAAAAATAGCGAAAGAAAAAACAGAATGACTATCTATCATTCTGCTTGAATAAACTCTCCACCTTCTGTGAAATAAATACCCTTTATTCTCTATAATTACGATCATAAAAATCGAAAAGCCGAAAAGAAATAATGTCTAAGCCCATCGAATCTTCCGTCTTCGGAGTCCGTTCTCGAGTCGAATTTTAAGCATGACTTTGGCCTTTGAAACGAGAAATTGTAGCTTAAAGTTATTAATGAATGTGATCTTACGACCTCTTTGCCCATAAATCGACCTTTGTATTGGCATAATAACAAAGAAATATGCTTTGGAGACGCATGCAAATAAGAGGATAGTCTAAACAGGTCATTACAGCGACATATTCAAATCAACACTGTTAGTGCCGGTCATTTTACAGTTAATTAACTCTCAACGGAGGCAGGTTTGACAAAAATCCGTTATAAAGTCCATAAATCTTGGCCCCCTTCTTACTTCAGTCGATCTTTTATAAGTCGGACCAAATGGCTACAAATGAACGATATGCTATACTTTTTAAGAGAATCTTGAATCCATCCTTTTACGTATTTTCTGATGATTTTGATGCCATTTTTGTAGGTAAAAGTTTCACCTTGACCATAACAGTATACACCCACCCACCTCAAGTTGCTCTGTACCAGAAAGCCATCAAAGTCACCGTGGACGGACCACGTGATCCAAGGAGTAAAGTCAGTAAGTAAAAAATGAAGTGCTTGCTTGGATCTCTTTATTTTTCATTTACAGTCTATCACAAGAATTTGTACATGTTTATCCATGAATGCATATTCTTCCCCCAAATACCACAAGGAACTGCTTTTCTTGGCTTTTGTGCGGGTTGAGATCATTGTCGTCTGCGCACATGCGCATTGATGTCATATTGAAGACGCGCGGGGATGATTCTTCCTTCATTTACATATCTTAATCAAACAAACGATACTCTTTTCTCTCTTTGTGTTACGTAACACTTTTGAATACACTTATTTAATCTCCTCCTTTTTTGTAAAAAGAGATTTCTCGATTACAACATCTGTCGATCCTCTGACGCTTCGCCATAGTCGACAATAACTTGAAATGGGCGATGAAATACATCTTTGTCATTTTGTTCCTGGTTTCATCCGTATCATTATCCTTGATTAAGCTCAGAAGACGCCGATTTGATGTGCATCTCCGGTCTCGACAAAGTCTTTGTATATATTTTTGTGTTTTCATTCAGAAGTGAAATTGGCGACATATGGGGGTGGCTCAATAAGTTCACACTTTCGATGAAAAGGTGTCGTAACTCTCTTTCATATTGGATTAGCGAGGAAGCGCAAAACTTACCACTTTTTTAACCTGGCTTTCACATTAGATGAACAGGCGCGGAACCAACAACTCTTATATGAGAGAAATTGGGAGCTTCTGTTTCCTCCTTCAGATCAAAATAAAGGTAAATGTACATGTAGAAGGAACATTTTTAATAAGTTTTCGAACAGCAAAACACGCAGGAAAGATCATTTTCAATCCATAACCCAACCCAAATCATACTTCCTTTCATCTACATGTACTACCCTGGATCCGCTTATCGTAAAATATTGTCTATAAAAAAATATAATCTATACTCAATATGATAGCTGCAATAAAAAAAGTGTTTCGTGCTTTTAAAATTTTCACAACTTCATAAATCGAGTGGACTAAGTAGGTGGTTAGTAAATGTTTTTTTGGGAAATAAAAATCCAATAAATTTGAAATCTGAAATATTCCGTTCGGAAGTCATTTGCATTCTGTGTTCAGTGGATTAGTAATCCTTTTTCCCAGCGCTGTAATTCAGACAATGAAAATGGATGTCCTTGTTGAGAATGGGCCCTGTTCATAACGCGTTTGTGCGGAAGATGCACGTGCGCTTGTGAAGATTTAAGATTATTGACTTTCATTTCCATGAAAATGGTTACTCGCTTTTCTTTGATTTGTTTGAACTTTGCTACAGTTAGAAGATAAGATCCTATTTACTTGGAGTTAAGGTCGCCAAAAACTCAATTTTATGATGTGGTACATCACCCTTAGATAAATTCAAATGCGCATGACGAAAAAGAGGAACGATCTTGATCAAAATCGGACCAGGGAACTCATGTTCATAAACTCTGTAACTGCATGTGCTATTATCATATGATCGAGGTACACACTGAGCGAAACCAGCGAAATGTAATAGCGAGGGCCGCGAAGCTCAAGAAAATCATGAAACCACAAATCTCATGAATCAAGATTTTGATCTGCTTGTTGAGAAAAAAATTGGAAATCGGAGCATGAAAAAAAGATACAATCGAAAAGAGAGAAAGAGAAATTAGAAGAATACTCATAAAGGTAGACATTTTATCTCTCACACGAACACATCTTCATAAACCGCGGCTCCGATACGTAGATCTGTAGGTCAGTACGTCCTACTCGCAGGACGTATCGGAGCCGCGATTTACGAAGATGAAACGAACACATTTTATACTAAATAAGTAGAAAAGAAGATTCTTTTAGCAGCCCATTGCATGAGGAGGTCGGTATCCCTTGACAATTTCAGATACCATAAATTCCAATATTAATGCGAACATGAACATTCATGCCATGGTATCAGTTGTAGAAAACGCATCAATTACGAGCTTGTCACTTTTAATACATTCAGGTACGATGTAGATCTGCATACACCTGTAATAATGCAAAATCTATCAAAGAAAATATGTTTTGACAGCGCAATAAATAATCTTTGTCAAAATTTTACGTCAAAAAGAAAACCTCAATCCAAAAATGTACCTAACGACACTTTTAAACAATGTAAAATGACAGGTGACAATTTATATATCTTATTTCTTTGAAATGTGTAAACATTCATCAAGAAGTTGTTGAATTACTTAAATTTTAATTAATGAAATTTAGGGGCGGACACAAGATTTCCTTCCGAAATAAAGGAGGGGGGGGGTGGCTATAAAGGGGGAGGGGGGCTCAGCTAAGTTTTTTTTTCGGTCGGATACGCAAACGTAAAAAGATATTAACAAGTTCCAGCTTCAGGGAGGGGTCATATCCCCTCAAATTCACCCTAGAGCCGCGCATGAGATTAAACAGCGCTTAAGATTCTGGTCACCTTTTTCATTATTTTAGTTGGAAACTGAGGATTACAGTTGAAACTTTATCTATTTATCAAAATACATCCTTTGTTTAGTATATTTCATATTATGAACTGATTTTCGTTTGTAAAAACTGAAAATTTTACGATGTGCCACGATACTTTAATTGGAGAATTTTACAAGATGATTATGAAAAATGAGACAGAAACGGGCTAGATATTCTTTTTCCAAATAATGGAATGGGAAAAATGATCCGAACTTGGGGGAGCTTTAACGCAAATGAAAATGTAACAACCAATTATTCTTTCCCAAAGAAAGTATCTTTAAAATACCGTTAAAGCATCTTTATATTTTTGGGAAAATTTAACTGCGTAAAATAGAAAAGGGAATCCCCTAGTATCACATGAAAACTGAAGAACTTAGTGTTTTTAGCGTGTTGTACATAAAAGGTCATATTTGTTTACGCCGTATATGTTTGTACATTGACGTAAAACCACGTCTTTACTTTGCCATAAATGTCAGATTTCACGTGAGCGTAATGATGCATGATCAGACATTAATTAGTGCACCTTTATTTATCTTCTTGTTGTTTCTAATTGAACTTGAAATCCCCCTTCTTGGAAAACAATACACCATATTGGTTAAAATTTTGTGCTCCATACATTATGTAACAAGCGCGGATCTACAAAAGGGGAGTAGGGGATCAAGACCCTCCCTTGAAATGGGCAGCAATCGAAGTTTTCCCCGGTTTTACATCCGCTGAAAGGTTTAATCTCCTAACCCCCCCCCCCCCCCCCCCTTTTTCCTCTGAGAAAATCTAGATCCGCCCATTTTTATATTATCCTTGTAGATTTTAATGATAATTTTTCCTTATAGAATTACGCACTGATGACCGAAGGATGCGAGGTCCCTTGGATTTTGTCCCCGACCCCATGGAGAGTAGGCGGTTTTCCCATGTATCAGACTGGACGGGGCCCGTACGACGCCCTATATCACACCCAGGGGACACCACAAGACGGGTCTTACAGGTGTCTTCAGATACCAACGGATTTCACCCCACGGGTAAGAAGAAAGCTCAAATTCTCATAGTTTAATTTAATTTTTGAAATTCGAAGTCAAAATTCCTATTCTTGAACTAATAATAATTTCGCTTTGATGTTGCGTGTGAGCCAAAGAGACACTTCAAAATAACTTTTATATATCAAATAGTATCACACGGGCACTTTCCCTCAAACACTTGGTTAATCCCCCTTTTATATAAAGAGGAGAAAATCTGCAGTTTTAAAGTGCCTGTGACGACATTAGGGAAAACTTTTTCCTTCTATTGAGAACGTAAATGTTTCATTTCAAAATACTTAACTATCAATGGAAATACGATGGAAAATTAATCAATGTTAAACAAGAAATGAGTAAGTCAAATATTGTATGTATCAGTTTGGAACAGATGCTTTTCATGATAGGTTAATGACGAAGAAATGAATCATATTCATGTATTAGTGAACTTACAATAGACAATGAGGAAGAGCCATAATGTTGCTTCCAAATACCATAAGAATTGTTCATATTTGACTTATTTTTCAATGTTTTCTTCTTACAGTAGACCCCGTGCCCAAGAGAAGCCACTGGAGTTTTGACTCCACCCCTTACCCTGTCATCACTACTCACTCTACAGTCCCATCCTACTCACAGTCACAACCACTTCCGGTTTCAGGTAAAATTCACTTGAAGTTCGAATATTATGCTTGCTAACGTTTAGACCTTTTAAAAAAGTTTTGTTTTAAAGAAACAAAATGCTGCTAATCGTACTCCGTAACAAAAATAAATTTTATCGTCGAGAAAAAAAAAATTTTACATTTTAAAAAATCTAAGCTAAATGACGTGCTCCTAAACGCTTTGTATGCATGTAGCTTTTCTGTGGTAACATTTTCCTTCTATTCCCCTTTTAGTTCCTCAAATCACCCCATCAGCTGCTCAACAACTTGAACAAGTGCTCCAAGATAACAGAATTCCAAATATCACCAAAGATTCCTCTCAGTTAGACATCCTCCCACCCCAAGACAGAACCATGCCAGTCATCATTCCAGGACATCAAAGACCGGAAGTCAATCCTCTAGAACATAGGTCACATGATCAGAGGCTCTCATCGTCAGTCGACTTATTCCCGCGCTATTCCGATGTTCGTCTGCAAGAGCCAAGAATTACGGAATCTAGGTTTCAAGAGTCTCGCCCATTGTTTGGTTCCTCTAGTCTACTACCATTTGCATCTGCAAACACAAATCTAGACATTTTGCGAGAAAGTGCTATATTGAGAGAAAATATCACGCGTGAGATCACCACACAACACAACACCTACCCAATGTCTACACAAGATATACAAGATCGTCTGAACCAGCCCACCACGATGAGTTCATCCATTCTGAACACGTCGCCAACATTACCAACAAGTTTTCTCTATCCTCATATCTACTCACACACTCCACAGTTTCAATCGGGTTTGTACCTACCAACCGAGGAGAGGACATACACGGTCCTGGGTCAGAGGTCAAGCGATATGCCTGTACGGATTGAGCGACCCTTGTCAAGTACACCGCCTCGATTACCATTGGAAGCACCACCGAGAACTCTGCTACGAGAAGAAACCGAGGATCATATGCGAATGGAATCGCAAATTCGAGGAACGATGACCATTCAGCCATTGGATGCTCCAAATCCGAACGTGAATAACTCTCCACCGCGTCAGAGCGCCAGTCATCATCCCGACGCTTCGGTTGTATGGCGGCCATATTGAAAACTTGTATAGTCGGCAAACATCTGGACTAAAATTTGTTTTGAGCAAGTTGCCTTCAGCTTGTGATGTCGTTTTGTCGTGCCATAGGACTCGACGTTGTCGGGAAATACAGACTTTCCCAGTCAATAGAAAGAGAAGTTGGCTGTTTGTACCTCAGTCCCTACATTTTCACGACATACGGACATACATACATACAGAATGGCTCACAGTATTGATAGTTGCTAAAATCGACGTAATGAATCAAGGAAAGAGGGTATTCTATTGACTTTGGGGTAGACGGAATTGTGTCTGATTATTGCATTAGACAGAAAGGTGCTAGACTGGTTTTTTGAAAGATGACTTAATTATTTATAAGTCAAAAGAAAGAACTGTGATCTCAAGAGTATTTTTTTCTCTTTTTTTTAATTGATATTATTCCATAGTATTGTCTTGCTTTTTGTTGGTATGAAACGATATCTTGTTGTGTCATTTTTTGATCTCGTTTGTGTTTTTTTATCTTACACGATTACTTGCAATTTGTATACATCTTTCTTAGGACTTTCTTTAAACGCAATAAACTCATCTTACAATACATATTTTTAAATCATGAAAATCACGAACTTTGGTTATGAATAAAAATAATAAATTGATCTTTTATTACTCGAAGTCATTTGAACAACAGCATAATTATTGTCTACTGAAAGATATTATATCCCAGTTTCACGACATTTCTTATAATTATGATTTTTGTAAAATTATGATTCTACTATGAATAATCATCATGTTATTTATATTTTGAAATGGGTATTTTTTTAATCAAATAATTTTTATGCCCCTGTTATCGGAGATTCGGGAACAAATAGTGCTTGGCCTGTCCGGTTGTCTGTCTGTACTTATATTCTGACAAAGCCGTCGAGAAGGGCATTTATGTTTCGCAAAAACATTTTTGTTACTTATATGAAAAGAAAATGAAGGAAATATGCATTTTGAGGATCATTTTCTCTTATCACAACACAATGCTTTGTTCATGTGAATATATTTTCGACGAAAATGCAGAATTTTGATTTAGATGTCATTTTCGTAAAAGTAAAATTTTCTTAACGATATTTTGATGTCCAGAACGTCTTTAAAACATATCTTCACGCATGAATATTGAGTTTAAAGGAACTGCAGTATTACATTTTGACCCATACGGTGGTATTATGTATACACATAACATGTAACGTACACAATTTTTGTCTTTACTTGTAAATTACGTTCGTCAATCAAACCCTTGTGTTAAATACGGATATCCGTGACGTAAGGAGGGGAAATTACCCACCGACTTTACTTAAAGCCGCATATTTTCATCTTGTTGATATATAAAATCTGGATAAATACTCCTTTACCCATTTACAAATTGTACCACCCTGGTGTGCATTGTCCTCATTTAAAAATGGGCGGATCTAGAATTTTTCAGATGGAGGGGGGTCTAGCACATCAGGGAGGGTGCAATCTGTGATTAGGAACAAATTTATACGTAAAAACTGGGGGAAATCAGCATCAGCTTTTTTGGTTAACCCCACCTTACCCCTCTAGATCCGCCCTTATTGTTTGAAACCTGTCAACATATCATCTGTACAGTTCTTTTTTACGGGCATTCTAAGAAGTTAAGGAGACTTCCTTGGTGGTTTGAAGGGACCTTGAATTGAGGAAGTGGTACACGTAAGACACTGCATTCTGAGAACAAAGGATAACACCATTGTCAACATGATGAAGTCAATTTGTACTGTACAGTGCTAATTAATTACGAAATGAGGATGTTCTTCGATGACTATTTAAAGTGATATTTTTTCTACCCATTATTTGTACGTCTTAGCTTTTTGTACGTAATTATGCGTTGACGCACTATTGTGTGGTAACAAATAAAATGAATAGAAACCTTACAATTTTATTGTCTGTTTCTATGGAAAATGCTCATTTCAGAAAATAAAACAAACAAAAGATGGCGTTTAATCCGGATTTATGTACCAGTCTCTACAAATAGAAGAACAAGAAAAACATAAAAGGATCTCCAATGGAACCTGCATGTACATGTTACATGGTAATATTTGAAAATTATGAATAATTGAAAATTGTCAAATGATCACTTCGAGAAAGTAACTTGAACACTTCTATGAGAAATTTGACATTTTTTAACGTTATTCATCCTCAGAAACCCAGGCTCAATTGCGTTTACACTTAAGATATTCATAGAGTAAGCGCAATCGAGCCTGGGTTTTCGAGGATGAACGTTAGTATACAACTTCTGAATATTCCATCAACTAAGTGACAGTATATGTACAAATTTACTGTGAACACGACTATGAGAAACAAAGACTTTTAACCTCGGTACTACCGTCTTTCAAATTGTTCCATAGTGACCTAATTTTGTACTTTTGCCTATGGCGGCGCTAGAGCTTTATCTACAGATTCGGACGAATATAGGGGACTATTATTACTTCACATCTTCAAAGTTTCATTAAAATACCTTCAGTGGTTCTTGAGAAGAAGCCGAAAATCTGAAAAAAAAATATCGACAAACGAAGCGCTATGACAATATTTCACTTGAGCCTTTGGCTCAGGTGAACAAAAAAGCCTTCTTTTATGAAATTTCAGTTTTATGGAAATTCTGAATTGAACGAATAATTCTTTGATGTAAACATTCTGTCAAAAGCGAACGACTACTCTTGGCTCCACCCGCTTGAATTTTACGGAGTTGACTTGAAATTCATTCGATTTTGAGGACTCAAACTTTAAATAAATTATTGGCATAAACTTGTTTTCCAAAATACAGAGTGTCTGATAAGAGTAAAAACGTCAAATAAGTTATAATAAAATACACGATAGACAATGTGTCATATTTACAGTTATATATATGACTTGATGTCCGTCAAACGCTGTCATTGGTTAATAACGATATTACGTCAATTATTGACGTCAAGCACTGAACGTTATCATCTGTGGTCGTGGCTTTGAAAGAAGACATCTTTCAGTTATCTTATATCGTTGAATTATTGAATGCTGAGTCGGGTTATGAAAAATTTGTGTGGAGGGAATGAGGACATTCGTGTAAAAAAAATCTAGTCACTGCAAGCATAGAATTGCATGAATCCAAAAATGATCGCACCATCTAATACTATTTTGTGGATCAACGCAGAATTAATCAAGTTGCAAACAAGGTCATAAGCGACACAAGCTTGCAATATATACATGTAGATTTCAAAGTGAAGAACAGCGGAACTGAAATCAAACGCATGCGTAGGAGATTGCGAATAATATGTCAGCTTGGATTTGTACGAGCACTTTATTTGTTAAAAATTATAATATTAAATGTGTAGAAATGATAGAGATGATACTATCATATATACTAATGGTTGGTGAGTACAGTAAATTGCAATATTTCTTCCAGGGGGGAGGATGTTTGTGTTTTTATTTGTAAAATAATAAGAGCAATAAATTAACGGAAAAAAAAAGCTTGACTAGACCTTTGATTATTTGTGATACATGTAGATGAAATATGATTTTCGTCATATATTTTTTAAAAATCCCAGCCTTATTAATCCAAACCTGGATAGCTTTCCGGGCAGACTTTTTGTTTGAAAGAGTACTTAAACTGACTGTCAGATGGTCAGATTATTTGACGATAAATCAGCCCAATAAAGTGGAGTACTCGCCAGATGACTCTGGAACCAAACAAAGAACCTCAAGTGCCCCTTCTGAGGTCGGCCCCTTAAATGGCTTTTCAGGGGAATCCGGTAAGAGCCTTCCTACAAATATAGACTTCTCAGCAAACAGAGGCAAAACGATGGGCTACTGCTGTTCATTGTCACTCAACATTCAAGCATTTCGTTTGATTTTCATAAATTTTCGTCATTAAAATTTTCCATGATTCGGGGATTTGTTTTTTTTTAATTTTAAAGCATGCATCCTGAACATGCTGAATATGAGCTTATCTTAGTTTATGAATCGTTTGATATGATTTTCATTTAGATTGTCATACTACGAAAGCCTATTGACCTCAAAGGGTAGCTGAGAAAATTATTTTTTCGCATTATAACGCGAAAGTCTCGCGATATTACGCGAAAGTTTCGCGATATAACGCGAAAAATACCACTTGAGCTCAATAGGCTTTCGTATCATAATGCATGTATTTAGAATACAATTTTAAAGAAGACAAGATGGAGAAAAGGAAATTTATTATAGAAAAAAAAAACTTAAAGACAGTATGAAATAGTCCCGGGACTTTGTTAGTCATGAATAAGGTATATATTATGATAATTTTCTATATTCACAATAAATAAATAAATATATATGTGCATTGATGACGTGGGTAAGACTCTTCTTTCTAAGAAAACATTGGGAACGGAAATACGTGCAGTAAGGTAAAAAAATGACAGTGATGCACTAAAGGTATCCATACTGATCACCAACAGGAGCGGATCTAGTGTATAAAAAATGAAATTTTATCTTTTCAAATCATCCAAATTAAATGGTCTTCAAATAGTCTTAAGTTACGAATGGATACGATCCTTCTTTATCATAAATCAATCATATGTAAATTCACTATTTTCTATCGAAAGAACTAACTCGTTCTTTCCTATCAAGCCTTCCATAATTTCCTAGGTCCGCCACTAATTACTAACAAGTAATTGTGATCAAACTGTAAATTCTGTATGTATGCTACTTCCATTTCCGAATACCCTTAAGACAATTTACGTAGTACAGTTCCTCTTGGTAGAAAAGTTTAGTCTCTAACTATACATTTCCTATTAGACTAGTCCAGGGGCGTATTTACCATGTCCCCTAAATGCACTGATATATGCTTCAATAATTTGACGGATATTTTTCGTGGAAATTCAATGGTCAAAATTCTGCTATATTACATCCCATTACATTGAAATGGACATGCTTAGGACCTCTGGGACACCCAGAATGAGATCCTTTTCTTAACGAAAAGCATCCACTTTTGGTCAAGTTCACAGGGACTTGAAACCATAGATATCGTATATTTTCTCTATAATTTCTTAGATGGATTCAAGTCCCTGTGGTCAAGCTACACCCTGACCCTGCACTGACTACATGCATGCGTTAACTACAGATTAACCGTTACATACAGACCTACGTCTCCTGAAATCGGAGGAATTCACAAAACAACAACAACAACAACAATAATTTGGTAGAGCAAGAGATGAAAATATGCCAGTTCATTCGAGTCTTGGTCAACCTACATAGATGTCCGATTACGAAAAAAGAAGTATATATAAAAAAGGACCAGAAAGGGAACGTGATCCTTCTTCCGTTAATATTTGTATTAACTCAAAGCAGCGGTAGTTTCGGAAAAGTGGATCCAACAATAAGATTATGACAATCAAGGTAGCAGGCCTGGAATTTGTTTCTTATAAATTTTGCACAATCCATACAGCCATTGGAGAAGTAAAGTCAATTACATTATAGACAATCACAGAATTTTGATGCCATCTTTGATTAAGGTATATAGGTATCAGATCCAAAAGAGAGGGGCGGATCTCCAATTGAACTCGGTTGCATCTCACACACAACAAAACACCAAAATACCCAAATGCAAAAACACAGAGAAGACATTCAAGCACAACCACACACTCAAAACAAACACAAAAGACTACACATACTAGTATACCATACCACAAAAGGCTACACATATACCACAAAAGGCTACACATACTAGTATACCATACCACAAAAGGCTACACATATACCACAAAAGGCTACACATACTAGTATACCATACCACAAAAGGCTACACATATACCACAAAAGACTACACATACTAGTATACCATACCACAAAAGGCTACACATATACCACAAAAGACTACACATACTAGTATACCATACCACAAAAGGCTACACATATACCACAAAAGACTACACATACATGTATACCATACCACAAAAGACTACACATATACCACAAAAGGCTACACATACTAGTATACCATACCACAAAAGGCTACACATATACCACAAAAGACTACACATACATGTATACCATACCACAAAAGACTACACATATACCACAAAAGGCTACACATACTAGTATACCATACCACAAAAGACTACACATATACAACAAAAGGCTACACATATACCACAAAAGACTACACATATTCCACAAAAGACTACACATATATCACAAAAGACTACACATATACCACAAAAGACTACATATATACCACAAAAGATAACACATGTACCACAAAAGACAACACATATACCACAAAAGACAACACATATACCACAAAAGACAACACATATACCACAAAGGACTACACACATACCACAAAAGACTATACATATACACTGAAAAACACCGAAATACCAAAATGCAAAAAAATACAGATATGACATACAAGAACAACAAGACAAAGGAGACCAAACACCATAAACGACATCAACATTAAACAGAAAAGACTACTACACATATACCCACGACACCAACGGACACCGGTACAAAATTGTCCAGCTGCTTCGGAGTTTGATGTCGGATGTAGAACGGACAATGATGTACAAAGGACTATGACAATAGCTTAGTTTCGATTTTGGCTCAGGTGAGCTAAAAGTCCTAATGTTACTCCATGTAGAAATAATTCAAGCACGTATGAAGAAACTCATAATCTTACCGTACTGCGTTGTTCTGTTAGGGACATCGTTTCTTCGCTACTTCGCACTTGAAATAGACACGCGCGCATCGTAAATTTGCTTCTTCGCAACTTCGCTCCATCGCGTCACGAAGTCGCGAAGAAGCGATGTCCGCAACGGAACACCGTACCAAGCAGAGTTCTCGATACATGCAAGGTATATCTTGGAACATTGGCTTTGGATTTATAGCACAAGTACGTGCTTCAATTCTCTATATATATAGTGCATGCTAAAAAAAATGCAAATTTTGAACCTTGACTTATGTATATATGAGATAAAAAGACGTGTATAAGTCCTTCGCCAGATTGGTAATAACGAAGTATTATCATATTTTAATTTACCAATTATAAAAAAAGTCTCTGTGAATATGCATTCATTTCAGGATATAAGAATCACTTACAAATACTTTGGATTTAAAAACATCTCTCACCTAAAACCATGCAATTTGCGGGAAAAAAAAGCAATTTTATAATTTTATGCATGCAATTAAGTAATAGCTTCTGGTACTCTCAGAATTGGTAATTTTTAACAGATAGACCCAAGCGTAACACTTCATTTGAATCAAAGATGTTAAACTGATAAAGTCCTGGTATAATAAATCCATGTCATAATTGCATTGAGCGAACAAGTATAAAATTTAGATTTAAAAAAAGGAGAATGCATGCAGCTGTGGGGCTCAAGCGCTTGAAGTGAGAATAATATGGACGGAACATTTTTCCGAAACCATATCGCAAATTGTTTCCAATCATTTTAATAATTTTGATTTCATCAATTTTGCTAAAATGTAACCGTTCCGGCCGCTAATTTTCAATGGAGAATCGAGGAATGTGAGAGGGTTACCGGCGCGTGGTGCCCCGCGAACGACCGTGTGCGCGTTACGTTTGTTTTTTACCTCATTAGATTAAAATGAATTTTCATAATGGGTCGCATTGTGTTTTCTTGAGAGCAGTACGGCAGGTGCGCAAAGAACGAGAAGTGGAATGGTGTAAAAACGGCAAGGAAGAATGGCACGAGCTGTAGATTTCCGAGTTTGACCTTCGGCGACACGAGAGCATATGTTGTAAACCGACCGTTGCCATCAGCAGGAAGGTGACAAAAACACCTAAAACAGAAGTTTGCGGCTTCAGTTCTTGTGTTCCGTTCGTACGTCTTTATGGATCCAGCGCCATAATATACATGTACCTCCCTCCCCTATAAAATAAACTTTTACTTAAACTTTCCACTCACATACTTTTTAAGACATACAATCTTCTACTTTTTTTTGTCAAAATACAAAGCAATATGTATACATATATATGGGTCAGAAAAAAAAAGTTTATATGACTTACGGGAGTAGGGGGGGGGGGGGGGGGGGGCTATATGCCAATTGAAATATGAACCATGCAGGTATGGTATACATAGCACCGTCATTCTGATTGTTCGTCTGTCCAAATATCACCGTGGAAACAGGCTGACATGTGGACACTATCACCATGAGAAGTCTAATGTGAAGGGTCAAGGTCCTTTTTTGCCGTTTTCGATACATAACCTTGTCATAGCAGTTCAAGGATATGAAGAATTTACTGATGGCTACTCGTTAATTATAAGTGCAACGCAGAAAGTAGCCGATGCCGTGGTCTAGTGGATAGGGTGTCGGGCCTATGACCGAAAGGTTTCTGGTTCGAATCTCACTAGGACCACGGGTCGGTCGACATATACTCTTCTATGTTCTGTGTTATATAATAAAATATCCTTGTCTGTGAAATGTTTACATGTCTGTGGTATTTAAAAAAAATTAATTTAATTTGATACACTACAAGCGCAGATCTAGAGGAATGGGGCATTCAGGCCTCCCTCCCCCCCTTGAAATTGTTCAAAAATGCTGATTTTTCCCGTTTTTGCGCATAATCATGTTCAAAACCATTTATATAACTAATGACTTTGATCCCGTCCCCTGGAAAAAATATCTTTATCCGCCCATGTAGTATATACATCAAACTCGATCTGCACATTATCTGGACGTCAAATTTTTGAGATTTTTGACAGATAAAAAGATTGATCGCGGACACAAGAGATAAAATGGAAATGACTTGTTGTCGATAAAATGACCGACATGTTCGCTTCAAATTTTACTTCAGCTGTGGCCTTTTTTTGTGCTTAACGACCTTTATAAATAAGAAAACATAACGGATACCAAATTCCCATTAACGTCAAAATAATGAACATCAAAAATGATATATAAACTTGTATAATTACTTATCATTCGCTTTGAAACAAAAACGCTTGTACATCGAGTATAACAACAAGAAAGTAAATTTTATTTTTTAGTATGAAGATTGTCGATGAATGGTAATGAAATCATGAGCGGATCCAGAATTATTTTTTCCAGAAGGGGGTGGGGGTGGTGTTCCAAGACTTCGAAGGGCGGGGGGGGGGGGGGGGGGGTTTCCAACCTTTGGTTTCGATAATTTTCAAAATTATATAGTTACGTAAAACAGGAAAAAAAATATGTGACAGACGGACTGACAGACAGACGGAGAGGAAACTAAGAGTCCTCTTCGGCTTTAACACCCTCTAGATCCGCGCTTTTGAAATGAACATGTAATAGGACAGATGTTATTTGTTAGTGACGTACATGTATAACAAGGACATTGGTATATCTGATTTGACATGAAGAAGATTTAGCGAGTCAAATTAACTCAACAAGGTACCTATCGGAGCATGGTACGATGATCCCACGGCGATCAACGTAACGTAATGACAGCACGCGCGAAGGCATCAGGATGATGTTATCAAAGCCCCGCCCTGTGTCCCTTGTACATGGATCAAGGGGCGTAACTGTTACTTTGACACTTTCAGTAAGACACAAGGAGATCTTACCTTTATTGCAGATCATGCACTATTTATCAAAATGTCATATTTAAAAATATTAAAAAAAGAGAAAAGATCGGAAGAGTAAATTTGAAGCACAGGAGCTCGATGCAAACAACCTTCAATGATACCCGCCCCTTCCCATCTCTCTCTGGTCAAAGTTCTATATAGGGAAGTAGAGGCAGATATACTTGTGGATCGTTGGCATTGAGCTCTTGTGATTTGACGTCTTGTAAATGCAATGTACAAAATGTTTTTAAACTCTAGAGTAAAAACACACTCAGTTATGGTCAAGGTTAAAGTTTTTCAAAAGTAGGTCAAACTTCAAGGTCAAGATCACAAGGTAAAAAAAAATGGTATCCATCGAAACGTCTTGTCACAAGGAATACACATGTGAAATATAACAGCCCTTTCACTTACTATTCAAAAGTTATGGCCAAGGTTTTTAAAAGTTTTTGTGGACACACTGAGAGACAGACAAACAGACAGACCAAAAACTTAATGCCCCTAATTCTCTGATTACGGGAGCATAAAAATACGTAACGATGAAAATATTGTTTTTTTTTCTCAGCTTTTTGCTTTCCTAGTACATGTACATGCAGTCAATATCACTATACATCTATGCATTCAAATAAAAATCGACACTGATATATGCTAATATTTTTATTGCATACAATTATTTAGACACATTTATATATACTGTGGACAAACAAAACAATATCAAAAACAATGATTGAACAATGATTTCATTGTATACGTCAAAAGGTATCTCACGATCCTAAGATACCAGCAAACCTACAGTGTGTAGCACTTGCAGACAAAGAAGGATAACTCTTACAAAACCATTAAATTACACTCTTATAGTAAATGGTGCACAAAATTGAATGGGACTTTTTCAAAATAAAACTGTACATTTATCCTTAAAAAAGCTAATCAGTACGAGTATATGCTCGAAAATGCAATTGAAAGTTAAAGTTTCCAATACAAATTGCTGATAAAAACATTTATTTGCAATACAATATATCAAAATATTCTAATAAAAGTTATCTTAATATCTTTCTTTTATCAAGAGTATCTTTATTGTTAATGGTAAGTATCTATAAAACAAATGCCTCCTGAAGATTGGTATACTTGTGGTTTCCTAGATTTTAGGTATGCATGATATACATGTATTACTCCAAGTTTATAGAGAGCCATTTTTAATGCGGCACATGCGCTTGCAATGAAACCATGATGCACAAAACTCTAAATTGCATCCATACATGAAATTAATCTTATTTCTAAAATATTGTCTTATTAATTATCCTGGTTAACTTCAAAAGTTATGTATTTTTGTTTTCTATCTTCAAGGGCACCTAACCCTCCCCAGGAAAGGGACCCAACTTGAGTTTGAGTACATAACATGAATATTAAAAGAAGAAAATTCTTATATGAATTTCCCCCTTTTTGTCCATTTCTACAAAACTACACGAAGAATAGGTAATGAACTATTTTATGATAATCAGTTAGATCTACAAATTGTGATATAAAGAATACCAAAAATGATTTACCATAGAGAGGTAACTTTTCTTTTTAAAAAATCCTGAGAAAATGAAATATTAAGATGTATTTGATTCTGTCATACAAGGATGAAGCTATAAAAAACAACCTCAGATCTTTACATTATAAAACTATCATCTGAAAGAAAATCCATGGTTTTACATGGCGTACTAAGATCTGGTACAGATGCCATATGCTAACCCTCAGAACATGCCAATAATTTTGGCATATTCGCTATTTTCGAAAACCAGAGTTACTTCCTGTTTGAGACAGTATCTGACGTAGATTGATTGTGATGTCATCAAATTCTATGGAAACAGTCCTTAAACTCTGGGAAATGATGGTATAAAATTGACGTTACCATACCATTTTCATAACTGCACTATGGTTTTACGTCAGATACCGTCTCAAATGGGAAATAACTCTGTATTCCCCAAAGACTCAATATATATGTATTGGAATAGTTGGCACATGTAATAGATGTAAGTTTAACATAGACCAAAACAGCTTTAGACTTTGAACACTTGTAAGAAAATTAATTTTAAAGGATAAAAATTTTAGAGATCCTAACAGCGAAGTGTTATAAAATTCTTAATTATTAGAGATGAAAATTATCAAAATTATTCTATAAAATTTTGAAGTCTGTTATACGGGTAAGATGCTAACATTGAAAATTTCTGATTGGGACACAGAAACATTACATATACAGGAATATGGCAAGCCGTCCGTCCATGCAATTGACCCTTCCGAAAGCGTGAAAATTGTGAGAAATTCCATGACGTCACAATGCAATTTCAATTTTTGACTGAGGTTCAAAGCTTGTTTGTCCGATGTAAAAGCATTCTGATGTAACGAAATTTTGCATTTTTTCCTGCAATCGGAAGGGTCAATTAATGTAAATGACACGAAATGGACAAACAATATTGGTGATAAAAACCCTGTCTTAATGATTAATCTTGTACATGTATCTCAAAACTTAAAATGCCATAACATACAGACTAAAACTCAGTAAGCATATACTCTCTATAAAAACAAATGATGCAATACATCAGCAAAATCAATGCATGAATAGGGGCACATGATAAAAAAATTCTCCTTTATCATTTCATCCTTTAAACATTTTTAAATTACATGTAAACATTGACTTTTAATTAAACTAATCAAGAATTGAGAAATGATTTTGAGGAAATCATCTTTACAGATTCCTCTTAATGATTTTCAACAATTAAGGTAATCTAGCGATGGAAAAAATTAAAATTTTTGACGTTACTGTACAAAAATGCATAAGAAGTACACAATCACACATACATGTAAATTTACAAGCCTGTGCCCAGTTTCATAAAATTTCTTACGAAAAATTTCAGGAATTTTCGTAACTTTCCTCATCAAATAAAAGCTCAAAATATTTTTTAATTGAGATTATATTGTGCTTTCTAATATCATTTCTACATACTGAATGTAAATTCTGTATCAAAACATCGCAATTTTTATTTCATGAGAATTTACAAAAAATCTCAAAATTTTTTGTAAGTATTTTTGTGAAACAGGCTGCTGTTTTGGTAAATATAGGTAATCCTAACTCTTGCAAAATTTTCATACAAGCAAAAATGACAACTTCACATATTCATACACACATATAATTAAAGTTGATTCAAATGTAATGACACAAAGCAAGATCATGCATAAGAAATGGATTTCATTGAAAGATATATTACTTTCAAAAAATATCAAAAGCACTATAAATCAATAATGAAAGACTCCAATCATACACTATTTCATATCTGTCACCTTGACCTTTGACTTATGACCTAGAAAGTTCTTATTCTGAGTCACCTTTTCACAGTATTATTTACAATCTACAATATAAGGAACTATATTTGGGCATGAGAAAAATCAGAAATGATATTTAATTAAAACAATCATATTAATTACAATTATTTCATATCCAAATTCTTATTATAAATAGATTAATGATGATAAAATGCATAAAGACACTGTATATATAGATTAGTATTGTGATCATTGTATGCTTTAGTGACAATACCATATGTACATGTAGAACCAGTCCTATACTGTTAAAGATGTACATGTAATTTGAATTCTATTAAAGAAGATTAAGGAATCTACATATTACTATTGCAATACAACCTTGAACACAAACTCTTGGAATTAAATATGACTGAAATGTACATCTTAACAATTAATCATTATATAAATATACTCCATCACAATTAACATTTCTTACTTTTCAAAAAACTAGCGATAAAAAAATCCTCCTTCTGACAATGACTATTCATGATTAAAACAAATCGGCAAACATGCAAAGAATCATTGATACACAATACGCAAGATCGCAACTACAGAGTATCCGTTCTTATTTGCATTTCATCACCTACATGTATCTAAACGATTGTTCAAAACTTGCGCAACTTTTCTGCCCGATTAAATTGATGACATCAAAACAATGGAGAACAATCAAAGAGTGGGCGAAAACATCCATACAATATTGGTCAGAAGTATTTGCAATCTTCCATATTCAGTAGAAACTTTTATGAGCATAATTTTGAAAATATGAAAAAATCCACGAATTCAGTGCTGAAAACATGTCTGCTTAATGTTACGAATTCAGCACGTAATCAATAATAAAGCAAATTTACAGAGGATTTACACAATCAATGCCACATTATACAAAGCAATATGCACGTATGAAAGCAAAATTCTGCTAAAATGAAAATGATTTCAGCCATAACAAGTAAAACAATTGAAACCGGACAATTCATAAATTCTATGATTATTTTTCTAGTAGGTACAAAAACACAATGATTCATTGCAAGTCTTTCATCAATGTACATGTATCAGATGGACAGAGCATTTATGTTTACATTTATCACGATACCTCTAAATACAATTGGCAATCTTTCATGAATAAAATATACCTAACAAAGTTTACTTAATAACTTCATATTATACATGCATTTTACAACAGATCCTTTTAATCAACAACAAATACAAATGTATAAGTACTGCTTATACAATTTACCCCATAAAAACTATTTTGGCGATCCATTTCACTACAAAGTGCTATAGTCTCACAAAAACTTGTATTCATCTTACGTCAATTATTCCATTCTGCATACGTTCACATTAAATTGTAAACAAATTACTCAACATAGCTATCTATGGACAAAAATAAATGCCTTTGCCTCCAATTCAATCCCTCCCCTTCGGCTGAATATATTTCTGCTCTTTCTAAGTTAGTCATCTTCATGATTCTTATACTAGTATTTTGCCTTTCATGACCTTGAACTGGGAAATTTCAATACGGTCATGGTAGTAGAAAATTGATAGTAAAGGGCTTTAGAAACTAATTATGATGGTAATTATTGAAGCTAGGCCTAATATTCCTTATTTTCGAAAAAACAGAGTTACGTGTACTTCCCGTTTGGGACGGTATCTGACGTAGACTAATTGTGACGTCATCAAATTCTATGGAAACAATCCTAAAACTCTGGGAAATGACGGTATAAAATAGGCTTTATCATACCATTTTCATGATGTCATTAATAGTTTTACGTCAGATACTGTCTAAAATGGGAGATAACTCTGTTTTCTGCAAAGACTCAATACAAGTGAAAGACAAACATCATATGAATTAATCATAGCAATGATTTTCCTCTGTTCAGAGACATAGTAATAGCACTCTTAGTAAAACAATAATTCATTATAATCAGCAAGTAGACTCTAAAACTCTAAAAAACAGGGACAACGTAAACAAAATAGGTCAAGCCAATCAAAATATGACGAATGTATTATGATAAAATAAATAAGCAGATTTTAACATTTGGCACCTCACTTGTATCAAACTTTTTCAAACTGAGATTTTCCACAAATCTAAATTTTTCACTCAAATATCTTACATGTAGATATTTTTCAATTCCTGTGCGATTGGGAAAATTTACAACATTTCTGAATATTTTGGGAAGTACTTACATAAAGTAAATGACTGCCTAGACAATCAAAAGATCAGAATTGAATGTTAAAACAAATGATTTTCTTTTTAATTTGATTTCAATACTTATGATCAGTATTGATTACAAAAATTATGGCAAATAAACAGTAAATTTACTACTTTGGAACCTTTCAATTTCACTAATTTTGATGATAATTCCATTTACATGTAATTGTGAAATTTTCGAGCAAAAGCTGGGAAAAAAAGATACTAATTTTCATTGGGATGGGGCCGAATAAAAAAAAAAAATCGTACTACATCTCCTCATCTGGAGATCTACCTCAAATAAATGGAAGGAATTTGAGCAATATACCTTTGATTTAGAAGGACTACAAGCTAAGTTCACCCATAATCAAATTCGATATTGCGGAAAAACTCTACATGAGAAGTTTGCTACAAGTGAGGTCTTGAGAAAAACGATGAAATCCTTCATCATTAACAGTACATGCCTCATAGATTTAAAAGCAATCATCAAATGTAAAATTTTCCTCTTTGACTTGGAGGCGTCTCTCGCTCGTCTTTAGGTAGCGTTGTCTCAGTCCCTGCCGGTTTTTGAATACTAGTTCCATTTGCCGTAGGTCGAGGGCGTTCTGAGTTCGATTGATAGCTCTCTTCTCTGATTGGCTCTAGATTAGAGGTGCTCCTCTTCATTATGCTGCTGCTGTTGCTGCGGGTGGGTGTGGCACCCCCTGGGGAAGGGGAGCTGTCGCGGAAACTGTGATAGTCGTCCCCTGGGTGGTACAACTGACGGTACTGGTGGTCATCCACACTGTTACTGAACAGTGAATTCTGGGTAAGAAGAAAAAGAATAGATGTAATGAGTAAATGGCTATTCACATCAATAACATAGACGGTTTGATATACATGTACCTATTTTTCTGTGTGGCAGCAATTTATTTTGAACCTATAGCTATGTAGCTTACCCCATCCTCACTGAGTGCCGGTATCAGATCATCATGCTCCACGACAGGAAGTGACGGTTGAAACACAAACAGCATCACCCAGATTGGAAGAAGTAGCTTCAACACCTACAAAATATTCATTATTTGTAATTTCAGATTCATGCAAGAACATAGTATTTCACTATGAATCATGAAATTTCTTGCATGTAAGCCTTTCACTTGAGGCATTTAAGAAATGACTGTCTTATTTTTGGTGTTCATGGGTGTATAATTCTGGTTGGGCACGTGCAAATTGCGATTCTCGGAAAATTTGCACGTGTCCAACCAGAATTATACACCCATGAACACCAAAAGTAAGACAGTCATTACTTATATTTACATTTATTCTAATTATAGGTAATTTTTATTTGCATGAACATCGCACATTTTGCCTGTAACAGCGTCAAATGTATCTTAATTTTAGTAAATTCTCCCTACATGCAAAACCTGAACGTGACGTCACAATAGCAACCCAAGTTCTTGGAATATAATTCTAGTTGCCTAATGGCCGTTCAACATGGGGAATATACTAGTAATGAAAATATTATCTTATGAAAATGTCGCAAAATACATCTAGGATCTCAAATGATTTTCTATTTTTTTTTACGGAATTTAAGAATCAAGTTGTGTGATTTTTACATCCATGAGCCTGATGAAACATCATTTGAGATTCTCTTTATCACATCTAATACAGCGTAATTGATCAAAACAAAGTCAAAATGTTATAATTTCCACTTCATTTCTTACACATAACACCCCAACACTGCCATTTCTATTGAGACGTCACAAACAATCATAAGTGCTTTATCCAATGACAATACGCCTACAGTGATACATGTATGTTTAAAAAACAACGACTAGCTTGCAGATAATTTGATTGGTTCATGCAACTCGGGGAATTACTAGACAATAAACCACAACTAGCTAGTTGTTATTTCTATTCTGATATTGTTCTGCAGACGACAATGGGCGGAGCTTTGCGTACTGGAAGTTTGTTGAAGATTTTACACAAGGCAAGTTCTATAGCACGAGAATGCACGGAGCTTAGCAGACTGGAAGTTTGTTGGAGATTTTACACCTGGCGAGTTTTATAGTACATATAGAGAGAAAATTTCGAGTCATTATGTGTTATCATAACATTGAGTTATGAAATGTTATGATATGTTAGACTCTATGTTAGATTCTGAATGACCCTAAGGTTGTAAACCTGTAACTGCCTACTTCCGCTCAAAATCATGCTTTTTGTTGATGACTATTGATATGCTATTAGTATACTGATATTCGGCAATGATTGGTAAACCTTTGATGTACCGACAAAATCAGCTGTAATATACAAATTGTTTATTTCAACATATTTTTGCACTTTCTTTACCTCTTCATCTGCAGGACTTCAGTCTAATTCATTTGATACCAAGCACGACCGCAATACTCCAATTAAGTGCTTAGAATTAAATTCACACATAATTAAATTTTTTGGTCTTCAAATTTCTTTTTGCTAATAACTTTTTTGTTTCAAGTCTGATTTTAATGAAATAAATTTCAAAATTACTGTCTCCGAAAGACCTTTTCAAAAAAACATACATTAATGAGGTTTTCTCTAAAAATAAATTTTGATGCCAATTTTTTTGGAAATCCCCTAGTCGCACTCTAGTCAACTTTTGTTACATCAATGTCAACTTTTGCTACATCAATGTCAACTTTTGCTACATCAGTGTAACAAATTTTAATGTGATGGAAAAGGTACTTGCACACTATCCATTCTTTAGTTATGGGTCCACTTCCTTAATCTTGAAGGCAACTTTGACCCACATAAATTTTGTGTTGAGGCTTGACCATCTCTGACACGAGTGAAAGACTCAGATGTCCATCCGATGATGGAGTAGAATAAAGTATGATATCTTACCATGAAAATCACAAAGATAGTTGAATATAGTTCCTCAGTATCATTCTGAAAATAAAGAGTACAAAATCAGTGAAATGGGTAAAGAAATCAACAAAATCATTCCAAGGAATGCATTTGTTGCCTGCGAAACATAGCGATACTTAGGAATCACTTTTATATAGGGTGTGAAACTCAAAGTGTGACAGACAGACAGATAGATGGTTGGATGGACTAATAGAATCTATCCCCAGATGTGACCAGGGACAAGGAAATCCAACCGGAGTGTCCAGGATTTGCTTGTACCACGACGAGGCTTGCCGAGTCGTGGACAAAAGCAAATCCTGGACACGAGGGTTGGATTACCGTGTCCCTGATCAATTCTGGGAATTGATTATTTTTCTCCCACTGTCTAAAAGTGCTCAAAATGAGATTTTATGAATTCTTTTTCATATTTTAATCGGCAAACGCATCAATCATGTATGACGTCACAGTTGACGTTACAGTCAAAAGGAAAGTGAAAATGTTATCTTACCCCATAAAGGTAAGACAAGGATATCTTTTCCCAGCATTTCCATGGATACCTCAGTCCATAGTGGGAGAAAAAGTGATCCCTTAGTGTTGCTATGTTTTGCAGGCGACACAAAAATATTCTTAAAAATCTTAAAAATGTTGTCATGTCTCATAAAACTCTGAATAAATTTCTTTATTGTTTTAAAATAGTTAAAAGCTATGAGTATGAATTTTAAACATGTTTGTTGGTTTGTCATTTTGTGAGTCTATATCAAAGGTTGGAAAAAAATATTGTTACCATATCCGCGAAACTGTATTGTACATTTAAATATCAATTAACATTCACAAAATCATCAAGTGTAGCAGTAGATACTTACAAATATATGACTACAACCACCTGCGGCTTTGCCCACTAAAATGAATTAAAAAGACATATGTATATCAATATGTAATATGTACATGTAAAAAAGTCAGTCCGTTGATGCTCGATTTATGTGCTCTATTGTGAGTGCTGTTGAGATTATCGTCAGGATCTTATGTAAGTATATACATGTAATGGGCAAAAGAATGTTTAAAAAATTATGAGCTATAGTTTTGAGGCTTACAATTTCAGTAAATTATGATGGAATTTTAGATCATGCTTACATATTTAACATGTTTGAGACAGATCTAAATTTTGGCTGAGATACATGTAACACTGTAATGACTGTGAAGAATTCAAGACTATACAAATATGTGTATTTCTGATTAATCAAAATGGAAAATACTGCAAATATGATAGAATGCTTATTTATCATCATATCATTACGTCGTTTTGTCCTCTTTTGTATTGTTTCAGCTAAAAATATTGTCCCACTAAAGGAAATTAAACTTCAATGAAATCTAAAAGTGTAGAAGCTGATAGCCTTTAATTCAAAGGAAAGTAAAATATTGAAACAAATCGAGTATCAATGATTATACATGTATCATACTTACATATCTGTAGGACCATGTCGTAGACAAATCCCACGAAGGCTGAGATTTCAAACACAATGATAATGCTGTAACACAAGAAAGACCATGATATACACAGTGCTAGGGATCCTCCATTCAATTATAGTGTCATATTTTATTATAGGCAATCAATCATATTTGAAATTATATTGGTTTGCTGCTGGAAGTGTCTTTACAGAATGCATCTACATGTATGTGTGTGTTTTGTATTTACTTGGCTGACAGAAGGGTATCTTACAGAAATTGACCAGGACAAAAAAACACATCTTTTTCAATAATAGCCACCTACGTACATATTGTATAAATGCAACATGAAAGGAAAAACCAGCATAGATAAACAAACAATACATGGGCCGTCACATACATGTACTCTCAAGATTCCAGTTTGTCACACAAACAAATTATGGAACACAAAAAATTCCTCAATAGATTATCTTACCACCACAGATCTCTTTTTTGTGACCATCGTACAGAATCCAATGTACTGATTTCATTAAGTCTCCTTGTGATGTAGAAACCCGCTACGGCAAAAAGTTGTACTGTAGCAAACTCCCCACCTGATAGCTCTAGCCAATAGGGCTCTGGATAAAATATGAAATAAATGTAAGAAATGTGTCATTAGATTAATGAGAACAAAGGAAGAAAAGTGAAGGGAATATGGATAGAAAAATCACACAAACATCCGAAAACGAATTTCACAGTACTAAGTGAAGTCATGACAGAGGTAGGAACATCCAAAAAGCGCATTGTAACGCACATGTAAATGCCATGATTTTATCCTTTTCTTTCACTGTACAGGCAGTATCTGACATGATTTTATGAAGATTTTTATCATTTCATGATTATGAGTTTTTTCAATTCTTTATGGAATGAAACCAAATAAATGTACAAATGTACAAGTAAATACACAGTAACTCTTTCAGAAAATTATTCTGATGATATTCTTGATAAATTACAAGTTAGGATAGCTTACCAATGCATTCTATCATTGAGTCTTTGACGTTGACGATTCCCAGCGTAGCTATCACAGTAAAATATACACACACCACCAACAGCAGGGGGATCAGAAACCTACAAGCAAGACGTAAATGTTACAAATATTACACATGTACCGGTACTTGCCAACTACAGTACCATACACTCATTTTACACACGCTAATATAGAGTTAGATACATGTAATTTTATTTTTACTGCAATTTTGAAAAGAAAAACAGAATATTGTACATTAGATTTCAATACTTTGCTGACATGATAAAAGAGATTTGGAAATATTTGTGACATGTTTGAAAATAAAAAAAAGTGTCTATGACATTCTTTCTGCAATTTTTCACTCCTGATTATACACAATGTACACAGCCAATTGTGCCTCACATGAAATTCTTATGAAATTTACATGAAATTTACGTAAAAGTTCACATGAAATTTATGTGAAATGAGCACGAACATGAAAGTTTCTGACATGAATTGCATGTAAAGTCAATTTTGCATGAAGGTCAAAAAGGAAAATTCATGTAAAATTCATGTGAAGTAAATTTATGTGAAATTCATGTGAATTTTTTTTACATGAATTTCATGTAAAATTCATATGAAATTCACATGAACTTTCATGTGAAATTTACATGATGCTCATTTCATATAAATTTCATGTGAGGCACAATTGGCTGTGTAACTAAGAAGCTGTGGTTTATTGACCAGTAATTCCCGGAGTCGCATGAACCAATCAAATTATCCATGGCTAGCTACATGTAGTTGTTATTTCTATTCTAATATTCTTCTGCAGATGACAATAAGGGGAGCTTAGCGGACTGGAAGTTTGTTGGAGATTTTACACCCGGCGAGTTATATAGTACATATAGGGAGAAAATCTCAAGTCATATTAGAATAGTAGATACATGTATATTAGTATTTGAAAGGAATTGAACCCAACCTTATAGATTCCAGAGGTTTCAGGTTCAAAATCCAACTTAAGTTATAAGATTTTTGAAGTGCCCTATAATCTAAAACGCAAAGATTACTGGTACTTACAGTTTGGTTAGTCTTTCTCTCCTGAGGGCCCGCGTGGCTAACGTCCAGTAGAAGTGACACATGACTAGAAACTGGATCAACTTGAGATATTGCAGTACAAAGTCCATCTGGGCATACTGGACCAGTACCCAGTGTACACCTCTGTAATACAAGTCAAAATTATACTATTAAACAACTTCGAAAAGTGATGCCCATAGGTCAATAAATACACTACATAGCTTGGGTCAGCTTTATTTTCTCCTTACAGATACAAATAATCTCAAAGAGATTAATCTGTTAACATCAAAATTATTTTGAAAATGCTTCTGTTAAATGTAAGCTAAAAGATTTTAAGAATGAGATTCAGTCAGTTAGGAAAAAGTCATTAGACCCTTTCACAGTATCTGCGGTACTGAATTTAAAGATCAGTTTCCGGGGACAAACAATAGATTGCGCATGCACCAATGACGTCACTTGATTGTTTTAGGATGTTGAGCGCGGAATTGTGTTTCCTTTTTCGTGAAAAAAAGTCTTGTAACAATCGAATTACATCACTGGTGCACATGAAATCTAATGTTTGTCCCCCGGAACTAAGCTTCAAATTCAGTACCGCAGATAATGTGAAAGGGTCTATGTGAGAGACAGAAAAGACTGAAAATATTTGAATATGTAAATGTACCATATTCAAACATTATGTATGACTGCTAAGGGAGTAGCTTGCACTACCAAAATAAAATTAAGATTTACAAGAGACTTATATATATAAATTTGGGATAAAACAAGGCAGTCCTTGGTTACAAATAAAAAGAATAGGTTTTTTTCCAGATACAACAAAAAAGCTTACCCAATAGTACACTCTAGGGAGGCTGTATAGAATATCACGTACTGATGCCAGGCCGGGTGTCTGACCATGTGGAGCTTTACGATCTTCATAATGCAGAGTAGAGCCGTAACTACCGCAAGAAACGTCAATACGGAACTCCTGTCAAAATGAATAAGTGGAACGGTTATAAGAAGGTGCAAGTAAACATGTAGCAAAGTTTGAAAATTAATTGAAATCAAATTCATACACGTATGTAAAATGAATCGATATGTATCAATCCTCGAGTCTTACTGTTACATACTCAATAGACCATTTTCTGATCTTGTTAACGAGCTCAAAAAGTCACCGTAAACATCTTTTGGCATTGTGACAATTTAATGACATCACTGTAAAAGATGCAATGCCATTGTGACAAAACAATGAAAAAGGGCACAAAAAGTTCTTTTTTCATAATTTTATCATCCACTATATAATAAGTTTGGCAAGTGATCTATATTGTCTATAGAATTTTGTTTTCATAACCCTTTGTGACGTTGACCTTTACCTCCTGACCTTGACAACTCACATACATGACGTATTAGATTATATCATCATCCCTGATTCCCAAGTAATCTGTCACATGGAGAGTCCAAAAGGTTTATCTCTTGTTATCATGACCTCTGAAACTTGACCTTGAAAATCAATGCCAGTGGGTATCACCTTCATATTATGGATTCATCATTTACAGATAATCTAAGTTATCAGTAATTATGCTTCCTAAATTATCCACAACAAAGGAAGAAGTAATGCATGTACCAAGTACAAAAATTTATAAACCTGTTACCTTATTGTTTAGAAAGGGGAAAGGTAAAATAAGGTTGACAAAAACTATACTATTTTGTTTTCCCCTTCCTCTTAAGGCATTAGGGGTATTATACTCTACTTCTAGTTCCGGTTGTTTTATTTAATAGAAAAACTAAATACCATGAAGTTGGCTGAAGACGCACAACTTCGGCAATGTTCCGTATCATGCATTTTCATGGCGAGTTTAATGAAACATTAGAAAATATCACATATCTAAAAATACGTAAGATATGGAAGTACATAATTTCTAGTTTTTCTACAATATTGTTATTATACCCCTTATACCTTAATATCCTTTGACCTGAAAAATTTGCCACTTACAATTGATCTACATTATCATCACATACATAGTATGAACCAATTCAGATATTACGATATTCGCTATTTTTGAAAACCAGAGTTACTTCCCATTTGAGAAGGAATCTGACGTAGACTGATTATGATGTCATCAAATTCTATGGAAACAGTCCTAAAAGTCTGGGAAATGATGGTATAAAATCAACGTTACCATACCATTTTCATGACATCACAATGGTTTTACGTCAGATACCGTCTGTAAGGGGAAAAAACTCTGTATTCCGCAGAGACCCAATATGAACACAAGCATACAGTACCTGATACATGCAGCTGTTCTGAAGTTGATGATACACCCTGCCATGATTATGTCCCCCGACGTGTCGTTTGACATTGGAATCGAGGAATTCCCCACCTTGGACATCATTGTGATGATCAGAGATTCTAGTAACTCCTTGAATCCGCCGTATTCCCTACCTGTAATGAAATTATCTGTGAAATTTTCTGTATCCATCATGGTAGTAAATATATAAAGGACTTTGACATTATGAAAAAAAATTATGCCGTCACACTGAAATAAACTCTACAGGAAGAAATTCTAGATTCTTGATTGATTCTAAACTGCACTAGAAACATTTTCAAGTATCAGGAAGTGACCGATCTCATACATTGTCAGTAAAGGAAACATAATGAGACAGAAAAGGGAAGGGAAGATACTGGGGTAAATTAAAGAGGCAGGGCGCTTGAATCAGATAAGCAATCATGTTACGCCGACGACGTTGAAGAGGAAGGAAAATATTTTGAAATAAACTATTGTGTAAATTGACACTTCTGAAGATTTAGTGTTTAGGGAACCAATCTGACTGTTACAGGTAAACATTTACAGGTGAAATTGGCTTCGTCAGGACTTGGGTAAAATTTTCCATAGTATTTCAAAGCAATCTCAAGAAGGTCCACATAATAATTTCCAAAATTTAGGATAATTTTGTAGTTTTAGCACAGACTTCATTTCATCAATGTTATTTGCAAATGTTCATGTTCAAAATACTGTTGTACAATGTACATGTATATACCAGTATGACAAATTTTAATCATGTATAATGGTTTAATAAAGGATTATAATTTATATCCTCATTTCGTTACTGAACTTTTTTGTTTTCTTCAACTAAATGAATGAAGTACACAGTCCTCTGTAGGGAAGTTTATATAATAAATAAGAACAAACACTCAATATCCACAAATTTTCGGCCACCCAGCCTTTATCAAGTGGAAAACACGAATATACATGTAAAAGATCTCTACATAATACAGTTAAACCTGTGATAGACGGTCAGCTTTGGGTAAAACCAAACATGGCTGCTTATGACAGGTGACCTTTCATTCAAGGTTGGCTATATAGGGATCCGAAAATGAACTTACTATTTAAGGTACAACTAGGTTGTATTTCTGATTTTTTTATTTAACAAATACAGCAATGCATATTAGTGTACAAAATGCATTAAAATTAATATTTCTACAAGTAGATTTCAATTATTCAAATATACAAATTTAAATTTTTTGCAAAACATGGCTGTAGAAAGCAGTATAGGAAGTAATTTGGGTCAGAATTTTGTTGATCGCTGGCCGCGTTACCAGAGTGGCCGTTGAATTAGGTACTTTTATGTAGCAAATCGTGTTGGGGGAGTAAAAAGGGGCCGATGAGAGGGAGTGACCATAGAAAACGAGTGACTGTACGGACAGGTTTGACTGTATCCATATCTGCTGGTAAACAAAGCCCATGTAGATTACTGTTACACACATGATGCATGAAAACAGAATACATACATCTTGTACATAAGCCAATTCATGATAATTGTGTGTCTATATGCAGCATTTTGTGGACAGCAAGTAATGAGTCCTGTTATGTTTTAACCGTAAATTAATTGCCTTGACGTCATTATTACAGGTTTCAGATTTACCAAGAACTGCTGAATAACTACCCGACAAGTTTGCATGTAATTCAATAGGTAGGTTTGTCAGCAGTCAAGTCCTTTAGAATGTAGACATAGGCCAGCGAGAAGGGCCGGTCATTTCGTGTCTACAACCTATGGTCATATTTTGAATGCAAGAAACAAACTTACTTTTATCTTTAACATCTGGAATGCAGATATAGGGAAAAATAGTGCTTGAAAGGGTGCGTTCAGAGATATGCAAATGGTACTAACGATCAGATGCCAATGGTACCAAAGTTTGCCAATCTCACCGTTGGTTATAGCTTTAAATGCAAAAGCGATGTATTATATCATATCCTAGGCATGGATAAGTTTACCTCTTTTAAAAATGTCTTAACACTTGTACATTCATGCATAATTGCATATTTTATTTTGTACCGTTCCTAAACAGACATTTCTGTTTAGAACTGGGACTAAAACAAATGTGAATGGATGTACAAGTTTTATGACCTTGAGTAAAACTACGGTAGAACTTCCCTTAAAAAGACAAATTATACCCCCTGTGGGACGTTTTTCTCTGAACAGATTCATTTGTCACACAACAAAGAAAGGTCTGGTCATAAGGAATCTTGATGCCAAATAGTAGTGGTATTTTTGTTTTAGACAGTTCTTTCTGTTTGGCCACCCGGCAGCCCTCTATTTGCATGATTTGGTCAGTTGGCTGTATTGATGTTACATTTGTACATACATATATATTGTGGGGAACTCATTCACCAACTGCCTGTTACAGAGTACTCTAGCCAGACAGTTCTCCTCTGGGGTGCCTCATAACCCCTTCTATTATTTAAAGGGCGAAGCAATACCTCATTTCATGCCCACCCTCCACTTGTGTATGTGGTGTATGCATGTAATAGTATGCAGAAGGGTTGTACCAGGTATAATTATGTACTGCTTGGATGGTTTGTATTTCCAGAGGCTTTCATAAGGTGATATTGCACCTGGATACCCTTGCCGCAGCAAGAACGTGGGCACCGGGCAATTCATAGTCTCCCCAGTCAGGAGACTAGGGAGGGACGTACAAATGGATATGACTTTCAACACTTATATGACCGCGCAAGGAATCGAACCCCGTCGTCTGATTGAGAGTCTTAACCACTCAGCCATCTCTACCTTGTATCACAGCTGCTCCGGTCCTTTCGGATGAACGTCATTACATGCGTTGGTACATCCTACATAACCAAAGGATCGGCCTGCAGCATTGATAGCCACTAATGATAAGTTGCCAATGGTACCAATGTTTGCCAATGTTACCTTTGGTTAAAGAAAAACTATGAACAATTTTTGGTTACCAATGGCAGATGAATTTTTATTCATCAATTTCTCTATATGTATGTTTTTATATCATAATTTCTTGGTGCCAAGAAGTAGTGGTATCATTGTTTTAGACATATCTTGTATCCCAGCTGCTCCGGTCACTTTGGATGACATCATTCAGGGATTTTTTTTGCCCCTTTTTGGGGCCGTTATTCGGCCCCATTCCCAATGAGAAATAGTATCTTTTTTTCCCAATTGTGGCTCTAAAATTCCCAATCACAAAGAGATGGAATAATAACTGAAATTAGTGAAATTTACTGGTTCAAAATTAGCAAATTTACTAATTATTTGCCAAATTGTTGTAAGCATAAGAAATTAAATCTTATTTAAAAGAGAAATATATGATTAAACATTCAATTCTGAATATTTGATTGTATGAACTGTCATTTTACTTTTATATAAGTACTTCCCAAAATATTCCCAAACGTCGTCAATTTTCCCAATTGCTCGGGCCCCGACCCCATTCCCAAATTACTGAAAAAAATCACTGTCATTACACACGTTGGTAAAACTAACCACACTAGGATCGGCCTGCAGGATTGGTAGCCAACGAGTGGTACAAAAAGTTGACATTGGTACCATTGGCATGCCATTGGTATGTAATGTTGCCAATTGACCACTTTCCAGTTCCGCGCCACCTAGCGGCGAAGTGCTGAAAACAGGGTGTCATGGCCGTATAGACGGGCAAAGGCATCTGCCGCTTCGTTTATTGATGTGTTAATTTCGGGCAGATAGTTCTCTTCTATCTTAATATTATCGTTTATATATGCCAAGACAATCGCTTTAATATGTCTTGATATATTTCTGACATATAGATATGGTGCTTTTGACAAATTTTAATCATTAATAGCAAAAATTAATCATGTAAAACGGGGCAGTTTCGATAGGTTATGGAAGTTATTTTCTGTCGATTATTTCAAAATACAAGACAAGAAATCATTCATTTGCTTAATCTTAATCTCAGTTCTTATTACCGACTCTTTATTATACACGTGCACCCCGTGTATATACACAACCAGTCAATTATGACAGGTGTCATCCAGGTAGATATCGGCGCCTACCTGTGTGGAGTCAGCCATGCGTTCATGCATGCTGACACAATGTCTGGAATGGTCAGATAAAAAATAATAGTATAGAAATATGTTATTATATTCATTTTAGAGCGTTTGTGTATTAATATAAAATTTATATATTACCACGAGAAACACGTACTTTTCGACTTTTTTATTATTATTATTCAGTGTACACGGGGCGCTGAGTTTTATACGCAATCCTACCTTCCCCTCTGAGTCTCTCTCCTCATCAGAATTCAATTTTCATCTATTATAATCATTTTTGTCAAATTTAAAGATGTAAGGAGATCGTTAAGAAAAGAAGGAGATGCGGGATAAACACAATCATGACAATATCACATTTAAAATAAACGGGCCAAATGAAAAGGTGATCCAGTATTTTCTTCTTTTTTTTTTAAATCTCTTTACTTTTCGAACTATAATTTAAACAAGGAATCTTAACATATTCATTTATATACCATGATCATCCAGCCGTATTTTAGAAAAAAAAAACCAGTGTTAGATTCTCCATTATTAGTCCCCTATCGGCAACACCAAAGGGGACTCTTAGTTGTTTTAATTGGGGGGGGGGGGGGGCTCTTACGCATTTAAAAAGAAATTCTTACTTTACTATTTTTTCATTTTTTTTTTTTCACAGATGTTTCAACTTTATTTCCTATTGACTCGTTATTTGTTTGTCTTCTTATTTCATTCATTAAAGAAACCTTCTGTGATTCCTTGAGATTTTTTAAAAGAGCTCTTTGAATATGACATTTTTTTAGCTAAGATCTTTAAATCAAAATACATTATAAGATAAAAAAAAATTTGTATCAATTTGAAAAAGGAAGAGAAAAAAAGACGAAATAAATAAAAGCAAGATGAGGAAAAAGATAGTAATCACCGTAAAAACTCCTCCATGTGAACAGGGTGCAATGAGAACGTACACTACACGTGTACGCTGACCGCAGTCCGTGTACATGCAGCAAGTATATATGTTAACATATTCAAAAGTTTACATATCTAAGTATATTTTTAAATGAAATTTTCTCTGTGAAAATAAGAAGATTGGATTTATTATGAAGATATTCTTATTGTCCCTCTCCCATGTCTCCATATATCTTATTTGAAATGGCCGCATGGCCATATCACGCTCTGATGATTTTCACACCTGGCAGGTAATGAATAAACGTACCCTTTACGGTTGATTGGCATGTGTGTACTTGTCAAGACAACGATTTGTTAATTTGGATGATACTTTTTAAGAAAATGGATTAGCGCAATGGACGTAGAAATACGAATACGAAGAAAACCAACGATAATTTGTGATTCATACCACGGAAAAGCTGGTTTTAAATTTACAAATAAATGTTTAAATATGCAGAAAAAATTCATTTATAGCATCTTTTTCTTTCAGCAAACATCTATAAATAATAATAAAACTAATTAGTCGGGTAATTTAAAAGACAAATAAGAGATATCCATCAAAATATATTAACTGATATATAACGCGATTGAGGCGTGATGCCCGTCTATACGGCCATGACACCCTGTTTTCAGCACTTCGCCGCTAGATGGCGCGGAACTGGAAAGTGGTCAATTGGTACCATTTGCATGATTCCGAACACACCCCTTAAAGAAGTACCGGTACCTAAGATGTCATTGGTACCATTGGCATGCCATTGGTATGAAATGTTGCCAATTGGTACCATTTGCATAATTCTGAACGCACTATCTGGAAACTTGTCCTGTCCGGAAACTGGATCAACACCAGTGTGGGGGTGTGTCACTGCAGTGCACCAATTCATAAATTATTAGAGGAGTTTCAACTTTGCTTGTATTATAGAATGATCAATGTCATTTTCATTAAAGCATATGATGACAAAGGTTTTCAAGAAATCTAAATCTAAATCAACAACAGATGTCTTACATTCAACTGATCAGAGGCAATTCCGAAGTGCCATGAGCTGAGGAGAAAATCTTCCCAGGTAAATTAAAATGGTTCAACACATGTAGAAGCCAGTGTACTAAAGTAAGATATTCAAACCATCTTGATGAACAATTATACGACTGAAAATTCAATCTAAAATGCTTGATTTAGTTTCTGTTTGTTTCCTTCTGTTTACATTTTACAAGAAGTTTCGGTTATCGTTCTTTGAATGTTAATTATGCAAAAGAGGGCGCTTGCACTGAAGGATTTCACTTCATTTTTGGCCAAAAATTAGAGACATTCACTGAATTGGAAACATCTCAAATTATCGAATACATCTCCTTTATATGAAGATACACTTAAACAAACAAATATTGTAGCTCTCGTATATTTTTGCGTAAAATAAAAGATGAAAATTTCTTTCCCGTAAAGAAAACAAAACATTATTTTTGATAATAAAATATATTTTACTTTCAACAAAAATAAATATATAAATTTGACCTAGCATAGAATTTTCTTTTAGCTACTAAACATTTCCATTGGATCCATCAAGGACTTATAAGTCCTTGGATCCATGTCATCTGAAAATGATTATATTCTATATAATCAGTGGCGGATCCAGCGCCCCCTTTACCGGGGGGTCAAGGGGCGAATTTTGCCGATTTATACTGAAAATGGGCCAAAATATACCTGTTTTTGGAAAGATTTGGGTCAGTGCCGGGGGGGGGGGGGGCGGACACCCCCTCCGCATCCCCCTGAATCCGCCACTGAAAATGTTAAATCAATGAATCTTGGCGGCCGGTTGTTTGGAACCTTAATTTATGTCTTGAATTTTTAAGCATTATTATTCATTACATGTAGATGATATCCTTCTATTAAAAGCACCACGACCAGCTTTTCAAGTTGAAGCACTTTTTTACATAGATGATTTGTCCAGATGCCGACATAAGGCCCCAAATGGGTTCAGTGCGAAGCCCTGGAGGATCCAGGAGGAGATTTTTCCCACATCTCAGACTCTAGGGCAGTTGATGACCCTTTGTACATGTACAATTTGGGGGGGGGGGGGGGGGTTATGGTGTGGAAGCACCTGCTACGCGCCGGTGCTATTCCTTCTAAAAGCAAATACTACGACAGAATAGAACCCACACAAACGGGCATTAATTGGTAAATATTATACATGTACTCGTTCTTCGAAATATTTGAGTAATCGGAAAGTGGGAGGGTTGTGTGCATGTAATCAGGATAACCACACCATTTGCTACTAACATAGAAGATGATCGTCATAAATCTGCACCGATTGCCCATTGATCTCATGGGTTTATGTGTCTTCGTTTTCGTGCTTTTAAGAAATAACAACTAAAATGTAGCTAGCCGTGGTTTATTGTCCAGTAATGCCAAGAGTCGCATGAGCCAATCAAATTATCACCGAGCCGCGAAGGCTAGCTAGTTGTTATTTCTATCCTAATATAGCACGTGAATGCCAGTGGGCGGAGCTTAAAAGTAGCGCATTGGAAGTTTGTTGGAAATTTTACACCAGGCGAGTTCTATGTACATATAGGGAGAAAATTTCAAGTCATATTAGAATTTGATGATTTGCTGTGGGTGCTGCAACAATTGAGGTCTTGTTGGAGATCCCCTCTTTTCTTGTATATGTACAAAATTTCACTAAAACTAATATTTTAGTCGGGCAGATTCTTGCATCAATCGTTCACTTTTTGATAAAAGCATAAAATTTGATACACATATGTATTTAGACCCATCTTGAAGATTTAGCTATGGTGCCATCCCAGTTTTAGTCTAAAACGGGATATTTTGGGGTAAAAATTTTTTTTTCCTCAAAAATCAAAAATTGGGAAAAGGCCGTAACTCAACGATAAATTGATGTTTTCTCCCAAATTTCTCCCTTATTTGTATCATCAAGACCCGTTTGAAATAGTAAGGTATAGAATCAATTTGATTTCTACGAATCCGGAAAATGGAAAAAGGCTATAACCCGTGAATGAATGTATTTTTTTTTTTTGCAAGTTCTTTCATATTATTGTCATGAAGTACCATTCTGGAGAATTTGATATAGTGCATTCTTAATTTCAATTAATAAAGCCTCATTAATGTGGGTAAAAATTGTGTTTTTGGCCCCCAAATCTCTAAAAACGGGAAAAAGGCTTTAAGTCAGAGGGCCTTACCCCCAAAGTCGGGGTCATTGGTATCATCCGAGGTGAATATACGAGACCCATATATTCTGATAGATGGTCATCTCTAGTGTTTGAAAATGTATGATACATGTAACAACGAGGAAAATCTTGTTTTTTTTTTAAGTCGAAAATCACTTAAAATAGGAAAAAAAGTATAACATTTGTATGGGTGATGATTTAAAAAATTGGGAAATGTGAATATATATTACGTTTGGTGCTCTTTCAGATGTAGTAAGTTTTAAGTTCAAAATCCTACTTCTTCTCTGTGTTTTGGGGTAAAAAAGTCGAATTTTTGCAAAATTTCACAGAAATTAGACGAAATATAAATTCCTTCCTGCTTTTCAGTTCCCTGGTATTGATGACTTAAGAAATATCTTCAAAGTCCCCTTGACATATATATTTTACATTCTTAATATTTTGCAAAATCCTAAAAAAAAATCGGTTTTTTTTCATAGAAACCTGTGTTTTTCGATTAGAATTCTAGGGTTTTTGTATATCAATTTAAACAAACCTTATCCATTATGAAATTGATTGTAGTCTATTTTCTAGTGTAATTTTTCTTACTTTTTTTTCAGATAAGATATGTTTCACTGACATTTCATTCATAATTCAAGTGTTTTTGGGGAAAAAAACGTACTTGTAATGAACAAAAAATCGCTTATTTTTGAATTTTTTTATTGAATCTCTAGGAATTCTCAAAAGATAGGAGGAACGTATTTTAAACTGTCGTTATTTAGGTTCATCCGTGAATTAATTGTTTGAAAAAAACATGATATATCTGCTACTTAATTTGGGCAAAATGCCTGTTTTTCGTTTAAGAAACAACATATTTCTGGAAAAATTCTTTGAATGCATTGTCTTATCTAGTGATATAGATTTAAAGTAATTTTCATAAAGAAAGTAAATGATCTGATCAAATGAAATTAAAATGCGAAATGATAGTTCATTTAAGCCAACATTTCGGGGTAAAACATGTATTTTTCAGTAAAAACCACTTATTTTGAGAAAATGATATTTCTTTTTAAAAGCTGCCAAATTGAAACATCTTAGCTTTGATAGTACTATTGTCTCCTATAATGAATGGATATGAATGTTATTTAATAACTGAAATTCAATTTCTATGCTATTTTGGGGAACAAACCCCAATTATATGAAAAAGTAACATATTTCTGTATATCTATATTATATTGGAATACTGCTTTTATAACTTTCTTTTTTCATTTATTCATAATATATATAGATTATTCAGCATGAATATTCGATAGTGTTAGATTTTACAGATGTATTAAGATTTCGACTTACCATTTTGATTGTCACGAAGGACTGTTTTTGGCTTTATGACAACCAATTTGACCCTTCCGAACGCGGGAAAAATTTGAGAAATTCCATGACGTCACAATGCATTTTCTATGTTTGACCGAGGTTCGAAGCTTGTTTGTCCGAGGTAAACACATGGTAAAAGCATTGTGACGTCACGAAATTTTGTATTTTTTTCCCGCAATCGGAAGGGTCAATTAGTCTAACATGAAGCATCACTGCACTGACCGAAAAAATTATGTGAAGTTTGATGTTCTATTCGAAACTAATTCAAACCGCCGACTACATCTCAGACCGAAAACATATCGCCCAAGAACTTGCATAATTGAATATTTTATCATGTTATACAATGTAAATTCAAATCATTTATTTCAAATAGCTGTTTTTTAGTGAAGACAATGCATTCAATACTTACAGTATATCGTGCATGTATAGATGCGGAAGATTTTTGTTTAACAACTTGATGCTGAAGTGTGTTTAATTTTGGTGCATTTGAACTTCCTGTCACATGTTTTATATAAATTACATCAGTATCATATCAGAAAATACCATCATCAAATTTAAATCTTTCCGGCTTTTCTGAATCTGTTTTCCATCTTTCAAGTTAATATAAGCTTTATCATTTTCGCTTTAGATTCATGCAATTGTTCGACCAAGCACAAGTCCCTTATCTACGTTCTTTTATCCACAATCAAGTCTTTTATCCACTTGTGGATAAAAGATACTCTTTTATCTGCATGTAAGTCTTTTATCCACAAGACTTTTATCCACAAGTCTTTTATCCACAATACTTTAATGAATTTCACTGAATTTCAATGAATATCCACATTCAGATAACGCTTCTTTGAAAAATGAGTTGAGTTTTATATTATCATTATTTTATATTATTATATTAAAGCGAAATATTGGTCCATAAAATTTAGGATGATTCCGACTTCAAGAAATTCCATGGTAGATCCATAACAGCATCGACAGAAAGGCACCGAAACACAAGTTAAACCTAAAAGAAACCAATATTTGACGGAAATCTTTTTAGGCGACAGAATTTTAACCTTATAACTTGCTGATAGTGTAGTTGTTAGGATTAGCTGCGCGAGAACAACCAGATTACCAGATTCCTGAGGTCTCGATGTATTCGACCATATTACCTTCTCTCTTTGAGACGTATTAGTATTTAGTTACAAACAAGACAGTTTTACACATAAGCCCAAAGAACAAATAGACCTTTGATTGGTTATGAATGACAAATATGGATAATAACCATATCCCTGTATACAGCACAAAATCGACAATTCAGAAAATCAGAAACCGAAGGCATACAAAATCAGGATAAAACAGGAACCAAAGCAAACATACAAAAACCTCCACCACATGAAAAGAAGCGAATTCCCGATATGGGAGTGAGACCAGGTGCCCAGGAAGAGTAAGCATCTTCTGCTTGCATGCAACACCCGCCGCTTCAATTCGGTAGAACTGTCACATCCGGTTAGTTCCATTTCGGAAGACATAGAGTACAATCTTTGGTTGAATGGGTTCAAATGGTCTATGACAGAATATCATCCACCATTCTTGAGAGTGGGACATCATAGTGTATGACGAGTTCCCCATATCGACCGTAGAACTTCCTCAGTGACGATGTTAGTCGGTCACAAACATATCCCTGACTGAGAAGCTTATCTGAAAGACGCCTAGCTCTCAGAACAAAATCCTTATATTTGGTACATGCTCTTGCATAGCGGATCAACTGAGATATGAACACGCCATAAGCAGGCGATTAAGGGACGTTGCTACTCAGAAAAGGAAAGTTTGTAATGCTGAAATTGAAGTCGTCACGTTTGTCATAGTGTGAGGTGTTCATGTGACCATCAGTGTCGTAGGACAACATTATGTCCAAATAGGATGCTGAATTATTTTTCTCTGTAGTTTCTTTGACTTCAAGCTCCGAAGGATAGATACTGCTGAGGTAATCCGCGAATTTTGGATTATTGATGGACAACACATCGTCTATGTATCTGTAAGTGAAAATGAAGTCAGAAGCTAAGTATCTTTTCCCTTCAGAGACCAAAGATTGAATAAATTCAGCTTCGTACGAGTAAAGGAAAATGTCGGCAAGGAGTGGGGCACAATTGGTCCCCATTGGAATTCCTACGATTTGCTGGAAAACCTTTCCTCCAAACACCACAAAAATGTTGTCGATCAGAAATTTTAACATCTGAATAATATCTGTTTCAGTGCAATATTATCAGAATCGGACTTTTCTTTCACAAAGTAGGTTTTGTCATAGTTAACAACAATAAATTTGTATTTGCGATTACCGTTCTTACTTGTAAACGCGTTACTTATAATTTTTGCGAGTCTTTCTTTCAATTTAGAATGTGGCATTGTAGTGTAAAGTGTCGAAAAATCAAAGGCTTTGATCGAATGGACTCGACTAAAATGAGTGGGTTTCAGATGTTCTAAAAGTTCCTTCGAATTCTTCAAAATCCACATCTGGTTGATACCACTGCGAGAATATACTGTCGAACAATATTTGCGAAACCCAGATTTGATTTCAGATAAAACTTTGTTGAGTAAGATCGATACATATTTGGTAGAACATTTTGAGGAACAAGCGATGAAACGTTGTTTGTATGGATTCTTATGCATTTTAGGTATGCAGTATAAGTATGCTAAATCTAAATCTAAATTGTTAGTGTCGAAGCCAAAGGAAGGAATAGCTGATTTGTGGTTATCTATTATTTCAGAGGCAGATAGGTTTATTGGGGTGTAAGTGGGATTTCAAGGTGTCGAATTTAAACCCAACTCTTTAACTAGAATGTCGAAATAGTACTTTTTGCAAGGAAATATGTAATTATTTGAGGCTTTGTCCGCTGGTGTGATGACATAATGTTCTTGGAGGTAGGTAAGCTCTGTGATAACATCAAGGTCTTTAAATATAGACTCGAATCTGGTGTTCACAGTTGGTTTTTTTTTCGGTAAATTCTAGATAAAAGTAACCCTCTGATGGATTTTATCCATTCGGAAATGGTGTCGAGCTGCATGTACATCCTCTTTCTTTGCCCAACGTCTTGCATATTCCTCACAACAGTCCATGATAATTTTGACATTTGGTTCCATGTAAAGGACATACTTTCTCTGTATTTATGTATTATTTCTGTAATATTATGTAAAGCAAAGTCACATAAAGCAAGGCCAGCTCGTGCTCTGCAAGCTGGAGTGAGATCATTCTTTTTCAAATGAGAAATCATTTTGCGACCAATCGTGACGACTTGATCATGACTGAATGTAAGGTACATTTTATATCTCTAATAAAAGGAGACTGGACCCTTGTCCTTTGTTCTTTGATCATGAGCTCAGCATAGTCGACATAACACAGACTACTTTTGCTTATGACAGATGCCTTTGATATCCATTACAATAAACATCGAAGAAGTACCCATCAGTTCAGTCATTCTCAAGGTCGAGAAGGCAAGGAAAAACATAAGAATTTCTTTCGAAACAGTTGCAAACCCTGAAATAAACAACATTCCGAAGTGAGACCATGTGCCCGGGGATGTTTGCATAGTTCTGTCGATCTTTTCAAGTTGACATACTTCGGACTTTGCACTCCGGACTTCGCAATTATGGGTCATATAAAAGAAATCGGATGTGATTAGGAAAGGACATTCTGAAGACGTATTGGATGAAATGAAACTGGAGGGTTTTTTAAAATAAGTATATTCAGACACGAAAAGAAATATATTCTTCACACAAAGTATTTGGGATTCATTGGCAGAACATCAACAATTGACTTTTGTGACATATTTCTTTGGAATAATACGGAAATGTTCCAACTCTTTACCTTCGTGAAGAAAATTTCAAACCAACTACTAGTATAATGCACCAGACACCTGTTTTGGACAGTAAATCCGCATTAGTGGTACTTAATAAATATCGAAGTGATTTTCAGAAACAGCCAAATGTATTTTAGCTGCACCCTCTAATTTTTTTTTAGAATTCAAATTTGTGCATTTACTTTGCAAAGAGTGCGCGGCTACAAATTCCCTGTGGGTTCGATTCAATAGGATAGTTATATAAAATCTATGTCCAAAATAGATGGTGCTAAGATATATTTCGATGATGTTTTTTAGATGAAATTAGAAGTATGCGAAATTGCTAATAACATATGATGTCAAACTGATAAAAGGGCAAAACAAATATTCTTTCAGACGTCAGAGCTGGAAAGAAGTAATTATTACACGTTTAACGTTCAGTCATGGTAACAAATTCAACTGCCCCACACTTCAAAAGAAAATCCGTGTTTATAATAATAATAGACATTATTCACCGTGACGAACTTCGCATTTCGTGCTTCGAACTTTAATTATAGTCCAATATACCAATTCCGTTGAGTACACTAATCAAAATGTAGATGATTCCGCTTATGAGTTTATACGTGGAAGGCAGCTACGCCGCGAAGTCTTCGATGTTCTAAGTGCGAAGTACGTAACGGTGAAAAGAGTCTAATAATACGGAAGTGGAAATACGATGTCCGAAGTCCGCGAATGTGAAAAATGTTTAATAAGATGCTTACTGATACCTCATTTTAAACTCTGTATATGTTTATAAAATATATTGTGCTTACATTTGCCTAAGAATGTATCTTAGAATTTTTTTTAACTTTTCCCTAGAATTTGTCATTTTGCATTCACAATTAGGGTGGCGCCACCCTTATGGATTTCATGTAGTCTAAGTGTTTTACCTCCCTTGTCCCTTTGGTGTCTCTTGTTGTGCTTGCCTACTCTGTTCATGTTTCAAATTTGGTGAGTTTCAGTTTTAAATTTTTCCCGGACATGGTCGCCATAACACTTTCTATATAGACATAACCACAGACAATGCATTTTTTCATTTTCGTTGGTGGACATCGACAGCGGGTGCGGCTAGCCAAACAGGGGATGCTTACTCCTCCCGGACACCTGCATGGTCCCACCTTTAGCTTGCTAGGGGTCCGACGATGCTCAATTTGGTACTCTATTGTAAGTGCAAATGCAGTATCATGTGACGTAATGAGAGATATGTACACCAGATAAATAGTATGAAATGATTTATTGTCGTCAAAAGAACAGAGGATGTACATGATGTAAATCATCCAATAGCTTGTCCCTGGTTTAGGTTAGCTTTCTGAGTGTTGTGAGTCTGGACTTTGTCCGTTGTTGGTTTTGTTGACTTTGTCACGGAGGTAGTATCTGTTGAAAGCATAGTAGCATTACCCATGTCAACAGTAGTGGCGTTATCCATGGTCATATCTGTTGTTATATTGTAGACAGAGGAAGTCACTGACTGAGTTGTTGTTGAAGTAGTGGTAGTGGCATTAGGGTCTATCACACAACGGCCATAGATGGACACAAAAGCACCTCCAGATGTAAAAGGCCTGCAGATTAAACCATCGCCACATCTGCAATCCTGGTCAGACTCCACTGTGGAACAGCTTTTATTCAAAATTCCGTATTTCTTACAGTACCTTATGCTCCGGAAGAATTCATCGTATGCACAACAAAAACCATCTGGACAGCTACCATGCCGATCATTCATGTTACATTTCCCCTCCATAAAGTAGTTCTGAAAAAAAATCATCATCATCATCATCATCATCATCATCATCATCATCATCATCATCATCATCATCATCATCGTCGTCGTCGTTGTCGTTGTCGTCGTCGTTGTCGTTGTCGTCGTCGTCCGTCGTCATTGTTTGACAGTTCGATTTGAAAAGAATAAACCTTGTCTTATTTTCTGACAAGACAGTTTTCATCAGCACATTATCACAGCTAAGCTTTATGCAATCACAAAAAAGAGCATTTCATTTGTTTGAAAATAACTGACTTGAAATAAAAATTTTCTGACCCGATTTTGTACAAATCTCAAACGTCTTCAAATTCAATAGCATCATTTAATAACAGATAAATTTGAAGCATGGACAAGACATGCACGTTTCCGGTATTTAACCCTCGTCAGTGATCCTCAATCTAAACAATGTTATATGGTCAAAAAGTGTGAAATTTATCATGTCCAAAAATGTACCGAAAGACGTAGCAGGGTGGATGGGATATGATGCTACATGACCCACGTTTTAGAAATTTCAAGTCACTTTGATAACAGAAATTTTCGAAATTTTCGTTAAAGAAACGATCAACCGAAGGTGATCGAACTTGGCTACAAGGTGATCGAACTTGGCTTTTCGTAGACTACAATGCCCTGGTAAACTCTTCCATCTCAAAGTCGGTGAGATTCGTTTTTCTAATCAAGTCTAGAGATTTATTTCGATGGCACTTGACAAGTAAACTTAAAATTTCAAAGAAAAAAAGGAATCTTCCAAGTCGCAAAGCTAAGTCTTACAGACTGCCAAAACACCGTGCACAAAACAAGTTTACTTTTGACATGTTGTTAAACGTCTTCAAATTGAATAGCATCATTTAAGAACAGACAAATTGGCAGCATGGACCAGACATGCACATTTCGGGTACTTAACCCTCGTCAGAGATCCTCAAATCTAAACAATGTAATAATATGCCAAAAAATGTGAAAGTTACTTTGTCGAAAAAGCGTACCGAAAGACGTAGCAGTATATAAGGGAGCAACCATTTGATTTTTAGGGGGGGACAGGAAGACTTTGCAAAAAAGATTTCCGGATCGAAATTTTAGGGGAAAAACTTTTCCGGCCTGAAGGGCCGATGAGAAAAAATTTCCGGATCATGAAATTGCCCCTCCCCTCTCTTCCGACCTATCCACTGCCAAGTAAACACTGCCCCGTAAACACTTTTTTGTGTATCATAAACTAAGTATAAAAAATGGAACAAACTTTATGCAATTTGCAGTGAATAAATCAAATTCAAAATTCATTAGCACCATATAGCCTGACTCCGTTGAGTATCATTTAAGTAAATAGATTATAGGCATCATATGCCATTCAAGAAATTAAAATGAAGTGATCTGCTGGCAGAGATGAACTCATTCTGTGTTTGACGTTTAATATGGCCGAAAAATCATGCTGAATTATTTAAACTTTAGAGTAATTTTCAACATTGGAAAAAAAAAAAGAAATCCGGCCCGAAGGGCCAGCGAAAAAAATTTCCGTATCTTAAAATGGCCGAAAAAAATTTCCGGCTGGCAAAAGTCTTCCTGCCCCCCCCCCCCCCTAAAAATAAAATGGTTGCTCCCTAAGTTACAATAGAGAAGCAAAACTATTTGCAGCTGTTCATGTATCGTTATGAGGCTGCTATATAATCATTTTCAACATTATGCTAATAAAATCTTATATACATAATATATATTTATTTTACGAGGGGTGATTGATATGTTGTGAGCCTCGCATTAAAGAATTTGAATTTTACCAGTCTGGACATTTTGCATTATTTTTCTACATAATCCCCTTCAGTATCTATACACTCTTGCCTCCGGTGTTTAAGGACCTCAATACCACTTATCTTGACAGGTCTGAAAGCCATCCATTGCAGATATGACGTCATCATCGGACTGAAAGTGGGTACCAGAAATAGCTGCTTCAGCTTTGGGAATAGATAAAATTCTGATGGATCAAGACCAGGTGAGTAAGGCGGGTGCTGAATCAAATTAAGGCCAAAATCATGAATGGCAGCTATGGCAGTGACATACTTGTGAACAGGAGCATTGTCCTGATGGAAAAACACACCTTTAACTAGTGAGCCGTCCACGTCGTTCAAGTTTAATATTTTTCTGTTACTGTGTCAGAAATGAAGCATAGTATGTTCCATTGATTGTTTGTCCTTTTGGAGATATTCTATTAACAGAATACCTTCTACATCCCAGAAAACCGAGACTCACAACATATCAATCAGCCCCTCGTACATGTTATTGTATTACATTCAGAACCTTGACAGTATTTCAAAAGACCTTCTTAATGATATATGAAGACTATCAATATCCCAACAACAATAAAATTCATACCTGAGAGTTGACATGGCTTGCATATTGTAGTAAGATCCCAAGCAACAGAAAAATCAGCATTCTTCGGAATTCTTTAAGCTCTACGATTTTGTCCCAAACGTTCACTATCCTATTGTGTGTTATCAGAATATGGAATATAGTTCATACTAACTTTGTTATACGCTGTTGTAATGACGCAATGAGGGCAGAAAGTACTCTCTGTCTTTGATTTTGCAATTTGACGGTGATATCTTGAAGGTTTTTGTTCTTTGCTCTTGCAAGGAATATTTTGTTCTTGAGTTTTCTGAATGATTTACAAACAATTTTATAGAAGGTTGTGTATCGTGCTTTATCTTGTACTATTGGTAGATGACGTCCTCAACGTAGAGTAACTTTTGTTTGTGTGAAATATGAAGTCACGGAATGGTCTACTATTGAAAAAAAGGGGGAGTGGAGTGGGTGTGAGGAGTTGACACTCCTTTTAAATAGTCTGATTAAGAACGCTTTTCGGAACAACTTTTCGAATTATGAGCCATGTCAAAAATCCCAATGAAAATAGAATGAAGGATATGTGGTTTAAAAAAAGCTAACTTATGCCCCAGGACGTCATATTAAAATTCTATTACTAGTACTTACAAATCAAAATTGTGTTCCATATTATTAAAAGGTCAGCCTCTATTGCCTCTAGTAGCCTACATGTACATGTGAAATTTGAAAGTCCTACCATTTGCCAAGCAAACGCAATGGTGAAAAAAATGAAATACTAGTTTAAGATGATGTCACAGGTCAAAGGTGGGGATCTCCAACAAAATACTGAAAACGCCGCCATCTAAAACAAAGAAAAGTACATGGTCAATGATTTGGGTCAAACAATGTTATGTCCTTTTTATTGAAAGTGGGACGGAATGACGGAAAAACGGCCTGAACGCTAAATACATGATCCTTGGTCGGTAGATACATAATGAACATAGGAATTCTGTAAACATGCATCTAGGAAGTACCTATTAGTTATTCAGTCTCAAACTCGAGAGGGCAAGGGAAAATGATTCGAATTTCCACTGGAACTATTGCGAACCACGAAATAAACAATATTCTGATGTGAAACCAGGCGCCCGGGGAAAGTCAGTGTCTCCTGTTTGCGTGCAACACCCGTCGCAACAGTTCCATGAAAACTGGTCATATTCGGTGAATGTCTAGATGCACATATTGATGTAGATATCAGGTAAAGATGTCTAGTGACAAAAGACTTATATGTACGGGATCTGTCTGTAATTGAATATTTTCTTTACATGCAATTGCACAATCCATTTACCATTATACATTTGTAAATGTCTTGCTTATCTAGAGTCATTATGATTTTGCGTCTTGACTGTATACATGTAATCACTTTGGTTACATTGGAGATCTTTCACAATATTACCCTAGAATCCCTAAGTCGGCATCGGCTACCCATTGGTCTCGTTGTTTTATGCGTAGTCTTTTATATTAAATGTTTTGATGTCGTCTTTAATGAAGGGTCTTCCTTGATCTTTTCGTGTTCCTTGTGTTTGTACAATCTGTGTTATCGCTTGGGTGTTTCATGTTTTTGCTGTTAGTTTGGCTTCCAATAATACTGAAGTGTTCCAACTCTATACCTTCTTGAAGAAAATTCATGTTGGAGACCTCCTCTGTTCTTTTTTATTCAGATAATCATGTATATTTTCTATTTACCTGGGACTAATGGATAGGTCGTTCAGCTAGGTAACAAGGTAATGTCTTATGCAATCTCTGGATGTACTTCGGTCTCTAGGTGTATGTGATTTCATTTATGGTTTATCTTATAAAACTGTACATTTATATACACTTTGTCTTGTTCCTCGGCCCTCTTTTTAGTGTGAATATTTTCTCTTTCTTGTTATTGCCTTTGTATTTGTGTGATTGTGTTTTGTAATTTCTTTAATGGTTTGTGCTTTGTATTGTTTCATGTCTCTGTTCGTGTTTTTGAGTTGGGTGACTTGGGGTTTCGCTGTGGGTGCTGCAACCTTGTGTTGTTGGAGATCCCCTCCCTTTTTTCACATTAGACCTTGAAAAGAAATCATGTTTGGTGATTTTTTACCTCTTTTTCCAATACAAAACACAATGTGATGAAAAGAAAACCATATTAGCTGATGAATTAAATAATTTTTGTGACAAAAATTAAATGTAAAAAGGAACAAAGAATATACATGCACATAATAGATAACAAAATTAAAACTGATGAACTTTGTTCACTTCATATCATCGATGCTTGGTTGTACATCTTCCATATATAGACACGAATGCCGAGCCTTGAACGAGTGGTTTGCACTCGAGTCCATTCTCACACTTGCAGTCCTGATCGGACACAATGGTAGAGCAAGATGCCCCTGCTTTGCCGTACTGCTTACAGTATCTTATTGTCCTTAGATATTCGTCATACACACAACAGTACCCATCAGGACAGGTTCCTTGGCGGTCAGACATTGAACAGTTGGCCTCCATGAAATAGGTCGTCTGCGCCAAAAATAAGTAGGTCAGTCAATATCTATAATGTCTGATAAGAAATCGTGCAGTATACTAAAATGAAGGAATTTAACCTATGCATTTCGAACTGTACATGTTTAGGTGCAGTTTGATTAGAAATAAAGTCATAATGTAAAACCTAAAATTTCAGAACTCTAAAATGAAAGAATTCTGCTTGTATGCATTTCGAATTGTACATGTAGGCGCAGTCAATATCTAAAACCTAAAATACTCTTCAATGATAAATAATATAATCGTGTATATGTATTATAAAACGAACAGCAAATATGTGCACATCTGTTTTTTTATAAGTCTCTAATTAAACGTCTTCAAATTCAATAGCATCATTTAAGAACCGATAAATTTGCAGCATGGACCAGATATGAAGCTTTAAGTTGATAACGTATGCTTCAGATTCAAAGGACCTCCGTCCACTAGAAATGTCTGTAGATACTACCCTTTTGATGGATTGAGACAATCGATTAGATACCTGTTGGAAATGAATCTTTAGTTTTTAATATAATATATCAATTTATTCCGATAAGTCAACTGAATATGCACGACTTTCTTTTTCAATATTGCAGAAAATAAACAGAAAGAAGAAAACATAACATATATCATTTATCGGTATGTACTCTGCCAAAATATTTTTAAAAGTGTTTTCAAATTGTGAATCCCGATTCCCCTCCTTTCTTTCCTGATGTAGCCTTTACGAAATTCACCATTGTTCAACGCAGATAACATTCTTTTGTTAACTCATTTTCTTTTCTTTTGAATGTTCATCAGTTGCTTGATTTGGAGAATCGCCACGCCATGCTTTTTGTCTCTCCATTCACATACCCTTACATGGTTCTTAAACGTTTCAATCTAATTATCGACATTGAAATATATGTTCCATCGTAAAAATTTAGTGCACCGTATGAGCATTTCAACAAATAGTGTATTATCAGTTATGCTCGTTGCCGAGAGAGGTAATCCAAATACTGAAAATCTAAAGAGCAAAATTCTAAATGCGACCTTAAATGTATGCCAAAGAGCTAGTTAAGGACAGACCTATGTCGTCTGGGGGATAACTCTTAGTTTCAGAACAATTTATTAGAATATCTATTAATGTATTCAAAGTCAGTCCAGAAGCACAGTAAAACTACGCAAACGATATCCCTGGGGACTAACATTCCACTAGCAGAGGGATGAAATTATGCTCTTTCTTTATTTTCACTCGTTCAATTTTATTCTTGGAACTGAATATCCCTTAGTAACATAATTTCCAAAAATTCATTTGAAATTTGTTTGTTAAACAATTTTTAAAACAATATCCACATGGAGTTGTCTTATATTTGTTCGTAGACAACATTATTTGTTACTATCTATTTTTCAAGTCCTTTTGGAGTGCCTCTCATTTGCGTGGTATTGGACGATCCTTTTTGGAAGACCTTTGTGCATTCACTGACTATCGCCCAATACCTTTGCTATGTTAACTTATATTTAAAGCTGGATTTTATTTTCTATTGGAGATCATTTCTTTCTGATTTATTTAAGTGTCCATGTTGATTACATTTTATCTTTTCTTAGTCTCATATTTTCCAAAAATTCATTTGAAATCTGTAAAACAATTTTCGAAACAATATCCTTATGGAGTTGACTTACATTTGTTCGTAGACTTCATTATATAGTTACTTTCTATTTTTCAAGTTTTCCCTAGGATTCGAATGCCCCTTATTTGCAAGATATAGGACAATCTTTGTAAATTCACTGACTACTATCGCCCAATACCTTTGCTGTGTTAACTTATGTTTAATCATTTCTTTTTGATTTATTTACGAGTGAGTGTCCAAATTGTCGATTATACATTCTATCTCTACTTTCTATTATCTTGTCGTGTTTATATCATTCTTAATGACCCCTTTGTTGCATCATTTTGGAAAATCCTTTTGAAATACAATTGTCCAACCACTAACCAGTGCTTAATACTTTTGTTGGGTTCACTAACGTTGTACGTAGATGGTATTCTATCTTTACTTTCTATTGCTTATAAAAAATAATGGAAAAAAAACTACAAAACAGAACCCTCTCCCTCTTCTATTTCTATCCGGTTTTAGATGCCCTTTATTTAGATTATACTGGACAACGACTACGAAATACCTATTTGTTAAAAATCTAAAAGTTCGCTTATTTGCAATCCCTTTATGCGATGCACTCATATTTCTACATAAATTATATAGATTACACTCGTTCGTTACATTATAATAATCTTCATTAATTTTATGTTTTTTCCTTGTCTGTTGAATAATTTTGAAGTACCGATTTGAAATGCTTTATACTTCCACCATCATGTTGAATTCTATATTTGATTTCTCATTCTTACAGACAAAAATTCCCTATCAACAATGAAAGTTTTTCTTTATACGCAGTGTAGAAAAATAAAGCAAATAATTGATTAAGTTGAAGACAAAATATGTTGATTTAAGTGGAAAAATATGACTACATGCATTCATTACATTTAAAAAGAAATTGTTTTAACCTTAGCACCACCAAAACGTTTAATTCTATTCATGCCTTCGAATGAGGTTAACTACCTGAAACATGCATGTCTGGTCCATGCTGTAATTGAATTTGAAGACGTTTTTAAAACATGCAAGATGCAAGAGATGCCTACAACTTCTATCTCGTAAAATCAATGAAAATGTTTGCAACTATTAAATCATGACGGTGACAACAGCAATTTAAGTCTTAGGTATGCAACATAACAACATGGAAACATTAGACATGGATCTAAAACAATATGTACCCCCTCTTGAAATGAAAAGCAACGAGGAATTATCTCTGCTGGTGGACTGGTAGTCCATGATTATATCGTTAGACTAGTTTTCCTGTGCTTCTGCGCTGACTTGAAATATATTTTGTACTTTTTCTGATGTTAAATTTTATGAATTATTCTGAAACTAAGGAGTATCTCCCTCAAGGCATAGCTCTGTCCTTACATGGTCAATTGTGCCTCACATAAATTCATATAAAATGAGCATCATGCTAATTTCATATGAATTAAAGGTCATGTGAAATTCATGAAAAATTCACATTAGATTGATGTGAAAAGGTATTTATCATAAATTTGCTTGATATGTATTTCACATGAATTTTTCAATGTGTTGTTTATGTGAAACTGAATTTACATGAAAGTAATTTTAGAAACTTAACATGAATTTCATGTAAACATTTTCAGATTAATTTCATGCTCGTGCTCGTTTCACATAAATTTCATGTGAACTGTCATGTAAAATTCATGTAAATTTCATATGAATTTCATGTGAGGCACAATTCGCTATGTTGCTGCCTCTTTGGCATGCACTTTAGTTCATTTGTAGAATTTCGCACCTCATATATTCACTATTGGATTTCCTCTCTGTCGGCCTAGAGCATCACTGATGATACACTATTTCTTGAAATGCGCATATGGTGTACTAAACATAAATGATAAAATCAATATTGAAATCACTGACGATGGTAAAGTACCCGAAACGAGCATGTCTGGTCCATGTTGTCAATTTATCTGCTTTTAAATGATGCTAATGAATTTGAAGACGTTTAACATTTGTACCACTTGGTGAGTGTCACTGCTGGTGGACAAGGAGTCCCCGAGGGCATATGTAGCCAAGTTCGATCAACTTTGGTTGATCGTTTCTTCAAACGGATTTGAAAATTTCTGTTTACACAATTTTCTCAAATGTCTAAAACCTGGGTCCTGTAACATGACAAATATGGATAATGACCATATCCCTGTATACAGCACAAAATCGACAATTCAGAAAATCAGAAACCGAAGGCATACAAAATCAGGATAAAACAGGAACCAAAGCAAATAAACAAAAACCTCCACCACATGAAAAGAAGCAAACTCCGATATGGGAGTGAGATCAGGTGCCAAGGAAGAGTAAGCATCTCCTGCTTCCATGCAACATCATATCCCAGCCATCTTCCTACGTCTTTCGGTATATTTAGGACTTAATTTTCACATATTTTTATTTTATATTACATTGTTTAGATTGAGGATCACTGACGAGGGTTAAATTACCGAAACGTGCATGTCTTGTCCATGCTGTAAATTTATCTGCTTTAAAATGATGCTAATGAATTTGAAGACGTTGAACATGTGTACCACTTGATGAGTGTCACTGCTGGTGGACCAGGAGTCCCCGAGGGCACATGTAGCCAAGTACGATCAATATCGGTTGGTTGTTTCGTTACTTCAAACACACTCCAAAATGTCTGCTTACAAATTTTCTTAAATTTCTGAAACCTGGGTCCTGAAGCATCATATCCCAGCCATCTTGCTACGTCTTTCGGTATATACTGGACATAATTTCACAGATTTTGGTCATATCCCATTGTTTATATTTAGGATCACTAACGAGGGTCAAGTACTCGAAACGTGCATGTCTGGTCCATGCTGTAAATTCATCTGCTTTTAAATGATGCTAATTAATTTGAAGACGTTTAACATATATGTTATTGTTTTAATTTCACTTCACCATGTGCGCATTACAACTAATAATATATCATCAGTGATTCTTAATGCCAAATTGAGGAAACCCAAATAATCTAGATAAGCGAAATTCTAAACATGAACTAAAATTGATGCAAAAGAACAAGCCAAAGACAGAGCCATGCCTTCATGGAGATATTTACAACTAAGTTTTGGAAAACCAATCAAATTTGATAACGGAGAGTTAGCAAATCTATTTCAAGTGTAGTGTCGAAACACCATAAAACTTTGGGAGCTATATCATTGGGGGACTAGCAGTCATCCAGCAGAGATTACATCCTATTTATTGAAATATCAATTTTGAAAAATATATGTTTTTGTTAAAAAAATCACTGCACCATATGCGCATATTAATAAATAATGTCTCATCAGTGATGTTCGAGGCCGAAATAGAGGAAATCAAAAATAAATTATATGATGAGTGAAATTCTAAACATGCTTCGGTAGTTAGTTACGAACCTGAGTGTAACTATTATGGCATAGCAGAAGTCCTATAACAGGGAAAATTAATCCAGAGAACATTTTATATGTGAAGACAACAATGCAAACGATCACAGTGCAGTTTGTTCGGCGGTCTCGACCCTCTAATATTCCTCCAATATTATGTAATTCTGCGTCTTGGTCTTCGATAACCTTTTGCTACTGCACCTTGAATTTTAGATATATATGAAAGTGGATATGAATGTACAACATATACATGCTCAGAATTCCTTGTTATAATCAGCTTTTACTACTTTGAAGCATAATCCAATGAGAGAGAGAGAGAGAGAGAGAGAGAGAGAGAGAGAGAGAGAGAGAGAGAGAGAGAGAGAGAGAGAGAGATGTGTGTTTACTGTATTACAGTGACACTATAGACATGGGGTGAAGATCATTGTAAATGTAACTATAAATATCAATTAGTTGTCATTGTAAATTCTTTACTACGACTATCAAAACGGCATTCAAAAAACAAGGTAAAGGAATGGATCATAATACCCAATAGTAATTGGAAAACATGGAGGACTAATCTATCCTTACTTGATATGAAGCCCCTGGAATAGTTTATCAGATGAGTTCCATTCTCGTTAGTAGTCGTATAATTCTAAGCAGGCGTAACTTGTATTTTAGATAATGTTTTCATTTTCGTGCATGAACATCGACGGCGGGTGCGGCTAGCCATCAGGGGATGCTTACTCCTCCCGGACACCTGGTCCCACCTCTAGCTTGCTAGGGGTCCATCGATGCTCAATTTGGTGCTCTATTGTGAGTGCTGTTGAGATTATCGTCAGGATCTTCTTTAAGTCATTAGCATTATCGTTCTTCTGACTTTAATTTTAGGTTTAGTAACGAAAGAATATCCAGAATGGAAAACATCAGTGATAAGCATATGAAAAATGCAAAACTGACGAAAGGAAAGCTAACCCTGCGTTAGAAACTTAAGATTGGACACGTTCTTCAAAGAATTCTAGTAGGATCTGACAAGTTTTTTTTACAACGAAGGTAATGGCCAATTACTATGACACAGTGGGTTTATATATTATTGTTATCCAAAGAAAATGACATTCTTTTAGGTACTGTATCAAATCATCAGTATCAACTTTCTTTAAAGATAATTACCTCAATACATCCGACCACCGCTGGATCAAAGTTCGTTGTCCTCATTATGACTTATTGTATCTTTGCTATATATAAGAAAATAAAAGTCAAGAAAGACTCTACCTCAACAGTTTATTTCAATGATTTTTTATAAACAATAATGTTATTTGAACAACACTTGAATGAAGAAACAAATTGATTGATATAAAAACTGTTTTGATCAAATAGAAATCAAAAAATGCACCTTGCACTAATTTTGAATCGTTCAAATCCAGCATATACAAACACAGTGTGTGTAGTTTCAACGGTATAGTCTCCATATAATATTCAATATACGAGCGACTTTAAAAATTATTATGCATATTTTGCAACAATTAAATCTATCGTTGATCAACTAGTCATTATCACAGTACTAAAAACACTGAGTATGCATACGATTATCATTTGATGACAAAAGAAAGGGACAAAAGGACGGGGTTAAAAGGTTAAGGTTAGACCCCACCATTTCATTTTCAACAAACTTGTATCAATGTAAACATTGTGGTTGTCAAAGGGGCGAGGTATCATACATGTAGCTTAGTCATAAACTATTTACTCTGCTTATACCTTTTTTTCCCCCTACAAGTCTATAACCATGAGAACCCTTTGGGTTTACCACAGACTTGTAAAGGAAAGGGTTTGTGGTGAGGAAAGGGTTTGTAACTAAGTAATGATACCTCGTCCCGGTGGTCGTTGTCAACTATCATTCGTTCGAAGGCTGATGTTATTCGGTACTATTAACGAATTGTTCATACGTCGGGTTGTCACATCCGTGTAATTCGTTAACGGGGCCATCTGCTTCCATGTAGACCGGAGGATCGTCACGTGGTGTATATTCAGGAAGTTTGTCACGTGCTGCTATGTCATACGGCGGTGGCTCGTTTGTGATAGAGTAAACAGACACGCGCCGTTTGTTGTCTTCCCGGTTTGATCTTGCATTGCGCATCTGCGTTGAAAGTCGCCTGTCATTCTGGGCACGCAGACGACAAGAACGGACTACGATTCCCGCCAAAATTAGCATCACGATTGCAAGAATACCAACAATTGCTCCACCTACGATTACGAGAAAAAAAAAAAATACATCAGTGACGATACCAATGGAGTAAATCAAATGAAACATTTCTTGAATGGAAGAACATTGTACATTTTCTTTACATCTAAATCTAGAATTGCTATAAACGCTTACCAACGACGACTGCAGTATTTGGCTTAACCCTTGAACGCAGGCTTTCCGACCATCTGTTAGAATCCGAGCCTACAATTAAACAAAGAGAAAAATCTGAACAGAGAATTCATATTTAAAACAGAAAGCTGGAGTTCAATTAAACAATGATTTTTTTTGGTGAAAATGTTATCCAAATGTTCACTTAGAAGCAAGATGACGTATGTGGCACGGGTTAAATACAACACATACTCCAATCATTGACTTTGACAGAAAAGGTACAGTGAGCCGAGTTCCCTGACCAATCCTCAGCTGTGTAAGTAAACACGTGAACACCCGGACCAATGAGAGTGCCGTTTGTTACAAAAGGCTCTATAAATCTGCGTATTCCAACGTTGTCAACAGCTTTAGGCTTGATCCAAGAAATTGTCTCTCCAGTAAAAGCTGAAATATCTGCGGGACAGCTTAGGAAGCGCGGAGGGTGTTCATCTGAAATGAATGTTTGATATTTGAGTAAAACCTATGGTTTTTGGGTAAAACTAACGAGTGCAACGGCATTTATCGTATGTAATGCGCTATCGCGCTTTTCATGTACGATAAATACACTTGCTGCTTTGTGCTGCTAAAATGCACTGTACGCGTCGCACACTCCCATAATACGTTTTCGTGTACATTTCGGGAAAGCCGTGTAAATAATGGCTCAGTTTGTGAAGACACATAATCTTACGCTTACGAATCATTTTAAAAGGTATTTTCTGTATGTATCAATAATGATATTCATATATATGATTTTTTGTCATATAGTAATAAAAAATTATGTAATTTGTTTTTACCTATAACCTCGACTGTGAAGCAGCATTCAGCAGTGTTATTGTTAATATCTGGATATGACGTCACTTTGTTGTGGTAAATATCAGGTCTGGATGTATTTTGCGCGCTGAATACATGTTCTTGTATACGGTACTGGAGACGAAGCCCTCTGAAGTCCCTGGCATCAAACCGGAAGTAGAACAATCCCGTATTTTCGTATTGATTAATATTAACCGGAAGATGATCACCTGGCAGAGGACAGTTAACAATGGACGGCTCTTGAATAGAAAAATCATATGTTGGTTTTGATTTATAATGGAAGCTTCGTCCTAAATTTGAAATTGCTCTAATTTACACAATCTGATACTCTTTAAACGAACAGCCATTTTTCTAAAGTCCAAAGATACTTCGTATCATGACAGAATAATCTGAGAGCAGAAACTGATAAAATTAAATTTCTACTAAAGTAGTTAAAATATAATTATTCTCTTATCGCTGCAAAAAATTCAGAAATTTGAATATTTATTAGGGTGATGTTTTATCTATCTTACTTCTGTAATTTCTGTGTCCGCTACCTGAAATTAAAGAGGAACGTTAACATTGGAGATATTTGCAATTTAAAGAAAAGTCAATGATTATAGCAAAATTGACTCCCTTCTTGTCATTCTGCTATGGCTTCTGTATGGAGGCTAGTATATTTTTCAAAATCAACAGATCTTTTCACTAGTTCAACGCATGATTTCAAAGATTTTGCGCAAAAGGGGACAAGAAGAAAGTGTTAAATTCACCCAAGAAAGATAATCGTTGTGAAATATCTTCCAATAATTGTTGTTGTCCTTGGGGTTTTGTTAGACAGATCAACAGATCTTTTCACTAGTTCAACGCACGATTTCAAACATTTTGCGCAAAAGGGGACAAGAAGAAAGTGTTAAATTCACCCAAGAAAGATAATCGTTGTGAAATATCTTCCAATAATTGTTGTTGTCCTTGGGGTTTTGTTAGACACCCTTCCCTTTCTGTTAAAGACTATGCTTGTTCTTCATATAAAGGAAATATATTGACCAGGAAATTTGTTTTGCAAACTACAAATCAGTATTGAGTAAGAATGAAATTTAATGTGTCTCCAAGATTTTTTTTACCATTATTGATGTTCTGAATGCCATCATCCATCCGCGGTGTTTTACAGTTGCTGTTTTGTAAGTTGCAATGCATGACGGTACAGTCCCGCTTTCCGTTGATACCGACATACCTGTCGTCTGCCCTTGGACGACAACGGCATAAATTGTCGTGAAAGTTGAAATAAGTGTCTCCGACCTTCACAGTTTTCAACTGATTCGCACGATCACGGTAAGAGCACTGTTGGTAAGAATACTTCCTCTGTATCACGCAAATTTTCTCTCCATTGAGTTTGCAGCAGGTCTCGCCTTCCTTACACGGTTTGCTCTCTGAGCATCTATCTGCGCATCGTGTGCTAAACCAATATGGTATTCGTCTGCATTTTTCAATTTTTGTTTCTAAAATGGAGTAAATTCAATGAAAAGTAAATTAAAATTGTTAACAATCACACAAAATTCAAAAAGGAAAAAAAAAATATCTATATCTGTATATGGAAGAAAACCTAAAATCTTCATTGTAAAATAAATTTAGGGTCAGAATATGAGTGTTTGTGCACTTACTATTTTGACATCTGTCTCCATGGTAACCGAAAGGGCATATGCACTTCACGTTGAATCCATTTGCCACGCAACTTCCGTTGTTCAAGCAGCCTCCACTGCAAACGGCTGAAGAAATGAAACGTTAAGTTAATTCAAAAAACATAATAGTAAATGTAAGTCGCCAAAATTAAATTTCATTTTTATTCAAAACATGAATTCATACAGAGCTCTCATTTAAATTATCTAATCTTTCATTTTTAATTTTCTTTGTATTGTCTTTAATTTCAGTTTCTATGGTTAAAATACACCATGTGCGCACTACAACAATTCCTTGATCACATGACCTGCTCACTTACGTGTTTGACAGTATTTTCCAGTAAAATTACTTCCGCATACACACACAGGATTACTCAATGTAACGTTGCCATCGCAATACCCTCCGTTTTGGCATTGGTGACTGCAAATCGCTGAAAATTTTCATCATTTTTCTTTTTATATAAATAGACAATAGAAAAAAGCGATGAATAACATGTAGGTTTACAGTAGTATCGCATCGTGTCTTCTGTGCTTAATTTTAGGAGGATGTTGAAAATTTACCACATTGGTATAAACTTAGCATATCATTAGGATGTAACGATACACTAGATCATAATACGATACGTATCACGATACAAGGCTCACGATACAATTCGTGAAGATACACTTTTCAAAATACATTCTTCTATCCAATCCATATCACGTATCACGATACACTTTTCTATCCGATCCAACACTCACATATTTCTTGAATCCAAGGAAAAATTGAACGTACTTGCATCAATTTAGTCTTGATAGCATAATGAGGGTTCTCACAAGTCACATGGTGATGTGGATATACTATTGGCTTCATACAATATACATTATAAGTAAATGATACAGAACAATTTTGTCTCTATTTGTTACACTGTGCTTGATTTTGTCAAAAAAAAAAAAACTGTATCATTGTGCATCGTTTGAATGGAAGATGTACCGTGATACGTATCGTCGAGCTACTGTATCGCGATACGAGTACAAACAATATACTTTGAGAAAATTGTATAAAATTGGGGCAAAATCATTTTTTTGCATTTTTTGCCAATTTTAGCAAAGCATTTTTGACATATTCAAGACCTGACCATCCCGCCCCCTCCCCTTCTGGATCAGATCCTCCCATGTTTAACTGATATTGCAGTGTCATCATATAACCATTGACGAATATGCGGAAGGAGGGAGCAATGGAGTGGTTGTAAATTACGGAAGATACATTAATATAGCCATGTAATATTTCCGTGGTGTCTGATGCATCTATATATAAGTTTTACTTACACATTGTAAAATTATACACCGGCGTAAGTACAGAGCTTAGAAGATAGTTTGTTTGTACATGAAGTTGCTGTACGGGAATGAAAAGTGTAAAAGGAAGTGCATTAGCACATCACACATAAAAATACAGTATTATTTTAAAATTAAGTTTGTTTTTCTTTCAATTTTGTGACCTGCAGCCTGTTTCACAAAAATACTTACGAACAATTTCAGGAATTTTCGTAAATTTTGATTGATCAGTTCTACTTACTCACTAAAATTTGCAATGTCTTGTTGCTGAATTTATTTTTAGTATGTAAAAATGATATAAGAAAGCATGATACATTTTTTCTAGAAAACCTTTTGAACGTTTTATTAAATAAAGAAAGTTACGAAAATTCCTGAAATTATTCGTAAGAATTTTTGTGAAACTGGGCACAGAAATGTAAACGTGTTTTGGTACTTGCTCAACATTGTTTATAACAATAAACTGAAGCATACGCCAGTAAAAACGAGAATGGGGCAAAATGAAATATGGTATGCATACCCTCTTCACATCTAGATCCTGTATAGTGGTTTGGACACAAACACTTGGTTCCCATAGGAGAACCTCCATTCCTACATTCCTGCACCGGCCAACCAGCAGCTAGAACATATACACAAAACAACCTTTATAGATTGTGATTGAATGGCTGTCCCCATCAACAAACAAGAAATATTTACCTGATATGTACATCAATACGTACATTGAAACAATCACCGACTAGTTTTCATGGAACTGTGTTGGGACGGGTGTTAATTGCATGCATACAGAAGATGCTGACTCTCCTCGCGCACATCTTCTCACTTCGGAATGTTGTTTATTCCGGGGTTCGCAGCTGTTACAATGGAAATTCTAATGATTTTGCCTTGCCTTCTCGACTTTGAGACTGAACAACAACTGATGGGTAATTCTTCGATATTTATTGTAATTAGGGTTCGAAATGGTCATTCCTCTCATCTTGTTAAAGTATTTTTGGTTCTATTATAAATTCCGCAGATAAGCAGATACATTAAATTTGAAATATATATTCTTTTTGCATCAACATAGCGTCGGTGCTTTGGTCGCAGACCGATTTATTACTTTTCGTCATATACAGTACAACTCACGAAGGTCGCAACGTCCTTTTTCGCCTCTTTGCCAACCATTACAGCATCGCTCAACACATCGATAATTGACACAGGTTTTCTTTACTTTGTGGTAACAAGGACCGACACTAGACCTGCAATGAATCCGAATCTTAGGTGTTATGTACAGTGATATTCATGAATAAGGAACTCGGATATTGCCTTTATTTAACGATATAGACATTATTCCAAAAAGAAGTTTAGTATGGAACTCTTTACGGATATAAGGAATTATGCTTGTATGTGTATAATGAACTTATCTCATCGGTTTCGTAGGATTCGTTATAACAACATATTACTGTAAATTGAGTTTTATTTCTTGTTGTCTGTTAAAAGGAGGAGTGTGTATGCAAAACGTCTTATAATTCAATATCATCATTTAAGAACAGATTTTGCAGCATGGACCAGACATGCACGTTTCGGGTTCTTAACCCTCGTCAGTCATCCTCAATCTAGACAATGTAATGTGACCAAAAAAATGTGAAAGTTATTATTTTCAAAACTCAAAAATGTACCGAAAGACGTATCAGGATAGGTGGGATATGATGCTACAGGACTCACGTTTTAGAAATTTCAAGAAATTTTGATAACAGCAATTTTCGAATGCGTTAAAGAAATGATCAACCGAAGTTGATCGAACTTGGATACATGTGCCCACGGGGAATCCTGGTCCACCAGCAGTGACACTCACCAAGTTGTACAAATGTAAAACGTCTTCAAATTCAATACACAGAATTATTCATGATATTAATATTTATCATCATTCAGTGACTATGACTTTATATATAAATTCGTTACATTTAAGTAAATCCCATTTTCCTCTGAGTCTTTCTTCATTTGTTTTCAAATTATCTGCGTGTACAGGTAGGTTTTAGTCAGTGGCATAGCTACAGTTTATGCATGTATATCAAAGAATCAACATTGTTCTTTAAAAGAAATCAGCAATAGTAAAGTTGTTAGAGGACCCCCAAATATTTTTTCCTGTGGATTTCCTCGGGTTCATCAATTGCACCTAGAGCAAAATCAGTGAGACACAATACCCTATCATGCCCTGTCCTTTATGAAAAGCATCTTTTTAAATTTTCCGTAGCTACGCAACTGTTTATTTTCGGTAGATGAAAGCACTACTCTCAAAATGATTTACGTTTGTGCTTTGTAGTGTTTCTTGTTTGCGGCTAACCAAACAGGGGATGCTTACTCCTCCCGGGCACCTGGTCCCATCTCTAGCTTGCTAGGGGTCCGTCGATGCTCAATTGTGTGTTCTATTGCGAGTGCTGTTAAGATTGTCGTCAGGAATTTCTTTATCTCAGTTCAAAGAGGAAATGTCTGTAAGCTGACAGATAAAAAAATAATTTCCGTTTTACGAAGGATCCTTTATCATTATGGTACATACTCACGTCAATTTGTATACTAGCACTCCTCTTTTGTGATGATGATGATGTCCGTGTTCGTGCTGTGGACATTCATTCTGGACGATCGTAGAACAGTTTTCCTTCGTAAGTTGAAGGTCGTAACATACATGGTCAGAGGTCGATGTTGTAGGGCAGAAATTCTGACCAATTGGTTTTACGTCCCACCTGAAGTGGGAAAAAATGAAATTAGAAACCTTGGTAAGATTAAGCATCCACTTAATCAAAATTCTTTTCTTCAGTAGAGAGTGCCGCAAAGGAGAATATTTTTCTGCCATTTACATCCTTTGAACTTTACCATTGAACTTGTAAAGTCTAATGGAATTCTGAGGTAAATTGTGACTTTCAGAGTGTCAACAAGGGTTTTCTAAATATTATTGCCATTTTAGTTGCCTTCTCCCTATAAACCAAAATCGATGTGTGTCATTCTCATACCATGGGAACTCACAATATAGGTTTGAATGATCACTCAAAGCAAAGGGGTGGGGCATATTCGACAAATTAATTATTATTATCATTTGTAAATAATGGTTGCTTGAGATTAAGCAGTGAATGAAAGTCAAACACAAAAGCCGAAACATGCCAAGAAATCAGTTTGTAAACCATTACAAATAATTATTTATAATAAGCTATCGTATCAGGACGACGGAATTGCTAAACCGTCACATTTGGAAATAATTTATTGACATGTGTTCCGACAAAATATTTTTATCACACGAATGTTAAACGTCTTCACATTCAATAGCATCATTTAAGAACAGATAAATTTGCAGCATGGACCAGGCATGCAAGTTTCGGGTACTTAACCCTCGTCAGTGATCGTCAAACTAAACGCTGTAATGTGGCAAAAGAGAGTGAAAATTATCATGTCCAAAAATGTACCGAAAGTCGTAGCAGGATTGGTGGTATATGATGCATTAGGACCCACGTTTCAGAAATTTCAAGAAGTTTTGAAAACAAAAATTTTCAATGCGTTGAGGCGACAGACAATCAACCGAAGTTGACCAAACTTGGCTACATGTGCCCTCGGGGACTCCTGGTCCACCAGCAGTGACACTCACAAAGTGATACAAATGTTAAACGTTTTCTTATTCAACAGCATCATTTAAAAATGCAATGATCGCTGTGCGATATAAGTCCTCTACCGGCGGCATAAATTTATGACTTGCATCTCTGTTCATCAGTTCACGTACAATCTGCAACAACAGCCAAGAAAAGTGTGGGAAAATGAATTCACGAAATTTGCTAAGTCCAAGGGCCATAACTCTTGTGAAAATTAGGCAATCTAAATTAAACTCAAATCTGCATCACACTATAATGTATATACATACAAAAAATCAATTCATTATCTGCAATAACAGGCATGAAAAAGTCCGGAAAACTGCAAATTTCATGAAATCCAAGGGCCATAACTCTTGTAAAAATAGGCCAATGGAAACCAAACTCAAACTTGGTCTGTATCACGCTGAGATGTAATCATTTACCAAAAATCAGTGCATTATTTGCAATAGAACTGAAGAAAAGTCCAGAAAACTGAAATTTTCATAAAATTTGCTAAGTCCAAGGGCCATAACTCTTGTAAAAATAGGTGAATCTAAAGCAAACTCAAAATTGATCTGTATCCCATTAAGATATATCCACATACCAAAAATGAGTTCAATTTATGTAACAACAGCGGAAAAAAGTCCGGAAAACTAAAATTTTCATAAAATTTGCTAAGTCCAAGGGCCATAACTCTTGTAAAATTAGGTCAATCATGCATTATGCACACGACTTTTCTAATGACGTAGTATCGTACGGGAAGCGTCATTAACCTCTGCACGCGGGCGGTAAACATGATGTGATGAATGACTTTGACGAAGATGATGATGAAGAAGAAACCGTTCTAGTTGTTGATGATGATGTCGATGCTGAACTACTTCTAGCGATGCTGTTGTCGTCATTGACGCAGCTGATGTCGAAGAAACTGGTGTTGTAATCGACGTTGTAGGAGCTGATATAGTTGGTGTTGTCGTCGTTGAAGGAGCTGGTGTGGTCGTCGTAGTAGGAACCGGTGTTGTTGTAGTATTGGGAGCTGATGTAGTTGGTGTTGTCATCGTTGAAGGAGCTGGTGTGGTCGTCGTAGTAAGAACCGCTGTTGTTGTAGTATTGGGAGCTAATGTAGTTGGTGTTGTCATCGTTGAAGGAGCTGGTGTGGTCGTCGTAGTAAGAACCGCTGTTATTGTACTTGTGGGAGCTGATGTAGTTGGTGTTGTCGTCGTTGAAGGAGCTGGTGTGGTCGTCGTAGTAGGAACCGGTGTTGTTGTACTTGTGGGAGATGATGTAGTTGGTGTTGTCGTCGTTGAAGGAAGTGGTGTGGTCATTGTAGTAAGAACTGGTATTGTTGTAGTTGTGGGAGCTGACGTAGTTGGTATTGTTGTCGTTGAAGAAGCTGGTGTGATTGTCGTAGCAAGAACTGGTGTTGTTGTAGTTGACGGAGCTGATGTAGTTGGTGTTGCTATGGTGGTTGGAACCGGTGTTGTCGTCCTTTTAGATGGAGTAGAAGTTGTTGGAGCAGCAGGAGCTGGTGATGTCGTCATAGTTGGATTTGTTGAAGTAGTTGGAGTTGTTGTAGTAGTAATTGGAGTTTTCGTCGTTGTAATTGGAGTTGTTGTAGCAGTTGGAGTTAAAGTCATTATTGTTGGAGTTGTAGTCATTATTGTTGGAGTTGTTGTAGCGGTTGGAGTTGTTGTAGCGGTTGGAGTTGTCGTCGTTGTAGTTATAGTAGTTGGAGTTGTTGTCGTTGTAGTTGTAGTAGTTGGAGTTGTAGTCATTGTAGTTGGATTTGTTGTAGCGGTTGGAGTTGTCGTCATTGTAGTTGTAGTAGTTGTAGTCATTGTAGTTGGAATTGTTGTAGCGGTTGGACTTGTCGTCGTTGTAGTTGTAGTAGTTGGAGTTGTTGTAGCGGTTGGAGTTGTCGTCGTTGTAGTTGTAGTGGTTAAAGTTGTCGTCGTAGTAGTTGTAGTTGTTGGAGTTATCGTCGTTGTAGTAGTTGGAGTTTTCGTCGTTGAGTTTTAGTAGTTGGAATTGTCGTTGTTATAGCTGTAAAAGTTGGAGTTGTTGTAGCGGTTGGAGTTGTCGTCGTTGTAGTTGTAGTGGTTGAAGTTGTCGTCGTTGTAGTTGTAGTAGTTGGAGTTGTCGTCGTTGTAGCAGTTGGAGTTTTCGTCGTTGAGTTGTAGTAGTTGGAATTGTCGTTGTTATAGCTGTAGAAGTTGGAGTTGTTGTAGCGGTTGGAGTTGTCGTCGTTGTAGTTGTAGTGGTTGAAGTTGTCGTCGTTGTAGTTGAAATAGTTTGGATTGTTGTCGTTGTAATAGTTGGAGATGTCGTCGTTGTAGTAGTTGGAGTTGTCGTCGTTGAGTTGTAGTAGTTGGAATTGTCGTTGTTGTAGCTGTAGAAGTTGGAGTTGTTGAAGCGGTTGGAGTTGTCGTCGTTGTAGTTGTAATGGTTGAAGTCGTCGTCGTTGTAGTTGAAATAGTTGGGATTGTTGTCGTTGTAATAGTTGGAGTTGTCGTCGTTGAGTTGTAGTAGATGGAGTTGTCGTCGCTGTAGTCGGATTAGTTGTAGTAGTTGGAGTTGTCGTCGTAGTTGTTGGTGACGGTGTTGTCGTTGTATAGTAGTTGGAGTTGTCGTAATTGCTGTAGTGCTTCATTATAAGATTTACGGTAATTCAGAGGCTGAGCCCTGTTTACTCATGTTTATGCAATGTAGATCTGTTTGTTTGATTCAATTCGTAGAACATTACATTGGCGAAGAGGATGATCAGTCTGTAAAACTGAGGAATTAAAATGGGACAGAAAGATTAGAATCGGACATAAAGATTGAATTCGGACATAAAAGATTGAATTCAGAGAAAGAGATTCAATTCGATATGGGGAGACCAATTGCAATCACTACAGATTCAGGTGGATTACCACAATTTGATTGCAAAAGCGAAGCGTCAACCTGGGAACTAAATGGAAAAGATGGATACGAGCTTTTGAACTCTTTGTAACCGGGAAAGGAGTGGCAGAAAGCTCTATTACTCCAATTGCTCAAGACATTCAAGAAGAGGAAGTGTATGTAAAAACTAAGAGAGCTCTCGAGACATATTTCAGCACTCAAGTCGAGTGATTTGTTATGTGAGTCGCACGTTATCGGATGTCGAGAGAAGATATTCGCAAATTTACTCAACCTAAACCGTCAGATTTGGACAGAATTCATTGGCATGACCTGATTCCAAAGGCTTAAAATTTTTGGAAACCAAAATTAGGCCATTCAATACATGTATTTGTTGCACGGTCTACGTTGTAGACGGTAATTAACACCTTTCCAGACAGTGCAATATTTTTCATTGTGAAACAATGATTGAATTAATGATTGAACTCATCATTGAATGATCAACTGTGCCGTTAACTGTCCTTAACTGACCTGACTTGTATTGTCACCCGTTTTGAAAATACAACACAACCAAAAAAGGGGGAGGAATTTTCGCTTTAGCATTTCTAAAATGGCATTTCATAATAGGAATTAAGAAAAAAAAAAAACTTTTTTCAATGTCACGGGCGGACCTAGATTTTTCCCTATAAGGTTGACTCAGCGTTAGGGAAAGGGGTCCAGCCAATGATTTTGAAAGAAAATACATAGAAACGGGAAATCATGTTGTTTTTTTTTTTACTAATTCCATAAGGGGGGATCCTGACTCCAGCCCGCTCTAGATCCGCTCTTTGTCAAATGTTTCAATATGCATAGGATCAACTACCAGAGAAAACTCGCAAGATTTCGATTGAATAATGTACTGACTGGTACGCTTGAATACTTTTGAAAAGAAACAAAGATATAATAGTATCATAATAGTGGAGTATTCCCGTAGTTTTGAATATTTGTTGGAAAACTTGTGTGTGCTCACTTTTAATGATTCAGAATTGAAAGTTAGAAAAGGACATTTGCACACAATCCTTAATCGCATCTCGTTAACATGTATGTACTCTAATCACACTGTAGTTTGAAAAATTCAAATATCAGTTTCCCTTTATTTTATTAATCTTAATTCCCCTAATTTAACAACAAATACTGGACCAGATTTTTTTACCGTTGTTTTCTTTGAAATCTACATTTAAAAATGCGTGAAATTCTTAACTGTTTACCGACCATGAGTAGTTTTATCCTACTCGGAATGACGACTTATAATTACTCAATCAACGGTGATAATTGTTTGATGGCATAACAATTGCCGTGCAACAAGTGGGTTATTCAACTGCTCCTCGGGCTACGCCCTCGGAGACAGTAGAATAACCCTTACTTACTTAATGCGAAAGAGCAACTGCGTGTAACAAGTTAATATTCCTCTTGTTTGTTCAATATTTTAGACAAGGTGTAATAATTATAAAATTATATGAATCTGTTACATTCAGTTGCTCCATGTTGATTTTGATTAAATTTACAGTGCAGGACGAGAAAAAAAAGAACAAAATATAATCTCCATATAGAATCCGAATCATGAAATCATCTCTGGACAATGTTGACCAATTTCTTAGTTTTTGACAAAGATTCATCCACAGGATTCCTAATAATTAGCTATCAACTATGTACAGTCAATTGGCCTGGAATTGCAATTTTTGAGCGATAGTAATATATTTTATTCCAGTATCCTACCTTTGTTTAAAACACAATTCATCTCATCTTTTCCATATTTAAGTGCAATACATTTATGAAAATTTTGGTGGTTAAATTAGAATTAATTTCCAATAGCTTTACAAGAACTGGAATGATACTTTTAATATCGTGACGTCATCAAGAAATCACGGAAACGTTGAAAATGCATATTTCAAAGTCTCATAGAAAATTTTGTGTAAGCAAGGACAGACAAGTAATATACAATTTCAGAAATTTTGAGAAAAATTGAATTTGGCGTCCAAGTGTTCAATATCTCCTTAAACCTTCTTAACCTTACAAGCACTTTTATAATAAATAAAATTTTTATCTTTTATCGTGATTTATGGTTAAATTGTTTCCTATCTATCGATTTTTCAAAGGGTTTAAAAATCTAATGTGTTTTATCTCTTTATTTATGACGATTATGCATATGTACGATACCTCTACATTCGACTATTAAACTGATTAAACTTTGCGTTTATACGTCATACTTACATGTACAGATATCGATTCGTGCAAACGCTGAAGATCTGACACATCAATATACCATATATCAGAAAATCATTTGAGAAGTTCTCTTTATCTTTAAAACATTCGATCTGGACTGTTTTTCAATTTCATGACTTTGGTTTTTTTGGGGTGGTAGTAAAGGGGGGGGGGGGGGGGTACGGTAGGGGTGAGCTTTTACTTTTAATTGAAATACTTATGTTAGGACTATAAACGATTCCTTATACAGGTTCTTTCTAAGTGTATTAACTTTCGTAAAGAAGGGTACAGTTATAATTTTGTTTACCAGATTAATTTGTTTACCCAAATTGATTTACATAGAAGGTCAAAATTTCGGACTCCGTCTCCGCCATTTGTTGTCAAATATTTCTTAAAAAGTGCGGATCATAATTCTTATCGAAAACAAAAGAAAAAAAAAATGCAGCAGATTAAAATATTTCTTCCAGATTTTTTTTTCCAGAATAAGAAGGAAAAAAAAAGGTGATGAAGGGGGCGGGGGAAGTTCGAGTTCTATGCTAGGAAAAGGGATTCTCAAGTTCCCAATTTTTTTTTTAAAAGTTAGTCCATTTTTGTTTAATTCTAATTATTCTAGATAGAGAGGTTGAGGAAGGCGGAATCAATCCAAGAATTGAATATTGCTAGCGGATTTGAACTTGGTTTCTACTTTCACTTCTGTATTATGCAGTATTACAGTGAATAAATAGTTAAGTAAGTTTCATTTGATAGCTTCCGTTGAATTCGTTTGCATAAAATTCGAAGTGAGAAAATAGGCCTTTATTTAGCTTCTCTTTTTTATCTTAAATTTTGTCTTACAGCTTAACATTCTTTTTAAAACACGAACATTGATTATCTAGTTTTGTTTTGTTTAAACTCGTCAGAGTTTATCACAGGATGCGGATTTTCCTGTTTACTTTTCGTATCAGGAAGAAACAGGTTCAACATAATCTTTCTCCATTTGAAGATTTTTAACTTTCTGAAACTTCCTGAATTTTCAAAGTTTTAATACAAACGTCTTTCAGAAAATATGTCGAGCCTTTACTGGGATCCGAAATGCACTCATGTATAAATACGATCGTAAATTGACAAAAAGAAAACCAGAACAAAGGGAAACAGTCAAAAACGCATCAATTAGGAAGTATGGAAGTATGTATGGTGATAAACACTTGAATTTTTTCTTATAATTCCTTTTGTCAGAATACGCGGATCATAAAAGTTTGGTGTGTGTAAGGTGTGAGAAAGTGTGTGTGTGTGTGTGTGTGTGTGTGTAAGGGGGGGGGGATGGGTTTCTCCTATTATTTAAAATTTGCAAGCGCGGTTCTAAGCTTGAATTCCTCCCACCTTCTCGAACTATCCAAAACAGGAGGGGAGAAAGCGTTGGGGCGAATGAAATGTGTGTCAGGGCCAATTCTAGAGTATGTCGAAATTAGTTATTAGATAGAATATTTCTTGTAAAATTAAAAAAAAAATCATGATTCCATGGGCAAGTCCCGCCCTTTCAGATTATTTTTTTCAGATGTCTGTTTTCAGGCAAAGAGGATATCCGGTGTCTTTTAGATATGCCTTTCATTAAAATACAAAATGACAATTCATGTATCGTAAAAAGGAAGTCATTAAAATTTATCATCTACGATATCAGAATTCAAAAATGGATTTTAGGTCGCCTCTGGTTTTCCCAAAATATGTCGTGTCATAGTATTGTCTGATAAAGAATTAAAAAAAACACCACAGACATCGTAAATAATACACAAACAAGGACATTTTTAACACAGAGCAGTATATATGTCGGCCGACTCGTAGCCCAAGTAAGGCTCGAAACAACAACCTTTATGATGGTGGCCCAACGCCTTAACTAGTAGACCATGGCGTCGATTTAGTCATATTTGGCCGATAAAGATTTCAAGCTTCTATCATTGATATTTTGTTATGTTTTTTTCCTAGAAATAAGTAGATTAACTCAAGGGCGTAGGAGAAGGGGGCAGCGGGGGCACATGCCCCCCCCCCCCCCTTTTGAAAAGTGGGGGGGGGACACAAACATGTTCATGCCCCCCCCCCCCCACTTTTCAATCACAAAATTTTATGATGCATTAATATTGTTTAAAATAGCAACATTTTATACCATAAATCTACAATTTTTCAGTCAATTGTCAAAAATTTTCTTTGGCTCGCTACCGCTCGCCAGTTCTTTATAGACTTAATTTCTGAATAATTTAGCTATTCTGATCCATCCATTATATATATTACTTTATCAATGTACATGAAGACATTTAATTCAAACTATATAAAATATCATTACATGTACTTGTTAATGATAGAGGGTATAGAAAGTATTTTCTGAGTCAATATTTTGCGAACTAAAAAAAATTATCTGGCTCGCTACCGTTAGCCAGACATTTATTCATGTACTTAGAATTTAGAATTGCACCAGAAATGTTAAAATTTGTGCATAAAGAGCATGAAACCCCCATATTTTTTATATATCTCATCCTCTTCCTTCCCCTCTTTTTTTGCTTGTTAGAAATTATGGGATGTTGTGCCCTTCCACTTTTTCAGGCAGAGCTAGGCCATTGTAACTGAAATGCTGAAATGATCAAATCATATACATTTGTATGTACATGCGATGAGAGAGAGAGAGAGAGAGAGAGAGAGAGAGAGAGAGAGAGAGAGACGTACAGAGAGTTATGAATATATTTAGTATCCGTGTTGAACATTTCGTAATGTTTTCATCTTCATAAATATTATATTTCTATATTTTACATTTCTAGAAGAGATTATAATGAAAAAAGTAACGAAAAGGAAAACAGAACTGTTTAAACTAAACGAACCATAATAGAAAAGGAGCAAAACCCTGATTGGAATAGGAAAATTATGACTATGTACAAAAATGATTATAAATGAAAAAAAAAAATCAAAATTCAAAATAAGACGTACCAAAAGGGAAATCCTCGGACGGAAGTTAATTCACCAAACAAAAACACTGCAGCAAAATTGATAAATAATTTCTGAATCGCCATGTTTGTTCGAATTATTGTTCAAAACTGATAAGACGGATTCAAGTATACGACAAAGTTCGATCGTCACCTATAAAATTCCTGCGACGTCAAGCAATCCGGAATTATCTTTATGCATACATGTACATGTCCACAAATGCAGTGGTTTATATATTGGGCGACGCGGGATCTTTTTATGCATTGCGAACAGGAAGTTTAAAGAATTGAAACTGATCAGAATTAAAATTTCTTTTTGATAAGGGAATTTTGTTGATAAATTGTTACTTACAAGTAAATTCTTCTTCCGTTTAGATAACGACCAGCCCTAGCTTTTTTCGAATTATTATTTTGCTTTTCCTTAAAACTAGTAATGCGAAGGAAACAGATCAAAATGTTTATGGTATACATATGTTAGGATTACATTAAATCTATGCTTTAAGATCGGATTTATTCTAGTTTATTTCGACAAAACTATTGCAAAATGATTGAGTTTAATGGTAACTTATTACAAGTACATCAAGGTAAGGACTTAGTGTTATGTAATTGGAAGGTTAGATATTTAAGGGAGGGATGGGGAGCTGCCGCAAGCCGCTCGCCATGTCGTGACCAAACTAGCTGGGATGGATCCGGAAGTAACCCCCCTTTTTTTTTCGAGAGAGAGGGATGAGTAATTAAGAAACGGTGAAAATTCATATAATGAAGATATATATCCAATGCGCGCCTAAATGACTACTGTTCATTGAGGTGAAAGTATTAACTCTGTTTCATATTCAGATCCCATGGCATCTAGTCGTAAGAAATTTCCTTCCCTATCGCAATTGATACGCTATTCTAGAGAAAGCTCAAACTAGAACGGCTTCATTCTGAGGACAAGGAAACTATCCGAAAAACCACCGAACCAAGGATACATTTGTGAGTGACTGACTTTGTCATTGCAATTTTTTTTTACGAATAAAGTAAACATAAACATTATGACATCGCGTTGTTTCCTTCTTTGGAGGATATTCTAGGTTGAATGAGTTAACGAAGATCTTGACAATAATCTCAACAGCACTCACAATAGAGCACATAATTGAGCATCGACGGACCCCTAGCAAGCTAGAGATGGGACCAGGTGCCCGGGAGGAGTAAGCAATCCCTGTTGGCTAGCCGCACCCGCCGTCGATGTTCATGCACGAAAATGAAAACAAAATAAACAAAATATGCACTGTCTGAGGTTATGTCTATATAGAAATTGCTATGGCGATCATGTCAGGGAAAATATTCAAAACACTTGCTGTCAAACCCCTCGCGGGAACCTTTTTACGAGCTCCTCACGGCAAAGGGCATAAGTGTGACTTAAATGCGTTAATGAAGATCCTGACTATAATCTCAACAGCAATCTCAATAGAGCACCAAAATGAGCATCGACGGACCCCTAGCAAGCCAGAGTTGGGACCAGGTGCCCGGGAGGAGTAAGCATCCCCTGGTTGCAGACCGCACCCGCCGTCGATGTTCATGCACGAAAATGAAAACAAAATAAACAAAACATGTAATGTCTGAGGTTATGTCTATATAGAAAGTGCTATGGCAATCATGTCAGGGAAAGTATTATTGGTAACCATCCAAAACATCGAATTAAACTTTACCATACATGACTTTTTCTGCACTGCCTAAGTGACGGGTGTTGCTAGCAAACAGGAGATGCTTACTCTTATTTCCATTGGGGATTCACTTTTGCCTCCTTGCAGAACGTTTAAGTTATTTCATTATATGTTGTTGGATTATTTACTATGTTTCTTACTGTTGGTCAGCGTGGGATTAATATATGCCTCCTTGCAGAACGTTTTTAAAAGTTATTTCATTATCTATTGTTGGATTAGTTAATAATGTTTGTTACTGCTGGTCAGCGTGGTAGTCTTCATAGTTAACTTTTAGTCGATTTCGAAGTAGCAGTTTTCACAAAAATAAATAATTCATTAGTTTATTATAGTGTCACATTTTTGATTACACAAATATGCATAAATATATATATAAAACATTCCCTTATTCCCTTATTTAAAACATATCAAACATCCATCCTATATAAGACTTACGGCACACATAACAAAAAACTTCACAAAAATTGTTTGGCAGACTTTTTTATTGCGTTTTGAATTATTGTGTAATCTTTTAATCTTCATTCATAATATTTAAAATTCACCACCTACAATGAACTTTGGCAGTTTTCTTATTCTAATTGTCAATATTGAAATATATTTTTTATTCTACAATTTCAATGCACCATATGCGCATTTCAACAAGTTATGTCTCATCAGTAATGTTAGAGGCTGAAAAAAAGAAATCGGAATAATATGAAATGATGAAGAGCAAAAACTTAAACTTCACTTTAATGTCTGAAAAATCGTGATCCAAAGTACGAACCCCTTTGTTTTGAAGACACCAAGTTTATTCTTTGTTAAGCGTCAGCGGACAGGTAGGTTAACAGTTTGTTGTTCGCAAAAGAGTTCATTTCCATGTTTTTCCATTACTATTCGATTTTTTCAAGACAGACGCTAAAGGAAGCTCTTGGAGGAGATGTAGATTGTAACGCGATGAAAGCTTTAAATATGTCATTAAAAGAGAACAATTCATACTCATGAGATGGACATCGACATTAATTTTTGTAAGGCAAAATCTTACATCCAACTACTACCAAGATGATAGCTGCCAGTCGCACTGTCTCACTACCGCAAGTCCCTACCGAGGCGTTAGCCGAATGTTGGGGCGTTGATCCATCCGAGACTGATATTTTCCTATCGGGGACTCAAATGTGGTGCAAGATTATTTTGCTTGTACTTTGAAACCTTCAAATTGCTCATGTTTAACTGATACTGCAATATCATCATCTAACGTGCGGGCAATAGTAGGCTCAGATGCGAAAGGAGGAAGCAGTGGTTGTAAATTACAGAAAATGCCTTAACATCGTCGTCATGTAATGTTTCCGTTGTCTCTACATGGGTGATATTTATATTGTAATTTTAAAACATATGTAATAAGCAATGTTTTTAAAACAACAACTGCTGTTTACGCATCAGAATGACTGATCGTCATGCATAACAGCTAAATGTACATTCACAAGAACATGTTTTATATAATAGCATACGTCAGATTGTTTTTGACGTCAGTCGAAAAACAACAATTTTAAATTAGTTGGAAATCACAGCTGATAAGTGAAATTTTCAATTATTGACGAAAGGATGAATCAGTTTATCCCATGTGCGAGATGCTCCTACTCTGTAGTCGGAGAGAAAAAAAAGTGAATGGAGGATTTTGTAGATAAAAGATAAAATACTCTTTTATCAACCAACCGCGGTCTGGATGAGGTAAAACAGCCTGTTGAATCTGCAGTTGTTGCTTGGAAATGAACCAAGCAACAACTGCAGTGGTACATGTACCCATGGTGAAATAAACTCAGCCTGCGTTGTCTATACCAACCCGTTTGCAATGTAAACATATGTAAAAATGGAAACTGATTTTTCAATTTCTGTTAGATATGAAGATGCTGTTTCAAACTTTAAAATAAATTCTGCAGAATTGATTTATTGTGGTTTTTATGAGAAAACAGAAGTCAAAGAAAAAAGAAATAAGCTGACTTACAGAGGACTGCCAAAACTAGTAAGCGGTGTTTGTGCATTCTATAATCATATGCATGTCAAACGTCATCAAATTCAATATCATCATTTAAGAACAGATAAATTTTCTGCATGGACCAGATATGCACGTTTCGGGTACTAAACCCTCGTCAGTGATTCTCAATCTAAACAGTGTAATATGGCCAAAGGGTGTGGAAATTATTATGTCCAAAAATGTACCGAGATACGTAGCAGGATTGGTGGGATACGATGCTACGGGACCCTCGTTTTAGAAATTAGAAGAAATTCTGATACAGAAATTATCGAATGTGTTGGAGAAACGATCAACCGAATCTTATCGAATTTGGCTACATGTGCCCTCGGGGACTCCTGGTCCACCAGCAGTGACACTCACCAAGTGGTACTTATGTTAAAAAATTTAATAGCTAAGATTTATACTTGTTTACATACTGAGATGATCAAAAACATTTTCCACGAATCTCCACTTCAACAGACGTAAATGAATCAAAAGACACCAGAGGACAACTATCAGAAGAGTGAAAAAATACACATTTAAGAACACTGAAGAATCAAAGACAAAGGGCAACATGTTAACAAACGATTTTAAAGCTAATTAAGAGCGTAGTCACTTCGTTATAAGAGTTGATGTTTTACTGTGTCATTTACAATTGTACGAATATCATATTTCCACGGAAAATTGGTTGTTTAGAATAATTGACATTTGAAGTTGTATGTTTCAAAGCAGTTTTTGAACTACAATCATCTCTCTATAAATGTCCAAAGGAGGTAACTGATTCTATGATAATATACACAACAACAAAAACACATCGTAACAACAATATGCACTTTTAAAGCGCAGCAGCTGGAGGAATCGATCTCAATGCAAAATAAACAAAGAACGTGAATAAGGGAAAAACATGAAATTGTTATACGTCTTTAAATTCAATAGCATCATTTAAAACCTGATAAATTTACAGTATGGACCAGACATGCACGTTTCGGGTACTAAACCCTCGTCAGTGATCCTAGGTCTAAACAATGATATATGGCCAAAACGTATGAAAGTTATTCTTTCCAAAAATGTACCAAAAGACGTAGCAGAATGGGTGGGATATGATGCTACAGGACCCACGTTTTAGAAATTTCAAGAAATTTTGTAACAGAAAATTTCAAATGCGTTGAAGAGACAGACGATCAACCAAAGTTGATAGAACTTGGCTACATGTGCCCTCGGGGACTCTTGGTCCACCAGCAGTGACACTCACCAAATAGGTCAAATGTTAAACGTCTTTTAATTCAATAGCATCATTTAAAACCTGATAAAAAGTATGAAAATTATTATGTCCAAATATGTACCAAAAGACATAGCAGAATAGGTGGGATATGATGCTACAGGACCCAAGTTTTAGAAATTTCAAGACATTTTGTAACAGAAAATTTCAAATGCGTTGAAGAGACAGACGATCAACCAAACTTATATTTCCACGGGGCTGAACAACTTGCAAACAAGCTTCTCAGCAAGCGTACATTCCTCTAACGGTTCATCTTTGATCTTTGAATGACACTTTTTATATAACAGATCGTATTAAAACAAACAGTTTAGTTGATAGATATTTTATATAATATTCAACATTGGAATAAAAAACAAATAATAACACTTGAGGCCCTTTTATCTGGCTTTGTAGAAAACATCAACATTCATATTTACATCAAGCTCGTTGATGATAAAGTCAACAGTCCAGCTGTTTATGTAATTGTGTTAGACTTAATCAAGTACTGTTCGAACTAAGTAGCAAACAAATTATATACAAATAGTTAAGCAAAAGCCCAGTAAGATTATGAGGTTTGAAAGATTATGGTATTTACAGTATATTTTGATCATTTACATTAAATGGAAAACATGGTTAAATAAATGAGACATACATGCAGTTAGATGCTTTACGGCGGAATGTAATGAATACAATATTTTGATAACATTCAAATGAATCATATCTGAATTACAAACTAAGCAAATTAAAAAAGTAAAACAACAATATGGTTTTATATGTACGTGTACATCATATTTATATCAGCTTCTTCAAATATGACAGCTTTAAGCTTTGGTGACATATGGCAGCTTCTTAACTGAAACTTTAAGTTTTTCGGGATAGGCATACCAGGGATTTTCAATCCCAGTACCATCCGGAAGTTTGGATTTCTGAATTTCCTCATACACAGAAGGTTCGAAAGTGGTGTAAGGAGGTAACTTCTGGGTGTCGATAATATCGTAATCCGGTGGTGGTTCCTCATATTCACAATATGTTGCGTTAGTGTGGCCCCTTGCTGAGAATTGGCTCGCATCACGCATGTTTGACCTACTTTTGCGGCAACATATACCCAAAATCACAGCAATGGCGATAAGAAAGATCCCACCCGAAACTGGCAGAACTTAAAAAAAAAGAATGGGGTCAATGATATATCGACAACTGACAAGTTTTATGTTCTTTTCCTAAGTATCAATTAAACATCAAAGAAGTACCTATAACAGTTATTCAGTCTCAAAGTCGAGAAGATAATGGTATTTGTCAATGATTGCCTTTACGTGTTTATGTTGATAAAAAAAATCGATCATGGGAAGTGATATACAGACGAAAAGTAAACGTAAGGATGGAACAAAAGACAAAAGACGTAAAATTTATGTATATATCAAATAAACTCACTGATGTGAAGTTTGTTCTTGATACCATGCTCGTGTTCTTCAGTCGATTTTTGTTTCTGTAGCGTCGTTGGCATTGCTGGGTCTTTGGAATCTGTTATTATAAAATATAGCAATCATACAAAACGGAAAACGACATATCGTAATGATTAAGACGTTATGTATTGAAGGCAATAAGGCGGTAGCACTTGTCAACAGATGACATTTTCTTTGCTCCCAGTTAACCATAACTTTTATTTTTTAAACCACAATTGTGCGTTCTTCGAGACCTCTATGTCATCGAAAAAGTGGGAGGGTTGTGCGAACGTAATCCGGATAAGCACACCGTCTGCTATATGCGTTGCAGATGACCGTCATAAGTCGGCACCGGCTGCTCATTGGTTTCGTTAGTTTATATGTGGTCTTTTGTGTATCATGTTTCCATGATGTGAGTTTGTGTTTTGTCTATTTTCCATCTCTTTTTGTGTGTGTCTGCTCAATTTTTTCATTGGGTGTTCTGCAGTTTTGCTGTGGGTGCTGCAGCCGAGTTTTTTGAAGATCACTTCCTTTCTAGCTTTCTTTATTTCAAATTTACCCAATGTAATCGTTGGCCTTGGGATTTTTTTTATCTCAAAAGGGACGTAGTCTTCTAAACGTTACATATCCATTAAGTTCTAAAAATAAATAGTCTTTCAGTCTGGTTTATCTACAAGAAAGATGTTTAAACTGGTTTCTACTTAACAATTTATAGAAGGAGCTGAAGAGAAAAAAACACTTAGCTTGAACAAATTTAAAAAGAACTGCAGAGTTTCTTTATATTGTTTTGAAACTTTCAAGACACAATAATTATAATATTTGATATTTCATGATGACGTGAGATTGTCCATAGAGATAAAGTGAGTGACCAGATAAGACACCAGCTGAGATCGGTTGAACCACGCCCTTGCACTCCCACATACATATAAGGCCTTTTGTCAGAAATCATGAGTTGATCATGAGAAGATCGTGATAATGAGAAAATCATGATTACAGATGACAAAGATGAGATACAATCCCTCTTATAAAACGTACAACGAATCTGACACTTAAATACATTGACGGCGGGTGAGGCTAGCCAAACAGGGGATGCTAATACACCTTCCGAACATCTGGTCCCACCTCTGCTTGCTGGGGGTCCATCGATGCTCAATTTGATGCTCTATTGTGAGTGCTGTTGAGATTGTAGTCAGGATCTTCTTTAACTCATTAAGTAGATTCACAACGTAAATGATTGCATACTCAACAGAGTTGGACCAGTGTTGTTGAAATCAGTAAATGAAATTCAAACGGAAAATCCAAAACAGTATTCCAAAAAGCACATTCGAAAGGAAAAAAAAAACAAAACTTCCCCACATAAAAAGAAAATATTACAAACAGACGGGGACAACAAAACATGCCCCACAATAACACGAATGACAGCATACCCTATGAGCCATCTTCAGTGCAAGTGCGGAAGTCATTGTAGAATGTGAGCTTGTTTTCAAAAAAGATGTTGTTTTCAAATCTATAAGATTTTCTTACCTCTCTTCCAGATTTCAACCCTGAAGTTGCAAACAGCAATATTCCCTTCGTAATCACTTGCTACGTATGTAACCATGTGATTTCCGTTCGGGAACAGAGTATTGTTTTTGTAGGCGGATCTGAGTTCATTCTTGTAGACCTTAACATTGTCAGTGACTGTAGGTTTGACCCAGCTTATGACTTCATCATCAAAATCCTGGATTTTACTTGGACAGGTAACGAATGTGGGTGGATGGGGATCTAAAGAGGAAAAACTAGATGCTTATGGAAGAAGAGTTATCCCTCCTATGCTATTTTGAACATAGATTTTATTTGGATATGCTACTGAATCAACCCTACCGTTAATTTGGAGCCACGCACTCTCTGCATATTGCACTTTCATTTAGAAAATTTAACCAGAGGGCTCGACTAAAATGAATTTTGGTTTTGTCTAAAATCATTTTGAATGAAAGCATCACTGATGAGGATTAATTACCGAAACACGTGTCTGGTGCATAATGAATTGGAATGAAACTTTTCTATCAAATTTAATAAATTATGGTAAATTAGAGTGTCACAGGTGATACAACCATGCATTTAAGGTGGGTTTTAAACCAAATATTACATTATTTAGATTGAGGATAACTGACGAGGGTTAAGTACCCGAAACATGCATGTCTGGTACATACTGCAAAGGAGCTGATAAGATAAGGGTTGTATTTAGCCCTGAATCTCATCAAGTATTTCTTCTACACAATGATCTGTACGCAAGAAAAACTTAATAATTACTAAAATGTAATGTATTTGGAGATTCCTGATACAACTTTTATTTTGATGAGCTTATTTCTAGATACTTGAATTACAGTCCAAATAGTAGGGGGTATCCATGTTGAAAAGAAGCTAGTATCGATGAAAAAAAAACCGTTGAAAATTAAGAACAATCTGGCTAATATTGATATCCGTAGACTTTAAAACATGATAGTTATAGTCTAAACAAGATACTAGAAATCAAATTCAAAAGACTGGTCTCAATCTTATCCATAAGTTTTAAAATCTGGAATCTGAAATATGGTTGTATTTTGTATTCATTGTATTCATTGTATTCATTTTACCTCGAAATACACATTGTGTAGAAATAAACTGCACACTCCTGTTTATTTTATTCCAAAATCTTGTGTATTTCATGTGAGCATGTTTAGAATAAATAAATAAATGACTTTAAAAGGGAGAAAAATTACATTTTGCTTAAATTACGGCCTAAAACACAGATTTGTAAAAAAGCCCCACCCTCCCCTTTTCAGTTTTTCGTCTCTGGGGCATCGTCCCCCCTAGCTACAGAACCCCACTTTGTCAAAAGGTGTGTATTAGTGATATACATCTTCTGTAAAAGTGGCGCTCTGTAGCTGAGGGGGGAACAATGTTTTAAAAAAAACTTTTCCATTTTCCATTGATTTCTATAGAAAAAAGACATATTTTCCCGAAAATTTAGGAAAATTATGGATGATAAATCTTATGCAACTGCTGATTATGATGAAACCAAGAACTGGCATAAATTTTGTGACAGAATTTTTTTGAAGTTCCCATTTTGAAAATTCCACTTTTTCAGGGCAGATTTTACGCCTTATCTTATCAGCTCCTTTATGTTTTCTTAAATAATGCTATTGAATTTGGAGACGTTTGTACCACTTGGTGAGTGTCACTGCCGATGGACAAGGAGTACCCGAGGGCACATGTTGCCAAGTTCGGTCAACTTCGGTTTATCGTTTCTTCAACGCATTCGAATATCTCTGTTACAAATGTATTATTTTTTTGAAAATTCCAAAACGTGCAAATTTAGCTGTTCGTAATTGATGGTTTTAAACGCTTAACGTTCATTACTGAACAATATTCAGCTGATAATTTTGTATATTGAAGATTATTGCAAATTTGACTCATTTTTTATTACCGTTTATTTAGTAACTGTGTACCAAACATCTTTGGAAGTTAAGGGGATACCTTATGTATTATCCTAAATATCTTGCATAAGGAATATTTTACACTAATGATCAGTCTTTTTCTATAGGTAACACTTTGACCTATTGAAAGAATGTCAGATCAATAAATATGTACTGAATAGTTGTACGTGTACTTATAGAATAAGTATGACAAAACTGCCCTAAATATTAACCCTTATCTTGATCTTATTCAAAATTAATCTTGATACCTGTATTTGTTTTTCTCACCTATACATACATAATCTAATTAAATAATGCAAAATGAAGAATTCTATTTGTTATTTTTTTGGCAAAAACTTGGATTTAGTCTACTTTGTAAGTCGAAAATACAATGAAATCATAAGGGGGTACCCTTGTGTTTTGCAACATTTATCATTAAAATGTACATATTACAATATAATTTTTATGCGCTATCTTTTTTATATTACTTATTTGTATAATTAAGAATCACAATTAATTTTGGGTCTTTTATTACTGAACGTAGAGGGATTAAATACATATACTGGATTTTTAACATTCATATATATTAATGCGCAAGGGTACCTTTCCAAAATATACTGTCTTTTTTAAAACGCAATTTTTCTCCCAAACGAGAAATTTCTCCCCAGTTTAAAGTATTTAAACGTTGGGTGCAGTGCAGTCCTGATGGAATTTAACAAACAAATTTGCAATATAAATGTATGTTACTAACCATGCACTTTCACTATCATGGCGCACGTGGCAATTCTCCCATGATCATCAGGATAGGTTGAAACCGCTATCTGATGTTCATTTCTAAATGTTTCTGAGCACGCGCAATGCCTCAGTTCCATTGTGCTGTACGTTAGTGAAAGAACATTTCCATGGTGATCCGTGGCAACGATATGCTGCAAGGCAACTTTCAGGTTGACAACGTTGTGGTCATTGACATGAACTGTTGTCATCTTTGTTGGGCAGTTCTTGAATTCAGGTCCTGTTTACAATGAAGTGCAAGATAAGTCTATAGATGTTTTCTTTCAAAGTTCTTGAATTCAGTACTTCATTTGCCTTGGATTTAATAAACGTACATGTAAAGAGAAGAAGAGTTTTAAAAATTAGAAATTAAGAGCACAAATCGAATGTTTTTAATGAATTTGAAGACGTTAAACATTTGCGTGTTTTGACACGATATAGCGGAAATGATTGGAGAATGGAACCAATGACAAAAAAAAAAAAAAAAAAAAAAAAAAAAAAAAAAAAATAAATAAATAAATAAATAAAAAACCGAAAATGTACCGTCAATATAACGTTAATGGATACCCATTTAGTAGTGAACATTGGCTGTTGATTTAGCATGTCAATATTAAGTACCACGTAATTAGTGAAGTGGATTTTCACAGAATTTGACCATGTTTCATTGTTTTGGAATGAGAATCACAGACGAGGGTTAAATACTAGAAACGTGTATGTCTGGTCCATGCTTTTAATTTATCTGCTTTTAAATGATGCTAATGAATTTGAAGACGATTAACATTGTTAATTAATGTATAAATGAGTCTAGGTCCTTTACAGATTTGACATCATATATAACTTTGCTATTTTAGAAAATTGATCTAAAATCTTAAATTTAATTGAAATTAAAGAAGATTAACATCCTTAGCACCTTCCTCACAATGTTCTTTGGCTACATATTGTACTCAACTAATAGCATACACTGAAATCAGAAAGCAAATTAGAGGGCGCTATTGAAATAAATTTTGCCACTTTGTCTAAAAATCTCTGGTTTGAAAAAACCATTTATGATGATTCTAAATACGTGTCCGTTACATTCAATTGGTTTGATTACTTGTTCAAGACAGCAACGAGTTGGAAAACTTCAATTTTCTTAATGCTGAAATTGTATCATACCTCTGACAGGTAATGGTGTAGTTACAGGAGCCCTAGTAGTAGGTAATGGTGTTGATGTAGGAGCTCTAGTGGTAGGTAATGGTGTTGATGCAGGAGCTCTAGTGGTAGTTAATGGTGTTGATGTAGGAGCTCTAGTGGTAGGTAATGGTGTTGATGTAGGAGCTCTAGTGGTAGGTAATGGTGTTGATGTAGGAGCTCTAGTGGTAGGTAATGGTGTTGATGTAGGAGCTCTAGTGGTAGGTAATGGTGTTGTTGTAGGAGCTCTAGTGGTAGGTAATGGTGTTGATGTAGGAGCTCTAGTGGTAGGTAATGGTGTTGATGTAGGAGCTCTAGTGGTAGGTAATGGTGTTGATGTAGGAGCTCTAGTGGCAGGTAATGGTGTTGTTGTAGGAGCTCTAGTGGTAGGTAATGGTGTTGTTGTAGGAGCTCTAGTGGTAGGTAATGGTGTTGATGTAGGAGCTCTAGTGGTAGGTAATGGTGTCGATGCAGGAGTCCTAGTGGTAGGTAATGGTGTTGATGTAGGAGCTCTAGTGGTAGGTAATTGTGTTGATGCAGGAGCTCTAGTGGTTGGTAATGGTGTTGATTCAGGAGCTCTAGTTATAGGTAATGGTGTAGTTACAGGTTCTTCGGCTGAAAGATATTAAGTAAATGTAACTCACATGAAGTTTTTTTGGTCCTTTTAAATGACATGGAGGAAAGCAAAATTAAGGATGAAAGAATCATAATCAACACAAAACTGTGCACTCAACGGTATTTCTTCTTGATTAGAAGTGATTTATTTTTGTCATTTTCAACCCCCCACCCTACCTTTACGTTTGGAAAAATATTCGACATTTTGCCAAGATTGGGAAATCTCAGAGCATTTTTAATCTACTTCCGATATTTAACGCTCAACAACTTAGTGAAAATCATTCAATAAAGATTGAGTTTAAAACATCACCGAAACTGCCATTTCATGAATTTCTAAAACAGATTCGTATTGCAAATAATTTATATTTCAAATTGAAAATTTGAGGATTTTCAAATTAGGGGTTTAAAAATTTCAAAATTGGAATTTGAAGTTTTAACCTAATATTTTAAGAAAATAAAGCCAAATTTTGAAAGAGGAAAACAACCATTTTATTGGTAAATTCACTAATTAGGTTTACTGATAATAAATTAAACTTTTTTTCTAGTGTTTGATGAACTAGAATTAGCAAATTAGCAAGATTTAATTATGACAAAAATTAATTTTTAGGAAATTTGAAGTTTCAGCTTTTTAACTTTGTTACTTTGAATAGCATTGGAACTTACGTAAACACTGAGGACAGCACACTCCAGGAACGTCTTTCAAGACCATGCCCGGTGGACATGTGAAAGATAGGAAGAAATGTGGGCAGTCCATATGAGCACAAGAAAATCCGTCTGAGTAAGGTCCCATGTGACCAAAGCATGTGCAGATTTCACATGGGCCTTTCATAATAGTATCTCCAATGGTATACTGAGTGCCATTGTAAAGACATGTAGATGCATCGTATGGTTCCATACACGAATATCCACAACCATTGAAACAACATTTCTTTGTGTCTGCACAATGACTGTCGTACATGCATGATGATCCCCAAACACACGTCCCAACGGAGGGCTCGGGACAGTCGCCTGACTTGACCTCTGAAATGTAGATATTTCAATCTATGCAATGTATCTCAAAATTTTCATCGGAAAAGGCAATAAGAAAATCACTTGACTTATTTAAATGCAGCAGCTTATATAAGAGACTGGGAAATTATCACTTTATGAAAGCAATGTAGAAATCTAATATTTTTTAGATTAGAAACAAAAATCTTATCCCCATACAGTTTTGATAGTAGGGCCACCAAGACAATTTTATATATGACAACCGGGACGATTTCAAGACTTCATAATTACACAAACTTCATATTCCTTGGTAATTAATATACAGTTAAAGTATACCATTGAGGGAGTTAGCACGAGTCTGGTTTCCCGAGACTAGACATATATGGTCTGGTCGAAAGAAACCAGAATCGTGCTAACTCTCTCAATGGTGTTCTTTAACAGTTTTAATATTCCGTCACTGTGACGTCACCAGCGTCACGCACTGAAGCCCCACCCCATTTCGAAGCTATTTCTCTAGGGAAGTAGTCTTCCTAACTAACGCACCCTTTGTAGGGAAAAAGTCTCATCAGGCGAATTAGAGCTAGTTTTAAAGAGAATAGGAAAAACAGGTAGAGGTATAATACATTCATCTGTCTTCTGCCTATCGTTTAAGCCAATCGTAATTGATAATCTTCAGAATAAAATGAATTCCTTCACAGACCATGTGATTTACTGTACACTTCTCAAAACATCTCAATCAAGGTTTCTAGAGCGAGGAACCTTGTCACTGCATTAAAGATACAAGAAAACTTGATAAAAATATGTACATCATTTTGTCCAAAATATTGAAAGACATCCCATTCAAAAATAATTTGATACATTAATAGGTTTCATTTTTTTCTGCACGATACTATGATGTGTAATGCTACCAAGTAGGAGCTAGTTACTCTCCCCGGACACTTTATTTCTCTATGGTTATGAATTTACTCCCCTTCAAAAAATGTTGCTTGTTTCCATTGTTTTCGCATTCCAACTGTTTTGAATGCCTATTGATCGCAAAATTTCAATTCTAACTTGGGTGTTTTTGTTTTATCTTCATCCACTCATTTCTAACTTTTTTTTTTTCAAATTTCTCCCGAATTATTTTTTTTGTCCAAAACAATGTGTCTCCTTCAGAAAGAATACTTTTGAATGGTATAGCGGTAATCAATTTTCAATACAAATATTTCTTTATACATGTACTAGCCGAAGTAAAATAAATAAAAGTGAATTTATTCTAATCGGAGATAATTCAGCAAATATAGGAAGTTAATTTCATCTGCCATGACTTAGTATGCCACCCTGTCTGACATGACATTCCGAGATTCGCAACCGCTCCAATGGCAGTTCTAATGAAGTTACCATACCTTTTCGAATTTGGGACTTAATAACTGATACTTCTTTGATGTTTATAGATACAGTTTCAAGCAAATGTTTTGAAATGGGCAATAAAAGATTGATAGTTATGAAACATTGCCAACAACCATTCTTATAGTTATGAAACATTGCCAACAACCATTTTTATACTTTCAGTGAGAAATTATATGTTTATACAACAATTGTGCGTCTATGGAGCTTCTGTGTATTCGGATAAGTAGGAGGGTTGTTCGCACGAAATCCGGATAACCATACCATTGGCTAATAGCATATGGTCGTCCAAAGGTTGCACATTGGTCTCCTTTCTGTTATATGTCGTCATTATTGTTCGATGTTTCTGTACGTCTGTTTCGATTGCTTTGTATGATGTTCTAGAGAATATTGCATCTTTTTGCGGTTTGTATAAGTTTGGTCTGATGTCATTTATGTGTCACTCACCTTCTTCACAGTGTTCTCCTGTATATCCGGGTTCACAGATACAATACTGAAAAAATCCATCTGAGTAACACTCTCCACCGTTTTGACAGTCTTTCTCACAGACAGCTGAAAAAACGGGGATTGCACATCAGTCAAGTAATATTTGAACAACAATTTGATGAATGAAGATATGCTTTTTTTCTAAATCCTGTAGAATGAATTCACCCTGGACCTAACAGAGAGGAGGCGGTAGGTCCAGGGCGAAATACCCTTTGCTTTTTTTGTGTCGCCTGGAAAGCATGGCGATGCTTAAGGATAACTTTCTGTCTTAACGGATGATGGACCGTTGACTGATAAACTATGCTGCAAGTAGGGAGTTCCGAGATTTCTTTCAATAGTGTAGCAAGACAGGATTCTCCTTCACTTGCAAATTGTCCAATCCTGCACACGCAACCGAATCTTGTTGGAGATCCCTTCCTTTCTTGTATTTATGATGTACCTTAAGGAGGTCCAGGACAGGCAGACTTAAATTTGATCCTATAATTTAATTTTCCTAAAAATTATAAATGTTAATAATTGAAACATACTTTTTCTACATGCAAAGTTTCATCAATTTTTTACCGTTAGTTTTGAAGCTACGAACGTACATATATACCCATTGAAAGCTCCAAAATGGGCCGTAAATGAGACGTTAAACTTAGCACACTTTAGGTAATGAAAAACAGTTACAAATCTTCTGTAGAGGCAGAATTTTAACAAGTTCTGTATTTTTCATTTAGATATGATGTGGGCAATTGGATATGTATAGAATTATAAATGATCACTAAGACTTTTAAAAGAAATTGTCGAAAGGAGATAAATTTATGTCTATTTTCAAAACGTCTTTGAGTTGCTAATTTTTAATGATAATGTCCGTTTATCTGAAACCCTATCAATTATTTTCCGTAAAAACTTGATATTATCTTCTTCATATGTCAAATGAAACACTGATAAATTCCTATTGAAATTTGACCGTCAGTTTTTAAGTTATAGTGATTTTGTTACCCCCTCTCCCTTATTTCTGTGTTACCTAATCCTGACGTTCTTGCGAAAAACGCGCCAATGACGCCGTTTCTATTGTGAAGTCATAATTGATCCAGAGCTTTCCGATGGGGTTCTTTCGGATACTGTTCTGGACCCCCTTAATTAAACCTTTTTTGAAGTATTTCATCCTTAAGTGGACTCCCTCCATACAGGTTCACTTTTGAGATGTATTTCATTTGAATTTTTATCATAGCATCGAAATACTATTTCACGTAACACTTACCACTGTGACAAGAAGGACTAGAATATTGGTTATTTAATTTGTGCTCATCTAAATGTATTCGACTCCAGGTATTCTATTGAAATTTTGAATACAGGGATATTAGAAAATTTAGCGTACTGTTAGTCTCGTTAAATAAAGGAATACTTCATATCATAACACATATATCCTTATTGAGTCTTTGCGGAATACAGAGTTTTTCCCCTTACAGACGGTATCTGACGTAAAACTATTGTGACGTCATGAAAATGGTGCGGTAATGTCGATTTTATACCGTCTTTTCCCAGACTTTTAGGACCGTTACCATATAATTTGATGACGTCATAATCAGTCTACGTCAGATACCGTCTCATATGGGAAGTAACTCTTGTGTTCGAAAATAGGGAATAGCAAATCAAATATATTTTTTTAACTTTTAGTAAGAAGTTCTTTATCATAAACAATATTGAGGAAAAAAAAAATAAAAACATGGACAGACCTTGAGTCTCTTATATATAATATATGTTTGATAAGAAATCGCTGCAAGAAAAAAATATCTTTTTACACACCTGATTCACAGTACTGTCCCGTAAAACCGTATGGACATAGACAGTAGTTCTGTCCGTCCCTACATACGCATGCGCCATAATTTTGGCATTCTGGAGAACAAATAGCTGCCAAAAGATACGACCAGAAATTAGACAAAACAATGTTGATACATTTTTATCTTAATATTGTAAATTAAGCAGTTGTTTGATTTATAATATCAAAAAGAATAGGTAAAAAAAGTTATTAGGGTAAAATTCTTTTAATTTTTGAAATCATCTTAAAAAACAAAGTCCTCTTCATTCCATTGTACATGTAATTGTTATTGTCAAACATAATGAACACGGCTAGATATATGTTTGATAGCTTATTGTTGAATTTTCATATTCCATGCATTGGCGGATTCACAGGGGGGCGTTGGGGCACCCCCTCCCCCAAAGGTATTTTTAGGGCTCAAACGTCATTGAGTAGACTCAACTCCTAGCAGTTTGATGCAAATTCCTCTTGCCCGCTACCGCTCTCCACCTAAATCTATTTGGGTTTATTAAATGCGAAATAGCCAGTATTATGAACTATTTTAAGCTCTTTTTCACCTCAAATTTTTATGTGTACAGAGAAAGGCACATACCCGTACAACAAAGGGAATATGCAATTTGTGGTGTTTTCCTCCTCAAAAAAAGAAATAAGAAATTAGAAATTTCGCTGAATCGCTTCGCCCGCCCGATACATGTTCTGTCATGTAATTGATGTACCGATTTTCCGTTTGGAGGGGGACTCCAAAAGAACTTCGCCCTGGACCTAACGGGAGGAGGTGGCTCCAAGACCCGTTGCCTTTTTATATTTATAATACGCGTACGGAAGTATTCAAACTTTATACCTGCCCGAAAAAAGAATGCAAATTAATTATTATGCCCCAGACAAGTGATTTGGATATTAAATTCTCATCAGTGATGCTTCATCCAAAGTGATTTTTAGACACAGTCATAATTCATTTTAGTAGCGCACTCTGGTTTTATTTTTTGAATTACATTTGTGCAACTTGCAGAGAGCGCGCGGCTTCAAATCTCCTGTAGGGTCGATTCATTAGCATATCCAAATAAAGTCTATGTTAACAATAGCATATGAGGGATGGTGATAAGATGTTAACCTCCTTTATAGTTTCGATGATATTTTTTAATGAAATGACAATTTTCTGAAATAGCCAAATAATATTTATGACGCCAAATTGATAAAGTGCCAAAAACAGACCTTCTTTCGGGTGAAAGAGCTTGAAAGAAGTATACACTTAAAACATCCATGTCACGAGTTTACAACAGGAAATAAATGTTTCATCACGCTCCCCCTAAACTCAAAGTTTGAATTCGGTCCTGTCATTTTGTAAAGATGTTGTATACGCATGTTGAGCCTACTGTATGCATTCATTCTAAATTGTTAATTTGAGCAACAATTTGTTAAATTATAGATAAATTTGAGCAGAAGTTTTTACAAAGTTTCGCAAAACGGTATGAAAAACAAATTTCTTTTGTTTTCTTGATTTTTTTTCCTTGGATATATGGTACGTTCTCAATCTCGAAAGGACGCAGTCATCTACAGAATTATATGAATGGAAAAAAGAACATACCATCTTCACAATGTGTGCCTTGAAAGTTTGCTGGACAGTTACAATAGGTCCCGTCATCGCTAGGTGTTCCTCCGTTCTCACATACTATACTCACTGGCACATCTACCGCTGTAATTGTCAAAATGGAAATATATGTTCTATTATAAAAAAAATCAGTGCATGTAGCATTTTTATGTAACAAAGATTAATCCTGAAAATAGTACTTGGGGATAAGAAAATAAAAATACTAGTACTTACAAAGATTTAACAATGAATTGATTATTAACAGCTTTTCCCCAATTTTCAGTTATTTCCGAATCATAAACAACACTTCCTACCATTTATTTGTGTTTTCTTACAAAACTTTAGATGGCTCCATAGCTTCATTTTCATACTGGTACTAAAAGATAAGGTATAAAATGAATGGCATAAGTTTAACTATAAATTTATGAATTACAGCCTTTTTTCAATTTTCATTGGTTGATAGACCCCCCCATTCCCCCCCCCCCCCCCCCCCCCCCAAATTCAGATGTTGTGTATCAGACATGCATGTTTTGGTAAATATTACTTCAAGCTTAACTGATTTAAAGGTTCCAAATTATTTGTTGTATCCATTGTAAATAACAATGTTCCTGGCACTTCGGTTGAACTGTTCATAAAAATGAGAAAAGTATGGTGTCATATGGTGGCATACTTCTGCCCCATACATGCAAGACATTTTCCATCAGATTATGTCAATATGCATCTTATTTATGTCAACATACATGATAATTATGTCAACATGCGACTTATTTATGTCAACATGCAACTTATCTATGTCAACATGCAACCTATTTATGTCATCATGCAACTTATTTATGTAAACATACAACTTCATAAACTTGCATGTATACATATTTTTCTTACATGTTGACATAATTATCTTGCATGTTGACAAAATAAGTTGCATGTCGACATAATTAAGTTGCATGTCAACATAATTAAGTTGCATGTCAACATATTTAACTTGCATGTTGACATGATATGTATAAAAATATCTTGCATGTAGAAGGTAGAAGTATGCCACCATAGAAAAGCATATATATGTATAAACTTACGTATTGTACAATACCCATAGTCTTCTTGCCATCCATTACAGCAGTACGCAATGAATTTAGTCTTAGTCACATTGACATGATGAAATCTCTTGCACCTTAATACAGAATGAGAATGAATACATTCATTGGACATTCCATCATTCATTAAAAATAAATTTCTTGTTTTGGATCCTTATAAAATAGCATAGAAGTTTATTGGACATTCAATCATTCATTTAGAAATATATTTCTTGTTTTTGATCCTTATAAAAATAGCATACAAGTTTTCAACGATTTTCTACAGTTGTTATAGTTTCAATATAACATGCATATTTCTCTTTTCTCATTCGAAATCTCTGAACAAAAGAAATGAAAACGAAGTCATAACTCAAAACTCTTGCAGATATGCAGAACTTGAAATAGTTTACAAGTCTATTCAACATTATTAGCTGGACTGAATTGATATCAATGATCAAAATAGGAAAGAAAGAAAGAAAGAAAGAAAAAATGAAAGAAAGAAAAAGTATAAAATCTGACGAAACATTACATGTCATAGTCTATTAAACATTATTAGCAGTACGGAATTTATATCAATGATCAAAATAAGAAAGAAAGAAAGAAACATTGAATGAAAGAAAGAAAAAGCATAAAATCTAACGAAACATTACATGCCATAGTCTATTAAACATTATTAGCAGTACGGAATTTATATCAATGATCAAAATAAGAAAGAAAGAAAGAAACATTGAATGAAAGAAAGAAAAAGTATAAAATCTAACGAAACATTACATGTTATCATCTCCATGGTCATCGTCGTCATGGTGATCGTCGTCATGGTAACTTCTCTTATTTCTGGACCATATATTGATTAAGCACTCCCATCGACTATGATAGTAGTCGGGGTCATCTTCATCACAAGGTCGATATTCCTTCTTGCATTTTGTAATATTAACAGTCGTCTTGTTACAACATACCCTGTCGCTGTTAGAAGGACATCTCAGCCTATGTCTTCTGTGAAAACAATATATGCACAATTACATTTTAAATATCGACTTTGTCATGGACATCTAAAAACGTCCTTTTTGGCTTAATGTTATTCAAGAGAAAAAAAGCATAAAGAAGAGTAAAAATCAGAGTCCGATGGGTAAGATGAATGTTAACATATCATACATGTAAGTATATTATTTAAACATCTTCAAATTCAATAGCATCATTTATTATAACATCAAATAAGGCCATGATGTCTTCAAAAAATATTTTGCCCAATTTTGGTCATGTTTAGAATAATAAACGACTTCAAATTCAATAGCATCATTTAAGAACAGATAAATCAGACATGCATGTTTGGGTACTTTAAAATCCTCGTCAGTGACTCTCAATCTAAACAATGTAGTATGGCCAAAGAGAGTGAAAGTTATTATGTCAAAAACTGTACGGAAAGATGTAGCAGGATGGGTTGGATATTATGCTACAGGACCCACGTTTTAGAAATTTTGATAACAGAAATTTTCGAAAACGATGAATAAACGATATACCAAAGTTGATCGAATTTGGCTACATGTGCACTTTGCCCTTCACATTTACATTATACAAGTTTTGTATATACTCTATTTCGGCGTCGAATATAAATGAGAGATGTTATTGTTGAAATGCGCATATGCTATATTGAAAATATTACATTTACAACGAATAGTGCAATACTGATTATTTTAACCATTAGGTTGATATTTCTGTTGATGAACATGATAGTCCTCTAGGATATCTTTCGCCTAGTATTAGTAATTACTGATTCGGCACTTGACTTGAAATATATTTTGTAAATCATTTTTTCTAAAACAATGGGATATTTCACTGAAAGTATAACTTTTTCATTAGCTAGTACCTGTGCATACAAGTTGGTCATTATCAATGTTGAAATATACTAGTATTAGTAATGCGGAAGGGTTCCAACTCTATACCCTCTTGAAGAAAATTTCAAACCAATTTATTATGAACCAGACACATCTTTTGAATATCAAATTATCATCAGTGATTCTTCCAGCCAAAGTGCTTTTCATAAGTACCCCAAAGTCATTCACCATCGCCCTCTGGTATCATTTTTAGAATTTAAATCTCTGTATTTACTTTACAGAGAGTGCGCGGTTCCAAATTTTCTGTAGGGTCGATTCAGTAGCATATCAAAATAAAATCTATTTTCAAAATAGCATTGGAGGGATGGCGCTAAGAGGTTAACCTCCTTTAAATTGAAGATATTTTTCGATGAAATGGCAAGTTTCCGAAATAGAAAAAGATATATATATGATATCACTTTGAAAAAGGACAAAAACAAAGGTTATTTCGGTCGTCAGAACTGGAAAAAGTTGATACACTCAACAAACATCAAGTCACGGGGAACAATTTTAACTCCTCCACACTGCAACAAGAAATAAGTGTTTATATCTAAAATACGTAAGTATTCCAACTCTATATATACCTTTTTGAGGAAAATTTCAAAACAATTTTCTTGTACCAGACACGTTTTTCAAATATTGAATTCTCATCAGTGATGCTTCCAGCAAAAGTGCTTTTCATAAGCATCCAAAATTCATTTCACTAGCACCCTCTAGGACTATTTTTAGAATTTTTGATTGCTGTATTTGCTTTACAGAGCATAAGCCGTTCCAAATTTCCTTTAGGGTCGATTCAGTAGCATATCCAAATAAAATATAGCATTGGAAAGATGGTGCTAAGATGTTAATCTCCTATAATTTCGATAATATTTTTGGATGAAATGACAAGTCTGCGAAAAAGCACAAAAAATGTACGATGTTAAATTGAGAAAGGGCCAAAACAAAGCTTCTTTCAGGCGACAAAGCTGGAAAGAAGTAATTCATACGCTTCAAAACATCCAATGTCACGAGAAACGATTTTAACTGCTCCACATTGCAACAGGATATAAGTGTTTATATTAATAACGCGGAAGGGTTCCAACTCTATACCTTCTTGAAGAAGATTATTCTTTTTTTTTCTATTTTTTTTTGTGCTCTTGCATGTTTAAGTATTTATACAGTTTACACATAACAGGGTTCCGAGAAATTTCCCATAGGCATCTATGCGATATAAAGGTACAAGAAACGCAATACTTTGTATGATCTGCTGACGAAAAGGAGCTCATGAGTCGAACCCGTTTTAACATATTGCGATAACCATAGCTTTCCTCGTCCGTTTTTCGCAATCTTTTATAATAAGTTGCAGAGCAGATCCGCACATGCTGCGAAATTTTAAATTCATATTTTCTTAACAGCAATTCTCTGAAAGAACCAAAGAATTTCAAAACATTTTGGCACGGCATGTCATGGATTTTTGAGATTTTTGGTATGGAAGTTCAATATGAAGTCCTAGTATGTAAATCAACCCCAGTTTTTTTCAAAAAGTTTGTCGTTGCCATGGTAACCGTGTCTGAAGTTTCAAAAATCGGGAAAATCTTAAGGACAAGGCATATCTGTAGGCTTCGTTACCATGGAAACAGGTACATTTTAAATCTTAAATTGCTTTGATTATTTTCTTTTAATCCTTATTATTATGCATATTTGTAAAGTTTTTTACATTCATCTTGGATGCCGTATGTATAAAAGATGAAAAATTGGGCCGAAACAGGGTATCAAAAGGCTTTGTTTTGGGCACTCAAAGACCCTTTTTTGCATGTTTTTACTGTTTTACAAGGTTGAAAATTTCATAAAAGCACCAATTTTTGAAGTCCAAATTGTATTTATCCAATAAGTATCATCTTTGAACTCTACATGAATATAAAAAATTAATTGGGCTAATTTGTCCTTTTATATGCAAAGCAGGTCAAATTTAGTTGCTATGGCAACAATTGGCTGAAAGGTTTCAATACGATGAATTCAAACACAACCTCTATCAAACTATCTACGCATGATATTGGAACAGAATTTCATGTACACATCTATCAAAGGCGTTTTGATATAAAAATGACCTTGAAAATATTTCAAGGTCACCCACTGAGTTTTCAAGGTCATTAAACTTTAAGTGACCAGATTTGACGAAAAATCCTGATTTTTCATAAAATGAAGGTGTCAATATTTTAGAAACCTTGAAATATTGAACTTAACAGTTATTTGCCATAAAATGATAAATGTATCACTTATTTCTTAGAACTATTGATTACGTTTCTTCACATCTTCGAATATCTAAATTCTTGGTGAGTATGTTGATAAAAAAGGGACGAAATCTGTATTTTTCTTGTTTTTTGACGGAAAAATATTTTCCTATTGAATAGCTACAATTCAATAAATTCTAAGATTTGTCTGTCTTATATTCATATGCTTTCATAACATATATGACCTATGAAAATATTTAAATAAAAAAATCACTAAAATCGGTAACAAAAAAATTAAAAAATCAATATTTTATGCAAAATTTGAGTCTCAAAGTATAAATGACCTTGAACATCAAGCCAATGACCTTGAACATTTTAATTGTTCTTATGTAAAAGATACAAGTCATATCTATACATGCATACATTTTATCAATCTTATGTAACTCTAAAGAGAAATAAAATCAATTTCAAAGATAATATGAAACAAGCAAAAAGGTCTAATGTTGCCATGGCAACGGTCTTTGACGACAGAATTTAGGTAAAACTCTTAAATACCCACTCCAATTTTTCGTTCGTTTTGTTTGTCAATAAACATACATTTCCATTGATGAAAATCACTAGTCTCCTATCGGTGCCTTTTGTGATATTTGAGATTGAAAATGGTCAAAAACACACTAAATTGGCCCTTATTTTCACCTCTATTTTTCGCTTCATTTTGACTTAGTTTGGCTTAATACAATAAGCTTCCTGTAATAAATATCACATAACTAAGTGTACTAAGTAAGAATGGAAGTAAGGAAGAATAGATTATATAAAGATGAACAAGCTGTTACAGTGGTATCCATGGCAACGAAGTCTCCGGAGCTGGCTTATTTCATGGTCCCAAAAGTGCTATAAATAGAATGACCTCGTTACCATGGCAACCAGAGGTCACATTGGATGAAAAGTGTTATTTTCATGGTCAGTACTCAATATATACCCATTATACCGAAAATCATCAAAATCCATGACATGCCGTGCCGAACTATTTTGGTCCTTACAGAGAATGGCTATTAAAGTCTCACTTTTAAAGAAATTGACGGTTAAAGTTATCGTCCATTTACTTGCTTCCTTATCCTTTTTAATAAAGGGTATGCACCGACTATTTTCACCGCATTTAAATTCAAAAGGAGAAAAAAATACCTATATTGTTTTTCACTTTTTAAGATATTTGATATACATAAACATATACCAATAACTTGCTCTACTACATTCCCATTTAAGATAGACCCAATGCATGATAGCATGTCTGGTTGATCGTGGATGGGCACGTGTCTTTGTTATGAAAATATAAGTTCAACAAATAGAACTTTATCCTTTATCCCCATGGTTCGATGACTTTGATTTGAAAAGCCCTTTTCTAGAGGATATATTTTCAGAGGTTTTTGATACAACTTCAAGAGATTAATCGATAACTTTTAAAGATTACAAATTTCTTTCAGAGCCAATTACAAAAATTCATCAAATGAACAAACTTTATACAGAGTGCAAGTAGATTGAAATGTTAAATATTTCATAATTCATAGCATCATTTAAGAACAGATGAATTTGCAGAATGGACAAGACATGCACGTTTCGGGTACTTAACCCTCGTCAGTGATCTTCAGTCTAAATAATGTAGTATGGCCAAAGAGTTTGAAAATAATTATGTCCAAAATGTACCGAATGACGTAGCATGATGGGTGGGACATGATGCTACAATACCCACGTTTTCGAGACATTTTGATGAAAGTAATTTTTCGAATACGTTGAATTAACGATCAACCGAGGTTGATCGAACTTGGAAACATGTTCCCTCGGGGACCCCTGGTTCACCAACAGTGACACTTACCAAATGGTACAAATGTTAAACGTCTTCAAGTTTCAGATTTGATGAGATGTTATGAGAAATATCAATATTCAAAAATCAGATTTGATGAGAAATATGCAATAATGCATAATTTAGCTGAAAGCATGATGTATTTAATACAGAAAGGTATGAGATTCAAGTGGGTCTTTGTCATAAGAAACAGTTGTTGAGCATCTCTCAGTTGAACAATTGCCATGAAGGATAGTTCGAAAGTCTACATGTATCATTATGCAATTCAGAATATGAATATTGCTGTCACTGCTTTGCGGTCAGTTTGGTAACAGATGTTGTGTCTTCAGTGCAGCTTTTCGCTTCCCTCACAAGTGATTTGCAACTAAAAACATATTTTTTCAAACACATTTTATTGTACTATAATCTATCATACATTACAAAATGTATATTCAATGTGAAAAAAATTCTTAAATTTTCAAAAAATATGTTTATTCAACACGTTTGTCCAAATAATTATTTCTAAAGATTTCTAAAGTATAAATCAATTCTCATTAGCAAGACAGGAGAGGATCTCCAACAAAACAAGGTTGCAACACTCCCAGCAAACTCCCAAAACACCCGATGCAAAACACAGAGCAGAGACGCACAGAGAGAGAGACACAAAAGGTACAAGGATGACCAAATCACATAGAAACATCAAACACAATTGACCACTGGTACACATAAACCAACGAAACCAAAGGGCAATCGGTGCCGACTTAAGTCGGCCATCTGCCACGCCAGTAGAATACGGTGTGGTCATATGGATTACGTGCGCACAACCCTCCCACTTTTCCTATTACCAAGAGGTCTCGCAGAACGCACAATTGTAATGTTAAATAACCTCCTCACTGTAAGATGGCCATAACAATACATGTAGACAGCATGACCCCGGGGCCCCAGAAATACACATGGATATGTAAATGGAAAAAATAGAAGGTGTACAAAATACAGTCCGAGTCTGCCGGCTGTAGCAAGTACTCTGGTTCGATTTCCAAATAAAAGTTTGGAACGATCTGCACCAAGTTGAATTCAAAGTCCCCATTGAAATAAAATCTTAGCTTCTGAATCTCCTGGATTGCTCTATATGTGTGTCGATCTGATGCATAGTATATGAAATGTTTATTTCCAGAAGAATCCTCTGTAGCAGCAGAGGTGGAATATATCTTTTTTTTCTCTAAACTTCGTTTGATCCTTTCTTCAACGCATTCGAAAAAGTCTTTTATCAAAATTTCTTAGAATTTCTAAAACGTGGGTCCTGTAGCATCATATCCCTTAGTCTTTCGGCACTTTTTTGGACAAAATAATTTTCACACTCTTTGGTCAAATCACATTGTTTAGACTGAGGTTCACTGACGAGGGTTATGTCCCCGAAACGTGCTTGTCTTGTCCATGCTATAAATTAATCTGTTCTTTAATGATTCTATTGAATTTGAAGATGTTTAACATATGTATCATTTATTCACACTTATCCTTTGTTGTATTTTGGCTCTAAGCTACTGATTGATTTAAAAAAAAGTGTGTTTCCTGAACTACTTTCCAACTCTGTTACCAGAAAGAAGTTTTTCGATCCTTTTAAACATTAAAGAAATACCTATCAATTATTCAGTCTCAAAGTCGAGAAGGCAAGGCAAAATTATTTCAATTTCCATTAGAATTGTTGCGACGTGAAACCAGGTGTCCGGGGAGAGTCAGCGTCTCCTGATTGCATGCAATACCCGTCGCATCAGCTCCGTGAAAATCTGTCAAAAACGGTGATTGTCTCAATGTACATATTGATGTAAATATCAGGTAAATATATCTTGTTTAGTGATGATGGCAGCCATTAAATTGCAATGCAGAATGTCATTGATCATCCTGAAAATAGAGATCTGATATGATATACTGTAAGTTATATTCGAAAACCCTTCTATTCAAATGTATCATTTTTATTTAATTCATCATAATAGTCCGGGTTTTACTTTGAAACATCCCACACAGGTCGTTGGTCACATCTTATATGAAATTACGCTTCTGAATAGACCCTACACAGAAATTCGAGTCGCTTACTCTTGACAACATTGATAGCTGACATTTGGATATTAAACGAGAGGGGGCACCAGGTTTCTGTATATATTCCTCATATGTACAACAATATGTACATCGAGACAATCACCAAATTTGACAAGTTTTCATGGAGCTGTTGCGACGGGTGTTGCATGGAATCATGAAACGCTGACTCTCCTCTGGTACCTGGTCTCACTTCGGAATGTTATTCATTCCGAGGTTCTTCTTTGGTATTCACTCTCTGCATCATTTTGTCTTTATTGAGGTATCACTGATGATGATTCGTTATCCACAGTGTGCATGTTTTCTGCACAGTATCTGTAAACATAAGTTTTGTCAAGAATCCTGCTCTCTCGAAGCAGAGTTTGGACAAATATTTTTGTTCTTTATCGGAGTAAACAAACCTGCAAGGTATTTAGACATCAAGAGTGAAGGGTTGGAGATTGACTTAATATAAATATTCCACGTTCCATGGGGTTTAACCGTTCATCATTTTTTTAAAGAATTGACAAGAACTCAGTTTTCTAAACAGATCGCATTTTGAGTGAAGTCGCTTACTAAGATAAGCATCATACATGTACATGTAGTCACCAAGGTCTTCAATTTTGCGACACATCGGGGGAAGTCTTAATCGTTAATGGAAGCATATTATTTGACTTATCCCTATTGGTACCCAGGAAAGATGCATTAATGTTTCTTTCAGTTGCCCAGGAAATATATTTGATATTTCTTTCATCCATGGAATTTTGAAACACCAGTGTAATTCAAAATTGTTACTTGCCTCCTTTTTTGATTAAATGATTGTCGCAACACTTCAACATTTCGAATTCACAAAAAAAGAATAAATAATGATAGTCAGATAAATAATCATAAAAATTCGAATATATGAATAAAAGTCGTTTCATAGTGCATGCAATATAGTGCTTATGTATATCTTAATTTTTCAAATGATCCAAACTATAGATTTCTAATCGACCATCTACATATTACCGTTAGACTTGCATTTTAGTCACTCCAAGACCCGACATCACTACTTTTGACGTTATTTCTAATTGTGACATAATTCATTTACGACGTCACAGTTAGAAGTTACGTCAAATGTTGTCATGTCGGGTCTTAGGATGTGTAAAGTACAAGTCAACTGCGGTAATGTGAAAATCGTCTATTTCATTTTTGGGGGAAAAAAATAACAAAGTGTCCGACTCTGTTGCCGGAGCGAAGCCTCCTGGAAAAAAATGTCTGAATGTGGTTCACTATACCTGTGCATGCTTCGGATAATTAATCCTCACCAGTGTTACTTTAGCCAAAATGATTTTAAGAAATTGAAGGAATTAGTATGGCGCCCAAACGTTGAACTACTAAACTTCATGTATTCATTTTAATGAGAGTTGGCGATTAGAAATATGGACAATGACCATATCCCAATACACAGTACAAAATCGATAATTGAATAAATCACAATCGAAGAATAAAACAGGAACCAAAGCAAACAAACAAAAACCTCCATGCATGAATTACGCACGAATAATGAATGAATTTTATAGAATCTTATCAGTTACCGAAAACAATATTATACACTACGAAGGTCACTTCTGTACTAATGTACCCAACATATTAAATCCGTAAACAAAAACAAAGTATTTTAAGGCAGATTGGGAACATGACCTACTTTACACACCGAGAGTTTAAATCAGTATTAGAATCGATGAAGTCGTACATACGAAACCTTTTTTTTATAAAACGGCAGCTTTAATATAAGTTCTTGTTTGTTTTCGATAAAGCACAATGATAATTCACATAATGTTCCATGTTCCAAATATGAAGATTTCATCGTTAGAGCTAGATGGCTTGCAAGTAAGCTACTTGTTCAGGGTTATGTTACACAACGACTGAAAAAGTCTTTGAGGAAGTTCTTTGGTCGCTACTGGGATATAATGAAAGAATTATAATGTCCCCTTTTCCAGAATGATCGGTGACATTCTGGATTGTGTTTGATTGACAGTCATCATCACCAAACAAGACATATTTACCTGATATGTACATCAATATGTACATCGAGACAATCACCAAATTTAACAAGTTTTCACGGAGCTTTTGCGAAGGTCGTTGCATGCAATCAGGAGACGCTGAATCTCCCCGGGCACCTGGTCTCACTCCTCAACAAGTCTACATTAAAATCCTCAACGGAGGGCACTTCACTATAATAGCTAAACAATTCTTGTACACGAGCATGGCTTCAACTTCTAGCGATCTGCATTGGACTGGTACATCTTTTAGGATGGACTTTTTATTTGGATATCTTTTATACATTCATCTTGATTTGATATAACAAAGCCAAATATTATATCAATTGGGCCGTGGGTTCAGTCTGTAGGAAGTAAAAAAAGAGAAAGTCACAATTATGTATAAAGAGAGTGTCCGCCTCAGGGCTCTTAATACAGACTTACAGAGGAAAGGAATGTATTGAGGAAAGGGTTTGCGACTAAGCGATGATACATCTACCCTGTGATGGAAGGTTTTTATTTCATGAGTGACCAAGTGCTTTGGTAAAAAATGATTTTTTTGCATGCTAGCAACACCAACCTTTTCGTTTTATTTTCAATTGTATTATGAAATCCATCCTACGAAAACCAATATTTTCATTTCTGCTTTTTAATGCTTGACCGATATTCCATTTTTTCAAACTTCCTGATTCTGAGAAATACTTGGTAATTTCAACAGGTTTTCTATATGCATGGTACACGTGCACACGATGATTCTTGTTCCTTTTCTTTTAAGGATATTACATAATGGTTTAAATTTCAGTCTATATTTAGCATACGCAAATCTAGTGCAGAAAGGGCGGTTAATAGGAACGAACCATTGAGATGATCAAATGTTATTTGTTTTTCAATTAGAAAATAAAAGACTATACCTTCTTTCGTCTTGCCTTTATGGACAACAAACTTTAAAAACAAAATCTAAAGCCGAGCATATATTCATTTTAAATTAATGGAACATTCGAATTTTTATCCTCCGTATTTCGCAGTGGAGCAGACAATTTCTGCCCTGGTCACGACAAAGGATTTTCATTGAAATGAAAAGAATATCAATTATCGTATGAAATTATGAACGAGCATTTATAATTTCATATATAATTCACGAATATATTAATGAGAAAATTTATGTATTAAAGTTAATCTCCCTACTAAACTCTAAAACTAAGGAAACAAACACATGTTACCTAGGCCAATGAGCGAAACTTTGGGTAACACTATATAATACGGGATGGGCTTTGGGCTTCTTTTTTTTGGTCCTATACTTGAATACTTGCATTAAATATTAAGTATAATGTAGCCAAGTGCGACCAACTTCGGTTGACCGTTTCTTCAACGCATTCGAAAATTTCAGTTATCAAAATTTCTTGAAACTTCTAAAACGTGAGTCCTGAAGCATCTTATCCCACGCATCTGCAACGTCTCTCGGTACATTTTTGACATAACAACTTTCACACTCTTCGGCCATATCACATTGTTTAGATTGAGGATCACTGATGAGTGTTAAATACTAGAAACGTGCATGTTTGGTCTATGCTGCAAATTTATCTGCTCCTAAATGATGCTATCGAATTTGACGACGTTTAACACTTGCAGAATTTATGTGTTCTAGAAGTTCTCTTTGATTGTGCATTGTCCACATTTGTTTGATAACGATTGCAGATAAATAGACGACTCCATAAAATCTTTTTGTGACTTACAGCGAATTATTTTTTCCTTTTTTCATATTAGTCTATATGGGGAAACAGATGAAGTTGAAAATAATTCAAACATTACCTTCTACCGGCATCGATCTCTAAATACAGACAAAATAACAGTAAAATCCCGAGCAAAGCTGTAGTCCTCCACTCCATTTCGCACTCGTTATCATCTGATCCAACTCCCTAAAGAGTCTACCCGAAAGCTTGCCGTAACCCGGATGAAAATTATACTCATATTTCTGTAAAGGTACACTTTAATACCGTGTTCTACATAGCATACAGAAAAACAGCGCACTTTAGGTAGATTTGGCAGCTTTCAACACATTTCGCGGTCCGATGCTCCGTCAAATTAAGAGACATGTATGAATAACGAAGAAAAAAATGCATGTATACAAATTGAAAGATTTCAGTTGATATCTTTAAATAGACGTTAAACCGATAAAATTTCTTAGAGGTAAAAAGTGTTGGGAAAACGCACTAAGAAATGACAATCACTTTGTATGATTCATTTTTATACTTGTGTGAAGTATTAATATAATGCATATTATGCAATATTCAGGGAACATGCCACGAATTGCAGTTTAATTAAGACAGCAGGATAAAAATTACTCTGTTGTAGATTGAGGAATGATCCAAATTCTCTCTGGACGGATGGTGTACAGTTGTCTTGTTCTGATTTAATGCAATTGCATTAAAATGAACCGATTTTAAAAGAAGACAGAAAAAAAGTTCTCAATGTCCATAGAGGTTTTATCGATGACACGTCAAAATGCTGTCAATTACTGATTTTTCCTAGAAATAAATCTTCATTTTTCACATTAAGGATGTCCAGGAGAGCCGACTTATAATGAGATCCTATCATTTAATTTTCCTAAAAATTATAAATGTTAATGATTGAAACATACTTTTTCTGTATGCAAAGTTCCATCAATTTTTTACCGTCAGTTTTGAAGCTACAGACATACGTATATACCCATTGAAAGCTCCAAAATGGGCCGTAAATGAGACGTTAAAATGAACACACTTTAGGAAACGAAAAACAAATACAAATCTTCTGTAGAGGCAGAAAATTAACAAGTACTATATTTTTCATTTAGATATAATGTGGGCAATCGGATATGTATAGAATATGAATGATCACTAAGACTTTTAAAAGAAAATGTCGAAAAGAGGTAAATTAACATCTATGTTCAGAACATCTTCGAGTAATTTCAATAATAAAGTCCGTTAATCTGAAATCCTATCATTTGTTTTCAGTAAAAACTTGATATTATTTTCTACATACGTCAAGTAAAAAACTGATAAGTTCCCATTTGACCGTCAGTTCTTAATAGCAATTCTCTGTAAGGACCAAAAGATTTTCAATGGCACATGGAAATAGCATGTCTCCAATTTTGGAGATTTATGGTGTTGAAGGTGTTTATGTACTGAGACAAAAATAAACTTCCTTTTTACAAATTAAGTTTTCGTTGCCATGGAAATCATGTTTGAAATTTTACGCATCAGTAGAATACTTGTGACATGGCATTTCCACAAGGCTCGTTTCCATGGTAACGGCTATCATATTCAACTGAAATTTCCTTAATTTTTTTCTTAATTTCTTTCATTGTATAAATACTACACAAGAAGTATGCTTCTATCCGCTATTCTTTTTGTCAATATGATCAAAATGTAGGCAAAAATCTGTTTTGAGGAGGCCCAATTTTTAAAAGACCGAAAAAGCTCCTAATTTAACATGATTTTGCTCAATTTTAAGGGCAAATAATCTGAAATGTCAGGCTAATTTGATTTCTACTGCCAATTATCTATTAAGTTTAATCCTCGATCTTTAAGAAAATGTTAAAGTTTGAGTGGGACCTCTTCACAATTTTCTTCAAAAGGGTATAAGAAATGGTTACCATGGTGATATTCTGTTCAGTGCTATTACACATAGAGTAATATACTTCTAAATTTTTAGCTGTCCGTTATATATTTTTAAGCATTTTTTAACAGTGCATGTAAAAGAGCAATATTGATGTAAAAATCACCTTAAAATTTTCCAGGTCACCGGACCCTATGTTAAGGTCATACTGAATGCAATTCACAAAATTTGGCAAAATTCTGTGAGAGACAGTTATCCAAAAATCATGTGGTATTGAGTAAAACAAATACATAGTAATTTTGGATATATCCCCTACTTATTGACCAAAGTTGCAAAAATCTCAAAATCAATGACATCCTCAATTTCTAGAAAGTATTTCATACATACATATGAAAAAAAAAACAAATTCAAGGAATTGTGGTCCCCCGCTTTTGGGTGTTTGTCTTTAAAGAATGTTTACAGACCCCCCCCCTTCCTTCTTAAGTTTTCATAATATATCTCATATATTATCAACATTCTACACATGAAAGTTCAATTTCCAAGAAAAGGTCAAAGGGTCCAAACTTTTGTTTTGTTACCAAGGGACAGAGTTTATGAAAAGTAATACGTATGCACATGTGAAATACTAAAGTCCTATCATTTAAAGTACCATCCAAAACTTATGGTAGAGGTTGAAGTTTTTAAATGTGGGTCAACATCCAAGTACGAGGACACAAGGCCAGAATGTTGTTACCAACAGAAAGGTCTTGTCAGAAGGAATACATATGTGAAATGTGAAAGCCCCATCACTTTTCGTTCATAAGTAATGGTCAAGTTTAAAAATTTTGAAAAATATGTCAAACTCCAATGTCAAGGTCACAAGGTCAAAAATTTTGGTCTCCATAGAAAGATATTTTCACAAGAAATACAAATGTGAAATATCAAAGCCCTATTACTTTCCTTTAAAAAGTTATGGACAAGGTTATAGTTTTTTGAAAAGTAGGTCAAAGTCCAAGGTCAAGGTCACAAGGTCAAAAATTTGGGTATCCATAGAAAGGTCTTGACACAAGGAATACATATGTGTAATATGAAAGCCCTATGACTTTCCATTCAAAAGTTATGGTCAAGGTTAATTTTTTTTAATAGTAGGTCAAAGTCGAAGGCTAAGGTCACAAGGTCAAAAATTTTGGTATCCATGGAAGATCTTGTCACAAGGAATACACATGTGTAATATAAAAGCCCTATCACTTTCCATTAAAGTTACGGTCAAGGTTAAAGCTTTTAATACGTAGGTCAAAGTCCAAGGTCAAGGTCACAAATGTAGGTCAAAGGTCTAGGTCACAAGGTCAAAAATTTTGGTATCCATGGAAAGGTCTTGTCAAAAGGAATACACATGTGTCATATGAAAGCCCTATCACTTTCCATTCAATATTTATGGTCAGGGTTAAAGTTTTTGATAAGTAGGTCAAAGTCCAAGGTCAAGGTCAAAAGGTCAAAACTTTTGGTATCCATGGAAAGGTCTTATAACAAGGAATACACATGTGTAATATGAAAGCCCTATCACTACTTTCCATTCAAAAGTCATAGGCAAGATTAAAAGTTTTGATAAGTAGGTCAAAGTCCAAGGTCAAGGTCACAAGGTCAAAAATTTTGGTACCCATGAAAAGGTCTTGTCACAAGGAATAAACATGTGAAATATCAAAGCCCTATCACTTACCGTTCAAAAGTAATGCACAAGGTTAAAGTTTTTGTGACTGACGGACAGACGGACAGACGAACCGGTTTTAATGTCCCCGCGCTTTCGCGAAAGCGGGGGACAAAAATGTGAGATTATTTTTTTAGGAAAAAGAAATGAAGATTCTGATTGTCCGAGAAATTTACCTAGATGATACCTACATCAACCGAAACCGAAAGTACGCGCTTAGCATCGTCACTAGCAACATTATTTGAAAGCTACAAATAAACGTTGAAACGCGACGAAATAAAATGATAAATAACCAATGTAATATTTTGGTTGACCATTTTTTAAAAGAGACAAAGAGTCTGATTAGCCGAGAAATTTTGTTAATACCTACATAAACTGAACCCCGAGGTACACGCTTAGCAAGGTCATAAGCAACGTCATTAGCAACTCAGTTTCAAACCTGGAAAGAAACGTTGAAACAAACCTGGAAAGAAACGTTGAAAAACAGCAGTTTTGCCTAAATTTCTGGTGTTGAGAAGTTTATCAACCTAAAAAGATTTTACAATAAATCATTTAATTTCAATTGTTATTTTCAAATGAGTCAAAGAAGATCCTGACGATAATCTCAACAGCACTCAAAATAGAGCACAAAATTGAGCATCGACTTACAACTAGCAAGCTAGAGGTGGAACCAGGTGGCCGGGAGGAGTAAGCATCCCCTGATTGGCTAGCCACACCCGCCGTCAATGTTCACGCACGAAAATGAAAACAATATCTGAAATGCATGCGATGTCTTAGGTTGTCTATAAAGAAAGTGCTACGGCGACCATGTCAGGGAAAATATTCAAAACACTCACTGTCAAACCCGTCGTGTGGGGAACTTTTTTACGAGCTCCGCACGGCAAAGGGCATAAGTATGAGACAAATGAGTCAAAGAAGAACCTGATGATAATCTCAACAGCACTCACAATAGACTTCAAAATTTAGCATCGACGGACTCATAGCAAGCTAGAGGTGGGACCAGGTACCCGAAAAAAGTAAGCATCCCCTGTTTCAAATTCAAATGAGTTAAAGAAGATCCTGACGATAATCTCAACAGCATTCACAAAAGAGCGCAAAATTGAGCATCGACGGACCCCTTGCAAGCTAGAGGTGGGACCAGGTGCCCGGGAGGAGTAAGCATCCCCTGTTGGCTAGCCGCACCCGCCGTCGATGTTCATGCACGAAAATGAAAAGAATATATATAAAATACATGCACTTTCTGAGGTTATGTCTGTGTAGAAAGTGTTATGGCGACCATGTTAGGGAAAAATATTCAAAACACTTAATGTCAAACCCTTCGCGGGGAACTTTTTTACGAGCTCAACACGGCAAAGAGCATGAGCGCCACAAATGAGTTACAGAAGATCAAGAAACGAAGATTCTGGTTGGCTAAGAAATTTTGTTGATACATTGATCAATAAACTTTTTCACGCAGGCCTTCTTTTAGAACCAGGAATTCCCTCAAACACTAATAAACTCGCAGCTGAAAATACCATTTGTTGATGTTTGTTTGAAATTTCAAGGAAACCATTTCTTTTTTACTTACTAAAATTAATTGTGCCAGGAGGATTTTCTTAAACTGGTTCTTATTTCAAAGATTTAGAGAGAGACTACCATTCGCTGTTTGAACCATGGCGGCTGCCACCATAACTTGTTTTCGTTCTGGGAGGCAATTGAATCACTGCGCAAAAACCGAACTTACGAAATATAGTTCGGCGATTTAGTGTTCATTATATCCAAGAAAACAGTCTGTTAGGTAGAGGGTATAAAATGATAAGAAATGAATACATTGTATTATATTTTTTCTGTTGATACAGGTATCATCCGAAAAATTGGACGGAAAACTTTTGCATCAACGCGCTACGCGCGAATTGACACAGTCTTCCGTCCAGAAGTCTGTACTAAGCCGGCCCCGGTTGCCCATTGGTCTCGTTGTGTCGTTCAATGCAGTCGCGCAGTCGTTTGTGTTCAGTGATTTAATATTATCTCGGTGTTTAGATTTTCTTTTCCGTTTTATGTCTCTTGTTGTGTTTGTCAACTCTGTGTTTTTGTATTAAATTGTTTCTTTGTTTTGTCGCGGATGCTGCACGGAGTCCTGTGGGGGATTCTCATCCGCTATACCAAGTCAAAATGTCTGGTGCATAAAAATGGTTATGAATTTTTCTTCACTTCCATATTATTATATTCACACACATCGTCGGAAACCCACAGCCTATTGCCCTACGATTATAGGCCGTGGGCGCAATAGTACAGGAATTCTCGTTTTAATGCGTCATACGGTTATATATAGTAACCAATGAAATAGTCGGTTTGAAATGTATCAGCTCTTTTGTTTTGGAGGGATTTTGTAATGCTCCTTTTGATTGGCTTAAATTCCCTGCTAGAATCGTTTCGGAATACGTGGGTTTCCCAATAGACTGTCCAACGGTATCTTAAATAGTAGAACGGAGAAGATGCCGTGGGTTTCCGACGTTGATGCACACAGTGCTAAGCAACTTGCAAACAAACTACTCAGCAAGCGAATATTCATCTAATGATGATTCATCATTGATCTTTGGATAACACGTTTTTATATCACAAATCGGATTTGCTGATTAATATTCTTATCATATTCAACATTGGAATAAAAAAAAAACGTTATAACACTTGAGGCCTTTTTATCTAGCCTTAAAAAAACATCAGTATTCATATTTACATCAAACTCGTTGATGATAAAAGTCAACAGTCCAGCTGTTTCCATAATTGTTAAACTTAATACGGTTCAAACTAAGTAACAACCAAATTATATACAAACAGTTTAAAACATGTCACATAATATTATGAGTATTTACAGTATCTTGGAATTAATTGTGACAAATTGTTAGTACTCGCTTAAATTTACATTTCATATAAAACATGGTTAAAGATGATGCCTTGCAAAGGACAAAATTGATGAAATATTCTTAATTTTCAAACGAACATATTCGAAATTCAAACGAAGCATATATTAAAGAAGTAAAATAATTAAATGGTTATATATCTTTGTACATAACAATTATATTGGCTTCTTCAAATACAATTATTTTAAGCCTTGGTGACATCTGACAGCTTCTGAACTGAAACTTTAACTTCTTCGGGATCAGCATACGTTGGATTGTCCATCCCAGCATCATCCGGAAGTTTGGATTTCTGAATTTCCTCATACACAGGAGGTTCGGAACTTGTGTAAGGAGGTAATTTCTGGTTGGCGATATTATCGTAATCCGGGGGCGGTCCCTCGTATCCACCATACGTTGCGTTAGTGTGACCTCTTGCTGCGTATTGGCTCGTATTACGCATGCCTGACCTACTTCTGCGGCAACACATATACAAAATCACCGCCATGGTGATAAGAACGATTCCTCCCAAAACTGGTAGAACTACAAGGATATAATGGACAAAAGTTAATGATGAATCGATGACTGATAATTTTTACAATATCTTAATGCATATACTTCTTATAAGTTTAAAAACTGGGAGAGTATCGTATTTATCAAATGAAAATGTAATGACCAATGAGATTGGAGCATGTATCTAACTGATCTCTTGCACTTACATGTTCGTATAAATAAAAAAAGTCATATCATGGAAACTTATGAAGAATAATTTAACCCTAGAGACAAAAAATATGAACAAAAAAAAAGCGTGTCGACGGAGTTAACTCACTGATATGTAGTTTGTCCTTGATATTATGCTCGTGTTCTTCAGACGACTTTTGTCTTTGTAGAGTCGTTGGCATTGCTGGGTCTTTGGAATCTGTTATAATAGAATACAGAAATCATACAAAACGTAAAAGTGACATCTAGTAGCTGATCCTATGTTTTCAAGGCAATTAAGCAATAACACTTGTTAAATAATAAAATTTTCTTTGTTCTCAGTCACCCAGAAACTTCAATTTCAAATTGATCAAATGTAACCAAGGTTTTTTTTCTATGTCAATAGGCAGGTTGCCTTCTAAACGTTTCATGTTTCAATCAGGTCTATTTACAAACAAGATGTTTGAGCTGGTTTCTTCTTTACAATTTACAAAAGGAGCAAAATGGAAAAAAATTAACTTGAAAAATCTAATAAGAAGATTTGCTGAGTTTCGTCTTTTCATATCTCCTAGTCGATACCAACAAATAAGAAAAATCAAGAAAAACTTGAAAAACTGTTATCAATCGTCTTTATATTGTTCAAAATTGAAAATGTCAAACTGTGTTTTTTGCAACCTTCAACAAAGGAGGGTATCTCCAACAACACCAGGTTGCAGCATCCACAGCAAAACCCCAAAACACTCAATGCAAAAACTCAAAGCAGACAAGCACAGAAAGAGACGCATAAGGAACAAGGAACGACAACGCACAACACAGAAACATCAAACACAAAGGACTACACATAAACCAACGATACCAATGGAAACAAATATCCATTCATAAATATCCATATTCATAAATATCCATATTCACAAATATCCATATTAAAGAAACAAATATCCATTTAACATCTCATAATGGCGTGAGATGATCCATAGAGGTAGAGTTAAGCAGAGTGTCAAAATGAATAAGACACCTTCTCAGATCGAATGAACCACTCCCTTGTACTCCCACATAAGACCCTTTGTCAGAAACTCACGAGTTGATCATGAGGAAATCATGATCATGAGAAAATCATGATTTTAGATGGCAAAGATGAAATGCAATCCCGCCTTCAAACACTTACAATGAAAATAATCCTTAAGGAGATTGATTACATGAATGGATGCATGCATTAGGGAGTTGAACAAGTGTGGTTTAAATCAGTGAAAGAAAGTCAAACACAAAAGCCAAAAGCAGAAACCATATTTCAAAAACCACTATCGAAATGAAAAAATACAAAACAGAACCTACCCACGCAAAAATAAAATATTACAAACAGACGGAGACGGTCGACACAAGCCCCACAATAACACGAAGGACAACTTATCCAATGAACCACCTTTAGTGCAAGATCATAAGGCATTGTAGAATGCATTATAGGCTTGTTTTCAAATTTCTTACCTCTCTTCCAGATTTCAACCCTGAAGCTGCAAACAGCAATATTGCCTTCGTGATCACTTGCTATGTAAGTTACCATGTGATTTCCGTCTGGGAATCGGGTGTTGTTTTTGTAGGCGGATCTGAGTTCATTCATGTAGACCTTAACATTGTCAGTGACTGTAGGTTTGACCCAGTTTATGACCTCATCTTCAAAATCCTGGATTTTACTTGGACAGGTTACGAATGTGGGTGGATGAGGGTCTTAGGAGAAAAAATGGTCATCGATGAGGTCTTTAAAATCACTATTCTACTCTTTATTTGATATAATCAAAATTCGTTGAATTAATATGCAAGAGGGTTGGGATCTACGAATATCAGAAAAACAGAGGAATATCAACTTATTGAAATACCCTATCAATTTGCTATTAGTTTAACAGAATTATGTTGGCATTATCAACCAACAAATTCGACTTTTGATATCACACATGCATGCAGGACTGAATTAGATCTGGTAAGGTAAATTAAAATCTCACATGTGTTTCCAAATCTACCAACTATCGACGATCTATATTGTGAGTTTCCATACGATTCAATTCAAGTTTGATGCCATTCTCAGAAGCCAGTTAAATGATATTGCACAGTGTAAATTAATGCAAGTCAGGATATATATGGCGTTCACCATTTCCTTAAGCTTGTTTAACGCAATGTACATACCATGTACTTTTACTATCATTGAGCACGTAGCAATTCTCCCATGATCATCAGGATTGGTTGAAACTATTATCTGATGTTCATTTCTAAATGTTTCTGAGCACGCGCAATGCCTCAGTTCCATTGTGCTGTACGTTAGTGAAAGAACATTTCCATGGTGATCCGTGGCAACGATATGCTGCAAGGCAACTTTCAGGTTGACAACGTTGTGGTCATTGACATGAACCGTTGTCACCTTTGTTGGGCAGTTCTTGAATTCGGGTGCTGTTCAAAATGAAGTGCAAGATCAGTTTATGTATTCTTTCAACATTAGATACATAATTAGTTCCAGTTTCTAGTCTAGTGTTTAAATATAAAAAAGTATGAGAAAGAATCGAACGTTTTACGTGTATTTACATGTACATGTTTGGTCTCCTCATGCGTAGCGGAAGCGACATATGGGATTATCTAAATCTATGACAAAGAAACCGAAAATGAACATCAATATGGAATGAATGAACCCTCGTTTGGTGGCGAATAGTTGTTGATTAAGTATGACAATTAAGTACTGCGTTATTTAGTTGTTCATTGATACCTAAATGATTCTAGGTCCTTTATCAATTTGACATCATATATAACTTTGCTGTTTGGGAAATTTGTCATTTCAACCTAAAATAAAAGCGATATCAAAAGAGGTTAACATTCAAGCACTTTCCTGCCAATACCCTTTGGTTACAAATTTTATTTAATCAAAACAAAATAAGCAAAATTCAGAAAGCAAATAAGAGGGCGCTATTGAAATAAATTTTGCTTCTTAGTCTAAAAATTTCTGGTTTGAAAATCACTGATGAGGATTTTCGATTCAATAATACGGAAGTGTTCCAACTCTATACCTTCTTGAAGAAAATTCCAAACCATTTTTTCTGCACCAGACACGTCTTTCGAATATTACATTCTCATAAGTGATGCTTTCAGCGGCGACACCATAATTCATTTTAGTAGCGTCTTCTTCAGTCATTATTTTAATTTAAATTTGGACATTTGCTTTACAAAGAGTGCACGACTCCGAATTTCTTGTAGGGTCAATTCAGTAGCATATCCAAATAAAATCGATGTTCAAAATAGCATAGGAGGGATGGTGCTAAGATGTTAACCTCCTTTAACTTCGATGATAATTTTGAAAACACGTGCCCCGTGCATTGAAATTGGTGTGATTTCTTTGTTCAAGAAAATAATGAGTTGGAACACTCCGATTTCCTTCATGCCGAAATTGTAACATACCTCTGGTTGATAATGGTGTAGTTAAAGGAGCTTTGGTAGGTGATGTTGTAGTTACAGGAGCTCTGGTGGGTAATGCTGGTGTAGTTACAGCAGGAAGTTCTTCGGCTGCAAGTGATTAAGTAATTTTGAAGTTTACTTTTTTTCATCTTTTTAATTGACATGAAGGAAGGTTTGGTAAGCAAAATCGAAGACGAAGGCTAAAAGAATCATTATTATGAAGACTAAAAATAAAATCGTGAACTCAACTGCATTAAATTTGTTCTTGATAAGGTATATTGATAATAAACTAACATTTCTTTGCTAGAAAATGTTTGGAGAACTAAAATGATCCAGATTCATGAGAAATTTGCATTTTTAGAATATCTGAATAAAATATCTCTCAACTTTCTTACTATTGTTTTGAAATAATCTTTATAACTTTATATAGCATTGGAACTTACGCAAACACTGAGCACAGCACACTCCAGGAACGTCTTTCAAGACCGTGCCCGGTGGACATGTGAAAGATTGGAAGAAATGTGGACAGTCCATGTGAGCACAAGAAAATCCGTCTGAGTAAGGTCCCATGTGACCAAAGCATGTGCAGGTTTCACATGGACCCTTCATTATAGTATCTCCTACGTTATATTGAGTGCCATTGTAAAGACATTTAGATGCATCGTACGGTTCCATACATGAATTTCCACAACCATTAAAACAGCATTTCTTTGTGTCTGCACAATGACTGTCGTACATGCATGATCCCCAAACACACGTTCCAATGGAAGGTTGGGGACAGTCGCCTGACTTGACCTCTGAAATAGTGAAATTTCATTGTATATTTGTAATGCATCGCGAATAGTTTTCGGGTGACTGATTTAAGGTTAGGGCTGCGACTACAGGGAGATAACCCTATTTTCATATCACGCAATATTTGTAACCGACATCGACGATAAATGATATAAACTCAATTTGGTACATTATTTCAATGAAAATTATACTCCTTGAAATTTTCATTACTGAATTCGCAGTTCACGAGATTTGCGCCTGTCGAACCAGAGTGTAAAAGCCATGAACGCAAAAAAATAAGACATTCACACAATTTCGTTTTCCTGGGTAATTTAATTCGTCTGTCTCCTGACTATCGTTTAAGCCTATCGCAACAATAAATTCGTTCAAAGACAATATGATTTACTGTTAACATCTCTAAACACCTCAATCAAGGTTTCTTGAGCGATGAACTTTGTCACCGCATTAAAGATACAAGAAAAATTTATAGTACTATGTCCAAAATGTTGAAAGATATGCATTCCAAAAAGAATTTGATACAAAAACAGGTTTCATTTTTTTCTGCACGATACTTTGATGTGTTATACTACCAAGGAGGAGATTCTTACTCTCCCCTTACTTACTTTCTTCACAATGTTCTCCTGTATATCCGGGTTCACAGATACAATACTGTAAAAATCCATCTGAGTAACACTCTCCTCCGTTTTGACAGTCTTTCTCACAGACAGCTGAAAAACGAGGATTAAACGTTAGTCATGCTCTGTGTTTTTGCATTAGGTGTTTTGTGGTTTTGCTGTAGGTGCTGCAACCGAGCATTGTTAGAGATCCCCTCCTTTCTTTCATTCACATAATTTATATTTGAACAACTACTAGATCAAAGGAATTTGATGAATGAAAAGTTGTTTTTCCTAAATACTGTAAAATGGCTTCGTCATAGAACTAACGGGAGAGGGAGCGGTAGGTTAAGGGTGAAAGACCCTTTGTCTTTTTTTTTGTATCGCCTGTGAAGCTTGGTGACATTTAGGGATCACTTTGTGTCATAACGGGGTGTAATATATATGGACCAATGACATAAAATATGCAAGTATACTATGCTGCAGGTAAGGAATTCGGAAATTAAATAGTGTGACAAGACAATATTCACCCTCATGTGCAAATTTTGCAAATTGGGCATCTGAGTTTTTCATCAATAGATAAAGGCATTCTTTATTTTAGAAGCTTAATATCATAGCACGTCACATCCTTATGGCAAATCTAATACTATTTTTCCAATTTTAGTAGGAAATTTTTAATCATAGACATAAAAATAATTGGAAAGACATGAAATTTTTCTAGATTTGTTTGATAAGAAATCGCAGCAAAAATACTAAATTTTTTTTAGGTCTAGAAAAATACTAAATTTTTTTTAGGTCTAGAAAAATCGAGGTAATTGAAAAATTCTATAAAAATGCTTAAATTAAATGATGGAAGAGTTATTGATAACCAACAGGAAATTTGTGAAGAAATAAGGAAATTCTACAGTAATTTATACACTACAGAAAACATAGATGAAAAAAAGATAGACATGTATTTAGATTCCATAGAAATTGAAGACAAATTATCTGATGAAGATAAACAACTATGTGAAGGGATGTTATCTTTTAATGAATGCGAAACTTTAGTGCTCAGAATGAAGAAAAATAAAAGTCCTGGGTATGATGGGCTAACAGTAGAATTTTATCAGAAATTTTGGAAGTACATAGGAAGACATGTTGTTAATTCATTAAATGAAGGTTATGTAAATGGAGAATTGAGTGATACACAAAAACATGGCGTTGTTTCGTTAATTTATAAAAAAGATGACCCAAAAAATCTTAAAAATTGGAGACCGATATCATTGTTGAATATAGACTACAAAATAGCAGCATATACATTAGCATGTAGACTGAAGGATGTAATGCCAAATATTATAAATACGGACCAAAATGGTTATATCAAAAACAGATTTGTAGGATACAACATAAAAGTAATCCAGGACATTATTGATTATTCCGAAAAGTTTAATTTAGATTCATGTGTTCTCTTCTTAGATTTTAATAAAGCATTTGATTGCATTGAGTGGAATTTCATGTTAAAAAGCTTAGAAAAATTCGGTTTTGGTGAATCATTTTTAAAATGGGCGAAAACTCTGTATACAAATATAACAGGTTCGGTGAAAAATAATAATTGGAATACAAGTACATATAAACTATCTCGTGGAATCAGACAAGGGTGCCCCCTTTCATGTCTGCTCTTTGTCATTTCGGTTGAATTATTAGCAATTAGGTTACGATCAAGCGTTAGAATACACGGTATTAAAATAGGCCGAAAAAATGTGAAAATTGCCCAGCTGGCGGATGATACAACTTTGTTTTTGAAATATTCGGATTTACCTAAGGCAATTAAAATTGTCGATGAATTTGGAAAATTCTCGGGTTTGACTTTGAACAAAGATAAAACTGAAGGAATTTATTTGGGATGTAATAAATATAGAAACAACAAGTACATGGGTATTAAATGGGTTGATTCAGTAAAATCGCTTGGCTTCATATTCGGAAGGAACACAAAGGTTCATTACAATATGAATTGGGAAAGTAAAATTTCATCAATTGATAAACTGTTGAAAAACTGGAAGAAAAGGAAATTGACGATGATAGGCAAAAAAGTGGTTATTCAAAACTTTGTAATTCCAAAAATAACTTACATAGCTAGTGCACAACCAATTTCAGTAACTCAAATCAAACAGCTTGAAAAAATGATTTACAATTTTATATGGAACTCGAAAAGAGAAAAGGTAAAAAGATCTGTACTTAAAGATAAAAGTGAAAACGGGGGATTAAACATAAGAGATATTGTTACACATATAGATCTTCTAAGAGTTAAATGGATAAAAAGACTGATATATTCAGATGACAATGAGTCGTGGACATTCTTACCAAGACTTTATTTCAATAAATTTGGGTTGGATTTTTTTATCTTTAAAATGAATATAAAAGATTTGAGAAAGATTCCAGAAATAAATAAAATACCAGACTTTTATCAACATTTACTAATGTCTTGGATAAAAACAATAAAGTCTGACGAACCGTATGAAAATGAAAATATACAAAACCAAGTTATATGGGGAAACCAATATATTATTTTTGAAAATAAGTCACTGATTTTCAAACACTGGATTGATTCAGAATTTATAACCATAAATGATTTAATTGACAAAGAAGGGAAAATAAATGAAAATTATATATTTCACAGATTAGAGAATAAAACAAATTGGATAAGTGAAATTCAAATAATTAAAAGTTCAATATCAAATCAATGGATAGAAATTCTTAAAAGAGAAAAAAGAAAATTCAATTATACTTCAAGAGATAAAGAAATAACAGTTTATTCATATAGACGAAAAGAATTTTATAACATAAAACATATAAACAATAAAACACTGTACGAAGTACTTCTTGAAAAAAGAATATCAAACAATAGCGTACTAAGTTATTCGAATAAATACTTTGATTCCTTGAGAAATGAAATCATAACATCTGCATTCGAATTTATTACTAATCATATTGTAGAAAATGAGGAGCGAATGTATAGATGGAAGCTTTTACATCATATCTTACCTAACGGATATCTTCTTTGTAAATGGAAAATAGCAGATACAGATTTATGCTTAAAATGTCAAGAAAAGGAAGATTACATCCATTATTTTATTGATTGTTCGGAAAATGATATATTATGGACATTAATTAAGCGCTTTTTCCAACACATAAAGTTTGAAAAAGAGATAATAAAGCCTGTGTTTGTGAAACACGAATGCCCCCGGTGGCATCTTTGTTAGTATAAACGCCATTTTCTGTTGAGTACGTGAAAGGTCAAAGTCAAGGTGAAGAAGTCAAAACTTTTTGCTATCAATGAAATGGTCTTCTCACAAGGAATACACATGTGAAATATGAAAGCCCTATCACTTACTATTCAAAAGTTATGCCCAATGTTAAAGTTTTTGAAAAGTAGGTCAAAGGTCAAGGTCACGAGGACAAAACTTTTGGTATCAATGGAAAGGTCTTGTCACAAGGAATACACATGTGAAATATGAAAGCCCTATCACTTACCATTCAAAAGTTATGCCAAATGTTAAAGTTTTTGAAAAGTAGGTCAAAGGTCAAGGTCAAGGTCATGAGGTAAAAAATGCTGGTATCAATGGAAAGGTCTTGTCACGAGGAATACACATGTGAAATATGAAAACCATATCTCTTACCATTCAAAAGTTATGCCCTATGTTAAAGTTTTTGAAAAGAAGGTCAAAGGTCAAGGACAAGGTCACGAGGTCAAAAATGTTGGTATCAATGGAAAGGTCTTGTCACAAGGAATACACATGTAAAATATGAAAGCCCTATCACTTACCATTCAAAAGTTATGCCCAATGTTAAAGGTTTTGAAAAGTAGGTCAAAGGTCAAGGTCAAGGTCACGAGGTCAAAAATGTTGGTATCAATGGAAAGGTCTTGTCACAAGGAATACACATGTGAAATATGAAAGCCCTATTATTTACCATTCAAAAGTTATGCCCAATGTTAAAGTTTTTGAAAAGTAGGTCAAAGGTCAAGGTCAAGGTCACGAGGTCAAAAATGTTGGTATCAATGGAAAGGTCTTGTCACAAGAAATACACATGTGAAATATGAAAGCCCTATCATTTACCATTCAAAAGTTATGCCCAATGTTAAAGTTTTTGAAAAGTAGGTCAAAGGTCAAGGTCAAGGTCACGAGGTCAAAAATTTTGGTATCAATGGAAAGGTCTTGTCACAAGGAATACACATGTGAAATATGAAAGCCCTATCACTTACCATTCAAAAGTTATGCCCAATGTTAAAGTTTCTGAAAAGTAGGTAAAAGGTCAAGGTCACGAGGTCAAAAATGTTGGTATCAATGGAAAGGTCTTGTCACAAGAAATACACATGTGACATATGAAAGCCCTATCACTTACCATTCAAAAGTTATGCCCAATGTTAAAGTTTTTGAAAAGTAGGTCAATGGTCAAGGTCACGAGGTCAAAAATTTTGGTATCAATGGAAAGGTCTTGTCACAAGGAATACACATGTGAAATATGAAAGTCCTATCATTCACCATTCAAAAGTTATGCCCAATGTTAAAGTTTTTGAAAAAAAGGTCAAAGGTCAAGGTCAAGGACACGAGGTCAAAAATTTTGGTATCAATGGAAAGGTCTTGTCACAAGGAATACACATGTGAAATATGAAAGCCCTATCACTTACCATTCAAAAGTTATGCCCAATGTTAAACTTTTAGTTCGGACAAACAGACAAACAGACAGACAAACAGACGGACAGGCCAAAAACTATATGCCCCCGAATCTGTGATTCCGGGGGCATAAAAACACTATTTCATATAGTTTTTGGATACAAAATCGGTAATATATCGTACAATGATGTCAATATAGTCCTGTCGTTAGTTGGCTTTGTCATCTATAAATCATATCATAGGAGTGAAAGAAAATCTTTGAGTTGTAATTCAATCTATATGCTTAAAAGCGAAATTGCCAAAAAGCTACTAATTAAGGAATATAAAAATTGTTCGGTATTAAACAAGCTGTTTGCATTTCTTTCCTACTAATTTCACACCAAAACTAACGAAAACTGTTGTACATACATCTATATATATATATATACATTATACATTTCTAAATATCATTACGTATTATAACATATGTATTAAGATTATAAACATGTATCTGTATTTAAATTAAACGAAATAAAGAAACTTGTGCTGTGATGAGGAAAATGGCTCGGGTTCTTTGAGAACCTCACATATATTCCAAATTCATACTAATGCACATTCTAACAAAAGCTTAATCAAACTAAAATCAAACGAACGCACAATATTTCCCTGTATATTAATTAATTGTATATTAATTAGTATTTAAAAAGAGCCTCTTCTGAGCACTGGAAAGAAAAAAAAAAAAGAAATCGCAGCACGAAAAAGCAAATATTCCAATTGTATTACCTGATTCACAGGACTGTCCCGTAAATCCGTATGGACATAGACAGTAGTTCTGTCCGTCCCTAGATACGCATGCGCCAAAATTTTGGCATTCTGGAGAACAGATAGCTGCCAAAAGATACGAACAAAAATTAGGTATGAACGAAATTTGCACTATTTTCGAGATTTTATTATTTATGGTTAGGGTTGCGACTACAGGGAGATTACTCTTTTTAATATTTCCATATCAAATAATATTTGAAAGCAACATAAACGATAAATGATATAACTTGGGTTTGTTACATTATTTCTGAAAAAAATACTACTACTAGAAATTTAATCGCTGAATGAGTGTTTTGGGGCAATATATATATTTTTCAATGAAAAATTGCAGAAAATAGGAAAAAATCCCTGGATATATTTAACACATAAGTAGTTTCATAATACATCATATGAAATGAAAATTCATTTGAGATCCTATATATATGCTTGATTTTTTTCATAAAATGGCTGGTACATTTGCAAACTCGGAAGGATGCAATTAACTTAATTACAGACTGACCTTAATTGATATAAGAACATACCTTCTTCACAATGTATGCCATGAAAGTGTGCTTGACAGTTACAATAGGTCCCGTCATCGCTGGGTGTTCCTCCGTTCTCACATACTATACCCACTGGTACATCTACCGCTGTAGTTATCAATATTGAAATATATGCTCTATTACAAAATTACACTTTATTCATACTTCAGCTAGTCAAGCCTCATCAGTGATGCTGGAGGCCGATAAAGAGGACATCCAATATTATTAGACTATGAAGAGCAATTTTAAAGTCTATTCGCTATTTCCGAAAACCACAGTTACTTCCCATTTGAGACGGTATCTGACGTACATGTAGACTGATTATGACGTCATCAAATTCTATGGAAACAGTCTTAAAAGTCTGGGAAATGACGGTATGAAATCGACGTTATCATACCATTCTCATGATGTCATAATGGTTTTACGTCAGGCACCGTCTTAAATGGGAAATAACTCTGTTTTCTGCAAATACTCCATACTTGACTTACATGTATTTCTTGTAGAGAACCTGCTATGAACAGAGTTGTGCCATAAGAGAGATACCACTAAATTTGTGACGGAGAAGTGAAAAAAAAGTATATTTCAAGTCAAGAGCCAAAACACTGTGAAACTAGGCGAACGATATCCTCGTGGACTAAACAACCCACCAGCATAGATACCAGCCTAGTAATTGAAATTGTAAATATTAACCTATATTTTCCATTCAAAATTTCTATGCACAATATGCCCATTTCAACAAGTCATGTCCTACCACTGATACTCGAGGCCAAATTTTCAACATCAATGCAATGAGTAAACGGTATAAATGTCATAGAGTAAAGTTTAGTGCTCACTATGTTTAAAAAGAAGTTGTTTGGAATTTAACAGACTTATAGGTACGAATATTTCGGAAAATTGCATATTCAAACTATCACAGAAGAAGCAAGCTGGAATTATTAAACTTTACGAAGTTTTCATTACATTGTTTACTTAAATTTAGGTTTCTGGCTAAAATTTGTATAATTTTGCGCTTTTACATTAGTAAATTCTTGAACTTTTCAATTTCAGGAAGAGCAGACACAGGAATGAGGAATCATATATTTACCACAAATTCTTTTCTCTACACAAACCATGCCCTCTACAAGTATATAATAAAACCTTAATAAAGACTTTTTGAGAAAAGGGTTTGCGCTGAAGAAATGGTTTGTGCTTTATGACTAAGCTTTGGTACCTCGCTCCTGATTTGCTTCAGAGAAAAGAAAAGAAGAGCTTTAATTTCTATGCTCTAAGACAGCCAAAATTCAGATTCGGTGTATCAGACATGCATGTTTTGGTAAATAAATCCTCGTAAGTGTTACTTGTTTTCATTTTCGTGCGTGAGCATCGACGGCGGTTGCAGATAGCCAAACAGGGGTTGAATACTCCTCTGAAGCACCTGGTCCCACCTCTAGCTTGCTAGGGGTCCGTCGATGCTCAATTTGGTGCTCTTCTGTGAGTGCTGTTGAGATTGTCGTCAGGATCTTCTTTATCTCATTCACACTAAACTGATTTAAAGGTACCAAATTATTTGTACCGCCCATTTTTGCAATGTTGCTTACACTTTGGTGAATATGCTTATAGAAATGGGCAAAGCTTTCATTGTATAAAAAAACTTACGTATTGTACAGTATCCCCATTGGTCAGCTTGCCATCCATTACAACAGTAAGGTATGCATTCTTCGCGAGTCGCATTGACATGACGAAATCTCTTGCACCTTTATACGGATAATGAAAACATTAATTGCATTATCGTTTAATGATAACTTACCTTTCATAAATTAAAAACATAATCAATTCTATTTTTGATCCTGGTTAATTTCCCTACTTTTCTAGTCATTGTATAGTTTCAATTGCAGAAATTGTACAATCTCTCTCTCTCTCTCTCTCTCTCTCTCTCTCTCTCTCTCTCTCTCTCTCTCTCTCTCTGAGTAACTGTTTGATTGAGTGAAATAAAACAAAAGTTCTAACTCGAACATCGTGTAGATATGCAGTAAAATAATGTCTATTTAGAAAAATTATTTGCAGTTATATTTTAAATTCAATGACCAATAATACAACCCCCCCCCCCAAAAAAAACCTACATAGTATCATCATCTCCCTGGTGATCGTCGTCATGGTAATCGTCGTCATGGTAACTTCTCTTTCTTCTGGACCATGTATTGATTAAGCAATCCAATCGACTGTCGTAGTAGTCGGGGTCGACTTCATCACATGGTCGATATTCCTTCTTGCACTTTGTATGGTTGACAGTCGTCATGTTACAACATACCCTGTCGCTGTAAGATGGACATCTCTGCCTATGTCTATTGTGCAAAATGAAACAATACATCGCACATTTGTTAACTTTCTATCGATAAATATCTCAATGGCATTCAGGGTAAAATTTGAACAAAAGTAGAAATAAGAGTCAGATGGGCAAGAGCAATGTAAAACTTAATATACTTTATCTTAGATACCATGAGTGCAGATGTATTATAATTAACATTCAATTATTAAAATTGATAGAGAGTTCTGTTTTTGTTTCTTTTCCAATATCCGTATGCCTTTCGATTATGGTTTTCGGAATCTTTTTTTCGGTTTTTGTTTCACTATTTTAATATCCCTCTTTGGTCCTTCTTATTATATGTATACTTTTGATACTGTAATTTGCATCATGTATGTAACACGATTAATGTGATATCATACAATTGCTGAAATCATCACTTAGGAAGTTCTTTGTTCGCTACGGCGATCTTATAAAAGCATATGAGATCCCTCTTTCCATAATAATGAGCGACATTCTGGATGGCTGTCAATATTTCCAAACAAGACATCTGAACCTGATATGTAAATCAATACGTTTATCGAGATAACCACCGGCTTTGGCAAGTTTTCATGGAGCTGTTGCGACGGACGTTGCATTCAAACAGCAGATGCTGACTCTCCCCGGGCACCTGGTCTCACTTCGGAATACTGTTTATTACGGGGTTCGCGATTGCTGCAATGGAAATTATAATGATTTTCTTCTTATGACGCCTACTCGACATCGAGTCTGAGTAACTCATTGCTAATTCTTCGATATTCATGTTTTCAGGATGTTTAATTGTACCAGTAAGTACGGCGCTGGAGATTGTTCATTATATAAATCTAAGCTGTCCTGCGTATTTCTATGAAGCTGTCTTATTGTCTCGGACTGTTTGCCCTGTTTTTTCTCTGAATATTTCACGTGGGAAAGTTCTTTTATATATTTTTTATTTCAAGAATTGTAAGACTTTCTATTGTGATTTTTAGAATCTGATTTCTGGTATTGTGTTTGGCTTTCATTCACTGATTCAGTAAGGTTGCGATGTTTTCAAAATAAGTTGTTGTAATTATTCTGTCATGTTTAAACTATCTTTATACGCATATTCAACTTTAAAATCTTTGATATCCTTTCATTCGGTCTCGAGCATCACTGAGAGCCGTTGCTGTTGAAAATCGCATATTGTGTACTAAAAATCATACAATATAACTAATATTCCATTCTAATATGACTTGATTCTTTTTCCCTATTAAGACAACAGACGCGAGCCGGGCTCTATTCTCCAATATAGGCCCTATAGCGATAAGCCACGCCTACCCATTTTCTGAAAGCAGATAAACCGGCAGAAACTGGTTTTTACCAAGAATCGATGGTCATCATTAGAATAGAAATAAAAAATGACAAGCCGGGCTCTATTGTCTCATAATGCCCTCGCGTCCTCAGCCAATCACATTTATCACCTCGCCGCTGACGCGGCTCGGTAATAAATGTGATTTGCTGAGAACGCTCGGGCATTATGAGACAATAGAACCCGGCTTGTCATTTTTTATCTCTTAAATACTAATAATTCAAATTATAATATCTGAACCAAGACGTATAAAAATATGAGGCGCCGTTTTACTAGCTATTTATTCCCTATTTTTCGATATCAAATAGTCGATTTTGTCATATTAGATAAATGAATTTTGGATATCACAAATTATTTTTGACGTCAAAAATTCCTTTTTTTATATCAAAAAATAAATTTGTGATATAAAAAATATGGAATAAATATTAAAACGGCCCCTCATATAAAATAGGACAAACGCGGTCTGCTGACAGTTATGATTGTCATTATTAAGCTGTATATTATTTTACAATACTTCATTATACAACGGTATGCCTATGCCTACAGGAAGATACCCATCAGTTTTAGAAATTTGATAGAATTTTAACAAAATTATGACATATATACTCCAAGTCAAGTGCCGAAACACTATGAAACTAGACGATCGATATCCTCGGGGGACTAATCAGTCCACCATCAGAGATGCCAACCTAGTGGTTGAAAATCTCAATATTGAAATTATGAAAATATGGAAGGGTTCCAACTCTTTACCTTCTTGAATTTCAATGTTTTTTTTTTCAGTTTTTAATTATCTTTTAACTTTCAATTTATACATTTTGCAAAGGATGCGCGGCTCCACATTACCATTTAGGTCGATTCAGAAGGATAAAATCTATGTCCAATTAAATTAGCATGGTAGAGATGCTGCTAGGATGTCAACCTGCTTTAATCACGATAATTGTTTGGGATGAATTGACAAGAATATGTTCCATTTTAGAACTTCAGTGCACGGTATGAATTGATTCCATATTTGATTTCAAACTCGTTATTGCGATAACTATCCTTTTCTACGTACGCTTTTCGCAAATATTTTACATTTAGTTGCAAAGTAAGACCCATCTTACATAAACAAAGCGATTTACATAATTTTCATCTCATGACATATTTACTGCACCAGGTACATTATCTCATCTATGGTTATCATCTTCCTTACTTAGAGTAGCATTATTGTTTACAGAATCACCTTCATGTCATTGTTTTGTTCATTATTCATTTTCTATGCCGAATTATGTTTCTCTGAATCATCTGTGATTCCCAAGAAATTCCAGAATGTAAATTTAAGCATTTTAGGTAAATTACATTTTGCGACGTTTGCATTTTCCTTCCAGTATTTCGGATTCTAACTATACTATACAATTGCATTCTATTCTATTCATACCCTATTAGATATTAGAAATTATGCTTTTATATTACAAAATAATTTGTCATCCCTGTTGTCAGTGATTACTTGATGTTCGCTCTTTGATTTTTTGATTTTTATCTTATTCTACTTTCAAAAACATTCTGTTGTACTTATGACCATCTTTCAAACATGTAAGTGCAATGATAATAGGGAGACGAATTAGTATAAGCAGATCAGCTTTTTTTCAAATCCCTTCCTGCATTTGTATATATGGAATTGTAATTGAATGCTTTCTTGAATAAATACTGTTTAAACCAAAGTAAGACCCACTCTTTCTCGCATCGTGATCCCTCTCTACTAAGCATACACCTACAATTTTATCACCGCATTTAAATTCAAAAGGGGGATGAGAAAACACAAGCAATATATATCGCTTTGGGATATTCGATATGCATAAAAACATTTCAGTGACTTGCTCTACTGCATTCCTATTAGACATTACGAAAATGAACCTAAGGCATGACCGCATGTCTGGTTGATCGTGGACGGGCACGTGTCCTTGTTATGAAAATATTAGTTCAACAAATAGAACTAAATCCTTTGTCCCCATGGTTCAATGACTTTGTTGTGAAAAGCCACTTTTCTAGAGAACATATTTTCAGAAGTTTCAATCGTACAATTTCATTTGACTAATCTATAACTTTAAAAGATTACGAATTTCTTTTAGAGTGAATAACAAAAAAATAATAAAATGAACAGATATAGAGTGTAAATGGATTGAAATCAGATTTGATGAGAAATATGCAATATACATAACATGTACATGTACAATATAGCTGCAAGTACCGTGTTTATTATAAAGAGCGATGAGATCCAAATGGAACTTTATTTTCATATTAGATGATATGAAAAAAAAACTTCAGCAAAATCCTTTACGTTTATGGGGTATTTCTGAGTTGTACTTTCATCACTGAATACCCACATGACTTGAAAGAGTGAGATGTCGTACTTCAATAAAGATAAGATTTACCATCATGTAATGACAGCTTTTCACCTACCTTCACAGAAGATAGAAATTTATAAGTAACTGAAATCTTCTATTTCCAAGAAGAGGTTATTCAATTTCGTTTGTACACTCTAATTTAAAATTCATTATACAATTATAGCACTTCTAATGAGTTCGATACATGGAATTATAGACCTGAAAAAACATTTTGACCGAGGACGAAGTCAATATGATTTTTTTTCAGATCTATAATTTCAGGTATTGTCCGAAGACCAAAGTGCTACAAATAAAAATTTATAGTTTTCAAAATCAGCGCACCAGTGCTTTGTACGACCAACCTTCAATATTATGACGTCATATGTTTAGAAAAGGAAACAGCCCTGCTATATGAAATGTCCAACTTTTTGTTGCTATTTATAGCAAATTTAATCTATTCGAGTTTTCACAGAATATCACGTGAGGTGCTTTGAACAAATGATAATAGAAAAATACTTATACAAAATGAATATCCCCTGTGAAGAACAGGAGAAAAGAAGGGTCTCTCTAAATCTGCTGTAAGAGAGTAGCATTCTTTACCAGTGGCGGATTCAGGGGGTTGCGGAGGGGGCGTCCGCCCCCCGGCACTGACCCAAAATTTTCCAAAAACAGGTATCTTTTAGCTCATTTTCAGTAAAAATCGGCAAAATTTGCCCCTTGACCTCCCGGCAAAGGGGGCGCTGGATCCGCCACTGTTTACAATAACTTTTTAATAAACTTTATTTATTTTACAACGCTAAACAAACAAGTTACACAACTTATATTAATGTCTCACGTTGGCCCAGATATTGGCGTCAGGGGGTCCAAGCAGCAGGAGGAAACCGGAGTAACCCAGAGAAAACCCCCTGCAGAGGCCTGGGTGGGGGACCACCTACCCTCCCACATAAGACCCTTCGCCGAATTTGAGATTCGAACATGGGACCTTAGATGTGAGAAGCGAGTGCGCTACCTTTGCGCTAACCCGGCCTTAATTTGCATGCAGTCAGAGGACGCTCACTCCTCCTGAGCACGTGGTCCATTTGGGGACATACGATTGCCTTGTTAATGGTAACAATCATGTCATATTCACCTGGGTACTTGACTCCTTAACTACCATTGGACAATTTTCATGTTCGCGGACTTCGTAATTCGGACTTCGCACTTTGTAGGGATTATGTCACTAAGGAAAAATGTTGATTTCATTTGACTGCGAATAATTATTTGTTTTCATTTGTGATCATACATCTTGTCCATTGTGTGTTTAGATTTTTCTTTTCAAGTCGCGCCTGATGATCCCTAAAGTGCGAAGTCCGAAGTACGTCAAATTGAAAAATGTCTATTAGACTTTTTTCACCGTGACGAACTTCGCACTTCGAACTTCGCACTTAATTTCATAAGTGGGTTAACGAAAAAAAGCGCACCAGTTGTACAGGAAGTCCAATATACCATTCCATTGAGTTTACTAATCAAAATGTAGAAGACTCTGCTTATGAGTTTATACGTGAACGGCAGCTACACCACTTATTCTTCAATGTTCGAAGTGCGAAGTACGAAGTTCGAAGCGCGAAGTTCGTCACGATGAAAAATGGTAACTGGTACTTCTTCTCAGGTGTACTTCTAAACGCTAACCAGACATGCATGCGTCGAATAATCAATCCTCATCAGCTGTACTTTAAGTCAAAATGATTCGAAGTTGAAAACACAATTTAGTATGGCGCCTTCTCATATAATTTCTAAATTTTAGCTGAAAGAGAGGGTGAGGGTCCAAATTACCTGTAGGGTTTATTCAGATAAAACGACAAGTTTCCTGAAACTTTAAAAATATATTAAACTCCTTGAATTTGTTCAATAAATTTCTACAATTTCGACTGCGTTACCAATTCCCCTCCTTTCTTTGAAAGCTATTTTAAACTTTCAACTTTATACAAATTGCTATACAAAACACTTCATGAAATTTGACAATTGGAATCTTGCCAGATCGTCAAGTCCTCTTTTCAAAATAGCTACATGTCTAAATGCTTTCGTGGTTTTTCATCGTACGCTATTCGATTTTCAAAAATCGTATTTGAGGTGTGTGGTTTTTTTGTCCATGCAGAAGACTTCTGTCTGGTAGCAGAGTCGGGTCACTTCGGTTTTTTTTCTGTATCAATGTAACATCATGGAGCTAGACTGTGTGACTAAATTATTTTTTCTTCACTTACTCTCCTTTGCTGGAACGAGAGGAAGCTTTTCTTTGGCGACAATGTCACAAATTTGTTCATTCAATATACGAAAATCTACCATTTTATTCTAAATTATTATCAAAGGTTAACACCATATAGGAACATCCCTCCGATGGTTTCGGCCACAATTTCATTTTATTACACCTCTGAATAAACCTATGCATACAATTTGGGACAGTTCAGTCTTGATACATGAAGTCAAGGGGAAGCCACATAATATATCATGATTTTTTTTCAACATTTCTAAACTATAGATTTCAAATTTCATTATTGAAAAAAAAATATCCGACTCCGCAACCGGACAGGACCCTTCTGTATAATATTGTCAAAATGCAGTGCACCAAATGACAAAAGAAAAGTCTAAAAATAAGTACACTGAAATTGATACCGTATTACTGAGATAATAAACTTCCTGATCGACAACATGTTGGTTGTGTTTGGAGGAGAGGTCTTCCAACAAATTATCGGAATTCCAATGGGAATCAATTGTGCCCCACTCCTTGTCGGCATTTTTCTTTATTCGTGCGAAGCTGATTTCAATCAATATTTGGTCTCTGAAGGGATAAGATACTTAGCTTCTGACTTTAACTTCACTTACAGATATATAGACGATGTGATATCAATCAACAATCCAAAATTTGCGGATTACATTATCAGAATCTATCCGTCGGTGCCTGAAGTCAAAGAAACTACAGAGACAAATCATTCAGCATCCTATTTGGACATAATGCTGTCCTACGACACTGATGGTCACATGGACACCTCACTCTATGACAAACGTGACGACTTCAATTTCAGCATCACAAACTTTCCTTTTCTGCGTAGCAACATACCTTCATCGCCTGCTTACGGCGTGTTCATACCTCAATTGATACTTTATGCCAGAGCAAGTACCAAATAAACCGATTTTGTTCTGTGAGTTAGGCGTCATTCAGATTAGCTTCTCAGGCAGGGATACGTTTGTAATCGACTAACATCGTCACTGAGGAAGTTCTACGGTCGATACGGGGAACTCATCATACGCTGTGATGTCCCATTGTCCAGAATGGTGAATGATATTCTGTCTTTGACCATTTAAACCATCCTACCTGTATCTACAGAAATGGAAGTAACCGGATGTGATATTTCTGCCGAATTGAAGCAACGGGTGTTGTATGCAAGCAGGAGATACTGACTCTTCCTGGGCACCTGGTCTAACTTCCATATTGGGAAATTGCTTCTTTTCGTGTGGTGGAGGTTTTTGTTTGTTTGCTTTTGTTCCTGTTTTATTCTGATTTTGTATGCCTTTGGTTTATGATTTCTGAATTATCGATTTCATACTGTGTATTGTCACACTAATGCCCTTTGCCGTGTGGAGCTCGTGAAAAAGTTCCCCGCAAAGGGTTTGACAATAAGTTTTATGATTTTTCCCCGACATCGTCGCCATAGCACTTCCTATATAGATATGATCTCGGACAGTGCATGTTCTGTAGATATTGTTTTCATTTTCGTGCATGAACATTGACGGCAGGTGCGGCTAGCCAAACAGGGGATGCTTACTTTTCCCGGGCACCTGGTCCCACCTCTAGCTTGCTAGGGGTCCGTCGATGCTCAATTTTGTGCTCTATCGTGAGTGCTGTACATGTTGAGATTGTTGTCAGAATCTCCTTTATATACCTCATTTGGATATGGTCATTGTCCATATTTGTCAAGCTTGTTTCGGATCATAAATCCTCATCAGTGGTAAGCGTACTTACAGCCAAATTGATTTAAAATTGAAAAAAAAATCGCGTATTTATTTTGATAAGAATGAGCGGCTCCAGATTTTGTGTAGGGTGTAAAAACTATTCATGCAGAAGCGTAACTGAATTTGAGAAAAAGGTTACAAAAGGAATTGCAGGGATGGTGCAAGGGTGTTAACCTCCTATATTTAGATGGTCATCAGGAATGAAATGGCAGATTTAATTAGAAAATTTATCAAATAAAACATTGAATAGTGATATTGAAGAAGATGTTGGTGAATATTTATATTTAACAACATTTTCTTTAATATTACTATATAAATGTACGATGTTGATGCATGAATCACGAATAATAAATGAATTTTAAAAGATTCCGAAAACAACATTACACTCGGCGAAGGTCACTTCTGTGCTAATGTACCCAGTTTATTCAATCCGTAAACAAAAACAGAGTATTTTTAAGGCTGATTGGGAACTTTAATTCTTATATGACCTACTTTATAAACCAAGTTTAAATCAATATTACATGTAGAATCGATACAGTCGCAGACCCGAAACCAGCTATAATAATGCACATGAAATGAAAATGTAATTCAGTTTCTTGGTTGCTTTCAATAAAGCATATTTTGATAGTTCATGTATGAGATTCTGTAAAACATCTTGCATGACATCCATCCCCCCCTCCTCCGCCTCAACAATAGTAGTATGATTAAAATATCAAGCATGACAAAAGAAATAAACACCTTACGAAATTATTGATTTTAGAAATGACCTTACGGGCTATTTTGGTGGAATCTGTGTACAATTCTGACGTAAATTCAGCCTTAAAATTGGATTCTTTATCATCTCATTGTATTCAAAAGATTGAAATTCTATTACATTTAGTTCTGAATTATTGTTATCGTTTATTTATACATAAATGAAATATTGATAGGAAAATGAAAAATTTGAAAATGGAACAGTCAAGCTAATCATATTGCGTGCATTGACGAGAAACCATTAAAACATCAGTTGTCGTACTTGTTAATGTTGCTAATAATGTGTCACAAAAAGAACATACAAAACATACAAATTGCCCCCCCCCCCCCACACACAGGCCAAAACAAGTGAACCTTAAAAAAGAAGTCATCTACGTATTTTTCTAGAGTGACCCAACAAGTGCCTTTGGTAAAGTAAGCATTTTCTGTTACCAACGCCAACCTTTTCATTTCATTTCCAGTTATATTTTAAAATTCGATCATCCAATGAAAACCATTATTTTCATTTCTGCTTTCTTCAAGCTTGGCCGATATTTCATCGTTTCAAACTTCCTGTTTCTGAATATAGAACTTGGTAATTAAAACTGGTTTTCTATATGCATGCACGGTATGCATGCGCACTATGAGAGATAGCATGATAATTTAAATTTAAGCCTACATTTATCATGCGCGAATCAAGTGCAGAGCAAGAAACCTAGATGATTTTGTACGTTATAGAAACTTCAAGTAATTTTATGAAAATGCTAGATTAGACCTTCCCCGTCTTGCGTTTATGGAATGCCAAACCTTTAAAATTCTAAACATATATTCATTATAAATTATATTAAGCTAAAATGAAACGTTAAAGTTTTTTGTCCTCCGTTCATTATTTTATTGTGGAACAGACAATGTCCCCATCTCCCTAGACTTCTTTCTCTGTACAACACAAAAAAATTCATTGAAAAAGCTACCGGGTATTAGGTATAACAATATACCTGTGAAAAAGGACCAATCGTGGTTCAAGAGTCAAAGAGCTAGGGGTATATGACATAATTGTGTAAGTCTTCACTAACAACATTAGCAATCGCGAACCCCCGAATAGAGGCAGGACCAGCTGGAGCCTGTGTTACAAAAATACTTACGAAAAAATTTAGGAATTTTGGAAACTTTTATCATCAAATAAAAGCTTAAAATATTTTTCACTTTAGATTATGTTGTCCTTTCTTATAGCATTTCTACATACTTAATACGAATTTAGAAACGAAACATTACGATTTTAAGTTTATAAGAAGTAAAAGGCAATCAAGAGTTATGAAAATTCCTTTAAATTTTGTGAGTATTTTTGTAAAACAGGCACCAGATTCACGGGAAGTTGCGTCCTCTGACTGCATGCAACATCTGCTGTGAATGCCAAATAGAAACGTGTCAAATCCGTTAATGTCAAAATAGGTAAAAGACGGTCAATTGGAAAGGTCGCATCCAAGAATGTCTTTTATAATATCATCCATTGATTAAAAGAATATTAATGCTCATATGGAATTATGAATAAACTTTTATAATTTTGTATGCAATCTATTAAAACATTAATACATGTAAGTATGTTCATTATTTAAAGTTAAACCTGCCATCCAACTAAACTCTAAAATTAGAAAAAAAAAAAAAAAAAAAAAAACAAAAACAAAAACAAAAAAAAAAAAAAAAAAAAAAACAAAAAAAAAAAAAAAAAAACGTTTTCATGAAACTGACTTCATCCCGGATTGGAAAATTACGTCATTTTCTTTGTAAATATATAAACATATAGGTCTTTGTGGTAAGACCTAAAACGCATACGATGTACGAGTTGCACGTACTTATATATGCATTTATGTATCTATTATCATGACTTTCTGTATATAATTAAGAATTCATGTTGATAAGCATGTGTATTATTCAGCTATAATTTTGTAGAAATAATGATTATATCTACTTGGAAAGCTGGAAGCAGTTTTAAGTCTGAATACTTGATACCTAACACATTAATGTGAAAAATTGAAGTAATGAAGATAACAAGAAAATAAAAAAAAATCAACTCCCCCTTAAAATCATTATTTAAGCTCAACACTTCGTAGGAAATAAAAAAAAATCCTCAAGTCAAAAAGAAAGAGTAATTTTTCATCATCATCATCATCATCATCATCATCATCATCATCATCATCAACCAAAAAAAAAATCAAAATGAAGTTGACCAATTTCCATAACCATGAAATACGTTCTATTTGAAAAAGAAGGTTTCTAGGACGATCTGTCAGATTTTTGCACCTAATGAAGAAGCGAACTGTTAACAGCCTGCATCGAATGAATAAAATATACTATTAACAACTTACAATAGAAATAAGAGGACCTTACAGAAATCAATGGTTGCAGATCAATATACGACTTCATAAAATCTTTATGTGGCTTACAGCGATTTTTTTTCTTTTTGTTACATATTAGTCTACATGGTGAAATAGACGAAGTAGAAAATTATTCAAACATTACCTTCTGCCAGCATCGATCTCTAAATACAGACAAAATAACAATAAAATCCCAAGCAAAACTGTTGTCCTCCATTCCATTTTGCGCCGTATTATCTTCTGGCCCAACTCCCTATAGAGTATACCCGGGAGTTTGCCGTAACCCGGATGAAAATAATACCTATATTTCTGTAAAGGTACACTTCAGTACCGTGTGATCTTTCGGTCTTTGTTACTCTATTATCCGCACAGCGTATAGAAAAATAGCGAACTTTAGGTGGATTTGGCAGCTTTCAATACATTTCGCGGTCCAATGCTCAACCAAATTAAGCGACATGTATGAATAGTGAAATAAAAGTAAAATACATGTATCCAAATGGAGATTTGGAAGATTTCAATTGATATCTTTAAATAATGTTATTTTACAGGCAAACCGCTGAAATGTCCTAAAGGTAAAAATTGTTGAGAAAGCGCACTAAATCAAAATCACCTTGTATGATTCATTCTCATATATTAACTTGTGCAAAATATTAATATATGCATATTATGCAATATTCATGGAATATGCCACGAATTGCACTTTTAAAATAATTAATTCATCAGGAAGTAGAATTACTCTGTAGTGGATCGAGGGATGATCCAAACTCTCTCTGGACGGATGGTATACAGTTGTCTTGTTCTGAATCTGTATTAACTCACGGTCAGACTTGACTTTTACGTTCTTATTGAATAAAACTGTATCAAAATTAACTGATCTAGAATAAAAGACAAATAAAAGTTCTCAATGTCCATAGAGTTTTAACGATGACACGTCAAAATGCTGCCATTTACTCATTTTTCAAAGAAATAGATTTTTATTTTTTATATTAAAGACTCTAAATTTTGGATCCACCAGTTATGAATAACATTGAATCGAAGTGCTATACAGTTCCAAATTTAAAAATCATAAATGAATTATAGGCATATTTCGTAATTTCTAATCATAATAACAAAGTCATGATTGGATAAACCCTAGTAGCAAGGACAAATCGCTTCCTTATATATATGTCCAAGCGCGGAGAGGGGAGGGGTAAGAATGATAAGGAACCCCCCCTCTTTTGCCTACAAATTCTTCCAGATTTTACGTTTTTTTTAACCCATGTGCTTGACCCCCTGATGAATTGGACACCTCCTACCCAGAAAAATGTCTAGATCCGCCAATGAAGTTTATCATTGTTCGTTTCAGACATTTAAAGAATGATCCTTATTTAGAAATGAATAATTAGGCCATAATCTCATCGGTCTAAATAATTTAGAGTTCCCCGTACGTTTTAAAATTATTCAGTTAAAGCACGACTGAATCAATAGAGAATTGATCATAAATTGTCTACTTCGTAAATGGAATACAAGCCCAACAAATACCGTAATACAATCAAGCATGTATTTTTGATTCTATGAAAATATTGGTATATGAAATACAGATTACTTTCTGTCAAAGATCGCACGTCACCTGTTTTGTCAAATGTCGAACGAATCCGTCTCTATAATAGACATATTGCGTCATACAGACATAAAGCTAGATGTTAAAATGCAATATAACAAAATTACGTTTTAAAAAAGCAATTCCGTCCACTTTTTGAGAATAGAAATTGCAAAACATGCCAATATCGATCAATCATGCTTTGCCAAATAATCAAATTAAAACTTGTCAAACATCTTCAAGTAAAAATCTCCTTATGATGAAATTTTTATTACACCTGTTAAAGGTCCTTTTAAAATAATTAAGTCAGCGAGTAAAAGTCAATTAAAGTACCCAAAATTAGAATACTAAATCCTCAATAGATATCAGATGCCCGGGAAGAGTAATCATTCCCTACTTACAAATGGTAATCTATAATGCATTTTTGACAGTTTCTCGACATTAGCTACTCTTATATTTCATTAGCATGGTCAATATCGAAATGTTCATTTCAACAAGTTATGTCTCATCAGTGATGCCCGAGGTCGAAAAAGAGGAAATCCAGATGATAAATAGAGAATAAATGTCTTAATTTGTGTTTTGTTACGGGTATACAACACACGGCAAGTGCATTTATCGTACATGTAATGCGCGTTAGCGCATTTCATGAGAAAAGTGTACTTGCTGTGTGTTGTATACCCGTAACAAAACACAAATTATGACATTTATTCTATATATATGCACCATAGTTGTCTATTTCATTCTTGTTTTCTGAAATCACGTTTTCTAGGTAAAAGGGTGACGTTAAAATTCAGGTCACCGCGGGCTCAGTTTGCAGGTTAGAACAGCCGTCGCGGCATGCTTCTTTAGATCTTATGCATTGTGACGTCATGAGTGTTAATACACGAATTGCAGCACGTTTCTTTCAATAGTAACATCTCAGGGAATTACATCGGTTGTGCATATATATAGTTATGAAGAGCAAAATTCTATTTCTTCCCAGGAACCTTGTAAGGACAGAGCTAGCTGGGCCATCAGGGAGATGGTTTAATGATTTATTACGGTAATAATAAACTTTAAACCAGAATGCTCAGCAGCGTAAATATAACATATCAATAATCAAGTTACTTACATCTTATCATTCAAGAGAAGTAGACATATAATGGAGCAAGGAAAATTAATGAAACTGTTATTATTATAACTAGAATGAATATAAAATTACACATTTCTGCGACTGACTGCACAACATAAACAGATTGCTAGCTTACTTAAATTTTTCTTGTTCTTATAGACAATAATCGGACTAATTCAAAAATAGATGGTCTGTTCCAATAAAGATTATTAATATATTTTCTTCTTAAATCTGAATAAAAGGGACATATAAACACAAAAATCTTTCAGATAAGCTTCTTAGTCAGGGGTACGTTTGTGATCAACTAACATCGTCACTGAGGAAGTGCTACGGTCGATACGGGGAACTCGTCATACACTATGATGTCCCATTGTCCAGAATGGTGGATGGCATTCTGTCTTAGACCATTTGAATCTTCCGAAGTGGAAGTAACCGGATGTGATATTTCTGCCAAATTGAAGCGACGGGTATTGCATGCAAGCAGGGGATGCTGCCTCTTCCTGGGCACCTGGTCTCACTCCTAAACTGGGAGTTCGCTTCTTTTCACGTGGTGGAGGTTTTTGTTTGTTTGCTTTGGTTCCTGCTTTATCCTAATTTGTATGCCTTCGGTTTGTGATTTCCTGAATTTTCGATTTTGTACTGTGTATTGGGATATGGTCATTGTCCATATTTGTCATTCATCCTCCGTATCACGTAAGTTACATTAATTTTAGAGCATTTTATATCCTGTCTCAGTACAAATGTATATAACATATCTTTCCTTTTCTATACATAAATTATGAAAAATTCTGAGATGACAAATGAAATACCCCATAGTTTAAAAAATTTAGATATATTTTGTTACAATAAATTATATCAGACATAACCCTGCCATTGTTCAGTTGCGGATGGCGGAGAAAAAAAACAAATTTTCTCCTTGAATCATGATTGTGAAATAAATGTATCTTTTATTTGAGACCAAAGTGCTTCTTTCTTCGAGCACTTGATTCATGTCTGTTTTCAAAGACCCTGATGTAATCAGAGAAATGTCCTTTCTCCAGGAGCATTATGTCTTTGCTCCAATTGATAAAGCAGGAATTAATCAAATATTTACAAGTAAAAAATTACTTCGAGGGCCTCGAAGAAATATAGTTCAGCACAGAATATTCCTACCTATGCTCCATCTACCCTTTCAATCTCAGAAGCAATTAATAATCACTAATTCGTCCTCTCCAACTTTTGGATTGATACCAGTTACGTAGGCGTACATTACTTTTACCGTTCAACCCCCCCCCCCCCCCCCCCCACAAAAAAGAAACAAATCATCATTGAAATTCCCCTACAATTTAAACGATGCCTTCTCGCTTGATAGTTTTAATGCTAAACTAATTTTTTTTAATCTTTAAAGTTCTTTCAGAAATAAAATGAAGTTCTTTACAAGTCTAGTGAAAAAATCTATTCTCGAAGCGATATCAACCAAATGTGGATATTGCAAAATCAAAAAAAACTTCCAGAAAACATAAATTCTTCAAGGTTCAACAGCGTAGTTTCGATCAAATCATTTAATTTTTCGACTTTATCCAACAATTCCACATTCAAAATAGAAAGATTTTCCAAAATAAATGAAAATACAGTCACAGCAAATTTGGCGATCGCAAATAAATACAATAAAACTTGTTTTATCAGAGGAAGTCTGATTCTAGAAATGAAGACACAATGGATATGATCATTCTGATCATGAATATGAATAAGTATGAAGATCATTCTGATCATGAATATAAATATGAAGATCATACTGAACATGAATATAAATATGAAGATCATTCTGAACATGAATATGAATATGAAGATCATTCTGAACATGAATATGAAGATCATTCTGATCATGAATATAAATATGAAGATCATTCTGAACATGAATATAAATATGAAGATCATTCTGAACATGAAGATAAATATGAAGATCATTCTGGTCATGAATATGAATATGAAGATCATTCTGATCGGTAACACGGGTTTTTCCTAACAAATTTTTTGGGGATTCCAAACGGAACCGACTTTTGATGCTCCATTTCTTGCTGATACTTTTCTACGTTCGTATGGAGACGAATTTTGTTCAGTCTTTGCTCTGTCACGGAAAGAAACACCAGCACTTCAATTCAGGTCTAAAAACAGATACAGTACCTATCACGAGTTTTACAACGAGATCGCCATCGATGGAGTAAAAATTTAACGAGTAAAGGCCAATTCCTCCATCAGGTGGAGGGCTTTTAGGAGGGCTGGTGAGGGGCAAAGCGGGCTCAACGCGAACAAACTTTACCCCGAAAAACTCGGAGTGTTTGTGGGCGGGGCTAATGAACGGAGGCGGCGCTTATGCATATTTAATTATTAGCCGGGGTAAACACCGAGTGCTTGTAGGCGGGGCTTATATTCGCTTGACGGAGCATCTCGAGTCGCGTAAAATCTCTTTGTAGAGAGTAGAATCGCGATAGGCTAGTCAAACAACTGTTTTAACAATACGCTAGATCTGTACGTACAGTAAATGCTTTCCTAAGAACGATTCTATAAATGTTGTAACAATTTAAAGAATCCTTATCTTACATATCCGCATAGATATACTACATTTATAACAATGCAATATTCAGGATTATGTACGTAGAGATAGAGAAACCCTAGATGTTAAATAGGCAGTCTACACATGTCTGTAGTTTGAATTTCCTGTGATGTACGAAAAATGAATATGAATTAATAAACCAGCAAATAATATAGGAAGCAAAACTGTAATAAAGAAAACAAGGGAAAAAAGAAATACATAATTGTTTATCCTACTCCTGTATTTTATAAACACCTGAATATTGGATGTGTAAAATACATTATATCATTCGATGTATCTGATGGAAGGAAAAATAAGATTTGTTTCCTGTTAGACAATGAAACGAATTTTTGCATGCATTTATAGATTCAAGTACTGTAATATACGACTTTGCAGTAAGATGAATATTAAAAGTATTATGAGTTATGCAAATCATTTTCCCGTTCATACGGAATAGCTTCTAAATCCGTACTCTGGATACTTCACATTGATGTAATCTATTTTACATATACATGTAAACGATTGCACACTTACGTATAAAATTGAATTTAATGCTGTACGATACCAAGTAAGTTAAATGTTTAATTCATTGATAGTTATTTTTTATTCTATCGTGTTTGAACGGTATTTCTTTTTATCACGGAAGCATATTTTAGAAGGCATCGAAAGTATAGACCTTTGTTAATTTTTCAGCAATTGTTATGATCCGTTATCAGTAATAGCTGAAAATCTCGAGCAGGAACCAGCGTTCACCCCTGCTCCCTCACTTTTTAGATAAAATATGAAAAAATATAGACAATGCAGTCAAGACAATGTCTATTTACTAACTCAGGCACGTACGTCATCATGTATGCACATGCATTATGTTTCTGGGGTCGCAGGTCATTTATAATATACATGTACCAGTGGTGGATCCAGGATTTCAGAAAGGAGGGGAGAGCCCAGCTTCAAAGAAAATTGTTCACAGAAAAGCTGACAAGCAAAAGATAAATTAAAAAAAAACCAAAGAGACGATGATACAAATATTAAGACTTAGCACTTTTTATTATTCAGGGGTCCTTAACCCCCGGCCCCCCCCCCCCCCATCCCCATTTGGTCTTTTCCTTATAAGGTATTTGATCGTTTACCTGAAGATGTGCCAATTGTGTGATTCTATAGATCCTACAGATTTGTAGTACCTTAAATTGACACTACACCACGAGCAAGATAGTCCCAACGCGTAATTACTCTTTTAAAGCGGAATTTCTCTTTTTAGTGGCGCATCATTATTAATCAATGATGCATATGAATGAACATGCGATTCCCAAGGAATTGTCTCCTGATAAAGGACGCAATTTTTGTAATATGAATTGAAAACTGCAGCGAGCGAAGCCGGAAAATTTTCCTGAATTTGAAGCGAAATTTTATATTAATTCTTCAAATTTGGATTACTTGTAAGAGCAAGATTATTTCTTCTGTCATACCATAAGCAAATTCATTTTATTTATTAAAATTCAGAGCAAATTTTTTTTTCGAGCAACCCCCCACCCCCGAATATCAAATGGACCGTGCCTTACCTGTACCTGTTTCATTATCAGTAGATAAGGGTTAGATTACAGTTTCGAGTTACTCCGTTCTTGATCCGCACATACATTTTTTGCAAAATTAAAAAGAAAAAAAAATCAGTTTTCGGAAGCGATTCAAGAAACTAACACCAAAAAGTGAGGGAGCTCCAGCCTCATTCGTAATCAAACAGGCTTACGTTATAATGTTTTTGTTCCTTTTCTATATGTCAGATTAATAATGAAAGTGATAAACGATATTCGATTCGAAGCATAGGAGAGGGAAGGGGGAGGGGGTTGTTCGGTAATTCTTTATTCCATTGCCGGGTAATATGACAAATTTCAGGGGGTCCTTAAACCACCCCTCCGATCCGCACTTGTTATAGGGGAGGGTGGGTGGTATTCGGTCCTTTATTCCTTCCCAAATCATTTTTCTAGGTATAAGGACAAATATCAAGGGGTCCTTAACTTCTCCCTCCCCTTCCCTCCATCCCCTCTTTTCCTCCTCTCCTCCCTTCCTCCCACCTCTTTTTCACCCTATCCAACCCCTAAAGTATAAAATGCGAAGTCTTTATTCAGATTAATGAGAAGCGTTTAATCTAGACGAATCAATGAGAATCGTACAGTATGTTTTTTTTTCAGCTTAATAATAATGCAACGCTTAAAAGAGAAATTCCGCTTTCAAAGAGTAATTACGCGTTAGGGCTGTCTTCCTCTTGATAGTGTCAAAGTAAAAACAAAATCTGTAGTAAACTTTATAAAATCAGAGAAATTCCTACATTTAAGACTTATTGGTGTGGTTCCCTCATTCTATATTCTTACATTTGTCCTGGTATTATGACAAATTTAAGGGGGGTCCTTACCCCCTTACACCCTACCTCCTCTCGCCCCTTCCTTCACCATGTCCACCCCTTTAGTATTCACTAAATATTCAGGTTTATGATAGATGCGTTTACTGTACACTGATATCGAATGTTCATTCACCAATCTGATTAAAACCAGATCTCTACATGATCCCGATTTTATTTATCATGTTTATGTCGCGTGGAATTTGTCGCTACGCGACATAAAACAATCAGGAGCATGTAGAGATCTGGTTTAATCGCATGAATAATGCACCAATAAAAAGAAATTCCGCTTTCAAAGAGTAATTACGCGTTGAGTACCATTTGCAGTAACTCCTTTGGCTGACAAACACAGTACATTTTTGTAAACCGGTGTTGTAGCATAGATTATCCCCCGCACAGATCATCCCCCCGGATGAACTGGCCCAGTATAAAACACCCCCCTATAAGGGGGATACTCTATCCGCACGGTTTATCCCCCTGTAGAGTTTCAGCACAGAACATCCCCCGGGGGGATAAAGCGGCCCGGGTCCAATCTTCCCCCCTGTCTAATTCCGGATTTCCATTCTTAAACGGAAATTTCAAACTGTCTTAGTATTATCATAAAACAGATTGTGGTTCAGTTGACTATGGGTATGAATGACCCATTTTTCTTTTGTTTTATGCGTGTCAAGATGTCCCAAGCAAACAAGTCAAAATTTATACACTTTGAAGCATTCAATATTTAAAAGGGTCAGTGAACTCTAATTATTACTCGATAGAGTCACACAGCGCCTTGTATGTACCATTCAATAGGGTAATAAATATAAGGGATGTAGTTTTATTTATTCCCCATTTTTGGATATCAAAAAATGAAAAATTTTTATCTAAAAATCGATTTTTGATATAAAAAATTCCGCCATATTTTCTGATATAAGAAAATCCGGTCTTCCATATCACAATTTTGTGATACAATGTATCGCAAAATCGATTTTTTGATATCTCAAATTCGAATTTGTGATATCACAATTTACATTTTGTGATATCAAACATTGTAATTCTTGATATCATAAAATCTTATCGAATTTTTTATATCTCAACTTTGATTTTTTTAATATCAAGTAATGGATTTTTTAAAATCAAAAAATGAAATTTTTGAAATAAAAAATGAAATTTTTGAAATAAAAAGATGAAATTTTTGAAATAAGAAAATGAATTTTTGATATCACGATTTTTTTTTTTTTTTGGATATCAAAATTCAGATTTTGACCAAAAAAAATTGTGATATAAAAAAATAAGGAATGAATAATAAAACGGCGCTTCATATAAATATAGAAATTAGTAAGACTTTATGAAAAATATTTTTCAGTATAAATTTAATCGGAAATACTAATATCTTATATTCGTTGAAAAAAAAAACACTTCTTCGTGGGTAATCCCTGATTTATAGACATTCTAAATCATTTTGGCAATACATGTACATGTAATGCCAAAGATAATCGAAATTGCCAAAAAGATCCCCTCCTTTGTTTTATCAACTTGTTTGATATATAACTACACAAAGAATATTAAGCTACTTTTGAAAATAAGAAATAAAACTTGCTAAATTATAAAGAAAAGACGTTTTAAAGAATTATCAAATGTTGTACAAATTATTGGAAATACATCAAAAGATTCCTTTGCATTCTGGTACTTTCATATTTCGTTAATGTAAAAAGAAAAAAAAAACATAGGAGTATAAACGAGAGGGAAAAAAACACAATAAAGAAAACCAATACTGAAGAAAAATCAACTTGGTATATATTCTAATATTCAAAGCAAAACGGATTTCCATCTTGAGGGGGGGGGGGGGGGGGGGGGGATGAAGCGTACTGTGTTTAGAGGGGATAAGTTATGCTTGGACGTTTCATCCGTGGGGGATAGTCTGTGCTAGGCCGCTTTATCCGTGGGGGATGTTCTATACTGGGCCGGTTTATCCGGGGGGATGATCTATACTGGGTCAGTTCATCCGGGGGGATGACCTATACTGGGCCAGTTCATCCGGGGGGATGGCCTATGCGGGGGGATGATCTATGCTACAACACCGGTACAAATTATGGGATTTTTTTTTCATTCGAATCTCCAATGAATGACAAATAAATATACAGTATAGTACAAATAATGCAGTTTTAATTTTTGAAGACACAATAAAAGAACATGTATTAAATCAACCCGAACTGTAGTGAAGGTTGAAGGAGCTGTTAAGATAAGGCGTAAAATCAGCCCTGAAAAGTGGAATTTTGAAAATTGAAACTTCAAGAACCTTTTTTGGTAAAATGTATACCTATACGGCATCCCATCAGAATATGAAGTTATTTTTTATCTGTTTTGCATAATATTGCTAATTTTAAGGTCAAAACTTATCTTTTTCTCATAGAAATCAATAGAAAACGAAAAAGTTTTATTGAACATTGTTCCCCCCGGATATACAGAAAGCCACTTTTACTGGAGATGTGTATCCATGATACAAATTTTTTGGCAAAGTGGGGTTCTGTATCTCCGGGGGGAACACTACCCCAGAGACGAAAAACTAAAAATGGAAAGGGGGTGCATTTTATAAGAATCGATCTTTTTGACCATTAAATATAGCACATTTGACTATTTTTCCTCTTTAATCCATCAAACATTGTGCACTCAATATGATTGAATGAAAGATACAAGAATTAGAAACGAAATAAGCAAGTGTGTTGTTCATTTCTCCGTCAATGTGTATTTCTCGCTAAAAGGCTTACATTGTAGCCATTGAATGAAGAATAAGACCGTATTTTAAGTTCCGGATTTCATTATTTACCGATTAAAGGAGGTAGAACGTTCGAAATCTATTTCTGATACACAATGTAGACATATTTGATGTCTTTTAGCTGATATTTACCCATTTTAGATAAAATATTCAAAAATGTATACGTTTTTTGTCGATATTATTAGATTTTCTATCCGAGCACCCCTACCTCTTTCGACCTTAATTTTACAACCTTAAGAGTTCCTTAACATAATGTAAAACATGTAAAAGGTCTGCAAATACATTATATTTCAATAATTATTCATGTTTTTCTGTGTACGATTCGCCATGCGGAAGAAATAAGTCATGAGATTCAGGGCTAAATACGGCCCTTATCTTAACAGCTCCTTTGGACTGAGGCCTTTCATAAATATTTTACGGGAGCGCCGCACCTCTATGTAATTTCTCTTGAGAAGAAAAATATGACTCTTTCATTCTTATACATGTACTTCCCAAACTGTCAGTTTGCAAATCCTTTTTTGTTTAGAATTTGCTAGTGTTATGATCTTTGAGGCACTTTATACAGCCAGGTAAATCGCACAGAAGTTAAATTTTCATGACACAAAAAGTTACTTAAGGTATCCGATGTACAATTGGGCATTTTTCTATGCCTTGTAAGGAACCATAAACTTTATATTTTCTGAAAGGTTATAATGCCCACTGTTCAGAAATAATGATTTTGGGGCCAGAAAAACAAAGGGGAATAACTGTTGAAGCATTTAAATTGTCGATATTCTCTATATAACATATGCAAAATAAAAAGTTGTACAAGAGTTTTTCCCCTTTGATTTTTAAGACCAGGGGGTCTTATATCTGTACTCAGGGCATCATTACATTTCAGAAAATGTATAGTTTATAGTACCTTACCAGGCATAGAATTTACCATAGACATAGTTTACAATGGAGATGATTAAAACGCTATGTAAAATGACTCTATTGTACAACGGATACCTTAAAATGATTCTAATTTTGCTGAAAGCCATTTCAACGGGATACATAACTTGAGGGTGTATTAACATATTCTACACCAAAATTTTCTAAAATAAAACTGGAAAGGGCTCGACCCCCTTGGTGTCGATGAACAGGTGCGTTGTCGGCTACTAATATATCGCCCGAATTCAACGCATTTTCTCCCATTTCAGTATATTAAGCATCTAGTGCTTCTTAAAAATCTAAGATATTGAGGAATGTCAGTGGCTCCCTCTATGACATTACAAAACATGCAATCCAATTAATAGACTGAGTGTTACATTTGGAGATTTTGATGATCTAAAAACTTAAATTGCGCTCACCTTTTTCAGCATGACCATAAATAAGTATTTGTGCAGTCACGAGAATTGAAACCGGCCTCATCAAAGAATTTCAGTATAAGTACTTCTTCATCATATAAATATTCCATGAATACCTCAGTATAAAGGAGATTAGCATCTGTGAATCTTTCAGCACTGATTTGTTACAATATTCTTTTTAACGAGATCTTTTTCCGCAATTCTTTTCCACGAGAGATATATCGTTGGGAGACGTTTTGTTAGTCGTTATCATTAAGTCTTTTTGTTCTTCCTTTATTTGAACTTTTTTTTGCCACAAAAAAGTTTTGTTTCTCACCCCATAGTCCGATGTACGTTTAACACATGCAATTTCTATCAATTTGAAGTTCGTCAGCAACCTTTTGCTCTAGAAATATAGCCATTTTCCTCATTTGCTCCCAGAGAATTTGATTTTGTGATGATTTTAAATCCTCATTATAAGCTTATAAGCGGCGTTCCTTCTTTATACATTCTTCCTTTTTTTACTTTTTAATAACGACATTTTCATTGATTTTAGATTTCCGACCTCTGTTTGGAGGAGAAACTTTTATAAATATTTTTGTTTTAAATTTAAATGACCACATGCTCATTTTACGAGAGAACATTAATGGGGATTAAGATTTTATCTGTAAAATTGATTTCTCCGTGGTCCTTTATAGAAGTACGAGTTTTATCAGTAACACCCGCTGTGCAATGGCTTGAGGTTAAGTGAACTTTAACATGTTTAATAACACCTGGCTTGTAAGTAGTGATGAGGTAAGCTACATGTACATGATCTCTGAATATAATGTCTAGAGGGATATCGAATGTGTTTTGGACTCAGCCAAAGAACAAGTCCGAGAGTGCTTGCAGAGGGCGGGGGGGGGGGGATATCGGGTGAAATACAGACGTTTGCTTGACGTTAGATGTCATTTCAAAATTTATTCTTCACTTTGTACATCTCTTGTAGGAATGGCATTTACCTCGCCTGATAGAGAAACGGGCACCTGATCTCACCTTGTCTTTTCTGATGTTCGTTCATGTTTATTTCGTCTACGTCGAATGGTGTTTTGTATGATACATGCATTTTTTCCTTGCGATCTTTGAAATGAAAATCACGAACAAGCTAGATAATCTTGTAAAAGTTCTATTAAATGAACTGAATTATTATATGCAAACAATGCAGAATGAATTTAATTTTCCAGGTGATCATTTTTATAAAATTGCAGTAAAAAGTATAATATCGCATTGCAGTCATTACAACTAAGAATCGAACCGCACAAACATGTCGGCTTTCGCATGTTAAACTCTGAGCCAATAAATGATAATTATTTTGACCTGTAAAGCGACCTTGGCCATGTTATAAATTAAAAAGACTATTTCGTAAACTATGTGTACATGTACATTTTGTATCTATTCATAAACAAGTCACGCTTGCCCCCTCCATAAAGCCATCAAAGTAACATCTCTCCCCCCTCTCCCTCTCTCTCTCTCTCTCTCTCAGATCACATTTTTATCTCATTCCCTCGCATGAATATTGTATATTTGTATCACTATATCTTAAAAATTGTTTCTAAAATTGATTGATTGATTGATTGATTGATTGATTGATTGATTGATTGATTGATTGATTGATTGATTGATTGATTGATTGATGAGTTGCAGCTATATCTTACTTCAAGACTGACGGACAGACAACCGGGAGGTGGATAAAGTGGTCGTTATATTTACATGTAGCTCTTGCATTGCCGGCGACATGGCCAGCAAAGGCGCGAAAAAAGCTTTACCAGGGTCAGTTTATTTACTTTATAAAAGAGACGTTTCTGTATAAGAATAAGGCAAAATTTGCATTTGATTAGAAAATTTACGTCTTTTCTTTATTTAGGAAGGTGAGAAGAAAAAACTGAATCATTAAATAAAACAATTTACATGTAAAACTGAAAGCAATAAAGACATAAAAAAAAAAGCTTCTCCTATCATATTATAGAAAGGACAGAGAAGATTACGTTATTTAATAAGAATTTTCAAGTACATAGAATATGAAGTGAAAAAATCAGCATTAACAAATCTGAGGTCTCTTGACTATCTCAGCACCAGGGGCGGGTCCAGAGAGGGAAAGTGGGATTGTATCGATCGAGGCACTAAGTGCCGAGTCGGGGAGAAAACGGTTTGATAAAATTGAATACAATGGTGCAATCTGGAGCATATTTTCTCTGTTTTTCTCGTATATATCATGGCCGTTTTCACTCATTGAAAAGACAAGAAAGTATACGCAAGCGGAACGCCGTACCCGACCATTTGATAGGGCGAGACTTTGCTTTTCTCGAATTAATTGCTAGTAAGATTGAATTACTGTGTTCATTTCCTTTTTTTCTGTTTGTAAATTTATCCGCGAAACTTGGAATATAAATAAATGGTTTTTTAGCTCTACTGGTCTCAGACCAGTCGAGCTTATGCGATCACCCTTCGTCCGGCGTCCGTCCGTCTGTCCATCTGTCTGTCTGTCCGTAAACAATTCTTGTCCGGACAACTCCTCTGAAACTGTTAGAGATAGAAAGTTAATTCTTTTTGCATTTTACTTGGACCATGGTCTAGTTGTGCACCTGACATTTAGTTTCAGTCCCTGACCCCCAGGGTCTTAGAAAATGGGCGTGGTCATTAAATTCTATGTAATCTTGTCCGGACAACTCCTCTGACACTATAAATGATGGAGACTTAATTCTTTTTGCAATATGATGGGTATGTGGTCTTGTTGTGCACCTGATATTTTGTTTGAACCCCTGACCCCCAGGGTCTTACAAATGGGTGTGGTCATTTTCTCCTATATAATTCTATGTAACCTTGTGTTCGCAACTCCTCTGACACTATAAATGATGGAGACTTAAATCTTTTTGCAATATGATGGGTCTTTGGTCTTGTTGTGCATCTGATATTTTGTTTGAGCACCTGACCCCCAGGGTCGTAGAAATGGGTGTGGTCATTTTTTCCTATATAACTGTATGTAATCTTGTGCTCGCAACTCCTCTGACACTATTAATGATGGAGACTAAATTCTTATTGCAATATGATGGGTCTTTGGTCTAGTTGTGCACCTGATATTAAGTTATAGCCCCTGACCCTTAGGGTCTCAGAAATGGGTGTGGTCATTTTCTCCTATATAACTCTATGTAATCTTGTGTTTCCAACTCCTCTGACACTATAAATGATGGAGACTTAATTCTTTTTGCAATGTGATGGATCTGTGGTCTGGTTGTGCAACTGATATATTTTGTTTGAGCCACTGACCCCCAGGGTCTTAGAAATGGGTGTGGTCATTTTCTCCTATATAATTCTATGTAATCTTGTGCTTGCAACTCCTCTGACACTATAAATGATGGAGACTTAATTCTTTTTGAAATATGATGGGTCTGTAGTCTAGTTGTGCACCTGATATTATGTTTGAGCCCCTGACCCCCAGGGTCTTAGAAATGGGTGTGGTTATTTTCTCCTATATAACTCTATATAATCTTGTGCTCGCAACTCCTCTGACAATATAAATGATGGAGACTTAATTCTTTTTGCAATATGATGGGTCTGTGGTCTTGTTGTGCACCTGATATTTTGTTTGAGCTCCTGACCCCCAGGGTCTTAGAAATGGGTGTGGTCATTTTCTCCTATAAAACTCAATGTAATCTGCTGCTCGCAACTCCTCTGACACTATAAATGATGGAGACTAAATTCTTATTGCAATATTATGGGTCTCTGGTCTAGTTGTGCACCTGATATTATGTTTGAGCCCCTGACCCTTAGGGTCTCAGAAATGGGTGTGGTCATTTTCTCCTATATAAGTTAATGTAATCTTGTGCTTGCAACTCCTCTGACACTATAAATGATGTAGAATTAATTCTTTTTGCAATGATTGGTCTGTGGCATAGTTGTGCACCTGATATTTTGTTTTAGCCCTATACCCCCAGGGTCTTAGAAAATGGGTGTGGTAATTTTTGCTATATAGTTGTGCTCTCTACTCGTTTAAAACTATTAATGATGGGGAGTTAATTCTTTATCCAATATTATTGATCTGTAGTCTTGATGTGTCCTTGGCACGTAGGATCTTGGAAAATGGGTGTGACATTCTTTTTAGAAATACTTTATCTCGGATATTATGAATTATATGAGTGCTATTATAGTTGCAGTATAATGGATATGTAGTTTTGTCATGCTACTTATAATTTGTTAGAGCACCTGCTCCGTATGGTCTTGGTTTAAAAAAAAGAAAAGAAAGGAAATTGATGTTTTAGAAAAAACAACCAGGAGAGCTACAGTCTCGTAAGAGACTTCTGGTTTATTTCTTTCTTTCTGTATTTCAATATCTTTTTACATAATAGGTTTATATAGGGAATCTTTAAAGGAATCAGGGGAAAAAGATAAGGAAATAAGCGACAAGAGCATCTGTAAGAGAGTTTTTTTTTCTTTAATTTCGGTGAAACACATGCAGGCAGATTTTGAGATTTTCACTTTACACTAGGGTTCATCCATAAACTGAAGTATCAGGCGAGCAAGGGAAGGACTGCAAGGAATTTATACTATCCCCTAAAACAGATGAGGGCACGGGGACTACCCGCTGAAAATTTCTCATCTGCGGAAAATCAAAGGCGCGGTCATATTATGTGATGTATGATTGACACCACCGGATGTTTATTCGGTTATGGATAATACAATGTAAAGAAAAAAGAAAATAGAGTCACGAAGAAAAATGGTACATTTTGTAACATTTTGAAAATTATGTAAATGTAAATTATAAAATTCATTAGTATTCGCAAGTTTTTATTTATTTATTTATTTATTTATTCATTCATTTTTTTTTTTTTTTTTTTGGAAAATTTATTCTCATATTTTTTTTCAGTTTTGAGATAATAAATATCTTTATCTAACCATTATGTATACTTTAAAGTTTTATAAGTACAACACCTACAACGACATTTTGAGGTGCAGAGTTTGAATAACCAGCCGTCCTACAGATAGGCTATTAATGTACATATAACTGACACGTGTACTTCACATGCGCATGTCTCAGGAAGTCTTTTGTATAGTTTGCAACGGTTCGAAGCCAATTGTTGTTCACCTAGTAGACATATTACTGGCACATCATGTATGTATTGAGTAAAATTTCCCACTTTGCGCACTGAAAAAAATCCTTCCCGTTGATATTGCAAGTAATTGAGTGTGTATATGTACATTGCTCCGTTCAGATCACATTAATTCATGACGCCAATATTTCTACATTGTATATCATGAATAATTAAAGATTTAAAAAAAAATTGCAAAATTTTACTTAAAACCTCAAGGTCGGAAAGGAAGAGGATTGTTCGATTGCACGTGCAACTTTTTTCCGTTGTAATGCCTTTTTTTTTATTTATTTATTTTTTCTTATTTATTATTTCATTTATCTATTTATTTATCTATTCATTTTTTGGCTTGTTGAAAGAAGAATCCGATATTTTTATTGTTTGGCATTCTTTTGATTTAAGGTACTTTTACAAATCATTTTACTGGTATCTAACCATTCAATCGTGAATTTTCACGTTACATTTTAAACTATCGTGAAAAAAACGAGTTCACGGGTTTACAAGTCAACTCACACGGGAGGATCTAAAACATTCTTCATTTATTGATTTTCAACTGAATGTACATGCACATGTAGTTTACTGGCAATGTACGTGTATGCAAAGTAAGGCCATAGTACGGTAACTATAACTCTTTTGTTTTACGTCCGCGGGCGCTCAGAAAAAAAAAACACGCGCACACAAACATACATGGGGGGAGGGTTAAAAAATCAGTATATGATCTTAAATTCCGTAAAATTGCCTGTACTATCGTTACTTTTAGGTGACAATAGTGGTTTTTATAAAAAAAATAATAAAGTCAGCTTTATACATCTCTATTTTTTATCTTTTGTTTTCAGTCATCCTCTCCAAATATCTTTATATTGATCATGTGTTTATGTGTATTCATGCCTGGCGGGAGGATACCTTTTAGGAAAAGTTTAGGACGTAAAGCAAAATATTTAATAACTATAGATGAAGATTAAAATTCTCTATCAGTCTATATTCAGAGTCTAATCAATTCTGCCGTATAATTGATATGAGAAAAATCGGAACAGTCAGTGAAGCATCGAAAAGTCGACACTCGTCAAAATCAAAATTCAGGTGGTTCAACAAAGTGCAACTGTCACCGTTCACTTCAAGAGTAAAGGTACTGATTTTTATTTAAATACTCACAGCAACGGCGAGAACTGCTGAGATATTGCTAGCAGTGTTGATATTTTTAGAGTATAACATATTAAAATATGATTTTGTTCAACGTATACACGAAGATAAATGTACTTTCCTGTGAAACCGATTTTCTAAATTTTCAAATGATTGCTGCAGGGTCGTGTTTCCTAACAGCTGATATTTACATGTACATGAAAGTGGTCTTATTACAATGTCCAACGGCAAAACCATAGAATTGAATTCTCTGTGAAATATTTACACATGCATTCCTGATTTTACCTAATAATTTTACAGTTTGCATCTGTTGCTCTAGGTTACTTTATAGCTGGTGTCTTCTCTTTAATCATTTTAATCAAAAGCTCCATTAATTTATTTATTTGGCGCATTAAGTACGAAAATGTCCCATTATTTTTAAACGCAAGGGACGTTTGTCCCATGAACGCTTTAATATTCTTCCTAATCACTGATCATGTACGTGTGTCCCGGCGGGAAATGAATACATGTATATATATCTTTGAGAAAAAGGGATGGGCAGAAGAAATACATTCGATGTCTGAGAATTTACCTAAAAAAATTCTACGAAACGTTTTACCAAGGACTGATATAAGTCCTTTGTTTTACATATACGTAAACACAATGCATCTAAGCTAAAGAATATAGACCTGCATTATCTGGGTGAACCTTTACGGTACATTTGTACTTTGACCTTTTTCTCACAAGTGTCGGATATATCTGTGACTGTTTGAATATAAAAAAATGAAGATGTTGTAGATATTGTAAGCATTGTCTAATATTAAGTAACTCTTGATAGTGGCTTATAATAATGTACGTTATTTAATATTTGTATGGGTTTAAAGATTTCATGTGCACTAACTGACCGGGCGGGGATAATTCAATTAATGAGACGAGTTAAAATAATTTACGGTAGGAGAGATTGTGCGTGCATTAGTAATTAGAGTATATACTCAATACATGTCATTTTTATACCGGGAAGCTGATATCAGATGGTGAAAAGTAAACGCTACTGATGACCAGGTGAAACTGAGCCCCGCCCTGCCCGATCAGTTTTCCACGGCAATTCATGTACATGTAAATTACATCCATTAGGTTTTTATTTAAAATTATCAATTTGTGTATTGACGTTATTATATCTCATCAATATCCATAGAATGAGAGAATGAAAGTCAAACACAAAAGCAGAAACCAGATTCCAAAAATCACAATAGAAAGAATTAGAATACTGTACATACAGTGTCAAAGTCAATCTCTAATATCTTTTTGTTCCCTCATTCAACAAGAAGCGTGTCATTAAAAGATCGCGAATTTAGCCGATGATGAGGGAATTACGCATTCATATTAGCTCCGCCTTCGATCCACTAAGCTCCGCCCATAAAGCCCCGCGCTGTATTTTGGAGGAAATCCTCGGCAGGCATGGCGTTTTCTATGGAGTAAATAAAGGGGGCAAGGAGGAAGAAAGAGAAATTACTCTGGGAAATTATGGAGTAAGCTTACTCCATCAACGCGATCTCGTTGTGAATCTCCTGGTACGTACTGTACATTGTCCCCAGAGACTGTTATCATATCGAAATTGATATTCAGTTCAATATATTCAAGGTGATAATACGGAAGTGTTCCAACTCGATACTTTCATGGAAACAATTTCAAACCATTTTTTTTTTGCACCAGACACATGTTCCGAATATTAAATTCTCATCAGTGATGCTTCCAGCGAAGCCACCAAAATTAATTTCAGTAGCGCCCTTTTTAATTTTTTGAATTTAGATGTGTACATTTACTTTACAGAGAGCGCGGCTCCAAATTTCCAGTAGGGTCGATTCAGTAGCATATCCAAATAAAATATATGTTCAAAATAGCATAGGAGGGATGGTGCTAAGATGTTAACCTCCTTTAATTTCGATGATAGTTGTGAATGGAATGACAAGTTTTCGCAAAATAATATTTATGATGTCAAATCGATAAAGGGCAAAAACGAAGCTTCTTTTATGCGACAGAGCTGGACTAACCGAAAAAAAAAACTACTAAGCCAAGGGTATCTTTGTGAGCGATTGACTTTGTCTTTGCAAAAAATTTTGAAAGTTACAATGTATATATATAAAACATTATATCGTTGTTCACAATATCAAAAAAAAAAATTTTTTATCAAGTGGTAAAACATCGAAATATGGTTAAGATGGGTAGAATATGGTTCTCGGATCGATATCTAAAAACTGAAAATCTGGTTGAATAAGGGCCGAGATAAAAGTCAAACCAAAACCGAAAATCAGAGTCCAAAAATTATAATAGTACAAAACAGGAAACATACGCAAGATTTGCCTGGATACCCTATTTTTCTCTTCAGAAATGAGTTACAGAAGATCCTGACGATAATCTCAACAGCACTCACAATAGAACACAAACTTGAGCATCGACGGACCCATAGCAAGCTAGAGGTGGGGCCAGGTGTCCAGGAGGAGTAAGCATTTCCTGTTGGCTAGCCGCATCCGCCGTCGATATTCAGAAGAATATTGTTCGGATCATCAAACTAATATGGTTTTAGGAAAAGAAACTTCTATATTTACATTTTATCACCTCTGAAAAGGGATTTTTCTTACTTTTCCCATAGGGTCCCATGTTAAAGTTCAACCGGCTTAAGTTCTCGGTATAATCATGAAACCACGAATCATATTTTGTACATGTATCTATATCAGGTTTTCCACAAGCTTTGAATATATGAAAATGAAAATATTGTAAAAGTTGTTATTTAGGAAATTTGTATGAGCATCTGAGACCTGAGGGATGCTCTACCTTAAATGATGCTATGAATTTGAAGACGTGTTATGTTTGAAATAGTTTAACGAGGCTGGGTCTAATTAGAAAATGATGAACTTCTACACAAGGTATTTCGACTAAATTCGGATCATATAATTGCAGTATTATAAAATCTATTTTCTGGCAAATAATATAGAAGTTGACCGTTCAGTATTATGTAGGGGTCATCTCAAAGATAATTACATCTTACAATGAGACCTTAAGGGGTTTTACTGCAAAATAATGATTTTTCTCAATTTTTTTTTCATATTTCTGTGCAAGAGATTTTAATTAAATTCATGTTATTTATTTCTTGTACTTCAAATATCATTTTAAGAAAAAGAAATTGAAATTTCACCGTCATCACATTTTTCTAATTGTACTCGGCCTCGTTAAACGCATTATTTTTACCAATGGGTGACATGCTCCCTCGACTACTAATCAAGGAAACAAAGTTGTGCTAATATTCACATTTTGTCCTCTGAAGCTGTTGTACAACGCCCTGCGCTGGTATTGTTGACAAACAATCAAAAATTTAAACCCCAGCTGATGTTCCATATAATGATATGGCACATCGGATTAAAATCGTGACTTCGTATCTGAATGGCCAAATAAAGATTAACGTTAAATCAAAGCTATTATTAACATGTATCAAGTATACGTGTATGGTGTACTAATTCTTTATTCCAATTTTGATCTAAACTTAAGTATGCCACACGTCATGCGTTTCTGATACCTTTGCACTATAATTGTAATGTGGATTACAAAACTTAAGGAGGTTAATATCCAAATACCATCCCTCCAATGCTATTTTGGTCATAGATTTCATTTAACTATGCTATTGAATCGACCCTACACAAAATTTGGAGCCACAAATTCTTTGCAAAGGAAATGCACTACAATATATTTTGCTTTGTCAGAAAATCACTTAAAGTACATGTACCACTGATGAGGATTTACTATCCGAAGCAAGTGTCTGGAGCATTCAAATTGGTTTGAAATTTTATTTAAAAAGATAACAAGAAAGGAGGATCTCAAACAACACCCGGTTGCAGCGCCCACAGCAAAACCCCAAAACACCCGATGCAAATGAGTTAAAGAAGATCCTGACGATAATCTCAACAGCACTCACAATAGAGCACAAAATTGAGGATCGACGGACCCCTAGCAAGCTAGAGGTGGGACCAGGTGCCCGGGAGGAGTAAGCATCCCCTGTTGGCTAGCCGCACCCGCCGCCGATGTTCACGCACGAAAATGAAACAATATGTAAAATACATGCACTGTCTGAGGTCATTTCTATAAAGAAAGTGCTATGGCGACAATGTCAGTGAACATATTCAAAACACTAACTGTCAGCCCCCTCGTGGTGAACTTTTTTACGAGCTCCACATGGCAAAGGGCAAAAGTGTGACATAAATGAGTTAAAGAAGATCCTGACTATAAACTCAACAGCACTCACAATAGAGCACAAAATTTAGCATCGACGGCAAAACACAAAGCAGACACGCACAGAAAAAGACGCAAAAGGTACAAGGAACACCAAATTACTTAGAACCAACAAGACCAATGGGCAATCGGCGCCGACTAAGGACGGTCATCTGCCAGACGGTGTGGTTATCCGGATTACGTGCGCACATCCCTCCCACTTTCCAAATTACCCATAGGTTTCGAAGAACACACAATGCTGTGGTCTAAAACAACCTCCTCCCTGTAAGATGACCATACAAACAGACAGCATGACGCAGGGGCCAAAGAAACACACATATGGATATGTAATGTTAAACGTCTTCAATTTCAATAGCATCATTTAAGACATGATAAATTTACAGCATGGACCAGACATGCACGTTTCGGGTACTAAACCCTCGTCAGTGATCCTAAGTCTAAACAATGTAATATGGCCAAAAAGAATGAAATTTATGTCCAAAAACGTACATTGTACCAAAAGACGTAGCAGAATGGGTGGGATATGATGCTACAGGACCCACGTTTTAGAAATTTCAAGAAATTTTGTAACAGAAAATTTCAAATGCGTTGAAGAGAAAGACGATCAACCGAAGTTGATCGAACTTGGCTACATGTGCCCTCGGGGACTCTTGGTCCACCAGCAGTGACACTCACCAAGTAGTTCAAATATTAAACGTCTTCAATTTCAATAGCATCATTTAAGACATGATAAATTTACAGCATGGACCAGACATGCACGTTTCGGGTACTAAACCCTCGTCAGTGAATTGATATAAAAACAGAAGGCCTACAAAATACAGTAAATTTGAAACACTTCAATTCTCTTAACTTCGTGGGTCATATTAATGACAAATATGGATAATGACCATATCCCTATACACAGCACAAAATCGATAATTCAGAAAATCATAAACCCAAGGCAAAAAAAATCAGGATAAAACAGGAACCAAAGCAAACAAACAAAAACCTCCACCACATGAAAAGAAGCGAACTCCCAATATAGAGTCAGCATCTCCTGATTGCATGCAACACCCGTCGCTTCAATTCGGAAGAATTGTCACATGTTACCTCCATTTTGGAAGATATAACATATAATCTTTGGTTGGACGGTAAGCTGACATCAAATTGCTTCGTTACGATTCAAAGCTTATTTGATTGTGCATGAACCTTGTGGTGAAAAGTAACAATTTGCTACTCATGCAGAATAAATACAAATCAGTCCAATCAAAACAAAAGAAACGATTTTGCTGAAGTACGGGTGCAAGACAATGAAAACAAGAGGCACATTGGCCGTATCATTCACATGATAACAGTGGAAGAAAGGAGGAGGTCTCCAACAACACTAGGTTGCAGCATCAACAGCAAACCCACAAAACAGCCAATGCAAAAACACGGAGCAGACACACACAGAGACGCAAAAGGAACAAAGAACACCAGCTCACACCATAGAAACATGAAACACAAAAGACCACACATAAACCAACGAGACCAATGGGGATCCGGTGCCGACTTAGTACGGCCATTTGCCATGCAAGTAACAGACGGTATGGTTATCCATATTACGTGCGCACAACCCTCCTAATTTTCCGATTACCCAGAGGTCTCATAGAACGCACAATTGTGGTGTAAAATAATCTCCTCACTGTAGGATGAACATACTAACAGAAAGCAACACAGCAAGGCAAAAAAAAAACCCCCACATACACACAGATGGATATGTAAATGAATATAAAAAACAGAAGGCATAAGAGATATAGTCCTTGCTCTGCCAGCTGGAGCGAGCTTCTGCATATTAACACCCGAGGGGTCTGACTGACATTCAGAGAGGACAGGTGATCAGGCCAGGGCCCGTCATGGAGTCCTGTCGTCACAGTGCAATTCTTAAGAATTCGGAAATAACACATTGATCATGACAATGTACTTGAAGGGTAAACCTTATCCATATCATTATTATTAATGTATTTCATAACATTTTACAAAATCGTTGCATCTTAGTTGACGTTGTGTCATCACCTTATGCCAAGATTATAGGTCAAATTTACAATATCTTTGATGGATGAAATCTTGTATGAACGATAAATTCTACCCCTCCGACTGGTTTCAATATTTCACAGAATTGTTGCCAAGAAGCCAAAGTTATTTTTCACCTTTAAAAAAGGCATATCGAGGTCAAGGCCACAGTATCTAAACCATAATTTCTTCCCATCTGCATGGATGTCAATACCATTTCACAGAGATGAGTTTTATACCCAAGGGTGTGTCTTGAATTTTGAACCATATTACATCTAAAAGGCAAAGGTCAAGGACTTAGGTAACAGTGTGCTTGATACATCAATCCTTGTCTGAACAATGATTTAAAATTCCCTTCAGCATGGATTTCATTTGTATTCAATAGGATAGTTACCAAGGGTGTGTAATGACTATGAATCAAGTGCATGGGTCAAAGGTCAAGGTCAAAGTGTCAGTTACAGTTAAAACATTGTCCTGGCTATAACTTTTCATTGCTTATAAGGATTTCAATAAGAAGCATATCCCTATTCCAGTTTACAATATAGTAGAAATATGACAACTTGACAATTTCATAATTTATCACACATGATTACTCTAACAATAAATTATCATTGATTAAACAAACATAGCAATATCAATCATAACAATATATATTGCAATTTGTAGGACCCCCCTCTTTAGTTACATAAAGTTGAAAAATAAAATAAATCAAAGCACTAAAGGTACTGAGTGCGAATAGCCAGAATAATATCACTTACAATGTATGACAAAATATTGTGTTTTCAAAGTTATATTTGTTCCTGAACACCTTCGTAGGCCAGTTTATGGACGTATAAAGACAGAACTGTTGTCGTAATGAATTGAAAGATGATGTCTGACAGTGAACATGAAAATTAAATAACATCACATTAAAGGAGTAGGTTCGGTAACCATGGAATTCGGCCCTGTCGTACTTTTGAATGAAATTTTGTATGTTAAATAACTGATGTCTGCAGTTTCTAAAACTGTTTTCTTTTTTCAAATATCTTAAAAATTGACGAAAATATGTGGAATCGTTTGAGGCATGGTATAGCGTATTGAGCGACGTCAATGACGTCGTCACATGACGCCGTCACAACGTTGCGTTGCCATAAAAAATTTATGAACACTAGTTGTAACGGAAACAATAAATTAAAAAAAAAAACAAGAAGAAAAGAAAGTATTTACATTCACGATTAAATTAGACGATTTGAAAAGATATGAGCTGGAATAGCCTCAAGGTAGAGAAGATGCGTGGCGTATTTTCATCGAAAACTCGAGATCCGTGTCCTGAAAACTGCCCGTGCACACGCAGTCGGGAGCGTATTTTTCACAAATTGGATTTTTTCTGCAGAAATTAATTTCGTTATATAACAGTTATCAGGTCAAAAGATCTTACCTTTTAAAAAAAAATCGCATAAAATTGTTTTACTAGTATACACGCAAAACTATGACAATTGAATAGTTTTCTAATTGGTATACTAGTATCCGTTTCGATTTTGGTCCTGTTATTTTTCTTCTTCTTTTTTCTTTCTTCTTTTTTTTTTTGTGCATTCAAGGTATCCATATAAGTATATTTTATTTATTGAATGACCATCGAATTGTGTTCAATCTTACCTTACATGTAGATAGTGCATGTGTTATGCGGGATCAAGGAAGGTTGGCGGCGTTATTGTTGTGGGTGTCGACCGGTACAATTTAAGTGACATGCGAAATAAATTTTCTTGTCATCTTTCGGTCTTCTTAAATTACAACTTACTTCGATGAATCTTTTTACCAGTGTAAATGTAACTGTTGCATCATAGATGTCGTTTCTAATCTTAAAATATCCCAGACACATAAGCAATGTGTGGGACAGACGACATACGGAAGCTATTTCACAATGCGCCCGTAGCCAGATTTTTTTCTTATTCCCATGAAATAGCTGTACGTAGCTGATTAAATGGAAGGAGGGAAGGGGGATGGATTTTTGATATATGCAGAATAAAAAAAGAAAATCTGGCTACGGCCCCTGTGGATGTGCACGAATGAAATGTTTCATTTTAAGATCTCTGAATAGATAACGTATTGACACCTGAAAAAAAAAAAAACAAAAAACACTTGCTTCCTGGACAGTTTCTTAATTTCAACGGGGCCCGTTGTCTTTAGCTCATAATAATCCATTTCAGTGCCTGGTAAATGTATCTTTTACATTCTACAGAACTTAGATTGTGTTTCATTTCCAGTTATTGTGTATTTTTACTAGATTTGAAAATTAACAAATCATAACATTTAGATTATCGCATCGTCCATTTATGTATAATCGTTTGCGAAGTATAGTTGAAAAGTGCATATCCGATGCGGTAATATTTCATCTTTTATTAATATTTAACGTCTTCAAATTCAATATCAGCATTTAGCATATACTAGAAAAAATGTAGATCTGCTTGCAAATTTGAAAAAAAGATCGAATTTCAAGCCGGCAGCTGCATATTAAAAATTGATTGAAAAAATGAAATAGATAAAAACACAAAAACAAAGAATTGTGTGTTATACCTAGGCTACGATTGGATCATGATACATGAACATAAGCAAATTTTTAAAAAGTTCGTCTCATTATGTTAACATCCTGTCAAAATTTCGGGGCCAAGCGCGGATCCAGAGGGGGGGGGGGGGTGTTCCGGAAACCCCCCCCTGGAATTTTCAATACATACCTTTTTTATTAATATACAAATTTCATAAGATCAAGTCCCAATTCCCCTTTTGTTGTCATAATATTTGAAAAATATATCATGAATTTCTATTAGAAATCTTTTCATTTTGATAATGTTTTGCCGTCAGCATTTAAAAAAAAATTTTCTCGCTACCGCTCGCCATAGTTTATTACATACAATGTACATGTACATTGTTTTTCAAATGATGCTGCGCTTTCCTATAAACAAGGGCATTAAGAAGACGAAAAGAAACTGAAAAAGACACGAATAGTGGATTTTATTCCAATTCTCCGAAAAAATTCGCTGGCTCGCTATTGCTCGCCATTTGTCGTAATCACATAATAGAAATGACAATCAATAATCAAGTACTATGATGTGAAAATTCAAGATTTTAAGCTTTCTGCTTTCCAGTCACCTGTTTTAATAATGATGATAAGATACAGAACTGACAATCATCAATCAATATTATATAACTAGGATGTAACGTCGATTCTGATTGGCTGACGCGCGAGTCATTATTTTCCGATAATGACTGCTGACGGAAGATAATGACTCGGTGTGGTATTTGTCCTGATTTCAGTATTTTCGAAAAAAAATTTTTTAGTTATTTTGTTAAATATTAAAAGTTTAGATGTATTTTTCACAAAAAAGTGCAATTAATTGTTGAATTCTTGATGAAAGATTATGTGTATATATTGTTTTGAATCATTATTTTAATCCTATATACATGCACATGTAGTCTAACTATTACTTATATAATGTAAGAAATAAGGTCTTGGCCTCGGTCATTATGTCATTATAATGACCCGATGATATTTGTAATATCGAACTCGGCTTTCGGCCTCGGTCAATATTACAAATATCATCGGGTCATTATAATGACCTCGACCAAGTCCATATTTGTAATATGAATCAAGGCGAAGCCTTTTTGTGCGAGCGGAGAGAAAATAGATATGATTATATAAAATTAAAAAGATATTTCATTTTTATTTTGACTATGATGGTCTATCTTATCTTACAAAACTTTCTATTTGATGATTGCCAAAAAAGGTAGTTTAAGGCGAGTGGAAACACGGGAGCATTAGTAAAATTGATCTAGACCAGCAGATGAACATTTTAAGGGGGGAGGGGGGGGGCTTAAAAAATATGGTTCTTTAAAAATATGGTTCTTTATAATTCATTTTCATGTTGTAAGAATAATGTTTAGGATAGCTGAAAATAAATTACTTAAGAACAAAAGAAAAAACAAACATATTTCGACTTCTGACAGTACGAAACCACCCGAGACGAGAAAAGCAATCAGAGCGAAACGTCTCGTTTTAAACCGGAAATGTCGGATTTCCCGTGGTTACGCCGCCTTGTTGATGCTTTATCGTTACCTGATTTACGAAAAATATTTTCAATAAATTCAACTTATAAACAAAAATTGAGTATAACATATACGTCTACTTGGAGTCGAAAAAAAAATTTAATGGCAATATCCAGCATCTCCGCAGCAGCTCTGTCTGCGAGGGGACGAAAGTTTTTGAAAGCATAGTAGTACATTCTCATTCTTTGATTCAGCATATTTTCTCAATAAGATATGTGTATACGCGTTACCATAAGGGCGAGCTTCGCTCGCTATAATAACTATTTTCTTGCGTTTGCGTTCTTTTTTTTTTTTCTTTCTTTTTTTTTTTTTTTTGACAATCATCAATCAATAACTATTTTCTTGCGTTTGCGATCTTTTTTTTTTTCTTCTTTTTTTTTTTTTTTTGCTCTTAAAAAAATTCGAACTTTAGAACCCCCCGCCTGAAAAAATTCCTGGATCCGCCCATGGGGGCTATTGAGCGATGAACATGTCCGTCCATCAAACTTCCTATAGTCGAGCTTCCTAGGTTATTCATGCCGGTAATAGATTTCTGGATTAAATCGGTCTACCCGTGTGTGTGTGTGTGTCCGTCCGTCCGTCCGCCAGCCTAAACATGGTTCTGAACATTTTAAAGAAAACCTTACAACGATTTGTTGTAAGAGTTTTATTTCCTTCCTGTTGATGCATTACGAACTCAGATCCCGGGTACATTTTGTATCAAACATGAACACAAGCTAAGTAATAAGCTAGAGTATCGTACATCATATTTGCATAATCTAAATCGGAATTTATAAGTCATACCAATAATGATAACATTTTCCGATACTATCTCTCTCTCTCCTTTTCTGAATAGAAATTTCGTTTTTCTGTTTGTCGTTTTGAATTTGAGAAGGTATGAACTGTAGTCACAGTTATTAGTATTTCTGTTTAGTGTTTGAAAATAATAATGTTGGATAATGAGTGAATATTTCTTCATTTTAGTGTTATTCAATATATATTAACCTTCCATTACACTTGCTTAAAAACATTTTTCATTCAACTTATTATTATTTTTATTTTTTGTAATTTACGTATACAGGTCTATATATCGTCCATCTTTTTTGTTGCTATCGTCCGCGCAGCACACTTCAGAAATCGGAAAATCAAGATTTTGTCATCTTTATCTTTTGAAACTTTTGATAAGATAAAGACCATTTGATAGTTTTAGTTTTAATATAAATTTAGTACTAATATGAACATCGTATATTTATACCCAGAAACTCGTTTACTTAACGTACACGATGTACTGAGCCTAAAAAATATCTTATAAAATCGCCCTATCAAACTTAGTTTCTGGTCCTGGTAAATATGTTATAGTAGCACTTGTTATATTAGTAGTTACCAGAAATCAAGAACAATCAAACTGTATAAAAATTATTTTCAAAGTCTGTAGACACTGAAAAAAAAAATCTCGATTGTCTTATTTCTAAAAAGAGCTGTACATGCTAAATCTCTCTCAGAATGGTAGAAGTACAACACAGAAAACTTTAAAATAGATGCACAGCACAGTGCGTCACAGAAACGAAATTCTCTATATAGCAAGATTTGAGTATAATCTTCAATTTAATACCAATTCAATTTCTGTGACAACGTGTGCTATGGGTAAATTTTCAGGATAAAGACACTAAAACATGTTAAAAACACGGAAATCGGCATACCGTCATGGATTAACAACGTCATAGATGACGTCACAGCACGTGCAAATTCCCGAACGTCGTATTTTTCTGAACTATCAAAGTTTGTCATTACTTTCATAAAGAAATAACATGAAATAAAACAATTTTAGAATCTAGGTTTGAACAGGGCCAATATCGGTAGTTTCTGAACCTACTCCTTTACCCCTCCCCCTAAGAAATACAACAATCCAATATGACTATCGATTGATGATTCCATATACAAGGAAAGAAGACGAATCTTGTTTTCTAATTTGATCCCCACTCTCTCTTTAACCTTTCATGTTCAATGTTAGGTGTGTGCTAAGAATTTGAAGGAAAATTCACTTCTTTTTTAGTATATAAAAACATGATACATCCTAAACAGGAATGTTTTGATCTTTTATTTTTCATAATTGTTAATATCATATTTCATGATGGAAGTTCCTAATTTTTCTGTCGTATACAGATTTTATTTTGTGAAGCGGGGCAAAATAAGCCTACTTGAAGTCAGTTTTACGTTTCAATGATTCAACTTAATATCTTTATGGATAGCACCGTTTCATTTATATATTGTCCACTAAACAGATAATCACCTGGTTATGGAAAGGGGTTTCCAACACACAGCCTGTGTTCATCTCAGTACATACAATTGTAATTTTTCATTAGGTCATGCATGTACATAACACGACAGCTCGATTCATATAGATATAATTCATTGATTCAGACAGTGATCAGACTTTATACCGATCATGATGCTGACGCAGTCCCAAGGTACATGTAAACAGAGTAACATCGTTTATACATACTCAGTAGACGGGGCTCCCATGAGTGAAGAAATCAGGCAATCGCTACGTGCTATTCCCACAAAAATGTATATTGACATTTTCTCTAAAATATCTAGGTTGAAATTATTATCATATCCATATCACTTGGCATGGAGACTGATAAAGTCCATTAATTAAGAAAGGTAATGCTCAAATATGTGAATCTTTTTTTTCCAGTAAGCTAGTGACTTGAGTGATTTAACAAAATCATCTTCAACAGCATCACTAACATTGTACAGTTATTCTTACTTAGCAGATCAAAAATAAAATGGCAAGGAATAAAACAAACTGGCTGTTAAAAATTAATAAAATTCTGTATGATTGTCAGCATTTTTTATAGTTAATTTAAAGCTGAAACCAGTTTTCGAATTAATTATGGTTCAAATTCTGTCACCTTAGGCTATGACTTAATGATTTAGGGGTATACACTCTAATCATTTCATCCCAACTACAGTCCGCCATTTCTCCTTGTTTATGAACACTAAAATCCAATCCATACACAAATTCTGAATGATGTTCTAAAATTTCCAGAGGTAGAGGTTGCAATGTGTCCCATATTCTAAAGAAAATCAAAGACAAAAACTGTAAATATCTAGAATAATATGTGCCCAGCTCAAATGGTTTTATAGAATGTATTTACATGTACCATACTGCTCTGTTAATCAAAGATGCAAACCTGTTAAATCAAATACATTGTCTTTCCGGAATTGTCTATATGTTTTAAAGTTTCTCCTTAAAAAGTATTTTATTTCAAAAATCATCCATTGTAGTACTTCATGTCAAGTTATATACAATCATGATATATTATGAAGATATTTTCTGAAAGTGTAAATTTATGTCTTATTCATGCGCTTAATAAGTGATCATACAAAGGTTACACTTTAGTCAATGAAAAGTAAGGAAAGTTTTAAAGATAGCACATACCTGACAGTAAAATCATATGAGCAAGAGGCTAAAATATTCCCGGCATAAGGTGAGGTCTGAAAAGAAACAAGGAATCTATACATGCATGCAACCTATTTTCGATAAATTAGGAGTGTAAGCTGTTCTCAATAAATGAGTACTGTAAATTGCTTTATTTTCGTCAGTACCAATTTTCGTCAATTCGTTGAAAATGACAATTTCGTCAGTACGTAAATTCGTCATCCAAGGGTCCCTAAAATATAAATTCGTCTGTTCAAATGCCAACCTAACATTCAGGTATAGACCGTATGCATTTGTTTTCACTGTTTATTTAACAATTATTGGTAAACAAACAGTTAGAGACATGTATACCACCTAGTTTGTTGTGAAAACATATCTTTTGGTAATTAGAAGTACAGTATGTGCGACTCTGTGCGCGTATTCAGTTTTCAATGATTTATCATTTGCTTGTCGTATTTACTCTTAAGATTCTATTTTTCCTTTCTACACTATATTTTGTCAGGAGTATTTATATTCGTCGAATCGTAATTTCGTCAAGGGACGCACTGACGAAAATGACGAAAATTGGTACTTGACAAATAAAAATCAATTTACAGTATGTTCTTTCATGAAAAGATAGCATCACCATTAAGCTATGGAGAGGTCTTACCATCTCTGCCCATACAGTGATACATATAATAAATAAATGTTCAACATATGAGACTCTTTTTATTCAAAAATTATTATAGACATGAGGAAATTCTATAGCAATTAAACTGATCAGAAACAGGTATTTTGACCATAACATGTTGACCTAAAATATGTGACATTGACATTGCAAGTGACCTTGACCTTAAATGGATGTTCAGGCTCATTATACCTGATCATCCTTGTAAATTGAGGCTTACATATCTTGAACCTGAAGACTAAGTCTGTACACTCTGTACAGTGACTTTGAGTTAAGCATACAAAGCAGAGGCTAAATCTCATAAAACATGTATTTGACATCAGAAAACATAAGCACTTCTTAAAGAAAAGACTGGATTTTTTTTACTCTCAGATATACATGTACAATACTACATGTATGTATGTTATGGGACACAGATAGGCACAATTTTTCAGATGAATAATTTGATTTTTAGTTTTTGTCTTTTTTATATACATGTAATAAAAAGAATAAATAGATGTAAACAAATTGTACTTGTCAGATAGACTGCTCAAACTCAAAATATCCCCAAGAAAGACCACCTCCATTATAAGACCACAAATCCACTGCATTTGGGGTGGTCTTATAAAGGGGGGGGGGGGGTACTGTACTACTTTATGAATTTATTTTTCATAATTGCAGTGTGTTACCATGTCACTAACCTTTACTCTTCTTACAGCATATTTGTGTCCACCCAACTCACATACAGGTGTTCTAGGATTACGTACATCCCAGCCCCGTACCATACAGTCTACGCTACCACTAAACAACATATTCTGCAAGAACCAGAAATTAACAAAAATATTTTTTAAAAAATCACTCGAGGTGTATTTCATTTCAGACACATGTTTGATCATGACAATTCTACTAACTTTCTTTAATGAAAATTCCGTTCATATTTCAGAATCTTGAGTAGTTTTATATAGCTTTTGAATATTTTGGGAAATCATAGAGCCTTGTGATTAATCATTACTCTCATTAATGATACTGTTTCCAATTTTTGCAACTTTCTTTGCATACCAAAGAGTAACATCATACTCAGTCAAAATTATGTTACAATGTCCGGTAACTTAATAAGTATAGTCACTTTGAGATTCAAGCACACAAACTAGGGGTCAGTAAACAATGATGCTAGCAACTTTACTACCACCTAATACATGTATGAAGGCAAGTGTATCAAATAATTTGGTCAATTGGTGACATTACATATATACATGTATGTACATGTACCTTTTATTTTGAACCAATCACATGTGAGAATGTATTTGTATCTAAATACATACCAGTATTTTGACCAATCACTAGCTAGTATATTATTCTGACCAATCATAGGCCAGTATACATACTTGATCATATTTTGACCAATCACAGGTGAGTATTTCTGCTTGATGAGCAGGTATCACAGTCTTAGCATAATCTGGACGGCGTACATCCCAAATTCTCAAGGTATGGTCACCTGTAAATCACAATAATATGTTGAACCAACATACCAGTAAAAAAAGTGAATTAACTACACTGTGAAAATGTAACAATCTATATAATCTGAACGTCCTGGAAAAATTTTCATGTAAAGGTATTAAAATATTTATTTAAATTTCAGCAAAGTATATACATTGTATCAATTTTTGTTAGTCAGATCACCATGATCTCATTTAAAAAGTACATTGATAGAGTATTGCTTAATCATTGAATCCTTTTTCATGATTGCGGATTGTTGTAAGTCTTACACATGATGTTAATTACCAATAATGCATATACACTTTAATTGTAAGATTACCTCATTTCATTAATTTTAATACATAAAGGTGTGGCTGAAATGAATTTTACCCTCCCTCAATTAAAAGTACATGTGTAACTCTTACGATTAAGGGTGAAACGTTTACTAAATTTCCTAAACGTGTACACGGACGGCTGTAAACGAAACGTAAACGTTTAAACGCTTCATTGTATTTCTAATGTGAAAAGTGATATCAACTAGTGTTCATTTGCAGACATGGTCATAAATTGACATAAATACGACTTGGTTATGCTTGACGAGATCAAATTCGCAACTTTAATACGACATGCTGATGTTTCGTACAGCAATAAAACTTTCAAAGATTCAAAAGTCAAACTGTTATTTTCAAATGTGTTTGAATTCAAAACTGCTAGTAAGTTATAAAAACAGTAACTCATGGAAGGTATGGGCGGAGAAAGAGACGAAGAAATAGACGGCAATGACGGAGAGTTAGAGACGGTTGTGGCGGTGTCAATTTTATAGGAGGTATCGGCTCTTTCTATAATAGGATTAGATTGATTCTAAGACAGATTTTCTTCCCGTTTTAAGCATTTGTTTAAAGTTTGTCCAGTGTGTTTGAATCAAGGATGCATACATAACTACGACAACACATACATGTACATTTCGTACATACGTTAAGGGAAGAATCTATTGACTGACTTCGCGACTTCAGGAAATCAATACAAGTATCGAGTTTTTTGAGTAATTACGATATTAAAGAATATCTTTTTATTGTATGTACAGTAATCCGTGTACACGTTTAGATATTATGTAAACGTTTACAGCCAAAAAACGAAACGGCTCCGTGTACACGTGTAAACGTTTCACCCTTACTTACGAGTCAAACAAACCTGAGGCAGAAGCAATGCATCCTGGGATATGTGGTGACCATCGCACACAGTAAACAATGGCCTCATGACCTACAAATGTGGATAATGACCTTGTTTGGAATATATCCCACTGAAAAAAAAAATTATGAAGAATAAATGGACTATGAAAACCAAGAAATTCTTAATATAGACAAAGGAAAAATACACAAGATGTACATGTTGTATTACATTTTTCACAATTTATTCTCACATTCTGAATGTTCTGATTACTTGTTGATGTATTTTAGGAGCAGATTGCAGACCCTGGCTGAAAATTTGTAACTCATTGATATTATGAAGTAAAAGACTTATCCACGTATATGTGTGGATGCATCAAACTTACTGTTTTGATAGTTTTATCCCAGGAACCACTAACTACCAAGTTGTCTGCCCTTGTTTGACTCCAGTGAACACTGTTTACCTGCAAGAGATAAAAGACCAACAGCTTTTTTAAAAATACTATGGATATTTCATACGCCAAAAGGCAGTTTGTCACCATTAATTGACACATTCAGAAAGTTTTAGGAGCCAAAGAGGTTCAACCTCACTATTTTTACATAAACTTCGCGAAAAAAATATTCGGCATTTTCGAAAACAAGAGTTGCTTCCCCTTTGGGACGGTATCTGACGTAGACTAATTGTGATGTCATCAAATTCTATGGAAACGGTCCCTAAACTCTGGGAAATGACGGTATAAAATTGACGTTACCATACCATTCTCCTGAAGTCATAATGGTTTTACGTCAGGTACCGTCTGACTGTCCGTCTCAAATGGGAAATAACTCTGTTTTACGTAAATGTCTAGGAGATACCAAATACCCCTTCTAGGTCAATCTATATATCATAACACTGACAAAAAGAAAGTCTCAATATCTATATGGTCCTCACCTCCTTTTGGTGCTCTTTCATGGCCTTGATGGGACCCTGTAATGTATGAAAAGTATGTAGAATGACTACAAAAAAGAAGTATAAACAATATTACCTTTGTGCAAAGCAGCTTAAATTTCATTCATATTTAAAAGACTTACATTACACATGTATTTCAATTTTCAAGCATGCAATGACATCTTCACATTGTCCATGGATTGTAATCAAGAACTTAATCACAACCTATTATCAGTGTGATGATGAGGCAATAAATATTTTTTTTTGTATTGAATCGAAGCTTGCGTTCTGCAATCGTGTTTTGTTTTTCGTGTTTTGGTGTTTGTGTCTTACAGTTGTTGGTTGTTGCATGTTTTTGTGTTTGTGTCTTGCTGCTGTTGTTTGTTGTTATAATTTTGGTATGACTGCCTTGTTGTTGTAGGTTGTTTGTATGTTTTGTTGTTGCATGTTTTGGTGTTTATGTTTTATTGTTATTGTTTCTTGTTGTATTTTTGGTAAAACTGTCTTGCTATTGTTTTTTCTTATGCTTTCTTGCTGCATGTTTTGGCATTTTTGTCTCGCTAATATTGTTTGTTGTTGTATTTTTGGTAAAACTGTTTGTTGTTGTAGGTTGTTTCTGTTTTGTTGTTGCATGTTTTGGTGTTTGTGTCTTGCTGTTATTGTTTGTTGTTGTATTTTTGGTGTAACTGTCTTGTTGTTGTAGGTTGTTTGTATGTTTTGTTGTTGCATGTTTTGGTGTTTGTGTCTTGCTGTTATTGTTTGTTGTTGTATTTTTGGTGTAACTGTCTTGTTGTTGTAAGTTGTTTCTGTTTTGTTGTTGCATGTTTTGGTGTTTGTGTCTTGCTGTTATTGTTTGTTCTTGTATTTTTGGCGTAACTGTCTTGTTGTTGTAGGTTGTTTCTGTTTTGTTGTTGCATGTTTTGGTGTTTGTGTCTTGCTGTTATTGTTTGTTGTTGTATTTTTGGTGTAACTGTCTTGTTGTTGTAGGTTGTTTCTGTTTTGTTGTTGCATGTTTTGGTGTTTGTGTCTTGCTGTTATTGTTTGTTGTTGTATTTTTGGTGTAACTGTCTTGTTGTTGTAGGTTGTTTGTATGTTTTGTTGTTGCATGTTTTGGTGTTTGTGTCTTGCTGTTGTTGTTTGTTGTTGTATTTTTGGTATGATTGCCTTGTTGTTGTAGGTTGTTGTATGTTTTGTTGTTGCATGTTTTAGTGTTTGCATTTCGCTGTTATTGTTTGTTGTTGTATTTTTGGTGTTTGTGTCTTGCTGTTGTTGTTTGTTGTTGTATTTTTGGTATAACTGTCTTGTTGTTGTCGGCTGTTTTTATGTTCTATTGTTGCATGTCTTGCTGTTTATGTTTTGTTGTTGTATGTTTTGGTGTTTGTGTCTTGTTGTTTATGTTTTGTTGTTGGATGTTTTGGTGTTTGTGTCTTGTTGTTTATGTTTGTTGTTGGATGTTTTGGTGTTGATGTTTTACTGCTGCAGGTTATTTTATGTATTGGTATCTTGATCTTGCTGTTGTTGTTTGTTATTGCATGTTTTTTGTCTTTAACTGACCTTTGGTTGTGTAGTATCCCACACCAGTATTTGCCCATCTCCTGCCCCTGTTACAAGAACATTTTCATTATTCTCTGCCCATGTGACATCAAACAACCCGTCATTCCAGTCGTACGCATGTATAGGCACCAAACCATTTGGTCCAATTTCCAACAAGAACAGGGTCCCACAACCTACCAATCATGAAAAATATCAAACATAATTTTTGAAGAAATTGTTTTTTAACTTCAATTTGAGTTATATTTAAAAATTTATGAAATTGATAATTGGAAATGTGCTTGTCAGCATTGACTCACGAGAATCATGAACACTCATTTCCATTTAATGAAGCAAAATCCACAATTATAGTAACTTAAACGTGACCTCATGCCTTTTGGACTTAAAATCAACAGACTTAGTTAATTCTTTAAGTTCAATTGCGGAAATACCTTCAGGTGCAGCTAAAAGTTTTTGAAGTGCATGCCAGATATAAATATGAAGCCGAAGGCTTCATCCGAGGTGCGCAGCACCGAGAGGGGGAGGGTGCAGGAGGGTGTCATCCCTCCTGCAGGTGGGGGTTCAGGGGCCTCCCCCGAGAAAATTTTCAAAATTTCAACCCAAATTCTTGCTTTCTAGGGTACATTTTTACAAAATTTAGACTATTTTTTCGTAAGAAATTATGCTTAATATATGGGTTACTGTCCTGTCCAACACTACTGCAAAGCATTCAGTTATGGCTTGAACATCTCTTTCAATGTTAAAATAGTCTCATTGACGTGGAAGAAGTGTTAGTAAACTCAAAAACACAAACGCTGAACACGTCACTGGAAAACCTCCCTTATCGATCATTTTGAATTTTCGGGGGAAAATGGAGGTAAACATACTAGATGTAACACCGACCCTCAAATGGTTTGTTATAAATTAAATATTTTGTCATTTTAAAATCATTTGGTTTGAAGTACCGCTGATGACTCATTTCCGAAACATTCATATTTGGTGCATCAAACTTCAGTTCATACAGACCTGCTATATGGTACCCTAAAGATTGTACCAAAAAAAATGACTGTTTTTTTTTTCTTTTTTTTTTTGCTAAAATGTGCAATTTTAGAGGAAATGACACATTATTTGAAGAAGAGAATGTAAAACTATGGGAGAAAATCTTGTGTGCTATTTTTCTAAAATTCCACTGAAAATATCTCTCTCTTTCTCTCCGATATCTAGTGCACATTTTTTTTTCTATTTCCGCGATGCATCACGCCATGGCGTGCTGGCGTATAGGCAGCTACCCTCCCTGCCATTTATACATATATATAAGCATATTGTAGGGAGGAAATTAACAACTGATATACTGGTAACTAAGAGATAACAACTACGTAGGTGTGAATTATTGTCCAATAATCCTCTAGATGATTTGCATGACCAATCAAATTAACATTGAACTGCAAAGCGATGAGGTGATAATTTGATTGGTTCATGTGATGAGGAGAATAACTGGACAATTAACCGTGGCAATTGTTATTTCTGTTCTTTTATATTCAGATTGTATCAGACAACTTGTATGCCGCTCACATAGCTGTATCTCATGTGCCTTCTCTGTAACACATTTGTGACATTACACGGCCAGGGTATGAGAGAAAATAATTTATCAAAATTGAGGAAATATCATGAAACCTGCTATGCCATAGTATTGAGAAGTTGCGCATGCTAGTCGTGTTGGAAAATAAGGTGAAAATTCTACGGAATAGCCGTGTCTATCCTTCGTTTGTAGTTGCAACATATTCCACCGATCTCATCGTTACAGTATTTGACCTTTGCGCACTCGCTGCGGATTATTTACGACATTAAAAACTTCTTTATCTGTATATAATAATTCAAATTTTCTATTGAAAAGATAAAACGTTCATATCATAGGGCTTTTTCATTAAGGATATACAAAAATCTATTTTGTAAATAGTAAACGTATATTTTTACGACTTCCATATTCGAGTCAAGTGCCCGCCATTTCTTTTTGAATAACGCTGATCAGCTGAATTTTACAGAATGTCAGCAGTACCGATTGATTCTATGCATTTTATGCCCTCAGATGTGGCAAGATTAGTGCTAGGTAATCATACAAAACAAGTTTTACTATTTATTCTAAGTAAACAAGCAGATATCCCGGTTTGGATGTAGTTTTAAAAAATGATTTTTTGTTTGTGAACTTTAATTTTCAAAACTTGTGCATCAAATTTTGACAGCACTGTCTAGAACCCTTTGCTTATACTTCTACAAACTTTCAATAAAATGTCAGTTGTATGAGGCAACTTGGGTGTGAATCACCTGAGGTAGATGCAGGTACCCAGCCCGGTACTCGGGGCAGGTTGGATCCAAAGCTAATTGGGCTATATCCCAATGGAGAGGATGAGATGGCCGAGTGGATAAGGCATTCGATTCACACGCAGACGACCAGGTTTCGTATCCCGATGCGGTCATATGAGTGTTGAAAGTCATATCCATTTGTCAGGTCGGGGAAACGGCAAATCTAGCTATTAAAGCTAGATCTAGCTTTTAAAGCTCGTTCTAGCTTTAAAATGGACCAAATTGAGCAGTTTTATTTAGAATGTGTGAAAACGAAGACGTTGCGCACTTGCGCCTCGACGGATATCGTAATGTTTACGTACGAAAACGAACATTGGATCTTAAAATCGGAAACTCAGCGTTGCATTTGCGAGTGCAGCTGCACATGTGCATTCATGGAAAAGGTAAATATTCACTTGTTTACATCTTAAATGACTTACCTTTGTAGATTTAATGTCCTATTTATTTAAAAGAATGTTTTTGACTTGCAAATCCGCCATTTTTAATTTACCGATCTAAGTGGATTCACTGTTTGCAAGAGAAAAGATCAACTAGCAGACGGATATGCATTATTCCGGTATAAAAGTAGGATCGTCGAAGACATATTTCACCTGATATAAATGCTTTTAAAAATTCGATAATTTCCATTTTAAATCCTTATTTTGTTTTTGATATACATAACTTGCATGTAATTGTTCAAAACATGAAAATAAAATGAAAAAAATCAATTTTTAAAAGATTTAATTAAAAAGCAAAAACGGGACCAACATCCTACTTTTATACCGGAATAATGCATATCCGTCTGCTAGTTGATCTTTTTTCTTGCAAACAGTGAATCCACTTAGATCGTCAAATTAAAAACGGCGGATTTGCAAGTCAAAAACATTCTTTTAAATAAATAGGACATTAAATCTACAAAGGTAAGTCATTTAAGGTGTAAACAAGTGAATATTTACCTTTTCCTTGAATGCACATGTGCAGCTGCACTCGTAAATGCAACGCTGAGTTTCCGATTTTAAGATCCAGTGTTCGTTTTCGTACGTAAACATTACGATATCCGTTGAGGCGCAAGTGCGCAACGTCTTCGTTTTCACACATTCTAAATAAAACTGCTCAATTTGGTCCATTTTAAAGCTAGAACGAGCTTTAAAAGCTAGATCTAGCTTTAATAGCTAGATTTGCCGTTTCCCCGACCTGTTTGTTCGTCCCTACCGAGTCTCCTGACCAGGGCAGTGTTCCCGCTAGGCCAAAATAGAAGGGCGCCGCGCCCTTGATGCCCTTCCTTGTGCCCTTGATGCCCTTCCTTGCGCCCTTGATGCCCTTTTGTTGCGCCCTTGATGCCCTATTGTTGCGCCCTTGATGCCCTCCCGTTTTCCTCTTGTTGCCCTTCTCGATCTGCCCTTCAAGTTTCGATTATGTTGTCCGTTTGTGGTAATTTATGCATTACCGTCTTAAATATGTACTTTGCTTAATTGAATTGTTTGTACAACCATTAAGCACCTTTACTATTAGCATGATTAGCACAAGCGACTGCCTAATTAAGATGTTTTGATTAAATACGCAGGTATACTTGTACAACTGGAAGATAGGTTTTATCGATCGCGCGCAAGATTTATTTCTAAAAAAAAATTCTGAATTTCACTTCATATTTTGACGTTTTTTAAAGTTGACCGCACAGTGCACAACAACTACCGGTGACAGCATGACTTCCAGAAAACGTTAGCAAAGATTGAGAATGAAAAGTCAAAAATTGCAAAGCAATCTAGCTATAACTTCATTGTTAAATTGCGCCAATATAGCCTCGAGTCGTTAACAACGGCTCGCGACATATATACATGTGAATCCGTCTTGATGAATTTATACTGTTTAATTTCTGATGTTAATGATGACATTTTACATGTTCATTGTATCTATGCTTTCCGTCTCAAAACTTATAAGTTCCCAAGCTAAGACGGACAACTATTATATACGAGTATTTGCGTGGGTCCGTTTAGAAATCGTCGATAAGTTTATCTATCGTCTATTTTTAGTCACTTAATTTTTAATGCACTAAATACGAGTAGAACCAAAGTCTTTTTGACCGCGGAAATTGCTCTCACAAAACACGTACCGACGTAATTCACGGTCTATCAGCGTCAATACTTTCAAAGATATTCAATATACAAAATAATCATGACCATAAACAGATAAGTACGCGAAAGAAATTAAGAATATACATAGACGAATATACATTGTTACGCAGATGGCTACCGAAGTCTCCAAAAAACAGGTAACACAAAAGAGGAATTTTATAAAACGGAAAACCAAGGACGCTGGTTTCGTTGTACAGTGTACAGGGGATGACAGAGTCAGTTGCATCATAACATTTATGCTTCTGTAAATGGTCACTATAGGAAAGTAGTCTCAGACAACAGTGCATACAGTACTGCAACCCACTTGTTTGACAATTCTATCCTATCCTATCCACCATCCTACTTCCTACATCCACCTCCTATCCACTCTATCCTATCCTATCCTATCCTATCCCATTCTATCCTATCCTATCCTATCCTATCCACCTCATTCAAATTTATTTCTATCCAATCCTATCCTACATCCTATCCTACATCCTATCCTATCCTACATCCTATCTTATCCTATCCTACATCCTATCCCACATCCTATCCTATCCTATCCACCTTTATCTACTTCTCATCACCTTTAGCGATATTATGATTAAAACTAAATGACTTGATACAAAGTCATGCATAAGTAGTAAATTATCTGTAATTATTGCTGGGGTTTTTTTTTTGGATTTTATAAAAATGAAAAATATTTAGATGATTGAATACCATGTTTGCATTTGCTGTGAAAGAAACATAAATATAACATTCAAACCTCCAAGTTTGTTTTTTATTGAAATAAAATTTATATTACCCATTAAGTCAAGTGAAATTTTTCAATGGAAATTTTCGAATTTAATTAAATAAGTATGGTTGTCTCCTAATAACTTAAAAATTAAAAAAGAAAGATTAGCTTGAAGAACGAGGTGGATAGGATGTAGGATAGGATAGGATGTAGGATAGGATAGGATGTAGGATAGGATAGGATGTAGGATAGGATAGGATAGAAATGGTTAGGATTGAGGTGGATAGGATTGAGGTGGATAGGATAGGATAGGATAGGATGGGATAGGATAGGATAGGATAGGATAAGATTCTACCCACTTTCTATCCTACATCCTGCATCCTATCCTATCCATTTTTTTGTCAAACAAGTGGGTTGCAGGACTGTAGCAAGTACATGTATTACAGACTGAAACAATAAAACTTGCATGTGAAATTATGATTATGTTTGTACTTTAATTTGGTTAATGAAGATGCACTGCAAAAGAAATTAAGTGCCATATTTGCAAAAAAAAGCTTATGCCTTATAAAATATTAGTGTTGTAACGATTATCGCCGACATCGGCGACATCATCGCTAATACCCTTCGATTTCGATTAATCGATTATGTTTTCAAGAATCGATTATAATCGGAAATATACAACTTAGAAAAGAATGACATAGTTCTCGGTCGAATACGCGTATAACAAGTACGAATAAAACGAAAGTAGATTGACGATCGTTACCACGAGTTAAAGTAACGGTCGTAGCGTAAATAATTCGAAAAGAATACACTTTCTAAGGCATAAAATGGGTGGAATTAGGATTCTCATTGAATTGAATAGTAATGACAAGTACTCCAATAGAAAATTTCAACGTCAGATGCGATACGTCAATATCTACTGTACTCGTCTAGAAAAAAAACCAATTTTTACGCCGAACTCCAGAGCTTTGTAGGAAGGACAAGGCCAGGTCAGTGATGTTTACAGTACTGTTAGCCTAAACTCCATGAAGATATTGTTTGATTCCACGTTGAATGAGCAAAAACCTTTCTCTTGGGTCGAATGGACCCCTCCCCCAAACTCTGCATCTGCCGTTTAAAGTTGCCGACTATTAACTATTACAATCACATATTTGTTTTGGCTCCATTTGACAAAATATTTCATTTACTAGACAGGATTTTATCATTCTGTGGTTGGACTTCTCTCTAGACATTTTATTATGTATATTAGCATAAAATTTAGTGAAGTTTTATCATTACTTGTCATATTCTTTTCTGTAAAAGCAAGTGAAATTTATTTCCGATTAAATCGAAATAATCGATTAAAATCCTCTCCGATTATAAACCGATAATCGATTATGAAATTTGTCCGATTATACAACACTATAAAATATACTCTCCTTTGACTTCATAATGCAAAAATGTGTCCTCCCTTGCTTACAGCACGCCTATAAATGTGCCCACCCTTGCGCCCCCCCCCCCCCCGCACGTGCATGATGTGCCCTCTTTGGCCCATCGCACACAGAAGTGCCCTACCTGGCGCCCTGCCCTTTTTGTTTTCTAGCTGGAACACTGCAGGGGGACTATAAAGGGCCTGGTTGGGTATCCACGTTCATGCTGCGGCAAAGGTATCCAGGTGTGATGGCACCTTATATAAGCCAGTGGAAATATGGACCATCCAAGCAGTACACTATACAACCCTCCTGCATACATGCATACACAAATGGAGGGTGGGCATGAAATGGGGTTGCACTCCGCCCCTTAAATGATAGAAGAGGCTATGAGGCACACCAAAAGGGAACAGCCTGGCTAGAGCACTCTGTAACGGGCAGTTGGCGAATGAGTTCCCTGCAACACATGTAACATCAATACAGCCAACTGACCCAATAGAGGGTTGCCAGGTGCCCAAAAAGAAAGAAGAAGGAGCTATATGTCCCGATCAAGGCATAATATTATGTCCCGTTCAGGCTCTTTTCATCTTTTTATGCCCCCAGAATCAAAGATTCGGGGGCATATAGTTTTTGGCCTGTCCGTCTGTTTGTCTGTTTATCTGTTTGTCTGTTTGTCTGTCTGTTTGTCCGAAAAACTTTAACATTGGGCATAACTTTTGAATGGGAAGTGATAGGGCTTTCATATTTCACAAGTGTATTCCTTGTGACAAGACCTTTCCATTGATACCAAAATTTTTGACCTCGTGACCTTGACCTTTGACCTACTTTTCAAAAACTTTAATATTTGGCATAACTTTTGAATGGTAAGTGATAGGGCTTTCATATTTCATATGTGTATTCCTTGTGACAAGACCTTTCCATTGATACCAAAATTTTTGACCTCGTGACCTTGACCTTTGACCTTTTAACCCAGTGACCTCACATACATGTACTTAACAGAAAATAGTGTTCATACTAACAAAGATGCCACCGGGGGCATTCGTGTTTCACAAACACAGGCTTTATTAAATATTATTTACTAACCAATGAATATGCTAGGTCTGTAATAGGGCTGTCACGATTCACCGCGGTTCTCGATTCACTGCGGTTCTCGATTCACCGCGGTTCTTGACGACGGTTCGATACACGATATGAGGAGAGGCCGTATCGTTGATTCACGGTTCTTTTTATGCCCCCGGAATCAAAGATTCGGGGGCATATAGTTTTTGGCCTGTCCGTCTGTTTGTCTGTTTATCTGTTTGTCTGTCTGTTTGTCCGAAAAACTTTAACATTGGACATAACTTTTGTATGGGAAGTGATAGGGCTTTCATATTTCACATGTGTATTCCTTGTGACAAGACCTTTCCATTGATACCAAAATTTTTGACCTCGTGACCTTGACCTTGACCTTTGACCTACTTTTCAAAAACTTTAACATTGGGCATAACGTTTGAATGGGAAGTGATAGGGCTTTCATATTTCACATGTGTATTCCTTGTGACAAGACCTTTCCATTGATACCAAAATTTTTGACCTCGTGACCTTGACCTTGACCTTTGACCTACTTTTCAAAAACTTTAACATTGGGCATAACGTTTGAATGGGAAGTGATAGGGCTTTCATATTTCACATGTGTATTCCTTGTGACAAGACCTTTCCATTGATACCAAAATTTTTGACTTCGTGACCTTGACCTTGACCTTTGACCTACTTTTCAAAAACTTTAACATTGGGCATAACGTTTGAATGGGAAGTGATAGGGCTTTCATATTTCACATGTGTATTCCTTGTGACAAGACCTTTCCATTGATACCAAAATTTTTGACCTCGTGACCTTGACCTTGACCTTTGACCTACTTTTCAAAAACTTTAACATTTGGCATAACTTTTGAATGGTAAGTGATAGGGCTTTCATATTTCATATGTGTATTCCTTGTGACAAGACCTTTCCATTGATACCAAAATTTTTGACCTCGTGACCTTGACCTTTGACCTTTTAACCCAGTGACCTCACATACATGTACTTAACAGAAAATAGTGTTCATACTAACAAAGATGCCACCGGGGGCATTCATGTTTCACAAACACAGGCTTTATTCAGCATTAACTTTAATCTTTAAAAAATCAACATTGCGACGCCCGCCGCCGGGTCGTCAAAGATAACTTTAAAAGACGCTCCTTTATATCATTATACATGTACATGTATCAGCGATTGGGAAGGCCACGCGCCCTGCGACATATAGTCCCTTTCTGATAAAAAATGGCCCATAAAATCGGCAACTTGCTTCGCCATGCTGTGCATTATTCTATTATGTCCATGTTTGGTTTCCAAATCTATCGAACGTACATGTAGTTCTACACCAGTAGCAGTAACGTGTGGATCACAGCTTACTTTACATGGCCAGTTCACCCGAATTATGATACAATATTGATTTTTCTCCGACATTCTTTTTTATTCTCGTTCTCTATTTATTGGAAATGGTAAAATTGGGAATTTCACGACTAAATATGTGCAAACATCTGATGTATTATGCAAACATTGTAAGCAAAGCTTTTCGAAAATTGATTATTTTTGGAATGGCCCTTTCGTGAAGAAAATGGCCCATTGATTTTGATAGTCCAATTGAGCTGCAAGTTTGCCTTCCCAATCACTGTGATATTGTTTTATATATTGCTGAGTTTTGTACTATTTCCCAGTTTTCTATAGTCAAATTACAATAATTCTCAAAGCATTCAAGTTATGAATATCTTAATTTGTTGTTGTTAAACTTGTTTAATTAAAATATCTGACAATTTACAGAAATGCCTTCATATCTACATAAAATATGATGTATCGTGATACGAATCATATCATAAGTAAATATCGTGATACATATTGTATCGTGAGCTTAGCGTATCGTGACAGCCCTATTCTGTAACGATTAACCAAAAAGTGGGTTAACCGCGGTTCAAAATCTCGCGGTTCGATTGGGTTCGGAATTTCCAGATTTCGATTCGTTTTTTTCTTCTTTTTTATCCCTTGATTTTCTCTGAAATAACGAACGTTTTGATTGGTCTTCTCTGACGACACGACCAATCATATTCTGCCTTCTGTGGTAGACTTCTTAGATCTTAGTAATGGCAACCCAGACATCAAAACAGAGGTCCCAGGCGATCATTTTGATTGTTTGAAAGTCGGAGGGTGGTCTATTACCGTTTGCAAATTTGCAAAGCTGAATTTAAGTATTCGACTTGTTCTACTTCGGCAATGTCGGAACAAATTAACTGAAAACGTGCATGGCATCGTCCTGAAGAGAAGCAGGCCAAGTATGACCTGGTCTACTCACATTCAGAAACTTCGCAAAATTAAACAAGTTCAGGGTAAGCATATGGTAAGCCAACAGGCTACTCAGATTACAGAACAGATACACGATTGAAAATTTGGTTATATTATATGATTCGTGAAACCTTACCAGTACATGTATATCACTAAACAGTTTTAAACTTGTCCATATTTTGACTGTATTTGTGTATTTGTGAAATTTATATAGCAATTAATGTAATTTGAAAGCAATTTCAGTGCACATTATTAGACCACTAAAAATTCTAATTGAGTTAGAATATGATTTTGTATCATTTTGATATCAAGATTACTTTGTCACATGAACACAATAGTGGAAAACTCCTAACAAACTGGTAATAATACCTTGAAAATGTACTCTGCTTTAAACCGAATCGAAAACGAAAGAACTGAGGTTCATAATGTGCGAAATAAAGTTAAATGTGAAAGTAGTGGTGTAAATATGTGATGGTTCGGGTATCATGCCGGGTTAGCTCGGTCGGTAAGAGTGTCTTCCATGTAAGCAGAAAGTCTTGGGTTCGATTCTCGGACTGGCTACATTTTCCATTCCGCCTGTCACAGTATTTGGTGCCATGATCTGTGAGGTTTCCAGTTAACAACTTTGGGAAACCTAAAAATTTGGCGGGTTGGAGTGTGAAGGTTCGGATATCGTGCCCGGTTAGCACAGTAGGTAAGAGCGTCTGCCCAGTAAGCAGAAGGTCTGGGGTTCGATTCCCGGACTGGCCTCATTTTCCATTCCGCCTGTCACAGTATTTGGTGCCATGAGAGTGAACCTCATGAGTTGCTTGTGGTTTAGGGCAACTATAGGGAAGAACCAGGGATTTATTTGTCTTTCTTTGTGAGGTTTCCCATTAACAACTTTGGGAAACCTGAAAATTTGGCGGGTTGGAGAGTGAAGGTTCGGGTATCGTGCCCGGTTAGCTCAGTAGGTAAAAGCGTCTGCCCTGTAAGCAGAAGGTCTCGGGTTCGATTCCTGGACTGGCCACATTTTCCATTCCGCCTGTCACAAATAGTTACAGTGCATCAAAGACGTTGCTGTGATGGGTCCAAAAGAAAACATAATTGATAATCAATCACATCTTCTGTCACATTTAAAATAACAGGTCCCCTCACCCTACAGGTTTTTCTCCAATCAAAACACGCCTTTTAGCAGGCTCTGACCTACCGGTACATGTATAGGCATTTATAAAGCATCCTTTGAATAAAACAATTTTAATGCATATTAAAGGTATTAATATGAATAAAAAAATTCTGAAGTTTTAGCTTTCTGCTGTTCAGGGTTTCGGAGTTATTCAAGATACATGTATATGCATGTATGCCAGGCTTGAAAAAAGGCGCCAAAATTCGCATTTTGATTTTCTAGTTTTTCTCTTTTATTCCGTTCTCAGATGAAAGCGTCCAGTTTTATGTACATGAATTCACTTATTTCAAATTCTTTATTGAAAGAAGAACACATTTTACGCAAATTTGATACAGTTGTAAGGTCTTTATAGCATTTATGAGAAATTTAGGACCCCTACCCCCTTCATAGGACGTATTTTCCTATGTGTGTGTGAACTCGCAATAATTATGAGAAATTCACTGATAATGTATTTAAATGTTAAAATAATCGTTTCTAAAGAAATAAAAAGTCATTTTATCATGTTTATGCAGAAAATGAAGAAATAAAATCATCCGATTTTAATTTTTACGTCTTTCCGAGTTGCAATATCATACAAAGTTTTGCCCTTAGCACCGCAGAGGATGCTTTTATGAATCTCCAGTGAATAATTTTTAGAAATAATTTGTTTTTGATGTTCAACTAGATGTTCATACATAAAAGAACAGTTTTAATGCATATTTGCCCTTACAGAGTCTGAAGAATGTGTTGAATGAGAAAAATAATGAGAACGCAAACATTACGCTTTTGGTTGGAAATTCCAATTTACCCATATATTCACTTATATACATAATTTTTAGCTCGCCGGGACGAATGTCCGGAGAGCTATTGTCATACCCCCGGTGTCGGCGTTGGCGTTGGCGTCTGCGTCTGCGTGCGCGTGCACAAAAACTTTAACCTTGCTTATAACTTTTAAACCAATACAGATTGGGCTTTGATATTTCACATGTGTATTCCTTGTGACAAGACGTTTCCATGGATACCAAAATTTTTGACCTTGTGACCTTGACCTTGGAGATTGACCTACTTTTGAAAAACTTTAACCTTGGCCATATTTTTTGAATGGTAAGTGATAGGGCTTTGATATTTCACATGTGTATTCCTTGTGACAAGATGTTTCCATGGATACCAAAAATTTTGACCTTGTGACCTTGACCTTGGAGATGATTGACCTACTTTTGAAAAACTTTAACCTTGGCCATATTTTTTGAATGGTATGTGATAGGGCTTTGATATTTCACATGTGTATTCCTTGTGACAAGACGTTTCCATGGATACCAAAATTTTTGACCTTGTGACCTTGACCTTGGAGATGATTGACCTACTTTTGAAAAACTTTAACCTTGGCCATATTTTTTGAATGGTAAGTGATAGGGCTTTGATATTTCACATGTGTATTCCTTGTGACAAGACGTTTCCATGGATACCAAAATTTTTGACCTTGTGACCTTGACCTTGGAGATAATTGACCTACTTTTGAAAAACTTTAACCTTGGCCATATTTTTTGAATGGTAAGTGATAGGGCTTTGATATTTCACATGTGTATTCCTTGTGACAAGACGTTTCCATGGATACCAAAATTTTTGACCTTGTGACCTTGACCTTGGAGATGATTGACCTACTTTTGAAAAACTTTAACCTTGGCCATATTTTTTGATTGGTAAGTTATAGGGCTTTGATATTTCACATGTGTATTCCTTGTGACAAGACGTTTCCATGGATACAAAAATTTTTGACCTTGTGACCTTGACCTTGGAGATTGACCTACTTTTGAAAAACTTTAACCTTGGCCATATTTTTTGAATGGTAAGTGATAGGGCTTTGATATTTCACATGTGTATTCCTTGTGACAAGATGTTTCCATGGATACCAAAATTTTTGACCTTGTGACCTTGACCTTGGAGATGATTGACCTAATTTTGAAAAACTTTAACCTTGGCCATATTTTTTGAATGGTAAGTGATAGGGCTTTGATATTTCACATGTGTATTCCTTGTGACAAGACGTTTCCATGGATACCAAAATTTTTGACCTTGTGACCTTGACCTTGGAGATGATTGACCTACTTTTGAAAAACTTTAACCTTGGCCATATTTTTTGATTGGTAAGTGATAGGGCTTTGATATTTCACATGTGTATTCCTTGTGACAAGACGTTTCCATGGATACAAAATTTTTGACCTTGTGACCTTGACCTTGGATATTGACCTACTTTTGAAAAACTTTAACCTTGGCCATATTTTTTGAATGGTAAGTGATAGGGCTTTGATATTTCACATGTGTATTCCTTGTGACAAGATGTTTCCATGGATACCAAAATTTTTGACCTTGTGACCTTGACCTTGGAGATGATTGACCTACTTTTGAAAAACTTTAACCTTGGCCATATTTTTTGATTGGTAAGTGATAGGGCTTTGATATTTCACATGTGTATTCCTTGTGACAAGACGTTTCCATGGATACCAAAATTTTTGACCTTGTGACCTTGACCTTGGAGATGATTGACCTAATTTTGAAAAACTTTAACCTTGGCCATATTTTTTGATTGGTAAGTGATAGGGCTTTGATATTTCACATGTGCATTCCTTGTGATAAGAACTTTTTTATTGTTGTTGTTGCAATTTACATATGGTTGCCACCGGCGAGCTATGTTGTCATTCTGACAAGTCTGGTTCTATGAAAAGGGTTTAATTTGATTCTTTTCAACTTTAAAATGTAGAAAAGTATAGAAAAGGAATGAAAAACATAGAAACACGACGCTAACAGTGAGCATGGTGAGTGACACAAGGCCGATGTTGATATTTTGCATTTATTTGGGAAAAGCACGCTGCTCCCTCTAGGTCAGCATCCACTAAATCATTTTCCATAGGCCATGATGTTAATAAAATGCTGTGTAGCTTCTATACCAACATTGATGGCCATGCATGTTATAACTTATATACGGATTTGTTCATTGATTCAAGCTTTATTTGAAACTAAATAATAAAATATAGCATGACCGGTTCTTTTTCGTGCTGCTTCGGTCACAAGGTACCCTGCAGTGAATTTTCAAAAGTTCCCGCCCCCGTCCTCTTTAGCGGATCAGAAGCTAGGGAAAAAATCTGGGCATCAACATTTTAATTACAATTATTTTTTACTTAAATATATATCATTTTCAAACAATAAACCAGAAGAAAAGATAATTGATAACTAATCACATCTTTTGTCACATTTAAAATAAGGCCCCCTCACCCTACAGGTTTTTCTCCAATCAAAACACGCCTTTTAGCGTACTCTGACCAACGCGAATCAGAAATACATTTTGTATTGAATGAGACTGTTAATCTAGAAGATTTTGCTGGATTTCATTTGAATACAGGTATGCTGTTGCAAAATGTACAAAGCCAATCGGTCTACGTTGAAATGAATTGACGTGGCCCGACCAAAATTCACGTAGCATTTAGCTACCGGGCCATGGTTTTTCGCGCACACTTGGTCGTTAGATTTGAATGATATAAGAGTGTTACGGAGTGATGTAAAGGGCTAACAAAATAGCTCCGTCATTTAACACTCTGAACTATTGGAGGATCATAATCCGCAACATTGTTCCTTCCTTTCTTTGGAGGCTGGTGGTGTACACGTAAATTAGTGTTGGGAATCGGATTGAGTAATCAAAATCCATTAATCGGATAAGCCTTTCGATTGATTATCGATTATAATCGGTTTTTATGATACACTGCAAAACTCTAAAATATTTCATGATAACTTAATTTATTTCTATGAAAACTCGGCAAAATATTTCATACGAGTAAGCACACTGACCCAAGTCAAACATACTGTATATGTACCTGTATATCAGTTGACTTAAATTATTAGTACGACGTATGAACTGTTTCTCTAGCAACATACAAAAAATGTACGGTTTAATGATGCAAATACTAATTTCATTCTTATAATGTTCTATATTTACCGATTATAATGGATTGTCAAAATATTAATGGATTATTGTAATCATCGAAAATCGGCACAACACAAACGTAAATTGCACTCTTTTCTTCATCAGGAAGTGGTGGTGTCGCTGCTATTGTGTGATTGAACACATGCACTGCCATTGTTCACCTCGTTGCCAGTGAATTAACACGGCGTTAACATCCTTACCAAGGATCAAGCCACGGTTGTTGGATTTGAATTCAAGAGCAATACTGAGTGAGCTAAAGGGTCAACCCTAGGGTGAAGTCATGTATATATATTTTTTTTTTTTTTCTTTCTCAGGGTATCTGCTGACCAAGAAGTATGTAAAGACGTACAAGATGTTAATTCATGAGTGTAAATACCTAGAAGAGTACCTATCATTGAAACGTAAAGGAATGAATCCTCCCCTAACGGTGTATGGGCTGGACTTAGAAAAACTACTAGATGATTACGCTGCACTCAAGGCTGCAGGTATATTTATAACAATTCATAACAAAACATATAACAAGATAGCAAAATTCACTTCATAGCAAAATTCACTTCATTCATGTTACAAAAAAATGTTCAGCAGGACTTCAAAACAATCCTACATGTACTATGATGTAGTCTATGAATTTATGATATTCATTGCCCAGTCTGCAGTACCTGTCAATAAGCGTTTTAAATGTAGGCGATTATAATTATATATAATTCATAATGACAATTCTGGTTATATTTATACAATAGAAGCAATTCTAGTTTAAAGATTGACATTGTCTGTCTGTCTGTCCATTAATATTTTTGTTAAAGTTTCTGGTTTAGCAAAATCTCAGAAACTTTATAAAAAAAAAACATATTATGATAATAGGTTGCCCATGAGAAAACCTTTCAGTTTATGCTATAATAATTGACCTAGTGACCTTGACCATATTGACCTTGGACTTGTGCTTTTATTACTGATAAAAACTTTGCAATCCAGCCATGTAATCTTTTAATAGTGGTACATGTAGTTCAATACTACATGTACATGTGTCAAATGCACTAACACTTCTAATTTTCTTTGATGGTAGTATTTCAAAAAAGATGTTTAAAGGATAGTGTGATAGACATGATAGATTATCAAATCCAAGAGATACATGTAAATAGGCAGGTTCATGTCTCGTAGAAATCTTATGTTATGAATTTTTTTTTTCTCAGGATGATGGAACTTACTCTAATATTATGTTTTTATGTATTGTTTCAAACACAGAACACCAGAGATATGATATTGGCACAGATTCCCTATGGAAGCAATTCGACATTCTCACGGAATCCCTGAAAGCCAAGACTTCCGCAAGGCAGTTAAAAATGCAGGGAGACAACCAAAGCACCCGCATGCGACGAATGTTGGCTGACAATAGAAAAAAACTTCATCTCAGAAAGCAGTTACGGAGTGTTCAAAATAGACTCAAAGACAGTCATGTGTCACCAGACTCTAACAGCAAAAGTCCTGAAACAGCACAGAGGAAATCGGTTAATTTTGTAACGGCACATAGCGAAGAAGATGTGGACAATATAGGGAGCACAGATGATGCGACCATGGATGATTCCATAGTCGTCAGGAGTTTTAATGATACGTTCACCACTTGTACTGATTCAGAAGTCATGGAGGTGAGCGCAGCAAGTCCCCTAGCCACTACGATTACTAATGTCACGATTTCTCCTGCCGTTAATTCCCTAGCCACCGATTCTCGAGGTTTTACCACTGTACAGGATCAGAGTATTTCTCATCCGCCTACAATTTTGGAATCGCAGGATTCCCAAGAAGAAGAGGAACACTCTTATTCCTCTAAGGATAGCCAGTTTCAGCATAGTATTGTTGTGAATCAGGTAGAAAGAACAGAAGCACCTGTGTTAGATCCTGATAAAAGTAGCCCAACCAACATAGATGGCAACAAATCGACCGAGAATGAGAATCAGACAAGTGAAAAACTGTCCAGTACGGCATCTAGGTCAACAGGAAGGAGGAGAAGAGGGAGGGGCAAAAATTCTAAGACAGACACACCCACAACTGGAGACACTGAAAACCGGAGGGTCACTAGAAGTGCAAAAAAGAATTTACAATTTCCCTCAGTAGAGACACCATGTCTTCAGAGTGCCGATACATCTACAGATGATATGCAATCGAAAAAAGACGATAAAAAATCAAAGAAGTCACCTCCTCAAAATGTACTTGCTGTGGCAAAAAACACTGTTTCAGCACCTGGAATTTCATTAAACCAAACAAACCAAATCTGTGATATACATGTAAATTCAAACATCTCTAGTGATAAGACAAATTCAGGAACAAGTATCGTTGGTCAGGAAATGTCTTTAAATGTACCAGTATCGAATATTGAATCAAGTAGACAGTCGAATCAAACCTCAAATTCACTCATACCTCTGCATTCAAATTCAGAGTTAATAGACCATACAGGTGACATGTTACGAGTTACTGAACCATGTAGTGCGACAAATGTAGGTAGTGACATTAGTGTGAAGGAAAAGAAGGAATCGAATAGTGGAAGTGCAGAAAATGGTCCGGAAGCCGTTACAAGCTGTGGTGATGGGACACGTGTAAAAATTACCCAGAATGTTATGTCTGGGTCAGAGCCGAATACTGATCATCTTAACAAAAGGAAAAGGTAAGTAAATTAAACGTGTTTGCTTTGTGTGATTTCTTTATCTACATCTTCGCAGATTTTAAAATGAAATACTAAAATTTACATCATGGTATTTCATCATGTTCATGCACACTGGCTAAGATCATCTTTCAACTGAAGATATTGTAATTTGTAAAATGTATGTACAGTAATAATTCATTTTGAACATGATTGTTCATTTAGATGTTGATGTCTTTGACTCAAGGTCATATTTCTAAGGTCAAGGCATCTAGATGTAATCAAGCAAATTAAGTTGAAGTAATTTGAATTGAAATTTTAGCATTTGAATTGGATTTCTATACCTTCTACATAGTATATTATGTCATAACAATATTTATCATCATGATCAATCATGTATAAATACTCATATTCATGGATTCTTTCAGAAATCTGAGGAAAAAACAAGGCTCTGGGAAATTTGGAGATAGAAAAAATCTGCTACAAAACGAGAATAGCAACGACACAGAAGAGGGCTCGAGGATGTCGTCTGTCTACGACACTAATATTCCAGTAAGTGAAATAAAACAAGAAAGTCTGTCTACGACAGTAATAATCCAGAAGGTTAAATGAAATGAAGAAAATTCATCAGAATTCTTTTTTTGTCAAAGAAGACATTGTAATGTGCTACATTTTATAAACATGATAAAAGGTTACTCATGTACATGTATCTCGTAAAGATAATAGATTTATATGTAACACTTTTGAAATATATTATAAAGTTTTATGAAGTACAAACATACATGCACAAAATACAAACAAGCTTTAAAATTTTTTTGCGGTTTTGGAATCTTGTCCCTGTTGTAAAGTTAGTTCAGTGTGTCTAAAAATGAATATGAACCTAACTAGAAATAGGAAAATCAATCGAATATCAAACTGAACAGAAAGAATCAAACAAAATCAAATTGCAGTGAATCATTTCAGCTCTACACATGACAATATTTGTATTTTCATTCTTTTCTTTTCTTTTCAGACTTTCTACGAGCAGATTTTGAATAATCCTCTCCTTCATGAGAAATTAGCTGAAAACATCAATAAACAACTCCTCAACAACTCGCTAAACAAGTCCAAGGATCGCTCTACCCATAATGCCTCAGTGGACACGTCCGCAGGGCCATCACAGCTGAACGAGAGCGTGGTGCTGGCCAGTGACGTAGCCAGGAGTCTTAAGGATGCTACGGAGGTGTTCAGTCCCAAGCCTGCTCAGCCTGCACAGCCTCCTGATAAACAGATGTCCAACAGCCTTAATACTGACCTTCATGATATACTAGATCTTCATGTGAGAATTTTTCGCTGAACATCAGTGCTATACTTACTTCTGTATTAATTACATCTTGAGTTAGTGACCTGATGCAGAAAAGTATATGGTATGAAAAGAAAACTTGTAGAAGGCTGTCTTTGCCTCATCCAGTATGTGTTTTTAGCTCTACTGGTCTCAGACCAGTCGAGCTTATGCGATCACCCTTCGTCCGGCGTCCGTCTGTCCGTCTGTCCGTCTGTCCGTAAACAATTTTTGTCCGGACAACTCCTCTGAAACTGTAAGAGATAGAAAGTAAATTCTTTTTGCATTTTACTTGGACCATGGTCTAGTTGTGCACCTGACATTTAGTTTTATTCCCTGACCCCCAGGGTCTTAGAAAATGGGCGTGGTCATTAAATTCTATGTAATCTTGTCCGGACAACTCCTCTGAAAATGTTAGAGATGGAAAGTTAATTCTTTTTGCATTTTACTTGGTCCATGGTCTAGTTGTGCACCTGACATTTAGTTTCAGTCCCTGACCCCCAGGGTCTTAGAAAATGGGCGTGGTCATTAAATTCTATGTAATCTTGTCCGGACAACTCCTCTGACACTATAAATGATAGAGACTTAATTCTTTTTGCAATATGATGGGTCTGTGGTCTTGTTGTGCACCTGATATTTTGTTTGAGCCCCTGACCCCCAGGGTCTTAGAAATGGGTGTGGTCATTTTCTCCTATATAACTCTATGTAACCTTGTGTTCGCAACTCCTCTGACCCTATAAATGATGGAGACTTAAATCTTTTTGCAATATGATGGGTCTGTGGTCTTGTTGTGCACCTGATATTTTGTTTGAGCCCCTGACCCCCAGGATCTTAGAAATGGGTGTGGTCATTTTCTCTTATATAATTGTATGTAATCTTGTGCTCGCAACTCCTCTGACACTATAAATGATGGAGACTAAATTCTTTTTGCAATATGATGGGTCTGTGGTCTTGTGCACCTGATATTTTGTTTGAGCCCCTGACCCCCAGGGTCTTAGAAATGGGTGTGGTCATTTTCTCCTAAATAACTGTACCGGTATGTAATCTTGTGCTTGCAACTCCTCTGACACTATAAATGATGGAGACTTAATTCTTTTTGCAATATGATGGGTCTGTGGTCTTGTTGTGCACCTGATATTTTGTTTGAGCCCCTGACCCCCAGGGTCTTAGAAATGGGTGTGGTCATTTTCTCCTATATAACTCTATGTAATCTTGTGCTCGCAACTCCTCTGACACTATAAATTATGGAGACTTAATTCTTATCGCAATGTGATGGGTCTGTGGTCTGGTTGTGCTGATATTTTGTTTGAGCCCCTGACCCCCATGGTCATAGAAATGGGTGTGGTCATTTTCTCCTATATAACTCTATGTAATCTTGTGCTCACAACTCCTCTGACACTATTAATGATGGAGACTAAATTCTTATTGCAATATTATTGGTCTCTGGTCTAGTTGTGCACCTGATATTATGTTTTAGCCCCTGACCCTTAGGGTCTCAGAAATGGGTGTGGTCATTTTCTCCTATATAACTCTATGTAATCTTGTGTTCGCAACTTCTCTGACTCTATAAATGATGGAGACTTGATTCTTTTTGCAATTTGATGGATCTGTGGTCTGGTTGTGCACCTGATATATTTTGTTTGAGCCCCTGACCCCCAGGGTCTTAGAAATGGGTGTTGTCATTTTCTCCTATATCATGTGTATATAACTCTATATAATCTTGTGCTCGCAACTACTCTGACAATATAAATGATGGAGACTTAATTCTTTTTGCAATATGATGGGTCTGTGGTCTTGTTGTGCACCTGATATTTTGTTTGAGCCCCTAACCCCAAGGGTCTCAGAAATGGGTGTGGTCATTTTCTCCTATATAACTCTATGTAATCTTGTGCTCACAACTCCTCTGACACTATAAATTATGGAGACTTAATTCTTATCGCAATGTGATGGGTCTGTGGTCTGGTTGTGCTGATATTTTGTTTGAGCCCCTGACCCCCATGGTCATAGAAATGGGTGTGGTCATTTTCTCCTATATAACTCTATGTAATCTTGTGCTCACAACTCCTCTGACACTATTAATGATGGAGACTAAATTCTTATTGCAATATTATTGGTCTCTGGTCTAGTTGTGCACCTGATATTATGTTTTAGCCCCTGACCCTCAGGGTCTCAGAAATGGGTGTGGTCATTTTCTCCTATTTAAGTTAATGTAATCTTGTGCTTGCAACTCCTCTGACACTATAAATGATGTAGAATTAATTCTTTTTGCAATGATTGGTCTGTGGCATAGTTGTGCACCTGATATTTTGTTTTAGCCCTATAGTAATAATACCCCCAGGGTCTTTGAAAATGGGTGTGGTAATTTTTCCTATATAGCTGGCTCTCTACTCGTTTAAAGCTATTAATTATGGGGAGTTACTTCTTTATCCAATATTATGGATCTGTATTCTTGATGTGTCATTGATAGTTCATTTGTGCTAGCAGCCCTTGGCCCCTAGGATCTTGGAAAATGGGTGTGACATTCTTTTTAGAAATACTTTATCTCGGATATTATGAATTATATGAGTGCCATTATGGTTGCAGTATAATTATGTCTCCCCCCCCAACGGGGAGGAGACATATTTCTCCCCCCCAACGGGGAGGAGACATATTGGTTTTGCCTTCGTCGTCTGTCTGTCTGTCCGTCAGTCCGTCTGTCACACATCATGTCCGGGCTATATCTCCTGAACCGTTTGCCCGATCACTTTCATATTTTAGTATGTTGTTGCTTATGACCCGAAGGTTTCACATCACCTTGACCCAAGGTCATGTGACCAAGGTCAAGGTCACTTAGTGCATTTTTAATGAAATTATGCATACATTCCTGTCCGGGCTATATCTCTTGGACTGTTTGCCGGATCACTTTCATATTTTAGTATGTTGTTGCTTATGACCCGAAGGTTTCACATCACCTTGACCCAAGGTCATGTGACCAAGGTCAAGGTCACTTAGTGCATTTTTAATGAAATTATGCATACATTCCTGTCCAGGCTATATCTCTTGAACTGTTTGCCGGATCACTTTCATATTTTAGTATGTTGTTGCTTATGACCCGAAGGTTTCACATCCAAGGTAATGTGACCAAGGTCAAGGTCACTTAGTGCATTTTTAATGAAATTATGCATACATTCCTGTCCGGGCTATATCTCTTGAACCGTTTGCCGGATAACTTTCATATTTTAGTATGTTGTTGCTTATGACCCGTAGGTTTCACATCACCTTGACCCAAGGTCATGTGACTAAGGTCAAGGTCACTTAGTGCATTTTTAATGAAACTGTACATACATTCCAGTCCGTGCTATATCCCTTGAACCGTTTGCCGGATAACTTTCATATTTTAGTATGTTGTTGCTTATCATGCAAAGGTTTCACATCACCATGACCCAAGGTCATGTGACCAAGGTCAAGGTCACTTAGTGCATTTTTTTAGCTCACCTCGACGAAGTTGAGATGAGCTTATGCTATAACCCCGGCGTCCGCGTCCCCGTCCCCGTCCGCGTCCGCGTCCGGTTAAAGTTTTTGGGCAACTCAGTATCTGACAAAGTACTGATGCTACAGTAACCAAACTTGCACAAGTGATTCATCTTGGGATGCTGAGGTGAACCCATGCATCGGATGCAGCATCTGACCTACATTTTCCGGTTGAATGACTTTGTCAATGTCTGGTTAAAGTTTTTGGGGTAATTCAGTATCTGACAAAGTACTGATGCTACAGTAACCAAACTTGCACAAATGATTCATCTTGAGATGCTGAGGTGAACCCATGCATCGGATGCAGCATCTGACCTACTTTTTCCGCTTGAGTGATTTTGCCTTCTAAGGCCAATATTGAGCAAAGTATAAGTGCTACATGTACCAAACTTGCATATTGGATGTATCTTTGATCAAACTTTCATAAAATGACCTTGACCTAGTTTTTCCACTTGAGTGATTTTGCCTTTAAAGGCCAATATTGAGCAAAGTATAAGTGCTACATGTACCAAACTTGCATATTGGATGTATCTTTGATCAAACTTTCATAAAATGACCTTGACCTACTTTTTCCACTTGAGTGATTTTACCTTATAAGGCCAATATTGAGCAAAGTATAAGTGCTACATGTACCAAACTTGCATATTGGATGTATCTTTGATCAAACTTTCATAAAATGACCTTGACCTACTTTTTCCACTTGAGTGATTTTGCCTTTAAAGGCCAATATTGAGCAAAGTATAAGTGCTACATGTACCAAACTTGCATATTGGATGTATCTTTGATCAAACTTTCATAAAATGACCTTGACCTACTTTTTCCACTTGAGTGATTTTGCCTTTAAAGGCCAATATTGAGCAAAGTATAAGTGCTACATGTACCAAACTTGCATATTGGATGTATCTTTGATCAAACTTTCATAAAATGACCTTGACCTACTTTTTCCACTTGAGTGATTTTACCTTATAAGGCCAATATTGAGCAAAGTATAAGTGCTACATGTACAAAACTTGCATATTGGCTGTATCTTTGATCAAACTTTCATAAAATGACCTTGACCTACTTTTTCCACTTGAGTGATTTTGCCTTTAAAGGCCAATATTGAGCAAAGTATAAGTGCTACATGTACCAAACTTGCATATTGGATGTATCTTTGATCAAACTTTCATAAAATGACCTTGACCTACTTTTTCCACTTGAGTGATTTTGCCTTTAAAGGCCAATATTGAGCAAAGTATAAGTGCTACATGTACCAAACTTGCATATTGGATGTATCTTTGATCAAACTTTCATAAAATGACCTTGACCTACTTTTTCCACTTGAGTGATTTTACCTTATAAGGCCAATATTGAGCAAAGTATAAGTGCTACATGTACCAAACTTGCATATTGGATGTATCTTTGATCAAACTTTCATAAAATGACCTTGACCTACTTTTTCCACTTGAGTGATTTTGCCTTTAAAGGCCAATATTGAGCAAAGTATAAGTGCTACATGTACCAAACTTGCATATTGGATGTATCTTTGATCAAACTTTCATAAAATGACCTTGACCTACTTTTTCCACTTGAGTGATTTTACCTTATAAGGCCAATATTGAGCAAAGTATAAGTGATACATGTACCAAACTTGCATATTAGATGTATCTTTGATCAAACTTTAATAAAATGACTTTGACCTACTTTTTCCACTTGAGCGATTCTGCCTTTAAAGGCCAATATTGAGCAAAGTATAAGTGCTACATGTACCAAACTTGCATATTGGATGTATCTTTGATCAAACTTTCATAAAATGACCTTGACCTACTTTTTCCCACTTTAGTGATTTTCTTATTATACATGTACTTAGAGATATGTTTTAATTGAACTTTGCTGCCGCGAGGTGAGCTTCGTAATCTTTGATTACACTATGTTTAAATGAAGTTATGCATACATTCCTGTACGAGCTATATCTTTTGAACCATATGCTGGATCACTTTCATATATAAGTATATTGTTGCTTATGACCCGTAGGTTTCACATCACCTTGACCCAAGGTCATGTGACCAAGGTCAAGGTCACTTAGTGCATTTTTAATGATATTGTGCATACATTCTTGTCTGGGCTATATCTCTTGAACCGTTTGCCGGATCACTTTCATATTTTAGTATGTTGTTGCTTATGACCCGAAGGCTTCACATCACCTTGACCCAAATCCAAGGTCACTTACTACATTTTTAATGAAATTCTTGTTTAGGCTTTATCCCTTGGACCGCATACTGGATTGCTTTCAAGTTTAAGAATGTATTTAGTCATGACCAAAAGGTTTCACCTGGACCCATGGTCATTTGATCAAGGTCAAAGTTACTAAGTACGTTTTAATGAAATTGAACATGCTATCCAATTGGGGCTGTATCTCTTTTAACTTTTTATCAGATCACCGTCATATTTTAGTATGTTGTTGCTTATCACGTAAAGGTTTCACATCACGTTGACTCAAGGTCATGTGACCAAAGTTAAGGTCAATTAGTATATTTTAAATGAAATTGTATTTGTTACATGTATTATGTCTAGGCTTAATCTTTTGAACCGTGATCGGATCACGTCATATTTTAGTATGATGGTGCTGATGACCCAAATGTTTCACACCTCCTTGATCCAAGGTCATATGACTAAGGTCAAGTATTACATTTTTTAATGAAATTGTAAATGCTATTGAGTCTGGGCTATATCTGTGGAATCGTATACTGGATCACTCTTATACTATAGTATGCTGTTGCTCAGGATTGGAGGGTTTCTTATCATCTTGACCCAAGGTCATGTGCCCAAGGTCAAGATCATTTAGTTCTTTTTAATGAAATTGTACGTACTAATATTGTCTGGGCTATATCTCCTGAATCCTTCTTACAATTGTTTTCATATTTTAGTATGTTGTTTCTAAGGACTAAATGTTTCTTATCACATTGTCCCAAGGTCACATGGTTAAGGTAGCTTCTTACTTTGGTAATGAAATTGTATATGCTAAGCATGTCCAGGCTGAAATTGTCTATGCTAATAATGTTTAGGCTTTATATTTTGAACCGTGTATCTAATCACTAATTCAGTTTTTTGTTGCTCATGATCCATACAATGTTAAACGTCTTCAAATTCAATAGCATCATTTAAAAGCAGATAAGTTTGCAGCATGGACCAGACATGCATGTTTCGGGTACTTAACCCTCGTCAGTGAGTGTAGGTTTCAGATCACCTATATCCAAGGTCATGTGACCAAAGTCAATTTCTTTAAATATGCTTATAATGAAATTGTATATGCCAATCATGTTTGGGCTTTACCTCAAACAATGTAATGAATCACTTTCATGTTTTAGTATGATGTTGCCCATGACTCAAAGGACATCATTTTGCATTTTGGCCTAAGGTCAAAGTAACTTAGAGGGAGGGGGGAGACATCTGTTTTTTATGAAAAACGTTTTGTTTAATGGATATGTAGTTTTGTCATGCTACTTATAATTTGTTAGAGCGCCTGCTCCCTATGGTCTTGGTTTAAAAAAAAGAGAAAGGAAATTGATGTTTTAGAAAAAACAACCAGGAGAGCTACAGTCTCGTCAGAGACTTCTGGTCTTTTGTTTTTTCGACTTACCTGATACAGGTTTTCTTTCCTCACCTTGTATTTTTCATTATCAGGTCACTATCTGTGTAAAGAATTTATCATGTTGAAGACCTAACTACATATCTATGGTATCTAAGATGGAACACTCAATACAGAAATTAAACATTTTATTACAGGAGACACGCATGTCCGAGGGAACTGTTAATGGTATCCTTGATATGACGAAGAGCGACCCTCTGTTTGAATCTCTGTTCAACCTATTTGCACCATATTCAGCAGGTACTGGTCATTTATGCTAGAAAACAAAGATTTACATATATTATTGTCACGCAACACTTTAGCATTCTTTCCACATTTATATAAACATTCTTTTAATGATTGTGTTTTCCCTGTATTTACTAATAGCTTCAGTGTTAAAAATGTTAAGATCTTATTTCATAATGTTCATACATTGTACCGGTAGTACATTTCTCGAGGATGATTTATACTTACATGTATTTAACGGTCCAAACTGTCGATATTTTAACTTCACTAATACATTCTGATCATAAATAGATCCAGGTCCTGATTCCAGTTTACCTCAGAAAACAGATTTCAGTGGCATTACATTGGAAATGGGGAAGGAGGCAAAGGCAGACAACTCAAAATGTACTGGTGACAAAGTCAGATCCCGTCATAATACCAGCAAAAATAGTACTGCAAACATCAGTATGCCTTCTTTCACAGGTAAACACAATATGTTGTCTATATAGATGTGTTTTTTAAATTCAAATGTTTGATGTCTTTTACATTTTACTGTCTGTGCAGCTCTCTTGGGAAAATATATAAATGTGGTATTGACTATTTTACCATGAACAATTTAAAGTTGATACCATTCAATATATCTCAGTGAGTAGTAACTTTTGGTATGAGTTATATTTTCATCGCAGTAAAATTATACAAACATCATCCTGTTTTGTTAGATCATTTCCGAGAATAATTTTTGGTGTGATGTCATTAACCTTAAAATAGACTCTGTGAAATGTACCCATGTCATGATCAAATACTTTAAACATAGAAAGGACAAGGTACAGTAAGGGCCTTATTTGGCCCCTCATAGAAATGAATGAATTTGGTCTAAAACAAAGGAGTATGAAGTCTACTTACCGAAAAACCTATATATCATACCATGCTTTATCGTTTCTATATATTTTAAGGTCAATTTTTAAGGTCAAGGTTATGGCTTAATTAATCAAGGAATAGAACGTAACCATAATAGTATGGGATGTATCACTTGGTTGACTGCAACCCTCCTACCTTCCTCCTCCAAAATTGGCCTAACCTTGCAGCATTTTTGTGTTCTTTCAATTGAAAAAAAGTTTCATGGAAATTTCTGTTGAAAAAGTGATGTTTTTGGAGGAAAAACATGTTTTTTAGTGCAAAATCACTGAAAATCGGAAAATTTTTATAATTTGTAAATGGACAATGATTTAAAAAATAGGAAAACGTAATTATAAAGTATTTTTCGTGTTCTTTCAGATGGAATAAGATTTAAATTTCATTTTTTATTTTTACGACGTGTTTTTGGGGTAAAAAATCAATTTTTTTGCAAAATTTCAAAGAAATTTGAGGAAATTATAATTTTCTCCTGTTCCTCAGTTCTAAATATTGCCTATAATTGTTTATTGAAGAGTTAACTAATACTTAAAAAGTGTTGCTCATGAATCATATATTCCAAGTAAGCATGGCATATTTCCTACTTCGTTTTGAGGAAAAATTTTAATTTTTTGTTTTAAAATCACAGATTTCTGGTAAAATTTAATGAATACAAGGTCTTGCCTATAATAATAAATTCAAAGCTGTCGTTTACTAAAAAAAAAAACATTTATGTTATCAAATGCAAGTAATATGAAACGTTTTAGTTAACTGAAGTCTAAATTTTAGGTAAAATATATACTTCTTGCGCAAAAAAAAACAGTTCTTTTGAGAAAATGAGTACAAGTTCGTTTCCCTTGACAAATGGGCACATTCTAGCTGTGGTAGGATCTTGTTTCTGATCATGAATGGAAAGGAATATTATTTGATAAACAAAGTTCAAACTATATCCTATAGATATTCGTACCAGTTACAAATGTCTGCATAAAAATTGACCAAGATATAGGCTACTAAGGCTTATTATTAAACAATACCAATACATATGTAGTTCTTTTTCACTTTAGAAAGTGATTGTCATTTAAAAAACACAAATATACGATGACTGATTGATATGTTGTGAGTCTCGGTTTTCTAGGATGCAGAAAGTATTCTCCAAAAAGGACAAACAATGAATGGTACATACTATGCTTCACTTCTGACACGTTACACTTACTAGTGAGCTTCAGGAGGTCACCCCCCCCCCCCCCCCCCCCCCCGGAATTTGCCACAGCATGCTGATTTTCACCGTTTTCCATCCCACGGGTTAATTAGAATCCCCCTCCTTTTTCCTATATGAAAAAAGTTTCAAGATCCGCTTATGCATACAATGTCTGAAACAAATGCTTAAAGGTACGGTGTCCCTGAAAATTAATTAATTTTACAAAACTCTATAATGAAAAATCTTTCTTTTGATATGAAAGTTTACATTCTCATTTAGATAAATTCAAATTTTCCGGCTAATCTAACGCATACATTCGTAGTTGTAGCCGTTTGAAAACGTCATTTTTAATTTGGGGTGCGCAGCTCTAATTCATTCCACTAGCACCACCTACAATGTATCGAGGTATATGTAGATTTAATTTTACAAATTCGACAATATTATGGTAGCTACTGCATATTTTCAAATAGCACTTTTAATGGCTCCTTTTAATCTTCAATCTAGGCCCATCGGAATAAATTTTACGTTTTCAATAAAATTCATTTTCAGGGACACTGTATCTTTAATGTTTGTTAAAACATCTGTATGCGTCGTATAAATTTACAGTCGATATTCTATATGCAAACCGACATCATGTACCTCTTGCAATAGACAGATTATTGGGTTTTTTATGTGGAGATAAGGGGGGGGGGGTATTGAAAACATGATTTATCGAGAAGGCAAAGAGATGTTTATTGTTAGAATTACAATTCATATACAAAATTATGATATATATATATATATATTTTCTTTTGGTTATTTCATTCCATTTTTGTAATTTTGAAATTCATATCAGTCTATGTTAACGGACGGTGCGAGCCCCCCCCCCCCCCCCCCCCCAAAAAAATTAAAGAAATAAAAATATACAATTTGTCAGTGTAAATTCAATCATATTGATGCGATCTACCAAATTGTCAATTAAAAATAAAAATTACATGATAGTGATAATTAGTTTTGTCCTTTATTCCTTTGATCGTGGAAACTTTGGGAATGTATGATTCTGAATCTATTCGGGAAAATTTTGGAATAAATGATGACAGTTTTATTGGGAATAGCGTTTGTAAAATAACAGTAATTTTTTTTTAAATATATCATACCGGCAAACTCAGTTTTCACTACCTAGGACAGAAACTTCTTATACAGTTACAGTCTCCGTAAGAACTGATTGACTCTGGCCTATCATACAAAAAAAAAAAGGGGGGGGGGTTACAACCTATAAAACCTGACTAGATCTGCTTATATATATATCAGAGACGTATATTAAAATATACCCCCTGGGTATATGTACTTTGTGGCAAGTTGGAAGTTTCTATACGAGGGTCTCGTAACTTAGTTTTTTATGTTTTCGAAAATTGTAAGAGTTGATGCCCTTGTGTTGATTTTATTGTTATTTTCAAGAATTTATGATTAAATTTGTACTTTTAATACTAGGTAATTTTATAAGTTTATAAAACATAAAAATATAAAGTAATATTATTTTCAATTGAAATAAAATGAACTTTTATAAAACAAAACTTTAAATTTGATAATTATATATATATTCCTACACACGTGGTCTTTTTATCTTAATACATTTTAAGTATATAGTTTGCAAAGCAATCTTGTTTAATTCTGCGTGAAATGTCATTGTAACAGGTGATACCAACGTAATTTACTCTAAAACGTCAACGTGAAAATCCCGATCCCGCGAAAAAACGTCATAATTGATAGAGGAAACGTTACGTTTTTCGTTATAACAAGTGAGCACAGCAGGGCCTATCTGAGAAAATTTGCACATCAACTTGTAAATGGGTCACAAACACCATATCAAAATATGAATGATAGGCCAGCGTGTGCTCATATCAAAAAAAGAAGATGAACACATGGAAATGGTGAAAAAAGTAGAATTTTCGAGAAATCAAGCAACTTCATTACTTTATATATAGGCTGTTATGATTTTTCTTGCAAAAATTACTCTAGATATAAAAAATACAAACCTAAATTGATTTAAATTTATTTCTATCAATACTTTTTAGAGAGCTTGAATTTTTATAAAATGAGTGGGCCAAACTATAATGACAAGTGTCCCTTGTCCTTTACGTGTGGGGGAAATTTACGTGTGGGGGAAATTTACGTGTGGGGGAAATTTACGTGTGGGGGAAATTTACGTGTATTTCACGAATCAAGGGAATAAGCGAGTTTCCCCCTCGCGAAAATAATCCATATACATGATTATTATATAGTTTGTTTCTATTTCCACTCTCATTGGCTGAGAGATGTCACGTGACGAGTCATTGTCACATCATATTGACCCGTGAGCGGCAATTTCATTAAATATCACTTGGACCTGAAGAAAAAATATTGCCCGAGGCCGAAAACTCTTGCTTCCGGTTTACCATGAAATATCGAAAACGCGCGAAAATTATATCTGTGACGTCATTAACGTCATTTCGTAATCAGCAAGCAAGGACCTTGAAGCTGAGCTCAAATTCTTGAATTTTGAGCCTATCTACGGATTTTGACTCTGAAATATTATTCATTTGACTCCTTGAATGAATTCTATTACGTTCAGGATAATTCAGCGACAGAAAATGCTGATATTGACACGTCTTGAAACATTTTCAAAGAAAAGTCGATGTCAGCAATTACGTCTTGAAACATTTTCAAAGAAAAGTCGATGTCAGCAATTACGATACGGTACCTTTATAAACTGATCAAGTCCACTATATAATAAAACAATTGTGGACTTTTCACTCGGTGAATATGGTGTGATATTTTCTGAATTTGAAAATATCACACCATATTCACCTCGTAAAAAGTCCATAATTGTATAGTAACTCTAGTATGAAGTTGAGACTGTGTGATGTCTGTTGAATGGTATCAATTTTATTTGACAGATTTCCAGATAAAATATATAACATTGTGTATCCAGCTTCTGAGATGACCAGTAAGGAAATGAGTAAATTAAATTAGACTTTGGCTTAACAGCTTTTAGAATTGAAACCTAAAGAATTATTCTGCAAGGAAACTTAAAGAGATCCTTTAATGCAGCTTCTTGTTAATTTTCCTGTGGTAGCTTTATCATGCTAAACAGTGTTCTCCCCAGGCTGTTTTAGAGTTTTAGAGATTTACCGCCTTGCTATCGGGATTAGCACCACGCTGTATTTTACGGCCACCATGCTATATTTTTCCCCCTAAAACTTCATGTATTAACTATTTTGTGTACTCCTTTGCGTTAATTGATTGATTTAACCGCCGCATTCCCGGTTAATTAGCCCCGGCTGTATACAACCTGAGGTGTTAAACGTCTTGTAGTCCCCCTGCAAGCTTTATTTACCTGAGAACGTGTCTGGCTTCTACGGTGCACGTCAATCTATTGGACATTTAAAATAATTGCGTTGTCAATGTCTATCGAGTGACCAACAAAAGACGACCATTCTAAAACATTGTTCAAGAAAACGTTTTCATCTACATGTATAATCGCTAGATCGTGTTGACCGGCACGTGTCATATAGTTACAGCGTAACGGTAAATTGGAAATAGAAATACGCTATATCAGATGTCATTAAAATACATTTTTAATCCGTCTTAAAGTTCGACATATTACCATGATTACCCGACGTCGCCGTTTTGTCATACAAAATAATTGCCGCTTTTACAAGATAAGAAAGAGGTTATCTCGCTCTCGCAAAATCATTTTACTTTGAATGAATAACGAGTCGGTACGTCTGGGTTTTTTTTTGTTATTGTTTTTTTTTAAATACGCTTAAATCTAGTTAATAAGAATTTTAGACGGATTGATGAGATTAATCATCAAAACACAACATTGTGCACGGACCATCGTTTTATTGATGAGTCTGAGCGCGATATACAATTGACATAATTATAAAATAGATCTTGATTTCTTAGGGGGAAGGGGGGGGGGGGGGGGGTGGCCGGTTTGCTCCATACTGTGTCTTTGCCAGAGATTACCACAAACAATATTGCAATGGCTAATAAGGAGGGGGGGGGAGTAAATGTTTTTATATTTGGACCCAATTTTTCAAGTAGGAATTTGTATAAATATAATTTTCAACCTTTTTTAAAAGATGAATCCTGCCCTTTCCCTGAACCAAAAATTCAGAACTCAAGGTTAGACACCCTTTCCATAACACACTTAGATTCACTGATATCAGTGATTAGGAAGGACAGAGGACATGCACCATAGTCCCATTTTGCAAAATGGCCCATTGAAAACTTAATATTTTTTTGAAGAAATGGCCCATTGATATTTTGGAAAATCATGGAAAATGGCACATTCACAGAATTTCCTTCCAAATCAGTGTAATATGCCAAATTCTTACACTAAGCTACCTGGAGTTATTGTCATGAGACAGTCTCAAAATAATTTTCTCAAAAGGCCCATAATTAATCGAGTCTTAAAACTGTCATGAATCTCTCTTTACAAATAGAACACCAATAATCTCACTGTCTAAAATTTAATGATAATTTGGCATGTACATGTATATAAGAATGTAGTATTATTAACACATTTATTTCATTATCAAAATTATTTTGAACAGTTAAGTAATAAAGCAGCAACACATGAAACAGTATGCAATGGTTCAACGCGCAATGACGCATCCCAATGCAAGGTGCACCGCGAAGACTTAGCACCATGCTATCTGAAATTTCTGGGGAGAACACTGCTAAAGCTTTCCAAAATTTTGTCAAAATTTTCTGGAAATAATTTTTTTTTTCGTGCTGAAAATTTGCTTTGATTTTATTCCAGACTGTCCCGAGCCAAGTCATACATCCAGTGAAGAAAACTTGATAATGGAGATACTGCAATCGCCGCAAGTCCATTCTTCCCTGAAACCCTTGGAAGACGTAGAGATGACATCTCCCGAGAAGGAACACATATTAAATGCTGTTTCCTTAACAACAACCACCATTTCTGATTCGTTAGTTTCTAGCATTCATACAACAATTGGTCATGACATTTTACCACTACCTGTGGCAGATCAAACAGGGATGGCATTTACAACATCATCTGCAATTCAGCCAGTTTGTGCACCTGGACTTCCTACTTCAACTTCGTCAGAAGTATTTTCAAGCCAGCACACACCTCAATTTAGTCATATTGCAAGTCCACCTTCATTACAGAGTAGTCATACGATGGTACAATCCAATGTACCCACAGTGACATCTAGTCAGACTTTAGTACAATTAGATCAACATAACTTTCATTCTGTAGCTAGTCCTTCTGTTTGTAGCCCTGCCGTGTATGATGTTGTTAGTTCGTCCCCGTTTCACTCTCCTATAACATCGGCTTGTAGCCCGGTATCTCGGACACACAAAATAGGCGAGATGGGATGTATGTCTCGCAGTCCGTTATGTGGCGAGAAGCTCAATCTGCTGCAAGAAAAACAAGAACAAGAAATGTTGATCAGTGAATCAAGAACAGAATGTGATAAACCAATTAACGATACAGTTGGGAATGAAGTTGGTAAAGGTGGTTCGGAACAAATTTCAAATTGTGAGAAAGCTGCTAATGAGCTGTGTATCGATAAACAATCAGATGCTATTTCTAGTGCATCCCAAGAAGTTCCAAGTTCCTCCGTTTCCATGCAGGCTCTAAAATCTTCCATGTTCACAGACAAAGAATCGAACGATGCCGACTCTGATTCCCTTGAAAGGTTTAAAGCGACTGTAACACACACGGATGGATTGAGCATACTGTCTTTGAAGGAGACAAATCTTGAGAAATCCAGAAAAAGTCATAAAAAGTCAAAGTCTCGTTCATTTAATTCATCGCATGAAGACAATGGCCCCAAAGAAATCAGCTACACTGCTTTCCTGAATGAAGTACAAGAAGCAGAAAATAGCAGCACTCCTGTGGTCTCAAAATCTGTTTCCATGACAACCGAAGGGAATGCTATCAGTCCACAAGAGAGCATAACAAACGAAATGATGTCCTTTGTGACAATGTTGAAAAAGGGGCTTAATCCAAAGAGAAATAGTAAGGTATGTAGCTTATTCTGTTTAGTCGAAGGATAAACATACATGTACATACGTACACGTATAACTTCTATAGAACTTTGTCAAATGATTGGTTCCTTAAGTCAAAAGCAGGAGACATGAAGTTGTCTTAGATACCATGGTTACAGTATATCAGGCATTTGTCATTACCTTTGATAAAATGAAAGTTGTAGGGCCTGAAAACTCTTCTCCTAACCTTTTGAGAAAGTTTGAGCTAGTGACACATGGCACAAATAGAGTTGACACCAATTAAATGTCAAGGTCACAATATCTTAAATATTGCAAATGTTCCTGTTCTGAGTAATTTGTATTTACTTTTCTAGAATCGTTTGCATGATATAAGGTGAATGTATAATTTTCCATTTCAAGAAGAAAACTCCGAAAGCCCAAGTCAAAAAAGGCAGAAAGAGGAATGAGGACAAAAACCCCAAACCAAAAGTGTTGAAGGACCAATGGTCTCCAGGTAAAGGTTTCAGAATGATATTTCAATAATTGAGAGGAAATTGGTCCCCTGAAAATATCTGTACAAAATGGATTTGTTATGATTATGTTTGCATACACGTGTCATGGATTTTTTAGGGTCTATAGGGGGGCCTAGTTCGGCCCCATTCCCAACCCAAAAAAGCGGTACTTTTTCCCAATTTTAACCTAAAAATTCCCAATTCAATCTTTCCTCCAAAACGAGAAATTCTTTTCCAATTTACGTAGCATTAACCGAAATGAAAGCGAACGTAGAACAAACATCTTGTGTTAGTTTAACTCTAGGAGGGATTCAAAATACAAATGTATAGACAATTGATATGATAAGGGATAATTTGCTTAAATACATTTTATATATTTTTGTTGTTTGGAATTTATTTCCCAATTTAGGTTGAAATGTTGCAAAATTCCCAATTTCAACGGCCCAGACGGCTAGAAAAAACCCTGTGTATACATTGCTTTTAGTATCCATCTTGCATCCAGTGAACCACTTGCAGAAAGACAAATTTTATCATTTGAATTGCATAGTCTGCTGTACAATTCTACTAGCCTAGCAAAAATTCTGGTAGCCCCGAGTGTTAGGCTAGTTAGTTTTTGTGAAGACTGCATCCAAGCTGGAACAAATTGATTAAATCATGTGTCAGAAAGTTTCAAACATCTTAATCACCAGGAAGGACTTTTTAAAATTTAGAATATTAGCATGTTTAGTTCAAATACATATAAATAAATTTAATATAAAGAAAAAATTGTTCAACAATGATAATAGAGTATTTAAAAGTTGAGATGGTTTTCATATTGAGGTATGTCAATTAATTTCAGATCTGAAAGCTCTTGTACAAATTGTGACTGCTGAAAATTCTCCAAAGTCATCGCAGAAAGGGAGCAAACAGACCGACAAATCTCCGTTGAAAAACAGAAAGTCAACACCTGCACGAGAAGGAGGGAAAAACTCAAATCGAAAATGTAAAGACAAGGCAAATGTAGCTTCAGTTGAAATCGTTGAGCAGTTCGTTCATGATGATAAAGTTTCTCAGTTTGCTAGTGAAAGTGAGGCTGATAAATTTGGGACTACCCCTGTTTCAATGCATTCTTTCTCAGACAGTAGGTCGCAAGGCAGTTTAATGGAAGTGTCATATTTAGGATACGAAACGGAAAAACTGACGAGGCAAAAGGATGGTGTTCCAGATCAGAATGAGGAGGAAAGCCCTATACCCAGGATTTCTTTATTCAAAAAAACTGCTCAAAATTCTCATTCGTTGGAAGTTGAAAAAAGAACAGATGGTTGTGAATCCAATGATTTAGATTCAAGCATTACTTCAAATGATGGTGTGGAATCACTTAAATCAAAGCGAGATGATCTTAATTTAATGTCTGACCAACATGGCTCCTGTAAAAGTTCCGACGAGGAGGGAGGATTTTCTGACATGTCGAGCATTACCAGCATTAGTTCTATAAAAATGGCATTGCTCGATAAACTGAAAAAGTCTGCTGACAAAAAGTTAAAATCGGCAGAAGAAGAATTAGAATCTGCCATTGCAAGTGTATGTGAACCTCCATCTCAGCCAAAGCATGTGACGTTAGAGCAGAAGAACGATGAAACTGATGGAATGAACAGTATCTCAACAGTTCACGGAGGGAACAAACTTCTGTCAATGCCGACGCTAGATTCTTTAATTACCAATCAAGTTTCACCTGGCAATCTTGATTCATGTTCCACTACCAACAAAGAGGAATATCAAACTAAAGTTGCACGAGAACAAAGTACTGTTGTCCACAAATTTGCCATTCCTTCAAGTTCTACCGTTGATGCACAAATTGTGTGCAGTATGGCTCAACCAAGTACAAGCACAATTGGCTATGAGACACCATCTCAGAGTAATGTACAAAATCAAAACGAAAGTGAACGTGACTACAGTAAAATCTTTTACTCCGAAAATCAGGACTTTCTAGAGCTTGGTTCCCCTGGTCGCACTATGGATGCAACAGACTTTAATAGCCCTTCAATGAATAATATGGCCACCCCAATGTCATTTACTGGAGCAACCTTGACAGGAAATTCTGTAGCTTCAAATGGAATTATTGTATCAAAATGTGAGGAAAATGTCATTGATATTCATTTCTGTAGTCCGGAAGGTCAACAAAGCTCTGTCACTACTCAAAACATCATGGTTGGAGGTCAGGTAGTTGGGAGCGTCCCTGTCAACACTGTCATCCAAAATATCGGAGAAAAATCAAGCAATATAAATACTTCGTTACCACAGCAAATCATCATACTGCCACCTCAACAAGACATCAGTAGTAATGTTATAGATATCAACTTACCAACAGCAGTGTCGTCTGCTACTCTTCAACCAAACTATACAGAAGCTGTGATGCAACCTCACGTTAGTTTAAATGCAGGTCAGTCAAGTACCGTGACATCAACAATATCTGGAAATAGCAATAGAATACAGACGACACAACAACTGCAAGTTGGAGACGTACTTACTCAGGATTACATAATGTCTGAACGATGCAGAGATGCTATTGCTCAGTATAATGCCAATGCACAGGTGAACGGTAGCAAATTGATTGCTGTGCCGGTAGGTTTGCAGCTTCCAAATAAAAACCTCCATGTCAAGAGTCTTAATTTTGGACCTGACGCAGAGGAAAAAATCCGAACGATAGGATATGGCCGAGGAAAGAAGAAAACAGTTGAACAGACAAAAGCGAAAAAAGGTAGAAATACACAAAAGACACAGGACTGGAGGAAAAGGCAGAAAGCTAAGGAGGATGCAAAACAAAATGAAGGAAAAGGAAAACGCAACACAAGGGGAAATAAATCTGCAGAAACTGACTTGATACCAGATAAATCATTAACGGTATTCATGAAGGAAGGTGACATAACATTGAAACAAATGCCAAAGAATACTTCATTCAAATTGAATAGTCCCAATGTGGAATCTGATGACAGTGATTACATACCAGATAATTCTGGAACAATTTTCTTAAATCAAAATGAAGTAGCAAAACTGAATGTGCCTACCAATGCAAGACAAAAAGTCTCTTTTCGTAGGACGCGTGTTGGAAAATCAAAGTTTAATTCTAGTCCGATGACAGTGACCAGTCCAAATATGGTGAAATCTGTCGTACCGCAGTCTTTCTCTGAAACACCGTCTTCCTTTCAAACGCAACTTTTATCGAAAAAATTGTTGTTCAGCTCAGAGGATCATCATCAAAGTGATCAATTTCAGGATGTGAGCTTTTCTGCTGGAAAAGAAGCAAGGAATCAAGACTTCGAAAATACAGTCAGCGTTACAAAGTCTTCAGGGACTGCCATCCCATCTCAATCTGACTTGTTGGGAAACATTGCATCTATTTCAAATGTACAACCACAAGATTCTGTACAGAGAGTAACAGAGCAAGAAAATTCTGAAGACAGTGACATCGATGTGGATGGGGACTGGCAGTGCCCTTTGACTCTACAAAATACAGAATCGGGCCGAAATAATTCTGTTTGCGATGAATTAAGTTCCATTACAAATAGGACTACTAAATGTGCTGCGGTAGACGCATCTATAGTGTCTTGCAGTGATAAACTTCCATCACAAAAGTCAAGTGTTCAGGGTAAAAGATGTTCTGGAAATAATAGTTTGTTTTCTATCCTGTGCAATTATGGAGCCTCCTCAGAGGATAGTAGTGATAGTGCAACTGAGGAAAATCAGCCAAAATTTTCTAGTCAAAATTCCCATACCTCTCACACACCAAAGGGATGTAATGTTACCACAAGTTCAAATAATACGTGTAGTGCAATCTATGGAACAAAGGTCATGGCTTCTGCTGGTGCTAGTTTTATGAATGGTTACGAGAAATTTTCAGATGTCAATAGACAAACTCATTCTTCCGCAGGCACTAAACTTATTGAAGCATCTGCCAAAAATTTTGATAAGGACAATTTTGGTCAGTGTTCTTCTCATACCACCACAACCACCACAAAAGTGCTTGGTGGTTCTCCTTGTAGCAGTGTATACAGTGAAAATTTTGGTCCGAGATCAGTGGAGAGTGTTACCAGCAGTATGGGAGCCAGTCCATGGTCAACAGGTAGTGTACACAGTCCAAGCGGAGCTCAGGAGAGGCAGAAATCACGGTACAATCTCATGATGACACCGCCTAAAAAACGCATCACGGCAACGTTAAAAAATGGTGAGGGATTCTATTATTACCATTCTTCTTCCTCAGCTAAGGAAAATTCTCCACTACCCGCTACTCCTGAAAAACAAGAATGTGACAGTAGCTTGCCGGTGCTACAAAAATCACCGAAAACACCAAAAGGTAAAAGGACACCTGTGAATTTTGACTCAGTGCGGCGGAGTCCAAGACTGATGATGAGTCCATCACAAAGGAGTAGAAGTCAATTAGGGGCCTCTGGTACTGGTACTCCTGGAAGTGAAAAGAAAAGGAACAACTTATTTGGAGTCAAAAGAGCAAGGGAGGAAACGTCAGAGGTAAATTATGGTGCATGTTTTATTTTTTCATCATTATTTGGTGATAGGGCTTTCTCACTGTTGGCATGTCCTTATATCATTTGGAGTCAACCTTCAGGAAAAAGCCATTTATTCAGTTATACCTGTCAGAAAAGTTTGCTGAGACAAATATAGAGAGTTTCAAGGTCATAGGTCAAAGATCAAGGTCACACCCAGATGAACTAACCTCAAGGGTAATTGCAGTATAAACCATCAAACAAAGAATGTTTATGTATATGATACTTGCAACAAAGTTCGCTCTATTTCTTGTCAAGGACAAAGTATATGATAAATGAATATTGTTTTATAAATTATTTAATTTATTTACTCTGTTAGATAAAAAAAAACTTTGATAAGGAATAAGGAAGATTTTGTATTCAGTACTCATATATGATTTAAATCTAATGAATTGTGAAGTTTTTTTAACTTGCTGTTTAAGAATAGTGACTTTTAATGAAAATTTGTAAGAAAGTTGTGTACTACTCCAGACATGTGAAGTTCTTATTTTTCTTTCTTTTATTTTAGCAAGCGGAAAGGAAAACCAAAAAGGTAAACATTTTAAAATTTTAGGTCGTATTTCACATGTAAAACATATTTTGCCAATGCATCCAACATGTTCAATTTTCATGATTATGATAAGCTGTCAGACGAGGAATATTGCTCATCTTTTCTCTCATTTAACCTTTTAATGGGAATTATTTCATTTCAGCTTTTCTACTAAAATTGATGCTATTTTAAAGATATTCTATTTCTTCTGTGAGCCGGGAAAGTAAAATTTTGTTTAAATGAAAGACTTTGTTTAGAAATGGTACCAAAATGTGACGTGACATTGTGAATCAAAATTTGCTTAAAGGCCGAACTCCAATTTGTCGAAATACCGGTGGGTAAGCCATCGAGAGAATCTGGGGCATTGGGCGGTTCTTATCTAACAGCGTCGATAAAAATAGCAAACAGCGTGCTGTGGCAGAGCGGTGCACGTGTATTATAGCAGACGAATCTTTTACACAAAATTCACGATTTACTTATGAAAGTCTTGAGTCAAAGAACAATATATTAAAAGTATAATTTTATAAAACTCGTAGCCGTCTTATAAATGTTATTTGTATGATTTTATGTCTAGAAAGACAGGTTACACATACATGCATGACCTACATGTACATATGTACATATAGATAATGGAAGCAGGGAATTAGGATTGTGCAGGAGAGGCTGCAAAGGGTCATTTCGTCGAGGATATCGCAAAGATGTCGAAATAAAATTATTTTTTCCATTTTGTTTTTACATGTTTTTGGAATTGTATATCTACATTTTTCTTAGAAAAAAAATGACAAGGAATATTTTACATTTAATGAAATTGTCCGTCCCTAAGTAAACCTCTCGTTTTTGGCGGGTACTTTTGCGCGGATCTGCATAAATTAGAGTAGACAATGGCCGGCGCTATACAGCATGTTTCTCCCAAGAGAAGATCGTGAAAATCTGGTATAATAAAGTAAAATTACACATTGTGAAAAGTGTATATAGTAGTGTCACTGAACATAAAACGGATCTATTTGACTTTATACCGAGGATATCATCTTTAAAAGATAAAACTTGGGACTTTTCACATATTGCAGCAACGATGTAAGAATGTTTACGAACGGGCGTACAAGTAGCCGGGCCGTGAAAACGACATAGAAATTATTTTACTGAGAAAGTTTCTGTAAATAAAAAAATACGAAAATGATTTTTCGCATAAACCCGACAAAGCCATATTGGATATACTTTAGTCACGTTGTCTCTGAAAACTCATGACATACATCATTAATGAGTTTTTGGATTCAATATTATCATCAAATGGAAAAAATGTGAAGAAATGAGGTAAGAAAGCGCGCATGCTGCATGTTCAGAATCTAGTATAATCATGATAATAGAAAACGCGCTATCGGTATGACTCAACATCCGGTATAAACAATAACAGAGTTAGAAACGCCCTTCGCATGTCACTCTTCTGAATTTGAATTGAAAAATTTGTCCTGCTTCCATCATTTGGAGTGAAAATACTCAGTTAAATCTCAATATAATATCTACATATTACATACATAAACGATTGAACGTCGAGTTCAGATGCATAACAAATTTCATATGAAAATTTTGTCTTTTTCATGAGATAATTTGAAATTTTCCTCTGCAATCTGAACGTGTCTAGAAATTTCATATTCGCCACCATTTTCCTGGTTGGCTGCTATTTATACCCCAAGCTCGGCCTTTAACAGACATTTTCTATTCGAAATTTTGTAATTTGAGCAGAGTGCAGAAAATTTCTAACAGTTTATCAATTGAGACAACTATGAAATTTGTCTGTATTTCTGTCTTTCACAAAATTTAGTTTTATACTCATAATCATATGCTCAAGATCATCATTGAAGAAATCTTCCTTGAACAAGCTATTATTTGATCATTTTAGAATTACAAATTTACTTTTACCCATCTATCTTTCAGTCAAAAACCGGCGGGAAGAAGACAGTAGACCTAGGAAAAGTAGACCTGGACAAGTTCCTCAGCAAGATTCATAAGAAGTGATGTAGGGAGGAATTTACAACAGCTTAACACTGGGGGAATAGCTATAATTAAACTTTTATTGAATCGCCTCAAGAGAGGGGCAGTGTCATATTGATAGGTATCATAAATGAATTTTACATGTTGGTACACGAGAGCAAAACACTTCTTCGATGAATTATTGGTACCTAAGCGCTAAATTTATCTGTGTTGAAAGAAGAATCTCATTTGATGTTAAGTTAGTTTTGCAGAGAAATGCTAGGCAGAGCCTTTTCTGATGAAAAAATAACAGTAAATGAAACTTGAGTCGCATTCCAAAGCATTATGTTGATGATTGTAAATTACAAATCCTTCATATCCTTTAAGTTTGAGTTCTTCATTAGCATTTCTTTCATTCATCTAGTCTAATTTTCATATCGAAAAGCATAAAATTTTGTGTTTGTGTGTGCTTACATAGAGAGATATATGTACAATGTATTTCTGATTTGCTAGCATTGAGTTTCTTATCTGAGATCAGTTAAGTTATTCATTTTCCCAGTAAGTAGGGTTAATCTATGTCCAATGGTACAAGTTTGCATTTTCTATCCAGAGTCCATGTACACAGATACAATACCTTCGTGAAATCTTGTAAAACACTTTAAAATCCATTGAAATGTTTTTCTCAAGTTTCAAGACTTTTTGTGTGTTACAAATCCATATAAATGCTTTGAATTAAATGTCTCTTTTTGTATATTGCTTAAATTTATGTTCTAAGTTTGTAGGGAAAATTCAAGTTATTTTAAGGAATAATTGTTCCATCAAATTTCAGAGACTGATGACCCTATGAGAAATAAGTTGTCTCGCAAAGAAAAGAAGCATAATAGATAAGGTCATGATATCAAGGATGAAAATCTTCTGCTGATCCAGAGATTGTTCAATTCCTTGTTTAATTTGAAATTAATTTTCCCATTTGATTTAAAACACCCACAAAAATATTGATTGTCTTCCATTTTCTGTCTACCTGTGGTATGATTGGACAATTTTTGCTTGTCTGAGAGTAACAACTATAGGTAGAAATGATGAGAAATTTTCATATTAAGTTGAACGTTATGATATCAATTCATTATGTTTGATCAGATGAGGGTGAAGGTCTGAAAACATTTTTGACAGGCACATAACAGTTCTTGAACAGTTAATTGTAAGAAGAAGTTTAAAAAGGATGGCAAAATATTTGACCTTGAACAGAGTTTATCCAGGTCCTGGAAGATAATATCTCATTTCATTTTGTTTACTTTAAAGCTAAATTGAGTTTGTGACTGTCAACACATTGAACATTGTGATTTAAGGTTGTATTGTGAGCTCCTCTTAGAATTTTATGATAGTTGTGTGTATGAAATCTCTCTCTGAATATTAAGTTCAAAAGAAGGTCAAGATTTCTTGGAAAATTGAAGATTTAGATTTGGTGATTCTTGTCAGTACTTTGTCCAAGGAAAAAATAAACATAAGCTCCCTTCTCTGTGTAATAAGAGCTTTCATATGTACATTAAAAATCTTAAGGACTTCTTCCTTCAATGTTTATCATTATGTATGTTGGAATAATGTACTGTATGGTTTGTGCAATGATTTCATAGATATCAGGAATTTTGTGGCCAGTGATCCTCTGCATTATTGAAAAAATGTAATTCATGTATGCCTGCCTCAACGTACATCTTTCTCTCATGATTTTATTCAATGCAGATTGTAAATGCTTTATATTATTTATTTCTGTTCAATTTTGTTGAAAATATTGCTTTTTCCTACAACAAATTAAATGTGGAATAAAGCGTATACACCAAATGGTTGGACCTTTTTATGATTACAAAATAGATAAAACATTTGAACAGAAAATGCAGATCAATGCATAAAGATATTTCTGACGTATTGTTACCTGCAGTGTTGATTTACTCTAATTGAGAGAACGATGCCTCTTAATTTTCAAGGTCAAAGGTCATGGTCATAATTGGCAATGAATGAAAAATCTCGTATAAACACTGATACACTCTGAAAAGCACAATACTTTTTAATGTTCATATAATGGCAAGTGAGTTTCCAATGTTGCCTATTGCATATTTAAGGCCAGGGATCAAAGAACAGGGCTGCGTTCCATTTGTCGGATCGTTCCAGAACGATCCCATTCTGATAATGGAACGAAAATGATTCCAGAATGACTTCACAATAGCAACCATGGATAGATGAAAACTTAAATATTCACAAATCCAAAAATAAAGTTGAAATCAATGTTGAAATAGTTCTATTTTTACTTCTTTTATCAAATATTGATAATTTCTAGTGACATCCATACCAAAATTTCCAATTACAATAAAAATTTCCAGCACTGAATGAGATCGTAACATTGTGCTTTGTTGAAACAGCCTGGAACGTCGGTCCTAGACGTGCCAGACGATCCGATCCGCTAGAACAGCGCGTTCCATAACCAGAAACAGCCGAACAACCGGATCGATTCTGCAAATGGAATGCACCCTAGGTTACCATTGACAATTGGAGAACAAGGGGGCCACTTCACTTGCTTGAGTTGTGAGTGGCAAATTTGGTAGACAACCTTGATTCCTTGCTTCCTGAAGGTTTCTATGTAGCTATTACGGAGATGTTGAAAATGCGTGTTCCAATCAGAGCATCTCATTGGTCATGTTCGTTGATCATTCCACTTGAAAAACATGGTAGAGGATCTTGATTACTTGTTTCCTGTAAGATTTGTTAATTCTGTGAAGAAATAGTAGAATAAAATTGTCAGCAAATCACAGTCCTTGGTGTCCATATTTGTTTACCGATCGGCATAAATATACAAACATGTCACAGGACCTTGAGTACTTGCTTCCTGTAGGGCTTCATGAAAGTCTGTTCAGTGGTTGCAGAGCAGATGTTGAAAATGCATAAGCAAATCAGAGCTCTTGGCGGCCATATTTGTTGACCAATCAGCACATTAAACTCGCACTTGGTAGAGGAACTTTTAAAGTACTTGCTCCTGTAAGGTTTCGAAAAATTCTGTGTAATCGTTGCAAAGGCTTCAACCAATCGGTTTGTTAATCATTACGCTTGAAAAACACTAAGTTTGTAGAGGATCTTGAGTATATTTTTCTTGAAATTCTGTGCAGGGAAGATTTCGAAAATGTATCAGCCAATCGGAGCCCTTGGCGGCCATATTTGCTTAATGATCGGCACTAAATCACAAACTTGGTCGAGGAACTGAACTGAGGGGATCTCCAACCAGACTCAGTTGCAGTTCCCACAGCAAAACACCTGATGCAAAAACAGAGTAGACAAGCACACAGCAACAGATGTACGACATAGAAACATGACACACAAAAGGCTACACATTCACCAACGAGACCAATGGGCGATCGGTGCCGATTTACGACGGTCATCTGCCACGCAAGTAGCTAATGGTGTGCTTATCCGGATTACCCTCCTACTTTTCCAATTACCTTAAGGTATCGAAGAATGCACAATTGTAGCGTAAAATAACTCCCTGATATATGACCACACAAATAAGACAGCAAAGCGCAGGGACCCAAGCAACACAGATTAATATGTACATGGATATAAAAAGGGGGAGTCCGAAATAAAGTCCGTGCGCTGCTGACTGTCGCTAGCTCGTGTATGTTATCACCCGATGAGTCCGTCCGACATTCAGAGAGGACAGGTGGTCGGTGCTCTTGTTTTCTTTAAAGACGTTTGGACATAGCCAGTCATGGAGTTCCATCTTCATAGTCAGATTGTAAGTCTTAAAATAATGCGCTGGCACAAGGCTGTAGATTGGTTATGAACCATGCCGATTGTCCATCTGGTGACGTTAGGATCATATCCACGGTATAAAAGGCGTTTGATCATTCTGATGGTCATAATCATAGTCGATGGTTATGCTTTCTATATAAGTCTGATCTTTCTTATTTAGTTTATTATTTCAACCTAAAGGCAGGTTAAAAAATACCCAAAGTACTATACTCTGTTGCTGAAAGTAATTTTTGTAAAATTTTGCAGAAACGGAAACCTTGACCTAAAAGTTTCTTGGTAATTTGTTTTCTGCAATGAAAATCCATATTAAAATATAAAATGTCGTATGACGGTTGTCTTTGAACACCACCGTCAAGCCAGGGATTATCTACTTCGTTGAATCCAATATCATCTTTTGTGTCATACTCACTTGCATGAGTCTTCCCGTTTACAATTTTGAGGTCACAAAATGGTGTTTCTGTGTGTTTAATGTTTGCATTGTTAAGTTAAAGAGGATCCTGACGATAATCTAAACAGCACTCGCAATACAGCACAAAATTAAGCATCGACGGACCCCTAGCAAGCTAGAGGTGGGACCAGGTGCCCGGGAGTAGTAAGCATCCCCTGTTTCGCTAGCCACACCCGCCGACGATGCTCACGCACGAAAATGAAAACAAAATCTAAAATACATGCACTGTCTGAGGTTATGTCTATGTAGAAAGTGCTATGGCGACCATGTCGGGGAAAATATTCAAAACAGTGTTTTGAATATTTTTCCCTGACTTGGTACAGGGAAAGGCTGTCACCTCGGTCAATACCTTCAAAGTAAGAAAATATCACACCATATTCACCTCGTTAAAGTCCATAATTGTATAATATTGTAATTCTCTTGCATATTACATCTTCAATAATCTGGAATAAGACATTTGATGTGAATTATCTGATATACCGGGTATAGTATGACATCTCTCTGCCCACAACATTAGATGATATTCTGGCTTAGACATTTTGCTGTTATTGAAAATACCAATTATTTGGGTCACTTTATGATAAGAATTTCTTACATAAAATACGTTTATTGAACTTAAGTGGCGCCTGTGGCTAGCTTACAGAAATACTCCTCCCTTATCTCTCTTCTATTTCATGTGAAGCCGTCGATATTCACTGTGGTTAAACTTGTTCCCCGTGACTGGATGTTAAGGTGTAATAATTACTTCTTTGAAGCTCTATCACCTGAAAGAAGCTTAGTTTTGGCCCTTTATCAATTTGAATTCATATATTATATTATTTTGCATTTTTGGAGCATTGCCATTTCATAAAAAATCTCATTGAAATTGAAGGAGGTTAACATCTTAGCGCCATCCCTCCAATGCTATTTTGGTCATAGATTTAATTTAACTACGCTACCGAATTCACCCTACACAAAATTTTTAGGCAAATTTAAAGATGCAAAAATTAAATTTCACAAAAATAAAAGCAGAAGGCTCTACTGAAATGCATTTGGCTGTGTCAGAAAATCACTTCGGCATTTAATAAGTACCACTGATGAGGATTTTCTATCCGAAACAGGTGTCTTGTGCATTAATTTTTTAAGAAGGTTAAGAGTTGATGAGGATTTTCTAACCGAAACATGTGTCTGGTGCAATAATTTTTTAAGAAGGTTAAGAGTTGATGAGGATTTTCTAACCGAAACATGTGTCTGGTGCATTAATTTTTTAAGAAGGTTAAGACTTGATGAGGATTTTCTATCCGAAACACGTACGTGTCTTGTGCATTAATTTTTTAAGAAGGTTAAGAGTTGATGAGGATTTTCTATCCGAAACACGTGTCTTGTGCATTAATATTTTAAGAATTTTAAGGTTAAGAGTTGAAAGACTTCCGTATTATCAATTTCACTGGAGGAAAATTGCGCGATTATAACATCAACACGTTCCGCCTGGGAAAATATTTGAGATATAAACGTCTCCGCCTCTGTAAGCATTCGGCAGGGTTATTTACGCGTGGGGGGAATTTAACAAAGTATATTGATTCGCCAAATTTGCAAAAATTAACCCATAGCGAAAAATTTACACGTTCACAGTATACTCCATTTGCAAGGTTGTATATGATCGTTTAGGGAAAATGTGGACAATCAGTTTATTATCATTTCTTTAGATCTTATTAATTTTTTTTCATATGGATTCGGATGAATGTTTACTCAAGAGAATGAAATATTCAAAATCATGCATGACTGCTGTACACGTGTTGTCATTGGGAGAGTTGAAACAGACCTTCTTCACTGTGGCGTATCACGTGATCTACGCAAATGATATGTTCCACGGGAATCCCCTTTGATTAAACCAAGTAAATACTGTATAGATATACTTTATATGAATTTACTTTAGTCCTATCATATGGCCATTATCATCAATTATATGATGGTAATCTATTCTGTTCAAGAATAGTAGATTTAGACAGTATTTACTAGGTTTTATCAAAGGGGATTCCCGTGGAACATATCATTTGCATATCACGTGATACGCCACAGTGTTCTTTTCATATTCATATTTTAAAATTCTACATCAAGTACATACGTCAGCTCATATGTTTCTTGTTTCGAAATTCAAACAATGTAGATGAATGTTAAACTTTGATTGTAAACATATATGCTTCTATTTCTCAACACATATTTGCGTTTTATTACCATTTATTTTGACAAAAATTCACTGGTGCATACATATTGAAGGTCAAAGAGCATAAAGCCATGGAAACAACAGAAGTTTTTGTAAATTTAAGAACTCGTTATGCTAGAAAACATTTTTTTTTATATAATTGATTTTGATTTGTTTTGAAAGTCAAAATTACAGTCAATCTGATGGAGTTTCCAGGTATTTTCTTTGAAAGTATCTGATGTAGATGCGAAATTCATGGTTCAAAGCTACATCGGACTTCAAACCTAAAGACAAACTATACTAAAACAATTACTTTTTCCTTTGATGTTACGATCGAATAAAAACCATTGATTGGTCAATTGGCTAGATTTGAGCTTATGGTCCACGGATCGGTTCACTTTGCTAGATTTGAGCTTATGGTCCACGGATCTGTTCACTTGGCTAGATTTGAGCTTATTGTCCACGGGTCCCATATATCTGCTGATGGCTCGGGGGATACCTGGTCAACTCTGGTAGGAGGTCTACGAGGAGACATAGGAGGCGAAGGACTTTTTGAAATCAGTGATACTGGGCTCTCAGTTCCTAGACGACAGAAAAATATTTTTTTCAGATTACATATACTGTAAACCGTCTTTTATCCTCGGCGTCTTAAGTTCGCGAACACGAGTGAAGTTACTGGTTTGCGGCGTTTTATTTTCGTGACATCGTATGTTAAACGTCTTCAAATTCAATAGCATCATTTATAAACGAATAAATTTGCAGCATGGATCAGACATGCACGTTTCGGGTACTCAACCCTCGTCAGTGATCCTCAATCTAAAAAATGTAATACTAGTATGGCCAAAGAGGGTGAAAATGATTATGTCAAAAATGTACCGAAAGATGTAGCAGGATGTTCGTACCTTACTACACATGTGTAGGGACATACTCGCGGCGTTTTATGTTCGCTAATCGAATATCGCGAAAATAAAACGCTCGCGAACAAAAAACGGTTTACAGTAGTCGAACACTCGCATTCTGTGCTAAAATCAGAGGCATAACTTTGACCGTTAACGTTGCGCGAAAGTAAATTATAAGCAACAACGATTATCTCCTTATCTTATGTGACCGTGACAAATTGGTAATTTAAAATGAAGAGAATCATAAAATTACAAATAGAATAATCACAAGTACAAGAAGAATGAAATCTATTGTTGATCTAAGGATCAATGATACCCCCGCCTGGCATATTTTACATATAAGCAATGTATAAGAAGTTTGAAGGTGCACAATTCAACACAAAATTTAAGGAAGATGACCCTTTATTTGAATTTGACCTGTATTTCTCAATGTAAAGCTATATCGAAGAAATAAATATATTCCCTGTTACAGTTTTCATTTAAATGTCAGGCAAGCATAAAATATTGATTTTTTTCCAAGTTTGAAGGGACACAACTCTGCATGAAATTGAGCCATATTCAAACCTAACCTGTAATTTTTGGTGTAATAGCTACATTAAAGAAATGAATTTATTATCTGTAACAGTTGTCCTCGTAATGTCCAGAGACCACAAAACTTTGAATTTGTGTCAGTGTCAAGGGATATAACTCTGCACGAAATTGAGGGACATGACCCATATTCAAACTTGACCTGTATTTCTTGATGTTATAGCTATATGCAAGGAATGAATTGATTATCTGTAACGGTTTTCCTTTAAACGTCCGGAAACCACAAAATTTTGAATTATTCTAAGTTTCAAGAGGCATAGCTCTGCACATAAATGAGGGACAGGATGGTCGACCCATATTCGAACTTGACCTGTATTTCTTGGTGTAATAGCTATATCCAAGAAATGTATTGATTATCTGTTACGGTTTTCCTTTAAACGTCTGAAAACCACAAAATTTTGAATTTTTCTAAGTTTCAAGGGGCATAACTCTGCACAATGACCCATAATGCACAATGACTGCACAAAATTGAAAGACATAACCCATATTCGAACTTGACCTGTTTTTCTTGGTATAAGAGCTTTATCCAAGAAATGAATTGATTATCTGTAACTGTTTACCTTTAAATGTCCGGAAACCAGAAAATTTTGAAATTTTCTAAGTTTCAAGGGGCATGACTCTGCACAAAATTGAGGGACTTGACCCATATTCGAACTTGACCTGTATTTTTTAGTGTAAGAGCAATATCCAAGAAATGTATTGATCATCTGTTACGGTTTTCCTTTAAACATCTGAAAACCACAAAATTTTGAATTTTTCTAAGTTTCAAGGGGCATAACTCTGCACAATGACCCATAATCGAACTTGACCTGTATTTCTTGGTGTAATAGCTATATTCAAGAAATGTATTGATTATCTGTTAAGGTTTTCCTTAAACGTCTGAAAACCACAAAATTTTGAATTTTTCTAAGTTTCAAGGGGTATAACTCTGCACAAAATTGAGTGACTTGACCTATATTCGAACTTGACCTGTATTTCTTAGTGTAAGAGCTATATGCAAGAAATGAATTGATTATCTGTAAAGGTTTACCTTTAAATGTCCGGAAACCATAAAGTTTTGAATTTTCTAAGTTTCAAGGGGCATAACTCTGCACAAAATGGAGGGACTTGACCCATATTCGAACTTGACCTGTATTTCTTGGTGTAAGAAATGAATTGATTATCTGTAACGGTTTTCCTTTAAATGTCCGGAAACCACAAAATTTTGAAATTTTCTAAGTTTCAAGGGGCATAACTCTGCACAATGACCCATATTCGAACTTGACCTGTATTTCTTGGTGTAATAGCTATATCCAAGAAATGTATTGATTATCTGTTACGGTTTTCCTTTAAACGTCTGAAAACCACAAAATTTTGAATTTTTCTAAGTTTCAAGGGGCATAACTCTGCACAAAATTGAAAGACATAACCCATATTCGAACTTGACCTGTTTTTCTTGGTATAAGAGCTTTATCCAAGAAATGAATTGATTATCTGTAACTGTTTACCTTTAAATGTCCGGAAACCAGAAAATTTTGAAATTTTCTAAGTTTCAAGGGGCATGACTCTGCACAAAATTGAGGGACTTGACCCATATTCGAACTTGACCTGTATTTTTTAGTGTAAGAGCAATATCCAAGAAATGTATTGATCATCTGTTACGGTTTTCCTTTAAACATCTGAAAACCACAAAATTTTGAATTTTTCTAAGTTTCAAGGGGCATAACTCTGCACAATGACCCATAATCGAACTTGACCTGTATTTCTTGATGTAATAGCTATATTCAAGAAATGTATTGATTATCTGTTAAGGTTTTCCTTAAACGTCTGAAAACCACAAAATTTTGAATTTTTCTAAGTTTCAAGGGGTATAACTCTGCACAAAATTGAGTGACTTGACCTATATTCGAACTTGACCTGTATTTCTTAGTGTAAGAGCTATATGCAAGAAATGAATTGATTATCTGTAAAGGTTTACCTTTAAATGTCCGGAAACCACAAAATTTTGAAATTTTCTAAGTTTCAAGGGGCATAACTCTGCACAATGACCCATATTCGAACTTGACCTGTATTTCTTGGTGTAATAGCTATATCCAAGAAATGTATTGATTATCTGTTACGGTTTTCCTTTAAACGTCTGAAAACCACAAAATTTTGAATTTTTCTAAGTTTCAAGGGGCATAACTCTGCACAAAATTGAAAGACATAACCCATATTCGAACTTGACCTGTTTTTCTTGGTATAAGAGCTTTATCCAAGAAATGAATTGATTATCTGTAACTGTTTACCTTTAAATGTCCGGAAACCAGAAAATTTTGAAATTTTCTAAGTTTCAAGGGGCATGACTCTGCACAAAATTGAGGGACTTGACCCATATTCGAACTTGACCTGTATTTTTTAGTGTAAGAGCAATATCCAAGAAATGTATTGATCATCTGTTACGGTTTTCCTTTAAACATCTGAAAACCACAAAATTTTGAATTTTTCTAAGTTTCAAGGGGCATAACTCTGCACAATGACCCATATTCGAACTTGACCTGTATTTCTTGGTGTAATAGCTATATCCAAGAAATGTATTGATTATCTGTTACGGTTTTCCTTTAAACGTCTGAAAACCACAAAATTTTGAATTTTCTAAGTTTTAAGGGGCATAACTCTGCACAAAATTGAAGGACATGACCAATATTCGAACTTGACCGGTTTTTCTTGGTGTAAGAGCTATATCCAAGAAATGAATTGATTATCTGTAACGGTTTACCTTTAAATGTCCGGAAACCAAAAAAAATTTGAATTTTTCTAAGTTTCAAGGGGCATAACTCTGCACAAAATTGAGGAACTTGACCCATATTCGAGCTTGACCTGTATTTCATGGTGTAAGAGCAATATGCAAGAAATGAATTGATTATCTGTAACGGTTTTCCTTTAAATGTCCGGAAACCACAAAATTTTGAAATTTACTAAGCTTCAAGGGGCATAACTCTGCACAAAATTGAGGGACATGACCCATATTCGATTTTGGCCTGTATTTCTTGGTGTAAAAGCTATATGCAAGAAATGAATTGATTATCTGTAAAAGTTTTCCTTTAAATGTCTGGAAACCATAGGTGGGACGGACGGACGCACGGACGCACACACGCACGGAAGGAAGGACGGACAAGTGCATCACTATATACCCCCACCATTATATGGCGGGGGTATAAAAATAAAAACATTGAAAGAAAAGGATGAATAAGGATACTCACTGTTTCTATACATCTTTCTCTCTCTAAAATGAATAAGAATACGTTCGGATTATACTGATCGGGATTTGGTCATATTTTAGTATATGAGTTTGCCTCGTTTTATATGCATTTTTTCATGCGACAAAAAATCATATTTCTCTTATAAGAAAATATATTTATTCACATGGGCATGTTTATCTTTATTTTGATGTTACCTCCTTCGTTTCCACCAACGCATTTTGCAGTATGTATCTACCCGATTACATACATTAAAGCAGCCAGAGCGCAGAAGTAGAAAGGCTATGAAAGCAGTTATCAGGGCAAGAACTATCATTAGCACCACAAACCATGGTAGGTTACGTGGGTCTTCAAAAAACGTTATGTACCTGAAATAGAAAAAAAAAGCATACATAAGGAAGCAATGACTTTATGACCTTCGGACATCTAAAGCATGCCAAGACAGACAGGAAGAAAAAATAGATTATCATTTAGATTAATAACTTGTATCTTTGATCATAACGATCCATTATATAAATAAACCAAAATATCAATCAGTTGAGCTAGAGTTGCTTTTCTAAAAATTGTGATGGTCTCTAACCTTTCTGTTATATTTATAGGCGCAAGAGTAGAATACCCCTGACACATGACGGTAACGCTAGATGTCGCCACAAGGCCTCCAGTATCGGTCGCGCTTATTCGAAAGATGTAGTCTGATCTATTATAGATGAAGCCGATGTCGCTTTTAATGTAAATTTCTCCAGATTCGGTGACTCCAAAATACTCCGACGAAAGAGAAGACTGATCGAGGACGTATGAAAGATACCCTGCAATTAAAGTTTCGACATATAAACTTTGCTATTGGTAGCTCTGTCAGGTAATAGAGAAATCTATTTAAAACTTGGTCATTAAGATCGATATGTTCACTTAGGAGTCTGTAATTTCAATGAAGAAATCGACCCTCCTTTGATTAAATGTTGTTTTAAGTTTAAGGTAATTTTTTGGATTAATAATGTAATAAACAGATAATTGAAAATACCATTTGTTCCCAAATCACCGTCCGAGGCTGCAGCTGTACCAAGGGCGGTACCTACTCCGTCCCCAGAATCACAATAAAATATGTAGCTACCATACGCAAATGACGGCGTATTGTCATTTATGTTCTGCAGCGTCACAGTTACCAAAGCCGTGTCCGTTAATTCACCGTCTGACACCGTTACATTGCATGATATCGTGTCCGATGTTCCATTTAGGTCAAGGTCATAGTCGGTTGCTAAGGAGATCTGACCGGATGTAGAATCTATATCCAGGGATTGGCAATCAATAGAGTACGATAAGGTGTCACCATTGTCAGGGTCGATAACCCCATACGCTGGAGTCCCGATGACATCCCCTGTCTGTGAAAGGGAAAATTAGAATTCATAATTGAAAATATACCCGAGAAGAAGTACAATCGTAGTGTAAGAGCCAAAGAGCCAGGGGAATATGACATAATTTTTAAGTCTCCATTAACAAGGTAATCGTGAACCTCCAAATGAAGGCAGGACCACGTGCCCGGGAGGTTGAGTGTCTTCTTGCGAGCCTCTTTGTCTTAACATATGAAGTTTTTGTACTTAGACCATGCTCTTGCATAGCTTATTAGTTGTGAAATGAATATAGCATCATATCTCACCCATCCTGCTACGTCTTTCAGTACACATTTGGACAAAATAACTTTCACACTCTTTGGTCATATTACATGGTTTAGATTGAGGATCATTGACGAGGGTTGAATACCTGAAACATGCATGTCTGGTCCATGCTGCAAATTTATCTGTTCTTAAATGATACTATTGAATTTGAAGACGTTTAACATGCCATAGGCATAGTGTATTAGATGTGAAATGAATATACCATCATATCCCACCCAAGTTCTCATTCCCTCTTTGTTTAAAGTTCTTTTTTTAACTTAAACTTTTGAGAACTTAAAACGAAGGGTCATGAGAACTGAAAACGAAGAGGGAATGAGAACTCAAAAGGAAGAGGTCATGAGAACTTTAAACGAAGAGGGAATGCTGCTGCACACGAAGGAGAAGTTTGTGATGGTGAAATTAAAATCGCCACGTTTGGCATAAAGAGGGGTGTTCAAGAGAACGTGAAGTATGTCTAGATAGGAGGCTGACATGCTGATCTCAGTTGTTTCTTTGATATCCAGTTCACTGGGATAGTTGGTACCTATATAATTATTAATGGATGGATTGTTGAAAACAGAGGCTGTATGAATTCTGCCGAGTATATGTATGAATAAAGAAATATGTCTGCTGTCGTCTTCAGTGTGCCAGGTACTCTGAATAAGAGTGTTCCTTGACAAAATAAGTTTCTATATGCCATAAAACGAGGTTTGCCACTATAGTGGACGAAATAGTTTTTTAAATTATTGAAGCTGACATAGTTTTTGATGAGAAATGCTGGTGTTCAGATTAGAATAATTTAGCTCGTACCTCTGGTCATGAGAACTTAAATTCTCCCTATGATAACTTTTTAACAATTTTTTCGTGCTTATCCTCTTTGAACCTTTTATAAAAACTTTTTTAAATAGACCCTAGATTGTAGGGATAACTTTATCGTCTATAAATTTTATAGACCCCCAACTTTAACATTACACACCATGGAAAAATAAAATAAAGCCTACGCTCACGCAGCAAGATACGCCCGTTGGGATTTTTTTCACAACACCAAAATATCTAAGTCCCATAACTCCATAAGGACAAATCGGATGAACCTGAAAATCGAAAGGCGGCTTATTCCTCTTCAAAGTCTGATCACAATGTACAAATATCATGAATATCTGTTGACGCATATTCAAGTTATTGCGTTCCGTGCACCTATATTTTGCCCTAAGCTTAACATGTATGTGCATATAACCCCCCCCCCCCCATTACACATAATTTCTGGATAATGTGACAAAAAATTTAAGAATCCGTTATATATGTGAAAGAACATCCTTTCTACTTGAAGTATACAAAATTTCTAAACATTTTGACCAGAAATAGATTTTTGAAGAATTTTTAACTATTTTAGTATATTTTTACATTGTATCTAAAATATCTAAGTCCCATAACTCCGTAACGACAAATCCGATGAACCTGAAAATCGAAAGGCGGCTTCTTCTTCAAAGTCTGATCACAATGTAGAAATATCATGTAAATCCGTTGACGCATATTCAAGTTATTTCGTTCAATGCGCCTATATTTTGCCCTAAGCTTAACATGTTTGTGCATATAACTCCCCCCCCCCCCCTCCCATAACAAATATCTCAGTTATGCGACCAAAAAATTAAAAACCCGTTCAATATGTCAAAGAGCATCCTTTCTACCTTAAGTATTCAAAATTTCAAAACATTTCGATCAAAAATAGATTTTTAAATAATTTTTAACTATTTTAGTATATTTTCACTGTATTTTAAAATATCTAAGTCCCATAACTCTGTAACGACAAATCGAATGAACCTGAAAATCGAAAGGCGGCTTCCTCTCTACAATCCAAACATAATGTATGAATATCATGAAAATCTGTCGACGCATATTCAAGTTATTGCGTTCCATGCGCCTATATTTTGCCCTTAGCTTAACATGTATGTGCATATCACCCACCCCCCCTTCCCATTACAAATATCTCAGTTTTGCGACAAAAAAATTAAAAACCCAATACATATGTCAAAGAACATCCTTTCTACTTGAAGTATACAAAATTTCAAAACATTTCGATCAAAAATAGATTTTTAAATAATTTTTAACTATTTTAGTATATTTTCACTGTATTTTAAAATATCTAAGTCCCATAACTCTGTAACGACAAATCAAATGAACCTGAAAATCGAAAGGCGGCTTCCTCTCCACAGTCCAAACATGATGTATGAATATCATGAAAATCTGTCGACGCATATTCAAGTTATTGCGTTCCATGCGCCTATATTTTGCCCTTAGCTTAACATGTATGTGCATATAACCCATCCACCCACCCTTCCCATTACACACAATATCACGATTTTTACGAATCTGTTGACGCATAATCAAGTTATTTGCGTTCCATAGGCGGACGGACAGACGGACAGACGGACGGACGGACTTCGCCATACCATAATACGACCCGTCAAATGACGGGCGTATAAAAAATTCACATGTTTGCATGTAGAAACATTTTTTAACCAAAATATATTTGAAACCTGTTTTAGCTTTACCCAATGTGCAATAATGCATAATTTTACCCGATTTTGGACCAGAGGTACAATCTATCTCATGCTTGCAATGTGGTTGAAATACTGTTTTATTCCATATCTCAAAACAAATAAACATTTTTTTGAACAAGAAACTACTGTGTTAATTGTGTTACGTGTTCTTCTCTATAAATAGGATGGATTTCATTGACAGCTTATGATAACAAAGCATTGACGTAATTTATAAGTCATCTTAATGAACGATTCAATATTAACAATTCACAAGATTAGAGAACGAAAGACTATTATATAACAATTACCTGCCCTTCATTTCCAGTGAGTGTGTATTGCCGAAAGGCAAAGACAGGGGCCTCGTTAACGTCAACGATTGTTATTTGTAAAGATTGAGTATCCGAATCTTGTCCGTCATTTACCGTTATGGTTACTGTATAGGTTTTGGGACTCAACACTTCAAAATCAATGTTGGCTGCTGTTGAAACCAGTCCAGCTACAAAATACCATTGAAAACCATTAGGTTAAAGGATAAAATGTTCTGACTATTCGTTACTTGTAGTTTATAGTATTTCTCATAATTGCAAGTGGTTTTGTTTTCTTTTACTTGAAAATCAACAATCATAAATTATATCATTCGCGCGGTCTAATAAAATTAGACGAACGAGAGAAAATTATTTGTCCAGTCTAATAAGTTATATTATTCCCCCAGTCGAATAAGATACAATTCTTATATCCGGAAATTTGAAATGTGCTAAAACTGTATGAAATTGAAATTTGATTAAGATTTACATAACCATGTAACTATAAAACTAGTGTTAATTAAACAATCGAATTATGTTAAAATCTATTGCGAAATAATTTAACTATTCCCGTAATGTCTGTATAACGCCTATACAAACGTACGGCGCGAAATTTTATCTATAGCTGTATAGACAATGTCGCCTATTATGACGTCTCTAACGGCGAGCGCCGCTACGTTAGGGCTGTTCAAATATCACGTCGCCAGTTTTGAACTTGAAAATCAACCACGCTAAAATGACATCAATTGCAAAATAAACTAGATGATTAAATAGTGATTTAATTAAATTAATATGAATCAAGGCAAAGCCTTTTTGTACGAGCGGAGAGAAAATAGATATGATTATATAAAATAAAAAAAAGATCTTTCTTTTTTATTTTGACTATGATGGTTTATCTTCTTATCTCACAAAACTTTCTTTTTGATGAATGCCAACAAAGGTAGTATAAGGCGAGTGGAAACACGGAAGCATTTGTAAAATTGATCTAGACCATCAGATGAACATTTTAAAGGGGGGCTTAAAATATGGTTCTTTAAAAATATGGTTCTTTATAATTCATTTTTATTTTGTAAGAATAATGTTTAGGCTAGCTGAAAATAAATTTCATAAGAACAAAAGAAAAAACAAACATATTCCGACTTCTGACAGTACGAAACCACCCGAGACGAGAAAAGCAATCAGAGCGAAACGTCTCGTTTAAAACCGGAAATGTCGGATTTCCCGTGGTTACGCCACCTTGTTGTTGCTTTATCGTTACCTGATTTACGAAAAATATTTTCAATAAATTTAACTTATAAACAAAAATTGAGTATAACATATACGTCTGCTTGGAGTCGAAAAAATTTTAAATGGCAATATCCAGCATCTCCGCAGCAACTCTGTCTGCGAGGGGACGAAAGTTTTTGAAAGCATAGTAGTACAGTCTCATTCTTTGATTCAGCATATTTTCTCAATAAGGTATGTGTATACGCGTTACCATAAGGGCGAGCTTCGCTCGCAAAGGCCCTTCGGGCCTTTGCAGCGAGCTCCGCTCGCTATAAGAAATGACTGTAATAATTTTTCTGTCTATCGATGTATAGACAAAAACCGATGCACAAACAAAATATAATCCGCTTCGCGGATTATATAGTTTGTGCATCGGTTTTTGTCTATACATCGGTAGACAGAAAAATTATTACAGTCATTTCTTAAGGAAATTGCTAACGATTCGCTTGAGAAGTACTAGTAGTAGAGAGTACTTACTGGAAGAAACAGTTTGGAACAATGAAGCACCAGATGTAGGACTGTATGAGGCAGTATATACAAGGTTATCACCAAGATTCAAGTCTGTTACTTGGGTTTGGAACACAGATGTACCGATAGCAGAATTCTCTGGTAGTGATAGTGCAGAACTCAGTGGTAGGTTATTTATTACTGGAACGCTGTTTTGGTCTGCAACGTAGTTAAAGTGAATAGTGCTAACTCTTTTATTTTTACGAGAGAAAAAGATATTCATATCAATTTGCCATCTTCTTGACGAACATTGGAAGCAGAACTCAGTGTATGAATAGTATTGTCAAAGTTGAAATATATGTCCTATTATTGTTAATATTGAAATATATGTTCTATAGCACCAGTTTTATTGTACTAGACACGTGTTTCGGATATTGAATCCTCGTCAGTAGTACTTAATGTCAAACAGATTGAATAAAGCCAACGTGAATTTTTCTGGCGCCGTTTACAATATCGACTTTTAATTTCCCCTGAGCAGCTCCAAATTTTATGTAGGGTGTTTTCAAAAGCGTATTTAAGTGATTAGTGCATCACATGATAAATCCTCGGAATTTCATTGGTTAAGCACGCGGGGACTATGAGAGGATAGTGCCCGGCACCCGGGCACTATTGCTTTTTGCTTAACAGAGTTACGTCCCATAGGAAGTATTATGACGTCATGAACAATGCATGAATGTTAATATTTATAAGCGAAGTAGGGGGAAATAAAGAACACTTTTCTTTGATATCTCGAGTAAATTGCAATTAATTAATTAATTGATTCTACAGTCATGTGATGCACTAAACCCATTAATGCCCGTTTGTGTGGATACTATTCTCTCATAGTGTTGCTTTTAGAAGGTAAATAGTGCCCTCGCTGACGCTCGGGCACTATTCCTTCCAAAAGCAACACTATGAGAGAATAGTACCCACACAAACGGGCATTAATACGTAAAAAGTACATCCCCAAAAATCGTTGGAAGGTAGGTGCAAGACATAACTAAAAAATAATGACGAAATCCTAGCTAAGGACAGAGCTATGCAATGTTGTTGATTCCCCTTGGTTTTAGAAATTTAGATCTAATTTGACGACAGAATATTTAGAATATATTGCAATGCAGTGTGTAAACACTAAAACTGGGAGAGCTTTATCCTCCGGGGCTTACAGTCCACCAGCAGCGATACCAACCTAGTGATACAATTTTAGTGCACCGTATGCGCATTTCACAAGTTATGTCTCAGAAGTGATGCTTGATGCCGAAAAAGGGGAAATCCAAATGTGACATAATGATGACGTAAAGTCTAAACTTGACCCAAGATTTCTGCCAAAGAACCTGCTAAGGATAGATATATATCTTCAAAATTGTAAAGCTTAAAACTACAAAACAAGGTTGCAATCGACAAATAAAGCAAACAAAACGAAACAGCTGATACGTCACACCTCAACGATTCCTTCATTAAGACAAAAGATAGATGAAGTCAAATTCAATAGCATCATTTAAGAACAGATACATTTGCAGCATGGACCAGACATGCACGTTTCGGGTACTTAACCCTCGTCAGTGATCCTCAATCTGAACAATGTAATATAGCCTAAGAGTGTGAAAGCTATTATGTACCGGAAGACGTAGAAGTATGGGTGGGATATGATGCTACAGGACCCGCGTTTTAGAATGCGTTATAGAAGATCCTGACGATAATCTCAACAGCACTCACAATAGAGCACAAAATTGAGCATATACGAACCTCTAGCAAGCTAGAGGTAAGACCAGGTGCCCGGGAGGAGTAAGCGTCCCTTATTTGGCTAGAACTTTCAAGACATTTTGATAACAGAAATTTTAAATTCGTTGAAGAAACGATCAACCGAAGTTGATTGAACTTGGCTACATGTGCCCTTGAAGAAATATCTATACCTGTAAGCGTGATTGTGAGAGTCCTTGGTCCAACAAGATTGTATCCATCATATACATAAACATAAAGATCGTATCCTGCCTGGGTGTGCCCCGTGAGATCTGTAGTACTTTCAATAAGACCAGCTGTACAACGTGTAGAAGGACATCATGGACGTAGAAATCAAATTTTGAAAAATTTAATAAAAATTAATAAAAGATTTTGATGTATCATATGCTTGATTATATATGTATGAAAAGGATAACTTTGTTCTTATATTGAATTCCTGCTACAAATATTTTTTTCTTTTTAAACAATTAAAGCCAGATTTGAATAAGTTTTCAATATATTTGGTGGTCCAATTTACACGTTACAATTTGTATAGACATGTCAAGAGACGGGTAGTTTTACAAAAAATCATGTAATATGCCAAATAATTTTAACATATCTAATTTTTTTTTCAATATGACACATTATAAGCCATTTATAAAATTGATGACCTGAATTGACAGTAATATGTATGATAAGATATAAGTCAAAATTTTTATTTTCTTAATATTTTTATTTCACAAAATTCAAAAGTAGAATAAATTTGATCCAATATAAGTAGTTCTTACAATCATATATTATAAATGGGCAACCAACTGGAACGCACGTCATATTATAACGCAGCTGGTCGTTTTCTACATCTGTTGACATAACGGTGAACACGTCACTTCCGATCGAGGTACTTGTTGTTGACACGTGGGTCGTGGCTTGGAAAATGGAAAAGTGAATTCGGTAAATAAACCCTTCAAACCCTTTTAATAAATGAAAGAAGTAATTTACATACACGATGCAATTAAAAAAATGTTTTTTTATTCATTAAAATTTTAAAATGAAAATCGTGAGGAACATTCATACTATCAACATGATTTCAAGGGATATTGATATTTACTTGTACCTGCTAGATTGGTTATGACAGGTGGCTCGTTCGGAATTATATAAACGGTATAGGTTCCGGTAACACTTGTTGTTAGGTCTGTACAGCTGATTGTTAGATCATATTGTCGAACTTTGTCATAATCGAATGAAGCGCCAGATTTCACGTAGATTGCGTTTGCTTAAAAATAATTCATACCTGTGAGACTATTCATCCGAATTTAAAATGTATTGGAAATTGTCAATCAAAAATATTTCCTCAGTCTTGAACAAAATGTTTTCTCAAATGTTCTGTTGTAATATGCTGCTCAATTAAACTATTCATCCATCAGGTAAAGAAAATGATTGACAAACTTTTCGATTGTCGAGATTTGAAATTGAAAAAAAAAAATTGAATGCAAACAAATCGATCTTAAATCTCTAAAGGAAATTTTGACATTGAGAGAAACCTATGTAGGCATGAAAGATAGAGTATAGGCCATAATACTTTTTGATAAAACAGAGAATTATATTTCTTTTTTTTTTGTCTTCTTCTCTATCATGCACAGAACGATTGACATAAAGTTTGTGAAAAATGTTTCAGCCATAAATGAATAAACAAATAAATAAATGTATAAATAAAAAAATAAATAAATAAACAAGTAAATAAAATTAGATAAATAGATAAATAAATGAGAACAAATAGATATAAATGATAGAATAACGAAAATAACAACAAAGGAATAAATACAAGAAAAAATGCTGTGATCTTAAATCGCATCACTCAAGCTAAAAATTAAAATGGTATGGCCGAGTGAATTACAATTTCCTTACTTGTCGTTCCAGATTTGATTTTTATGAGGAAGTCGTTGGATGACGGACTGACAGACTGGACGCTACAGACCACTGTGTCACCTGACGCGTCTGTGACGTCAATGTCGTACAGGTGAAGTTCGGTTACCTGATCCTCCCTTACATCAGTGTCAGCTGGCAAGTTGTTGATTTCCGGAGGCTATCGTTAGAAGTATACGTCGATATTACTTTCAATTTTCAGAATGCTTTTATTAGTTCTTTTCTTCGGTTTTGCATTTTTCTAAGGTTTTGTATGCCCATTGGTTATGGTTGGATTCTGATTCTTTTATCTTTGAGATTAACTCACATGTATTGAATGACTGTCATCATCACCAAACAGAACATACTTACCTGGTATGTACATCAATATGTACATCGAGACAATCACCGAATTTGACAAGTTTTCATGGAGCTGTAGCGACGGGTGTTGAAAGTAATCAGTAGACACTGAATCTTCCCGGGCACCAGGTCTCTCTTCGGAATGTTAGTCTCACTCCTGGTCTCACTTCGGAGTTCGCAAACGTCCCAATGGAAATTCTAATGATTTTGCATTGCCTTCTCGACTTTGAGACTGAATAAGTGATAGGTACTTTTTTTATGTTTATGTTGAAATATTTTGCAGTCTTGTATAGTCAATGACTTTGAGAATTCATATTTGAAGTATGTTATATCTCTCGAATAGTTCCTTATAATATATTAGTATCTTATCTCTCTATTGTTTCAAACTCGCAGTATCGAAAATTTTCATGGGCCATAGAAAAGAAAATTTAGAAAATTATTCTTACGACATTGGTCACTGTGAGAGTCAGGGTCCCAGTGTCAGAGTTTCCACATGTATCCGTTACACGGAAATTTAGAGTATGCGTCCCCGCTTCAAGCGTGCTGGTACTTGTCACTGTTGCTAAATAAATCGATGAAATAGTGTAATAATAAAATGGAATTGAATTTTTATTTTGCCTAATGTCGATTACATACATTTTGTAGTTTCTTATACAGAAAGACACATAAGACAGCTCTTTTAATGGAAATCTAAAAAGTGAATTGCATATTTGTACTATAGCATTGAGAATACCAGTTGATGAGTCGAAGGTATATCCAGTTTTTCCTGTCATGGTATAGGTAAGAGTTTCCCCTGTGTCCGCGTCTGTAGCCGTGACGGGATATGATAAAGAGTCTGTATTGGTCAGTGACAGAGCAGCATTCAGGTTATCAAATACAGGAGAACTTGCTGAATACAACAAAAATACCGTAGATTTGAATGGATTTGAAGATATGCATGATAAATTTCATATCCTAAATTCTACATTTTTTTTTAGAAATTGCGATTAAATGAAAGAGAAAAATTGTTTTCCTTAAAAGCATTTACAAGTGTTTAACTAATTGTTTTTAATACAGGTTGTATATGGTCTGCTCTAATTCTTCACATAAACCGTACACAAATACAAAGAAATTCTCAACTTTAGACAATGAGTTTCAAAGTGTCAGTGAATTTTCTAGCATAACTCGTAGAAGATATTTTCTATTTCTATACACTACGAGTGGTTAAATACTAACGTTGCGACATATCTGCCCTGATGGCAAAGTCTCGTCTATCATTGTGCGTTCCCACTGTTGTCCAAGCGTAAGTGGTTGTGCTGGAGGACAGGGACATGGAAGAGTACCAATCATTACTATCTGTCTCTCCCCAACCAGCCTCGTAACTGATAACAGACCTACCAGGCGAGTGCCTTGAGAAGAAAAAAATCAATTCAATTTATTTCATATATGTATATGTATAATTTGAAACAACCGTAATTGATATGCAAACCGAAGAACTGTTCAACATACAATATGAAATAATTGAAGATCTTTGAATATACCTTTCTTGTGGCATTTTTGAAAATGTTCATTTATGTCTTAGTTACACTGTGCCGACTTGAGACCCCGACTCGCCCAGACTTTGAAGTCGGCGTCAATGGGAGCTTAGTCTGCTGGAGACAGAGAGAGGTCGGTTTAGGTCGTGGTCAGTGTGCTCGTTTTGGAATAGGTCGGAAATGCTTCCCGACAAAGTATTAAGAGTAATGCTTTGTTGGGATCCAGCCCCGACGTATTTTAGTCGGGGCTAGGTCGAAGTGATGTCAGGCGGCTGAATTGGGGCTACGTCGGGACACATCGGAGCTAAATTGGGGAAGATCGTAGCTAAGTCGGGGAAAACAGGGATCAAACGTTCCTCCAGACTCAACTCCGACTCATCCCGACTTCATCTCGACTAACTTAGACTTAACGTTGACTAACTCCGACTTCAATCAAGACTCTCCCCCGACCTGACTGATCAACGCAGATATTTTACCGGTTAGGCGATTGTCCCTCGACTTATCCCCGACGTAGCCGACTTGTCAATACCATCCTAAATGATTGAGTTTCAGGATTACCATGACAAAAACATGTATATGTAAAATGACATATAAAAGACCTTCTATATATGCATAATTTGTGATGTAGGTAGACTTTAAAAGTCGGCATAGGTCGGAGTAAAGTCGGCATTGATCGGGGTTAATCGGAGCAGATCGTTGCTAAGACGGGGCAAGTTGGGGATTAGTCTGTGCTATGTCGAGACAGTGTCGTCGGGCTGACAAATCAGGAACATTTGAACTTCTGAAAAATTTCAAGTCGGGGAGCTAAGTTGGCACAGTATGACTTGGATTTTAAGAGCTAATACCAAAATTCTCCTTAATCTCTATGGATGAAAAGTTACGTTTTATTTCAAAATGTGTAAAAACTGTAATTTGTTTCTGATAAGGTGTTTATATGTACACGTAAGAATTCTATACATGTATATATGCATGGATGTCGTTAATCAGCTCAATATGAAATGTTTACCATCCAATGACATCGCCACTCTTTACCAGAAACTCTTGAGCTGTGGGGACGTCATACACAATTTTTTCTCCCACCGATGATGCATCTATAGATATAAAAATCATTTGAATAATATATAGATCTCATGTTATCTTTTTTTCGACAACTGCAACCAAAATAAATCTAAATATGACAACTGTAACGATATAAACATGAAAAGAACAATTTTCCAATTCTCGAATAGCAACAGTACTTTACCCTCATACCTATACACGTAGTTCTAAACGACCGACTTGCGTACTGCAAATATTCTTTCATACAATCATCAAAGAAGTACCTATCATTTATCTATTCTCACATTTTGGACAGAAAAATCCTCAATTTCGCTTGGAAGGATTTTTTATCTCACCCTGCGTTATTTCACCCTTCATGAAATTGAAGCTTAATGATATAATCTTAAATTATCATATCTGTTATATTTTTTAATCATAAGGGTATAAGTACAAGAAAAGGATGAGAAATTTTTTCAAGCAACGTCGTTTGGCGCTTTTTGAATGTCAAATTGACGTTGCTTTTGACTTTGATAAGTTCGCACTTCCAGTTCTGTTTAACGTCCATTTTTTGACAATTATTGAAAGTTAAAGCAAAAATGACGATAAAGGAGAGAAAAAGGATCAAACATCACATTTCGGAAAAGACAAAGAATCTCAATCGCCGCGTCATGAATGTCAAGGTGCATGGACACTCGAATTGAGATTTCTTTTTCTTTCCCGGAACGTGGTGTAAGATCGTCAATAACAAAATATATGTTCTATAGTACCAATTTCTTTGTACTATTAGTCTCAAAGTCGAGAAGGCAAGACAAAAGCATGAGAATTTCCAACGGAACGATTGCGAACTTTGGAATGAGTAACATTCCAAATTGAGACCAGGTGTCCGGGGATAGTCGGCGTCTCATGATCGCATGCAACATCCGTCGCAACAACTCCATGAAAACTTGTCAAAGTCGGTGATTGTCTCCATGTACATATTGATATATATATATTTCAGGTAAATATCACCGATTGGCCATTGGTCACAGTGGTTCATGTGTAGTCATTTGTGTTTTATTTTTCTATGTGATTTGGTTTTCCTCGACCATTTGCGTCTCTTTCTGTGCGTGTTTGCATTGTGTTTTTGCGTTGGCTGTTTAGGGGTTCAACCGGGTGTTATTGGAGATCCCCTTCTTTCTTTGCTAGAAAGAAGAATACGATTACCCTCCCAAGGGTCCTGACCTCATCCTCAAAGAAATCACGTTTGTTCTTTATCAGATCGTTTTAGACTTGCACTCTGACTAACTGTGACGACGGGACTCCATGACGGGCCCTGTCCAAACCTCTTTAGAGAAGACAGGGCCCCGACAACCTGTCCTCTCTGAATGTCAGTCGGACTCCTCGGGTGAAAACATAAATAAGCTCGCTACAGCCGGCAGAGCACGGACTGTAATACGCACGTCCCCCCTTTTTATATTCAATAACATATTTATCTGTGTTGCTCGGACCCCTGTGTTTTACGGTCTTGTTTGTGTGTAGTCATCTAACAGTGAGGAGGTTGTTTTTCACCAAAATTGTGCGTTCATCGAGACCTCTGGGAATAGTGGGAGGGTTGTGCGCACGTATTCCAGGATAACCACACCGTCTGCTATTTACGTGGCAGATGGCCATCCTAAGTCGGCACCGGTTGCCCATTGGTCTCGTGGGTTTATGTGTGGTCTTTTATGTTTTATGTTTCTATGGTGTGAGTTGATGTTCCTTGTCCCTTTTGCGTCTCTTTCTGTGGGTGTCTGTTCTGTGTATTTTGCATTGGCCGTTTTGGGATTTTGCTGTGGGTGCTGTAACCTAGTGTTGTTGGATATCCCCTCCTTTTCTATATATTTCGTTCGGTCATACTCTTTCCTGGTTATCGAATTTGATAACGTTTAAAATTTGTACCTCTTTGTGAGTTTCACTGCTGATGGATCAGGAGTCCCCGAGGGCACATGTAGCCAAGTTCGATCAACTTCTGTCTATCGTTTCTTTAACGCATTCGAAAATTTCTGTTACAAACATGTCTTGAAATTTCTATAATGTGGGTCCTGCAGCATAATATCCCATCCATCCTGCTATGTACAACTTTCGGTACAGTTTATGACAGAAAAACTTTCACATTCTTGGTCATATTACATTGTTTAGATTGAGGATCACTGTCGAGGGTTAAATAACCGAAACTTGCATGTCTGGTCATTGCTGCAAATTTATCTGTTCTTAAATGATGCTTTTGAATTTGAAAACAAATAACGTGTGTATTGCCAATGGATATAATTTTGATGAATCCTGAATTTGGATTTCGTATTTGACTTTGATTCCCACAAAAAAACATGACAAATATGTATGTTGAGTGTTGGTTGAAAGTTACGCGAAATTTATCTAAACTTCTTCATGAACTCTTTATTCTACCTTTCATCCAGGGTATAATCTTCCTTTTTTAAAAGGAACATTTCTTTTTAAGTACTAAGTGATCTTTTTCTTGAGAAAATGAAAAAAAAAATCTATCTAGATTGCTTTAAGATTCGTTTATCCTTCACTATTACAGATGGAAGATATCTAAGACCATATAAAAAACAGACCGCAGAAATCCACCGTTACCCGAATAGATAAAAGAAAGGATTGTATATCCAACAGAACCGGTTGCAGCACCAACAGCAAAACATCAAAACAGCCCATGTTAAAACAAGGAGTTAACATGCAAAACAAGAGACACACAAACAAAAATCAGAAAAATCGAGCTCAAAAGACTACACATAAACCAACGACACAATTGGCAACTGGTGCCGACTTAGGATGGTCATCTGCTAGCAAATGTTGTGCGCAATCCTCTATAGTGGTGTAAAATAACCTCCTAACTGTAGGATGACCATACAAACAAGACAGCATGAGACTCGAGCAGAACTCAGATTGATATGTAAATGAATATAAAAAAGGGAACGTGCGAAATACAGTCAGTGTGCTACACGATGTAGCAAGCTGATGCATATTATCACACGAGGAGACCGACCGACATTCAGAGAGGACAAATGGTCGGTGGCCCGTCTTCTCTACAGAGGTTTGGACAGGGCCTGTCATCGAGTCCTGTCGTCACATTCAGACAGATTTTGTTCTTAAGAATGCGAATTGTTCCTTCTCTGTTCACTAAAAGGAACCAACAGAGAAGGGATTATTCTGCATAACAGCCCTGACAATTGATATTGATATAATAGGTGAGGTGGAGGGAGAAACCAACTGAGATTCGCCGGGTGTTGTGGGCTACAAATGTAACACCTTGTACATATACTTAAAAGTGACATCAGCCTGCTCATTCGGAAGATACTTAAACCCGACGTCCCGTGTCACGGATTGGCGATGACACGTTTAAGAACCCTCACTGCGTCGGGTGGGTGCGTTACACAGGTCTAAATTCCAAATTCTGCTTATGTCCTCGGACAAGACGCCTGTAGGCTGTGCTCCTTGTTCAAAGGAGGGAATATCCAAATATAAGATTCGATAGCATAGAATCAAATTATGTAACATGTATTTTCATGTATGTGTCATATTCTACCAATCTTTAACAAACAACACGTATGCCACATAAAGGGAAACCTTTATTTCAAATGCCAGTGATCATCTTCCCATTTAGAAATAATTAAAATGTTTAACCTACAATTTGGTACTTTGTTGAATGGGATGTCCGTCCGTTCTGTCCCAGATGTGGTTTCCGGACATTCTAAATAAACCAGTTACAGAGAATGAATTAATTTCTTAAAATATAGCTTTTTCATCAAGAAATACAGGTCAAGTTCGGATATGGGTCTTGTTGCTCAATTATGGTTCCTCAAAATGTTCTACCAAATCTGTATCGATCTTACTCACCAAAGTTTTATCTGAAATCAAATCTGGGCTTCAAAAATATTGTTCGACAGTATATTCTCGCAGTGGTATAAACCAGATGTGGATTTTTAAGAATTCGAAGGAATTTTTAGAACATCTGAAATTAACTCATTTTAGTAGAGTCCATTCGATCAAAGCCTTTGATTTTTCGACACTTTACACTACAATCCCACATTCTAAATTGAAAGCAAGACTCGCAAAAATTATAAGCAATGCGTTTACAAGCAAGACCGGCAATTGCAAATACAAATTCATTGTTGTGTCTATGTCAAAACCTACTTTGTGAAAGAAGAGTCCGATTCTGAAAATAAGTACACTGAACCAGATATTATTCAGATGTTAAACTTTCTGATCGACAACATTTTTGTGGTATTTGGAGGAAAGGTCTTCCAGTAAATTGTCGGAATTCCAATGGGGACCAATTGTGCCCCACTCCTTGACAACATTTTCCTGTACTCGTACGAAGCTGAATTAATTCAATCTTTTGTCTCTGAAAGAAAAAGATACTTAGCTTCTGACTTCAACTTCACTTACAGATACATAGACGATGTGTTGTCCATCAATAATCCAAAATTCGTGGATTACCTCAGCGGTATCTGTCCTTCGGAGCTTGAAGTAAAAGAAACTACGGAGACAAATAATTCAGCATCCTATTTGGACATAATGTTGTCCTACAACACTGATGGTCATATGATTACCTCACTCTATGACAAACGTGGCGAATTCAATTTCAGCATTACAAACTATCCTTTTCTGAGTAGCAACATCCCGTTAATCGCCTGCTTATGGCGTGTTTATTTCTCAGTTGATACGCTATGCCAGAGTAAGTACCAAATATACGGATTTTGTTCCGAGAGCTAGGCGTCTTTCAGATAAGATTCTCAGTCAGTCATGTTTGTGACCGACTAACATCGTCACTGAGGAAGTTCTACGGTCGATATGGGGAATTCGTAATACACTATGATGTCCCACTCTCTAGAATGGTGGATGATATTCTGTCATAGAGCATTTGAACCATCCAACCAAAGAGTGTACTCTATGTTTTCCGAAATGGAAGTAACCGGATGTGACAGTTCTACCGAATTTAAGCAGCGGGTGTTGCATGCAAGCAGGAGATACTTACTCTTCCTGGGCACCTGGTCTCACTCCCATATCAGGAGTTCTCTTCTTTTCATATGGTGGAGGTTTTTGTTTGTTTGCTTTGGTTCCTGTTTTATCCTGATTTTTTATGCCTTCGGTTTCTGATTTTCTGAATTATCGATTTTGTGCTGTATACAGGGATATGGTCATTATCCATATTTGTCATTGACGTAGTCACGTGTGTCATAGAGTGAGGTGCTTATATTACCATGGGCGTCAAAATACAACATGATATTCAAATAGGACGCTGAATTAATGGTCTCTGTCGATTCTTTAACTTCAAGTTCAACGGGATATATTGCGCCAAGGTAATTTGCAAATTTCGAATTATTGATGGACAGTAGATCATCATTGAATCTGTACCTGAAGTTTAAGTTAAGAGCTTACTGTCTTTTGATATCAAGGATTGAATAAATCCAGCTTCGTATCAGTATAAAATATGTCAGCAAGGAGCGGGGCACAATTGGTTTCCATTAAAGTTAAAAACGTACGTGTAAGCCTGGTGGTATCTTTCATCCTTTGATTAATTTTTTTTTTCGTTTTTCAAAAAATATAACGCCACAAATAACATAACTCTACTGTATGAAATACCGTTGTTATAGTTCTGTCCAACAAGTTCCCAAGTGCTCCCAGTGTTCCTCCATACTTGTAAATAAATCTCTCCGACATTACCAACTCTGTATTGCCATCCATCTATCCTTCCGCAGCACGAAAAGGTATATTCTGAATCGTCTGCTAGCAATAAAATACTCTGTCCTGAAGTAAGAAGAATGAAATATCATTAATATAATAAAAATCTTCATAGGAGTTTCAAGGCTCCACATGCGCTATTTATCATATGATGTCTCATAATCGATGTTCGAGGTGGTAGTGTTTATCTAGCAAATTAGGAAATACAATCCGTGAATGGATGTCAGACACAAAAACTCAAAACTGGATTTTAATAAGTTAAAGAAGATCCTGACGATAATCTCATCAGCACTAACAATAGAGCACCAAATTAAGCATCGACGGACTTCTAGCAAGATAGAGATGGAACCAGTTGTGTCCTCAGTCTGTAGACAGTAGTTATGAATCATAGTATAGTTATGGGAGTAGTGAGCATCCCCTGTTGGCTAGCCGCACCCGCTGTCGATGTTCATGCACGAAAAATGAAATCAATATATAAAATACATGCACTGTCTGAGGTTATGTCTATATAGAAAGTGCAATGGCGACCATGTCAGGGAAAATATTCAACACACTGTCAAACCCCTCCAGCTCCACACGGCAAAGGGAATAAGTATGACACAAACGAGTTAAAGAAGATCTTGACGATAATCTCAACATTACACACAATAAAGCACCAAATGGAGCATCGACAATTCAAGTTAGACATTAAGTTCATGGAGTTAATTTATCTCGTAGAATTCGCTGTTCAATAAGGTTGCAATGAATCAAATCGTTAATCTGATGGAATTCAAAACTGAATATGTATTCAAAATGCCGAGATATTGTGAGATATCTCTTCATAATTGGGAGTAAATTTCTTTGAAAAATAGATCGTGTCAAAATTTTTTTTCTTTATTTTTTTATTCAACCTTAGCTCGACCAATAACAATTTTCATGCAGGACAACCACCTGCCAAAATTACAACTACAGTTAAGAAATGAATCCGTCGAATCGTAATATTTCATTTTTTTACGTCAAAATTAAAAACCGGATGTGCATCCCGTTCGACCAAATTGCGGCATTATTTGGCTGAACGTTATCATAAACGTCGGTGAACATGAAGTATAGAGCAATTATGAGCAACAAATGTCTTTAACGGGAATTATCGGCAATTTATTAACAAGAGCGATTGAAAGAGGGTAGTTGGAATAAACCTCAACCGGAAGTCGACTGAAAGAATGTAAAAATAAATTTTGAAAGAAAACCCTATGATATTTGTGAATCTTGAACCTAATGTGGTTTATCTCTTTTTCCTGATTTTTTTTTTCAATACTTCCCTTCAATTTCTTTTACATTATTTTTCCTTAAAAAGACCTTCTTTTCATTTGAGACCCTATCCGAGCTAAACGTTTCAATTTCGATATCATTTTCGTGTTATATGATAACAAAAGGTATAAAGTCATCTACAAAAAATGGTATATGATATATTTTACGAAAACGTCTCGGTGCTATCGTTTAAAGAATAAGGACTCCGAAATATTGGGGTGTTGCTTAATTTTTGTATGGGTGTTTATATTCTGCGAGTAATCAACTGAGAGGACGCACTCCGCATGCACATTCCTATCTGATGAAATAATACAATTTGGATCTCCACGGTATAGAATGATATCATCCGGATGTTTGATGTTTGATTGACATCATTTTTGTCGTGTTTGGAGGAACCGTATTCCAGCAGATATTCGGAATCACATTGGGTACCAACTGCGCCCCACTGCTTGCGGACTTATTTTAATATTCATATGAAGCTGACTTCATCCAGACCTTGCTCTCGACTGGGCGAAAGCACCTTGCATCTCAGTTCAATTTTACCTTCCGATACATATATGACGTGTTTTCCATCAATAATCTGAACTTTAAGGACGATCTACATGAACTAGATATCAAGGAAACAACAGAGGAGAGCGACAAATCCGCTTCGAACTTGGATATACTTCTATCTTATGACGCAAACGGTCATTTGAACACTTCACTGTATGACTGTATTTCAGCTTCCACATAATTAACTTCCCTTTCATGAGAAGCAACATTCGGTCTTCTCCTGGTTATGGAGTGTTTGTTTCTCAGCTGATGCTACACGCCAGGGCATGTTCCAAATATGAAGATTTCATCGTTAGATTCAGACGGCTTGCATGTAAGCTACTTGTTAAGGGTTATAGCCCACAACGACTGAAATCATCATTGAGGAAGTTCTTCGGTCGCTACAGGGATATAATGAAAGCATATCAGATTACCCTTTCCAGAATGATAAGTGACATTCTACATTGTGATTGAATGGCTGTAGTCATCACCAAACAAGACATACTTACCTGATCTGCACATCAAAATGTACATCGAGACAATCACTGAATTTGACAGGTTTCCATTGATCTATTGTGAAGGGTGTTCCATGCAATCAGGAGACGCTGCTCTCCCCGGACACCTGGTCTCACGATCACTTTGGAGTGTTGTTCATTCCGGGGTTCGCAGCCGTTCCGATGGGAATTCTCATGACTTGGCCTTGCCTTCACGACTTTGAGACTGAATAACTGTTTGGTACTTCTTTGGTGCTTATTTGATTAGTTAATATTATCAAATTAATGATAATTTGTAAGTATGTATGTGATACAAAATAAATATTAAACGTCTTCAAATTCAATAGCAATATTTAAGAACAGATAAATTTGCAGCATGGACCGTGCACGTTTCGGGTACTTTACCGTCGTTAGTGATCCTCAAGAATCATGTGAAACCCTCTTACATGTATTTATTTTTTATCCACGGACCTTTGAAACATTGTCCTTTGAATTCATCGGTCCTTTTGTAACTTAAAGACAGCGCGCCGCTTCAAAGTTAGACGAATATTTGAATATTAAATTACTTAAGGCGGTCAATATGCCTTGACAAATATTAAGAAAAGAAAGTAGCTTTTTGTATGGGCGTCAGTTGTATAATAATACGGGTATTTTCCGTTTTTCCATTTTCCGTTCAATTACACTCACCCCCTCCCTTGAAAACACCTGATTCCAAATGTGGAACCAATCACTTTCGACGATAGAGTTATGTGAATATTACTCCCCTCCTTTCTTTGAAATAATACGGGAATCAATACTACATTACTTCGGTTTCTTCGAGTCATTGACCTTGACGGATAAAAATGTTCCAGTTCTGGTTAAGTGTTTGATTTTTATTCACTAACTACTACAAGGAAATAACACTGATGAAGATTTATTATTCGAAACACGCATATTTTGTTCAACGAATTTGCTCCATTTTCTTTAAAATGGTATGATTTGTACTATCATCGATTAAAACAAAGGGATAGGTTAACTTACTTCAAAATCGGCCCTAGATTTTTGCGAAAAATAATTTTATGAAAATTATGATTCAGCATCTTTTATATTTTAAATTACCTCAAATTCTTGCCGAAATAGAAAATAAGTATTTTAAATTGTCAAAACGTCACGTGCGTTAGTTTTGTCGTCACATTTTGACGTCATTTGCTTTGCATGACGGAAAATGAAGGAAACTCGCTATATTTATGGCATAAATCTTTAGAATTAGCATAGACGCCAACCCTCGCCCGACATGAATTTTATGTAGATTGAAAGATGAATTGCAAATTGAACATTTTATATGAACAATATTTTGGGCGAGGAATGGCGCCCTACTTATTTTCACCAGATTTGTATCAATTTCTTACGATTTTTCTGCATTTTACGACTTTAAGCCGATTTGGAAGCAATTAAGATATTATTTGATATTTAAACAACCATACATTTAACTTCCTTGATACGAAATACAATTGAAATCTACATTATTCTAAAATAAGAGCCGATTTCCACGTGAACGAACCTGGAGCCCGTTTCATCATTAGGCGTAAATCTGTACTTAGCGTAAATTTAGGCGTAAGTCTGAACTTGCGGATTATTCTTGCGTAACTGCGTTTCATGAAACGGCATAAATTTACGCCAAACGCAAAAATAGACTAAGGACGCCAACATTCTACGTCACCTCCTGGCATGGCGTAAATCCTGTCCTAGATTTACGTCAATTTTTTCTTGATGTATTTTGCGTGTTATATGGCTATTATCGATTACACTGTATTTTGGGGAAAACAGTGTTGTTTTGAAACCTCATAGGTAATATGTTTCTTGATTTGTCAGTAATCCATTTACAAACACGAAGTCAAAATTGCATTAGCCGGAATGTCCGTTATGGTTTCATACAGCTACATGTACCATTGTTTCTATTGAGCGAAATGGATAAGCATTAAAAGGGGGAATGAAGTAAACAATGTTTTCAAGCTTTTTCCTAAATGGGACGAATGGTAGGTGGTCGTCGCCGTAAAAACGGCTGCCACTTCATGTATCTGGCGGTCGCCAATTCATGTATATGGTGGCCGCCACATAATTATCTGGCGGCCGCCACATAATTATCTGGCGGCCGCCACATAATTAAGTGGCGGCCGCTAGATAAATTAAGTGGCGGCCGCTTGATGAATTTTAATTCATACCTGTCACCAATGGGCTTCCGTAGATTTTATCAAAGAATCTCAGATTCCTGCTTTCCACTTGATAAAAACCGAGAGGCCTATTCTAAAATTAGGTCCTATTTTCCATGTGACCGAATAATAAGTTAAAGAACAATAATGACCGTATGAAATAACACTACTGTCCTGTTCACTAATCCAGATCACCATGTTTTCCCGGTTTTCTATTCAATATGATATTGTCATCTTTCAAAAAAAATATCAATTTTATAGTATCGCTTTAGTCGTAACAGAAAATACCATTGTTTTGGCGGTATGTCAAATAAGTTAGAAATACGACGGATAATAAAAAGTCTACGGGGATTTTCTATAACAAAATCACTGAAAATGCGTGACGTCGGAGGCTTTGACGTCACTGTTTACAATTGTTGACAAGGGAACAGTATAGTGGCGGCTTGGAATTAACATGGAAATTTCCCGTAGACATTTTATTTATTTTTTACTGCCGTTTGAAGGCAGCTGATAGGGTAATTTTCGGACAATGATCAATAGGAAAATTGTTAGATGACAGAATAAATCACCAAAAAGCAACGTGCGTTGGATTTAGTGAACAGACACTAGCATCGTACCTTCATCGTTATCGACGCCGTCATTATAATCCTCTACATTAGTTTCACCGAAATATCCATTGTTTTTCCCATTGTTGTTTCCACAGTTTGAAGCTATACAAGAACATGATCCCAAGTTGAAAGGTTTGTCTTGATCAAGAATGTGGCTTAAAATGTCTGATTTTCTCTGAACTTATGGTTCTGACTGCACTAAAATTGATGATTTATCTAAGAAAAAACTCATATAGATACACTACTTTTTTTAAACACAGATTTCTGAAATTTGTTATAACTTCATTCAACAATAGTGATTTAACGTTAAGGCCTTATTGAGATTGGATTTATTCAATTAGAATTTATGAATCGAAAAAAACCTACCAAATATTCCAAAATTTGTCCATGTCAAAAAGCAAACTGCAATTAAATGTATATGTATTCCCTTTAAGATCGCCATTCTACTGATTTGATTCTTTACCTTTATTGCATTACACATTATAACTTGAATATGTTCTTGTGATTGTATTGGCTGATTATTGTTCTGTGTCATAAGGCTGTTTAATTTCATTGGCTGAATATTGTTCTCTTTACTTATGGCTGTTCATAAAAAATTTTCAAGAGTGTCAAGTCGATAGAAAATTTGTTTAGGGTATGCATGTATTTATGAACATGTATGAATAGTCTAAAACTTATTGTTGATCGCTGATACTTACATTTCATAATAATGGAAAAAGAAATAAAATGTTCGGATTGAAAACGAAAACAAAAAATATTTTTAACTTGAACAGATATTCTCTGGTTCAATTTTCTTCATTTAGACCCGGTTACTTCATGAATCCTTTCAATGTAGAATTTAACTTAATATATATATAACGTCGCTTTAAACACTTCGTTTTCTTTCGAATGGACGATTTAAGTATCGTAAAATAAACTTTTTCTGGTCCTACATGGAGACTTTACTTTGCTCCTGAATTGATCATTCAGGAAAGTTTGAACCGTGCACTCTTTGCAAAATGCATAAATTGAAAAATACTGGAGGACCAGGAGTCCCCGAGGACACACGTAGCCAAGACCGATCAACTTCGGTTGATCGTTTCTTCAAACGCATTCGAAAATTTCTGTTCACTCACTTTTCTCGAAATATGAGTCCTGTAGCATCATATCCCTGCCATCCTGCTATGTCTTTAGGTATTTTTGGACAAAGCTTTTACAGCCTTTGGTCATATATCAATGTTTGGATTGAAGCTTACTTAACAAGCTAGTACCCGAAACGCGCATGTCTGGTCTATGCTGCAAACTTTTCTTGAATGATGCTGTGAATTTGAGGACGTGTGATATTGTATGACAATAGCTGACTTTACGCATTTTGCAATACAGGACGTATTCCATTTTAGACGCACCTTCAATGACCTAAAATGACCTTAAATGGCCAAATTGCCGTTTGTCTAAGAATGAACATTACACATTAAATATCTAGACAACTTTATTGAATGGAAAATGAAATAAGTTTGTTTGATATCAGAACTCCCTCCTTCCCTTTCGATAAAGAAATGAATTGAAATATAACAGTTCTTTGTTATATTGTTTAAACTAGGACAATGTCATATCCTGCCCCATAACAAAAAAGATTTGGTCCGAATCTAGTTTGCCTAGACCAAGATGTTATTCGTTCAGAAAGCTGAAATAGTCTATTCAGTGTTTATTTACCTAGAAAAATATATGAACAAAGACACGATTTTTGTAGTCAAAAGGAAAGTTCTGTTTTTCCCATCTGCATTATTCTATTTGAAATCATACGGATAAGAGAGAAAAATAAAGCATATAAAAGTAAAATTATATGTCTTTTGAGTAAATGAATTGAGGGTTCTGGTATGTTAACATTTAGCATCCTCAATATTAATTCTGTTATAGACTTTGTGTTTGTCCCATCAAAGCTTCTTCAATGGTCTTTTGTCCTGTTGTTTGGTCATTTTAATCTGATTATTCTCTCTTTATTCGTATGTATGTTGAAGTGATATATCACCCTATGTCCCTTCTTTTCTTATCTCAATCATGTGTTTTCTCTACTGTTGCGTCGAAATGTTTAGGTTCATGTTCTCTAACTACTTCATCAAATTCAAGCCGGAAGATAAATCAAATTCTTTTTATTATCTTGAATTTTACATCGATTTTTGATTGAATTTGTCACATATACATGTCTCGAAACAAGAAAAGTGAAATATTACAAAAGAGGGATGGGAACTCCAACAATACTTGGTTGTAGTACCCACAGTTAAACTCTAAAAACAACCCATTCAAAAACAGAGTTGAAACGCACAGCAAGAGACGCGTAGGACAAGGAACAACCAAAAACAACACAGAAACATCAAGCACGAGAGACCATTCACAGTCCAATGAGACGAATTGGCAACCGGTGCCGACTTAGGACGACTATTTTCTACGCCAGTAGCAAATGGTGTGGTTATCCGGATCACATATGTACAACCCTCCAACTTTTCTAGTCACCAAGAGGTCTCGAAGAACGCACAATAGTGGTGTTAAATAACCTCCTCACTGTAAAATGACCATACAATCAAGACAGCATGACACAGGGACACGAATAAAACTTAGATGTATATGTAAATGCATATAAAAAGAGAGGGCCTACGAATTACAGTTCCTGCTTTGTCGGCTGTAGCGATTTCATGCATGCTATTACCCGATGAGTCCGACCGATATTCAGAGAAGACAGGTGGTCGGGGCCCTGTCTTTTCTAGAGAGGTTTGGACAGTGCACGTCATGGATTCCTGTCATCACATTCAGAGTGCAATTCTTGAGAATACGCTGATTCAAGTCTATAGATTGATTAAGTGCCAAACGAAGTATTCGTTCCGTGAAGGCAGGTTACTCGATGATTATTCTGTCTACCTTTGATCCTTCTTATCTTGTTTATTATGTCACCATAAAATGCAGGTGGTGAATTACCCATAGTAATATACTCTGTTGCTTAATGGGCCCGATTTTCAAAGAAGCAGACAATATTTTTTGTGAAATTTCAAGGAAGGCTTTACTTATTTGTGAAAGCAAAAACCTTGACCTAAAAGCTTCTTGGTAATTTGTCAATTTTATTATGAAAACCCAAAACACTAATACGTGCTCTAGCTTACCGGATGAGTCGTGAAATTAAAATAACGTATGGAGGGTAATCTAGAAAAAAAACATTGTCAATCTAGGGGAAATTTGCTAAATGTATGTTATATCCAAAATCATCTCTTTTGTCATACACACTCGTATTAAATTTTCCGTTTCAAATTTTGATATCTAGAACCAGAAATGATGTTTCTGTTTTAAACGTAACACTACTAACTAGTATCACGCAAAACGTGCACATTTAAGACAAAATTGAATGAATTGAATTTGAAATGTATTCCCTATGATATCTGGCCCAGCCGTCACTAAATGAGATGACCATGAACCTCAGCATCAACCTTGAGAAAATACTCTAATACCACAATCAAGCCTCAAGTGGCTGCCACCAAATATATGAGTATATACTCAACGAAGAAAGTTGCATACATGTATATACTCAAATACCGTGGTTGCCGCCACCAAATATTTGTGTATAAACTCAAGGAAGAAAATTGAATGTATACTCAAATGAATGTATACTCAAATGAATGTATACTCAAATTATTTGAGGTAGATCCAGACCTTCCCTGCCCTACCGATCAATTGATAAAGAAATGAATTGAAAAATATCAGTTCCTTGTTATAATGTCTGGACTTTATTCATTGATTGAAGGGAGTATCTTTTTGCTATTCAGTTATGTGCGACCATTTAACAAAAAAAAAAATTGGTCTGAATCTAGTTTGCCTGGGCCCAGATACTATTTATTCATAAAAGCTGAAATAGCTCATTCAGTGTTTGATGTACAAAGAGTCAAATGAAAAGATTAAGAATTGATTTTCTGTTTTTCCTCTCTGCATTATTCTATTTGACATTATATGGATAAGAGAGAGGTGAAAAGCATATGATAGATAAATATTAGCCTATTATGTGATTGAATTCGGGGTTCTGGTATGTAAACATTTTGCATTCTCAATTAATATCTTTTTATTATTTTGTGTTTGTTTCCCATATAAAAATGAATTAACCGATGAATGGCCGGATGGAACATAATATTTCCAATTCAAAATGTATTTAGTAATTAGTAAACTTATTTTCAAACTTTAAGAAAGAGTATTAAAAAAAATAATTATTAATTCGTAATGATTCTTAATATATTTTAAGACTCTTCCCACATTTCCTCATGAAATAATCCTTTTTTTCTTCTTTTTGTCAAAATATGTGATATCCTACTATTATTCACACTAAAATTGTTCACGTTTCTCAAATATTTCATATTAGCATGTTCTCAAATGGTATATATTAGCATAAATCAGTGCAAGAAAATATATTAATCCTTTTAGAATTTTTCTAACATTTTATGAAATGCAAATACAATGTACATTGAAGTCATTTAAACTTTATCGTAGATTACGTCAACGTTATCTTGTATTAAAGTGATAATTATAATGAAGGAAAAACGAATTATAATAAACAGAACATAAGAATTCTTGATTTCCTTGTGAATCAAAGAAATATCATATTACACCTCATTTGAATAATTCTATAAAACGCGTAATCTGATTGGTTTAGACGGTCACGTGTCGATTTGGCTTAAACATCGAGTCTCTCTGGGGCAAGGGAGAATAAATCGAGTCCCCCTCCTTCGGAGTCATCGCTCTTTTTCCTATCAGAGTCAAAGCGTTCATGGCAAATGTTTACATCAGTCTATGACGTCATAATATTTGCGGCACATGCAAATACGCGACCAGACAGTTTCACATCGCTAATATGAAAATTGTGTAAATTCCAAAGATTTGGTTAATTCGGTATAATAAACAATCTATTGCATGGTAGTTCAAGGGATATGAAGATTTATACAGCCTAGAAAAATCATATTCCCCTCGGGACTTTCCCTCAGGGAATATGATTTTTCTAGGCTGAATAAATCTTCATATTCCTCGAACTACCATGCGATAAATGTATAGAGCATACAGCTAGCCGCATCCGCCATCGATGTTCAGATCTAAAATACATGCATGACAAATATGGATAATGACAATATCCCCGTATACGGAAGACATAGAGTACAATCGTTGGTTGGATGGTTCAAATGGTCTATGACAGAATATCATCCACTATTCTGGAGAGTGGGACATCATCAACCGAAGTTGATCGAACTTGGCTATATGTGCCCTCGGGGACTCCTGGTCCACCAGCAGTGGTGCTCACAAAGTGGTATAAATGTCAATCGCATTCAAATTCAATAGCGTCATTTAAGAACAGATAAATTGAAGTATGGACCAGACAAGCTATTATTCAAAGGACCTTTGGGTTTTGTGATATAGAAATTTTAAATATATGATTAGCATGCATGGTTTTTTTTTCTTTAAATCTTTAAATTAATCGATATGAACCAATAGGTTCATATAAATGGGGAAGAGTTTTCTGTTTCAATGCTATCCCTGTGTGTTCGTGTCTTCATTGAATGAAACGGTGAGTGTTAGAGACGTAAAAATGATTTTGAAAATATTCTTTTTCTATAATGATAATCATCTTCACCTGAAATTTTTAAATGCACAAATTTTGTTAATATCGTATTGTTTTAATTGAAAGGTATCTATTTATTCCAGTTCGAATACTAAGTACAGACATGTGAAAAATATATGGGGATTGTATTTTCCCGATAAAGCAAAGCACTACTTTGGATCAAATACAGAAACTCTCGTGTAAAAAGACATTGCATTCAAATGACGAACTAGTTTCTTCTCGCTTTAACTTTAAAACCTTTTGGCGTCGGTCTGGAGCACTAACGAGTATGCCCAACAAAAATAGAAAATTATACAAACCGATCCCCAATATCAAATAGACCGTACCTCACAAAGACTTCTGAAATACGTTAAAAGTTAATACGCATGTCTGTTTTAAACGTGCATGTCTGGTCCATGCTGCAAATTCATCAGTTCTTAAATGATGCTATTGAATATGAAGACGTTTAACATTTATACCACTTGGTGAGTGTCGCTGCTTGTGGACCAGGAGTCCCCGAGGGCACATGTAGCCAAGTTCGATCAATTTCGGTCGAATATTTCTTCATTGCATTCGAAAATTTCTGTCATCAAAATTTCGTGAAATTTCTTAAACAAGGGTCCCGTAGCATCATATCCCACCCATCCTGCTACATCTTTCGATACATATTTTGACAAAATAACTTTCACACTCTCTGGTAATGTTGCATTGTTTAGATTGAGGATCAATGACGAGGGATAAGAACCCGAAACGTGCATGTCTTGTCCATGCTGCAAATTTATCAGTTCTTAAATTATGCTATTGAATATGAAGACGTTTAACATTTAAACCACGTGTTGAGCGTCACTGTTTGTAGACAAGGAGTCCCCGAGGGCACATGTAGCCAAGTTCGATCAACTTCGATTGATAGTTTCTTCATCGTATTCGAAAATTTCTGTTATCAAATTTTCTTAAAATTTCTTAAACAAGGGTCCTCTAGCATCATATCCCACCCGTCTTGCTACATCTTTCGATACATTTTTGACATAATAACTTTCACACTCTTTGGTCAAATGTCATTGTTTGGATTGATAATCACTGACGAGGGTTAAGTATCCGAAACGTGTATGTCTGGTCCATGCTACAAATTTATAAGTTCTGAAATGATACTATTGAATATGAAGACGTTTAACATTTATACCCGTGGGTTTTGAAAGACCTGGGTGTATAAGTAGAAGGGCTATGCATACGTAAGCCAGGCAATTACATCATTTCCTATTCATAAAGCAGATGATCGATCAAAGTCGACTTTGGAACACTTTAATTTTTTATGTGTTGGCATTTATATTTCAAGTTGTCTTTTATTGTTCATTTGTTAGTTGATCCTCTTAATATGGGTGTTTTCGTTTGTCTTTGGTCTCGGATATTTATTGGTCTGATTGTCGTACGTGTTGTCTGTTATTTGTCACAATCTTGTTCGTAAGTTTCTGCAACATTCTTTCGCCATGTTGTTCAAAACATGTAGCCTCGTTTTCAATTTAGGCTCTGCCCTCTTGAATATTTACTAAGAATGGAGTATTGTCGGAAGACATTGATGATGGCAGTCGTTAAAGGGATCGTTTCGAAATGTTTTACAGCTGATATATTTGATTAGAACAGTCCACTTTAAAATGATCAGGTTGTGAACATTTCTAGAACGAACACTCTCTACGACTGCAGTTGCATTATTTGCTTTATGTTTCTTTAATAGCTTTATTTTTGAGATAAAACCCGAAAGTTTGTCATCGAAGACAATAAAAAAAAATGTAAACGTCTTCAAATTGAATAGCATCATTTAAGAACAGATAAATTGGCAACATGGACCAGACATGCACGTTTCGGGTACTTAACCCTCATCAGTGATCCTAAATCTAAACAATGTAATATGCCAAAAACAGTATGAAAGTTACTATGTCGAAAAAGAGTACCGAAAGACGTAGCAGGATGGGTGGGATATGAAGCTACAGGACCCACTTTTTAGAAATTTCAAGAAATTTTGATAACAGAAATTTAAAATGCGTTGAAGAAACGATCAACCGAAATTGATCGAACTTGGCTACATGTGCCCTCGGGGACTCCTGGTCCACCAGCAGTGACACTCACCAAGTGGTATTCTGTCATAAAAGCACACAAATTGCTATAAAAGGAACAAAGGGCCATCCAAAGTTGGCTCCAATCTTATGTCCTGCAACATTATGCATGCGATTCGCTTTTGTTAGAAGAATTCAATTATACCGCGGAAGTGTTCAAAATCTATATCCTCTTGAAGAAAATTTGAAACTAATTTATTATGCACCAGATATCAACACTAAGATTGCATATTTTCGAGGTTCTGTGTTACCAATTTTATTTGTATTTGTTTGGGCTAATTTGGATTTGTACGGCACCGATTTGGTTAATTTGGGTTTCACGGGGTATAATAAATTTCGTATCTACACTTGGACCCAAAAGAGGTTATCAATTATGTCATTTCAATCAAGTTACTTGATGGTATCTGACAACTGACAAAAGAGAAGATTTTGGATTCAACATGGCACGGACTGTTTTTCTTGATATCCATTTACATAATCATCTGCTTGTCACTTTGATCCCTTACATCAAATAAAAACCTGCGCGGTTTTCGAAATCGCTTAGTAAACCGACAAGTGAGAAAGTCATGCTTAATAGAATCAATCACGAAGTTGCGACTGAGACAGTCGAATCTCATCCGAGTGTTAAAGATTTGCAATCCACTTCGAGGCTTTACGAGACTTGGAAGTAGCTAATCATTTGAACAAGGATGAGGTTCCCCTGTCTCAGTCGTTTTTTTCTAACTCATCTTATTTCATCATCACTATAATGATTTTTAAAACTAGAATCGATACCAAAACCAACACAAATCTAATGATCGCGTGACGTAACGTTCTATGACGTCATAATAGGAGTCACGGGGAGTGTGCGACAAGGCAATATTAAACTGCTAGTCTACGTTTTTTTTTTCATTTGTCGCACGACGTAAGTGAGTGAGAATACGTTATCCAAACAACCATATCAATTGCCACTAACGTGGTAGAGGACCATGCTAGGTCGGAACTGTTTGTCCATTTGTCTCGTTGGCTTAAGTTTACTTTTTAGTGTTTTGATGACGTCTTTGGTGTTCCTTAAGCTTGTCCCCCACGTGTCACTTGTTGTATTCCATTCTGTATTTTAGCATTTGTGTGTTTCGATCTTTTGCTGTGGATGAAGTATGCAACCGAGTCATGTTTGAGATCTAGAACATCAAGGATTACGACATCAATTTAAGCCGACGGTGTTAACTTTCATTTGAGATCATTTGATGCCTTCCAAGATCTGTGAATCCTATTCACAATTTATCCAGTATTTTAGTACATGTTATAATTTTTGGAAGGTACGTGTTCAAAATAAGAGAGAAATGAACAATTTGTGGTAAAAAGGATGAATGATCCAATGTAGACTAGTAGCAAATCAAAATCGTCATCCTTTTTATTTAATCATCAATATTCAAACATAACTCTTTGATGATAAGTTCAGTACACGTACATTTCAACTAATAATGTCTCGTCGATGGTTCTAAAAGCGGAAGTAGAGAAAATAACAAAAAAGGAATATTAAAAGGTGAGAGCAAAATACTCAACATATCATACGGACAAACCAATGAACGGAGGGAAATAACTCTTATTGTAAGAATAAATCATGAAGTATTGCGACACATTCAATATCTTGATTTTTTTAAAACAATGTTAACAGGAGAGCAACGTAGCCCCTTGTTTTTGTCAAAAGTCAATGTTAGCATTTCAGCATCCATGAAAGACATTGATGAACCTCATTTTAATGAGCTAAAGACAAACACGTGTATTTCACTGCGGATTCGAAGTAGAAAATTTTGAATGTCTTTGGTTTCTTCTTAATAATTGCTCATTCAGTGAGCATCTTCGAAAGCATTGAATTTGAATCTCTACTTTGCCAAGTCTGAGCTGTTTGTCCATGGGTCCCACATACCAGAAGAAGGCTTTGGGCTTCTGTCCGGTGAAACTGGAGCTGGTGAAGTACTTGAAGAAATTAATGACACCGGCGAATCGGTTCCTTGTTTTAAAAGAAAAAAAGTTATGGAAATTGATGTACAATCACATAATTCTAATTTCTCCCATTCTCGACTGATAAAAATATAACCTTTTTTTTTTATTTTAATTATCAAAAACGATTAAAACATAAATAAAACTTGTAAATTTCTATAAAAATACGATTTTAATGGTATATGTATAATACTCACTGTTGTTATAGTTATGTTTTTCTTTTGTCTGTTCTCTATCCTTCCTGCAAAAAAATATGAGAAATGAATTTCGTTATAAAACAAACATAAAAATAGATAAGGAGAAAGCTTGATGTAAGGAAATCGTTAGATATGAACAATTGAAATCTTGAAAAATCAGCCATTTTGAGTTGAAATTTGACAGAAGCATATCATATTAAGCCTCTATTGATTTTTTTTTATAACTTAAATACCTTCTTAATTCCCATTTCTTCCTCTTCCAGTAGTTATCAACCCTTTTACAAACGTTGCAACAGCCAGCAGTAATAAACATAGAAATCACAAAAGCGGCAATAAAACCCAGAATAATCATGGATATTACAAACCATGGAAGGTTACGTGGATCTTCGAAAAATGTTATGTATCTGCAAAACAATAACAATTGTAAACAGAGGGTGTACATGAACGACCGTGATGTGCTCCAACGATCGCAAACAACACTTATCTTATGAAATGATGCAACAGAAACAATATTATTACAACAAAAACATGCAAAATAGTGAAATTTTCACTTCATAATACTTTTAAACCTATATGATTCCATCAAAGGTTCTGATTAACAGAATAACGGTTTTAAAGATGGAATTGTCAAATCACAATTAATATTGCATGTAGACGGGATACGACCCTAAATCTGTAGTTTTTTGTAATTTTTATCGTAAGTAATTTTTATCATAAGTTTTAAAATTACTGTTTGTTGATAGCACATGTCAATCGATTTTCTTTTTTCTTCTTCTTCTTTGTTTTGAAATTGACCAATTGAAAGAGAATTTAACATGAGTTAAAGAAGATCCTAACGATAATCTCAACAGCACTCACAATAGAGCACCAAATTGAGCATCGACGGACTCCTAGCAAGCTAGAGCTGGGACCAGGTGCCCGGGAGGAGTAAGCATCCCCGGCTTGGCTGGCCGCACCCGCCGTCGATGTTTACGCACGAAAATGAAAACAATATCTAAAATATATGCACTGTCTGAGGTTTTGTCTATATAGAAAGTGTCATGGCGACCTTGTCATGGAAAAATATTCAAAACACTTACTGTCAAATTGTTACTTAATGTAACATTTCGATAATTCGATAATTTGTTCTTAAACTAAAGGCTATCTCCCTAATGGTATAGCTCTGTCGTTAACTGGCTCTTTGACATACATTTTAGTTTATGTTTAGAATTTCGCCATTCATATATTCACTATTTGAATTTCCTCTCTTTTGGCCTAGAGAGCAACCGATGAGACATTATTTGTTAGAATGAACAATATGCTGTTATTCAATATTGATAAGTGCAACAATATATTCCAAATAGATATAAGCCTTGATGCGTTGATGTTCGCCTGTCTTTGGATTATCCTAAACTTCTGCGTATTGAAATTTTGTTCAATGTAAATTTGACTTGTTATTGTTAAAAAAAGTCGCCTATCGAATGTCAAATTCTTTATAGGGGGAGTCGTTCAAAATACCGAAACGGAACGACAATCAGGGAAAGAAATGCTACCTTCTATTCCAATATAAAAATCAACCTACCTCTCTGTAACATTTATAGGTGGAAGAGTAGAGTATCCCTGGCATGTCACAGTAATGTTGGCTAATGCTCCTAGTCCGCCTGTATCAGTGGCATTAATTTGAAAAACATAATCCGTTCTGTTGTAGGTAAAGTCTAGGTCGTTCTTTATATAGATTTCACCCGTGGTGTCCGTCACCTCAAAGTACTCCATGGACAACGACGATTGGTCCAAACTATAAGTTATATCTCCTGAAACAAAGCATAGTATAATGATATGATAGTAGACATTATAACTAAAATGAGATTGCGCTAGGGTTAGGTTTAAAGATGTATCTTATGATATTTTAGGCACCGTGGGCTAGTACGTGGTTCAGGGTTTTGACAAGTGACCTCAAGGTTGTTGTAGGTGAAACTATATTTAACTCTATGTTGATCAAGTGTTTATAAAAAAAACATTGTCTATATTTAACATGTTTTGCGTTTAAAAACTAATTTTCGGAGATTTAATTGAACTCATGATGTGCGCCGTCTTATTTCTTTCCATTAAGCGGTTAGTTGCTTGGCTCTTCATTCTGTTATAACTATGAACCGTCTTAATCATGTAACACATAACTTATCTTATCCATCGTCGAAGAACATTCTTACTTTAACGGTTCCTCAAAGAGAGAGTTGCCGAGTTATGCATTTATAACTCAATAACGTTAAGTGGCAATATAATGTTATCAGACAAATAAACATAATTACGTTTTAAGAAAAATGATATTGATATGACTTTTTGATTGCAGATTAAATGAGATAAAGAAGATCCTGACGATTATCTCAACAACACTCACAATAGAACACAAAATTGAGCATCGACGGACCCCCTATTGAAATCGGTGAAAGTTTCGTTTTGAATACACTAAGTTCCACATTTGACATATAGATTACCATAAGTTCCTATGTCACCGTCTGTAGCTGAAGCTGTTCCTATAGAGGTACCTACTCCGTTACCGGAATCACAATAAAAGGTGTAAGAGGTGAACGGGAACGTTGGGGTGTTGTCATTTATATTCAGAATCGTCACAATCAACGTAGCGACATCAGTTAAGGCATCATCTGAAGCCGTCACGTTACACGTTATTGTATCTGATGTACCAAGAATATCAATGTCGTAGTCAGTTGCCAAGGAGATCTGACCTGTTGTTTGATCTATATTTAGACTTGTACAGTCTATAGAATACGTGTCGGTGTCTCCGCTGTCTTCATCTGTTACGCCGTACGCTGGAGTTCCTATGACGTCACCAGCCTGCATGTGTAAATAGAATAAGCATTGACTTTCATGAAATAATTCGAACGAACTTTAAGAAAATCTTATATTCACTCATTTCAATAGAGTCAAAGCCTTTGATTTTTCGACACTCTACACAACCATTCCACATTCTTAATTGAAAGAAAGACTTGCTAAAATTATATGTTATGCTTTGATAAGTAACAAGACACAAGAACGGCAATCGCAAATATATATTTATTGATGTTAGCTATGACAAAACCTACTTTGTAAAACAAAAGTTCGATTCTAAATTTAAGTACACTGAGAAAGATATCATTCAGATGATCGACAACATTTTGTGCAGTTTGAAGGAATGGTCTCACAAGAAATTGTCGGAATTCTAATGGGAACTAATTATGCTCCAACCATTGCCGACATTTTTCTTTTCTCGTACGAAGCTTCTTGGTATTTAGAGGGAACAACATAGCTTTTGACTTTAACTTCACTTACAGATATATGAATGATGTGCTGTCTATCAATAATTCAAAATTCGCGAATTACCTTAGCAGAATCTATTCTTCGGAGCTTGAAGTCAAAGACACGTCAGGGACAAGTAATTTAGCATCCTATGTGGACATAATACTGTCCTACGACATTTATGTTCACATGAAAAGCTTACTCTAGGACAAACATGACGACTTAATATCAGCATCACAAACTATCCGTATCTGAGTATACAAGTTTTTCCTTAGATCTAAGCGTCTTTCAGATAAGCTACTTAGTCATGGATACGTGCGTGACCGACTAACATCGTCACTGAGGAAGTTATTCGGTCGATTCGTGGAATATGATGTCCCAAAGTCTAAAAAGGCGGATGATATTCTGTCTAAGAACATTTGAACCATCCAACCACAGAGTATACTTGTATCTTCCGAAAAGGAAGTAACCGGATGTGATAATTCTGCCGAATTGAAGCGACAGGTGTTACATGTCAGCAGGAGATGCTGAATTTTCCTGGGCACCTGGTCTTACTCACATATTAGGAGTTCGCTTCTTTTCATGTGGTGGAGATGTTTGTTTGTTTGCTTTTGTTCCTGTTTTAACCTGATTTTGTATGCCTTCGATTTATCATTTTTTGAATTATGGATCTTGTACTGTGTATTGGGATATGGTCATAATCCATATTTGTCATGAATGATTTTGTTCAAACTGGTCTTGTAGAATAACAATTAAAAATACATGACAAAAAATGTAAAAGCAAAGTATCTAATCACACTTGGATAAGTAATGCGAAATAGGAAAATCATGAACGAGAAACAATTCAATTTACATCTTGAAAAATGACTATACATCAATTAAAAGAATGAACTAAGGGTTTAGAAGAAATATGTTTCCAAATATCGTCAGAGAAGACTTGGTCCTGATCCTCTGTCTGAAAGCTGGTCGGACTTCCCGGGTAATTGATGTTAAGCTCGCTGCGGCCAGCAGAGCACAGACATACGTATTCCATAGAATTTTTATATCCATTTACATAGAATCTGTGTTTCCCGAGGCCGCTTCGTTTTACTATCTTTTTTGTGATGCCACCTTTAAGTGAGAAGTTTTTGTTTATACAGCAATTGTGTGTCTATGGAGACCTCTGTGTATTCTATCCGGGTTGAAGCGTTGTGCGTACATAATGCAGATAACACACCATTTGCGAATAACAGATGGCCGTCCAAAGTCGGCGCCGGATGCACATTTGTCTCCGTCCATTCTTGTGTTGACATTAACGTTTGATGTTTCTCTACGTCTGTTTCAACATTTGTTTTGGTCAGTTTTGTATGATGTTCTAGTGGTGTAAAGCTTTGTGTCATGTTGCTGGTTGAAATTTTGTCTGATGCCATTTATGTGTCGCTTTCTTGTAGGTTTGTTCCGCTTTGTGTGCAGGGTGGTCATGCTGAAGATCCTTCCCTTCTCCTTAAACAGAAATGCAGGAGTTGCGTGGTTGAAATTAGTACGTTACCTGTCCCTCATTCCCAGTCAGTGTATATTGTTGATAGGCAAATACAGGAGCTTCGTTGACGTCAATTATTGATATCTGAAGAGATTCCGTGTCCGAATCCTGTCCGTCATTTACTGTTATTGTTATTGTATACGATCTGACACTAAGCCCCTCGTAGTCAATGCTTGATACCGTTGAAACGAGTCCAGCTGAAATGGAAGTAAGAATCAATTCATACGTTTTAATTGGTCGATTTCAAGAAATCGACCTTACTAGATTTGTAGACCGGATGCTGTCAATAGGAGAAAGTTCCTAATTGAGTCCGTCAGATTCCATAATGCATCATTGAATTATCCTTATGAAAGTAACGTTATCGTGACTAGTGAAAAACACGTGACCAGAGACAGGCATTCCCATGACCTCCCACTTTATCCACTTCACAAAAATAGGACATGTCGTCATGACAACGCTTAGGTATCGCAATTATGAATTTAGATATTGCAGATTAAAGTAATATCTGCATGATATTTTTTCTTTAACAATATTTACTTCCAGACCAATTAGTGAGTGATACAGTGAACCCTATGCCTTCAAAATTCCTATGGACGACATTTCTGGATCCTTGGATCCATTGCAACAAAGAAATACGCGATCACAACGTATGCCAGGGGTGCCAGTGGGCTAAAAAGTTTCTAACCGTCCATCCGACTAAGCTTTTTCTCGTTAAGGATATACCACTTTGTTTGTTTGTTTACTTTCTTACCAAAGACAAATTGATAAATGAAACAAAGAAATTAATGAGCGATAAAAAAAAGTCGACAAGACTGTACGAGTCACAAAATTTGAACTTTTTAGAAGTTTCTCCTTATTTCCCTCCAAATTCTTATACATGTAATCGGAATTCTCCACTTTTCCCGCGAATACACCCAGAAAGGATATGTGTTATAATGGAATTTTCCTACTGATCAAACAATTTCTGAATGGATATGAAGAGTGTTGCATCTTGAGTTGTCCAGTGTAAATGTATCTATTTTCTAACTTGTCAGAATTATAAAGACATAAGTTTCTATAAGTACTACTCTTTAATCTTTATTTCAAAAGTAAAAAAAATTAATTTTATGTCGACGAAAAAAAAAATTATTGCGGGATAAAAGTGATGTTGATATCGACCAAGCTTTTTTGGAAAGCTAATACTTGTCAAATGCCTAGAGATGTTATCAAAAGAATTAAGTATGAGTACGCATGAGTTTCGGATATTACCCAATTATCTTAAATTTAGATCCCGTGATAAAAGTTTGATTTGTTCTCCCTATGTTGAAGGTGATGAAGTGCCAGCATTCTAACTGAAGAACCATTTTTATATATATCTCGGCATCTATCTAAAGTCCACCGATGAGAACATAAGTCATATTTGTATGTTTGTACTAAAAGAGTATGAACATTGTAGTTGTTTACAGGTCAGTGACTTTTCTGGGTCTTGACCCATTTATTGCGATGGAGTTGTATTAGACATATTCTCTCTCATCTTAGAGTAAATGTAAAGAAAACCGAAGTGTCCGAATCTGCTGCTAGAAACATCCTTCTTTATAAAATCTTCCAAATACAATACGGTGCACTAGACATGCATTTTGCAGCTAATTGTCAATATATATTCTATTATAATTTTCCAGTGCAGCGTATGCGCATTTCAACACGTCATGTCTCATCAGCGATGCTCGAGACCGAAAAAGACGACGAAGAAGAAATCGAAATAAAAAATGAAATAAGAAAGATCAAAAGTCTAAATTTCTGTCAAAGACCCTGCGGAAGTCAGAGCAGAAGGAGATACTCCTTCGTTTTAGAAAAAAATTGATAAGATTTTGTGACGAAAAATTTACAACTGTGTAGAAACACTGTGAAAATGAGCGAACGGTGTCCCGGGTACTAAACAATCCACAAGCAGAGATACCAACCTAGTGATTAAAATTTTCAATATTGAGATATATATTCTATCATATGATACATCGTCAGCGTTACTACCATGCGTGACCCTCCTCAAAATCTTAGCTGAGATAAAACTGAATGAAATGGTATCACTCATAGAAATTACAAATCCTCGACTTATTATAAACGATGTATTTCACAAATGGAGGTAAAAAGACAACTACTCACAAGAAGCGTCGGTTTGAAATAGAGAAGACCCTGATGTTGGGTTGTATGAGGCGATGTACGAATGGGTATCTCCAAGGTTAGGATCTGTCACTCGTGTTTGGAATACTGATGTACCTATAGCTGTGTTTTCTGGTAACGATAGGGCTGCACTCAGAGGAAGATTGGTGATAACAGGAACACTATTGTGGTCTGCAATATAGATTAATCATATACCTTATGCTAATACATGTATGTCAATTTCTGCCAATACAACTTGAACAATAAAAGTTCCTGTGTTTTGTTGCAAGAACTGAACTTTGCTTTCTTTGGCTGCTATTAATTACGTGTCTTTCATCTTTATTACAAATGGATTTAAAGCCTTCTCCCCTTTCAAAAGATAAAAATTATAATATCTATGTTAAATATTCTATTTTTGTTGTTATCATTATCCTTTTTTTGTATTTCATAAGATCTTGTAAGATTTTCTTTAATCTCCATGGTATCGGCTTTCTACTAACTCATAGTGAATAATATAAACATCGAAAAAGCACCAATCAGTTATGTTGTCTCAAAATCGAGAAGGCAAGGCAAAATCATTAGATTTTCATTGGAACAATTGCAAAATATATTCAAGAGTGCGACAACGGGGCAATTTCTTTTTAAAACGCAGGCCTAAAATTCTCATAATGTCGGATCAAAAAGTAAACGTTCCGTCGTTGTCAGCTTCTTTTGATATTCGGGCCCATACAAGAAAGGATGGAATCTCCAACAAGACTCGGTTGCAGCACCAATAGCAACACAGCAAACTCCCAAGTGAAAACACAGAGAAGACACACACACAGCAAGATAGAAGGAACCGCAAACGAGACTTCAAACATCGAACATAAAAGACCACACATAAACCATCGAGACCCATGGGCAATCGGTGCCGACTTAGGACGGCCATCTGCCAAGTAAATAGCAGACGGTGTGGTCATCATCGATTACGTGCGCACAACCCTCCCACTTTTCCGGTTACCCAAAGGTCTCGAAGAACGTACAATTGTTGTGTAAAATAACCTCCTTACTGTAAGATGACCATACAAACAAGACAACACAACGCAGGGGCCCAAGGAACACAGATGAATATGTAAATATATATTTAAAAAATAGGGTAGGGGCGTACGAAATGCAGTCCGTGCTCTGCCGGCTGTAGCGAGCTCATGCATGCTATCACTCAAGAAGTCCGACAGACATTCAGAGAGGACAGGTGGTCGTTAGCCTATCTTCTCTAAAGAGGTTTGGGCAGGACCCGTCACGGAGTCCCGTCGTCACAATCGGTCAGACTGTTGTGCGTTCCTCGAGACCTCTTGGTAACCGGAAGCGAGGGATGTGCGCAAATAATCTGGATAGCAACACCATTTGCTACCAGCGCAGCAGATTGCCGTCCGAAGTCGGCACCGGTTGGTTTATGTGTGTACTTTTATGTTTGTTGTTTCTGTGTTCTTGGTGTTCTTTGTCCCTATTCTGTCTCTTGCTGTACATGTCAACTCTGTGTTTCTACATAGGTTGTTTTTGGTGATTTGCTGTGAGTTCTGCAACCGCGTGTTGTTGGAGATCCCCTCCTTTCTTTCTAGGCTGAAAATTACAATATTAAAAGAATGTCTACCTGTCAATGTAACTGTGAGCGTCCTTGGTCCAACTAGAGTGTATCCATCATACACGTAAACATATAGATCATATCCAGCTTGGCTGTGTCCCGTCAGATCTATAGTAGCCTCAATCAGACCAGCTATAAGAACAGATCCAGCTTATTAGAAATAAGAATAAAGTGACGAAAAGAAATATGGTAAAAAGATATTAAACACAGCTATTAAAATTAAAAAAAAAACTTTAGAGATTTCAAGGGAAAAATCCTAATAATGTGTTGTGTCAAAATAAATTTTGTTAACCGTTTATTACGCTCTTATAATACTGTTCACCTACGGACTTAGGCCAGCTGTTATATTTATTTGTTAAGAAAGAATCCGTAGTTTTATTACTTACAGTCAAAAATTGTAAATGGACATCCAGGAGGATTACACGTCATATTGTAGTGAAGCTGATCGTTCTCTGCGTCAGTCGACGTTACTGTGTATACGTCATCTCCCATAGCGGTACTTGACGTAGAAACCTGCGTTGTTGCTGCAAATAACCTTAGGTTATCATATTATTTTTTGCATGCTCGAAATACATATACTAGAGTATGATTATCAAAGACAAAAAGTGTCTTAACTAGAAAGGTTTCTTGTTGCGGTTGCAACAAGAGTGTCTTCCTCCTATACAATTTTTGGTTTGGAAATATGAAGGACGTCACATTACATGTATTTATATTATATATTTAAGTTTTCAAATAGCAGTAACATTAAATTTTCAAACCGATAATTGTTGGTGAGCAACCATTTGATTGGGGGGGGGGGGGGGGGGGGGGCAGGAATTCTATTGCCAGCCGGTAAAAATTTTTCAGCAATTTTCTGAGCAAGCCATTTTTTTTCAGCCATTACCAGAGTCGGAGAAAAATTTTCGCCGGTTCTTCGGGCCGGATTTAAACAAATTGTCAAATGTTGTGAATGTCTGTGTAAGTTAAACTCCCCGCTGTTACAGAGTATGAGTTAATAACCGTTCCTTCAGATGTCTCTTTGCAATTAGCGAATTTCAGACAGATTGTATGATGTTTAAATAGAACCTTTTCTAGATTTTTGTGCCTATGCGTATTAGGTCTCTGGTAGATACAGCTATGTGAACAGTTTGTATTTATATTAATTAATTTTTTGACTTTAAATTGTCTGGCACAAAGGGCCAGCAAAAATTTCCATATCATGCAATGTATCCTTACTTTTGCATGGTCCGGGAAAAAAAAATTGCCGGCCCTTTGGGCCGGAATATTTTTTTCAGCATTTTTCAGAGCCGGGATTTTTTTTTGCAAATTCTTCCTGCCCCCTTCCCCCATAAAAAAGGCGAGCTCGTAGCTGTAGAACCAATTTTCTTGAGAAGAGAAATGGTAATAACAAGTTACGTTCAATATATATATATATAAATACCATGAGGTTCTCGCTGTGCAGGTTCAAATTTGGACACCCCCCCCCTTTCCCTTTTTTCAAAGTTTATTTTGAATTTCCATCATGGCGACATCGTTCAATATAAACAGAACTGTTTTCGAAAAAACGAGGGGAGGGAAGAATGTTGGAGAAATTGTTCATCAATTTGTAAATAAACCAACCGAAAATTATGTTCGAACGTTTGCTAGAATTAGAAATTAAACTTGATGTTCAAAATATAGTTATTGAAGTTTAGAAACAGGTTTGTAGGTTAGAAATCGGAATCAAACTACCACTTTTTGTGTGTAAATTCTGGTTTGTAGCTGATCTCTTCTAAATTAATCAACTGTTTTAAAATCAAATTGTGTATATCGAAATGTATTTATGAAATGCATATTCATCATTGCCGTGAAATCGGAATTTGAAAATCTCAACACTGCTTTTCTCGAGTCGGACTCGGACTACCAATTTTAGTGTGCGCCCGATCTGTTGGCGTGAAGGTGTATCGAAATACCCAACTCAAAATTTCGATGCTCATATCTTTTCAACAGTAAGAGATAGGAAAAATCAGAAAGACTAAATAAGACAGATATATGGATAAAAAATAATAATATTGAAATTTTTAGGAAACTTCATAATCTTAATTTTTGTTTACTATTATAAGCAAAAAAGTGTCTTCCTCCTATGAACTTCTGAATTTGGAAATATGAAGGACGGTGAAGGACGTCATCGTAATAAATCGTTACAGTGTGCATCTAGCATTTCATATCTTGCATGGCTGTCGACTTTCAAAAAGAATGGAAATTGTAGATAGCAAAATACGAGATATTTAAGCTTACAAATAGCAAAACATGAAATTTTCGGTCCTTTTGAGTAATTCGACGCTCCCGTCAAATATTTGAATCTACTAAAAAACATGATAAAAAAATAACAGAGACCAAAAATAAAAAAGACCAATCTAGCTTTTACTCCAAACGTAACGTTGGAGAACTTTCATTGTCCTAGCTTACAGGGTTCTTGAGAAATCGCTGATCCAATTTTCCACGGTTACGAAAACAATAGGTCTTCCGACGGAAGTCGGAAGACCTAATTAAAGGTGAATAAATGCAAATCAGAACTGAAACGCAACGCTGTATATTTTCAATATTGCGTTATTCTTGCTATGAAACTTTAGTATAATTTATAAAAAGTAGGGGACATATAACAAATATTCCGTGTATACATTTAGTTCTTTTCCATTTACAAAATATAAAGGTATAAGTGATATGAAGCATTTACGGAGTTACTGAACTTTTTTTATTTGAATGAAATAGAGACCAATCTATATACCTGCCAAATTTGTAATAACAGGTTCTTCATTCGGAAGGATGAATACGGTATAGGTTCCAGTTACTGCTGTTATTTGATCTGTACAGCTAATAATTAGATCATACCGCCTTGTTGTTCCATAGTCAAAGGATGGACCCGCCTTCACGTGGATAGAGTTTGCTTTAGAAGGAAAAGAGTACATACTGTTTAATAACTAATTGGCTGACAGTTTGATAGACTATTATGAGGGTTTTTGTATCGTAAAATATATACGTTCCAATTTAATTTCAATAATTAGCTTTCCGTCTAAACGCTCTCTCTTATAGACGACATGACCGTACCCGCCATTTATTAATTCCTGATTAAATTTCATTCACACCGATATTTCGAGGTAAATAATTGAATTGCTTTATTTTGTGCCCTAATGTGAAAATCGGAAATATTTTAAGATACTTCATCAGAGTAAGTTAAAGATGTTTTTAATGTTTTTATTGAATGATGATCGATTCTAAAAAGTGTCTATGTCATATTTCATGATAAAAAAACCTAATATTTTAGTTTGCATGTTTTCTCAAAGCATCGTCAAAACCTCTAAACCTCTGCATACAACCTCTTTTCGATGTGTGACTTGAAATAAAATCGGAATACCTGTTGCTCCAGAACCGACTCGAATGAAGAAATCATTTGATGCAGGACTGACGGACTGAATGCTACACGTAACGGTCTCCCCCGAGGCGTCTGTGACGTTGATGTCATATAAATGTAGTTCAGCCAGCTGATCTTCCCTAACCTCAGTGTTTGCTGGTAAATTGTTCATTTCAGGAGGCTAAAATATAATTGAATATTTCTCACGACCGAAATTCCCTTTTCAGGGTATTCAAAGAAGTTGCATAACCTATATTTTCACCGGCTCTTCGTGCCGGGATAACTTCTTTCTCAAATTTTTCAAGCCGGAGCCATCTCCCTCTTAAAATAAAGTCTCTCTATCCTTCTTCCTCTTTATCTACATCTTATTCCATTCTCCTTGACATCTGAATCTGCCTTTTTCATTTCTTTAAAGATCTAGTTTTTCATATAAAGAGCCTACATTAATACAATTATCTATTTATCTATCACTAGCCTAACATCTCTATTTGTGTTGTTTTTTATGTATCTTTAAAAATTCAAAAATCATTATTCAAAACTGACCACATTTGTAATATAGAGAGTCAATGTCCCTGTATCGGAGCTTCCACATGGGTCAGTCACTTGGAAATTGAAGACATGTGTCCCTACAGACATTTTACCGGTATTTGTAACCGTAGCTGAAATTTAGCGATAGCAAAGGATGAAAAAATGAGAAATCAAATGTAAAATTTTCACAATATGATTTCATATCGTAAGATAAATTGTCTGGAGAACCCCTCTTATGACAACTCTTAAACAAAATTTACAAATAACATCTCATAAATTTCTCATTATCATTAAATAGAATATGTAGTTTCCAAAATCAGTTATTTTCATAATCACGATACTGTATACAGAGTCTTCTAAATATAAATAAAACAAAATCAAGATACTATTCATTTTTCAAATGATTTATACAAGCATATCAAATTAACAAATTATCATAAATGTGATACAATCGAAATTGATGTATATTGATTGCTATTCCACAACGATTGTTGATCTTTTTTAATTTCTTTACTTCCGCGTCTTGTTTGTAACAATAATTTAATTCGTATACACAAAAATGTGGGATACATCTCTGTATCCGTGTAAGTGGGAGGGTTATGTGCGTGTCATCCGGATATACAAACCATTATCCATTCATGTAGGCGGCAACCGTCCAAAGTTTAGGAGCACTTGGCCTCCGTTACCCATGGATCCACTCAATTTGTCTTGTTTCAATGTTGTCTACTCATGACGTGGTATCGTCGTTTTTTCGTTCTCCCTTATTGACTATTTATGTGGTTATTTTTTTCAGTGTCTTGCTTCTTTCATAAATTTTCGTAAATGATCGCATTGTGCGTATTTGTTTTTCTGTGATCATTGTATAGACAATGTCGCCTATTATGACGTCACTAATGGCGAGCGCCGCTACGTTAGGCCTGTTCAAATATCACGTCGCCAGTTTTGAACTTGAAAATCAACCACGCTAAAATGAAATAAATTGCAAAATAAACTAGATGATTACATAGTGATTTAATTGAATTATAAGAAATGACTGTAATAATTTTTCTGTCTATCGATGTATAGACAAAAACCGATGCACAAACAAAATATAATCCGCTTCGCGGATTATATAGTTTGTGCATCGGTTTTTGTCTATACATCGATAGACAGAAAAATTATCACAGTCATTTCTTAATTAGTTATAGAATAACTGTCTTTTGGAATGTGATTATACTGTGATAACCTACAATGGATCCAGGAATTATGTTCCATAATGCGCGTTAGCGCATTATGAGAAACATAATTCCTGGATCCATTGTAGGTTATCACAGTATAATCACATTCCAAAAGACAGTTATTATATATATTTACATCCCAGTTTTTTATGCTTAAATGACATTGAAATACGAATAAAACTCCGTTGCTAAGGCTCTGTTAACACGTACCGTCAAAGTTCAAATCAAGCCAAGTTACTATGACGTCATAATTCAAACCACGCCACCGCGGTTATACCCCTATAATCACAGTGTAAATTCTATACAAATGAATGGGCATATGTAAATATAAGAAAATAACAGATAAATACCGGTAGATGAATCGAAGCTAAATCCACTCATTGACGTCATAGAGTACGTCAGGGTATCATTGACATCAGCATCGGTTGCTGTTGCAGTGAATGACAGACTGTCTGCGTTGGTGAGGTTAAGATTGGCGTCTAGGTTGGTAAAAGTTGGATTATTTGCTGAAACAAAAAATCCATTAAACAACATAAATGCTGTTTGTGATTTTCATTTGCGTAAATATATTTGATAAGAAATTAACTAACTGAAATGAAGCCCAAAGGCCAATATTATGATGGTGTCTATGTGACAGGAAACTTTTGATTTCCGTTTTTGAAGCCTTTTGTGTTAAATAAAAAAGCTTCGTTTTTGTTGTTTGATCTTCCATGACCCTAAGGTGTTGTGCTTGTACACTCTGTGAATTTGTATTTTGCTGCTACGGATTTTTTTTTTCTGCAGATGCTTTAAACGATGATTATGCTGTGAGCGAGACCTTAAGGTAATACTTGTTGATGTCTCTTTGCCAAATTATCCTCAATTGTTAGTAGAAACACCATCAACAATGGTTTTAATGAATCAGTTTTCACGTTCTCCCGAGTCATTTGCCTCTTTGTTTGGTTCTCTCACATATTTTTCTGTTGATAGCAATCTATGATCTGGGCGTGTTCGTTCCTTTCCTTTTGGTGCTTCAACGTAATTTTGTTGGGGATCTTTTGTTTAACCTCCTTTCGTCTTTTTTGCATCACTATGACATAAATGTCTACTTCATAAATTAAAAAAAAGACGAACAGTCGCTTGTAAAGCATATGTGTATGTATTACATATTCACTTAGATATGATGGTATATTTCTGTTATCGACTTTTTAGTCATCTTGGTCGATTTATCTTTTATCTAGCCGATTTGTCGGACAATTACCTCGACTTGTGAGCTAACTAAGTCGACTCCTCATATAATTATGTGTTGATATCTACCTACTTATCTGAGTGACCTATTTTATACATGATAATACGGAAGTTTTCCAACTCTTTACCTTCTTGAAGAAAATTTCAAACCAATTACTAGTATAATGCACCAGATACGTGATTCGGACAGTAAATCCTCATCAGTGATGCTTCCATTCAAAGGGATTTTCAGACACAGCCAAAATTCATTTCAATGGCGCCCTCTAGTTATATATTTATTCAAATTTAATTTTGTGCTTTTACTTTGCAGAGTATGTAGAGTCGAATCAGTAGCATACTTAAATTAAATCTATGACAAAAAATGGCATTGGAGCGAAGGTGCTCAGATTTTAACCTCCTTTCATTTCGATGGTATTTTTGGATGAAATGACCAGTTACCATAACAGATATTATATTAAAAATTAAACTTTGCGTACTTAATTGCAAAGAAAACTTGTTAACAAAATGTTGATTCGAGTCGTAAACTGGACGCTATAGAGGTTTACCTGTCAATGTTACTGTAAGAGTACTTGGTCCAACTAGGTTGTATCCATCATAGACATAGACGTCTAGACCATAACTAGGCTGGGAATGACCTGTTAAGTCTGCAGCACTCTCAATTAGTCCAGCTGTGCAAACGAGAGGTGACAAGCCATGAAGCTTTTATAACTATTCAATTGTTATGTCTTCACATTCATAGCATCAATTAAGATCATTAAAGAGCAGATGAATTTGCAGCATGGACCAGACATGCACTTTTCGGGTACTTAACCCTCGTTAATGATCCTCATTCCAAACAATGAAATATGGCCAAAGACTGTAAAAATTTATGTCCAAAAAATACCGAAAGACAACGCAGGATAGAAGAGACAATACCAAAATCAGACAAAAAAGAAGACTTTCTCCTCATTATATTATAAACATATCCTACGTCTGACAGGCAATCTATCAAGGTCAATTGTCAAAAAATAATATACACGGATAAATTCTTTAATTTGCGTGTTCCTTCTTGCCAAAAACTTTGGACAATTATGTCTTTCGATTATTCAGTAAAACAAATTCATTTTCATATATTATTGATAGGACAATATTTCATTTATCATTCTACATAAATACATCTATTCAACATTTCCAATGAACAGCAAAGAAGTACCCATCAGTTATTCAGTTTTAAAGAGGAGAAGTTCAGGCAAAATCATTAGAATTTCCTTTGGCTATAAGTATATATAAGGCTAAATGCTCAATCGACTTGAAATAGTTAAAATATGATGCAAATGATAATGCTAATTTTTACAATTAGATATCGTGAATGGACATCCAGACGGAGTACATGTCATGTTGAAGTGTAACGGATCATTTTCTACATCTGTTGACGTCACAGTAAATATGTCATCTCCGGCAGCGGTACAAGCTGAGGCTATCACGACTGTCGCTGAAAATTAAATCCAAAAAGAAGTTAATGTTGTTCTACTCTTTATTTGTGTTTTAGAAATATATATCAGAGCACAATGTGATGGTTGAGGTATCATAAATGTAGGATTTGACTGCTTGTTTGTATTTTTTGTTTTTAGTTTATTTAGTTTTAATTGTTTTCCCTCACATGATCGCCATAGCACTTTCTATATAGACATAACTTCAGACAGTGCATGTTTTGCAGATATTGTTTTCATTTTCGTGCGTGAACATCGACGGCGGGTGCGGCTAGCCAACAGAGGATGCTTACTCCTCCCGGGCACCTGGTCCAACCTCTAGCTTGCTAGGGGTCCGTTGATGCTCAATTTGGTGCTCTATTGTGAGTTCTGTTGAGGATCAGGATTATTTTTATCTCATTTATAGGTGAATCTATTTTTGTTCGTTTCTTTTTGTTTCCTTTATCTCTTATTTGTTTATGATATTTGTCTTTGGTTTTTTTTTTTTGTGTGTTTATTTTGTTGTTGTTCGTTTGTTTGTTAGTTTTGTTTGGATGCTTTCCATTTGTTTCACACAAAATAATAACGATAATGTATTTTGCAACCTCTTCGTACATCTTACAATTTTCAAGTCTGTCTTTTGAAATGTTGAAGATGAAATCAGCCTTTTAAATTTCTTAAAAAATAAAATTATCATGATGTATCATAAACTTATAAATACATAAATGCAACAGTTATTCAGATTTCGAATCAATCAACCATAAGAAATCATTCTTTGTCACAATTCAAGGAAGTCCATAAATTGATTTTTTTTTTTTTTTGCAAAATAAAAAAGGGAGAAATTTGCCTTAAATCTACCTGCTAAATTTGTTATCACCGGTGCCTCATTCGGGATTATGTAAACGGTATAGGTTCCTGTCACACTTGTTGTTTGATCAGTACAGCTTATAGTAAGGTCATATTGACTTGTTACGTCATAGTTGAATGATGGACCTGCCGCCACGTATATTGAATTTGCTGTTTGAGAAAAAAAAATGTAAATACACTTCATTGAATGTTGACTTTAGCTGATTATATGATATCAAGTATCACAAGAAAATACATTCTTGGGCTCTAATTCCATCGAATGTAAAAACTGGTTTTATAGGTTGACGGCCCAGCACGATACTTTACAATATGTTTGTAAATAAATTGTATGGTGGAGTTGGATGGCTATAAGGGGAGGTTGGAGGCCATTAAAAAAAGGAAAAAAAAAAAAGAAAATACATTCTTCTTTCATTCATTGTAAGAATCAGTTTCTTTTGCAATAAACAGAATCCTTATTGTCTTCAAAAAGAGACGTTAAACGTCTTCAAATTCAAAAGCATCATTTAAGAACAGCGTGGACCAGTCATGCACGTTTCCGATACTTAACCCTCGTCAGTGATCCTCAATCTAAACTATGTAATATGATCAAAGAGTGAAAGTTATATTGTCCAAAAATGCACTGAAAAGCTTAGCAGGATGGGTGGGATATGATGCTACAGGACCCATGTTTTAGAAATTTCAAGAAGTTTTTGATAGCAGAAATTTTCGAATGCGTTGAAGAAAGGATCAACCGAATTTGATTGAACTTGACTACATACATGTACTACTTCTTTCAACGAAAATGTCATTACAATCTTCTTTTTTTTCCTAAGAATATTGGGCAAGTTTAAAAAGAAATCAAAGATTTCCGCTATAAAGTCTCTTTCAATTTAACATTTAACTAAAGTCAATGATTTACTCGATGTTAAAAGTAAGTTCAGAAGAATTATTATCCTTTGAAAAAAATTCTCGTGTTTAGATACGTTGAATTTATTATCTTTAATTTATTGACCTATGGTATGGATATACGAATGACATGTTTCTTAATGATTTTATGTCTATGCGCTTTGTGTGAAGTATTACAGTATGATATAGCTACAGTACATTTGAAAAGAAACTTTTGAAAAAAAACCCATGATACTATTAGTTCCAGAGTCTATCTTTATGATGAAGTCCGATGAAGCTGGAGTGACATTCGGAATACTGCAGGTTACATTCTCTCCAGAAGCATCCGTAACGTCAATGTCATACAGATGAAGTTCTGTCTGCTGGTCCTCCCTTACGCTAGAGTTGGATGGTAAACCGTTGATAACTGGAGGCTTGAAAAGTAACATCACTTTTAACAAAAACCCTAACATTGGAATAGTTCGATAAACTAAACAAAGTCCGTCCCTTTTTCCTCCGAAATTATGTTCCCTAGTGTATTTTGTAAGTTTTCTAGATGGTCAATTATTCTATCAATTTCGTCTTCCCTTCAATTGAAAAGCAATATAAATCCTTACCGTGTTGGTAACGGTGAGAGTTAGATCCCCTGTATCAGTATTACCACACGAGTCAGTTACTTGAAAATTGAAGGTATGTGTCCCGGAAGCCATGATTCCTGAATTGGTTAACGTCGCTGAAAAGTCGTTTTTTAGATATAATAGATACGATTGGTAAGCGGAAATGATCATTTTCATGAAATAGGAAGACATTCAACATTCCCAAGATCTGTAAGCCGATATCATAATTAAAAACTTTATCTCGAAAATTTAAGTTCGCGCAATAGTGTAAGCAAAGAAAGTTTTGCACTCCTTATTTTCTTCACCGACTAATAAAAACTTCGCAAATAAAAGTACACTGAGATGCTACAATATTAAGTGTATATTTCAATTCTGATAATGCTATTCGTTATTTGGTTAGTTACTGGTTCAAAGAAGCTGGGCTTGATCAACCCGACATATATCTGTGGACGGTCAGTAACAAACATAAACTGTTTTATTTTGTCGAGGACCAAAACCTCTGTTTTTTGTTGCAGAAAATTGAAAATTGGCTTTTCACGACTCATTTTACTTGCGAATTCAATTATACTACAATGACGGAATTGCTGACGGTCTATAGAAAAGATACATCCAAGTCATCGTTAGATATATCCCAGACATCATATCCCAGCAATCTTGCTAAATCTTTCGGTACGTTTTGGACATAATTTTCGTAGATTATGGCCTTATTTCAATGTTTAGAATCCCATCCAAGATAGATTTTATTAAATGTCGCGAAGTGCTAAAGGAAGCTTTAGATAACTATACCAAACGATGGTGTAAATCGGAAGGAGTCGAATCGCATGCTCTGAATGACTGGAAAAACCTCATTTTGAATATTACCGATATTCGAATAGATAGCTACCACAAAAATCCTCAACTTTTTGAAAATCCAATTTCTAAATCTGAAAGATATTTCAAATCCAAGTTACTTTATTACATGAAAAATATGTCTTCGCGCCTGCAGACAAAGCAGCCAACAACACCATAATTATTTGAAAAGGCTACTACATATCAACTTTAGTTTCGGAACTTTCCTCTACTAATACTTATATCGAAAGCAACGAAAGTGTTCCCAATATTTTGAACAAACATAACAGTGAAATTTCTTCTTTCAACATCCCTATTTCTAAATTGGATCTCCCTACAATATACTGTATACCAAAACTTCACAAGTCTCCTTACAAGTTTCGATACATTGCTAATTCTAGCAACTGCTCAACAACAATTTTGTCTAGAAATCTGACGTCAGCACTCACGGCTATAAAAGAACACGTGGCAAAATACTGTGAAACTGTCATGAACAGGAATGGCGTAAACCTCTTTTGGTCTATTAAAAATTCAGGGGATGTGATTGACAAATGAAATCAAGAAATTTTGAAGCAAATACGATATCTTCATACGACTTTTCTAATATGTACACCACGCTTCCTCACGACAAAATATATGATCGACTGTCCAAACTCATTAAATGGTGCTTTGATCGAGAGGGGAAAACTTATGTTTGTACTTCTGAATCGAAGGGTTTCTTTTCCGCCACAGATTACAAATCATACAAATCATGGACATGTGGTGGCCTGTGTATTGCTTTGTCCTTCCTTTTGGACAATATTTATGTAAGATTTGGTGAGAAACTCTACAAGCAGGTTGTAGGGATTCCAATGGGTACTAATTGTGCGCCTCTTGTTGCAGATTTATTTTTAAACACTTATGAAAAGGAATTTATCCAAAATCTTCAAAAACAAAGAAAAACTGATGATGTGAAATGTTTCATTGGTACTTCTAGGTACCTGGATGATATTCTTACTATCGACAATCCTGTTTTTGAGAAATATAAAAATGTTATTTATCCACAAGACTAAACAAGGCAAACGTTTCAAACACAGAAACACCATTTTTGGACCTAAATATCAAAATTGTTTATGGAGAGATCCATACAAGTGTGTATGACAAAAGAGATAATTTTGGATTTAACATAGTAAATTTCCCCTGGCTTGACGGTGATGTTTTTAGATTACCGTCCTATGGTATCTATATTTCACAGCTCATCCGGTATGCTAGAGCATGTACTGATGTTTTGGATTTTCATAGTAGAAATTTACAAATTACCAAGAAACTTTTAGGACAAGGTTTTCGCTTTCACAAACTAGTAAAGACTTTCTGGAAATTTTACAAAAATTATTGTCAACTTCTTCTGAAATTCGGACCAATACAGGCAACAGAGTATATTACTTTGGGTATTTCACAACCTGTATTTTATGGTGACATTATTAACAAGATAAGAAGGATCAAAGATAGACAACATCACTATCGAAAATGCGTCAGAATCATCAAACGCCTTTTATACCGTGGTCCTAATGTCACCAGACGGGCACTAGGCTTGGTACTTGACCAATCTACAGTGTTGTACAAGCGCATTCTTGAAATTTGCACTCTGACTGACTGTGACGACGGGACTCCATGACGGGCCCTGTCCAAACCTCTTTAGAGAAGACAGGGCCCCGACCACCTGTCCTCTCTGAATGTCAGTCGGACTCCTCGGGTGATAAGATACATGAGCTCGCGGCGGCAGAGCACGGATTGTATTACGTACGCCCTCTTTTTATATCCATTTACATATTCATCTGTGTTGCTTGGACCCCTGCGTTTTGCGGTCTTGTTTGTGTGTGGTCATCTGACAGTGAGGAGGTTGTTTTACACCACAATTGTACGTTCTTCGAGACCTCTGGGTAATCGGAAAAGTGGGAGGGTTGTGCGCACGTAATCCAGGATAACCATACCTTCTGCTATTTCCGTGGCAGATGGCCGTCCTAAGTCGGCACCGGTTGCCCATTGGTCTCGTTGGTTTATGTGTAGTCCTTTGTGTTTGATGTTTCTGTGTTGTGCGTTGACGTTCCTTGTCCCTTACGCGTCTCTTTCTGTGCTTGTCTGCTTTGTGTTTTTGCATTTGGTGTTTTGGGGTTTTGCTGTGGGTGCTACAACCTGGTGTTGTTGGAGATCCCCTACTTTGTTTTAGATTGAGAATCACTGACAAGGGTTAGATACCCGAAACGTGTATGTCTGGTCCATGCTGTAAATTAATCTGCTTTTAGATGATGCTAATGAATTTGGAGACGTTTAACAATCATAAAGACGCATCATCCGTTCAACTTTGACATTCCTTATTACTTAGAATAAAGAAAAAATACTTCTTAACATTGATACCAAAATCTTGCTTACATGTGCACTCAAGCAAAACATATAGATCATGACCTACATTTGAACGTGGATTTGTGATCTACTCATAAAGACGCATCATCTGTGTAAGTTTGACCTTCCTAACACTTTAAAAAATAAAGAAATAAAAGTTCTTAACAAACTAGTTCGGACGCCGACTCCGACGACAAGCTTTTAGCATAAGCTCCCTCTCACTTCGTCAGGTGAGCTAAAACCTAACATTCAAAACTAGGCGATTGAAATAACATGTCATCAAAGGCCAAAATTAGAATGGGCTAATTTAAAATTGGATATTGTTTAAAATAAGTATGTGAAATAAGAGCAATTAACCTAAAATACAATGAAAACATTATACGTGTTTGAAAAATCTAATGCAGAATAGATGAATATATCGGAAATACGAATTGAATTGAATTTTGCTTTGACAATTGAGGTTGAGATTAGAAATACAAAGTACCACTGGAAGTATCGAAGCTATATCCAGTTTTTGACGTCATTGAATACGTCAGAGTTTCCGTTGCCTCTGGGTGGGTTGCCGTGGCAATGAACGATAGACTGTCTGTATCCGCTAGTGTCTGAGTGGCGTCAAGGTTTGTAAAAGTAGGACTATATGCTTCAAAGAAAACAGAAAAATACTAATCTTAATCTTCGACTTTTTTTGTGATTTTAGGCGATTTCTTATGTTATGCTAATCTGTGAATTAAAATATACTGATAAAGATTATAATGACAAATATGGAAAAAAATATCGATATCAAGAAGAAAAAAATCGTTTATCGAAAAATCATCAAACCAAGGGCATACAAAACCAGGAAAAAAAACAGACCAAAGGCAAAGGAATAAAAAAAAACCCACATAATTCTACCATATGAAGAGAAGAGAACTTCCTGCGAAGGAGTAAGATCAGATGCCCAGGAAGGATGAGCATCTTCTGCTTGCATGCAACACGCGCCACTTCAATTCAATAAAAAGGTCACAATTGGTAAATCTCACAATTCGCTAGAAAGATCACAATCGGTAACTCCCACAAAGGAAGACAAACGTATAGATTGGTATGTCATGGCACAAAAGGTCTACGTCAGAATATCATTCATGACTCTGGACAAGGGGACGTCATAGTGTGCTACCATGTCCCAATATCGACCATAGAACTTCCTCAGTGACGATGTTAGTTGGTCACAAATGTATCCTTGACTGAGAAGCTTAACTGAAAGCCGTCTAGCTCTTAGAACAAAATCTGAGTACTTGGAACTTGCCCGAGCATAACGTATTGATTGAGAAATGAACACGCCATATGCTGATGATTCAAGTTTCAGCTTAACTACATTTTGTAAATGGTATCACAATTATGAAAATTCATTTTTAATATATGGAAAATTATGTTTTTATCAAAGTATTTGATGACTTTAAAATAGTATTAATGAAGAAGAAATATTTCTACCTGTTAATGTTACTGTAAGAGTCTTTGGTCCAACAGCATTGTATGCTTCATAAACATAGACATTCAGATCATAACTTGATTGGGCGTGTCCGGTCAAATCTGCTGTACTTGAAATAAGACCTGCTATAAAGAAATTGGGTGAACATTTCTGGCACTTGTTATTTCCAGAGTACTGTTTACAAAAAATACCCCCACTTTCTTTACTAATCAATTTTTGTTTGATTATGGAATTGGACTTTTTGAATCATACGTGTAGAATATTAATTGGCAATTTTCATAGTCTGAAAATTGAAAAAGAAACTCATACGTGTATACCTTCAAAAATACTTGATCTTCATAATTTCAAATTTCTGAATTCATTCTTGTTGAAACCGGAATTCGGAAAACATTTTCCCTTTTCTGTAGGATCAAAGAGTATCATTGTTGTAAACGATTATAGTTGTTCATTCACGGGATTCAAAACCAAGAGATACTATAGCATTCTGACTTACAATTTAGACGTTATATTAAAAAAATTGTTTCTTACCACTAGATATTGAAAATGGACATCCAGAAGGAGTGCATGTCATATTGTAATGTAGATTGTCATTTTCTGCGTCTGTTGCCGTCACGTTAAATATGTTGAGGCCGTTCGTGTTACATGCTTTCGCCATCGATATTGTCGCTGAAATAATTACCGGTATATAAAGTTTTGTACGCACAGTAGATGCATAAGGTAAAGAAACTTGCATGTTCATTTCGTAATCTTTGATCGTTTCTTCAACGCATTCTAATATTTCTGTTATCAAAATTTCTTGAAATTTCAAAAACGTGGGTCCTGTTGCATCATATCCCATCCATCCTGCTACATTTGTACGTCTTTCGGTACGCTTTTTCGACATAGTAACTTTCACATTTTTTTTGGCATATTACATTGTTTAGATTTGAGGACCACTGACCTGACGAGGATTAAGTACCGGAAACGTGCATGTCTGGTCCATGTTGCCAATTTATCTATTTTTAAATGATGCTATTCAAACACTTAATAGAGTAAACCGTCGAAACATACATGTTCAAGACTTTTATTGTCTTAATGAAATTCGTGTAATTCTGCCTCCTTAATGTAAACTGTTGTCCACTAGCTTTTGTGGTATTAATGATAGTAAAACCATTGTAACGATTTTACATTATATGAGTCTGATTCTAAATTACTGTCATTGTTTATGTCAGGGTCCATAATCCGAATACTTATATTTGTTTATAACAAGTAACCTCGTCTTGTTAGAGATGTACTAATTATTATTTATCTATTTTATGTACATGGCAAATCTTAGCAGTCCTACCACGTTGTCTTCAATGCCAAACCATTTCCTAATTTATTTCTGTGTATCTTTCGATAATACATTTCTCTGTCTCTTTAGGCTATGAATCGACATTTGAATGATCTATTCTGGGCTTCCTTGTCTTGCTTATTTCTATACGTCTGTTACAGGGATATTTCTTTAAGACGGTGTTTGGTTGCTAGTTGAAAAATATAATAGTCATATACTGAAAACACACACACGGGGTGAGGAAAACGGGCTTCTTTTAATATGGTTACATGTATATAAGAGGGACTGATAATATCGATTTACATTGAATAAATGCTCTCTAGAGCAAGCGAGCTTTTTAAAGGAAATATGATATCCTGTTGAGCAGTGTTTCATTCCTACAAATGTACTTTTGCTATGGTCTATGTAGAATGCAAATATCAAATAGATATAACATTCGAAGTATTTACCTGCTAAATTTGTAATAACTGGTGCCTCGTTTGGAATTATGTAAACAGTGTAGGTTCCTGTTACAGGTGTCGTATTATCCGTACAGCTAATTGTCAGGTCATATTGACTATATGTGTCATAGTTAAAAGAGGGATTGGCAGCCACGTAAATTGAATTGACTATCAAAGGAAAAGGCAAATATGTTAATGAATCATTGATTCTATTTGTAAGAATAAGAACTCTTAGGTGATACGTCCTTAAACTTCAATTAACAGTCTCATTCCTTATCATGTATTATTATTGATAGATGATGACAGCGTTCATGTCTAAATACCTCTTTGTTAATTTACTTTAAACGGTGAAAGTCTGTATTCATTACAGAACAGACTGCCCTCTGTGCATAACTAAATAAGCGAATATTTGACATATCTACAAATGAAATACAAATGATCCGATATCATTATATGTAAAATTGAGTCTCCGATTTTCACAATAAAACTGACATTCATGATTTGGTTTATGCCAAAATTCAATTCATGCTAAATAAAATTCAAAAAGCCATCTTGGCAATTTAATGTGTATCCATCATGACAAATATGGACAATGACCATATCCCAATACACAGTACAACATCGATGATTCGGTGAATCACAAACCGAAAGCATACAAAATAAGGATAAAACAGGTACCAAAGCAAACAAACAAAATCCTCAGCCACATGAAAAGAAGCGAACTCCAAATAAGGAGTGACACCAGGTGCCCAGGAGGAGTCAGCAACTCCTGCTTGCATGCAACACCTCAGATATGAAAAGATAAATAGTCATGAAATGACAAGTAAAATAAATGTTTATAAGATAGAATACACGTAACATTCCCTATTCTGAAGTGGGGGAGTTCCGATGAAAATAATCAATCCTCAGAATCAATACTATTTTTCATAAAATTATAAGAGTGACGGAAGCAATATCAAGCTACAAATATCAAGAGCACGTCTTAGTCGCAATTTCAGTCTCAAATACCCCGGTATGTTACCGGTGGTACTGCATGTATCGTACAATATTTTACCGTTGGTTACAGCATCTATCTTTATTATAAAGTCGGTAGAGGACGGATTGACGGATGGAATGCTGCATGTTACGGTCTCCCCGTCCGTGACGTCAATATCGTACAGATGAAGTTCCGTCTGCTGATCTTCTCTGACGCTGGTATTGGCCGGTAAGTTGTTAATAACTGGAGGCTAAGATATTTACATAGATACAGTGACTTAATGTATGAAGCAAACAATGTGAATCAAGAACAAATTTTATCCCGGCCTTTATTTCTTTTTTATCTTTTTTAAAGTTTCTTTTTGAATAAACAGCTTTTAAAAGAACATTGGGAAAAATAAGTTTACAACCCTCCTTTAACATGATAGAACACTCGATCTGATCAAGAATATGAATATTTTAAAATCTACTCACCGGATTTGTAACGGTTAGTGTTAGGGTCCCTGAATCCGTATTATCACACGAGTCATCCACTTGAAAATTGAAGACATACGTCCCAGCTGTCATGGCAGTATTATTTGTCACTGTTGCTGCAAAATTATCATTCCGATACACCAGACACAAGGGAACTGCGATTGGCGACTTCTTAGAATTTTTTTACAAGGAGAGAAGAATTGTAAAAGCATTTTATTTCAATGATTCTCATTTTGAATAGCGATCCAGGTATCAGGAAGTGTCTTTTTCATATTTAATAGAAATGTAACTATTAGTGCTTTATTTGTGATAAAATTACTGACGAGGGTTAAATACCCGAAACGTGCATATGTCTGGTCCATGCTGAAAATTTATCTGTTCTTAAATGATGCTATTGAATTTGAAGACGTTTAACATTGGTATGTTATTAACATAAAACATGAATTTAATAAAAATTATTCTTTCATTTATTGGTCGATTTCAAGAAATCGACCTTACTAGATTTGTAGACCGGATGCTGTCAATAGGAGAAAGTTCCTTATTGAGTCCGTCAGATTCAATAATGCATCATTGAATTATCCTTATGAAAGAAACGTTTTCATGACTAAAGAAAAACACGTGACCAGAGACAGGCATTCCCATGACCTCCCACGTATTTATCCACTTCACAAAAATAGGACATGTCGTCATGACCAATTGGTGAGTGATACAGTGAACACTATGCCTTCAAAATTCCTATGGACGACATTTCTGGATCCTTGGAAGAAATACGCGATCACAACGTATGCCAGGGGTGCCAGTGGGCTAAAAAGGTTCTAACCGTTCATCCGACTAAGTTTTTTTCTCGTTAAGGATATACCACTTTGTTTGTTTGTTTATTTTCTTACCAAAGACAAGTTGATAAATGAAACAAAGAAATTAATGAGCGATTAAAAAAAGTCGACAAGACTGTACGAGTCACAAAATTTGATTGAACTTTTTAGAAGTTTCCCCTTATTTCCCTCCAAATTCAGTGGCGGATCCAGCGCCTCCTTTGCCGGGGGGGGGGGTCAAGGGGCGAATTTAGACGACTTTTATTAAAAATGGGTGAAAACATGCCAGTTTTTGGAAAATTTTTGGTCAGTGCCGGGGGGGGGGGGGGATTGGTCAATATGTGTTATAATGGAATTTTCCTACGGATCAAACAATTTCGATCTGAACGGATATGAAAAGTGTTGCATCTTGAGTTGTCCAGTGTAAATGTATTATTTTAAGAGTAAAAGATTTTAATTTTATGTCGACGAAAAAAAAGAAATATTGTGGGATTAAAGAGATGTTGATATCGACCAAGCTTTTTTGGAAAGCTAATACTTGTTTGTTTGCTAGCTTTTGATTGATGATGTCCAAGAACTTTACAGACATGTGTGATTACTTTTCTTTACTTTACTATTATAAGGCTATGTGCCGTTTGCATGTTTCGGGACTCCCTGTGTTCCTCCGATACAGTCAAGCATGATGTTGAAAGTCGAAAATGTAAGGACTCATTTATAAAAACAAGCCGAAGAGCAAATTATTTCAGACATTCAAGAATTAAGAAAACACTCAATTACAGCATTTTAGAATGTGTTAGAATGTTAAACGTCTTCAAATTGAATAGCATCATTTAAAAACAGATAAATTGGCAGCATGGACCAGACATGCACGTTTCGGGTACTTAAACCTCGTCAGTGATCCTCAAATCTAAACAATGTAATATGCCCAAAAAATATGAAAGTTACTATGTCGAAAAAGCGTACCAAAAGACGTAGCAGGATTGGTGGGATATGATGCTGCAGGACCCACTTTTTAGAAAATTCAAGAAATTTTGATTACAGAAATTTAAGAATGCGTTGAAGAAACGATCAACCGAAATTGATCGAACTTAGCAGATGGTTTTCCATAGGAAATAAGATTAGATGCCCAAGGAAAACTATCATCCTTTTCAAACATGCAACATCCTACCCAATAACTCGGCATGTCCTATCAGACCTGTTCGCAGCCTAGTGTCCCCCTTTGCCAATGGAATTCTGTCTCCAAGGAATGTTACTATCCAGGCGATACCCCCACCTATTTCAGTCATCTTAGGAACCAAAGTTCTGTCTAAGTAGTAACCACTACCGCATATAAAGAAGATAAGGCACATATTATTGCTACCCCACCCTTCTAGCGAATAATACTTAAATCGAAACGTGTCTCTCTTTGCCGTGTGGAGCTCGTAAAAAAGTTCCCCGCGAGGGGTTGACAGTAAGTGATTTGGGTATTTTCCTTGACATGGTCGTCATAGCTTTTTCTATATAGACATAACCTCAGACAGTGCATGTATTTAATATAGTGTTTCATTTTCGTGGATAAAAATCGACGATGGGTGCTTCTAGCGAACATGGGATGCTAATGTTAAACGTCTTCCAATTCAATAGCATCATTTTCGAACAGATTAAATTTCAGCATGGACCAGACATGCACGTTTCGGATACTTAACCCTCGTCAGTGATCCTCAATCTAAACAATGAAATATGGCTAAAGAGTGTGAAAAATATTATGTCCAAAAATGTACCAAAAGACGTAACAGGATGGGTGGGATATTGTGCTACAGGACCCACGTTTTAGAAATTTCAAGATTTTTTGATAACAGAAATTTTCGAATGCGTTGAAGAGACAGACGATCAACCGAAGCTGATCGAACTTGGCTACATGTGCCCTTGGGGACTCCTTGTCCACCAGCAGTGACACTCATCAAGTGGTTCAAATGTTAAACGTCTTCCAATTCAATATACTCCTCCCGGGCACCGGGTCCCACCTCCAGCTTGCTGGGTGGTCCGTCGATGCACAATTTTGTGCTCTATTGTGAGTGCTGTTGTGATTAAGCAGGATCTTCTTAAACTCGTTTGTACATTAAAGTTGATTTGAAATGTTGTTTAAGAAGGTAACAAGGGAATGATTCAATTTTTCTACTATTCGACCTCAGCAGCACTCCTGGCGTACAAAATAATTTTGGCCGATACCTTTGAAATCGATATTTTTAAAGCGATCATCAATTAAAAGCTGCTTATTCCAGATTTCAAAATTAACACATTACAGACCCCCCTGTGAATAATTATTCGTGAATAAACTTGTACTAGATAAAGATGAATGTATAGCAGAGTTATCTCTTACAAGGGCTGATTGACATTTAGCCTCGTTTTAATTGATTTGAATTTTATCAGACATTTTGCAATATTTTTCTACATAATCCCATTGAGTGTCTAAACACTTTTGCCACTGGTGTTTAAGGGCCCCAATATCATTTTTAAAGAACTTCGTATCTTGACTGGTCAGAAAGCCATCCAATGCAAGTACGACGACCTCATTGGACTGACAGTGGGCGCCAGAAATAGCTGCTTTCAGTTTTGGGAATAGATGAAAATTCAAGGGAGCAATATCAGGTTTATAGCAGGTTAATAAGGCGGATGCTTAATCAAATCAAAGCCAAAAGTATGAAAGGCAACCATGACAGTGACAGACTTGTGAACAGAAGCATTGTACTGATGGAACAATACACCTTTAAGTCATGTTAAATGCTTAATGGCGCTTAAGTTTAATATTTTCCCGTAACTGTGTCAGAAGCGAAGAATAGTATGTGCCATTGATTGTTTGTTCTTTGTGGAAATAATCTATCAGCAGAACACCTTCTGCATCCTAGAAAACCGAGGCTCACGACGTATCAGTCAGCCCTCGTATTGTTATAAAAATACGAGGGCTGTTCCGAAAGTTCATGGACATCGCAATTTTTGGAAAGATCTAGAGAATTTGATAAAAACCATGTTGATTTCCTTATAATACAGATAATTTTGATAATGTATACGAATTTTCATTACGATTCGTCCATTACAAATTTTCAAATCCCCTTTTGAACAACGTAAGGTTCTAGGTCACGGAGCAGCTAACAAAAAGTAACGACGTCGTCAGATGTCCAGCATAAATTAGACATTTTAAAAGAAATAAAACACCTCTCATCTTTACAAAATTTAAATATCTTTTCATGTATTTTGATAAGGGAGACATGCTCCATTTTCATGTACATTTCTACCTTTATATCAAAATATACTTTCATCTTTGAATCATTCAAAGTCAGGTCACCATTAAGGTAGAAAACGGCATCACTTTACTTATTTCTGTTTACTTTTTTTGTTCAACTCCAACCAAAATTGTGTGTTTATGTATCTATTCATCATAAAAATACATTCTTCTACATCAACAAAATTAGCTTTGATGTTTTTAGTCTGTATCAAGATGGATCCATTATCTGTCAAGTCTCCGTCTGCTTTATTCAAGCGAATTTCAAAACTGAATGACTGTATAGTACTCCGTAAAGAACTCTGACGTCATCAATTTTTGGTTTGTTTGATCAACAATATCCTGCAGAAATCCTCATAAAATTCGTAAATCTGGTGCAATTTTGTTAAAACTTCGCAGTAGGCAAGACAAATAATAGTATTAACAATATAGAAAATTTAATTGATAGTCGAGTGTTTTTTCCTCATTTCATTTCGCAATGTAACGAAAGTGATGGGTTTATTTAACAACTCAGATTTCGCTGCTCCGAAGCCTCTACCCTTCATGTATAAAGGTGACAATTATGCCTCTTTTGTAAATTATTTTAACCGTATATATTTTTTATTCTCTATCTGAATGAATCCCTCTGATTTTTAGAAAATTTCATTCGCATACGACTTCAAATTTGATTTTTAAGTCACGTGTCTACGAACTTTTGGAACGGCCCACGTAGCATGGCAAGTGTTCCATGTCTTTTCCTGCTTCAAGAAAATTTCTGTCTAACTTTATACACCAGACACGAGTGTCGGATTGTAAATCCTCATCAATGGTGCTTAATCAAATTCCGAAATGATTTCAGGCACTTTATTGTTATAAAGAAGTCTTTCGATGAAGTGCTATTCAATGTTAAAGAAAATGTATTGCAAATTAAAACGGTTTTCAAGCATTCTTGAGAATAACTCAGGTAATGACAAACTTACCGGTTGATGGATCGAAGCTAAATCCAGTTTTTGACGTCATTGAATACGTCAGAGTATCAGTGGTATCAGCGTCTGTAGCTGTGAGTGTGAACGATAGGCTGTCGGTATTGGTCAGGCTCAGAGTGGCATCAAGATTAGTGAAAGATGGATTATTCGCTGAAGTAGAAAAAAGAAAGTAAAGTAAGCTTCAAAATAAATGTAAAAGGAGTCTTTCCATTATTTGTCAAGAACATATATAGAGTACAATTCATATTATGTATTAAACAAGTGCGAAATTGTCCATCTAAACTTAAACACTTAGGATTGTTTCATAGCTATAAATATAACAGAAAAGGCACAACAAAAAGATGCCCTCTATGATGTATTCGAAGTATGCGAGGCGATCAATAAAATCAAGAAAAGGGGATGATCAAGTTTAATTTCAATAAACTGATGCATTAGATTGAAATAAGATGAAATAAATTGAGATTTTTGCAATCTCAAATTAGAAAAAAAACAACTTACGTGTCGTCAGATCCGCCCTTATTGCAAAGTCCCTTGAGTCATAACGTGTAGCAGAGTTCAGCCAGTCAAAGGTGGTGGTGGTAGGGGTGATGGCGGTGGTGAGGTACCAGTCGTCTTGATGATTCTCACTGCTTCCAGCTTCGTAGCTAATCACAGGCAGATTTGGAGAGTACCTTATACAATCAAGATAAAGAATATCCTGACGACAATCTCATTAGCACTCACAATAGAGCACCAAATTTGAGCATCGACAGACCCCTAGCAAGCTAGAGATGGGTCTAGGTGCTCGGAAGGGGTAAGCATCCCCTTTTTGGCTTGCCGCACCCGACGTCGATGACACATTAAAGTATTGGGTATCCTATCATTTCTTTCATGTTCTTTAACTCTTTCATGCTTGAATCGGTGTGTATAATTCAATGAAGCGCATTTTTGTGGAAAGAAACTCAAAACTTATAGACCCTATATCCATCAATGCAGTCATGGAAACTACAGCAAAATTGGAATTTCATTTCTCTTAAAGTTACAAAAGAACACGACAGAACTTTAATTTCTGATATTCAAATTTAGCGTTAACTAGAGACAGACAATTTTTGTTGTTGTACATAATGTTACAAAGAAACCATCTAGCTATCAAAACATGAATACTATATCAAAATTTCAATCATTTTTAAGTATTTATAGGAATAAAAAAATCCAATTTCTTTTTCTTTTTTTTTAAACCTTCATGATACCCTTTCTAACTTCGGTTGATCTTCTCTTCAACGCATTCGAACATTTCTGTTATCCACATTACTTGAAATTTCTAAAATATGGGTCCTGTAGCATCATATCCCACCCATCCTGCTAAGTCGTTCGGTACATTTTAGACATATTTACTTACACACTGTTTGGCCATATTACATAGACTCTTTCTCATTATCTGCAGTACGTAATCTGAAGGCCAGTTCCGGGGAACAAGCAATGGATTGCGAATGCATCAGTGATGTCATTCTACTGTTCTAGGGCGTTTAGCGCCGAATCGTATTTCGTAACAGGGGATGCTTACTCCTCCCGGGCACCTGATCCCACCTCTAGCTTGCTAGGGGTCTGTCGATGCTCAATTTGGTGCTCTAAATTGTGAGTGCTCATTATCTTCTTTAACTCGTATGTTCCACGAAAAAATCAAATTACTTCACTGATGCATGTGCAGTCTAATGTTTGTCCCCCGGAACTGATCTTCAAATTCAGTACCGCAGATAATGTGAAAAGGTATATTGTTTAGATTGAGAATCACTGACGCGGGTTAAGTAACCGAAACGTGCATGTCTGGTATTGTTGTAGCAAAATGATCTGACCGGGCGGAGCTTATTTTTACTAGGTCATTGGAATTGTTTACTTCTGACTAGGTGATAAAACAATACAAAATTATAGGTAATGAGTATTCACCCTGATAACTATATGCATATCATAATTAATTGCTTGAATGAATTAGATGCGCCCGGTCAGGTCACTTTGTTACGACAATACATGTTGCAAATTACCCTGTTCTTAAATGATGCTATTGAATTTGCAGACGTTTAACATTTATGCTTGAGACTTACCAACCCAGAACATCTCCGCTTTTAACCACAATCTGTTGATCTGTAGGGACTGGAAGTGTTATAATTTGTCCGACAGATGTCGATTCTGGAAAAGAGACTCTCAAACATAAAGATGACAAACTGAAATGTTTTATTAGTGTCATACCGGGAGCCATCTTCGGCAACGAAAGCACATCGACATTTTTTACGTTGTTGTTGGTAGTCCATTTTCGAATATATTACTCGAGCTTGGACATTGTTGAAAATGCAAGTTGTAACCAACGAAGGATATGCAGGTGAGTAAGATCACATCATTGTGATATGGTTTGCATTGAAAGTAAAATTATATATTTGCTCCAGCAAATTCATTTTGGAAATTTAACAATAAATGTTCTGCACTTCTTACGTTGGGTTTCGTATGAATGAGATAAAGAAGATCATGACGACAATCTCAACAGCACTCACAACAGAGCACCATATTGAGCATCGACGGTCCCCTAGCAAGCTAGAGTTGGAACCAGATGCCCGGGAGGAGTAAGCATCCTCTGTTTGGCAAGCCGCACCCGCCGTCGATGTTCACGCACGCAAATTATGAACGAAGGACAGACCAACTGCTTGTAGTTTCACACCGTCAATTAAACTCGTGCAATACAAGTATACATATTATCCTACTGAACATTTTCAAAATCAAACCTCTTCAGAGACTAATATCATTTTTGCAATATGTTCCTCTTTACAATTTGAGAAAAAAGAATTATCAAATTGCAATAATATCAGTGAGTGTTTTGTTGTTGTTGTTGTTGTTGTTGTTGTTGTTGTTGTTTATTTTGTTGTTCTTGTTGTTCTTGTTGTTTTAACACCACGGATAGTAAACAATACACAGATAAGGGCTTTTTTAGTTTATCACACAGAACAAAGATGTATATGTCGGTCAACCGTGGTCCCGATTAGGCCCGAACCAGCAACCTTTCGGTCAGAAGCCCGACTTCCTTACCACTACGACGTCAATATTTATCAGTTAATGCTATTCATTTCTTCATACGTACGATTGGTTTGAAAAAAAAACCGCAGAACACATATGCATCTTTGTTATATCATACCATTGCTGTAGGTTTGTTCCACCAGTTCCCATGTACTTCCAGTGTTCCGCCATACTTGTAAATAAACATCCCCTACATTTCCCGCTCTATATCTCCACTGTTCTATTCTACCACAGCACCTAAATGTGTATTCTGTGTCATCCGCTAAAATTAGATAACTTTGACCTGAAAAAAAAACCATAAATATTTAAAACATACAGCTTCAAAATCCTCTAAAATTGGATAACTTTTGTTGTTAACTATGACAACTTCTGTGTCAACTTTTATTGTCAACTTCTGACAACTTCTGTGTATTCTGTGTCATCCGCTAAAATTAGATAACTTTGACCTGAAAAAATAAACAAAATATTTAAAACATACAGCTTCAAAATCCTTTAAAATTGGATAACCTTTGTTGTTAAATATAACAACTTATTGTTGTTAACTATGACAAAACCTACTTTGTAAAAGAAAAGTCCGATTCTGAAAATAAGTACACTGAAACAGATATTATTCAGATGTTAAACTTTCTGAACGACAACATTTTTGTGGTGTTTGGAGGAAAGGTCTTCCAGCAAATTGTCGGAATTCCAATGGGGACCAATTGTGCCCCACTCCTTGCCGACATTTCCTTTACTCGTACGAAGCTGAATTCATTCAATCTTTAATCTCTGAAGGGAAAAGATACTTAGCTTCTGGCTTCAACTTCACTTACAGATACATAGACGATGTGTTGTCCATCAATAATCCAAAATTCGCGGATTACCTCAGCAGTATCTATCCTTCGGAGCATGAAGGCAAAGAAACTACAGAGACAAATAATTCAGCATCCTATTTGGACATAATGTTGTCCTACGACACTGATGGTCACATGAACACCTCACTCTATGACAAACGTGACGACTTCAATTTCAGCATTACAAACCTTCCTTTTCTGAGTAGCAACATCCCTTCATCGCCTACTTATGGCGTGTTCATATCTCAGTTGATACGCTATGCCAGAGAAAGTACCAAATATACGGATTTTGTTCTGAGAGCTAGGCGTCTTTCAGATAAGCTTCTCAGTCAGGGATATGTTTGTGTCCGACTAACATCGTCACTGAGGAAGTTCTACGGTCGATATGGGGAACTCGTCATGCACTATGATGTCCCACTCTCCAGAATGGTGGATGATATTCTGTCATAGACCATTTGAACCATCCAACCAAAGATTGTACTCTATGTCTTCCGAAATGGAAGTAACCGGATGTGACAGTTCTACCGAATTGAAGCGGCGGGTGTTGCATGCAAGCAGGAGATGCTTACTCTTCCTGGGCACCTGGTCTCACTCCCATATCGGGAGTTCGCTTCCTTTCATATGGTGGAGGTTTTTGCTTGTTTGCTTTGGTTCCTGTTTTATCCTGATTTTGTATGCCTTCGGTTTCTGATTTTCTGAATTATCGATTTTGTGCTGTATACAGGGATATGGTCATTATCCATATTTGTCAATTTGACCCCAAAAAAATCAAAAAATGTAAAAATGAAATTATAGACACTATATCCCTATTTGCAAATAGATTACCTTCATTAATTTTTTTACTTTGGTCCTATTAGACAAAGAAGCATTTTGTATTCTACATATTAAAAATTCTATCCAATTTTACTCGATAACAGGGTCTACAACTGTCAAGAAAAAACTACAGCTGTCCTTGCAAAATATGGATATCTCAATACAACATTAACTACCTAATTACAAACATGAAAACCCATGACACAAACTAAACTAGACAAAATACATACTTAAGGTATCAAACAAAATAGTCCACCAAATATTTTCATATTGATGTTTTCAACCACTATGTTCAAATCTCTGCTGGTGGACTCTTACATGTAGTACGCAATGGTATCTCTTCCCTCATTTCACGGTGTTTCGACGCAAGACTCAGATTTAAATATATTTGTAAATTCTCCATCATCAAATTTTATAAATAATTATTAAACTAAGAGGTATCTAATTGAATTAAAGAGATCCTGACGATAATATCAACAGCACTCTTAATAGAGTACCAAATTGAGTATCGACGGATCCCTAGCAAACTAGAGGTGGGATCAGGTGCCCGGGAGAAGTAAGCATCCCCTGTTTGCTAGCCGCACCCGCCGTCGATAATTGAAGACATGACTCTGTCCTTCGCTGGTTTTTTACATAAATTTTAGGTCCGTTAAACAATTTCGCTCTTCGTACATTCATTTTCAGCCAATCAAATTTATCACCTCGCCGCTAACGCGGCTCGGTAATAAATGCGATTGGCTGAGGACGCGAGGGCATTATGAGACAATAGAGCCCGGCTTGTCATTTTTTATTTCTATTCTAATGATGACCAAACGTAGACCTGTAAAACCCAGTTCCTGCCGGTTTATCTGATTTCAGATAATGGGTAGGCGTGGCTTATCGCTATAGGGCCTATATTGGAGAATAGAGCCCGGCTCGCGTCTGTTGTCTTAATATTGAAAAAGAATCAAGTCATATCAGAATATACAACATGTATGGATATCCTCTATTTCGTCACCGACAATCACTGATGATATATTACTTGTTGATATGCGCATATGGTGCTCTGAATTATTCTAACAATAGAATAATTTTCTTTACTGTTAATGTAATGTGAAATAGAATGACACCAGGTGTCTATGGAGGATAAGAATTTCCTGCCAGCACTCCATACGCGTCGCTTCATCTCGGTAGAAAATCATCAATTCCGATAAAAACTTTTTAGATATTTTCACCTTTGCGGACATCGCACCTCCGACATCATACTTCGAAGGGACTGTGTCAAAATTAATTTGTTGATGTTATCCCAGTGAGCCTAGAAAACTTTGTATGACATTTCATTTCTTTCATGTGTGAATGTACATATTTAAAAGCCATTCAGCGTCATTTCGTCTATTTTGTATTAAGATTTTATATTTTCAATCGCAGGTCTGATATGACCCATAAAGGTGCGAAGTCCGAAGTACGCTAATTTGAAAAATATCTTATATTATGAGAAATGTCTCAGAGAGGATATTTCTGTTTTTGTCAGTTTGGTATCTCTGCTGTTGGACATTTAATCTCCGAGGTTCACAATATTCCGGTAAAATACTTGAAGTATATTTGCATAGTCAGAGTCATCAAATTTGATTAATTATTCTGAAAGTAAGGGAATCTCCTTGTGGGCAAAGATCTGTACTTAGCTGGTTCTTTGGAATAAAGTTTAGGTCATAGAATTTCGCTTATCATATATTCATTATTTGAACTTCCTTTTTTTAGACTTTGGACATTACTGGTGAGACAAGATTTGTTAAAATGCGCATAAATTATACATGTATATTGTTCATTAAGATAGATAGTCCATCGACTCTCTAAAGAACTAAATATCAAATGAGAAATGACTGTCTTCCTTTTGATGTTCATGGGTGTATAATTCTGGTTGATCACGTGAAAATTCCGTGAATCGCGAAGCGAATCAGAATTATACGCGCAACCATGACCACCAAAAGTAAGACAGTCAATACTTACATTTACATTTATTCTAATTATCGGTCATTTTCATTTGCATGCACATCGCTCATTTTGCCTGTAACAGCGTCAAATGTATTTTTACGTTGGTAAATGCTCCCTACATGCAAAACATGAACTTGACGTCACAATACCAACCCAAGTTATTCCTTATGTTAAACGCCCATTACGCCTAATGGGCGTTTAACATAAGGAATATACTACTGTCCACGCTTCAGAAATCGGAAAATTGAAGGGTTTTTTTTTCAACTGTTCTGCGATTAAAATTTATATAGGGGAATAGATCTCGAACTCTCGAAACTAACGGTGTATATGTGTACCTACGCCTAATACTACACTCGCAATGAAAAAAATTAATTTTAGATAGGGAGTATCCATGTTAATTTTAGCGCCACGTCGCCGATGTTTAACACTGAGTCTATCAAGAATGTCGACGACGTCACGCTAAAATTAACATAGAAATCTCCCCATTTATTTTTTTTTCACTGTGAGCATATTATTGGTCGTACAGACATATATCATACATCTTATGAGCGTTTAAGATAAATCCCCCTATATAAATTTTAATCGGAAAATATATCAACAAAGTAGAGAAAACAATTTCCCGATTTCTGAAGTGAGATGCGCGGACAGTAGTAATGTAAGTATAACTGTATGAAATGCATGGGTTTTTTTCGAATTAACCTTTTCATTTCGCAAGAAATGTCATTAATAAATTTTGTTCATTACCATTCTAAGATCATGCATATTAAAATTAAGGCTCTATGGTTAAAATTTCAATGCAGTTTATGAGTATTTCTACAAACAGTGTCTCGTCAGTGATGTTCGAGAACCTCAATAGAGAAAATGCTGTCGGCGAATATGTGATGATCTAAATCCTTAATATGCTTAAGAACCGGCTACACAGCCATATTGTGCCTCATGTGAAATTCATGTGAAATCTACATGAACTTTACATTCAAGTTCCCATGAAATATGTGAATCGAGCACGAACATGAAATTTACATGAAAATTTTCACATGAAATTCATGTGAAGATCCTTACACGTATTGCATGTAAAGTCAATTATGCATGATGGTCACAAAGAAAAATTAACGTAAAATAAACATCAAAGAAGTACCTAACCGTTATTCAGTCTCAAAGCCGAGAATGCAAGGCAAAATCGTGAGAATTCCCATCGAAACGGTTGCGAACCTCGAAGTAACTTTATATGAAATTTATGTGAAATTTTTTTCACATAAATCTTATGTAAAATTTACATGAATTTCACATGAACTTTCGTGTGAAATTTACATGATGCTCATTTAATGTGAATTTCACATGAGGCCCTTTTAAAATTACTTAAAGTCAATGCGAACACACTGTGCGGCAATATTTTTTTTTTATTTTCAGACCCAATCAACTTATCTGCGAAACAAAAACAATAAGTTATTTCGGAATTGTCAGCTTTTTTAAAGAATTAATTTTTATTACACGATATCTTGAAAGCAGAATTCAAAATAGCTTTGTAAATTGCTGCAAGAGACAATAATGAAATATTCCAAAAATAAGAGAAAAGTGAAATATTACAAATTGTTTGATGTTATCGGAATGGAGTCATAATTTTACATTTATATCTAGGACCACTTTTTTATATATTTATTATTTAACTCATCAAAAGATATTTCAGAGAATGGGCAGACTTATTCCAATATTTATTTGCAAAACTTCACTGAAAATGCTGGCTTACCAATGGTGCTATCCACGCCATCGTTGTAATCTGACACATCAGTTTCTCCTAAATATGCGTTGTACTTTGAGCTACTGGTTCCACAATTAGTAGCTGAAAAATAATATTGAAACTAGTAAAATCATTTGTCGTCATTTGTCGTCAATGAATATCAGGCTTTTTCCTATGTTTTCCATGAAATGTCAAAATGATATGTGTAATCTTTGAATATTTGTCTTACCTTCCGGACTTTCAGATTGAATGACTGATATTTACTTCTTTGGTGTTTATTTCATTGAAAATATTACTTTCATCTTTTGTTATGTCTCTTTTCATTCATTTTCCTTTTATATTTTCTTTTTATTTAGTTTTTTTTTCTTCCCTTTTTTTGAGTGTGTGTATGTGTATTTTTTCGTTATTATTTTTACTTTGTGTTTTCCTTCACTGTGTCGCCGTTCCTTCATAATTTATTTCTTTTTCAGCTTTTCCTACTTTAATTAGTTTGTTTTGTTACTTTGTGTTTTCCTTCCCTCTGTCGCCGTTCCTTCAAAATTTATTTCTTTTTTAGCATTTCCCACTTTTATTAGTTTGTTTCGTTATTTTTTCTAATATTAAAAAATCCTATTCGTGGTGTTGGCGTTTACATTTTTTATATTTTTTTACAATTCTAACACTTTTACTTACCATATATTTCCACATTTGTCAAAATTAAAACACAAATATAAAATGGAAGTACAGCGTGCGACTTCTCCATTTCAACGTCTCTCAGATGAAACAGTGCATGTGTACCATAGGTCAGAAACCGAGTTTCAAATTTTTCTAAAGATTTCATTGGCTTCGTCCTTTAATATTTTTAAAAGTGCATTTATTCAATCATAACCAGTTGCTTTGTGGGAGGTTATTTCTTGTATAGAATCAATCTAATCACAAGGACAAGGGGTAGGATCCTATCAAGGGGTGTCACGCGGGGGTTGGGACGGTTGAGCTTGGAATATGAAACGATATTTAGAAAAACTACAAAGTTGTGTATTCTTTTGCTCGTCCTTGTCCCTTTGATGTCTCTTGTTGAGCTTGTCTAATTTGTGTTTTTGGTATTTTTGGTGTTTCGGGTTTCTTTTTCTCTGGGTGCTGCAGCTGAATTCTGTAGAAGATCCCCTCCTTTTTTCTTTCGATTTTCCTTTTTTTTATTATCAATGCTCATGTAGATCTTTTTTTATTTCCTTTCATATTCCACCACCTTGATTAAGCTTGAAAAACAGGGGGATGATCGTCTCGTCTCCTTATATGAAAAATAACACACCATGCTATAAAAATATCTAGGTCCGCGCCTGGTGAGTCAACTCTAGACTACCCGACTAAAAAACGTGACCGTTATGAAAATATGAAATTATTAATATAAAGATACACGCCGGATTACAAAAAAATGACAAAAGATGTATTTGTATAGCAATGTTTGATCACTTTTTAATTTACCGATTTCAATAGTAGAAAAACTCTGATATGGTACTTCACTGAAGAAAGGAAAGGTTAAATCGTTTTGCTGGACAACGGAATGGTTCAGTTGTACAATAGCCTATCATTTTCTGAAGTGCACTTCTCAAAAGTACAAACTGGATGTAAAATTATGTAAATATGTATATAATAAAGTTCAAAAGAACTGAAATTTATCTTATATCGTTCGCTCCGACCGAGTTATTTGGCCCCTCATAGAAATGAATGAATTTGATCTAAAACAAAGGAGTATGAAGACTTCTTACCGAAAAGCCTATATATTATACCATGCTTTATCGTTTCTATATATTTTAAGGTCAATTTTTAAGGTCAGGTTATGGCTTAATTAATCAAGGAAAAATAACGTAACCATTATAGTATGGGATGTATCACTTGGTTGGCTGCAACCCTCCCACCTTCATCCTTCAAAATTGGCCTTATCTTGCAGCACTTCTGTGTTCTTTCAATTGAAAAAAAGTTTCATGGAAATTTCTATTGAAAAAGTGATGTTTTTGGAGAAAAACATGTTTTTTAGTGCAAAATCACTGAAAATCGGAAAAATTTTATAATTTTTAAATGGACTTTGATTTAGAAAATAGGAAAATGTTGTTATAAAGTATTTTACATGTTCTTTCAGATGGAATAAGATTTAAATTTCATTTTTTATTTTTACGACGTGTTTTTGGGTAAAAAATCAATTTTTTTGCTAAATTTCAAAGAAATTTGAGGAAATTATAATTTTCTCCTGTTCCTCAGTTCTAGAATATTGCCTATAATCGTTTATTGAACAGTTAAACTAATACTTTAAAGTGTTGCTCATGAATCATATACTCAAAGTAAGCATGGCGTATTTCCTTCTTCGTTTTGAGGCAAAATTTTATTTATTTTTTTTTTAAATCACAGATTTCAGGTAAAATTTAATTAATACAAGGTCTTACCTATAATAATAAATTCAAAGCTGTATTTTACTAAAAATAAATCATTTATGTTATCAAATGCAAGCATATTAAATATGAAACGTTTTAGTTAATTGAAGTCTAAATTTTGGGTAAAATATATACTTTTTGCACAAAAACCACTTCTTTTGAGAAAATGAGAACAAGTTCTTTTCCCTTGACAAAATGGACACATTCTAGCTCTGGTAGGATCTTGTTTCTGGTCATGAATGGAAAGGAACATCATTTGATAAACAAAATTCAAATTATATCCTATAAATATTACAAATATCTCCGTAAAAATTGACCAAGATATAGGCTACTAAGGATTATTATTAAACAATACCAATACATATATGTAGTTCTTTCTCACTGTAGAAAGTGATTGTCATTTGAAAAACACAAATATACGATGACTGATTGATATGTTGTGAGTCTCGGTTTTGCTGGATGCAGAAGGTATTCTGCCGATAGATTATCTCCAAAAAGGACAAACATTGAATGGTACATACTATGCTTCACTTCTGACACGTTACACTTACTAGCGCCGTGGAAAGCTCACTAGTTCAAGGTGTGTTGTTCCATCACGACAATGCTCCTCATCACAAGTCTGTCATGAATGTCATTTATGGCTGTGGCTTTAATTTGATTGAGCATCCGCCTTATTCGCCTGATCTTGCTCCATCAGACTTTCATCTATTCCCAAAACTGAAAGCAGCTATTTCTGGCTCCAGCTTTTGCGTTTTTACAATCGAGGTATATGTAGATTTGATTTTACAAATTCGACAATATTATGGTAGCTACTGCATATTTTCAAATAGCACTTTTTATGGCTCCTTTTTATCTTCAATCTAGACCCATCGGAATAAATTTTGCGTTTTCAATAAAATTTATTTTCAGGGACACTGTATCTTTAATGTTTGTTAAACATCTGTTTGCGTATATAAATTTACAATCGATATTCTATATGCAAACCAACATCATGGACCTCTTGCAATAGACAGATTATTGGTTTTTTTTATGTGGAGATAAGGGGGGGGGGGGGGGGTATTGAAGACATGATTTATCGAGAAGGCGAAGAGATGTTTATTGTTAGAATTACAATTCATATACGAAATTGTGATATTTTTTTTATTATTTTATTCCATTTTTTGTAATTTTGAAATTTACATCTATGTTAACCGACGGTGCGAGCCAAAAAAAAAAATAAAAAAGAATAAATAAATAAATGAAAGAAATAAAAACATACAATTTGTCAGTGTAAATTCAATCAGATTGATGAGATCTACGAAATTGTCAAAAATAATTATGATAGTGATACTTAGTTTTGTCCTTTATTCCTTTGATCGTGGAAACTTTGGAAATGTATGATTCTGAATCTATTCGGGAAAATTTTCGAATAAATGATGACAGTTTTATTGGGAATAGCGTTTGTAAAATAACAGTAATTTTTTTTAAATATATCATACCGGCAAACCATCAGTTTTCACTACCTAGAACAGAAACTTCTTACACAGTTACAGTCTCCGTAAGAACTGATTGACTCTGGCCTAAATCATACAAAAAGGGGGAAGGGGGTTACAACCTATAAAACCTGACTAGATCTGCTTATATGTTATATCAGAGACCAGGGACGTATATACGTCCCTGCAGAGACGTATATTAAAATATACACCCTGGGTATATGTACTTTGTGGCAAGTTGGAAGTTTCTATACGAGGGTCTCGTAACTTAGTTTTTTTATGTTTTCGAAAATTGCAAGAGTTGATGCCCTTGTGCTGATTTTATTGTTATTTTCAAGAATTTATGATTAATTTGTACTTTTAATACTAGATAATTTTATAAGTTTATAAAACATAAATATATAAAGTTATATATATATATACTTTTATAAAACAAAACTTTCAATTTGATATTTATTATATATTTCTGTACACATGGTCTTTTTTTCTCAATAAGTATATAGCTTGCAAAGCTTCCTTGTCTAATTTTGCGCGAAAACGTCATTGTTACATGTGATACTGACGTAAATTACTCCAAACGTCAATGTGAAAATCCCGATCCCGCGAAAAAAACGTCATAATTGCTAGAGGAAACGTTACGTTTTTCGTTATAACAAGTGAGCACAGCAGGGCCTATCTGAGAAAATTTGCATATCAACTCGTAAATGGGTCACAAACACCATATCAAAATATGAATGATAGGCCAGCGTGTGCTCATATAAAAAAAAAGAAGATGAACACATGGAAATGGTGAAAAAAGCAGAATTTTCGAGAAATCAAGCAACTTCATTACTGTATATATAGGCTGTTATGATTTTTCTTGCAAAAATTACTCTAGATATTGAAAATACAAACCTTAATTGATTTAAATTTATTTCTATCAATACTTTTTAGAGAGCTTGAATTTTTCTAAAATGAGTGGGCCAAACTATATTGACAAGTGTCCCTTGTCCATTTACTTCAACTATTCTCGAATGCTTTATTTTTGTTGAGACAAATTTTGTAGATTTTTGATAGAAGATATTCTCTTTAAAGTTTAATTTTTGTTGTTGATATACTAGATTGTACTCTTAAATATTTGCACCTCAAATGTTACATTTCCTTTATTTCGTCTTGGTTTTTTTGTGAAATAATAAAGAATCTTTTCTCAATTTTTTTTTTTCAAGATTGCGCGCTAATTTTTCTCGAAGTTGTTTTACATTGAACGTAGCCTCTAGTTTTGTCGATGTTTTATTTTCTAGGAGAAATCATTTGAAACCTTTCATTGTAATTTATTTAGAAGATTTAGAAGTCATTATATTGTATTATATAATAATTATATTGTAATTGTATTACTAAAAGTTTTAGTATAATTTTCTGAAATAGATTAGAAAAATTTGCTGAAGACAATCAGCTCATTTGGTTTTAGACAAAATAAAAGAACTATCGACTGTATTCATATTTAAACATGATTATAAATGAACAGATTTCAGAAAAACAAAAATTGTTTGTAGCCTTTGTAGATTTCAAAAACGCATTCGACCTTTTTGACAGAAAAGCATTAAATCATAGATTATTACTTCAAAATACGTTAACATGCTGAGAGTTATTTATGAAAATGTTCAATCTTGTGTTCGTTCATGTAACAATATTTCTGATTTCTTCGAGGCAGAATCTGGAGTGATACAAGGCGAGCCGTTATCGTCTTTTCTTAATTTTTTGATGTTTATTAAGGATTTAAAAAAACTATTCAAAGCCTGAAAATAATTATTCATTTTTCACTTTGGAAAACATTTCCATTTTTACGTTACCTTTTGCAGACGATATCTGTGTTGATTTCTAAAACTCCAGAGGGATTGTCAATGTTGTTAGATAAACTTTATATATACTGTTACAGTAATAAATAGGGTATTTTTGTAAACACGAATAAAAGAAAAATTTGTATATTTGCGAAAAAAAAATCCAGAAACAACAGAATATTCAGATATAATGGTAACGCCTTAGATATTGTTGACACTTTTACTTACATTGGTGTTACACTGGGGGTCCGTCGATGCTCGATTTTGTGCTCTATTGTGAGTGCTGTTGAGATTATCGTCAGGATCTTCTTTAACTCAATTATAGTATAAATTATCTATAAAGAACATTTCTGATCAAACAAACAAATGTTAAACGTCTTCAAATTGAATAGCATCATTTAAGAACAGATAAATTTGCAGCATGGACATGCACGTTTCGGGTACTTAACCCTCGTCAGTGATCAGCTATTTTAACACTAAAAGATGTGGGGTTTTTTTTTCAAAATTAGATTTTAAAGTATCTTCAAAATTGTAATTGTTTAACAAACTTATATGTCCTATTTTTATGTACGGCTCAGAGTTACGGGGCATGGACGATGATACAATATTAAATAAATCGTTGTTAGAATTTTGTAGAGAGCCCTTATATGTAAGACGTGGAAATCCAAATTGTGCAATTCTTGGAGAATTAGGACAATATCCATTAAATGTTTTTTTGGGGTTTTTTTTGGTAAAATTAATGCTTTAAGATATTGGTTCCATTTAATAGAAAATTATATTTCTTTGGTGTACAAAATGTACAAAAGAGAAAAGACCAATTGAAAACAGTAAGTTTAAGTCCAGTTGGTCTTTCAAGATTAAGAAGTATTTGAGTGAAGTTGGAATGAATGATTGATGATTTATGATTATAATTTTGATTTTGTGAAACAGGGAGTATTGGATATCTATAAACAGAATTGTACTTGTTGATCACTTAATCGTATAGAAAATGAATAACATTTTATTCTATTTTATTTGTCTAATGTACAGAGAACAAAGGTTGAAATTTTTGTCAAAATTTGCATATTCATGGCCTAATATTTAGAAAATTGTTAAGATATTCAAAAGTAAATCAAAAGAAACATTGTATTAATTTGTCACATTTCATTGATTCAGCAATAGAATACAAAATGTCTTGAAATTTTTAAATCGTGGGTCTTGTAGCATCATATTCCACCCATTCTGCAAAATATTTTGGTACATTTTGGACAAAATAACTTTCACACTCTTTGATCATATTACATTGTTAGTCCCCTACCGGCAACGCCGAAGGGGACTCTAAGTTTCCTCTCTGTCGGTCTGTCTGTCCGTCCGTCCGTCCGTCTGTCTGTCTGTCTGTATGTCCCATTTTCAGTGTTCCGGACTTTTTTTCGCTGTTTGTGCATATATTGAATTCATTTTTGGTGTGTGGATATATCTCAGTGTGATACAGACCAGGTTTCAGTTTGGATTCCATTGGCATATTTTTACAGGAGTTATAGCCTTTGGTCTTAGCAAATTTTCTGAAATTTTCAATTTTCCGTACTTGTTCATGCCTGTTATTGCAGATAATGAACTGATTTTTTGTATGTGAATACATTATAGTGTGATGCAGATCAAGTTCGAGTTTAACTTAGATTGACTAATTTTCACAAGAGTTACGGCCCTTGGACTTAGAAAATTTCGTGAATTCAGTTTCCCAGACTTCTCTTGGCTGTTGTTGCAGATAATGAAGTGATGAACAGAGATGCGGGACATAAATTTATGCCGCCTGTAGGCGACTTATATTGCACAGCGATTATTGCATTTTTTAGATTGAGGATCACTGACGAGGGTTAAGTACCCGAAACGTGCATGTCTTGTCAATGCTGCAAATGACTCTAGGTGCGCTAACCCCTCATATCGGCCCTATAATTTCGACGAAAAATATTTTTGATAAACGAATGATAAATTATCACTTTTTGCAAAGTTGAATGTTTGAGAAAATACCGCGTCATAATTTTGAGCCCTCGTAACGTCACCACGCGCGTGGTGTATGACGTCATGTTTTGACGTCATTTACCATGAATGACGCAAAACTCCGGAAAATCATCGTATTTTACACACAAATCTTCAAAATTCATCTATGCTCCAAGCCTTGCCCACGAATTGTTTTATGCAAATTGAAAGGCCGATCAGAAATCCATCGATTGACACGAAAATATTTATGGACAAGGCCTAGATTACCACTTGATTTCATAGTTTTGTATCGAAATATATTCTCATTTCAATGATTTCAGCGTTTTTAGACGTTTTGAACGACGTGTTATTCAGTATAGGACTGTGAAATAAAAAAAAAGCTTTCATGATTTGGACTCACCATACATTTGACATTTTATAAACTAGAATATTATGGATATATAAACAACTTTGCAAATAGGGCCGAAATGACAGGTTACCGCACCTACTCCTTTATACGTTCTTAAATGATGTCATTGAAGACGTTTATCATTTGTACCACTTGGTGAGCTTCACTGCTGGTGGACCAAGAGTCCCCGATGGCACATGTAGCCAAGTTCGTCTGTCTCTTCAACGAATTCGAAAATTGAACATAAGACGTCGCATGTTTGAGTAATATGTATTTAATATTTATGTTGTACCTCGATATAGAGTAAGACATATTTATAATTCCACAATTTTCATATCAATTTTATGTATTATTGTATTATGTATATATTTCAAAGGCTTATCAATAAACAATATATAATATAAATTTATATTCACGATGGGTAATCTCGCAACGCAGAACATTAGGTTTTTCTATAATTTCGTTTGATATTTATAAATAATTTATCACAAAAAGGGGAATGTGATGCAGTGTAAGGATGCCATAGCTATGTGTAATATCCAGATAAGAGAATGATATATTAATAAAGCTGAAAAACGATCGGCGTGATTCAAAAAGTGAAAGTAGAACACCTATCGTTTTATGCGGAATAAAAACCAATATTCACTATATTTTGGATATAACTCATAGCTAAGACATTCTTACACTGCAACAAATTCCCCTTTTAAATGTGGAATTCGTATAATGCTTTTAAATGATCTAGATGCACAAAAATAAAGAAAACCCGACTGTTCTGCGTTTCGAGATTACCCAACGTGGTAATAGGACCTGCTGATACATTATGTACAAGTCCATGTAAGGATCAGGCAGTAGAAAAACCTTAATTTTTTTAGAATTTTTTTCTCTTGAAATGTGTTCAGATCAGCCTCTATATGAATGTTCTGAAGGATTTTTTCTCATACATGTACTAAGATGGCGGAGAAAGTTAAAGGGGTAGCAAATTTGGTTGAATTATAAAGAGAAAATTTTCCTGCCATTTTTTTCCTTCATAATCCTTTATAAATAATGAGGTGAATTTCTCGCTTCACCATCGCTACCCTGAGAAATGAATATCAAATAAAAAGTTTTGCAAAAAAATTGATGTATTTCCCCTGCCTCATTCTTATGTGGACCTGTACTTAGAAAATGGATGGGATCTCCAGCAAGACTACACAGTCCATTGTGCCTCACGTGAAATTCATGTATGTGATATTTACATGAATTGTTTTCCAAAACACGTGTCCAGTCCAACAAAATTGGTACTATAGAACATATATTTCAATATTGACAACATAAAAATTCACATGAAATCTATGTGAAATGAGAACGCACGTGAAATTAACATTTTTTTTTACATGACATTCACATGACTTTCATGTAAAATTCAATTTCATGTGAACAATACATAGGAAAATTAATACATTCATTTGAAGTTAATTTATGTGAATTCTACATGAATACTTTTACATGAATCTTATGTGAATTTGTCATGAATTGTACGTCACCTTTCATGTGAAATTCGTATAATGCTTATTAAATATATATTTCATGCGAAACGCATTTAGATGTTTAGCCTCCAGAGGGCGGTATGTGCTCGCAAAATGAAACAAACAACTACTTCAGAAAATATAGTTTCTAAGGTTTAAGTATTTCAGGTGTTTCGAGTTACAAAACGACGGACTCCTCTTTGGTTTGGTCTATACTTCATGTACATATTATACCCTTATAGTGGGTTCAATTCTGTCATAGTGTTGCTTTGGGAAAGAATAGTCCTTCCAAATGCAAGACTTTGAGAACGAAGTACCCACATAAGTGGTCATTTATAGGGTAAGGTGACGACTTATTGATTTTGAGGGGGAGCTGGCAATTTTTCTTTCTTTTTATCGGTTTGAATATTCATTTTCAACATAGAGCCGGACAGATTATTTATTTTCTTAGTAAATCAAGGTCAGAATGTATATTATTTTCAACTCCTTCAAAAATGAAAGAAGAGGGTGCTACTAAAATGAATTATGGCAGCTCCACTGGAAGTATCACGGATGAGAAGCAGAATTTTCTTCAAGATGGTATAAAGTTGAAACACTTCCGTATTATTATCCTATTAATGAAACACTCATAGGAAAGCCATATTTTCGTCTAATATTTTCATGTGTCAAATGAATTCCATTTTTGTCGAAATGTAGCACTTTTAGGACACCTTCTATACATATGTATCACATGAGAAGTATTTTATGACAAATATTTAAATCTGAAAACGAGAACTCATTCCCAGACTCTTTTGGCATTGTACATATTCTAAATTGAGTTTTCACAGCAAAAGGAGACGTAGGGGAGAGTGGTGTGCCCTAAGAAACTAAATGTAAAATGATCAAGGTCAAAAACAGATTGTTAATGTGTTATCTAAAATTCCTGTAAAACTAAAGCATGGCATATTTGTTCATCTTTTTTTTCTAACTAAATGTATTGTAATACAAGTGAATGAAGCACAAAAATAGATGTATGTCATAGTTACACTTGATTTGAAATTTCATGTGCGGGCGAGCGAAGCAAACATGAAAAGTTTTCAACGTATTGCGAGCGAAGGGAGCCGAAACTTTTAACAGTGAGTCGCGAACGAACTGAGCTATAAATTTTCTTATTCGCGGTTTACTTCATCTCCAATTGAAATGCAGCCCAGAATACAAGTATTACTTTTCTGCTATCAAGTGAGTCAGATTATTTATTTTCAACATATTACATTGTTTAGATTGAGCATCACTGACGAGGGTTAAGTATCCGAAACGTGTATGGCCTGTCCATGCTGAACATTTATCTGTTCTTAAATGATGCTATTGAACTATTGAATTTGAAGACGTTTAACACATGTTGTTGATCCGAATATGTAGTGGTGCAAGTCCCCCCTCTAAGAATCGAATACTCGTCCTTTTAGTGCACCATATTACATTGAAAGGTATTTTGTAAGAACCTTTGCAAAAAGCAATAGCGCCTCGCTTGGGCACTTTCCGCATGATTGACCAATGAAATTCCAATGATTTGACATACGATTAACAAATTGACAACAATTTTTTCTCTTGTAAACATATAAAAGCATTTGAAATATCATATAATATCAAATAAAGTAAGTTATTATGCTTACAACACCCACTTATATACTAGTGGATACAATTCGACTAATCACTTCTTTTTTTATATTCATACGCTCTGTACACAAACAATTATTCATATATATTAGGCAATTTCTTTGTTATTTTCTGTTTTGCGTCCTCGTGCTGGTAAGTTTTGAGCCCATAGTCGTAAAACAAAACAAAATTAGATTGATAAAATCATTGCAAATTTAATGTACTTTGTACAAAAATTATAGATAAATTGTTTAATTCCTAATATTATATGTAAAAATTTAAAAGTACTTCAATGATTCAAGACATTCATTCTTTTGTTGTCTAAAATCTGTTCATATTCAAATGAAACAAGTTTTCTGTCTGATTCCACATGGTACATGTACTTACAGTACTTCACGCATTATGAAATTGCAACTTTGTTTTATATGCTTGTTTGTTTTTCTCCCTGGCTAACTGGGAGGTTTTTCAATTTCAAAAAGACGCTAAACAGATTAAAAACAAGAATTAGCCTAATTTGACAAGTCGATTCATTATACGTTAAGCTATTGCAGCTTGCAATCAGGAGACGCTGATTCTCCCCAAGCACCTGGTCTTACTTCGGAATATTATTCGTTCCGTGGTTCGCAACCGTTCAAATGGAAATTCTAATGATTATGTCTTGTCTTATCGACTTTGAGACTGAATAACTGATTGGAAATTCTTTAATGATTATTGTTTCGTATAACAGTAGTATTGAAGCCAATTAAAATTGAAAAACACCTGTTTCAATATGAATGTATGTGTACTGAGGTAATTCGCATGCAGCTCAGCAAAATCTTCATTATCAATCAAGAAAATTATATAACTTTAAGACTGTCCAACATGTACATGAGTAAATAAGCGACTATGATATAAAAGAGAAGAAGTACAAATTGTAGTTCAGGAGTCGCATATCCAGGGGAATATGGAATAATGTGAGTCTCCATTAACAAAGCAATCGCGAAACCCCGAATGGAGGCAGGACTAGGTGCCCGGGAGGAGTGAACATCCTTTGATTGCATGCAACACTCACCACGAATGCCAAATGTCAAAATAGGTAAAAGACGGTCAATTGGAAAGGTAAATCTCAAGAATGTCCGTAATCATCCTTAATTGGCAAATGTCGAAATGTGCAATAAGTACTGTGCAATAAATCACTCCAACTATCATCGTTAGATTTTGTAAGATAGATTCCATGTTTTTCGAAATGTTACCGTGCGTCTAAGAAAACATCTGTTGGAGAGTAATTCGGAAAATTACGCCATTCGCTATAACTTAGCTCAACTTCGTGAATCGAGTGGTAAAAATGAGGGATACATCGGATTTTTAACGAACAAAACATAAAGTAAAGGTAAAAGGGCAATAATAGGTATTGATAGCTATATATTCTGGTGAGGTCTGAGAATCCCCCATTTATTGTAGATCAAGATTCTTTCTACAAAGAGGAATACATAACTTTTTATTTATGACAAATATGAATAATGACCATATCCCTGTATACAGCACAAAATCGATGATTCGGAAAATCAGAAACCGAAGGCATACAAAATCAGGATAAAACAGGAACCAAAGCAAACAAACAAAAACCTCCACCATATGAAAAGAAGCGAACTACCGATATACTTGGAAGTAATTCTTATTTTTCGTACTTTTTAAAAGTTTATTAATCGTTTATTAATGAATTGAATTGTTATTTTAAGATTGAGATGACTGGTGACAACGTCTGGAAAAATTCATTATTTGTAATGGATATAGTAAGGAATATATAAGCTGACACAAGGGAGCGCTCGAGCGAATTCTTTTTTTGTACTTAAATTATAACAACCAGCTTCCATCTCCTCTGTTCTTGCTATGTTCTTGGCAATGGGCGTCAAAATTCGGCGATATGTGCAATTTGTTTCCCTCCATTAATGTAGAAAAAAGGAAGAGATCTCCAACAACACTCGGTTGCAGCACCCACAGCAAAACCCCAAAACAACCAATGCATCTCAATCTCATCCAGCGAAGCCACCATAATTCATTTTAGTGGCGCCCTATTGTTTCAGTTTTTGAATTTAAATTTGTACATTTGATTAACAGAGAGTGCGCGGCTCCGAATTTCCCGTAGGATCGATTCAGTGGCATATCCAAATAAAATCTATGTTCAAAATAGCATTGAAGAGATGGTGCTAAGATGATAACCTCCTTTAATTTCGATGATATTTTTGAATGGAATTACAAGTTTCCGAAATAGCAAAATAATCTATATATATGATGTCAAATCAATAAAGGGCCGAAACGAACAAAATATTGCTTGCACATTTCAAAGGAAAGAAATGTTTTGGAATGGATGTAAGCCAGAGGAACTTTATCTTGTCTCAGAGGAACTTCATCTTTTTTCTCGATTTTGCAACTGAGGGAAGGGGATTTTAGGTACGAGGTCAACGCTGTACCGGACTCAAAAAAAAAGCGAAGACTGAAGACACGGAGCTAAGCATATATATAAAAGATCTCTCCCTGAGCGAACTTGAATGGCTAAACGTTGGAACTTTTGCACTCAAGAACGAAAAGAAGCATACCCTTGAGTCACCGACTGAGCATATATAGGTGCTTGTGGATGTGGATAATCAGCCCATTAAGAATTCCGATCTAATCCCCGGTTTTTATATAACCCTATGTTTTAGGGCATATAGAGTAAAACGCCAGGGACCATCTCGGGATACATGTTTACATTTCTGGTTATCTGAATCTGAACAAATTAGATTAGAATTAAATGACACGACGTCCAAGAGCACATATGTGACTGAGGGGCTAACGATCATATATAATTTACGTCACTCAATACCTTAAAAAAGAGAAATTTCCAAGAGTGGTCGGTCTCGAATCCTGTCTGAAAGCTTCTGTTAGTGATAAATGTAGCAACTTTCTTCAAATTATCAATACAGTAGTAATTTTTGTTCCATAATTATTTGTAAACATTAAAATCAGTTCAAAACTGTGAACAATGTATTTCAAGTATAAAGATTTCATATTTTTGTGGCAAAATTGACCAAATATTACAAAGAAGGTACCCTTCATCTACTTTTCTTTAAAATATAGGTGTTTTCAAAGAAATTGTGAAAGATACTATATTGGTCCTTCTTCCTTCTTTTCAATTGCTTTGTTAACTGTGCATTATACCGTTCTTGATATCTTACTGTCCCTTTACAATAAAATTGGTACTACAGAACATATATTTCAATATTGACCTTTCATAAAACAAAGGAGGGGATCTCCAACAACACCAGGTTGCAGCACCCACAGCAAAACCCAAAATCATCCAATGCAAAAACACAAAGCAGACAAGCACAGAAAGAGACGCGTAAGGGACAAGGAACGTCAACGCACAACACAGAAACATCAAACACAAAGGACTACACATAAACCAACGAGACCAATGGGCAACCGGTGCCGACTTAGGACGGCCATCTCCTACGGAAATAGCAGAAGGTGTAGTTATCCTGGATTACGTGCGCACAACCCTCCCATTTTTCCGATTACCCAGAGGTCTCGAAGAACGTACAATTGTGGTGTAAAACAACCTCCTCACTGTCAGACGACCACACACAAACAAGACCGCAAAACGCAGGGGCCCAAGCAACACAGATATATGTAAATGGATATAAAAAGAGGGCGTACGTAATACAATCCGTGCTCTGCCGCCGTGAGCTCATGTATGTTATCACCCGAGGAGATCATATCTCTTACACTACTAAAACATAGTTGTACATGCCTGTGTTCAATTTGGGACGGTATCTAAAATCATTATGACGTTATGAACTTTCTATAGAAACATCGGTTTTGTAGCGTACTTTCTCTGAATTTAACGTTGGTTTCCATAGAATTTGACGACGTCACAATATTTTAACGTCATATACCGTTCCGGACGGTAAGTAACTCTGTATATCGAAAATCCCGAATACTTGACTCTGTGAAAATAAGGCATCATATAGAGTTGTACTCCACGTTACTTTGGGGCCGTTTCATTATTAACGTCATGCAGTTTGTTCGTTCTCTTTCTTCTCGTTGGAAAACGTTTCACTGATTCACTGTTGGGGTCTTTTCCATCTCTTTGTTTTATATTGTTCAAGAATGTGTTAGCCTAATGTGATTTTTTTGATTTTTGTTTTGAGCTTACTAAATCCTCAGTTTTGGTTGATACCGCTTCTTCGTAAAATTGTTTCATAGTACTTTTGACGAGCGGATTCCATTCAGCGTTGTTTGAAGATGATTTGTGCATTTTTGGAGACAGATTTAGAAAGATAAATGACAAATGTGTTTTAAGTTATCTTTGACATAAAGATCAATCTTCAAAACATCTATAAATAAACATCAAATCTGAATTATAGTAGACAAATAACTAAATATTTTGTTTAACTTAAGAAGCATTTTGACATACATGTACCATGACTTTTCGAAGATATTTAATTAAAACTTTAAAATATATGCCAAAACACAGTATCATATGTGATATGCAAATAATCTCTAGCATGGATATTCCTTTCGACTAGAAAAGGTAAATACTTTATATGAATGTTAAACGTCTTCAATTTAATAGGCTAAGCATCATTTAAGAATTACAGATAAATTTACAGCATGGACCAGACATGCACGTTTTGTGTACGTTACCTTCGTCAGTGATACTCAATCTAAATAATGTAATATTGCCAAAGAGTGTGAAAGTTATTATGTCCAAAAAAGTACCGAAACAAGTAGCAGGATGGGTGAAATATGAAAAATTATATAAGAAAGTTTCGAATGAGCCATTATAAATTTCGGCAAGTGGCCTGTTCAGTAGCATCATTTATGGGCTATCGATATTTTGGGCCATATGAGCATCGTTATCATTAATGTGATTGTTATCTATTACTGTCTATCAAGAAAACACTTAAACAGAATTTTTTTTACATGTTATGATATGGTGCATGTAAATAAAAACATTTTGTTTATGTGTTCTCTGGATATACCTCTTTGCGCGAACAGAATAGATTATTATCATATAAATGATAATGATGCGACCTTAAATAGTTTCATATAAAGTAGATTTAGACAGTAATTACCATATTCTATCGAAAGGAATTCACATGGTAGAAATTATTTACAAATCACGTCTTTCCGTATATTTTGGACATAATTTTAATAGATTTTAATTGACTACATTTGATTGTTTGGAGTCAGGATCACTGTCGAAGGTCAAATCCCGAAACGGGTATGCCTGGTCATGCTGTAAATTTATCTGCTGTTAAATGATGCTTATGAATTTGAAGACGTTTAACAATGCCACTGTGAAAACGATCAACGTAAAAATGTTAATCCGAAAATTTTCCAATATATTTAATCATAAGCTGTTACAGCTAAGCACCCGTTTAAATCTTCATTACAGGTGAAATTTTCAAATGATGTTGATTCCTTTTCCAGTCATTTCGATTCCTTTTCTGTTAATTTTGATTCGTTTTCAGTGTACGGAATGTTAGTCAATTAAATCCTCTGTCACTTCACTTTAGTAGATCTGAGCTATTGGTCCAAGGATCCCAAATACCGGATGAAGGTTTTTGGGAGAAAATATCACTTCTTGGTGTGGTCGAGCGTAGTGAATATGGAGAAGGAGGGGCTGGACTAGCCGAAATCAATGATACCGGAGAGTCTGTCCCTGGAAATCATACAAAATGTGATAATCTCATGAATCACTTCTATCTTTAATTGTGGTAAAAATGCCACACATATAATCCAAAAAGTAATGTAGAAAGTGGATATTTTGCTGTAATTAACTAAAATTAGAGTGAGTTTGGATTTGCTTATTTTATGGCAAGAGGAAATTAAAAGTCCATATTGTAATTTATTCAACCTGTTTGACATTAAGTCTTACTGAAAAGGATTCAATATCCGCATACGTGTCTAGTACAATAAAATTGGTATTTCAATATTGACAATAAAGAAGTCAATTCCTTGTAAAAATATTGGTCTTTTTAGAAAATCCTATGCTTCATGATAATAATATAATGTTCAAAAGACATACTCACTATTTTTGTTTTTCATTTGTTCTCTTCTTTGTCTGTAGAGAAAAATCATTAAGATAAAAAACTGCTGATTAAAATTAAGATTGATGTCTCTTTTTCTTTTCTTCGGAAACTTGTCATTTCAAACTTTCATGGAAATTGACGTAGTTCAACATACTAGCACCATCCATCCAATGCTATTGTGGACAAAGATTTTATTTAATTATGCTACTGAATCGACCCTACAGGGAATATGGAGCCGTGCACTCTTTGCAAAATACATAACTGAAACTCAAAAAGTAAAACTTGATGGCACTACTAAAATACATCTGTGTCTAAAATCACTTCGGCATTGAATTAAGTACCACTGATGTGGATTTACTAACCGAAACATGCATCTGGTGCATGAAAGTTTTCTTTAAGAAGGTAACGATTTAGAAAACATCCGAACTATTTTCATACATAAGCCTTTTTCAAATTTTCAAAGTTTTTCATACTAAAAAAATTGATTTAAATCCTCACCTTCTAAGATTCCATCTTCGTCTTTGGAAGTAATCCTCAACCATCCGACAGATATTGCAACAGCCAGCTTTAACCAACAGGAAAGCCACGAAAGCCGCTACGGAAGCCAAAATGGCCATCATAACAACGAACCATGGTAGGTTACGGGTATCCTCGAAAAACGTTATGTATCTGTTTAAAAGATGAATGAAAACTAAATTGACCGATATATCTTTACGAAGTCGCATAAATCTAAGAGGTGCCATCTATGTATTTCGTTCGTATACTGGACACTGTGGATATTGTTCCTTAATTGGTCTCCTTCAATTTATGTGTTGTCATCAATGTTTAATGTTTCTGTACGTCTGTTACGATTGTTCTATATTATGTTCTTGTACATATTGTTGTGTCTTTTTGCGATTTGGAGTTTGTATGATGTTATTTATGTGTCACTTTCTTGTGGGTTTGTTTCGCTGTGTGAATGCAGGGTGGTCATGCTGGAGATCATTCCCTTTTCTTAAGATAATGATGTCCTTCTTGCTACCATATTGTTGTGTTCTTGTATCTGTCTGCTTGTCCACATTTCCTCACCTAGTGAGAGTGCGTTTCGATGTTTTTATCGTAAGGTATCTCCTCCCTTTTTATATTAAATATTTTTTCAAGAATCTGTATGCATATTAATTATAATAAATAACAATGAACACTCTATATCCACAAATTTTCGGTCACTCGGTCTTTATCAAGTGTAAAAGCACATATATGAAAGAAGTCTACGTAATATCCCTTATTACATAAATTATACGTAGAATTCTTTTATATTCGTGCTTTTCCACTTGATAAAGGCCGAGTGGCCGAAAATTTGTGGATATGGATTATAATAAACTTCCCTTACGGAGGAAACTTCTTCATTCTTTTATATTAAGTATGATTTTTGAATTATGATTTTGGGTTTTGTGTTTTAATTCCATTCATTGATTCATTATCACGTCGGTCAATTAAAACTTGCTTGTGATTAGTCATAGGCATGATATTTTGGATAGATTATGTATTGGCAGCAATTTGGTACTAAACAAATGTTAAAGAAGCAAGTCAACTACTTTATTTTTCCCAATTCATAACGGATATCCAAACTCTTTATTGATCTGGATCCATTCATGGTCCTTTTCTTCTAAATTCGACATTTTCTGACATCCGGGTGAGCATGCATAGCCTTAAGCCAATATTGCGTGCTGTCATCACCAGAGCAAATGAAAGGAGGGGATCTCCAAACAGACTCGTTTGCAGCACCCACGGCAAAACAGCGAAACATCCAAATGACCTTTAGAAAGAAAACTTATAGTAACCAACTACAATCTGCTTAATTTACCTTTCTGTCACATTTATGGGTGCAAGGGTGGAGTATCCTTGACAAATAACAGTTACATTAGATGAACCAAACAACCCTCCTGTGTCGGTCGCTATGATTTGAAAAACATAGTCTGTTCTATTGTAGATGTAGCCGATGTCGGATTTGATGAAGATTTCTCCTGTTTGTTGCACTCCATAATACTCCGCGGGAAGAGAGGACTGGTCCAGACTATAACTTATGTCCCCTGCAAAATCAGCAATATGAAATTATTCAGATGTTCAGTCAATACCAATGCAACAAAAGTTAATACTTTCAAACATCTATATCATGTATCGTTTAAATGCATTTACTCGTAACTTATCTTATTCATAGATAACTATTCATAAATGAAAACCCCAATAGAATTCTAGAAATCTAGTCTTTTCTTCATTTTTCTCATTCCTCAGTGTAGTTCAGACCGTAGAGTTGGGGCTTGTATTTCCTAGTAAGTAAGGCACTAACTACTTACCATTAGTTCCTATATCCGCGTCGGAGGCTGCAGCTGTTCCAATAGTGGTACCTACCCCATCGTTAGAATCACAATAAAATGTGTAAGTACTGAACGTAAACGTTGGAGTGTTATCATTTACGTTTAGTAACGTCACAATCACGGTCGCAGTGTCAGAAAGTGCACCATCAGATACTGTCACATTACAGGATATTGTATCGGATGTACCAGAAATGTCAAGGTCGTAGTCCGTTGCCAAGGAGATTTGACCAGACGATGAATCTATATTTAAACTTGTACAGTCTATAGAGTAAGTGTGGGTATCCCCGCTATCAGGATCTGTCACACCATATGCTGGAGTTCCTATGACGTCACCTGTCTGGTAAAATGCTCATTATACTTCCTAATGTTATATATAAGCAACGAAACATAAATTGCACAAAATGTATTAATTAAGTTTTTTTCAGTGCACTTTGTATACATTATATTGTACAAAAATTACTAAACGAAGAGTACACGTTCACTTAAAAACAACGTTAAACATTCTCAACAAAAGATAATATTTACGCCTAAGAGACAAATAATATAGACTTGAGAACAAGAATGCATGGTGGTGAAAAAACAGCGTTTTTTTTCTACGGATAATTTTATCACAATGTTCAGGTGAATGCTAAAATGTATCAGAAAGGATGGGATCTTCAACAACACTCGATTGCAGCACCCACAGCAAAACTCCAAAACACCCAATGCAAAAACACAGAGCAGACACCTACAAAAAGAGCCGCAAAAGGGACAAGGAACATCAGCTCACACCATAGAAACATGAAACACAAAAGAGCTCTGAGACCACAAAAGACCACAAAATTTAAAAAAAAGTATGAAATTTAGTACACTATCTATAAATAGATTTCATACACTATCTATAAATAGATTTCATACACTATCTATAAATAGAGGAGCAATTTATTACCTGGCCTTCGTTCCCTGTGAGTGTGTACTGCTGAAAGGCAAACACAGGTGCTTCATTGACGTCAATGATAGATATCTGTAATGATTCTGTGTCCGAGTCCTGACCATCATTTACCGTTATTGTTACTGTGTAGGTTTTTGGGCTCAGTGCTTCATAATCAATATTGGCTGATGTTGAGACCAGTCCAGCTTGAAAAAGAGACATTTTTTTTAAGAATTGTCGATGAATTACAAAATTTTGGACTTAAGTCCTATTCGAAATATTGTACATAATTTTCAACACTCCTACCTGTTTTGATCGAGATCTTATATCCATCTTTAATATAAACATACGTATGGTAAATTTTAAAATGTTTGAATTCTTATAATTGCTAATTGACCAAAAGAAGGAGACTGAAACGTTCTGTACTCACTGGAAGTGTCGGTTTGGAATATAGAGGCCCCTGTGGTAGGACTGTATGAGGCCGAGTATACAAGGTTATCACCAAGGTTCAGATCAGTTACTTGTGTTTGGAACACAGATGTACCAATTGCAGAATTTTCTTGAAGCGATAATGCTGAACTGAATGGTAAATTGCTTATAACTGGGACACTATTTTGATCTGAAAGGTAATTAAATTTATTAAAGTTCCCCAAACAGGATTTAAAAAGAAGGGAGGAGATCTCCAACAAGACCCCGTTGCAGCATCAACAGTAAAACACCAAAACACCCGATGCAAAAAAAACAAAAGACGAGTACAGCATGAGACGGAAAAGAGACACACGACATGTAATTATCAAACACAAAAGACTACACATAAACCGACGAGACCAATGAATAACCGGTGCCGACTTTGGACGGCCATCTGTCACGCAAGTAGCAAATGGTGTGGTTATCCTGGATTACGTGCGCACAACCCTCTCACTTCTCCAATTACCCAGAGGTCTCGAAGAACGTACAATTGTGGTGTAAAACAACCTCCTCACTGTAAGATGACATCACACAAACAAAAGTTTAAAAAACTAAATTTGTGAAATGACCTATAGCTGCTGTTTTCTTCTTCATACTCTATAATTCACTGAGATAACCTTGAATAAATTTAGGTGATAATAAAGAGATAGAAAGCGGAGTATAAAAGGGGAGTTGGTTCCATTTATATGAATTTCTACAAGAAGATTTACCACAAGATTTTTAGCAATGCCTCTGCTACCCCAAATCTATGAATCTAGACGTAAGATTGCAAACAAATTACGATATTGTACCATCAATCTCCACCAATCACCAAAGTCCAGTACAAGTATTTTATGTTACTACGCTACTGAATAATTTGGAAATGCTAACTCTCTGCTATGTAGACACACACTATTCAAGTACCATTGATGTGGATTTAACCCTACTGCATTATTACTATCCGAAGCACGTCTCTGGTACATTAAAATTGGTTTGAAATGTTGTTCAAGGTAGTAACGAATTGAAACACTTCAGTTGTTACAACATATTCTGTCCGCGCAGCTCACTTCAGAAATCATAAAAGTGAACTTTTCCCTTCTTTGTCGGCATATTTATATAGACGAATAGATCTGAAACTCTCATAACTAACGGTGTATGATATGTGTCTGTACGATCAATACTATGCTCAAAGTGAATGAAAATTCTTTTAGATGGGGAGATATCCATGTTAATTTTAGCGTGACATCGTCGACGTTCTACAAAGACTCAGTGTTAAACATCGGCGACGTCGCACAAAAATTAACATAGAGAACTCCCTATCTAAAAATGTTTTCTTTCACTGTGAGCGTTATATTAGTCGCAGATACACATACCATACACCGTTAGTTATGAGAGTTCGAGATGTATCCCCTATACCAGTTTTAATCACAAAATATGCCAACAAAGAAGAGAAAACTTCATTTTTCCGATTTCTGAAGTGATCTGCGCGGACAGTCAACATTATCTAATAAACATCAAATAAGTACCTAATAGATATTCAGTCTCAAAGTTGAGAAGGCAAGGCTGGTTTGGGTTAGGGTTAGGGGCTGTTTTTTTTTTTTATCACAAAAGATCTATATTTTCTAAAAGAAGATCAACTGCGCAGCCAGCAGTTGAAAGTATTCCATAAAAGAAGTGTACCGTGGAAAACTTTCTATTTTTCAAGATAAATGAAGGAATTTCCAAATAACTACGTAAGTGATAATTATACCGTGTTCAGATTTTTGTAGCGAGATACGCACCCTCACGACGTTGAAATACATAAGGCAATGATTGTCTGATTGCTAAATATAGAGTCCAATCAAATACAGTTTTTGGAAGGTTATTCAGGTATTAACGACTAATGTATTTATTGAAGTCAACGTTAATTGTGACATCTCTTTAACGTATTCACATTTCATCTTCGAAAGATGAATTAAGAATGAATAGGTCAAATGATGATTTAATTGTAAGATTTAATTTCAGATGAGAAATCAATCAGTACGATGAGACGACAATAATTCTCACATCTGTGATTAGCAATCATAAACGCAAATTTAAAAAATGGTGACAGATCAATAGTCAAAGATTTTGAATCCTTTTAAATGCCTGAAGTGTTTATAACAGATTTGAACGCAAGCAAAAGTTTCAGATCTGTGAATCCTTTCCAGTACGTGTTTTATATGTTTTCCCAGCTGACATGGTCACCATATGTAGCACTTTCTATATAGACATGACCTCAGACAGTGCATGTTTTGTAGATATTATTTGAACATCGACGGCGGATAAGACAGGTCAAACAGGGGGTGCTTACTCTTCCCGGACACCTGTTTCTACCTCTTGCTTGCTAGGGGTCCGTCGATTGCATGGTATCAATTTCATTAAAGATTTTGTACGAGAAAGGATTCAAAATCGCGTTTATCCAGTTTCCGAAAGGCGCTTCGCGGACAGTACTTAACTGACATGTTTGATTCAGTATTTCTCACACCGAAAACCCATGTTTTCTTTATTATAATTCTACAATGATGAGAGTACACAAAAATATGAAAGCATATAGAATGTAACTATACCTGTCATGGTAATAGTGAGAACCCTTGGTCCGACTAGAGTGTATCCATCATAGACGTAGACATACAGATCATATCCAGCCTGAGAATGTCCCGTCAGATCTGCCGTACATTCTATGAGGCCAGCTGTAAAATCAAATTACTATGGCTATTTTCGAAACCCAGAGTTACTTCCTGTTTGGGACGGTATCTGACGTAGACAATTTGTGACGTCATCAAATTCTATGGAATTTATTATTTTTAGATTCGACTTTTTCCTACTTTTCAAATTTTTTTTTGACGTCAGATACCGTCTCAAATGGAAAATAACTCTGTTTTATGTAAAGACTTAATAGCAAATTTCATTGCAACTTTTGAATTTGGTATTTTCGAAAGACAGAGCTACCTCCAATATGTGCAGGTATTTGACGTAAACTAATTGTTACGTCGTCAAATTCTAGCAGACTGGGTCGGTGTTATATAATAGTTTTCCCCATAGTAGTTTTCCCCGGAAAAAAACTGCTATTATACAGTATATATTAGGTCAATACTTGAATTAGGTGAACTCATTAATTTATTTATCCAAGCAAATATGATGTACGAGTACATGTATTTCATAACTCAAAATAACATTTTTCAAGGACAATGTCAAATCTCACTTTAATGTCAAAGCCAAAATCTTATTTCAAATATTCTCCCTAGCTATGTTGTGCTTTGAATAGCTGATTTTCCAATAGATTCATAAGGCGGACAGACACCAGACATCACAAAACTTGGCGATATTTTCATTGTGACGTCAAAATAGAAAGCATGACAACACATCAAGGTGCTTCAAGATGGTGCGATCAGATGTGACGTCTGCCAAACGATGTGATGTCTGGTGTCTTTACATATGAAATCAAGGTTTAAAACGGTCATAGATATTTTTTGGAAGATGGACTATTGGAGGATTATTTACGTGCTTATTACAACATGGATTAATAAAAGTCCCGAATTCACTCGAGGGGGAGGGTTTAAATGGCTATATAGCAGTTTTTCCCCAGGGGAAATTCTATTATAACACGGGAAAGTCTTCAATACAGCAGAAAGTATTCTATAAACCAGAATTTTCCCCCGGCGAAAAAGTACTATGTAGTAGCTTTTTCGGGGGAAGCCACTTACATAGCCATTTTCCGGGGGGGTTGCTAGGGGGAAAACTACTATATAACACTGGCGTAAAGTAAGGGAAACTATGCTGCAAAGATAGCTTTCTATATGAATTCCATTATGTTACAATGCGTTTACGTCAGATACCCTAATAAATGAAACGTAGGCCCATCAAATCGAATTGAACAACATGCAGAAAATTTCCAAAACCAAATTTAAAGGTAATATAGGTGAATGAAACAATGATCATGATAACTGAGAACTTACGATTTGCATGTTTGAAAATAGTTGTGAATTTACAATAATTGAAACCTATTACGTGTAGATTAAATCTACTAAAGAGTAGAGCTTCACCAAAGTCCTTACAATCATATATTGTGAAGGGACACCCAGATGGGACACACGTCATGTTATAATGAAGCTGGTCATTTTCCGTATCTGTTGACGTCACAGTGAATATGTCATCTCCGATTGTGGTACTTGTTGTAGACACTTGAGTTGTAGCTTGAAAAAATAATTTGATGTTATCAAATTAGAATATACTTTTTAGATTAGAATGTTTTAATAGGAAGGATTTCAGCAATAATTATTCATCACCAATTTAGTGTGATATGATAACACTTTAAATCTGATAAAATAAACGATAAACAGAGAACAAATTAAAGATGATTTTTATCGGTAGTATAACCGCTAGTGTTCATTTTATATAGCGAGAGTCTGAAAACTAAAATCCGCTTGATATGAATATATACTTATAAGTATCAATAAGGGCTGTCACGGTTCAGCCTTTATTCGGTTCGGTTCGTTTCAGGAAAATGAACCTCGGTTTTTGTTTTGTTATTGTTATTGGTTTTTTTTTTTTTTTTTGTTTTTTTTTTTTTTTTGGTTCGGGTTGATTTTGTGTTGTTTAAAAGAGTAAAATAATGTTAAGAATAACAAATCAACAACATTTTTTTTCTGTGAGACCTTATAAATGACAAATATGGATAATGACCATATCCCTGTATACAGCACAAAAACGATAATTCAGTAAATCAGAAACCGAACATTCAACAAAATAACCACAAACTAGAACCCTAAGAAATTTTACAGACGCCATCTGTCAAACAAACACAGGTGTCCATTTACAATCAAGAAGGGAACACACCATTTGATCGAGTGAAATACGAAAAAATAGCCAACAAAAAAAAAGAGAAAGAACCAAACCGAAATCTGTAAAGTGTGATCCGAATCGAACCGATCAAGCTTGAAACGCGGGTAACCGAATTTTCGGTTAACCGTGACAGCCCTAGCATCAATATTTCACTTAATTTTGGTGATATTTTAAAGAGGACACATCAGTTCCCGGCCAATACCTGCTAGATTGGTTATGACAGGTTCATCATTCGGGATTATGAAGACGGTATAGGTTCCAGTAACACTTGATGTTTGATCTGTACAGCTAACAGTAAGGTCATACTGTCTTACGGAGTCGTAGTCAAAAGACGCACCAGCCTTCACGTAAATTGCATTTGCTTTATGAAAGAAAAAGTAAATACAGATTCATGAGATATTGATTGATAGAAAATTGTAAGGTGTTAAATATCATGAGGAGTAGACAAATTTTTTTTATCTTTTAATCAGTTTCTCTCCTAGATTATATCTTCTTCAATGGTCGGTGGTAATGTAATGTTTCTTTACTTCAATGTATTTGCATTCAGTGACATTTTTGAAACGGTTCAAAAAGAGATTACCTGTTCATAGTCGACTTTTGAGAACATTTGGAAATGTCAATAGATAGAAGACAAATTCAAGTTCTTTTTATCGTTTTATTTTCAGTTTAACAAAGGACTGAGCTTTTACTCAAAGAATTGATAATGATTTATGTATAATTTGCTTAAATATCAAGAAAATAAAATATTATGAGAGGTTTCCTTTCATGATTGTGTTAGATAGGAAAAAGATGGTATTCAAGATAAATACAGGCATAATTTTTAACATTCTTGTGGGATAAAGAATCATTTGAGCATTTCGACAAACTGTTTATGTTAAAAAAGGATCTTATCAAAATAGAGGGCAATCTGAAGAGTTTACTTTTAGAAATAGGCCAGAAATGGGCATCAAATAACACTTTGCATGGGGGATCTTTTAAATATAATACCTATTATTTCTATGTCGCATGCAACGTCAGGGCAACATTTATGGATTATAGTCTGCCCGTCTGTCTGGTATAGTAGTCGCATTTTCACATAAATTCCTATAACTTAATTATCATACATTTTACTTCAATCTAGCAGTAATTTGCAGAGGTAGTCAAGCATGATCAGACTCAAAAGAAAGGAGGGGATCTCCAACAACACTAGGTTGAAGCACCCACAGCAAAATCCCAAAACACCCCTGCAAAAAACACAGAACAGATACCCACAGAAAGAGACGTAAAAGGGACAAGGAACACCAGCTCACAACATAGAAACATGAAACACAAAAGACTACACATAAACCAACGAGACCAATGGGCAACCGGTGCCGACTTAGGACGATTAAGGTCACCTTCAAAGTCACAAATTCAGGGCAAAACATGCTAAAGGCGGTATACCTGTTCTTTAATACTTTTTAATAAAGGTTTCATTTCCCACATGAATGATTAAAGATTGTTTATTCAATATCATATTTTTATTCCTAGATACGGCATTTCTTATGAGCATTTTCATTTACTGCAAAAATAGTTTTAGTAGTATTGCAACGACAATATTAGCTTAAATTACAATATCTACTAGAATCGGTTATCTTCAAAGGAAGAAGAATTGACATATTCTAACAGAATCATCATAACTTATACGATGTAAGGCGAGTATTTCTATAACACATTTTAAGGAAAATCAAATGAGTCGCATTCCACTTTTTTAGAACAAAAAGTAAGGATCACAAAAAACAAGTTATCTTCATATAAAGGCTATAATGTTATACAAAAGATAAACATTGCAGAAGTACCCATCATTATTCAGTAACAAAGTCGAGAAGGTTAGGCAAAATCAATAGAATTGGAACGATTGCGAACAAAGAATAAATAGAAGTGCATGTATGGCGGCATACCTCTGCCCATACATGCAAGATATTTTAATACAGATTATGTTAACATGCAAGATAATTATATCGACATGCAAGATAATTATGTCGACATGCAAGATAATTATGCGAAATGCAAGATAATTATGTTGACATGCAAGATAATTTTGTTTACATGCAAGATAACTAAGATGCATGTCGACATAAATATGTTGCATGTCGACATAAATAAGTCGCATGTTAACATAATTAAGTTGCATGATGGCATATTTAACTTGCATGTTTACTTAAAATACCTCGTATGTAGGGGGCAGAAGTATACCACCACAGTAGTGAGACAAGTAGAGTAAGCATTTCCTATTTGCATGCAACACACGTCGCATCAGTTCTATGAAAAGACAAAGAGTTAATATTAGACTTATGTTCGAGAAGGTGGTCGCTAAACCAGGTTTGACTGTGATTGTAATAGGGATCTTTTGAATAAAAGATTTTATCTTAACCAACAGATGGCTTTGTGATTTATATTACTTGTTGTTACGGTATTCATCTTAATGATAAAGTCAGTAGATGTAGGACTGGCGGAAGGAATGCTACATGTTACAGTATCCCCCGATGCGTCTGTAACATTGATGTCATAGAGATGAAGCTCGGTCAACTGATCTTCCCTTACGTCAGTGTCAGCTGGCAAGTTGTTTATTTCTGGAGGCTTGAATTTAAAAAAATTGAAAGCAGGAAAATAAATTTTGAAACTAACAATTTGCATTTAAATTTTGATTAATTCTCACAGTTTTGAAGAGTGCACTAGCCTTGCAATGTTGAATAATGAAAATATATCGCTTCACGTAAACCATGCAAAGAGTATGAAACGTCGGAAAACTACATTTGTAAATAAAAACACAAACACTCAAATACACAAAACTTTTGCAATCATCGAACTCTAGAGAAGCAAAGGATGGATTTTACTTAGTTGTCATATACATTATCGTTTTTTACACAAGCTTAAGGCCAAGGGGCCGAAAATTTGTGTATTTGAGTGTTTGTGTTTTTATTTATATCATACCTTCCCTCTGGAAGAAATATCTTAATCTGCTACATTTGTAAATGTTTATTCATTTAAAAAATATATTAATGGATGAAATGAACCTACCACATTCGTGACAGTGAGAGTCAGGGTCCCAGTGTCAGTATTACCACATGTGTCCGTAACTTGGAAATTAAAAACATGCGTTCCAGTCGCAAGAACGGCTGTATTTGTCACTGTAGCTGGAACGACAGAAACATAAATATTGGTCTCCTAGGTTTATGTGTAGTCTTTTGTATTCAATTTTTTATGCTGTCTTTGGTGTTTTGTCTTCATTGTGCCAAACATCTTTTAAGGCATTAGGGGTATAATACTCTTCTTCCGGTTGTTTTGATAACAGAAAAATTAAATACCACGAAGTTGGCCGAAGACGCACGACTTCGGCAATGTTCGGGACCATGCATTTTCATGGCTTGTTGAATGAAACGTTAAAAAACATTTATCTAAAAGTATGCAAGATATGGAAGAACATAATTTCTAGCTTTTACAAAATATTATTATTATAATGGTAATACCTTAAACACCACAGACATGTCATCATTATACAGTCAAAGACATTTTTATATGTATTTATTGAAGTTATATTTTAAAACGTATAGATACGTCCTTTACGTCTATTTAAATTACCTGTCTGATCGAACCCTCTGTTCGAAATTTAACCCTAAACTTAGACTAGTATGAAATCCAATGAAATTACTCAAGTAATCTGTATAAAGCGTTCCATTACACATAGGTAATCTAGTATTCGAAGGTTCTGTTTCTAACAGTCATGACGTTTTCTTACTAACCCAACCCCCTTCCCCGCCCGAGCGCAAACTGTCATTCTAGAGTTAAAGAAGATCCTGACGATAATCTCAACAGCACTCACAATGAAGCACAAAATTGAGCATCGACGGACCCCTAGCAAGATAGTGGTGGGACCAGGTGGGAGGAGAAAGCATCCCCTGTTGGCTAGCCGAACCCGCCGTCGATGTTCACGCACGAAAATGAAACAATATATATATATTACATGCACTGTTTGAGGCCATATCTATAAAGAAAGCGCTATGGCGACAATATTAGGGAAAATATCCAAAACACTTACTGTCAAATCCCTTCTAGTACATTTTAATTGGAGTGATTTGTTTAACTCTTTAAATAATTTTTTTCTTATGTGTACATGACACTTACGATATGTTTTTCTTTCGTATAGTTATCTGAACTGAAATCAAGGAGGAATTAGATCATGACTTTGTGAAATTGTTTGATTAATATGCTTTTACAGAGCTTTCTACTCCGTGTCACCAGACGGACACTCGTCATGGTACTTGACCAATCTACATCCTTGTACCAGCACATGCTTAAGACTTGCACTCTGACTGACTGTGACAACGGAATTCCATAACGAACTCTATCCAAACCTCTGTAAAACAGACAAGGCCCCGACCACCTGGCATAGCATAGACTGTATTTCGTAAGCCCCTCCCCCTTTTAATATCCAATTATCCATTAACATATTCATCTGTGTTGCTTGGGCCCATGTGTTTTGCTGTCTTGTTTCTGTTTGTCATCTTACAGTGAGGACTTTATTGTACACTACTATTGTGCGTTCTTCGAGACCTTCGGGTAACCGTAAAAATGGAAGGGTTGTGTGCATGTAATCCGGATAACCACACCATTTGTTATTTGCGCGGCAGATGACCGTCCTAAGTCGCAACCGATATCCCATTGGTCTCGTTGGTATCTAATAATCAAAAGAAAAATACCAGTAGATGGGTCGAAGCTATATCCAGATTTTGACGTCATTGAGTACGTCAGTGTTTCTGTTGAGTCAGCGTCCGTTGCAGTAACGGTAAACGACAGGCTATCAGCATTGGTAAGACTCTGGGTGGCATCAAGATTTGTGAATGTTGGATTATTTGCTGGAGAAAGGTACAAGATACATGACTATGATAAATGAGAGATACAATCTCAGATTTTTCTAATTGTTTTACGTTTTCAATAAAATTTATTTTCAGGGACACCGTCCCTTTAACTCATTTCATATGATTATTAGTAGATAATCTCTGCCTCTCGAGCAAATAAACTTTTTGATAACATGTCCAAAAAGTGTGACAGTTATTATGTAGCAGAATGGGTGGGAAAGTATGCTACATGACCCATGTTTTATAAATTTTAAGAAATTTTGGTGCGAGAAATATTTGAATTCGTTGAAGAAACCGATGTTGATGGAACTTGGCTTCACGTGCCCTCGGGGACTCCTGGTCTTCCAGCAGTGAGACACTCACCAAGTGGTACAAATGTTCAACGTCTTCAAGTTCAATAGCATCATTTAAGAACATATAAATTTGCAGCATGGACCAGACATGCATGTTTCGGGTACCTAACCGTCGTCAGTGAACCTCAATCTTAACAATGTTATATGGCCAAAGAGTGTGAAAGTTATTTTGTCCAAAAATGTACCAAAACATGTAGCAAAAATGGGTGGGATATGATGCTACAGGACCCATGTTTAAGAAATGTCAAGAAAGTTTGATAACAGAAATATTTGAATGCGTTGAAAAGAAAGGAGGGATCTCCAATCACACTCAAAAAGATAAACCGAAATTGATCGAACTTGGCTTCACGTGCCCTCGGGGACCCCTGGTCCACCAGCAGTGACACTCACCAAGTGGTACAAATTTTGAACGTCTTCAAATTCAATAGCATCATTTAAGAACAGATAAATTTACAGAAAATGTCTGGAAATCACAAAATACTGATTCTTTTAGTTTCAAGGGGCACAACTATGTTATCGATCGACATGACCCATATTTGAACTTGATCTGTATTTCTTGGTGTTAAAGTTATATCCAACAAATTAATTGATTCTCTGTGAGGGTTTTCATTATATGTCTGGAAACCTCAGAATATTGAATTGTTTTAAGTTTCAACGGACATAACTCTGCACGTAATTGAGTGACATGACCCATATTCGATCTTGACCTGTATTGCTTGTAAAATTTACATCCAAGAAATCAATTAATCATCTTTGTTGTAGGGTCTACGTTGTAGACGGTAATTAACACCTTTCCAAACGGTGCAATATTTTTCATTGTGAAGCAATGATTAAATAAATTATTGAACCAATTCTTGGACGATCGACTAAACCGTTTATTGTCCTTGACTGACCCGAAGTCAACTGTCTTCCGTTTTGAAAAATGGAAACACAATTTTCCTCTAGAATTATTAAAAACTAAAAGCGCATTTCTTAGGAATGAGAAGGACACCCCGCGAATAAAAGGTTTGACTTACTTTCATCAAAGTCACGGGTGGATCTAGATTTTTTTCCCACAGTGAATGGGGGGAAGGTCCAATTAACCTAGGCTATGATTGCGAAAAAAAGATTATTTGAAAAACGGCCAATTCTAGGGAGGGGGCGGGGTCCTGAACCCCCTAGCGCCCTCTAGATAGCAATTGAATGAATATGATCCGCTCAAACAGAGCCAGGCAAAACTAAGATTTCGATCGAATAATTTTTACTGACCGGAACCCTTGAATAGTTTTTAACAGAACACAAATAATAGCGGATTCAATTCAAATTCTGGAAATAATTCTTTTAATTTCTTTAATGTAATTTTCTTTCAAATCAAGTTTTAAAACGCGTAAAATTCTTATCTCTCTACGATGTCATTGTTTACTGACCATGAGTAGTTTTCTCTTTCCGTTACGTAATAGGAATGACGACTTATAATTACTCAATCATCTGTGATAATTGTTTGATGGCCTAACAATTGCCGTGCAACAAGCCCTCGGAGACTGTAGTATAACCCTTACGTAACGGTTTTCCTTCAAGTATCCTAAAAAATGTAGGGATTTAATTTTCGTGCTATGCAGTACACTATACTTGGAAGAAATATTGAGTCCAAATCTAGTTGATTATCATGATTTTTTCCATCTTTTTAAATTCCATGTAACATAATTCATATTATACTAAGGTTATTAGGAAAACCATTAAAGTTGCAATTAGAAGGTAATGACCTAAAAGAGTTTAGGTTTCTGTGTTTCAGATTTATAAGAATTGCTGCTGACTGTTACAATAGGCTGTTAAATATAAACAATATGTACAACAGTCATGTGAATGCAGAAGTTGTCTAAATGACTACGTTTTTTTCTAATTTGTTCACTTTTTTCTATCATTTTTATGCACATTCATAGACTTTCATTTGCACATTGTGTTGATAAATATTAATTTACTTATGTATTGATATTGTAATGGCATTGTATACAGAATGTTTATATAATCTCTTGTAAAGAGGAAATAAAGATTGAATTGAATTGAACCGGTAAAGGACTAGGAGTAATTTTGCAATATTTGTTATTATTATACCTCTACTGATTTTTTCCTATATAAAAAGAGACTCATTAAATTTAACTAAATCCCTGAAAATCGCCTGATAGGACTATTTCCCTGCAAAGGGGTGCGTTAGTTGAGAAGACTATTTCCCTAGGGAGTTAGTCTCAAAATGGGGCGGAGCTTCTTTGGGGGTGTGTCAGTATCAGCCAATCAGCGCCGTTGCAGGTTGATCGGATGATGTGAAGGTTGATCGGATGACGCTATCAATACGCGAGCAGAGTAATCCGCCTCCTATCCGCTTAGCACATAAATTAATCCGCAACAAAATAAAACAATCAAAAATTAAACATGTATGAGTATGTTAAATGATGTTTCTGTTTATCTTATCATCAAAAATTAATATTTCCGTTACTCAGTCATTCAGTCGAGAAGGCAAGGCAAAATCATTAGAATTTTCATTTGAACCCTGTGAACCAAAGAGATATGTTCGTTTCAGTATAATGTTTGTTTCGGTATACCTAAGAGATATGTTTGTTTCAGTATAATGTTTGTTTCGGTATAATAAAACAGTTAAAGTATACCATTGAGGGAGTTAGCACGACTTTGAGCCTGAATAACTGGTAGGTAGTTCTTTGATGTTTATTCCAGTTTATTATTCACACATATAAATTCCTTATTGGAATTTTCGTTACGTAATATTTTTCCATGTTACTGGTATCACACTTTCATTGTTAACATGAAAAATTCCATATGAAATTTTTGTCATGTAATATATTTTTCATGGTGGAAAACTTTTTATCATGATCTTAGATGGCAACATTTGAGCTAGGCCAATCACAGCCCAAATAGCATCACTGAGTGTCACTGCTGGTGGACCAGGAGTCCCCGATGGCACATGTAGCCAAATTCGATCAATTTCTCTTGATCGTTTCTTCAACGCATTCGAAAATTTGTTACCAAAATTTCTAGAAATTTCTAAATCGAAGGTCTTGTAGCATCATATCCCACCCATCCTGCTAGTCTTTCGGTACATTTTGAACACTGACGAGGGTTAAGTATCCGAAACGTGCGTGTCTGGTCAATGCTGCAAATTTATCTGCTCTAAAATAATGCTATTGAATTTGAAAACGTTTAAAATCTGAAAGAAATATTTCATCACAGATCAACTTATCAAAAAAAATCAACCATGAAAGAAAACGTACGTGTCGCCACGTCAAAATACACCTTCACACAAGGTTACCGTGAATAAAAAGGTCTTACGTGTCGTCATGTCGGCCCTTATTGCAAAGTCCCTAGAATCGGCATGTGTAGCGGAGTTCCAGTTGAAGTTGGTGGTGGCAGCGCTGAGAGACGTAGTGGAGTACCAGTCGTCTTCATGATTTTCCGCGCTTCCCGACTCATAACTTATCACGGGCAGATTTGGTGAGTACCTACATGCATAGACGTGTAAAGTGTAGTAGAATATTTAAGGTGCGTCATAGGTCATGATTTTGGACTTTTCTTGTGCATCTCCTGTTTTAGAACTTAGTGAGCTTGACTTTTATAGATATTTCAATTTATTATGGCCAAGGTTTCATTTCTTACTATTTTTAAGACTTTAATTCATTAGACACATTAAAGCGGCCAAGTTTGAAAATTTAATCTAAAATGAATGAAGTATGCGCAAGAAAGTGCTTTGTGGTAATTTCTGTAAAATTGTTTAAATTCAACCCAAAATAAGGCAAATTTTCAGCTCTGACATTTTTTCAAGAAATCCACAAAATGACACTATTTGTGAGCGTCTGTTCTCTCTTATATCAACAAGGACGTATACTTTTTCTTCAATATTTTGAAAAGTCTTCCATAGGAGCACATGTAACTGTGTGTTTGGAAAAATCGTTGAAATTCGGTACGTTGAAATTTTGACCTGACCTTGGATGATTTTCGTTATTTTTGTGTAAAATCTAGAACATTTTTTAATTACCCGTGAAGTTGGTACCTAAGGTAGCACTTTATCAAATTCTACTTTTATACAAAGTTTCTAACCTGTTTTATTGTATAATAACAAAGAAAAGTAAAATAAAAATCTAATGAGTGCATTGCAACACTTTTTGCATTTTCTTGACAAATGTGCTGTTCTTAGCAACAAATTTCCGGCATTTTTACCCAGTTTTCAAATAAGCATGAATCTTGATTTTCATAACGGACCTATAACTTTTCCTTCATAAAATGATTAAGTGACATGAATACTATATTTTCATATGGTTATCATAAAATTGTTAAAATTCCTTCATTCAGTAATGACATGCCTTAAAGCTGATGTAAGATAGGACAGGATATGATAAGATCGGAAAGGAAAGGAAAGGAAAGGATAGTTAGGAAAGGATAGTCGTCTGGATGATTTTCGCCTAGTCATATACTTGTATGTAATACGGGTTTTCTAACTATTCGTTCATCTTTCATTCTATCTTTGACTTCGTGGTTTTAATTAAGACGATTATTTATCATTTTAAGGCTGATACGCTAAAGTTTACGATCTTGTTTCTATGATTTAATTACTAAGTGTCTGAGACCCCTGGTCTCATGGGTATCATTTTTCATACAGTGTTCTCGATGTTTACGATAACTCAGTGCTTTTATCTTGGAATGTAGAACTTACTGTCACTCTTTAACATTTGTAAGTTATAATTATGTGAAACGTATTAAATGTATTCTGATTGGTTCTAGTCATAAGAGTGGATGGAGTTTGATGTTAGATGTATGAAAGTTAGTGAGAATTCTTTAGTTTTAGACCATCTTCCAAATTGTACGTATGTTTAGAATTATTAAGGACTTAGACAAAATTATGAAATTAACGTTTGGAGTTTAATAAAATATGGAAATTTATATTATGACTTTTTAATTAGTTGATGCAGTGCAGAATAATGAACTTTGGTGGAGAAACTTTATAAACTTCAAGAACATTACATGGTGGAGAATCTAAATTGAGACTTAATTGTTTGGACAACGTCCTGCGAAATTCTTTTGAACCTGTTGCATTTGGACTAATAGTATCATTCGGACTATTTCCTGCGAACCTAAGGAGAATATAAATTGTTACTTTGCTGTTTTTTGACAAATGCAAGTGCCAATCCTGTTTACGAACTTGAATAATGAAATCGTTCTTAAATCTTTTCTAGTATTTCTAGCCTGTTTCCTGTGATATTCCTAACTATTATTTTGAAATTATATACATGCGACGTTGAAATACAAATGCAGAAAAGACAGTTTTTGGAAATTCATAATCTATCTACTTCCTTAGAGTAGACTCGTCAGCTGTCAGAGTTTGCAGTTCCCAAAAGGAAAATAAATACGAGGAACGTTCTAATGGACATGTTTTTTAACGGACTGCAGTTTCTTCCCGGCTTTCTTTTCTATATTTGGATCGAATTGACCTTCTGAACTCAACTTAAGTCGAATTGTGGATTATCACAGCTTATTGCTATCATTTACTATGAAAAGTAAACATGAATGAAAATGAACTTTCGATTATCGTGTGCGTACCTGACATATTACCTCCAGTTTCGGACCCCCAATATAATACAGTTTATTGGCTAACAATAAATTCATTTATCAAAGCAAGCAAATGAATATATTTACTTGTATCGACCTGTCTTAAATTCGAATATATGTACAATACGGAAGCAAGAACTAGTTATCTTTCTTTTCGAAAAACCATGCTTAGGTTTCAGATGCAAAATTTTTCAATGATATTCATCGTCCTTTACTTTGATTATGAATTCATATTTCGTTTCAAGTTTTGAAAGTTGGACACTTGCAGAGTTTTTTGTATTATTCTATGCACTGCATGTCGTTTCTTTCACCCAAATTTTAGTTGAAATCAAATTTTCCTCGTTGCAGATTTCTTGGGTTGTCGTCTGCATAGAAATTTCTATAATGTTGACATTTGAGAATATATATGATTCAATAAGTTTATTTAGTTTTATTGTTTGGACGTTTGAAATGATAAAGTCCATACACAAACAAAATATCTCAATAAACAAAAAATCTCAACAAACAATAAAAATTAATATTTTTTGAGAAGAATAGAAATATAGCACAAAATGCAGAATACGTTTCACTATCATGCTAAAAAATTATAATGAAATTGTCTGTAAAATTGAGTGTTTCAATTTGTTGTAACTCATCTTGTAAAGCTTTCAGTCTCGTTTCGAGGAGTAAGTATATGTTCTCTTCTTGGATAGTAAGTAATGATGTATTATTACTATTATATCATGTTGTTTGTTTTATTCAATTTCAACTGATTAAGTGATTTGCAGTCGTTTTGTTCCTCGCGATGATAGTTCTTGGAACTCATATCTTGTTGATGTCATCTTATTCTAGAATGTTTGGTTAAATGAATATTTTAGTTGATACTGGTAAAATACAGGCTTCTGCAGAACCATAGCAAGGATGAAGATTCTGAACTGAATTTGAACATCAAGTGTTTGTTTCAATGTGTCCAGAGTAAATTTAACAAGGAATATTCAAAATAATTCATTACTGTGTATATGTAAATTTCTAGATCTCGACTACTGATAGAAAATACAATATCAAATAAAATATACGTTCTATAGCTAGTAATGACAAATATGGATAATGACCATATCCCTGTATACAGCACAAAATCGATAATTCAAAAATCAGAAACCGAAGGCATACAAAATCAGGACAAAACAGGAACCAAAGCAAACAAACATAAACCTCCACCATATGAAAAGAAGCGAACTCCCGATAGGGATGTGAGACCAGGTGCCCAGGAAGAGTAAGCATCTCCTGCTTGCATGCAATTATGTTTCATTATCATGTCAATTATATTCTTTTTCCTTTTTGTGTGTACACCTTGTGAAGTTTTCAGAAACTGGAGGCGTAGGTTATGCTTTCATAAAGTAAGTACTTTATTATGTTGTAGATATTCAGTTTGTAAAAAATGTAGGAGGAACTCATTTCACACCTTGTTATATATTAGGTGTACAGAAGAAAATTTGCAATATGAGCTTTATCAGTGAATAAAACTAATATTAGTAAGATTAACCTAATATATAATTAATGCAAAAAAATGCATAAAAAATCTAATAATAATAAGAAAATAAATAATTACTAGATAAGAATAAACTATGTATAAAATCAAATATATCTTTACTAATTTCATCGTTGGAAACCCACGTCATCTTCTCCGTTATACTCCATAAGATAATCCGATTATCGTAGGGCAATAGGCTGTGGGTTTTCGCCAATGTACTAATTTGTGATTAAAAATAAATAAAGAAATAAAATATAATGAAATAGATATTAAAAAAAAATATGATATGTTCAAGAAAAAGACCGGAGCTCCTGTTAAGACCCCGGATGCAAGACGGTTATCTACTAGACCCTCCTTTTCATTGATATCCGATTACTTGTATGCGAAATTTAAGTAAATAGATGCATAATTGAATAAATAGAGAAAAGGTACATCAAACAAAGTGAAAAAAAAGAATAATTATAATGATAACTTAAGAAAACGAAAAAGGCAAAACAAATATCGGTGAGGCAGTTTCGTATTTAATAAAAAAAAACTTCAATAGAGGATCATGGATCCAAATTTTATCACTACATTTTCTGGTTTGAGAATTTCCACTTATGGTTCATTATTAGAAAATAATGACTAAATAAATAAATATCAATAAATAGATAAAATCAAATAGGTGTCTGGCTCTTGATTAAGAATTATCAGCTCCGAAAGTTTGAGTGAACGTAACTGAGTTTTAACCTTCCACACGTAAGAACTTCGCACGAATTATCCTTGTATCAAGCTCGTGAACTTTGACCTGGAGTCACTGGTATCACCTCAAGGTCACAATTCATCATATTCAGATAGAACTTGCTGGTATTAATATCAGATGCTCAGATTTTATTTCATCACAATTCATCATATTCAGATAGAACTTGCCGGTATTAATATCAGATGCTCAGATTTTATTTGTGTCCTTGTTAGAGCTCAAATGTTTATTCTCAAGGTAGCTTCAAATGTAAGTTTATTCCATAAACTTCAATTGACCTATGGTTTTCAGACTTCATACAAATTCTACTTATATACTAATCCCTTTCACTTTAACCTCGACCTTTGGTCATGTGTGGTTTCAAGGTCACATCAGAGTTTTATGATCATTCCCGAGGTCATTGTAAACGTTGCAGAAATTTAGCGGCTTTGACAGCTTCTTGATCTGAATAACACACTAGCGAGAGCTATATTCTAATTTCCTATACGGAATCTGGCGAATTAAATAAAAGAGCATTCTGGCTGTTGATTACAGCATTCTGGTTGATATAACCTTTCTCTTACGTATTCTTCTCACATTGCTAAATCATTTAGAATTACATGTATATCCAAACACCCATTATAAAATGAGGAAATGATAATAAAAACGAATTTAATAAATCATCTGATTTTGATTTACGTTGAGGTATCAAATCGAAAATATAACATTCAAGGCTACACTTGATATACCAAATATCAGGTGAAAATGATAATGTTCAGTCCCCTCTAAGATCTTTCTCATTGATACTGGGGAAATTTTCTAGGTCATTGCACACGAGGCAGCTAAGACTCCTTCAACACTACGAGCATTACTGTTTTAAAGAAATGCATTAACTCAAATAATAAAAAATAATAATAATAATAATAACAATCATAATAATTAAAATGAAATAAATGATTAGATAATTTAATAAAGAAAAATGAATAAATTAGTTTAAAAAAAAGGATGTATGGTTCCGTTGGGCCATATCAAACAATAGATAATATCATACATTACAGTTGTACATACATGTAAACAAAGAAATTAAGGGTTTTATTCTGAAAACAATTCATTTTATTTTGAAAAATTTCTATGACTTCACGTATATAATCGTGACGAAATGAGTACGTTTAAACTAATTTAACATTAATGATACGGGAAAAAATGAGATCAACTCTTTTTAAAGTAAAAGGACATTTAGATATGGATTTTCGTAGGACGGTTAAAAGATCGTTGCAAATTCAATTCAAGGCGTATCCATTCCTTTACACACGATGATTTAGTTATATGATTTAACTGACTGTTAGAAAAATTGTCATTTTGTAAATCATTGATTACGAGAATTGTTAACCTTTAATTTTTTCTTGCGAATAATACATCGAAATTCGACTCGTGTTGTCAAATGACCTGTATGACACATGACCATTGCTTATTTGCATTCCATGACAGTGCATCGATTCACAGCGCCAGTAAGAAAAATACTGCTATTCTCATACGTGTCTTCACCAAATGCATTAAAATTATCTAAATTTATTAATCTATGAATTAATTTCTGCCTTTCTTATGATAAACGGTAATGGGGCGGCTAACTAAATTTTTCTATTTTATCAGATTAAAGCTATGGGTAATCGAAATCTCATATTTTTTATATTCGTTGATGTAACTGACCTCGGTAATGACAGTATGAAACTAATGTCGTAGTGATACGCGATCTCCTTTGATATGACTTGCGTTGTTTGTTGCTCCTTTCTTGAAATTTAATGCTAACAAGACTTCCACATTCGTCGAGATATTGCACTGATTATTCTGGCGTCAAGTATTACGAAGGTTAGTCATTCCAGTCGCAATTTATACACATTTTGACCTTTCCCATTTCCCGACAAAGACCGATCTTCATCATCGGGAAGCTATGGGGGTTAAGGAGCCTCATATGAACTTTGAATCTATGTTTTCCTCTCTTATTACTGACTATACAGCAGGGGTTGAATTATAGTGATTAGCAATCGGACTTTTACATCGATTATTGGAGCACTGTATATCGGAAACTAATTATCGTTCTATTATCGGCACTATAGAAGTTTTAAAAGATATATTCAGAACCACTGAAATGCCTATCATGCTGTGGCCTTTTTAACATCTACAAGTAGTAATACTCCAAATGCATAGAAATACAATTTTAAAGTAAAACATTAAAAATGTTTCTTCTTGGTCGTTGTTTTCAATCCCCACTCTAGACATTATTTCAGTAATCGGCTATCGAAATTCTGAGACTATTCGATACCTCAAACAATTATACTGCTACGAAATTTGAAAGAGCAGCAGGGCTAATATAACAATACATATCCCAACTTGAAAACTTATTCATCTAAGCTTTTGCGCATGTTGAAACGAACTTATCCCGTTTGGACAATGGAATTTTAAATTTAATATGTGCAAAAATGAATTTATACCTGAGTTGAGATGTGCAAATATGAATTTATACCTGAGTTGAGATGTATAGACATGAATTTATACCTGAGTTGAGATGTGTAAATATAAATTTACATTGGAGTGAGATGTGCAAATTGATATGAATTTAGACCATGCAATTTTGTACCAGCTTGGTACACAAAGCTTATAAAAATGTTAGCGATAGAATGACATAGAATTCTTTTGCTTTTAGATGAAAATGGTTTTGAAAAGCTATGCTTGCTTTTATATTCTACATACTACCATTTTGATAGCTTGAATACATTTATGTCTATAAGACTCGTAACGCTATTCTTGTCATGCTAAGATATGCTTTTATAGCTGTTTTATTATCGATTTCTGCTAGCGATCATGCTTCATGATGTTTTGAATCATTTTGCTATATTATGAATGAAATGCTGCTTATTATGTCGGGAGGCCGGGTCTGTTTTCATTTAAAGTATCTCGGGTAGTCTACACAAATAGCTTATAATAGCTTTGAATAGCTGTTTTAATTCTGAATTATTTTGATGGCTATTAGCGATCATGCTTTCATGTTGCTATTTCATATACTGTACACATATAATAAATTTGATGATATAGACTATTTGTAGTGGGGAGATTTTCTTAATTTTTTTCGGTTCGATTACACAAAATTCCGCTGTATCGCGGACGAGGCATCTCTGTTTGGTATATGCCTCATATGGCATTAATTTTGTGAAATTAAAATTAAAGCTAGGTATAGACATCTCTCTGGCTTGGGGTATCTGTTTCCCAGGACCCCTTGCTTTGACGATGTCGATGGACTTCTGATTACCCAGGGTCCATTCTCATTGCTCATCTCTTTGACATTTTCACTTGAGCTTGCAAGTCGTCAGAGTTTTAAAATTTAACATGAAGCCATGACAAGAATATGCCAAATAATAAAAAAAATTGAACTTAAACATTTGCGTTGTCTTTGATAATACAATTTATTTAAGTTAAGTTACGATTTTCATTTCAGACCAAGACGTTTCTGTCGCAAGGGTCACACCGAAATAGTAAAAGAGTACTTCATGGTTGAGTAAAGAATGTAATGAGATGCATTACAAGGTATTATTTGAAGTAGTTACATTTTTCATTTCTAACCAAGACGTTTCTGTCGCATGGGTTATACCGAAAAAGTAACAAGAGACTTCATTGTTGTGAAGAGAAAGTAACATTGAGGTTATGTTACGTGATTTTGTTTGAAGTAGTTACATTTTTCATTTCTAACCAAGACGTGTCTGTCGCAAGGGTTATACCGAAAAAGTAACAAAGGACTTCATGGTTGAATAAAGAAATTGTTTTCTTTGTAATTTGTTTGTTTGTTCGTTTGTCTTGATTTTTGGGAAGTATTGGTTTTGATTTAAGAAGAATTTTGGAAAAAATATTACTGGAGTGTGTTATCGTACATGTAATGGCCATGACATGTACAGTCTGCAAAGTGTATGAAAATGTTGTGATTTGATTATTTACTAAGAGATTTGACGAAAAAGTGATTGAATTTGAAATAATTTATTAATTTTTAGTTTTGGAAAAATTGGAATATACTTTATACATCAATATTTCTATCCACTGAATTGACAAGACGTCAGTGAAAATGTATTTTCATAAATGATTTTTATCAACCCATGATGATTCAAAATTGATTTTCAATTTTCTTTTCTGGGGCGGATGTTATATACTTGTATGTAATACGGGTTTTCTACAAATCTTTAGTCTTTATTCGTTCATCTTTCATTCTATCTTTGACTTCATGGTTTTAATTAAGACGATTATTTATCATTTTAAGGCTGATACGCTTAAGGTTACGATCTTGCTTCTACGATTTAATTACTAAGTTCTCATGGGTATCATTTTTTCAGTAATATTTTTTTCATACAGTGTTCTCGACGACCATGCACATCTGTTGACCATAACTCAGTGCTTTTATCTTGGAATGTAGAACTTACTGTCACTCTTTAACATTTATAAGTTATAATTATGTGAAACGTATTTAATGTATTCTGATTGGTTCTTGTCATGAGAGTGGGTGAAGTATGATGTTAGATGTATGAAAGTAAGTGAGAATTCTTTAGTTTTAGACCATCTTCCTAATTGTATGTTTCGAATTATTTAGGACTTAGACAAAATTATGAAATTTAATAAAATATGGAAATTTATATTATGACTTTTTAATTAGTTGATGCAGTGCAGAATAATGAACTTTGGTGGAGAAACTTTATAAACTTCAAGAACATTACAACCGCTTCCCGACCCGTAGATTTGGTGAGTACCTACATGTATAGATGTGTATAGTATAGTACAATTTAGGTGATGTAGGATAGGACAGGATAAGATAGGATAGGACAAAAATATGATCGGATAGGATAGGAGAGGAGAGGATAGGATAAGGCTATAAGGATAGTTGTCTTTATGATCCTCAGTGCTTCCCGATTCATAACTTCTTACGGGCAGATTTGGTGAGTACCTTATACAATCGATGTATATTACTAGGGTTACATGTTCTCTGCTGTTGGACAGTTAGTCCTGCCTACTTTTACTGTGATTCTGCACTAACTTGAATTATATTTTGTACCTTTTCTGATACTGAATTTGATATATTATTCGAAACTAAGGAGTATCTCCCTCATGGCATAGCTCTGTTCTTCCCTGAATCTTAGGCATATATTTCAGGTCATGTTGAGAACGCTCTTCATATATTCACTATTCAGGTTTCCTCTCTTCCGGTCTCGGGGATTACTGATGGTAGATTTTTCATATGGTGCACTACATTATTACAATAGAACGTATATTTCAATATGATAATATTACGTACATCTGCTGATGGTGCATTTAAATTATAACGATAGAACGTATATTTCAATATTATAATATTACGTACATCTGCTGATGGTACATTTGTCATATGGTGCACTAAATTAAAACGATAGAACGTATATTTCAATATTATAATATTACGTACATCTGCTGATGGTACATTTGTCATATGGTGCACTAAATTATTACAATAGAACGTATATTTCAATATGATAATGACATTTTTCACATACGCGGACTTCGCACTTCGTGTCCATGCTGCAAATTTATCTATTCTTCAATGGTGCTATTGAATTTGAAGACGTTTAACATTCGAAGGGACTGTGTCACAAAAGCAAAATGTTGGACATATTACGACGAACTTAGAATACTTTGCATGAAGAATTTATTTGCTTTCATGTGTGAAAATATATATTCAAAGCTCTCCAATGTTATTTCGTCCATTGTGTATTCAGATTTTACTTTTCTAATCGCACCAGATTTCTCTTATATGACTCCTTATAAGTGCGAAGTCCGGAGTGCAAAGTCCGCAGTACGTCAACTTGAAAAATGTCTATTACGTACATCTATCATTTCATTAAGTAAGGGATGTGGTATAGTACCAGTCGTCTTCATGAACTCGTATCTTATCACAGCTACGACCTTAGTATGCATAAATATGTAGGTAATATTTCATCTTCGCCTGTCTAGTAGTACATGTATTTCGCTTTGCAGCGTCATTAATGATAGCGCTCGCAAGATTACCTTCAGGTAGAGAAGATTCGATCTATGGTGTAATTTTATCTCAGTCCATTCGTTAAGCGAGCTCAAATTTTATATCGATCTGCTACACGGACTACGTTTTGATGGCAAGAAGTATTTCAGAGAAGCTAATCTAGCAGGTTTGATCCCCTTGCAATGTTCTACGACTGATATGAACTATGAAGAACAAATAAGTTTACTTAATTTATTCAATACGAACAAAAATAATCAGATGTACAGGATTGGACAATTTTCTTCCTACTGTCCTGTTCACTAAATCCAGAGCACCCTGTTTTGGCGATTTATTCTGTCATCTGAAGAATGTTCCTATAAATTATAGTTTCCGAGAATTGACCTCCTTTAGTCGTAACTGGAAATTAACTTCAACTTATCCTATCAGCTGCCTTCAAATCGCAGTATGAAAAATAAAATGTCTACGGGAAATTCTCATGTTAATTTCAATCCGCCTCCATATTGTTCTCCGTGTCAACAAAAGTAAACAGTGACGTCAAAGCTCCCGACGTCAAATATTTTCAGCGATTTTACTATAGAAAATCCCCGTAGACTTTTTATTTTTCGTCCTACTTCTAACTTAATTGACGTACTGCCAAAAAATGGTATTTTCTGTTACGACTAAAGGAGTACTATAAAATTTATATCTTTTTGGAAGATGCCAGTATCATATTTTAGAGGAAACCGGGAAAACAGGGTGCTCTGGAATTAGTGAACAGGACAGTAGCTGATTAATTGATGGTTGCTCTACGATGATTATAGTCAGCAGCAGATGCTCATTTTCCCTGGGCATCTGAACATGCTCCAAGACTACTCGTGTACATGATATACTTCCTTTTCGTTTATTCTGTTTACAATATTCTTGTCCAATTTTACATGGTCTTGTACATGTATATTTGTACATGTCTTATGATTTAAAAATGTCGTTACTTATGTTTGGTTTTATCCATATTTTCAAGAAATATAAGCGTCAATTGTGTATGTTTTCTTACTCTCTAAAGGGTTTAATGATAATTCATTAGAGGTTTAATGACGGATATATGTGTTATGGTAGAAATTATTATTAAATCTTTCTCAAAAAAGGGTGAATTCACATACAAGATAATCCACTATAGAAGACATAGATATTAGACTTTTTTCATCGTGACGAACTTCGTACTTCGCACTTCGAACATTAAAAATCAGCGGAGTAGCTACCATTTGCGTTTAAACTCAGGAGTCATCTACCTATTGATAAGAATACTCAATGGAATTGGTATATTGCACTTCCTGTACAACTGGGGCGGGTTTTTTTTGCAACACAATTATAAAATTAAAGTGCGAAGTGCGAAGTTCGTCACGGTGAAAAATGTCTAATAAGAAGTTCAAGTCAGGTAGGAAACTCACCATGCCATGACATCTCCGCTGCTAACCGATATCTCCTCGTTGGTGGGAACATCATACGTTATAGTCTCACCCACTGATGTAGATTCTGATAAAATTTGACAATAGACATTATATAATTTGGTTGAACAGAGGTGTTGGATAAGAAAGATTCCAGCTTAGCGATGAGAGATCAATTGCCATGTCCAAAATAATGCACACTGACCAAATGCATCAGTCAAGGGTATCTCAGTTATAGCTTTCTTTTCCTCATGAGAGAGAGGGGGGGTATGTGCCAGAAACACCATTTGTTATTTGTGTAGCTAGCGATATGGGGACGACCACTTGATTCAGAGGGGGGGGGGGGGGGTTGGCAAATTCATTTGGGTCAGATTATTTATTTTCCTGTAACTCAAAGTCAAATATTTATTTGCAGCCTCTTGCAAACATCAAAAGAGAAAAGAAAACCATCAAGACACATACATTGAAATTGAATTCTAAATGGCATTAATTATTAACTGAGTGCAAGACTTCATAGGCGCTACAATCTTTACATATGATATGAAAAAGTATCACCTGTATATTCTAAATTTAGTATTCACAGCACATGGGAAGAAGGGTATGCCAAAAAGTGTTGTTAAGTGAAGTACGAAACAGGTATTATTAGTTATACAGTGTTTTACAGGGGGGATACAGAAATATATTGGGTCGATGAAAAAAGTTGTATTGGGCGAGGCGAAGCCGAGCCCAATACAACTTTTTTCATCGACCCAATATATTTTTGTATCTCCCCTGTAAAACACTGTATAACGAATTTATCCCGCTGATGGCTTTTGGTTTGTGTATGTTAGGCCAACATATTTTAAAGCATTTTGGTGACGTCAAAAGCATAAAGCGTCTTAGTAGAAGCATGATATTAAAATAATATCCTGTTAGTAAAATAATACAACATAATATTTGGTTCTTCTAAGAAATTTTCCAGAGGCGGGATAATAGTATACGTAAGACTCAAAGCTTAAGAATATTTGCTTTTTTTGCTTGTTTAACGAAAATGCATGTGACATAATGTTATATGAAAAAATCTATGATATGAAATATCCATGAAGGTGCGAGCTAAACGAGCTCGAAAAAAAAATTGAGTGTTAGGCGAGAGAAGCGATTCGAAATTTTTTGGTCATTGAGTCACTAGTGAAGCCAGCTGAAATTTGATTCAGTGTAATTATGACGAGCGAAGCGAGCCGATTTCTTTTCTTTTTTTTTTTTAATGTGGGCAATAATAATTTTTTTTCTGCTACCAAGAATGTCAGATTATTTATTTTCAACATTTTCTAGGTCATAATATTTTTTTCCAAACGTGCCAGTCCTCCCCCCCCCCCCCCTTCAGAATTAAATGGTTGTCCCCTATCCTACAATCCTCTTGATTTAGTAATCAGGACCGGAGGAAGTCGACTTTGGATGCAATTTTTTTTTATTATTATTATTTTAAAAACACCACATACACGACGTAAACAATACAAAGACAAGTAAAATTTTTAGTATATGACACAGAACATAGATGAGTATATGTCGGCCGACCCGTAATCCTAGTGAGGCTCAGGGTTAGGGTCAGGACAAATTCTATATTGAAATTATTTCAGCGACCCTCCGAAGGGTCGCACATACCCCCTTTCTGTCTCTACCTTAAGACATGTTTGCCACATTGCAATCGTCACATGAATGATTTATTACCAACCTATGTTGTAATCGGGTATGTTGCTGCTGAATACAAGACAAAATGGCGGCAGATTCGAGGAGAGTTGGAAGTTTTTCAGAAGCAACATTCCTTATTTTGACCTTATATCTGACCAAAAATACAACATAGGCAGTGGCGGATTTAGAGGGGGGGGCCAGGGGGCCCGCCCCCCCCCCCCTTTTTCACCCAAAGTTATTGATTCAGAATACTCTTTTTATGCTTAATCTCTTTACTTTTGGGGAAATTTTCGGCTCGCTTCGCTCGCCACACTTAATTTTTCATTAGCTGTCTATTTTTTCGTCTTCACTTTGTCTTGAACTTTCTTTGTCATCGTGTTTGAACGGATTCATATGTCATAAACATATACAAAATTCAAAATTAAATTAACACTTGAATAATTACCAAATGCTTCATTTTCATGGGCCGATCTAACCAGTTTAGACAGGTGGATATATGGGGTTGCAATGCCCTAATCTTCCCAGCCTTCCCCAATTGGTCAAACAAAAATAGAGGATAGAAAGTGAGAGAGATACTGTAATCTTATGACAAAATGTCACCATCTATTCCAAAAATTTCCCGGCTCGCTCCGCTCGCCAATTTAGAATAATTTATATACATGTATGTATATATACATGTATGGATGACTGAACCAAAACAAAAAAAGAAAACTTCAAATCTTAATATTTCCCGGCTCGCTACGCTCGCCAGTATACCTATAAACTTAAGTAAACGTATCAAGAAACTCTATCTTCTAAATGCAACATGCAGTTGGAATGACCCCCCCCCCCCCAACTTATTAATTAAAATCACCAGTCTTGAGCTTCAGGTTTTGGAGGTCTTTTTTTTTTTTCGTCTTCGACCTTTTTTTTTCTTTTTTTTTTTTTTTTTGCTTGTCAGTTTTTCTTTGAACAATTTTCTTCGAGCTGAAACTTTGGGCCCCCCCTTTTCTGAAATCCTAGATCCGCCACTGATAGGTTGGTAAATAAATCCTTGTGATGTGTCAATATTTCCAATCGTGTAAGAAAGGGTGAACATGTGACTCTTTGGAGGGTCGCTGAAACCAAATGTTTTCAATATAGGATTAGTCCTTACCGAAAAAGTCATCGAAAGTCCGAATAATCATCCACGAGATGCGTCATTTTTTAACTGCATTATATTATATATATGCTCCTCGTAGCTGGGCTTACGCAAATACGCACTTGCCAGGTGCTTCCACGTCGTTAAGTGAAAAAATGTTATAATCGCTGAGCGATATAAGTCCGCTACCGGCGGCATATATTTTTAAAAGTCCTGCAACTCTGCCCATAAAGAACTTTTCGATTAAAAATGAATTTTAATTAAACTTACTGTCTGCGCAGCTCAGTTCTGAGGTTTTATCTCCTTTATTGACTCGAAAAATAGGTCAAGCATAACGAAAGTCGAACTTGCCCCGTAACTATCCAAGACTAAGCTGTATATTTTTCACCTGAATATCAAAGTCCGGAAAACTGTCGTAAATTGAATTTTGCAAGTCATCAAGGGGCATAACTCCTCGAAAAATAGGTCAAGTGTGACGAAAGTCAAACATATTCTGTAACTATCCAAGACCAAGCTGTGTATCAAATGTCGCCTGAATATCTCTATTTGTTGCAGAGAAAAGTCCGGAAAACTGTCGGAAATTGAATTTTGCAAGTCATTAAGGGGCATGACCCCTCGAAAAATAGGTCAAGCATAACGAAACTTGCTCTTTAACTATCCAAGACCAAGCTGTGTATCAAATTTCATCTGAATATCTGTATGCGTCGCAGAAATAATTCTGAAAACTGAAAATTAGACAGACGGATGGACAGACGGATGGACAGACGGACAGACCGAGAGGAAACTAAGAGTTCCCTTCGGCGTTGTCGATAAGGGACTAATAAAAAGTCAAAGACAATCAAGAAATTAAGGCTTAGATAGAAAGGGGGAATGTGCGAACCTTCGGAGGGTCGCTTAAATTGTCCTGTCCCTAACCGAGCCCCCAACTGTCCAAATAATCACCAAAGGCTCATTTTGGGAAGGTTCTTCGGACTAGTCAGTAGAGAATGCTTACTTTTTCTGGGCACGTGATCTTACTTCAAGTTTTGGGGGACTTCCGATTTATATTGGGATTGTTTCGTTTATTTTGAAAATTGTTCCATTTTCCGTTTTTTGCCCGGTTTTATATGAATTTAGGTTTAAGATTTCCTGAAAAGCAATTTTGGTTTTTATTGTCATATGGTTTTACTCATATATTTTGTAATTACTACATATATTTGATAGAAAATAAAATGACATTTTCATATTGTAAATTTTTAGATAGATTATTTCATTATTATTCATATCTTAAATACATGTACTTGCCATTATTGTAATTCTGTCCAACAAGTTCCCACGTGGAACCCGTGTTACGCCATACTTGAAGATAAATATCCCCCACGTTTCCCACTCTGAACCGCCATTGATCTATTCTGCCACAGCAACTAAAAGTGTACTCATTATCGTCGGCTAATAATAGAAGAGCAAGTCCTGAAAAATAAAAATTATGATCGCTGAGCGATATAAGTCCCCTATCGGCATAGATTTATGTCCTGTCATTCTGCCCAGAACTCATCAATTTAACATGAATTTGAACTAACTGTCTGTGCAGCTCACATCAGAAATACGAAAACTGAGGATATATCTCCAGTTTAACTTGCTCTGTACCTATCCAAGACTAAGCTGTGTATCAAATTTACCTGAATAACTCCATTTGTTGCAATGAAAAGTCCGGAAAATTGACAAAATCTGAATTTTGCAAGTCATCAAGGGGCATAACTCCTCGAAAAATTGGTCAAGTGTGACTAAAGTCGAATTTGCTCTTTAACAAGCCAAGACTAAACTGTGATTCAAATTTCACCTGAATATCTCTATTTGTTACAGGAAAATATCCAGAAAACTGTCGAAAACTGAATTTTGCAAGTCATCAAGGGGCATAACTCCTCCGAAAATAGGTAAAGCGTGACGAAAGTCAAAATTGCTCTGTAACTATCCAAGATTAAGACGTGCGTCAAATTTCACCTGAATATCTGTTTGCGCTGCAGAAAAAAAGTCCGGAAAATTGAAAATTGGACAGACGGACTAACGGACGGACGGACGGACGGACATACTGAGAGGAAACTAAGATTCCCCTTCGGCGATGCCGGTAGGGGACAAAAACAAGTAAAATAGAGGCGAAGCATAGCGATACTTAAGGCCCCTTCACACATGGACGAATGCCCTCCTACGTCAACTTGCGCAAACTGGCGAATAAGGGTTTTGCAAAATTCGTTTCCGTTTGCATATCAACGTTATACTTCGTTCTCGACTTCCACGAATTCGTTTGTGAGCGTCTTGATTCGTTCCGGTTAGATCTGTTCGTCGTTAATTTTTGAACATGTTCAAAAATTCTCAGCGAATAAAATTTTTGTCCATCATTCGTAAGTATTCGTTACAATGCGTAAATCATTCGGTATGCATTCGTTATATGTTCGTCGACGTTCGCAAGGGACTAGAATGTGACCTAATGTTTTGCATATTACATAACGTATTTGCATTCCAGGCGACTGAAAGCGCACCTTTGCGATATTTAACTTATTGGTGCGACATTAACGAATAGCGACAATGCGTAAATAATTCAATCGGAATTACATTGCGAATAAAAACGAATTATTGAGATCGGTTGACGATACGAAACGAACAGCAAGCGTTTTACTAATAATCAATACGAAGGGTTACCACTGCATACGAATAGCAACGAAAACTTTCGATGGCTTTTTAAAACATCTTACAAATATATTTATTTTTTATTATTAAAAGGGAATTATTCTGGAAATTACTTGTTCAAAATGGAAGATACACAACGTCTGGTTCTTCAGTGCACGACTGCAGTAGCCCATTAGGAAGTGCTACGGCAACAACTTAACATCTATCAGTATTATATCAGATGCCGTATCAGATGGAGAAGAAAAGCCAGTGCAGGTCGTATCTTGAGAAGACCATGGCTGCATCACGACATGTCACGCGCAATAATGGAATTTATTATCAACTCATGGTTGAGCTCAGGAGAGAAAATCCTATAACCTTCAAGAAAGTGGACTTTTTGGCAGCATATCACTGCTTCTGAATCAAAAAATAAATAAATAAAAAAAAATAACATAGAATTGATAAAGAAAAGTATACTTCAAAAACAATTTAATCTTTATAAACTTCTGTTTTCTGAGTGGTCTTGACCTTTAAGAGATTAATAATAATTTCATGTGTTTGTTAATTTATTTGTCATATTAATAACCTGAAATGACAAGTTCATATCTATAACCTTGACCTTTAAATCCTTAAATTACCTTGCAAGCAAAACATTTTGTGAAGTCTTTCATATCCTATCTTATATTTGGTTAAAAAATGACCTTGATCTTAGAGAAATTGCCCATTATACTGACTGCTCACAATCAAAAACAATTTGTCGATATATGATGATAATATGAACAGGCTATACATAAGAAGTTGAGTGTAATCCCCGCTTGATAATAATTATAACTCTTATATAATTATAGAACACATAGATGTATTTTTCTAACATTGTATATATTTTTTTCATATCATTTGGGCAAGAAATACATTTTGAAGAAAGTTTGAAATATTTTATGAAGTAGATGCTCTAATTTAGCTATAAAGTGACCTTGACTTCTGAACGACATTAAGTGACCTTTGACCCAAAGTGGCGCTATCCAAATGAACAAACGTCTGAAAACAATCAAATTCTGTATACATATTAGATAACAATATACATGTATGAGCTCAGACGGACAGATAGAGAGGTGTACTAAATGATGGACTCAAAGACCAGCTTTTTCGGTGATCATAAAATCATCAATAATTTGCTTTCAACAAATAGTTCATGAAATTTATTTTCACGTTTAGTTTATATTACAAAAACAGCCACATAGTTCTTACGGATAAGGACTACTAGGCCGATTTTCTGGCTGCTCCCTTCCTGATCCTCTGAACGTTCTTTTCCATTTTCCTCTTGGCATAATTGTACTAACGTCTGCTAGTCGACAGGAAATGTCATGTCTGTTTAATGCAGGTGCGGCCAGCTTCGGAAGAGTTCGTATCAATGCGCAACGCTGCGTAAACTTTCGCATATTTACGCTCCTAATCGCAAGTGAAAAAAAAACAAATACACAATGCTCATTCTAACGTATCATAGCGCGAAGTCGTAACAATTCGTAGTGCTTCGTTTCTTATTCGCAATAAGCAGTTCCATTGCGTTTGCATTTCGTCATGATCATATTTTTCTAACACCGTTTTCGTTCAAAATTCGTCAAGTTTGACTTTTACTCATTCGCAAGGCTTCGTTCTATGGATTCGTCTATATGTGAAGGGGCCTTAAAGCCCCCTTCACATATAGACGAATCCATAGAACGAAGCCTAGCGAATGAGTAAAATTTGTCAAACTTGACGAATTTTGAACGAAAACGGTCTTCAAAAATATGATCATAACGAAATGCAAACGCATTGGAACTGCTTATTGCGAATAAGAAACGAAGCACTACGAATTGTTACGACTTCGCGCTATGATACGTTAGAATGAGCATTGTGTATTTGTTTTTTCTCTTGCGATTAGGAGCGTAAATATGCGAAAGTTTACGCAGCGTTGCGCATTGATACGAACTCTTCCGAAGCTAGCCGCGACATTTCCTGTAGACTAGCAGACGTTAGTACAATTATGCCAAGAGGAAAGGGGAAAGGTACGTGTAGAGGATCGGGAAAAGTGGGGGGGCACAACCATGTTTGTGCCCCCCACTTTTCAATCACAAAATTTTATGATGCATTAACATTGTTTAAAATAGCAACATTTTGTACCATAAATCTATAATTTTTCTGTCAATTTTCAAAATTTTCCTTTGGCTCGCTACCGCTCTCTAGTTCTTTATAGACTTTCTGAATAATTTAGCTATTCTGATCCATCCTTTATACATATTACTTTATTAATGTAGACATTTAACTCAAACTATTTAGAATATCATTACATGTACTGGTTAACGATAGAGGGTATACATAGAAAGTATTTTCTGATAAGTCAATATTTTGCTTATACATGTATCGCTTATTCATGTACTTAAAATTTAGAATTGCACCATAAATGTTAAAATGTGTGCATACAGAACATGAAACCCCCATATTATGTTTTATTTAAACAACTCTTCTATCCTCTCCCCCCTCCCTTCCCCCCCCCCCCCCCCCCCCCCCTTTTTTTTTTTTTTTTTTTTTTTTTTTTTTGCTTGTTAGAAATTTTGGGATGTTGTGCCTCTCCACTTTTTCAGGCAGAGCTACGCCGTTGCTAGTAGTCCGTAAGAACTATGTGGCTGTTTTTGTAATATACATTAAACGTGAAAATAAACTCCATGAACTATTTGTTGTAAGCAAATAATTATCATTGATGTTTTTATTATCACCGAAAAAAGCTGGTCTTTGAGTCCATGATTTAGTCCACCTCTCTATCTGTCCGTCTGAGCTCATACACGTACATCCCTATATAATATAATTATACATCAGAATTTGAATTTTTTTCAGAAGTTTGTTCATTTGGATAACGCCACTTTGGGTCAAAGGACACTTAATGTCGTTCAGAAGTCAATGTCACTTTACAGCTAAATTATAGCATTTACTGCATAAAATATTTCAGACATTCATTAAAATGTATTTCTTGCCCAAATGATATGAAAGAATACATGTATATACAACGTTAGAAAGATACATACATGTGTTCTATACATGTAATTATATAAGAGTTATAATTATTATCAAGAGGGGATCACATTCAACTTCTTATGTATAGGCTGTTCATATTATCATCATACATCGACAAATTGTTTTTGATTGTGAGCTTTTGGACATGCCACTTAAATGGACAATTTCTTAAAGATCAAGTGTTAAACGTCTTTAAATTCGATAGCATCATTTAAAACCAGATGAATTTGCAGCATGTACCAGACATGCACGTTTCGGATTCTTAACCCTTGTCAGTGATCCTCAGTCTAAACAATGTAATATGACCAAAAAGTGTGAAAATAATTAAGTCCAAAACTGTACCGAAAGACGTAGCAGAATGGGTGGGATATGATGCTACAGGACCCGCGTTTTAGAAATTTCAAAAAAAAAATTGTATCAGAAAATTTCAAATGCGTTGAAGAGACAGACCAAGGTCATTTGTTAACTAATGATACAATGTAATATAGGATATGAAAATACTAATTCAGCAGACTTCACAAAATGTTTTGCATGATCTGAGCTTTCCCTCAAAGGTATTCAAGGTAATTATAGGACTAAAGGTCAAGGTTATAGATATGGACTTGTCGTTTCAGGTTATTAATATGAAAAATAAATTAAGAAATACATGAAATTCTTATTAATCTCTTTTAGGTCAAGGTCACTCAGAAAACAGAAGTTCATGAAGATTGAATTGTTTTGGGAGTATAGTTTTCTTTATCAATTTTAATTTTTTTTTTATTTTTTTTTTTGGGGGGGGGGGGGGGGGGGGGGGTCAGAAGCAGTGATATGCAGCCAAATAGTCTAATTTCTTGAAGGTTCTAGGATTGTCTCTCCTGAGTTCAACCATGAGTTGATCATAAATTCCAAAAAGGCGCCACATGTCGTGATGCAGCAATGGTCTTCTTCTCTTCTTCATCTGATACGGCATCTGATATACTGATAGGTGTTGAGTTGTTGCCGTAGCACTTCCTAGGGCTATTGCAGTCGTACACTGAAGAACCAGACGTTGTGTATCTTCCTTTGAACAAATAATTTCCAGAATAATTCCCTTTTCAATAAAAATAAATATATTTGTAAGATGTTTCAAAAAGCCATCGAAAGTTTTCGTTGCTATTCGTATGCAGTGGTAACCCTTCGTAATGATTATTACTAAAACGTTTGCTGTTCGTTTCGTGTATCGTCAACCTATCGCAATAATTCGTTTTTATTCGCCATTTAATTCCGATTGAATTATTTACGCATCGTTGCTATTCGTTACAAGGTCGCATCAATAAGTACAATATCGCAAAGGTGCGCTTTCAGTCGCCTGGAATGCAAATACGTTGTGTAATATGCAAAACAGTAGGTCACATTCTAGTCCCTTGCGAACGTCGACGAACATATAACGAATGCATACCGAATGATTAACGCATTATAACGAATACTTACGAATGATGGACGAAAATTTTATTCGCTGAGAAATTTTGAACATGTTCAAAAATTAACGACGAACAGAACTAAGCGGAACGAATCAAGACGCACACAAACGAAGCCGCGCGAAGTCTACAACGAAGTATAACGTTGATATGCAAACGGAAACGAATTTTGCAAAAACCTTATTCGCCAGTTTGCGCAAGTTGACGTCGGAGGGCTTTCGTCCATATGTGAAGGGGCCTTAAAGGGATCACTTTGTCCGTTGTCCATCTCAACTTTTTGAAGATTGGTAAGTGATAGGGCTTTGATATTTCACATGTGAATTCCTTGTGACAAGACATTTCTACACATACCATATTTTTGACCTAGTGACATTGACCTAGATATTGACCTACTTAAAAAAAAAAGATTGGCTACATCTTTTGATTGGTAAGTGATAGCGCTTTGATATTTCACATGCATATTCCTTGTGACAAGACCTTTCCACACATACTATAATTTTTGACCTAGTGACCTTGACCTAAATAATTGACCTACTTTAAAAAAATAAGATTGGCTATATATTTTGATTGGGAAGTGATAGGGCTTTGATATTTCACATGTGTATGGCAAATATTGATAATGACCATATATTTCACATGTGCTTTCCTTGTGACAAGACCTTTCTACACATACCATAATTTTTTACCTAGTGACCTTGACCTAGATATTTGACCTACTTTTCCAAAAAATTAAGGTTGGCTATATCTTTTGATTGGTAAGTGATAGGGCTTTGATATTTCACATGTGTGTTCTTTGTGACAAGACCTTTCTACAAATACCATAAAGTTTGACATAGTGACCTTGACCTAGATATTTTACCTACTTTTAAAAAAAATTCAGATTGTCTGAATCTTTTGATTGGTAAGTGATATCGCTTTAACATTTCACACGTGTATTTCTTATGATGAGTCTTTTTTTTTTTTTTTTTTTTTTTTTTTTTTTTTGACCTTGTGACCTTGACCAAGATGAGTGACCTTCTTTCATTATGTAAAAAGAAAACTTATTCAAATGTCGACATACATGCTCTAACTAGTATTTCGGGTGTTGAGATAATCTGTAGAGAAGGTAGTTCCAGCGTATCCAGTGGCGGATTCAAAGGGGATGTCGTAGGGGGCAAATCATGGGTAAAACGGTCATTTCCCATCTAAAAAGAGTAAATATCAACTACCTGTTGGTTAATATAATTGTCAAATTTCAATTTTTTAATCAATTACAGTCATTAAAATGGGTCCTAAAAGACTATAAAGCATGAGCTTACGGGGGACTCCCCCCGGTCTCTCTACCAGGGCTCTACCTTGGATCCGCTGGGGCCTTAGCGGTCCCCAGACCCTTTGCCAATTTTTACGCCCCCTCTAACTCAAAAGTTGGATCCGCCACTGATATCTTAAATAGAATTCCCATTTCTGTTGAAAAAGATATAAACATTTCTGTTGAAAAAGATATTTGAGCAACAGAATTTCGAGCAAATATAAATATTTAAGAAATAAGCACGAACTTTAAAATATAATAATAAAATTTGAAAAATCTACCCGGTGTACTGTCTACGCCGTCGTTATATTGATGGACATTTGTTTCTCCAAAATATCCCAACGTTTTTATTGCTGCTAGTACCACAATTGGAAGCTACAATGCCAAAATCGTGAATGTCATTATTTTCTTCAGAAAAATATAAAATCATATGAATATCATTGATAAAAATTAATAATCATCATTTATATACGGTATAAGCTAAAATGCAGAAATTGTGAATGTCATCATTTTCTTCAAAAAAATATGAAATCATGAATATTATTTATAAAATTAATCATTATCATTTATATACGGTATAAGCCACAATGCCAAAATCGTGAATGTCATTATTTTCTTAAGAAAAAAATAGAAAATCAATTGAATATTACACATAAAAAAATCCATCATCATCATATACATATAAGCTACATGTACAATGCCAAAATTGTGAATGTTATCATTTCTTTCAGCAAAAAAATAGAAAACCACATGAATATTACACATAAAAAATTCATCATCATTAATACATAAGCTACATGTACAATGCCAAAATCGTGAATGTCATTATTTTCTCCAGAAAAAACAGAAAACCATTTGAATAATACTTATAAAAAATTCATCATCATCATTTACATATAAGCTACAATGCCAAGATCGTGAATGTCATAATGATTATTTTCTTCAGAAAAAATAGAAAATCATTTGAATATTACCTAGAAAAAATTTATCATCATCATTTACATAGGCTGCCAAAATCGTCATTTTCTTCAGAAAAAAATAGGAAATCATATGAATATTACCCATCAATTATCATAATCATTATTTATCATGTTTATATGCTTTATGAAATTTTGTGGCACGTAAAGTTTAGAATGAAGAATTCAACATCAATGCCCAGTTGCACAAAATTTTAGGAATTTTTTTGTAATTTTCGTCAGTAAATAAAAGGTTCAAATGTTTTCATATTTAGATTGTTTTATGTTTTCTAATATCATTTCTACATGCTTAATATAAATTCAGATACAAAACAAATAGCGAATTTCAGTATTTAAGAACTAAAGTACTGACATGCAGATCAAAAGTTACGAAAAATCCTTAAAAACAATCGTAAGCATTCATTGTCGTTATCGGTCTTTCCCAGGATGAGAAATAATTCCAATTTTATCATCTTTCACAGCATGTACATGTATGTATGTGTTTCTATTTTCTTTATAGATTTCTATGAATTTTGATACTCAATGTTAAGTTTTGTCGATAAAAATTTCAGCAACATTTATCCTCTATATTATAATTATAATATGAATTTATCAAATCGCGGAACGAGTATATCCCGTTTTAATCAGATCGGACTGTTTACAAAACAAAAACAACAACAACAAAAATAATATTTTGCAGTTTTCTCATCTTTGTACCTACCGTATATCAGAAATCTTGTGAATATTAAGCCATGACAATATATATAAATTAAAGAATATGACTTCTTCATTGCGTCTGTCCCTGTAAAATATCCAGATCTAAGCACCCAAAAACTTAACCGAATCACTCTTTCTTTATATTATTTTGTTATAAGGATTTTCATACAAGGATTTTTTTTCGAAGTTAGTTCGAATTCAGGGGAAATGTCACGTATTAACTTTACCTTTAACATTCAGGCGTGGCTCCGAGGTAGGCATAAGGGGACATTTCTTTTTTTTGTGTGTAAAGTATGATAGAACTTCGCTTATTTTAAAGGAATGTCTTCTTTCCTTTCTCTTCCTCTCTTTGCTTCTTTATCTATCAAACTATTTGTCTGCTTGTTTCTTTTAATAAGAGGATATTCAAAATCATGATTATATTTCTAGAGCCCCCCCCCCCCCCCCCCCCCCCCCCCCCCGGTCCACTTTTTTTTTTTTTTTTTTTTTTTTTTTTTTTTTTTTTTTTTTTTTTGTTCTTTTTTTTTTTACTGCCGATTCTTTTCCATATTTAAAACAATAATTTGACATTTAATTAAATCTGTCTTTTTTTTTCTCTTTAGATTTTCTATAAATGATTTATAGATCATCGTAATAAATTGCAGGATTCCTAAATCCGCACCTGCATAGCGTCTCATATTCTGGACTTGTAGACTAAGTATAAATATGGCGGTTATGCAATTATAAAAAGATGCATAACATGAAAGCAACTACTAACAAAAGGTATTATATTCACTCATTGATGTTTGTGATGTTTGACCACTTTTTCATTTTCCCGATTTCCATAGAAAAAAAACGTGATTTAAACCTCAACTAAATAAAGAAAAAGAATTAACCGTATTATATCCTTTGATTTGTCCATGTGAAAAGCACACGAAGACGGGTGAAAAAATAAGGCCAATGATCACAAATACAATAATAAGCATTGATTGGACGCATTTTATTCGGGTGAATCGTACGGGTCGTTGATTTTATATTGAAGCAAATACAAAATGTACCAATTACGAAACTTTATATCTACGCAGTACAGTTGTATTATAGTACAAAACATTCATAAAAAGAAAATCACTCCTATAGCTTATCCTTGTCACATTCTATTAGAAGGACTATATATATATTGGTGAACCGAAAATACTTCAAGTGTAATTTATTTATTTGTTTATTCATTTATCTACTCATTCATTCATTCATTCATTCATTTTCTTGGTTTTTATGCTCTCCGAAAAATTTCGGGGTAGCATGTAGTCGCCGTCGTGTCCGTTTGTCTGTCTGTCCGTGCGTACATGTGTCCGTCCGTCCGTCATAGCTCATACCTCCTAAACCCTACGTTAGAATGTGATCATATTTGACACAAATGTTCATTAGGATAAATCCTTTGGGACAAAGGTCACTTCAAGTCAATCGTCAAAGGTCAAGGTCAATTCCAGGCTAAAAATAGCTTTTTCTGCAATAAAAAAATTAATTAAAAATCAGTATTTTGTTCAAAATTTGAAATGGTAAGAAATTTTTGCACAATGATAGAATAATGCATATTCTTTTACATATGTTACGGGTTTTAAGATTTTTTTATTGCGTTGATGAAAGATTGTGTGCCGTAAGGGGTTGTTAAACATAACTCCAGTCCAGGTAAATGTTTATACAGTGTATATATACTATATATATAGGATGCTTATGAGAATGTCATCATAGAACCCTCAGTCTTTTATAAGGGCCAGGACCAAGGTCAATCATCAAGGGTCAAGGTCATTTCCAAGCTAAAAATAGTTTGGATTTTTTTTAAATTTCTTTTGCAATGAAATTTTTTTTCAATTCGTAAAAAAATCAGGGTTTTAAAATTCATAAAAAAAGTAATCAGTGCTTTGTCAAAACGGTCTGAAATTTTTAATAATGATTGAAACATGTGTAATCTTTTAAATAAGGTACGATTTTTTTTATTGCATTGAAGCGAAAATTGTGTGCCAAAGGGGGGGAGGGGGTAGGGGTTACAAATATATATACAATGCGTATTGTAGGCTATTTTTGAGAATGTCATCATATATTCCACAACTGTTTATTGGAAAGACCCTTCAAGACAAAGGTCACTTAAGGAAATTCATTACGGTCAAGGTCATACCTGTTTGAATTTTCTTTTTTTTTGGGGGGGGGGGGGGGGGGAGATTGATGAGAAATTGTGTACCAAAAAGGGTGGGATTACACATTACTTCATGCATGGGGATAATTTGTTCAGACTTCACAAACTGTTTTGCATGGTGCAGGCTTTCAGACAAAGGTCTTCAAGGTCGTGTTAGGGTTAAATATCAAGGTAATTCATTATCATTTCTGAAAGGTCAAAGACACTCAGAATAGTCTAAGGAACTATTTATAAAAAAAAACTTGAAAGTAATTAACTTGATTGGGAACCGTGCGGCAAGATATGATATGATAAATTGTTATCAATATGACATAATTTATTCCGGTAAAACCGAGTCAAAGGGCAAAATATCATGAGCATAGCAAAAATAAAACATAACAGAATGAAATTGAAAATAAAAGAAACATCCAGCAACACAGAAAGATAGAAGATACGGAAAGTAAACCGACACGTCTTGGCCGGAAACCAAGTCTCCGTTGTCAATTTTCTTATATTTTTATCAGAGGATATTCGCAGCGAAAGACGCGACGTGAGTGCACGAATGTCGCTATTTGCAATGGCGTAAGGTCCCCTATGCAAAAAAATAGATTTATCGGTTATAATACAATACTGAGGGGACCTTACGCCATTGACTTTCGTGTTGACCATAGTAAAGAGGGAACCTTACGACATTGAATTTAATAAAAAGGGATCCTTACGCTTTTGACTTTTCATAATTGGAGGAGGGGGCGACAGAACTGGGCGAAGAATATCAGAAAGGGATGAGGGGGGGGGGGGGGAGGAAAGGGGCGGAAAAGGGAGAAAAGGGTGGGAGGTGGGAGGAGGAGAGGAGGGGACCTTACGCCATTGACTTTCTACATGGACCATAATAATGAGGGGAACCTTACGTCATTGACTTTCTATATGGACCATAATAAAGAGGGGACCTTACGCCATTGACTTTCTTTATGGAACATAATAAAGAGGGGACCTTACGCCATTGACTTTCTCTATGTATTATAATACAGAGGGGACCTTACGCCATTGACTTTCTATATGGACCATTATAAAGAGGGGACCTTAAACCATTGACTTTCTACATGGACCATAATAAAGAGGGGACCTTACGCCATTGACTTTCTCTATGTGTATTATAATACAGAGGGGACCTTACGCCATTGACTTTCTATATGGACCATAATAAAGAGGGGACCATACGCCATTGACTTTCTCTATGTACATGTATTATAATACAGAGGGGACCTTACGCCATTGACATTCTATATTCATTATAATACAGAGGGGACCTTACACCATTGACTTTCTACATGGACCATAATAAAGAGGGGACCTTACGCCATTGACTTTCTCTATGTACTATAATACAGAGGGGACCTTACGCCATTGACTTTCTATATGGACCATAATAAAGAGGGGACCTTACACCATTGACTTTCTCTATGAATTATAACACAGAGGGGACCTTACGCCATTGACTTTCTATATGGACCATAATAAAGAGGGGACCTTAAACCATTGACTTTCTACATGGACCATAACAAAGAGGGGACCTTACGCCATTGACTTTCTCTATGTGTATTATAATACAGAGGGGACCTTACGCCATTGACTTTCTATATGGACCATAATAAAGAGGGGACCATACGCCATTGACTTTCTCTATGTACATGTATTATAATACAGAGGGGACCTTACGCCATTGACATTCTATATTGATTATAATACAGAGGGGACCTTACGCCATTGACTTTCTACATGGACCATAATAAAGAGGGGACCTTACGCCATTGACTTTCTCTATGTACTATAATACAGAGGGGACCTTACGCCATTGACTTTCTGTATGGACCATAATAAAGAGGGGACCTTACACCATTGACTTTCTCTATGTATTATAATACAGAGGGGACCTTACGCCATTGACTTTCTATATGGACCATAATAAAGAGGGGACCTTACGCCATTGACTTTCTCTATGTATTATAATACAGAGGGGACCTTACGCCATTGACATTCTATATGGCTTATAATACAGGAGGGGACCTTACGCCATTGACTTTCTGTATGGATTATAATACAGAGGGGACCTTACGCCATTGACTTTCTATATGGATTATAATACAGAGGGGACCTTACACCATTGACTTTCTACATGGACCATAATAAAGAGGGGACCTTACGCCATTGACTTTCTCTATGTATTATAATACAGAGGGGACCTTACGCCATTGACTTACTATATGGACCATAATAAAGAGGGGACCTTACGCCATTGACTTTCTCTATGTATTATAATACAGAGGGGACCTTACGCCATTGACTTTCTATATGGATTACAATACAGAGGGGACCTTACACCATTGACTTTCTACATGGACCATAATAAAGAGGGTAACTTACGCCATTGACTTTCTCTATGTATTATAATACAGAGGGGACCTTACGCCATTGACTTTCTATATGGACCATAATAAAGAGGGGACCTTACGCCATTGACTTTCTCTATGTATTATAATACAGAGGGGACCTTACGCCATTGACTTTCTATATGGACCATAATAAAGAGGGGACCTTACGCCATTGACTTTCTCTATGTATTATAATACAGAGGGGACCTTACGCCATTGACATTCTATATGGATTATAATACAGAGGAGACCTTACGCCATTGACTTTCTACATGGACCATAATAAAGAGGGGACCTTACGCCATTGACTTTCTCTATGTGTATTATAATACAGAGGGGACCTTACGCCATTGACTTTCTATATGGACCATAATAAAGAGGGGACCATACGCCATTGACTTTCTCTATGTATTATAATACAGAGGGGACCTTACGCCATTGACTGTCTATATGGACTATAATATAGAGGGGACCTTACGCCATTGACTTTCTCTATGTATTATAATACAGAGGGGACCTTACGCCATTGACATTCTATATGGATTATAATACAGAGGGGACCTTACGCCATTGACTTTCTATATGGACCATAATAAAGAGGGGACCTTACGCCATTGACTTTCTCTATGTATTATAATACAGAGGGGACCTTACGCCATTGACTTTCTATATGGACCATAATAAAGAGGGGACCTTACGCCATTGACTTTCTCTATGTATTATAATACAGAGGGGACCTTACGCCATTGACTGTCTATATGGACCATAATAAAGAGGGGACCTTACGCCATTGACTTTCTCTATGTATTATAATACAGAGGGGACCTTACGCCATTGACATTCTATATGGATTATAATACAGAGGGGACCTTACGCCATTGACTTTCTACATGGACCATAATAAAGAGGAGACCTTACGCCATTGACTTTCTCTATGTATTATAATACAGAGGGGACCTTACGCCATTGACTTTCTATATGGACCATTATAAAGAGGGGACCTTACACCATTGACTTTCTCTATGTATTATAATACAGAGGGGACCTTACGCTATTGACTTTCTATATGGACCATAATAAAGAGGGGACCTTACGCCATTGACATTTATCTATGTATTATAATACAGAGGGGACCTTTCGCCATTGACATTCTATATGGCTTATAATAAGGAGGGGACCTTACGCCATTGACTTTCTGTATGGATTATAATACAGAGGGGACCTTACGCCATTGACTTTCTCTATGTATTATAATACAGAGGGGACCTTACACCATTGACTTTCTACATGGACCATAATAAAAAGGGTACCTTACGCCATTGACTTTCTACATGGACCATAATAAAGAGGGGACCTAACGCCATTAACTTTCTCTATGTATTATAACACAGAGGGGACCTTACGTCATTGACTTTCTATATGGACCATAATAAAGAGGGGACCTTCAACCATTGACTTTCTACATGGACCATAATAAAGAGGGGACCTTACGCCATTGACTTTCTCTATGTATTATAATACAGAGGGGACCTTACGCCATTGACTTTCTACATGGACCATCATAAAGAGGGGACCTTACGCCATTGACTTTCTCTATGTATTATAACACAGAGGGGACCTTACGTCATTGACTTTCTATATGGACCATAATAAAGAGGGGACCTTAAACCATTGACTTTCTACATGGACCATAATAAAGAGGGGACCTTACGCCATTGACTTTCTCTATGTATTATAATACAGAGGGGACCTTACGCCATTGACTTTCTATATGTACCATAATAAAGAGGGGACCTTACGCCATTGACTTTCTCTATTTATTATAATACAGCGGTGACCTTACGCCATTGACTTTCTATATGGACCATAATAAAGAGGGGACCTTACGCCATTGACTTTCTCTATGTATTATAGTATAGAGGGGACCTTACGCCATTGACATTCTATACGGATTATAATACAGAGGGGACCTTACGCCATTGACTTTCTACATGGACCATAATAAAGAGGGGTCCTTACGCCATTGACTTTCTCTATGTATTATAATACAGAGGGGACCTTACGCCATTGACTTTCTATATGGACCATTATAAAGAGGGGACCTTACACCATTGACTTTCTCTATGTATTATAATACAGAGGGGACCTTACGCTATTGACTTTCTATATGGACCATAATAAAGAGGGGACCTTACGCCATTGACATTTATCTATGTATTATAATACAGAGGGGACCTTTCGCCATTGACATTCTATATGGCTTATAATACAGAGGGGACCTTACGCCATTGACTTTCTGTATGGATTATAATACAGAGGGGACCTTACGCCATTGACTTTCTCTATGTATTATAATACAGAGGGGACCTTACACCATTGATTTTCTACATGGACCATAATAAAAAGGGTACCTTACGCCATTGACTTTCTACATGGACCATAATAAAGAGGGGACCTTACGCCATTAACTTTCTCTATGTATTATAACACAGAGGGGACCTTACGTCATTGACTTTCTATATGGACCATAATAAAGAGGGGACCTTCAACCATTGACTTTCTACATGGACCATAATAAAGAGGGGACCTTACGCCATTGACTTTCTCTATGTATTATAATACAGAGGGGACCTTACGCCATTGACTTTCTACATGGACCATCATAAAGAGGGGACCTTACGCCATTGACTTTCTCTATGTATTATAACACAGAGGGGACCTTACGTCATTGACTTTCTATATGGACCATAATAAAGAGGGGACCTTAAACCATTGACTTTCTACATGGACCATAATAAAGAGGGGACCTTACGCCATTGACTTTCTCTATGTATTATAATACAGAGGGGACCTTATGCCATTGACTTTCTATATGTACCATAATAAAGAGGGGACCTTACGCCATTGACTTTCTCTATTTATTATAATACAGCGGTGACCTTACGCCATTGACTTTCTATATGGACCATAATAAAGAGGGGACCTTACGCCATTGACTTTCTCTATGTATTATAGTATAGAGGGGACCTTACGCCATTGACATTCTATACGGATTATAATACAGAGGGGACCTTACGCCATTGACTTTCTACATGGACCATAATAAAGAGGGGACCTTACGCCATTGACTTTCTCTATGTATTATAATACAGAGGGGACCTTTCGCCATTGACATTCTATATGGCTTATAATACAGAGGGGACCTTACGCCATTGACTTTCTCTATGTATTATAATACAGAGGGGACCTTACACCATTGACTTTCTACATGGACCATAATAAAAAGGGTACCTTACGCCATTGACTTTCTACATGGACCATAATAAAGAGGGGACCTTACGCCATTAACTTTCTCTATGTATTATAACACAGAGGGGACCTTACGTCATTGACTTTCTATATGGACCATAATAAAGAGGGGACCTTCAACCATTGACTTTCTACATGGACCATAATAAAGAGGGGACCTTACGCCATTGACTTTCTCTATGTATTATAATACAGAGGGGACCTTACGCCATTGACTTTCTACATGGACCATCATAAAAAGGGGACCTTACGCCATTGACTTTCTCTATGTATTATAACACAGAGGGGACCTTACGTCATTGACTTTCTATATGGACCATAATAAAGAGGGGACCTTAAACCATTGACTTTCTACATGGACCATAATAAAGAGGGGACCTTACGCCATTGACTTTCTCTATGTATTATAATACAGAGGGGACCTTACGCCATTGACTTTCTATATGTACCATAATAAAGAGGGGACCTTACGCCATTGACTTTCTCTATTTATTATAATACAGCGGTGACCTTACACCATTGACTTTCTATATGGACCATAATAAAGAGGGGACCTTACGCCATTGACTTTCTCTATGTATTATAGTATAGAGGGGACCTTACGCCATTGACATTCTATACGGATTATAATACAGAGGGGACCTTACGCCATTGACTTTCTATATGGACCATAATAAAGAGGGGACCTTACGCCATTGACTTTCTCTATGTATTATAATACAGAGGGGACCTTACGCCATTCACTTTCTATATGGACCATAATAAAGAGGGGACCTTACGCCATTGACTTTCTCTATGTATTATAATACAGATTGGACCTTACGCCATTGACTTTCTATATGGACCATAATAAAGAGGGAACCATACGCCATTGACTTTCTCTATGTATTATAATACAGAGGGGACCTTACGCCATTGACTTTCTATATGGACCATAATAAAGAGGGGACCTTAAACCATTGACTATCTACATGGACCATAATAAAGAGGGGACCTTACGCCATTGACTTTCTCTATGTGTATTATAATACAGAGGGGACCTTAGGCCATTGACTTTCTATATGGACCATAATAAAGAGGGGACCATACGCCATTGACTTTCTCTATGTACATGTATTATAATACAGAGGGGACCTTACGCCATTGACATTCTATATTGATTATAATACAGAGGGGACCTTACGCCATTGACTTTCTACATGGACCATAATAAAGAGGGGACCTTACGCCATTGACTTTCTCTATGTACTATAATACAGAACGGACCTTACGCCATTGACTTTCTATATGGACCATAATAAAGAGGGGACCTTACACCATTGACTTTCTCTATGTATTATAATACAGAGGGGACCTTACGCCATTGACTTTCTATATGGACCATAATAAAGAGGGGATCTTAAACCATTGACTTTCTACATGGACCATAATAAAGAGGGGACCTTACGCCATTGACTTTCTCTATGTATTATAATACAGAGGGGACCCTACGCCATTGACTTTCTTCATGGACCATCATAAAGAGGGGACCTTACGCCATTGACTTTCTCTATGTATTATAACACAGAGGGGACCTTACGCCATTGACTTTCTACATCCACCATAATACAGAGGGGACCTTACTCCATTGACTTTCTATGTGGACCATAATACACAAGGGATCTTACGCCATTGACTTTCCATATGGACCATAATACAGAGGGGACCTTACGCCATTGACTTTCTATATGGACCATAATACAGAGGGGACCTTACACCATTGACTTTCTATATAGACTATAGTACAGAGGGGACCTTACGCCATTGACTTTCTGTATGGACCACAGTACAGAGGGGACCTTACGCCATTGTCTTTCTATATGGATCATAATACAGAGGGGACCTTACGCAATTGACTTTTTATATTACCCATAGTACAGGGTGGATCTTACGCCATTGACTTTTTATATGGATCATAATACAGAGGGGACCTTACGTTATCGACTTTTTGTATGACCATAGCAGAGAGGGAACCTTACAACATTGACTTTTATAAGAACCGTAATACAGAGGGGACCCTACGCCATTTCTATGTTCACAATAATACAGAGGGGAACATAACACTATTAACGAAATCTGTATGGACCTTAATACAGAGTGGACCTTACACCATTGACTTACTATATGGACCATAATACAGATGGTAACTTACACCATTGAATTTCTACACGGACCATAATACAGTGGGGACCTTACACCATTGACTTTATACATAGACAATAATACAGAAGGGACCTTACACCATTGACTTTCTATATGGACAATAATACAATGGGGACCTTACACCCTTGACTACTATATGAATCATAATACAAAGGGGTCCTTACTCCATTGTCTTTCTATATGAATCATAGTACAGAGGGGACCTCACACCATTGACTTTATATAAGAACTGTAATACAGAGGGGACCTTACACCATTATGTTTCATGGAAGAAGAAATAGATTCTATCACTTTCTACTGAGACATTAAAAGTTACACTCTATGCTGTCCCACGACTCTGATGGTCACATGAACACCTCACTCTGTGACAAACGTGACGACTTAAGTTTCAGCATCACAAACTTTCCTTTTCTGAGTAGCAACATTCTTTCAGCGCCTGCTTATGGCGAGTTAATATGCCAGATAAAGTACACAATATATAGATTTTGATAGATGCAAGCAGGAGATGCTTACTCTTTCTGGGCACCTGGTCTCACTCTCATGTAATGGGAGTTCGCTTCTTTCCATGTAGTGGAAGCGCAGGGATCACTTTGTCCGTTGTCCGTCTGTCAGTCAGTCCGTCCGTCCATCTGTCTGTCACACTTTGGATGTCACACCCCATAACTTTTCATCGGTAAGTGATAGGGCTTTGATATTTCACGTGTATTTCCTGTGATGAGACCTTTTTACACATACCATAATTTTTGACCTAGTGACCTTGACCTAGATATTTGTCCTACTTTTCAAAAAATTAACATTGGCTATATCATTTGATTGGTAAGTGATAGGAATTTTATAATTCACATGTGTATTCCTTTTCATAAGACCTTTGTACAGATACCAAATTCTTTTTACCTAGTGACCTTGACCTAGATAGTTGACCCACTTTTTCAAAAAAAAAAAATTTGCTATATCTTTTGATTGGTAAGTGATAGGGATTTTATAATTCACATGTGTATTTCCTGTGACATAACCTTACAACATGTACCATAAATTTTGACCTAGTGACCTTGACCTAGATATTTGACCTACTTTTCCAAACAATTAACATTGGCTATAACTTTTGATTGGTAAGTGATATGAATTTTATAAATAATATGTGTATTCCTTTTCATAAGACCTTATTACATATACCAATTATTTTTACCTAGTGACCTTGACCTAGGTAATTGACTTACATTTGAAAAAAAATTAAGAATGGCTATATGTTTTATTTTATAAGTGACACGGCTTTGATATTTCAAACATGTATTTCTTATGATGAGTCCTTTCTTTTATTCCCAAAAATTTGTACCCAGTGACTTCACCTAGATGATTGACCTTTTCTGAGAGTAACAGATTGACCATAGCTTTTAATTGATAAGTAAGAGGTTTTATATTTCACATGCGACTTCATTTGACAAGACTTTCCCACTGATAAATGTACAAATATTGAACCAAGTGACCTAGACCTACATATTTTATCAACTTTTTAAAAATAGGCCGCTTCGCAGGAGACACAAGCATCTCTTGGATTGCTATTTTTGTTTGTTTGCTTTGGTTCCTTTTTTATCCTAATTTGTATGGCCCGGTTTATGATTTTCTGAATCATCCTTTTATTACTGTATTTTGGGATATGGTCATTGTCCATATTTGTCATTTGCATCGTGGATATGATCCCGCTGTCAGTGAACGGACACTCGACATGGTACTTGACCAATCTACAGCCTTGTGTCAGCACATTTGTAAGAATTGCGCTCTGATTAAATGTGACGATGGGAATCCAAGCCGGGTCCTTTCCAAACTTCTTTAGAGAAGACTGGGCCCGATAGCTCCTCTGAATGTCAGTCGGACTCCTCGTGTAAAAAAAAAGCATGAGCTAGCTGCAGCCGGCAGAGCACGGACTGTACCGGTATTACGTACGGGCCCCTAACCCCATCCATTTATATACTAGTATTAATCTGCGTTGCTTTGGCCTCTGCATATAACTGTCTTGTTTGTGTGGTCATCAAACAGTGAGGAGGTTGTTTTACACTACAATTTTGCGTTCTTCGAGATATTTTGGCAAATGCAAACGTGGGAGGGTTGTGCGCACGTAATCTGGATAACCACACCATTTCTGCAACTTGCGTAACAAATGACCGTCCTAAGTCGGCACCTGTTACCCATTGGTCTCGTTTTACACTACAATTTTGCGTTCTTCGAGATATTTTGGTAACTGCAAACGTGGGAGGGTTGTGCGCACGTAATCTTGATAACCACATCATTTCTGCTACTTGCGTATTAAATGGCCGTCCTAAGTCGGCACCGGTTACCTGTTGGTCTCTTTGGTTTATGTGTAGATTTTGTGTTTCAATGTTTCTGTGTCGGGTGCTCGTCTTTGTGTTTTTGCATGGGATGTTTGGCGTTTTCCTGTTGGTACTGCAACAGAGTCATGTTGGAGATCCCCTCCCTCCTTTCATATGGATGCTGATACCGAGTCTTCTTGAATACCCAATCATTACTTTTGTTGCGTGAAGTAACAAATGTATTTAGTCAATATAGAAAGAATTTGGAGTATAAGGGTACCCTCAGTATTACAGTCAATATGGAAAGGAAATGTCAAAATGTATCCTCTGAACAATAATCGTCCATATAAAAAGTCAATGCCATAAGCCCCCCTCTATATTACTGTCCTTCTAGAAAGTCAATATAAGTGTCCATATAAGAAGTCAATGGCGTAAGGTCCCCTATCTATTTAAGATTATTGGAAGTCGATGACGTAATGTCCCTCTGTAAATTTTTTCAATGGCGTAAGGTCCCCTCCGTATTACTGCATATCGAAACAGAAGTCAATGGCGTTAGGTCCCCTCTGCTCAGTTCAGTTTGATAGGCGTACCGTCAGAAATAAGCTGTATGTTGGAATTTTGACCTATGCAACGGACCCACCGAAGCAGTGAGGGTTCTTTTACGTTCCTACGCCTATCCGAGACAGGGGACCCCCGTTTTATAGTCCCTTCAGAAAGACTAGGCTGGGGTTACTTGTCTATATACAAGGTGTAGGCCCACATCACCTGGCGAGGCTCTAAGTTGGTAATCGTCCCTTCACCTGGCGCTCGTCGGATTCGAACCTGTCAGTCTCATGCTTCACTGACCACGACGTACTTAACGCTTTACCAACTTAACTTATTGTCCAGACAAGGTCGGAAGGTCCCTCTGTTATGGGGGTGGGGAGAGAGAGACAAGGAGGTACCACTTCTCCCCTTTCTCGTCCCTTTTCGACCTTAGGAAGTCAATGGCGTAAAGTTCCTCTCGTAAAATTGTCCGTATAAAAAGTCAATGACGTAAGTTCCCCTCTGTATTATAATCCATAGAGAAAGTCAATGGTGTAAGGTCCCCTCTGTATATAATTGTCCATATAGAAAGTCAATGGCGTAAGGTCCCCTCTTTATAATTGTCCATATAGTAAGACAATGGCGTAAGGTTCCCTCTGTATATAATTGTTCATATAGGAAGTCAATGGTGTAAGGTCCCCTCTGTTATAATTGTCCATATAGGAAGACAATGGCGTAAGGTCCCCTCTGTGTTATAATCCATATAGAAAGTAAATGGCGTAAGGTCCCCTCTTTATTATAATCCATAAAGAAAGTCAATGGTGTAAGGTCCCCTCTGTATAGTATTGTCCATAAAGAAAGTCAATGGCGTAAGGTCCCCTCTGTATATAATTGTCCATATAGAAAGTCAATGGCGTAAGGTGCCCTCTTTATAATTGTCCATATAGAAAGACAATGGCGTAAGGTTCCCTCTGTATATAATTGTCCATATAGGAAATCAATGGTGTAAGGTCCCCTCTGTTATAATTGTCCATATAGGAAGACAATGGCGTAAGGTCCCCTCTGTATTATAATCCATATAGAAAGTAAATGGCGTAAGGTCCCCTCTTTATTATAATCCATAAAGAAAGTCAATGGTGTAAGGTCCCCTCTGTATAGTATTGTCCATAAAGAAAGTCAATGGCGTAAGGTCCCCTCTGTATATAATTGTCCATATAGAAAGTCAATGGCGTAAGGTGCCCTCTTTATAATTGTCCATATAGAAAGACAATGGCGTAAGGTTCCCTCTGTATATAATTGTCCATATAGGAAATCAATGGTGTAAGGTCCCCTCTGTTATAATTGTCCATATAGGAAGACAATGGCGTAAGGTCCCCTCTGTATTATAATCCATATAGAAAGTAAATGGCGTAAGGTCCCCTCTTTATTATAATCCATAAAGAAAGTCAATGGTGTAAGGTCCCCTCTGTATAGTATTGACCATAAAGAAAGTCAATGGTGTAAGGTCCCCTCTGTGTATAATTGTCCATAAAGAAAGTCAATGGCGTACGGTCCCCTCTGCATAGTATTCTCCATATAGAAAGTCAATGGCGTAAGGTCCCCTCTGTATATAATTGTCCATATAGAAAGTCAATGTCGTAAGGTCCCCACTCATAATTGTCCATATAGAAAGACAATGGCGTAAGGTCCCCTCTGTATATAATTGTCCAAATAGGAAGACAATGGCGTAAGGTCCCCTATGTATATAATCATTGTCCATATAGAAAGACAATGGCGTAAGGTCCCCTTTGTATATAATTGTCCATATAGAAAATCAATGGCGTAAGGTCCCCTTTGTATATAATTGTCCATATAGAAAGTCAATGGTGTAAGGTCCCCTTTGTATATAATTGTCCATATAGAAAGTAAATGGCGTAAGGTCCCCTTTGTATATAATTGTCCATATAGAAAGTAAATGGTGTAAGGTCCCCTTTGTATATAATTGTCCATATAGGAAGTTAATGGCGTAAGGTCCCCTCTGTTATATAATTGTCCATATAGGAAGACAATGGAGTAAGGTCCCCTCTGTTATAATTGTCCATATAGGAAGACAACGGCGTAAGGTCCCCTCTGTTATAATTGTCCATATAGAAAGTCAGTGGCGTAAGGTCCCCTCTGTTATAATTGTCCATATAGGAAGTCAATGGCGTAAGGTCCCCTCTGTTATAATTGTCCATATAGGAAGACAATGGCGTAAGGTCCCCTCTCTATATTATTGTCCATATAGGAAGACAATGGCGTAAGGTCCCCTCTGTATATAATTGTCCATATAGAAAGAAAATGGCGTAAAGTCCCCTCTGTTTATAATTGTCCATATAGAAAGTCAATGGCGTAAGGTCCCCTCTGTATAATTGTCCATATAGAAAGTCAATGGCGTAAGGTCCCCTCTGTATATAATTGTCCATATAGAAAGTCAATGGCGTAAGGTCCCCTCTGTTAGAAAGGTCCCCTCTGTATAAAACATGTGTCATAATCCTGTGATCCCCTCCTCCCATCTTGCACCCATTATTCCCCTCTGTCGCCCCTCCTCTTATAGTCAATGCATTCAATAGCATATAAGGATCCCCTTTTCTTTAAGTCAATGGTGTAAGGTTCCCTCTGTATTATAATCCATATAGAAAGTCAATGACGTAAGGTCCCCTGTATTATAATCCATAAAGAAAGTCAATGGCGTAAGGTCCCCTCTTTATTATGGTCCATATAGAAAGTCAATGGTGTAAGGTCCCCTCTGTATTATTATCAATATAGAAAGTCAATGGCGTAAGGTCCCCTCTGTATTATAATACATAGAGAAAGTCAATGGCGTAAGGTCCCCTCTTTATTATAATCCATATAGAAAGTCAATGGTTTAAGGTCCCCTCTGTATTATGATGAACATAGAAAGTCAATGGCGTAAGGTCCCCTCTATATTATAATCCATATAGAAAGTCAATGGCGTAACGTCCCCTCTTTATTATGGTCCATGTAGAAGGTCAATGGTGTAAGGTCCCCTCTGTATTATAATCCATATAGAAAGTCAATGGCGTAAGGTCCCCTCTGTATTATGGCCCATATAGAAAGTCAATGGCGTAAAGTCCCCTCTGTATTATAATCAATATAGAAAGTCAATGGCGTTAGGCCCCCTCTTTACTATGGTCCATGTATAAAGTCAATGGCGTAAGGTCCCCCCCCCCTGTATTATAATCCATATAGAAAGTCAATGGCGTAAGGTCCCCTCTGTATTATAATCCATATAGAATGTCAATGGCGTAAGGTCCCCTCTTTATTATGGTCCACATAGAAAATCAATGGCGTAAGGTCCCCTCTGTATTATAATCCATATAGAAAGTCAATGGCGTAAGGTCCCCTCTTTATTATGGTTGATGGAGAAAGTCAATGGCGTAAGGTCCCTTCCTCTCTTCCTCCCGCCCCTTTCCTTCCCCTCCTTCATCCCTTTCTCATATCTTCCGCCCAGTTCTGTCGCCCCCGCCTCCAATTATGAAAAGTGAAAATCGTAAGGATCCCTTTTTAATAAATTCAATGTCGTAAGGTTCCCTCTTTAATATGGTCAACACGAAAGTCAATGGCGTAAGGTCCCCTCTTTATTATGGTCCATATAGAAAGTCAATGGCGTAAGGTCCCCTCTATATTATAATACATAGAGAAAGTCAATGGCGTAAGGTCCCCTTGTATTATGGTCCGCATAGAAACTCAATGGCGTAAGGTCCCCTCTGTATTATAATCAATATAGAAAGTCAATGGCGTTAGGCCCCCTCTGTATTATAATACATAGAGAAAGTCAATGGCGTAAGGTCCCCTCTTTACTATGGTCCATGTATAAAGTCAATGGCGTAAGGTCCCCCCCCCCCCCTGTATTATAATCCATATAGAAAGTCAATAGCGTAAGGTCCCCTCTGTATTATAATCCATATAGAAAGTCAATGGCGTAAGGTCCCCTCTTTATTATGGTCCATGTAGATAGTCAATGGTGTAAGGTCCCCTCTGTATTATAATTCATATAGAAAGTCAATGGCGTAAGGTCCCCTCTTTACTATGGTCCATATAGAAAATCAATGGCGTAAGGTCCCCTCTGTATTATAATCCATATAGAAAGTCAATGGCGTAAGGTCCCCTCTTTATTATGGTTGATGTAGAAAGTCAATGGCGTAAGGTCCCTTCCTCTCTTCCTCCCATCCTTTTCTCCCTTCTCCGCCCCTTTCCTTCCCCTCCCTCATCCTTTTCTCATATCTTCCGCCCAGTTCTGTCGCCCCCGCCTCCAATTATGAAAAGTGAAAAGCGTAAGGATCCCTTTTTAATAAATTCAATGTCGTAAGGCTCCCTCTTTACTATGGTCAACACGAAAGTCAATGGCGTAAGGTCCCCTCTTTATTATGGTCCATATAGAAAGTCAATGGCGTAAGGTCTCCTCTATATTATAATACATAGAGAAAGTCAATGGCGTAAGGTCCCCTTGTATTATAGTCCGCATAGAAAATCAATGGCGTAAGGTCCCCTCTGTATTATAATCCATATAGAAAGTCAATAGCGTGAGGTCCCCTCTGTATTATAATCCATATAGAAAGTCAATGGCGTAAGGTCCCCTCTTTATTATGGTCCATGTAGAAAGTCAATGGTGTAAGGTCCCCTCTGTATTATAATCCATATAGAAAGTCAATGGCGTAAGGTCCCCTCTGTATTATAATCCATATAGAAAGTCAATGGTGTAAGGTCCCCTCTTTATTATGGTCCATATAGAAAGTCAATGGCGTAAGGTCCCCTCTGTATTATAATACATAGAGAAAGTCAGTGGCGTATGGTCCCCTCTTTATTATGGTCCATATAGAAAGTCAATGGCGTAAGGTCCCCTCTGTATTATAATACATAGAGAAAGTCAATGGCGTAAGGTCCCCTCTTTATTATGGTCCATGTAGAAAGTCAATGGCGCAAGGTCCCCCCTGTATTGTAGTCCATATAGAATGTCAATGGCGTAAGGTCCCCTCTATATTATGGTCCACATAGAGAAAGTCAATGGCGTAAGGTCCCCTCTGTATTATAATCCATATAGAAAGTCAATAGCGTGAGGTCCCCTCTGTATTATAATCCATATAGAAAGTCAATGGCGTAAGGTCCCCTCTTTATTATGGTCCATGTAGAAAGTCAATGGTGTAAGGTCCCCTCTGTATTATAATCCATATAGAAAGTCAATGGCGTAAGGTCCCCTCAAAATCGAGGGATAATATCCTTATTATTTAAAAAGGGAGATAAGGCAGATATTCGTAATTGGCGTCCTATAACCCTATTAAATACCGACTATAAGATAATCTCAAAAATAATAGCAAACAGACTTAAAAAAGTATTGAATAAAATTATACATCCAGATCAAAAAGGCTTTGTGCCAGGAAGAAACATTCATGACTCAAATAGACTTTTATGTGATATTATTGATTACACTGACAGAGAACAAAACGAGGGGGCGATTATATTTTTGGATCAAGAAAAAGCTTTCGATAGAGTAGAGTGGGGATGGACAGACGAATGTCTAAAAACTTTTAATTTTGGAACTAAATTTAGAAAATGGGTAAGAATGTTAACTCTAAATGCAAAAACCAGTATCGTCACAAACGGATATATGTCAAAATACTTCGAGATTAGCCGTTCAGCAAGACAAGGCTGTCCAGCATCTCCTATCATTTATATAATTCAAATGGAACCTTTGGCGTGTACATTAAGGGCTTCAAAAGATGTCAAAGGCATATCTTTGCCTGACGATGAATTTAATGAGACAAAATTGAATATTTTTGCAGATGACACACAGTTGTTATTAAGAACAGAAAATTCAATAAAAGAAGCTTTTAAAATTCTTTCTATCTTTGAAAAAGCGTCCGGCTCTAAAGTTAATATGAACAAAACCACAGGTTTATATATTGGTAAATGGAAAGGAAAGCAACCTCAGTTTAAAGAAATTAAATGGACAAATACATCAGTAAAAACACTAGGAATAGAACATGGCTATAGAATAAATACTAAAGAAATATGGATGGAAAAAATTACTAGAATCAAGAATTGCATCCATGTTTGGAAATCGCGAAACCTGTCTCTAGAAGGGAAAGTTTTAATAATAAAATCTCTTATTCTGTCAGTTATTAGCTTTGAAATAGAGTGTAAAGGGATCCCAGGTATTTATATGAAAGAAATCAATACACTTATTTGGAATTTCTTCTGGGATGGTAAAACCAATCAAATCGAAAAAAATGTAATTATGCTTGATAGAGAAAAAGGGGGGATGAATATGATAGACGTGGAGATGACCTTGAGAACGAAACAAATAAACTTTATTCATAAAATAATGCACTCTGAAAAAGAGGCATGGAACATAATAGGGAGAAAATGGCTCCAAAAATTTGACCAGGAATTCGACGAACCCTTTTTTCTTTGTAAATGTACAGATACCACAGGTTTAAAATTTTCACATATGTCAGACTTTTATTTAAATGCGGTTAAAACATGGACTAAGTTTATTGCAGAAATTCCACCAACCTCTAAAGAAAATATGTATAATCAACTTATAATGGGAAATAAAAATGTGTCATTTAACGGGAAGCCAGTTTTCCTATCAAATTTTAGTAAAAGTAACTTGAAAAGAATAAAAGATTTATATGTGGCAGATAAGTCTAGATTATTATCAGTTGAAGAAATTTTCACGAACTTGATCAATCGAAGAAATTGGATTTCTGAATGGAATACAATCAAATCAGCATTAAAACATTTTGAGTTATGTATGAGGCTTTATAAGGAAGAAACGAGTTTGGGAATAGAATATAGAGATTTTTCATTTTATACGTTAAAACAAAAGAAAACAATTAACAAATTTAAAGTAAGTATAATAAAGAAAATATTTTTAAAAAATAAAATTGCGAAATGTCAAATTTATTGGGAAGAGAAAACCAATGAGGATCTTGATTGGAGAAATATTTGGTCCCTTACGCATAAATGTTCCTTCATTCCTCAGAAAATTAGATTATTACAATGGAAAATTATACATCGTATTGTTTACACAGAAGTTAGATTATCTAAAATGAATTTGTCAACTGGAAAGTGTCACTTTTGTTCTGAAAATGAAGATATTATACATTTGTTTTTTACGTGTACAAAATCGAAAGAATTTTTGAATCATGTCCTTTCCTTGTTAAGAAATATTGCCCAAAAATTTAGGATAGATGTAAGATTTGATTTTTCTAATATACATTGTGTTATGTTTGGTTTTCAACAAAGCTCAAAATACTATGATGTCTTTAACTTTATTCTGCTTTTTGCTAAATGGAATATATGGTTAGAAAGAAACGAAATGAAATATCAAAAGAAAAGTAATACTATTATAGCGACCTTTCATAAATTTCAGCTGTTGGTTATAGAACAAATAAATTTATTATTGATGTTAGAGAAAACAAAAATTGATAAAGAATTATGGAAAACGGTACTGCAAAGGGTTGAGAATTTTGATATATTTTGATGTATTATCCTATGTTCTTAACAGTATTGTTTAGAGTGTATTTGTATCAATAAAAATAATAAAAAAAAAAAAAGGTCCCCTCTGTATTATAATACATAGAGAAAGTCAATGGTGTAAGGTCCCCTCTTTATTATGGTCCATATAGAAAGTCAATGGCGTAAGGTCCCCTCTGTATTATAATACATAGAGAAAGTCAATGGCGTAAGGTCCCCTCTTTATTATGGTCCATGTAGAAAGTCAATGGCGCAAGGTCCCCCCTGTATTATAATCCATATAGAATGTCAATGGCGTAAGGTCCCCTCTGTATTATGGTCCACATAGAGAAAGTCAATGGCGTAAGGTCCCCTCTGTATTATAATCCATATAGAAAGTCAATGGTGTAAGGTCCCCTCTTTATTATGGTCCATATAGAAAGTCAATGGCGTAAGGTCCCCTCTGTATTATAATACATAGAGAAAGTCAATGGCGTAACGTCCCCTCTTTATTATGGACCATATAGGAAGTCAATGGCGTAAGGTCCCCTCTGTATTATAATACATAGAGATAGTCAATGGCGTAAGGTCCCCTCTTTATTATGGTCCATGTAGAAAGTCAATGGCGCAAGGTCCCCCCTGTATTATAATACATATAGAATGTCAATGGCGTAAGGTCCCCTCTGTATTATAATACATAGAGAAAGTCAATGGCGTAAGGTCCCCTCTGTATTATAATCCATATAGAAAGTCAATGGCATAAGGTCCCCTCTGTATTATAATCCATATATAAAGTCAATGGCGTAAGGTCCCCTCTTTATTATGGTCCATGTAGAAAGTCAATGGTGTAAGGTCCCCTCTGTATTATAATCCATATAGAAAGTCAATGGCGTAAGGTCCCCTCTGTATTATAATCCATATAGAAAGTCAATGGTGTAAGGTCCCCTCTTTATTATGGTCCATATAGAAAGTCAATGGCGTAAGGTCCCCTCTGTGTTATAAAAATACATAGAGAAAGTCAATGGCGAAAGGTCCCCTCTTTATTATGGTCCATATAGAAAGTCAATGGCGTAAGGTCCCCTCTGTATTATAATACATAGAGAAAGCCAATGGCGTAAGGTCCCCTCTTTATTATGGTCCACGTAGAAAGTCAATGGCGCAAGATCCCCCCTGTATTATAATCCATATAGAATGTCAATGGCATAAGGTCCCCTCTGTATTATGGTCCACATAGAGAAAGTCAATGGCGTAAGGTCCCCTCTGTATTATAATCCATATAGAAAGTCAATGGCGTAAGGTCCCCTCTGTATTATAATCCATATAGAAAGTCAATGGTGTAAGGTCCCCTCTTTATTATGGTCCATATAGAAAGTCAATGGCGTAAGGTCCCCTTTGTATTATAATACATAGAGAAAGTCAATGGCGTAAGGTCCCCTCTTTATTATGGTCCATATAGAAAGTCAATGGCGTAAGGTCCCCTCTATATTATAATACATAGAGAAAGTCAATGGCGTAAGGTCCCCTCTTTATTATGGTCCATGTAGAAAGTCAATGGCGCAAGGTCCCCCCTGTATTATAATCCATATAGAATGTCAATGGCGTAAGGTCCCCTCTGTATTATGGTCCACATAGAGAAAGTCAATGGCGTAAGGTCCCCCTCTGTATTATAATCCATATAGAAAGTCAATGGCATAAGGTCCCCTCTGTATTATAATCCATATAGAAAGTCAATGGCGTAAGGTCCCCTATGTATTATAATACACAGAGAAAGTCAATGGCGTAACGTCCCCTCTTTATTATGGTCCATATAGAAAGTCAATGGCGTAAGGTCCCCTCTGTATTATAATACATAGAGAAAGTCAATGGCGTAAGGTCCCCTCTTTATTATGGTCCACATAGAAAATCAATGGCGTATGGTCCCCTCTGTATTATAATCCATATAGAAAGTCAATGGCGTAAGGTCCCCTCTTTATTATGGTTGATGGAGAAAGTCAATGGCGTAAGGTCCCTTCCTCTCTTCCTCCCGCCCCTTTCCTTCCCCTCCTTCATCCCTTTCTCATATCTTCCGCCCAGTTCTGTCGCCCCCGCCTCCAATTATGAAAAGTGAAAAGCGTAAGGATCCCTTTTTAATAAATTCAATGTCGTAAGGTTCCCTCTTTAATATGGTCAACACGAAAGTCAATGGCGTAAGGTCCCCTCTTTATTATGGTCCATATAGAAAGTCAATGGCGTAAGGTCCCCTCTATATTATAATACATAGAGAAAGTCAATGGCGTAAGGTCCCCTTGTATTATGGTCCGCATAGAAACTCAATGGCGTAAGGTCCCCTCTGTATTATAATCCATATAGAAAGTCAATAGCGTAAGGTCCCCTCTGTATTATAATCCATATAGAAAGTCAATGGCGTAAGGTCCCCTCTTTATTATGGTCCATGTTGATAGTCAATGGTGTAAGGTCCCCTCTGTATTATAATCCATATAGAAAGTCAATGGCGTAAGGTCCCCTCTTTACTATGGTCCATATAGAAAATCAATGGCGTAAGGTCCCCTCTGTATTATAATCCATATAGAAAGTCAATGGCGTAAGGTCCCCTCTTTATTATGGTTGATGTAGAAAGTCAATGGCGTAAGGTCCCTTCTCTCTTCCTCCCATCCTTTTCTCCCTTCTCCGCCCCTTTCCTTCCCCTCCCTCATCCTTTTCTCCTATCTTCCGCCCAGTTCTGTCGCCCCCGCCTCCAATTATGAAAAGTGAAAAGCGTAAGGATCCCTTTTTAATAAATTCAATGTCGTAAGGTTCCCTCTTTACTATGGTCAACACGAAAGTCAATGGCGTAAGGTCCCCTCTTTATTATGGTCCATATAGAAAGTCAATGGCGTAAGGTCTCCTCTATATTATAATACATAGAGAAAGTCAATGGCGTAAGGTCCCCTCTTTATTATGGTCCATGTAGAAAGTCAATGGCGCAAGGTCCCCCCTGTATTGTAATACATTTATAGAATGTCAATGGCGTAAGGTCCCCTCTATATTATGGTCCACATAGAGAAAGTCAATGGCGTAAGGTCCCCTCTGTATTATAATCCGTATAGAAAGTCAATAGCGTGAGGTCCCCTCTGTATTATAATCCATATAGAAAGTCAATGGCGTAAGGTCCCCTCTGTATTATAATACATAGAGAAAGTCAATGGTGTAAGGTCCCCTCTTTATTATGGTCCATATAGAAAGTCAATGGCGTAAGGTCCCCTCTGTATTATAATACATAGAGAAAGTCAATGGCGTAATGTCCCCTCTTTATTATGGTCCATGTAGAAAGTCAATGGCGCAAGGTCCCCCCTGTATTATAATCCATATAGAATGTAAATGGCGTAAGGTCCCCTCTGTATTATGGTCCACATAGAGAAAGTCAATGGCGTAAGGTCCCCTCTGTATTATAATCCATAAAGAAAGTCAATGGCGTAAGGTCCCCTCTGTATTATAATCCATATAGAAAGTCAATGGTGTAAGGTCCCCTCTTTATTATGGTCCATATAGAAAGTCAATGGCGTAAGGTCTCCTCTATATTATAATACATAGAGAAAGTCAATGGCGTAAGGTCCCCTCTTTATTATGGTCCATGTAGAAAGTCAATGGCGCAAGGTCCCCCCTGTATTATAATACATATAGAATGTCAATGGCGTAAGGTCCCCTCTGTATTATAATACATAGAGAAAGTCAATGGCGTAAGGTCCCCTCTGTATTATAATCCATATAGAAAGGCAATGGCATAAGGTCCCCTCTGTATTATAATCCATATATAAAGTCAATGGCGTAAGGTCCCCTCTTTATTATGGTCCATGTAGAAAGTCAATGGTGTAAGGTCCCCTCTGTATTATAATCCATATAGAAAGTCAATGGCGTAAGGTCCCCTCTGTATTATAATCCATATAGAAAGTCAATGGTGTAAGGTCCCCTCTTTATTATGGTCCATATAGAAAGTCAATGGCGTAAGGTCCCCTCTGTGTTATAAAAATACATAGAGAAAATCAATGGCGTAAGGTCCCCTCTTTATTATGGTCCATATAGAAAGTCAATGGCGTAAGGTCCCCTCTGTATTATAATACATAGAAAGCCAATGGCGTAAGGTCCCCTCTTTATTATGGTCCATGTAGAAAGTCAATGGCGCAAGATCCCCCCTGTATTATAATCCATATAGAATGTCAATGGCGTAAGGTCCCCTCTGTATTATGGTCCACATAGAGAAAGTCAATGGCGTAAGGTCCCCTCTGTATTATAATCCATATAGAAAGTCAATGGCGTAAGGTCCCCTCTGTATTATAATCCATACAGAAAGTCAATGGTGTAAGGTCCCCTCTTTATTATGGTCCATATAGAAAGTCAATGGCGTAAGGTCCCCTTTGTATTATAATACATAGAGAAAGTCAATGGCGTAAGGTCCCCTCTTTATTATGGTCCATATAGAAAGTCAATGGCGTAAGGTCCCCTCTATATTATAATACATAGAGAAAGTCAATGGCGTAAGGTCCCCTCTTTATTATGGTCCATGTAGAAAGTCAATGGCGCAAGGTCCCCCCTGTATTATAATCCATATAGAATGTCAATGGCGTAAGGTCCCCTCTGTATTATGGTCCACATAGAGAAAGTCAATGGCGTAAGGTCCCCCTCTGTATTATAATCCATATAGAAAGTCAATGGCATAAGGTCCCCACTGTATTATAATCCATATAGAAAGTCAATGGCGTAAGGTCCCCTCTGTATTATAATACATAGAGAAAGTCAATGGCGTAAGGTCCCCTCTTTATTATGGTCCATGTAGAAAGTCAATGGCGTAAGGTCCCCTCTGTATTATAATACATAGAGAAAGTCAATGGCGTAAGGTCCCCTCTTTATTATGGTCCATATAGAAAGTCAATGGCGCAAGGTCCCCCCTGTATTATAATACATATAGAATGTCAATGGCGTAAGGTCCCCTCTGTATTATAATACATAGAGAAAGTCAATGGCGTAAGGTCCCCTCTGTATTATAATCCATATAGAAAGTCAATGGTGTAAGGTCCCCTCTGTATTATAATCCATATAGAAAGTCAATGGCGTAAGGTCCCCTCTGTATTATAATCCATATAGAAAGTCTATGGTGTAAGGTCCCCTCTTTATTATGGTCCATATAGAAAGTCAATGGCGTAAGGTCTCCTCTGTGTTATAATACATAGAGAAAGTCAATGGCGTAAGGTCCCCTCTTTATTATGGTCCATATAGAAAGTCAATGGCGTAAGGTCCCCTCTGTATTATAAGACATAGAGAAAGCCAATGGCGTAAGGTCCCCTCTTTATTATGGTCCATGTAGAAAGTCAATGGCGCAAGATCCCCCCTGTATTATAATCCATATAGAATGTCAATGGCGTAAGGTCCCCTCTGTATTATGGTCCACATAGAGAAAGTCAATGGCGTAAGGTCCCCTCTGTATTATAATCCATATAGAAAGGCAATGGCGTAAGGTCCCCTCTGTATTATAATCCATATAGAAAGTCAATGGTGTAAGGTCCCCTCTTTATTATGGTCCATATAGAAAGTCAATGGCGTAAGGTCCCCTTTGTATTATAATACATAGAGAAAGTCAATGGCGTGAGGTCCCCTCTTTATTATGGTCCATATAGAAAGTCAATGGCGTAAGGTCCCCTCTATATTATAATACATAGAGAAAGTCAATGGCGTAAGGTCCCCTCTTTATTATGGTCCATGTAGAAAGTCAATGGCGCAAGGTCCCCCCTGTATTATAATCCATATAGAATGTCAATGGCGTAAGGTCCCCTCTGTATTATGGTCCACATAGAGAAAGTCAATGGCGTAAGGTTCCCCTCTGTATTATAATCCATAGAGAAAGTCAATGGCATAAGGTCCCCTCTGTATTATAATCCATATAGAAAGTCAATGGCGTAAGGTCCCCTCTTTATTATGGTCCATTTAGAAAGTCAATGGTGTAAGGTCCCCTCTGTATTATAATCCATATAGAAAGTCAATGGCGTAAGGTCCCCTCTGAATTATAATCCATAAAGAAAGTCTATGGCGTAAGGTCCCCTCTTTATTATGGTCCATATAGAAAGTCAATGACGTAAGGTTCCCCTCTGTATTATGATACATAGAGTAAGTAAATGGCGTAAGGTCCCCGCTATATTATGGTCCATATAGAAAGTCAATGGCGTAAGGTCCCCTCATTATTATGGTTGATGTAGAAAGTCAATGGCGTAAGGTCACCTCCTCTCTTCCTACCACCTCCCACCCTTTTCTCCCTTCTCCGCCCCTTTCCTTCCCCTCCCTCATCCCTTTCTGATATCATTCTCCCAGTTCTGTCGCCCCCTCCTCCAATTATGAAAAGTCAAAAGCGTAAGGATCCCTTTTTATTAAATTCAATGTCGTAAGGTTCCCTCTTTACTATGGTTAACACGAAAGTCAATGGCGTAAGGTCCCCTCAGTATTGTATTATAACCGATAAATCTATTTTTTTGCATAGGGGACCTTACGCCATTGTATTTAGCAAAATCGGTGAGGTGCACGCATTTTGATGTATTGATGATGTAAAAAAACAATTAGGAGATGCTACTAAGAGTAAAATACTTCACACTATTTTTTCAGATATTTTATTCATTCAGCATGTTCAGGAATGCAGATGAGCTACCGTAAACTTTTAAGATTTCCAAAAAAAAAATAGTGGGCCAACTCGATCTGCGGGATTGGAGGCAGAACCCTGCCAGGGGTTGGAGAGTGGCCACACAGCAGTGTTCAGTCCCACGGCCCTCATCGAAAAGGGCGAAGGGTGTAGTGGCATCCGGTAGTTGCAGGTACAGATAGTTCAGTACAAGATCCAATCAGTTCGGGAAAACTCAAAATTTGGCAACATATTGCTCAGAATTCGGAAAGCTTACAGCAAAAAATCAGGACTGAAAATACAGATTTCGTCTCTGATTTAACAATGGTTGCAATGGGCAACTTTTTAATTGCTCTACAGAATGTTTTCTCAATTGCTCTAAAACATGTAGAATGGTGAATTATTCAAGAAACTGGCAGCATGTACATGCCGATTTTTCTAGTTTAATGCTGATTTATTATTCAGCAATGAGTTGTTGAATTTGACAATGTTGCAGAATTTTGTGTTTTCCTGGACTGCAATGACTGAGCTATCGGGATGTCCCTTTACATTTTGTAGCTCACTTGGCAACGAGTCTGACTATCACCCGGACGGCCGGGGTTCGACTCTCGGACCAGGTACCTGCAAACTACTTCAAATGATTTTTGTACTGAGTTATAGTGTATCAAGGTATACGAGTTTATTCGATACTCAGTAATTTAGCAACCGGGACAAAAGCCTTATTTCTCAGTATGCTCTCAATAATTACGGTATAGTGATCACTGATCAGTAATACTAATAGACACACACTTTTCAGCTACCGTGAGTACTGAAGTTCTGTCGCTCAAGCGGAAGTTGAAGTTTTTTAAAGTTGTGAGAAGAAAACAAATGCGTACATGTACATGTAGATGCAACTGCTTTTTACTTATCACTTTTCAGAATATATATATGCAAAAGCTAATGTAGTGGTTTCTGGTAGTTGCAGGTACCAATTATAGTTCAGTACAAGTTCTAAGACTGAGCTATCGGGATGTCCCTTTAGCTCACTTGGCAACAAGTCTGACTATCACCCGGACGGCCGGGGTTCGACTCCTGGACCGGGCACCAGCAAACTACTTCACTAACTACTATTCATGTTCGTACGCGGGGACCTACATGTAGCTCTACAGATATGAATGTTTGTCTCCGGAGCCACTGCCATTTTTTTTTTACAAAATCAAGTGTAACATAGAGACAAAAATTTTCTGTATCATTTACTAATAATGCACATTGTATAAATATAAAAGCCAATAGTATATCTCAACCACCATGTAACTTGTGATAACCCTTTTTATGCTGTTAAGACTAAATTGATGCAAGTATGTTCAGTTTTTCTTCGGATTCAAGGAATATGTGAGTGTTGGATTGGATAGAAAAGTGTATCCTGATACATACATGTACATGTATCATTGTGAGCCTTGTATCGTGATAAGTATTGTATCGTGATCTAGTGTGTTGTTACATCCCTACCAAATGTGCAGCATTTTCATGATTTTGGAATCACAGGCACTACATTCATAGAAAGAAAATTAAAACATCATCTCAAACGTCCTTTTCTCTTCTCTTTACCCTTTTCTAAGGCATGCAGCTCTTGATGAGAAATTGTGCACCAAAAAGGGTGGGATGTATTACACATTACTTCATGGAAATCATTTGTTCAGACTTCACAAACTGTTTTGTATGATCAGTAGGCTTTCAGACAAAAGTCTTCAAGGTCATATAGTGTGTTCCCACATAGCCACATATAGAGTTATCTCTCTCCTTGAATTACAACTCTCGGACTTAATCCATCTCTGCTATATTAAAATTGCTCTACTTTAACAAATTTTATGAAGTTTTCGCATCGTATACATCAATGTCTTGATGAGAATTACAAACAACAAGATATTTTTAAAGAATAGCCCGTAGGTTTGTTATGAAATCTCTTCTGAAAATTTAGTTATAAAATGTTTAATGTCAAGGTTTTGCATGGTAGAAATGGATGAAGTCCGAGAGTTGTAATCCAATATGGCGGTTAATTTAGAGGTACATGTATCACGTCATCATTGGAACACACTATAAGGGTGCTATCTGAGCAGAAAATAAAATTTTTGATACTAAAATTATTGTGTTCGGGGAGCATCTATCAGTTTTACTGATTTTGTCTTTATTCTCTCTCTCTCTCTAACTCACTCGCTCTTTCAGTCTCTGTCACGTTTGTCAGACTCAAACTACATTTTAATTAAGTCACAGCATAATGATAATCCCCAGTAGTATGGCTCCTGAGGTAACGTCAAAATGTCTGACATATGACACTTGTGGAGGGACTTTCTGAAACATTATGACAACAGCATTATCAATGTGTCAAACATGCAATGCTGTGACGGGCATTAGATTGTGATGACATAATACATAACTTCTACGCATAAGCAGTGTTGGACATTTGGCTATCCCAAAGCTGCATGTACTAAGCGCAGCCATGCTCTGGAAAGGGATTTTTTGGCCGCTCATTAGGGCCATTATTTGGCCCCATTGCCAATCAAAACAGGTGGAATGTAGTATGCTGCTGGACCATGAATCAAATTTGAGACCTTCTGCTATCTGAGCAGACGCTCTTACCGACTAAGCGGATGCGATACCCGAACTGGCACAAAAGCTTGGTCTTTGATAGTTACAATGAGTTAGTTAGTTTTTCCACGGTTGACCTTTTCTGAAGGACACTGACACAATTGTATTGTCAGTAGCGGACTTTGTAATTTTCTTATGGCGTCCCCTCCAACTGTCTTCTTTTATGAAATTCTTATATGAAATGAAGAGTTGATTTTGTTAGAATACTGTTTTAAGCCAGTTTTACATGTTGTATGTACATGATGTACCATAATTTGCTGTTTTCAGTGAGCAGTCCTTTCTTCTTGAATGTAGGTGTGTCCTACATAAGTGGTATCACCTCTAACGGTTATGGGGAACAGCAGTATTTTCAAGGCTTCATTCGAGTCACTTGATTGATCAAAATCATACATTTTGGACATACTTTATTTAATTCTTTTAATTTGTTCAGATAATCAGAAATGTCAATTTCTGTCAGTTAGTTATGCTTATGTATCCTGAGATGGTCCCCGGCGTTTTACTCTATATACCCTAAAACACTTAATAGGGTGATATATGAAGTGGTCAAATTTCGTCTCATTTCGAAATTTGCTTGTAAAAGAGACGTTTACCACTTGAGTATGTGTACATATACAATGTACTCATGTATAATTGTTCATGTTCATAGAACCTATAAGCTCTTTTCAACTGATAATTTCATGGAAATGAAAAATAATATATAAATGTAAATCTTCTATAAAAATTAAAAAAAGAATAATCTATTTTTTACTGATTCTTTCTTGTAGATAAAAAGTAAAAGGAATTTAAATTTTTTCAGCGCATGCAGAAAAATCTGACGGACACAGGAGCAGAAATTAAAGATGAAATAACTGGGAATTATTCTCCCTTCTCATAGCTGATGAACAGAACTTAACAAGTTTTAACAGACTTATTGAGTGACACCAAGAATGCCATGGATTCATCTATAGATGAGAGTGGTATGATGTAATCATGTAATTTCCATTGTTATTATTTAGAAACGAAGATTCTGATTAGCTGAGAAATTTTGTTGATATGTCAATCAACCAAATTTTTTATGATTGTCTATTTATATGTAATCATTTAATTTCCATTGTTATTATTTAGAAACGAAGATTCTGATTAGCTGAGAAATTTTGTTGATACGTCAATCAACCAAATTTTTTATGAATGTCTATTTATAGCACCATTTTTGGAACCAGGGATTCCCTAAAACACATATCAGCTCGTTGCTGTAAATATGATATTTTGAGGTTTGCTCAATATTTCAAGAGTACCCATTTTTTGTCAGCTTACCAAAAAAAAAAATTATGTTGATTTCTGCAAACTGGTTTTTATTCCAAGGATAAAGAGAGACGATTGTCAAATCAACTTTACAGAATTGTTGCCCAGAATTAATGGGATCAAAATCTACTCAACCAATCAAATGACACTGTGTAGATAGCAATATTTATGATATATAACGATTTGTCATGAGAACTTTCATATTTAATATTTATGATATAACAGTTATAAACGATTTGTCATGAGAACTTTCAAATTTGACCCAAGATACGACCTCTTATGAATCATTTTCATGTCTCTATGTAAGTAACACATACATTTGTAGTTCATGTAGCTAAGGCCCTGTCACACAGCACTTGCACATGAATTACGCATAAGCTACGTCAAAAATTTTGGGCAAACTTGGAGATATAATCCATGGGCAAATATACATAATTCATCAGTTTTAAATAAATTTCAAGCAAGTTTCATTTGCATTTCATTCATCGCTATGCACAACAAGTGGAGTCTGGGATGAGAATATGTGGATATAAGCGGAAATGGTTTTGAGCTGCTCAAAATTTTTCTACCTCTTGGGTTAACGTGATATATGCGTCATTAACTTTGTTTTTAGACAGTTCTTTCGCAATTCATCTGTAATTCATATAGAGAATAAGTGTTTTAATTTGTGCTTTGTTACGGGTATGCAACACACAGTAAGTGCATTTATCGTACATGTAATGTGTGTTAGCGCATTTCATGTGATAAATGCACTTGCTGTGTGTTGCATACCCATAACAATACACAAATTATGACATTTATTCTATATATATGTTCCACAGTTGTCTGTTTCTCTCTTTGTTTTCTGAAATCGTGTTTTTCTAGGTAATAAGGTGACATTAATATTCATGTTACCGCGGCTTCAGTTTGCAGGATGGAACAGCCGTTGCGGCATGTTTCTTTAGATCTTATGCATTGTGACGTCACGAGCGTTTTCATGCGAAATACAAGCACATTCCTTTCAATAGACGTATCCAGAGTAAGCAGCCGCCATTAAATTTACCGATTTGGTTTTCGAAATTAGATACTCCGCTGGGCAAATGACACTTCCTGTTTACATAGAAGTGCACACGCGGCAGTGTTATGAAAAAAACAACAAATCATTAAAATGAAAAAAAATTAGCAAATGTTTCCATCACTGTATTATGGCAGGACAGATACGAGTCCTGTAGGGTGAGTCACGCATCCTCTTGTATTTTCTCCTCTTTTCTTGTCTGACAAAGGACCAGAGAAATGTAAAGGGGGGGGGGGCTTGGTCGAAATGGTCTGAGAATACGCTGTATACTACATTACTGTACAGATATACACACTGTCACGGTATATGGCCATTGTCCATAATTGTCATACTAGTCAATAGCTTCATATTTTGTTTTGTTTTTTCTGTGTATGCATGTGTTTATTTTACAGGAAAGATTCAATGACATGTTCGATCCAGAAAGAGGGGATGTTGCTCCATATTCGAAAGGCAAGGATCCTTTGAAATAAAAATAATTCAGTTGCAGAAACGGATTTTTGTGTGACACATTAGTCCATCTGTCATGATCTGATGCTGTTTTATCAGAGTTGGTTAAAGCAGCGTTAACCAAGTAAAGACCCTGACCAAAAACCTGCCAATGCCAAAGTTTTTTACCTGTTACTTTCTCAATTTGGGCAATTTCCTTCCCTCTTAATTCGCCAACGAATAATAAGAACATATCTTTCTTAAGATCATAAATCATTTAGAATACGAAAAACATTTCAGAATTTAAATCTTTATAAAATCAAATATCAAACAAACAAACATCCCCCCCCCCCCCCCCCCCCCCCCCCCCCCCCCCGAAAAAAAAATGAAAAACTAATACTACAGGAATCACCCGATTTTTCTTGATATTTTCTTTTTTCTTTTTCTTTTTCTTTTTTTTTGTGATAATAATGAATATCTCATTTTGTCTGCACCCCTGCTCTAAAAAAAAAAATACCGATCTATACGGCTACACTGAGTCACATGTCAGTTACACCCCCCCCCCCCTGTTTTGGGTCCGAAAATTCGGGCCCCTTTCCAATGCCAAAATTTCCTCTATTAAAAAAAATCAATGTGAAATTCCCAAAAAGGAACTTTGAAAAAATCACTTAAGAAAATATACGACTCCAAAGTTTTTTTGTTTTTATTTTTTTTAGACATATATACGACTCCAAAGTTGGTAAGTAAACAAAAAAGTCCTGTTTCTAAGTGTAGCTTGACGTTTTTCTTTATCGCTTTAGTTCTAGCAAATTGATGGATTAACAGTGTAAATTAAAGATATTTTAGAATTGTATTGAAAAACTTCCCAAATAATCAAATTGTCGTGTTTTTTCCTAAATTGGGAAGACACAGCCCCCCCCCCCCCCCCACCCCCCCCCACCCTCCCCCCAAAAAAGCCCCACTGCATGGTGATCAGTGTAATGTATCAGATTGAAAAAAAAAAAATTTCGTCTAGCAATGCACAAAAAGAAAAAAAATAATGCAAGTATCTGTATTTATACTCATTCAACTCAGTCTTCGTGAAAACTCACTAGCCCGACTGCCCTGGCTACCAAATATTTCCTCGGGCTACCAAAATTTGATGCTGAACTAGCCCGACTGGCTAGTGACTTTTAATGAAATGCAGTGTTCTGATTAAGGGCCGACGGCTGGCGATTTCTCGTCTTATACTTGGGGTAAAATCGCCGTCTTCTATCCGTAAAAAGTACACGTTGCGTCTAAACTTTTATCGCTGGTTAAGTATGAAATGTTTATGTTATTGAACATGTCTCAAATGAAATATTGTAACATTTTCCTGTAAAATCTGTTTATTAAAATATTGTCCTAAGATACAAGATTAATATTTCCGTAACATTGTGCATTGTTTTCATCGCGGCTTGACGGGTTATTTTACGGTACTGACTAATATGCGAGTATAACATGTTCAATTAAGTATCTAACAATTTCAAAAATCTCGACTGAACACTAAAAATGAAGAAATTCTTACGAAAATTTTATAACCATTGGCCATTATCGCCGCAAGCAACGGCCGGCCTTTTACCGAGTATAATTCAAATAAGGCCATACAAAATTAATTTAATGTTCTTTGGATTTCCCGCACCATATTTTTCAAAATTCAAAAACTAATATTATAAAAATAAAATGCTCGCCCGCACCATTTAATTTCTGGCTCAAGAATTTTTTAGGGTCGGTTCTGATTTCTGCAAATCTTAAAGCTTCTAGAAGTCTCAAATTGTGCAAAATTCGAAGAAAATGATACTTCTTGTGTTTAAAAAATTTTGTTGGGAGCAAATTTGTTGTTCCGTATACATAGCACTGAAAGTTGAGGAAGGGGGAATGTTCGAAAATCTTTTCCGTACTGCTATGTGCCAGGCTTTCTTGTCAAAAGATTCCTATGGGGATTCCTTTTTGAGTACGGAAAACATCAGAGATGTATTACTGGGGTAACCTATATCAAAAATAAAATTATTTCATTCGCTCGCACCTTAAAACTGCAAAACCTAAAAAAAATAAAATAATTATATTTTCGCCCGCTCGCACCCTTTTTTTCACAAGAAAATCCAAAGAACATTTAATTAATTTGGTATGGCCTAAGTTCTTTTTTTCTGCAGGCAAAAATCGTATGTGAAATTATATTTATAAATACAAAGAGTATCATGCATTCATTGTAAAATTGAGTCTATTGATAATGACGTAGCTGACATCCGCCAGAGAAATGATCGGATGGTGGTTTAACTTCGTCCGATTTTTTATGTATACTCTATATATGTGTGAATTTTTGCCTACTCAACGGACCTAGCTAAGGAAACGATGGGTCTTTATAGCGTTTTGATTTTTCTTCAATGGCTAGTGAAAATTTTGGGTGGCTAGTAGATTTTTGCACTCAACTAGCCCGGCTGGCTAGTGGTCAAAAAAAGTTTTCATGAAGACTGTCAACTTTTTGCACCTCGTGTCCTCATGGGTCGCCTGATATACATGTATTACAATTGTTTGTACACTGTACAGTGTGCATCGAAAAAAGATTTAGATGCATTTATGACTTATGACACCAACTTTTTAAAAGCTCAATTTCAACAAACGCGGCAAAGCTCACGTCCAGTATCTATTTTATAATAGAGATTTTATGTACTAGGGCATGATGAAAACACACTAGTAGCGCTCTTTCTCTCCAGTTCTTGTAGTTAGCACATAATTGTATGACCTCATTAAAAATGATATAATTACATGTACCTGAGTCAGAGTGGCGGACTTCTTTCAACGTATTTATCTCAACCTTGGATCTGGATGAACTCGTGCATTCGCTCGCGTAAATGGAATGCCCAAATTGCAGATTTTAAGGCATACAGTTCTATTGAATAGTTTTCAAAACTACCTACCTTCTGAAGGGCTTGAACCGCTCCCCCCCCCCCCAAAAAAAAAAGCACTCCCTAATGGAAAAAAAGTCTATCGATCCACCATAAGTATCTGTTCATGGAAATAATCTCTTAGGAATTTTTCAAATGACGTTTTTTTTTTAAATAAGGGGTCACATTTAATAGACGGGTAGAATTCTGTAGGCGATCAAGAGGGAAAGGGGACGGGCAAAGAGGAAGAAACATTGCTTTAAATTACTCTAAATATAATCCTAAATCTTCATGACTGGGAAATAATGAGTTCTTTTTATGAAATTATAAAATTAGCCATACAACCGTTGTTTTGACAGATTTGATTAATCGGAATAACTACAAAATGTATAGTTAGAACCCATGATTAACCATGGAATTCCTTTACTATCTTTTTTTTTTTCATTAAGAAAGGAAAAGGACGTGGATTTTTTTTTTTGACACAAAACATTTGGAGTCAATGGGATTATTTGATAAAAAAACAGTAACTTTTCTTTTCTTTTATTATAACCTCCTTTTTGAATACGGTTCAGTGACCAACACAAATGAGAAAAAAAAATAAGAAGAAGAAGAAAGGTTGGGGGGAGGGTCACAAACTTTTTGAACAACCTCCCTCTTTCTTTCTTTTTCTTTTTTGTGACAAAGGTGCTTAATTAAAAAAAGTAAAGGGACCGGGAAATATCCAATCTATTCTCAAATGAAGAAAATATTCATTTTGAAAGAATCCAGAGGGAATGGTTGAGAGAGAGAAAGAAGAAATCGCTGATTTCAATACCTTCTAGTAAAAGGCTAGTAGGTAGTATTTTAAAAAAAGGAACTTTGGTCAATTTTTAAAAGTACTATGAGAGTACTTTTATCAGAATTATACAAACTTGAAATATCCCTTTTATAAAAAGAAAAAAAAAATTAAAAAGAGGTGGGTCTGTTGTGTCTAGACGGATGTGGCCCGGGCGTCTACTCGTGTCTTGTGTATACAGTAGGCCTATTTAAAGGTATCTAAAGGTATGTAAAATTCAATATTTATTTTTATACCCATGACGAGCAGACTTTCTACATAAAATGCAACATATACTACCATTTGATAGTGATAGAAAAACAATAAAATACAACAGGATTAGAAGAACGTAAAGCAATTTATTAGACTGTCTGTGCATTGTTTCCAATGACGCTACGTAAACCGGAAGTTGCTTTTGCCCGTGGCGCTGTGAACTTTTGTTACGGGAGATAACTCAAATTTTGTACTCTGGATACGTCTATAGTTTCTTCTTAGGGAATTACATTGGCTGTGCATATATATGCGTATGTGTGCAATGAATACAGGATTCTTACGCAAAGTTGACGATTTTCATGTCCATTCCACGTATGTCTGCATATGTTTAACTCACAGGCGCCAGATTCCTAGAAAAAAAAATTAAAACCACATTTTAAATTCCCGTTTCTCTAGAGAAGAGAAAGGGCGTTTTAGATGGGTTAGAGTTTTCTCTCTAGGAATCTGGTGCCTGTGGTTTAACTTACCTTTCATGCATACAACACGCATATATTGTGAATGCATCACTCGTATATTGTGTATACCGCTTAGAATTTCACACAAAATTGGCTTTTTTCCTCAGATATATGTGTTCATTGCACAATTTATTCTTGTTTCGTGCGTAGTTTATGCATAGTTTCTGCGCTGTTCTTGCGAAATTCATCTGTCAAAATTTCAAGCATTATAACCAACTTTTTCAATGTATAAATCCAGATTTTAAATTTCATTCGTAAATTATTCGTAATTCATACGTAAATGGCTGTGTGACAGGGCCTTTGGTTTAGAGGTGAATTTTAATCGGATTGAAGGGATAGAAACCTATTGATTTTTGAGTCAATGTGCCAAAGATATTTAGGTCTATTTCAGGAAAGATACACTTATTATATTGGTCTCTAGTTGATTAGTTGAAAATCCTTTCACCTATCCAAACTCAAAAGTGGATATATGCTACATGTATAATATTATGATTTTGGGGTCAATAGGTCAAATAGAAGGTGAAAAATACACATAAAATATTGGTTTCCAGGTTATAAGTCTAGAGCCAGTTTACCTATCCAAACCAAATGTGGAAAAAGGTTACATTTTTTGTACTATAAACAGTGGAGAAAGCATAGTGATTTTACAATGTAGTAGATTGAAATATTTCTGCTAGAGGGAAGGGATGATACAAAATAAAAATACAAACACTCAAATACACAAATTTTAGGCCCCATGGCCTTTATCAAGTGTAAAAAATGACAAATTTGATGTATACAATGTATCTAGACTAAGTAAAATCCATCTTTGAGATGGATGGATTTTACTTAGTCTTGATGTACATTGTGATGTTTTTTACACTTGATAAAGACCAAGGGGCTGAAAATTTGTGTATTCGAGTGTTTGTGTTTTTTGGTCGCAATAGGTCAAGGTCACTGTCAGGAAAAATAGACTTCAGATAGTGATTTCAAATGATAACTACAACCCTTTTAACTATTTCAACCATATATGGACATATGGATCACTTAACAGAGGGTCAATAGAATCTGATCGTGTGAACTGCCGGGTTAGATAGTACCTCACATAACCCTATGGGACAGAAGAAACAAAAACCTTCCGAATTAGCTGTTCATATTCTTGAATAAAGCCACGCCTCTTGTTGTTGAAATAATGATGAGGAAATTACAGTCAAGCACTCGGTGACAAATAATCAAGTCTTTGAAGTGTCGACAAACCAAACTTGAAATTTATACTATAGATCTTTATTCCAATATTTTATTGCATTTTCTGTAAATATTCAATTTCAGCACTAAATTCTGAATCATTTGATACCAAACACACCTATAATACATAAATTCAAAGCTAAGAAATAAAACCATGAACTATTTTAAAAAATCAGTCATCAAAGTTTTAAGCTCTACTGGTCTCTGACCAGTGGAGCTTATGCGATACCCTGTCGTCCAGCGTCCGTCCGTCCGTCTGTCTGTCCGTCCATCTGTCCGTCCGTCCGTCTGTCCGTCCGTCCGTCCTTCCGTAAACAATTCTTGTGCTCGCAACTCCTCTGAAACCATAGGAGATACAAAATTAATTCTTTTTGCATTCTACTTGGTTTGTGGTCTAGTTGTGCACCTGACATTTGGTTTCATCCCCTGACCCCCAGGGTCTTAGAAAATAGGCGTGGTTATGAAAATCTATGAAATCTTGTGCTCGCAACTCTTCTGACACTATAAATGATGGAGACCACTCTATGTAATCTTGTGCTCGCAAATTCTCTGACACTATAAATGATGGAGACTTAATTCTTTTTGCAATATGATGAGTCTGTGGTCTTGTTGTGCACCTGATATTTTGTTTGCGCCCCTGACCCCCAGGGTCTTAGAAATTGGGTGTGGTCATTTTCACATATATAACTCTATGTAATCTTAAGCTTGCAACTCCTCTTACACTATAAATGATGGAGACTTCATTCTTTTTGCAATATGATGGGTCTGTGGTGTAGTTGTGCACCAGATATTTTGTTTGAGCCCCTGACGCCCAGGGTCTTAGAAAATGGATGTGGTCTTTTTCACCTATATAACTCTATGTAATCTTGTGCTCGCAAATCCTCTGACACTATAAATGATGGAGACTTAATTCCTTTTACAATATGATGAGTCTGTGGTCTTGTTGTGCACCTGATATTTTGTTTGCGCCCCTGACCCCAGGGTCTTAGAAAATGGGTGTGGTCATTTTCACCTATATAACTCTATGTAATCTTGTGCTCGCAACTCCTCTGACACTATAAATGATGGAGACTTAATTCTTTTTGCAATATGATGGGTCTGTGGTCTAGTTGTGCACCTGATACACTTTTTGTATTTTGTTTGAGCCCCTGACCCCCAGGGTCTTAGAAAATGGATGTGGTCATTTTCACCTATATAACTCTATGTAATCTTGTGCTCGCAAATCCTCTGACACTATAAATGATGGAGACTTAATTCTTTTTGCAATATGATGGGTCTGTGTCTAGTTGTGCACCTGATATTTTGTTTGAGCCCCTGACACCCAGGGTCTTAGAAAATGGGTGTGGTCATTTTCACCTATATAACTCTATGTAATCTTGTGCTCGCAAATTCTCTGACACTATAAATGATGGAGACTTAATTCTTTTTGCAATATCATGAGTCTGTGGTCTTGTTGTGCACCTGATATTTTGTTTGCACCCCTGACCCCAAGGGTCTTAGAAAATGGGTGTGGTCATTTTCACATATATAACTCTTTGTAATCTTAAGCTTGCAACTCCTCTTAAACTATAAATGATGGAGACTTCATTCTTTTTGCAATATGATGGGTCTGTGGTCTAGTTGTGCACCTGATATTTTGTTTGAGCGCCTGACGCCCAGGGTCTTAGAAAATGGATGTGGTCATTTTCACCTATATAACTCTATGTAATCTTGTGCTCCCAACTCCTCCGACACTATAAATGATGGAGATTTAATTCTTTTTGCAATATGATGGGTCTGTGGTCTAGTTGTGCACCTGATATTTTGTTTGAGCGCCTGACGCCCAGGGTCTTAGAAAATGGATGTGGTCATTTTCACCTATATAACTCTATGTAATCTTGTGCTCGCAAATCCTCTGACACTATAAATGATGGAGACTTAATTCTTTTTGCAATATGATTGGTCTGTGGTCTTGTTGTGCACCTGATATTTTGTTTGCGCCCCTGACCCCAGGGTCTTAGAAAATGGGAGTGGTCATTTTCACATATATAACCCTATGTAATCTTAAGCTTGCAACTCCTCCGACACTATAAATGATGGAGACTTAATTCTTTTTGCAATATGATGGGTCTGTGGTCTAGTTGTGCGCCTGATATTTTGTTTGAGCGCCTGACGCCCAGGGTCTTAGAAGATGGATGTGGTCATTTTCACCTATATAACTCTATGTAATCTTGTGCTCGCAAATCCTCTGACACTATAAATGATGGAGACTTAATTCTTTTTGCAATATGATGAGTCTGTGGTCTTGTTGTGTACCTGATATTTTGTTTGCGCCCCTGACCCCAGGATCTTAGAAAATGGGTGTGGTCATTTTCACCTATATAACTCTATGTAATCTTGTGCTCGCAAATCCTCTGACACTATAAATGATGGAGACTTAATTCTTTTTGCAATATGATGGGTCTAAAAAAGTGGCAAGGTAGGTAGGGTTTATATTTTTTGTTTTTTTTTTCCATCAAGAATAGTCTTATTATTCATGTAAAGGCAAAAAAATTGTATGCCCTATCTACCCCCCCCCCCCCCCCCCCCTCCATTATTCGTGTAAGACAAAAATTTTGTGCTCTCCCCCCCCCCTCCCCCCATTTTTAGAAAACTGTCTTTGAACCGTCAGTCAAAATAATGGTACATGTACATTAAAATTATGGCTTTCTCGTGTAAGACGTAGCTCATCTGTCTGAATGGGAGAAGATAATAGATACAAATTTACGAAGTATGACATGTTTTGATTGCCTGAGTACATTTAGTAGAATAGCGTAAGGGACTCAACCTTGTTTAAACCAAGTTCAAATTAAATACGACCCCTCACTTCCTCGGATGGTACCATTCATATGGTCAAAAATTTGGCCGATAGCGTATATCTTCAAAAGTCAAGTCTGGATGAAGCGGAATCTTTAGAAATCGAATAATGTACACGGGAATTAAGTATTTAACTACATTTTTCTTGCATTCGTCGGCGGCCCTTGCTTATACTTTTTACAACGTGAGCATCATTCTAAATAGATTTAGAAGTATAACAATGGGCACTTGCTATTGTTCGGCATAGGCATTTACATATGCAGTAGAGATCAATAAAGAAAACTATTCGAACGTTTTAATTCTCGATGTATTAAACACGCGAATAGCTGGCAGTCCAAGTGTCTGCGACACGTGTCGGCAAGTTGTTAGTATATCATATACAATTCCCTTTAAACGGCGCGTGTATAAAGTCTTTACCCGTAACGTAAATACGGAACGTGCCTTGATTTATACGGGCTTTTTTTATGCCCCCGGAATCAAAGATTCGGGGGCATATAGTTTTTGGCCTGTTTGTCTGTCTGTTTGTCCGAAAAACTTTAACATTGGACATAACTTTTGAATAGGAAGTGATAGGGCTTTCATATTTCACATGTGTATTCCTTGTGACAAGACCTTTCCATTGATACCAAAATTTTTGACCTCGTGATCTTGACCTTTGACCTTTTAACACAGTGACCTCACATACATGTACTTAACAGAAAATAGTGTTCATACTAGCAAAGATGCCACCGGGGGCATTCGTGTTTCACAAACACAGGCTTTATTTTTTCTCAAGTTGCAATAAAAACGTCTCGTCGTCGAGATTTTAATATGATTGGTCTATGGTCTTGTTTTGCTCCTGATATTTTGTTTAAGTCCTTGACACCTTAGGGTATTAGAAAATGGGTTTGGTAATTTTCTCCAATATAATTGTGCTCTCAACTCTTAAAGCTATTAATTATGTAGAATTAATTCTTCATTCAATATTATGGATTTGTAGTCTTTTTGTGTCATTCATTTGAGCTATCAGCCCCTGGCCCTTAGGATCTTGGAAAATGGGTATGGCATTCTTTTTTGAAATACGTTGTCTCAGATATTATGAATTGTATGAGTGATATTCTAGTTTAGTTTCAGTCTAATGGATATATTGTTTTGTTGTGCATTGCTACTTATACTGAGTTATAGTTAGAGTGCATGCTTCCTATGGTCTTTGGTTTAAAAAAATTAGAATTGATCTTTTAAAACAAAACAACCAGGAGAGCTACAGTCTCGTCAGAGACTTCTGGTTTTCGTTAATGACTTTTTTGTTTCATATCCGATTTTACTAAAACACATTTTAAAATGATCCTCTCATAAAGACCTTTTCAAAAATACATACATTCATAAGGTTTTCTCGAAAAATTGAATATGTAAAATTCTGATGCCACTTTTTTGGAAATTCTCCATTCACCATGTCGTGAACCGTTGTTACATCAATGTGGTATGGTAAAAGTTAGTGTTTTCAGCTCATTGGTTAGTGCCGAAAACGTAGCTAACTAATGAAATGGCTGTATTTCAGGACATGCCTACGGAAGGATTTTGTTTCATCTGTCCCACGGGGTTTGTGAGGTACGATGACGCGAGCTTCCCCGTGGGTTACACATGTTGGGTCAATAGGTCAAGGTGACTTAATTCTTTCATTTGTTGTTGTTGAAAGAGTAAAGCTGCTTCAGCAGGGGGGGGGGGGGGAAGGGGGGACATGTTTTACCAGTACATGTACAAACATTTTGTCTAGTTTCATATGCATGACATTGTAAATGAGAAAAAAAAATTCTTTCACTAGGAGGTGAAGCAAGCCTGACTAAGCATATAGACAGAAAAGTTGAAGAATTACAACAAATGTTCCCGTGTCAGGGGAAGGCCAGTATTATTCGAGCTTTGAAGGAAGCTGGGAATGACAGTGAGACAGCTGTTGATAGACTCATAATTGATGGAGGTACAGTGTATGATGTTTACATATAAATGTAGGGTAGGCAACAAAAATTTGATGTTTACATATAAATGTAGGTTAGGCAACAGAAATTTAATTTGTAGTTTTACGGATTTTATTTTTTCAAAATAGGGTAGGAGGAGGAAATCAAAATAAAAAAAAAAATCAATAAACGTCAACATTTCATGTTTTGTGCCATGATCATGATCTTAATTCAGCTTGTTTATCATGTTTTCAAAGCCTCATTAAAGACTTGTACGATAAAGATTAAGTGAGAGTGAAAAGTTAAAACCTATAATTTGGATGAGCAGAAGAAAAAATTGTACAATCAGTTCATTTTATTTTTTTCCAAATTGTGGTAAAATAAGGTTCGGCGGATCCGTAAAACTAAGAATTAAATTTCTGTATTAAAATGATTATAAATTAGGGTATTGAGGGATTGCCAAATGTCCAACTCAGCACCTGATTGCAGACTTTTACATTATTTTGACAGGCTATTTGATTATGACGTTTTAATGAAAAACTCGGCCAACAGGTGCTATGACTGACATTTGGGGATCCCTCAATTTGCCCTGTTTCTGCATTCAAGTCTACTGTATGTGTACTTATTGTGGGCTGTGACTTTCTGAAATTTTAGACGTATTTTTACATGTGATATTTTTAGCGACCAATCAAGCTTATGTGATCACCCCTCTTCTGGCATCTGTCTGTCTGTCCGTAAACAAATCTCGTGCCCGCAACTCCTCTGAAACCATTAGAGATAGAAAGTTTAACCTTTTTGCATTTTACTTGGTCTATGGCTTAGTTGTGCACCTTACATATGATATCTGCCCTAGACTCCCAGGGTTTTAGAAAATGTGTGTGGTTCTATATAACTCTGTGCTATTTTGTGCCCTTGACTCCTCTGAAACCATTAGAGATAGACAATAATTCTTTTTGCATTGTACTTTGTTTATTGTCTAGTTGTGCAACTGATATTTAGTTTCTGCCCTAGACGACCCCCCACCCCCACCCCAGGTCTTGAAAAATTGGTGTAGTCATTTTCTCCTTTATAACTCTATATGATATTATGCCCTCAACTCTTCTGACATCTGGGGATAGAAAATAAATTCTTTTTATGCTGTACTTGTTTTAAGGTCTAGTAGCGCATCTGACATTTGGTTTCTGCCCTAGACCCCAAGGGTTTTGAAAAATGGATGTGGTGATTTTCGGGTCCTGTTTAACTATATAATTCTGTGCCCTCAACTCCTCTGAAACCATTAGGGTTGCAAAGTAAATTCTTTATGCATTGTTCTTGGTCTATGGTCAAGTTGTGCACTGTACATTTTGTTTCTGCCTTAGACCCCCGGGGTCTTTTGAAAAATGGGTGTGGTCATTTTTTCCTATTTAACAAAATCATCAGGAGAGCTTCAGTCTCATCAGAGACTTCTGGTTCGATTTCTGTTCGTAAAATTTAGCAAGATTTTTCGGGAAAACAGAGATATTTTGCCCAAACTGCCTTAATGATATATATATACTGGTATATATGTTTAAAGTCTTTATTTTCAATTCACTGTACTTAAGAAAATTTTGCCCCCTTGTTCTCCCTTTTAAGCACAGGCCATGTTTCAAAATAGCATGAATTTCTATTCAATGTAAGCAACAGCTGAAAGAATGTATCCAAAATTACAGTAATCTGTTTGAAGAGTATTTGTTTGTATAGATGAAAAATGAAATGAAATTCTCTTTTTTTTCAAAAAAATGAAGACAAGGAGCGAGAGGAGAAACTTAAATTATTACGGTCGCTGTTTCCCTCATTGCGGAAAAACGATTTTTTACGAGCTTTGAGTCAAACAAAGGGTGACACTGAGGAAGCCATCAGTGCACTGAAAGGTAAAGTTTGGTTGTTATTTACTTTACTCTTAGACTTCATGGACTTTCAGAAGCCCAAACAGCAAATTTAATTGGTGAATTGAAGAGTTTGTAAAAGGATTTATACTAGCTCAGCACAATTCCTAGTAGCCCCTTGGCGTCAAGATAAGAGGTTTTTGTGAAGACTGATTCCTTATCACCAATGGTTTTTGACTGAAATCCACATAAGCCACAATAACTTTGTGTCTTTTAAAAGCTGTAACGGTATTGCATGTACATGTATATCCTCCTCCATTAGAAATTTTCAGAGGTTACATGTATATCGTCAATCAGTCATGTCAGAGCAATTATTTATACTTTTTTTACTTCTCCCCTGTATTTTGGACTTGTTTTTTGATGATTTAAGAAACTAGGCTTCAAAGTCTTGTATTTATTTTTTTATCGGCAAAAAGCTGCATAAGGAGAAAGTATTCATGACTTTGAAATATCTTGTTTTAGGTAGTGAGAAAGTAAAGAAGCCAAGAAAACGTGTGTCCTGCTCTGATGCTGAAAAAGACAATCCAAAACTTCAAAAGTCGTCCAAAAGTAGGCGTGCTTTACCCAAGGGCCATAATAAAGACACTGTAAAATCTAAGCCATCACCTCCGGCAAATGAGTCTAAAAGTAGGCGTGCTTTACCCAAGGGTCATAATAAAGACTCTTTGAAATCTAAGCCATCACCTCCGGCAAATGAGTCCAAAAGTAGGCGTGCTTTACCCAACGGCCATAATAAAGACACTGTAAAATCTAAGCCATCACCTCCGGCAAATGAAGGAAACATCACACAATTACAGGTAATAATGCCTGGAGAAAACACTTGGGTGAGGCATATTTTACATAAAAGAGGTTGCATACAAAACTTGTTGCTTTTGCTCAGAATTATGCTGTTTGCCAGAAGAAAATGATAATTTATGCTTATGTTATATAGACCTCTGGCAACAATGATAAAAACCTTTAATGTGCCAAAAGCCTCAACTGAAAAATTGGAGATTTTATTTCGATTATTCCTTTTTTTCACATTCATATTCGGCACTTTATTTAAGACCAAATACAAAAAAAATTCTTAGGCCACAAAAAATTAATTATTAGTTTCTCAGGCACCGCCGCATCACGAAAATATGCGCCACATCCAAATTTTTTAGCACTTTTCTGGAATTTTTTGTGTTTTACATTTGCGTAAAGCCTAGGGGCGCATAGCTCAGTCAGTAGAACGCTGAATTTTCAACCCGAGTATCCTCGGTTTGAATGCCGTTGAGGTCGGACTTTGAAAATGTTGTCTTGATATGTAATGTCATGTTTAATGTGTGATCCCCTCTGGGATGGAGTGCTCTGATAAACAGAGGGTAATGCTAAGGAAGAAGAAGTTCAAGTGACCGGGACATTAAAGCGTAAAAATGAGTGTTGAATGTTGTCTCGGAGCTAATCATGGCCAGGGCCACTCAAATCGTCCCTTGGTGTTCATGTGTTCATGTGTTGAATCTGATTTAGAAAGAAAGAAAACCTCCCTGCCTCATCATAATTTGAAATAAAGTGCCTGAGAAACTAATATTGAATTTTTTTGGCCTTAGAGGGAGAAGAACATGGTTTTAAAATTACATGCTATATGAAATATTCAAATTGTACCCAGTGTAAGAATTTTGGTCATTTGAGTTCCTGTTTATTTCGAGTTTGATTAAATCCAAATGAATGACTGAATTGGTGTGCTCTTTTAAAAAATATTGCATTTATACGGAATGAATGAAATTACAATGTCACTTTTTCTGAAAATTCAACAGTTGTCAACTTTTATGAAATCAAAGCTCATGTAACAAATGGTAGTGTGACTTACATGTATATACATCTATAGGCCCTTGCTCACTCTCCATTCTTTAGTATTGTGAATTCTACATGTACATTAATTTTCATTGTGGTATGAAGTTCTTTATGTACGAGATTTCAAAAAGTAGAATTTAATGTAAGAATTTATAAAGCATATATCTCTTTTGTAGTCTAAATGAACAAATGCTTAGTTGAAGTATATGCAATGGGATTTTAAAAACAGTGAATGCAAAGTCTACCTTTTCTTTTAATAGATGTGTATTATACAGGCACTTTACTTTGGGAGTTCCGGGTCGGCTTGTGTATTCTGAACCTAAACCTAAATTTTTACTTATTTAAGATGGAAAATAACTTTTAGTATTTTTCTAGTAAGAAAACTATAAATATTGAATAATCACTAGTTATGAAAATTAGTTCTCATTTCAAAATTGCCAACAATTTTGTGTGACCCAGAACTCCCAAAACAGGCGACCCGGAACTCCCGACGTGCCTGTAGCAAATTGGATTCAGCAGCTAGATGTATATCTAAATGTAGTCTTTTGTTCCATTTTCTGAAATATTTACAAAATTAGAAAAAAAAATTGTGTAAACCCACCTCTTCAAAAAAAAATTTGTGTTCTTCAAATTTGATTTTCTTTTTTTTTAACAGGAAACAATCATCGAAAATTCCAACCAATCAGAAGGAATGCTGTATACAGTTGGGAATGTTGAGGACTTCAGTGTGAGCAGTACATGTAAACAAGAATCTGACCAATACTGCAGTAGCCAAATTAACGATACGAGTGAGGTGAGACCAAGGCAAAAAGTGTGTCATAGTCCATTGGAATCTTGACATTCTGCGAAACAGTGGAAATCTATGTAGAAGTTCTACCCCTACTATGTTTTGAATGAGAAAATTATCAGATGAAAATTTTTTACCAATGTTATAGAGAACATATATTATGCATTTATACCATGCGAAAAAACTCCTCATTTGTTACATTATATACATGTAAAGTATTTTTCAATTGTTTTTCCTGAACTACTCAGAAACAACACTGTGAGTCATATCTTTCGCCATTGATCAGTATCACAAAATATAGACTTACAATCAGCCAATCAGAAATGGCGTACTTTATGTATATGAAATGTATAATCTAAAAAATATGTTGTGCTTCAATTTTCTTCTATATGCCTTAAAGTTTACACATACATTTTTCTGTATTTTTCATATCCTTTTTATCTTTGTTCTTGTAGACATCAGAAGCTGTCCCTTTGTTTTTAACCCGAGCTGAGGACAATGCTAGTCCCATTCTCTATGGTAAAGAAATGTAGAAATGTATTTCAAACTTAATTCAGCTATAAGCGATGCCATAGCATCACTTGAAAATTATAGTTAATTGTCATGACATAAAGTTTCTCACTCACTTACATGTTCATCTTGTTACTGAAGAAAAAAAACGTAGACGTGGAAGTTTGAGAATTTCTTGTCTCACACTCAACTTGAAATACAGTATATTTTGACGTCAGAGAATGTTACGTTATCATTCAAATTGTGCACATTTTGGTATCAAGTCTGGTCAAAGATTCATTTTTGGCCGTATTGCAAAGCAATTCCGGCCTATAGATTGACGATGTCCGTCTGTCCGTCAACATTTTGGTTCAAGTTTCTGGTTGATGCAAAATCTAAGGAATTATATGCAATGGAAACTTTATATTATACATGAAGCTTGCCTATGACAAGACCTTTCAATTTATGCCACAACATTTGACCTAGTGACCTTGACCTTGGACTTTGACCTAGTTTAAAGATTTTGGTTTAAGTTTCTGGTTGAGGCAAAATCTAAGTAACTATATGCAGTAGAAACCTTATATTATACATGAAGCTGACCTTTCAATTTATGCCGTAACATTTGACCTAGTGACCTTGACCTTGGACTTTGACCTACTCAAAGATTTTGGTTAAAGTTCCTGGTTTAAGCAAAATCTATGGAACTGTATGCAGTAGAAACTTTATATTATACATGAAGCTTGCCCATGACAAGACCTTTCAATTTATGCAGTAACATTGACCTAGTGACCTTGACCTTGGACTTTGACCTAGTTAAGGATTTTGGTTAAAGTTCCTGGTTTAAGCAAAATCTATGGAACTGTGTGCAGTAGAAACTTTATTTTATACATGCAGGTTGCCTCTGACAAAACCTCTAATTTATGCTGTATTATTTGACCTATTGACCTTGACCCAGTTTGTGACAAAAATTTACTTTGCAATCAGGCCATACCGTCTTTAGTGGTATTTTATAGTGATTATAAAATGAGCTGAGTGAGAAAAATAAAAAATAAATCACAACGTTGTGACTGAGACAGGGGAATCTCATCCTCGTGCTAAATAATTGCTACATCCATGACCCGGCAAGCCTTGTCTTTTATACTCAGATGAGATTTCCCTGTCTCGGTCACAACGTGGTGATAGATTTTCAAGTTGATAAATGTAAATTTTTCATGCTTAAGTATTTCATGGACGTACATTAAGTATGCATACAGTGGTGGTAGTTGAAGATTACATTTATTTTCCTAACTTTCTGAATTAGGAAAAATTTCAACGAGAAATTCAATTTACCAAGTCTACAGAACAAAATCACTGGGTATTACTTTTGAATGGTTAGTGAATCAAGATCCATGTACTGTAAACATTGTTATTTTGGTTGGGGGGAAATTTCGCGATTATAACATCAAGATGTTACGCCTGGGGGATATTAGGGTTTTTAGCTCACCTCGACGAAGTTGAGTGAGCTTATGCTATAACCCCACGCGTCCGCGTCCGTGTCCGGTTAAGAAGTTTGGGGTAGCTCAGTATCTGACAAAGTACTAATGCTACAGTAACCAAACTTGCACAAGTGATTCATCTTTGGATGCTGAGGTGAACCCATGCATCGTATGCAGCATCTGACCTACATTTTCCGCTTGAGTGACTTGGTTAAGAAGTTTGGGGTAGCTCAGTATCTGACAAAGTACTAATGCTACAGTAACCAAACTGACACAAGTGATTCATCTTTGGATGCTGAGGTGAACCCATGCATCGAATGCAGCATCTGACCTACATTTTCCGCTTGAGTGACTTGGTTAAGAATTTTGGGGTAGCTCAGTATCTGACAAAGTACTGATGCTACAGTAACCAAACTTGCACAAGTGATTCATCTTTGGATGCTGAGGTGAACCCATGCATCGAATGCAGCATCTGACCTACATTTTCCGCTTGAGTGACTTGGTTAAGAATTTTGGGGTAGCTCAGTATCTGACAAAGTACTGATGCTACAGTAACCAAACTTGCACAAGTGATTCATCTTTGGATGCCGAGATGGACCCATGCATCGTATGCAGCATCTGACCTACCTTTTCCACTTGAGTGATTTCGCTTTTAAAAGCCAATATTGAGCAAAGTATAAGTGCTACATGTACCAAACTTGCATATTGGATGTATCTTTGATCAAACTTTCATAAAATGACCTTGACCTACTTTTTCCGCTTGAGTGATTTTGCCTTTAAAAGCCAATATTGAGCAAAGTATAAGTGCTAGATGTTCCAAACTTGCATATTAGATGTATCTTTGATCAAACTTTCATAAAATGACCTCGACCTACTTTTTCCGCTTGAGTGATTTTGCCTTTAAAAGCCAATATTGAGCAAAGTATAAGTGATACATGTACCAAACTTGCATATTGGATGTATCTTTGATCAATCTTTCATAAAATGACCTTGACCTACTTTTTCCGCTTGAGTGATTTTGCTCTATAAAGCCAATATTGAGCAAAGTATAACTGCTACATGTACCAAACTTGCATATTGGATGTATCTTTGATCAAACTTTCATAAAATGACCTTGACCTACTTTTTCTGCTTAAGTGGTTTTGCCTTTAAAAGCCAATATACATGTATTAAGAAATATGTTTGAATTGAATTTTGCTGTCACGAGGTGAGCTTCGTAATCTGTGATTACCTATGTTTTTTTCTATTTTGGGGAAGGTGCCTTTGCCTTTCCCATTTGGGAAAATTTGCGACATTTTGCTGAAATTGGGAAAATTTTTATTCAAATTCTCACCAATTAAAACCCTAAAGTATCATTTATTAACACTGCTAATCCATTGATTTGCTTGAACTGGAACAAAGGATGAATAAAAACTTTAAATGCCCTTAAAAATAGGACATTTTGTGCTGACTTCCAGGTTTTGAGTCTTAATTTTCTCAGATGATTTTTTCATAATTCCTCTTTGGAAATTAAAGAGTGATTTTTGGGAAAAATAGAGGAAATTTGGCATTGGAAAGGGGCTGATATTCACCCCCTAAAACAAGAGAAAAAAACCCTGGATATATTTGCAATATAAACAGTTCTGCCTTTGTAAGAATGCAGCAGAGTTATTCTTGCGTGGGGGAATTTTTGTGAAATCCCTTGATTCGTAAAAAAAATGCAAAAATTTCCACATTCACAGTATCAAAACTGTTTCTGTCTTAAATGTTTTTTGATGACGTGATCTTTGTTGTTTCAGACCATGAAATATATCCAATAAAGACAGAGGAGATGGAACTGATGGACCAGCATGCATTGGGGCAGGACCATCATGCACCTGGCCAACATAACCTGCATCAGAGGGAAGATTACATTGTCAGCAGTAAAAGTATGGATCATGAGGAAGACCACATGGTAGACAGTACATGGGATCTTTATATAGACAATGCTTTAGAAAATGTAAATTCAGCAATAGAAGATAATATTTCAAGTAGTGATTCTACCATCCAAAAAGTCAGTGATTGTAGACAAGGTGTCAGGGTCCAGAATCCTAGTCATTCTATGAAAGATCTTACGTGGAAGGAGTATAACAATTTCTGGAAAAATGAACCAGAATTCTATTACGAAGATGGGATTTGTTTTCGTCCCGGATGTTCTTTCTGTGGTTTGATCGTCAAACCAATGGCGTGGAGAAATCACCATAAAAGACACATGAAAGCCATTTTGAGAAAGAAAGCCGTCATCAGGGGAGTGTTTGATATGAAGAAGAGGATCTATCACTGCACGTTTTGTACAGCATCTTTTCGTCTAGAAAGAATGCATACCTATCATACTTATGTCATGCATAAACGGTATGTTTGTAAAGATTTTCAATTTGTTTATCAAGATGGCGTCAAACTTTACAAGTGTAGACGAGATCTTGAAAAATGCAGAAAGCATGTGTTCAAGGACAGAGAGGCACTTGATGAACACTTGAAGACGCATAGTGTCAAAAAAAAGAAAAACGCGGATGAATCTCGCGAGAACAAGTGTTGTAACAATGATACCAGTAAGGAGCAGTGCTCTGTTTGTGAATCCAATGTGCCTTGTGAAGAGGATATTAAACCTCATTGTCAGTTACTTCATTTTGTTGCAAGACAAACAAAGAAGATCAATTCGTTGGTTAGGTCTACTATTGAAAATGACAATATCAATTCAGCTCGAAGAAGTCCTTTCGAGGGAGATTTTGTTTCAGGAGATCATAGAGTTGCCTTAGCAGACGACATTTCACATTGTGATGAAGATGCAGTAGACAAAACGTCCGATTGTTTAGGAGGTGATGGAAAAATGGAAGAAACTGTTGAAAATGCTTTAGAATGTATAACAGTAAAACATGAAATTGTAGATACTAATGAAGAGACTGCATTTACTAGAATAGATATGAATTCTGAAAACTTGCACGAAAATTATTTTGATGTGGTAAATGTAAAACCTATTATACATATTGAAAGACAAGACATTCCTTACTTGGAAATGCCATGTTCTGGAGACAAAGATGATAAATCTATGGATGAAATTAGAGACGAGAATTGCAGAAGACATGTTGATGGTGCTGGTCAGACTAATATCACTTGTATCACAAGTGCAACTAACAAAAGCTCTTTAGAGGATGCAGAACTAGTGAAAAATGAAACTTGTTTATCAGCTAACAATGAATCGTCTGAAGATGGTGTTTTACTGAACAAAGAATCTTCTGAAGATGGTGAATTACTGAACAAAGAATTTTCTGAAGATGGTGTTTTACTGAACAAGGAATCTTTGGAAGATGGTGTATTTGTGAACAAAGAATCTTCTGAAGATGGTGTATTAGTGAACAAAGAATCTTCTGAAGATGGAGTATTAGTGAACAAGGAATCTTTGGAAGATGGTGTATTAGTGAACAAAGAATCTTCTGAAGATGGTGTATTAGTGAACAAGGAATCTTTGGAAGATGGTGTATTAGTGAACAAGGAATCTTTGGAAGATGGTGTATTAGTGAACAAAGAAGCTTCTGAAGATGGTGTATTAGTGAACAAAGAATCTTCTGAAGATGGAGTATTAGTGAACAAAGAATCTTTGGAAGATGCTGAAGTAATTAAGAACACCAGTATTTTTGATAATCCAACGTCTGCTTCTTTAACACCTGTAAATGGTGTTAGACCAGAATATGCAAGAGCTAGAAACTATGTACAACTTGTACCTATAAATAAAGATCTGCTTGTTTCAAAAGATGCGGAAAAGGAAGAAAGGTTAGATACTGTGAACATTAATGTCAACCATAGCAGTCAGTGTACTTTATGTCAAAACCATGTTGCTAAAGATGAGATGGCAAATCACTTGAAAGAGACGCATATAGAAGAATTTTACTCATCGTCAAAAATAGCTATGGTGGTATGCAAACTTTGCAAAGTCAAATTTCTATCGGAAGCGGATTTAGAGGAGCACCTTGAAGATGTGCATGCTTCCGATCTGGTCGAAGATATTGAAATCAATTCCTTCAGATGCAAGTACTGTTCTCTTAACATCAAGTCGCAAGGTGAAATGCAGAGGCACATGACTAGAAAACATCGGGATGAAATGTCTGAGAATGTTGCAGACAATTTTGCGGCATCCAAAATTGCCATGGTTAAGTGCCAGAACTGTGCGTCACAGTTTTTCATGGAGGAGGAGTGTCATGAACACGTCAGAACGGCACACTGGAAATTGTTGTGTGAGGATCTGGAGGTGGATGTGTTCTGCTGCACATCGTGTTCGTTGAACATCAAGTCTGTGAAGGAGATAAAGGCCCACATAGTGAAGAAACATCTAGATCAACTTGTTACAAAGTAAGTTAGAAATTCTTAAGTACTTTCTTTATAAGTGATGCCGAGTGGGCAGACGTGCCTTCTTTTACGATTTTTGACCTAGAAATACAGCTTTTGCTGCACATTTTATGCTTATGTACTATTTCCAATCAGAATTACTTTAAGATATTTGAAACAAACACCTATATAAATTTGATGTAAGTTGAGGGGCTTGATATCGGACAATCAATTGTGTAAATGTCGAAGCAGGGAAAAGACGGTGCTGTCTGTCTGTCCGTTAAGAAGTTTTGAAAGCATATTTCTTTTACACTTTTAATAGTGCCTTTCATATTTCATACACTCATTCACCATAAAGAGTACTACATTTTGGTACCATGACTTTTGACCCTGTGACCTTGACCTTCACTGTATACAACATTTTATGTTAAGAAGTTTTGAAAGCAGTTTTCTTTTACACTTTTAATGGTAGGCCTTTCATATTTCATACACACATTCTCCATAAAGAGTACAACATTTTGGTACCATGACTTTTGACCCCGTGACCTTGTGACCTTGACCTTCACCTATACAACATTTTATGTTAAGATGTTTTGAAAGCAGATTTCTTTTATACTATAAATGGTAGGCCTTTCATATTTCATACACGCATTCACCACAAAGAGTACAACTGTTTGGTATCATGACTTTCGACCTTGACCTTAACTTTTGGTTTATGTTGAATTTAGGACAGGTTTAGAAATTTTGAAAGCAGATTTCTTTCATACATGTACTATAAATGGTAGGCCTTTCACATTTCATACTTACATTCACCACAAAGAGTACTACAGTTTGGTACCATGACTTTTTGACCTTTTGAACTTGACTTTGGACTTATGTTGCAGTTTAAGTTAAAAAGATTTGAAAGCAGATGTGTTGCATGCTATAAATGGTAGGCTTTTCACGTTGCATCATAAATGGTGCCATTTATAAAAAACATCCCGCGGGGGGTATAATTCGTCCACTTTAGGGCAGTTCTAGTTACATCAAGTTTGAATGGTGAACATTCTTTTGCTTCCAAAACAAAGCAGCATATCACCTGTTACATTTTTGATACCCAAAAGATGAAATAATGGTCATATGGTTTGATTTTGCATGCAATACTGTATAACCAGAAATTTTCGTGTGATACTAATTTTCGCTATATTTGCGAGTGATTTGGAATCGTGAAAAATTGTCTTTGATAAGGTATATCACAAATTTATATATAAGTTACAATTTGTTCTTATTAAGCACGTTCAGTTCTTCACTTTTTACTTCTAAAACGCTAAGATAAGTGAATTGAGTGTATCCTCATATAGCGCAAACTAAAAATTCAATAATAAAAGGTACAAAACAGTAGCATCATGTGTTTTATTTGCTTGTAACTTAGGAATCGCGAAAAATTGTACTCGCGAAATTAAAAGCACCCTATTTTACCATCAAATCACGAAATTTGATACTCGCGAAAATTTCTAGTTATACGGTACTATGATTGATGAATTGCTACATTACGTCACATCAAGTTTAATTCGTCAGCTATTCTTCTCTAAACTAAAAAGTAACCATCTACCAGTATTGTTTTTTTTATCATCTTTTCACAGACATGATTACATGCATGTTTTCTATCATTTATAGACATTACTGTTCAGCACCTGACTGTTCAAAGAATGGAATTGACACAGGAAGTAGTATGTTTACTCAGAGTGCAGACAATGGGCCAAACTCGAACATATCCGTACAGCTGCAGCCTTGTGGCACAAATAGACCATCAAACATACATACCGAAGGGGAAAAGAAAGACAGTGAGAGAGTAGCGTGTGAAATGATGCAAGTTTCACGAAATGATGTGTCAGAAGCTGGCTTTTCAGAACCTCTATACATGTCAGTCGATGAAGTAACAGACGAGGACCAAGAACATTTTCAGAGTGTAAAAACCGAAGATGATGACAACTTTGATGAAGGAAACGATGATGATATAGATGATTGTATGGATGATAATGATGATTGTGTTGATGATAACGATAATGTGGATGATAAAGATAATGCTGAAAATGGTAAAGATGATGAGTCATTCTCAGTAGATTCAGACAATGAGGTAAATATTGATTCTGAAGCAAGTAATGTATCCAAAAAAGAAGCAGATAAAAAACAAAGAGGGAGGTATTATAGAGACTGTCTTAACATCTCAAGACGCTACTTTTTCAGAAATGTTGGAGGTGTGAGGGTAACTTGCTCAGGGTCTTATCCTTTCCGAGTTGTACCAAGCAGACTTTCAACTCCACAGACTAAAAAGAGACGGTGTACTATTAGTTCCAAACCATTGGTAGATACAAGCGAGGAAGAAATTGTCTCTAAGCCTTTGATAATAAAGTCAAAAATTGTTTGTAAGAATGGTTTTCAGCCTAGAGTTATGAGGAAGCAGCCGAAACCTCAAACCAAACATCGTGATCGAAGAATGCATCCAAAGGTTGTTGTGGAGAGATTGAAAATTTCAGATCAAATCAAATTTGGTTTGAAAACAAAGGGAAAAACATGTGAGAACATTGAGGCAGAACTGCCAAAAAGCAAGGAAAATAAGTCGACCAATTCAACAAGTGGTAGCGACTCATTTGACTCAGAGTCTTCTGTCGATACAGCAGCAACAATTATGAAAAGCATTCCAGTTGTAGAGGTGGAATCAAGGAATTCAACTCCTTACGTGTTCCGAAAGAGAAGGACAGTTTCTACAGACAGTGATCGTAGGCTACCTTCCAAAATGTGCAGAGTCGATCCTAAAACCGGTTCTACAAATAGTGAGGATTCAAAAACATCAAATCATGGATCCATTGATAATAAGGAGGAAGAGGATTCTGGATGCAGCTCCAAGGAGGAAGTCATAGATTTAACGATGAGTAGAGATGGTTCTCCAGTAGAACATAGTCCTGAAATCGGTAGTGAAATCGGTAGTGCTGTCAAGAAAGGCCAGGCAGAGACAGAACTGGGGAACCCCATTGAAACTCACAGTGATTACAAAATGACCATGTCCGTCTGTCCATACTGCAAAAGAGATTTCCACTCAAGCATGTCTAGATCTGAACGTAACAAACACAAGGAATTCTGTGGGCAGTCTTATGGGCTGTCTCCGTGTGACGATTGCGGATTCATAGCAAAAGATGTCATTTCTGCAAGAATTCATGTCTCACAACATACAAACTTCAAGCCTTATGCCTGTCCGTTATGTTACTGGCGAACCAGTTCCTATCAGGCACTCATTCACCACTTCACAAAATTCCATAGTAAGTACATTAATTTTCTTTAAAACTTGTGTTCAGTCGACAAGGTATTTGAATTAGGAGGAAATTTGGAATAAATATTGCAAACTATTTTTTTAGAATATGGGCTTTGAGGCAAAGGTCTTTAGTGTAATTTAGGGTTAAAGATCAAAAAGTTGATATGGAAAATAGATCTGCTCAAGACTTAAATTACTGCCATCACAGCTCACTTTGAAAAGTGGATAAACAGGATAATTGATAACTTTGTCATAAAAAAATTAAGTAATATCTACATCATTAAATAGATCTCACTTCGTCGTTAATTTTGGTTTATGTCAAACAACAGTTGGTTTTTGTTATCATATTATTCATAAAATATAAATTTTTAGATGGGGCGTTTTCAGTGTTTCAATACAGTAAATTTCAGCATGACGTTGCCGAGTTTAACATCGAGCCTATGGAGACGTCACAACGTCAAGGAAAAAATAAGCATGGGAAATGGCCCATCTTAAACTTGTTTTGTCTATTAAGTTTGATTGCATACAATGACTATCATATAACTTATATCTAGATTTACAACAAAGTGAGATCTTTTGAATGGTATCAATTTCAGTTAAATTTTTGTATGACGTAATAGTCAAAATTACGTTTTATATCCAGTTTCCAAAGTGAGCTGGGCGGACAGTAGGCCATTCATGATCTTTTCAGAAATGTCAAGGTGACTTTAAAATAGATATTCCTTAATAAGATCTCTCCGTTTTACTGATATTTTGTTTTACTTTTTATAGCGGCAGAATCCTTTAAACTTCAGACACCTGATGAGTGTTTTCTGAAATATTCCGTACAGTGTGACATCTGCAGTCATAAGTATGTGTCTAAAACTCACTTAGAACGGCATTATCGCAACCATATCAGAATAGATAGTCAAACTGGCGTCCAAAAGTACAAGTGCTGCTACTGCAAGGCAAGTTTTGTGGATAGAGAAGATACAAAACGGCACTTCAGAAGCCATGTGAAAAAATTTAGATTTGAATGTCCGATATGCTCGCAACGATTTACAATGAAGAACTCCTACAGAATGCATGTACAAGAGCACAGAGGACTGAAACCCATTAAATGCAAGGAATGTAACACAATCTACTCTTGTAAAGCTACTCTGAATCAACATAACAAAAGATTCCATCGGACAGATGTCTTTCTCTGTAAGTTTTGTGGGAACGTATTCACCAGTTGTGAGAACTTGGTTATGCACATGACACACGTTCACCCCTCTAGCCAAATGAGAACCTTTTCTTGTAGATTATGCGGGAAAGGATACAAACTGAAATACAAACTCACTCAGCACCAGTTAACGCACAACAAAGAGCAGACGATCAAATGCAATATATGCAAGATGACGTTTAAATGTAAAAATCTTGCTCTAAAACATCAACTAAGTTTACACAAACTATAGCATTAAGCTAGAAAATGATAATGTGAATTCTCTCAGGTTGGACTTGTATGCGTATCATACATTTATGATCTCATGTGGTACAAATGCAGATTCAAATACTGTATAAGAAGAATCATTCGCTGGTACATTCTTTCACGGTTTTATCAGCACTAGCTCATTTCACATGGATATTGATTCCTATACCCACCCTTGCTAGTATTGAGTTAAGCATTAAATTCACTGAGACAAACTTTTGTGGTACCGAGCTGACCGCAAATCAAATGTTGTGATGATTAATACACCATGAATGACTCTATATACGTATACAATATTCAAATTCAGCATTCAGTTACTGTAAACGTTGAAATTTTTGCATTTTCCGCGAATCAAGGGACTTCACGAAAATTTAACCCCCCTCATGCGAAAATATCCCCGTTGCATTATTACAATTGGAAAGACATTTTAGTCGCAAATATTTCCCCAATCGGTAACGTCTTAATGTTATAATCACGAACTTTTCCCCCAGCGAAAATAACCACGTTTACAGTATCAAACTTTATGCAGTCATGTAGACATATAAGTTAAGGAAAGGGGCTTCATGACCTGTGCAAATACGTCAGAATTTGGCAAACATGCTCTAGTTGAATCTCCCCTTCCCTTAGCCTGTTTTTTTTTTCGGGGGGGGGGGGGGGGGGGGGGTTAAGAAATCACAAGCCAACAAAGCAGTCTTTTTAATTATTTCCTTTCTCAAAATTCCATCATCTTTTCTATAAGCTACATGATTGCTGGTATTCATGCACATATTGTTATCTGTTTAAAAAATTTGAACAGTTTCTAAAGACATTTCTTGCTGGATTTGGAATTCTGTACAATGCTTGTTGGATTTGGAATTCTGTACAATGCTTGTAGGATTTGGAATTCTGTACAATGCTTGAAGGATTTAGAATTCTGTACAATGCTTGTAGGATTTGGAATTCTGTACAATGCTTGTAGGATTTAGAATTCTGTACAATGCTTGTAGGATTTGGAATTCTGTACAATGCTTGTAGGATTTGGAATTCTGTACAATGCTTGTAGGATTTAGAATTCTGTACAATGCTTGTAGGATTTGGAATTCTGTACAATGCTTGTAGGATTTGGAATTCTGTACAATGCTTGTAGGATTTAGAATTCTGTACAATGCTTGTAGGATTTGGAATTCTGTACAATGCTTGTAGGATTTGGAATTCATTACAATGCTTGTAGGATTTGGAATTCTGTACAATGCTTGTAGGATTTAGAATTCTGTACAATGTTTGTAGGATTTGGAATTCTGTACAATGCTTGTAGGATTTGGAATTCTGTACAATGCTTGTAGGATTTGGAATTCTGTACAATGCTTGTAGGATTTGGAATTCTGTACAATGCTTGTAGGATTTGGAATTCTGTACAATGCATGTAGCAATAATATGATTTAATTTCACAAATTAATATTTAGTATTCAGTCTGATTTTGAGAAGATAGTAGAGAAAATGAGATTTCCTACATGTAACTTGTCGGATATGTCTAGTGCACAAGTTGAAGTACACGTTACTGTTGTAGAGATTTCTTTTCAAAGACCACTACGCGTGCTTGTAAAATCTTAGTGAACTTGTGTTTACTTTTGGACAGGTTTAGAATTCAAAAGGAACATTAAGTTCGGTTAAATCTACTGATTTGAATAGAAACTTGAAATAATTCTGAGTTGAATGCCATAGAATAAAGGGGATGAAATATCTTGAAGTAAAGTCCTATGTGTATCTCACACTGTACACATTCACTGGCAACGTGTACCTTGTAAAGCAAATGACGTCAAACAACGTCATGACGTTATAGTAGCGGATCAGAATACAAGGACACGTACAAGTTACACGTAGGAAATCTCAACTTCCCTAATATGTGTATCATTTGTTAGATTTATTATTTGTTAGATTTTTGTTAGATTTTATGATTGAATGAAATTAAACTTTTTCTTTTCAAAACTATACTGATATGTGAATTTTTTTTAACAAACTTAAAATTTCAGTTTTATTTGAAATAAGGGTAAAACGATGCAGTTTTTGTATTGCTTTGCTTCTAAGGATATGTTGTGTTCATGTGAAGTGATCATTTTATGAGAATTCTTAGGTAATATTTTCAAATAACATACTGTATATACAAAAGCTGGTGCTCTCTCAGTCATTTTTTTTTTCTGTATCAGGATTATTTATATTTTTTTTCTGCACTTTTGATATATTTACACTCTTATCATGCTGAATATTTTTCTGTCAAACTAAATAATGTAGTTACTACTTTGTGTCAAAAAGTTATTTCTTGAAGGAATTACTTTATTTTTAATTGCCCTATCTTTTTTATACTTAATCAAACAAACATAAGATATCATTAGATGAAAAAAATAAGAGTCAATTAAAAATGAAGTTTTTGAAGTCTAAGTTGATTGATAAGTCAAAAAGGATTTATTTACGTTATAGTTGAAGTATACTAGTAGTCACATGAGGTATAAAGTTTAGAAAAGGATCAAGCTTTAATCAAAATCACATAAGTACTTTGCTTCAACTTTATGAAAAGGTAGATTTCCTGTATATTTGTAATATTGTTTGAATGAATTCATATTACTCCTTTATTTTGAAATGTTATATACTTTTTTGTGTTGATTGTAGCTTAAACGTTGAGAATGAAATCATTTGATTTTAGGGGAAAATTATCACAATTCTTTTTAGCTCACCTTGACAAAGTTGAGTGAGCCTATAATGCTATACACCCGCACATCTGCGTCCCCGTCCATGCCGGGTTAAGAAGTTTGAGATAGCTCAGTATTTGAAAAAGTACCAAACTTACACAAGTGATTCATCTTGGGATACTGAGGTGAACTCATGCATGGGATGCTGCATCTGACCTACATTTTCAATTTGAGTGACTTGGTTTATAGAAGTTAGTGGTACTTCAGCCTCTAACAAAGTACTGATGCTACAATAACCATACATGCACTAGTGATTCATCTTGGGATACTGAGATGGACCCATGCACTGGATGCAACATCTGGCCTACTTTTTCCGCTTGAGCAATAGTGAGTAAAGTATAAGTGCTACTTGTACCAAATTTGCTTATTGGATGTATATTTGATAAAACTTTCATAAAATGGCCTTGACCTACTTTTTCCGCTTCAGTGATTTTGCTTTGAAAAGCCAATATACTTAGAAAAATGCTGCAACGAGGTGAGCTTTGTAGTCTGTGATTACCTATGTTTTTCATTTTAATTAGGATCAATTCTATCTCCCCTCCCTGTCCATGGCAAAGGTTGTCAAAATTAAATAAGTCTCATTTTAGACCTACCCCCTCCCCCCTTAAAAAGACTTAAGGAATCATTGCAATATTTTTTTTTTATCGTTTATCGAGGTATCAACTCCAAAAATTGAGGGAAAACTGCATTGTGCATGTAGCACCTTGATCAACCAAAAAATATTACAATGATTCTTTATCATTTCATTTAGGCGCGTTTCAACATTTATTTGCTGCTTTGAAATTGTTTTGCCAACGACGTTGCTTATGACGTTGCTAAGTGTGTACTTTCGGTTTGGGTTGATGCAGGTATCAACACATTTTTTCGGCCAATCAGAAAAGTTTGTTTCTTTTAAGAATGACAATGGAAATTAAATGATAATGAAATAATCCTATTATCAGATTCAACTCACTTTCCCCCTTATAATCAAGACATGATTATAAGCTGGCTCACCATTGAAGTTTTTGATTTTTTTTTCTACAATAGAGGTTAGTTTTAATGTTAATATATTATGTTACTGTGGTGTGTTATGCCCCTGTAGTCAGACTCTGAGGCATATTAGTTTTTGAACTGTTTGTATGTCTTACTTTCTGCAAAACACTTCAACATTGATTCTAACTTTTGAATGATTTGTTTTAGGATCCACATGTACAAGTAATGATCATATGAAACTAAACACATCATTGAAATGAAAATAAATGCTCTAAATTTCTAAGTTGTGTTCTAATTCTGAAATTTATGCTCTAATTCTCCAAGTTAGAATTAACAAGAGCTTTAGAGTTGTGTCATATTTTGTTATTGTACAGGGTATCATTGTTTCACAAACTCGTCATATAAGAAATGTTTCTCCATTATTATGTATACATATCATGTTTGAAGTCTAGTGTATTTTATACTTAAGTAAACTGTTTGAAATGTAATGAAACATTTTACAATTATTATTGACTTAGTTACCTATATTTACTTGTTTAGATTATTACATCTTTTAAAATGGACAGATCAAGGTGGGTGGGTTTGGGGTCAGGTACCTTAGACTTACGCGTTTCATAGGCTATACGGTAAGTCCCCACCCCACCGATTTTGTTGATCCACAACATGTTCATGAAATTTCTGTTTTTGATTTCTATATTGAATTATATTAAGTTTTGTATGAGTTTCCTGTTGTTTCCAAAGAATTTTGTTATAAAATTTGAAACTGATTTGTTTGTTTGTTTCTGTAGATTTAGGTTCAGTATGTTGAGTGAAATAGAAGTGATTTGGTCTTTTTTTTTTTTTACAACTTTCATTTCATGATTATTTTGTCTACATAATATTCCCTACAAACATTGTTCTCTGCCCCAACTCCACAAGCAAAACTTTGATCCACAGGGATTTATCACGCTTCCTGATAGCTCTATATACTATGGTTTATTATAATCCATAATCAAAGAAAATTTAGCAACCAGGAAGCGTGATAAATAGCTGTGCTTTAATCGTTTTCTTTTCTGAAATGGAACTCGACTGAGAGTTTGTCTGTCCACAAATACAAAATGATTTCTGTATCTAAATCGGAGATGTCTGGACGTACAATGATGATAAATCTTATATGGGCTACCCATGAACTATGGAGGGCCCCTAAAGATTTTGAGGTCAAAGGCCAAGGTCAAACTTGGCATCCACGCCATAAACTGGGTATGTTTTTGCCTGAAGAATGATGAACATTATCTTACGCTCGACAATGTCCCATAAAGTTGATTTTTGATTAGTAGGTCAAGGTCAAACTTGGGAGTGTAATTTTAAAGAAATTGCTGCCACAACATGATTCTAGTGCTTCTTTATCAGTCTGGTAATAATCAAAGGGATGAATCCTTTTGAAATCAAAGGTCAAGGTCGAAGTTATCATACAAGGACAGATGCTGTTCCAAGTCATTTAAAAGCTTAAAATATTTTCATATACAATGATGATACTGTAAACGATCTATGTGTACCGAAGCACATAATTTTGTGAGTTGCGCTGTTGATACTTCACAATCTTTTTAGGGGGAGGGGAGGGGAGGGGGGGGGGGGGGCTCACGATAAAAAATTGATGGTTCATGTACTTATACATGTATATATGATTAAAAGTGCGAGATCCTAATGTCCACGGAGTTCACCGTTCGGCAATCGCAGAGTTGTAATTTTTTTTCATGCGATAATTATTCTTTTCAGAAAAATTGAAATCAACCAAAATTAATACCGGTATCTCGCTTTATTCTAGATCGATACTTGAAGGTTTACAATAGTACTGATTATGATGACTGATTTACATTTTACCACGCGCGCAGCGCACTCCATAAAATACAAAAATCTCGATTTTTTTCCGAGTTCCGAAATCAACCGAATGCGGATTTGAGAACTTTGGGGGAGGGGAGGAGAGGTTACACTCTTAACCGGAGACGAGGATCTGTTCATGTTTCATTCAGTGATTTGGAGGAAAATGTACACCCAAAAAAATGAAGACAATAAATGCAAGACCTCTGAAAAAGGTGTTTCCAGTCTATTCTTTCAATATCTCATTGAAAATTATTTGATTGTTCCCTTAATTAGGACTTAATTCACAGATGAGCTTAGTTGAAAAGCGTCGCAAAAAAACCAAAATAAATAAAGACGATACCCCCCCCCCCCCCCCCCCCCCTGCTTATTCAAAATTACAGCCTATATAGGATTTACATCATATTTCATCAGTGCAGACCACATAAATAGCTTCTGGAATGTTCCGATGGAATTAGACGTGTTACAATGTATTGATTTATTTTGCAGTATAAGCATTTTCTTTGATCCTGATGAAATAAGAAGTAAGATGTGCGCATGAATAAGTTTTCTATTTTTAAAACTACTGGGGCCCTTTTATGTAAAATTTGTTTAATCTTTTTCAAAATACACTACATTTCTTTTTTCATAATGTTCAAAGAATGTATAATGGAAAGAATACTGTCTTATTTTAGATATAATACCCTCCAATAAGAAGGACTATTTTGCTGAGAAGTACTAGAAAGGCAGTTAATTGTCCGGAAGTAAACAATTGCACACGTGTTGCGACATAACTACTATGTTTACCTATATATACAAACGGCCAACGTGCTCAGTTCACAGCTAAAATCTAATTTCAAGACACCTAGTACTACATGCTAGGCCACCAAACAAGTTTTTCATAGCAAAAACTTTGTGCATTTCATTGAAAAAATATAATTCTAAACACAATAAAATTTTTAAAATGAGGGGGCGTGGTAGAGGACGCGGACGCGGTAGAGGAGCCGGCCGAGGGGGACGTGGAGGAGGACGTGGTGGGAGTAGATCCCGTGGTCGACCGAGGTCCCAGCCAGATAAGCAGGAACATACAGAGCCCGTGGACCTGGACATAGAGAAGGACGTACAGGCTTATTTTGTGGGGAATGTCTCGGTGAAGCAGCATTACGAGGGGCAGAACCAGAACAGGGAGAGGTATGCAGCCGGGATGGCGGTGCTTGAGGAGAATGGAGTGGAGGTGGCCCAAAGTAAGTATTTACTACAGAATTGGTGGATCTAGAAATTTTCCAAAGGGGGGGGGGGGGGGGGGGGGGGGTACGTAAAAACGGGGAAGTAAGGATTTATTTTTCAAGTTCCAGGGGGTTCTGAACAACCCCCCCCCCCCCCTTCTGATTAATGATGGAATTACATGGGATTACATTATGAGGTTACATACAGATTATGTTTTTAAGAATCTGTACAACGTTATGGACAGCTAGGTGTTTGTACCTACATTTTGTATATTGTTGATCTTATACCTGTATGGTGTTATATACATGTATATACATTGTAGAATGCGGTTAACGTCCGAATGATTTTAAATTTATGATAACGATAACCAAGAATCAGAGTATGTTGGCCTCCCATCCTTTTTAATACTATGATCTATTTGCAAAGACTGGTTTTCTACAACAATCGTGCACAGATATAGATGTCAACTTCAGCCCCCCCCCCTTCCTACTTTTCTCCGAAATTATTTAAGTTTGCAGACAAATCATTTATACAGACTGATTCGGTTTAAAAGATTCTGAATCATGCAGAATAAAAATACTAGCTTCTTATTCAATGACTGTAAACTCCCGATTTCAGATGCTCGTATTAGAGCTCTTGCCGCTGCATGGGCAAGGAACGATTTCAAGCTAGCGGCCTCCTTCCTCAAAAACCGTGATAATTTTGGGTTGGTAGAGGTGCTCAAGGCCTTACAACTTCTTGACTCGGGGCGACAGGCGCGGGTGCTGGAGAAGAAGTTAAAACAACTACAACTGTCCAAGAATAAGGTGCTGCCACAGAATATGGGAAGACTCAAGTCAAATATCGACAATCTCAACAAAATTAAGTCACCTGTAAGTATATCTTCTGTATAAACAAGCGCCAAAAGATATATTTATTAATATGAGAGAAAAGAATGATAGAGGATTTGAACTGTAATGAATTGCAATCTTAACTGAATTTGTAATATTAACTCCTTCTCCCTGGATTCAACATGCATCTTCTTCCTATCCTTCTCTGATATATAAATGCTAATTTAATTTTTTCAAGAATGAAATTGATGTATTCATGGAAGAATATATAACTTTTATTTTGAAAGGAAAAAAAGATGATATTTTCTTCTATATATAGTGGGAATTCCCTTCTTTCTTTCAATCTTTCTCTCTTTCTACGCACCAAAGCAATAAGTAACCAATATAGCATTTGACTCATATTACAGTATGGGTCAGCCAGTGGTGCTATCTGTAAACACGTCAGACAGTGGGTCAGGAATTTCACAGCAGAAGAATTAGAGTTCTATGCCATTCATTTCCCCAGGGATCCTTGGAAGAAACTAGCAGATATATGCCATTTCCACCCTGAAAAGGTATGTTGTCTGGTCTGTCCATCTTTTGCAGTAAAACCATCTGATACTGAGGCCAAATTGAGACTAATTTGAAATGTAAAATGTAGGTTTGTATTTACTTTAATTTGTACTTCAGACAGATTAATTATTAAAAATTCCATCATGCTGCTAACACAAATAGTCAAAGTCAGATTTTAATGATGATGACTTTAACTTTATTTCATTCTTCAAACTTTAATTTTCAAATATGTATAGTTTAGATGATTTAGTAGTAAAAAATGTGATTAGTTCAGAGAAAAATTATTTTTCAACACTACATGTATTTTGAGTATTTTGCAATTTTTTTGTAAGGTATAGGTTTGTTAAACTTGTGTACAATATGTCATCAAATTCACGTAAAACAATTTTCAAAAAATCAGGAAAAAATTGAAACATTTGTGAAGTTTTTCTCTTTCAATTTTAATTATATATCCCATTATTTGTAGGATTTCCCCAGTCTGCCATGGTTTCTGAGCTATTGTTTTGGTGGGGAGGCTCCTGCAGATCACATTGTGACCAGACAGAAAGCGCTATCTGCAGAGAATGTAAACGAGCTGTTAGTCGAGCTGCCCATCCCTTATATACAGGTCCGGCAATTCAAAACCAGCCTCACAACAAAGTCTAAGGCACTGCTAGCAGAAAGGGAACCTAAACTTGACACTGTGCTATGGTATGCTTATTGATGATCAATATTCACTTTGAGCTCTTTTGACTTTGAAATTGTGTGCACAACTTTGTAACTCCTGCACACACTGTTGTAACTTCTGCATGCAACTTTGTAACTTATGCACTCAACTACAATGTAGTAACTTGTGCACACAATATTGAACGACAACTTTGCAATGTTCTGGTGCACATGACTTACCAAAGGTGTGCATGACTTAGTAAATTGTGCACTGAACTTTGTAACTTGTGCTTACAACTTTTTGTCTTCATTCTATTGGTCAATTATCTCTTGTGCAAAACTTTTCAATGTCAGGTAAAATTTTCATTTTACGTCTTGCATAAAGTTTATTAGGTTTGCCATGCAAATTGAAAAATTAGCAATCATTGTAATATGGTTTAAACCAGTTACATTTACTTTGTTTAGTATAAAAAAAGTTAATAAAGTTATAATTCTGGTAAAGATATGCATTTAGCATCTGTGCACTCTATTTAAATCACTTTGCAGGTGGTATGAGGATTTACAGTGTCAAGAGGTGGATGACATCATAGACAGACGACTAGAGCGTGGAGATGCCATCAATTTGCCACTCGGAAAGTTTATGGAACGTCTACTCACCTTCAAACTTCTCAAGAAAGATGAGAGCAATTGTCCTTTCTTCAGAAAGTTACTGCCCCTTGCAGAAAAGAAGCTCAAATCTATCAGGTAAGGAGTTTTAAAGAAGTCTGAGGTCATAATAAATTTTAGTTAGAAGAGGGAGAAATTTAATTAGTCTGTGGAAGTCTATCAATACTTTCAATTTATTTAGAGGAAATGAAGAAGGGGGGGGGGGGGGGGGAGGAGGGGGTTAAGGGATTCATGATAGGTTGAGGAAAATGAAGCATTCTGTTTATAGTCTCTATATTCCTAAGTACTACTTCTATCCAAGAGTGCCTCTTTGAAAAATACTGGTACATTTTATGTAATTGACCTCTTTTATCGCATGAATCAAAGTTCACAATGTTTTTACGAACAAAAGGGCTTTCAATCCTTTTAAATTGGTCAAACTTCATATATGAATTGTGATGTCATGAAATTTCTCAGAATTTCTGTGCAATGGAAAGACTAAATTATCTTGTTCATAGTATGGCTTAAACGAACCAAGTTTAATAGGAATAGAAAAAGACAAATCTCAAAAAGTTATAATAATATTATCGTAATATTGCTTAAACGTTGTATTTATAAGTTACATTTAAAATCTTTACAGTCTGCCCTTGGAGTCTCCAATCCTTGTGATGGGGGATGCCTCATCATCTATGGGTGTGGCCATACGTACCAGTACCATCATTGCCGGTATTCTAACGGCCATCTGCTCGGCCAAACTGTCGTTCTTCAATGGTGGCCACTTTGAACCGGACCAAGTTCCAGAAACTGTAGCGGAGGTTAGTTGATTAGTGCTTTTTACATATTTTTCATAATTACTCAATTTGATCACCTTTAGTTAATAACATTACCGGGTAAAAAAAAATTCTGGCTTCTGTGTATTAGAGTTTACAATGTAGTTATCTCTAAGATAAAAATAAAATGTATCAGGAAAATGATGTGTGTATGGAGTGACCTTAAGTTTATAATTAGTATGTCCAAGGATTTTGAAAGAAATAGGTCAAACAGAAATTATAATGAGGTCTGTTTATGGAATGATTATTGAACACAATTCAAGAATCTGAAATTTAGTTGTACATGTATTAGTGATATGTATGCCTGTAGAGTAAAAGTAATTTCAGAAAAGGACGTACATTTTTCGAGATCCTGTAAACATTATAGCATTAATTTGAATAAGAATTCAGTTTTATAAATCTTCATTTGTACAATGGAGACATCATTGAGCATCTTTTACATATTTTCTACAGGTGCTGAAGCTTGCCTTGGAGACTCATGCCAATGGGTGCACCGCAAATGCAGCCAGTCTGTACCCATTCTACGAGAGAAAGGAGGTGGTTAAAACCATGATTATGGTCACGGACGAGGAGGAAAATACCAGCTTCCAAAATCATAGGTAAATACTTGTTTTAAAATTGTGACCAAAAATAATGACCATAGAAGATTCAAGCACAGACGGAAAATGCTTTTACATGAGATAACATCAAAAATGGGAAATTAATACTCTGTAACGCGACATTAGACTCAGCATCAGTTAATGAGCATTGTTCTTTATTTCTTGAGTATAAGTGAATCCAAAGCTGTATGCTTTAATAAGTGGCTTTTGCAGAAAACTTATATGTCAAAATTTGAGTAATGAAGTATTTTTCACAAAATTTCAGTTCAACTTTAATGTGTTTGGTGACCTTTTATTCCCAAGGACAAGTCTAGATCCATACATGTTATTGAAGAAAACTTTTTTTAAATCCTAGATTAATTGGGCCATATACTCTGCAGACTGATGTAGCATACAATATAATGTTCATTTAAATTCTCGAAATGACTAAACTTTATTTCTTTAATTTTTCAGGTTCCAAAGTCTGTATGAGAACTACTGCAAGGAGGTATACCCTGCCAAGCTTCTATTCGTCTCCTTCCTCAGAGGTCAGCATGCCAGAGGTCAAATGACATCTGCGTTTAAGAATGCCGGAATAGATTTCATGCAGTCCGTGTTCAACGGCTCCCAGCCAGATCTTACCAAGCTCGACAAACTGTTCGGAATTCTGTCTGCAGAGACCTTGACCTTTGATGAGCAAGTGAAGGAGAAAGAGAAAGCAATCAAGTGCGACGGTGTGGAACAAGTTTTCTCAAATTTAAAACAAGCAAAAACAAAGTGAAAATCATAAATGTTTTATTTAATTTTGCAGCATCTATTGTAATTGTTTTGAAGTTATGATGTGAAAAGTGATAAAATGTGAAATAATTTATTTCTGTTTTGCCCATTTTTTTTCTCGATTCTCTCTATTTTCGTTACAATGGCAGATTTTAAAGAAATGTATCCCTTGTCCAAAGTAAAAATTCAGAAATTTAATGCACAAATTATGTTTGTATGATTCATAAATGACATTATTTTGGTTTTACATGTCAACTAGGATATTGTCACAAAAAGGAAATCATAAAATGTATGTATATAATTCGGTAAATCGAAAAGAAGGAAACGCATGTATTTCGTCTGAAATTGTGTCACATGACTATATGATTGTGTTGCGTTAAAATATGGCCGTGTATGTTATTTGAAATGCTCACTATAGTGTGCAATATACACTTTCTTAATGCAATACACGACTGTCAATGTCAAATGTACATGATATTTATGCATGTATAATAATTGTAAAAAAAATTTTCTTGTGCTACATGACAAGTGTACATTAAATGTATACATGAAATAAGTATATTTTACTGTGATAATACCATAGTACATATATTTGTATTACATGTAATGGTTGCTATTATTTTTTACTTTTTGTTGTACGTTTTAATAAAAAAAAATTTTTTTTATTTGCTTTCTGGCAATTATGTTACTAATTTTTACACTTTAATACAGCCTGACGCATTCTGTGTGATCTATGTAATATCACATCTATTAAGTTAATTCTATTACTATCTTATTACATATTTATTTTGTTGTTAATGTTGTTTTAAAAAAATATGTCTATCTATATGATACATGAACATTAGTATGCTTAAGGTTCTATTTGAAAGTGCAATGCATGAAATCCTGTATATATTGAGTAAACATAAGCTAGAATATCTGTTATAGGAAAAATGAAAACATGTCTCTGTAAGATATGAATTTGAAAGTCAAATGTGTTTGTTTGTTGAAGAAAGAGAGGATTAAGACTTTCCGAAGAGGGGTTATATTATTCAAAGTACATGTATGTGACTTGCCACGATAAAATGAATATTGTGTGATGTTCAGGGGGTATTATGCTTAAGTGTAATTTGTGTGTAACTGCAATGCATTTAATGCAACAAATGTTTGCAACGTTGTATTTCTGTTATAGATGTCTATAATGCAACAAAAAGCATGTCAAGAATGAAAATCGTACATGAAAATAGTGTTAATAAATCTGTTTTAAAGGGCATTATATCTCAGATGTCAAATGCTGCATATTTCTGTGATTGTTAATCTACATCCTTTCATTCAATCTTTGTACGAAAATTTGTGCGTATACAGCTCTCCTTAAATACCCCCAAAAAGCTCCCAGGTGAAAGAACATAATATATTATCTATTAAATGTAGTAAGACAACTGTGATCTCTAATTCATGGGCAGATTTAATTTTTTACAGAACAAAGGGCTGGGAGGGAGAATTTCAACCTTTTGATTTTCAGTAATCAAATCTAAATAGATCATTTTGATAGGTTTCAGTTGGGTACCGGACTCCGCATAATAGTATTCTCATAAAGACTTTGTATATACATGTATACATACCTGTCAACTTTGAAATCTTAAAAAGAGGGAGTTCTCCCTCCTTGGCGCTTGAAAAAGAGGGAGATTGCGCGTGAACCTATAATTTTGCTGCATTTTTAATGAATCGCAACATTTTGTGCAAAACCAATTTTCAAATAATTATATTTTGCTGACATTTCAATGCAAAAACATTTATAAACTATGAAACATGTATCAATAATTTATTTCATTCTATACATCTTTTCTTGCATTTTGTCATGCAATTTCTCATGAATTGCTCTGAGTGTTGCTATTTAGAGCTATATTTTTCTTTGGTAAATATGCCAAAAGAGGGAGACCAAAAAAGGGAGATTTTGGTCTCTCTCAAGGGAGGAATGCCAAGGAGGGAGATTAGGTCAAAAAGAGGGAGTCTTCCTCCAAAAGAGAGAGAATTTACAAGGATGATATATACATTACATGGTATCACATTTTACATTATCTAGTATCTCTGCAGTGAACCTTTGATTTAAAAAAAAAATTAGAAAATAATCATGACGTAAAATTTCATTTTTGATTTTTGGGGTAAAAAAATTATTGTGACGTCACAAAGTTCACAATATTTTTCACACAATCAGAGGGATCGGCTGCAGAAGGAGTATTAGTAAGTTGAAGAAAATTGACAAAAGGAGGTGCAAATCTAAAATTGATGAAAGCATAATACATGACATAATTATTCTAAATGACTTTTAAACATTTAATTTTCATACAAGAATAATTTCATTATCAAATAATGTTTTAACTACACCATTTATGTATTTAAATGTTTTTTTTTTAAATAAAAATTAAAGATCAACAATTCTATGTTCTTCATCAAAATAAATAACATTAATATTTTCTATATTTGTTCAGTCAGGGAGGGGTTGCTTTGTCAGTCTGTCTGTCAAACTTTCCTATTCCAGATGATAATTCAAAGATTTCTCAGAGCATGCATACCAAATTTGATATACTTACATTTTTATCAGTGTAAAAATATTAAAAACCTTTTGATTATTGAGGAAAAAGTCGTGGACAAAGAAAGATAACTCTACAAATTTTACAACGAATCACTGAGTTGTCGCCTCTTGTAGACAAAGATGGATAACTCCCACTTAATACTTTGAGGTATTGCATCCTAAAGTGCCACAAACGGGGCAACATAGACCCAGGGTTCGTCCTATTGATGACCATTGACGGATGTCCCTCTTTTAAACAACCGAAGAGCAAAAGACCGGGGTATCCGACGGTGATTTATGACCGGGGGTATCCGACGGTGATTTAAGACCGGGGGTATCCGACGGTGATTTAAGACCGGGTGTATCCTACGGTGATTTAAGACCGGGGTACCCGACGGTGATTTTAGACAGGGGGTATCCGACGATGATTTTAGACCGGGGTATCCGACGATGATTTGTGACATGTTGAATCTTTGATGCTAACATGAAGATTATATAAGGCTTATGGTTGAGTTTGCCCTGGAACGAGAATGTAATACTAGATCTATGCTACTTTGGACTAGCGTATGTAGTACGGCATTGATAAGGTTTCCACGTGGTAACTATAACATATTTCAAACCATCCAAAGCAATTTGTGATCAATGGAGATAATCAATAGGGGATGGTAGTATCTATCGATGAAGTTCAAGAGGTCAAATGTCAAGGTCACATTTTCTAAGATTTATTGTTGTTCGCAAGATAATGCTGAGTCATTTACAACATTCATATTTATCCTTCTGTTGATTGATGGTTGGAATAAAAATGAATCCACAATGTCATGATTAAACAAAACTATATTGATGAATGATATCAACAGGATATTACTATCCAGAATATTTTGTCTCCATTTCTTACATGAAATGCGATATTTTTACAATATTTCTCAGAATTCACTATCACATGGATGTATCCATCTGTGACAAGATTCCAAAAGGAACCGTCTGTGCTTCACATATCCCCTCGATCTGCATATTCATTATACAAGACAAACAAATAATATATTGTAGCAGTCTCAACAGACCACTTAATTTCCGAAATTCATAATGGAATTACTTCTTTTAATAGTTTTAAAAATTATAGTAAAAAAGAAATCCAAGAGATGACGATTTGGACATTTTGAGCTCTCTGACAAGATCAGAAAATGGTTTATCAATCGGTTCTCCTTTTTCTCGTACAAATCAAAATATTTAGTTTTCATTAAAAAAAAAAAAGCCCCTTCACACCTTTGCATTCTGGTTATCATTCCTTTCTGAATCAGCCTCAGCGTACCCTTCTTTCAGTTTCAACATTATAAATTCGAATACTCCTTGCCACGCACATCGTGCCTCAGTGGTAAAGCGGTCCCCGAGTACCTGTTCCCATATAAACATCATAGAGTCCGCGAAAGCATTGAAATACTCAGGTTTAAACCCACCAAAATTTATGTGTTGTCTCCCGAGCCCCAGGAGGAGAGGAGCAAACGCCGCCTCCCAGTCATCTATGTTGTCAACGGCCGCGCCCACAGCCTGCATGAACCGAGAGGCGTGGCATTTGAATGTCGGATTTTTCATCAATTCGTCACCAGTGACATCTCGAAATGGGAAAAGTTGTTTCAATTCTGGTCGAAGTTCAAAAATTCTAAGAAACACTTTAGATCCATTTCCCGCCAAATCAACAGCCATGAGGCGCCAAGTCCTCCTCACGAGCTGTTTGTCTCTCTCGGAGGAGGCCTCTACAAATGTGATGCTTGTCTCGTTATCACTGAATCGTCTGTGCCTCTTTTTTATCTTTGAGAACGACTGCTTTTTGATAGGGTATGCGGCTGTAATTGACTGTCCACATCCCATGGCTATCTTGTACTTATTTCTCCCTGCAACAATATACGATAAAACCTCTTGTTATTCATGTATTTATCAAGAATATGAAAACACTTTTAAAAAATCATTTATCGCAGGGAGACAACTTGACCCTAAATATTTGACCCTGAAGGCGACTTTGATCCTCCCATTGTGCATCCCCCCCTATACCGCCCTTGCTTTGCATGCGACAATTTATGCATATACCCTCATTGCAAGATGATAGCACAAAGTCAAATAACCCTAGACTTGTTCAAAGACGATAACAATAACCATCAAACAAGTCACTAAGAAGCTTTGCTAGCGGAAGCAAGCCCATGTGCAATCTCAGATCACGTGATGAAACTAACTTGATTTAGTCTATGGAATTTCATGCTCAAAATGATGGTTCTGACAGCAAATAATTTAATAGCAATCTAGACCCAGTTCCATTTTCAATTTCAAAACTGAGCAAACGGCAATCCTAACATTTGAAGTATAGTATTTCTTTTGAAGTTGGCCTTGAACAAATTTTCTGCATCTAACAATCAATTTCAACTGCAAAATTTAGTAAATGGTATCTAAAACTATACACTATTACGGTATTTAATTAGTTTACAAATATTGAAACTATGGTGTGGTAAATAACGCATCGTCTTACCTTAAGGTCAGGTTGTATAGCCTGTGTTACAATTTGTGCGTCATCATCATCATCATTATCGTCATCATTATCATCAGTATAAGGTAAAAAATCAAGGTGCAAATCGGTGCATTGAGGCTTGTTTTTCCTAATTCACGCTACATTAATGATAAGATCTCGATATGAAACACCTTTTTTTTCATCGGAAAATGCGCATTAGATTTGCGACCACTTTGTCGATCGCTTCGTCTCACAGAGGTTAATGAAATCACATTATTTGTCGCACATAATGATACTGATCTCAGCTAATTGACTTATTTGACAAATAATTAAGGGATATTGTCAGGTAGAGAAAGACACCCACAGCGAAATGTCGTAAGAGAGCGTACGTAACAGTTACTTCGGATTCTGAATTATTGTTTATCGGATACTAACTAATGCCTTCATTCACGTCAATATTAATCCGGGTATATTGGTTTTTCCTCGGGGTTTTTTTTTTGGGGGGGGGGGCTTTTGTTCTTGTTGTTGATTTTTTTACACTGATTGCAAATCAACAAATAACCATTTGCTTATATTATAAAGAATAGGATAGATAATAAATTCTTCCAATCCATTGATTTCTTTTGTGAGTGATACACATCTTGGTTGTACATCGACCCCTTATCGAGCTACCTTAAGGTAACAAGTCCAGAAAAAATCCTTTTAATGGTAATTGGGACAGAGATTCCTCGTGCGTTTCCGGGAACATTTCTATTAATCAGTCAGAAAATATTTCACGTCACGGACTGAAAAAAGAGAGTTTTGCACTCAAAGTCGGAACTGTTTACGTTCCATTTTCATCCATTCACGTGTCCATCATTTCACGACGGAAGGACGATATTAAAGCTGAAAGTGCTAATCAAAATCCATCTCCTTGTGAAAAAGTATTTCTTACATGATCGATTTGAGAATCTGGACAACATTTCTTTGATTAAAACCCATGGACAAGGAAAAGGTTCTAGCCATGGCAATATTTTACCATTGTTTTTCACTTTTAATTAACTTTGACCCTCGAAATAGGTTCAAAATAATGTGTAACTGATATTTAGAAGTTATGACCCGCATGAAAGGTTAATTGCCACAGTGACTGGTTTTCTTTGCAACTTCGATATCCGATATGACCTAAATTCAAGGGCACGACAACTTGTTGGTCCTGTAGAATATTATCATTATTCATATCGTAGTAAAGAAGATAGGACATAGCCAAAATTTCTTTCAATCTGACCTTGACGATATGACCTTGACGTTATGACCTTGGGTTTTCGGTCGTGACACACCATTGATTTCCAGATATTCCTTTGAAATGCTCATTCCCATGCAGGGTTTAAAAATTTTTGGACGAGAGAAGATTTAACATACATGACTGTGCACAATGACCTATTTGTCCTTGGGTTCCGTACAAAAATTATGTTGAATATTAATCCAATGCATGGAGGGTTTAAAAAAAGTGACAGCCTCGACAAGATCAATGAACGTGAACAGACTGGGCAATTCTTTTGTACATCTACCTTTGCTGTTTTTAGGACATAAAATTTAATTAATTTAATCAAATTAATTGGAAGGCAACACTTGATGCCCATATACTAGTACTTCAAAGGCACAAACAAAATTTCATGGCAATTTTCAGACTTTTCTTTTTTATTCAAATTTTCATCAGACTTGCTTGAAGTAAGATTTGATATAACTTCATCCTTTGATTACTCTGCGAGGGAGTTTCATGAAACTTTCATGAATAAAAAAAGCGTGATTGTGAAACACGAATGCCCCGTCGGCATCTTTGTCAGTAAAAATTGTAAAATGGTCAAACTCCAAGGTCAAGGTCAAATATTTTGGTATCCATGTAAATGTCTTGTTACAAGGAATACACATACAAAATATCGAAGCCCTATCCCTTACAATTCAAACGTTATGGCCAGGGTTAAAGTTTTTCAAAAGTAGGTCAAACTCCAAGGTCAAGGTCAAATATTTTGGTATCCATGGAAAGGACTTGTCAAAAACTTATAGGAATACCCATGTGAAATATCAAAGCCCTATCCCTTACCATTCAAAAGTTATGGCTAATGTTAATGTTTTTTAAAAGTAGGTCAAACTCCAAGGTCAAGGTCACAAGGTCAAAAATTTTGGTATCCACAGAAAGCTCCTGTCACAATGAATACACATGTGAAATATCACCATTCAAAAGTTATGGACAAGGTTTAAGTATTTGCAGACAAACAAACGGGGGCATAAAAATTAAGTCCAGATCAGTCAAAATTTGTTCCAACAATGAGGGAACACTCATCGACAAACTTTTTCAGAACAATGTGTATAGAATGCACTGCCACACAAATACATGTATATTGTCTATTGTTTAAGTACTGTCTCTTCAATCATTGCACATACAAAATTAGAAAAAAAATCCTGTAAACCAGAATTTTTCTGGATTTGTCCAAAGTGTACTTGGGTAAAATGGTATAGACCATACCTCAATGTGATGTTGCTGTGTGAATAAAATTACATGTAAACACAAAATGAATAAAGAAAACAAAGATTTATTAGGATTTCATAGGAAATGGATTTCCAAATTTAAAGAAAAATAAAGAAACAATTATAGAAATAGATCACTGATTGTTAACAACACGTACATTGAATATTACAACCCTGTGTGAAAAATAAATTACATCTAATAAATAAATGTGTACAAATTGGATTTCCTGATATACATGTAATTGAATGGAATGTCACAAATGATTCAAAAACATAAATTTATCAAAATTGCACAGTAAAAAGTATAACTTCTCGAAAATCAACAATTTTTACAATTTTTGAGAACAAAATTAACGTAAACAACAGTAAACAGCAAGAATTCAAATAACAATATCATAAACAATAAAATCTCCAGTGATGTGTATTTAATTTGGAAAAAATAATCATCCAGAACCAAAAAATGGTCTTTAGTTTATTCTTTCTTTTCAAATTAATGAAATATTGGATTCAAAGTGCATGTCCTACCAAGCTGGAAAAAATACAATCTTGAAAATTCAATTTTTATTCAGAAAACATTTGCAAAACCAAAGATACGGAAAAAAGCTAGCAATTAAAATTAGGCCAAGTCCACTCGACAGAAGGAATCCTAAATTTCGCCTCAACTCGTCCATCTATCCCTTACAAGAAAATGAAAAAGACTGGATCCAATCCTGATTGCTTAAATGGAATTAATACATCTTTGATGATTTTTGAAAAAGGTAATTATTATTATATTAGTTTCCGATTAAAGACACATCACTGTAATAATGTACATGATAGGAGATTCTTTCCTGGGTTTGTTGTTTCACCTAATATCATACATGTAAAAGGTGATTTGTCATAAAAAAAATCCTACATAGAATACGAGCTTTCAACTTGCCATGCTTCAGAAAAACAAGATATTAACAAACAAAATGAAAAATAAACTGTATGTACCTTTCGATGATAAAAATGGAAGACTTTAATATTGTTCAAAATGCATCACAAATTTATGAATTCTCCCTCCAATAAAACTTTGCGAAATCATGCTCGAGTTAAATATCAGATGATAAATTTATATGAAAATTATTACCTATCCTATTTAAAACATTCATTCTAATAATTAGATTTTTGTTCTTTATCTTAAAATAATATTAAGACATCAAGAAATGTTTAGTTCATCAAATTCTACAAGCTTGGCTTGGAATATTCATTTTATTCATAAATAAAAGTTTGAGATTTTTTTCTTTCATATGTGAATCAGTGTACTTTGAAAAGAAGAAATATTCAATGAAAAAATTTCTGAAAATTACATTCACCTAGATTGTTCTGTTGCACATGTAATATAGAGACCTACACCAAAATTTTCTTTAGATATTAAATAGAAATAGTGAAGTTAGTAATTCCAAGATTTCTTCTCATGATTAACTCTCCCTCTTTCACGCTTATCAATCAAAGAAAGATATCTCTCAGCAATGGGCAACTTTTTCTCATTCTCCCTTCTTTCAATATATCTTCCCAAGCGATCTAACACCTCATTGTACAATTCATCAATTCTCTCCTTTTTCGCTATTTCATACCCTCGTCTGTCTTTCCCAATGCTATTGGATGTGGTCCTCTCTTGTAAGGTTTCTAATTTTCGTTTTATCTGATCCTTATTACTTGGAAAATAGCTCTTTTTCTCCGTCTTACTGTTTCCAAGATCTTTTAACGCGTCTTCAACATTGTCTTCATCAAAACCTCTACGTGACAAAATATTTGTCAGTTCCTCCATAAGATGCTGTCGCTTTTCCTGGATTCCCGATTTTCCGTCCTTTGACGTTGGACTATTTTCCCGTTTCTTTCCCTCTTGCCGTTTTATCTTCAGTCGTTTTGCCCTTTCTAGTTCCTTTTTCTCCATTTCTTCTACCTTAGCCAAGCTTGGTTTATATGCCTTTCCATGGCTTCTTCCATCTTTCACATCTGCGTTTGTTCCATACCATACGAATTGATATCTAAAGTGAAAATAAATGAAACAGAGAACGTTTTCATTCCTATTTCATGAACATAATAACTAAACTTCTGATCTGATTTAATTAATAGCTAAATTATTTTAATCATTCACATGTATCTGATAGTTTTTCATTATTAAAGAAATCAAGCTTTTATGATATTGCTTTAGAGTTATTATTATTCTTTAGAAGTTTTGAATGCACTGTGTTAACAAAATGATAATATAGAAGAAATGATGTAATTTTTACAAGCAAACTATCCTAAAAATCAATACATATACTTCCTTTATCACTCCAGATGGATTTGTTTTTAATAGAATGGAATCTATCTATTACATGAACTAAAACTCATCTTTTTCACTTTCAACTTTAATTATATTTAAAAGACTGAAATTCCCTTCAGCTTACTTCAATAATCTTCCAGAATTTCTACGCAGTGACTTTTCATTGTCACAAACTACAAGATTCCATTCGCCTTCCGGCATCTCATTCCAATGATGTATGGTCATAAACCAAAAGTCAACACCCTCGGTGGCATGGTCGTTCTTTCTGGCAGCAAGAAGGCGGGATATTTTTCCAGACGGAGAGGTTATAAATAACTCAACGTCTCCCCGATGAGTATGCTCCAGCTTGACGTAAACCTCCACATGCTCGGTTTTCCGGATCGTTGTAATGTTATTTCTTTGACACGGCATGGGGAATTGTATCTCGTGTTGTATGCAGTCTCGAGGTACCATAGGTCTGAGAAAATAAAATGGAACCATTCATCATAAGCAGTTGTGTTTAATGTTTTCCTTTTGCTGTAATCAAGACTTCTTTATGTGAAAAAAATTCCTTTAACAATTTACCAACAAAAACCCTATATCAGTGTATGCAAAACACATCAGACCTGTCTGGCAAATCTAAATTGGTACGATTAACATCTGCCACTATTTTTAATTGAATATTCAATGTAGGATTGCATATGTCAGATGCATTAAAAAAATTGCATAGACTGCTATATAATATTTTGAGACGTTTATTTAAATGATTAAATGTAAATTGTACTTACATATCTACATTCACGATTTCGGAACGACAGATGTGCTGTTCCGGTACTCGCTTCCATTCCAGTGCAGCCTCTACCATTCTACCACAATCCATAACACCGAATCCGAAAGTGTGGCTAACGTGCATGCCTGCTCCGTTTATGTCCCAGCTTTTATCTACGGAGGGAATCCTGGATGTACTGGCTATGATGTGCTGAACATCACGCCATGTCAAATCAGGGCTGGTAAAGAAATATCATAACATTCAAATTAGATAGCTAATGAAGGTATACTGTAAACTGGTTTAATTTCCTGGTGTCAAAAGTTTGCGGTGTTCTAAATGTAGCCCATTGAGAAGGTTTTAATTTCATGGTATCAAAGGTTACAGGGAAAAAAACCTCATAAATATACAAGTATTTGATTATGAAACTCTAATGTAAAATTTTGTAAGAAGATGCAATGGCACCTGATTTGTAATAAAGCCGTAAAATTTGAGCCTATACTTTGGTTGTTATCTGTTGGTAAGTAGTTGCACATCTATTTTGATGATAAATTTTTTGAGTAAATGTTTTGTCTAAATCATTATACATACTTGGCTTGTAAAGCAAGAGCCACACATCCAGCGGCTAGTGGAGCCGCAGCTGATGTCCCTTGGAATCCAAGAGTGCATCCATTGTTAATATCTGTCGTTACCTGTAACATTCATTAATCAAATAATGACAATTTCAAAGTATAAATTATGCATCACAATTAATTTAAATAAATGACTCTTGTTGAAATTTGACCCTTCCGATTGTGGGAAAAAAACACAAAATTTCATGACGTCACAATGCTTTTACCTCAGACAAACAAGCTTTGAACCTTGGTCAAACATCGAAATTGCATTTGACATCATGGAATTTCTCAAATTTTTCCCGCATTCGGAAGGGTCAATTCCAGTATGCTACAGACTGACTCTACTTTGTGGCTTCCACAGTATTGCAAAATTTTGAAATTTTCCTTTGAAGATTGGTACAATTTTCACGAAAGCGGCTGGCAGCCTTTGCTTTTAGAAGCTTTTATCTTTGGTACAGTATTTCATTCAGGAAGCAATAATTATTGCAATACAAATTTCATATAGCTACTAGTTAGTATCAACCAATATCTTTATGTTAATCTGCACTGCTTTCAATATTATGGAACAAAACCCTTCTTAATCCAAGTAAAAATAGAATTTTTTTAAGAGCAAGAATGTTACATGTTGAATATTTGACTGAAAAATTGTGGCCTTGACCCTGCAGGTGACCTTGACCCTAATCAGTATTAAATCATCATGCTTGATTGTCTCTGCAAATGTGATGGACGCATATTGAATATCAGCATGTGAAGTGTGACTAGCACTTGCGTAACAAATGGCTGTCCAAAGTCGGCACCGGTTGCCCATTGGTCTCATCGGTTCATGTGTATTCTTTTGTGTTTGATGTTTACATGTCGTGTGTCTCTTTTCCGTCTCATGCTGTACTCGTCTTTTGTGTTTTTTAGCATCCGGTGTTTTGGTGCTTTGCTGTTGATGCTGCAACGGGGTCTTGTTGGAGATCTCTGCCCTTCTTTTAGCAGACAGACCTATAAATTGACAAACACTGGACAGAAGAGTGGTCCCTACATGTATGTGTAGCTCTTCCATTGCAGGTTACATGAAAATCAACATGAGAAGTTTACCCTCTTACCACTTTAATTTTAGGTTTCCTGCTTTCATGATATTCTCCACTATAGACTTCCCCTCCACTTGGGACGACGGCAAAAGTTGAGCTACAGGTCTCCATAAAGTAGGGAGCTTGGCCCCTGTCGCTAGCACTGCCTATAGACAAAGTCTCGATAGACGATACGTAACCATCCGCACCACAGTTGTCATCATGGACGCCACCATTTCCTGTAGCCCACACATAGATTGTTCCTTTACCATTTCTTCCCTGAATGTGAAATAAATTTTTTTCTAATGTTAACATCTCTAAATTTTACTTTTTTTCAACATCTCTCAGATAAGAATCTAAACTTACAATGATAATACAAGCGAAGCCCCTCCTATAAAAGTATCTAGCCTCTGGAATCTTTTAAGAAAATCTTTTTTATCAAATTAAGACACCAGACATCACAAAATCTGGCAGTATTTTTACTGTGACGTCTCAAAAGAAATCATGACAACATATCCAGACGATGCAAATCAAATATGACATCACAATGAAAGTTTTTTTTTTTCAAAATGATGTTAGTATTTACATATAAAATCTAGGTTAAGAATGATCACAACCACAATTAACCCACAGTTCTAAGAAACTCCCTGTGTTAAGTGACCAATACTTTCGGTTTCTGAATACATAATTTTCTATGCAAATAAACCTGTTTTATGAGACCACCATTGACACATGACCTCAACATAACCTTCACATGAAGGTTTCTAAAAATAGTTTTGACTGTATTACATGGGAAAAGGACTATTGACATTACCTCTCTGACACCCCTCTGTAAGGCCTCTCTTGTGGCACGCCCAGGCATTTCCATAGTGGCTCCGTTGTCCCTGGGTCCCCAGGAGGCACTCGTTATATGTATGTCGTTCTTCATGTAGTTAAGGGCCTTGGCCTCCAAATGATCTGTAACGTCACCATCCAGGATCCGAATTCCTTAAAAATATTATTTTTTGTAACAGTTGTAAATTAATGTCCAATAACATTCTTGACTTACATGTAAGTGATGTAAAGCAAACACCTCTCTTTGTTTTTGTGTTTTTTTATTTGCATAGTTTTGCCTTTTATTAGTAAAAGGCAGACACATACCTCCGACTTTGGCACCATAAGCCACTCCAACGGCACATATCCCATTGTTTGCCACAGCGGCAATTTCACCGGCACATTTAGTGCCATGACTGTAAATAAATCAAAAGACATGAACAAATCAAATATCTAATACATACAAGGTTTCTTTTTAATTTTGGAATTAAAGTTTGCTTTTCTATTTCATTTGGATTAATTTGTTCCTATTCTTTTGAAGGACAAGTAAAAGAAGGGTTACACTTTAATTTACATATTTACATGTATGTGTTTTCTACACTTTTTCCCTTGAGTATGCACATGTACATGTAACTAAACACTAAATATGCTAGATATATTAAATTCATCACTTTTGCATGCTGAAATTATTTAGTCTAATGATCAACAATTCCAACTTGACAGGAAATGCATGTAATTGAAAAATGAATACGGTATTACCTCATATTTTAAACATTATTGAGAAGATTCTTACATAAATGCACTGTATATGGAAACATTTAGAAATGGACAACAAATTTTATGCCCATGACACAATTTTTTCTTCAATCTGAATACATTGTTTTGTGTTTAAAGGTACAATGTACTTAGCTAGTGATAATAAACCTAAAAATGGGCAGTATCACTTTCAAATGAAAAAGATTGATTTGATTTGAAAATGCAATGTCACAATTCATGCATAAATGAAAGAAACAAACAAAAGAATAAATGAGGAATCTTATCAAGAAAGCAATAGAAAATGCAACGATGAACCAATTATTTCGGCAAAAATACAGGGGTCTCGTAAACGTTTACATGATTCATTAAAGTTATTTTAATTTTTTCAGGCATAACTACACATGCTTAACTTTGAGCAATATCAATCATAAATTTCAAAATTTTCCAAGCCAATATTCCTGACAAAACAAGACTAAATATTGACGCTAAACAACCAACAAATAATCATGCAAATAAACAAAGACATACACTGAAAATATAGAAAAAATAGGGTCATTCGTTTAATTTCCATATTTAATATCTATCTTACCAAAGTCCTGTGTAAAGCATTAAGGAGAATTAGACATGAAGTAATTACGTAATGTCACTTTGATTTCTAAGGCTTCAAAAGTTCATCCATAAAAATTATTGAATGCATGAATTCAATGTACATCTATGAAGGAAAAAAATATATGTAGCATTCTCAATAAGTTCGTGAAAGAATTTGTTCAATATGATTGTACAATGATAAAATAATACAAGTTGTATTAGTTATGAAAGAATCTGAAAAAAAAATTCACATTGTGTTTTTTTTTTTTTTAAATCAAGTAACTTACTCCCTCGGCAAAAACAATTTTTCAGTACATTCTCAGAAGACACCAATGTAACTAATTCACTTATCTCCTTATGAATGTCACTGAACTCCTTTTGAATTTTAAATGATTCAAATGAATGATGGTCATTCATTGTTTAAACAATGATAAACGAGAGTTACCTGTTACTACTGTCAGATTTATTTGGTGTAGGATCATTTTCTTTGTCGTTTGGGTCATTGAAGTCAGCACTCACATCTTTATTCTACAAATCAGAGAACATTTTAATTTTTTTTTTAATATTATCATTATTAATCAACATGGTATGTACATATAATAATTTCTATATTAGGAAAAAAAGTACCCAAAAAGAAGGACGAGTCGACACCTTTCACTCACACATTCACACAAACAAAAATTGATTTCAAAATTTTATTTGTTTGTATATTACTATTTTTTCATCAAAATTTAACTCAAATTCACCAAAAATGTAATATGTCTGCAAATTAAATACTATATTTATGCTATGAGGTGTGCTAGTAAGAATCCCTCTCTTCAAGGTCTCATATTCTGTATCAGAAATTGAATAGATTGTGTAAAATACAAAGCATTGAAAGAAAACAGATATGAACAATTTATGTCTTCCTGGGACAACTAAGAACATTTTGATTTTATTATTTCATGAAAATTGATGATTCCTACAACTGGCATGAATTCATGATGGGTCTACCTTGTGACCTTGACCTTTTGTCAAGGTGATGACCTACCTTGAGGTCAAATGCAACAACTGAGACTCTATACAAATGATAATATTAAGACATTCATGGAAACATACATGTACATCCTAATTATTATACCAAACACATGTGGAGGACTGAGAGAAAAATATAAATCTCAAAATAAAACCTTTTTCTTCGAATTACCTTATATATACATTTTTTCTCTTGCATACTCACATAATTTTCTGCGAGATCTACGTATGTATGATCATCCAACAGGTGTAAGTACATAGAGAATAAGTGTCTAAATTTGTGTTTTGTTAATAGTATTGGTATGCTACCCACATGTACAGCAAGCGCATTTATCGTACGTGTACAATGTATATGTGCGTTGGCACATTTCATGCGATAAATGCACTTGCTGTGTATTGCATACCTATAACAAAACACAAATTATGAAATTTATTCTATATATGTGCACCACAATTGTCTGTTTCATTCTTGTTTTCTGATATTCACATTTTTCTAGGTAAAAAGTTGAAGTTAAAATTCAGGTCACCACAATTTCAGTTTGCAGGTTAGAACAGCCATCGTGGCATGTTTCTTTAAATCTTATGCATTGTAATGTACGTCATGAGCTTTTACATGCAACATATTCTTTTCCATAATTTCATCTCAGGTAATTACATTGGTTATGCAAATGTAATGAAATTGTTTATTTTTAAAATGATCTATTCCATATGTATGATCTATTCCATTGTATGATCTATTCCATCGTCTAATACTACTAAATTAACCTATACCTACAGGTGTTAAGTCACAATGAAATGGGGTTAAACACTCACATAATTTTCAGCGAGATCTATGTGTGTATGATCTATTCCATCATCTAACACCACTACATTCACCCCCACTCCAGTGTAACCGTACTTCCATGCTACCATCACGTTTAAATCAACGTCTGGATTTCCACCTGACTGTCCTGTATTTTTCTGAAAAATATATAATCCATTAAAAATAGCAAATACACTGTAGCTGCAAAAACCATTTTACTGCTTAGCTAACGCTTTGTGGTAAACCTTAACTTATGCCTGCAAATAAATCAAATACAAAGATGTTATCCCCCAATTATGACATAACATTAATGATGTTATCCCCCATTTATGACATAACATTAATGATGTCATCACAATTAGGATATTACACTTAATGATGAAAAACAATATTGAAAAAGGGTATCAGCTCAAGCATGAGAGAACCATTATAAGAATCAATGAGTGGTCTCAAGATGTTATTTCTTTCACATACACTTTATATGCACTGTATCAATATTGTCATGATATACAAGTTTGTTAGAGCAATAAAATCAATGGAAGTCAATAGGCCACTTGCCGAATTTCATAATGGCTGACAAAATGACGAAAAATGTCCAAGGTAGGCAATTTAAGCACACTTTTTCATTGTTACATCACTTTGGAATTGCATCTTTTAACGGTGACGTCTTAATGAAAAACAAACGCCAAAAGATGTTGACTCAGACTTTTTGTGTTTTCTAACAAAATTGGAAAATGGTCTATTCGTTAGAGCAATAAAATCAATGGAAGTCGATTTTTCAATTTCCTTGATCTGTTACTCATGTACAGAATTTCTGATTTCTAGATCTACAATAAATTTCAAATTTAAGTGAAATACTACAGCTTTCCAAAAAGAATTTTTCAAATCAAAGAAAAACAATGAACTGCATAATTAAGTAAAAAAAAATTCTATACTTACCACATACCACTGATCGCCATAGAATTTGTCATTAAATACAAGGTCATCATCACCATCCCCAAACTTCCCTCTACGATACATACGAGAGGTCTTCACACGGTAATATTCCGTTGGGTCGTAGTCTCGGGATTCCAGTTCTAGCTGTTTGTCGTACACTATGTCACGTTTTTCTCGTATCAGAACCTTCTGCTGCTCTGCATATTCAACCTGAATGTGGATGTATCTTTTAAAATCTTTGTACTAAGATTCAAGTGGTGAATAACAAATAATACATGACACTGTACAATATTTTTTACCCAGACGGACCTTGAATGTGCATGATCAGAGATATGACTTAATCTTTACATATATTTCAAGATAAAGTTATTTTGGCAGTGCTCTTATTCTTCTTTTTCTTGGAACAAAGTAAAGGTCATGGCACAAATTGAATACTGTACATGAAGAGTCATTCACTTGTACATACTTTTGCAGTTTTGTAAAAGTCCATTTTTTCACATGTATAATGGTTTCTGGATCAGCCCTGTATAATATTGAGATTTGCTTGTAATATCTTAATTAAACGAAACAACTTTTTTTGCCATGAAACTGGTTGTGAAAGTCATTAATACACAGTGAATGATTCTACGTGAGTGCAAAAACTCTTGTAGCTATGATCAATGTCAAAGTCAAGGTTCACACTTAACAAAGTCACTTACTCAAACATTTTAAATGTAACGGCCGGAGCTTGTCAAAATGTATGATCATGCTTAATATAAGAGCCCTAATTCTTACAGTGAAGTGGCAATCACAAACTGAAAGTTTACATCGTTTTATGACAGACTGACTAAGAGACTAACAAACAGACTGACTGACAGACTAACTAACAGATTAACTTATAGATTATCAAACAGACTGACTAACAGACTAACTGACAGACTAACAAACAGACTGACCAAAAGATTATCAAACAGACTGACTATCAGACTAACTAACAGACTTACAAACAGACTGACTAACAGACTGACCAAAAGGCTAACTAACAGACTAACTAACTAACAGACTGACTTACAGACGACAAACAGACTAACTAACAGACTGACCAAAAGACTAACTAACAGACTGACAAACAGACAAACAGACTGACTGACTAGCAGACTGACTAACAGTCTAACTAACAGACTAACTAACAGACTACTGACAGACTAGCAGACTAACTAACAGACTAACTAACAGACTACTGACTGACTAGCAAACTAACTAACAGACTAAGTAACAGACTGACTAACAGAGAGTTATGTCAGGATCCAGCTGATTATATGATTAATATATATTTTTCTACCACCTCGTACTTACTCTGGAATCAGATTTCAGATTTTCTACATGGTTTTCCGCATATCTTTTTGAACGTCTGGTAACTGTAAGGTGCTCTAATAAGAAATACCCAAGTCCATCCAACTGTAAAGAAGAAAACAATTATACTTGTTCATCATATATGTTTACGAACATACTAGGCACCTTGATGAGTAACTCATTTGGATTGTAACCAAATTCTTATTTACATACTTGAAATCCGCTAGTACCACTAATAGAATCTTTCTATTTCTTTTTATTTCTTGAACAATTTTCAAATATAATTGATCTACATTCATCAAGAGCATATCATTATAGTAAGCTGCAATTCAAGTATTAGCTAGAAAACAGCAAGTTTTGAAAATCAATTTTGATTTCCCATGAAAAATATATACGAAAATGTACTTGAATGAAAAATTAATGTTCTTCAGTACCAAATTATTAGCTCATTCATTTATATCATTTTCACCTCTTCTTTGACTTCAAATCCATGTTCCTTGGCAATCTCATCCGCTATCGCCCGTTTTTCCACTTTGATCAGGAATTGGTTGAGATAATGTGGATTATCATCGTTGGTGGACACTGGGATGGCGGAGACAAGGAAGAGAGAGAGAACCGAAACCAGGACTATCAATCTCATCTTAGGGCTGAAATAAATAGAGGTGCGTATTTTGTAAATTGTGCCATGATAATTATAGCAATATAATTCAGTTATATATAATGGGACCAGTTTTTTAAAGACAAGTACAAGTCTGCGTAAGAATCAGGCAGATGAAATACATTCAAATTTTTGCTAAACTTTTCTCTTTTGAAATGTGCTTGGATCAACCCCCAAACATGCATTTTTATGTCTCAAAGGAATTTTCTACATACTTGAATGGTGAAAAAGGGAATAAGGGCACTAAATGTGATTGAATCATATTAGACATACACTGCCATCCATAAATTAGTATACACCATTTCTGTTCATGTTGCTATTAGAAAATAAACAATTTCGAATCTATTGCTGTATAACTCTGAAGATAAACCTTATAGAAATAATTTGTAAAAAATTTGACCCAAATATGTGCTTTTTTTGCATTTTTACTTTTTTTTATATAAAAATGACAATTTTTGAAAAAAAAAGAAATGTGCTGATGAAAAGAGTACCTTTTTACATTTTGTTATCACAATTCATAATTTAATATTATGTGATGCCAATAATTATGATTCTTTCAAGTTCAGAATTGAAAAAGTAGGATAAATTTATTAAGAATTTAGAATGATTTCCTTGTTTGTATAGTTATTTATGGATGGCAGTGTATAGAGAGATTTTCCTGCCATTTTTTCCCCTTCATAATCCTTTATAAATTATATGGTGAATATCTCGTTTCACCATCGCTTCCTTGAGAAATAAATTTTCATCTGTTGATTTGTACCGAATATATGTCTCAAAACAGAAAAAAAGTTTTGCAAAAAAAATTGATGTATCACTCCTGCCTGATTCTTACGTGGACCTACACCTAAACACCAGTCAGCAAATTTTTTATGTTCAAAATGTCTTTTTTTTAATTACATTGAAATTATAGTATTACTAGCATGTTCAAACATATAGCATTTATTAACCACGAGATTGACTTTGCAGTCAGTTTACCTTCACTTGGTCTGGTTTTTTTTTTTTTTTTTTTTTGGGGGGGGGGGGGGGGTAATATTCCTTTAATGTTATGTTCTATAGTTATAATAGTTATAATTATTCAAGATATTAAAGTTTAAGTGCACTAACCTATCTAGTAAAGAGGGTGCATCCCCCCTCCCGGCTTCAAGTCCGACTATAAGGGAAAGGAATGATGATGACGACGACGGTGTTACACAACAATAGTGACATCACAATTCCACACTCACCCCTTCCACCCTTTACACTGCCTTCTTTTTCTTTAATATCTACCTTGCCTTTTCATACATATGGGAAAATTCACTTTGTACATGGTGTATGTTTTTAAGATTAAAATACGTGATATGTATGTTTTAGATTGATACATCAATACAGCATGATCACTTATTATACATACTCAGTGATGCAGACTTTGATTTTCATTTCGTTCCATTCGGTGGTTTATCATAGTGCCTTTATTTGGAGCATACATTCGGACACGGATTTTCTTTTTAATGTATTGTAAGGAGATTTGTAAATAAGTTAATTTACTATTGCGTCAACGGCTCTTTATCCAACACGTATATCTGTAGTGTACGGGAAGCTATTTCTCAAAAACATTTTGAAGATGTCAACAAAACCAAATAGATTTTTTTCTCATACTCATCAATCCTCTACGTCTTCTTTATTTTCATCTACAAAAAATACCCTAAATATTTTAAAATTTGACTTTTGTTGCAGTTGTTCTTAGTTAGCTTTTACAATTTCTACGTAGAGTTCAAGACTAAATGCATAACAGTCAAAAAGGACGGTTTCCGTTAATACATGTACATGTATTTTGTTATCATTAATAGCACAAAACTAATTCACACTTTTGTGGTGTAAATTCGGCGACATGATATAGTTGGAAAATATGAAAAAAGACTGGAAAAGTATGCGGAAATCGAATCATAAAACTAAAGAAATCAAACAAAACAATGACATTCGGTATAGATTCGATCATTGGAAGAAAAAAGAGGAGAGGGGTTTGGATCTGGAGGGAGTGGGAATAACCACTCAATTTTTTTTTTATTATTATTTATTTTTTTTTTTTTTTTTTTTTTTTTGGAAAATTTCTTTCTCTAATAAAATTTCAAAACGAAAAAAGAGTTCCAACTGGATATATCTCGACCACTTTCTGTTTCACAGTAGAGCCTTACAGAAATCATACTTGTAACCACCCTTCCCCCCTTCCCTCCAATATCTTGTTGTAAAGATTTCACCGTATTGCTTTGCATGTAGTATATTTGATATCGTTTATTTAAAACATGTTCTATAGATTGCTTTATAACACGAAAAAAAAAATCAAATTTCGCAACATGTAGCTTTTGCAGAATCGGTCATTTCGTACATTATTTTTCATACCATGTCATATTATACCGGCATAAATTAGTATATATAATATGGATACTTACCCTAAACGTGACAAAGTATATAAAGTATTCCATATTGCACCCATAAGCAGCGCTTTCCTACACTACAAATACGCTGCACTGACAAAGACCGACTGTGTTAGCAGAGACCACAATGTTAAAGACAGAACCTAATTCCCTGACAATAGACTTTCGACACGAAATCAATTTTACAAGACAATATTGACTATTTTCACTAACTGGGTATAACTATAAGCTGTAGTGTATGTAAATGAACGTCACGGTGTATGTAAGAAGGGGTACATATTCGGGGAGTTTAAATCGAATTGATAAATAAAGGTCCATAATTTGCAAGTTTCTCCGCTCTAGATATGGAGCTCAAGATAAATAAATGATATTGATAGCGCTTTGTAAAGATTTAATTCCTTCCCAAATATCGGGACTTTACATGTGTAAAATGAGTCACAACATTGCCAACCGTTGAAATAGTTTGCTGAGTTTTGACGTCGAGAAAACTGCTTCGGCGCCAAAAAAAAAAAAGGCGAAAATACTGACTGTCTACATCCAACATCCCCTCCTCACATTAACATCGGAGTTTAAACAAAACTTAAATTTGTGAATTTCGTTAAAAGGGGAATGTACCCCCATCCCATATCCGGTAAGGCCCTGGTCAAAAAGAGTGGAAAGATACTTGAAGTTGACGTCCTAAATTTTCATTTATTGGACGGTATAAAGGGTGTCATGGCAAACAACTCAAAAATTACGTCCGCTGCATGTTGAAAAGTTTGGACCGGCCAGGCAGATGCCCATAATCGAGAGGGTATTATGTATTCAGAAAGAAGGAATGGTATTATGAAAGGCGAGTTGTCATTTAGAAAGGAAACCAGGGGTGTTACAAAATGTACTTACAAAGTGGGATATTTCATTCCTAATATACTGGTCTTATAAAACTTGGGACATGTAGTTAAACATATGTATGACCATTTGGAAATCTGTACAAACAGGAAACAGGAAATGCACATCCAATTTGTGTATTCGCGTATTTCAATACATTATACCGTGTACTTGTACTTACTCAGGTAGACTTGCCAGTCGTCCAGACGAAAAAGTCCCCTTAGACCTGGCCCCTCACCCACTCTTCGGTGACGTCAAACTTTCTAACTTTTATCCAATCATTAGTTATACCGTTGTCATCCTTTCTATCAAACTCGTCAGAAGGGAACTTTAAACATCATAACGTGGTAGTCCACACTTGTGTTTACCTGAAATCAAAACAAAGTTATACTTAGTATCGAAATGTCACGCCTGAGAACCATTTTACTGATATACTATCTATTTTCTCCCTCGTGAAAACGTGGTCTTTCAACCGTCAGTTACACGTATATACATACCCTAAAGCCTATAGATTTTAAACAAATACATAATGTGTTGAATGGTCTAAGCTTTTTTTATCATCGATACAATGCGAATTTTTAAATAACCTAAAACCCTTTGATTATTGCCGACACAATGGGACGGGTATATTAAGATCATATTTGCAATGCACTTTCACAAAGACTTCAAAGATGAAAACTCCGATTAGAATTTCAGAATTTTCAACTGTCAGAATTTCAACTGAAAACTGCATTTATGAAGACGCATTGGGATTTATCGAGCATCTCGGTTGCGTGATGGCATATAGTGTGGTCAACCAAGGACTTATAAGTCTTTGAATCAAGCTATATCTGAAGACTGACACAATATTACTTGTTGACTTACTTTACATAGCCAATATCACCACCACGAATTCGGGAAGTGCGATGAATACGAAAACGCATCCCCTCCTACATATACGACCAACAAATATCGCAAAAAAATATTCAAATACTAATAATTATCGACTGGGATTATAATATCTCATTACATGTATACATAATTCCCAAATCACTAAACAAAAGTTAATTCAACTTTTTTGTGCATTGTTTTAGATGGCTCAATTATGATTCAGTGCGTTTCAACTTTTTCTCTAGATACGACAGGCCAGCTTATATAATAAACATCTCTTACATGTAAGCCCTGGTCACAACCCGCCGTGCGTGCTTTTAGGACGTGCGTGTTGTGGAGGCTACGTGCGTTACGTTTTTCTGAGGCCAAAGAAAGGAAGTAGCAAGAGTACAGAAGGAATACGGAAGGAGTGCGTCACGCACGTCGCATGCACGGTTATATGGATGGCTACAAGCATCATATGTAGTGCAAAAAAGTAAGTGCATTGCACTACTTACGACTTGCGTGCAACTTGCTTAAAACGTACATGTACTTTCTCCGTACATCTTCTACATTATTGTAAGGATGTCGAATTTACTCGTACTGCTAACGCACGGAGTCCTCATTTCCTTGAGTCGAAGGTGCGTTGCACGTACTTACAACGTGCGTGTCGTACGTCTTGTTGAATTCGGAGACAGCACGCAGACAGGACGCAGCGAAAGTTCTGTACGCACTAAAACTGCTACGTCCTGTCTGCGTGTTCCCAAATCCGCAAGGAGGCCGTACGGGACACGTACTGATAACGCACGGAGTCGGACACCGTACGGATACCCTAGGTTTGCCTACGTTTTTGCACGTAGACAGCACGTACGTGAACGTATGGCGGGTTGTAACCACCGCTTTAGTCGCATGATACTTGACTTCTAAACATCTCTTGGATGTATCTTATAATTGTCCTTTCCAAAGTATTTTGGGGATGAAGGATTCACCTTGTCTGGCCGAATCTTTTCACCAATCGTGTCCCATTTTCAATTTTTGAGTTGATCTACATATATTTCAGCTGTGATCTGAACTCAGCAATATCATTTAGCTCAATTTAAATATTTCAAGGATTGAAAGCATATAAATGACTCGTACTTATTTTTATGGGTATGTACATGTATAGTCCGGCAATTATAACACAAAATGTAGAACACCGCTAAAGATGGTAGGACCAGATTACAATGTAAGTTTTTGTCTGTAAAATGTTAAGTATGTCAGATATTGAGAATTGGTGTTCACAAGATGACATACATGTACTTATTTAGGAGAGAATGACCACACCCATTTCCAAAGATCTTTTGGGTCAAACAAAGTATCAGGTGCACAACTAGACCAGAGACCGATTGTAATGCAAAAAGAATGAACTCTTTTTTCAGGCATGCCAGTCATTTTGAAAACGATGCCAGTTCGAATAAAGAATTCAATTGTGTTGCAAAACTTTTGGTCAGTCCGATTGAAATTTAGCCGGTCAAACCCTTCGGACTGGCACTTTTCAGCATCACTGAATTATACCATCTGAAAATTTGTGTTCCAAAGAATACATACATACTAGGGTTACATACTAGTACATGTACGTGTAGGAGAAAATGACCACACCCTTTCCCCAATACCTTGGGATAAGGAGCTCAAACAAAACATCAAAAGCACAACTAAACTAGTACAGACCCAATTTTTATGCAAAAAGAATTTACTCTCTATCAATTATACCTTCTGAGAATTGGTGTTCACAAGTTAGCAGTTATTCAGGAGAGAATGACCACATCGACTTCCCCAAGACCCTGGGGGTCAGGATATCAGGTGCACAACTATACTACAGGCCCATTATAATGCAAAAAGAATTTATTTCTTACAATTCACCGTTTCAGACCCATTTTTTATGCAAAAAGAAATTACTCTCTATCAACAGTCAGGGGTATAACTCGTTACATTTATGAAATTTCATAACAGAAATCGGTTTCTTTTCTTCCAATCCATGGAAATCGGTAATGTTTATGTAGGTCATGAAAAATAACTAATTTCTGCATATAGAAATTCCTATGGGAAGTGCTTCATATTCAATCAATGGGTAAAGGATTATTTCACAAAATTTAATGGATTGACAGTTAAAGATGATATTGTGATACTGAAACCTTGATTATCAGCAGGAAAAATTTGGATTACAAAATTTAAGCATTGTTAAAAAAAATATATAACCAAAAGTGGTTATTTTTTCACATATCATAAGTAACTTGTTTCATTATATTTATTTTTGACCTAGATTTTACCAAAAACATGATTTTTCCCAGCTGTGACCTTAATGTATTTTTGAAGAGGCACCAAAATTGCTTCTGATGAGGTCAAACTTTTCTGTACGCAATGGATGATATAACCAGACTTGTCAGAATGACAACATAGCTCGCCGGTGGCAACCATATGTAAATTGCAACAACAACAATAAATAACTCCTCTGATTAAAAAGTCCCAGTGCCAATAAAGTTTACTTAAATCAGTAAATTTCAAGGTCAAGGTCACTAGGTAAAAATTTATGGTACGGCATGAAAGGTCTTATCACAAGGAATGCACATGTGAAATATCAAAGCCCTATCACTTACCATTAAAAAAATATGGCCCAAGTTAAAGTTTTTGAAAAGTAGGTAAAATTTCAAGGTCAAGGTCACTAGGTCAAAATTTATGGTACGGCATGAAAGGTCTTATCACAAGGAATGCACATGTGAAATATCAAAGCCCTATCACTTACCAATCAAAAAATATGGCCAAGGTTAAAGTTTTTCAAAAGTAGGTCAATCATCTCCAAGGTCAAGGTCACAAGGTCAAAAATTTTGGTATCCATGGAAACGTCTTGTCACAAGGAATACACATGTGAAATATCAAAGCCCTATCACTTACCATTCAAAAAATATGGCCAAGGTTAAAGTTTTTCAAAAGTAGGTCAATCTCCAAGGTCAAGGTCACAAGGTCAAAAATTTTGGTATCCATGGAAAGGTCTTGTCACAAGGAATGCACATGTGAAATATGAAAGCCCAACCTGTATTGGTTTAAAAGTTATAAGCAAGGTTTAAGTTTTTGTGCACACGCACGCCGACGCAGACGCCAACGCCAACGCAGACGCCGACACCGGGGGTATGACAATAGCTCTCCGGACATTCGTCCCCGCGAGCTAATCACATTTTTGTAACCTGAATAAGTCATATTTTAAGTGATTCTATAAATATCTTGCAAGAAAAATGACTGATTTCAGTGACCAAAAATATAACCGAAATGAGTTGTACCCCTGACTGATCAATTATACTTTCTTTGGGAAATGGATGGACCATTGGTGGGGGTATTGGGACCACCTAGGCCCCCATAGGGGTCAAGGGGCAACACCTCTAGACCACAGACTAAGAATAATGCAAAAACAATTATCTTTTTATCAATTTAACTTTCTGAGAATTGGTGCTCACAAGATTATATAGAGTTATATAGGCGAAAATGACCACACCCATTTTCCAATACCCTGGAGGTCAGGGGCTCAAACAAAATATCAGTTGCACAACTAAACCACAGACTTAGAATAACGCTAAAAGAATTATCTTTCTATCAATTATACTCTCTGAGAATTGGTGCTCACAAGATGAAAAAGGGTTCTATAGGAGAAAATGACCACACCCATTTTCCAAAACCCTAGGTGTCAAGGGCTCAAACAAGATATCAGGTGCACAACTAGACCATAGACTGAGAATAATGCTAAGTGAATTACAGGGATTAATCTACCTCTGCATCCTGCGTCTCTGACGCATAAAAATCGCCCAGGACCCACTGATTTTAGATCGCTGCGTCCCACTGAACGCATTATTCTCTTTCTTATAATGCGTCCCTTTTAGTTCAAGTTTACAAAAACCTTTCAAAGTTGAGAAAGTGTATTAGCTGTAAATGTCTCATGTTTTAATCGATCTGACATATTTTGACCACTCTTTTAAACCCAACAATAGGTTGATCATGTCCGTGGTATTGTATGAGAAATCGTTGGGGAAACCATTTTTCGATGTAAAAGTTACATGCAGTCCCGTATATTGTAATATATACATATATATATATGAAAAAGTCTTCCATGATCATGACGATAAACCTTGCAGGACATTATGAATCAATCAATTGAAATCATTTTATTCTCACCTAAGTATCGTCTTTGTGTACCATATATAATATACATATGTACGAAACATCGCTTGCATAAATAAATCAACTAAATAAACAATCAATTTTATAACATAATTCTGCAAATTTGACTATCTGATTGAAGCTTTGAGATAGACGTTTTATATCTAATAATTTTTCCTGGAACGTAAAGTTCTCGCAGACATAAAACGCCGCAAACCAGTCATCTCACTTGTATTCGCGAACAGCAGACACGGTCACACCGCAAAAAAAAGTCTGTTTACAGTACTTGGGACGCATTAATTTTTGCTGGGACCCATTATTATGGCTTGGGACCCATTGGCCAAATTTCATCAGGTCCATGGATCAGATTAATTTGTAGATTAATCTCCAGAATTATCCATCAATTATACTTTCTGAGAATTGGTGCTCACAAGATTACATAGGGTTTTACCGGTATAGGAGAAAATGACCACATGTGCATCCATCTTCAATGACCCTGGGGGTCAGGGGCTCAAACAAAATATCAGTTGCACAACTACACCACAGACTGAGAATAATTCAAAAAAATATCTTTCTATCAATTATACGTTTTGAGAATTGGTGTTCACAAGATGAAATAGAGTTATATAGGAGAGAATGACCACACCCATTTTCCAAAACCCTTGGTGTCAGGGGCTCAAACAAGATGTGCACCTTAATGGTCCCTATTTACATGTACATGCAACTTCGTAAACCTTGTAATCCTTGATAATCTAACTCTTTTTGTGCAGAATCATTAATAGTTTCTGATTCTTCAACATGTTCAAAAAAACAAAACAAAACATGTAGTCAACATGGTCAACTTAGCAGTGCAAAATCATATACCTGTACTGTAGATCTAGTAATTATTTTATCCTGCAAAAAGAATTTCACAAATGCATACTTGTGTTGTAGATTATGATCCTCATGCTGAAATACAAAGATGACAAATGTAGTTCTGAGTGTTAAATGACTGAGGCTGAGCTATCGGGTAGACCCTTTACATGTTACTAAGCTCACAACTCTTTGGCATTAAAATCCAACACCCATAATTGGCTCGAATCTTGGCTCGAGCTTTAGTGAGTTTGAAGGTGTACTATGGCAGTGTTTTAAATTACGCAACAGAGGCACTGGGGACACCACTACCTCCTAAGCTATAAGTTGACTCTTCAATTCTCACGCAGTAACGCTCTGGCATTCAAATCCAATAGCGCTAGTCCAACAAGTACAAGTTGACCCAAGACAATGGAATTGTTACTGTCTGTGCAGCTCACTTCAGAAATCGGAAAATTGAAGTTTTATCTACTTCGATGGCAAATGTTCCGATTAAACTTCATATAGGGGGATAGATCTCAAACTCTCGTAACTACGGTAACGGTGTAAATTATGTTTGTGAGGACGGAAAATAATGTTAGATGGGGATCACTTTTTTATGTTAATTTTAGTGTGACGTCACCGATGTTTGACTCTGAGTCTATGGAGAGTGTCAACAATTTCATGCTAAAATTAACACAGAAAACTATTTTCTTTGACTGCTGTGAGCGTAATTTCAATGGAAACTGAGGAGCTTCTTTAATTTTTGTCTAGCGCAACCTCCAAAAATTAAAGAAGCTCCTCAGTTTTCATTGAAATCACTGTGAGCGTAGTATTGGTCATAGGGAAATATAACTTAGTTATAAGAGTTCAAGTTCTATCCCCCTATACATGAATTCAAAATGAAATCAAATAGGAGTACGAAAAATGAGCCAGAACTTCAATTTTCCGATTTCTGAAGTGAGCTGCGCAGACATATTTGGGTTAAAATGATGAGTCGTACTAAACAGCAACAGTTTTAAATCCCAGCTCGGGTGTTAGGGCCGCTTAAATTATTTTACTGCTTTGTGTAAATTTAAGTCGGCCAATTGGCTACAAAGTAACCCAAATCGTTACAAAGATTATCATTCTGACTCTGAGACTGAGCAACCCCCCCCCCCCCCCCCCCCCCATCACCACACATACGCATTTCCATCCCTATCATCTGCAATATAGATTGTGACAAGTTATGTTAAACACTTTTATGGCCTAAAAGAATTGTAGATTATTTGAAAAAAAAATGCTAGAAGTTGTACAAAATAAAATGAATCTTACCAAACAAAAACTCGAAAAAGTTTTCGGAGAACCTGTTGGAATAATTTTGAGATACTTTGAACCCGATTTAAAAAATCCCCACAGAGCCAGAACGCAGGTCCGAGTATTCTTTTTATTTTTGCCATTGTGTAAGTTTGAGTTTTACATGTTTTAATAGTCTATAAAACTCTAAGCTTTGTCCTGGTCGCATTGATATACTTGTGAGCGGAATGTGGAAGGGGGAGGCCAAGCTGCCAAGGAGGGGGGAGGGGGGGGGGGGGCAGCATATTCAAGATTAAAGATTTTATTGATATAAACCAATCTGAAACATGTTTGCATAATCAATATTATAACAGAAACAAAGAATTACATTAAAGAATTATCAATTTATAACAAAAGATAAATACTAACTGATTGTATTACAAAATTTTACATATATACTTCAGCATACACATATCTAATAATTATAAAGTACGCTATAATCATCAGGAAGGACAAACCAATAAATTACAAGTAATATAAGTAGTAAACAATAAATTACAAGCCTATATAGTAAACGAGATCGCGAGATAAATTGACATTTATTACATTGCAACCATACATTGTAATGCAAGGACTTATAAACTCTGTTTATATATAAGTCCTTGCATATTAATGCAAGTAAAAAAAATCATGTAATCTAGTCTTTAATGAACCTTTGTGACCCTAGGATATCAAGTTATTGTCACTTGTATATATAGTATAACATTTTTTAAATCTTAAAAATTATAGCAGGGAAGCTGTGATCGTCATCCCCAGGCTTTGAGAAATGGGTTGGGTCATTTTCTGCGATATAGTCAATTAGCCTCTTGGCCAACAAATCAGGCCACTGTACAGCTGCGCTTTGTGTATAATAACTATAATTGTCACATAGTCTTTTTAAATTTGAATAAAAAGTCCTGGTAAAAGCTATATAAATTATAAACAGTTTATTTTACTTACGAACATAACAGTGACTTAATTTGATCAATATGAGAAATTATTCAGATATATTCACACAGATTAGTAAACTGTGCACACTCTGGTTAATACTTATAACTAATATGTGCACAGGTTACTTCATTGTGCGTGCAGGTTATTAAACTTGTATAACCTGTGCACACGTCAAGTTCAGGTAAACTGCATGATCGAGGGCACAGGTTGATAACTTCCATTGTGCCCACATGTCACTTAACACTGAGCGCACAGGTTGTTTAACCCATGCATGCCAGGTAGGTTAGTATTTAACTGTGTGTGCAATGCTGGAAAATATATTTTACATGGCACTGTCCACGGCCTCTGTACTATAATCTGAGTAATTTATGTCTGTTCTAAAATTCCTGATCAGTGTCAATTATCCTTTTATCTGTTTGTCAGCGACATTTTATTTCTTATTCATGCATGCAGGATTCATGCAGTATAACTCTGAATAATTCACTCAAAAGACATCACAGTAACTAAATATAACACTTTAGAAAAAAAGATTAGTGGCCTACAAGTATCAACTAAGTACTCCAGGTTCTGTACCAAAAGATCATTGTCCTCAGTCCTGCCAGATCCATAACATGATATTTTGCATGTTCTAGTAATCTCTACAATGACGGCAATCTGATTTAATTCCATAAATTATATACCCATATGGGGTTGTGTACTCAATTGGTTGAAGTACAAGAAACTTAATTATGAATCAGCTTAATAATCCCAGTTTTTTTAAAGGCAACTTGCTAATGAGCTATCATTCAACACTGTTGAGTGATGCAGACCCATCTGGACCTCTTGTTCAACATTTATTTTTAAATATATGTATTTTATATTATCAAACCAATATCATTGTCCCTATACTTTATACAGACTTTAAACTTGACATGTAGATAGAAATTGACATGTACCTGTAATGCTCAGTTGTTATGGTTACATTTGATCTTGAACTTGCCTGTCCCTGATCAACATTTGAAAGCTGACATCTTTATAATGGTGATAAGCACAAACTTGTTATTTATGTGAAACCTTGATGAGCGCTAGTCTAGTTGTAGACTAAATTCCCAGTTCAAGGTCAAATGCTAAATTTGGATAACCATGCATTGCTTAAGTTTAATTTTTATAATACATGTAGTGAATAGCACTAACTTGTTATGTAGATAAACCTTGATAAGTGCTACTGCAGCATGTGACCTTGCCTTCCCCTGTTCAAGATCTAAAGCTAACTTTTGTCAATCTTTGATTTTACATTCTTTCTTCACTAGTTAGTATTAGTACAGACTTTAATACTTTACATGTAGATAAGCCTTAATGTCAATGCCATTGTCACGTGTCGCTTTGACCTTGTACACCATAACTCTGACCTGATGACCGAGGTTTTGAACTTTGACCTATGGTTAAACTCAGAGTTGGGCTAAAAAATTCTAATGAACTCTAGAAAGGTCAAGGGACTTCTACATTTCTTTGAAAGCAGATTTTCTTAATTTGAGTAAAGATTTTGAATTGTTCCATGACCCTAACCTGGTGACGTTGTGAGCTTGACCTTGTTATTTGACTTTGTTTTCTTAAATTATGGGGTGACCTTGATTTTGTACTTCTATCTTTGTCAAATAGACTATTTTCACAGACTTGCATTTTTGCGCACAAAACAGTCGGATATCACAATATTTGACACTAGTTTTAGTAGATCTGTCATTATGCCATAGTAAGAAATAATTTCAAAAGTTGCAATGTTGGGTTTTTGCACATCTATAAAGAAAGTATTATAGCTGTAATATGAAAATTGAACTTAAAATGTTAAAGTGTAAATGATTCCTGGTATGATGATATTTGAATCTAGAGCTGTGATGAAGATTTTATTTTTTTTGGTGATTTTTATGCAACTACAGACTGATAAGTGACAATATTTCATTTAACATTGACCTATTTCTGCTAGAGTTAAGGGACTTTTGTGTTTATGTGAATTGATTCCTACTGCATGCACATTCTTTACAGATTGATAGACAAACAGATAGACACACCTTGTTTTCCTGTTAGAACTGCATGTACACCTTGAAAAAAAATAATCTCTTTAGTATATCACTTGATTAAGGTCACATTGCACACGCTCATATTTTCTAATATATTTTGTTTTAATTTGGAGTTATCTCTCTTGATATGCTGTAATCGGAAATCTCTAGCACATGGAGGTAAAAAATATTTTGAACCTAGTATTGTCCTTAATCTCTTATCTATGTTTTTTAAGGGACAGGTGTAGCCAATACCATGTGTACAGGATATGACTTAGAGTAGCACTTGAAATGAGGACAGTATTTTGCAAAGCAAATAACATTATAAAGTGTGTCAACAAGCACAGGTACCTTAGCTGTAGGAGGGGAGATAGTGCCAGCCTTTCAATAGAAATCGTAGCATTTAAGAGGAATTTTTCACTCTACACTATGGATCAGGTGCATGAAAAAACCAAAACAGGATTTCTTGATGTATGTAAAACCTACAGGTATATGTATTTTAAAATGAAGATAAGGTACCTAAACAATTTTGTTTTATTATACATTCCAATGTTGATGGAGTATGTATTACAAATGTAAAGTATTTATACACTTTATCATAATGTTCATGTTCAATAAAAGTGGCATTGATTTTTCAAGTTTATTTTTTTGTATTATAGATATCCATACAGTTTCTATATTTATGATCATATTAGTGATACAGAATGAATATGTTAACAGAAAATAATTGGGAAAATGTGGAGTTAAGTTGGAAAAAAAAGTTTCATGAATATTTCATATTTTACAGCACTACATGTAGTAATTAAACACAAAATTAATTTGATACAAGAATATTAAATCATGATATTGGTCATATCTCGATTCTATAATGATACAATTTTCACTGATACAATGGAGTTGAACATTTAAACTTTTCGAACGAATGACATAAAATAATTCCAATTAAGTTAGGCAAATAGACTGTAGACTTTATGTGCACTTGCTTTAATGTACATTTGATAAAAAAGCAGCATATATATTGTACTAGACTAGTACATGCTTTGTGCCTGCTTATGACATTAGACATGCTAGAGACATTATTTTCCACTATCTAGTTCTATATCTTGCTGTTCATATTTTCAGGGACAGAACTATGAAAGAAGTAGACCATCGTACACAGATGAAGTTGTAGGGAAAATCAGCAATATTATCCAGGAGGATCTACCGGGTTAGTGGGAATATACATTGTAATGCGCATCCTCTGAAGTTAACACTGATAACAGTTGTAAAGTTCACGTGTGACTGATATTGAAGTGGAATCACCTTTTGATGGTCAATAGATCTAAAGTTTTTTAATCTCCTTGACTGTAAAGGTTAAGTTTTGGATTCTTCACTAGCTGATGTATGCATCATGTAGACTTAATTGAGGAAGTAAGGAATTGAAAGAGATCATCTAAATTTTGAAATTCTGCAAATTAATGATAATGATTTAATAATGGCATATGCTTAATTTATCCGTAGTTCTGCATATGATTTAACTTTTACATAATATATGATTTTTGTAGGTAAGACTCACACAAATGACTGTTTAGAGCTTGGTGCAGGTACCGGCAAGTTCACAGAGAAGATAATTAAGTGTTTGCCAAAGGTCAGTAAAAGACAGCTATACAACTGTATTGATGTTTAATCTCTTTGATATACGTTTTTATGGTTTGATATACGTTTTTATGGTGAATATATTATCTTTCATCACTTATAATTCTATGTCACTTTTACTTCATTTTGTGATGGGTTTTAATTATGCGTGCACCATAGAGCAGCTGTACTGTGTTCATGTATTTAAATTATTATAACTTTACTCACATGAGAAATGACCAGATATGAGTTAGAAAATGAATTGATAAAATTTATAGTATTCAGTAAAAGTTACATACATACATAAAATTTTTATTTCATGATAAATTGAATCTGAATCATTTCAAAATGATAATAGATTAGGTAAGGCATATGATCCTTTTCTATTTTTCATTAATGCATAAATTTTTAACTTCTTTTCTAGGGTATAAAGTACCTTGCAACAGAACCAATGCCAGGATTCCTGGACACGCTGAAAGACAAGTGTCCTGAAGTGGAGACAATGCAATTTTCTGCCGACAAAATCCCGCTTCCTGATACTTCAGTCAAGGTTAGCTCCCTTTTATTTGAAATATCAACATATTTTGAAGAACAGTGAATCATGTCATAACAGTCATGCAAACTCTATAACTCAAGTATTTCTTGACCCTCAATGATGATGCCCCTTATACATGTTATATGATTTGCCATTTGATATTAAGGTAAAAAATTTGCCTTAAGTTCTGGAATGAAATGATTCCCAAATCAGGAATACAAGAAATTTAATGAAAAGCCAAAGTGGGTCATATTCTTGAAAGACATTTGTAGTTCAAATGCATCTTGTGAATATATGGCATCCAAGAGTTTTGATTTGCTAACCTGTGTATTCCACCATAAAATAGGAAAAACAACAAATGAAATTTAAAAAATTTGCAATTTTATATCCATCACTTCTGAAAAAAGTACTGAAAATCAGTGACTATTTGGGATATAGTTTTTTTTTTTCACAAATTTGTCTAGGACATACATGTAGTTTTTCACAAATTTATACATCTTATTGAATGTGACAATTGGGACGAGGATATGCTGAAATGAGACCCAGTGTCCTCATAGTAGTTTATCATGCAGTTTACCATTATAAAAGGTAATGTGTAAGACCGGGTTTCTTTCACAAACCAATAGAATAAGTGTTCCGTAAGTTTTAAGCATTCTGAAACATGTAAATGCTAATCTAAGCCACCTTTATTAATGAGAGGCACAGGGCAAACTAAGGCATCCAATATTTGCTTATCCCTAAGTTATTCCACCTTTTTAGTGAACAGACTAAATTCTTCCCATTTTGACGTAAATGTATTGTGACATAATGAAATTCCCATAGAAACATAACTTGTATTTGAAGCACGTTGTCCCTGAATTTCAAGCCGGTTTTCATAGAATTTGATGACATTAAAATAGTTTACCTCAGTTGGATACCTTTTTTAAAAAGGGAAGTAATTCTGCATATTCCGAAAAACCCAACCCTAACATCTACTTCATGTATCAATTATGATGAGATAACTCTTCCCATTTACTACAAAAGGATCGCTTATGAGTCTTTTATTTATTTCCAGACAGTTGTAGCTGCACAATGTTTTCATTGGTTTGCAACGGAAGAAGCACTGAATGAAATTTACAGAGTTCTTGTTCCAAATGGAAAATTTGGTAAGGAAAGAAAATGTTTAAACTTACTTATATGTCATTCATGTATTGTGAAGAAAAAGATTTTCAAGTCCTAAGATTCAACCAAAAAAAAAAAGAGAAAAATATTTATCATAACACAACAATTTACCATATTAACAATATTTAAAATTTTCACATAGTTTTAAATTTTCGAAGGTAAGTCAAATGCAAAATAAGGTAAAGGCTGTGGGGTAAAAAAAACTAAATACCAGAAGAAAGACTTTTTCATGCTGTAAATACTTAATATATATGAAAGTTAGAAGAGCTTTCATTGTCATTAGAAAATTTAAAAAGTTTTCCCAAAGTAAGTCAGGTGCATATGTCAAGGTCACATTGATGGTCACACGTAATGGTACAAAATGCAAAGAAAAATTTTATACAAACAAAACACATACATGTATGAAGAAAACGAAGAAGTTAAGTAGATGTTAAAGGTCTTCAAATTCAAAAGCATCATTTAAGAACAGATAAATTTGCGGCATGGACCAGACATGCATGTTTCGGGTACATAACCCTCGTCAGTGATCCTCAATCTGAACAATGTAATATGGGCAAAGAGTAAGAAAGTCATTTTTATGTCCTAAATGTACAGAAAGGTGTAGCAAGATGGATGGGATATGATGCTACAGGACCCATGTTTTATAAATTTCAAGGAATTTTAAAAACAAATTTTCTACTGTAATATGACATTCAAATGCAATAGCCATGAAAAATAAGTATTTTGTCTATAAACAGCTTCCAGCAAAATATTGATCATACAAAAAAAAAAAACCCTCAACAAATGTTATTCCGGAGGGGGATATAGATTTTATAGAAAATTCAGTCTTTTTGAAAAAAAAATTATTTTTCAGTATTGGTATGGAATCATAAACTGAGGACGGTACCATGGTTGGATGAAATAGATGTAGTGGTTACGGAAAACTACGGTGATACTCCTCGGGCCTTAAATTATACATGGAAAAGGCTCATGGACGAGTATCCAAAGTTTAAATGTATTCAACATAGTACACTTGATGGAATTAAATGGCAGGTAAATGAGATAACTATTTCTGTATGATGTTATAATGTTTACATACTCAGTATAAAACCCAGGTAGCTGCTTCATTAACTTACATCCAAGATGATTTAAAAGGAGGTTAACTGGCTGACATACCGGTATTCCATATTGACTTTTCTTCTGCAACTGCTGCAGAGAATGTATATATAAGTTATGCCTTATTTGAACCATTTGTACTCAAGGTTCTTTATTATTGATATGAAATATGTACATTTATGTCATGGGGCTAAGAGTAACATCACTTTGTATTTAGAAATACAAAGGGTGTGAATGTGTTCGTAGACACTCTAGAGACAGCATATCACTTCATATGATCATCAAAGTTTGTGTGGGAGTTGCCCATGCACTGAAGACTTTCAAAGTCAGGGGTCAAAAGTCAAGGTCGAAACTCCCAATACTAGATTAGCCTTGTGGAAACTCTAGAAGTCATATATTTTTATGTTCATTAAACTTAAGGTGTGAGTTGCCGATAGTGAGATGACAAGACTTGCTGATTTTCAAGGTCAAAGGCGAAAGTCAAGGTCACAACTGGCAATAAAATGAAAACTGTGTTGGTAGATTAGAAGTAATAGTGAGGATACCACATTTGTTGATTTTCAAGGTCAATGGTGAAAGTGAACTGGTAATAAAATGAAAAATGTGCAGGTAGTCTAGAAGTAACATTAGATTTGCTCAGATGTCCATCGAACTTTGTGTGTGAACTGCAGATGATAAAAGGATTATGCCACTTATTGATTCTAGAGGTCACTCAAAGGTCAAGGTTACTGACAATGATAAATCAGTGTCAATTCAGCTCACAAAAAAATAATAATGGATACTATAAAAGTCTCAGATTACCGTAATTTTAGATTGTTGCTGTGCAAAGAGATGCTAGGCTTTGCCTTGACTTCCTGGGCACCTGGTCCCACTCGCGTATCATATGGTGGAGGATTTTGTTTCTTTGCTTTGGTTCCTGTTTTATCCTGATTTTGTATGCCTTCGATTTATGATTTTCTCAGTTATCGATTTTGTGCTGTATACAGGGATATGGTCATTATCCATATTTGTCATTGTAAAATTTTAGTTGATTCAAATGATCCATCAACATTAAATGCCTGAACTATCTGCATGAGTATAGCCTTAAAAAATTGGACTGATTGGATAACATCAGCCAATTAGAGAATTTGATAGTTTTTGTTGATTCAATTATAGTTATGTTACATCAGATGACATTAGTACATGTATTTAAAATTGCTTTTTTATTTGCAGGGTAGCAGAGAGGATATTGTAAGCCACTTTGAATCTATCAGTGTTATTTCTTCCTTAGATAGTGAGACGAAACCAGTGGTTCTACAAAAATTTAGGGATATTATAGATAAACACTTTGATAAAAACATAAGTGAGATAGACATGCCTTTTGAGACAGAACTCTATGTTTGTAGTAAGGTTTAATAGATTATTATATGTTACATGTGCATGTATTTCATATTATACTGCTGCCATATTACACAATGAACTATTGATACCAATTAAATATTTACCAAATTAAACAATGTGATACTCCTTCTCTTATGTCAATTATAACACAAAACGGACAAATAGAAATTGCTTTGGATGGTGTCTGCCACTTTCATCGGACTGTATTCAAGATTCATTATGCAGACTTATAACGTCCAATGGGGATCAAGGTCACTTCCATGGTATGCGATTAAAGGTCAATGCAATTTGAAAAATAGGCCCACAAACATGGATTTCTGAAAGGTCAAGGCCAGTCATAAAAAAAATAACTTGCTTCTCAATTGTTCCAGAAGCAATTCCAGCAGTTTTAAACATTTATGTTAGTGTATTGTATGACATGATAATCTTGGTTGTCCATTCACTCTCATATCTTCAACAGCTTTCATCATGATTTGGTCATTTCTGAAAGTCTCTTATTAACTAAGATATAAAACATCATTGAATACTATAAATAGACCTTCTTCACATTACCGGTAGACTTGCATTTTAGACACCCCAACACCTGTCGTCACTACTTTTGACGTTATTTTTAATTGTGACGTCATAAATCAGATACGACATCACAGTTAAAAGTTACGTCAAATGTTGTCATGTTGTGTCTAATATGTGTAAAATACAAGTGAACTGCGGTAATATGAAAATCGTCCATTGTACACCTCTTTTCTGGATTTGATAATACACCACCAAAATGTTTCACAGAATGTGAGCATTTGGACAAAAATCATTCAAAGTCATTTCTAACAGGTCAAGGTCACTTATAACATGAAGCTCGGGTTAAAATATCATTAAAAACTTCAGATCTGTCTCCAACACCTTTCAACAAAATTTGACCATACTGCACCTAAAAAGTTTACAGGATGTGGACATTTTCACACTTCATTGTCACTGAAGGTTATTTCTGACATGTCAAAAGCACTTATCAGCTAACACTTGTAATACCCTGAAGAACTTTAAATTTGCAACAACTTTCATCAGAAATTGATCATACTGCACCAAATTGTTTCACAGTGTGTGGGTTATTTACAAGTGTCAATGATATTTAGTCCCCTACCGGCTCGCCGGACTGGCCCATGGACTTAGCAAATTTCATGAAATTCTCAGTTTTCCTGATTTTATGTCCATGGTATTGCAGATATTGAAATCGTTTTTGGTATGTGAATATATCTCAGTGTGATACAAATCAAGTTCGTGATTCAATTTGATTGGCCCATTTCTACAGGAGTTATGACCCCTGGACTTAGCAAATTTCATGAACTTCTCAGTTTCCAGTCTTTTCATGCCTGGTGTTGTAGATATTCAGCTGATTTTTGGTATGCAGATACATTTCAGTATGATAAAGAATAAGTTGAAGTTGTGTTTGATTTTTTTTTCTTACAAAAGGTATGGCCTCATAGCTTATTTCATTAAATGTTCCTGTTTTCCAGACCTTTTTCTAATACACATATTGTACTTTTTTTGATGTTGGATTCACTTTTTTGTGTAAATACAGGTCAAGGCAGAGTTGAAGGACGTGGATTAATACCGGTAGGGGACTTATATCGCTTGCGATTCATAAATTTATTTCATTCCAAAATCTTGTGCATTTCATGTGAACATGTTTAGAATAAATAAATGAACGACTTTAATAGGGAAAAAAATGAAATTTTGCTGATACTATGGCCTAAAACACAGATTCGTAAAAAGTCCCCACCCTGTCTTTTTCAGTTTTTCGTCCCTTGGACATCGTTCCCCCTAGCTACATAACCCCACTGTATTAGTGATATAGTGGACCAAGAGTCCCCGAGGGAACATGTAGCCAAGTTCGATCATTTTCGGTTGGTCGTTTCTTCAAACGCATTTGAAAATTCCATTTTACAAAATTTTCTCAAATTTTTAAAACGTGGATCCTTTAGCATCATTACCCAGCCATTTTGCTACGTCTTTCGGTATATTTAGGACATATTTTTCACAGATATTGGTCATAATACATTGTTTAGAATGAAAATCACTGACGAGGGTTAAATACCCGAAACGTGCATGTCTGGTCCATGCTGTAAATTGATCTGCTCTAAAATGATGCTAATGTATTTGAAGACGTTAAACATACACCTTCTGTAAAAGTGGCGTTCTGCAGCTAGGGGGGAACAATGTTTTTGAAAACTTGCCTCTTCCATTGCTATAGAAAAAGACATATTTTGACCCAAAATTTAGGAAAACGACATACGATAAATCTTATCCAACTGCTGATTATGATGAAACCAAGAACTGGCATCAATTTTGAAAATTCCACTTTTTGAGGGCAGATTTTACGCCTTATCTTATCAGCTCCTTTTCTTCAAGAAGGTAAAGAGCTGGAACATTTCCATTATTACAGGCATAGATAATTCGTTTTCGTTTCTGAAAGGTCAATACAAATCAGAAAAATAAATTAGTATTAAAGTGCTTATTGGAGCATCCTTAGTTTTCAGAGTATGCATCAGTTTCAATTATTTCAACTGTGTAAATGACTTTTCTTCTACAACAGAACAAGAAATCGTAAAGGGAGCAAGAAGTCAAAGTCCTCTCCACAGTTTTCTAGGCGATTCGTCATCAAACATGGCCTTAAAGGCAATGATAGGATAGGCCTCAAAGGCTCTGATAGAATAGGACAATTTAAATGTTCCAACTCGGTATTCCTTCTCGATTGAAATTTCAAACCAATTTTAATTTTAGTTAAAATGTTTAGACATTTTCATTTGGAATTCCCGCGCTGAATTTATTATCAATTAAAGATGCTTGAAGCATTTTTCAGCTATCCAATCTTTCAAGAAAAAAATATGGTTTGATCTAGTATAATATGTTCAAAAGATTTTATACTCATTAAAATCAAAAGAACAGAATTCTTTATGATCACTCCATTTGCTTCATCAGATCTGAAGTAAGCAATAGACTACATATCTTGACTCCTCTTAGCCGCAGAAACGCCTTACGTCATCTGGTTATTTGGACGAACCCAAACCATCGAAATGACCGAGTGCGTCGGCCGTTCCTGTGGCTAGTTTCTTCTATTATATCTCTAGAAAAAGGTAAAGTACCATTGCAGAGTATAGAAATACAAAACAATGACATGTTCTTTGCCATTTTAGTCCATCAGGACAATGTCCAAAAAAATTGGGGCCGCTTCCGTTTGATTTCACAACATTCTCTAGAGCCAGAAAGACAGTTCAATCCACAGTTATCTATTTATTGACCTTTTGATGTTAACTCGAAACTGTGCAATGCTGCATTACATTGCGTAAGCTCTTATCTAATCTTTATAAGGTCGTTTTTAAACATGTGCAGGAAATATAAGTAGCATTTGAAAGACCACCATAAATTGTGTTGAAATTGGAAAAAAAGGACTAACAGAAGAGGATTTTGTTTGTCCAATACCATGGATCAAGTGCATGAAAAAGCTAAAACTGGATTTCTTGATGTATGTAGAATAATGTAAGGTATCATTGAATGTATATTGCCATTTTGTCATGTTCAGTGTATTGTGCATTCTTAAGACATTAGGGGTATAATAACTTATTTCCGGTTGTTTTGATAACCGAAAAATTAAATACCACGAAGTTGGCCGAAGACGCACGACTTCGGCAATGTTCGGAACCATACATTTTCATGGCGAGTTGAATGAAGAATTAAAAAATCAAATATCTAAAAAGATGTAAGATTTGGTAGTACATAATTTCTAGCTTTTCGACAATATTGTTATTATACCCCTAATACCTAAAATACTTTTCAAACTTTGAACAATAGTTCAATATATAATTTGGTAAATGAATATGAGAATCTGAAGACGTTAAACATTTGAACTACTTGGTGAGTGTCACTGCTGGTGAATCAGGAGTCCCCGAGGGCAGGGCACATGTAGCCAAGTTCGATCAACTTCGGTTGATCGTCTGTCTCTTCAACGCATTCAAATTTTCTTGTACTAAAATTCTTAAAATTTCTAAAACGTGGGTCCTGTAGCATCATTTCCCACCCATCCTGCTACATCTTTCGGTACATTTTTGACACAATAATTTTCACCCTCTTTGGCCATATTACATTGTTTAGATTGAGGATCACTGACGAGGGTTGAGTACCCGAAACATGCATGTCTGGTCCATGCTGCAAATTTATCCGTTTATAAATGATGCTATTGAATTGAAGACGTTTAACATTTGAACTACTTGGAGAGTGTCACTGATGAACCAGGAGTCCCCGAGGGCACATGTAGCCAAGTTCGGTCAACTTCGGTTGATCGTCTGTCTCTCCAACGCATTCAAAATTTTCTTGTACTAAAATTCTTATTTCTTGAAATTTCTAAAACGTGGGTCCTGTAGCACCATATCCCAACTATCCTGCTACATCTTTCGGCACATGTTTTTGACATAATAATTTTCACCCTCTTTGGTCATATTATGGTACGGGATCATCGCGTACAAAGTACCATTCCTCAATATTTTGAAAATTCAGAGCCACCTCTTATTTGTTAACAGTACAAGAAACCTATTCGAAACTTTGTTTTTAACTATAATAATGTTGCATCGGATCCTGACATATACTTGAATCGTGTCCTGCTTCTTGAGAATGTGCAACTTCTAAATATCTCTACAAACCAGCTGGCCATCTTGTTACAGGTGACTTTTAAATTATCCAAGACAGACAGCTCTGTGGTCTTCTTAAAAAAGGACCTAAATATAGAATCCCATCCAAGATAGATTTTGTCAAATGCCGTGAGGTGCTTACGGAAGCCTTAGATAATTATACGAAAAGATGGTGTAAATCAGAAGGAGTCGAACCGCATGCTATGAATGACTGGAAAAACCTCATTTTAGATATAACGGATATTCGAATAGATAACTTCCATAAAAAACCCTCATCTTTTTTCAAAATCCACGTTCCAAATCAGAAAGATATTTCAAATCCAAACTAAGAAAATTACATGAAAAATATGTCTTTGCACCTGCTGATAAAGCAGCCAACAACACCATTATCATTTGAAAACGTTAAGTATATATAAATATTAAACTACATATCAACTTTGGTTTCGGAACTTTCGTCTACTAATACATATAACAAAAGCAATGAAAGTGTATCTAACATTTTAAGCAAGCATAACAGTGAACTGTCTTCATTCAATATCTCTATTTCTAAATTGGATCTCCCAACACTATATTGCATACCGAAACTGCACAAGTCTCCTTACAAATTTCGATTTATTGCTAATTTTAGTAACTGCTCCACTACAATTTTGTCTAGAAATCTGACGTCAGCACTTACTGCTATTAAAGAACACATAACTAGATATTGTGAAACGGTTCTAAACAGGAACGATGTAAATCTATTTTGGTCTATTAAGAATTCAGGGGATTTGATTGACAAAATGAAATCTGGAATTTTCCAGGCCAATACGATTTCTTCATACGACTTCTCTAATATGTACACCACACTTCCTCATGACAAAATTAATGATCGATTATCGACATAATAATTCTCATCCTTTTTGACCATATTACACTGTTTAAACTAAGGATCACTGACGAGGGTTTAGTACCCGAAACGTGCATGTCTGGTCCATGTTGTAAATTTATCAGGTTTAAAATGATGCTATTGAATTTAAAGACGTTTAACATCTAATCTCATTATATGGTATTTTGATCGAGAGCGGAAAACTTACATTTGTACATCTGAATCGAAGGGTTTCTTTTCCTCGACAGACTACAAATCATACAAATCATGGACATGTAGTGACCTGTGTAATGCGTTGTCCTTCTTCTTGGACAATATTTATGTTAGATTTGGTGAGGATCTATACAAGCAGATTGTAGGAATTCCTATGGGTACTAACTGTGTGCCTCTTGTTGCAGATTTATATTTTTGCACTTATAAAAAAGAATTTATCCAAAATCTTCAAAAGCAAAGAAAATTTGATGATCTGAAATGTTTCAATACAATAATACTTCTAGGTATCCGGAAGATATTCTAACAATTGACAATCCTGCTTTTGAATTATATAAGAATGAAACTTATCCACAAGAAATAACACTTAACAAAGCAAACGTTTCAAATACAGAAACACCGTTTTTGGACCTAAATATCAAGATTGTAAACGGGAAGATTCATACAAGTATATATGACAAAAGGGATGATTTTAGATTCAACATAGTAAATTTCCCCTGGCTTGACGGTGATGTTCCAAGATTACCGTCTTACGGCATTTACATATCACAGCTCATCCGTTACGCTAGAGGATGTACTAATATTTTTACAAATTACCAAAAAACTTTTAGGTCAAGGTTTCCGCTTTCATAAACTAGTTAAGACTTTCTGGAAATTTTACAAAACTTACAGTCAACTTCTTTTAAAATTCGGATCTATACACGCAACAGAGCACATAACTTTGGGTATTACACAACCTGTCTTTTATGGTGATATGATAAACAAAATAAGAAGGATCAAAGGTAGGCAGCATAACCATCGAAAATGCGTCAGAATCATCAAACGCCTTTTATACCGTCGATATGATCCTAATGTCACTAGATGGACACTAATACGGAAGTGTTCCAACTCTATACTTTCATGAAGAAAAATTCAAACCATTTTTCCTGCACCAGACACGTGTTTCGAATATCAAATTCTCATCAGTGATGCTTCCAGCAGAGCCAACAAATTTCATTTCAATAGCACCCTCTTTTACTCTTTTAATTTAGATTTGTACATTTACTTTACAGAGAGTGCGCGGCTCCAAATTTCCTGTAGGGTCGATTCAGTAGCATATCCAAATAAAATGTTTGTTCAAAATATCACTGGAGGGATGGTACTAAGATGTTAACCGCCTTTAGTTTCGATAATAGTTTTGAATGGAATGACAAGTTTTCGATCTAGCAAAATGATATTTATGATGTCAAATCGATAAAGGGCCAAAACGAAGCTTCTTTCCGACGAAGTCCCTAATACACTTCTAAACATCAAGTTACGGGGAACGATTTTAACTTCATAAGTATCTATGGAATAATGCTTGCAGGGAGACAGCTATGAAAGAAGTAGACCATCCTACACAGATGAGGTTGTCAAACAAATCAGCGTACTCATTCAGGAAGATAAGGCACCGGGTAAGTGGGAAGATGATAAGTTTAACACAAAACAGGATTACTCAATATTTGGCAATAGAAAAATCTCTCTATTTCAACCCCCCCCCCCCCACCTTTCCACAGAAATAGAACATGCAGCATCTACATGCGTCCATCTACAGCTTAGTGTTTTCAAGTGGTTGATTCACTGAGAGCAAAATAAATTGTGATGATTTGGCGGAAAATGTCCCCACGGGACCCTTTTTGTGCCTTTGGACAACGGACTTATTGTATGCAATTTTTTTTAAATAAAGATAATTTTTATTGAGTCATTTCATGTTTGTTGCTTTGCCTTTAAAAGGCCAGGAGATGTAAAAACACAAAACGCGTTTTGATATGATATCATCTGAGTATCTCTATATATTATAGGTGCTATTCCCATCCATGACTGTTTGGAACTTGGAGCAGGTACTGGCAAATTGACAGAGAAAATCATTCAGTATTTGCCGAGGGTTAGTTTCAAAAAGGCAAAATAATGTACATGAATTTCTCTCTAAATTATGCTTTTGTACAGTCTTACTTTCTACTATTTTATAAATATGGTCACTTTATAATGCCCTTTTTACCTCATTGATACAAGAACTTCATTTTTATATGTGAATTATAATGTGTCTAAAAGCTTAAAAATAATCATAAAATGAAACAACCATCCTCAAACAATTACTTTGAACGTCATTGAGCAGAATACAATCTTAGAAACTTGTGTATTTAACAATGGATGTTCAGATTAGGATGCTCTCTAGTTGTAGGCCGGATCAAGGTTCAGTGTCCACAATGAAATCATTCCTTTTAAATGTTTCCATTCATGTTTCAAGTTGTCGTTGACTTAGCTGTTGTTAGGTCCTATTGGGGTGAATATTCTCCTTTGTCTCTTATTCTTTTTATTATCAATATTGAAATAAAAGTTCTATTAATAATTCGGTGCAACATACGCGCATTTCAACAAATATAGTGTCTCGTCAGTGATGCTGAAGGACGACAGAAAGGAAAAACCAGTTTGAAATGTGAAATTCAAACGATGGCCTAAAATGTATGTTAAGCACAGAGCTATGCCCTCAGAAATATTAATTATTGTGATTATTTCGCATTGTATATTTTATTTGCTACAACCTTGTTCGTGAATTTCGCTGTTTCCACTACAACGTTGTCATATTGGAGGTCGTTGTATAAATCTTTTCTATTTTTAGAACATAAGGTATCTAGCCACAGAACCAATGTCAGGATTTCTGGACACACTGAAAGCCAAATGTCCTGAACTGGAGACAAAGCAGTGTCCTGCCAACAAAATTCCACTTCCCGATACCTCAGTTAAGGTTAGCTATCATATCAGGTTAGCTATCTTATCAGTTTTACATTTTAAATCAGGGAACGCATGGCTAGATATTTCAGACATTGATTCTAATAATACGGAAGTGTTCCAACTCTATACCATCTTGATGAAAATTTCATACCAATTTATTATGCACCATACACGTGTTTCGGATATTAAATCCTCATCAGTGATGCTTCCAGCCAAAGTGATTTTCAGACACAAAATTCATTGCAGTAGCGCCCTCTGGTCATATATTTTGAATTTATTAATTTAAATTTGAAGAGAATGCACGACTCAAAATGCTCCAAATTTCCTGTAGGGTCGATTCAGCAGCATATCCAACTAAATCTATGTCTATGGAGGGATAGTTATGTAAGATGTAAACCTCCTTTATTTTGATTATATTTTTGGATGAAATGACAAGTTTCAATAGCAAAAATAATATTTATGAAGTAAAATTGATAAAGGTCCAGATCAAAGCTTCTTTCAGGCAGCAGAGCTGGAATGAAGTAATTAAATAAATACACTCTAGAAACATCCAGTCACGGGAACGAGTTTAACTGCTCCACACAATCAATCATACCACTACTTTCCTATTACCGGTAATCATGTTGCATTTTCGAGTGTGTGATAGGGGCTGGTATTCAGGGAGCGTAGATATATGACAATGTATAAGAGAACTTGTTTTTGATTTTCCCTTTTGAACCGTGGGTTTAACAGCATAGTCAGTATGATCGCTATCTTAGTCGCTTTATTCGGTATGATTCCAGACAGTTGTGGCCGCACAATGCTTTCATTGGTTCGCAACAGAAGAAGCTTTGAATGAAATTCACAGAGTTCTTGTCCCAGATGGAAAACTTGGTAAGGAAGGTCGTTTTAAAGCAGCCTTGTATTTATATCAGAAAAAAACATTTCAAAAAATTATAAATAAGAACACAAACACTCAAATACACAAATTTTCGGTCCCTTGGCCTTTATCAAGTGTTAAAACGACGATCGTCATTTTTGCACTTGATAAAGGCCAAGGGACCGAAAATATGTGTATTTGTGTATTTGAGTGTTTGTGTTTTTATTTGTTATCATCCCTTCCTCTGGAAGAAATATTTCAATCTACAAAAAATTTTAATAATACCTCCCTTTACATTACATATCAAAGATATGCTTTTTCAAACATCATTAGTTATACCAAGTTTTGTAGGGGAGGTGGGTACAGACGTATCGGGTTGATGAAAAAAAGTTTTACTGTGAGAGGCGGATCCGAACCCAATGAAACTTCTTTCATTGTCCCAAAATATTTTTGCATCTCCCCTGTAAAACACTGTATAAAGAATTCATTCCGCCGATGGCTTTCGGTTTGTGTATCCTCAGTGACGTCAATAGCGTAAAAGCATCTTAGTATGTCCCGATAGTTACACTTGTTAAACGTCTTCAAATTCATAGCATCAATTAAGAACAGATAAATTTGTAGCATTATGTAACATAATACAATTTAATATTCAGTCAATATCTTCTCGACCAATCAAACTCGAGAAACTTGCCAGAGGAGGGAGAAAAATCAATATGCCTTGTGAGGGGATTGTTGATGTAGATATATTTGTAATTTTCTAAACACCGTCTTAAAAATGAAAATTGCATTTTTGTCTTCATGATCAAATAATATTTTCAGTATTGGTATGGAATAAAAGATTGTGGAATGTACCATTATTGAGAGACATTGACTCAGTGGTGTCAGAATATTATGGCAATGATACCCCTCGGTACAAGCATCAGAAATGGAGAAACCTGATCGAAGAGTTTCCAAGGTTTCAGTGTATCAAACACAGTATCCTGGATGGAATTCAATGGCGGGTAAATTGACTTCAGATGTAAAATGTTTCAAATTCAATAGTGTCATTTTAAAACAGAAAATTTGCAGCATGGACCAGACATGCACGTTTCGGGTACTTAAAACTCGTCAGTGATCCTCAATCTTAACAACGTAATTTTATCCAAGAGTGTGAAGATTATCATGTCCAAAAATGTTCCGAAAGACGTAGCAAGTTTGACTTCAAGTTTGATCATCATTTCAGTGCACAACTTGCATTTGAGAATTGAAACTTCAATTAAACCCAAAAGCACATACTTGATTGAATTGAATGTTTATGTAATAAAATCTTTGAAGTGGGAATAAGGAAAGACTTAAAGCAGCTGCAAGTCACTGGCCTGACACATTAATAGCAATTCTCTGTAACCATTTAAACAATTTCGGCACGCATAGTCTCCGATTTTCATGAAATTTCACACATAAGTAGGGACCAATGAAAAAAGGAAAATTTGACAAAAAAATTATTTCTATGTCATCTGGTTACCATGGCAACGGCCTTTAACGTTGAGAAATTGGCAGAATTAATTAAAAAGGCAACAGCGTCGACTGCCACAACAAAACAATCACCAAACAGCAAAAGTATTTATTGTGTGAAATACTGTCGTGACTTCTTCAGTATTGAGACATTGTAGTAGCTCACAATCCTAAAAACAATTGCTTGATTGCATCATCATCTTATTTCGGCTCACTGAGAGAATGAGTTAGATCTTTTCCTGAATTTTACTTTATTGTTACTTTTAAAATACTTATGCTAATACTAAAGCTTTCCAATTACATTTTTTGTTTGTTTGTATTTTTAGGGTAGCAGAGATGAAGTCGTGGATCACATCAATACCATGAGTGTTGTATCTGCCTTAGATGATGAGACAAAACAAGTTGTTCAACAAAGGATCAGAGACGTATTGAATAAGCACTTTGACCAAAGCATACATGATATAGGCTTGCCATTTGAAACGGAACTCATTGTTTTAAGCAAAGTGTAAACACAGTATGTGTTGAAGTCATCAATTTTCCAGAATGTTTCAGCCAGCTGCAAATGCTTCGCGTGTCTCGTGATTGTGGACAAAGTTTGATGAAATGTTAAACAAAGTTCTGGCATGGTTCTTATAATTCCACACGATTCGATTGATAATTGAATAAAGAATTATGATAGCATGATTAGCATACATATTTTTATATGGAAATGAGTTAAAGAAGATCCTGACGATAATCTCAACGGCACTCACAATAGAGCATCAAGCTGAGCATCGACGGACCCCTAAAGACACAAATAATTTATTTCAACCCGGTAGGGAAAACCTATCAAAATTGCGAATGTCCTTCTGTTTTTACAAATAAAACCAATGTAGAAACCATAGAAGTTTTGCAAAGAAAGTCTTATTTTCAAAACAAATCCTTAATTTTGTTTTTAAACAATTAAATTATTCATCAGTCCCCAAGTTTACTAGAAGAGCGGTCAATAGAATAAAAATGATAGCATTCTCCGATTTATCAATTTAATTTCTTCATGTTGTACACCATTAAATTAGTTAAATTATATATACTTATTTGATGAAAGTATTTATATAAAGAGAAATGGAAGTTTGATTCTAATATATTCTCTTATTGTGAGTATTGTTGTAGCAAACTGACCTGACATGTCGGAGCTTAATTTGGAATAGTTTAATTGTGACCAAGTGATATAACTCTTATTACCGTATATCGGGATTTTTTTTTTTGCGTGCGTCTAATTTTCGCTATTTTCGCGAGCATCATCAGATCGCGAAAAATGAACATAGCGAAAAACAGACACAGATCTTAAACCATGATCTGGTTAATAGATTAGTGAAAATGAGACTCAGCAAAGAAAAGACACACCTTTTAAGGTTCATTTTCGCGAAATTTACCCGACGCGAAAATTACCCGATATACGGTACTATATGCATATCATATTCTATCTACCGTAAAATTTAATCGATTCGTCTAAGTCGCTTTATTGAATTAGCTCCGCCCGGTCGGGTCACTTTGCTACGACAATAGTTTCGACAGCTATTATACAAATATTTTTTCACAGAACAAGAATATTACATAATGTAAATGTAAATAAAATGCATAGTCTTAAAAGTGGATCAGGAGATAATAAATTTGTGAATCGCAAGGGATATAAGTCCCCTTCCGGCATTCATCCATGTCCATCAACTCTGCCTTGACCTGTACTTACACCAAAAGATGATCCAACATCAAAATAAGTTGAAATTTACTAAGTCCAAGGGTCATAACTCTTGTAAAAATAGGTGAATCGAAACCAAACTCGAACTTGATCTGTATCACATTGAGATAAACTCACATACCAAAAATGAGTTCAATATATGCAACGACAGCGAAAAAAGTATGGAAAACTAAAGTGCGACGGACAGACGGACAAACAGACAGACAGACAGACAGACAAACGGCGAGCCGGTAGGACTAAAAAAGGTTAACTTCAAGGATTTTGGTAACGTCAAGTTAAGGTTATAATCAAGACAAATCTAATTTGCATGAACTTTTCTGCTAAGGGAAAGATTTTTTCAACAAGGGTTTAATGACAAATATGGATAATGACCATATCCCTGTATACAGCACAAAATCGATAATTCAGAAAATCAGAAACCGAAGGCATACAAAATCAGGACAAATCAGGAACCAAAGCAAACAAACAAAAACCTCCACCACATGAAAAGAAGCGAACTCGCGATATGGGAGTGAGACCAGGTGCCCGGGAAGAGTAAGCATCTCCTGCTTGCATGCAACACCCGCCGCTTCAATTTGGTAGAACTGTCACATCCAGTAACTTCCATTTCGGAATACATAGAGTACAATCTTTGGTTGGATGGTTCAAATGGTCTATGACAAAATATCATCCACCATTCTGGAGAGTGGGACATCATAGTGTATGACGAGTTCCCCATATCGACCGTAGAGCTTCCTCAGTGACGATGTTAGTCGGTCACAAACATATCCCTGACTGAGAAGCTTATCTGCAAGACGCCTAGCTCTCAGAACAAAATCCATATATTTGATACTTGCTCTGGCATAGCGAATTAATTGAGATATGAATACGCCATCAGCTGGAGGAAGATGAAGGGATGTTGCTACTCAGAAAAGGAAAGTTTGTAATGCTGAAATTGAAGTCGTCACGTTTGTCATAGAGTGAGGTGTTCATGTGAGCATCAGTGTCGTAGGACAACATTATGTCCACATAGGATGCTGAATTATTTGTCTCAGTAGTTTCTTTGTCTTCAAGCTCTTAAGGATAGATACTGCTCAGGTAATCCGCGAATTTTGGATTATTGGTGGACAACACATCGTCAATGTATCTGTAAGTGAAGTTGAAGTCAGAAGCTAAGTATCTTTTCCCTTCAGAGACCAAAGATTGAATGAATTCAGCTTCGTACGAGTAAAGGAAAATGTCGGCAAGGAGTGGGGCACAATTGGTCCCCATTGGAATTCCGACAATTTGCTGGAATACCTTTCCTTCAAACACCACAAAAATGTTGTCGATCAAAAAGTTTAACATCTGAATAATATCTGTTTCTGTGTACATTGTACTTATTTTCAGAATCGGACTTTTCTTTTACAAAGTAGGTTTTGTCATAGTTCACAACAATAAATTTGTATTTGCGATTACCGTTCTTAGTGGTAAACGCATTACTTATAATTTTTGCGAGTCTTTCTTTCAATTTAGAATTTGGAATTGTAGTGTAAAGTGTCGAAAAATCAAAGGCTTTGATCGAATGAACTTTACTAAAATGAGTGGATTTCAGATGTTCTAAAAGTTCCTCCGAATTCTTTAAAATCCACATCTGGTTGATACTACTGCGAGAATATACTGTCGAACAATATTTTTGAAGCCCAGATTTGATTTAAGATAAAACTTTGGTGAGTAAGATCGATACAGATTTGGTAGAACATTTTGAGGAACCAGCGATGAAACGTTGTTTGTACGGATTCTTATACATTTTAGGTATGCAGTATAAGTATGGTAAGTCTAAATCTAAATTGTTAGTTTGGAAGCCAAACGAAGCAAGAGCTGATTTGTGGTTATCTATTATTTCAGAGGCAGAAAGGTTTGTTGGGGTGTAAGTGGGATTTCCAGGTATCGAATGTAAACCCAACTCTTTAACTAGACTGTCGAAATAGTACTTTTTGCAAGTAAATGTGCAATTATCTCTACAGAATAAAGCAAAGGAAGATGATTGGCGGTTCATGTCATGGCTTTATTTGAAATAGATATTCAATAGTTCAATGCACAATAGGCAAATGAATTAAATGCTCAGTAAGTTGATTTTTCTTAGTTCTTGAATATAAGTTCAGTTCAATTGTTCATCAAGTTCAATGCTCAATAGTTCATAGTTCAATGCTCCATAGCTCATAAGTTGAAATAAAATATGTGCAATATTTCAATATCAATAAATCAATATTTTGACAATATAACTAAATCAATGGTCTACGACGACATTCAATTGTATATGTCGTAGATAATCAATACAAATTAATAATAAACCCCAATTATTGGCTCAGAGTGTGGAAGACAACAGAAACTGAAGCGAGGTTTCAAAGCAAAATTCTGCCGAACACTAAGACAGTTATTAATGAGCGGAACTGCAGTCTTTGAAACAATGAACTTGGACGGGAATAGGAAAGCCATGACGCGTTTAAGGCAAGGTGGTACGAGCAGGTAACCTGGAATGACAACCGGAACTTGAGCGGGTACCCATCATGAAGTTCGCAGATGTAGGCATGGGTCCTCGAGACATGAATTATCAGCAAAAAGAAGGGAGGAGATCTCCAACAAGACCCCGTTGCAGCATCAACAGTAAAACACCAAAACACCCGAGGCAAAAACACAAAAGACGAGTACAGCACGAGAAGGAAAAGAGACACACGACATGTAAACATCAAACACAAAAGACTACACATAAACCGACGAGACCAATGGGTAACCGGTGCCGACTTTGGACGGCCATCTGTCACGCAAGTAGCAAATGGTGTGGTTATCATGGATTACGTGCGCACAACCCTCTCACTTCTCCAATTACCCAGAGGAGTCCAATCAAATGGAGAATCTACATGTAAGAGCAAGTCCAATCAAATGGAGAATCTACATGTACGTCGAGCGTAATCCCGAATCTTGGTAGATGTTGCTGAAATAAAAGTGAAACAAGCGAGAAAACATGGAAATTGAATGTAAACTTTGACATTGAAATAATATATGATTGTATGAGGAAGAATATGAATTAAGCACATCTGAAGATTAGAGTTCGTGGAGTGATTTATGGAGGGGAGGGTTTTAGTTAAATATTCAAGTTTTTCCTCTGCAGAGAGCACGCCATCTCGAAATGCACAGTTTGTGTTGTTATTTGCAAGTAGCAAATGGTGTGGTTATCCTGGATTACGTGCGCACAACCCTCTCACTTCTCCAATTACCCAGAGGTCTCGAAGAACGTACAATTGTGGTGTAAAACAACCTCCTCACTGTAAGATGACATCACACAAACAAGACCGCGAAACGCAGAGGCCCATAGACACAGATGAATATGTAAATGGATATAAAAAGAGGGCATGCGTAATACAGTCCGTGCTCTGCCGGCTGTAGCGAGCTCACGTATGTAATCACCCGAGGAGTACGACTGACATTCAGAGAGGACAGGTGGTCGGGGCCCTGTCTTCTCTAAAGAGGTTTGGACAGGGCCCGTCATGGAGTCCCGTCGTCACAGTCAGTCAGAGTGCAAGTCTCAAGGATGCGCTTGTACAAGACTGTAGATTGGTCAAGTACCAAGCCTAGTGTCCGTCTGGTGACATTAGGATCATACCCACGGTATAAAAGGCGTTTGATGATTCTGACGCATTTTCGATGGTTATGCTACCTACCTTTGATCCTTTTTATTTTGTTTATCATATCACCATAAAAGACAGGTTGTGTAAAACCCATAGTAATGTACTCTGTTGCATGTATAGATCCGAATTTTAAAAGAAGTTCACTGTAATTTTTGTAAAATTTCCAGAAAGTCTTAACTAGTTTGTGAAAGCGGAAACCTTGACCTAAAAGTTTTTTGGTAATTTGTAAATTTCTACTGTGAAAATCCAAAATATCAGTACATGCTCTAGCGTACCGGATGAGCTGTGATATGTAAATGCCGTATGACGGTAATCTTGGAACATCACCGTCAAGCCAAGGGAAATTTACTATGTTGAATCCAAAATCATCCCTTTTGTCATATACACTTGTATGAATTTTTCTGTTTACAATTTTGATATTTAGGTCCAAAAAGGGTGTTTCTGTATTTGAAAGGTTTGCCTTGTTAAGGGTTAATTCTTGTGGATAAATTTCATTCTTATATAATTAAAAAGCAGGATTGTCAATGGTTAGAATATCATCCAGATACCTAGAAGTATTATTGAAACATTTCAGCTCATCAAATTTTCTTTGCTTTTGAAGATTTTTGATAAATTCTTTTTCATAAGTGTATAAAAATAAATCTGCAACAAGAGGCGCACAGTTAGTACCCATAGGAATTCCTACAACCTGCTTGTATAGATCCTCACCAAATCTAACATAAATATTGTCCAAGAGGAAGGACAAGGCATTACACAGGTCACTACATGTCCATGATTTGTATGATTTGTAGTCTGTCGAGGAAAAGAAACCCTTCGATTCAGATGTACAAATGTAAGTTTTTCGCTCTCGATCAAAACACCATTTAATGAGATTAGATAATCGATCATTAATTTTGTCATGAGGAAGTGTGGTGTACATATTAGAGAAGTCGTATGAAGAAATCGTATTGGCTTGGAAATTTCCAGATTTCATTTTTTCAATCACATCCCCTGAATTCTTAATAGACCAAAATAAATTTACATCGTTCCTGTTTAGAACCGTTTCACAATAAATATCTAGTTATGTGTTCTTTAATAGCAGTAAGTGCTGACGTCAGATTTCTAGACAAAATTGTAGTGGAGCAGTTACTAGAATTAGCAATAAATCGAAATTTGTAAGGAGACTTGTGCAGTTTCGGTATGCAATATAGTGTTGGGAGATCCAATTTAGAAATAGAGATATTGAATGAAGACAGTTCACTGTTATGCTTGCCTAAAATGTTAGATGCACTTTCATTGCTTTTGATATATGTATTAGTAGACGAAAGTTCCGAAATCAAAGTTGATATGTAGTAACGTTTTCAAATGAAAATGGTGTTGTTGGCTGCTTTATCAGCTGGTGCAAAGACATATTTTTCATGTAATTTACTTAGTTTGGATTTGAAATATCTTTCTGATTTGGAACGTGGATTTTGAAAAAGATGAGGGTTTTTATGGAAGTTATCTATTCGAATATCCGTTATATCTAAAATGAGGTTTTTCCAGTCATTCAGAGCATGCGGTTCGACTCCTTCTGATTTACACCATCTTTTCGTATAATTATCTAAGGCTTCCGTAAGCACTTCACGGCATTTGACAAAATCTATCTTGGATGGGATTCTAAACTTAGGTCCTTTTTTTAAGAAGACCACGGAGCTGTCTGTCTTGGATAATTGAAAAGTCACCTGTAACAACATGGCCAGCTGGTTTGTAGAGATATTTAGAAGTTGCACATTCTCAAGAAGCAGGACACGATTCAAGTATGTCAGGATCCGTTGTAACTTTATTATAGTTAAAAACAAAGTTTCGAATAGGTTTCTTGTACTTATAACAAATAAGAGGTGGCTCTAAATTTTCAAAATATTGAGGAATGGTTCTTTGTACGCGATGATCCCGAAAAATATTAGAGATGTTTAGAAGATCAAAACCTTTGTTAATAAACGGGATTTTTATGAATCGTCTTTTCGGTGAGGTGTTTTTCACAATAGGATAAAGTTTATACTGTGCGAATGAGACAATGATATTAAGTCTGAATCAGTTAGTGTTTCTTAAGAATGCAACCTCTGCTTCATCCAAGATAGATTTCAAGTGCATAACTGGTATTGACGACAGAGCATGTAACAGCTCATGTCTTCCGCCATTGCGTGCTATAGTAAGTAAATCGTTGAGAGAGCGGTATATTCTGGATCGTTTTCTTTTTTGTCTGTTTCGTCTTTTCCCGTGTGACCTGTATTTCCTTTTAGTGTTTTGGCGAATTGAAAAGATGTTGATATTGGTAGAAGCTGAGGAAATGTTTCCTTGTCCATAAATTTGATCGTTTAAACCAAGAGGGTACGCAGTCTGAAGTTTGGTGATCCAGGCAAGTTCAGCTAGTAGTCGGCGTTTTTTAATTTCGGTCTTACTTTCATTTTTACGTTTTGGAAAAGTCTGAACTGGGGTAATGGTGATATCCGAAATAGAATGATTATATTTAACAAAGTGATTATAAAGAAAGTTTCTGTGTTTTTGTTGACGTGAGGTTCTGATCTTATAAGAATGGTTCCTAAAACGAGATTTTAAAGGTTGGCCTGTCTCACCTACATATTGTGCGCCACATCCCGTGGCATTTCAAGTCATTACGTAAATAAGGTCTTGAGACGATCAATCGATGTCTTGGTCTACCTCGATTTTGAATTTCTGCCCATTTACACTAGATGTTATTATGGAGTCGCAGTTGATGAGGTGACACAACGAGCATCTTTTACTTTTGCACTTAGAAATAATTGAGAACCCTCTGTGTCTGTTGTTGAATGTAGAGCCTGCAGATGGAGTAGTGCGTAAAATACGACTGTGGGGTCTAAATTTGAGAGGTGATAAGAGTACTCTTGGTGAGGAAAAAAGTTTTTTACTGTTGAATGTCGATGATGGTAAAGTGACTGTAGTGACAGAGGGTAATCTCAAGGGGGTTAGTTTGATACGAGGCGACCTTAAAAATGCCATAATGCGATAATGGAAGAAAAGTGAAATAGAGTCTTACGTAGAAGACACTACAACAAAGCCAAGTTAGAGAACACAATGAAATTAAAACACTTCAAACATCGGGTCGCGGGGAATTGCTTTACCAACTCCACACTGCAACACGAAATAAGTGTAGATATAAAAAGAAGGGAGGAGATCTCCAACAAGACCCCGTTGCAGCATCAAAATAAACACCAAAACACCCGATGCAAAAACACAAAAGACGAGTACAGCACGAGAAGGAAAAGAGACACACGACATGTAAACATCAAACACAAAAGACTACACATAAACCGACGAGACCAATGGGTAACCGGTGCCGACTTTGGACGGCCATCTGTCACGCAAGTAGCAAATGGTGTGGTTATCCTGGATTACGTGCGCACAACCCTCTCACTTCTCCAATTACCCAGAGGAGTCCAATCAAATGGAGAATCTACATGTAAGAGCAAGTCCAATCAAATGGAGAATCTACATGTACGTCGAGCGTAATCCCGAATCTTGGTAGATGTTGCTGAAATAAAAGTGAAACAAGCGAGAAAACATGGAAATTGAATGTGAACTTTGACATTGAAATAATATATGATTGTATGAGGAAGAATATGAATTAAGCACATCTGAAGATTAGAGTTCGTGGAGTGATTTATGGAGGGGAGGGTTTTAGTTAAATATTCAAGTTTTTCCTCTGCAGAGAGCACGCCATCTCGAAATGCACAGTTTGTGTTGTTATTTGATGAAAACAACACGTACATGTACGTTCCGGATTATACTGAGATATGACTGAAGGAGTTATCTTCCTTGGTCAGTTTAATATACGTATGAAGGAAAATACAAATATAGACGTTATAATAAATAAATTATGCTTATTCGTTGAGATAACGTGCAGTTATGCTTTACGGCATAACTACAATTATCTCTACAGAATAAAGCAAAGGAAGTGATTGGCGGTTCATGTCATGGCTTTATTTGAAATAGATATTCAATAGTTCAATGCACAATAGGCAAATGAATTAAATGCTCAGTAAGTTGATTTTTCTTAGTTCTTGAATATAAGTTCAGTTCAATTGTTCATCAAGTTCAATGCTCAATAGTTCATAGTTCAATGCTCCATAGCTCATAAGTTGAAATAAAATATGTGCAATATTTCAATATCAATAAATCAATATTTTGACAATATAACTAAATCAATGGTCTACGACGACATTCAATTGTATATGTCGTAGATAATCAATACAAATTAATAATAAACCCCAATTATTGGCTCAGAGTGTGGAAGACAACAGAAACTGAAGCGAGGTTTCAAAGCAAAATTCTGCCGAACACTAAGACAGTTATTAATGAGCGGAACTGCAGTCTTTGAAACAATGAACTTGGACGGGAATAGGAAAGCCATGACGCGTTTAAGGCAAGGTGGTACGAGCAGGTAACCTGGAATGACAACCGGAACTTGAGCGGGTACCCATCATGAAGTTCGCAGATGTAGGCATGGGTCCTCGAGACATGAATTATCAGCAAAAAGAAGGGAGGAGATCTCCAACAAGACCCCGTTGCAGCATCAACAGTAAAACACCAAAACACCCGAGGCAAAAACACAAAAGACGAGTACAGCACGAGAAGGAAAAGAGACACACGACATGTAAACATCAAACACAAAAGACTACACATAAACCGACGAGACCAATGGGTAACCGGTGCCGACTTTGGACGGCCATCTGTCACGCAAGTAGCAAATGGTGTGGTTATCCTGGATTACGTGCGCACAACCCTCTCACTTCTCCAATTACCCAGAGGAGTCCAATCAAATGGAGAATCTACATGTAAGAGCAAGTCCAATCAAATGGAGAATCTACATATACGTCGAGCGTAATCCCGAATCTTGGTAGATGTTGCTGAAATAAAAGTGAAACAAGCGAGAAAACATGGAAATTGAATGTAAACTTTGACATTGAAATAATATATGATTGTATGAGGAAGAATATGAATTAAGCACATCTGAAGATTAGAGTTCGTGGAGTGATTTATGGAGGGGAGGGTTTTAGTTAAATATTCAAGTTTTTCCTCTGCAGAGAGCACGCCATCTCGAAATGCACAGTTTGTGTTGTTATTTGATGAAAACAACACGTACATGTACGTTCCGGATTATACTGAGATATGACTGAAGGAGTTATCTTCCTTGGTCAGTTTAATATACGTATGAAGGAAAATACAAATATAGACGTTATAATAAATAAATTATGCTTATTCGTTGAGATAACGTGCAGTTATGCTTTACGGCATAACTACAATTATCTCTACAGAATAAAGCAAAGGAAGATGATTGGCGGTTCATGTCATGGCTTTATTTGAAATAGATATTCAATAGTTCAATGCACAATAGGCAAATGAATTAAATGCTCAGTAAGTTGATTTTTCTTAGTTCTTGAATATAAGTTCAATTCAATTGTTCATCAAGTTCAATGCTCAATAGTTCATAGTTCAATGCTCCATAGCTCATAAGTTGAAATGAAATATGTGCAATATTTCAATATCAATAAATCAATATTTTGACAATATAACTAAATCAATGGTCTACGACGACATTCAATCGTATATGTCGTAGATAATCAATACAAATTAATAATAAACCCCAATTATTGGCTCAGAGTGTGGAAGACAACAGAAACTGAAGTGAGGTTTCAAAGCAAAATTCTGTCGAACACTAAGACAGTTATTAATGAGCGGAACTGCAGTCTTTGAAACAATGAACTTGGACGGGAATAGGAAAGCCATGACGCGTTTAAGGCAAGGTGGTACGAGCAGGTAACCTGGAATGACAACCGGAACTTGAGCGGGTACCCATCATGAAGTTCGCAGATGTAGGCATGGGTCCTCGAGACATGAATTATCAGCAAAAAGAAGGGAGGAGATCTCCAACAAGACCCCGTTGCAGCATCAACAGTAAAACACCAAAACACCCGAGGCAAAAACACAAAAGACGAGTACAGCACGAGAAGGAAAAGAGACACACGACATGTAAACATCAAACACAAAAGACTACACATAAACCGACGAGACCAATGGGTAACCGGTGCCGACTTTGGACGGCCATCTGTCACGCAAGTAGCAAATGGTGTGGTTATCCTGGATTACGTGCGCACAACCCTCTCACTTCTCCAATTACCCAGAGGAGTCCAATCAAATGGAGAATCTACATGTAAGAGCAAGTCCAATCAAATGGAGAATCTACATGTACGTCGAGCGTAATCCCGAATCTTGGTAGATGTTGCTGAAATAAAAGTGAAACAAGCGAGAAAACATGGAAATTGAATGTAAACTTTGACATTGAAATAATATATGATTGTATGAGGAAGAATATGAATTAAGCACATCTGAAGATTAGAGTTCGTGGAGTGATTTATGGAGGGGAGGGTTTTAGTTAAATATTCAAGTTTTTCCTCTGCAGAGAAATGCACAGTTTGTGTTGTTATTTGATGAAAACAACACGTACATGTACGTTCCGGATTATACTGAGATATGACTGAAGGAGTTATCTTCCTTGGTCAGTTTAATATACGTATGAAGGAAAATACAAATATAGACGTTATAATAAATAAATTATGCTTATTCGTTGAGATAACGTGCAGTTATGCTTTACGGCATAACTACAATTATCTCTACAGAATAAAGCAAAGGAAGATGATTGGCGTTTCATGTCATGGCTTTATTTGAAATAGATATTCAATAGTTCAATGCACAATAGGCAAATGAATTAAATGCTCAGTAAGTTGATTTTTCTTAGTTCTTGAATATAAGTTCAATTCAATTGTTCATCAAGTTCAATGCTCAATAGTTCATAGTTCAATGCTCCATAGCTCATAAGTTGAAATGAAATATGTGCAATATTTCAATATCAATAAATCAATATTTTGACAATATAACTAAATCAATGGTCTACGACGACATTCAATCGTATATGTCGTAGATAATCAATACAAATTAATAATAAACCCCAATTATTGGCTCAGAGTGTGGAAGACAACAGAAACTGAAGCGAGGTTTCAAAGCAAAATTCTGCCGAACACTAAGACAGTTATTAATGAGCGGAACTGCAGTCTTTGAAACAATGAACTTGGACGGGAATAGGAAAGCCATGACGCGTTTAAGGCAAGGTGGTACGAGCAGGTAACCTGGAATGACAACCGGAACTTGAGCGGGTACCCATCATGAAGTTCGCAGATGTAGGCATGGGTCCTCGAGACATGAATTATCAGCAAAAAGAAGGGAGGAGATCTCCAACAAGACCCCGTTGCAGCATCAACAGTAAAACACCAAAACACCCGAGGCAAAAACACAAAAGACGAGTACAGCACGAGAAGGAAAAGAGACACACGACATGTAAACATCAAACACAAAAGACTACACATAAACCGACGAGACCAATGGGTAACCGGTGCCGACTTTGGACGGCCATCTGTCACGCAAGTAGCAAATGGTGTGGTTATCCTGGATTACGTGCGCACAACCCTCTCACTTCTCCAATTACCCAGAGGAGTCCAATCAAATGGAGAATCTACATGTAAGAGCAAGTCCAATCAAATGGAGAATCTACATGTACGTCGAGCGTAATCCCGAATCTTGGTAGATGTTGCTGAAATAAAAGTGAAACAAGCGAGAAAACATGGAAATTGAATGTAAACTTTGACATTGAAATAATATATGATTGTATGAGGAAGAATATGAATTAAGCACATCTGAAGATTAGAGTTCGTGGAGTGATTTATGGAGGGGAGGGTTTTAGTTAAATATTCAAGTTTTTCCTCTGCAGAGAGCACGCCATCTCGAAATGCACAGTTTGTGTTGTTATTTGATGAAAACAACACGTACATGTACGTTCCGGATTATACTGAGATATGACTGAAGGAGTTATCTTCCTTGGTCAGTTTAATATACGTATGAAGGAAAATACAAATATAGACGTTATAATAAATAAATTATGCTTATTCGTTGAGATAACGTGCAGTTATGCTTTACGGCATAACTACAATTATCTCTACAGAATAAAGCAAAGGAAGATGATTGGCGGTTCATGTCATGGCTTTATTTGAAATAGATATTCAATAGTTCAATGCACAATAGGCAAATGAATTAAATGCTCAGTAAGTTGATTTTTCTTAGTTCTTGAATATAAGTTCAGTTCAATTGTTCATCAAGTTCAATGCTCAATAGTTCATAGTTCAATGCTCCATAGCTCATAAGTTGAAATGAAATATGTGCAATATTTCAATATCAATAAATCAATATTTTGACAATATAACTAAATCAATGGTCTACGACGACATTCAATTGTATATGTCGTAGATAATCAATACAAATTAATAATAAACCCCAATTATTGGCTCAGAGTCTGGAAGACAACAGAAACTGAAGCGAGGTTTCAAAGCAAAATTCTGCCATAATGACTTTCGAGGATTATTGGTGATAACCCTCGAAAGGCATCCGCCACAAAGCGGCCGATTTTGCAGAAACCGAGCGCCATGACAGAGCTGCCATATTAAATACCACTCTTTCATATTCGAAGGCATCATAGGCATGATAGAAAAGTGCCACTAGACCGCAGTCTACATTTATCGACAATATCTATTGTATGTATATGTTTTACGTTATTTTTTACGTGGAGGTAACGTCATGAAAAGCGACAATTTCATTCTGATATATGAGGGGCTATGTAAAAGGTATATAACGCTGACCTTGACCCGTTAACTGACTTTGACCAATAATCATCTTAAGGGAGAAATTTGATCGCATAATGCTAATTTATCATATTGTATGGTATGTAAAGCGAATAAAGATCGTACCATATCTTGATATATGGAGGGCTCTAAGATGTAAATTTGTAACGCTGACCTAGACCCATTAATCATCTTACCATAGGGGCGAAGTGTGATCGCGTAAAGCTGATTTTTTTTTTTTTTTTTTTTTTAAATCTGGGCGTAGCTGATGTTGATGTTATGTAAGGCGAATAAAGATCGCACCATATTTTGAACACTATTCGAATTTCGATACGAGATACAATACTATGACGCCGTTTAATGTAGATTATTAAGCTCATTCTAACGTGCTGTCCTATATGATACAGAGCTGGTCCACGTGATACAGATATGTGGGCTTCGTGTGCATCACCTATCTCGAGACGTAGTTCGCAAATATTGACGTCATTAAACCGGCCCATATAAAGGAAAAGGTAGATTGAATTGGTTTTTTTTTTTCTTTTTTTTCTTTTTTTATTTCATTAATTTATTTATCTTTATTTATTTATTTATTTATTTATTGCCAGTTATTAAGAGAAAATTAATTTATGTATTCCATGATTGATTCCGCCCTTCAGTTCTGTTATGTTATGACTGTTTGGAAAATATTTAGCATACGTTTAAAAATCGTTAGGTTGTAAAGGTATTTGTTTTTTGTTTGTTTGTTTGTTGTTGTTGTTTAGGGGGTTATTGTTTTTGTTTGTTTGTTCGTTTGTTTGTTTTTTTATTATTATTTTTTTTATTATTATTATTTTTTTTTATCTATTTATTTATTTTTTATTTATTTATTTTTTTTTTTTAATTCTATGTGATTTTTAGGATCAAATAAATTATCATGCCAGTAAATATAACCTTTTCTTTAAAATTTTGTTAATGACTTCCAGAAGGCTTCGTGCATGAATGTATTTTCTTAATCTTCTTACATTAAAGGTTTAACCTAAATTGATGAGGGAGATGGAATAGGGACCTCTTCCAGAAGAGGGTTATTTATTCATTGCTTTATTTATTTGGTTATTTATTAATTTTTCTTTTTAATCTATGATATTGTTTAATGCTATTGGCATTTTAATAAATTTATTCATTTATTGCATCAGACACGTTATCCTCGATAGTGGACTGTATATGAAAATGAGTAAGAAATCCTATGCCCTCTATTTTATATTACTCCCAGGGGTGTGGCCAGAATGCAATTGATGTGTACGCACTAGAAAGGTGCGCTTAGGTGCCGTTGAATTTATTCTTATTTCGAAATCCTTCAGTTGCATACACCGGACCAGTGATTTTTTTTTATTCATTCCTTTATTTATCTATTTTTAAAATGCAAGAGAATCTCTTCCATTATCGGTAATTTTTGATACTTTTTAAGTTCAATTCTTTATATATTGATAAGGGCAAACTGTATGATATAGTCGGGGAAAGTTGCATCGTTTGAAAATTTAACCTTATTGGTCATGGTGTAATGGCAGCTACGTCAGTGACGCGCTATTCCGAAACGGACGCTTATGTGGTACGAGTATGTCTATGAAATAAAGCTTACTCCGCACACATATATTATTATAAATATAATGTGAACTTTTATGTTTATAATGTGATACATGTGGACATGGAACAGTGTCTCGTAGTCAAGTATGACTGGGCGTCAAATTCCAAAATTATGTACTGATCTTATTGTAATTATTACCTTGTAAATGTGATTTGCGACACTCAAATAAATGATTACTAATTCTGATTCATATAAATTTACGAGATTGGTAATTGCATATACGATATTCGTATAAGTATATGAAGTTATTTTAAATCATTTTCTGTTTTAGCTTTATTTGTACTAGTTTATCTGCAGTTTTGCCGATTTGTTATTTTAAGAGTATACTATGTATTTTCTTGTATCTGGTCCAGAGAATAAAGTCTCATCGATTATGTTAATTGCATGACTTCCGAAGATTCAAGACATTTCAACGATAGTCTGATGACAGTTACTTAAAGGTAGAAATGACTGACATACACTTATAACACTAATTAACACGAGAATGTGCTACGACCATGTAACAAAGTTGCATGACTGGCAGGTACTTGTTACATCGCACAAGAATTTATTACAATGTGACAAATATTGACATCAGTGGTACTTGGACAGTCTGTTCGAAGTGAACATGCACTCTGGTTTAGGCATGGTTTGAAATAGTGTGTAATACGTCCAGATTTGAAAAAAAAATGATAAAATTATGTGAAAGTGACCTTGAATGTTTCGGATAAGTTTGTTGTTTCAAAAAGGGTTTGATCATAACTGCATATTTAACATTATTTCAGGATCTGACTTATTTATATATGAGACCCATATCGAATATGAGGTAAGGGTCAATGATTTGATAGTTATCACAATAACAACAAAGTCAATACCAATAATGTTTACATTGTATACCCAGGCACACTAGGAAGATAAGTTATGAGAAGGAAGCTACATGTATGCATGAGCACCCTCATTTGCACATACTAAAGCCTTAGAAAAACTTCAGTCTAAAGTTTCATCTAATTCTATGAATGAATAAGCAAATGGACAGATATCTGCGGAAGATAAATAAATAAATAAATAAATAAACAAAATAAAATAAAATAAAATAAATAAATAAATAAATAAATAAATAAATAAATAAATAAATAAATAAATAAATAAATGATATAACATAAAATCATAAACGTCAGCCTGATTGGCTGAATTTCATTTTTTTTTAACACACAAAATATTTGTTGTTGTTGATGTTAATGTTTTAGACAATTATAAAACTATACTCTAACGGGGGATTCAACATGAACTTAATGAAGCGCATTAATACGAATGTAGGCGGATAGATGAATTTAATACAAATGTAGACAGGTAGATGAATAAGTAAATACAAAAGATGTCATCATGAATAAGTAAATAAATAAATAAACAGATATAACTGATTAATTACATATATAAAGAAATAGATATAGATATAATGCAAACTGTACTGTATAAGTATATCAATCAGAGACTGAGTGAGGGTGATATAAAATTGCTAGTGTGACAAACACTTCCATTATTACATTTGTATATATTTATTTTTAAAGACTCCTTGTAAAAAGGAAATTGACGGAAGCAAAATGATCGGAAATAGTTTTGAAACGTTGCATCATGCATGGGGTAATATTGTTATGAATATAACCGATATTGTGACACAGGTGAGCTTCTAAATAACTTATGAATGGACGATTTTTTTTTTGTTTTTTTGTTTTTTGTTTTTTTTTTTTGTTTTTTTCTTGTTTGTTTAATTTAACGTCTCATGTACAAATCGATAAAAAGGGAGATTAGAATTACCAAATTTGACGTCAATAGTCATTCAAATCTATTGATATTTTCCCAATTTTGTAGAATTCAGCTATTTTCCCCCCAATTTCAAAGCCCCTGGTCATGATCCCAAAGAGAAGGGTTTGAAAGCCTTAGAATAACTTTTAGATTTTAAGACCCAATCAAAACTGTAGGAAGAAAATACATAGAACTTGATAGAAGTCGTGTTTTCAATAAAACTAGGCGAGCTCACGTGTGTACAAATCACTTTTACCTACTGACCTGTCCGAAAAATAAAATTGGACGATACTATACTTTACCGACTTTGGGTTACCACTATTAAATCAAACTTTCTAAATACGGAGGGGTAGGGAGACGCTAACACATCCCGGTGTCCAGCCAAAGCATCACTCATGTGTCAAGCAGGCGTCGTAGGAGACAAGGTCAACGTCACATCCGGGGCCGTGCTGTACCCGTGGCCGTGCGTACTGCTGAACGTCTGAATTACATGTAGGTGCACTAGTCGGATATATAAGTCCAATGGCAGCAGGAAGTCGTACACGTCGATAGAAAGAAATTAAATGTTCGCATTTGGCAACAGAAAACGAAATGTTTTAGTTAAATATTCAAGTTTTCCCTCTGCAGAGAGCACGCCATCTCGAAATGCGCAGTTTGTGTTGTTATTTGATGAAAACAACACGTACATGTACGTTCCGGATTATACTGAGATATGACTGAAGGAGTTATCTTCCTTGGTCAGTTTGATATACGTATGAAGGAAAATACAAATATAGACGTTATAATAAATAAATTATGCTTATTCGTTGAGATAACGTGCAGTTATGCTTTACGGCATAACTACAATTATTTGAGGCTTTGTCCGCTGGTGTGATGACATAGTGTTCTTGGAGGTAGGTAAGCTCTGTGATAACATCAGGGTCATTAAATATAGACTCGAATCTGGTGTTCACTGTTGATTTTAATCGGTTAATTCTAGATAAAAGTAACCCTCTAATGGATTTTATCCATTCGGAAAGGGTGTCGAGCTGTACATCCTCTATCTTTGCCCAACGTCTTGCATATTCCTCACAAGAGTCCATGATAATTTTGAAATTTTGGTTCCATGTAAAGGACATACTTTCTTTGTATTTGGGACCCTTTTCTAACAATTCTCTCAACTTGTCGTTCTTGACTATACTCAGGTCACCAGTAATAACGTGTCCACAAGGAGAGTAGTTAAAATCCGATGAAGACCATTCGCAAGGAAGTGGATGTAGTGAGGGATTACTTAAATCAATACACTGCAAGAATCGTTTGTAATTGTAAATTTTAGATGCAACTGTTGGTGTGTAGCTATACGAAATACAAGGAGTTTCTTGTCTTTTGAAATATGGTGGGATTTTTTCTGTGACAGCTTTGTGATTCAAAATTTGACCAAGATTCAATTTATCAATACCTTTGTTTGCAAATCTTTCTTTAACGAAAGGACGGTTTGTTTTCTCCTCTGATTTATCTTATCTAACTGCTTGAAATAAACGAAAAGTAGAAATGTCCAAGATGACTCCTTGTAGTCTGTATTTTGGGGAACGTGTATCGGTATAAGTGAGGTCCTTCGTATATTCGTATATTTCGTGTAACTTCCGTAAAGGAACAGAGTATAATTTGGTACGAATATAATGCAGGCCTAGGGGCTCATTCAAAAATGGAACCAAGTCATCGAAGGAGAAACTATGTATCTCAGGCCTATTATATTTACGAATGCCATGACTTCGAGGTCTTCTTTGTGGTCTGTTGAATAAGCTAGTCACATTTACCGATTGACAACCGGGACTTGCTAAGTTTCCTAAGCTGCTTATATTATCGTTGCACCCATAGGGCGCTGCAGTGTTAAGATTTTTTTATCCAGAACTCTTCCCTGTTTCGACGGAAAGGTGTGCTCAAATTGGGATTGTTTGTGGGGTGATATATTTTCTCCAGGATTCTGACTCTCATAGATAAAACAGAATGATCGGCCTGGTCAAAATGCCGATAAAGAAGTTGACTTCCTTTATTATTTATTTTTGACCGATGTCCTGACATTCTGGTTCGGAGCTTACCTTTGGTTTCACCTACATAAATCAATCCACAAAGTGAGCACTCTATTCCGTACACAACATTAGATGTCATACAGTTTAGGTTTTCAAAACTATGCGTGTTAAATGTTTGTTTTGTGAGATTACTTGAGAATGAAGTGTCTGTTATTAGGATGTTACAAGTTTTGCAGTTCTTCGTTCTTCTAAGGTATTTGGTAACGTCAAGTTAAGGTTATAATCAAAACAAACCCAAATTGCATGGACTTTTCTGCTGAGGGCAAGATTTTTTCAACAAGGGTTTATTTTGCATGTGAATGACCGACAATGTCTCCGAGAAGATTGAAAGTTCATGAATACTATATAAAACAGAATGACATCTCGATATCTTGAATGTAGAATGTCGGTCATATTTTATACAGTTGGACAGAACAGATCTACGTATTCAAGAAACGCCGACACAATGAAGTCAAGCACAAAAGCCGAAACAAGATTTCAGATTACTTAACTTCTTATTTTTTCTGCAAACAAAGCAAAATCAAAACAAACCAAAAACAAAGAAACAATTCTGACATTAGCCATTGAAATAAACATTTGATAACAGAAAAAGAAACGATCAACCGAAGTTGATCAACTTGGCTACATATGTGCCCTTGGGGACTCCTGGTCCACCAGCAGTGACACTCACCAAGTGGTCTAAATGATCAACGTCTTCAAGTTCAATAGCATCATTTAAGAACGGATAAATTTGTACGTGGACCAGACATGTACATTTCAAGCTCTTAACCCTCGTCAGTGATCCTCAATCTAAACAATGTTATATGGCCAAAAGGTAAGTTAGTATGTCCAAAATGTATTTAAAGAAGAAGCAGGATTGGTGGGATATGATGCTACAGGACCCACGTTTTAGAAATTTCAAAGAAAGTTTGATAACAGAAATTTTCGAATGCGTAGAAGAAACGATCAAAACCGAAGTTGATCAACTTGGCTACATGTGCCCTCGGGGACTGCTGGTCCACCAGCAGTGACACTCACCAAGTGGTCTAAATGATAAACGTCTTCAAGTTCATTAGCATCATTTAAAAACGGATAAATTTGTAACATGACCAGACATGTACCTTTCAGGTACTTAACCCTCGTCAGTGATCCTCAATCTAAACAATGTTATATGGCCAAACGGTAAGATAGTAGTTAGTTTGTCCAAAATGTATCGAAATACATAGCACGATGGGTGGGATATGATGCTACAGTAATAGCTTTTCAGAAATTTCTACAAAATTAAGATAACAGAAATTGTCGAATGCGTAGAAGAAACGACCAACCGAAGTTGATCGGACTTGGCTACATGTGCCCTTGGGAGCTCCTGGTCCACTAGCAGTGACACTTTCTAAGTGACACAAATGTTACGTCTTCAAATTCAGCATTAAGATCAAATCAATTTGCAGCATGGACCAGACATGCACGTTTCGGGTGTTCAACCCTCGCCAGTGACCCTCAACCCAAACAATGAAATATGACAAAAGACTGTGGAAGTTATGTCCAAAAAATACCAAAAGACGTAGAAGGATCGTACAGATATAATGCTACAGCAACCAGTTTCAAATTTTTGTGAACAGAAATTTTCGAAGTGAAGAAACGATCAACCGAAATTGCTCGAATTTGGCTACATATGTGCTCTCTTGGATTCCTGGTCCACCACCAGTGACACTCACGAAGTGGTACAAATAAATAACGTCTGCAAATTCCAGCATGGACCAGACATTCACGTTTCGGGTTTTAAACCCTCATCAGTGATCCTCAGTCCAAACAAAGTAATATGGCCAAAGACTGTGAAAGTTATGTCCAAAAATACCGAAAGACGAAGCAGGATCCAGACGGGAATTTGGAATACAGCAAATTACAAATAAAAAGAAGAAAATGCTAAAACTTAAAATAAAATAAAATTAAATGGCATAAAAATAATTAAAATGCAAAACCTAACAAAAACAACGAAAAAAAGTAAACGTGAATCCCAAATCAAAATGAGATCAAAATTATCCATTTCCTGCTTTTTAGCTGTGCAGAAATATTAATACCCGGAAAATGTATTAAATTCGATGTTTTGGGGTGTTCTTAATTGTTCTTATTTGAAATATCTAACCACATTTTGGTGATATGTTTGAGTGTTTTTATTTTTACAATGTATTTTGCATTTTTACATCGTTAAAATACTGTTTTGCAATGACAAAGTCATGTTCCATCTTCAACGACTTTTTTTTTTTGTATTTATTATAGCAATCTGTGGATATCATTCCTAGATCAAGTGTTGACCTTCATGCTTCAATATAATGATGTGATGTTTGTTCATGTAGAGCTTTTGCGTTATGTCTTCCCTTTATCGTCTCATGTGTGTGTGTTCCGCTGTGATCACTACAACGTCGTCATGTTGGGGGTCCTCTCCTTGTCTTTAAACAAAAAACCAAAAATTTTAGCATTTACCTCTGTTTCTTCATCTGGATCAGTCAAGAGGTGCAAAGTACAGTCAAAAGTAGGGCGTTTGTGTATCATAACCTCTTTTCTTTCAACCCGAATTATATACATGTAAATGTATACTGTTACAAGTAACCTTATCTGCGTTTTTGGGGAGTCAGATTCCCTATACAACCTTAAAAAGTCATGAGTAGCATTTGATTTAAGGGCAATCCATTGCTATGCATTAATTTGATAAAGTGCGGCATCTCTTTCAGGTACATTTGTACCCTATACAAACAAACGTGAGGCAGATAGACGGACAGGACGAAGGGGAGTTTTTCTTTTCTTGGCACCATGGATCATTTGCACGAAAAAGTTAAAACAGGATACCTTGATGTATGTAAATAAATAATTATTTCTGCATATTGAATATTAGTGCTTGACTGTGAAACATATCTCAACAACTATGGTTTTCAAGCATTTCTATAATCGCGTAATCATCAAGAGTTTAAATTATTTTGGTCCTTCTATCTATTCTATTCATCCGCTATCATATCTTTTGTTATAAGGGACAAATGTTAAATCGAAAGGCATACAATGTCGAAATACGGGAAAATTTTGTTCAAGCTCTAAATCTTCACCGCAGACATTGATCATTTATATTCGATTTTTCATAGAAACGTAGCTCATGGTCCAAATTTAAGACTAGACCGAAAATATGACATGCTGGTGCTCAAAGTCAACATGTTAACGGACAATTTCATGGACAACACAACTTTATGGCAGGCCCTCTTGGGCTTTGATATTTCCTTTTAGTAAAGAGTTGATTGTGACGAGGAATTCAACAGTCAGAGGTCAAGGCGACTGTAAAATTGGTGAAAGTAAATTGTATGGGCCATCTGTATACTGAACACTTAGAAATAAAATGAACAGTTTGGGTGTTCATAATGTATTGCATGTCAATGTTTACAGAAAAAAAAATATTTTCACTGTCTTTGTGCATATTCTACGGAATGTCTATTTATGATTTTAAAAATAAATTGTTTTGAAAAAGATCAATACTAGTATAACGGTTAGCATATTTGCGGTTGGACTTTTCTTCGCTATAATTTAAACTCGTGAAATATTTACAGGGCCAATATTATGACAAAAGCAGACCCTCATTTACTGATGAAGTTGTCCAGAAAGTCAGCAGAATAATCCAAAAAGGGCGATTGCCTGGTAAGTGTGAAAATGACACAGAAATATATTCTAAATTTTCTGTCATCAAATCAGACCTAAATTTCTAAGACTAAGGGGTATCTCCCTTACTCCTCCTTGGCACTTGGTACCACCTTTAGATTGCTAAGGGTCCGTCGATGCTCACTTTGGTGCTCTATTGTGAGTACTGTTGAGATTGTCGTCAGGATCTTCTTTAACTCATTTTACTCCAATATAATATATGAGAGATGAGGATTTGGAGGAGAAAGTCTCATTCCGTATAAACATTGAAACTTTTAGTTTTTTTTGAAATTATATTGTTTAAAAATTTCTTCTTTATTTTCGTGATTTTAGAGAAAATATTATTTCTTACATAATCACACCACACCACACAAATACTTGATGTCAGGCACCTTCAGTTTTTCCAATAATTGATTTTGGTGGTTCCAACGTATCTTTAAAATTCCGTCTTTTCTACGAGCTTCCATCTATATTTCAGTATGAAGTCATTGTATTTTCGCATAGAATTAAAAAACGGGCTATGAATCATCGTTACATAACAAATTGAAAGTAATATGAAAAACAGAAACTAATTAAAACAAAGCTACTCCAGAAATAATCGAGTTTCAGAGAGCTAATGTTTCCACGTTATTCATAAAATAGAACAGATAAAATAATTTCGTTTTACGTTATTGATATTTTCTTTGTAGAAGGGACTAATACATATGACTGTTTAGAGCTCGGTGCAGGCACTGGCAAATTCACAGAAAAGATTATAAAGTGTCTACCAAAGGTAAATATGTCTAAATAACTTTTTGGCTTGAAGAACCACTGATGAGGATTAACTATTCGAAACACGTGTCTGGTGTATTAAAATTGGTTTGAAATTTTTGTTCAAGAAGTAAACGAGTTGGAACACTTCAATTTCACTATTATCTTCACTTATTTTCTCTTGCAGCATGTAGTTAAAGATGTTCCCCACGACTGAATGTTTCAAGTGTATTTTACATTCCTACTTTAAGCCTGATATTAGAAGCTTTGCTTTGGCCCTTTATCAATCTGACTTCAAATATTACTTTATTATTTTAATACGGAAGTGTCCTAACTCTTTACCTTCTTGAAGAAAATATCAAACCAATTTTAATGCACCAAACACGTGTTTCGGAAAGTAAATCCTCATCAGTGGTACTTATTTAATGCCGAGGTGATATTCTAATATACTTTTCAATAACACTCTCTTGTTTTATTTCTTTGATTCAAATTTGTGCATTTACTTTGCAGAGAGTGCGACTTGTCATTTCACCTGGGATAGAATAGAAATTAAAGAAGGTTAACCCCCTAGCGCTCACCTCTAATATTCATTTGGTCATAGATAATATTTAACCATGCTATTGAATATCGACAGGAAATTCGAAATCTCGCACTCCTTTTAAGGTAGATATACAGAATTCAAAAATCAAACTAGAGGACGCAACTAAAATAGATTTGGTTGTGCCTGCAAAATAACTTTGGCTTGAAGTACCACTGATGATGATCGATATACTACCCGAAACATGTGTCTGGTGCATCCAAATTGGTTTGAACTGTTTTTCAAGAAAGTAACGAGTTAGATCAGAGCCCCGACTACCTGTCCTCTCTGGACATGCATGAGCTCGCTACAGCCGGCAGAGTACGAACTGTTTTTCATATGACTTTTTTTTTAATCCATTTATATTTTCATTTGTGTGTTGCTTGGGTCCAGTGTTTTGCTGTTTTGTTTGCGTGGTTCATCTTCCAATACTATTTTATTTTGGTCATATTTCTTACATTGTTTGGACTGATGATCACTGACGAGGGTTATATACCCGAAACGTGCATGCCTTGCCCATGCTGTTTTAAACTTTATCTGCTTTTAAATGATGCTATTGAATTTGAAGTAGTTTAACATAATTATACACAACACGTTCGTCGAGAAGTCTGAAGAACCGAGAACTGGATAAGTCCCCGGTTGTGTGCACGTTATCCTGATAACCATACCATGATAAACGCCTTCAAATTTAATAGCATCATTTAAGAACAGATAAAATTTCAACACGGACCAGACATGCACGTTTCGGTTACTGAACCCTCGTCAGTGATCCTCAATCTAAACAATGTAATATGGCCAAAGAGTAAAAAATGTTATGTCTAAAAGTATACCAAAAACGTAGCAGGATGGATGGGATATGATGCTACAGGACCCACGTTTTAGAAATTTCAAGATTTTGCTACTAACGTGGCAGATCACCGTCCTAAGTCGGCACCGATTTCCCATTGGTTAATGTGTAGTCTTTTGTATTTCATGTCGTATTTGGTGCCCCTTGTCCCATTTGTGTCTTTTGCTCTTTATGTTTTCTCTGTGTTTTCACTTAGGGTGTTTTTTTGGTATTTTGCTGTGTGTAACCTAATCTCGTTGGAAATCTCCTAAATCCGGTCAAGATCATCATACAAAGCTTTTAAGGACAAACCATAGGTCAATCGTTTATAGATAAAGTCACATCCCGAACAATATCATATAAAACTTGCCGGACTGATGTCGGCCCAGCCCAGCCAACTTTTTATTTCGGTGAGGAGGGGGGGGGGGGTAATACACGCGTAAATGATATGAACTCTCAATATCAATACTTACAGTTTACAACATTTATTCACTAAAACGAAGTGACTTCTACAATGATATCATTGAAAAAGATTTCATTTTAACACACGTATGTCTTTTTATACTTAATAATGAATATTTATCTGTTCTCAAAGGGAATAAAGTATCTTTCAACAGAACCAATGTCAGGGTTCCTTGACACATTGAAAGCAAAGTGTCTTCCATTGGAGACCATGCAGTGTCCAGCCGAAAAAATACCGCTACCTGATAACTCAGTCACGGTAAGGTATTCTTTCAACTTATATTTTTGGTGTTTTTAGTTTATCAGTAAATCATATATCTTTTCATTTATCAAGAGTATCTTTTGCCTCATGCTCAGAGTCAAGTAGTTATAACATTGGTATCATCTCAGTAATATAAACATCAAAGAAGTAGTCCCTCAGTTATTCAGTCTCAAAGTCGAGGTGGCTAGACAAAATCATTAGAATTTCCATTGGAACAGTCGCGAACCCCGGAACAAACAATATTCCGAAGTGAGACCAGGTGCTCAGTGTGTTCTGTTTGCATGCAACACCAGCCGCAACAGTTAAATGAACACTTGTCAAATTCGGTGATCGTCTCGATGTACATATTGATGTACATATCAGGTACATGTAAAGGTGTCTTGTTTTGTGGTGTTGACAGCCATTCAATCGCAATCCAGAATGTCACTGATCTTTCTGGAAAAAGGGATATCATATGATTGTATAGGATCCCGGAGAATATCCTCTATGATGATTTCAGCCGTTGTGTAATATAACACTGAACGAGTTGCTTACTTGCAAACCGTCTGGCTTTTTCGATTAAATCCCTTTATTTGGAGGATTTTATGGCGTATCGAATTAGCTTAGAAACAAAAACGCCATAAGCAGGAGTGCAAGATAGTTAAAGTGAAGACATTCAAACGGCTTCCCCGAATCGTTTGGCTTGACGTAGTACTGATGATGTTTCACTATCACATGCATGTCTAGTGCACCGCTGCAGGTTTAGATTCAGTAACAGTGATAAAGATGATAAAGGTCCTCAAATTCAATAGCATCATTTAAGAACAGATAAAATTTCAGCAAGAACCAGACAAGCACGTTTCGGGAACTTAACCCTTGTCAGTGAAAAATATTATACACATCAGAAACATGCATGACTTGTGTGATCTGTAATTAATTATATCTAGAAGGCTGCTGTCTGACAGCGGAGTTTGGCACCTCACTTTTCTTCTCAAAAAGATTGTCATTACCATGGGACTTCTTGATATATAATAAGAAGCTTACTTCAAGTTTTTTTTTACTTCGCTTCTGTTGGATATACAGGCATGATCACGAAAGGAAATTTATATCTTATTTCATTTACGACTAATGTAATCCTTCATTTAATATTCTCTTTCTATTTTTCAGACAGTTGTAGCCGCACAATGCTTTCATTGGTTTGCAAATGAAGTATCACTGAATGAAACTTACAGAGTGCTAGCTCCAAAAGGAACTCTTGGTAAGGCGATTGTTATTTAATATTTTGTTGTATATTTACTTTAAAGAGACTGTGCGGCTCCAAATTTCCTGTAGGGTGGATTCAGTAGTATAGCTAAATAAAATTTATGACCAAAATAGCATTGGCATAGCGTAAGACACAGCAACATCAACAAATAATAAACAGGGGGAGACGAGACACAAACTATCACCCACAACAAATGGACAAACAGACACACAGAAGCATGAATGTCAATACATAAAATGTGAACCCAACCCTGACTTTTGACGGTCGACCGCCGTACACAGTACTAGCAAATGGTGTGATTATTCGAATTCGTGCGCACAATCACCCTTCTTGTCCGGATACACAAAGATCTTCCGGGATGCATGCTTCACTTATAAACATCAAAGAAGTACCTATCACTAAATCAAGAAGGCAAGGCATAATCATTAGAATTTCCATCGGAACGGTTGCGAACCTCGAAATGAATAACATTCCGAGGTGAGACCAGGTGCCCGGGGGAGTCCGCGTCTATTGATTGCATGCAACACCCGTATTTAGAAATCCATGAAGAAAAAGCTGAACTGAACTCTGACAGCAGACTTCGACACTTCGGGGTGGGGCATAATGAAGTACTAGTAGTTCAGATGTTAAATATTTCAAAAACCCTTTCCATGTACTAATGTTAAGGATATAGAATCGAGAAGCTTGATACAATTTGACTACACTTTGTCCCAAACAAAAGACTTAAAAACCAGTTTAGGCGTATCGCACACCATTCCAAAGCTAATTATAATATATAGACTATAAATCGCTTCTTTTTAGAGAAATAAATATCATACGCCATAAAATAAAGAAACGATGAATCCAATCCTATAAAGCTCACCTGAGCTAAGCTCAAGTGAGCTATTGTTAAGAGAGCCGTCCCTCTGTCGTTCACTTTTATACATATTTGGCATCTCATCTGCAACAGCTGCACAGACTTTCACTAAACCTTACAGGAAGCACGATTTCAATGCCCTCAATCGAGTTTGTGTTTTTTTTTCATGCCGATCGGTCTACAAAACGGCCGCCGAGCTCTCTGATCGACTGACGCATATCACAGAATTTAACGAAATCTTACAGGAAGCATGTATTCAATGTCTTCTACCAATTGTATGTTTTACGTGTCGAATTGTTCACAAATATGGCCGCCAAGTGCTCTGATTGGCTGACATATTTTCGACATCTCCTCTGCAACAGCTGCACAGAATTTCACGAAACCTTACAGGAAGCAAGAACCTCAGTTCCTCTACCAAGTTTGTGCTTTTCGTGCTGATCGGTCGACAAATTTGACCGCCAAGGGTTCTGATTGGCTGAAGCAGTTTGGACATCTCTGCAATTGCTGCACAGAATTTCACAAAACCTTACAGGAAGCATATACTCAAGGTCATATCAGTCAACAAGTATTGCCAAGGAGGGTTCTGATTGCCTGACACATTTTGGACATCTCCTCTGCAACTACCGCACATAATTTCATGAAACCTTACAGGAAGCAAGAATTCCAGGTCCTTTATCAAGTTTGTTTTTTTTTTTTTTTTTCGTGCCGATCTGTCTACAAATATGGCTGCTTAAGAATTGACTAACACATTTTCAATATCTCCTCTGCGATCGCTGCAAGGAATTTGATGAATCTTTACAGGAAGGAAGTACTCAAAATCTTTTACAAAATTTGTGATTTTCGTGCCGATTATTCAACAATATTGCTGCCAAGGGCTTTGGTTAGCTAAAGCATGTTCGACTTCTCCGTAATTTTACGAAACCTTATAGGAAGCTACATGTAGTACTCAAACCGTCAAGGTCCTCTACCAAACTGGCCACTTGCCCGTCATCCGCAACTCGGGTGAGCAATGTGGCCCCTTGGGCTTCTTGTTTTAGCATTGGTATTTAATATCAAACTGTGGAATGAGCCGTGGTTGCAGGAAGTACGTTCGCTGGTTAGTGAATATTTTACTGAAGCACGTGTGACAAGTCCTGTCTTGGATTCTAACTGGAAAGAAGCGATTGAGATGTTTCAAAAGTTTAAATGCATTCAACACAGTTTGTTAGATGGAATAAGATGGCATGTAAGTAGAAATAATGTACATGTTGATATACCGTATGATTAGAACCATTTGCTAGTGTTTTCTTTCGCGGTCCTTTTCGCATTGGCAATAATTCGCGGAATTGCCCCTTCTAGTATTGAATTACAGTATTTAAATTCTCTGAAACAAATTTTCGCGGTACGACGCTGACCGCGAAAGTAGCGAAGGTAAATACGCCACAAATGATTCTACAATACACTAAAGGACCGTAGTCTCCCGGTTTACAGATTCTGCTCATGCAATGGACTGCTTGCTTTGATATCCATCATGCAAAGTTTTGTTTTTTACTCTTCAGTCTTCAGTATAGCGATTATAGTTATCACTTAGGTTCATATTTTCTCTATGTGGTGCATTTTCTTATTTTAGAAAAATGGCAAAATACGGAACTTTGCCTTAAAAAATGTGAATACATTTCCGCATAGTTCATCCAGAAGTTTATGTCTCATCTAAAAGATCAAGGCACCTCTTCTTTCATTACCATACAGATAAATACCCTAACCACTCAGGGGATATAACTATGAAAAGGGTTAAACGTCTTCAAATTCATTAGCATCATTTAAAAGCAGATAAACTTTCAGCATGGACCAGACATGCTCGTTTCGGGTATTTTACCCTCGTCAGTGATCCTCAATCCAAACAATGAAATATGTGGCCAAAATCTGTGCAAACTCCAAATCCAGGTATATGATGCTATAGGACCCAGGTTTCAAAAATTGTACTTGAAAATTGCTAATTACATGCTTTCAAGCGAGCAATGTCTGATGGTCATATACAAAAAATCACATCACTATGGTGTTAGCTTTATCACACACAGTGAAATTCAAACTTGCGTAGGTGACACACTTGAGCATATATTTTTAAGAATACACATGATAATAATTAAAATTTGAGTAATGCGGTTTCCAAGTTTTCCTAGAACTATGATGCTTTCAGAGAATGACTCTTAAAATATTTTCGTTTTTAGGGTAACAGAGAGGAAATTCTTGATTATTTTGGGACTTTCAGTGTCTTTGCTGCCTTTGACGACAAGACAAAACAAGTGGTTCTACAAAAATTCAGGGAGATAATAGATAGACACTTTAATGAGAACATAAATGAGCTAGCTATGACATATGAAACAGTATTGTATGTATGTAGAAAAGAGTAAAATGCCTGTACTATATGTTTCAATATCCGTAGCGCTGCTTCTCCCAGTGCAATATTTTCCAGATTTGAAGTGATACAGCTTTTTCTCAATAATTGAACTATACACTTCCCTTTCAGAATTAAATTCTGAAATATGTTATGTCTTGTATAGTATAAAGATCCTTTAGCATTGTATGAGAATTTCAACAACAAAATGTGATCATTAGAAAGGGGATCTCCAAAGTGACTCGATCGCATCACCAACTACAAAACACGCCCTGTGGTAACACACAAATCGGACAAAGAATTGCGTGCGTACATATCATACCTTTCCGGTTATCCAAAATATATAAAAGAACGCACAATTGTGCAAAATAAATTCCTCTCACAAGAATGCAGAGAATGACGCTGCAGTAATGCAGTTATCTCAGCCGGAGCACTCTCGTATGAGATAATGGACAACTACCACAACAACAAACAGCTGGATACAAAAAGAACAATCACAAAAATCCTATAGAAACACCTTTGAAACATACAAAACAACACTAAAAATATGAAGGAGATCAATACCTTACATACAGGATAGTCAAATGTGAAAGTAGATTAACTGTAGCTGGTGTCACAGATAATTTACTACCGAGCTGCATAATAATGGTTTGGATGATCAAATTTTAACAAAAAGCACAAAAAGAGACGCAAACGGTAAAGAATACCGAAAACGACATAAGAATACTACACTTAAAACAACGATAACAATTAGATAGCACTCGGCGCCGACTTAGTATAGGACGACAATCTACCGCGTAAGTAGCAAATGGTATAGTCAACGGATTACATCCGCGTAACCGCGCCGACTAAGTATAGGACGACAATCTACCACGTAAGTAGCAAATGGTATAGTCAACAGATTACATCCGCGTAACCCTCCCACCTGTCCGGTTACCCAGTGATCTCGAGGAAAGTACAATTATTGTGTATAAGAGTATCTTCACTGTAAACTGACCATACAGACAAGACAGCAGATTCCAGGGACCAAAGTAATAATGTCGAAGGGTTCCAACTCTATACCTTCTTGACGAAAATTCCAAACCAATTTCCATGCACCAGACATGTGTTTCGAATATTAAATTCTCATCAGTGATGCTTCCAGTGGAGCCACCAAAAATCAATTCAGTAGCGCCCTCTTTAAGTTTTGAATAACACACGGATGAATATGTAAATGGATATCGTTTTCCCTGACATGGTCGCCATAACCCTTTCTACATAGATATAACCTCAGACAGTGCAACGCATGTATTTTATATATTGTTTATTTCGAAGGCGGGTGCGGCTAGCAAACAGGGGATGCTTACTCCTCCCGGGCACCTGGTCCCACCTCTAGCTTGTTAGGGGTCCGTCGATGCTCAATTTGGTGCTCTATTGTGAGTGCTGTTGAGATTATCATCAGGATCTTCTGTAACTCATTTACGTCACACTTATGCCCTTTGTCTTGTGGAGCTCGTAAAAAAGTTCCCCGCGAGGGGTTTGACAATAAGTGTTTTGAATATTTTCCCTGACATGGTCGCCATAACACTTTCTACATAGATATAAACCTCAGACAGTGCAATGCATGTATTTTATATATTGTTTTATTTTCGTGCGTGAACATCGAAGGCGGGTGCGGCTAGCCAACAGGGGATGCTTACTCCTCCCGGGCACCTGGTCCCACCTCTAGCTTGCTAGGGGTCCGTCGATGCTCAATTTGGTGCTCTATTGTGAGTGCAGTTGAGATTATCGTCAGGATCTTCTGTAACTCATTTATGTCACACTTATGCCCTTTGCCGTGTGGAGCTCGTAAAAAAGTTCCCCTCGAGGGGTTTGACAATAAGTGTTTTGAATATTTTCCCTGACATGGTCGGCATAAAACTTTCTACATAGATATAATCTCAGACAGTGCAATGCATGTATTTTATATATTGTTTTATTTTCGTGCGTGAACATCGAAGGCGGGTGCGGCTAGCCAACAGGGGATGCTTACTTCTCCCGGGCACCTGGTCCCACCTCTAGCTTGCTAGGGGTCCGTCGATGCTCAATTTGGTGCTCTATTGTGAGTGCTGTTGAGATTATCGTCAGGATCTTCTGTAACTCATTTACGTCACACTTATGCCCTTTGCCGTGTGGAGCTCGTAAAAAAGTTCCCCTCGAGGGGTTTGACAATAAGTGTTTTGAATATTTTCCCTGACATGGTCGGCATAAAACTTTCTACATAGATATAATCTCAGACAGTGTAATGCATGTATTTTATATATTGTTTTATTTTCGTGCGTGAACATCGAAGGCGGGTGCGGCTAGCCAACAGGGGATGCTTACTCCTCCCGGGCACCTGGTCCCACCTCTAGCTTGCTAGGGGTCCATCGATGCTCAATTTGGTGCTCTATTGTGAGTGCAGTTGAGATTATCGTCAGGATCTTCTGTAACTCATTTATGTCACACTTATGCCCTTTGCCGTGTGGAGCTCGTAAAAAAGTTCCCCTCGAAGGGTTTGACAATAAGTATTTTGAATATTTTCCCTGACATGGTCGGCATAAAACTTTCTACATAGATATAATCTCAGACAGTGCAACGCATGTATTTTATATATTGTTTTATTTTCGTGCGTGAACATCGAAGGCGGGTGCGGCTAGCCAACAGGGGATGCTTACTTCTCCCGGGCACCTGGTCCCACCTCTAGCTTGCTAGGGGTACGTCGATGCTCAATTTGGTGCTCTATTGTGAGTGCTGTTGAGATTATCGTCAGGATCTTCTGTAACTCATTTACGTCACACTTATGCCCTTTGCCGTGAGGAGCTCGTAAAAAAGTTCCCCGCGAGGGGTTTGACAATAAGTGTTTTGAATATTTTCCCTGACATGGTCGCCATAACACTTTCTACATAGATATAAACCTCAGACAGTGCAATGCATGTATTTTATATATTGTTTTATTTTTGTGCGTGAACATCGAAGGCGGATGCGGCTAGCCAACAGGGGATGTTTACTCCTCCCGGGCACCTGGTCCCACCTCTAGCTTGCTAGGGGTCCGTCGATGCTCAATTTGGTGCTCTATTGTGAGTGCTGTTGAGATTATCGTCAGGATCTTCTGTAACTCATTTACGTCACACTTATGCCCTTTGCCGTGTGGAGCTCGTAAAAAAGTTCCCCTCGAGGGGATTGACAATAAGTGTTTTGAATATTTTCCCTGACATGGTCGGCATAAAACTTTCTACATAGATATAATCTCAGACAGTGTAATGCATGTATTTAATATATTGTTTTATTTTCGTGCGTGAACATCGAAGGCGGGTGCGGCTAGCCTTTATATATTGTTTTATTTTCGTGCGTGAACATCGAAGGCGGGTGCGGCTGGCCAACAGGGGATGCTTACTCCTCCCGGGCACCTGGTCCCACCTCTAGCTTGCTAGGGGTCCGTCGATGCTCAATTTGGTGCGCTATTGTGAGTGCTGTTGAGATTATCGTCAGGATCTTCTGTAACTCATAAACAAAAGGAGCACGAAAAAGAAACGTCCTTTTTTCTTAATTATGATAAGTTCGACAGGTCTTTTCCTCTTACTTCACATCTCTCATAAGGATTGATATAGATTTATTTTAAAGTATACATTTACGAGTATCAACAGTATATATGGAAATTTTAATCGGGATCGCATCTTGCTATCATACTTTGACCGAGGGACAGTATCAAAATATCGCTGGATTTATGAGCAACTTTCCGAATTAAGGTAATTATACATGATATTAAATCAGTGCAATTATGAAATTTTATTTCCAGCTTATAATCAACACAATATTCATTTATATTTAGGAATGTTTCCCTTTTATAACTAGAAGTAATATTTAAGGAGAGAATATAAATTCTTCCAAGATACGCCCACTTTTTGATTGAATTTTCTAGCAGAAGACAAGTTTCAATATGTTTAAATATGAAAATCGTTGTTGTTATCAAAACAGTTTAATCTTCAGACGACAAATTGTCTGAAGATAAAAAATTAATTGTCCTCGATCTTTTCTTGTTACAGATATGGATAATTATGAATCATGGAAACTGATATCCCTAACGTTGTTTTTGTTCCATGTGAATGTTTCATCTCATTCAAGCTCAGATCGTAATCTGAGCAGTATATGTGTTCCAGTAACAAAAACTGTGGAAGATAATTCAAAAGATCTGTCCGTCCGTTATGTTTATAAGGAAGAGGACGAACAAACAAGAAGACAATGTTGGTGGAACTTGAAAACGAATAGTGCTGTATACTGCTTTTATTTGACAATTTTTCAAAACGATTGCAAAGGGTCTTCGATCCAGATTAATTCAAAAACCAACTCCATATTATTCAACTCAACTTTTCCGCTCGAGCAATTTTCAGAATTTCTGGTGTCTTCGAAAATATTCAAAAAGGAAGATATTCAATCAATACCCTTACAAATATCATTGAATCGTGAAACATCAGACAATTTGGATTTTAATATTTGCGGTCATGACGAAGTTTTCATCAAGTATATTTATACACCTAATGAAGAATGTAGCAATCGGAAGAGGATGTTGTTACGGTACAAAGCAGTGCAACTCGCCAGATACCGTCAACGACGAGCAGTTGTGTCCACTCAGGTATATAACCACAGTCGCGGATCCAGAAGGGGTGGGTCTGTAATATCATATCCAACCTCTCCCTCAAATTCGTCAAAATGCGTATTTTTTATTATTTAGGTCTTTATACTGCTGAACTATATATTTTATAATCCGCTTGGTATAAGTATCGCTCCTTCCTTTGTTTCTGAATAAATCTACATCCGCGGATGTATCTATAAAGTAAGTCGTTATCACTTTGTAAATTTTAACAGGTTGTGTATCATAGTGTATGTACTAAACGAATTCTATCTTGAGTTAACATATAATCTCTTATCTAAATTGCACATTATTCTTATCGTCATAATTTGATTACTGATAGGAAAAGTATGAGACATCATAAAAGTACACCTGAGAAAATCAAAATACGGTCAATTTAAAGTCAGCTAAGACGACGATTTTATTGATAGATCATTTATTAACTGTATTTTTTTTTTTTTTTTTTTCATTAATTGGGGTTTTTATATTGAAAATTTATGAAGGTTGTTTCTTTAAACCTAGAAAACTTACAAAGTTATTATGCATCTTACTGCAGGCATATTAGATATTGGTTTTTACATGGCCACTTCATGATTCTTTAGTTTGCAAATGCAGTATGAAAATTCCATCTTGAAGACTTACATTATTACATATGAACGATGATTTTATTACATCTAAATACATCTTTAAAGTGGATAATGAAAGTTTCGAATTATCATGTTTGGACCTAGGTGCTGAGATTTTTGGAAAAAATTGCATGGGAAAACTCTTTATTAAAGTTCTTCAATAAGCCCAATGCCACTCGTCTTATTCCTATGAAGCTCCACTGCAAATATCATTTACGATGGCGTACAAACGTCCTGAAATTCGGAGTTCCATTTATTGTAGAAAGTTTAGATCGCTTTAGATAGCTTCCAATACAGATTTCGATTTTTAAGATCTTATGCCAACCGAATATTATTTAATTCATATCACTGACGAAGGTTAAGTACCCGAAACGTGCATGTCTAATCCATTAATTAATTAAGAAAATTAATCTTTTCTTAAATGATTCTATTGAATTTGAAGAAGTTTAACATTGACAAATTGCAGCTTCTCATTTAAAAATTAGGAAATCATTTATTCAAAATCTAAAGGTAAAACCCCTGGGAAAAAAATTTTCAAACGAAGGAAAAGAAATGTCGATGAAATTTCATATAATCAATTTTTTTATACTTACTTTTAAAATCAATTGTTTTCTTCTGTTATCAGGAACGTGCAGGTTCTACAACCGTCGGAGCAGGCGGCCAGAATGACGCGAACGATTCCGGTCCTAGCGTGGCTGTTATTGCTGTGGCAGTACTTGTTCCCTTGGTAACGATTGCTGTCATCGTCTGCCTCGTATATGTATGGTACAGACGAAGATACCCAGTCAGGATGGTCTTCGGAAAGCAGTTCGCTGTCTTCAGTAACCCCAGCTACACCAAGCGGTCATCTACCCACACTCTTGTCCGTGATCCCAATGATATTGACTTTGAAAAGGATATAGAAAATGGAGTCAGGTTAACAGGAGTTTATCATAATCGTGGCTTGGACATGAGCGATGAACCGCAGTATCAACCGACTGCAGGACACAGTACTCTATTAAGATCCATGGCAGATGATACAAAATCCTTTGACGAATCTCCAAAGCTGACAGAACGGAAAACCAATACAACGTTATCACCATCTGGGTTTTCTCTTGTTGTTGATAAACGAAACGTGTCTGAAAATAGTCTTGCTACTTCAATATCCACTGAAAATGAAACCGAACGCAAATCTTCTTCGACGCCAGATAAAGCAGTAATGGAGCATGGCGAAGATAAAAAGGAAGTGGAAATGCCAATTGCAAAGAATGAAGTTTCAGAACAAAACAGTAATATAAAAGTAACGGATAAAGAGACAATCGAAAGTCAAAAAGTGCAAGGAGAAGAGGATGGCGAAAATTCTGACAAAACTAATGCTACAGAGAAAGAAGAAGGTCGTATGGAGATTTCTAGTGAAATGAACGGGGAGTCGGAAACAAATATCAATGATGACAGTGATTCATCTTCGAGTAGGCAAAAGCATCGCGACTCTGATACAGACTCCGATCAGACCAGTACTGGGGAGTATGTAATAACAGGGGATGAAGATATCGTCACAGAGAATACCACGGATGTCGCAGAGAATACTACGGATGTCGCTGAAGTTAGAGATAAAGGTGTAGATGAAGACGAAGACGAAGTCGAAGAGGAGGATGGCAAGATTGAGGTAACTTTGGATGATATTAGGCCAAAATTGTTAGAAAGGTCACGATCGAGTTCGCTGACAACAGAAGATGGCGAATTAGATATCAAACGAGATGACGATGATAGCTATTCAAGCAATTTATCAGAAGCGAAAGAGCCACTAGAGGCAGATACACAAGAAGAAAATAAAGATATGAAATCTGTTGAGAATGATCAAATAGAGGTGTCATTTGAACTCAGTCAATCCGGCGCAGAATCTTTTGTATCGATGGAAAACACACAATCGGTAGGCCCAGATGGGCTTTCAAGTAGTAACACTACAGAAGAATCGTTCGAAGTAATTCAGCCCTTTAAAGAAACAACAGATTCAAGTAGTGAAGCGTCAGAAAGTGAGAAACTTAGAAATGATAATAAGACACCAGAATCGGAAAGCATGCCCCCTTTAACAGAAGATGGAAGGCCTGCATATATAACAGATGAATCGCTAACTTCATTACGATCAGGAAGAGAGGAAAGGGAAAGTTCATCGTCTGATGAGTCAGATGATTCAGCCAACTTAGAATTTAGAGAAATAAAGATCAGTCCTAGACCGACAAGGTACAGTCCTCCACCGAAATCATCTCTCAAAACTCAACAAATTCCTACAGTAACACCTGAATTGAGTTCACAACCACCGCAATCGTCTGACTCCTTACTGCAACAGACGATAACAACAACAACAACAGCAACAGCAGCAGCAGCAGCATCACCTGTGCCGTCTTCGGTTCAACCGTTGGAAAGTGAAAATACATTCTCAATAGACTCATATCAAGTGTCACCTGTCCAAACATCAGAATCGACAACTCCCCCTCCTATACTTTCGTCGCCACCACAATTACCATCAAGTCCACCGCCATTGTCATCCAGTCCACCTACATATCGAATCAAGCCAATACAAATACAACCAAATATGGTATACTCTATGTCAGATCAACCGTCACCACCCTCAACACCACCACCTCCTCTTCCTGGAAGTGCCCCTCTCCTACCTTCAAGTTCCCCACCCATGTTTGATGATTTACCACAGATGCCAAAGAGTCCACCTCCTCTAGGTTATTCATCTGAAGAAGATGTTGATACCATGGGAACAGCTGAGGTCACATATCATTTACAATCTGATCAGGATGTCTTTTTGGATATTAATTCACCAGAAGTACGATCAGACCAAAACCTTCCATTCAGACGACCTTTCGATCCCATGTCATCGTCAGGGGAACAGTCAACGAAGTTTTCATTCGGCGATATGGACAACTCTGGGAGTTTAGGTAGTAGTTTTTCCATTATCAGCGACGAATCAAAAGGAAGCTCTCCTTTAAGACTAAACAGTTTACCTTCACCGCGAAGAATTTCCGTAGACTCGGGGAGTTCTTATGAAATCGTCGATCAAAGCAATGAAGCGAGTGAACATAAATATGATACAAAAGAATCGGATTCCACGTCGTCCTCTGAAGAAGAATCCATCCCACCAATCAATGTAGGTGCACAGTCACAAGGTAGAAGAACAAGTATCACGCTCGACAATCCAGCTTATTCCTCGAATAACTATAACATTAGGCTACAATTCTCTGCAGATAAAGGTGGCAATTTCGGACGCCGGAAAAGTATAACACTTGACAATCCTACTTTTGACACCAACAAAGAGCCAGTTTCTTCTATGTCCTCCTCACTTGAGAAGAGTCTGGATGAATACGCTACTATAGAAGCTTCGGATATAAAAGAGGGCGATGAGAAAAGCGAGAGCGAATCGCCAGCTCTCCCTCAGCGAAAGATTCTTAAGGTCGATTTTCAGATGGAGAGTAGTGATGACGATAACTTTGATGCCGATGACGCAAGTGTACATAGTGGCGTGCCATCGGATGTATCAATTGATTCAGACGTGTCAGATGATAGCGATGCAAATACTACTCATGCGTATATCATCAATGAAGAAGATTAGCTCTATACATATCGTATTTCATTTAGAACAATTTAATTTTCATAAAAATTACAAGAGTAGGAATAATCAACGTGTAAATGACTAACTAGCCTTTGTATTCTCATATAATTATTTCATATTGCATCGGCGGATCTAGAGCGGGTTGAGGAGTCAGGACCATTCGGGTTATCCATGTTTTTTTTTTTTTTTCTTTTTTTTTTCATAGTTTTTTTTTTTTTAAGTATATGTTTTTTTTTCAAAATTATGAAGACTTTCTAGATCCACCCGCGTGTATTGCCCGTCTGTATTTTCATTTTATAAGAGAGAGAGTAATTTTTTAATGTTTTTTTTTTTTTATTTCATGAAAGTCATTTTATATGGAAAATTCTTTCCTTTTCCTATCTTATAGTATGTCTATTCTACATTTACGGTCTTTGTCATATCCTTTGCACAGGGGTCCTATGGTGATCCTATAGGTAGAAATTTGGCCGTATATACTAGTGCATGTATGTAGATGCAAATAGCATCACTTTATTGCATCGCTGATTGCTTTACAAACAGTAAATCAGTAAATTAAAAAAAAAGGTAGGAATCCCCGAATGTGGTTATTATCACACTGGCGTAGGACAAGGGGGGCAGGGGGGGGGGGGGGGGGGGGCACGTGCCCCCCCCCCCCCCACTTTTGAAAGTGGGGGGGGGCATAAGTATGTTTGTGCCCCCCCATTTTTTGACGTAATTTTTGGTCATATAGATATAAAAAACTGCAAAATATCTTTAACTCAAACTATATAGAATATCATTACATATATATGTTAATGATAGAGGACACAGACAGTATTTTCTGATTAGTCAATATTTTGCTTAAAAAAAATTCCTGGCTCGCTACCGCTCGCCAGCCATTTATTCATGTACTTAAAATTTAGAATTGCACCAGAAATGTTAAAATTTGTGCATACAGAACATGAAAACCCAATATTTATTTTTTAATCTCTTCCTCTTCCTCCCCCCCCCCCCCCCCCCCCTCCCCCTTTTTTTTTTTTTTTTTTTTTTTTTTTTCTTTTTTTTTTTTTTGCTTGTTAGAAATTTTGGGATGTTGTGCCCCTCCACTTTTTCAAGCAGAGCTACGCCATTGTATCATATGGACAACGAATTGCATAGATCGCGTATAAATCTTTTAACCTTTTGATCTTTTTGAAAGTGAATACCTCACGTATCCGTAGCCGTTCAAATTTTCCAAAAATAAAAAGGCAAACCATTTATACGTACTCTAAAATGTTGGTCCATGTAGCTTCCTGAAAGTGTTTAAAGCTGTTGTTCACTGATAAAAAGACTTGATGAAGAAAACTAAGAAATATAAGGCCATAATAATTCAATATCTTGTTGTACGTCCGGAACTCTTTCTGAAAGGTACCTTCCCGCCAGGCATGAAACACACAAACACATGAATAATATGAATAAATTTAGTTGTGAAAGGAATATTGTAAGATGAAAAAGGAAATAATATTTCTTGTATAATTATAACTTTATTTCCTGATATTCAAGTTGATATAGGCATTTTATTTCATTCAAGATCATTTACTGGATGTACTTTGATTTGAAATGGAACTTTTGGATATTCTATTTGTTGGAAATCATATGTTTGCGCCTGCGGAATTAATCTCGTAAACTTGCGACAAAATATTTAATTACTATATAGTAGTCTTACTGTATTTTGTATTTTGTGTTATATGCATATGTTCGTTTGTATGTATTGTACTTCAAACAATATTACATGACACTATTTCAAAGAAGATAAGTCTTTCAGGTTTTTCTCTGATTGTTTTAACAGTGTTCAATGCTGATCATGGTTACATTCAGTTTCTGGAACATGTACACGTACAAGGGCGGATTTACGGGGTTGGGGGTCGGACCCCCCCCCCCCTCTTCCGGTTTCCGATTTTTTTTTTTTTTTTTTTGGTAACACCAGCAATCGAACCCCCCCCCCCCCCTGCAAACTGGGTCTGTTACCGTTGCACAGAATTTCACGAAACCTTACAGGAAGCAAGTACTCTAGGTTTTCTACCAAGTCTGTGATCTTCGTGTCGATCGGTCAACAAATATGGCCGCCGAGGGCTCTGATTTGCTGACCCATTCTCGACATCTCCAAAACTGATGCTCATAATTCCACGAAATCTTACAGGTAGCAAGTACTCAAGGGCCTCCACCAAATTGTCCACTATCAAATTTATGTTTGATACTCAGGTAAGCCATGTCCCCCCCCCCCCCTTTGGCCTCTTTTTTTTTCTTTGATTTATGGCTTGTAACAGACCATACTCAGGGGCAATTACAGGATTTGGGAGGGAGGGGCGTAAAAAATACCATAATCAGTGGCGGATTTAGGGGTGCGGAGGGGGTGTTCGCCCCCCCCCCCCCATACTGACCCAAATTAAAAAAAAAACTATAATTTTGCCCATTTTCAGTAAAAATCGGCAAAATTCGCCACTTGACCCCCCCCCCGGCAAATGGGGCGCTGGATCCGCCACTGAAAATGGGAAAGGTCCTTTGGCAGCGCATAGTCCCCCGGTTCCTTCCCCCTTCCCTCCCCCGCAAACTTGTTTGTCCTGTGAGAAGAAGTCCTGTCCCCCCCCCCCCCCCCCCGATGGAAAATCATTAGACGTTTGAGCCCCAAAAGTTACCTTACTTTGTTTGTCGTGCCCCCTCCCTCCCTCCCTCCCCCCTCCTCCCCTCCTCCCCCCTTCCCTCATACTGGCTGTACTGGAACAACTGTGGAAGTTTCAAATATTCGCGGGCCAGTCAACAAATCAAAAGTCGAAACAAATTCAGGTCGAAGATGAAACACTACGCACGGGCGGTAACTCACTGAAAAAAATGGCAGACGATGCAGTGACAACAATTTGACATTTTAGGATATTTCGAGGAATATAATTTCTAAATGAGGAACAACGACACACCAAGGGGTAAATAAAATAATGAAAATTACGATACTCTGATGTTGTGTTTATACGAAAGTGAATGTAGGCCTACTTCATGAAATGGAGAAATCAGAGGAAACTCGATGTCCTTATACTGCTAGCGCAGAAACGATGACTTTGACAATGTCTGGTACATACAAACTAACAAAATAACCAATTGTAATCGGCTTTATCTATGGTTAACAAATGGGGCAGTGGCTTAATTTCAATGGAAACTGAGGAGCTTCTTTACTTTTTGTGGCACTTGGACATTAAAAGTAAAGAAGCTCCTCACTGACCTCAGTTTCCATTGAAATTAGGCAGTGGCTAATTTACACGATGGTCATGTACGTAAAATGATTTAGTCTACCGTCTGTGCAGTTCACTTCAGAAATCGGAAAATTGAAGTTTTCTCTACTTTGTTGGCAAATTTTGTGATTAAAATTTATAAAGAGGAATAGATCTTGCACTCTCATAAATAATGGTGTAAGTTATATGTACCTTTGATTAATCCTACACTCACAGTGACAGAAAATAAGTTTAGATTTCTTAGGGAGTTTTCTATGTTAAATTTAGCGTGATGTTGCCGATGTTAAATACTGAGTCTAACGAACGTCGATGACGTCATGCTAAAATTAACATAGAAATCTCCCCATCTAAAACTATTTTCTTTCACTGTGAGCATAGTATTGGTCACACAGAAATACATGTATACCATACACCGTTAGGCCTAAAATAAAATTAAGTTTGTTTGCTGTGAGCTGACCTACCCACGAAAATTGCCACAACTCGGAGAATGTTACTGCCATTTTCATTCTGATATATATATATTTTTTTATTGATTATTTCATCCCCAGATTTTGGAATGTCCAGTTTGGAAATTTGATTATTCAAAATGCAAAAATAAACTTTAGATTTAACAGGGCAAAATTTAAGTGAAGAAGCAGTTTAGTATTATATGTCCATGTAAATGATGTTTGATAGTATTTACGACAAGGATTTTTTTTTGCCCCTTTTGGGGCCGATATTCGGCCCCATTCCCAATGAAAAATAGTATCTTTTTTCCCAATCTTGGCCCTAAAATTTCCCAATCACATATAGGTGAAATCACCACCGAAACTACATGTAGTGAAATTTACTGGTTCAAAAGTAGCAAACTTACTAAGGCCAAAAGAAAAAATACCTTTGTTTCCCATCACCCGACCGACCCTACTCAAAGCTGCCGACCCTAACGTTTTTTTCTCGATTTTTAGTTGCATTTATCAGTTTATAGGTTTTTCGCGCCAATTTTATGATCGTCAAGCTGTATGAAATGCATGCCAGAAATGTTAAATCTACCGATTTTGGTGTAATTTTACATATTTTTATAGAGGTTACTCGAACACTCTCTCTAAAACACGTGTTTTAGATATTTTTAGTAATATACGATGTCCATTGGTCATCGTCTAAGGTCATTTATATGTCAATCTCGTTTCGAGATTGTTTGTTACGGTTGGTTGTATCAATAGTAGACGTTTTAGATGTATGTATAGAATTTAGTCATTCGAAGGCTCTGCACTGAAGACTAAACTTCTCTCACTACAAGCATGCAATCCGAGGATTCCATTGAAACGGACCCGTCTACACTGCACGAAAAAGTAAGCGAAGATTCGTTTGGTATTTCGGACGCAGTTACTTTGTTTAAAAACATTGTTCAAAACCAATTTCAAACGTTTTCTGGACAACTAAAAGAATTACAGGCCGCTAGTACTGAATCTTTGACGAAAAAGCTGAAGGAGGGTCAGTCCAACAAACTCAAAAGTGAGGGAAACCGTATACAATTTGAATTCAACGGAGAAGTCATCGAAAGTTTAGAGAAGCTTGAATCCCGGGCCTTTGATAATAAAGATTCACAGTCAATTAACATTATAAGCGAACTCAAGAAAAAACTTGAAACGCGCAACAAACATATTCGAATTGCCGATTCGTCGCCTGCCGGTTGGAAGACAGTAAACGAGTATCAGATCAGCGACGTTGCAGATAATTCCGATGATGAGAGGAAAATCAGGAGCGCGGAGAACCGAGCTCTCCGTCAACAGAGAAATAAGAGAGGGAGAACACATCCGTACGGAAGCCGCCCCCTACCCGCCGCGGCTGGCTCGGCTGCACAGCTACCATCTGCTACTCTATCTACTCCTGACGGTCAGCGGTTTCAGTCTCAGTTCGGGCAGTCCTTTCGTGCCAAATCTCAAACAAGGAGAGTGCCACAGCCATACGACATATGCTTCAGCTGTTTTCAAACAGGACACTGGAAAACAAACTGCCCAAATCTTGTCAAACAGTCAGGGAACAGTGGAGCAAAGTAGATCAGTGACAGATAAGTATTTTGATTGTTTTGAGCGAGAAGTAAGATTTGATTTTGAGAGAAATATGACAGAAAACAAAGATTCAGTAGATTTTCAAAATTCTAAAGAGTTAAATTTTGCTCAATCTCAAACAGTAAAAAGTAGTTTAAAAAAGCATCTAACTTTTTGGCAAAGCATAAATGCTTATCCTTACGTTCTACGCATAATAGAGAATGGATACGAAATTCCGTTTAAATCTTATCCTCCAAAAATGCATTTTCATAATAACAGATCTGCAATGAAAAGTGCAACTTTTGTTGATAGTGCCTTACAGGATTTGATTTCTTCTGGTTGCGTAGTCAAGATGTCTGTAGTACCACATATCGTTAGTCCTCTTAGTGTGGCAGAAAACAGAAATAAACAGAGATTGATTCTTGATTTGAGTAGATTAAATCTCTACGTTCAGAAAGACAAGATAAAGTTTGAAGACTGGAAAGTTGCCCTTGATTATTTCGAAAAAGATTCATTTGCTATCAAATTTGATCTGAAATCGGGCTACCATCATATCGATATTTCTTCGAGTTTTCAAACCTATTTAGGGTTTTCATGGAGAGGAAATTACTATTGTTTCACAGTCCTTCCTTTTGGCCTTTCTAGCGCTCCATACGTATTCACTAAATGTCTTCGACCAATGGTTAAATTTTGGAGAGAAAATAACATTCGCATTGTTATATATTTAGATGATGGGTTTGCTTTTTCTCACTCAAGATCTAGTTGCGAACCTACCTCTGCCTTTATCAAAAAGTCACTTTCTGAAGCTGGATTTTTGATCAATGAAGAGAAATCTGTTTTTATCCCTACAAAATCTTTGGAATGGTTGGGAATATTGTGGAATTCAGATTCTTTTTCTATCGCTATTCCTGACAGAAGGATAGAGAGTGTTTTGACTTCGCTCCGGGAAGTTATCTCCCGTTTTCCTAACGTCACGGCTAGAGAACTGGCGAAAGTAGTAGGCAAAATTATCTCCATGTCACCTGTTATGGGAAACGTTTGTTGTATCATGACAAGATATTGCTCTATGCAAATAGTCCAACGCAGTTCATGGGATAACCCCTTAAATTTTGGAGAAAATGTAGTACATGTGTTAAACGAACTGCATTTTTGGCTTCATAACATAGAATCACATAACTTACGATCTCTCGATCAGCCTAGCATTAAGAATACTATCATTTTTTCTGACGCCAGCTCTGTAGGAGCAGGGGCATACACAGTTGAAATGAACAGTAAAAATTTTCATAAAAACTGGTCAGGGGACGAATCTAAGATGAGTTCTACATGGAGAGAACTTAAGGCTATAGAATTAGCACTTGCTTCCTTTCAGTATTCTTTGAAAAACTCGCAGATTAAGTGGTTTACTGATAACCAAAGTTGTGTAAAGATAATTAAATCTGGTAGTATGCACGAACATTTGCAAGAGATCGCATTCAAAATTTATGCTTTGTGTGTTAGAAATGGTATAATCATTGATATAGAGTGGATTCCAAGGAAAGGTAATGAAAAGGCCGACTATATTAGTAAGGTCATAGATCACGATGACTGGGGTGTTTCGGATGAATTTTTCGATTTTGCTTATTCAATCTTTGGCCCTTTTTCAATCGACAGGTTCGCAAACTCTGAAAATACAAAGTTGAATAGATTCAATTCAAAATTCTGGTCTCCGGGTTCCGAAGCTGTTGATTGTTTTACGCAAAATTGGAACAAAGAAATGAACTGGCTCGTTCCTCCTATACATCTTATCATTAAGTGTATAAAACACCTTATTCTTTGTAAGGCTAGAGGTTGCCTTGTCGTACCAAAATGGCCATCATCTGCTTTTTGGCCCTTTATATTCAAAGAAGGATTAGCATACCATTCATATGTTAAAGACGTGCTAGAATTTAGAGATAGTGCCAGAATTTACATTCAAGGTCACAATAAAAGTACTATTTTCGGATCTGAGACGTTCACATCGTCAGTTTTACTGGTAAAATTAGACGCTTCTAGTTGATACTTTATTATCCCAACTTAGAAAGTTTGATGATAGCTTATTTTTGTAGACCTGTGAGTCTGATTTCGTAGACCTGTGAGTCTGATTTCGTAGACCTGTGAGTCTGATTTCGTAGACCTGTGAGTCTGATTTCGTAGACCTGTGAGTCTGATTTCGTAGACCTGTGAGTCCGATAGTCTGATTTTTTTTTTATATGAGAATGAATTTTATATGAGAAAGATAATACATGTTTTTGTTTGATATTGTATTATGAATATTGAGTGTTGTGATGTATTGCAGTTGAGAAGGCCCTGATGCATCACTTGACAGTTGCTCATACCGATTTTAAAAGATTCTACTGAGTTTAATGAATCCTTTCTATCAATACATTTTTCAGACATATTTACTGTTGGTAGATGGGCAGTGAAGAAGGACTACGATCATGATGAACTGAACGACCTTGCCAGTTTGTTACCTGATTTCTGTTTGAAAGCACGAGCTGAAAATACCATAAAACAATATAGGTATGCATTTAATAACTTTTGTAAATGGTGCAAAAAATATCAACCAGCTGTAACTCCGTTACCAGCATCAGATTTTCATCTATCTATGTACATAATCCATTTGACTAAAAACGGAAATTCAGCAACGAACATTCAGTCTGTCTGTCATGCTATCAGCTGGGCCCATTCTATGGCCGGAGTTAAAGATCCATGCGAATCAGACCTGGTGAAACTAGTCAAAGAAGGCGCAATAAGGGAGACAAGTCGTCCTATCATTAAGAAAGAACCTGTATTACCAGAACATTTAATTAGATTAATAGATATTTTTGCTAATGACAATTGTTCTTTAGCTGATTTGCGCATTGCTTGTATGTGTATAGTTGCCTATGCAGGATTTTTACGCTTTTCAGAATTGTCTCAGTTACAACGACAAGATATTAAGATCTTCCAAGATCATATGATCATTAATATCAAGAAAAGTAAAACTGACAAATACAAACATGGGAGCGACGTTTGCATCGCACGAACTAATTCTAAAACCTGTCCAGTCAACATTTTAGAAAGATACTTGTGTATGGCTGATATTAAATCAGATTCAAACGAATTCTTATTCAGATCTGTGTCATTTTGTAAGAAAACTAATTGTTATAAACTTAGAAAAATTAATTCACCTATCTCTTACACTAGAACTAGAGAAATTATTTTAGGCGCATTTAATACCATTGGCTTAGACAAAAGTAAGTTTGGCATTCATAGTTTAAGATCAGGGGGAGCAACTGCAGCAGCCACAGCAGGCATTTCTGATAGATTATTTAAAAAACATGGTAGATGGCGTTCTGAAAACGCAAAAGACGGGTATGTGAGAGAAGATTTACTTCAAAAATTGTCTGTCTCAAAGTCTCTTGGTATTTGATCTTCTTTATCTTTCGAAATATATGCAGAGCGCTTCACATCCTATCATTGTGTTTGAGTTTAGTTTATAAATAATTTATGTTCGTTTGAGTGAGAACGAATTAGAACATAAATATTTTTATAGAGGTTACTCGAACACTCTCTCTAAAACACGTGTTTTAGATATTTTTAGTAATATACGATGTCCATTGGTCATCGTCTAAGGTCATTTATATGTCAATCTCGTTTCGAGATTGTTTGTTACGGTTGGTTGTATCAATAGTAGACGTTTTAGATGTATGTATAGAATTTAGTCATTCGAAGGCTCTGCACTGAAGACTAAACTTCTCTCACTACACCCACCCACCCACCCCCTCTTTAATTCATTACTGTATGATGTTTATTATGTTTATTGATACGAGTTGTATATTTTCAGACATCTCTGCGTTGTGACTATAACTTAGGACGTTTTTGCCACTGTGAGAACAAGACTGTTGGACAATGCTGTGCTCGCAAAGTGGTGCGTTAATTATTATGATGTGAAATAATGTGAAGTGAATATAGTGATATGTTATGTATTATGATGAATATTTAGATGAATATTATTGGATGATGATGATGAAATATGATTAAATGACGTCATTATCGATATTGATTAAATATATGCAGAGCGCTTCACATCCTATCATTGTGTTTGAGTTTAGTTTATAAATAATTTATGTTCGTTTGAGTGAGAACGAATTAGAACATAACTGCCTTTTAACATCATCTATTGCAAAACCATTCTTTTTATTCTTCCACTTTTTTAAATTTTGTAAAAATACGAAGTGATCTATAATCAGTCAGGGGTGCTACTTCAACAAGTAATTAATAAATTACTTCTACAAGTAATTATCAAATGTACCCATGATTTCACATAAAAAGTTAAATAATGTCTTATTTCCCACGGCAAGTAAGAAAGTACAGCAGTAGAAGGCAAGAGCACTTCCATTATTTTCAAAAGGAAATAACTTTCTCAGAAGAAACTGTTTGAGTTAAGAAAGATAGCCGAAATTGTAGCCAAATTTCACTTAAAAAGTTGCAAATTTGTGCAAGTTTGTAACCTTGTAGATTTTTAAACAGAATTTTCATCTCAATAGCAATAATTTTTCCTGAAAATTCAGACTTTCCTTTTCAAAATAAAATTTAAATTTAAATTACGATAATTGCTTAAAGCTTTACTCCTTTCATTTAAAGATAAGCCCCTTTCAATAAATATTACTTAAACAAGTAATTTTAAGGGAATGGTTTTACCTTGATATTTCTGTTACTGAAGCAATTATTACTTATATGAGTAGCCCTTATAACAATTTAAAGCTTGAGAACTTTAATTGTGTATGCTACAATCATTACAAACCATCCATTGCCTTACTTTTTATGTATATTACTTGTATAAGTAATATGTTGCATGGACATCGCAAGTAAATCAGTTACTTTTAGAAGTAATTATTTTAGAAGGCAGAATTAGAAAGTTACTTAAAAAGGTAATTTTTTTTATTACTTGTTTAAGTAGCACCCCTGACTGATAATTTCTCTCTCGAAACGCTACTTTATATTGTACGGCGCTACCGGGCTGGCTTCCTTTTTCCCATAAAAGGATTAATGCCTGACATTGTTTGTACTCTCTGATTGTTATAAAAACATACAGTCTGAATCAGGGTTCTCATTAACTCGGCCGGCGACCTTTGATTTCTCACCTCCTACTTAGGGTAAAATCGCCGCCTACTTTCGTAAAAAAAATATTCGTCGTATCTCATTTTCTATTGCTGGTTAAACCGTTAATATGAAAATTGAAACTGTTCAAAAGGAAATTTAGTTATCCTGTAAACTCTGTTTAAAAAAAAAAACTGTCCTAATACAAGGTACGTGATAAATATTTCGGTAACTATACAGTGCGTTAGTTGTTTTCAACGCAGCGCGACGGGTCATTTTACGGCAACGTACGTGTGTTAAGTTGTACAATAGAACGATTACATCTCGACATTTTCACGGCTGTAAATAGAATTTTAATACGAACTATTGACCACGCGCCTCCATGTTAGTCTTAATAGGGATAACGTGCTTCTGACGTTACAATGTATGTTTGCGGCCGGTAGATGCTTATTTTATGGTCGCAAACTGAGTCTTTTTTTGCAATACGTTACTGGAACCAGAAAAAAAACCTGGATGTTTGTACCGTAAAATCAGCACTTATCGGCTACCAACTTAACGTCAAATGCAAGTTACCGCATTCCCGTGTTGATGAAATCTCTACTGACGTTAACGGCGAGTATGTTCTAATTTTATGGCCATACCTGAGGAGGGCACAACCTATGAAATTCGGCTCTTATTTGAGACATTGCATTAAATTTATATGGTAACTCGACAATATAGGGATCAATATGGAACTAAGCCCATTGATTTTGAGGGAAAGATCAAAGGTCAAATTTGGCGATATGCTTATAATCAGGAGAAGCCTTTTGACTTTGGGTAAACAGGTCAAAGGTCATGGTCACTTTTAGGGAAAAAAACATTGGGTTCTGTATAGATAATAAAAATGCAGATTCAAGGTCACCATGCTTGGGAGGCCAGTTTTAAAATGCTCAGTAACATTTATAAACATTTTGCTGTTTGCCACCGTTTACAGACACAAAATTACCCCCCCCCCCCCTTCTTTCTACGTGGTTTAACATGTCTGTGTTTACTGATGATTGTATTTGACAGACAACACATATTTGAAGGTCATGATTCAATGATACATATAAATCACATTTAATATATTCAAGGGCGTAGAAGAAGGGGGGCGTGGGGGCACATGCCCCCCACTTTGAAAAGTGGGGGGATTCGGTCAATTTTCAAAATACATATTACTTTATCAATGTACATGAAGACATTTAACTCACACTATATAGACTATTTTTACATATACTTGTTCATGATAGAGGGTATAGAAAGTGTTTTCTGATAAGTCAATATTTTGCACCAAAAAATGTTAAAATTTGTGCATACAGAACATGAAACTCCCATATTTTTCTCTATTCTCTTCCTCTCCCACCCCCCTCCCCCCCCCCCCCTTTTTTTGTTTGCTTGTTAGAAATTTTGGGATGTTGTGCCTCTCCACTTTTTCAGGCAGAGCTATGCCGTTGTATATTATTCTAAACAAGCCTTACAACACTACAAAAGTAGATAAAAAAAAATCCAAAAAAAAAAAAAAAAAAAAAATTTCCGACCGACCTACCCTATTTTATTTCAGCATGTTATGGGAAACGCACATATTTTTTTAGGCCTAATTATTTGCCATATTGTTGTAAGTACAAGAAATTAAATTATATTCAAAAGAAAATTATTTGATTAAACATTCAATTCTGAACGCATGATTGTATAAACTGTCATTTTACTTTTAAATTATTACTTCCCAAACGTTGTTAATTTACCCAATTGCACTGGCCACAACCCCATTCCCTAATTACCGAAAAAAATCACTTTAAAATCATATTGATTTTAACATGTGAAAAAATTGATTTGTTTACCCTGTTCCGATCAACAATTGCATCATATTATCTGTAGCCCCCCCCCCCCCCCCCCCATTACTAGCTCGCGTAAAGTGGTTGTAACAAATGCAAAATAAAACTTCTTTCGGGGAATGCTAACAGTGGACTTATATTGTGCTTAAAATTAGTGTTGTAACGATTATCGGCGACATCATCGCAAATACCCTTCGATTTCGATTAATCGATTATGTTTTTAAGAATCGATTATAATCGGAAATATACAACGTAGAAAAGAATGAAATAGTTTTCGGTCGAATACGCGTATTACAAGTACGAATAAAACGAAAGTAGATCAACGATCGTTTTCACGAGTTCAAGTTACTAGGGCTGTCACGATTCACCGCGGTTCTCGATTCACCGCGGTTCTTGACGACGATTCGATACACGATACGAGAAGAGGCCGTATCGTTGATTTACGGTTCGTTTTCAGCATTAAATTTTATCTTTAAAAAATCAACATTGATCAACTTCGGTTGATCGTCTGTCTCTTCAACGAATTTGAATTTGTCTGTTACAAACTATCTTTGAAATTTCTAAAACGTGGGTCCTGTAGCATCATATCCCACCCATTCTGCTACGTCTTTTGGTACATTTTTGGACATAATTTTCATACTTTTTGGCCATATTACATTGTTCAGACTAAGGGTCACTGACGAGGGTTTAGTACCCGAAACGTGCATGTCTGGTCCATGCTGAAAATTTATCAGGTTTTAAATGATGCTATTGAATTTAAAGACGTTTAACATTGTGACGCCCGACGCCGGGTCGTCAAAGATAACTTTAAAAGACGCTCCTTTATATCATTATATCAGCGATTGGGAAGGCCACGCGCCCTGCGACATAGTCCCATTCTGATAAAAAATGGCCCATAAAATTGGCAACTCGCTTCGCCGTGGTGCGCATTATCCTACGATGTCCATGTTTGGTTTCCTATTCTATCTAACGTACATGTAGATTTACACCAGTAGCAGTAACGTGTGGATCACAGCTTACTTTACATGGCCAGTCACTTCTGCTCTGTTCACCCGAATTATGATACAATATTGATTTTTCTCCGACATTCTTTTTTATTCTCGTTCTGCGCCTGAGATTTAAATCTCCAACGTCCACTTACGTATCGTATCGACGTAAGGGTACTTGTGTATGCGTTCGTCCGTAAAATTATTATGTCATTTTAAGTGGTCAGTCACTGGGTTCAAATTGAAGGAAGAAAATTTGTACAGGAATGTCAATTGCAGTCAACCCCTTTCCTCTCTTCACAAAGCTGAACATGAAGCTGCCCATACGTGGACACGAAAATACGGGATAGGTGGCTGAATGTTTCTGTGATATGCATGTTTGTAAATTATTCATTGGAAATGGTAAAATTGGGAATTTCACGACTAAAAATGTGCAAACATCTGATGTATTATGCATACATTGTAAGCAAAGTTTTCGAAAATTGATCATTTTTGGAAGGGCGACCGGCCCTTTCGTGAAGAAAGATGGCGCATTGATTTTGATAGTCCAATTGAGCAAGTTTGCCTTCCCGATCACTGTGATATTGTTTTATATATTGCTGAGTTTTGTACTTTTTCCCAGTTTTCTATAGTCAATACAATAATTCTCAAAGCATTCAAGTTAGGAATTATCTTAATTTGTTGTCGTTTAACTTGTTTTATTAAAATATCTGACGAATTACAGAAATGCCTATATATCTACATAAAAAATGATGTATCGTGATACGAATCGTATCGTGAGTAAATATCGTGATACGTATCGTATCGTGAGCTTAGCGTATCGTGACAGCCCTACAAGTTACAGGCGTAGCGTAAATAATTCGAAAAGGATACGCTTTCTAAGGCATACAATAAGTGGGATCAGGATTCTCCTTGAATTTTATAGTAATGACAAGTGCTGTAATAGAAAGCTTCGACGTCAAATGGGATACGTCAATTGACCCTTCCGATCGCGGGAAAAAAATGCAAAATTTCATGACGTCACAATGCTTTTACCATGTGTTTACCTCGGACAAACAAGCTTCGAACCTCGGTCAAACATCGAAATTGCATTGTGACGTCATGGAATTTTTCAAATTTTTCCCGCGCTCGGAAGGGTCAATAGCTACTCATCTGGGAAAACGCCGAACACCATAGCTTTAATTGTAAGAAGGACAAAGTGAGAGAACTCCACGGAGATATTGCTTGATTCTTCATTGAATAAGCAAAAACTTTAAAATTCTTTGGTCGTATAGACTCCCCCCCCCCCTGCATCTGCCGTATTAAGTTGCAGACTTTTACAATAACATTATTGTTTTGGCTCTATTACTGCTATTATCTGGACAAAATATTTTATTTACTAGAAAGGATTTTATCATTCTATGGTTGGAGTTCTTTCTAGACACTTAGCTATGTACCGGTATATTAGCATATAAATTGGTGAAGTTTTATCATTACTTTTCATATTCTGTTCAGTAAAAACAAGAAAAATATAATTCCGATTAAATCGAAATAATCGATTAAAATCCTGTCCAATTATAAACCGATAATCGATTATGAAATTTGTCCGATTATACAACACTACTTAAAATACTATTCACTGCGTGCTTTTGTATCAGATTTGGTAAAATGAGAAAGGAAATTCCGTGATACTTCAGCCCCAGAGTGCACGGTTTGCTTCAATGATCCATAATTTTAATTTTCTTGGTTTGGGGCGGGGAGTCTCGAAACTCCCCTACTTCATACTCGCAGGGCAACTAACGGAGGTGTGCACAAGTGAAAGACATTATAGCAGTTGAAATAGGTTTTCGGGATCTATCCCGGAACAAATACTTGTATTGAAAAATTAGATATCATGTGTTGAACCAACCGGACAATAATACCGGTAATAATGACAACGCTCTTAACTCTCCCCTCGTTCAACTTCTGGTGGGTTTGTGTAATCACATGGACACTTCTAGATAATGGCGAGAAGATTTAGCCTATTGATTTTCAAGGTCAGGATTCATTTGTAATTGGTAATAATAAAACTCTGTGGACACTCTAAAGATAACAATTTACTTTGGAAATCAATATTCAATCTTTGCATTGAATTAATCATGTTCAGAGCCAGAGGACGATACCTAATGGGTCGCAAGGTCAGGGGTCAAAGTTTACATTAGGCAATAAATAGATCAACTCTAGATATTGCAATTTAATTAAGGTGTTCTTCAAACTTAACATGCGAGTTGCCAATGGTGCAGGGGGAGGGGTAGCCCATTGGTTTCAAGGTTCACAATAGGCAATAATGCAGAACTATATGGTTGATTTTTGATGATCTTCAAAATTCCATGTGAGTTGCCCATGGGTCAAGGACTATGTACGAGTACACCTTGTGATTTTGAAGTTCAGGGCTCAAAGGTCAAGGTCACAATGTGCAGAAATAGATTAACCTTATCAGTCTTAGATAACAAATGAAAGGAAATAAAAAAGAAATTAATTTTTTTTTGTCATGCATGGAGGTGCTACATTTTGCTTAAACTTGTTTTCATTTTGAGTATTAATTCATAGACAGTGTGCATGTAACAATTATCTATCACTTTTGTAATTACTAGTATTTGACAAAAGAGCTCTCATTGACCACCAGTCTGTTGGATTCAGTAAGTTTAGACTCGTCCAGCTTGCAGACTAAAACAATCATACATGTATATAATGAAACTGATTCTAAAAATTTGTCTCAATGCAATACATATGTTGAATATGAAAATAAAATCGAAGGTCATGTCTACTCATAGACCATAAAGTTTCTGGATTTCACAATGTTATGCTTCTGTATGCTATAATCAGCTTCTTTTAATTTTAGTTTAAAGAACATTAAAAATAAGCAATATGCTTATATGTTGAATGTAGGAAGTCTTGTGTGGCTAAGTATTTATATAGTTATTTTCAAATAAAATAAAATATTTTTCCTACCTAGGCCATAATTAAAAAATTGTTTCCCCTGGCCCCGACCGGATCAGGAAAAAGCGTCACAGAGTCGATTTTTTTTGTAGCAAAAGTCCCATTTTTTTTTCCAGATATCGAATGACAACCATGTCTGTTTTCGAATATTTAATCCAAATAGATTGTGAATCAACTCAATAGAATTCTTATTCCTACATTAGTAAGAAATAATAATAAGGTACGTTAAAAGGGTAGAGTTGGTTAACAGCAAACATAAAATATTTTATGTCTGGCCTAACTTCTCAGCATGGATTTCATGGCTAAAATAAGTGTTCCTCAGCATGGATTTCAGTGATATTTCACAGAATTGTCAATAAAGACTCAAGAATGTGTTATGACCTTGAACCAAGGTCATATGTGAAGTATAAAATATATTTTATCAGTAAAACCTTGTCCATGACTTACTCCTTCACATCAGCATGGATTTCAATAACAGAATTTTAACTAAGGGTCCCAGCCTCCTGGGTGATCCATGACCAGGTCAAATGTCAGAAGTCAAAGGTCACAATATATTTTATGGGTAAAACACATACTTGATGCACAACTCCTTTCCCTCTGCAAGGGTGCCAGGGTGTTTTATGACCTTGAATGAAGGTCAAGATCACAAATTGACAATAGATTTTATGGTAAAACCTTATTTGGAGCACAACTCCTTCCCCTCTGCATGGACTTTAATAAAATCTTCAAAGCAGACCCAAGGGTGTCTTTTAACTTTGAACTTAGGTCATATATGTTGGGTCAAAGGTCAAGGTCACCATATACCTCATGGGTATAACCTTTTCTTGAGCAATACTCCTTCCGTTCCCTATGTTCCCCTTTGCATGGATTTTGATCATAATTTACATTGTTTCTACTGAGAACTTAAGGGTAATCCATGAAGGCCAAGGTCACAATGGATTTTATGGGTAAAACCTTGTAAGCATTGTGAGCATAAATGATAAATACTGCCAAATTGCATGGATGAACTTTACTTAAGACAGTGTTTCACAGATACAAGAATGTGCCATCATGACCTTTGACCTGCAACATTGAATTAAATGGGATGTTTAGAAAAAAATGTCGCGTGGATATAATTCATACCTTCAGTTCAGGCAGGGCTAGCCTAGTAAGAGTATTGATTACACAGACAAATAAATGAAATTTCTTTATTCATAGGTAATTGCTATGGTACTCGAAATTTCAAGAACAAGGTACCGGCGTAAACAGAACCAATTGCCTTTGAATCTAATAAAAATATACAATATCTTTAGATTTGTCATCCCTCCCCCTCCCAAAAAAGGAAAGATGAATACCAGCATGCCTGGTGTATATGGTTGCCACTCTTGTTAAACTTGTAAGTAAAGAGTTAACAGTCAATGATACAACAATTTGACCAAGTTCACCATAGAACGGCTCCCTGTTGCGGATTTAATTAAACGTGTACACAATATCTAATATGTAATCAAAAAGCTGCAATAAAGGTTTCCGACAAAAGCGTTCTTTAAATGGAAATATTAAAGCTATGGTTAGTTCACATTGCTGAATCTAAAGAAAAGAAGTTCGTTCCATTAATTTCAAATGTTGTGGAAGCATTTGCCAATTACTTATTAAATGCTGGCAAACATATTCTGTGGGAAATTAACGGATACTTTTCGCCACATTCATGATAAATTATGCATGCTTAACGTCAGGCAACTTGGAAGTTTAATGGATATTAAAAATCAACACTCTTTGTCGCGAAGTAAATAGTATTTACATGTATACATGTATATCCGAATTGCAAAACAATTCTAGCTTAAAGATTGAAGATGTCCGTCCGTTTGTCAGTTTAGATTGAACATTCTATAGATCATGAAAGACAATGAAATCAAAAGGATTGGAAACAAGATATCCAACCACTGACACGTTTCTTCTCCAAATCGATCAAAGTATCTGGTTGCAACAAAAGGTCAGCAACTATAATTTGCATAATAAATAGAAACATTGTACAATCGTGTACTTTTGCTGTAGATATATACTGTGACAAGACCTTTCATTTTATACGTTTACGTTTGACCTAATGAAATTGGACAAGATACTGCACTTGTACATGTATATTTCCCATTGACCTTGGACGTTAATCTTATTCTGCTTGAAAAAAAATATTTCGAAACTGCAAGAAATATGGCTTTGATATTTCACGTTTCCACGGTTTAGATTTTCAGTGATGAGGGCTTTCATATGTGCACCGTGTACTTTGACCGTGTGACCTTGACAACTTGACATGCATGGCTTTTTAAAGCTCACCTGAGCATTGCTTATACACGTACAAGTACTCGAAGTTTGTATTTTTGACCCAGCCGTCATATAAGACAACCTCCAGCTGATCCGATTGACTGACGCATTTGACTTCTCTGCAGCCCTTGAAGGGCATTACAGTAACTAACTACAGTTGTATATTCGTCGAAAACTTTTGGAAAACTTGTAGAAATGATAAAATCAAACAGCCAAAGTCTTCACAACAATTTATGTATAATGACAGTTGAAGACTAGATCACATGTTACCTTGCCGTATCAATGTCAGGTAAATTGACTGTGGAAGTGGCGATTTGTCAAAATAATTATTCCCCTTAATTAATTTCTATCCCCATTTCGTAATGTTATGTCAAGTTCAATATTGAAGGGTTTTTTCTTCGGAATACGTACATAACTTCTCTTTAAATCAATTTAAATCTCAATTTCGTCTTACTTTTGATGGCATATCGTCAGTGAAGTGCGTATACGTGTACTCAACTATGTATCATTATATAGAAAACTTGCACTGACACGAAACAGAAATTTATATTTACGTATCTACTTATATTCATAAATAAGCATTGAGTCTATCACGAAGAGCTATTGATCTACCCAGAAAAAACGTAACCATAAATATCGGGATCCGAGCTGCCTTGCCGGCACTATACTTTTCCTTGATCTTTATACTTCATTAATCGGTAAAACTCGCCTCTCAGGAAATTCCGACATCGATTTTGAAATGCTCTGACTTTACATAACGTTGGCAATCTATACTAATTGATGGAAATCTGTGCTATGAGTGTTTTGAAGTGAAAAAGTGATTTTTTTTTTTTAATTTGCTACAAGTTCCAAGTGATGACGTTGACGTATATATATATATGATGTACCTGTAACTCGTAACTTTATGATGTCGTGTTAGATCGCTCATATATAGGTTTCCAATATCACAGTGATTTCGGATCATCGTACATTCCTTTCAAGTCCCACTCCACATTAAAATCGATTTTAATGAAATTTCAGAATTGTGAAATAGTGGATACCTATAGACTGGCTTTATGCATCGTAGCTGTAAATTCTCATATTACGGAAATTTAAAAAGGTGGAGAAGTGATTGAAGTCAAAACTAAGACTTAGTCGATTGTTTTTAAAATGTTGAATTAAAAAAGAAGGAAACATGTACGCCTTTAGCATCCCAAAAGTGTGATCAGTCCATGAATACATGTGTATATATAGATGGAACATACGTCACAAGGTAAGGGAACAATGCCAGGTTGAACTTCAAGCTATGATCTAGGGGGTAGAGCGGTCGGAGCCCCCCTTCAATTTTCCTAAAAAAAACCTGATTTTTCACCGTTTTTACATTTAGTGTTTCTGCAAAACCGTAAACTGGAACACCCTCCCCCTCCCCCCTTTTCATGCAAAAAAAAATCTATATCCGCCTATGGGCTTTTTAATGCACGCACAAAGTGCCTTTAATGTCCCAACAAAGCCGTGCACCTGATATAATCCTACATAATATGTATCTACAGGGATACTTTAATCTCATGTTTTGGCACTTGCCTTTATCACCGCACAAAATATCAGAAGCTTTTTGCTTGAATAATTTACGATACATTTCCCATTTACCGCATAGTTCTTTTTAAACCCCAAGTTTTTGATCAAACGAGAATAGGTTTGGTATTGATTAAAGATAAGGAAACATTCATGACGGGAAAAATATTGTCAAGAATATATCCCAAATAAAAAGAATAATGCTCCTTTTTTGTTGTGGATTGTTTGTAGTTTTAAATTGGCTCAATCCTTATATGACTAAGAAGTCTAGTTTCAAAATAATTAAGCTGATTATTATAAATATGGACCAAGGCTTGAAGAGGATTTGAGCATTGGGTGTAATTAGTCGTATATTAGTGGTTTTAAGTTGTTTATGTCAACATCTTCCATTTTACCAAGGAAGTCTCTCGAACAATAGATTTTATTCCGTATATAAATAATTTGAAAGTTGAACGAGTTTAGTATATTGACTATTGCATATACACGTGGAATTAGAAAAAAAAAGTGAATAGAGTGATTTGATAATGGTGTAAGATTATTTAAATTCACGGAATGGGAATCTCTGGTAAGATCAATGTTTTAAGGAGAGTGTCTTTCGTTTAATTTTACAGCCAAAAAATTTACCGCAGTTTGAGCAACAAACCCCGGACTTGTCACATGTTACAAATGTACCACGTATATACCGTAGTTCGTGTTGATGTAGAAATTATTCATTTTTTCCGATTTGACTATTTAGATCTTCCATTGAGTGGGGCTGTAAAATGTGTAATCATAATATTCAAAGAACAGGTATTAATAGAAATTGATTTAAGGGTCGATAACTCGTGGCTGGTTATCAAGGAGGTCCCTCCATAGCTCTTCAACTGTCAATAAATCTTGAGATTAAACGTGTAGATTTATGACAAAAATCGATTTAGGTACACAAGGGTAATTTATTAATTCCATCCTTTGTCTTTAGTTTTTATCAGTAATTAGAACAAAGGATCCATTATGGATGATAGTTAATAAATCCTCTCCCTTCGCACCCACCAACCCACCTCCCCATCCCACCCACCCCTGAAAAAAGAAAGCAGGGCGAATGAATCAAACTGGTAACAAACAGATCGATGAACTAAAGGAAAACGACCCAAACAAGTGATTATTGTCGTACAATGTTACCTTTTATGTAGTATAAAAGAAAAGATAATGCAAATGCAGATGCAGATGAAAACTCGTGAGCCCTTTCAAATTTAGATATACTGTTACATGCACTTTTCAAGATGGGAAGCCCATCTATTGATTTGTCAGTCGATACCCCAAAGGCAAAGAACAAAGTCACTGTTACAAAAAAAAAAAAAAAGAACTTAAAAATGTTGGTTTCAAGATGAAACTCTGTTACTCAAGCATCCTTTTACCGATCGAAACTATTTTAGGATGCATTTCTACATGTTCTGATAATGAGAGATGACACCTATTTATTTTGGGAATAATAGGGCAAGGTCTCCAAAATAAGGGATTGAAGATGATAAATCCTGATACCAATCGAACTAAGGCCGTAAATACTGCACATTGTTCTGATCATTACATTATTTTTGTAAAAAAATTCAAGGATGAAAACCTAAAAAAAAAACACAAAAAAAACTAACCATCTATATTCAAACCAATATGGATCGATACATTACAAGAAGAGGGGGGGGGGGGGGTCATATTGATGTTAGAAACGTTCAGTTTTGTACGTGTTCGTCTACATGTATATGTTCTAAATAGTTTGTTTTTTATGCCCCTGGAATCACAGATTCGGGGGCATTTAGTTTTTGGCATGTTTGTCTGTCTGTCTGTTTGTCTGAAAAAAACTTTTACATTGGGCATAACTTTTGAATGGAAGGTGATAGAGCTTTCATATTTTACATGTTTATTCCATTGTAACAAGACCTTTCCATTGAAACCAAAATTTTTGACCTCTTGACCTTGACCTTTGATATACTTTTCAAAAACTTTAACATTGGGCATAACTTTTGAATGGTAAATTATAGGTCTTTCATATTTCACATGTGTAATCCTTGTGACAAGACCTTTCCATTGATACCAACATTTTTGACCTTATGACCTTAACCTTGACCTTTGACCTACTTTTCAAAAACTTTAACATTTTGAATGGTAAGTGATAGGGCTTTCATATTTCACATGTGTGTTCCATGTGACAAGACCTTTCCATTGATACCAAAATTGTTGACCTTGACCTTTCACATACTTAACAGAAAATTAAGTTTATACTAACAAAGATGCCAACGGGGGCATTCGTGTTTCACAAACACAGGCTTTATTGTTATTGTAGGTAACACTAAGAAGTTTTTGTATACTGGTCCAAAGAAGGAAGAGAATGATGACCAGTGGATATTCACACCACGCAAGGACAACGTTACTAGATCTGGTGAGTTAATTGGTTCATTATCACTTGTTCTTTGGCGCTAACAATGCTAGTGTGATATCTATAGACTTCCAAGGATACACACGGTATGATTGTACCATGTGCCGTTGACATTGGCAGAAAACAGAAATCCATGACTATTGGGGAGCGGTTGGAGTGTATGACCACTGAGTTGACAACGTCACTAGATCTGGATAGTTAATTGGTTCATTTTCACATGCTCTATAGCGCTAATAATGATGGTGTGATATCAATAGACTTCCAAGGATACACACGGTATGATTGTACCATGTGCCGTTGACATTGGCAGAAAACAGAAATCCATGACTATTGGGGGGCGGTTGGAGTGTATGACCACTGAGTGGACAACGTCACTAGATCTGGATAGTTAATTGGTTCATTTTCACATGCTCTATAGCGCTAATAATGATGGTGTGATATCAATAGACTTCCAAGAATACACACGGTATGATTGTACCATGTGCCGGTGACATTGGAAGAAAACAGACATCCATCACTATTGGGGGGCGGTTAGAGTGTATGACCACTGAGTGGACAACGTCACTAGATCTGTTAGTTAATTGGTTCATTATCACATGTTCCATACGCTAATAATGATGGTGTGATATCAATAGACTTCTAGGATACACCCAGTTCAGTTGCACCAGTCCATGTTTCATCGACATTGGCAGAAAAAAGAGAAGTCCATGACTATTACTTCCGGGGTTATGGAGGGTTAGCAAGGCACATCAGAATAAAAGTTAATTGATCTACATGTGCAATAGTAGGTCTTACTTTAAGGATATAAATACATGTTTTCACAACGCTGGACAAAATGAAATAACAGAAGAGCAAATGTGCCATAAGAAAATTGTTAATCTGCTTTTAAATTTGCTTCTTGCGTGGTTTTTGTGCGAATAGCACATAGCGATTGCCTGATTTCTTCACTCATGGGTGCCCCGTCTACTGAGTATGTATAAACGATGTTACTCTGTTTACATGTACCTTGGGACTGCTTCAGCGTCATGATCGGTATAAAGTCTGATCACTGTCTGAATCAATGAATTATCTATATGAATCGAGCTGTCGTGTTATGTACATGCATGGCCTAATGAACATTGCATCTGTATGTACTGAGATGAACACAGGCTGTGTGTTGGAAACCCCTTTCCATTACCCGTTTTAATGAACAATATATAAATGAAACGGTGCTATCAATAAAGATATTTTAAAGTTGAATCATTGAAACGTAAAACTAACTTCAAGTAGGCTTATTTTGCCCTGCTTCACAAAATAAAATCTGTATACGGAAAAATTGGGAACTTTCATCATGAAATATGATATTAATAATTATGAAAAATAAAAGATCAATACATTCCCGTTTATGATGTATCATGTTTTTATATACTAAAAAAGAAGTGAATTTTCCTTCAAATTCTTAGCACACACCTAACATTGAATATGAAAGGATAAAGAGAGAGTGGGGATCAAATTAGAAAATAAGAATCTTCTTCTTTCCTTGTATATGGTATCATCAATCGACAGTCATATTGGATTGTTGTATTTTTTAGGGGGTTGGGGTAGATTTAATGTGATGTTATTTAATTTTCATGTTTAATGTCAGACATCATCTTTCAATTCATTAAGACGACATTATGGTTTTACATTTTAGTTCTGTCTTTATACATCCATAAACTGACCTACGAAAGTGTTCAGGAACAAATATAACTTTGAAAACACAATATTTTGTCATACATTATAAGTGATACATATTCTGGCTATTCGCACTCAGTACCTCCAGTGCTTTGATAATTTTAAGCCCATTAAGAAGATCACCAAAAATTTTTCATATATGGAATATACCAAATTAACATTATACTCCTGTCCTTCAATCAAACTTTTTTAGGATTGGTTGAGTATGATTAACCTTCGTGGGGTCAAGGTCACTCAAGTCAAGGTCACATATTTAGGGTAAATCTCCATCAAATCACAAGAAGGATAAAACTCGATATAATATTAGACTTAGTCAGCACCCATTAAGAATCAAGGTCTGTACAATGTAGGGTCAAAGATTGCAGCAGGAGACATACCTCTTTGTCAGCAGTCTAATTGAAGATGATTAGTGGTTCAGATTTGAGGGCTGATTGATATGTTGTAAGCCTCGGTTTTCTGGGTTGCAGAAGGTATTCTGCTAGTAGATTATCTCCAAAAAGGACAAACAATCAATGACACATACTTATGCTGCAATTCTGACATAGTTACAGGGAAATATCAAACTTAAGTGCCGTGGAAAGCTCACTAGTTGAAGGTGTGTTGTTCCATCAGGACAATGCTCCTGTTCACAAGTCTTTCACTGCCATGGCTGCTGTTCATGTGGCTTTAATTTGATTGAGCATCCACCTTATTCACATGATCTTGCTCAATCAGACTTTCATCTATTCCCAAAACTGAAAGCAACTATATCTGGCACCCACTTTCAGTCTGATGATGATGTCATACTTGCAGTGGATGGCTTTCTGACCAGTCAAGATGAGGAGTTCTTTAAAAGTGGTATTGAGGCCCTTAAACACCTGTGGCATAAGTGTATAGATACTAATGGGGATTATGTAGAAAAATAATGCAAAACATCAGAAAAAATTCAAATCCTGAAATACGAGGTTCACAACATATCAATCAGCCCTCGTAGATAAAACTTCTTTAGAATAGAGCATTCAAGAACATACCTTCCAGAAATGTGTTACAATATTGGTATTTCTTAAAAGAACTTTCATATACTAGTATCCTGATATATACAGGTACTACTCATTAATTGGTCATCCACAATTTGATGTAGCTGAATATTTTTTGACAGATAATTCAGAGCTAGAGGATGTGTGGAGCATAAAGAAGAATGTATCGGTCAATGGGACTAAACAAAGGCCTGTGGGTAATGAGGGACTGAGTCTCAAAGCCAATACGACATACTACTCTAGATATGGTGGTGTTAATAAAGGTAAGGATCAAGTCTTTTTGGAAAACAGAGTTACCTCCCATTTGAGACAGTGACTGCTGGGTATCTGATAAGTCAAACCATTATAAAGTCATAAACTGGCATAGTAACATTAAACAAGAAAGAAATTTTTGAAAGATGCTTCTGCTAACAGCATTAACTTCTCCAATCTGGTTTTAATCATAAAGAGTGTTTATGATCCACATTGATCGAGGCTTGCCGTGTAATAGATGTTGCAAGCCATTTCTTCGAAATAAGAAAGGATCACACTATCACATCTACCTTTTCTTTGTCAGTCTCTAGACTGACATGAGTGAGAATAGAAAATGTAAGACTGGAAAAGAAATACTAGCTGTTTTAGCCTTTTAAGTCAGTATCAAGACATATGCAGTGCTCTTGAGCAGCCTAATTTGGAGCCCATATTCGGCCACAGTCCAAATGCAAAATAGTTTCTTTTTTCCCAATTTATTGACAGTTTTTCCCAATTTGGAACCTCTGAGTCCTCATGGAAAATTTAACAAAATGAATTAAAAATTCTCATTTTCAAGTGAAAAGGCATTCAAACATATTATATATATTTTCCCAATTTATGAGAAAATGCCGCTATTTTTCCCAATTTTGAAGGCCCCGGGCCCCAGTCCCCAAAATGGATGCGAGAGCCCTGATATGAGTGAATATAGAAAATGTAGGACTTGAAATAGCCCTTAAAAGTGTATTGCATATAATTGTCTAATTGTACAAATTAGTACAAATGGATTCACAAAGTTAAAATTAACATCCTTATTTCTTGCAGACAAAGACGACTTAAACAGACAATTATCATCTTTTAGCAACAGAAGTTCAAACAATCCAGGTACAAATTTATTTAAAAGCTCTTTAAGGAATAAGTAAATATGGTCATCCTTACTGAAACCAAATTAATTTCAAGAATTTCTCTAATTCTTTAATTTTTCATTGTTATTCAAGATTCAATTAGTACATTCACTTATGAAAATTATTCGGAAGTCATGGCTAAAAATAGTAGATGGATGTACTTTTGCAGACATGTACTAAGAAATATCAAAAATATGAGAAGAATGAAAATGTCTGTAGAAAAAAAAAAACAAACTTTCAGTAAGAGCTATTTTGATTCTTTTCTCAAATAGGAAGAGATGAAAATCATTCAGGTATTTTAAAATGTTAAATTTTAAGAAAAAGATGAAGTGTTGTTTCACTGTTATCACTTTGATTCTGACTTTCTGCATAAACGTGTACCTGTTTGTGTCAAAGTGTACCACACATTTCTCAATACTCAAAGAATCTTTAGAATTTTGTATCACACGCTATGGTCTTCTTCAAATCAGAAAATAAAAGCTTTTCAAGATATTATTATTACAGAATATGACAAGTTTTTCACCCTTTGAGTATATTTCATTTTTGTAAAATTTTCTGTTCTTGGCACCCAGAATTGATTTCTGAAATTGCAATATTTGTTATATTTTCACCCAATCAGTATTTTTATTATGCCCCGGGATTCGAAGATTCAGAAGCATTATAGTTTTTGGTCTGTTTGTCTGTCTGTCTGTTTGTCTAGAAAACTTTAACATTGCATATAACTTTTGAATGGAAGGTGATAGAGCTTTCATATTTCACATGTGTATTCCTTGTACCAAAACCTTTCCAATGATACCAAAATTTTGACCACTTGACCTTTGACCTACTTTTCAAAAACTTTAACATTGGGCAAAACGTTAGAATGGTAAGTGATACGACTTTCATATTTCACATGTGTATTCCTTGTGACAAGACCTTTCCATTAATACCAAAACATTTTGCTTCATGACTTTGACCTTGACCTTTGACCTTCTTTTCAAAAACTTTAACATTGAGCATAACTTTTGAATGGTAATTGATGGGGCTTTCATATTTCACTTTTGTATTTGTTATGACAAGACCCTTGTATTTAAACCAACATTTTTTACCTTGACCTTGACCTACTTTACAAAAACTTTAACATGGGCATAACTTTTGAATGGTAAGTTATAAGGCTTTGATATTTCACAGGTGTATTCCTTCTCACAAAATTTTCCATTGATATCAACATTTTTAAGCCCAGTGACCCTGACCTTGACCTTTCACATACCTAACAGAAAATGGTATTTAATCACAGATGCCACTGGGGGTACTCGTGTTTCACAAACACAGGCTTTATTTTATCACTTTTTGCATTTTCTGTTTTTTCACACTGCATCTGCAATATTTAAAAAGGAACTACATGACTGTATGAAAGTTAAAATTTATGATATTTGCACTCATTTTGATTGTCGCATGGATTATTACAAAATGCTACTTAAAGTATCAATTATTGACCTAAAGAAAGATAGGAAGGCTTACATGTATGTATCTTCATCTTCTGAACTTTCAAATTTTATTTATATAAAACAATAAAGCCTAAAAAGCTTTAAGCTTTTTTCTTTGTTGGAAAATTTTCATCTCTGTTCCAACTTGTGAAATGTACATATACCGGTTATTTGATATTTTGTACTCTATTTGTTTGAAAAGCTGGATCCAACATGACATCCTGGAATTCTAACTACACGTCAAAAGGATTCAGCTACTCGTCGTTTGGTGGTAAAGAGGAAACGCCCAGGTCCTCTAGGTCTGTAAGTGGTCCCTCCCAGCAGTTGTCTACCTTCAACAAGGACCCGTCATTATGGTGACATAATCATAGTCATTATTCTGTTATTGCTTTATACTTATGGACTCATTTGCAACTGGATTTACAGTATGAAATAATTATGCTATGTAAAAAATTACATGTATATTTATGTGTAAAACATATACATGTAGGAAATAGTCACTATGACTGATTAAAATTGTCCATTTTGTATTGTAACAAGTAAGTATTTTTGCCCTTTTGCGTTTATGTAACTCAACATGGTATGTATAAAAATCCAAGCTTTTATTTAGAAGTTAAATTTGAAGAGAATTTAAAAATGTGCACTAAAACAAAGGGTAGCAGAATTTTATATCAAGCACATATTATGAAAAAATACTTGTTATCAATTTCAATTTATCAAAATTCTTAGAAATTCAAACATGAGAGAAATTTTGAATTTGGATCTGAGTTTTTTTTTATTTGAAAATTGTATTCTGAAAAGTATGACAAGAGGATCCTTTCTTGTACAATTTTTTAAAATAAGGATGATAATATATGCTACATAGCTTTTACACAGTTTTTTTTACACTTTATCCATTTTGGAATATTTCATATTACTCAAAATTCACATCAGTTGCATCGTCAGAATCCCACGCTTGGTCACGCAAGCTCACGTCATAATGGCATAATTTTTGCTGGATAGCATTAAAAGAATCTAATGCGAGTACATGTCAGTGAATGAGCTATTTAAAGCCAATATAAGTCACATTGTTTTGTAACTCTTTAAAATTTACAATATGAACCACTGACTGTCATCATTAATTAAAACATTTTTTGATAATAAAATATAGAATATTGCTATCGATGACATGTACAATGACAAGCACTTGCTATCAGATTTTTGTATTGCTATCCAGTGAAAATTATGCCGTTATGACCCACGGGAGGTGAGCTTGCATGACCTGAGCATGGGTTTCCGACGATGCATCAGTTGTTGCACAAGCAATTACATGTACTTAATTAAAGCATGTATATACATGTGAATCACGTGTATCATGCAGTTAAGATTGTAAGCAACTTTTTACAGTGCAATTGACAGGAAGGAATAGATCTTACTGAATTCATTCATTTTTGTACATAATCAAGTGCCTTATATATAATGTCTGCACACTTAAATTTCTTTGATTTTCACAGTAGACGAAGAGTTGATCAACTTAGATTATCCATGTTTGAAATTTTTGTGTTTGGAAAATTCATAGATTTATGTTAGATCATATTTTTTTATAAAAAGACAACATACTTAATTCTAGTGTGTATTTTTAAGAAAGATGATAAATCACAAAAGAATCTTTATTTTTAGAGAGAGGTTTCAAAATGAATCCTATTATTCGTATTTTGTATCATGAAGAAAGAAAGAGACATTATTCAAAATGTTATAATTAATTTGGTATTGCACTAACTTCGGAAACATACAATTATGATATAAGAGTGTTTCTAGAACTAAAAATCGTATAAATCAAGGTAGAGCATTGTCTTTTTCTTCCAATTTTTACACGGTAACTTAGATTACCGTCATGTAGTTCTACATACAGAAATGTAATAGGCAATGTTCTGTGACAAAAATTATGAAACAAAGTATTTTACCACTAATTATGTCTAGAATTTCATTGACATACATGTATATGTATTTATGTTGCAGTGTATCGACCAAATTAATTCTTTGTTTTTACGTCTCGAAAGGTTGTCTGTGTAGGTTTTTTTTGTGCAATATGAACTCTACTGTATTATTAATTTTATGAAAGACTTTCTTCATATTCATACACAAAATTTGTCAAAAATGGGTTGTAAATATAAGATTCTATAAACATGCAATCTACATTTATTAGGTTGAGATTTTAAATATTCTTTTCTTACTCACACCTTCAAAATATGACAATATTGTGCATTTGTGATACCATTTCCATGAATCAAAGAAGGTCATGCTCTTGCATAATTTATGCTACATTTTTTTTTTTTTTTTGTAATATACTCATTTTACTTAAAAGGAGACAGAATGCCCATAAGTTGTTAGAGTCTTTGATTCATCCACTGGAATCAGTATTTCTCAGAAACTTTGCTTAATTTTCCCTCAAAGCATATGATAACCATCAGATGAAATATTTCTTTATTGTAATTTGGAGATGGTAAGAAAGCACGAATTTGATATACACATTTAGCATTTTTAAACTTAGAAATTTTGGCATTGGGTAGAATTTGCACATCAATGCAATTCTTTAAGATCTTTACCATACTTTATTTCTACTGATTTTCATTCATTAGCTACTCATCTCAATATGATGGTATGCATGCATCTTTAACGTGATATTTAATAAAATGTCTTAAACCACATTGGGGAGGTACTACACTAGGGATTGGTACAAAATGTACACTTGGGATAGCTATAACTCTCAAATTATGCTCCAGTTATTTACATATTTTGCATTTTAAATACTGTTTTGCACATCTAGTCTTGCTATGATCCATGCATTTTTTCATTGTTTATCAATTTTTCATTTGATTGCTTTAAGTTGTTGGATATATTCTATAGAATACACATGCGTTGTTCATCAATAAATGGTGAAAAACCCATATTTCTTGTCCGTATTTTATTAAAAGAAGGTTGATATCTCTTTTACATATGACCTTACACAATACTAGTATACAACTGTAAGTCCACCCAGTGTTCATTATGTAAAAGGTGAAGATACATTGTACATTTGAGTGCACTTCTTGGCTTAACCATTTTTCATATTTTTAAAAAAGAGGCCCACAATTTGACCTTGATCTGTCTCAGTTCGCAGAATAATTGAAAAAAATGAAGACAACTTAAATTCGGAGTCTCCTTGGTATGAAGAAAAGTGCATTCTAAATTTTGTTTCTAGAAATACCAGCTTGTAAGTGCAACTTCAGTACTTCCATGTTGTGAAGTGTCGTGGTATTCAGTAAAAGGTTGCAGAAGAGAGCGATCCAACATGGGCAGAAACATGCATTGCCGTCTTGTGCCTTCGTACTAGTACATATACTTCATCTGAAAAGTTTCCTAGATATTGCAAACTTAACTTATACTGATTCGTGTAATGTTTGTGTGCTGTGTGTTGTGTACGAGGGTTGTCCCAGAAAAACGTAGACATTGCTTACAATTCTTTTATTTCGCGTTAAATCTAAACAAGATTTTCCCAGATGTAAATTTAAGTATCTGGGAAGCATAAAATGTTAATGGTGTTGAAATCTGCCATTAATATTGAAAATTAATCAAATTATTAGAAGAGTGGTTGGACCGTACCGGAGCAGTCCGAAATTTTCATGCGCAAAAAAAGAATCGATAATAAAATCAATGCATATATAAATAGTACTAAAAGTCTAATTAACAGAAAGAGCTGATTTTAGCGGGTACATACATGCTATATTTTCGTGAATGACGTAATAAACAATTTAATTATGAAGGAATTTATAAAGCAATCCCTCATCAATCATTCAAAAGACGGCGACGTCAAGTTTATTAGCGGAGCAGTAAATGGTATAAGATATTGTGTTGATCGTGGATTGAACCCTTTTTAGACAAAGTAAGAAATGAAAACATCAGAAAAGTATAGAACTGTTCGCAGAGTATTAGTATACATGTATGTACAAGAGATTTTCCGACAAATTGACAGACAAAACTAAACAAGGGCACATGGAGGGGGGCAATATTCAGACAGTAAATTTGGCGAGAAACGTCATTGATGAAGACCGGCATCGAACAGTAAAAGAAATTGAAGAGAGGGTCCATAAAAGAAAATTTACTGTGTAGAAATCCTGTCAAGTGGATTAAATATTTATCTCGTTTCTGCTCAATGAGTGCCAAAATCTATTATCAAACATATGAGATGAATTTATGAGTTGCTTCCTTTAGGCATATTCTTGACCGCAGTCGCTGGATCCATGACGTTACATATCATGCGCCGGTGGACGTCACCCTACATCTTTATTTCTTCTATACAAACTTTACTATTGAAGATAAATTATTGATTTTTCATGTACAGAAGCCGATTTGTATGTCAAATTTATCAGTGCAAAGTTTATATAAATGCAGCCCTTTACAACTTTCTTATTGCCAATGTCTACGATTTTCTGGGACAACCCTCGTATATGTGAAAGCCACGTTTGATGAAAAATCAGTTTAAAATTCAGAGGTAAGAATCCAGATAGCATTTTCATACTAGTAAAATGTTGGGCGGTAGAGAAGGTTGAAATATGTTGAGTGTTTGCGGAATACAGATTTTTTTCCCCTTGCAGACGGTATCTGACGTAAAACCATTGTGATGTCATGAAGATGGTATGGTAACGTCGATTTTATACCGTCATTTCCCAGACTTCTAGGACTGTTTCCATAGAATTTGATGACGTTATAATCAGTCTATGTCAGATACCATCTCAAATGGGAAGTAACTCTGGTTTTTGAAAATAACGGATAACGGATAGAGCTCTTTCATGTTAGTGTTATAAAATTCCATTTTATTAAGTTGATAAAGTCTAGAGGAAATCGAAAATATGTTACGGCTTTTGATCCAGATTTGATTCTGGAATCGATGGAAGGCTACAAACTGAACTTGTGACTGTTTGAGTGCTTGCTCTCTGTAAGCGTTGTAAGGGTTGATGCAAATTAATACCAAGCAGTAGCTAAATAGTTGCCAACATATTTGTTGATTGATTGAGTCAATAGACACATTCCATATAGAATCTGACAGCTTATTTTAGCATTGCTATATTCCGTGCAGTTATAACTTATTACAATGGGTTGAAAAGACCTATTTATATTTGTGGACAGATCTGGGAAAATATAAAGTTGATTTGTTTCAAACTTACTTCCTGTATGGCTGCTGGTGAAGTGGAAAATACATGAGCTAATTGGAATCCTTAGTGGCTATTGAGTCTTTGCGGAATACAGAGTTTTTTCCCCTTACAGACAGAATCTGACATAAAACTATTATGACTTTATGAAAATGGTATGGTAACGTCGATTTTATACCATCATTTCCCGGACTTAGAACTGTTTCCATAGAATTTGATGACGTCATAGTCAGTCTACGTCAGATACCGTCTCAAATGGGAAGTAACTCTGGTTTTCGAAAATAGCAAATATTGTTGATGAACAGACAAAAAGAAATTCCACATCTGCTTTACCAGATTACAGCCGTAGACCAGCATAGAATATACGGTAGTTTGTCTGCAGATCTATGATATCGGAAGATAACTACAAATACTCCTTTCATGTAAGGGTTGTCATAAAAATTCCATGCTGCAGTTAATGATGGGATGACAGATCGGGGCCCTTGGTGGTCATGTCATCAAATTGAAATGCACATATTTGATTTGACCAGCATGGAATCTGAAAAGGCTATATACATTTAAATTAATTTGATAGATGATAATAGCATTTCCTACCTGTAAAAATTGTTAAAAATTCCATGCAGCACTTAATACACAGCCAAAAAAAGTACAGAGAGCAGAGTCTCTTTTTTCATTTTTCAGATATTTGCAGTTTACTTAGTGAACAAAAATGCATTTAGACATATTTAATAATAATTTCTTAGTTTTCTGTATCTGTATCGAACAGATGAACCATTTCACACTATCACACACAATTGGATAGCCTTGCTGATTCCAAATATTTAATTCCATGTACAATTGTATTACAAATGTAAAATATGTAATATATTTGTATCAAAATAAAAATGTTATCCAAACTTGAATAGGGAAAGGCAAGGTCAAGGTCACACATAACCATGGCAACAGACTACAAACATGTTCTTGAACGGTCTTTTGCATATAAGAAAAAAGCACTGTTCAAGAAGCTTTGACCCTAAATACGTGACCTTGACCAACATTAGGTGCCGAGTTTCATCATGTTTTACCTTTGCTGTAAGTTTGAACGATGTCTGATGTACATGTATATCAAGTAAGTTATAGCTACATGTAAATATGTGAAAGTGTGACTACCAGACAGATGGACGGACAGACAAATGGACACCCGACAAAGTGAACCCAATATGTCGCTCTTGCATTGCAGGCAACATAATAGAAGTCTCTTAGACATTTGGCTATAAAATGATGAAAATGCCAGGCTTAATACAATATTTTATTGAATCAACCTTGTAAAATTACATACATGTATATCATCAAAAACAAATGTTAAATACGGGAAAAAAAATAGTTTTTAGTGCAAAATAACAACGTTTTCAAATAGAGCAGCACAAAAAAATAAAAATACACAAAATATATCTCCAATATAAAGATTCTCCGATTTTCGCAAAATGTAGATACGAATAAATATCTTGGTATGAATCAAGTTAGAATCACTCACAAAATATTAAACGATAAACGACAAACGAAAGACAAATATAGTGATACAATTAACATGGAAGAACACTCATAAACAAATCAATACTGATCTTGGTTTATTTATGGGATTTTTTTTTAGGAGTTCATAATACATCGCTATAAAATTCAACAAATGTTTCTCTTCTATTACCCTAAACAATGTATTGCATAACCATGTGAAAAAAATATATGTTATGTACTGTACAAGTTGTACATTTTAAAAAGACAAGAGTCTAAATGTTTAATTAACACAGTTATACTTTTGTGTAATTATACGAAGTCTTCCAAAGCACGGTGTAAATAGAAATATGACATCACTCAGTTTCAAATGAATAATTTATTACAAAATATGGCATTACTGCATTTACACTATATAGAGTGAATTAAAATTCATATAACAAATACAACAAAATAAATAAAATATAAATATATATCAGAAAATGACAAAAAATAATTTAGAAATTGTTCAGAAAACAAAAGTCATCTAAAGATAGATTTAAAAAAAAAATTATTAACACCACGTTAAAGTTCCGACATTCAGAAACGGCAAAGTCGTTAAGATTTTCATCACGAAATGTCAACATTATCCGTTTATTTGGTGTCGCAGAGAAGGGCGACTCCACGTAGGATCCAGTGATCGGGATTTTTGTTCGTCTTCAGCATCAGTGGGAAGATGTAGGTCAGATCGGTACGTTTGGGTTTCTTGTACACGGGACAGCTGTACAGATTGGAAGTCTTCTGCGGTTTGTCGATATTTGTGGCAAAGACGTGTGCAACGGGAAGGGGTGTGTACAAGACCTTGGGCGTCGGCTCGATCAGACGACAGTTACGCCTATCCCAGCCTGCACCATCCAGGTACAAACCGTAGATGTATACACCTGTAGATGAAATAAAGAATATACGTAGTAAAATGCATATTCTGTATATGAAATGAATGATGAAAAATACACAAACCATTGTAAGGACTAAGATTTCAAATCTACATTTGACATATTGATCATTTAAAAAGTCTTTTAATCAACATTTAGAATGGAATCCGTAATCTTCACAATGAAATTCAATCGAAATATAATTTCTTTCATTCACAAACACAGCATGTCTTATAAGATTGAATTAATAGCCCTGTGGCAAAAATGCTCTAAACAAATCCTTTCACAAATAGCATCTCTTTATATCAAACACTCTCATTGAGAACTGCCAGCTTGCATATGGCAACATAGCAAAAGTTCAAGGTCACATGGACAAACATTTGAATATACATGTATATATGAAAAATCATTCCATGGAAAGCATGTGTTGCCTGCAAAACATAGCGACACTTTTATAGGGTGTGACATCCAAGTGTGACATCCAGACGGACAAAGTGATCCCTATGTGTCGCTATGTTTCGCAGGCAACACAAAAAGGAGTTCATATAAAAGTACTGTACATACCTTCATTTGGAGGGGTGTGAATATCTTCCTTCATCATCCTGGTGATATCATTGTCTAATATGACAGCGTCCAGGGCCCAACCTTTGTGGGCACGTGTAATCTCCTGTCTCATAGCTGTCAGGAAACCCTGAAAGATACAAACCAATTTGTAATAGGCTGAATTTCTATCTTGGAGAACCATAACTTATAATTAAGTAAGGTGTGAAATTCATTACCTTGCGGTGCAAAAATACAAGTGTAGTTTTGACCCTAACACCATGTGATTAAATTGAAGTTGAAGATCTTCAGGATGTCCAGACTTTTATTTCCTACATTTTACACATCTGTTGGTCAAAATTTTGATAGAAATTCATTCTTCAAAGAAAGGTGATCCTTCACTTTTAGGTGTCTATAAAAGTGAGTAAAACTTCAAGGTCAAGGTCAAAATTTGGGAACCATTACAAAGTTCTTTACACAAGAAAAGCATATGTGATTTATGAAAGTCTATCAATACTCATCAAGAAAAATACGACAAAAGCTAAAGTTTTAGTGTCCATACCTGTGGATTGAAGAATCCTGTCATCCAGAACGTAGTGGGACGGCCTTCAAACAGCCATGTATGGAACTGAGCATTTCTGTCCAAGAGATCAGTAAACCAAAAGCCGAGGGTAGCTGACTCCCAGGAGATCTTCCTCCAGTTGGTTGGTACACGAGCGTCGAACATGTTGTCGAGGGCATCACGTAGGTTCTCACTCATGATGATGGTACCATCGATGGCCAGCTTCAAGTCCTTCAATGTGTTACGGACTAATGTTATGACTTTCTGCATTCTGTCAATCTCCTGACGCAGGAAAATGTTGATTGGTTGAAGGATGCCCATTTTTCTCAGTCTGTCTTTCACCTATAGTAAATATATGTATGTATGATATAAGCATATGATATATGACAAACTTTCATATAAAAATGCATGTTCAAGTACAGAATACTGTAAACGTGGAAATTTTAGCATGGGGGTAATTTTCACGTTTTTCGCGAACCAAGGGAATTTGTGAAAATTTCTCCCTCGCAAAAATATCCCCGCTGCATTTTTACAACGGGAAAGACAACACTATTGCGAATATTTCCCCCACGCATAATATCTTGATGTCATTAATCGCAAAATTTTCTCCCAGCGAAAATAACCACGTTTACAGTACTTTGAAATTCAGTGTAGGGAAGATGATCTTGAAAAATCTAAAGATTCTAATTTTCATATTTTCTAAAGCATAAACAGTGTATATGAGATCAAAATTTTTTATCACAAATTCTTCATTAAAAATATATCAAAGACCTTCATATGAGATTTTGCAACTTACATGAAAGATATGACATTTTGCAAATCACATGTAAATGATGTAAACAAAATCGAACAAATCAGCAGAAAAATTGTTGACGTCTTTATCAAAAGTAATGAAATGAGTTATTGCCTATGTTACCTCATGAGGAACATAGTCGTCCGGAAGTTTTTCCAACATGTCTTCTGCGAGTCTGTAGACCACGGCCTCACGAGTCTCTCCACCGCCGCCACCGGAGTCCTTAGGCTGAATGTTCACAATGTTAGCCAGCATGTTGTTGGCTGTGTTAGTCTGGTACCTGTAGATTGAACATAAATATGTTAGAAGATAATATTGATTATATATGGCCGATATAAGACTCACGCTAGAATAGTATAAGTCCACATTAGCATAGGTCCAAATTATAAGATAGGTTCTTTCGTACAGGTGAAAATTGAGTATTGTCGAAATTTCTTGTCAGACCTGTGATATGAGCTTAGACTATGTCATCCACTTGATGCAAACCAGTGACATGAATAATCATAGTGTTAAGTACTGGTGATTTTTTTTCCAACAAATTCAAAATTTCTTTTTTTTTTCCTAGTAAGTTGAATGCTGTTCTCCAAGTGTGAAGTACTGGTAATTTTTTTCCAAAAAATTCAAATTTCTTTTTTTTTTCCTAGTAAGTTGAATGCTGTTCTCCAAGGAAAATTTTTTAAAATGTTTAAGAGAAATTTTCTATTGAATTTGCTAAACTAACGTGATATCCGCATTGGAGTGTAGACCAAAGCACTCTGGTGTGTCTCTCAGGGGAAGTGTCTCAATGTAACTTCTGTACTCATCTATTGTCTTACATTTTGGAATCTTGTACCCTGCAAAACACAAAAAAATTCCCTCAATTTCATAGCAATCATACATGTAACATAGAACTTCACAACTAACATGTGCTATGTAGGAAAATTTCGAACGTTCTTAATGACTGGGATTGGCATTTTTACATATGAAAAGATTCTCCATCCTAAATCAATCTATGAAAAGAAAAAAAAAACTTAAAAAAAAAAACCCCTGCGTCACCTATAAACATACCTGTCAACTTTTTTCAGACCAAAGAGGGTCAATGACCCTCTTTGGGAAATGAAAAAGAGGGTCATAGCGTGCGAACCAAAATCGCGACCTTTTGCTTGTGTCATTATGAATAAAATTTACCCCCCCCAAAATACATGTCAGGTCAATAAAGTTCATTTTACTGAAAGACATGTAAAGCATTTATTTAAAGTAATACTGCATAATCATGATATTGTAGTACACGTGTAAAATTTTAGGACTTCATTAATCAAAGCCTGAAGGTTCATAGTTGAATTTGTTTGGCTAGATAATATATTTTTATTCAGTTATTGCTATACCATGATGAAGATTTTGTGAAATTAACTCTACATTTCACTGCTTCAATTGTTTTAAACACTATAAAAACATTCGTTCCTTTTCAGCTGCATAAATCTCCGTGTTTACGATCGTCTTCCCATTGACATTTCCATAATAATCCAAGCCCAGATTGTTAAAACAACATGAAAGTGGCTAATTACTTCCCATATCACAAAACAAACAACCAAATTTACCTGTAACTGCAGGTGTTTTATTGAAAAAGTCACAGCTGGAAATTTAAAGACCCAAGTAATAGACGGAACCAAATCGGAATCGGGTGATTCCCGGGTCAGCAACGAAAAATCGGGTGAAAGGCATGACCCGCGCGGGTGATAAAAAATAATCGGGTCAAAGGGTAAAAAAGCGGGACTGACCCGCCGAAATCGGGTCAGTTGACAGGTACATGTATGCCTATAAATCTGAAAGATAGATTGAAGTGCAGTGACTTCACACATACCTGTATAGAACTGGAATGAGTCGGCAAACATAGCCTCACTGAACCATACCCTGCAGTAAGTATTGAGGAGACGTTTGTCGTAGTCATCTGTTACACGACCTCCGTACTGTACCTCACCAGCCATGTAACGTACTGTGTTCCAGGACACACCCTAAAATACATGTTTCCGTTAGTTTGTGTCTATATATGCATGTAGTGTGTGGAGAACATTACTGGTATACACTTATCATACAAAACACATGGAAAATTTACCCTTCCGAACACAGGAAAAATTTGAGAAATTCCATGACGTCACAATGCAATTTCGATGTTTGACTGAGGTTCGAAGCTTGTTTGTCCCAGTTAAAAGCATTGTGACGTCACGAAAATTTTGCATTTTTTTCCCTCAATCGGAAGGGTCTATTAGGCCACCAACACATAAAATTCTGACTTCATCATTACAGAGCTAAACCTTTAAACTTAAATCACATTTACATTTAAGTCAAGAGGGAATATGGCAAAAAAAAAAATATTTAGGAAAATTTGTAAAATAATATGCCTCATTGTACTACATTAAAATTCCTACTTAAATACATTAAAATTCCTACTGAAATATCAAATATGTTGATATGCTTATACAGTCATACATTTATGTCTAGTTGCATCCTCTCTCATGCTCTTACAAATACTGTGAAGTACACAATTCAATCATGCATAAAAGTGATTTTATGAGTATTTATAGAAAGGCTAGATAACTTATTCTAATCTACTAAAAACTCATAACCATATCATATATAACTAAATCATATAATATAAGTTATAATATATACGATGTTTGCATACTCTATCAAAATTCCTTTTGTGCAGTATCTGTACTTTAGTGTTACAATTTTTCATACACAAAATTACTACCAATTTATATCTTGGCTTACTTTCCTAATTTTCTGATGTTCATTGAGGAGGAAATTAAATACATTGTAATCATGAATATAAATATCATAATATTCTAAGAATCCTGTTACACACATGACATTTTTCTTATCAACTATGAAATTAAATCATGTAGAAAGAAGATGGAGTTATAAAACTTTCAAACTTAATTTTCAATTTCTTTGCTAATTCTAGAGAGGTAAATTAAACTCAGGCAGTAGACTTAATTTATCGCATCATTATTATACCTTTTTGGGATCCATATCGTCCAAATGGTTTTGTACGAACTGTACAGTGGACGTGAAATCGGCCTGGTTGAACTCATACGGAATATTCCATCCGATGGGTCCAAATTTACGTCTTTCCTGTACGGTGGTATGCAAGAAAGCGACTCCGTAAAGCATGGGCTTCCACTGTGGTAGATTGGTGTACTCCAGCTGTTCTTGGTTGATGATGGCGTACGTTCTCTTCAGACCCGCCTTCACGCCCTGAGGAGGCTCGTTGGTGAATTTGATGGAGCTCTGTAGTAAGTTGATGGGGAATTTTTTGTGTTCCTCGGTGGTCATCCAGATACGGAAACCTGGATCAACATTCTCTGCAGTTTGTACCTGTGGAATGTATCAAATATGAAATGAAAATCTTTTTTCTTCAATTTTTTTTCTAGGAAATTTTTCTATCATAAACAAAATAAACAATTAGAGGATATACATGTAGAGACAGAAAAGAAAGCCTTTATGATATATGTACTTTAGATTTAGATGAGAGATGAAAGATTTACATACATGTACATACATGTATATGTATGTGCAAAACACAACATGAATATTGTTCGCAACTGCAACCTTCTAAACAAAGCAACCTTTAAATGTATGAACAAAGGTTACAAAATCCTTCATGTCAAAATGAAAACTGTGTAAAATATTCAATACAGAGCTACATGTATATTTTTCAGCTTCAATGAATCAATTACTGTTGGTGTGTCCCCCCCCCTTTTTTTTTTGAGAAAATTCATTGTTCAAGAATTCAATCAACTTTATTTTCATTCATGAGAGTGAACAATCATGCTTTACAATATTACATGCACATAAAACTTACCACCAATCTTTGATGCTTTATGAGAGAAAGCACTTTTTTATTTATGCCATTTACTTACATGTACATGCGTAATTGACCCTTCCGAACGCGGGAAAAATTTGAGAAATTCCATGACGTCATAATGCAATTTCGATGTTTGACCGAGGTTCGAAGCTTGTTTGTCCGAGGTAAAAGCATTGTGAAGTCATGAAATTTAGCATCTTTTTCCCGCAATCGGAAGCGTCAATTTTGGGTACAAGTGGAAAATTTCTTGGAAAAAGAAACAAAGTGACTGTCCATAAACTTAAATTTCAAACTATTTCCGTTACTCTGACCAAACTATGTAACAAGGTTCTCTATATGATTCTACTTACAGTTTCCAGGCACTCGTCCATGAAGTCGAGACCCAAGTGACAGTTTTGTAGGAGGATCCAAGATCCCTCCTGCATGGACTGTGACATTAGACGTCGGGCGTGTACCTCCTGACCTTGACCCATGGAGATGTATCTGTAATGAGAGTTTTCATCTTACAATGCATTGTACATGTACAGTTCAATCAATCATAAATCAACTCAAAGAATTCTACTTAGGTCAACATTTTATGGAAAGTTTGCTTACAGGTCTGCCGACCCTATCTTTTTGCACTTTTGGAGAGTACAAGTAACAGAACATTTTCTGATCATGTAATGCATGAAATGAGCTTAAAATAAATGAGCAGAATTTTTCTTCCATTATGAAATCACTGTTAAAGACATCATTCTTATGTGAGGTACATGTTACTGTAAAACAGGCTCAATGAGTATCAAATCAGACATAATACAGTTCAGTTCGTCATCCATTATAAATTTTAGGAAGGTGTCTTTTTGTAAATGTTGAATTTACATGTAGGTACAGATTTCCACTACGCAAGAACCTACCCAGTTTTGATTCCCTTCTTTTTGCCGAGGGCCATGATGTTTTCAGTGGGATCCGATCCCATGGTGAGGAAGCAAACCATCGGTGTACGGATTGTAGATTCCGACCACATCTCCTCCATGTTCAGAATTACGCTCTCAGCAAACTAGAAAAGATAGGACATGCAACAATACCATAATGGGAAATTTATTGAACAAATAAGATAAGTTTTTTTTATTAATTTGGTATTGCACTAAGTTTTTAAGCCATTTATTATCATTAATAATCATACAAAAACGCTGGCAAAATGAAAACATATATGTATCAGATGCATCTGCATATAACATAAAACAGCATCGATTCAAAGCTTCCAGCTCTTCCAAACCACCCCCCCCCCCCCCTTATTTTAGCAATTTGCAAACATGTCCAATGCAGCACAAGATACATGTACATCAAGTCATGTATCATCAGACATGGAAAGATTCCACTGAACGAAAAAAAAGGACGATAATTTTCAACCTATAGTCAAGGGGTCTAATTCAGGATTTCTTGATGCAATTCTGACTTTTTGATTTTACAGTCCTATGTTCAATTTGCGCAGGTATCTGACATTCATGTAAAAGCAATGTGACGTCATTAAATTCCTTTGAAAACCTCATATACATATATGTAACACTGTTTCCCTGAATTTCATTCTTGTTTCCATAGAATTTGATGACGTCACAATGCGTTGACATCAGATACCTGCACAAATGGGAAGTAACTCTTCATTTCGAAAAAAAAGAATTCTGCTATAGTGATATGGACCTACCCTGACACCCATGGTCTCTGCGATGTAGGTTTTGGCCATCGGCACTGTTCTGTCTGGACACCAGGATCTGATGAGCAGTAATTTACGGAAAGTATCGAGAGTTGTACCGTACCCATCAGGGATGGGAGTTTCTTCGGGGGCGTCCTCATCGAACCAAGCCTTCCATGCTTTATCGTTACGGGAGACTTGGGAACAAATCTGGGAGAATTGAGGGAGATTACTCAACTGTACCAAGTTGAGCCATGTCATATCAGTGATCCATTTCTTGGGCTTTGGCTCTACAGCATTCAGATCCAAGGCGGCACCACCTGGTGAAAAGGATAAGTACAAAATTAGAAATAAAATCATAAACTACTATGTAATTTAACAGATTACCATAGAAATTTAGATATACAAATGTACATGTGGAGAGTCAGGTTTTTTATCATTTTTTTCCCCTTTTTTTATAATGCAAATCTTAGTAGAATATACAGCTCATTTTGTGTACTATACATTTTGTTTAATACTTTAGATAATGTTAGTACCTTGATGATACTTCAAGCAAATTAAGATAAAATGTATTGCATTTTTTGCATTGTAGCACATTTCACTTTTTAAAAAGTTTTTTACATGAGAGAGTAAATTTTCAATAGTACACAAATTCCTCTGTACAAACACTGAATTCACTCCTATGTTGAGAAATTGTGCATAACAATTCTTTATCACAAACAATATGTACATATAATTCAGCACCATGTAAGAACTTCTACATTTTTAAATGATGACGAAATAATAAATATGGCTATGCTACGCAAGCGATACAAAAAATCCTCTAACCTTTGATGAATGTCTGAAACTCTTCGTTACGGATCCTTCCTGCAGCCAGCTCTATCTTACATGTCAGTAAGGTTGTGTACAGGAACTTATCTGCCTCAAACAGACCTCGTGCCGTGTATCGGAACACTTCGAACGTCAGGTACTCGATGATGTTGTTGATCCTCTTACTAGTGATGGGAGATTTCTGTGACTTGGCCATGGAGAGATCGAATAGCTCCAGGAACTGTTTGAGTGAGGTTTGGTACATAATGTTCACCATGCTCATCTCAACTATTACGAAGTACAGGATACTACCTCTGCTGGCAACTGTAACGATTTAAAGTGGAAATATTTGCATTAACATTATTCTGTCCAGAGTCTGTAGATACTCGTTTTTTCCCCCTTTTCATCCTTTATTATTAGTTTCATTTTTAATCCAATAAATGCAATTACAAGTTAAAAAAATACAACAAATTGTAAAATCAGTCTTTTTCACCCATAAAGGAAAATTACATGTATGTGTAATTACAAATGGACATGTAATTACACTAATGTTATAAGATGAAAAGTTTGAGTTTCCTCAAAATAATCAACCTTCATTTTACATTACTTCCATTATCATGCAAAGAAAAGCTTTTCATTCTGTTTCTCTAATGCAAAGCGTACCTGGTCTGAATTCCTCACGAGCGGAGTTGATCTTGATCTCAGTTTCGGCAGCAACCTTGAGTTTTTCACTGACGTCCTCAGCAGTGGTCTTGGTGATTCTCAGCACCTCGATAAGAGACTCATCCTCGACCAGCGACCCCTCAGTGGACGTCAGACGGTACAGGAGGTTGTCCTCAAGCTCCTGCATCTTCCTCTTGTTGGCCGTTACTTCCTCTAACAAGTTAGTCCTCTCTGCTTCAAGTTCCTGTAAATGAATTAGTGGTGTATTAATTAAGACAGTTTGGATAGCAAATGAGAGAGATACTCGCAGATTTTGTCAATCTCATGAAAAGTTAATTGGCTTGTTTCCTTTAAAGATCCTTTTTTTCTTTTATGCATATGCATGTACATGTATGTCAATAGGAATTGTAAATACTTGCAAAACAATATCTTCGAGTAAGAAAAATCTGAGTATGATCAGTTTTCAGTAAGTAAGGTGCATTTCTCATTAAAGTCTACAGTATGTAATGTCTGCAAGAAAAGTGAATACCTCTTTATTTATTATCAACTGTATCATGTGTATCGTAAATAAAACAAATAATTCAACATGAACACGTAATACCATTGTTGGAAACCCACATCCTATTGCCCTAGGATTATAGGCCCTGGACGCAATTGTTTGGGAATTCTCGTTTTAATGCGTCATACAGTTATTTATAGTAACCAATGAAATAGTCGGTTTGAATAGATTCAGCTCTTCTGTGTTGGAGTGATTTTGTGACGCTCGTTCTGACTGGCTTAAAATAGATCGTTTCGGAATACGAGGGTTTCCCAATAGACTGTCCCACGGTATCTTGCGTAGTATAACTGAGAAGATGCCGTGGGTTTCCAACGATGATGTAATACATGTAACTAACAAATGTGATTATCTAAATCTACACATTTTGATTGGTCAACTGCATTTCTTTGCAGTTATTTTTAAAATGTATGGATAATCATAACAACTTGTACCTGTTTCTCAGTCAGGATTACCACTCCCAACAACTGGTCTTCCAGTCCCTTCATGGTGACAGTAAAGTCTACAATGGACGTACGGGCGGACACCTCCGGCGTGTATGTGGGATTACCCAGCTTGGTGGTGATGTATAACATAAAGCCTTTCATCACGTCAACTTCTTTGTCTCCTACTTTCACCTACAGAAGTTATTGGATTCATCATACAAAGTATCAGTACATATGACTTATATAAATATTTCACATTTGAGGAAAATACTTGTATTATCTCTTTACCAATCTAATGAGGATATGTTCATACAGGCAAAACACTTTAATACTGGTACATTTACTTCAAAAAACAGCCTTCTAAGTTTGCAAAAATTCCAGGTCATCAATTTTGACAACCTAAATGACATTTCTTCAATTTCAAAGAAGCCCAAATAGAATTTTGATTGCCTGTGAAGACTGAACGTCTGGGAATTTTGAACCCTGAAATACCGCAACTGTTCATGTAAATAAAGATATCATTCAGTATGTAAAGCGATGATAACCAAAACAAACCTTGAAGGTGGATCCAGATTTGATGAAGTTCTTTTCAAGTACGTTATCCAGGGCCGGATCCAGTTCTTCTCCTACGTCCTCGATGATCAGGGGACGTCCTAAAGACAAGCTGTCCTCAAGGTGAGATCGGAAGTATTTGTGGTTAAGGGATGTGATCTGTATAGAGGAGAAAAATAAGGTTTAAAATGATGCTTCACTTATCAGACAATGTGGACAAATGTAGTACTGTTCTGTTTGAAATAAACATTATTATCCTTTTAACATGTATCTGAAACCTTCATGAAATCAAAAATATCTTCTAGATACACTCTTTATGACTACAAATCTATACCTCCCGTTCAAAGAAAAACTTTACCTGTAACTCATTTCCTCCCTCTCGTTTCTTGATCCAGGCTTTGCCCTGACCCTGGGGATCGATCAGTAGGGGGTAGCGGGAAGCCTTGGTTACAATCAGACCGTTTTGGATGGACAGCTCATCGTTAGGCAAGCCCTGTAGATTCCACTCGCTGATGGTGGCATTGTCAACCAACATGCCCACTATGTTCAGATCCTGAGGAAAAAATAAATATCGTGTTCACATAAATTTACACGCATATTAAAAATATAGAGGAGTAAAACTATTCAAAAATTGTTGATACAGTATGACTTCAAGATCTTACTAAGGGAGAGGAATACCTCTAAGTTGGATAACTTGTTTCAATCCCTTATGTTGCTATCAATAAAATATGTTGAATCTAAATAAGGTATTTGATTAATATTCTTTTCATTATTGTAATATTATTTCTAAATCAAAGAAATAATTGCATGTGAAACAGATGCAGTTGCTTGCTGAAAATTTTATTATTTTTCATCCAAAATTGAAATGGAAAATGTTATTTTCATTGAAAAAGTACATGTAGCTTACATCACTGAACGGGATTTTCTCCTTGATCATTTCTTTCTTCCAATTCTTCAGAACGAGTGATCGGAATTCCTGGTTGAAAGGTCCAGTGTAGGACAAGAAGCCTGTACATAGTAAGACGTCACCGACCAATCTCTGGATCTGAGCCTCAAATCCCTTACTGGCCTCCGTCCATCTGATCCTCTCTCCGGACAGACCCTCGATCAGTGCCGTAGCGTTGGTCATCTTTCTTCTGCAAGCTTCAGCATCGTCCACTAGAGCCTGTAACATAAAATTTCATATTTTATTTAACAGTCCTATATTGAATGATACAGTATAGAAAAATTTTGCCCAATATTTGATGCTCAGTAACGGATAAATTTTGCCTAACACTCGATTGCTCTGTAACGAAACTAATATGCCTTACACTTGATTGCTCAGTAACAGAATAAATTTTCTTACATTTACAACAAGTGGAATAGTTTGCAGTTAGGGCTCACACTTGATTTTAAGAAAATGTTAATACTGTAGGTAGTACGACAGCACAAGTTCCAAGAGCACTAAACTTACTATTCATTCTATCTCCATGTTGGCAACTCTATTGAAAATTCTTAAATTTCTTTTGCAAACTTTGTAATACCAATTCAACAAACCTGCTTCTCTTTCATGGCGGCGTCATACATAGCCATCACTTCTGCCAATTCTCGGTTTTTCTCGTCGAGTTGTGCCTGGGCTTGGTTCAGATCCTTCATGGCTGCGGCCAGCCTGGCTTCCTGTACGGCCAAGTTGGCCTTCAGCGGCAGGACCTCCTTGTTGATGGTAAAGAAGAAGGCCATAGCCTTGGTCCAGGAGCAGAGACCGGCTACGTCACCACAGACTTTCTGGGCCGTTTCCAGTGTGTAGTCCTCAGCATTAAGGTACGGCATTAACAATTCTACAGTCTCCTCATTGATGGAATCCTGTAGAAAGAAGCATTTATGATTTATAATTGTACAATATGTGAAACGTACTGACTTTTCTATCCAAGTTTATGGTACCCTTGTTCATATAGACAGTACAATGAATGCAACACTGAACTCCTTTATTCCATCATTACCAGAATCAGCTGTAAACGTGGTTATTTTCACTGGTGAATCAACCATTACAACAGTACATGTGGGGGTCATTTTGGCGAAATCGGGATTAATCCTTAAATAATTTTAGTAATTTTCTTGCATGGGGTATTTTCACGATAATAATACAATCGCGAATAACATTACCCCAACACGAAAATTTCCATGTTTACAGAACATACAATGTATGTACATTAATCAAGACTGCTAATGCTTAACTATGGATCATTAAACCCTCATAAATTATGATTGAAAATAAATCGCCGGCTAATTCATGGCTACTCAAGTATGTCATTTTGCCAATTTTCGCCCTGTTTGATAATTAAAACTTGGAAGCACTAATTTATTTACATTACTTTGCCAAGTATCTTTTTTACCGTTTTGAATGGGGAAATTTCTTTTAATGTAATTAAATGTAAGGTTATAAATAGATATCTCTGATATATAACTCAACGTTACAGATAAAAAAATGAATTTCTCGTACCTTGTTGAAGTTAAGCAGTTGACTGAGGAAGTTTGAAGCGCTCATGAGTTTGAGAGCCTCTCCCCAGGATGGCTTGATCATCGGTTTCTCGGGATCCATGGTAACGGGATCGACTCTGTACTGGAAGAGCAGTAGCGTACAGTCCATAATCCTCATGATCAGATGAGGTGGCTTTCCCAGCCTCCTGACTGTTAAACAAAGAAGTAAATCATACATGTATCGTAGACTTATAAACAAAGAATTTTTTTATAGAATAGAACTCAAAATAAAACATATGATAATACATGAATGAAACACTAGAGAGGTTTAGAAGGCTAACGTGTACGTGTACGTGTACGGGTACGCGTACGTGTAATCTACAAGTACATCTACATGTAAAAAGTAGCAGAGGTTTAGAAAATTGACATGTACGTGTACTTGTAGTGGTGCCCTTAGCGATGACGTAAAATATACATATCCAAACATATGCCAGACTGAAATATAGATAAAATGTTGAATCAAAACTTATGAAATATACTCGGTACAAGTATTTATGAAATACATCTGCTATATAAACAAAAATGTCTACACGTTTGTATGTATGTGTAGCTAGCGATTTACACGTTACTGACAACTTGTAGCGATTTCCCGTACGCAATAAATAATGACATCATGTACAGTTATTGCGTCTACACGTACACGTACACGTAACGGTTTCTAAACCTCTCTACTGTTTAAAAAATCTCCAGAAATATGTCTGAACACTGATAGCCAAGTGTTCGTTTTCTATCCTTGATTTCTCACATTTCTACACAAAATGAGCGCAACTGTATGCAAATTTCTCTCAATCAAAGCAATTTTACTTAATTTTTTTTCCAAAATCATAAGATGAGCTATTTTTTATAACAATTTACATGAAATGAAGTACTTTTTAATTTTCTTATTTTTGTGCAGATTTTATGCCTTATCTTAACAGATGCCTTACCTGTGGCAATATGAGCCGGCTTAATGGTCTGCAGTGCAGCCTCTGCCTCCTCCAAGGCAGGCCTGGCCTTCTCTAGCTTCTCCATGGCAATACCCTTGTCCACTGAAATAGTGTCTACAATGGCCTGAGCCTTGTCCTTGACCACTTGTACTTGAGCCTTGACCTTCTCGGCTGATGTAGCCTTGACTGTCACTTCCGACAACACCTGGTCGGCCTTCTTGGACGCAACGGCCAATTCTTTTTCCTTGACCGCCAGTTCTTTGGACAGTTGATTCACTGATTCCGTAGCCTCTACAAGCTTTTTCAAGCCAGTGTTCATTCTTTCGGCTAACACACCGATTTCATCCTTTTTCTGTCCATAAATACTTTTGTAACCGGCCAAGAAAGACAAGTAAGATTTGGGCGTCACGTACGTTTGACGACGGAACCTCTGGAAGTACTCTATGCACATCTCAGCAACCATATCCTGAAATAAACAAAACAACATAACATTAGTTTATCATTTTTTTTTACATTTGAAATGGATCACATAGCTAATGTATACTTGAAAATTTTGTATTCATATGATTAATTCAACGATAATTCCACTGAACAACAAAACATTTGAAGGAGATGGAAAAAAGACAAACATAGGCCCTAAAACTCGGAATTCTTGTGGCCAAATGTAGAGTTTTTGATAATTCAGGATGCAAAATCTGCATTAACGTGAAAAAAAATCATGTCAGTTAATTGTAAGTTAGACATGGTAAGAAACATTTTTTTTATATTCTTCTCTATAATATCTTATACATGTACAAGAAACAATCTTATACTGGATGGTAAGATAAATAAACAAATATTCAATGGAAGCTACAAATTCTTTTATTTTCATCATTATTTTATCACATCACAAACCTGGAAAAGACCCATGGTGTTGACGACAGCTTGTTTAACAGCTGGTGTACATGTAATGTTATATTCAGCCAAGAAGTGGTTAGACACAGCCACCAAGGCGTCTTTAGGCCATCTCTGGAACCAGTTCATGGTACAGCCAGAAATTAGACCAGGGAACTTCAGTGATCTGCTGCGGAACTTTTCTCCAACCTTTAAAAGAAAGTAATGTTATTTCTAAACTACCGGTACTCAATGTGTAATAATTTTTCTCAAAAAGTCATATTACATGTACATGACATATCTTTATAAATCATGCGATTCATATGTAGTCCTGAAGAATTACATTAAGAACTAGTTGACTCTAAAGGCTAAAGGCTAGGTTATAAATAACAGTAATATTTAGATGGCAACATTTGAGCTAAGCCAATCACAGGCTCTGATATTGTACTCTTATTTGTGAAGAATCTGTGAAGAAACCTTCTTCGTGGGAGTCATGGATCCTGACGCTGACGCTCTGCCGACTTCTTATTTGTGTAGAAACTTCAAATTACCTTCTAACCGTTGTATATTCTAGAAATTCTAAACCCAAATTTACGGAAAATTCACTCATTCTCTTTAGACAATAACTTACAGGAGAGAAGCAGAGGACAACGTGAAGATTCTGTCGACATCTGGCTAAATAATAGTCATACAGATTCTCATTGGTCGGTGGTCGTCGTGGAAACTCCTTCTTCATCTCGGCAACAAGTTCCTGGAGAATTTCATCCATTTCATCTCTGGCAAAGAGACCTGATACCTACAACAAAGGATTGATAATTTCACGAATTGTTCATTTTTAAGAAATCCTGTATGCATGTGATTATGGAATTCAGAAAAACATGTACAATACTCCAATACTCATGCTTTTAATTTTTGATAAGAAGTTTGGTAGCCAAAAGTCTGAAATGGAAAAGCATATGGTACAGACATCACAGAAAACATTTCTGTATCTATGGAAATCAAATTTTATATGTGACAATCCATATGTTATCCGAGCCCTCCCCCTCCCCCTTTTTTTCATACAGACTAATATTTCTTATGCGGGATTTGCCAATACCCAGATAGATTTTTGAACATTAGTATAGTAACCCTATTTTTATGGAATAGTCATAAATGAGCAAAAATAAAAAACCAGCTTTTAACAGCATTTTCATAGGAAAGTGAATCTCCTTGCATATTTCTATTGCTTAACCAATCAGAATGTGCGTTGCAAACAGATCAATGTAGAATTTTTTTTCATACAGACCTCTCCGGAGGACAGAATGTTGTTCATATACTCAAGGAAAGCCTCGTCTTTAATCTCGTTATCAGTGAAGATGAACGTAATTCCTTTGCCTTGTTGTCCGGCCGTGCGGTACAGGAATTTCAAGTCCTCAAGCAAGTTACCCACATTGTATGACCTAGGCGAATAAAGGTCAAGGTCATTGATACATTTCAAAAAGATTTCGAGATTGCCTATAGAATGAAATGCAATACCTTATTCAAATACAAACAACTTTGTTTTTCCATTTCAATTGTAGATTGATACAAACTTAATTCATTTTTATTTTATTTAATTGTACACGTCTTGATCAAGAGGCTCTTCACATCATCTACGGCACTGAATTTGAAGCTCAGTTCTGCAGGGAGCAAAATAAAAGGCTTACACGATCATTTGATTGTTCAAAGTGCATTGTGCAGAATCATGTTTTGTTTGCACCACAATTTTTTTTGGTTAAAACCAAATGACATCGTCAATCCCTTCTTTGTGCCCTGGACATTAGCTTCTATCTATGTACCGCATATACTGTGAAAAGGCCTGTAAACCTTGTACAGAAGTGATCAACACTTGTTGACTTCATGCAGTGCTCCTTGTACATCAATAGAAATAATTGCATTCGGAGAAATAATTGTGTTGATCGACATTTCCATAGTGTACTTAAAACATTGACATGATTGATGTGCGTCCATTCCATAAACTTGCCTATGAAATTTCAAGTGTCTGACAACCAAAAAAAAATTTTTAACAGTTACCTTGATTTGTATAAAACCCTTACTTTTCTACCAACCCATCCAAGTCTTGTTGATCTTGTGATTAATTATATTTGAAGTTTTAATTAATTCTAAATAACACAAACAAAATATTCTTTTAGTATGATGAATAAATATTCAGATAATCAATGTTTTAAGTACATCTATTGGGGAAATACTTCATTCTCAGCGATATCAATTTATCCTTTTACATCTACAAATGTACTTACAATATATATAAATATGTAATATGAATATTCATTTGTTAAGCATTTTATTAAATTTTATTCACAAGTTACCTTTTGTAAATAAAGTCATGTATGCAGTTGTGCTTTCAACAGTGTTCTTTATTTTTGCAAGATTCACATAACAGAACAAAGAACAAATAGCACTGTACAAAACAGACTTAACTTCGTAAATTTACAATTTTTTGTTGTTTTTTTTCACACTTTTTTCTGACGGTGCCCAGAATGAACAATATCTTACAAAAGCAATCAGACAACATTTCAATACTTACTTCCTGATTATAGTTAAAAATCAACAGAATTTAGAATGATGAAAGAATTCTAAAAATAGGCACATATTGTAAACACGTTAATTTCCTCTCATGTAATAAATCAACATGTTATTGATTAGTTTCAGGAAAGTTGTACCTAGAATCTATACCAATTGCGAAAAAAAAATCCTTGTTTTAGTGTTTTATTAAGAGGTATAGACCTTTTAACAATAAATGCAGTCCACATTTTTGGGCAGCAAATTAAGTAATTTTCCTGCAAAATGACGTCAGAGAAAATCAGTTTTTAACTGTGATGAAACGGGTTAAGTGCTTGCCGTCATCAAAATGCTAGAAAATGCTAATTCATTTTGGCCTAGACCATACCTTGACAATGTGATCTGGAAGTTTTTGTAACCAGCGATGAATGAGGCTAGCCTGGTCAAGCTCTGTTTACCAGAACCTCCCACACCTACTAACAGGGCGTGGCCACGAGGAGTTCTGATAACACGGGAAATCTTCACCAAATTAGTCATGGCATCCTGAAATAGACGTCAAAAGGATTTTTTTTGTTATGAATGATAATTATTTCATTTCTACTACAATCCAGATTTGAATGGTGTAAAAACTTGATCAACAAAGTCACTGTGGCATATCACGTGATACGCAAGTGATATGTTCCACGGGAATTCCTTTTGACTAAATCTTCTTTATACGAATTTATTTTAGGTCTATCATATGGCCATTATCATAAATTATATGATGGTAATCTATTCTGGTCAAGAATAGACGTGTATTCGGAGAACACTTAAACAGAATTATTTCAATCCTCACCACATGTTATGACATGGTGCACGGACAGATACAAAATTTTCTGTTTAAGTGTTCTCCAAATGTGCATCTATTCTTGACCAGAATAGATTACCATCATATAATTGATATTAATGACCATATGATAGGCCTAAAATAAATCCATATAAAGTAGATTTAGACAGTACTTACTTGATTTAATCAAAGACAATTCCCATGGAACATATCATTTGCGTATCACGTGATATGCTGCAGTGAAAGTGAAAGAATGCTAGCAATTGACTTAAGTATGTGTTAATTGGTGGAACTTTACAGCAACAAGTATTCTTAGAAGTTGATTTGTTTAATTTTGTCATATTGTTTTCCACATCAATATTATGTACAGAATAGTTTTCACCCTCAAGCTGATTGACTCCCCCATCCCTGCCCTTGCCTTCATTTAGAACTCATTTAATTTCAGGGACATTCAAAATTATGTGAACGAAACTTTTTTTTTAAAGTTTTTGAATGATGAATTTAATTCTGTCTTTTCGTTGGTGTATGCTAATGTTTGACTTGGGACGGAACCTGACTTAAAATCTTTATGATGTAATAAAATTTCTATAGAAACATTGGTTTTGTAGCATACTTTCCCTGAATTTAATGTTGGTTTCCATAGAATTTGATGACGTCACAATAGATTTACGTCATATACCGTCCCCAACGGGAAGTAACTCTGTATAACGTAAATCCCGAATACTTGGTGAACAACTGTGGCATCACACTGAAGCAAAAACAAGAAGTCATACCTTAAAGAAGACGAGATCCATCTTAGCTCCTCTAATGGTTTCATTGTACTGTTCCATGTACTGATTTAGCCTATCTGCCAGGCTGTCTAGGGTGGGAATCATTTCATATATCTTTGGTGCCTCAAGGTCAGCATCATCGGGCTCGTCACCTGAAATGTCAAAGGTTAAAGGTCAAAGGTGCACTTTCCAAGTTTTTGTTACATTCACTACTACTTTGTAATAGGTCTTTGAAAAAGAGGCTAGTAACGGCATAAAGAAGAGAAAAGAGGAAAGAAAGATTTTTGAATTTTTTTTAAAAGCATGCTTTAAATGATTCTTGAATGATCTGACCAAACTGCATACTAATCATAAAAATTGAACGAAACAATCTTTCACACAATTCTTGTTTGTGAAATAATTGCTCTCAAATCTCCAAGGGTATACCTAAATTGCTTAACAAAAACTATGTACATTTACATAGAAATGTGCAAAAAATACATGTGAAAGTATGTTTGAGGGTGTACTACGTACATATCCATTGTGTCGTTGTCACTTGTACTCTACTTGTGCTTTTTATATATATTCACATGTATATTCACTTGAATGATGTGATATGTGAATACTATCGACTGATCACATGATAATAATAGTTCACATGCAGCCAATCTCACTTTTCCTTGTGACTAACAATGTATCGTTCGTATACACATAAACTTACCACCTCGTTTTTTGGGCTCTATGAATCAGTATATGAATAATTCTTCATAATGGTAACAAAGCACAGAAAAAGCAATTGTCTACATGAGTATGAAATTACATAAAAAGATGCACAATAATGCAGCATGTTACAATCTTAAATAATCAAACCAGTATGAAAAGAGGGAACAAAATGTATACATTACGCACTGTATGCACGTTTGAGCAAAAATGTATAAGTATATGTTCTCGAATCAAAAATGCAGAGTTAAGTCATAAATGACAAGTATAACCACTATCTTCAAGATTCCTAAATATGTAGTGATACAATGATACGAAAGTATACAAACTGCAGTAAAATATCAGTAATATATGGTCAAACTAGATATTTTAGATACAACACCAATGTCGGCAATATAATTTTAAAGTTTGGACTTTAAAACACTGTTTTGTCAAAGTAAGTTGTTTCTTAGTGCAGGAAGAATATTTCACTCAAATATTTTTATCAGGATGACAAAAATTTGTATTGTCTGATAGCATATCAATACTTTCTTCTAGATATGTTAACTTCACACTAAATTTCCTTTTCAAAAGATATTTTGTTGAAATATTTTTTACTCTCTGAAGTAAAGGGGCATAACTCTGTCAAAAACAATTTCGTCAGATTTACATGTGTATATATGGTTAAAATAAAAAACATGTGCTTGTGAAACACGACTGCCCCTGTTGTCATCTTTGTTGTCAAAACAGCTGAAAAGTAGTCCACATTTTGAGGTTAAGGTCACAAGGTCAAATTTGGTATCCATGGAAAGGTCTTGCCACAAGAAAGTCATATGTGAAAAATGAAAGCCCTATCACTTACCATTCAAAAGTCATGGCTAAAGTTTAGATTTTCAAAAGTAGGTCGAATCCCAGGGTCAAGTTCATAAGGTCAGAAATTTTGGTCTCCATGGAAAGGTCTTGTCACAAGGAATACACATGTGAAATATGAAAGCCCTATCACTTACCATTCAAAAGTCATGGCTAAAGTTTAAGGTTTTCAAAAGTAGGTCAAACTCCAAGGTCAAGGTCACATGGTCAAAAATTTTGGTATCCATGGAAAGGTCTTGTCACAAGGAATACACATGTGAAATATGAAAGCCCTAACATTTACCATTCAAAAGTTATGGCCAAGGTTAAAGTTTTTGCGGACAAACAGACGGACGGACAGACCAAAAACTATATGCCCCGGAATCTTCGATTACGGGGGCATAATAATCAGACCTTGACCTAAACATTTTCAAGTTGTATCTAATATCAAATACCAGTATAATATGTATAACAAGGGTTATAGAAATCTTGCACTCAAATTGAATGACATCGATATGATTCAGGTACGGAAAAGCTAGGATAAAACTCTATGAACCAGCCACTTCATTGCAAGAGCATATAAGAATAATGACATTGCCTGTTTCATGTATGTAGTTTTTTCTAATAAAATCACACAAACATATCTAGTATAAATTTCACACTGTATGATATGACATTCTAATAAAATCGTGAACTTTATATAATTTAAGAGTGGGCATAGACAACATGGCCTTACTGTTACTATTCTTGGAGCCTGCTGCTTGTTCAGAAATCAAAATCAATACATCACCAAAGAAAAGTAAAATGGAAATAAACGGAAATATATAAAGATGGACAAATGGTCAATTCATGGTTCTAAGATCTAGCATACAACACATGCAGTTTGCATCATTCAAAGTGTCAGGTATAATGACTTTATTGTTGTACTCCTATAGTCTTGATGAATGGATTCATTGGCAAATCCATTTTTTGGTGACATTGAATTTGAAAACCACATCCATGAATTATAGAATTATGGTCAACCTTTCATTTCATGGTCAACCACTTCTTTCCTTACATGCATTTAAGACATAAACATGTTTTGATTCTAAAGTCTGTCGACAAGTGCAAAATATTGACCATTTTATACATTCCTGCAATAAGTATTATTTAACTTATCTCATTTTCTATTTTCGGAATAAGATAATTATTCCCTATATCATATGACGAGCGATGGAATTTGTATATAGACTATACCTGTTGGTTCTGGTGCCTCTCTCAAGAAGTCAACAAAGTACGGCTCTGCGTGCATGTCGTTAGCTGCTGCAGCACCACATTCCTCCTCCGCCACCTAATATGAATGTAAACCACGATTTTTATCATTTCTATCCAATCCATTATTTGCATATTCAAAATAACCTAATATAGTATTCTTGGGAATCAAATTTCAGTACAAAGAAATTGTTGATTTTCATAATGCGCAAGATCGCAACTACAGCTAGTATGTTCTGATTTGCATTTAGTCACCTGCCTAAACCATTGTTCAAAACTTAGGCAACTTTTCTGCCCAAGTAAATTAATGACATTAAAACAACGGAAAACAATCCAAAAGTGCGCTAAATAATCTGTAAAAGTTGGTTAACAGTCACTGCAAATACATTTAAAAAGTGAACAGACTTTCTTTGTCAAATTTTTGCTTTTCAACTTTATGAATTATTGTGATAATATAACAAAGAGTTCTTTTTGTATGACAGTTTACAAGAGATTTTGTATTTTTGTAAGAAGAACAAAATACATAGATATTTGGATGAAAATCTAACAAAAGCGGTATACACAAAGATACAAACCTGTTTAATGGTCTTCTCAAACCAGTCCTTGTCAGATAATTCAACAAATCTGTCTGCAATAGTACGGTAGCATTCATGTTTCCATAGCGACATCATGGCTCCTACGTTGTTGATAATTTCACAGGTGGTGTTTAACATCCCCTGCCAGATTCGGCTCAGATCTCTCAAGTTGAATACGTAGTGGAATTTGGCCGGGGTCGGCAACATCTTGACCTTGACACGTTGCCACAGTTTACGAGTGGCCGGTACGAGATGGTCGACAAGCTCGCTGACCTCCTCCACAAATCCTCTATCCTGAAATATGATTTAATGCACAAAATTATAATTAAATTGAGTCTGGGTTAAATTAATACGCCGTTAGGTACCATCATAACACAACATAAATAGTTAGCTTCTACAATGAAAATTTGGGACTTTAGTATGACAAGTTTACATTTTTATTAAATCTAAGACAACAACATTTTTCTCATATTTTGTTAAATCTAAATCTAAGACAAAGTTGTTAAACATTTATTTTAAATATCAATTGACGTCAAGCTACGATATTATTATGTGATATAAACAACAACAAAAATACACGTGCGGAAAATTATGTAATGTATGCCCACTAATGCTCAAGGCCCTCCAAAATAAATAGCTAGGTGGGAGTTGTGATAAAATGAAGACTTCAAGAACTAATTGTCCCTTCCAAACGCAGGAAAAATTTGAGAAATTCCATGACGTCACAATGCAATTTTGATGTTTGACAGAGGTTCGAAGCTTGTTTGCCCGAGGTAAAAGCATTGTGACGTCACGAAATTTAGCATTTTTTCCCGCAATTGGAAGGGTCAATTTTCTTTAAGAAACATATATGTTACTTCACTTGCTAAACATGGAGGCAACCCCAACTCAGATTTACATTTACCTCCTTAAAATTGATGCTTTCAAATCCAAAAATAACATTTTTTACCACTGAAATCTCTTAATTTTATCTATGGTTTCTACATACTAATCTACAAGTAGATGAAGGTGTAAATCTACTGATAATAGGCTATATAGGAATTTTTGATACATAGGTTGCACTAAAAATCAAGATAAGAAAAGATGTATTTAAGAGCGCTAAGATATTCAACGTAAGGGGGCGCATAATCAGATTTTCTAGTGTTACTAAATCAGGCGGTGAAAAAGGTAAGAAGGAAAATTTTGTTAAAATCTTAAACTGGAAGAGAAGGCAAAAAGTAATGGTTTTCTATTGAGTCTAAGGATAAACAGAGGTACCTCCAATTACGAAAAAATATCAAATACAAGGAAAACATTAACATTGCCTAATAAAGCTTTTATGTCAAATACTGTCCAACAGTCCCAAATGGGAAGTAACTCTGTGTTGTGAAAAGAAGGAATAGCTATCAATTTATTATTAAACAATTTTGAATGCTGAGCTAAATTCAATACTTTTTTGCCGACTCGGATGTTTGTAGAAATACTGTAAACGTGGAAATTTTCGCGTGAAGATAATCTTCGCTTTTTTTGCATATTAAGGGACTTCCCGAAATTCCGCAACCCCCCCCCCCCTCCAAAAAAAATATCCAGGTCCTCTGCATTCTTACAATGGGAAAAAACATTTTAATCGCCAATATTTCCCCCATGCGTAACATTTTGATGATATAATCATGAAATTTTCCCCCAGAGAAAATGACCACGTTCACTTATGAAATTCGCCCCCCCCCCCCCTTCCATACGAAAAATATCCAGGTCCTCTGCATTCTTACAATGGGAAAGACATTTATATTACCAATATTTCCCCCGTGTGTAACGTATTGATGATATTTTCATGGAATTTTCCCCCAAAGAAAATGACCACGTTTACAGTACCAAGATTCAATGACTTAGGTTAAGAGAAATGTGCAGGGAAGGCTAAGAAAACAAGTGAGAATACCACCATACGACACGTATACATACATTCTGTAACGGAAAATCAAACAAGACATGAGCACTTAGTCTGAGTGTGAAAATACAACGTAGTTATAAAAAAATAGGTTTGGTATCAACAGTTTTCTATCATACAACATATACTGTATCATGTGTATGTGTACTTATTTTAGTAGGACTCATATTTTAGTGACGTTAGCGCTATAAAGACCGTGATAATTCAAGACTATGTTAAATTATTTAACTTTTATAGATTAATATTGAAAATAAATCATGATTACGCTAATATGTCAATTTGTCCTATTTTACCACTGTTTGAGCTAAAATTTGGTTGCGCTAAAATAAGTACACATACAGTACATAAACAAAATAAAAATATTTGAAAAGTTTCTATCAAGTCAAGCATGTAAGTGCTGAAAATTAAATCCTCATGCTGAAACGTACGATTTACAACATTTACAATATAGAAGTTCGACATTATCAAAAATTCCATGCTTTCATATTGGGAAGCACTTTGCCACAAACCAAGGAACTAAGACTAGTAGCAGCTTGTATTGCTTGTGATATTTACTCACTGCTGGTTTAGGATTTTCTAGGTTTATCTAGCCCATATTTAAAACAAAAGACGATGAAATGTTTTGTTTACTTTTCGCAGATTCACAAAATTAAGAAGAAATTGTACATGCTATATACACGTACATGTAAGTCATGTTTTAGGCTTATCTAGCCCATATTTCAAAAAAAAAAACCCGAAATGTTTTGTTTCCTTTTTCCCAGATTCATAAAATTAAGAACAAATTGTACCTGCTATATACATGTAGGTCTTTTTTTGGGGCATTTCTTCTACATTTAAATTTACATGTTGCTTATATATACAGATTCAGACATTATTCTTTTCCTTTTTTGATAGATACACAACATAACAATACAAAATTTGTGCCCATCTCTATACTAGCTCTCAACGTAATTCCTGTCTGGTTAAAAATAATTGTGAAGTTCTCATTTTAAAGAGTGACATGATCACAAGATTGCAAAAATACAATGCCTTAACATTTTCAAATATACTTGACGGAATAAAATGTTGATGTACCTGTATATGTAAAGAAATCATCTCATTTATTGCGTGGAATTGAATGCTCTCCAAAAATTTCAATTCATTCTGAATAAAGTATCTAATGACAAAGTATCCAGAGCAGTCACATTTGTATCTCATTAGAAGAATGCATAGCGCAGAATTTACATACAAAGTAGTATGAGCTCCTGCAATAAACAGTAAATATACTAAATCCTACTATGAATTTACAGCTGTGAACCTCACCTTGATAAAGTATCCTTTGCCGATGGTCTTGAAGATTTTGTCGATAGAGCTGCTCGATGGCAGGGTACAGTTGAAGATGTTGAACTGCCTCTTCAGACGTTGCGGAATATCGTTACGACCTCCTCCGGGATGGATCATGGCGGCCACCATCTGAATGTCTACGATGTTTGTGAACTCTCCGGGCTTCTCCAGATTGTAGAATCCTTTAGCCTCCATCATCTGACGGGTGATCTCATTGGTCACCTGTATTGAAATAACGTCATTGTTAGTCACGAAGGATTCACAATTCACAAAGAATTTATTAAGGATATACTTAGATTCCCATAATTCAATATCAATATATAAAATATCATTACCTGATCTCCCCATTCGTTGATGATTGGCATGTTGATGTCATCAACAAACACGGTCATCTTCCTTCCAGCGGGCGGACCGTAGGTAGTACCCATACGTTTGTCTACGTAACTCTCAATGGTCCTCTGTAAATAAGGTACAGTATTAAATCTTTCTCGTAACCAGTGCAGAAACTTTCAAGAACATATTATTTTCACAATACACGTATGTCTCAGTGATAGTCTCTAGACAAACTCTTTAGCTAAAAGCATGATTAAACTAATCTATAGACATTCCTAAAAGAGCTGAAATTAATTATACTGTAATCAGAATGAATAGCTAAAAGCATGATTAAACTAATCTAGAGACATTCCTAAAAGAGCTGAAATTAATTATACCGTAATCAGAATGAATTTTCGCGTTATGCCTTGACGGTAATCATTTTTTAACTGAACACAAATTCTTCAGCTGAAAGCATAATTAAACATGTCAAACTATTTTTAAATAATTCTTAAAGAATTGAATTTTTTTAATTAACTCTAAATAAATGATCAAATTTTGTCTTGTTGCAATAATTTCTCAATGGCACTTACCTGGAACATGAGAGGGGTACTGGCACTGGAAAAGTTAAAGCTCTTGAAGAGATGTAATTCTGGGTCAAACTTGTTACAGAAACCTTGTACCATGACAGTCTTAGCTGTACCCTGTTGTCATTGGAAAGGAGAATATTAATGCATTTATCTAACATAATCAAATATTGTATCGTGTTTGCTATAGCAAGAATATGTTTGCACAAAAGAATGAATATTGATTCCAAATTTTTCCAATGAACAAAAGGCATTACAATTCATTCAAAATTGAATTCATTAATATACATGTATACGGTAGCTTACCACATCAAGATTTTTCCGATTACTTTTTCTTGTATGAAATGTATGTAAGACTACAAAGACTTTCTCAAGATATGATAAATGTGTGTATTTGAATGAGAAAAAAAAAAAGCTAACCTGTTCACCAATGAGTAAGACAGCTTTGCCTTGTTTTGAGATGGTCCCTATCAGATAGTCTGTTCTGATATTGTCTACGTTAGGTACCAGGATACCGGTATATTCTGGTACGCTGTCTGAGGGGTATACAAACTCTGGTACCTGTAATGAAAAAAAAAATTACATGTAAATCATGTACTGATTTAGTTTAATAGGCCTCAAATTCTTAAAGTCAGTTTAAGAAAAACATGTGATAAATACAACTATTTCAAGCAACCCAATGAACTATGTTGGACATATGTAATTTCTGCATAACAATGCACAAAAATAAAATTAACAGATTATTAAGACCGGTCCAGTTTACATCTTCAGCATTTTCCAACCAAATGTCCCATGTACATTAGATTTGCATATGTCCAATGCATTAAAAAAAATTTCGCGTAAACTGTAAAAAGATCTCTTCTTGCCATCAGAAAATTAAGGCTGACCTTCCTACCTGTTTCTCACCATATGTGTAATATTTTGTTTAAGAAAGTGTAATTTTGATGACTAAAGCGTAACATAAACCACTAATGCAATTTTGAGAAGACAAAAAATCGAGAAAAAAAATCAAAGTCTGCTTCAACAATTGTTACAAATTTTGAGAACTTATGCGCTTGACTATAAGATATGGAAGACCTATGTTAAATAAAGGGCTCGAAATATCGAAAAACCGTCAATTTACTCAAATCATAGTTTTTGGCCTAAAATGGAATAGCAAAAGCAAAGGGCAAATTTTAGGTAAAAAAATTGTAAAAGTTATGCCAAAATCGTAAAAGTAGGCAGGTCTGCTAAGGTGACAGAGAAAGCCTTACCCTCTTGGACCAGTGTTCCCAGTTTCCATTCTCGCCCACCATGTATTCATAGAAGGTGTCCTCGCCCTCGGAAGGTGGGAGGGGCAGGTCCTTACAGTTATCTTTAAGCCACTCCTCTAATTTCTTCCTGTCCTCTAACTCGAGTAATGCCCCCAGGGACCACATAAGACAGAATATAATGATCCTCTGCATCTGGGGTACCTTAACATCCTTTGCTTCCTCTCCCTTGGGTAGGAGACCCTCCAGGAGATCAATCAACTGGCGCACATACATGCACTCCAAGACCTGATGATTAAAAGATTTTGTAAAGATTAATCAAGACTTCATTGACAATCATGGAAAAATTTTTGCTTTAATAACTTAACTTTTTCGTAAAAATTCAAATTCTTTTTTAACAATATTTCACATGTATATACATGTACATATACATTTTTTTGTTCATCACTAAGTCTTTTGAATCAATTTCACAAGCTATAAAATATCTTTTAAGTAGATAACTTTCATTTATTTCAATGAAATATAGAAAATTCTGCACATTGGAAGGACATTTTACGTTATCCCACCTCTGGCAAATTTCTTGCAATCTGATTGGTCGAGAAGAACCGAATATTATGTTGTATTATTTTACTGACATGATATTATTTTAATATCCTGCTTCCACTTAGACGCTTTACGATATTGACGTCACCGAAATGCTTTGAAATATGTTGACGTTACATACATAAGCCAAAAGCCATCGGTGGGATAAATTCGTTATACAGTGTTTTACAGGGGGGATACAAAAATATATTGGGTCGATGAAAAAAGTTGTATTGGGCTCGGCCTCGCCTCGCCCAATACAACTTTTATCATCGACCCAATATATTTCTGTATCCCCCCTGTAAAACACTGTATAACTAATAATATCAAATTTTGATATAAAATATTGATCAGTTGCAGAATTTTTCTTAAGTTTTTATTACTGACCTGCATCTTTGGCATGAAACTTTGTACTACTTGAGTGTACAGCCCAGGGAAGACTGCTTCACAAGTTTGTAGAATAGTGTCTTGTTGTGCTGGGGGTCTGGTCATCAGCCAACCTGTCAACCAATCAAAATATCAGATTTGATGCTCTGAACAAATCAAAATATCAGCTTGGAATAAAAAGTTCTTTAAAAAATCAAGTTTTCAGTTAGGCAAGTTCTTCGTAATATTGAGAATTGAAAAAAGCCATTTTGTCTGCAGGTACAGAAATACACATTCTTTGCAAATGTTAAGACAAACATTACTAACTTGAAAGATTATCAACTGAAGCTTAATCAGGTTTTGTAAACATCATTTTACTTTACTCCAAAATCAGCGAATCTTAAGAAAAAATTGACCCAAAATTTGTAAAAAAAAAATTCAATTTTCAGTGATGCAGCCGTTATTACATTTAGTGGCAAAAATAGAATTGAAATATTTTCCTTACTGCATATTGAGTCTTTCTGAATACCCAAGAATTGGATAATGTCAAAATCAGTCTACTCAAATTCGGTCTTTTCGAAATAGAGAGTTACTTCCCACTTGTGCAGGTATCTGACGTCAACGCATTGTGACGTCATCAAATTCTATGGAAACTAGCATGAAATTCAGGGAAACAGGGTTACATATATGACGTTTTCAAAGGAAATTAATGACGTCACAATGCTTTTACATCAGATACCTGCACAAATAGAACATAGGACTATAAAATCGAAAAGACGGAATACATGTACCTACGTCAGCTTACCTTTAAGGATTGGGTTGTAATCCAGGATAGAACTGGACATGAAGACCATACCGTTTCTGGACACGGTAGCTGGCGAGGCGTTATCGATGTTATGCACTTCAAAGATGATCTTACAGTTAGGCGCCATGGGGATACGATCACCGTTAGCCAAGGTCAAGGTCTTGTTGTCGTCAAGTACGGAGTTCAAGTTCTCAATCCAGATAGCGTCTACTGGTCCATCAAGTACCAGCCAGACGTGTTCACCCTAGGGAAAGTAAGAAATATAAATATATTTTTTGATCAGATCAAAATGATAGAAGACAGAATGAAGCTTTAATTGTGATAGAAAAAAAATTATCCATGAATTTGATGCATCTGCTTTAAACATTGGAGACTTACATGTATATAATGCAAGTTACACTGCGCTTCATTTAACCATGATGAATAGATGTTTCTCAAGTTTCTTCAAAGAGTAGTCAAAGTTGGACATCACATTCTTTTGCAATATTTTGACTATAACTATATACATGTAACTACTGTCTTTACTATGGTGATGCATTAAAACCATGCCTTAACAAATGACGTCACCATGCAAATGCCTTTATTTTGGACCTTTTCCCTCAATCCAAGTTATATGAAAATAGTCTTCTTAAACATAAAAGCAGAAGACTAGATTCTCACCTTCTTAGTTTTGTGGGTCCTCCTCCACAAGGTGGAGAAAATTCCATCCGTCCAATCGTTAGTAGCCACGTCCAAACGCCCGAACATCTGAGGTGCCGTAATGGCCTTGGGGTTCATCCTCATCTCCTTGTGGGGTTCCCCACAGTCCGACATTGCCTTCATCAAGGTGTGGATACAGCGGCTTTTTCCTGCTCCGGTGGGTCCGAGGGTCATCATACCGTGACGGACACGCTGGGTTTCAAACAGCTGGATCAGCTTCAGTACCCATGCAGCGTGGTGAATCAGACCGGACTCGTGTACCTGGGATATGGAATTAGATTGTTAAGATCTTTTTTATTGATAGAAAAAAATCCATTTCAAAAGAATCATTCCATGAGAGAAATATCACATACAAATGTAACATAACCATTTACATTCAACGATCAAATTATTAACATGCATACTTGAAAAAATATTCATAGAAAATCAACATACATGTACATGTAGTACATATCCTGACAAAATCAGAAATTGTCAATGACATTCTTTTCCGAAGTTATTGTTTTACATACATGTATAGTTGGATAAAATCAGATTATGTTTGTCATTAATTTTGCTGTCCATAAAATTTTTGCTGATTTTAAGCATTCATAATGATAAAAATATCACTATAACTATGCCTTTTTTTATTCTACTTCAAATTCATATTAAAAATACATTAGAATCATAATTTCCTTCCAAATATCTTACATTTTTCTCAATGGCAGCCTCCATCTCTGGGTAACCAGCTTTGTCAAGTGTGATTCCAGGGAACAGATCGTCAATCAGCGACATAAACAAAGGCTCGTCCTCGTCTACCAGCTTAGACAAGTTCATGTCACGCAGGACTCTCATCACAATCACAGTCTCGGCATCCTCGGGATGGGCACGCTTAAATGCTCCGAGGGTACGCAGTACGGACAGGATATTCCTCAAACCGAAATCGTAGTGCACCTGAAAGAGTATGGTTAATTAATGCATCAGTAATGAAAAATCTAAATAATGAAAATTCTTTTTATCTCAATATTTCTTTTTACATTATCCATGGTAGTGACTAGCCTTATTTCCTAATATTCTATGATATTCCTAATAATTTTAAAGTTCACTCTTCTTCTAAGCTTTTAGCCTGCAAGTGCAAAAAATTCATCTAAGAACACACTGAATTCATCTTCAATACAGTACTTCATCATTTACACTAAATTAATTTCTTCAACTACAATTACAAAGTCTAACTAACCTGTTTGGTAAGTTGTTCCTCACAGAGTTTGTATAGGGTGAAGAATTTCTTGGCGAGGGGAATGTTCTGCATGAAACCACAGCTAGCCAGTTTGACACGGATAATGATAGCACGATCCGGTACCATCATGGCTACGGTACGGAAGTTAATCTTCAGGTTCTCAGGCAGCTCCTGACGTCCGGCATAACCTGGGTTCTGGAAATAGATTGATTACATGTAAAATCTTTTAAAGAGGGGGGAGGGAGAAAGATTTCATGTAAAATCTTTTAAAGAGGGGGGAGGGAGAAAGATTTCATGTAAAATCTTTTAAAGAGGGGGGAGGAAGAAAGACTATCATGAAATTTGATTTTTTCACATTTTCTAAAAATGTTATTTCCATTTTATGTGTCATTCTAAAATTTTCTTTACAAGTAAATTTGAATGAAATTTTGTTAATTGAAAAATGATAACCTCAATCATTAGCATTATCAAAGTAAAGTTTCACTGAGAAAACAAAGTTGAGTTAAATTATACTGTAATAATGTAAATTGAGCTTGAGGTGTCATTTTTCCATTCAATTGGCATCCCATTCCTCTTCATACTTACTTATTTTAAGGCTATAATATCAAATCATCTCAAAAGAAATATAAATCAATAGTGCGTACCATGGTCAAGAAGATACCAAACTCCATGTCCATGTCTACATTATCTCCGTCAGTGAAGATGAAAGACGATTTTCTCTCCTTTTTACACAGCAGTACGATGGCAATCTGCTGAGCAGCCACTGACAGTACAGGCAACTCGATACGGTTGAACTCGTCAAAGCATCCCCAAGATCCAGACTGGGCCAAACCTTCAAAAGATCATGATCATTGTAACTGATAATCTAAGAATCATAGCTTATTTCATTAGTACATGTATATACATGTATATATACATGTATGTAAACATGATAAATTTTCTATATTCTAATTTAGAAGGATGGAAAAATTTTCTACAAATTTCATTCACAATGCATTACAAATTTTGAATGCTGGGAGCTTTTTGTAGACAGAACACTTGTCGAAATTTATATTGCATGACAAAAATTCTTCTTCATTGTTATGTCACAACATAATCGTGTCTTTAAAAGTAACTGCTTAGTTCAAAATAATGTAAAAAATGTCAACACCAAACATTTTGAGCTCAATGACAACACTGGAAAAAAGTCTATTAGTACCCACCTTTGTAGATACGTCCAAGACCTCTGTAGTCCATCTGATCAGAGCAGTTGAAGACGACTACGTATTTACCGAGACATCTACCCATGTCTTTGGTTGTCTCAGTCTTACCAGTACCGGCTGGCCCAGCGGGGGCACCTCCCAGGGACATACCCAGGGCTTGGGCAAGGGTGATGTAACATCTGTAAAGTAAGTGTATAGTGGTATTGTGAGGGGTTTTTTTTTGCGCCAATATAAAACACTAAGTCAGGAGGTCATCTATTCAAATATCACAAAATTTATAGCTATTCGCTGCATTTACTAACCAGTTTTAATACTAGCTGCATAAAAAATGGGCTAAGTAATCAGAGGATCAAATAGACCATTTTCATGTTACTGCTGAAGACTTGCATTTTAAACACGCCAAAATCTGACGTCATTACATCTAATGTAACTCCTTACTGTTACATCGCAACTGATCTATGATGTCACAGTCAGAAATATTGACTAAAGTTGTGATGTCCAGTCTTAGCATGTCTGAAATGCGAGTCTAGCGTTAATATGAAAATGGTTTACTTACAATGCTTAACCTTAATTCTCTACTAGAAATGGATTCTAAAAATTATTTTCAACCAAAAAATAATATCTGAATGGGCATGAGATTTATTACAATAGGAGACAATGGAATTTCAAAATCTGACCCAAGTTGACTTCATACCTGTCAGTAAGTGGTGTAATGACAAGACGTTCAGTACAGCCCAGGAACTCATTCATGTAGTTGAAATCTACGTCAGTAATGGAGATGACGCAAGTGTCCGTGTCCTCCTTAAAATAGAAACGTGACTGCTTCAGCCACTCAAAGTCATTAGGAGATTTAATATGCATCTTCACAAGGTCGTCGAAAATGTCCTTTTGATGGACGTGAATTGTGATGAGAGTTTCGAATTTCGTTCTCTCGATCTTTGTCAACTCCTGTGTTGTCATGGCGATAAGTTCGTTCAAAAGATCCAAGAATTTCTGATTGGTGTTCTGCATGATTTTCTTGTCGACACGTGCATTATTCAAGGCGTCTTCAGAATCTCTGGTCCACAACATCTGAATTCCGAGCAGACCGATCTGAGCGGGGAACATGTTCTCAAACTCGATCAGTTTGAAGTTGGTGTCACCGATGGCGATGGCGGCAGAACGGATGATGCTGTGAATGGACTTTCTTGAAGTGTTCAACAGATCTCCGAGCCAGATCTCTACGTTACCCTGGAAATAGATGATACAGTATAATTATGATCTGGAAATGTAGTCTCACTATGGCACAAAATAATAGTTTATTTCACAATATGTGGTATACATGGTGTAATTAGCATTACAGGAGACAAGTTGCATATATCACGCTAAATTGATAATTTATCATGAAAGAGAATATGAATTTTATAGGTCAATTGCAATATTGAGTCTTTTCAGAAAATTGAATATTTTGGTCATTTCAGACAGTACATGTATATGACAAAAAAACATAACAATGTGACATTTCCCAGAGTTTCAGCAAGGTTTCCATAGAATTTGACAATAAGTTTATGTCAGAAACCATCCACAAATGGGAAGACACTGAAGTTTTCTAAAATACCAAATAGACAGCTTTCTTCCTTCATTGCAAATCAATGTTGAGATAATAAGGACAACATCAAAAGATTTGATTTTCCAGCCTTTACCTGTGCCATGACAGGCTGTTCAAGTGCCACTTTCTCACCCTCCTGGGAAATGAGATCAGTGATCTTGTCATAAACTTTCTCATCAAAAGCAACATTCTTGGTGTTGTCAAACACACTCAGTAAGTGAGCCTGTAAAGAAATACATCAATCTGTCAATCTTTACAACTACAAATAAATAATAAAGTATGAAGGAAAAAATTTACATGTAAGGTATTATTTCTTTTGAATTAACAAAATGAGAAAATCAAAAATCAAAAGAGCTTGAAACACTTCATATTGCAATCAAATTTGACCTTGAATTTTATTTCTAATTTTGGTACATGTACTTACAGAATGTATATTCAAAATTTTGTAAACAATTTTACACTACTGAAAATCAAATTCTACATTGTATACATGTACAAAATCTTCATGCTATCACTTACCTGGATGGTGTGAGAGTCGCTAGCCTGACCCAGGATTTCCAGCAGGGCGGGATCAGACACGAAGAAGAATCGGGGGAAGATGAGACGTTTCTTCTCCAGGTATCCCGTCAGTGACTTCTGACAGATCTCCAGCTGTTCTAGTAAATGTGGGAGAAGTTGTCCGAGGGTATCATCACCTACACAGCAGTTAACCACATTCGGAATCTCGTGGGCACGCTGCATGATCTTCATCCAAGATTTGTCAATGTTGCTGAAACGCTTGGCTTCCTGAAATAGCAAGAAATTTTGGATTTTCAATTACATGTATAAACGAGAAATTTCTCAACTTTTCCCATCATGTTATTTTTTAATATATTTTGATTTGATTTCATAGATAGATTTTTCTCTTACAACAATTGTATATGTGTTTCAGATTCTATAGTTTATGAAAGGAAAAGTAGATGTAAAAGCTTATACTAGCAAATAATTTTTAAACCGAGACTAATGATGTGAATTCATAATTTCTCTAACTAATTAAGTTCACTACAAAGAATATCCATTCTTCAATCAATATACATGTATCACTGAAAGAAATCAGCATTGTGGAAAACTGCATTATCATATTTCGCCAAATGGACACAAGTTTTCGACAAGAAATACTTGGTAAACTACAAGCACATGAACGACTCTTAAAACATTATCATTTGAAATTCCTTACAGCATACAGATTTTCAAGCCTCCAATAGTAAAATATGACAATATTTACAAACCTGAGGCAGTTGCTTGGCAATATCACCACCTACGAATACAGCCTCTAGGTAGATCCATAAGTTCTGCACCACCAACCAGTTCTCTATAATCTCTGTGGTGCCGGTCAGTTTCTGTACCCATTCCTGGATCTTAGGTTTGAACGGTGCATTGTAACGGTTACTGAGGAGACCACCGAGCACCATCAAGCTGTCCTCCATAAGGGCCACCGTCTCAGAGGTGGTGTCACCTTAAAATCAAGTCATGAAAAATCAACTAAGGTACAAATTTGTATATGATGAACATCTGAATAATATCATGCAAAATATTTAAAATACCATTTGCTGATTTATGTTCTAAATTGCAGTAAGATTACTACGATCTTCATCTCCTGATAAAAATTCTTGCGATTTACTTCCTACACTTGAAAAATCTTCTTTTTTTCAAAAATTTGTTCAGTGACATAGAGGAAATATTCTATGTTGATTTAATCTTTAACAAATCTCATTATTGATAAGATACATGTATTTTTAACCTGCTTGGTGACTTTTAAAACTTTTATCTAATAAAATCTATCCAAAAATCCAAAATGAGAATTTTCTTATTTAAAAAAAATTGCTTGTATAAGCTGAAGGATATCTTCAAGCAAACCCTACCTTTAAGGAGAAGTTCTCCCCTGGTTTTGAAGCTTGAGAACTGGAAATCTTGTGCGCTCCAATCGTTGATGACCTGTTTCAGCTTAGCTTCAATGTCCTTCTCCTTTACGGCTGAGATACACACATCCTGTAAGATGATTGGATGGTGAAATTTCCATGCATATACTATTTGGACATTTTCAAGGAAAGATTGCTGTTGTAATTCACATTCACATACAGATTTTTTTATTTAAACAACACGGAGATGTAACAATACACAGACATGGACATTTTATTAGTACATAACACAGAACATTGAAGAATATACATGTATGTTTGCTGACCCCTGGTCCTAGTGAGGCTCGAACCAGTGACCTGTTGGTCACTGGCCCGACGCCCTCAACAATAGACCACAGCGCCGACTAAACATACAGAGTTTAGGAAAGAATCAATTTATGGATATTCAATACTGACAATGTTGATAAAATTTAGCAACAATTGTTTTTAAAATCCAATCTATTACATGTAGACTATCTTTCAAAAATAATTTTTCAATTGAATTAAGCAAAACTTCTAGACATTTCATATATATTATGGCAATTTCTCAAAATCATGAAAACAGAGAATATAAATGTCGGTGAGAGGTAAAATTTATTATTTCTGACTCAGATGTTATGGAAATCATGCAGATATCAATTCAGATATCTCATTATAGATATCTAAGATATCTCACCTCGATATCCTCTTTGTATTGTAGAAGTGGAGCTTCCATAAGATTCCTCAGGAGGAAGTTGTCGGCATCCACGTCAAACGTATGTCCAGTAATCTGTGCCATTCTCTCCCAATGACGTGGCATCATGGCTTTGTTAGCCATCATCTCCAACAGGGGACAGGTCTCGTTGAAATCGTCAATTGTCTTTTTCAGTTCCTCGTAAGCTTGCCATTCCTTCAAAGCCTTGGGCAGCTTGCGGCATCTGGCAAAAATTTACCAGTGTTATTATGATTTTTCTTTATGATTTCTATGCATAGTAGATAAATATATGGCACAACATGCTTCACCAGTCACGAGACAATTTGAGGTCAATATTACGATATGATATATAGTTTAATCTATGGAATATATACTGGATATTATAGGAAAATATAATATTATCTCCTATTTTCAGCATGCAAACAAAAAGATTTTCATCTAAACTAGAAGATACAAGTTAGATTGATTCTTATAGAATATTGGAACACCTGGGAAATTATTTCTAAGTGTGCCATGAAAGTTTTCAATTTAATAAAAGGAAATAAATGATATAGACATTTAATGTACATTTTTTTCACATACATGTATAGAACAGTCCAATTGTGCTTTCACAACCCTAACTTGCTGTTGGTTGAAAAATGTCACAAATAAAAGAAAAAAAAATCAAGCTTGTGAATATCTACCAAATTTTACTTATTCAACTGAAAGCAGGCACACTTAGGGTGCATTTGATGGATGGGGCGTCAATTTCATAGTGAACTGAAAATAACATCGAACATCCAACGAACAATCATTTTGTCTCATTCCAGGAGGGTTTAAACTAAAAGCTTGCTCTCGGTCAAAACACAATAAACGACATGTACATTTCATGCTAGTGGTCAATAATACCTAAGGTTTCTTTCAATCCTGTATGTTCATCACAGAAAGATTATATTTGGTACTAGAGGTATATCGCGATACATTATATAAATTATATTGTTATTCATAAATGCAAGTTTCCTAATCCATTCACTTTTGATATGTATGATACATATAATTTTTTTTTGTTACATCAATATTACAATCAATTTTTCTCTTTACAAGAAAACGTGATATAAAAGACATTTAAACTTGCTGATGATAAATTCCTTTTCTCTAAAAAAAAAAAAGATAGGCTCATTCATAAAATTCCCAATATACGGTATTTTTGAAAACAAGAGTTGCTTCCCCTTTGGGAGGGTATCTGACGTATACTAATTGTGACGTCATCAAATTCTATGGAAACAATCCCTAAATCTGGGAAATGACGGTATAAAATTGATGTTACCATACCATTTTCATGACGTCATATTGGTTTTACGTCAGATACCGTCTCAAATGGAAATAACTCTGATTTCCGCAAAGACTCAATAAGCACCTGAACAACCTACATGTATATCAGAGAATAAATTCCATAGCAAAACCATCTAAATTTCTATTACTACTGACGTTAAAGAAACTTTATCAAAGAATCATACAGACGACTCATACAATATGTCTACTAACTTGTTTCCGAAGTCCAGTAACTCGTTGTTGATTTTTTCAATATCTATCTCCACCCATGGGATATCCTGGTATCCGGAGACGCTCTCCAGCACCACGTTGTACAGCTGGTAGAGTTTCTGTAACAGATTCAGCTCCTTACGGATCCTCTGTAGGTCGGGGTACTGGGTGACGGGCAAACCGAACAGCTCCTCACCACCGGAGTAAGTCGTGTACTTCCTCCACAGCTCGTCAAATCTGGCCTGGAAGATGTTGAGCCTGTCGGATGCCTCCCTCGGATGGATGCCTTGTTCCATAGGTCCCCTGCAAGAAACGAGACGAGCATTTGAGTTAGAAAGAGTATTGATGAGTATGATTATGTATACATGTATAACTGCGTTTCGAAGTTCTGAAGAATTTCAAGTTGATACCATTAGTAACATTTATAATGCAGAACTGCAAATGCCCAGATAACCCAGAAATTCAGAATCTTACAGATTCAGATCTTCTCTTTGATTATTAATTATACAATTAACATGTCATATTGAAACTTGACACAAAATCTTTTTGAAATATGTTAAAATGGAGATAAACTCTTTTCACTTAAATTCTTAATGACTAACTAAACAAATTGAAAATTGGACCAAATTTTTTTTTTTAAAACCTTGTTAAAATGGAAATAAAATCTTTTTCGAAATAAAGTTCTACGTTGACTCACTTGGTATCATAATCCCCGACAAACTCCGTGTTGTCCTTAATAAACTGTTCAACACCAGACAGCAAGTCAGATTTGAATTCCGGCTGGATCTTCAACAAGTGCTCCTGTACCTGCTGCGACTGTGCCGTCAGCTTTTTCCACCCGTACGACAGTGTGTCAACTCTCTCAGCATTACCGTCATTGAAGAAGATGTTGTACTTGTTAAGCATGGCATAGCTTTCTTCCATCGGGGTTATGGTCATATCAATACGAATTTCGGCCTCTCGGATTTCCGCAAGCGCCGCCATGTGTGAACGTACGTCATCCAGATCTTTGACTGGACGGGATAGTCTCTTAGTCAGATTGTCAATGAATTCCATGATATCATCCATCTCGTGAGCACAGTAGTCATTGAGGGCCTTGGCATAGGCCATTTTCCAGTTTTTAGCCTCGGTGACCAGGGCCAGTTTCAGTGGGTCGGTGGTCAGTAGAGTGGCACCGACTCTGTAACTGGGGGTCATTTCCTCTATCTCTGTCTCCAGTTTCTGTTGTAGAATATACATGTACATGTATAAAGATTGAAACACTGTTTCAATAAATATTTGAAAATCTGTAGACCTACATAATATTTTATATAATGATGCAATTACTATGTAAATCAAAAATATTAAAGAAAGAAAATTATCACTTACTTTACCTAAATGAGTTACTATGAATATACATTTCACTGAAAATTTCAGACATTAATATTTTTGGAAATGCAAGAAAGAAAGTTGTAGGTAAATGACTGAACACTTTTCAGGTATCTCTACTGTTTTCAAAGAAACTGTCAATTTGATGTTCAAAAGTACCCTTGAACATACTGAATAAGCACCTTCGAGGTCTTAAATAATAAAAGTGTCTGAGATAAGTACATGTATGATGTCTGATAGGATAGGATGTCTGATACGATGTCTGATAAGATAGGATGTCTGATAGGATTGGTTGTCTGATAGGGTGTCTGATGAAATAGGATGTCTGGTACGATAGGATATGATTCAATCATATCAGACATCGCTTATCAGACATTGCACATCAGATATCACATACGCATCGCGCATCAGACTCATAACGGATCCTATCGTATCATATCATATCAGTCAAAATGACAAAGACTGCAATGGACGCACTGTACCTGATAGTATCTGATCTGAGCCTCGATCTCTGTGAGAATGGGTTTGCTCTCCATGAACTGTCTGACAGTTTCCTCCGGCTCTTTGTCCCACAGATGGGAGTCCTTGGTGAAGAGGTCAAGAATCTCCTGGACCTCCATCTTGTTCTGTGTGATGATGGAGTTGAGGGCAATGACGATCTTCGTCACGTCTTTGTGCTCAGCGATGATTTTGTGCAGCGGCTTAATCATGGATGTCGGCATGATCTTGGCTCCCTCGTCCGCATTTTCGGCGGCCATTTGCTCCATTTCCTATCAAGAATTGAAGAATTTTACCATTTTCGATTTATGTGATATTGGCATTTACGGATATATACATGTACATGTATGTGACTTTTTACTATGAAAATGAAAAGAGGAAAGTCAAAATTATTATGTTTAGATGAAAGATGATGAGATTGAAATTTCAACTATGAAATAAAAGAAATACACGTAAAAGATGCGTTTGATAATTTTTAACAAAAAAAATCCTGAAATTAAAGTATAAATGAAAATTGAACTTGATTAAGTGCCTTGTCCTGCAAAAAATAATGAGTGAATCATTAATATCAAACAAAAACAAACCAGAGCTTATATATATATTTTTTCACATTAAAGCTCAGTTTGTAAAGAAAGCACTGCGTCCTATGCCCCCGCAAGATATATATATAGATCAAATCTGTGTTAGCCACAAATATATATAAAGCGATGAAATTCTTGGTGTATCGTTATTTTTTTTTTTCAAAAAAAGGATTATACATTAATTTTTAAAAATTGCCATTTTCTTTCCAGGTCATTTGTACAAAATTAATGCACAATATAGCCAAAAATGAAATTGATACTAATACATTACATTTATTACATCTTGATTTTTTTTTTTTTTTGCAAAAATTTTCTTCTGTAAAGGGCTAATCAATAAAGTTTAATTTTGTGATATTTTAGACTCAAAAATAAATATATGTTTTACTTAGTAAAGGAGACTATATATGTTTACATGTGTTTATGAATTCTGGACATAGTATTATGAAGTAATCCGATTAAATGACATAGAAGTTAATTACGCTTGCCCATTCCAAGCAAACCCTCTTTGTGTACACGACTTAATTAGTACTTAACGAAGATAGGAAGTAACTGAGGGTGATCAGGTAAAGAATTGAAGTACAGACACACTTCATTTCTCATTCTGAAGTTACCACTTCATTACCCTAAAAATTCTCAGTATACCTTCTTCTGAAAAACAAAATTGTTGTAATGATACGTTAATTTTGATTTTGAATAATTCTTGTGCTGGAAATTGCAAGTAAAATCTATAATCATGAAGTATGTATTATATAAAATGAGTATAAATATATCACATGCAAATGTACGTAGCAAATTTTGATATTAAAGATGGCATGCAAATGCTCGTATTGGTTCTTTTTAGTGATCCAAATGCATACCTCCATTTCCAGCTATATATAGAATGCGACAGGAGAAAAAGTGTGCTATGAGAATAAATACTTGATAACGGAAGTACATTTACAATGCATGTATTATATGGTGAAACATACACTTTTCTCCATATTAATATGCTGTTATAGTAGATTTCATGGTATAACGTATGTGTGATCAAAATGTGCAATACTCTGACTGTTCACTATCGGTCTACCTAATTTTTTCCTAAAGTGTACATTTTTTAAAACCGACTACTGTCTTATTTCTAACCTAATATCTAAATTTCTACATAAATTTCTACAACAACTATCTCTGTATGCTCGGAAAATACACAGATAACGCTAGTAAAGCATAATCCAGATGAACGATTTTGTTTTCAATTTGATTTTAATTATTTTTTGAAAACATAACTTTGCACTGAGCTATCATTTGTTATTGTTTCATTCTTCTTATAAAGTACATGTAATTTAAGTTTTCTGAACTATTGTTTCTATTTTATCTTAATTACCCTTTTTCTTAATAAAATTGTCCAAAATTTTTCTTTAAAATTTTAATTCAAATTTTTGTCAAGAATTGAAAATCTCAGGTTTATGCTTTTTTTTAAACTAAAAGTACTGTAAATAAATAAACAAATACTTGAAAAGTTGAAAAAAAAAAAGACAAAAAAAAAGTTGCCCACCTAAAACCATCTACTTGATGCATATTTATAGTCATCTATGTACATTATATACCTGAACATTTTCTTGTGCAGCAAGTAATCCTGTGATCAACACGCAGATATTAAAAAACATTGTTAAAACTCGCATTTAAATAAAAATAGGTTGTGCAGGTGAGGAAATGTGAAGAAATAATGGTAAAATTATACAAACAAAATTGAAGGAGTATTTGGGAAATCCAATACACTCAAATAGGAAATTACATTTTCTACAAGCATAAAATTCAGACACTATCATAATAGTTACTTGCAAGATTGTCAAATTTAATGTTCCGAACAGCACGAAATTTCGGCAGTTTTTTCAAGAAATACTTTGAGAACTAAACATCAATTTTCATCTTTTTGTCTGAATTTTAATGAAGAACGCCACACATCAAACATATACTCAAAACAAAGGTAATAATGAAACAGGTAGGTCATGTTACATTTCCCATGATGCCCTAGTTACCTTCTGTTGTTGTTTTTGATGGTGAACCAGATGTTCCCACTGCGGAATGTCTTGTGTAGTTTTCAGGATCATCTGAACCGATTTGTTCAGTGCAGATTGAAGGTCCTCCAGGCTTGGCTTCATTACGACGTTAGGGATGGCCAAAACGATGTCGGCACGGAACAGAGGGGGCTTAACGTCTTCCTTGTCGGCCTCCTTACTGTACTTGTTGAAGGTCTGTAAGCGACGCTTTATAGCATCGAGGGACAGTCTGGTGCCTGAAAGGAAAGAAAATTATAGCGATGCGCAATTTCAGATAAATTTCAACTATGAGTCATGAAGGGCTTTTTGTTCACGTAGGCAATATAATGAAGAGATTAATCATAAGTCTGTGCAAGAGATTTCAAATACATTTACATGTAATTATTTGTGAAAAAAACCTTCGTAAGTATTTCAATGTATGTATGCAGTAATTTCTTTTGTAAGAGCAGTATCTATTAAAGTTTACACCTTCCTCTATGACCCCTATAAACTTAACATAAATTGTCATCAATCATGTTTTTAAATTTAAAGTCTTATCAGTGACCCTAAATTACACTAAATAAGAATCTAAAGACATTATCATTAAATATGATACATTTCCGTATTTTCTAGAATGCATACATTTGACGAAAGCCTCGGTATTCCTCTGTGTGAAGTAGTTCAGGAAGGCATAGTAGGGGTCTGTGTCTGCCTGCCCCTCCCCTTCAGCCAGGTCTGTCAGTTCCTTAGGGGTCAAACTTCCTTTCATGGTGTCCACCAGCTCATACACAGCCTTCTCTACCAGTTGGCTTTGGCTGAAATTAATGATAAAACAATTTTAGATTTCCCTTTCATTTGCTACTTGATGGACTAATTTGAAATTTTGAATTTTCAATGCCCTTAAATCGAAGCTGAGATCTACCAACACATTTCTACAGTGACAATCACTTGAGAAACCACTCTGTTGTGAGGCAACGAAGATTTGCATTGCAAATAACTTATTATCTTGAACAGTAGATTAGATTCAACATATTAATTGCACTCAAATATATATATTGCATCAGATTGGGCACAAGTTGTCAAACTTAGATTTGCCCTCTCTTGGACAGTATAGTTAGTAAATGAAAATGGTAAGATTTTTTCGAATGAAGATATACTGAAACAACTGAGAATGCTAATTCACTATCTTTAGGAGGAAAAATTCATGGCAAAAAATTACACGTCTGCATATATTTTCAACAATGATAAGAAATTACTTTGCAAGTTGCTTGGATGCAGCATCCACAGCTTTGGTTGTCAGGTCAAGGAAGGTTTCCATGGTAACGGCCTCGTCCTCAGGAAGGTCACAGAGTGCAGTGATGGACATGTCAGCCAAGTTGGCCTCGACACGGCAGTCCAGAATGTCTCGGACCACTTTAGACATCTTCTCCAAGTCATTTAGTACTTTGTATGTATTCTCAATATCTGAAAAGTAAAGAAACGGAAGGTGCATTCATTTTTATCATCTATAATTATACATACATGTACATGCAGTAGCCCTTCATACATAAACTTTAAGATATAGAATTCATTCAGAAGGGCACGTACCTCTTTCTGCAATTTTGTTTCAGTTATACTACAACTTATCTTGAATATTTCACTGTCTCTCATAAACACTCCAGCATGATTTTCATATTGAAAATTTGAACTTGCATAGTCCAATGAAATCTCAGGATTATTATGTACATTTATGTATTTTCCACAACGTTTTAGGGATTTTGTTTTGTTTTTGCCCTAATTTTGTTGTTTGAAGGGAGGGGGAGGAAGATTTTAATGATAATAGTGTAGGCTTTGATACATTTTTTTTAAGGACGGGAAGGAGGGATGAAGGTTACTTGAAAGTGTAAATGTAGGCTTAGATATCATAGGAACACCTTTTGTTCTTCTACTTACAGTTGCTGACATTGAGAGAGGTCCAGGTAAGGGCCATAATTCCCGGCTGTAAAGCATCCTCAACTCTGTCACAGAACGGCTTCATGGGAGGCTGGAGGACGGTAGGAATCTCATTCTTAATCCTGTGGTACTCCTCAATCATCTCACGCAGCCTGCAATTGGCAAAGATTTCTCGTCATTCCGAGTGATAAGTTTTTAAAAGGAATTTTACATGTTCCTTGCATACATGCAGGATTTGGTAATAAAGACACAAAAGCTTTTGGCAATATATGGCACAAAAGCAACTAAATCTAAATAAATTAGAGCTAAGAAACCGGTGATGTATGAATATATAGAGCAATGAATCACATAAATGGTTATATAGACTTCATGAAAATGAATTTTGCTGAACTTTATTCTATCAGACATGTGTACAAATTAACTCTTTCTGATAAAACAGCACTCATCTTCGTTCAATCTCAATTTTTATGCTCTTTCACATATGGGAGAAATGTTGGTTTAAGTTTTCAGTACTATAAAATACTTACGCCACATTGTTTGCTTTGATTTCTTCCTCCTTGATAATCAGAGATTTAGCAGTCTCAGGGACTTCTAAGTTCATGGCCTGGAGGCATTTAGACTCTTGTATCAGTTCAAGGACCTGAGGGTCAAAGTTCACGTAGAGTTCATTGGTCTCTGGATGGCGGACCAGGAGAGAGGCGTTCAACCCTCCCTTGGCGGCTTCAACAGCACGGCACCAACCCCTGTGGTACAGCATCTGTAATTAAGAAAGAATCGTTCACATATGTAAACTAAGGAATTGAAATTTTTAATACATTTCTACTTTTTTTTAAATACACTTGTGACCATTTAGGACTTGTTACTAATTTGTCTCTAAAATATGTAGAGGGAATGATATAGCTAGATCAAGGGTTCACAGCCTATCCCCCTTCTGCAATTCTCTTAATTAAAAGTTCTTTTATAAAACACCATAATTTTCAATCAGTATCACCATACTGAATTCCTAATTCATCCCTCCTTGCCTACACCCCCCCCCCTTCCCCATCAATCCCGACTCTTTCTATCCTTCACCTTTGAATAATTACACTGATCCATCTATGCATTAATTGTGACCAAAACTTGCCTCATATTCCAACAATACTCCTGCCATTTTGTTGTAATTTCTGACAATTTTCTTGGCCTCGGAATGTCTCAGGATTTCAGGCTTGCTCTTGAAAACCTTCATTGGATGTTCGATCTTCCTGTACAGTTGTCGTGACCATGCGATACGTCCCGCCACTGGAGGCAGATTTCTTGGGATCAGAGGCTCAGACTTGAATTTCTGATAGAGCTTTCTAATGGACTCCAGGTCCCTACCGTAGTTCATAAGTACTCGCATATACTTCTCGTTCATGTCTAGTTCTGCACCGCCAATACTCTCGAACTTTGTTAGCAGCTCCACAGCCTTCTCAGTCTATAAAAAGTTATGTGAAATTAAATCTCAGTTTTAATCCCAGCAATAGAATGGGCTGAAAATGATCAAGTTGATACATGTATGTCATTACTATGAAATCTGGTTGGTGCAATTAAACTTTTTGTCCACAATTAGAAATTCCAATCCTCATGTCCTTTCAGAATAATTAAATCTATTTCTGTACATGTACTTATTTTAGCGCAACTAAATTTTAGCGGGAAACAATGCAGAATTTGGTAAATTGACATATTAGCGTACTGGTAATCATGAATTAGCGCTTTGACTTATTTCTCCCATTAATCTATTGAGAGATTCATGATTTAGCGTATTCTTGAATTAGTATTATCTAGACTATCTCAATTACCAATAGATCTGACAGAATTTGCCCAAGTCAATTACATGTAATACATGTATATATTAAAAAAAACTTGTGAAATAATGTGTAAAATAAGCTCAACAATCAACTTGAAACACAACAATACTCTACTTGAAATTCAGTCTATGAATAGGTTTCCAGATATTTACGAAACTTATATCTAATAGCATATCATATCTATCATACAACAACTGTGCACTTCACCAGTTTACAACAGTTACAAAATACAATATAGCCTATCTTATTTCAGCATTTATATATAGTTTGTGAATATCTCATTTAAGCATTCATACAGCTGATGAAAATACATTGTATTTTTTGTATTATGTGAAATGAAAGTGATTTCATAATATACAATACTACTATATCGTGTACACATGTACGTATATTGTGATACTGGAATCTTACCCTCACATCCTAAGATTTCATATGAGAAATAAAATGTTATACAGAATAATATGTATGAGCTTTTATTAAATTGTAAAGAAATTATCTACGGTAGGACTTCGAATACAATGTATATATAACTTATACAAATTTAACTTTTCCGTTAAATAGGCCACTTGCCAAAATTCATACTGGCCGACAAATGAAAAAAAATGTCGGAGGTAGCCATTTTCGTGCACTTTTTCATTGTTACGTCTCAATGGAATTGCGTCTTTTAACAGTGACGTCATAATGTAAAACAATGCTAAAAGATGTTGACTCGGAGATTTTGTGCTTTATAACAAGATCGGAAAATGGTCTATAAAGAAGTATTATTTTCAATTATGATTACTCATATGCATCTGCTTGACAATTCTTACCGTGAGAGATCTAGAAAACCAGTTGTCCATGAAGGTCTGAATGTTGGATCTCAGAGAGTCGATTTGGTTGCGGAACTCAACGTAATCCGTGTCGAATTCTGCCTTGCGATGGTCCAGGATGTCATAACTCTTCTTCTTCGTGGCATCGACGATGGTCTTGTACTTGACTGCAATGTTCTCAACACCCTCGATTTTCACGTTTCCGAGACCTGAGAACATTTCCATGGTGTTGATCATGTCTGCGATCCTCTCCAGACGTTTACAGAAGGTGTCAAACTTTCCGAAGATGTAGTTCTCACTAGAAACAAACAAATTTGTGAAATCAGATAATAGCATCTCAAAATTTCACAATTTCACACGAAATAATCTTTAAATAAAACATATGTATGTATGAAGGAATGCTTTGTTAATTATCCTATTACTTATGAGACAAGCAACATTAAGAATACAATATTGGGGTAAACTAAACTAAAGCTAGGCTCAGTTTCTTCAATATTGAAAACATGAATTTTAACAAATGACGTACCTGAATTCAAACTGTCTTTCATTTGGATTCTCTCTGAGCTTTTCCTTGGTTCTCTGGAATTGTTTCTGGTATTCTTCATTCAGCTGAATGCACTCATTCAGTCTCTGGAGTAAAACTGGTCTGTAATTGAAAAGTTAATTTTAATAGGAGTGTTGAAGGGATATTAATTCTTTTCAGAAAATTTCCAATGGACCTGATAAATCATATGAAATTCAAGTACTCTATAGTTTTCATTTTAAAGATCAAGTCATTTTGAATCTCTATGTATAAGCCTGCTCAATGACTTTTTTGCCGTTTTATTCACCATCATACTTCGTGATTGATTATAGATTTTACTTTTCTATAATACAGTAAGTCATTCTCAAACTTTATCTTCTATAATATTGTTTTGCATTTCTGTAGTGTTCAGACATGTGTTAATGGTTACAATCTACCCTAAATGCCTCGAGAATTTTTCGAATTCTCCATACCTAGAGTTATGTGCCTTGGAAGTTCCAAGATTTTGGAAATATAACTTACAGGTGGTGATCATCTGGTTGGTGACCTTGACAAAGAGAGAGGTCATAAACTTTGACCTGATGTACTAAATTGTAAGTGTTATGTACCTTGGATGTTCCCAAATCTTGGAGACGTCATGTTTGATATATGCCTTACAGGTGGTGATCATCTGGTTGGTGACCTTGACAAAGAGGGAGGTCATACGCTCAGACGTGTTGTAGTACTGAGAAATACTGTAGATCATCCTAATGGCGTTCATCAGGCTCGGAATATGCTCAACCATTGTGGCCTATAAATGAAAGCACAAAAGTTATACACTGCAATATCATATCACCTGTTTCTAGCTCACACACTTTTTTTTCCCACATGATATATACATGTATGTTTTTCATGACTAATTCGGAAAAAATAAATACATTTACAAATTAGTTGTCATAATTATATTGTGCACAAAATGAAGACACATGTACGTACCAAATGGAAGGAAAGGGTCGGGTCAGGTCTATAAAATCATTCTTTTTTTGGAAGGAAGAGGGACAAATTGCAACAGGCAAATGAATTTCTCTGTGATAAAATACTGTACTGAAAGATTGTTGTAGAACAATTTCATTCCAATTATTTTTTTTAAAGTTCAAAACAGTAATGTATAGTTAATTGTCATACTTACAGGGGTGCACTTGACAAGTGGTCCGAAGAATTTATCCAGTGTGTACAGGTACTTCACGTTATCCTTGGCCTCGTTGGCAGCGTCTGTGATACGTCCATCCTGAAATCATACAACAAAATTTGTAGATTCAATTGTTGCCAGAACAATATATCAAAGATTTAACGATAACAAAATGGAAAAGTCTTACATAGTTAATGGCTATAGATTGAAATTTACAACTCGTTGAAATGAGTAGATTTTAACGAATTTTTAAATACAGATATCATCAATGATTGTTCATCGGTAGATTTTAATTGTAAACAGCGTACCAGTTCTTTAAACAACAAATCTAAATACATGTAATTAACCAAAGATCATTTATCTTTAGATTTTAAGTGAAATCACTGTACCAGTTCTTTCCATCTCCTGAGTGATTTAGACTTGGCACACTGTAATACACCTACTACAGCCTTACATCTAGGGCTCTTCATCTGCTCCAACAAGCTGTTGAAAGAAGTATGAACATTTTTATTTCTTTTAAATTCTGCAATTTTCTCAAACATTCCTATTGGGAGGGACCTACCAAATGTTACCTACACTCACTGTGTACTACCAATACTTTACATATTGTTTGGGCCTAACTTGTCTCAACATTAAATGTTTCTCTTCAATTCGAATATACAATTTCTCAAAGGAAGATGATAAAGAAAAAATCTATGACATGAAGTATAAATTAAAGCTTTCTACATTTCAAAAATACCGGAAAAAATACAAACTTGTTGAATTTTGCCATCCTGCTCTTCCAGTAGTTAAGTTCAGCAGTTGGTCCGATGTCGTCAGCTTCTCTTCTCATCTGTTCACTCTCGGCAAGAACTTGCTCGATCTGCTTAGACCAGGTGGCAAGGAGCGTCTCAAACTTCTCTAAGTACTCAGTGTTGGATGCTGAAAGAGGTAGCAATCATTCTGTTAATCTACGGTAGGTACACAATAAGCAGAAAATGTCTTTATGTCTTTTTAGTATTGTACATGTTCTCTTAACGTTTTCATCCTCCAAATTCAATTCCATGTATTCACTTCTGAACTTGAGCCAAATCAAAATCTATACGAGTAGATTAATGTGAGAGATAGTTAGATTTACATAATTTGGAACAGAGTAGATTACTAAAGATTTTATTTTGATTTCAAGTTGCTGACTTCGTTGAAAATGCAATTTTATCCAAAAGAAAAAACCAAGGTTCCATCCATATAGATTATGAAAGAAATCAAAAAGGGGCGGGGGGATACTGAAACAAATTTTTAAAGATCATACACATACCAGCTGCTTGGTAGTCAGCAGGAGAGGCAAACGTGTCCACCACATGTCCGATTCCGTTTTCTGCCAGAGTTACCTGCCCTTCCATGTTGTTGACAGCCGAAAGTAGATTCTGTACAAATTTCTCCACCTGTTCCAAGAACTCTTCCACCTGAGCACTTTTGGGAGCTTTGACTTTCACCGCTTCCTCCTCGTCCTCTCCCCCAGCAGACTCTGGTTTGGCCATTGTCATTGTTCCCCACGCCTCCAGGGACTTGAGGGCTGGCAAGATAATCTTGGACAAATAACCTTCAAAGGACTTGAGGACTTTACCGTCAGAGCAGTCCATCATCCCGAAGTTGACCTCTTGACCTATGTTGTTAGGGGTGATGGCCTTGGTGGTGGTTCTCAGGAAGTACAAACATATACCATTCAGACCCTTAAATAAATAATAAAAGATTTACTCATTGATATATTATCTATCAGTAAATATTCAAATAGTGGGGGATGTAATTTGTTTTGTAAGAAAAGTTAGAATATTCGGGTAATAATGATTTTAATGGGTTATCGAGACATTTAAGCTGCTTTTAATACTTCGAAGTATATCATTTTGTATGATTTATGGTTTCAAACTAATGAACCAATGACCATATGCTATCGTTTTCTTGTGTAGTTTGTGAGGGTTACAAGACTAGAAGTACAATCTATATCACTGAACACCAATTATCACCTTCAAAATACATGTATATGACCAAGTTCATAGCTAAGAGGAAGAAGAGATACAAAATTTCTCAAACATTCTAAACCTATCCTCAACACCTATCCACCGCTCCCCCCCCCCCCCCCCCCCCCCACTCCCACCCCATTCATATCAATTGCTGCAGAGCATGCAATGCACTAAAATCGTTTTCTACAGCTTTATTATCTATTCCCTTAGAAAAACTCCATATAGCAAATGATTCTGTTATTGCTACTAAAACTTTTATACTTTATGCACATTTTGCCCTTTTGTTTGACAAACAAAAACACTTCCCATGGGAGTTTGCATAAAACATCAAGAATTACGACCCAAACAAAAAAATCTCTTCGTGATAGAAATTGACAACGATCGCAATCTACAAGTCTGTTACTAATATACAAACGATGTCGATTTCAATCAACGCCGCCGCTAAATGCTTTTAATGGCTCGTTCTCTGGACGGGTAAATGGACTCGATATTGATGAATCGGAATATTTCTTCCCTACTAGACTGCAGAATGCGATCGGTCAATTTTCGACATTGCGGGACAAATGCTAATTGGCAGCCCAATCACTTTCGGGTGAAAAGAAAATGCGTATTTGATCTGGGCACATATAAAGGGAATATTAATACTGTCTTACGCAGCCGTCATCGTAAATTGCCGGTAACAAAAGATTAAATGACGCGTTCGATCGCGATGAAAAACGAGCATGAGCGATTGGGAGTGTTTCGTTGAAACAAGTCGAACACTCTCTTGCGTCACTTGATTGATGGATAATTAATTTAAATGACATTCAACGATGTTTTAATTTTGAGAACCTTAAATTGAGAATTTCATTTACATATAATCATAACGAACGCTTCCATAAATCAATGATCTGAACTTTCTAAAGGTATATGTATATTCGATTTTTTTTCTCAACTGAAATGCCGATTTGAAGGGGAACAAACCAACAAACGGCTTTCTTGAAAATCTTATCATAAACAGGTTCAAAGCGAACGTGCCGAACTATTCAAACAAAAGCCAACAAGTGTATTCGAACACGCCACTTCCACATCCATCAGACAAAATTAATATTAAATAATTGATAAGGCGCAGATACATTACGATTTCGATGTACGTGATTACCAGACTTAATTAAAGGAAGACTTTGATCTTTATAGGGCAGGTGAAGAAAGGCAATTACTGGGTACGAGGAAAGGTCACAGTTGTAAAATGTATTGACTTATCAAACTAATAATTTCGAGACCAACGCGATTTCTGTCCACTTAATCAATAGAAAAAGAAGTTTGTATCTTATTTGTAAAATTTCAAGAAAATAATTATATGAACAGATGTGGCAGAAATTCTGAATTTTTGGAAGACAGAGGTCTACATGATAATGTAAATTAAAATAAAACGATCTTGACCTTTGACACGAAAACCAGAAGTCGTCATCATAAAAAAGTTTCTGCGACTTACATGTACTTAAGCATTGAAACAATGCATACTTGAAATTTTTATTTCACCCCCATCCCCATCCCCTTCCATAAATCAAATAGATGGGTAAAACGTCTTTTTAATGAAATAAAAGATACATGTAAATACTGCAGATGCTTTTCCTCTGAAAATCCTAGCAACAATTCAACAAATGCACATTATGATAAAATCGACTCGCTCATCAACTTTTTAACGAAAGCTGTGAAAAGAAAGAAAATCAAATCCAAATCGACGATATGAATAAATCTACAAAAAAATTAATTCTACCATTTCCTGTAATAATATCGCCATTTTTACAAATATTTCACGTCTTAATCTCGCGCCATCTTGACGAGTGGCGGTAAATGATTTACAAACACTGTCGATATAACCACTGTGAAAAGGTTTTAAAGAATCTTGATGGCATTAATATGGAAAATCGATGGCATTATTGCGTTGACAAATAATAAAGCGTGTTTCCGATTTGTTTTGCCGACAATTATTGCAGGAAGTCGGATATCAATTTCATGAGGATCGAATTGACCGACGTCTGAAGTGGCTTCAACCAAACAGCTTCAGATTCTTGTTTTTTAAAGTTCTACCTTAAAGAGTACGGAATTGCAAATAGAAATTAATTTTTTTCTATATGAATTGATTTGTAAGAAAAGAAATCAAAGGGTAAGGCCAAGCATGAATTTGGATCCGTAAGCGCTACTATAAATCATTAATACTTATATATTTGAAGTCTTTCATACATTGAAATTCTTTACTGACACTTGATAATATGATAGCCTTTTCATATAAATTATAATATGGCATGTATTACATGTATTTTCATTTCTTGCTCATTACTTATACATTCAAGTAAAATCGAAATGATGTCCAGTTTTGGGTAACAAGCTAACTGAACTTCACAAATTACGAAAACCTTTAACATGTTTAAGTAAGAAAATCTAACAATGCAAGAGTGAAACCCTTGCTTTCATTTTCTAGTTGAGAGTCGTTAAAGGCGGACACAGAATTTATTTCATCATCCTCTTCATTCTACATTTTTTATTCGGGCCGTAACAAAAATTAATTTTATGGTGAATTTCTAAATTCCTGAGCTAAATAATGACCTTAGACGTTTTTGTCATGGCTTCATTTGCATGAAACACTTGAAAATTATTTTCCGTCATCATACGATGACGTCATACTATCATTCTTACCTCAGCGTCACCAGGTGTCAAGAAGAGTTTCTTGTGACCGTTTCCTTGTACGTCCTGGTAGAAGAAGATCAGTTTACGTGCGCCATTCTCCTTGAAAAACGGCTCGATCATGTCAAACTGAAATAAAACAATTTTTTTCTCAACATCAAAAAGCATAACAATAAGAAGTCTTTGCCAGAACCAAGACAATTATTTCGATCAATCGTGTGTAATGCATGGTTTGTTTTTTTTTTCAAGAAAAGGCTGAACGTTTGCAATTTCAAAACCAAATTGGCGACGGGACTCTAATCATTCTAAAATTAAGTCTCTGATAATTAAGTTAAGGTGGGGGTGGGCGTTATATGTACATGTATATGGCGATATGGGGTCTAGACTTCATGTTCTTCCATTTCTCTAACGTTTTTCAGCTAAACATTTCTACCTACATAAAGGGAAAATGTATTGACATATAACCCTCTCCGCGTTTCAAAAAAAAAAAAAAGAAAGAAAGCTCACAAAGGTCGATTTTTGTATGATTTGTCACGATTACAGAATAAGTACTGTCAATAATCATTAACTTTAGAAGACATCAAAATGACGGAATCATAGGTATCGGGTCTATCAAGAGGTTTACGGGTTAGTCATGAACAAAGGTAAATATTGTCCTATTGTGCAAACAGATCAATCAGAATTTACACTCTTTCAAAGATAAAACCCTATGTCAATATTTAACCTTGAATTCTAAGTGTATCATACTCCAGAGGTGTTACTATTCAGACCCGTTTTAAATCTTTGAAGTTACTATGTAAACTTGTGAGGTCAAATGCTGAAAGGCTGGACTTCGTGATTGGACTTTAATACACAGTCAGAGAAATACAGATCTTTAAAATTGTCATATACTAGTACATGTAAATCTGGTGAAATGCTCTTGTCCCTCTCGTAATGCAAATTTCATCCAACGGTAGTCCATGTGGCTCGAACGGGGAGTTTGCACAAAATGTTCAAAGCGTATTTTACTGGTCAAACTACTGTTGCAGACTTACAGTGGCAACTCAACCTCACATCTCTCTCTCTCTCTCTCTCTCTCTCTCTCTCTCTCTCTTTCTCTCTCGTTTTAGAACCTAAAACCTACCCTGTCGTCTGAGAAGAGGAAATCTTCAATGGCTGACACTTCCAGGTTTAAGGCATCTGCGAGCTGACGGAAAATGTGCTGATGTCGGGCATCACACTGTAATAAAAATAAAGGAAATCGTAAGACATATTATTTCTCTTTCGAAATATGAGGGAGGGCAGAGGCACCTGGCCGTTGACTCCGAAATTGTTATATCAGCAAAAGGAGTGCAATAATCAAAGACAGTCACTCCAGCAAAAGGAGTGCAATAATCAAAGACAGTCACTCCAGTAAGGTAAAGAGAAAAGGAAGAGGCAAAAATTCTCTGCCATGATCATATTGGATTTTTTTTTGGGGGGGGGGGGTTGGTATTCCGTCAACAGTGATGTAGGGACAGACGGACAATACGCGAGTAATAAAATTGGTATATATACCGTAGGGCAGAGTGAGAATTTCGATATTCTAGAAACTACAGGCCGTACTCCTTAGGTTGTGCTAAAAAACTAAACTAAACATGTATCAAAGAAACTACATTGTATTTTGAGAGTATTTACTTAGTACAGTATCACTTGTTTCTACATTATCTAACATGTTGATTTTCCAAAGTGGGGGGGGGCGAGGGTAGCGGTGCCTGTATCCTGTAATTTCGGAACATCTTCTCCGTTAGCTTTATGTTGTAGTGTCGATATTTGGGAACATTTTTGATAATTTTGGAGAAGCCACTGAAACTTCCATTCGGATGGGTCTTCATAAAGAATCTGATTGACGGAAACAATGTTTTAAATGAGGAATAAAATATTCAAATATATTTGTTTACGAAACTTTTTTTTTTACAGAAGTCATACTTGATCTTCTAGACATTAGGTTTCCATGTCCTTCATCGGGTACAAGGTCTTGGGGCATAAAAACGTAATTCATATAAATAAAATTTGTACTCATAAGGATTAAAATTTGTTGTTGTGAAACAAAAGAATACGTAAGCATTAAAATACATAACTGTACGATACACGACCCCTTCGGCTAGAGGGGGTGAATGTCATATGAGTAATAGATATGCCAAAATCTTGTATACCCTCTGTACAACTTTATCTTACTAGGCAAGGTAAGCTGTATTGAACAGTACAGTTCCAGCTTACAGATCTCTTGAGACTTAAACAATGGGACTGAGTAGATTAAATTCTGCGATTGGAAATTTTAGACCCACCGACCAAGTGTAGTGGTAATCCGTTCAATGGTGTACTCAACCCAAGCACACGTAAAGGAGTCCTTTTATCCGATGCAATCTACTTCATTATTCCGAAGTTTAAAGTCTTTGGTTGACTGTAGCTAGGCTACATTACAATGTTTTGACCTCCCTCGCGTGTCTTTGAATGTTACATGAAGTGTTGGGTGCCTTACCGAGACACAATGGCATACATGAATAATTGTTCATCACTGACAAGTGAACAAAACCATATTGATCAGAATGATTGAGCATGCACTTGCTATGTGCAAAGGAACATTAAAAGATAGTAAACTATAATTTAAAGCTTTTATCGGTTAAGTGTTTTCATACTTTATTTGCTCATAAAAGATCAAGGAAGGAAAGTAAAATAACTGTAGTTCAATAGGCACTTGCTTGCATATACGTTTAATATATAATAGTTTTGAAAAAAATAGTATTCATGCCAAGAATTACACAAATCATTTATCGTGTTTATGTTGCTGTACTTATATTTTTATACCCACAGGTATCTAATAATTCATTTATTTAAAATGAATTATTTTAAAAATCATAATTTAGATTCGTTCACGTTTTAGAGAGAAATTAGATTAGTCTACCGTTTAAGTTTTTGCGATTGGAGTCGCTTTACCGGTATACATGCGCCATTAAAAATTCACCAACATGAAAACAACGATCATTTCTTCTAATGTATTTATCTTTGGCTTGATTTCTTCAAATTATTTAATTGATAGTTTTATTCCTAAATTTCTAAAGGTGGGAAACGAAGGCTTGATCCATATTCTGAGTAATTCTTGAAGTTGGACTTGGTCACATGACCAAATTTACCTCATTTTCGTATAATTTGAAACTTTTGGTAAAAAATTACTATCCAGGACACATTCACAGTGTCATTTTTATTTATTCCTCTTCAAAATCCACTTTAAATTCTTGAATTATCAGATAATTTTCACACCCAAGTGGACTTTAAAATTCCAAAAATCACACTCACTTTAAATGGATAGGCACAATATATAGAGTAAATAACTATTGAAATGGAAATCTCTTGTTGATACAGGTTTGAATGTCAATATTAGCAGTTGGCTTATTCCGATTATTTGTAAACATATTTCAAGATTGTTACCGTATGTATGGTAAATCTGCTATCTATCACTTTGTATAGAAATGAGGAAAGTGATAACTTATAGAGATGTCTACTTCATGTAGATAGAATGGTATAATGCATTTAAATATCAATTACAGTATGTTCAACAGATTTTCTTATTCAGGAACTAAAAATTCAATTTCTCAAACACAAGGACAAAACTGGTTTACATGTGCATTTTGACAGAGACAGGGATTTTGTTAATGCCCCCTGAACCAAAGATTCGGGGGCATACAGTTTTTGGTCTGTCCGTCTGTTTGTCTGTCTGTTTGTCCAAAAAACTTTAACAATGGGCATAACTTTTGAATGGAAGGTGATAGAGCTTTCATATTTCATATGTGTATTCCTTGTGACAAGACCTTTCCATTGATACCAAAATTTTTTACCTTTTTGACCTCGTGACCTTGACCTTTGACCTACTTAACAGAAAACGGGGCATTCGTGTTTCACAAACACAGGCTTTATTTATCTAGATATGGAAATCCACTACTTAGAAATAGGTTTTAGAAAAACACAGAAGCAGACTTTTTCATTCAGAGACTTTTAAAATTTCGAAACACACAATATTAATCAAACGTGAATTGGATAGGAGGAGCATGGCATATTTCATTTAAGTTTGTTATATATGAAGCATCATATATCATCTTTGTAACATAATACAGCTAGCTGGTTCAAACTTTATTCAAGTTGCCTTAAATGAACCACACCTTTATCAAATTGTAAAATTACTGCATTCCATCGAATCAAATCATAGAGTGGTGCATGGTATTACAGACTTGTAACTATGTACCATTGTTAAACATGTTTAAAAGATTGGTTTATGGTTTCAGATTGATTTTTAGTTTCATAGCCTGGTTTTAAGTTTCGTATCCTGGTTTATAGTTTCATAGCCTGGTTTAAAGTTTCTAGGACTGGTTTATAGTTTCATAGCCTGGTTTAAAGTTTCTAAGACTAGTTTATAGTTTAAGAATGTAAAATAGTTTCATAGACTGGTCACTGATTATATATTATTTCATGGACTGGTGCACAATTTATTCTACAGTACAAATGCATATGAAATGAGTATTTCTTCAATTCTTCACAAAAAAAATTTGGTGAAATTGAAATAAATATATTATTTCATGGAATGTAAAATGGTAAATAGTTTCATAGACTGGTCACTGATTATATATTATTTCATGGACTGGTGCACAATTTATTCTACAGTACAAATGCATATGAAATGAGTATTTCTTCAATTCTTCACAAAAAAAATTTGGTGAAATTGAAATAAATATATTATTTCATAGAATGTAAAATGGTAAATAGTTTCATAGACTGGTCACTGATTATATATTATTTCATGGACTGTGCACAATTTATTCTACAGTACAAATGCATATGAAATGAGTATTTCTTCAATTTTAAATTTCACAAAAAAAATTGGTGAAATTGAAATAACTATTTCAGATTCCTTATTTTACATTGGCTTCGCAGTGCATGGTTCACCTACCTGCATTTGCCGTTCCTCTCTATTGGCCTTTGCTCGTTTGGCCATTTCCTTAATATCTTGTCCAGTCATAACATTGGATGTGTTCTTCTTGGCCACAACCTGCAATTTTAATGTAATAATTCTAAATATTCTTCAATTTCACTCTCAGTGTCATTTGATACTGTTTCTTTTTTTTCCCTATTCATTTGTGGTCTTTGAAATTCATTTTTTGTGTATATACATTGTACATGAATATCCTCTAATTTGACATTGATAGACGAATTTCCTTTAATTATTATGATGTTATTCTACTTGAATACTTCAAAGGGAAACTTTATATTTTACATCACATTGTAATCTGGCAGGCTGCAGTTTTAAAATTCTTTGCAACATACAAGTAACCTATTTGTAAGCACTTCAAAATATATGCCCTCACCTTGGGTTGGGCAGGAGCCTTTGCAGGCGTTTTCTTCTTGTCTTTATCATCGCCTGTAGAAACAAATCAAACAGTCAAGTACAGTTATTTATAAAATTCAGGCGGGGGGGGGGGGGGCGATTCAAGATACAAAAAAAACCACGAGTTTTACTATTGAATTGTTATAGTTACTGTAAGATACTCACAAAAACACCTTTACTTCCCAACTCCACAATTGCAAACTAGAGATATTTTTTCTATAGTATGTATAGGAAATATGACAATTTGGACAATTACAAATTGCTAGAGACAATAAATTCATCATTATTTATTGAAATTGAAATGCTCGTATCTCAGATTCGCAACTAGATAGTGAAAAATGAAATTGTTTTCCAGTTATTGTGGACCTAGCCGGTGAATTTTATGTACTCGTTTCCGTGGATTTTTACTTTGCATGAATCGATTTTTTTTTCTCAAATTGCCTGATTCTTACACGGAACTGTACTTTAAAATAATTTGTACTCTGGTAAAAAAAATCCATAAAATTCTTCTTCATACATAAAATGTTACATAATTATGAGAGACTTTTATAATTAATATTCAATTTAAACTCTGTTGAGGAAAAAATCAACAATGCACTCCTGTAAGTCTATGAGAATTTAGAAATCTGGAAAGTATTGAGAGAAAAAGGTGCAGGGTGAACTGACGGATGAATTGATCACCAAAACTTTTCTTCGGGGGAGGAGGGGTCATCCTTGATGACAATAATCCTGTAAACCCCTCGATTCAACGTTTATTTCCCAAAATATAAAATTAATAATTGGGGGGGGGGGGGCTGAAACTCTGAGGGCACATTCTCATACTTTGTATACGTCTGACAAAGTATACGACAAATTCACCTAATAAATGAGATAAACTTAATTCCTAGTCGATCTAAAGATCAATTCAATCCCAGCACTAAATGCACCTGACTTGATTCAAAAGTTAGAAGATAAATAAAATCTACGGGAACCCCCATGTCTACAAAAGGTACATAGAAATCATTTTGGATTCCAGTCCCAGACGACTAGTCAATAAACTGTTTGTATACATTGCATAACTAAGGTCATTTCAGTGTTTGAACTTGTCATTAGCACAAATCACTCAAAGAAAATGTGTATTTGGTATTGATTTAAAGTCATCCTTTATATGGTTTAAAGTCTACAGGGGATATGTGGAACTTAATTTACAAGTCACCGGGGAATTTTTCTTCAGAAATTGAAATACCTGCATGTATGAACTTATTTTTAAACAGTGTTAATTTGTATCGTTTTTTTCCTAAATCAAGACTCCTTAAATCCAATAAATGTGAGCTTTGTCTAAATTTCTTTACATAGTTTTGGGACATTTTATAAGTTTTAAATCTAATTTAGATTTTCATATAAATTCGTTGCAATACCTCAAAATTTACATTAAGTATGAAAGACTCTTCGAATATTATAATCATTATACAAAGAAACAAAAAACAAAATAACTTCAAAATATACTTACTCTTTACGGAGACCAGTGGAGGGGCTACCTCAGTATCGGGCTTTGGGCTGGGTGGCTTATTTGCCTCCTTTTCGCCCGGGCCCCCATCTTGGGCCTGTTCTGTATCCGCCATACTCACAACTCACTCTAACAAATCCTATACTATCTACGTCTACTAAAACGCAAGAGAGTTCAATGCATAGGTAACATAGTAGCTACCTGTTCAATCAACTTCTCATGTGTGAAGGCAGGTTCCGGTGACGCGGAGTAATATAACAATAAAACTTTACTCAAAGTTGGAGTCAGCTCTTTTGAAAGGAATATATCGATCCTAAAGAAGTCAATATATTCTATGCCACAAAATGATCTTATTTTTATGCTTCTATGTCGACCAAAACTTCGTTGAAATTGATCGAAAATCAAAATTTTACAAACTTCTATCGCGGAGTAATTTCCCTAACAACAGGTGCGCGTCATCTCCATAACGACGTGTACACAAAAAGTGGGTCCTCTTTTTAGCGGAGTTTATCGCACCCATGCAGCGGCTTTGTATAATAATGGGATTATTAAATGCGTGTATTACCAAATATACCGCTGATATGCAATTAACGGTGAACGAGTTCTCATCACATATACATACCTGTACATGGACTGAACCAGTCGGAGGGCCGTAATAATAAAATAATTTTGTATCTACATAAGGCATAAAAAGACTACAAATGATACATGTATAATATTTGTACAGACATGTATGATTTCTTGTTTAGTAATTGTGCACGATCGAGATAAAACATTTCGAAGAATCCCAAGCAATTTCAGTGTATTTATCCACATCTGAAGATTCCAGAAGTAAAGTGAGACGGAAACATTTTTTTAAATTGTTATCTCGGAAAAGACCATGACCTTTGCTATTTGACCTTCACTCTTGTCGTGCTTTTACAATTTCCAAGTATATATCAGAAATTTTAAAAAGAAATTCCCTAGAGACACGAAAAGTCTAAGTATCTCCGGTGAATATTGATAGAGAAGAATGAAATGAAACCACCAAAAAGGGGGGGTACCTGACTTCAGATATAGCAACTGAGTAGGGAAATATTTCAAGACATTGCGCCGCCGAGTTCAACAAAGTACGGGTGTTTTGAGAGGGACCTGATATATTCCACAAGGTCACTAGGAGATATTGAACGATCCCCACCTAACACCGACATATATAACCCCCCCCCCCCAATCCCTTAAATGTCCTAATATTCAAAGGTAATATACGACAAGTCGTAATCAAATACACAGGTATGCATTCTTAAATGGATTTCTTGAATATGAGGTAATTTCTTGTATATGCACCACTATCGGACAATTTTCAATTATTACTTGCAAAGAGAAGACAACTTTGTTTGGCTGTACAGAGAGAGATACTAGAGTTATCTACTCTTAAGTTACATGTAGTTTTCAAATTTACACACCATAAAACTTATTTTTTGTGGCGAAAAAAGTTTAATTCAAGAAAATATAAAAATAATATATCAACATAAATGTCGTTGAAAACAGAATTAACAATGAAAAATCAACAGAGAGAATTATATCCTTTGCTTATACGGACCACACCTTGTATATAACGGTGATGATTGTCTTTTATGTGAGAATAATATAATTTATTTTGAATAAAAAAAAATTACAAAATTAATGCTAGACACATAATATGAAAATGCCCATAAAATTGCGAAACTTTTGGAAAAAAATGTATCGAGGTAGTGTTAAACTCATTAAACATTGCTTTTTGTTGCACAACCAATTTTTAAAGCTTGAACATAATAAAACATTAGGTAAATGTTTCATATCAAATTTTGAACACTTGATCACGTTGAAAGATTGTGTAATCAATTCACAACCAAATTCTTAACAATTGAAAAAATGCACCCATTTTCAACACTTGAACACGTTAAAAATGTTTCATTATTAACTTTGAGCATACTAAACAATTGCATTCATGTTACATAATCAAATATGACCCGTTTGTGATTGACATTCAATAAATTATCGTATTGATAAAGTTTGAGGTGAACATTTTCTTTATAACAATAATAATAGCTTTCTTCAATCGGATGAGCAAAAAAATTCATTATTCATTATAACATAACCCTCAAAATATACATGCAAGTCTATGTTGTACACAACAAATTTATTGAATTACCCATCTATTTTCAATAATTCATTATTACATCATCATTATTATCTTATTGATGCATAGATACAACTAGAAAAAGACAATATTATGCATCATATACTAGGAGCTCCAGATTTAACGTAAAAATGATATATAATTGTATAACAGTTTGACATGACTGTTATTATATTTCATATATTTCTGCCATATAAAATATATGAGAAGGCACGAAAAAAAATATTATGCATCATATAGCTAAGATTTAAAGCAAATGTTTTGTATATCAGTTTGACATTACTGTTATTATATAATTTCATATATTTCTGGCATGTAAAATATATGAGAAGGAACGAAAAAAAATTATGCATCATATAAAGATTTAAAGTAAAATGATTTGTATAATTATCAGTTTAACATGACTGTTATTATATTTCATATATTAATTTGTTCCATATAAAAAATATGAGAAGGCACGAAAAAAAAATTATGCATCATATAGCTTAAGATTTAAAGTAAAATGATTTGTATATCGGAATGACATTACTGTTATTATATAATTTCATATATTTCTGGCATGCAAAATATATGAGATGGTACGAAAAATATTATGCATCACATAGCTTTTAAAAGATTTCAGTTGACTGTTATCATATTTCATATATTTCTTCCAAAAAATATGTGAGAAGGCACAAAATCATAATATGCATCATATACTGTATAATACATGTAATTCTAAATTTATTTACAAGGTATTATAATATAAGTTTTAACATTAGCGTAAACATTCACATTGTATTCTGTTTCATTTTCCAGATAATAAATATTCAAATTGCCTTCTTTCCTCGTCTAAAATCGTGAGGAGCGTTATTGCACAGATTTTTTTTCCAATAAAAATAATTTTAACTGAAGCCCAAGGAAAGTGTCAAACAATAGTGAGATTCCAAAAATCTAACATTGAAACTTTAATCAAGGTAGATTTTGACGACAAGTAAAGACTTTATAAGATTGGCATCTCTACAGCCTCCCCCCCCCCCTCCTCTCGAATCCCGAATGGGAGCATGACATTCCAGATAAGCATGAATTGATCACTCAAACATTCTTTTCTTATGTTTGCATGCAGTACATTCTCAATTCATATTCTCATACTCTCCAAGCTAAAATCTGATTGAAAAAAATTCATTGTTTTGATTCTTGTCTTTTTTATCCAATGCTTAGAAAAAAATCTGCTTTAAAAACTAAGAAACCCCTTCGGTGTTGCCGGTAGGGAACTAATAATATCACACCCAAGTCGATGTTACATCTAATCTAATATAAACGATCAAAGTGAAAAATAATAGTAAAAATAATTAAAAATATTTGTCAACAATAATATATTGTATAAATTTCCTCGCATATATACCATATTGCTTTTAACGATCAGAACGAAATATGTTCAGAAGAATTTTCTTCATAGCTAACGATGATCAAAATCCTGTTATACGTTTAGACATGTATATCCAATTCAGATTAAGAAATACCAAACTTCATCGTCCGTCTTAATAAATGAAAAAAAAATATATCAGCACCTTGTGTATCAAAAGCTTTATGATATAAACATGATAAAACAGAAGACGTCATGTGGATTTAAAATTGGTAAAGAAAAAAAAAAAATTGTTTCTGAGAAAAATTGGCATCAAAAGGAGTTAATTAATCAACAATGAATATTCATGATTTATAAATATAATTCATAGAAATCTTACTGATTTTCAAGTAATAATTGAACTTGCTGTCGAGAAAAAATCTTGGAATGTTATCGATAACAAAAAATTGCCCTTTTTAACGGCACCGGAAATTCTTGACGCGAATGACGTCATGGTCAAACAATCAAACATACATGGACAAGTATCAATATTATTAACTTAATTCGAGATCATTAAATGAGAAAACAAAAATTACATTAAATTCAATTCATAGCCCAAAAGCTTGCCTAAGTATGAGTATACACTACAGCACACGCATGCGCATACCCAGGCGATCTTTCGACCTACGAGCTGAATAGGAAAATTTCTTCCACATTTGGGAAGATTCTTAAGAATTCAAAAAGTATGAAAAAAATAGCACCTTGATGATAATAATTTTTGTCTAATACTGTTTCAGAAACCTTGAGATTCATGTAATTTTGTTTCAAAGAACCATTTTGGAATATAAATTCAATTCACTCATAATTGTAGAAGGAATTGTACACTTCGTCCTCCCTCAGTATGCTGGTGGCGATATTGGCAGGTAGACAGACCGTCACCAACGATTTCGTGTTGTTATTGGCCCTACATGGTGCTTTGATGAGGCTGGTGTTCACGTGCGGGCCAAACTGTTCATCTATTGCACCTGGCTGATCCCCTTTGGATTTCAGCTGCTCGATGAGACAACTAATTTGCTCACGTCGGTGTTGGAAATTTTCAGATTCCTCGTCAAATTTTTCACGGTGGTGCTCGACAATCCTATCCATCTCCTTGTGATAGATGGCCTTTAAGTTGTCCTGTTGATTCATATGCTCTATTCTCAGCTGCATAAGGCATGTCTGCTTCATGTACTGGCTCATCATCCTGTCTGAATGCAAATTCCTCACTTCCATCTCTTGCTGCAGATGCAGATTTCGAACTCTGCGTCCGTGATGGTTCCTCAACTTATCCAATTCCTGGTCTCTCTTTCTGACCATGGCATCTGCCTTATTTCTGGCAGCATGAGAGATTTCGCTGAGCTGCGTCTTCAAGTTATTAATATCGTTCATGTAGTTACTGCTCCTAGAGCGTTTCGTACTTGGTGACCTACAGCCATCATTCCTAGACCTCTGCTCTATGGTGCATATTTGGAACCCTTCAAGCTTCCCGCGTCTTGCACCGTTGTTTCTCTTGCGGTAGCGAGTTGCACACGTCAGATTGGTGTCGGGATTCTGAATTCCTTTAACGCCCCATTTCCTCATCACCTCATTCATGAGAGGGCTTTCATTCTTCAGGAAATCTCTTTCTGCTTTATAATCGAAATGTGTCTGTTCCCTTCTCATCCCAGCCCCTCTGTTGTTATTTCTTCCATCAAGGTCATCATCATTTCTCTTATTATGGTCAAGTTGGAGTGGTGCAACTGTAACAGTTGGAGGATGGTGAGTTGATGAGATGGTATGAGAAGGTTGAGAATTGGCCAATATGGGTTGAGATAAGGTCAAGATAGGCTGCAAAGGTTGAGATACAACCAAAATAGTAGGCTGAGAAGGCTGAGATTTTGTACCATTCAAATCAGGTTTCTTTTCTACGATATTCTGCTCCTTTAACTGTTCCACAGCAACTGGACGCTTTGATGTACTCTGTTCAGTTTCTGTTGGAAGATTTATTGCTTTATTCTCAATAGCTTTACCCTTTGTTGATAGGTTAAAGACTTTCTTTTCTTTGTCTACTTCACCTACTGCTCTTGCCTTTGAAATTTTAGTTTTATCTTCATCGTTATCACTAGAAGTAAATCCTTCACTCTCTAAAAAGTTGGAAACATCACAAATTTCTCTGTTTATATCGAATTCAAACTCATCTTTTCCTTTTAAGATAGAATCTAGGGACATATCTATGGGGACAGTAGTTGTTTTATTTGCAGCTAAAACACTCAAGATATCCTCTGAAGAACCCTTTACTGCAGTTGCCATTCCATCCACAGAAGAAGCCGTTACAACAGTTTCAGACCTATTTTTAGTAGCAGCAGATAGAATTCCTGAAACAGTTTTTCCCTTCATGGCAGAAACCTTGATTTCACTAGATGTGTCTGTATCAAGATCAGAAGAAGGTAAAATACTATCAATAATAATAAAGTCATCGTCTTCATTGTCTTCGTCATCTGATCCTTGTTCTATACCTGCTTCACTGTCATATGTTTCTGATACTTCAAGGTCCTTCTCCGCCTTCACTTTTTCTTCCCTCTGTAGAGCATCTTCTTTTCCCTCCTCTGTCTTTGTTGCGGTTATCACAGTTTTGTCTAACACCACAGTTTCTTCATCTTCTGATAACAGAGTTTTCTCATCGATTTCTTCATCTGAGCAGTCGTAATCATCCAAGCCAAGAATATCTTCAGAGATATCAAGGTCATCCTCATCTTCTACAGCGTAATTGAAAGTATGCCTGGTAGAGGTTTGTAATCCAGAAAACCTTCCTGGTCCTTTGTCTTCAGCAACAACCACAGTGTCTGCCTCAGCTTGCTTTGCACTTTCATCAGTCTGAGAAATAATACTATCTAGGTTGATTCTGCTGACATTTTCAGCATTCAAATTGAGAGCTAGTTCTTTGTCTCCAGGCTTGGGATGAGCAGGCAATTCTTTGTTAAATTCAAACTTTCCCCCACACAAGATGGTTACCTCCGACAGGAGATCTTCAAATGACAACTCCTTGATATCTGCATCAGTCTCCTCTATGACCGGCAAAGTCTGTGTTTCAACTTTACGCTTCCTGCCCTCCTTTGACAGAAGTCCTCCTCTTCCTAACGCACTAATTGGAGTACTTTGTGCTCTTGCATTAAATGGATTGTTACATGTATGTGATCGTGTATTAACAGGAGTGCTTTGAGCTTGGATATATCTGCTGGGATATTTCTTCAAAAGAGGAGTTTTATATGATGCACTGTATGTCATTGCAGGTGAAAACAGAGAAAACTGTCCGCAATCAAATTCGAAATCTTCTTTCCCCATGTTATCACTAGTTTTCTTAATAGGAGACAAACTGAATGACTTGCCTCCGAAAGAAAAGTCCTCTGCTAGAATGCTGTTAGCTAGCTTCTCTTCCTCCGTCTCATCTTTCCTCTTTCCTGGTTCACCAGTAGCGTCTATCACAGTACAAGAATTTAATTCCAACATATTGTCAGGACTTTTGGCCGGTTTGTCCGAGCACATACTGAGGATTGTCGCATGTAGTTCATCCAGCTCATCTGAGGTATCAGCATCTGCTTCATCTTCTTCAGCATCTTTCTCCTCGTGGTTCTTCAGTGCCGTTTCTCCGTCATTTGCATTGCTTGATGCGTAAGCCTTCTCCTCAGTGTTCTTAAGTGTCGTTTCTCCGTCGTTTGCATTGCTTGATGCGTCAGCCTTCTCCTTATGGTTCTTCAGTGTCGTTTCTCTGTCGTTTGCATTGCTTGATGTATTAGACTTCTCCTCATGGTTCTTCAGTGTCGTTTCTCCATCGTTTGCATTGCTTGATGTGTTAGCCTGAGCCATTCCCTTTCCTTCTTGCTCGTAATCCATCTGAACATGAGATAAATGAGAACCAAAACTTGAGAAGGAATCAATGACATTCAGTAATTTCTAACATTATTATAAAATACGAAACACAGACATTACAGATGTTTGAAAATACATGTACGTGTATATGTACATGCAGGTAAATCCTTGTTCAAGGAATACTGTAGGAATCTAGGAAACCATGTGAAATATGAAATCCCTGTCACTTATCAAACTCATTATTTTTTTTTTTATTTTTCACAAAAGCAATATTTAGAGCTTGTGATTTGTCTCCATCTAGTTGTTCTTCAGTCTCTTCATCCATCCACAACACTTTGTTCGGGCCAAAACTTCTAAGGGTTCCTACCTAGTACAATTAATCCTTTATATGGGATGACGTTGAAAAATAGACTTTCAAGTATTATAGTAAAGTGGACATTTTTTGCTAAGCACTGGATCCATCCCTGCACATTTTGGTAGGGGACCTTGAAAACACCATGTATCCCAAGTTTCGTCAAAATCCTTCAAGTGGTTAAGCAAAGAATTCAAAAATGTTAAAAGTTTAAGACGGACGAACGATGCTGGACGGCAAGGGATGGATCGCTATGACAATAGTTTACTTAATTATAGTTTACTTGTGCTTTGCTAAAAACTATTTTCCAGTTCTGCAGGCAAGCAGAAATCAGAATTTACTATATTGTAGACCACAGAGCTTATTACATTTGTATAACTCTCTATCAAAATGATCTATTATACTTTACGAAAATTAATAGTTTTCACAAGATTACATAAGACGATGTTTACATAAATCTATACATAAGACTTATATAGAAGAAAATGACCACATCCATTTTCCAAGACCCTGGGGGTCAGGGGCACAAAAAAAATATCAGGTGCACAACAAGAGCACACTGATCATAATACAAAAAGGATTAGCTCTCTATATTTTTTACACTTTCAGCAAATTGGTGGCCACAAGATTATATAGAGTTACATAGAAGAAAATGACAACATTCATTTTAAAAGAGTAAAGACCTTGGGAGAAATCAGATGCACAACTAGAGCACAGACTGATCATAATGCAAAAAGAATTAGGTCTCTATCATAGCAGGGTTTTTTTTTATTTTGGGGAAGGTGCCTGTGCCTGTCCAATTTGGGAAAATTTGCGACATTTTGCTGAAATTGGGGAAAATTTATACAAATTCTCACCACAGTATAACCCTAAAGTATCATTTATTAACACTGCTAATCCATTGATTTGCTAATTAACTGAACAAGGGATGAATGAAAAACTTCAAGATGCAATTAGAAATAGGACATTTTGTGCTAACTTTCAGGTTTTGAGTCTTACTTTCTGAGCTGAACTTTTCATAATTCCTCTTTGGGAATTTAAGAGTTATTTTTTGGGAAAAATAAGAGGAAATTTGGCATTGGGAAGGGGCCGAAGTTCGGCCCCAAAACAAGGAAAAAAAAAAACCTGCTATCAATTGCTGTATGTGCACTTATTTTAGTAAGATTCCTATTTTAGCGGAGATAGCGCTGTAAAGACTGCGCTAATTCAAGACTATGCTAAATTATTGAATGTTGAAAAAAAGTCAGTTGTGGTAATGGATGATTACACTAGTATGTCAATTTTTCCTATTTTACCCTGTTTGCGCTAAAATTTGGTTGCCCTAAAATAAGTATACATACAGTATACTTTTCGTGTTCACAAGATAAAATTAGTGTTCGGGATCAGATGGAAAAATCAAAATTGATTAATCGGATAAGCCTTTTGATTCATTATCGATTATAATCAGACTCTTGTATTATACTGCAAAACTGTAAAATATTTTAAGATTTGTCCATAAAGCACATAACATTGACCACAAAGGAGTATATATGGTTTATATAGTAAAGTGGCCCCCTAAAATCCACTTCTCCAAAACTAAAATTTGTTGTCAGTTTTAGAGAGTTAAATATCTACATTTTGAGAAATCTAGTTATAAAAACTACTCATGGCTTACTAGGACATTGCATATTTTGCCTAAATATCATGAAAACCGGTGGTTTTGTCATTTTTTCACAAAAAATAGCATAATTCTTGATTATTTTCATTGATATAACATCAAGCTGGATTGTGAACAACTTTTTCCTTTGGCATGCACTTGGAGACGTGCAAAGGAAACAACATATCAAAAGATAAAAGTTGTTCAGAAGCCCGCTCGATACTAACTCATAGGAAGTTTGTTGAAATTTAGCCCCAAAATGATGTTTTTCCAGAAAATCAGCAAAATATTCCATTTTTGAAGCCCAAATTTTAAGAAATTGAGAAAGGAAATTAAAGGATATGTATATATATCATTTCATAATTTAAGTAGCCTACATTGTAGAATAAATATTGGTACAGTTTCATTACTTCATGAAAGTTTAAGATTTTGCCTTGAATGGGGCCACTTTACTATGTAAACCATATATAATCCTTTTATTGAAACTCAGTAAAACTGTTCATTCCAGTATGCATCCTGATCCTTATCAATGAAACCAGCCGACTGAAACAACTTACATTGTATTAACTGTTTCCCTGGCAAAACTATGGTTTTTCTGATGCAAATACATAGAAATATCATTCTTAAAATTTTGAATTTCACGATTTTAATCGATTTTTTAAAAATTGCAATACGAAAACATGTTTTTACAAATATAAATCATGATATTTTGTGTTACTCTATCCATACATATACTCATTTTTATGCAGAAATGATTATTTAAGAAGTTTTCCTAAAATGTTGATTAACATGGTCAAAAAATATATATAGCTAAAAGCTATACTACTGTCCGCGCGGCTCACTTCAGAGACTGGATAAACGCTATTTTGAATACTTTGTCGTACAAGACAATTTAATGTAATGGATACCATGCAAACTAAAATTTACAGACAAACATACTTGCCATTGTCCCGCTCAGGACAAAAATTGTCCCGCATTTTCGACCAAAAAATCAGTCCCAGCCGGGACACGGAAAGTCCCGATTTTTGGACGTTCCAAAAAAAAAAATTGGCGTAATATTGATTTTTCTTAAACTTTCTTTCATTGTTTATTTAAACGTTACCAATTATCTACACTATACACCCATGTACAGTAATCAGCCGGTTATCGATCTATGTTTTGATAGTAATAGGTTCATAAAAGGTCGGCTGTCCCACAAATGTCGCTAAATACATGCTTGTTGGTATTTTTTTTTCTTTTTTTTTTTTTTGCTCACAAAACAACTCGATCAATTAAATAAATAAAGCAATGGCAATAGTTATACAATGTTCGAGTGATACCATTTATATGAGAAGAAACAACATGATGTAAAACATGTAAACAAGATAAAAAACTAAAAGAAAAAAGAAGAAAATACGGCAACCACAGAACGCTCTAAAGTTATTATAATATGCTCTTTATTGTTATCACGTCAAAAAACCTTCAATATTAATCAAAGTACGTTTGCTTCAGTGATTTTTTTCAGTAATTTGGGAATGGGGTCCGGGCCCGTGCAATTGGGAAAATTAACGGCATTTGGGAATATTTTGGAAGTACTCAATATTAAAGTAAAATGACAGTTTATACCATCAAAAGTTCAGAATTAAATGTTTAATCATATAATTTTCTTTTAAATATGATTTAATTTCTTATTCTTACAACAATATGGCAAATAATATGTAAATTTGCTACTTTTGAACCAGTTAATTTCACTATTTTCGCTGATAATTCCATCTGAATGAAATTGGGAAATTTTAGAGTCACAATTGGGAAAAAAAGATACTATTTTTCATTGGGAATGGGGCCGAATAACGGCCCAAAAAAGGGGCAAAAAAAATCCCTGTGCTTAGTGTCATTTTCAATACCCGAGTCGTTAAGTTATCGGTTGTGTATTTCCGTCAACATTGCCTATGGTGCAGGCGTTTAATACTTATGTTCAGAAAGTTGTGAATATAAAACGTAAACAACGGAGGAAAAGACTTTTTAAACCTTCACAGAGAAAGATTAAAAAGAGTAGACGAGTTCGCTGAAGCGCCACTTTTAGAAATGCATCCGAACATGAGCCGTCTACGTATACGGCGCGCGTAAATAAGATTTATTTTTTTCTCCGACTTTCTTTCGTTTGCAGAGGGCAATGATCTAGCGCAATTTTGGATTGCAATATCTGAAGTTCAACCTCCTAAAAGTGTCCCTCGATCTTTATGTCCCTCATTGGCATTATATTTGTACCGCTTTTTGATGATTTGTCCCTCTTTGCAATGACAAAACTCCGAAAAATTATGGCAAGTATGGACAAAACAAGTTTTAGATGGGCAATTCCTTGTGCTAATTTTTCCCATAATGTTGTGATGCTGTCCATAGACTCTATGTTAAACTCAGCAATGTCTTGCTGGAATTTAACATTAAATAAGCCGGCACATCTTAGTCTGACTTATGCAGACCTGCGACGGTACATTAAACACAGACGTCATAGGTCTGCGCCTGACCAGTCGTACTATTCCCAAACCTGCTAAAAACAAACTGCCAATAAAATCTGGCAATCTATTGATCCCGTTGAAAAAGAGCCAGAAGTGGCATCTTCAACATATAAGATGCAGCTTGTAAAAATAAAACAGAACTTTAGAAATATACATGGTATGGCGAAATTTCATTATTTGCAGATATTGTTGACAAGTGCCCATGCCGGAGCCTCAGGCATTGCCTTAGTCCAACAAGTCTGATGTGGGGCAAATTGTTCCTATTTGGTCGTTTGTTGGAAACAACAAACAACCAAATACATGTACATGTAGGAACAATTTCAGTGGCAGATCCAGCGCCCCCATTGCCGGGGGGTCAAGGGGCGAAATTTGCTTATTTTTACTGAAAATGGGTCAAAATGTACCTGTTTTTGGAAAATTTTGGGTCAGTGCCGGGGGGGGGGGGGGGGCGGACGCCCCCTCCGCACCCCCCTAAATCCGCCACTTCACTCATCAGACTTGTCGGACGCGGACTAGCATTGCCTTTGCAAAAATGTCACTCCTATTTTGCAGCTATATGCTGCATTTACTATTGCGCATGATTAGTTTTCTGTTTGTTATTAGGAAAAACATATTTGATTAATTACCAGTTTAACATAAAGTGTTTGCAGTCTTGAGTCTTGTTTTTCTTCGAAAATTCAGCGCCAAGCACTGTCTCACTTTTTATTGCCGATCCCGCAAATTCCGACAAGGACTCCGACCGCTCACCAATTTTATTTAATTTAAAAAATTTTCTATGGGTGAATCACTGGATGTATTTAGAACGATGAATGTTTGAAAAAAGTCCCTCCGCACATCTTTTAAACAAGAAAAAGAAAGCAAGTGAGAGATAACAAATTCTAACACCACCAGCCACAGGCACATGTAGAAAGAGATATCATTCTCTTATGACCTGTAAAGGGGTATCATACAGGGTATATTGACGCTCTTTCTACATTTGCCTGTGCCACCAGCTATATTTTACTTTCCACATGCATTTGCAAGTCTGTCTGTCTGTCCGCCCGTCTGTCAGTCGCAAAAACGTTAACCTTGGACATAACCTTTCAGAATGGAAAATGATACTGGTCGACTATCAGTGGCCGCCCAGTACAAGTTTTTTTTAAAGAGCGACTTCGGCCAAATCTCGTTTTACACATGTATATGTTTCCCTGTTTATATGTTGATGTTGTATGTTGATGTTGATGTACTCTTAGCTATTTCTGAATTTATAAAACTATGTGAATAATTAAGTCTTTCGAATTTTCACTGCCAAAAAAATTAAATGCATGTATTGCTAACTTTATCAGTACTATAGTCTGTCAAAATTATTGAATGAATCTGTGTCACATGTGGACCACTTGTCCTCCAGCACCGCCTCATGGTGACTTCCGCATTCCTGCCATTTCATCCCATGTGAACACTCCATTACTGATCTTGTGATTATGCAGTGGTCACATGTGGACAATTTGTCCTGTAGCATCGTCTCGTGGTGACCCCTGCATTCCCACTACGTTTTACAATGTGTTCACTCCGTTAATTACTGACTCAGTAACTAACATTATCTTGCTTTTATCATGTATTTCTATATATCTTGATATTGTGACACCACATTCACATTTACCAAAGAGTGAAAATCTGAGATGCTTGCAACTGCTTGTAATATAATTACTTGTTTCCTTATTATCTTGTCATGTTCATGTCATGTCATATATATATTTATTTTTTATTTTTTCTCATCATGGACTGATCTGGTAGTTGTGCGGTGGTCACATGTGGACCACTTGTCCTTTAGCACCGCCTCGTGGTGACTTCCGCATTCCTGCCATTTCATCCCATGTGTACACTCCATTACTGATCTGGTGGTTATGCAGTGGTCACATGTGGACAATTGACCTATCGCCAACTCCTCCCCCTGCTGCCGCAATACCAATGATATTATCTCATATCGTTACAGGCATGCTAATAATAGCCTCTGTCCTGCACGTGCTGGGAGCTCAGACAAGCTAACGCGTTATCCTCATAACTTTAGTATAGAAATGTAAGATAACATGAGCATTTAGCACATAGATTTTCATCATTTTCTTGATTTATTAAAATGGTTGAAAGACGTGCACATAGTACAAGTAGTAGCGATGATGACAGATTTCGGGGTAATATTTTTCTCAGATCAAATACATAAAAAGTGCTTAAAATAGACAAAAATCGGTCATCAACGGATAACACGAAATACATAATTTGCGTATACAGTTGATCAAATATATTATATGCGCATCTCATAAAAAAACCGATTTTGAGAAGTTCAAACATATATGAATATCCGAATTAAAACCCATAACAAGCTGTATAAAAGTCGATCTTGCCGGCGAAAGAGTAAAGAATAGGCAAAAGAGGGGGGGGGGGGGTCGTTTTTGAATGAATGTTACCAATTGATTTGCCTTAGACGAAATCATATTGATATTATCTTGACATTAATTCATTTCATAATATTATTCTTAAGTACGTATATTGTAAAATCAAAAAGAATCATTTAAATAGCATAAAGCCCATATAGGAGAATCCAGCTAGATGGATAGAGGGTTGCCCCCCACTCCTTTGGCTGTACCCTTAAAAGATCAATTATAGCATAAGCACAAAATGATGTGAAGGCAAAGGGAATAAAAAAAGAAATGATGGCCTAGAAGTAAAGAAAAAAGCTACGGTTTTAAATTATGCTCAAAATATTTGAACATGTCATTCCCTACAAATTTAGAGAAAAAAAAATGAATATAAAAAAAAAAATCCGGTTCGCATCGCTCCCGTTTTTCTTCTTCTTCTTTTTTTTAAATGAAAAAATAAAATTTTGATTTTATGTTATCAGTGATCCTATACACTTATGCATCAATTTCCTAAATTTTCAGGCTTATTACACTCGCAATTTAAATCTTAGTTAATATCAAATATTATAAATGACACCCCCCCCCCCCAAATCAATAAAATCAATTATCGTAATAATATATATTCACCGACACGTGTTATAAAAAAAAAAAATGCTCACACCCCCGGGCTGTACCCGCCGACGGTGTTTCATACATGTATTCAACCCCTACCCGAACCGACTTTTCATTTCGCATCCTGAAACAATGTGTTGGACATCCTCGAAATAACTTTCACAAAAATATTATACTCTTGTAATGTTGATTTTAGAGATAAAGTACATTACACATAATATATTTCATGGAAAAATGATTACGAAAATCAGTTGAAATGGCATATTTTGTTGCCGATTTTCCTACAGAACATGTACTGTTTACATCCGCCTTAGCTGGTTTTTGTCTGAGCTAGCGGGATACAGCGTATTTGGTAATATGGGCGGAGCTTATCTGGGAATTGGCGATAGGCGAATTGGTCCTGAAGCATCGTCTCGTGGTGACCCCTGCATTCCCACTACTTTTTACAATGTGTTCACTCCATTAATTACTGTCTCAGTATCTAGCATTATCTTGCGTTTATCATATATTTCTATAGACACCAGTGACATTCACATGTACCAAAGAGTGAAAATCTGAATGCTTGCAACTGCTTGTAATATTATTTATTTAATACTCATTTCCTTAATTTTTACTATAGTATCTTGTAATGTTTATATCATGCCCTTACGGGCCCTTCTTTAGGTAATAAAGCATATCTTATCTTATCTTATCTTATCTTATCTTATAAAAAAAATAATCTTCGGTCGCTAGAGTGGTTGAAATAACAATAAGAAGATATTGGCATTCATTTAAAAAAGGCACTAAATTTAATATCTGGTATCTTTTTAAGATTCACCGTTCATTGCTGTGAAAGCATTATCTGTAGAACAAATTGGAAATATTTCAATTATTCAGCCTTTTGACAAACCTTCCCATGGGCGGATCCAGGAATTTTGTTCAGGGGGGGGGGGGGGGGGGGGGGTTCCTAAAGTCCGAATTTTTTTGAAGAGCAAAAAAAAAGTTTTTGTTAGTTCTGTTTCTAATTATTAATAAAACAGGTAACTGGAGAGCAATGGCGAGCAAAAAACTTAAAATATTGAATTTTCACATCATAGTACTTGATCAGTTGATTATTGATTGTCAGTTCTAATATGCAAATACAACAAATGGCGAGAGATAGCGAGCCAGCGAAATTTTTTTCCGAGAATTGGAATCAAATCCACTATTCGTGTCTTTTTCAGTTTCTTTTCGTTTTCTTAGTGCCCTTGTTTATTGACCTACTGTAGGTGTAATGTATATGTGTTGTATATAGGAAATCATTTGAAAATAACGTACATGTATGTGATAAATCCTGGCGAGCGGAAGCGAGCCAGAGAAAAAATTTGAAATGCTGACGTCAAAATATTATCAAAATGAAAGATTTCTAATACAAATTCATGATATATTTTTCAAATAACAAACAACAAAGGGGAATAGGGACTTAATCTTATGAAATATGTATATTAATCAAAAAAATTAGCTATGCTACGACCCCCCCCCCCCCCCCCCCCCCCCCCCGACCCCTTCTCTGGATCCGCGCTTGCCTTCCTACTGATACCAAATTGTTTACCAGTTTGGGTTTGACATACGAACGTTACAAAAAAAAAAAAAAATCCTGACCATAACTTTTGAATGGTAAGTGATTTCATATCATATTTCAAATGGGCACATGTATTCCTTGTGATAATTAAGACCTTTTATTAGATACCAAAATTGTTGAGCTTGTGACCTTGACCATGGAGTTTGACCTACAAAGTGCCTTTTAAAAACTTTACCCTTGACCATAACTTTTGAATGGTAAGTGATAGGGCTTCCATATGTCACATTTAGGGCCAGGTTTTTTTTTTTGGGGGGGGGTGCCTGTACCTGTCCCATTTGGTAATATATTTGCGACATTTTGCTGAAATTGGGGAAATTTTTATACAAATTCTCACAAAAGTATATAACAACCCTATTAAAAGTATCATTTATCAACACTAATCCACTGATTTGCTTGAACTGAGCCATGGATTTAGAAACTTTAAAATGCACTTATATAGAAATAGGACATTTTGTGCTGACTTAAGGATTTGAGTCTTATTTTCTCAGGTGATTTTTTCACAATACCTCTTTTGGAATTTACATATAAGAGTGATATTTTGGGAAAAATAGAGGAAATTTGGCATTGGGAAGGGGCCGAAATTCGGCCCCAAAACAAAAGAAAAATCCCTGAACATAGCCCAGAACCATCCAAAAACCCCGGTTATGATACTGTATACTTTTTTTTTTACCTGGTTTCCAAGGCCAAGGTAGCAGGTTTTGTTAGCAGCCAGGAGATACTTGAAACAAATATACACTTTAAAAAAAACTATTAGTCTACAAAGTTGGGAATCATTTCAGGTCAGAGCCATTCAAAACCTCAAAATTTAATACATTCACGTTTAGTAATCATGTCTCTTATGCTAAAGTAGCGGATGTTGGCGGATGCGGCTAGCCAACAGGGGATGCTTACTCCTCCCGGGCACCTGGTCCCACCTCTAGCTTGCTAGGGGTCCGCCGATGCTCAATTTTGTGCTCTAATATTGTGAGCTTCTTTAACTCATTTGTGTCACACTTATGCCCTTTGCCATGTGGAGCTCGTAAAAAAAGTCCCCGCGAGGGTTTTGACAGTGTTTTGAATTTTTTCCCCTGACCTAGTCGCCATAGCATTTTCTATATAGATATAACCGCAGACAGTGTAATTCATGCATTTTATATTGTTTTTATTTTCGTGCATGGATATCGACGGCGGGTGCGGCTAGCCAACAGAGGATGCTTACTCCTCCCGGGTACCTGGTCCCACCTCTAGCTTGCTAGGGGTCCGTCGATGCTCAATTTGGTGCTCTATTGTGAGTGCTGTTGATATTATCGTCAGGATCTTCTTTAACTCATTTGTTAGTAAGCAGGCCAGGAGATGATTATTCCCTCCAGGTCCCCGATATAATCTCCACCGCTGATTCACGGTTGCTCCTTTGCAGAATATTAAATTTGGCTATTTTGTTTGGTTTTGCATTAAATTGATTACATTAATTGCATTATTTCAATTACAAGCAAATTAATACATAGTGACTTTTAAAAGTAATGGTAATTTTATATAATTCATTTCGTTTGAACTAGGGTGACAGTGTTTTAAATGCCTTTCCCGGATATGGTCGCCATACACTTTCTAAATAGACATAACCTCAGACAGTGCATGTTTTGTAGGTATTGTTTTCATTTTCGTGCTTGAACATCGACGGCGGGTGCGGCTAGCGAAACAGGGGGTGCTTACTCCTCCCGGGCACCTGGTCCCACCTCTAGCTTGCTAGGGGTCCGTCGATGCTCAATTTTGTGCTCTATTGTGAGTGCTGATGAGATTATCGTCAGAATCTTCACTATTTCAATTGTGTCACACTTATGCCCTTTGGCTTTGTCGTGTGGAGCTCGTTAAAAAGTTCCCCGCGAGGGATTTGACAGCAAGTGTTTTAAGAGTCATTCTCTGTAAGCATCAAAGTGGGTCGGAAATCGCATGTCTCAGATTTGGATGATTTTCACTATGTAAGTCAAGTTTAACCCCCTGACAATGAAAATGACATTGGTTTGTGTATATGGCCATCCGTTGCCATGGTAACCATACCACCCCATTTTGGCCAGAAAATGGGCTTTTGCAAGCTCAAAATAAGCAACTTTCATGTTTGTTTTTCACAATGATAGTCCATAGGTGGATTATATTTTGAGTTATGATTTAAAACTACTTACATTGATCTTTGATATGGGACATCAACTTTTGGTCGAAATGTGGGAGAAAAGTATTATTTTTTATTGCAAACTGTCCATATTTTGACATTTTCCAAAAATACAAAAATACACCATTTTTGGCGATTCATAGAAAAATAACGCAGCATAAGTTAAATAGTGGAATAGGCCCTAATGAATCATTGATCCATTATGAGAAAAATATAAAAAATCCAGAGATGTTATTTTTGTTTAAAGAAAATAAATTCAATTTAAAAATGGTTACCATGGCAACATCTGCATTTTACATGATATATGTTTTATATTAATTATCTCAATTCATAGACAAGATAAACAACCAATTATGGTATATTAAGCAAGTTCATAATCTTTCTGACATTTTAATATCATATATGTTGGCATTTCATCATCAGTTGCCATGGTAACCACGCCCAAAAAGGTACAATCTTCACTTTTTATTCAAAATTTCCGTTGTTTTTTGGTGTTTTTGTACATTTGAATTAGATTAAAGAGACAATTTCTACGTTTTGCTATGAATTCAATTACATTTTCCAAAATTCATTGAAATTCGAGAGACATGTTAGAAAAAAATGCAAGAAAGTCTCCATAGCAACGCACACTATTCTATCAGATACAAAGCTAAAGCAAAGTCATGATATATGTTTTACATAAGTATCTCAAATCATGAAAAAAATAAGCAACCATTTTCGGTATATTAAGCAAGTTAGCAGTTACTGTTACACTTTTATATCAATTATGTCAATATTTCATCATCGGTTGCCATTGTAACTATCCACATAAAGGTACAATTTTCACTTTTTATACTAATTTCCAGTCATTATTTGATGTTTAAATGAATTAAATTAAAGAAACAATTCCTATGTTTTCCTATAAATGAGATTCCATTTTTCCAGAATTATTGAATGTTTTAGAAATATATAGAAAACATGCAAGGAAATCTCCATAGCAACACACACAATCATACATGATACACAACCAAAACAAAGCAGTAATATATGTATTACATTAAGTATCTCAAATCATTGAAGAGATAAACAACCAATTATGGTATATTCAGCAATTTTACAGTATCTGTGATAGTCTTATTCAATAATGTTGGTATTATGTAATTGGTTGCCATGGTAACCATGCAAAAAAGGTACAATTTAAGCTTTTTCTGCCAATTTTCAATTGTTTTGGACTGTAGTGGTACATTTAAATAGAATTGAAGAGACAGTTCCTATGTATTCCTATACCTTATTGTCCATTCACTAACATCATTGGATTTCTTGAGAATTATGTATAAAAAATGCAAGAAATCTCCTTAGCAACGCATAAAATTATAGTTGATATAAATCCAAAAGAAATACATGATATATGTTTTACATCCAAATTCTCAAATTATGAAAAAGATTAAAAATCAACTTTGGTTTATTGAGCAAATTAGCAGTTTCGTGACATTTTAATATCAATGATGTTGATATTCAATCATCGGTTGCCATGGCAACCACACCAAAAAAGGTACAATTTTCCCTTTTATGCAAATTTTTCATTCCTTTTTTCTTATTGTTTTTGTATATTTTAATTAAATTACAGAGACCATTCCTGTGTTTTCCAATAAATGATATTCCATTTTCCATTGTGCAAATTCCTAGTTGTTAAAGATAAGATGAGCTTTATTTTGAGTCGGCATGTCAAGGTAACAAGTGCAACATAAGCTCTTATTAGCTTTTAGACTGACATATTTTTTTCAGTGTTTTGGTGAAAAACTTTTATTTTCGGTCTTTTTCTCTAAAATTTGAAGCAAAAAAATATTTTTGAAACTTGATAGATAAAATATGAAGCCTTCAAAAGAAATTCAGGGGGGAAATCATGAAATGATATGGGAAATAGCTGTATTTTCAATAGAAAAATCACAAAAAAACTTCAAAAATTAATTTGTTAAAGACGTACAGAATTGTATCTTTGTATAAACTTCATTTTTATGCCCCCGGAATCAAAGATTCGGGGGCATATAGTTTTTGGCCTGTCCGTCTGTTTGTCTGTTTGTCTGTTTATCTGTTTGTCTGTTTATCTGTTTGTCTGTTTGTCTGTCTGTTTGTCCGAAAAACTTTAACATTGGACATAACTTTTGAATGGGAAGTGATACAGCTTTCATATTTCACATGTGTATTCCTTGTGACAAGACCTTTCCATTGATACCAAAATTTTTGACCTCGTGACCTTGACCTTGACCTTACATACTTTTCAAAAACTTTAACATTGGGCATAACTTTTGAATGGGAAGTGATAGGGCTTTCATATTTCATATGTGTATTCCTTGTGACAAGACTTTTCCATTGATACCAAAATTTTTGACCTCGTGACCTTGACTTTGACATTTGACCTACTTTTCAAAAACTTAAACATTAGGCATAACTTTTGAATGGGAAGTGATAGGGCTTTCATATTTCACATGTGTATTCCTTGTGACAAGACCTTTCCATTGATACCAAAATTTTTGACCTCGTGACCTTGACCTTGACCTTTGACATACTTTTCAAAAACTTTAACATTGGGCATAACTTTTGAATGGGAAGTGAAAGGGCTTTCATATTTCATATGTGTATTCCTTGTGACAAGACCTTTCCATTGATACCAAAATGTTTGACCTCGTGACCATGACTTTGACCTTTGACCTACTTTTCAAAAACTTAAACATTGGGCATAACTTTTGAATGGGAAGTGATAGGGCTTTCATATTTCACATGTGTATTCCTTGTGACAAGACCTTTCAATTGATACCAAAATTTTTGACCTCGTGACCTTGACCTTGACCTTTTACCTACTTTTCAAAAACTTAAACATTGGGCATAACTTTTGAATGGGAAGTGATAGGGCTTTCACATTTCACATGTGTATTCCTTGTGACAAGACCTTTCCATTGATACCAAAATTTTTGACCTCGTGACCTTGACCTTGACCTTTGACCTACATTTCAAAAACTTTAACATTGGGCATAACTTTTGAATGGGAAGTGATAGGGCTTTCATATTTCACATGTGTATTCCTTGTGACAAGACCTTTCCATTGATACCAAAATTTTTGACCTCGTGACCTTGACCTTGACCTTTGACCTACTTTTCAAAAACTTTAACATTGGGCATAACTTTTGAATGGGAAGTGATAGGACTTTCATATTTCCCATGTGTATTCCTTGTGACAAGACCTTCCCATTGATACCAAAATTTTTGACCTCGTGACCTTGACCTTGACCTTTGACCTACTTTTCAAAAACTTTAACATTGGGCATAACTTTTGAATGGGAAGTGATAGGGCTTTCATATTTCACATGTGTATTCCTTGTGACAAGACCTTTCCATTGATACCAAAATTTTTGACCTCGTGACCTTGACCTTTGACCTACTTTTCAAAAACTTTAACATTTGGCATAACTTTTGAATGGTAAGTGATAGGGCTTTCATATTTCATATTTGTATTCCTTGTGACAAGACTTTTCCATTGATACCAAAATTTTTGACCTCGTGACCTTGACCTTTGACCTTTTAACTCAGTGACCTCACATACATGTACTTGACAGAAAATAGTGTTCATACTAACAAAGATGCCACCGGGGGCATTCGTGTTTCACAAACACAGGCTTTATTAATGATGATTCTCAATCAATTAAATCAATTTGGGAAGTCAAGCTGTCTATATTTTTGAAATGGTTTCCATAGCAACCGTGCTTTATAAGATCTGATTTGCTGATTTTCTGCAATTTCCAACTATTTAAGGCCCTGTTTGATAATGTGGGAGCCCTATAGGAATCACGTATTCCGTCTGTCCGACGCGATAACTCAAGTAAATAGTGTACATCTTTCAGATAAAGGATCATGAGAGAAACATGCCTATAAATTTTTAAACTTCATGGTCTAATGTCCAGGTCAATCTTTGGCAAAATTCAATAAAATATCATTAATTTGGTTCTGACCCGGAAAGTTCTGACCCGAAAAGTTTCAAGGTACAGCTTTCACATTTCATACACAAATTAAAGATCATTTGTGAAATATGCGTATAAATTTTGACCTTTCAAGGTCAGAGGTCAAGGTCAAACTTGGCAATTTCAATAAATAAATATAATATACATACATGTATAAAGAATCCTTAGTTGAGCATGCCTATTAATTTTAAACCTTCAAGGTCAAGTCAAGGTCAAACTTAGGTAAATCTTTATTAAATATCAATGCAATAACTGAAGACGTACGTATTTAAGGAAGCTTTTTTATGCTTCATATCCTGGTTTAGAACTATGATAGAAACACACCCAGAAATTCCAAACTATAACAGAATGAAGTCAAAGAAGCTAGGCCAATCTTTAGCAGATCTAGTAAGATCATTATTTTGATATGAACCGATGACTCCAGCTTCCAAGGTATACATGTAGCTTTTCAACTTAGACTTTTGAAATTCGACATACTGATGAAGAATAATGAGAAGAGCATGCCTGTAGGTATTCAACTCTCATTATTTTCATAAAATGTACTTATTTTATGCAACAGAGTATTCATTGGTGAGATATTAAAAATCCCGAAATTTCAAAAGCTTTATACGAAATTCTGGCTTTGTATTAGTAAAAATTGTGTGCTTTGCCATAGAGACTTGTTGCATTTCTTCTACATATTTCTCCAGAAGTTCAATTACTTTTAAGGAAAATTAATTATAGGAAAACATAGGAATTGTCTCCTTAATTTAGATCAAATATACAAAAACAATAAAAAAAAAAAAGAAAATTTGCTCAGTAAGTGAAAATTGCACCTTTTTTGCATGGTTGCCGTGGCAACCGATGACAAAATATCAAGATTTTATTGATATTAAAATGTCACCAAAACTGTGAACTTGCTTTCTACATCAGAATTGACTGTTTATCTCTTTCATAATTTAGGCAACTGAATGTAGAGCATAAAGCATGGCATTGTTTTAGTTGTGTATCATTTCTAATTGATTGCATTGCTATGGAGATTTATTACATTGACTGAACATTTCTCAAAAAAAATTCAGAAGTATAAATATCAAGTATAGGAAAATATCGGAACTGTCTTTTTAATTCAAATGTACATAAGCATCGAAAAAGTAAAGAATGTATCTTTTTTGCATGCTTAATATACCACAATTGGTTGTTTATCTTACCCATGACTTGAGATACTTAATGTAAAACATATATCATGGCCTTAATACAGCTGTGTATCTGTAATAATTGCATGCGTTGCTATGGAGACATTCTTGCGTTTTTCTATATATTTTTCCAGAATTGCAATGATTTTGGGAAAATGGACTATTATTTACAGGAAAACATAGATATTATCACTCAGATTTACTTCAGCTTTTCAAAAACTCTAAAAAAATGACGGAAAATTTGAATAAAAAGTGAGAATGGTACCTTTTAGAGCATTGTTACCATAGCAACCAATGATAAAATATCAATATATTTTATATCTAAATGTCACAAAAAGTGTGAACTGGCTTAATATTCCAAAATTGGTTGTTTATCTCTCCCATGACCTGAGATACTTAATGTTAAACATATATCATGGCCTCGTTACAGCTCTGTATCTGTAACGATTTTGTGCATTGCTAAGGAGGCATTCTTGCGTTTTTTCTACATATTTCTCCAGAATTTCGATGATTTTCGGAAATGGAATATTATTCAAAGGAAAACATAGGAATTACCACTTTAATTTACTCAAACTGTACAAAAATTCTGAAAAAAAACCGAAAATTTGAATAAAAAGTGAAAATGATACATTTTAGGGCATGGTTACCATAGCAATAAATGATAAAACACATACATACTTGATATTTAGATGTCACAAAAAGTGTGACCTTGCTTAATATACCACAATTGGTTGTTTATCTCTCCCATGATTCGAGATACTTATCGTAAAAATCATATAACATGGCTTTGTTTAAGCTCTGTATCTGCAACGATTGTGTGCGTTGCTATGGAGAAGTTCTTGTGTTTTTTCTATATATTTCTCCAGAATTTCAATAATTTTGGGAAAATGAAATATCATTCAAAGGAAAACATAGAAATTATCTATTTAATTTAATTCAAATGTACAAAAACTCCTAAAAACGACGGAAAATTTGAATAAAAAGTAAGAATTGTACCTTTTCGGCCATGGTTACCATAGCAATCAATGATAAGATACCAATATAGTGGATATTAAAATGTTACAAAAAGTGTGAACTTGCTTAATATACCATATTTGATCGTTTATCTTGTCCATAAATTAAGGTACTTGATGAAAAACATATATCATGTAAAATGCAGATGTTGCCATGGTAACCATTTTTAAATTGAATTTATTTTCTTTAAACAAAAATCACATCTCTGGATTTTTTATATTTTTCTCAAAATAGATCAATGATTCATTACGGCCTGTTCCACTATTTAACTTATGCTGCGTTATTTTTCTATGAATCGCCAAAAATGGTGTATTTTTGTATTTTTGGAAAATGTCAAAATATGGACAGTTTGCAATAAAAAATAATACTTTTCCCCCATATTTCAACCAAAAAGTAATGCCTCATATCAAACATATATGTAAGTAGTTTTTCATCATATGTCAAAATATAACCCACCTATAGACTATCATTGTGAAAATCGGACATGAAAGTTGCTAATTTCGAGCTTGCAAAAGCCCATTTTCTGGCCAAAATGGGGTGGTATGGTTACCATGGCAACGGATGGCCATATACAAAAACCAATGTCATTTTCATTGTCAGGGGGTCAAACTTAGCTTACATAGTGAAAATCATCAAAATCTGAGATATGCGATTTCCGAGTTTTCTGAGAATTCTTTGATGCTTACAGAGAATGACTCTTAAATGCTTTTCCCTGACATGGTCGCCATAGCACTTTCTATAAGAGCTTTACCAATAACAGACGATTGTTGGCCGACGTAGTACGTCCGAACAAAACGCGACGAAACTCACAAAACATAGGGGTCGTGTATAAAAGCATGATATGTCTTTTGAAATTTAAATAAAACTATTAGAACTGCAGTCAGTAATAAGAGAAAACATGAATAAATACATCTATAGTTATAAGTATTCGTCTATATAGGGTTTTGTTGAAGTTTTTGAAAGATAAATCATGTTTTCTTATACACGACCCCTTATCTATGGTGAGTTTCGTCGCGTTTCGTTCGGACGTACTTCGTCGGCCAACAACCGTCTTTTATTGGTATAACTCTAGAAAGACATTGAAGCGTCTTTATCATTAAATTTTATTGATTTAATGCAAATGACACACGACAACCTCCTGCATGCTTAATTAAAATAATATGTACATGTAACGTACTGACCATGCAGTTGTGCGAACGTTATTCGTTTGCTCACGATTGATATCGGATTCTGTTTCTGTAGGAATAACACCGTCTCGTAAAATTGAGTTATTTCCTTCTTTTCTGTATGGACTATATTATACTTACGAATATTCGAATACCAATTTTCCATTCGAATATTCTCTGAAAACTATTCATTTGCGAATATTCGAATATTCGTTTCAGCTTTACTTTCTAGAGCGCTCAACCATGCATCAACATCGAATTTTTTTTTTCGCTTCAAAAAAAATCCTTTCAGTTTTGTTGTTGTTGAGAAGTTAGGAACTGGGGGCTTCGTCTCTGTCTGCTTTTTCAGATTGTGTTCTTAAAAAATCTATAGTACTACGAGGGTTGTTCGAAAAGTTCGTAGACGAACGGAATATTTCAGAAATGCGTGACAGTAATTGTACAATTTTCTTACCATAAATTCTTTTGGTATATTGTAATTAATTCATAAAATATCAAGGTAATTGAAAAATTATGTCATTTAGATAAATGCTTTTAAGGGGTATGGACAAAAGTTTATCGGCCATATTGGATTTGATGTGAAGCATACTTGAAAATCTGTCGTTCTGCAGAATTAAGACTCCAATCTTAACCATTTTAATACTGAATTTTCTTTACCTCAACATCGTCATTTTCCCATAATTTTAAACAAAAACTGCATCAATATTTTTACATGACAACCATTTGAACTTAGTGCACCGAACTGCGCAGCTACAGGTTTGCAGGATTCATGATTAATACTATAACCTACCTTAAACGTTACTATCATCATATGTCTACAAACATTTGTCCTCCAATTTTGATCATACTTTCTCAAAATACCGGGTATCTTCATTTTACACGCAAGGGGCTAGTAGCCATATCAACATAGAAATGAATCCAGGGGCGGATCCCCGGAATGTTGCACATTTGTAATTTGTCACCTATAATTCACATGACTATCCCACTTCTCTAATATATATCATGTAAATAATTAATAACTGAATCGCAAATAGTCGAAATTCTAGTGAATTACCCCAGGAACTTTAAAATCGTTTATTTTTTCTACCTATGTTGGGGCGGATCGGCACGTGAAAATGGCTACCTGTAAAAACTCGTGTTCGAAAAGACACCGTGTTGTATTAACAAACGATTTATATGATAATGAGACCTTGTACTCAAAATCGAAGGACAAATGGTTGTAGATATAGTATCAATGTAATGTTTAAGGTAAGTTATAGTATTATTAATAAATTCTTCTGAGGTGCAGCTGTGTAGTTCGGTGCATGAATTTAAAAAGTTTCTAATGTTAAAATCTTAATGTGATTTTCCGTAGAAAATATGGGAAAATGTAGCTATTGGGGTTGAGAATACTTGGGATTAAAATAGTTGAAGTTGGAGCCATGACTCGTTGTAAGGAAAGATTTTCAATAACACACTACATAAAATCCAATATGGCGAATAACGGTTTGTCCATACCCCTTAATTATGTGTCGTGACGTTTAGCGGCGCAATACGAAAATCGAGATACCCAAAAATATGTACACTAAATTCGGCCGACGCCGAGAAAGTCAATGTATATTCTACTTATTTTATGGTATTTAAAAGTTATCATGCAGAACGTTGCGCTTATTATCTCCACAGAATAAAGCGAAGGAAGATATGATTGGCGGTTCATGTCATGGCTTTATTTAAAATAAATAATCAATAATAGTTCATGAACTCAATGCACAATTTAAGGCAAATAAATTCAATAAAGCAACTGCTTAGTAAGTTCATATTTCTTAGTTCTTGAATATAAGTTCAGTTCAATTGTTCATGAACTTCAATGCTCAATAGTTCATAGTTCAAAGTTCAATAGTTCATATAAATGTCCAATATTTCAATATCAATGAATCCATATTTTGACAATAAAAATAATCAATGGTCTACGACGACATTCAATTGTATATGTCGTAGATAATCAATACAAATTAATAATAAACCCTAATTATTGGCTCAGAGTCTGGAAGACAACAGAAACTGAAGCGAGGTTTAAAAGCAAAATTCTGCCGAACGCTAAGACAGTTGTAGAACTGCACTGTTTTGAACCAATGAACGTCAGGAAAGGGGAAGCCATGACGCAATTAATGCAAGGTGGTATGAGCGGGTGAGTTGGATTCCGGATCTGGAGCGGGGCTTCCGGCAAAATTGGTTAAGATTCGGAATTATAATGTCGTGAAACACTTGAACAGTTGATTGTAGACGCTAAACGCTGCCTTGATAAATGTATAGAAACTGTTAACAAATCAGTGATGAAGATCGTGATATACCAAACCCAGAGGAAAAACAGAGATGAAAAACCCAGTTTTTGTGTTGGGGAAAAATCCTCTGAAAACTGGGCATGTTATATCACTGCCGCACTCGGAACTAAATGATGTCACAGTCACCGCAAACGAAATGTTCGGAGCTTCACACGATCCCAAGGTAGGAAAATTGGAGGAGGAAGGTCCGATGTAAGAGGTTCACGGATGTAGGCAAGGCTCCATGGTATATCTTCAAGTCCCATCAATGGCGAATTAACGTCGAGGGTAATCCCGAGCCTTAGAATATTGCTGAAATAAAAATAAAACAAGCGCAGAAGGAGGAGATGAATGTAAACCCTGCAATAGAATATTAATTGTATAAATATGATGCATGTTTAAAAGTTAGGTAATAAGCACATCTATAGATTGAAATACGTTGTAATGAATCATAAAATTAAAGAAAGGGTGTGGAGGAGAGGGTTTTTTGGTGAAATGTTTATAATGATTTTGCTCCTCACTGATACTGAAAACACGCTAGAGTTAGACCGGAAGTGTCACAGCCAGACTCTGCGCAATCCACTCAACACGGTCAAGGGTGATGGAGTTATCTTCCTTAGAACTTAGTTAATGTTAATCATTGGCATCATTTAAAGGCATATTAATTAACAGCGTGGACCAGACATGCATGTTTATATGTGAAGGAAGGTTATATTATGCTTATTCGTTGAGATAAAATTCATTTATCCTTTAGAGGATAAATGATATTATCTCCACAGAATAAAGCGAAGGAAGATATGATTGGCGGTTCATGTCATGGCTTTATTTAAAATAAATAATCAATAATAGTTCATGAACTCAATGCACAATTTAAGGCAAATAAATTCAATAAAGCAACTGCTTAGTAAGTTCATATTTCTTAGTTCTTGAATATAAGTTCAGTTCAATTGTTCATGAACTTCAATGCTCAATAGTTCATAGTTCAAAGTTCAATAGTTCATATAAATGTCCAATATTTCAATATCAATGAATCCATATTTTGACAATAAAAATAATCAATGGTCTACGACGACATTCAATTGTATATGTCGTAGATAATCAATACAAATTAATAATAAACCCTAATTATTGGCTCAGAGTCTGGAAGACAACAGAAACTGAAGCGAGGTTTAAAAGCAAAATTCTGCCATAATGACTTTCGAGGATTATTGGTGATAACCCTCGAAAGGCATCCGCCACAAAGCGGCCGATTTTGCAGAAACTGAGCGCCATGACAGAACTGCCATATTGAGTACTATTTTCGAAGGTAGCATAGGCAAAACAGAAAATTATTGTTCGAAAATGCCACTAAATAAATGGTATACATCGACAATATCGCTATATTGTGTATGATGCAGATATTTACATAGATGAAAGAAACATTCCGAAAACGACAATCTGTTCATATTATATAAGGGGATAAACGCTGACCTTGACCCATCTCATGGGAAAATTTTAACCTGATGAGTAAGGCAAATAAAGATTACAAGGCACCAAGTGTTGGAAGAAATACTACAATGACGAAATAATGTAGATAAGTCTCATTTTCCCATGCATATGGTGATTCACGTGTATTACACGTCACACGATACATTTCACCAGTTGAATTCGATATTGTGAGGTTGACATTTCATACTGCTCATTAAAGCCACTTTTGGCCAGAGAGAAAAAATACTCTTTCATAACGGGTTATCAAAATTATGTAAATTGTAGATTTTGTAATGTAGGTAAAACCCATTCATAAGCTTTAATTATGAATAAGAGGCCAGGGCTATTCGCATAGTATATATATCGTATATTGGATAGCAGTATATATAATTAGGACTGAGTAAAGGGTAATATTGTTAAGAACTATAACTCTACAGGGCTCGGAGAAGAAGAGGCACTGACATGTTTAGACAATTTTGAGCAAAATTTTACTAATATTTAGATTGTCAAGGAAGCGATTGAACAGAAAAGCGAATAAAACTTTGTGGTTCCCATGGAAATTCTGAAAAAAAAGAAGAAATGCTATGCATTCTCGACTTTGAGACTGTAAAACGGATTGAAAGTTTCCCATGTTTCGTTTCGCGGATTTTATAGTTTGTGTGTCGGGTTTTTTTTTTTTTTTTGTTTTTTTTTTTTTGTTTTTTTTTTTTGTTTTTTTTTGTTTTTGTTTTTTGTTTTTTTATTATTATTATTATACATCGATCGACAGAAAAATTATTACAGTCGTTACTTACATGTAAGTAATAAATTTGTTGGAAATCAATACGTTAGACTGCTTGAAGCGTCGTGCTAAATGATTAAGCCTCATCTTCTTACGAATGTATTAGGTTAACTTAAAAACAAACATGAATTGACGAGGGGAATAGAATAAGAACAACTTCGGAATTTGGTTTATTTATTTTTATTGATTAATTTATAGCTTAATCTTTCAAATTATAGGTATATAGGTATATGTTACATGGAGATATAAGACAAATATTGGAATTTTTCGAGAAAAATATGATAATTATAGGACTTTTTAAGCATAAAATCCAAAATAAATTAAGGAATTTTGACAGAATATTTGCCTCCTGGAATCCCTTTCACGTCATACTTAAATCAATTAAATGAGACATTGAAATTAATACGATATGAAGTGTATATGTATAATATAAGTAGTAGGTGAGGTGGCGAGCGAAGCTAGCCATATTTTTTTTTTAAGGCACTTTTGAAAAAGACACTTTTGACAAATTGTTGCAAAATACAGTTTGTACATGTGAAATTTTACATGAAGCAATAACGAATTTGAGATGGAAATTTTCAGATGAAGAGCCCAAAATATAAGATTTATGAAATATTCTTTTTTATATATATAGGAATTTAGTAGAATCCTATATTTGTTATAGGAAATAATATGTACAATGTATTATTATCATTTTTGGTTTTCTATAAAATATAATTTTAATTAATCATTTATTTCAATCATTTATTTGTTTTTGTTTTGTGTGTTACAACATGTACAAGGGGGGGGGGGGGGTTAGGGTTTTTGTTTTTGTTTTGTTTTGTTTTTATGGTGACATTTGATAGATACTAGTGGCATATAATATATGTTCGTATCGAATTTATTGCGTCAAACGTACGTTCTTTAAAGATATATCAACTGGATGTGAGAAGAGGAAATGAATTCCAAGCGCCCTCTATCATAATGATAAAGCCTAAAAAATTCAATTCTATCTATACAAGATAAATAATTTACTTTATTTCCAAAATCATATGCTATTCTTATACGTGTGACGCTATTCTACGAATATTTTACTAATGTCGATTGTTCTTTTATCATGTTTATGATTTATCCCTTAATTAAATTTATTTCTTATATCGGCCCAAAAGCAATATTAAAGCATCATCAATTTCTAACGCCTAGCCGGCAGTATAAAACTGCTACATTACGGAAGAAGAATGCCGCAACAACAGATCCATATCTCGCGTTTGACGTTTCCGAAATACCCTGATCAATGGACTATAGGTTACCCGAAAGTCTATATCTTGCTTGTTCACACGGAGATATGTGAAGAACGTTCGATCAAAATTGATAGAAATACGAAATAAATAAAAGGCATATTACTGTCGGAAAGCAAGAGAGCTAGAATGATTAACAGTGCTCTCACTTCCCTTTTTGGGACAGGAGCCGAGGCCGGTGAAATTTTGAAAATAAATAGATGTTTTCTCAAAATGGAAAAAAGTATAAGCACTGCATATGAATAGAATGTTATTTCTAATTCAAATGCCCCTTTAAACAGATCTCTGTGAAATTTCACCTAAAATTTAAACTCTTTTTTCAATTTTTTAAAGTGTCAAATTGGGAAAATTAGTCAAGAAATTGGGAAAACAATTTTGAATTGGGAATGGGAGCGGTTCAGGCCAATCGAGAGCCATGCAAGGCAAAGTGATTCAAAGATCAAGAACAAGATCGTACATCGAATAGACTGATAGGACAAAATATAGAGGAAACCACCTGGTACCACGACTGAAACAGCAGAATCATAATAAGCGATCGTAGCAGTGGAGGAATGTCATGTGCTTAACCTCTGACCTCGCATGCTGTAAAACTGGTAAATGTTTATTATTGTTTGTTGAACTTGGGTCGAAGGCACTGACAACAATATCCGCTAGAGCTGTACTGATATGATAGGGTAATGTGGAACGGTGTAATGAGCTAAATAACAAGATGCCGCATCATTGTATTAGGGAAATCTTGCATTCGTATTGTCTTACATGTACTGTGAACATGTAATGTTGCAATTAAGAATTTATGATTGATAGCACGACAACAACAAGACCCAACAGGACATGATAAATTGAACAAATATGTTAAATGACTCAATAAATACTAGTAAATAAATGAATAACTAAATAACTAAGTAAATAAATAAATAAATAGATAGATAAATAAATAAATAAATAAATAAATAAATAAATAAATAAATAAATAAATAAATAAAAATTAAACAGATAAATAAATGAATGAGTAAACAGGTAAATCAATAAATATTACATAAATAAACAGATATATGTGTGTGCACAAAATTAGAGACCAAGAGAGTGATATAAAATTGCCGAGACAAGTGGGCATGTGTATCGAACACTACCATTAATATTCTTAAACACGACTTTTAAATACTTAATAAAAATTGAGTTATACATATAAAGTAAATCTGGAGCAAGTGATAAAAAATAATTTGACAGCATGAATACACGTAACATGCCCGGCGTAAGACAATTCGAAGTCTGTAATATTGTGACACAGGTGAGCTACATATAAGTACAGGCTTATATAAAAACAGTTAAACGAAAATTCATATATGTCGTGCTTTCATCTAATTCGAGGCAAGCTCACATGTGCACAAATCACTCTTACCTTACTGTAGACACGTCAAATAAAATTGGACGATACTATTATACTTTACCGACTTTAGGCTACCACTAAATCAAACCCCATCGCAGGCATGAAAAGGCTAACACAGCACGATGACCAGAAAAAACATCTCTCGACGTTGGATAGAGTTCATCATCACCACGACAAGTACACTACGAGTTTTTAACTATATAGGTGCACAGATCATGTTACTAGAAAAAGCGAAAGTTTTGGTGAAATGTTTATAATGATTTTGCTCCTCACTGATACTGAAAACACGCTAGAGTTAGACCGGAAGTGTCACAGCCAGACTCTGCGCAATCCACTCAACACGGTCAAGGGTGATGGAGTTATCTTCCTTAGAACTTAGTTAATGTTAATCATTGGCATCATTTAAAGGCATATTAATTAACAGCGTGGACCAGACATGCATGTTTATATGTGAAGGAAGGTTATATTATGCTTATTCGTTGAGATAAAATTCATTTATCCTTTAGAGGATAAATGATATTATGATACATTGGTATTTAGATATTACTGTTACAAGAAGCGCCATCAATACGTATGCGTGGTAAAAATGACGTCTCCCTGCAAATTTTAAACTACGTGGAATCATTAAAGTTTTATTTAAGCTAATGCCAACTCCACAAAAAATCTTATAGATTTTACATATGTCTATGGAATGCAAGAAAATGATTCGAGCACACATCAATATGCACATAATTCGCAAAGAAGGTGATAATGTGTTGAAACATAATCCATAGGGGATGGTTAGGATTATCTGAAAGAGCACACTTACCGATCCAAACGTTCTGAAGTGAAATATTCTTGATGTTTCTTTGTGAACAGATAGAATTGGACTTGGGAATGATTAGAGCGCATGGTTGCCTCATTTAATTTGTATGATTTATGTTTGAACTGATTGACATAAAATAAACGACTTATGTCCAAATATGATTTCAAATTTAAAGATAGAAAAAAGGAGAAAAACGATAAGTACTCTGTAATTTGCGTGGTGTCGTTTTGGACGTCATTTACTGCGCCGCTTTCCGAAGTGACTCCTAAAGAAAAAGACCATATTTTTTTCATTATTGACCAATTGCTTTAAATTTTGCACAACAAGAATGTCCAATCTTAAGGAATAAATTGTTATATGAAAAAAATGGTAGACGATCACAATACAAGTTTTATTAGACTTGTCTACGAATTTATCGAACAACCCTATGAATTATGTACATATATATGACAGAAAGTTTTGATAATTATTTGGACATTATATGTCACACGGTGCGATGTATAAGTTTTGATAAATATTCAGAGATCATCTTATGATGATGATTATCATGATATTTGTATTATTTTGATGATTACAATGTGATCTGATTTGATTATGTTAAATTTATTTGAATTTTGAAAGAATTTGCTGATATAGGATTCGATGTTTCCACTCTGTACACCATAACGAAAAACTGGGTTGGCTTCCATAATAATAATAAAAAAATCTTTCGTCTGCAAAAGTGGTACTAGTATATGGTCAATGGTATATGGCAATTTGTATCTACCACAATTCGTGGGTGCACCTACCTAAAGGTGGAATATACGAACCACAGTGGCAAACGCATGTACAAATACCTAGTTTTAGGACGTTTAGAAACTTATTTTGTCAAGGTACACTCCGACCCAGTACACTGAAGACGACATCATCAAGAAGATGCTGGACGTATTGATAGACATATATCGATATTTTCGTTGTTGTTGCATGGAGGAGATTTAACTGTTGGAATTCCAATGGACACAATCTATGCCCCTCTCCTAGCTGACATACTAGTATTCCTGTATTCACACGAGACCAAATTCACAGTCTCTGCTTTCAAACAGCAAAAAGAAGAGCTAGCATCGCAGTTCAACTGGACTCGCAGATACATTGATGACGTACTCTCCATCAATAGTCCAACCATTCAGGATTACCTTGGTGTCATCTATCCCAGTGAATTGGAAATCAAAGAAAAAACTGAGAGCAGCACTTCAGCCTTACTGATATCCATTCGGATTGGCCTCGACCTTTTTATGCCGTTAAAAATAAAGGGCGGTAGGGATCCGAATGAATACTATCAATCAGTAACCACGGTCATTTGAATACCTCTCACAATGACAACGTGACGATTTTAATTTCAACATCACAAACTTCCCCTTTATGTGCATGCAGCAACATTCCATCTTTTCCTGTTTATGACGTATTACTTTCAACTAATTCACTATGCAAAAGCATGTTCTTAGTACGAAAACCTCATTGAGGGCAAGGTACATGTAGTTCACCAGTAAAGCTGCTTGCTTAAGGTTATTTATGGAAACGGCTTAAGATGACTCATGAGGAAGTTATACGGTCGCTACAAAGAATATTAACTTATTGCACATTTCGACGTAAACTTGCCTATCAGGGATGATTAAGGACATTCTTGAGGTCGACCTTTCAAATTGACCGTCTTTTACCTTTTAAGATATTACCAGATTTGACACGTTTCTATTTGCATTTTCAGCAGGTGTTGCATGCAGTCAGTGGACGCTCACTCCTCCCGGGCACCTGGTCCTGCCTCCATTCGGGAGTTTGCGATTGCCTTGTATTGGATACTTGCACAATTATGCTATATTCCCCTGAATGTTCGACTCCTGAACTATGATTGGTACTTCTCTGGTAAACTTTATACTTACAGTCTCCTAATTATACACCCATACTGCTACCCAGTAACAGTGACAGTAAGTGTTTTGAATATTATTCCCTGACATGATCGCCATAGCACTTTCTATATAGACGTAGCCTCAGACAGTGCATGTTTATATATTCTTTTCATTTTCGTGCATGAACATCGACGGCGGATGCGGCTAGCCAACAGGGGATGCTTACTCCTCCCGGGCACCTGGTCCCACCTCTAGCTTTCTAGGGGTCCGTCGATGCTCAATTTGGTGCTCTATTGTGAGTGCTGTTGAGATTATTTCAGGATCTTCAGGACCCAGGTAACACACAACATTTTCGAAATAATTTCGAATGGTTTCAAACAGGTTTCTGTTGAAACATTTCTGGCAAAACGTTCAAAGAACATTTTTAAAATACTGTGCAGTTGTATAGAATGTTTTCAAAACATTTTAACAACATTTAAGAGTGCTGAACAAAATGAAATGTTTCCAAAAATGTTTTATTGATATTTCGGGAACCATACAAAATCACGTTTCTATAACATTTACTGAAATATTTTTGACATGCTTGTGTTAACTGGATATCCAATGCATTCGGATTAGCCTCGACCTTTTTATGCCGTTAAAAATAAAGGGCGGTAGGGATCCGAATGAATACTATCAATCAGTAACCACGGTCATTGAACACGTCTCACAGTGACAACGTGACTTTGGCTTTTCCTTGGCTTGATGGCGATGTTCCAAGGTTGCCATCCTACGGCATTTACATCTCTCATCAGATACGCTAGAGCTTGCTCCCATGTTTCGGACTTCCATGGCAAAAATAGACAAATTACAAAGAAACTTATCAATCAAGATCATTTAGATACTAAAAACTTGTAAAATATTTTTGGAAATTTTACAATAGCTATTCTGAACTTCTTTCAAAATTTGGGACAACTTCAGCATCAGAGTATATATCATTGGTAATTTTACGTTGACTTAGTAAACAAAATCAGAAGGATCAAAGGCAGATCGAACTTCAACCAAAAATGTAAGAAAGTTGTCGGTCAACTGCTTTACCGAGGATATGATCCCAACGTCATCAAAAGAAGACTGGGCATGGTACTGGACCAATCTACAGTTTTGTACCAGCGTCTTTCCCAACGTTGCACACCACTGGCCAACCGTGACGACAGGACTCCATGACGGGCCTTGTTTAAATCTCACCAGAGAAGCCAGCAGAGCACAGACTGTTATATGCATGCCATAGAATTTTTTTTAGATCCTTTTACATAGAATTTGTGTTATAAAAGGCCGCTGCTTTCAGCAGTCTTGTTTGTGACGTCACTTTACAGTGAAAAGATTTATGTTTATACAACTATTGTGCGTCTATGGAGACCTCTGTGTATCCGGATAAGTGGGAGGGTTGTGCGCACGTAATCCGGATAACAACACCATTTGCTTAAAGCAGATGGCCGTCCAAAGTCGGCGCCGGGTGCAAATTGGTCTCCTGCCTTTTATGTGTTGTCATTAATAATTCATGTTTTTGTACGTCTGTTTTGATTGTTTTGTATGATGTTCTAGAGATTTTCGTCGTGTATTTTTTTTGTGGTTTGTAGTTTTGTCTGATGTCATTTATATACGTATCACTTTCTTTTGGGTTTGTTTCGCTGGGTGGGGGCAGGGTGGTCATGCTGGAGATCATCCCCTTTTCTTCATGTAGTAAATCAGAATTATCTCTGTCTAGCTCATGGTCAGACATCAAGGGCATATGGTACATGTAGAATCCTTGAATCTATCAGGTCTACTCTACAAGGTCGATCTCCATGCCAAGTAAAAATGTGATATCTCAACCAGTAATAGTACATACAAAATAATCTTCCAAATTCTCAAAATTCTATCTTTTTTCTAAGGTTAAGGTCAAACCTCTGGGTAATCAAAATCAGGAGGCACATCATAATTCATCTCCATGACGAGTTGAAATGTTGAATTTCATAAAGTAATTATACAACAAAGCCTATAATCAATTACATATACCCTTACAGGAGAAGATCAAAACGACAAGAAAATTTATATCCAAATGTCCCCTCTACCTCTTTACCAAATTTTAACATGCTATCCCTCAGTTCTTTCACAACTAACCTCAACACAAGAGTTGTTGATGCAAAGGGACAGACAGACAAACACACAGACAGTCGGAAATGACATTTCAAGGAGAGGATTTTTCGCAATCCATCCAAAAATGCAGACAAATACTTTTCACGAGAAGCTTGATGCACGAAAATTACTCTGGTGTACTTTAAATCAGTCATACTTCAAGTCTACTGCTCTAAGTTAATAACTAAGACATAGCTTGGTCACTATAGTATTGTGCCATGTTATGAGAGGATCATATTTGTGAATTCATGGTGACCAAAGAATATGTTTTTCCTTCATAAATATTTTGGGCAATAATCAATACAAATGTATATCAAAATATGATGACAGAATATAATGAACAAAGAAACAACTTAATAAAGTTTAACTTTAATAATACATGTTGTTATGGGTCAGAATACCCCAAAACGCCAGCAAAAATCAGACAAAGACAGAATATAAATTTACAAGTTTTTACAATGACAAAATTATGTACAAAATATATATTTAAAATGATTACAACTTACAATACAATGTCCGGATCAAAGTGTCCGTTACGGTCCACAAAGTCTAACGAATGTATGGTTTCCGGTAATCACAAACGTTCTCGAAAGATCGGTGTCCAAACGTTGTTAAATGGATTAAAGTCTCAACAAACAAGTATTAGCTTTTACAAAAAGCTTGCCGTCAGTTAGCTGACTTTATATTCTAGTAAGAAAAAATCGGATCCGTATAATGCATTGTTTCCGTTTTTAAACTTATTCCGATTCAAGCGACGGAAAGTTCCGAGGATGTGCGATTCTTCTAGGACGTATCTTCGATGCATCTCTCGGAAGAAAATGCATTGATACGATATGACTTCCAATTGTTAGGTCACCTAGATTCTTGAGCCAACCTTATGAAAGAATCGTATCTACAGGGATTGAATAACCTAGACGAATATTTGCATTTTTTGCAATTTTCAACCAATCATACTGCCAAGAGGTATTATTTCCGTGCAAGTAGGTCACGAATGATTACAGTATACCGTCAGTCATGACTGACGGTAATAAAGTGTCCCAGTATATCAGAATAGATGAATGAATCGTGTCTACGAATGTCCCTTAACACAGTTCCTCAGAGGTATTTATACTTAATACAAATGAATTTACCAGAAGCTTCTAGAACAATGACTCATTACAAATGATTAACAATAGAGTAAATTCTAGAAATCACAGTCATGTGATGATAATGATGTAACAAAGAACATACTGGAATATTCTCTAATGAGATAAACATGACATAGTAAAATCTAGAAAGAATTATTATGAAATCATTAAATAACATGACTAAGTACATGTGTACCTACACATAAAGTAAAACTAAAATAATACATGACCCACAACACCTCCCCCCTTAAAAAAAAGTTTGAATGTCAATGAAAACTTAGGTGGTAAATTCTGCAAAAATCACTCATGAAACTCTCGATAGTGCATCTGCAATCACATTGTCTTTGCCCTTGATATGGTTAATAATGATGTTGTACTCTTGCAACAATAAACTCCACCTTGTAAGTCTTTGATTCTTGTTTGACATTTTGTGCAAAAATGTGAGAGGGTTGTGGTCAGTATACACAAGAATGGGATGTAGAGTAACATTCAAATAAACATCAAAATGTTGTAAAGCTAACAATAATGCAAGACACTCTTTTTCAATAGTAGAGTAATTCTTTTGACATTTAGTCAATTTCTTTGAAAAATAACAAACAACTCTATCTACACCATCATCATTTTCTTGAAACAAAGCAGCCCCGATTCCTTCGTCACTGGCATCAACAGTAAGCTTAAATTGCTTATCAAAATTTGGAGCTGACAGGACAGGACTTATATTCATAAGAACACATTTGATTTTCTTAAAAGATTCGTCACAGTCATTGGTCCATGCAAAATTCACTCTCTTTTGTAATAGATTGGTAAGTGGACCAACAACTGACGAGAAATTTGGACAAAATTTTCTGTAAAATCCTGCCATTCCCAAGAATCTCATTATTTCTTTCTTATTGGTAGGAATCGGGAACTTTGAAATAGCTTCCACCTTGGCCATGATAGGAGTAACAAAACCTTGACCTACTTTGTGACCCAAATATTCTACAGTCGCATGACAAAATTCACTTTTCGCAAGGTTCACTGTGAGGTTTGCTTTCGCCAGTATGTTGAAGAAAGTACGCATGATTCGGAGATGATCATCCCAGGTGTCGCTGTAGATGATGACGTCATCGATGTACGCCTCGCATCCTTCGAGATGATTTAGGAGCGAATGAATCATCCTCTGGAATGTTGCTGGTGCGTTTTTCATACCAAAGGGCATTACTTTATATTGGTATAGCCCATCTGGAGTCGCAAATGCCGATATTTCTCTGGCTCTCTCGGTAAGCGGGACCTGCCAATAGCCTTTAAGCAAGTCAAATTTGCTGACAAATTTTGCACTGCCAATTTTATCGATACAGTCATCGATTCGTGGGATCGGATAAGAGTCAGTTTTGGTGACTGAATTGACTTTTCTAAAGTCCGTACACAATCGGTAAGTTCCGTCTGGCTTCGGAACCAGAATACATGGGGAACTCCAATCACTATTGCTGGGTTCAATAATGTCATTTTCAAGCATGTATTGAATTTCTTTCCGCATGTATTGAAGTTTTCTTGGGTTTAACCGATAGGGATGCTGTTTGATAGGTGACGCATCACCTACAATGACGTCATGATGAGACGCATTCGTCTTTTTTGGAACGTCCGGAAAGATGGTCGTATATTCCCGCATTAATTGGCGCACTTCCTCTTTTTGATGCACGGTCAAATGTCCGAGTTTCACTTCCGGATTTGTCAGAATTTCAGAATTCTTCAAACGGACACTTTGAGCGAAGTCTTTTTCGACAGTCTCTTCATTACATTCAGGTTCAACACAATTTTCTAATGTATTTGCATTGGCCAAAGTGGAAACTGGTTTTACAAGATTTCGGTCACTTCTATCAAAATACTCTTTCAACATGTTAACATGACACACTCTTTTTTCTTTTCGCCGACCTGGTGTCTTGACCACATAGTTAACATCACTAATTTTACTCTCAATCTCATAAGGACCGAAATATCTAGCTTGCAAAGGATGACCAGGGATAGGCAAAAATACAAGAACTTTATCGCCTGGTTTAAAACTCTGTTTCTAGCATCTTTGTCATACCATGTTTTCATTTTCATTTGTGAGGTTTTGAGATTTTCTTGAGCCAATTTGCAAGCACTATATAATTTCTCTTTGAAATTAGACACGTAGTCTAAGAGATTCAAATCGCTAGTCTCAGTCAACCATTTTTCCTTCAACAACTTCAATGGTCCCCTGACCGTATGCCCAAAAACTAGCTCAAAGGGACTGAACCCCAGGGACTCCTGAACCGCTTCTCGTGCCGCAAACAACACGAGATGAACCCCTTCATCCCAGTCTTTTCCATACTGGTGACAATATGTTTTCATCATAGTTTTAAGGGTTTGATGAAAGCGTTCAAGTGCCCCCTGGGACTCAGGATGGTACGCAGAAGATTTATACTGCCTGATACCTAGCTCATGCATAACCTGCTGAAACAATCCTGACATAAAATTTGAACCCTGATCTGACTGAATAGCCTTGGGAGCACCTACGAAACTGAAAAACTTTGTAAGGGCCTTAACTATGGTCTTTGCCTTAATATTCCCAAGAGGCATGGCTTCAGGAAACCTAGTCGAAGTACACATAATTGTCAGTAAGTACTGATTCCCTGACCTAGTCCTAGGCAAAGGACCCACACAATCAACTAACACCCTACTAAAAGGTTCCTCAAAGGCTGGAATGGGTTGGAGGGGAGCAGGTGGTATAACTTGATTGGGTTTACCTACCATCTGACAACTATGACAAGACTTACAAAACTCAGACACATCTTTTCTCAACTTAGGCCAGTAAAAGTGACTTAAAATCCTATTATAAGTCTTATTGACACCTAAATGACCTGCCATGGGTGTGTCGTGAGCTAAACTCATGATGTCCCCGCGATACGCTACTGGAACCACTATCTGGTGAAGGACCCGCCACACGTCATTAGGGGGTGCATCGGGTGGTCTCCATTTCTGCATAAGGATGCCATCTTGTATGTAGAAGCACTCTCCGACTTTGTCCGCTTCTTCTCAGGGAAGGGCCCTCTTGCTTAGTCGGATGATCTCCGGATCTTTAGTTTGCTCGGAGAGGAGCTGCTCACGGCTTAAGGCATCTGTATCTCTGTCTAATGGCGGATGGGAATCATCACCAGGTACTGTCGGAGACTTGTCAACATGAAGTGGTATTGACAACTCGGGTACGCTGTCATCAATGGTAGACATGAATGTGTCAGAAAGGTCTATACTTTTGGAGGGATGGTCCTCGTATTTGCAGAAGTACTCTCAGCCTCTTTTAGTCTGTTCCTGGCCATCGCCCTGGTAACTGCGCAGGCTGGGTACAAGTCGTCTTCTTCATCATCGGACACGACATCGGACGTGATTTTCTCACAAACAATCGGATCGGCTACAACTTTGCCGCCAGCTAGATCGTTGCCAAGCAACAAGGAAACGCCTTGAACGGGAAGAGTAGGTCGAACACCTACGATAACAGGTCCAGTAATTAAGTATGACTTCAAATAAATTTTATGAAGGGGAACATCAATGACGCCTAGTTCCACACCCTGTAATAAAACTGACCTACCAGTAAAAGTGTGCTCAGACAAAGGCAATGAACCCTCTAACAATAAAGTCTGGACAGCACCAGTATCTCTCAAAATCTGAACAGGCAACGCTTCGCTATAATCACTGAGTGAAACAAATCCCTGTGACAAAAAGGGCTTATAATGATCCTCCACAAAATCATCAGAACTGGACTTAGAATCCTGAATCTCAGGAGTGTCAGAACAAATCGAATCTAAGGCTTTCCTATCATTTCTAACAGACGCACAGGCTGTGACTTAAGTTCTTTTTTCTTCTTAAGCTTCAAACACTGACCAATAACATGACCTTTTTTCTTACAATAATTGCATGTAGGAAGCGACCCCACCCCTGGGGATGCTTCAGAACGTTCGGACCTAGGACCGGACGTAGAACCACCTTGAGATGGTGACTGGGAACTAATGGACGACTGAGACTCTTGTAAATTTTTCTTTGGAAAATCTGACGTTTTAGCACTATCGCTAGATTGAGTTTTTTGACACAAAATTTTTCTTATGAGTGAGAGCATACGTATCAGACAAAACAGCGGCTTCTTCAAGAGTTTTAACATTTTTGTCTTCCAAATGAGTTCTTAAATCTTGATGTACACACTCTTTGAACTCTTCTATCAGAACTATTTGACGCAAATTGTCAAATGAATTGGGAATTTTCTTAGATCGAAACCACTGATCAAATAAATCTTCTTTTTCTCGAGCAAATTCAACATATGTTTGATTTTCAAATTTTTTGTACTTTCTAAACTTTTGTCTGTACGCCTCAGGTACTAACTGATATGCTCTCAAAATCGTGTCCTTGACCTTGTCATAGTCTGAACTCTCAGCAATACTGAGCGCCGAGTGCACTTCAGCCGCTTTGCCAATAAGTACGCTTTGTAATAAAGTTGGCCAAAAATCACGTGGCCACTTCAGATTGGCCGCGATTTTCTCAAAATGTGGAAAATATTTGTCCACGGACTTTTCTTGAAATTTTGGTACTAATCGGATGTTTTTGGCGGCGTCGAATTCAGACTTGACAAGCAAAGGAACAGGATTTTCCTTAGCGCTTTTCTCTAACTTTAACTTTTCTAACTCAAACTGGAGTTCTTTCTCGTGCATACGTTCCTGTTTCTCTCTTTCTTCCTTTTCTCTTTCAAATTGTCTTATTTTTTCTTCTTTTTCAAATTGTCTTTCTTTTTCTTCTCTTTCAATTTGAAATTGTCTTTCTTTTTCTTCTTTTTCAAATTGTAATTGTATTTTCATTTTCTCTAATTCAAACTCAAATTTTGACATTTTGGTTTCGCTTGAAACAGGTTCAACAGGAAAATCGTATGACGAAAAGATTTCCTTAGCTAAAAGCTCTTTAGCCACAATATTTCTAATTTCTTGTTTTCTCATAGAAGATTTTACATCTAACTTCAAGTGAAGACCTAAACCAATCAAATCATCTTTTTTCAATGATTCGAACTCATCTACAGTCGGCGATTTCAAAAATTCAGTGACCGAAAATACCATGATTGATTTCTGCTGGCAAAAGTTTTACTAAAAATTTTTTTCTTTTTTCAATAAACGAACTTTACGTAAAGTGCAAATATGCAGAGATTACGATCCCGGACGAACCCCCAATTCTGTTATGGGTCAGAATACCCCAAAACGCCAGCAAAAATCAGACAAAGACAGAATATAAATTTACAAGTTTTTACAATGACAAAATTATGTACAAAACATATATTTAAAATGATTACAACTTACAATACAATGTCCGGATCAAAGTGTCCGTTACGGTCCACAAAGTCTAACGAATGTATGGTTTCCGGTAATCACAAACGTTCTCGAGGTCTCACTGGGGTAAATCGCCTTCGCGGAAGCCTGTAATAGGGGAATATAGTTCCTAAGGGATAGAACGCTGGAGCTTTTGAATACAAATAAAGTATGAAAACAACTATTTTTGTGCGTAAACTTTATATCATGTTTGAGGAAATTTTATATTCTTTCCAATGAACTATACTTGATACGGAATGAGGCACTATATTTCGTGGAAGGATGCGATATGTATAGGGTAGTATGAGAGCACTGGGTGAAATTGAGAGGTGCTTTTAAAATCGTCCTCAATTTTCAAGGCCAAATTGCTCGAAAGATGCAGCGTGACTTTTTTTGCAGACTTATATGAGAAAAAAGTTTGAAATCTTGACTATGCATGTGTGAAAGCGTTTTTTATTCTTTTTCCTCTGAGCTGAGATATCGGCGATCAAAGTTGACAAGTTACTATAGAAACATATAGGGATTTATTTACCCCAGTGAGACCTAATAGACAGCTAATGTGCCACAAAGGCGGGATGATAGAATTGTACAAAATGTTATGAAAACCTACCAAAACTCTTAGTAAACTCAATATTATGTAGAAATATTGCCTCTAAATCATCTAATTTACATTCATTGAAGCAAAATTTTCAAAATTAAAAAAAATAGACAAATTAGTTAAATTTATGGCTATTTGTTCATTATGTATGTAGTATAACAGTGTTGATATGGTGGATATGAGTTTTGATACCAATATAGCATAGAATATCATTATTTTGAACTCAGTGCTCACTTTTGGTGAAAAAGACCCATTTTACCCCAATTACAGGAAACCGGTCAGTTGCGGTGCAGCGGTTAACAGTCTGGTCATACCGGTGAAGTACCGCAGGATATTTTCCATACCGCAAGCTTATGGATGAATGCGAACCATCAAAATTGTCTTGAAATCACTGCTTATTCACAAATAAATGAAAACGTCTTCAAAATTCAACTGCAAATGACATTTACCAATAGATTTTAATCTATATACAACATATAATGAATTGTGGTTACATGTGGTATACTTTATTTGACAGGAAAAATCTTAAATTAGGTCATGTTTTTATTTAAATGGGTACATTTGTATAAAATGTTTAGTGTACTTTCCTGAAAGAACCTAATTTCACAGTATTTGTTTTGGAAAATGTGTATTCAAAGTCAAAATATGCATAGAATTAGTGGAAGGATGATATATCATATTATCTCAATGTAACAAATTAAATTTCTAAGACAACTTTACAGTGCAAGAGCAACAAATAAACACAGATTACTGTTTTCATAGTATTTATTCAATGTAATTCTGTAATGCAAAGAGCAAATAAAAGTCAAAGTTGGGTGAAAGCTACTGCCTGAAGGTCAAAACAGGAAGTCCATTGTGTAAGGTGTCAGATTCTACATAAAGCCCATATAAATAGAGCTCTAAATTCCTTCTAACTGCATTTTATATACTGAAATTCACCATATACAATGTAGGTGGAGAAATATATTTTCAATTGTTCACAAAAAGATTGAAAGGCTAATTTGCAAAATCATGGACACATAACTCAATCTTCTATGCTAACCCCCTAAGATGAGCAATGGCTTCATATGAATGTGTTTGGGATCAAATTACATTTACTTGAATTGCACACATGTTGTAATGATAAAACATATTGTAAGTGAATGAATACTTGTTTATCTAACTTTAGATGACATTTTGGTTCATACTGTCCCAAGAACTCCCATATTCTAAAGTGAAATTAATGAAAATTTTGAATTTTTAAGCATATTTTAAATTCATAATTTAAACTTTAAATCCTGTAATTTGAGTGAAAGTTTTCATCATACTGTAAAACACAAGTCTTAAATGAAATAATGATATATCAATCTTCACACATGTCCCATACAATTCAATAAAATTTGATTTTGAAGTTTATAGATATTTTCCCTTTTGACTCAATGCAGTAAACTCTTGTATGGGTACTCCCTAATTTAAATTGCAAATATCTCCAGAAATACTTTGAATTTTGATTTGAAATTTTCAGGGCAAGTGTAAAAATGATTGAATTTAATGATAGTGCAAAATCATGAAATTTCAAAATTTTATTCTTGTCTAATAGGTCTCACTGGGGTAAATCGCCTTCGCGGAAGCCTGTAATAGGGGAATATAGTTCCTAAGGGATAGAACGCTGGAGCTTTTGAATACAAATAAAGTATGAAAACAACTATTTTTGTGCGTAAACTTTATATCATGTTTGGGGAAATTTTATATTCTTTCCAATGAACTATACTTGATACGGAATGAGGCACTATATTTCGTGGAAGGATGCGATATGTATAGGGTAGTATGAGAGCACTGGGTGAAATTGAGAGGTGCTTTTAAAATCGTCCTCAATTTTCAAGGCCAAATTGCTCGAAAGATGCAGCGTGACTTTTTTTGCAGACTTATATGAGAAAAAAGTTTGAAATCTTGACTATGCATGTGTGAAAGCGTTTTTTATTCTTTTTCCTCTGAGCTGAGATATCGGCGATCAAAGTTGACAAGTTACTATAGAAACATATAGGGATTTATTTACCCCAGTGAGACCTAATAGACAGCTAATGTGCCACAAAGGCGGGATGATAGAATTGTACAAAATGTTATGAAAACCTACCAAAACTCTTAGTAAACTCAATATTATGTAGAAATATTGCCTCTAAATCATCTAATTTACATTCATTGAAGCAAAATTTTCAAAATTAAAAAAAATAGACAAATTAGTTAAATTTATGGCTATTTGTTCATTATGTATGTAGTATAACAGTGTTGATATGGTGGATATGAGTTTTGATACCAATATAGCATAGAATATCATTATTTTGAACTCAGTGCTCACTTTTGGTGAAAAAGACCCATTTTACCCCAATTACAGGAAACCGGTCAGTTGCGGTGCAGCGGTTAACAGTCTGGTCATACCGGTGAAGTACCGCAGGATATTTTCCATACCGCAAGCTTATGGATGAATGCGAACCATCAAAATTGTCTTGAAATCACTGCTTATTCACAAATAAATGAAAACGTCTTCAAAATTCAACTGCAAATGACATTTACCAATAGATTTTAATCTATATACAACATATAATGAATTGTGGTTACATGTGGTATACTTTATTTGACAGGAAAAATCTTAAATTAGGTCATGTTTTTATTTAAATGGGTACATTTGTATAAAATGTTTAGTGTACTTTCCTGAAAGAACCTAATTTCACAGTATTTGTTTTGGAAAATGTGTATTCAAAGTCAAAATATGCATAGAATTAGTGGAAGGATGATATATCATATTATCTCAATGTAACAAATTAAATTTCTAAGACAACTTTACAGTGCAAGAGCAACAAATAAACACAGATTACTGTTTTCATAGTATTTATTCAATGTAATTCTGTAATGCAAAGAGCAAATAAAAGTCAAAGTTGGGTGAAAGCTACTGCCTGAAGGTCAAAACAGGAAGTCCATTGTGTAAGGTGTCAGATTCTACATAAAGCCCATATAAATAGAGCTCTAAATTCCTTCTAACTGCATTTTATATACTGAAATTCACCATATACAATGTAGGTGGAGAAATATATTTTCAATTGTTCACAAAAAGATTGAAAGGCTAATTTGCAAAATCATGGACACATAACTCAATCTTCTATGCTAACCCCCTAAGATGAGCAATGGCTTCATATGAATGTGTTTGGGATCAAATTACATTTACTTGAATTGCACACATGTTGTAATGATAAAACATATTGTAAGTGAATGAATACTTGTTTATCTAACTTTAGATGACATTTTGGTTCATACTGTCCCAAGAACTCCCATATTCTAAAGTGAAATTAATGAAAATTTTGAATTTTTAAGCATATTTTAAATTCATAATTTAAACTTTAAATCCTGTAATTTGAGTGAAAGTTTTCATCATACTGTAAAACACAAGTCTTAAATGAAATAATGATATATCAATCTTCACACATGTCCCATACAATTCAATAAAATTTGATTTTGAAGTTTATAGATATTTTCCCTTTTGACTCAATGCAGTAAACTCTTGTATGGGTACTCCCTAATTTAAATTGCAAATATCTCCAGAAATACTTTGAATTTTGATTTGAAATTTTCAGGGCAAGTGTAAAAATGATTGAATTTAATGATAGTGCAAAATCATGAAATTTCAAAATTTTATTCTTGTCTAATAGGTCTCACTGGGGTAAATCGCCTTCGCGGAAGCCTGTAATAGGGGAATATAGTTCCTAAGGGATAGAACGCTGGAGCTTTTGAATACAAATAAAGTATGAAAACAACTATTTTTGTGCGTAAACTTTATATCATGTTTGGGGAAATTTTATATTCTTTCCAATGAACTATACTTGATACGGAATGAGGCACTATATTTCGTGGAAGGATGCGATATGTATAGGGTAGTATGAGAGCACTGGGTGAAATTGAGAGGTGCTTTTAAAATCGTCCTCAATTTTCAAGGCCAAATTGCTCGAAAGATGCAGCGTGACTTTTTTTGCAGACTTATATGAGAAAAAAGTTTGAAATCTTGACTATGCATGTGTGAAAGCGTTTTTTATTCTTTTTCCTCTGAGCTGAGATATCGGCGATCAAAGTTGACAAGTTACTATAGAAACATATAGGGATTTATTTACCCCAGTGAGACCTCGAAAGATCGGTGTCCAAACGTTGTTAAATGGATTAAAGTCTCAACAAATAAAGTGTCCCAGTATATCAGAATAGATGAATGAATCGTGTCTACGAATGTGTACGAATGTCCCTTAACACAGTTCCTCAGAGGTATTTATACTTAATACAAATGAATTTACCAGAAGCTTCTAGAACAATGACTCATTACAAATGATTAACAATAGAGTAAATTCTAGAAATCACAGTCATGTGATGATAATGATGTAACAAAGAACATACTGGAATATTCTCTAATGAGATAAACATGACATAGTAAAATCTAGAAAGAATTATTATGAAATCATTAAATAACATGATTAAGTACATGTGTACCTACACATAAAGTAAAACTAAAATAATACATGACCCACAACAATGTGCTAATTTATAACGAAAAAATATATGACACATTTTGCCAATTAGAAAATATACACACTCTGCACGTGTACAATGACCCTAACAAACAATATTATATACTGTAAGATAAGATGTATAGAATAGACTAGAAGGTTTTTGAATAGAACCAGTTGCCAATTCTCTTTATAGAATAAAAAAAAAAAATAGATAACAATGAATTGGAAAAAAAATGTAATGATATGTGGATTGAGATCAGCTGTTTGGTAGAGATGTAATAACCTCCCAAATCAAATCTTCCAAATAGATGAAAATAATCCATAAAGAAAACAAGATCACAGAATGTAAGAAGTACTTTAAAAAACATGAACAAAGTACATTGTAACAATTTACACTTTTTTGGCCAGCAAAAAGTACATGTAAAGATGAAGATAAACTTTTTGGAAAAGATTTAGTAACCTGTAATCACATAGATTAACATAATCTATAACGTTAAATACAACAAAATCGTAGCAAAAGCACTTACAACATTGAACATACTAGCACTTGAAATTGTATCAATACATAATCTTTTTGTCAGCAAAAAGTATATGTTATTTTTTTTTTGCCTTACATGTCTTTATTACTCCTAGTACATGTACAACAAATTCTAACATAATCAGGCAAAAAAAAAAGGCTAGTTGACTAGTAACGACACCATTCTAAATTAAAGCGTATGTACCCTAATACGTCTTCTTTACTATCATACTTTCATAAATACACGTAATAATCTTTGACATCTGGGAAAGTCAGGAAAGGCACCAAGAATGGATTCAAATATAGCAATAGAGACACACATTAAACAAACTAAAAGACGGCAGCGCACTCATACATAAATTAAGTTGAACTTGTACTCATAAAAGTAAAAAAGATAGAAAATGTATACATTAAGTATGGCGCATGTATACATTAAGTATGGCACATGTATGTACATCATATTAAAGCTTATGACACAATCAAAGCTTGGCTTAAATCAAAGCATTATGTACATGTATATATAAATAAGTATAACATCTACAACAAAGTTCATTATCACCAAATTCTCAAGGATGCACAGAATGATTCCAGGCCCACGGCCAAGAGTCTCACACTTTCAAAAACAAAAAAGGTAAAAAAAATTGGTACAAATGGATTATTAGGGTAAACATTGCACATGTGAAAGAAGAAAGTCATATAACTTTCCTTCATACAGCGAAGGTTAAATTTTTTTCAGAAGAACCTTCAACTCCAAGGTCAAGGTAACAAAGAAATAATTCGGGCATCAAAGGAAGGTTACAAATGTATGGGAGACATAAAAGCATGTACATTATTATTAATTATCATTCAAAAGAATGCAGTATACTTCAGACATATTGGTAAAAACTGAAATATACAGCAATATCATATTAAAATCTTCATAAAATATTTGATTAACTGGAGTATTGTAAGTTTACCATTATCTTGAAATAACTTTAATGAGGTAGTGAAATTTGCATTGACCATTTAGTTAAAACATTTCAACAATGTAAACTGGTAAAAAAATTTTTTTAATAATGGATATGTGAACTGTTTAACACTTATCATACCTACATGGTTGTAGTCGTTACAAATCAGGACTACATTTGTACACGTATATATATCACTGATTTCAGCAGTTTTTCTGTAACGACTAATATTCATCATTTATTTCTCCGTTTCCTTAGTAAATAATTACCGATCAGGATTTTCATATTGCAAATGATGGAAATCAGTCATACGAAAATGATTGAAATTCATCATATATACATAATTAAGCTTGCCTACTTTATGGTCTTTATCAAACTTTTGAGGGAAATCTAACACCAAGAATTTGTAGTACATGTAACTCTTATTCAGCATCAAATGAACTCATGGAATGAAAATGCACTGGATAGATTTACAAGAAACAGAAATGCGTGCAAAAACTTATGGAATTCAGTATTTTGAAGGAAAAACAAATTAATGAAATTTAAGTCAAAATTATTGATAACACTCATTTCTGAAGAAGTATGCTGAAATCAGTGATGTCCCTGATTGGTCACAGACAAGGATTATGAAATATGAATGACTTGTGCACAATTTTCAACAAAACAGGTGTCAATTATGGTGATGCTGTATTTTTTATAATAAGATTATTGCCGTAATGATTTCCACAAAAAAAAAAACAAAGTTACAAGTTGGATTGTCATTGACATGCAATGCTATCTACATGATCTACTGCAATGTCTATGGAATCTTAGTACACTAAAGTTTAAAATACAAACATTCATACTCACTGCATGAAAATATTCTACAACTGTACTATGTATAAATACTCTAAAACATTTGAGTCTGGGGAAACCAAAACAGAGCTGTATAGATTGAAATTTTTAAGTAATTATCAAACCAAAGGGATCAAGTTAGTATTATTATTTGATAATATAAATGGGATTTTTTTTCCCTGACAATTTTTGGATTGCAACCGACAGTGACAAGGTCAAGTCAAGAAGTCAACTATTGAGAATATTTTATAAACATTCATCGATCCCACTGTAACAGCTCATCTCTTGAGCAACAGAGAATTGAATTGAATTTCTATCTTTGAAAGGAATGTGACCAGTGGGCTCAGTTGTACAACTTGGCTCCTAAAATTTGAGATTTCACTTAAGTTTCCTATAATTTTCAGTGTTAGATTGGGAGAATTAGAAAACCTCAACCTTGAGGCTTAATCAGTTCTGAGCTTCTAAACAAATTAAGGTGTGTCCTAATTTAAGCATCCCCTAAGACACAACTGTTACTAGTATATGTACATACGGTAAACATTTAATTCTGAATGAAATCATAATAGAAAGCTTTTACAAATCCCAAAGCTTTAGCCCAGGACTTATTTAAATGGGATACTGTAACTCATAACTACAAAATCTAAATCCAATGGAGCAACATGACTATATAATTATATAAATCATAAAATCATAACTATATATTATATATCTGCATCTACATCACTATTAAGTATATAGAATGAAATACTGTTTGCTATGACTGGCATTTCTGAAATAAAGCTTTTGAAATTCCCTTGGCATCACAATCCAAATGCATTTGTAATGCGCATATGGAAAACTTGGGCTAAGTAATAGTTTCAGTGTGAGCAAAACTTTTACAGGATTACTGGAAATTTTGTCAAGTAAATATTACTGGAAATGAGGGCAATATATGATTTGTTGGAACTGAAGATAAAATATTGCCCAAGGCTGAAGGCAGAGGGCTATATTTTGTCTTAAGGTCGAACAAATCATATATTGCCCAAATTCCCAGTCAATAACTGTTTTGTTATACCTTACTTCAATACTGCAGCAACGAACTGATTGACCCAGCATGTACTTTACGTTCATTTTTAGAGAAAGAGCGCGGAAAAAATGGGTAGAGTTTATAGTGACTGCCATCAATGACATGATGTCATAAACGATGTGACATATAGGTAAATAGTTTTTGAACTATTGCCCTAGGGCCAATATTGATGTAACTATTGACTGTTTGGTCAAATATTCAAATTTATAGGCATTTACCTACAGATATTTTATGTAAGAGATACTGCTTTGCAATCCTGCCAACAAAATGTCAGACTTTTCCATCAAAACTGTATAATATTTCTCATTTATTGAGACAAATTAACCATTTTGAATAAAAAGAAGGTTCATTCTGGATAACTAGAAATATTCAAATGAATCAACTTCCAGTTTTTCACTGTCAACATGGTCATTAGTAACAAGGAAGAACGAAAGTTGCGTTACGTTAAGTGACCAGATAATTTGCATATAGAAAGTCTATATGTCAAGCAAAGGTTCTGCAGCCAGGAGACGATATTTGCTTGTTTGAAATAGGACACCTTGACAAATTGACCGTTCAAGTGAACCATCCTCCCCTCCCTGTGTCATACGTGGAAGTGCGAACATGCATTTACAAACAGTAGTTATTCAAGGTCTTTTCAAAAGTTTGCTCCAAAGGCATCTGTAAGCTAGAGGTTTCTTTCAATGCAGAAAATAAATAAGATATCTACAGACAGGAAAAACTTGAGTGCAAAAGTGGTGTTGACGGGAAACGTTTGAGTTTATTTAGGTAACAATCAATCATTTTGGTAATGAACTAGAAAATTGTCTTAACACATTTCAGTTGGTTTTGAACTTCAAAACCAACTGATATGTGTTTATCTTTAATTCATAATTTCAACATTGAAACTTGTGCCCTGTGAATTCCATTTAAATTATAAAATGAAATATGTTTAAACTAACAGTGAAATATATCTTTTTAATTCCTAGTTCCATATAAAATTTCCAAACGTTTGGCCCAGAATTACTGGTAATGAAAATTCATCAGACCGAGGGATATTTCATCTGACATGTCCTATGAGGTTTGAGTTTCACTGCATTTTATGTGTTCCTACGTAATATGACTTTGACAAACAACCTATAACCAAGCACATTTTGGCAGTAATTTATGAGAAGGAAGAAGTCGGAGACAGAAGATTTAGGCAAAGGTGAATAAATGGTATAACCAACCTAAATATTAAGGCCAATGTCTAATCTCCAAATTAGGACCTAGATCCTGTTGTGTCATGCTATTTTGGACGTAATTCCTGACAACTCCTGTGATATGCCCTTCATTATCTAAATCTATGAAATCATCTCCTTCTTGAATTGCTTGTACCTCTCTAACTGTTACATTATTTTCATTAACAATCAATCCAGTGTGATTTTCTACAGCTACTTCAGTGGACTGAACAGGACCTTGGAGATTGTTAGCTAGCTGGTGGAATACATACGGAAGGGCATAATTTAAAATGTTCATAAATGGCATTTGATTACCTGTGGACCCAATGAATCTTCCAGAAAGTTGACGCATATACATATGCCAAGACTCTTGTGTAAAGTCAAAATACATATTTGCTGCCTCAGGTTGAGGTATACTTGTTTGCTGCCCTGTATTTTCATTATTTGTCATTTGATTAGCCATGGACCCCATAAAACTTTGAAGAAGTTGATGCATATGCATGTATCTAGACCCTTGTGTAAACTGAAATGGTGCAATTGCTGCCTCTGTTTGACGTTGAGAAGATATTCTTGTTTGCTGCCCTATATTTTTAGCTCACCTCGACGAAGTAGAGTGAGCTTATGCTATAACCCCACGCGTCCGCGTCCGCGTCCGCGTCCGTGTCCGCGTCCGCGTCCGGTTAAGAAGTTTGGGGTAGCTCAGTATCTGACAAAGTACTAATGCTACAGTAACCAAACTTGCACAAGTGATTCATCTTTGGATGCTGAGGTGAACCCATGCATCAGATGCAGCATCTGACCTACATTTTCCGCTTGAGTGACTTGGTTAAGAAGTTTGGGGTAGCTCAGTATCTGACAAACTACTAATGCTACAGTAACCAAACTTGCACAAGTGATTCATCTTTGGATGCCGAGATGGACCCATGCATCGGATGCAGCATCTGATCTACTTTTTTCACTTGAGTGATTTCGCTTTTAAAAGCCAATATTGAGCAAATTATAAGTGCTACATGTACCAAACTTGCATATTGGATGTATCTTTGATCAAACTTTCATAAAATGACCTTGACCTACTTTTTCCGCTTGAGTGATTTTGCCTTTAAAAGCCAATATTGAGCAAAGTATAAGTGCTAGATGTTCCAAACTTGCATATTAGATGTATCTTTGATCAAACTTTCATAAAATGTCCTCGACCTACTTTTTTCGCTTGAGTGATTTTGCCTTTAAAAGCCAATATTGAGCAAAGTATAAGTGATACATGTACCAAACTTGCATATTGGATGTATCTTTGATCAATCTTTCATAAAATGACCTTGACCTACTTTTTCCGCTTGAGTGATTTTGCTCTATAAAGCCAATATTGAGCAAAGTATAACTACTACATGTACCAAACTTGCATATTGGATGTATCTTTGATCAATCTTTCATAAAATGACCTCGACCTACTTTTTCTGCTTGAGTGATTTTGCCTTTAAAAGCCAATATTGAGCAAAGTATAAGTGATACATGTACCAAACTTGCATATTGGATGTATCTTTGATCAATCTTTCATAAAATGACCTTGACCTCCTTTTTCCGCTTGAGTGATTTTGCTCTATAAAGCCAATATTGAGCAAAGTATAACTGCTACATGTACCAAACTTGCATATTGGATGTATCTTTGATCAAACTTTCATAAAATGACCTTGACCTACTTTTTCTGCTTGAGTGGTTTTGCCTTTAAAAGCCAATATACATGTACTAAGAAATATGTTTGAATTGAATTTTGCTGTCACGAGGTGAGCTTCGTAATCTGTGATTACCTATGTTTATTAAGAGGATTTGCAAGAGGAAGTAACTGATCAGTGGGACTGGGGGATGATGTATTTTCAGAATGACCTGGCAATTCACCCCTGTCACTTTCAGCCGGCTCATCTGCTAGGGTGGGTAAAGGACTTTCAGAAACAGCCAGCTCTGTTTGAGTACCCTGACTATTGAATACCCTACATGTACTTGTAATAGACTCAGAATGAACAGACTCAGAAGTAAGAGAAGCAGGGTTGTTCTCTGGCTCAGCCGTACCTATATTAAGTGATAAATTTTTCTCTGATAATTGCATGCTTTCATCATTCTGACCTTCACCTGACTCAATCGACTCAGTCGGAGAAAATTCAATATTCTCTGAAAGTGCATGCCCTTGTTCACCAGTAGTTGTGTAAACAGGTGAACGGGGAATGTCGTTCTGATATCTTAAGCTAACAGCAGTGGAATAAAAGGCCTTGAGATTTGTTCCATCTCCTCTCTGTGACTGCACAGGTTTAACTGTTGAACAACCTTCCTCAGAAGACTCCTCATGAGCTAATGTTGTACTTCCATCCCCAGAAGACTCCCCATAAGCTAATGTTGTAGATATATCCCCAGAAGATCTATCCCCAGAAGACTCCTCGTGAGCTAATGTTGTAGATCTATCCCCAGAAGACTCCCCATAAGCTAATGTTGTAGATCTATCCCCGGAAGACTCCTCATGAGCTAATGTTGTAGATCTATCCCCAGAAGACTCCTCATGAGCTAATGTTGTAGATCTATCCCCAGAAGACTCCTCATGAGCTAATGTTGTAGATCTATCCCCAGAAGACTCCTTGTGAGCTAATGTTGTACTTTCATCCTCAGAAAACCTCACTGTTGAAGCTGGTAAATAATAATTAATAGATACTGTTTTGTGAAACACAAATGACCCAGCTGGTTTCTTTGTTGGTATTAACACAATTTGTTTTTAAGTAGGTAAAACTCTTAACAGAATTTGTTGTTAAGTAGGTCAAACTTGATGGGTGAGATTATCATAAGTAGGTCAAAGGTCAATCTCAAAAGATCAAGAATATTGGCATCAATGGAGAAGTCTTGTTACAAGGAAAACACATGTGGAATTTGAAAGCCCTATCATTTAAAAGTTATGCCACTGTTAAAAGTTTTTCAAGGGTAGGTCAAAGGTCAAGGTCATGAGTTCAAAAATTTTGGTATCATTTGATAGGTCTTGATGCAAGGAATGCACATGTGAAATATGAAAGCTCGATTTCTTACCAATAAAAGTTGTAACGAATGTTAAAGTTTTTGCCACAAACCAACAGAGACAGATCAACAGGCCAAAAAAAATATGCCCCCAAATCTTTGATTCCGGGGGGCATAAAAATTGTTATTTGTGATGACATATCATTGTTATGGAATACAATCTACAGAAATTGTAAATCAAAATTGAAATTGCCAAGATATTTGATGTGTAATGTCAACATTATAAAGATATTCAATAAGTACTGACAAATTATGTTGATTTTAAACATAGGGTAATCAAAGATTACATAGCTCACTGTAGCAGGTTTTGTCAAAATCAAACATTTTCTAAAATCCTAAAAGTACAAATGTATTGACATGAAGAGTCTATGCATCTAATGTTAGTCCTATCCCTTAGAGAGAAAAAGATACAGCCACAAAAGTATGAGTACTCAAAAAGTAGGTAAAAGGTCAAGGTCATTTGGTCACTACATTATTGGTCACTGTCTCAAAAGAAAGGTCTTTGTAATAATAAATATATGCATGAAATATAAAATTCCATTCCCTTATATTGAAGTGATGAAGACCATGCAAACTTAATTTTACAAAGTAGGTCAGAGTTCAAGGTCAAGGTCATGATCTCAAATGAAAGGTCTCATCACAAGGTATCTACATGTGAAATATCAAAACCCTACCCCTTATAGTAGGCCAAGGTTAACAATTTTGAAAAGCAGGCTAAAATCCAAGGTCAAAAGGTCAAAGGTCATGGTCTCAAATGAAAGGTCTCATCACAAGGAAATCAAAGCCCTATCCCTTCACGGTGGGTAATCTCGCAACACAGAACAATCAGTTTTTCTATAATTTCGTGTGATATAGATTATAATGTCAAATGTCAAATGTATGGTGAATCCAAATCAGGAAAACCTGTTTTTATTTCACAGTCCTATACTGTATATGACGACACTCAAAACATCTAAAAACATTGAAATCATTGAAAATTTCAACCAGAAGTCTCTGATGAGACTGAAGCTCTCCTGGTTGTTTGCTTAAATTATCTAAGTAACACACCCATTTTCCAAGACCCTGGGGATCAGGGGCTAATACAAAATACAAGACCAGAGAATGATTACTACAATGGAAAGAGAATTAACTCTCTATCCATAATAATTTCAGTGTTCACAAGATTTACATGTATAGGTGAAAATGACCACACCCATTTTTCAAGACCCGGGGTGGGGTGGGGGTGTCAGGGGGTTCAAACAAAATACAAGGTAAACATCTTGACCACAGACTGAGAATAATGCAAGGGGGGGTGGGGTCAGGGGTTAAAACAAAATACAAGGTAAACATCTAGATCACAGACTGATAATGATTCAAGGGGGTGGGTGGGTCAGGGGTTAAAACAAAATACAAGGTACACATCTAGACCATATACTGAGAATAATGCAAAAACAATTATCTTTCTATCATTAAACTCTCTGAGAATTGGTGCTCACAAGATTACATAGGAGAAAATGACCACATCCGTTTCCAAGATCCTGGGGGTCAGGGGCTCAAACAAAATATCAGGCACAATCCTAGACCACAGACTAAGAATATTACGCTATATTACATATAGGAGAAAATGACCACACCCACAGACTGAGAATAATGCAAAAATAATTATTTTTCTATCAATTATACTTCCTGAGAATTGGTGCTCACAAGATTACATAAGAGTTAAATGGGAGAAAATGACCACACCCATTTTCCAAGAACTTCGGGATTAGGGGCTCAAACAAAATACAAGGTGCACATCTACACCACAGGCCCGGTTTAATGCAAAAAGAATTTATTTTGTACTAATCAAAGATTCAGAGGATTCGAACTCACAAGAAAAGTTTTTTTTTAATAGATGGACGGACAGACAGACGGATGCTGGACACGGCGATCACATAAGCTCGACTGGTCTTTGACCAGTAGAACTAATAAGTGAGAGAGAAATTTCGATACAACTTAATTATGAAATCAAGTAGTGTGCTAGGCCTTGCACATGATAATTTTTGTACCAACTGATGGATTTCTGATTGACCTGTTAATCTGCATAAAAAATATTGTGGGCGAGTCCTGGCGCGTAGATGAATTTTGAAAATTTGTGTATGAAATACGACGATTTTCCTTTGTTTTGCGTCATTCAGAGCAAAATGACGTCAAATTCTGACATCATACATCACGGTGTGTGACATTACAAAGGCTCAAAATTATGACGCCATGTTTTCTCAAATATTCATTATTGCAAAAAGTGATAATTAATAATTTGTTGATCAGAAGCAATTTTTGTTGAAATTATAGGGCCAGTATGAGGGGTTAGCACACCTAGTCCTTTAAGATGGGGCAAATGAAATTTAGCATAAAGCAATTCTTAACAAAATGTTTAAGTGGGCAAATTTTAAAAAATACTATGCAAAGGTTTCTATGCAAAATCATGCCGGTTCCTCCATATCTGTCAACTTTGAAATTCTCATAAGAGGGTGATCTCTCTCCCTGACAGTTTAAAAAGAGGGAGATTTCAAATGAACTGCTTTTGCAACCTTTTTTTTTATAAATTGCAACGTCGTGCCAACAACCTTTCAAAAATTTTCATTGATTGTAACCATTCCAAGTCTAAGATAAGCTCAAAATGCATTGAAGATGCAAAATGCCGAGTTGCAAAACTGGAATGTAAGTATGAATATGCAGACTAACATGAAATGTGTATGGTTTGTAACAACATTTTGTGGTCCTAAATGAAAATTTCTGGATCAAGAAATGGTCTTCTCTTTATTCTATATCAGCGTGTAATATATTTTCAAGGATACAGATTTTCAATCTCATCATACAGAATACTTTATGTCCTAATTTTTCTTGTTTACATGGTACCATTTGTAAACTCATGCTATTATGTACGAACATTTGCGATGATAAAATCATCGGTACTTGTTGGAAATGGCGAAATGTTGTGAAAATTTTAACCGAAAGTTGTCTATTAGGGTGCAGGAACCTTAAGCAAAAGAGAACTACTATAAAACAAAGAAAAAACACGCAAATATCTGGGAAAGCGCGAGAAATTTATTTCTACTTAAATCACGGGAAACATTTCTGGCAAGTTTCATGATTATAGGTGCAATACAGGCTCAAATATGGTTGGGAAAACATTTTCAATCATCTGAGTCCTGTGACCTTGATCTTTGACCTTTTGACCCAAAAATAAATGGCAAGTTTCATGATTATAGGTGCAATACAGGCTCAAAAATGGTCTGGAAACCATTTTCAATTACCTAAGTCCTGTGACCTTGATCTTTGACCCTTTGACCCCTAAATCAAAAGTGGTCATTTTCTATTCACTGGAAACATTTCTGGCAAGTTACATGATTATAGGTGCAATACAGGCTCAAATTCAGTCGGGAAACCATTTTTAATCATCTTAGTCCTGTGACCTTGACCTTTGACCTTTGAACCCCAAAATTGATAGTGGTCATCCTTGATCCATGGGAAACATTTCTGGCAAGCTTCATGATTATAATTGCAATACAGGCTGAAATATGGTCCGGAAACCACTTTCAACCATCGGAGTCCTGTGACCTTGACTTTTGACCCCAAAATCAATAGGGGTCATTCTTGATTCATGGGAATCATTATTGGCAAGTTTCATGACTTAAGGTGCAATACAGGCTAAAATATGGCCAGGAAACCATTTTCAATCATCAGAGTCCTGTGACCTTGACCTTTGACCTTTTGACCCCAAAATCAAAAGTGGTCATTTTCTATTCACAGGAAACATTTCTGGCAAGTTACATGATTATAGGTGCAATACAGGCTGAAATATGGTCCGAAAACCAATTTCAATCAGCAGAGTCCTGTGACCTGGACCTTTGACCTTTTGACCCCAAAATCAATAGGCCGCATCCTTGATTCAAGGGAAACATTTCTGGCAAGTTTCATGATTATAGGTGCAATACAGGCTGAAATATGGTCCGGAAACCATTTTCAATCATCTGAGTCCTGTGACCTTGACCTTTGACCTTTTGACCCCAAAATCAATAGGGCTCATCCTTGACTAATGGTGAGTAAGTGTATGAAGTTTCATTGTTATAGCCTCTTTCGTAGTTGACTTATAGTCCGGAAACCAATTGTTGACGCCCTCCCGCCCGCCCAGACGCCCGCCCACCCGCCCGTCTCACATCAAATTAAGAGCCGAGTTTTGCAACTCGGCTAAAAAGAATGTTCAATGACATTCAACTTCTTGCTTTGTTCATTGTACATGTACCTTTTTCTGAGGCTAGTAGGTCTTTTTCTGGTGAGAAATACATACCATTAGTAGTTTGCATTATCTACACATTTTTGACAGAAGATAAAGTGTCATTTGATCAATCAGACCTTAAGTCAGTATGATTTTTTAACATTGAGAAGGGCCTCTGCATTTGATATGGGAAGTAGAGCTTAATTTTGTGAGCTCATGCTAAATCCCAAATCTACAATTGTTACCAAATGGCTCTTTAAATTTGTGTAAAGCTCCCCAGAATTTATTACCTTACTTGATAGGTTCGTACAGCTTATCTTTAGGCATCAATCTACACACATCATGTCCAAAATGTTGTACAAACAACCGGCATCTTCCACATGTTGTTTTTGTGAAGAAACTTGAATTTTCATATGGATAGGGATTAACCACATAACATTACGGAAGTAACTTTTAAAGATTATAAACCACAAAATGTTCGGAATGTTGCTGGAGTTATTTTTTTTTATGTCAGGTGAGCCCAAAAGAGGGAATAGTCAGGTGGTTGGGTCGAAAAGCAGGATATTTTGGTCTCCCACACGGGAGGAATGTGAACGCGGGTGATAAGGTTTAAGTGCAGGAGTCTCCCTCCAAAAGCGGTAGAGTTGACAAGTATGGGTTCACATTATGATTCACAGAACTTGCGCACAACCAACCAGAGTTATATCCAAAGTACACGAAAATATCCCCGCTGCATTCTTACAATGTGAAAGACATTTTTATGGCAAATATTTCCCCCATCCAAAACGTCTTGATGTTATAATTGCGAAATTTTCCCCCAGCGAAAATAACCACGTGTACAGTATATAAATGCATGAATATATGATCTGATGCTTCAAATTAAATTGACTACATTCTCCAGACAGAAGTGAATCAGAGTCCTTGTACTGGCCATACCATAATTAATTTTAACATTTTACCTACCTTCATCCTTTAGATAAGTGCCATAACCACTACTGCCTGATCCACTGGTGAAAGCTGTGATTGTAAAAAAAAAAAAATTCAGTCATAAAGAAAATCATCCTTTTTTTCTGTTAAAAGTCTTTGAATTCATACAGAGTATTGATAGCATTTGTTCATTTGAAGAAGTTGACAAAGTAAATCATTAAACATCATATAATTGCTAAGATGAATAAAAAATATGATTGGTACAGGCTTTCTACTCTACCTTGATGAAAAAGTAGGAAAAAAGTAGGAGTAGTGAATGAAAAAAAGTAGGAGAAAAATAGGAAAAAGTAGGAATTAATAGGGGAAAAGTAGGAAATTTTCCATCACTTTTAGCGACAATTTTCAGTAAGTATGACACACAAATAACAGTAAGTAATGTTTGTAGACTGGTAATGTTCATCTTTGAGGAAATCACAGGGAGAAATATAGGCAGGTTGATTTTTCATATAAAACATACAGGATGGGCGAGCGAAGCGAGCCCGAAATTTTCAAAAACTTTGAATCAGATGTCGATGACAAGTGAAGCAAGTAATTTTTTACTTTTGAGATGAAAAAGTAGGAATAGTAGGAGGTTTTGAAGAAAAAGTAGGAAAAAATAGGATCAAAATAAAAAAGTAGGAAAAGTAGGAAATAGTAGGAAAAAGTAGGAACAGTAGAAAGCCTGTTGGTATAGAGAAGTTGCATGGGCGAAAGGTAAATCTACATATCTCCCTCCAAACATCATCTCTCTCGGTCATGTCTCCCCTCCCCCATTCAGAACCCCATGTCATAATAATTCGACACTGAGAAAGATTTGCCTTTTTTGTAATTGTGACTGCCGAGACTGCATGACCAAGAGGCTGAATAATTATGACAAACAAAGAAAGATTGCTGTGCCTTGAGTTATGTAGGTTAAAGGGGCAAAATGGCCTATTGGTGTACTTCTTGACTGCTTTCGCCATAATATAAACAATGTTTTGGAGGAAGACATGTAGATTTCTTTAAGCTAAGAAAAACCATGTTGCTCTTTGGCTACATGATTTGTCTTACCTCTAGGCAATAAAGTTGTGTGAGGGATTATAATTGTTTCATATAAAGCCTGTGTTTGTGAAACACGAATGCCCCCGGTGGCATCTTTGTTAGTATGAACACTATTTTCTGTTAAGTACATGTATGTGAGGTCACTGGGTTAAAAGGTCAAAGGTCAAGGTCACGAGGTCAAAAATTTTGGTATCAATGGAAAGGTCTTGTCACAAGGAATACACATATGAAATATGAAAGCCCCATCACTTACCATTCAAAAGTAATGCCAAATGTTAAAGTTTTTGAAAAGAAGGTCAAAGGTCAAGTTCAAGGTCACGAGGTCAAAAATTTTGGTATCATGGAAAGGTCTTGTCACAAGGAATACACATGTGAAATATGAAAGCCCTATCACTTCCCATTCAAAAGTTATGCCCAATGTTAAAGTTTTTGAAAAGTAGGTCAAAGGTCAAGGTCAAGAGGTCAAAAATTTTGGTATCATGGAAAGGTCTTGTCACAAGGAATACACATGTGAAATATGAAAGCCCTATCACTTCCCATTCAAAAGTTATGCCCAATGTTAAAGTTTTTGAAAAGTAGGTCAAAGGTCAAGGTCATGAGGTCAAAAATTTTGGTATCAATGGAAAGGAGTTGTCACAAGGAATACACATGTGAAATATGAAAGCCCTATCACTTCCCATTCAAAAGTTATGCCCAATGTTAAAGTTTTTGAAAAGTAGGTCAAAGGTCAAGGTCAAGAGGTCAAAAATTTTGGTATCATGGAAAGGTCTTGTCACAAGGAATACACATGTGAAATATGAAAGCCCTATCACTTCCCATTCAAAAGTTATGCAAAATGTTAAAGTTTTTGAAAAGAAGGTCAAAGGTCAAGGTCAAGGTCACGAGGTCAAAAATTTTGGTATCAATGGAAAGGTCTTGTCACATGGAATACACATGTGAAATATGAAAGCCCTATCACTTCCCATTCAAAAGTTATGCCCAATGTTAAAGTTTTTGAAAAGTAGGTCAAAGGTCAAGGTCAAGGTCATGAGGTAAAAAAATTTGGTATCAATGGAAAGGAGTTGTCACAAGGAATACACATGTGAAATATGAAAGCCCTATCACTTCCCATTCAAAAGTTATGCCCAATGTTAAAGTTTTTGAAAAGTAGGTCAAAGGTCAAGGTCATGGTCACGAGGTCAAAAATTTTGGTATCATGGAAAGGTCTTGTCACAAGGAATACACATGTGAAATATGAACGCCCTATCACTTCCCATTCAAAAGTTATGCCCAATGTTAAAGTTTTTGAAAAGTAGGTCAAAGGTCAAGGTCAAGGTCACGAGGTCAAAAATTTTGGTATAAGTGGAAAGGTCTTGTCACAAGGAATACACATGTGAAATATGAAAGCCCTATCACTTCCCATTCAAAAGTTTTGCTCAATCTTAAAGTTTTTGAAAAGTAGGTCAAAGGTCAAGGTCAAGGTCACGAGGTCAAAAATTTTGGTATCAATGGAAAGGTCTTGTCACAAGGAATACACATGTGAAATATGAAAGCCCTATCACTTCCCATTACAAAGCTATGCCCAATGTTAAAGTTTTTGAAAAGTAGGTCAAAGGTCAAGGTCAAGGTCGCGAGGTCAAAACTTTTGTATCAATGGAAAGGTCTTGTCACAAGGAATACACATGTGAAATATGAAAGCCCTATCACTTCCCATTCAAAAGTTATGCCCAATCAAAGGTCAAGGTCAAGGTCACGAGGTCAAAAATTTTGGTATCAATGGAAAGGTCTTGTCACAAGGAATACACATGTGAAATATGAAAGCCCTATCACTTCCCATTCAAAAGTTATGTCCAATGTTAAAGTTTTTTGGACAAACAGACAGACAAACAGACAAAACAGACGGACAGGCCAAAAACTATAGGCCCCCGAATCTTTGATTCCGGGGGCATAAAAACTTAGCAAAAGGTTACAAAAGAATTCTAAATAGCATAAATTCACTGCTACAAAGAGAATTTACAACTCTTAACTTCATAAATATAGAGTTGTCCCTGAATAGTACATGCATTTGGATAATCCTGTCTAGGGTGAAAGAAATATCATTATATGATACTTACATTGTTTCCTAGTGCCACCATTCAATGGGTACGCTGACTCCTGTTAAAATAATAAAAATCATGTGTTTGTGAAACACAAATGACCCCGTTGGCATTTTTGTCAGTAAAACAGCTGAAAAGTAGTTCATTTTGAGGTCAAGGTTACAAGGTCAAATTTGGTATCCATGGAAAGGTCTTGACATAAGAAAGTCTTATGTGTAATATGAAAGCCCTATCACTTACCAATCAAAAGTCATGGCTAAAGTTTAGATTTTCAAAAGAAGGTCAAATTCCAAGGTGAAGGTCATAAGGTCAAAATTTGGTCTTGTCACAAGGAATACACATGTGAAATATGAAAGCCATATCACTTACCGTTCAAAAGTTATGGCCAAGGTTAAAGTTTTTCAAAAGTAGGTCAAACTCCAAGGTCAAGGTCACAAATTTTGGTATCCATGGAAAGGTCTTGTCACAAGGAATACACATGTGAAATATGAATGCCCTATCACTTACCAATCAAAAGTTATGGCCAAGGTTAAAGTTTTTCAAAAGTAGGTCAAACTCCAATGTCAAGGTCACAAGGTTAAAAGTTTTGGTATCCATGGAAAGGTCTTGTCATAAGGAATACACATGTGCAATATAAAAGCCCTATCACTTACCATCCAAAATTTATGGCCAATGTTAAAGTTTTTCAAATGTAGATCAAACTCCGAGGTCAAGGTCACAAAGTCAAAATATTTGGTATCCATGGAAAGGTCTTGTCACAAGGAATACACATGTGAAATATGAAAGCCCTATCACTCACCATTCAAAAGTTATGGCCAAGGTTATAATTTTTGCAGACAAACAGACAGACAGACGGACGGACAGACCAAAACTATATGCCCCTGAATCTTCGATTACAGGGCATAATAAAAAAAAACTCGTTTTTTGTACGAGTCATAACACTGTCAAAACCTTAGGGATTGTGACACACTACAACACACTTCTCTTATAATTATGGAAATGAGGATGAATAGACAATTCAAACCTGTGTTTGTGAAACAAGAATGCCCCCATTGGCATCTTTGTCAGTAAAACAGATGAAAAGTAGTTCACATTTGAGGTCAAGGTCACAAGGTCAAATTTAGTATCCTTGGAAATGTCTTGGCACATAGAATTCATATGTGAAATATGAAAGCCCTATCACTTACCATTCAAAAAAGGGGGGCATAAAAATATTTACAATGCGTGAATAAAGTCTGGACATAAGCATTCTATCGCACACCTATCGTAAAATTATTCAAAACGTCACTTTTTCTTTAAATACTGGATGCCCTGTGATTAATGAAATAACAAATAGGATAACGTAATTTCCTTAAAATAAATTGATACTTTAAAATTTAACCAGCGATCAGACACGAGGCAAGACTGATATTTTAATCAGTTTTAATAAAAAAATAGCAATCCAAGGAATGCTTGTGTCGCCTGCGAAGCGGCCTATTTTTAAAAAGTTAATCAAATATGTAGGTCATGGTCACTTCGTTTAATATTTGTACATGTATCAGTGGGAAAGTCTTGTCAAATGAACTCTCATGCCTCTTACTTACCAATTAAAAGATACATGTATGGTCAATCTATTACTTTTAGAAAAGATCAATCATCTAGGTGAAGGTCATTAGGAACACATTTTTGGGAATAAAAGAAAGGACTCATCATAAGAAATAAATGTTTTAATTATTAAAGCCATATCACTTATCAATCAAAAGATAAAGTAAATACGTAGGTCAAGGTCACTAGGTAAAAAAAATATGATATGTGTAGAAAGGTCTAATGACAAGGAATACACATGTGAAATATAAAAGCCCTATCACTAACCAATCAAAAGATAAAGCCAATCTTAATTTTTGGAAAAGTAGGTCAAATATCTAGGTCAAGGTCACTAGGTAAAATTGATGGTATGTGTAGTAAGGTTATGTCACAAGAAATACACATGTGAAATATCAAAGCCCTATCACGTACCAATCAAAAGATATAGCCAATCTTAGTTTTTTTTTTAAGTAGGTCATATATCTAGGTCAAGGTCACTAGGTCAAAAATTATAGCATGTATAGTAAGGTTTTATCATCAGGAACACACGTGAAATATCGAAGCCCTATCGTTTACCAATCAAAAGATATAGCCGATCTTAGTTTTTTTTGAAAAAGTAGGTCAAATATCTAGGTCGAGGTCACTAGGTCAAAAATTATGGCATGTGTGAGAAGGTATGCATTTCTGAAATATCAAAGCCCTATCACTTACCAATCAAGAGATATAGCCAATCTTAGTTTTTTTGAAAAGTAGGTCAAATATCTAGGTCAAGGTCATAAGGTGAAAAATCATGGCATCTGTAAGAAGGTCTCATCACAAGGAATACACCTATGAAATATCAAAGCCCTACCACTTACCAATCAAAAGATATAACCAATCTTAATTTTTTTTAAAAGTAGGTCAAATATCTAGGTCAAGGTCACTAGGTCAAAAATTATGCTAAGTGTAAGAAGGTATCATCACAAGGAATACACATGTGAAATATCAAAGCCCTATCACTTACCAATGAAAAGTTATGGGGTGTGACACCCAAAGTATGACAGACAGACAGACGGACGGACTGACTGACTGACTGACTGACAGACGGACAACGGACAAAGTGATCCCTAAGTGTCGCTTCGCAGGCGACACAAAAAGTCTCGTGGGCATAAATTTATAGCATGGGGCGGTGTCCCCAGGGATTTTTTTTGCCCCTTTTTGGGGCCGTTATTCGGCCCCATTCCCAATGAAAAATAGTATCTTTTTTTCCCAATTGTGGCTGTAAAATTTCCCAATCACATATAGATGGACTTATCACCTAAAATAGTGAAATTTACTGGTTCAAAAGTAGCAAATTTACTTATTATTTGCCATTTTATTGTAAGCACAAGAAATTAAATCATACCTAAAAGAAAATTATTTGATTAAACATTCAACATGTTCAACTCTGATCGTTTGATTGTATAAACTGTCTTTTTACTTATATATTAGTACTTCCCAAAATATTCCCAAATGTCGTTAATTTTCCCAATTGCACGGGCCCCGACCCCATTACCAAATTACTGAAACCAGACTTGTCAGAATGACAACATAGCTCGCCGGTGGCAACCATATGTAAATTGCAACAACAACAATAAAAAAGGTCTTATCACAAGGAATGCACATGTGAAATATCAAAGCCCTATCACTAACCATTCAAAAAATATGGCCAAGGTTAAAGTTTTTCAAAAGTAGGTCAATCATCTCCAAGGTCAAGGTCACAAGGTCAAAAATTTTGGTATCCATGGAAAGGTCTTGTCACAAGGAATACACATGTGAAATATCAAAGCCCTATCACTTACCATTCCAAAAATATGGCCAAGGTTAAAGTTTTTCAAAAGTAGGTCAATCATCTCCAAGGTCAAGGTCACAAGGTCAAAAATTTTGGTATCCATGGAAACGTCTTGTCACAAGGAATACACATGTGAAATATCAAAGCCCTATCACTTACCATTCCAAAAATATGACCAAGGTTAAAGTTTTTCAAAAGTAGGTCAATCTCCAAGGTCGAGGTCACAAGGTCAAAAATTTTGGTATCCATGGAAAGGTCTTGTCACAAGGAATACACATGTGAAATATCAAAGCCCTATCACTTACCATTCCAAAAATATGGCCAAGGTTAAAGTTTTTCAAAAGTAGGTCAATCTCCAAGGTCAAGGTCACAAGGTCAAAAATTTTGGTATCCATGGAAAGGTCTTGTCACAAGGAATACACATGTGAAATATCAAAGCCCTATCACTTACCATTCCAAAAATATGGCCAAGGTTAAAGTTTTTCAAAAGTAGGTCAATCTCCAAGGTCAAGGTCACAAGGTCAAAAATTTTGGTATCCATGGAAAGGTCTTGTCACAAGGAATACACATGTGAAATATCAAAGCCCTATCACTTACCATTCCAAAAATATGGCCAAGGTTAAAGTTTTTCAAAAGTAGGTCAATCTCCAAGGTCAAGGTCACAAGGTCAAAAATTTTGGTATCCATGGAAAGGTCTTGTCACAAGGAATGCACATGTGAAATATGAAAGCCCAATCTGTATTGGTTTAAAAGTTATAAGCAAGGTTAAAGTTTTTGTGCACGCGCACGCAGACGCAGACGCAGACGCAGACGCTGACGCCGGGGGTATGACAATAGCTCTCCGGACATTCGTCCCGGCGAGCTAAAAAATCCCTGGTCCCATGAGAAACAACCAATCGGTCTAACATAATCATATGAAATATATACGTGTAAGCTAATTAGCAGTAATCACCATCAAAACATGTTTTCACACCTATAATCTCAGGTATAGTTGATCGGCTGTTAAGCCGACCATTACGTGACTCTCTTTGAACGATGAAAAAAAATGACTTTGCACTGAAATACAGGACATTTCAGGACAAATTTTAATTTTACAGGAATTTTTATGTCCCGGCAGGACAGTTTTTTTAAGGCATGATATTTTTGGGACATTTTTGACCCGCCGGGACATCTGGCAAGTATGCAAAGACAGCTTCCTCTCTACATTCTTATTACAGTGTATACCTGTAAATACATGTGCATCATGAAAATCTGTTGACGGCCATATTAAAAATACTGTATTGCATTCCAGGCTCCTATACTTTGCCATTAGCTTAACATGTATACATTGTGCATATATCATGCCCTTAGCTTATGTATACATTGTGCATATAACCCCCTCTCCCATTACACATTATTTCTCAATTATGCGACAAAAACAAAAAAACAAAAGACCTGTGACATATATTCAAGAGCATCCTATCTTCTTGAAGTATACAAATTTTTGAAAACATTTCACCCAAAATTAAATATTTAAAGAATTTTTAACTATTTCAGTTTGTTTTCATAGTATTTAAAAATTCTAAGTCAAACTAGAACTGCCCTTAAAGTGACAAATTATATCCCTGCGGGACGTTTTTCATTAAACAGATTTATTCAAGACATAGGAATCTATATGTTAAACATCATAGCCATATCCCTTACAGTTAAAAAGTAGGTCAAAGGTCACTAGGTCAAAAACCATTGTTTCAAATGAAGCTCTGATCTTGAAGAATCTACATGTGAAATATCAAAGCCCTGTCCCTTATAAGTAGGTCAAAGGTCAAAGGGTCAAAAGTCATGGTATGAAACATGAGGAATCTGTATGTGAAATATCAAAGCCCTATTCCTTTTAGTTAAAAAGTAGGTCAAAGGTCAAGATCAAGGTCACTAGGTCAAAAGTCATGATCTCAAATGAAAGCTCTCATCACGTGTAATATGTATGTGAAATATCAAATCCCTACCCCTTCTAGTTTAAAAGAAGGTTAAAGGTCAAGGTCAAGGCCACAATGTCAAATGGTCAAATGTCATGGAGTAATACTTGTTATGATGAATGCGTGTATGTAAGGGTTATTCTACTGTCTCCGAGGGCGTAGCCCGAGGAGCAGTTGAATAACCCACTTCTTGCACAGCAATTATTATGTCATCAAACAATTATCACCGCTGATTGTGTAATTATAAGTCGTCATTCCAAGTGGAAGAAAACTACTCATGGTCAGTAAGTTCAGAATTTCACACATTTTAAAAGTAGATTTAAAAGAAAACAACGGTAATTTCGGTCCAGTAATTGTTGTTAAATGAGGGGAAATAAAGTTAAGAAAACAAAAGGGAAACTGATATTTGAATTTTTAAACTGCAGTTTAATTAGACTAGGTACATGTACAATAACATAGGAAGCGGATTCTAGGAGATGCGGTGAAGGATTCCCCTGTACAATTTTTACAACAAATATTCAAAACAACGGGAATATTCCGCTATTATGATATTATCATATCTTTGTTTCTGCTCAAAAGTTTTCAAGGATACCCGTCAGTACACAATTCAAATTCAATTCAATCGAAATCTTACGAGTTTTGTCAGTCTGGTTTCGTTGGTGGCTAATCCAATGCATATTGAAACATTCTTAAAAGCTCGGATCTAGAGCGGGCTTGGAGTCAGGACACCCCCTCCCCCGATATTTGAACCCCCCCTCCTGGAATTTGTAAAAAAAAAAAACAAACCCACACACATACATGATTTCAAGTTTTTCCATATTTTCTTTCAAAATCATAGGCTAGATCCCTTTCCCTAGAGGGCTTGACCAACCTTCTGGGAGAAAAATGTAGATCCGCCCGTGACATTGAAAAAAAGTAGTTGAAACCGGTTAATTGCGAGATTTTTAAAAATTCCATTTAAGTTTCTCTTAAACATGGCAAAGAGAATATTTGTCCCCCCTTTTTTATCGTGCTGTATTTTCAAAACGGGAGGCAATGGACGTCAGGTCATTTAATGATAGTTATCGGCTCAGTTGATCATTCAATGATTAGTACAATTATTAATTCAATCACTGCTTCACAATGAAAAATATTGCACTGTCTAGAAAGGTGTTAATTACCGTCTACAAGGTAGACCGTGCAACAAGAAATATTAAAGCCTTATCACTTATACTGGAAGAGATATTCGCTTTAAGAACTTCTTAAGCAAAATATTACTACAAAGTCAAAGTTCAAAGTCAAGGACACTAGGTCAAATGTCTTGGTATCAAAATATAGTACTTATTATGGTGAATGTATGTATGAAATATGAAAGCCCTACCACTTATATGTGAAAAAATATATGCTTTAAGAACTTCTTAACCAAATTATAACTATAAGGTCAAAGTTCAAGGTCAAGGTCACTAGGTCAAATGTCTTGGTATCAAAAGTAGTACTTATTATGGTGAATGCATGTATGAAATATGAAAGCCCTATCCCTTATAATTAAAGAGTTATTTGCTTTAAGAACTTCTTAACCGGACGGATTGACGGATGGACAGACAGACAAACAGGGTGTTTCCTATTTACCCCCCAAACTTCATTTGTGGTAGGTATAATAACTTTCTTACGACAAATTGGATGAACTTGAAAATCGAAAGGTCGCGAATCGTCTCCACAGTCTGATCACATTGTAGAAATATCATGAAAATCTTGGAAACATGTTGAGCCATATTCTTGTTATTGCACCTATACTTTGACATTATCTGCATATAACCCCCTCCCCCCTTTCCCATTATACATTATTTCTCGATTATGCAACTATACATATGTAAAAGAACTTTGCCATTAGCTTAACATGTATACATTGTGCATATAACCCTCTCTCCCATTACACATTTTTTCTCAATTATGTGACAAAAAAAAAGACCTGTGACATATATTTTAGAGCATCCTTCTTCTTGAAGTACACAATTAACACAAATTTTCAAAACATTTCACCAAAAATAGATTTTCAAATTATTTTAAACTATTTTAGTATATTTTCAAAGTATTTAAAAATTATTAGTCCCATAACTCCATAATAACAAATCAGATGAACCTGAAAATCGAAAGCTGACTTCCTCTCCACAACTTGATCTGTAACAATGTAGGAATATCATGAAACGTATATGACGTATATTCAAGTTATTGCATTCCATAAGCGGATGGATGGACAGACAGACAAACAGACAGCACCATAACATAATACGTACCATCAAATGAAGGGCGTATAAAAATGCATCAGTCAATCAGACCTCTTGGCGACAATATTTGTTAACCGATCGGCATAAAAAACATAATCTTAGTAGAAAACCTTGAAACTTGCTTCCTGTAAGGTTTCACGAAAATGCCCTTGGTGGCCATATTGGTTGACCGATTGGCATGAAAAACATAAACTTGGTTGAGAACCTTGAGTAATTGCTTCCGGTAAGATTTCCTGAAATTTTGTGCAGCGGTCGCAGAGGAGAAGTATAAAATGCATCAGTTAATCAGAGCTCTTGGCGACCATATTTTTTCACCAATCTGCATGAAGAACACAAACCTGGTGGAGGATCTTTAGTACTTGCTTCCTGTAAGGTTTCGTGAAATTATCTGCAGCAGTAGCAGAGAAGTTGAAAATATGTCAGCCAATCAGTGCCCTCAGTGCCCATATTTGTTGACCGATTGGCAAGAAAAACACACACTTGGTAGAGGACCTTGAGTATGTGCTTCCTGTCAGGTTTAGTGAAATTCTGTGCAGCAGTTCCAGAGGTGGAGTTGAAAATGTGTCAGCCAATCAGAGACCTCCATGGCCATATTTGTTGTTCGATTGGCACGAAAAACACAAACTTGGTAGAGGACCTTGAGTACTTGTTTCCTGTAAGGTATTGTAAAAATTCTGTGCAGTAATTGCAGAGGAGAAGATTAGTCAAAATGCAACAGACAATCAGAGCTCTAATACGGCGACCATAATTGTTGACCAACTGGCACAAAAAACACAAACTTTGTCTTTTCCTGTAAGGTATCATGATATTCTGTGCAGTGGTTCCAGAGGAGAAGTTGAAAGTGCATCAGCCAATCAGAGCTCTAGGCAGCCATAACTGTTGACCGATCAGCACAAAAAACACAAACTTGGTAGAGGACCTTGAGTACTTGCCTGCTGTAAAGTTTCGTGAAATTCTGTGCAGTAGTTGCAGAAGAGAAGTCAATAAAACACCGCTAAAGACGGTATGGCCGGATTGCAAAGTAAGTTTTTGTCACCAACTGGGTCAAGGTCAATAGGTCAAATAATACAGCATAAATTGAAAGGTTTTATCAGAGGCATACTTCATGTATAAAATGAAGTTTCTACTGCATACAGTTCCATAGATTTTGCTTAAACCAGGAACTTTAACCAAAATCCTTAACTAGGTCAAAGTCCAAGGTCAAGGTCACTAGGTCAAATGTTACGGCATAAATTGAAAGGTCTTGTCATGGGCGAGCTTCATTAATAATATAAAGTTTCTACTGCATACAGTACCATAGATTTTGCTTAAACCAGGAACTTTAACCAAAATCCTTAACTAGGTCAAAGTCCAAGGTCAAGGTCACTAGGTCAAATGTTACGGCATAAATTGAAAGGTCTTGTCATGGGCGAGCTTCATTAATAATATAAAGTTTCTACTGCATACAGTACCATAGATTTTGCTTAAACCAGGAACTTTAATCAAAATCTTTGAGTAGGTCAAAGTCGAAGGTCAAGGTCACTAGGTCAAATGTTACGGCATAAATTGAAAGGTCTTGTCATGGGCAAGCTTCATGTATAATATTAAGTTTCTACTGCATATAGTTACTTAGATTTTGCCTCAACCAGAAACTTTAACCAAAATCTTTAACTAGGTCAAAGTCCAAGGTCAAGGTCACTAGGTCAAATGTTACGGCATAAATTGAAAGGTCTTGTCATGGGCAAGCTTCATGTATAATATTAAGTTTCTACTGCATATAGTTACTTAGATTTTGCCTCAACCAGAAACTTTAACCAAAATCTTTAACTAGGTCAAAGTCCAAGGTCAAGGTCACTAGGTCAAATGTTACAGCATAAATTGAAAGGTCTTGACATGGGCAATCTTCATGTATAATATAAAGTTTCTACAACATATAGTTACTTAGATTTTTCCTCAACCAGAAACTTTAACCAAAATCTTTAACTAGGTCAAAGTCCAAGGTCAAGGTCACTAGGTCAAATGTTACGGCATAAATTGAAAGGTCTTGTCATGGGCAAGCTTCATGTATAATATTAAGTTTCTACTGCATATAGTTACTTAGATTTTGCCTCAACCAGAAACTTTAACCAAAATCTTTAACTAGGTCAAAGTCCAAGGTCAAGGTCACTAGGTCAAATGTTACGGCATAAATTGAAAGGTCTTGTCATGGGCAAGCTTCATGTATAATATTAAGTTTCTACTGCATATAGTTACTTAGATTTTGCCTCAACCAGAAACTTTAACCAAAATCTTTAACTAGGTCAAAGTCCAAGGTCAAGGTCACTAGGTCAAATGTTACAGCATAAATTGAAAGGTCTTGACATGGGCAATCTTCATGTATAATATAAAGTTTCTACAACATATAGTTACTTAGATTTTTCCTCAACCAGAAACTTTAACCAAAATCTTTAACTAGGTCAAAGTCCAAGGTCAAGGTCACTAGGTCAAATGTTACGGCATAAATTGAAAGGTCTTGTCATGGGCAAGCTTCATGTATAATATTAAGTTTCTACTGCATATAGTTACTTAGATTTTGCCTCAACCAGAAACTTTAGCCAAAATCTTTAACTACGTCAAAGTCCAAGGTCAAGGTCACTCGGTCAAATGTTATGGCATAAATTGAAAGGTCTTGTCATGGGCATGCTTCATGTATAATATAAAGTTTCTACTGCATATAGTTCCTTAGATTTTGCCTCAACCAGAAACCTTAACCAAAATGTTGACGGCAGACGGACGGACGGACAGACGGACAGACAGACAGACGGACGGACGGACATCGTCAATCTATAGACCGGAATTGCTTTGCAATCCGGCCAAAAATGTATAAAGTTTACGACAGATGACAGATACTGGGCTATGACAAACCCTACTACTACTACAATGATTATTTTATTTATTTGTGAAAAATTTGTGATCATTATATCTAATTTCCTCTGACAACAAGTTTATGCAATGTTCCGAAGCTCCAAATATTGAAAGAAACTGGCCAGTATTTCAACAATATAAGTCTTACGAAGTACATAAGTTCTAATAAGGAGATAGTATATTTTTGCATCGATTTGTTTTTGCAGTTTTGAGTAAAAAGCCTGTATATTTATTTTTGTGATTCTAATTTTTACGAATTAATCGTGATTTTAAAATAAATTTATACTACACGGTATTTTTTTATTTGCTGTACAAGTTTATTGAATGCTTTTATCGATCATCACAAAAAAAAACTGGCCAGGCAGTCAAGAAACCAGAAGTCTCTGACGAGACTGTAGCTCTCCTGGTTGTTTTTTCTAAAACATCAATTTCCTTTCTTTTTTTTTTTAAACCAAGACCATAGGGAGCAGGCGCTCTAACAGATTATAAGTAGCATGACAAAACTACATATCCATTATACTGCAACTATAATAGCACTCATATAATTCATAACATCCGAGATAAAGTATTTCTTAAAAGAATGTCACACCCATTTTCCAAGATCCTAGGGGCCAAGGACTGCTAGATCAAATGAACTACCAATGACACATCAAGACTTGGATAAAGAATTAACTCCCCATCATAAATAGCTTTAAACGAGAAGAGAGCACAACTATATAGGAAAAATTACCGCACCCATTTTCAAAGACCCTAGGGGTATAAGGCTAAAACAAAATATCAGGTGCACATCTATGCCACAGACCAATCATTGCAAAAAGAATTAATTCTACATCATTTATAGTGTCAGAGGAGTTGCAAGCACAAGATTACATTTACTTATATAGGAAAAATGACCACAACCATTTCTGAGACCCTAAGGGTCAGGGGCTAAAACATAAAAACAGGTGCACAACTAGACCAGAGACCCATAATATTGCAATAAGAATTTAGTCAGAGGAGTTGTGAGCACAAGATTACATAGAGTTATATATATAGTGCACATCAAGATCACAGACCCATCATACTGCAAAAAGAATTAAGTCTTCATCATTGACATTTATATTGTCAGAGGAGTTGCGAGCACAGATTATATAGAGTTATATAGGAGAAAATGACCACACCCATTTCTAAGACCCTGGGGGTCAGGGGCTCAAACAAAATATCAGGTGCACAATGAGACTACAGACCCATCATATTGCAATAAAAATTAAGTCTCCATCATTTATAAAGTCAGAGGAGTTGCGAACACAAGATTACATAGAGTTATATAGGAGAAAATGACCACACCCATTTCTAAGACCCTGGGGGTCAGGGGGCTCAAACAAAATATCAGGTGCACAACAAGACCACAGACCCATCATATTGCAAAAAAATTTAAGTCTCCATCATTTATAGTGTCAGAGGAGTTGCGAACACAAGGTTACATAAGGTTATATAGGAGAAAATGACCACACCCATTTCTAAGACCCTGGGGGTCAGGGGCTCAAACAAAATATCAGGTGCACAACTAGACTACAGACCCATCATATTGCAAAAAGAATTAAGTCTCCATCATTTATAGTGTCAGAGGAGTTGCGAGCACAGATTATATAAAGTTATATAGGAGAAAATGACCACACCCATTTCTAAGACCCTGGGGGTCAGGGGCTCAAACAAAATATCAGGTGCACAATGAGACTACAGACCCATCATATTGCAAAAAGAATTAAGTCTCCATCATTTATAAAGTCAGAGGAGTTGCGAACACAAGATTACATAGAGTTATATAGGAGAAAATGACCACACCCATTTCTAAGACCCTGGGGGTCAGGGGCTCAAACAAAATATCAGGTGCACAACAAGACCACAGACCCATCATATTGCAAAAAGATTTAAGTCTCCATCATTTATAGTGTCAGAGGAGTTGCGAACACAAAGTTACATAGAGTTATATAGGAGAAAATGACCACACCCATTTCTAAGACCCTGGGGGTCAGGGGCTCAAACAAAATATCAGGTGCACAACTACACTACAGACCCGTCATATTGCAAAAAAAATTAAGTCTCCATCATTTATAGTGTCAGAGGAGTTGCGAGCACAAGATTACATAGAGTTATATAGGAGAAAATGACCACACCCATTTCTAAGACCCTGGGGGTCAGGGGGCTCAAACAAAATATCAGGTGCACAACAAGACCACAGACCCATCATATTGCAAAAAGATTTAAGTCTCCATCATTTATAGTGTCAGAGGAGTTGCGAACACAAGGTTACATAGAGTTATATAGGAGAAAATGACCACACCCATTTCTAAGACCCTGGGGGTCAGGGGCTCAAAAAAAATATCAGGTGCACAACTAGACTACAGACCCATCATACTGCAAAAAGAATTAAGTCTCCATCATTTAAAGTGTCAGAGGAGTTGCGAGCACAAGATTACATAGAGTTATATAGGAGAAAATGACCACACCCATTTCTAAGACCCTGGGGGTCAGGGGGCTCAAACAAAATAGCAGGTGCACAACAAGACCACAGACCCATCATATTGCAAAAAAAATTAAGTCTCCATCATTTATAGTGTCAGAGGAGTTGTCCGGACAAGATTACATAGAATTTAATGACCAGGCCCATTTTATAAGACCCTGGGGGGCAGGGACTGAAACTAAATGTCAGGTGCACAACTAGACCATGGACCAAGTAAAATGCAAAAAGAATTAACTTTCTATCTCTAACAGTTTCAGAGGAGTTGTCCGGACAAGATTACATAGAATTTAATGACCACGCCCATTTTCTAAGACCCTGGGGGTCAGGGAGTGAAACTAAATGTCAGGTGCACAACTAGACCATGGTCCAAGTAAAATGCAAAAAGAATTAACTTTCTATCTCTTACAGTTTCAGAGGAGTTGTCCGGACAAGAATTGTTTACGGACAGACGGACAGACAGACAGACGGACGGACGCCGGACAAAGGGTGATCGCATAAGCTCGACTGGTCTGAGACCAGTAGAGCTAATGATTCCTATCTCATTTTCCTTTCCAAATGAAAGGATTATCGCAACGTAGTTTGCACGTATGCTAATCTTGTGAGATGTGATGAAAATGAAAAGTATACGGATCGCAGATTGCAAACAAAGACCTACTCCAATAGAATAATGAGTTATTTTTCACACCTATATTCTGCGATTGGATGATTTGTTATACGCATATGTAGATATAATATATGAACATATGTGATATCCCTTTTGTTTTGTAAAGTTTGAATTGCTCTTTATTTAGTTCAAGTGATTTTTGTCACTGAATGAGACATATGCAACGTCCTCCACCCACCCGAGTCCGATTGTTAAAATGGACATCATGTGGCTTTAAATTAAAGAAAGGAGCCACAAATGCATGTGCACGAACATATATATCTGTTGATATTTCTTCACGTGGATTTATTTTTAAGAACAATATTTTTGCGAATTAATCCATCATACCCACAAAATTGCTAAAAATTAACCAACAGCAAAAATGACCAGATTTACGGTAGTATATCCTAATTAGATGAAAGCAAATCCTAATTAGGTTATAGCTAAGTCCTAATAAGGTGAAAGCTAAGTCCTAATTAGGAGATACTATCACCTAACTAGGACTTAGCTTTCACCAAATTGATAGTTTGTGATACTAATTAGGTTATAGCTAAGTCCTAATAAGGTGATAGTCGCGTCCTAATTAGGTAATAGTGAAGTCCTAATTAGGTGAAAGTATCTCCTAATCAGGTGATAGCTAAGTCCTAATTAGGTGAAAGTATCTCCTAATTAGGTGATAGTTAAGTCCTGATTAGGTGATAGGTAAGTCCTCATTAATGATAGTTAAGTCCTAATTAGGTGATAATATCTCCTAATTAGGCAATAGCTAAGTCCTAATTAGGTGATAGCAAAGTCCTAATTAGGTGATAGTATCTCCTAATTAAGCGATAGTTAAGTTCTTATTTATATAATAGTGTTAGGTTTAGTGTTCACTATGCCGATATAGTAGCCAGGGTTCTGGCACATAGTGAACAACCCGAACCCTGACCCTGACTACTATTTATATAATAGTGTTAGGTTTAGTGTTCACTATGCCGAAATAGTAGTCAGGGTTCTGGCACTCTACACAGGGTTCTGGCACTATAGTGCACGGGTCGTGCACTATGTGCCAGAACCCTGACTACTATTTCGGCATAGTGAACACTAAACCTAACACTATTGTTATTATTATGCTGACTGTTTTTGATAGTGTATTCCCTTCATAGAAAACGTTTTCAAGATATATGTTATGAACATTGATTGCACGAGTTACCTCTCTTTCAAAAATTCTGTGTTACAGTCAAACATATTCTGGATTTACCCCTCTTTGACTGTAAAAGATCTATAGTGTGGTCGTTTAGTATAGGCATAATTTAACAAGAAAAAATATAGCAACATAAATTTGGCATTAATTTTAAAGGAAAAAATAACTTTCTAGGAACATTTGTTTTTGATAGTGTATTCCCTTCATAGAAAACGTTTTCAAGATATATGTTATGAATATTGATTGTATGAGTTACCTCTCTTTCAAAAAACCTTGTGTATATTCTGTATTACCCTTCTTTGACTGTAAAAGATCAAAAAATAAATATTTAGGAACATTTGCTTGGGTATGCAAACAAATTTGATTAAATATCTTGTATGAAAACGACATGTCTGTATATATAAACAGGTCAGCATCACTTATGTTAAGAACACTACTGTGGAAAGACAGGGGTGCACTATTAGGGTGATAGTGCACACCAAGAAAGGTGATAGTGTGCACCTGGACCGTTCTCTGTCACAATATGGTAGAGTAGAACCTATCACAGAAGAAACTCACTGGAAGCATAATAATTCGGCATAGTGAACACTAAACCTAACACTATTTTCATTATTATGCTGACTGTTTTTGATAGTGTACATCCATTGATTCATTTCATACTGCGTCTGACAAACACTTTTTTTTTCACAGACTGCTTTTTGATAGTCTTTGCCTTTTTCTACCATCATTACTGGTATACAGACAGAGGAACACTTTTTTAATGGTTATTGATCTTTGATAATGTACAGCAACATTTGTATATGTGGTATTCCCTTCGTAGAAAACATTTTCAAGATGTATGTTATGAACATTGATTGCACGAGTTACCTCTCTTTCAAAAACCCTGTGTTACAGACAAACATATTCTGGAGATACCCCCTCTTTGACTGTAAAAGATCTATAGTGTGGTCGTTTAGTATAGGCAAAATTTAACAAGAAAAATTATAGCAACATAAATATGGCATTAATTTCAAAGGAAAAAAATAATTTCTAGGAACATTTTGTTGGGTATGCAAAAAAAATTAATTAAATATCTTGTATGAAAACAACATGGTTGTATATATAAGCAGGTCAGCATTACATAATGTCAAGAACACTACTGTGGAAAGACAGGTGCACTATTAGGGTGATAGAGCACACTGGTAAAGGTGATAGTGTATACCTATACCGTTCTCTGTCACAATATAGTAGAGTAGAACCTATCACACATGAAACTTACTGGATGCATAATAATAGGTGATCGTATCTCCTAATTAGGAGAAAAGAAATTAAGAATGGACGCTTTCATTCCATCCATACCTGTTGATATGAATTAAGCACATCCTCAACAAATTGGTTTCCCTTTTTATGTCTAACAAAGACACAGTAAGGAAACTGCCTTGCATGTTCCATCCATAGAATGTCACCATCCTCCCACTTTCTAAGGCCTCCTCCACATGAGAAACACCTCACACAATCGTCAGTTCCTAAAAAAAATCATACACTACATTTGACAATTTGAAATGTTCTCTACTGAATCATGAATCTACTTTTTGTAAAAATTGCTTTTATCAACACCTTTTAGCCCTTTGAAAACACCAAAATAGGTCATATTCGGCGAAATTGATGCAAAAACTCAATATTTCTATTAAATTAGCAATGGCCACATGCATTAACTATGATGGAAAATTTATATGTGAAAGATTGTCATTATATCCTTTTGTCATAAACGTTTTATCTCAGTTAACGCATGCGGCCACATTGAATTCTACGACAAAAGACCAAATTTCCAGCAATTTTCGCCATATTTTGTCAATGATTGAATAAACGTCAAAATGACGTCACTTAATGACGTCATTACAGTTAAATGGCCCATTGTTTGGTGATATTATTCTTTTCATGAAAAGCGGTAAAAATTCGTGTATTTTCATGAGAGATATCAAGTATTCCTCATGAAATTTATTTTAAGGGAAAAATCAAGGGCCGATTTAGGGGTCTCGTGGCCCTACCCCTTTTCAATGTTGAACACCTGTTAGGCAACAAGAATTATATTCCAATAAATCGGGTTGCCTATTGTGACGTTATATCCAGGTTTAGAACTTAAGGAGAATTTACCAACGTTATAATATTTTGATGCCGTAATTCGCTGTATAAGTGAAGTTCATGCAAAAAAAGGATGTCTAACACCTAGCAAATAATGTAAATATAAGATATGGGTGTCTTACTTTTGGTGTGTATTGGTTTATATTTCCATTGTAGAGGAATCCCCATGTTAAGCGCCCGTTAGGCAAACGGATTTATAAACTATAATTCGGGTTGCCTATTGTGACGTCACGCTTTAGTTTTGAAAGTACGGAGAATTTACCAATGTTCAGATACTTTTGACGTTATAATATGCAATAGGCTCATTATTAATTCTAAACGGGGTGTCTGATATTTAGTACAAATAGAAATATAAGTAATGACTGTCTTACTTTGGGTGTTCATGGTAGTATAATTCTGGTTGGACACGTGCAAATTTTCCGAGAATCGCGAATTTGCACGTGACCAACCAGAATTATACTACCATGAACACCCAAAGTAAGACAGTCATTTCTTAAATAATTCTGGTTGGCACATGTACAAATTTTCTGAGAATTGCTTCATGAATCTTTTTCATCAGACTATCATTACTATGTGGTGAATGATGTATGTAGGGTATTTTGTGTTTTATAATCATGATAATTTTGATTGCATACATGTACAATTAACAAATGTACCATATATATATACATATAGTAACCGTAATTCTAATTATTTTTTTCCTAATTCTGATTTTAAGTGTACTGAAGAAACCTACATTCACCCTCTGTTATTAAAAAAAACATAGGTAATCACAGATTACGAAGCTCACCTCGCGGCAGCAAAATTCAATTCAAACATATTTCAAAGTAGATGTATATTGGCTTTAAAAAGTAAAATCACTCAAGCAGAAAAAAGTAGGTCAAGGTCATTTTATGAAAGTTTGATCAAAGACACATCCACTATGCAAGTTTGGTACATCTAGCACTAATACTTTGCCAAATATTGGCTTTTAAGGGCAAAATCACTCAAGCAGAAAAAGTAGGTCAGATGCTGCATCTGATGCATGGGTTCACCTCAGCATTTCAAGATGAATCACTTGTGCAAGTTTGGTCACTGTAGCATCAGTACTTTGTCAGATACTGAGCTACTGCAAAAACTTTAACCAGACACGGACGCGAGTCACGGAACCAGAAAATGTAGGTCAGATGCTGCATCTGATGCATGAGTTCACATCAGCATCCCAAGATCAATTACTTGTGCAAGTTTGGTCACTGTAGCATCAGTACTTTGGCAGACACTGAGTTACCCCAAAAACTTTAAATGGACACTGACGGGGACGCGGACACCGGGGTATAGCATAAGCTCATCTCAACTTCGTCGAGGTGAGCTAAAACTCTTTAATCAACTTTGATTTTTAGGGGTTTCAAATTCAGTTCGAGGGAATGGGGCTTATATTGCCTGATTGACTGCCCTGATATATGTTACCTTCAAAACTATTTTAAACATGTATTCAAGTTTCATGAAACAATTGATCAGTGATTGATTTAAACCATTATGTATTGACAAAGAATGTCTGCGACTTTTGACCACCTGATCTATAAAAAATAGCAACGTGAACGCTGCAATATATGCCCATAGGGAATTTATTTCTCATAAATGATTTAGTGAATGCAAATTTAAATTGTATTTTCCCAAAATAGCAATGCAATCGCTGCAAGATAATGCAATAAGGATTTATTTGTCATTATTCACCCCTGATAAATAGTATGATACAGTAAAATAAAGGCAGAAAAACAGGTTGAACATGGGCAATCAATACCATAACATAAGCAATTGGCCATAAGTTCAAGGACCATCCCTCTAAGCTTGCTATCAATTAAGTAACTGAAAAGGCTGCAAAAAAGTCTGGAAATTAAGCTGTAAAATGGTCGAAAATTCCTATGTTCAAGGGCCATGTGTCTGCTAAAAATAGGTCAATATTTCCAATACTCAAACTGGATCTGTAATGAAAAGTGCCCTGAAGGGATGCTTTATACCCCCCCCCCCCCCACACACATTTAATAAGACCCTGGGGGTCCATCATTTATATGGTCAAAAGGAGTTGCGAGCACAAGATTACATAGAGTTATATAGGAGAAAATATCCACACCCATTTTCTAAGACCCTGGGGGTCAGGGGCTCAAACAAAATATCTGGTGCACAATAAGACCACAGACCCATCATATTGCAAAAAGAATTTAGTCTCCATCATTTATCATGTTTATAGCATCAGAGGAGTTGGAAGCAAAAGATTACATAGAGTTATACAGAAGAAAATAACCACACCCATTTCCTAAGACCCTGGGGATCAGGGGCTCAAACAAAATATCTGGTGCACAATAAGACCACAGACCCATCATATTGCAAAAAAATTAAGTCTCAATCATTTATAGTGTCAGAGGAGTTGCGAGGACAAAATTACAAATAATTATATAAGAGAAAATGACCACACCCATTTTCTAAGACTCTGGGGGTCAGGGACTCAAACAAAATATCAGGTGCACAACTACACCAAAGACCCATAATATTGCAAAAAGAATTCAATCTTCATCATTTATAGTGTCAGAGGAGTGGCAAGCACAAGATTACAGAGAGTGACATAGGAGAAAAGACCACACCCATTTTCTAAGACCCTGGGGGTCAGGGGCTCAAGCAAAATATCAGGTACACAACTACACTACAGACCCATCATAATGCAAAAAGAATTAAGTCTCCATCATCTATAGTGTCAGAGGAGTTGCGAGCACAAGATTTCATAGCTTTTCATAACCACGCCCATTTCTAAGACCCTGGGGGTCAGGGGCTGAAACCAAATGTCAGGTGCACAACTGCACCATATACCAAGTAGGATCCAAAAAGGTCGCGCCATGGTCTGGCTGATAGGGCGTCGGACTTGTAATCGTAAGATTGCTGGTTCGAGCCTTGCTAGGACAACGGGTCGGTCGACATTTACTCTTCAATGTTCTGTGTTTCTATACAAATAAGCTTAAAATTCATCAAAGAAAAGGGGATGATCAAAGATGCAATGTGCGGAGTTGCAAAACTTGAATGTAAGTATGAATATGCAGACTTGAAATATACATGAATTGTTTAACTATATGGCCTCGAAAAATGGGAAACATCACCAGCACATTTCAGGTTGGTACACATTTATCAGGTCTTAAATGATGCTATTGAATTTGAAGACGTTTAACATTTGAACTACTTGGTGAGTGTCACTGCTGGTGGACCAAGAGTCCCCGAGGGCACATGTAGCCAAGTTCGATCAACTTCGTTTGATCGTCTTTCTCTTCAACGCATTTGAAATTTTCTGTTACAAAATTTCTTGAAATTTCTAAAACGTGGGTCCTGTAGCATCATATCCCACCCATTCTGCTACGTCTTTTGGTACATTTTTGAACATAAATTTCATACTTTTTGGCCATATTATATTGTTTAGACTTAGGATCACTGACGAGGGTTTAGTACCCGAAACGTGCATGTCTGGTCCATGCTGTAAATTTATCAGGTCTTAAATGATGCTATTGAATTTGAAGACGTTTAACATTTGAACTACTTGGTGAGTGTCACTGCTGGTGGACCAAGAGTCCTCGAGGGCACATGTAGCCAAGTTCGATCAACTTCGTTTGATCGTCTTTCTCTTCAACGCATTTGAAATTTTCTGTTACAAAATTTCTTGAAATTTCTAAAACGTGAGTCCTGTAGCATCATATCCCACCCATTCTGCTACGTCTTTTGGTACATTTTTGGACATAAATTTCATACTTTTTGGCCATATTATATTGTTTAGACTTAGGATCACTGACGAGGGTTTAGTACCCGAAACGTGCATGTCTGGTCCATGCTGTTAATTTATCAGGTCTTAAATGATGCTATTGAATTTGAAGACGTTTAATATTTGAACTACTTGGTGAGTGTCACTGCTGGTGGACCAAGAGTCCCCGAGGGCACATGTAGCCAAGTTCGATCAACTTCGGTTGATCGTCTTTCTCTTCAACGCATTTGAAATTTTCTGTTACAAAATTTCTTGAAATTTCTAAAACGTGGGTCCTGTAGCATCATATCCCACCCATTCTGCTACGTCTTTTGGTACATTTTTGGACATAAATTTCATACTTTTTGGCCATATTATATTGTTTAGACTTAGGATCACTGACGAGGGTTTAGTACCCGAAACATGCATGTCTGGTCCATGCTGTAAATTTATCAGGTCTTAAATGATGCTGTTGAATTTGAAGATGTTTACGATTTATATGTAACTCAGAAACCATTTTCAATTACCTGAGTCCTTTGAATTTGACCTTTGATCTTTTGATCCCAAAATCAATAGGGGTAATCCTTGATTCATGGAAAACATTTCTGAAAAGTTTCATGATTATAGGTGCAATACATGCTCAAATGTGGTCCCGAAACCATTTTCAATTATCAGAGTCCTATGACCTTGACCTGCTGATGTCAAAATCACTATGGGTCATCCTTGAGTCATGGGAAACATCTCCGGGACATTTCATGATCATAGATGCAATACTTAGTATACGTTCAAATATTATCCGAACACCATTTTCAATCAACAGTGATATGAACTTGACCTATGACCTTTTGACCTTAAAATCAATAGGGGTCATCCTTGATTCATGGAAAGCATTTCTGGCAAGTTTCATGATTATAGGTGCTAAATAAGCTCTAATATGGTTCGGAAACCAATTTCAATCATCTGAGTCCTGTGACCTTGACCTTTGGACCTCAAAATCGCTAGGGGTCATCCTTGATTCATGGGAAACATTTCTGGCAAGTTTTGTGATCATAGGTGCAATACATCCTCTTGTATCATCCGGAAACCATTTTCAAACATCAGAGTACTATGACCACCCATTTTCTAAGACCCTGGGGGTCAGGGACTCAAACAAAATATCAGGTGCACAACTACACCACAGACCCATAAGATTGCAAAAAGAATTCAATCTTCATCATTTATAGTGTCAGAGGAGTGGCAAGCACAAGATTACAGAGAACGACATAGGAGAAAAGACCACAACCATTTTCTAAGACCCTGGGGGTCAGGGGCTCAAGCAAAATATCAGGTACACAACTACACTACAGACCCATCATAATACAAAAAGAATTAAGTCTCCATCATCTATAGTGTCAGAGGAGTTGCGAGCACAAGATTTCATAGCTTTTCATAACCACGCCCATTTCTAAGACCCTGGGGGTCAGGGGCTGAAACCAAATGTCAGGTGCACAACTGCACCATATACCAAGTAGGATGCAAAAAGGTCGCACCATGGTCTGGCTGATAGGGCGTCGGACTTGTAATCGTAAGATTGCTGGTTCGAGCCTTGCTAGGACAACGGGTCGGTCGACATTTACTCTTCAATGTTCTGTGTTTCTATACAAATAAGCTTAAAATGCATCAAAGAAAAGGGGATGATCAGAGATGCAATGTGCGGAGTTGCAAAACTTGAATGTGAGTATGAATATGCAGACTTGAAATATACATGAATTGTTAAACTATATGGTCTCGACAGATGGGAAACATCACCAGCACATTTCAGGTTGGTACACATTTATCAGGTCTTAAATGATGCTATTGAATTTGAAGACGTTTGACATTTGAACTACTTGGTGAGTGTCACTGCTGGTGGACCAAGAGTCCCCGAGGGCACATGTAGCCAAGTTCGATCAACTTCGGTTGATCGTCTTTCTCTTTAACGCATTTGAAATTTTCTGTTACAAAATTTCTTGAAATTTCTAAAACGTGGGTCCTGTAGCATCATATCCCACCCATTCTGCTACATCTTTTGGTACATTTTTGAACATAAATTTCATACTTTTTGGCCATATTATATTGTTTAGACTTAGGATCACTGACGAGGGTTTAGTACCCGAAATGTGCATGTCTGGTCCATGCTGTAAATTTATCAGGTCTTAAATGATGCTATTGAATTTGAAGACGTTTAACATTTGAACTACTTGGTGAGTGTCACTGCTGGTGGACCAAGAGTCCCCGAGGGCACATGTAGCCAAGTTCGATCAACTTCGTTTGATCGTCTTTCTCTTCAACACATTTGAAATTTTCTGTTACAAAATTTCTTGAAATTTCTAAAACGTGGGTCCTGTAGCATCATATCCCACCCATTCTGCTACGTCTTTTGGTACATTTTTGGACATAAATTTCATACTTTTTGGTCATATTATATTGTTTAGACTTAGGATCACTGACGAGGGTTTAGTACCCAAAATGTGCATGTCTGGTCCATGCTGTAAATTTATCAGGTCTTAAATGATGCTATTGAATTTGAAGACATTTACCATTTATATGTAACTCAGAAACCATTTTCAATTACCCGAGTCCTATGAATTTGACCTTTGATCTTTTGATCCCAAAATCAATAGGGGTAATCCTTGATTCATGGAAAACATTTCTGAAAAGTTTCATGATTATAGGTGCAATACATGCTCAAATGTGGTCCCGAAACCATTTTCAATTATCAGAGTCCTATGACCTTGACCTGCTGATGTCAAAATCACTATGGGTCATCCTTGAGTCATGGGAAACATCTCCGGGACATTTCATGATCATAGATGCAATACTTAGTATACGTTCAAATATTATTCGAACACCATTTTCAATCAACAGTGATATGAGCTTGACCTATGACCTTTTGACCTTAAAATCAATAGGGGTCATCCTTGATTCATGGAAAGCATTTCTGGCAAGTTTCATGATTATAGGTGCTAAATAAGCTCTAATATGGTTCGGAAACCAATTTCAATCATCTGAGTCCTGTGACCTTGACCTTTGGACCTCAAAATCACTAGGGGTCATCCTTGATTCATGGGAAACATTTCTGGCAAGTTTTGTGATCATAGGTGCAATATACCCTCTTGTATCATCCGGAAACGATTTTCAAACATCTGAGTACTATGACCTTGACCTTTGACCTTTTGACCCCAAAATCAATAGGGATCATCCTTGATTTTCATAGGAAACAAATTTTCTGGCAAGTTTCATGATCACAAGTGCAATACACCCTCTTATATCATCCAGAAACCATTTTCAAACATCAGAATGCTATGACCTTGACCTTTGGACCCCAAAAGCAATAGGAGTCAACCTTAATTCATGGGAATAATTTCTAGCAAGTTTCATGATCATAGGTACAATACACCTTCTTATATCATCCAGAAACCATTTTCAAACATCGGAGTACTATGACCTTGACCTTTGGACCAAAAAAATCAATAGGGGGCATCCTTGACTCATGGTGAGTATGTGTATGAAATTTCATTGCACAGTGAGTAGCATGTATCATACTTGACTTATAGTCCTAAAACCAATTGTTGACGCTTGCCCGCCCGTCTCACATCAAATTAAGAGCCGAGTTTTGCAGCTCGGCAAAAAAAAAGTATGATGCAGAAAGAATTATTTTTCTATCTCCTATGGTTTCAGAGGAGTTGCGAGCTCAAGAATTGTATACGGACAGACGCCGGACAATGGGGTACCGGGTATCGCATAAACTTGACTGGTCTGAGACCAGTAGAGCTAATCAAAGCAATGAAGGTACTGAGTGCGAATAGCCAGAAAAATATCACTTATAATGTATGACAAATTATTGTGTTTTCAAACTTATATTTGTTCCTGAACACCTTCGTAAGTTTGTTTTATGGACGAATAAAGACAGAACTAAAGTGCAAATCCATAATGTTGTCGTAATGAATTGAAAGAAGATGTCTGACATTGAACATGAAAATTAAATAACATCGCAATAAATCTACCCACCCCCCCCCTAAAATACAACAATCCAATCTGACCATCGATTGATGATACCATATACAAGGAAAGAAGAAGAATCTTATTTTCTAATTTGATCCCCACTCTCTCTTTAACGTTTCATGTTCAATGTTAGGTGTGTGCTAAGAATTTGAAGGAAAATTCACTTCTTTTTTAGTATATAAAAACATGATACATCCTAAACGGGAATGTTTTGATCTTTTATTTTTCATAATTATTAATATCATATTTCATGATGGAAGTTCCTAATTTTTCCGTCGTATACAGATTTTATTTAGTGAAGCGGGACAAAATAAGCCTACTTGAAGTTAGTTTTACGTTTCAATGATTTAACTTAATATCTATATCGATAGCACCATTTCATTTATATGTTGTCCACTAAAACAGGTAATGGAAAGGGGTTCCAACACACAGCCTGTGTTCATCTCAATACATACAGATGCAACTTTTCATTAGACCATGCATGTACATAACACGACAGCTCGATTCATACAGATAATTCATTGATTCATACAGTGATCAGACTTTATACCGATCATGACGCTAAAGCAGTCCCAAGGTACATATAAACAGAGTAACATCATTTATACATACTCAGTAGACGGGGCACCCATGAGTGAAGAAATCAGGCAATCGCTATGTGCTATTGGCACAATAAAAAACTTCGTATGTTAAATGTTTTATGATGTATATATAAGACAGTCTTGTGAAAATCATTTAATGCATGAAAAATCTAAGTCCAAGGGCCACAACTCTAGTCTAACTTTTCGACAGCAATCCCCTCTCTTCATGCACATCTACATATCATGATCTTTCATTGTGAAAAATTCCATTGAAATCTATAAAATGGTTTTGGAGGAGTTGTGGTGACAAGGTTTGACATTGAAAATCATTTAATGCATGAAAAACCTAAGTCCAAGGGCCATAACTCTGGTCTTACTTTTCGACAGCAATCCCCTTTCTTCAGGACATCTACATATCATGATTTTCATTGTGTTAAGTTTCACTGAAATTCATAAAATGGTTTGGGAGGAGTTGTGGTGACAAGGTTTGACACTGAAAATCATTTAATGCATGAAAAATCCAAGTCCAAGGGCCATAACTCTGGTCTAACCTTTTGACAGCAATCCCCTTTCTTCATGCACATCTACATATCATGATTTTCATTGTGTAAAGTTTAACTGAAATTCATAAAATGGTTTGGGAGGAGTTAAGATGACAATGTTTGACATTGAAAATTCATGAAAAATGTAAGTCCAAGGGCCATAAATCAGGTCTTACTATTTCAACAGCAATCCCCTTTTACTTCATGTACATCTACATATTATGATCTTTCATTGTGTAAATTTTCATTGAAACTATCAATTGGTTTGGGAGGAGTTGGGATGACAAATTTTCGTCTACAGATGGACGGACGGACGTAAAGGGTGAATCCAGTATACCCCCCACAACTTGGTATTTATTATGAAGGCATATACCAAAAAGTCTGGAAAACAATAAAATTGTTGGAAAATTCCTATGTTTCATAATTCTGCTAAGAATGGGACAAATTATTTCTGAAACTTGGACTAGATCTGTATTTATTCATTATGAAGGCATGTACCATCTTTAAGTAACAAAAAAGTATGTATGAAAAACTGTGAAATTGATGAAAATGTCTAATTTCAAGGCCATAACTCTCCTAAATTATAAATAGAAGTTTCTGACGAGACTGTAGCTCTCCTGTTGTTTTGTTTGATTCACTCATTGACAAGTGAATAAGATATATACACATAAAATATCAATTTCCATTTTGTTTAACCACCAAAGACCATAGCTAGGAAGCATGGGCTCTAACAAGGTATAAGAAGCACAACAAAACAACATATTAACAATTTGACTGCAATTAGAATATCACACATATAATTTATAATATCCAAGATATAGTATTTCAAAAAAAGTATATCACACCCATTTTCCAAGATCCTGGGGGGTCAGGGTCTGCAAGCTCAAACAAACCATCAATTATGACTTCAAATCCATCATATTGCATCAGATCAACTCTATCATTAATAGCTTTAGAAGAGTTGAGAGCAAAATTATATTAGAGAGAAAGACCACACCCATTTACTAAGACCCTGGGCTCAGGGAATCAAACAAAACATCAGGTGCACAATTATACATACCCATTTATTGGATTTGAGGAGCAGTGAGCACAAGTTTCTCTATGATATATAGGAGAAAATGACCACACCATTTTCTCAAATCCCAGGTCAGGGGCTAAAACGAAATATCAGGCGCACAACTAGACCCTTTGTATTGCATAAAGAAATAAGTCTCCATAATTTATAGTGTCAGAGTTATATAGGAGGAAATGACCACACCCATTTTTAAGACCTTGGTGTTCAGGGGCTCAAATAAAATATCAGGTGCACAACTTAAGACCAAAGACCCTTTATACTGCAAAAATAATAAAGTCTCTATCATTTATAGTTTCAGAAAAGTTGCGAGAAAAAGATCACGTTGAGTTATTTAGGAGAAAATTACCACACCCATTTTCTAAGACCCTGGAGGTCAAGGGCTCAAAAAATATCAGGTGCACAACTAGACCACAGACCCATTATATTGCAAAAAGAATTAAGTCTCCATCTTTTATAGTGTCAGAGGAGTTGTGAGTAAAAGATCACATAGATTTTCATAACCATGCCCATTTTCTAAGACCCTGTGGGTAGGGGGGCTGAAACCAAATGTCAGGTGCACAACAAGACCACATACCAAGTAGGATGCAAAAGTAATTAACTTTCTATCACCTATGGTTTAAGAGGAGTTGCAAGCACACAAATTGTTTATGGATGCATGGACAGACGGGTGGACGCCGGACAACTGGGTATCGCATAAGCTTGACTGTTCAGAGACCAGTAGAGCTAAAAATGGGTCAACTGTTCCAAAATTTAAACTGGATCCGTTATTTATGATGAAGGCATATGCTGTGAAAAAAATGTCCAGGAAAAATGTGAAATTGTTGAAAATGTTAATGTTCAAGCGCCATAACTCTTAAAAAAATATGTCAATATTTCTGAAGCCCAAACCGAAACTTACAATGAAGTAATATTCCAAATTTCGATCCAATACCTCAGAAAAAAGTCCAGAAAACGTTACTGTGGACAGATGGATGGATGCACGGAATGACTCACGGACAGTGCCATTACATGATACTTTCCCTTGTATGACAGGCGTATAAAAACTGTCACAATATTCATGGACAAATTCAATGATTGATACATAATTCAATAATTCCTATCAAGTAAGAATATTTGAATGATATTGAAAAATTTTCAAAGAATAAAGGGACATGAAATGGCTTGCGAGTCCTGCAGCTTTTAGCTTTTAGAACCATATATGGTGTAATCTTAAATGTTGGGAAACTTTGGTCTTTTGTTATAAACTTATTTTCAATGAACATTCAATAAAGTTCAAGTTTACCCTTTGAATGGACATATAAATATGATAAATGGATTATGAAATTCACGCAAAATTTTTTCAAAGATGTAAAGGACAAAACGAAGCACAGACTGACAAATGATTGGAAAGTTAGATGGAAAGCATAATTGACCCTTCCAATTGTGGGCAAAAATGCAAAATTCCGTGACATCACACACTTTTACCTCGGACAAACAAGCTTCCAACCTCGGTCAAACAACGAAATTGCATTGTAACGTCATGGAATTTCTCAAATTTTTCCTGCGTTCAGAAGGGTCAATTATATGATCCCCTAACAGAGTTCCTATATTTTCATATTTGGTCCTTTTATGACCAGCATATAAAGCATATGGGGTGCAAATTATGAATACATAATTTGTATCCTCTTAATTCAACATTAATTAATACTGTGAAATCATTATATTTCATGGGGGCTCAGTTTTCGTGGATAGCTATTAGCCTCATCCATGAATTTACATCCCCAACGAATAATTGTACATAAAACAGGAAATTGAAAGAACTCTTAATGACAAAACAAGCATACATATTTTACAGGCTTATCCGCCATCAAGTGGGTCACATTTCAACGACATCTTGTCGTGAGTGGCAATAAGGCCCAATTGGCATGGAGGGGCTTTAACGTAAGCATCGCCACTTTTGGTTTTTTTAAGCCTTTCAACTACTTGGGCCGAGTTCCATTCCTGAAAGTTTGATTTCACAACAAAATCCATGAAATTATGTCCCCATGAAAAAAATGAATCTCACGAATCCACGAAAATAAATGATTTCACAGTATTATCATTCTTTACTTGTCATTAAGTATATTTCAAAAGTCATAAAAACTTGTAATTATATTTTAGGTTTTGAGGAATTTCAATTATCTTATCATTTCTTTACAATTCACACCTTTTACTTGACAAAATATTGTAAGGCCAAAATAACTCTAAAATCATGGAAATTGTTTATACAAGTGGGGGCTACAGAGGCAAATAGTAGCAGTGATGATGCAGTCAGCATCCCACAGACCCCCACCTCTAATCCTTTGCGGTCACTTTTCATGACTGAATCCAAACATTGAGGTTTTATAAACACATATTTACCACAATAAAAAAATCCTGCATCAGCCAAATCCTCAGCCGTCTGAGTGTTGGTTGATGGCCAATTCTTAAATGAAAGGACACGTTCAGAAAGTTCAGCATACTCTGGATGACAAGGCTGGGTTTCCATACCTTTTAAAAAGAAAATATTGTTCAACTTAAGGTATCCGATGTACAATAGGGCATTTTTCCATGCCTGGTAAGGTACTATAAACTACATATTTTCTGAAAGGTTATAACGCCCACTGCTCAAAATTAATATTTTTGGGGTAAGAAAAATAAAGGGGAATTAAACAAAATGTTTTTCATAAAAAAACAGATGTCTCCCCCCTCCCTCGAAGTTACTTTGACCTTGGGCCAAAATGCAAAATGATGTGAAACCTTTGAGTCATGGGCGACATCATACTAAAACATGAAAGTGATTCATTACATTGTTTGAGGTAAAGCCCAAACATGATTGGCATATACAATTTCATTATAAGCATATTTAAAGAAATTGACTTTGGTCACATGACCTTGGATATAGGTGATCTGAAACCTACACTCACTGACGAGGGTTAAGTACCCGAAACATGCATGTCTGGTCCATGCTGCAAACTTATCTGCTTTTAAATGATGCTATTGAATTTGAAGACGTTTAACACCAATTCTCTGTAACCATCAACCTAAATTTGGCACGCATGGTGACCAATCGTAGTGAAATTTTATATACATAATCATCAAGCGCGGATCCAGAGGGGGGGTCGGGGGGGGGGGGGGGGGTCCGGACCCCCCCCCCCCTGAAATTTTCGAAACATTGCTAAATTTTTGTTATTAATATGCATATTTCATAAGATTAAGTCCCAATCACCCTTTTGTTGTCATAGTAATTAAAAAATAAATCATGAATTTGTATTAGAAATCTTTCATTTTGATAATTTTGCCGTCAGGATTTCAAAAATTTTCTTTCTCGCTTCCGCTCGCCAGAATTTATTACATACTTGTACATGTACGTTATTTTCAAATGATACTGCGCTTTCCTATACATGCTAAATACAACAACTATACATTACACCTAGGTCAATAAACAAGGACACTAAGGAAACGAACAGAAACTGATAAAGGCACAAATAATGAATTTTATTCCAATTCTTGGAAAAAAAATTCGCTGGCTCGCTATCACTCGCCATTTGTTGTATTTACATATTAGAACTGATGGTCAATTTAATCAATAGACCATTTTCGAGTTACAACTAATGACCGTTATAAACCTTCAGTTTAGTCACTGCTATGACGCACCTGCTTAGTTACGTCAAGTAGGGTTACTTCCGGTCTACCTTAGCAACGTCACATATTGTGACATCAACGGTGTAAAATCGATCTAATCTACTAAAAATTGAAAAACTACTTTTCTTTGAATATGGAAAATATTAAAATCGCTGCTTTTGTTTGTATTGACCATTAATTTGTTTATGTCATCAATGACAATGTAAATTATAAGTCATCGGATTTTACTTTTTTTTTCCAGTAATTTCATATAGAGATAATTATTCTAATAAATATTGAAAAAGTGAAAAACAGGAAATTCTTTGAACGGAAAATATAAAAGTCTTACATAAAAAAATTAGAAAATGGTAACCCAACTGAATTTCTTTTTTAAAACATAACAATAATTGTGATTTAACACCCCCCCCCCCCTTTAACGCCATTGCCTTTTTATGCAAATATATCCCTAAGAAATTGTCAGTAAATGAAAGGTTCTAAAATTTAAATGACATTAAGTATTTCTGAAGTAATATAAGCCGCTTTCTCATCTGAATGCATCAATTCAGTATGAAAATCGGTATTAACAGGGTTTTTTTTTTGGGGGGGGGGGGGTTAAAACTATTTTGATAAATGGCAGCGTGTGCTATTGGTAACTTGAGAAAATAAGAAAGATACCAAAGATATGTCCCTGTACACCTGACGAAGGCATTAAAAAAAGATGTTCAAAATTTAAAAAAAAAATCTGAAAAACGGTACCTTGGAATAATGAAAAAACAAATTGTATATAGATAAAAAATAATACGTGGATCTAAAACATTTTTCCAAGGATGGGGTTCATCCTGGCTCTGAAGTTGAGAAATTGGGAGCGTAGAAATAGAATAATGACTGACATCTTGAGGAGGAGGGGAGTTTTGAGCCTCAACACCCGCGCGGGTGTAAACTTCACGCAAAATAAAATGTAAATCCTATGAGACTCAAAGTTCAAGTAAACGTTTTATTTGCCGTATTCACAGATAGACCTTCTTGTATCTATTTAGTCATTATCCTTGAACATACATTTAAATAAATACATCTGGCCTGCAAACTTAAAAATGAAAATTGTTCTCGCGAATCTCTAGGGGACGGAGTTCACCCCAGTCACGCTCATGGCCTGATCAATATTTTACAAACGAGGAATGGAAGGCCGATAGGAGGAGAGGGGGGGGGGGGGGGGTCAGCCAGGTAAGGAAAATATACCAGTCCTGAGTCCGAGAAGATAATTATTTCAGACATTTTTTTTTCATTCTGCATTCTTTTAGAATCTGCATGATCTTTTTCCGATTACAGAGTCACAGATACAATGTTACTGTGTATATCAATGCTGTCATGATATTTGATCGTCAGCAGGGTACACCTTCGGGGGAGGGGGTACCTCTTTCCCCTCCCACCCCTTACCTCCCCCTCCCCTCCCTTTTCACCCTTCCTTTACCCCCCTCCCGCCCCCTTTCTCCCTCCTCCCGCCCCCTTTCTTCTCTGTCCCTCTCTCCCGCCCCTTCCACCTCCCTTTCACCCTGTTCACCCCCTCACCTTCATAAGCTTTACCCGGCATCACGTCGTTGGCTGGTTGCCGGGGTACTGGGTAGATGCACAGGTCAAAATCAAACATTTAAACACCTGTCATATCAAATGCCTATCCCCATCTAACTGTCACAAACAATAAATTCAGTCACATACACCTGGACACGTGTCCAGAGTCTCTTGTTATGTCTCCTCGTAACCCCCCCCCCCCCTTTCCTGCCCATTCAACTTTTACATAGAGCATCCCCTTTGACCGATACCTTTTGCTTGAATTTTTCCAACCCCAAATCATGTAAATGGTGCACATTTATGACGCTACAATGCCATTTGGTTGCGTAAATAGTTTATTTCTTAATCGTGATCACGTTATTTTTAGACTCAAATGTAAACCGGAAGTAGGGCATCTTGACAAAACGTCGAAGCGGAGTATAATATCCGAACGTGATCGGTAACTCGAAAATGGTCTATTGCTATGATGTAAAAAATTCAAAACATTTTAAGCTGTTAGCTCGCCATTGCTCTCCAGTCACCTGTTTTATCAATAATTAGAGACAGAACTGACAATCATCAATCAATAACTTTACCTTTCTTGCGTTTTTTTTTTTTTTTTTGTTTCTTTTTTCTTTTTTTTTTTTTTTTTTTTTTTTTTGCTCTTCAAAAAATTCGGACTTTAGGACCCCCCCTGAAAAAAATTTCTGGATCCGCCCATGATCATTGTAATCAGATATGAAAAAAAGTTAATGGGGACAATGTCATACGGTGATCCGTTACCATGGAAACACAGTTTCAATATTTGGTTTGTAATAATATGGGGATTTTAACTTATGGTATCTTCTAATGAGAACTACATGTTATACAGAACTTATTTGTTTTAAATACTGTAGTACAACATGGACTCTTCAGATATTTATGCTCAAACCTAAAAAATGTCTCCCTACTTTGATAAAATAGTGAAAAATTTGCAACTTCATGTGCAATTCTAAGCCTATTTCCTGAAGCAAATATCAAAAAACGCAGCCATGCCTGTAAAATGTAAACATACCATGTAATCAATCTAATAGTATATTTTCAAAATGTACAAAAACATTTTTGGGGCTATTTACAATTACTCCAAAAATCAATTTCGATAAAACTTACTAATTTTAGAAAAAGGGGAATTCCCATAGGAGAACTCTCTAGGACGGAGGAAGTAAACGTTTAGCAACAATCAACATGGAGGGAAATTTTGCATGTATTTACAGTTTACAATTTGTTTATTTTGATACATATGCCTATATTTTTATCGCACTTGATCTCTCTTTTTCTCTCTCGATCTCTACTCGCGGGGTCGGGAAAATTAGGTTCAATGACCATACTGAATATGTGGAAACATTTCCTCTTTATATGCGAAAAAATTGGGTATTTACCTTTGGGGAGTGGAGGGAGTGGGGTGAAGTTGAACCAGACTATTTCATGTACCCTATAAATTGGGGGAAAGGGGGGGGGGGTTCCATGATCCGAAACCCCCTTGAGGTCATGCACTAGACACCTGTTTTTCTCTGAAAAGATAGGGAGTAGCCATATGATTTGGGGGGAGGGGGGTGTAAGAAATTTTTGCTTGAATTTTTGTCAAAAAGAATATTCAGTCCAAAAGCGGCGGCGAAAAAAATAAAGCATTTTGCTACGATGGTATTTATTTGGGAAAAAATCCAAGTACCAAGAGGGCCTTAGAAAAAAAAATCAGCTTTGAGAAATACTGAGAAATATTCTTGTAAAATCTAAGTATCCGACCCATGGTTGATCCCCTAAACTTCCCTGTAATCTTGGTCCATATCATATCTACTATTAAATCAAAATGTAATGTTTATCTTGTTTCTTGAGTGGAAATAATACAATATCTTTTTGATGAATTAAAAAAAGAAGAATTAGGTATAAATAAAGTCAAAATCAAATCTTCTGCGGATCCTGCCAGGTGGATAAGAGGAAGGGGGTGGAGTGTCTCCGAACACAATAAATATGAATGAGAAAGGAACCGATATCAAAATCTAAACCTTTACTAGTATACTGTCTTAGTCATATAGTATCACCCTAATTCAATGGAGTTTGACAGTCTCGGGCTTGTAGGATTTAATTTGAGTGAGGGGGTAAATATGGGATTTAGGGGTGGGGCTGAAAGAAAATGATTTATTGAGAGAAGATAGGATTATTGGTAAGAGTGAGAGATGAAATAGTAGTAATGGTAACTCTTAAAGATACAGTGTCCCTGAAAATAAATTTTATTGAAAACGTAAAACTTATTCCAAAGGGTCAAAAAAGAAGAAAAAAGGAGCAATAAAAATTTTATTCAAAAGTATGCAGTAACATCCCTTATATTGTCGATTTTTTTAATAATTAAACCTCCGTATACCTCTGTTGTAAAAACTCAATACATTGTAGGTGGCGCCAGTGAAATGAATTAGAGCTGCGCACCCCAAATTCAAATTATGTTTTTAAAGGTGTATAGCTGCGAATAATATAGTTAGATTCACCTGAAAATTTGAATTTATACAAATGAGAATGTATACTTTTATATGAAAAGAAAGATTTTGCATTCCAAAATTTTGTAAAATTAATTAATTTTCAGGGACACAGTCCCTTTAAAATTCATCTAAGAATTTGCTGTTTGTGATACATGTAATTTGTAAATTATTTTCTTCTGCAGTATTTGATTATATAATTTCTAGGTATTTAGACAAACTATAATTAATTACATTCCAAAAATTATCAAGCTTATACTATTAGCTAGTTTGTAAAATGAAACTAATATAAGTCTTTTTGAGTATCATTCATCTTCTAAGAGATCCCCTCCCTTCTTTTCTAAAATGACTGAATTAATTTAAACAGGGATATATGTACTCCATTTCTTAATATTTTCAGACTCGCTACACTAGATAATCAAAAAGCAAAACTGAAATAGGAAATTAAAAGCCTTCCCAGGCTATAATATATTTAATCCTTGGTCTTTCTAAAAAAATATCTTCAACTCCCTATTAATTTCAAAGATTCCTAGATCCGCCTCTAATATTTGCAAATAATGGGGAAGTGAAACAATCACAAGTTGATTTAGGAGAGGGGGGGGGGGGGGTGTTAAAAAAAAGTGTCAAAGGATAGAATTGCACCAAATTTCACACTCAGATTTTCACCATTTTGAAATCATTTTCAGCTCAAAAAAGCCACCATGAATGTCGATTAAAGTTAATTAATAGCAATTTCGTATCGTGACTGAAGAAACATAAATATCTAAAAAATCCCGTTTGCTTGAATGTCTAGCTGACATGTGCTCTCCGCTGGACCAGACATTGCATGAAAATATTGTAAATTGTGATTCGTACATAAATTAAAAAAAAAAAAAAATAAATGATAGATAAATGCATAAAAAAATCAATTTAGGAAATGCCCATTTTATGCATCCTTGATCCGTATTACCTAGGAATTCCCTTTTTTCTCTCTTATCAATGTGAATTTCTCCCCTATATAAATCTTTTTTTTGTACTTTTGTCAGTTGTAATTGATATTTAATTGTTTAATTGCATGATAAAACTATTCACCTTCGTTGAACTCCAAATAACAAAGGGGAATACTTATAAAGAGAGCTAGGAAGAAGCAGAAATTTTGGAACAAATTGTTCAATGCCGAGGCTGAGAAGACGGACAGCTGCTTGTTTGCTAGATTTGACAAACCTATATACTGACAATCGTATTATTAGAAAAAAAAAACTACCAAATACGATTGCTGAGTAATAGCTCCAAAGTACAAATATTGCATGGGTAATGTGGGTAGCTCGAATTTCCTCTATACCAACTGCAGTGTTTGCTGCACTGTACTGTACTGTACTGTCCTTTACTGTACTGTCATTTACTGTACTATACTGTAGTTCAATGTACAGGGTAAATCTTGTTCTGCTTGAAAAGATGTGTGCCCATTTAGTTGTCATTTTGATAATTATGTATCTGACTATGAAAAGATTGTGATATCGGCGCTCTAATAAGGCATGGTCCATTTGATATTCTGGGGGGGGGGGGGGGCTTGGGTTTTTTGTCGGAGCAAGATTATTTTTTTCGCACTGGACCGGAGCAAAATTATTTTTTTCTTGCAAAGTTGGAGCAAGGAAATTTTTTTTCTTAAACAATTGATGTGTATATTAAGAATGTTTGTGTTTTTTCAACAGAAATTCTTTATTTTTACTTAAATTGTTCCAAACCATTACTAAATTTTTATGTAAAACTTGTATTCACTTCTAAACTGAGAGAGATAAAAGATTTTTACAATATGATATAATTTTCAGTAAACAAAATGTATGTAAGGTCATGTAACATGTAAGAGGGCCTGAAGTGAGGGTCTTCTAGACAAATTTTTGAATTTAGAAATGTAAACTAGTGAAAAACTTAATTATATTCTTAAATTTTAGACTCTATGGTGATTCATGTACATGTATCTATGAAAATGATACTGATAAAGTATTTAAGGAAGCCTCTTTTTTCCGTCACATGTATACCTTTGATATTTTTAAATATGAACTTGCGATTAAAGAAAAGTGTAGCGAGCGAAGCGAGCCAAAAATTTAAGATATAAAGTGAAAACTGCGGCGAGCGAAGCGAGCCGAAAATTTTTAAGCGAATTTTATGGTTATTCTTCAAATTCAGATTACTTGTAAGAGCAAGATAATTTTTTTCTGTCACACCATAAGCAAATTTATTTTTTTCATCAAAATTCAGAGCAAAATTATTTTTTTCGAAAAAAACCCAAGCCCCCCCCAGAATATGACATGGACCGTGCCTAAAGTGCTGAAAGTTTTTACATCGCTGGTCTTTTGACGAAGATGATACAATGGCGTAGGTCTGCCTGAAAAAGTGGAGGGGCATATTAACATCCCAAAATGTCAAACAAGCAAAAAAAAAAAAAGCTGGGGGATAAAGAATGGGGGTTTCAGTGGCGGATCCAGCTTTTGAGTTAGAGGGGGCGTAAGAAATGATTTATGGTACAAAATGTTGCTATTTTAAACAATGTTAACGTATCCAATGTACAAATGGAGGTCTCGTCCATTTAAATAGTGTTAATATTATCTCGGTAATCTTCGGCAGTGTCTCGGTAGTTCCCGTGGCTTGAGTGACTGACGGTATGTTGACCTTTGATGATAGAAACCATTATTTTTGTTGTATTGGGTATATTAAGGTAAAAATATGCCATGGTTCTTAGCTATATCATATACTTGATATTTATTTGTACAAAGGATACCTTAATGCTTCATAAAATATTGTGATTGAAAAGTATTTGTATGGCTGCCCCCCCCCCCATGCCCGCCTGTCATTTCGTCCGCTATCAATGAAAGGGTATGAAAATATATAGTAGAGATGATAAGATTTAGCACGTGTATGTATCTTGATAAAACATCTTTTGATACCAATTTTTTTTACCTTTTGACATTAACCTTGACCTTTGACCTACTTTTTCATTTTTTTTTCAGGTAAAATACTAAAATGAATTCATATAAAATATGTCTCCCTGAATGCCTTTAAATTTCATATAATTCAAGTGTATTCAGTCAGTATGTTATAATATAAGATATTTTCTCATGGTTTCGAGACATCACAGCAAAAGGAGAGGAGTTGGGGTGGATGGGGGGAGGGGGGGAGGTTGCAATCTAGCAAGATTAAAACTTGGCTGTATCTTTTGAAGCATGAGTGGAAGGGCTTTATTATTTCACATGTACATTACTATGACAAGATCATTCGTCTTAGAATAGTGACAATGTTACCTTGACCTTGAAATTCGACCTGCTTTTCTAAACTTTTATATTCATGATATTAGGCTGTATCTCTTGAATTATAAATGGTAGGTCTTAAATATTTCATATATAAATTGACAAGACGACTCTTTTCAGACCTTAACCATGTTAACCTTTGACAATGTGACCTTGATGTTAAGATTTGACCTTTTCTCAAACTTTTGAATAGTAAGTGATATGGCCTTTGCATTCCTTTTGAAAGTACCAACAGTTTGACATTGTGACTTTGACTTATGATACTCAAAGCTGCTATCCGGGGCATTAATTTATGTTTCACAAACATAGAGCTTATTCCTATTTGACCATGAACTCTTAACATATACATGATGCTTTAAATATATCAGTATCACTGTAATATCACTGTACAGTTTTTATGTAGCCTGCAATGCAAGAGGTACATATTGGGATAACTTTTCTGGCATCCGCTCACCTTTAATAGTACATGTACTATGCCTGAGATCAAGACATTTGTCCATGTGACCTTTACCTTGACCTCTGGCAACTACCATTATAGTATCTTCTTCTTAAGGGGAAAACATCTAGTTTTATTCATATCATGTTTGATGTCTTTTCAAGCACAAGAAAATGAAAATCATCATATATTTTTATCTAAACAAAAAACTCACAGAAAGTGAGGAATTAATCGACAAGACTTGGGATAAATCACATCGTTGTCATCTGACTGCATTAGTGTTTAATAATTATGTCATATTATTATCGTTATTCAAAAATTGACACAACATTCATGGATAATCATACTTCTTGATGAAAATATGTAAAAGGTCATTGCCATTTAAAAGGTCAAGGTCTTTTAATGTATTTCAATCAGGAAACCGACGGCTTTTTAGTATTAATTTTTTTGAAAAATTGACTTATGTTGCCATGGCAACCACACTTTTATAAATCAAAATGTTGTGTTTAACATAGAATTTGAATAACTGGTCACTGAGAATAATAATTGATAATAATTAAAGAAATTTAATGATGATTATTAACCATTTTTGTTGATTTTGTCTATGAAATTATCGAAAATCAGCGGTTTTGTTTCCATGGTTACTACTATTATACTCAATAGCCCCAAAAATTTTATTGTATATATTAATACTATAGGGTGTCTTCTTTAAAGGCAACATAATGGCCATTAACAGTATGGCTGCAAAGGAGAACAAAATCGCTTCAAAACTTGCATTGTTTTAACATTTTTGAGACCTCCTTTAGGACCCTCTTTAAGTATGCCGGTGGGCGAAAACTACTCATCAGTTGAAATATTGTAATACACTGAATAATTCTCTTTTAGTAACCTAATTACTATATAAAATCAAATTTTAGAAAATAATTCTATTTCAATATTTATAATTGCCTCAAAATGAACTAATTCTGATGGTTCAGAACATTGATTTTGGAGGGAAATTTACTTGAGCCGTTGCCATGGCAACCGGTGAGCATGGACATCAAGGGACATCATTTTCTTTAATTGTCTTTTAAAACAAAGGTACTTGCACAAATTAGTCATATTCTGAGACCATGCGTGCCACACCCCTGTTATAGAAAGGTTGACATTTACAGAGAATTGCTGTTAACATTGTATGGATCATGAGCAACAAAAAAACTGAATTAGTGATTGGATACACGGTTCAAAACATAAAACCTAAACATTATTAGCATAAACAATTTCTGCCTGGACATGCTTAGCATATACAATTTCATTACCAAAGTAAGAGGCTACCTTAACCATGTGACCTTGGGACAATGTGATAAGAAACATTCAGTCCTTAGAAACAACATACTAAAATATGAAAACAATTGTAAGAAGGGTTCAGGAGATATGGCCCAGACAATATTAGTACGTACAATTTCATTAAAAAGAACTAAGTGATCTTGACCTTGGGCACATGACCTTGGGTCAAGATGATAAGAAACCCTCCAATCCTGAGCAACAGCATACTATAGTATAAGAGTGATCCAGTATATGATTCCACAGATATAGCCCAGACTCAATAGCATTTACAATTTCATTAAAAAATGTAATACTTGACCTTAGTCATATGACCTTGGATCAAGGAGGTGTGAAACCTTTGGGTCATCAGCACCATCATAATAAAATATGACGTGATCCGATCACGGTTCAAAAGATTAAGCCTGGACATAATACATGTAACAAATACAATTTCATTTAAAATATACTAATTGACCTTGACTTTGGTCAAATGACCTTGAGTCAACGTGATGTGAAACCTTTAAGTGATAAGCAACAACATACTAAAATATGACGGTGATCTGATAAATAGTTAAAAGAGATACAGCCCCAATGGAATAGCATGTACAATTTGATTAAAATGTACTTAGTAACTTTGACCTTGATCAAATGACCATGGGTCCAGGTGAAACCTTTTGGTCATGACTAAATACATTCTTAAACTTGAAAGCAATCCAGTATGCAGTCCAAGGGATAAAGCCTAAACAAGAATGTTTCTACAATTTCATTAAAAATGTAGTAAGTGACCTTGGCCTTGGGTCAAGGTGATGTGAAGCCTTCGAGTCATAAGCAACAACATACTAAAATATGAAAGTTATCTGGCAAGCGGTTCAAGGGATATAGCACGAACTGGAATGTATGTACAATTTCATTAAAAATGCACTAAGTGACCTTGACCTTGGTCACATGACCTTGGGTCAAGGTGATGTGAAACCCACCGGTCATAAGCAACAACATACTAAAATATGAAAGTGATCCGGCAAACGGTTAAAGAGATATAGCCCGGACAGGAATGTATGCATAATTTCATTAAAAATGCACTGAGTGACCTTGACCTTGGTCACATGACCTTGGGTTAAGGTGATGTGAAACCTACGGGTCATAAGCAACAACATACTAAAATAAAATATGAAAGTGATCCGGCAAACGGTTCAAGAGATATAGCCCGGACAGGAATGTATGCATAATTTCATTAAAAATGCACTAAGTGACCTTGACCTTGGTCACATGACCTTGGGTCAAGGTGATGTGAAACCTACGGGTCATAAGCAACAACATACTAAAATATGAAAGTTATCCTGCAAACAGTTCAAGTAATATAGCCCGGACAGGAATGTATACATTATTTCATTAAAAATGCACTAAGTGACCTTGACCTTGGTCACATGATCTTTGGTCAAGGTGATGTGAAACCTTCGGGTCATAAGCAACAACATACTAAAATATGAAAGTGATCCTGCAAACGGTTCAAGAGATATAGCCCGGACAGGAATGTATGCATAATTTCATTAAAAATGCACTAAGTGACCTTGACCTTTGTCACATGACCTTGGGTCAAGGTGATGTGAAACCTTCGGGTCATAAGCAACAACATACTAAAATATGAAAGTGATCGGGCAATCGGTTCAAGAGATATAGCCCGGACAGGAATGTATGCATAATTTCATTAAAAATGCACTAAGTGACCTTGACCTTGGTCACATGACCTTGGGTCAAGGTGATGTGAAACCTTCGGGTCATAAGCAACAACATACTAAAATATGAAAGTGATCGGGCAAACGGTTCAGGAGATATAGCCCGGACACGATGTGTGACAGACGGACAGACAGACAGACGGACAGACGGACGACGAAGGCAAAACCAGTATTTAAATTGTCTATTTTCTCTATATAACCTATGCAAAATGAAAAAGTTGCACAAGAGTTTTTCCCCTTTGATTTTTATGCCCTAGGAGTCTTATATCTGTACTCAGGGCATCATAACCTTACAGTAAATATATAGTTTATAGTACCTTACCAGGCATAAAATTTACCATACTTTACAATGGAGATGATTAAAACGCTATGTAAAATGACTCTATTGTACAACGGATACCTTAATACAAAATGTAAATCAATCTATAATACAAGGGCTGATGGATACATGTATGTTGTGAGCCTCGTATTGATGGATTTCAATTTTATCAGACATTTTGTTTTATTTTTCTACATAATCCCCTTCAGTATCTATACACTTTAGCCATCAGTGTTTAAGGGCCTCAATACCACTTTTTAGTATGATGTCATCATCGGACTGAAAGTGGGTGGCAAAAATAGCTGCTTTCAGTTTTGGGAATAGATGAAAGTCTGGCGGAGCAAGATCAGGTGAATAAGGTGGATGCTGATTCCTGATATAGATAAAAGAAGTACCAGAACTTGAACCCACAAGCCTTGGGTCCATGTGCACAGTAAACATATCTATTCATGATTGAAACAAGAGGCCCAAGGGGGCCACATCGCTCACCCGAGTTGCAGACAAAGGGTTAAAAGTCACAAAAATACTTCTACAGATCAAAGCCCTTGACATCCATATTTGTTGACCTATCAACAAGAAAAACACATACTTTGCAGAGGGCCTTGAGTACATGCTTGCTGCAAGGTTTCGTGAAATTCTGTGCAATAGTTGCAGAGGAGATTTCGAAAATGTGTCAGCCAATCAGAGCCCTCGGCGGCCATATTTGTTGACCGATCGGCCAAAAAAACAAACTTGGTAGAGAACCTTGAGTACTTCCTTTGTGTAAAGTTTCATGAAATTCTGTGCTGTGGTTGCAGAGGAGATGTACAAAATGTGTCAGCCAATCACAGCTCTCGGTGGCCATAATTGTTGACCGATCAGCACGAAAAACACAAACTTATAAGAAGACCTTGAGTACTTCTTACCTGTAAAATTTCATGAAATTCTAAGCAGCGCTTGCAGAGGAGATGTCGAAAATGTGTCAGCCAATCAGAGCCCTCAGTGGCCATATTTGTTTACCGATAGGCACAAAAAACACAAACTTGGTAGAGGACCTTGAGTACTTTCTTCCTGTAAAGTTTCATGAAATTCTGTGCAGCGGTTGCAGAGGAGATGTTGAAAATGTATCAGCCAATCAGAGCCCTCAACAGCCATATTTGTTGACCGATCGGCAAAAAAACATACACTTGGTAGAGAATCTTGAGTACTTCCTTCCTGTAAAGTTACATGAAATTCTGTGCAGCGGTTGCAGAGGAGATGTCGAAAATGTGTCAGCCAATCAGAGCCCTTGGCGGCCATATTTGTTGACCGATCGGCACGAAAAACACAAACTTGGTAATGGACCTTGAGTACTACCTTCTTGTAAAGTTTCATGAAATTCTGTGCAGCGGTTGCAGAGGAGATGTCGAAAATGTGTCAGCCAATCAGAGCCCTCTGCGGCCATATTTGTTGACCGATCGGCACAAAAAACACAAACTTGGTAGAGGACCTTTAGTACTTCCTTCCTGTAAAGTTTCATGAAATTCTGTGCAGCGGTTGCAGAGGAGATGTAAACAAGAGCCCCAGGGGGCACAACGCTCACCTGATACCCATGCACGCTCTAATTGACATACTGACATTGAATACTGATAGTGCCAGTACCAGGATTTTAGCACACAACCTTTCTAACAAGATTTTTGCCGGATGCAGACAAGTTTTTTTTTCAGACAACCTTTAAAAGTACAAACAAGAGAAAATAGTAACATTTCAAAACAACAACTTTTTTACTGATTTGAAAAGATGGATTATGCGATCCAAAGTCATATGCCCAGCTAGTATAGTTTAATTATGCAACATCAAAAATAAAATCATTTTGTAAAATTCCACATTAATGTGCAACAGAAACAGAATAAAACAATGAAATTATTTCATAAATTAAGTTTATTTAAAATTGAACACCAAACCTTTCATTATTAATAGCTAGTATGCCAGAAAATAATAAAGCATGTGTTTGTGAAACACGATTGCCCCGCGGTGGCATCTTTATTGGTATAAACACCATTTTCTGTTAAGTATGTGAGAGGTCAGGGTCAGAGTAATGTTGGTATCAATGGAAAGATCTTGTCACAAAGACACATGTACAATATGAAAGCCCTATCACTAACCATTCAAAAGTTATGCCCAATGTTAAAGTTTTTGAAAAGTAGGTCAAAGGTCAAGGTCACGAGATCAAAAATTTTGGTATCAATGGAAAGGTATTGTCACAAGGAATACACATGTGAAATATGAAAGCTCTATCACCTTCCATTCAAAAGTTATGCCCAATGTAAAGTTTTTCGGACAAACAGACAGACGGACAGGCCAAAAACTATATGCCCCCGTATCTTTGATTCCGGAAGCATAAAAAACAAAGACTTTTCGGTTTTGCCTTTATTCATATTAAATTATACAGAAATCGATGAATGAGAGCTTTTGAATAGTATTGATTTCATCTTAATACATGTAACGTACAGTCAAAATCGTGTTAATCCAATTAACACAGACAAGTTGTTAGCGGACAATATTAATTCAAGTGAGTTGTGCAGAAATTGAGCCAATTTATTTTCCAAACAGCAGTGTACGGTGTATCAAACCTCATGACCCAGTGAAGCCACTTGGACAAATTATTTTCGGTAAATATGCTGAAATGTGGCGCTTGGAGATGTATTTTTAGCATATTGAATCAATAGTCGTGATAAATTTAACTTCAAACTTGATCTTGTCTTTTATGCAATCTACAGATAGGTTTGAAAATATGCAAAATTTGGAACATTTTCGATGAGGACGCAGAGTTCCTGTAAAAAAAAGTGAAATTTGCGAAAAAAGGACATGCATGACCCCCCCCCCTTTTTCTTTACATTTTTATGCGTGCCAAAGATTCGCAATCAAAAAAGACCAATTTTACAGACTTCCGGGCATTTCAAGTCAGTCAAAATTTTTAGTGTGCATCTTTTTATTTCCTGTAGTTACCCCTACTAAAGGGGCAAGGAGGTATTGAACCAATCAAATCTGTAACACAAGATATATGGCGACTATGTTTACCATAGATACAGAAATAAGACAGAGAAAATAATCATTAAATAGGGAAATTGTTCTGAAATATGCATGTATGAAAAAAAAGCAATCCAAGGAATGCTTGTGTCGCCTGCGTAGCGGATTTTTTTTTATTGAAATTAGGTCAAATATCAAGGGCAAGGTCACTAGGTTAAAATTATGGAATGTTTAGAAAGGTCTTTTCATAAGGAATACAAATGTGAAATATCAAAGTCCTATCACTTACCACTCAAAAGATATAGCAAATCATAGATTTGTTGAAAAGTAGGTCAAATATATAGGGCAAGTGCACGAGGTAAAACATAGGTAATCACAGATTACGAAGCTCACCTCATGACAGCAAAATTCAATTCAAACATATTTCTTAGTACATGTATATTGGCTTTTAAAGGCAAAACCACTCAAGCAGAAAAAGTAGGTCAAGGTCATTTTATGAAAGTTTGATCAAAGATACATCCAATATGCAAGTTTGGTACATGTAGCAGTTATACTTTGCTCAATATTGGCTTTATAGAGCAAAATCACTCAAGCGGATAAAGTAGGTCAAGGTCATTTTATGAAAGATTGATCAAAGATAAATCCAATATGCAAGTTTGGTACATGTATCACTTATACTTTGCTCAATATTGGCTTTTAAAGGCAAAATCACTCAAGCGGAAAAAGTAGGTCAAGGTCATTTTATGAAAGTTTGATCAAAGATACATCCAATATGCAAGTTTGGTACATGTAGCACTTATACTCTGCTCAATATTGGCTTTTAAAAGCGAAATCACTCAAATGGAAAAAGTAGGTCAGATGCTGCATCCGATGCATGGGTCCATCTCGGCATCAAAAGATGAATCACTTGTGCAAGTTTGGTTACTGTAGCATTGGTACTTTGTCAGATACTGAGCTACCCCAAACTTCTTATCCAAATCACTCAAGCGGAAAATGTAGGTCAGATGCTGCATCCGATGCATGGGTTCACCTCAGCATCCAAAGATGAATCACTTGTGCAAGTTTGGTTACTGTAACATCAGTACTTTGTCAGATACTGAGCTACCCCAAACTTCTTAACCAAGTCACTCAAGCGGAAAATGTAGGTCAGATGCTGCATCCGATGCATGGGTTTACCTCAGCATCCAAAAATGAATCACTTGTGCAAGTTTGGTTACTGTAGCATCAGTACTTTGTCAGATACTGAGCTACCCCAAACTTCTTAACCAAGTCACTCAAGCGGAAAATGTAGGTCAGATGCTGCATACGATGCATGGGTTCACCTCAGCATCCAAAGATGAATCACTTGTGCCAGTTTGGTTACTGTAGCATTAGTACTTTGTCAGATACTGAGCTACCCCAAACTTCTTAACCGGACGCGGACGCGTGGGGTTATAGCATAAGCTCACTTAACTTCGTCAAGGTGAGCTAAAAATGATGGTATGTGAAGAAAGGTCTTGTCACATGGAATGCACATGTGAAATATCAAAGCCTATCACTCAGCAATCAAAAGAAATAGCCAATCTAAGATTTTTTGAAAAGTAGGTCAAATATCTAGGTCTTGGTCATGAGGTCAAAAGTTATGATATGTGTAGAAAGGCCTTGTCACAAGAAGGAATACACATATGAAATATCAAAGCTCTATCACTTACCAATCAAAAGATATAGCAAATCTTAATTTTTTTGAAAAGTAGGTCAAATATCTAGGTCAAGGTCATGAGGTCAAAATTATGGTATGTGTAGAAAGGTATTGTCAAAAGGAATACACAAGAGAAATATCAAAGCCCTATCACTTGCCAATCAATAGATATAGCCAATCTTGGTTTTTTTTAAAAAGTAGGTCAAATATCTAGGTCAAGGTCATAAGGTTAAAAAATATAGTATGTGAAAAAAGGGCTTGTCACAAGAAATACACATGTGAAATATCAAAGCCCTATCACTTACCAATCAAAAGATATAGCCAATCTTAGATTTTTTGAAAAATAGGTCAAATATCTAGGTCAAGGTCACGAGGTCAAAAAATATGGTTTGCGTAGAAAGGTCTTGTCACAAAGATTACACATGTGAAATATCAAAGCCCTATCACTTGCCAATCAAGAGATATAGCCAATATTAGATTTTTAGAAAAGTAGGTCAAATATCTAGATCAAGGTCACAAGGTCAAACATGGTCTTATCACAAGGAATACACATGTGAAATATCAAAGTCCTATCACTAATCAATCAAGAGATATAGCCAATATTAGATATTTAGAAAAGTAAGTCAAATATCTAGGTCAAGGTCACAAGGTCAAAAATTATGATATGTGTATAAAGGTCTTGTCACAAGGAATACACATGTGAAATATCAAAGCCCTATCACTTACCAATCAAAAGTTATGGGGTGTGACACCCAAGTGTGACAGACAGACGGACAGACGGAGGGACGGATGGACGGACAGACGAACAACGGACAAAGTGATCCCTAAGTGTCGCTGTGCTTCGCAGGCGACACAAAAAGTCAACATCTTAAAAATAAATTCAGAGTATATTTGATAGCGTATGTGGCCAAGTTAATTCGAAGTATGAAAATAAGTACACAAAGCCAAACTAGCTATAGCTTGTCTTATTTAAAACATAGGTAATCACAGATTACGAAGCTCACCTCGTGACAGCAAAATTCAATTCAAACATATTTCTTAGTACATGTATATTGGCTTTTAAAGGCAAAACCACTCAAGCAGAAAAAGTAGGTCAAGGTCATTTTATGAAAGTTTGATCAAAGATACATCCAATATGCAAGTTTGGTACATGTAGCAGTTATACTTTGCTCAATATTGGCTTTATAGAGCAAAATCACTGAAGCGGAAAAAGTAGGTCAAGGTCATTTTATGAAAGATTGATCAAAGATACATCCAATATGCAAGTTTGGTACATGTATCACTTATACTTTGCTCAATATTGGCTTTTAAAGGCAAATCACTCAAGCGGAAAAAGTAGGTCGAGGTCATTTTATGAAAGTTTGATCAAAGATACATCCAATATGCAAGTTTGGTACATGTAGCAGTTATACTTTGCTCAAAATTGGCTTTATAGAGCAAAATCACTGAAGTGGAAAAAGTAGGTCAAGGTCATTTTTTGAAAGATTGATCAAAGATACATCCAATATGCAAGTTTGGTACATGTATCACTTATACTTTGCTCAATATTGGCTTTTAAAGGCAAAATCACTCAAGCGGAAAAAGTAGGTCGAGGTCATTTTATGAAAATTTGATCAAAGATACATCCAATATGCAAGTTTGGAACATCTAGCACTTATACTTTGCTCAATATTGGCTTTTAAAGGCAAAATCACTCAAGCAGAAAAAGTAGGTCAAGGTCATTTTATGAAAGTTTGATCAAAGATACATCCAATATGCAAGTTTGGTACATGTAGCACTTATACTTTGCTCAATATTGGCTTTTAAAAGCGAAATCACTGAAGTGGAAAAAGTAGGTCAGATGCTGCATCCAATGCATGGGTCCATCTCGGCATCCAAAGATGAATCACTTTTGCCAGTTTGGTTACTGTAGCATCAGTACTTTGTCAGATACTGAGCTACCCCAAACTTCTTAACCAAGTCACTCAAGCGGAAAATGTAGGTCAGATGCTGCATCCGATGCATGGGTTCACCTCAGCATCCAAAGATGAATCGTTTGTGCAAGTTTGGTTACTGTAGCATTAGTACTTTGTCAGATACTGAGCTACCCCAAACTTCTTAACCAAGTCACTCAAGCGGAAAATGTAGGTCAGATGCTGCATACGATGCATGGCTTCACCTCAGCATCCAAAGATGAATCACTTGTGCCAGTTTGGTTACTGTAGCATTAGTACTTTGTCAGATACTGAGCTACCCCAAACTTCTTAACCAAGTCACTCAAGCGGAAAATGTAGGTCAGATGCTGCATCCGATGCATGGGTTCACCTCAGCATCCAAAGATGAATCACTTGTGCAAGTTTGGTTACTGTAGCATCAGTACTTTGTCAGATACTGAGCTACCCCAAACTTCTTAACCAAGTCACTCAAGCGGAAAATGTAGGTGAGATGCTGCATACGATGCATGGGTTCACCTCAGCATCCAAAGATGAATCACTTGTGCCAGTTTGGTTACTGTAGCATTAGTACTTTGTCAGATACTGGGCTACCCCAAACTTCTTAACCAAGTCACTCAAGCGGAAAATGTAGGTCAGATGCTGCATCTGATGCATGGGTTCACCTCAGCATCCAAAGATGAATCTTTTGTGCAAGTTTGGTTACTGTAGCATCAGTACTTTGTCAGATACTGAGCTACCCCAAACTTCTTAACCGGACGCGGACGCGGACACGGACGCGGACACGGACGCGGACGCGGACGAGGACGCGGACGCGGACGCGTGGGGGTATAGCATAAGCTCACTCAACTTCGTCGAGGTGAGCTAAAAATCATTAAAAATCTAAAAGTTGATATTTTGACAAAATTCTTTCACAGTTTCATTTCTAGGGATAAATATAAAAATAAAAAGAGAAAAAAAACTGAAAAAGGGAAAAAAAATTGTTGGGGTCCCGCCGGGGTTTGAAGCTACTCCCCATGGGTCCATTTGGCATGGAAAACATACATTATACCTATGTACAATCTTAAAAAATATTCCTTAAAAATCCAAAAGTGGATATCTTGACAAAATTCTTTCACTTGTAGGGTACCATGCATGAGTACCTCATACCTACAAATTGTCATGACAATCTGAAGAGTGGTTATAGAAAAGAAGCAGAAAATGTATGAAAATCAACCCCCCCCCTTCCTTTTTACATAAGAAAAAAATTCAAAAAAAATCAAAAAAATAAATTTTAAGCATAAAATACATATCAAAGCATTAAGTAAGTTAAATGTGATAAATATGTAGTAAATGAGTGTGTAAAATCATACACTTATTGAGTTATTTAAAGAAATAGTGCAAAAATGTGCATTTCTGACAAAGTCCGAAAAGACGTCAAAAACGCGTCAAAAATTTGACTTCGAAGTGGAACCAAAAATAACAACACTTCTTAAGACATCTCTCTAGATCATCCTGATGCTTTCGGTTTGTCGATACATGCTTCGGTTCTGAAGAAGAAGTTTGTCAAAGGAGGGTACCCCCCGTGACCTACTTTTGGCTGTGGTGGCGCCACCTGTTGACAGATCCGGACGAAAAACAACAACACTTGTAGGGGACCATGAGTACTTCATACCTACCAAGTTTCATCAAAATCCCTTCAGCCATTCTGGAGAAGAAGTTTAAAATGTGAAAAGTTTACGAAGACGGACGACGACGACGGACGATGGACGCAACACTATGACAATAGCTCACTTGAGCCTATGGCTCAGGTGAGCTAAAAATGTGTCAGCCAATCATAGCCCTCGGCGGCCATATTTGTTGACCGATCGGCAAAAAAAACATACACTTGGTAGAGAATCTTGAGTACTTCATTCCTGTAAAGTTACATGAAATTCTGTGCTGCGGTTGCAGAGGAGATGTCGAAAATGTGTCAGCCAATCAGAGCCCTAGGCGGCCATATTTGTTGACCGATCGGTACAAAAAACACAAACTTGGTAGAGAATCTTGAGTACTTCCTTCCTGTAAAGTTTCATGAAATTCTGTGCAGCGGTTGCAGAGGAGATGTAAAAAATGTGTCAGCCAATCACAGCTCTCCGTGGCCATATTTGTTGACCCATCGGCACGAAAAACACAAACTTGGTAATGGACCTTGAGTACTTCCTTCCTGTAAAGTTTCATGAAATTCTGTGCTGCGGTTGCAGAGGAGATGTCGAAATGTGTCAGCCAATCAGAGCCCTCTGCGGCCATATTTGTTGACCGATCGGCACGTAAAACACAAACTTGGTAATGGACCTTGAGTACAATGTACTTCCTTCCTGTAAAGTTTCATGAAATTCTGTGCAGCGGTTGCAGAGGAGATGTAAAAAATGTGTCAGCCAATCACAGCTCTTGATGGCCATATTTGTTGACCGATTGGCACGAAAAACACAAACTCTGTAATGGACCTTGAGTACTTCCTTCCTGTGCAGCGGTTGCAGAGGAGATGTTGAAAATGTGTCAGCCAACCAGAGCCCTCGGCGGCCATATTTGTTGACCGATCGGCACAAACTTGGTAGAGGACCTTGAGTACTTCCTTCCTTCCCTCAGCGGCCATATTTGATTTCAGATCGGCTCGAAAAACACAAACTTGGTAGAGGACCTCGAGTACTTGCTTCCTGTGAAGTTTCGTGAAATTCTGTGCAGCGGTTGCAGAGGAGATATCGAAAATGTTAAAAGTTTACGCCGGACGGACGGACGGACGACGACAGACGGCGCGCTTTGACAATAGCTCACTTGAGCTTCGCTCAGGTGAGCTAAAAATACTCATAAAAATCTGTTCAGCAGTTCTGGAGAGGAAGTTGAATATGTATGAAAATCCCCCCCCCCTTTTCCTTTTCACATAAGAAAAAAATTCATAAAAAATCAAAAAATTAAAATTTTAGTATAAAATACATATCAAAGCATTTAGTAACTTAAATGTGATAAATGTGCAGTAAATGAATGTGTAAAATCATACACATATTGAGTTATTTAAAGAAATAGTGCAAAAATGTGCATTTCTGACAAAGTCTGAAAAGACGTCAAAAACGCGTCAAAAATTTGACTTCCGAGTGGAACCAAAAATAACAACACTTCTTAAGACATCTCTCTAGATCATCCTGATGCTTTCGGTTTGTCGATACGTGCTTCCGTTCTGAAGAAAAAGTTTGTCAAAGGAGGTTACCCCCTGTAACCTACTTTTGCCTTTGGTGGCGCCACCTGTTGTTGGATCTGGACGAAAAACAACAACACTTGTAGGGGACCATGAGTACTTCATTCCTACTAAGTTTCATGAAAATCTGTTCAGTTCAGTGGTTCTGGAGAAGAAGTCGAAAATGTCGAAAAGTTTACGATGGACGACAGACGCTGGACGGTGCGCTATGACAATAGCTCACTTGAGCTTCGCTCAGGTGAGCTAAAAATAAAATTATAGCATCTATACTACTAAAGGAAAGAATTAGCTGATTCTCCGTCGAAGAGAAGAGGATCGAGATAAAAGGTGTGATATGAAGATATAACATATGATATGACAATGTGAAATTGATAATTGTTTAGAAGAAATTATTTCTAATTAACCTGTAATCATTAATTATGTCTCACCGTTTTCCTAAAGCCCCCGTTCCACTGCAATCCCGCTGTACCTACGTTCATTCCCGACCACGAAAATTGCCAGGTCGGGAGAGAACGGCTCTTAGTCGTATCTTGGTCTGGTACAGCGTATGTTGGTCCAAAATTGATCGGTATTAGAGCGGGCACGCTTTAAAGGTCGGGAAAAGTTTCCCGTATTCTTTCAACCGGTTGAAAGAATACGGGAAACTTTCCCGCTCTCTTTGTGGTCGTGAAATGGTCGGCGCTTGGTCGGGATTGTCGTGGGTACAGCCTAGGTTAATCGTGTCCTGGTCGGGAAAGAGCGTGGTTTGAGCGTGGTCTGATCGGCATTTAACTAAACCCCGCTTTCTTCACGCATAAGATACGCTTTAATTACGCCCTGTTCCCGATCTTTACCCGTCTATTCTACGCTCTTACCACGATCTATTCACTACAGATTCAATGTTTGCTGATCTTACCAAGACCTTCTCATGACCATCTAGCGACCTATTCACGCTCTATATGACCAAGTTACGACCAAACGACGCTTCAAATAGGATCTGTGCATATTTCATTCATTTTCTCGCACTGATATTGATTTGTTCAAAATACTAATTACCAAAATGTCGCGGCGACGATTCTTGGCTATGCAATGCCACTTTTTAAGTAGTGATTTTTTAAAATTTTGATCGCGACACTTTTGGGTAAGGCTTGGTCAAAACGAGGAATATAGGCTTCTTCTCGGTCGATTCAATCATTGGATGAAAAATGAGATCAGTTTAAGTTAGAAATTATGTTTTGAGCGGGAATGCGTCGGGGACAGTCGGAAATTGATCGGAATTGCATCGGGAATAGATCGGGTTTTGGTCGGGAATAGATCGGAGTTTGATCGGATTGAACGGGACTTGGTCGGCAATATGATCGTGAGTAGAGCGGGTAAAGCGTGAGTAAGTCCGCGATGAAACGTGAATCGGTCATAAATTGATCGGGAATCGGTCGGGAATAGAGCGTGATATCAAGAAAATAAAGCCTGTGTTTGTGAAACACGAATGCCCCCGATGGCATCTTTGTTAGTATGAACACTATTTTCTGTTAAGTACATGTATGGGAGGTCGCTGGGTTAAAAGTTCAAAGGTCAAGGTCACGAGATCAAAAATTTTGGTATCAATGGAAAGGTCTTGTCACAAGGAATACGCATGCGAAATATGAAAGCCCTATCACTTACCATTCAAAAGTTATGCCCAATGTTAAAGTTTTTGAAAAGTAGGTCAAAGGTCAAGGTCACGAGGTCAAATTTTTTGGTATCAATGGAAAGGTCTTGTCACAAGGAATACACATGTGAAATATGAAAGCCCTATCACTTACCATTCAAAAGTTATGCCCAATGTTAAAGTTTTTGAAAAGTAGGTCAAAGGTCAAAGTCAAGGTCACGAGGTCAAAAATTTTGGTATCAATGGAAAGGTCTTGTCACAAGGAATACACATGTGAAATATGAAAGCCCTATCACTTACCATTCAAAAGGTATGCCCAATGTTAAAGTTTTTGAAAAGTAGGTCAAAGGTCAAGGTCAAGGTCACGAGGTCAAAAATTTTGGTATCAATGGAAAGGTCTTGTCACAAGGAATACACATGTGAAATATGAAAGCCCTATCACTTCCCATTCAAAAGTTATGCCCAATGTTAAAGTTTTTTGAAAAGTAGGTCAAAGGTCAAGGTCACAAGGTCAAAAATTTTGGTATCAATGGAAAGGTCTTGTCACAAGGAATACACATGTGAAATATGAAAGCCCTATCACTTACCATTCAAAAGTTATGCCCAATGTTAAAGTTTTTTGAAAAGTAGGTCAAAGGTCAAGGTCAAGGTCACGAGGTCAAAAATTTTGGTATCAATGGAAAGGTCTTGTCACAAGGAATACACATGTGAAATATGAAAGCCCTATCATTTACCATTCAAAAGTTATGCCCAATGTTAAAGTTTTTGAAAAGTAGGTCAAAGGTCAAGGTCAAGGTCACGAGGTCAAAAATTTTGGTATCAATGGAAAGGTCTTGTCACAAGGAATACACATGTGAAATATGAAAGCCCTATCACTTCCCATTCAAAAGTTATGCCCAATGTTAAAGTTTTTTGAAAAGTAGGTCAAAGGTCAAGGTCAAGGTCACGAGGTCAAAAATTTTGGTATCAATGGAAAGGTCTTGTCACAAGGAATACACATGTGAAATATGAAAGCCCTATCATTTACCATTCAAAAGTTATGCCCAATGTTAAAGTTTTTGAAAAGAAGGTCAAAGGTCAAGGTCAAGGTCACGAGGTCAAAAATTTTGGTATCAATGGAAAGGTCTTGTCACAAGGAATACACATGTGAAATATGAAAGCCCTATCACTTCCCATTCAAAAGTTATGTCCAATGTTAAAGTTTTTCGGACAAACAGACAAACAGACAAACAGATAAACAGACAAACAGACGGACAGGCCAAAAACTATATGCCCCCGAATCTTTGATTCCGGGGGCATCCGGTTGAAAGAATACGGGAAACTTTCCCGCTCTCTTTGTGGTCGTGAAATGGTCGGCGCTTGGTCGGGATTGTCGTGGGTACAGCCTAGGTTAATCGTGTCCTGGTCGGGAAAGAGCGTGGTTTGAGCGTGGTCTGATCGGCATTTAACTAAACCCCGCTTTCTTCACGCATAAGATACGCTTTAATTACGCCCTGTTCCCGATCTTTACCCGTCTATTCTACGCTCTTACCACGATCTATTCACTACAGATTCAATGTTTGCTGATCTTACCAAGACCTTCTCATGACCATCTAGCGACCTATTCACGCTCTATATGACCAAGTTACGACCAAACGACGCTTCAAATAGGATCTGTGCATATTTCATTCATTTTCTCGCACTGATATTGATTTGTTCAAAATACTAATTACCAAAATGTCGCGGCGACGATTCTTGGCTATGCAATGCCACTTTTTAAGTAGTGATTTTTTAAAATTTTGATCGCGACACTTTTGGGTAAGGCTTGGTCAAAACGAGGAATATAGGCTTCTTCTCGGTCGATTCAATCATTGGATGAAAAATGAGATCAGTTTAAGTTAGAAATTATGTTTTGAGCGGGAATGCGTCGGGGACAGTCGGAAATTGATCGGAATTGCATCGGGAATAGATCGGGTTTTGGTCGGGAATAGATCGGAGTTTGATCGGATTGAACGGGACTTGGTCGGCAATATGATCGTGAGTAGAGCGGGTAAAGCGTGAGTAAGTCCGCGATGAAACGTGAATCGGTCATAAATTGATCGGGAATCGGTCGGGAATAGAGCGTGATATCAAGAAAATAAAGCCTGTGTTTGTGAAACACGAATGCCCCCGATGGCATCTTTGTTAGTATGAACACTATTTTCTGTTAAGTACATGTATGGGAGGTCGCTGGGTTAAAAGTTCAAAGGTCAAGGTCACGAGATCAAAAATTTTGGTATCAATGGAAAGGTCTTGTCACAAGGAATACGCATGCGAAATATGAAAGCCCTATCACTTACCATTCAAAAGTTATGCCCAATGTTAAAGTTTTTGAAAAGTAGGTCAAAGGTCAAGGTCACGAGGTCAAATTTTTTGGTATCAATGGAAAGGTCTTGTCACAAGGAATACACATGTGAAATATGAAAGCCCTATCACTTACCATTCAAAAGTTATGCCCAATGTTAAAGTTTTTGAAAAGTAGGTCAAAGGTCAAAGTCAAGGTCACGAGGTCAAAAATTTTGGTATCAATGGAAAGGTCTTGTCACAAGGAATACACATGTGAAATATGAAAGCCCTATCACTTACCATTCAAAAGGTATGCCCAATGTTAAAGTTTTTGAAAAGTAGGTCAAAGGTCAAGGTCAAGGTCACGAGGTCAAAAATTTTGGTATCAATGGAAAGGTCTTGTCACAAGGAATACACATGTGAAATATGAAAGCCCTATCACTTCCCATTCAAAAGTTATGCCCAATGTTAAAGTTTTTTGAAAAGTAGGTCAAAGGTCAAGGTCACAAGGTCAAAAATTTTGGTATCAATGGAAAGGTCTTGTCACAAGGAATACACATGTGAAATATGAAAGCCCTATCACTTACCATTCAAAAGTTATGCCCAATGTTAAAGTTTTTTGAAAAGTAGGTCAAAGGTCAAGGTCAAGGTCACGAGGTCAAAAATTTTGGTATCAATGGAAAGGTCTTGTCACAAGGAATACACATGTGAAATATGAAAGCCCTATCATTTACCATTCAAAAGTTATGCCCAATGTTAAAGTTTTTGAAAAGTAGGTCAAAGGTCAAGGTCAAGGTCACGAGGTCAAAAATTTTGGTATCAATGGAAAGGTCTTGTCACAAGGAATACACATGTGAAATATGAAAGCCCTATCACTTCCCATTCAAAAGTTATGCCCAATGTTAAAGTTTTTTGAAAAGTAGGTCAAAGGTCAAGGTCAAGGTCACGAGGTCAAAAATTTTGGTATCAATGGAAAGGTCTTGTCACAAGGAATACACATGTGAAATATGAAAGCCCTATCATTTACCATTCAAAAGTTATGCCCAATGTTAAAGTTTTTGAAAAGAAGGTCAAAGGTCAAGGTCAAGGTCACGAGGTCAAAAATTTTGGTATCAATGGAAAGGTCTTGTCACAAGGAATACACATGTGAAATATGAAAGCCCTATCACTTCCCATTCAAAAGTTATGTCCAATGTTAAAGTTTTTCGGACAAACAGACAAACAGACAAACAGACAAACAGATAAACAGACAAACAGACGGACAGGCCAAAAACTATATGCCCCCGAATCTTTGATTCCGGGGGCATAAAAATGAAAAGGTCGGGAAAGTTTTACCCGCTCTTGTGAAAATTTCGGTCGGGAATGGTCGTAGGTACAGCGGGATTGCAGTGGAACGGTGGCTTAAATCAAATCTGAGAAAATCTAAAATTCAAAACCATTAGACACTAACCATTAACTTCATATTTTCCTCTGATTTATACTCCCTTTCTAATCCCCAACATTTTAAGTATCATAGATTTAGTACGGCAATATTTGGAAGACATTTCTGATGTTAGCAGGAGGATGATTTAATTTAAAACTCCATATTCCTTTTCTGAAATTTACGACCTACAATCTTACAAGAGAAAGTTCGAGAAAAATGTTTCATAGCACAGTTGGTAAAGCGGCAAACATCTAATCAGACATCCAATCTGAAGAGTCTAGGTTCGAATCCAGTCGAGGGTGGACGTTCTGACAGTAAATTTATATGTTATATCTTCTTGCTCCAATCTGTTTTCTGGCTCTATTTCTTTAATACTCAATGCATTCTAGATGACCAATCGTATGCTATTTTTCCCTTTTCCCATGACGTTTTCCATTGACTCAGTGACAGACTTGGATTTGGACAATTTCCAAATATCATTTTTTTTTTCACTTCTGTATACTTAAAATGTGTAGCCCCTCCCGCAGGTGGGGGGGGGGCTATCCAGAAAATTGTGAAATGCTGCATATATTTTACAATCTTATTTGCTATGTAGATTAACGTAAAAAGTTGCATATAAATCTACATAACACACTTTTCCCGAAAAATTAATGGTGTTTTATGATTAAGAAGTCTCACTTTTGATATTTAATTTATTCCATCCTGGATTTCTTAAAAGTGTAAAAAGCGTTACAAATATTTCAAGTAATACAAAATGTATACACTGTTAAAAACTGACAATTGCCTTATAATCTTGACAATTTTTATGGTGTTCCAAGGGGCGAAGCCCCAGAAAGGAGATCCGATGCTATTAGTAGACAGTTTTTAGGTTTACGATTTATCCGGAAAATTAATGTGTAGGCTTGAGTCTTTTAGCCAATATGGAATATACGCCTCTGAATTGACAATTTTTCTCCGCACTTGCACGGGTATATCAAAGCATTTAGTAACTTAAATATGATACATATGCAATAAATGAGTGCTGTAGATCATACATTTATTTAATTATTTAGAGAAACAGCTCAAAAATGAGCATTTCTGACAAAGTCTGAAAGGACGTCAAAAACGTGTCAAAAATTTGACTTCAGTGTGGAACCAAAAACAACAACTCTTGTTAAAACATCTTTCTAGATAATCCTGATGCCTTTGGTTTGTCGATATGTGCTTCGGTTCTGAAGAAGATTGTCAAAGGAGGGTATCCCCATGACCTACTTTTGCCTGTAGTGGCGCCACCTGCTGATGGCTCAATACAAAAAACAACAATTTGAAGATTTAAAGTAATATGCAGTGTGCGAAATTAACGGTGGCCCGATGGCCAATGTCTACAGTAAATTGGATCGGTCTATAGGGATCAAAAATGCTATAGACCAACTTGTCTATAGGAAATTTGAGCATTTTTAGAAATATTAGGGTTGTAAACTTAAAACAGCATTCCACAATATTGTATTATTAGTTCAAATGGAGGAAAATAATGAAATGATCAGAAAAATTGTTAGAGATTGAAAACAAATACTAGAATTGTTTTATCAAATAAAATGCATAAAAGATTAAATTTTAGGGGTCTTTATATTTTGGTCTACAGGAAATTTCTGCGGTCTATAGGAACTGAAATTACTGTAGACCGAATGTCTATAAGACTTTAAAAGTCAATTTCACACACTGAATATGATGCAAAGATTTGAAGTAATGATGTGAAGATTTGAAGAATTGAAGTAATGATGCAAAGAATTGAAGATTTGAAGAAATGATGCGAAGAATTGAAGTAATGATGCGAAGATTTGAAGAAATGATGCGAAGACTTGAAGAAATAATCGTTTCTTTGCATTATTTCTTAAAATCTTCGCATCATTACTTAAAATAAATTCTTTGCATCATTACTTCAATTCTTCGCGTCATTGGTTCCAATATACAGTTTTCGCGCACTGTTCCGAAAGCGCAAAAAGTATGCGCGTCATGCTAAAGTTGAAGTCATTAGACTTTTAAAGTATTCTACATAACTTTATGAACAAGACCTTAGTACAATCAATACATCTAGACCTACAAAACATGTGAAAATCATTGCATCCAGATTTACTGTTTAATCGTTAATCAGTATCGAACGATGTGAAAATGGCAGTCGAGCGCATGCGTTCAGCGGATGCGGTAGCCCAAATAGTGAGGTCAATACAGCATTGTTCTCAAAACATTATCTACATCATTTAATACTGAATTGAAAGAGAACATCAGTAGCTTTTATCATGAAAAATTATTTGAATTTTCAACATCTGGATTTTCAGATATATCCGGAAGAGTGCGAAACACCCCTCCGGCACTACCGGCATCAGGAGCCCAGGATGCGCGGTACTCGCTTCGCCTTTGTCTCCTATCGCTATTTACTATATGGACCAATGGCTAAAATTGATGTCCAGTTCTCTTCTTTACATCCTTCCAAACTCATATAAACCCCAAAATTCCAAGTTTTTTCATTAACTGTGCCTACTACAAAAAATTCAAGTCTCAACACTTAGAAATAAAAAAATCATCCCTGGCCATTTCTTCGAATACGAAACTAAAACTGTATATTGGAACCATTACTTCAATTCCTCGACTGGTGATATATAGTAGGGCGAAGATTTGAAGAAGCAATTTCCCCTAATGAGCACCGTACTATAGGGAGTTGTGAATCGATCTCATCACACATATAGTCGTAAGGTGTATTTTTCATGTGCCGCGGTGAAGTGTGGTGACAGGCGAGCCGAGGGCAGGTCATGGATTCTTTCAGAAATGGCTATAATAGCTAAATATGGCTATAATAGCCATAAACGGCTATATTGGAGAAATAGTTTTAAGTATTAGAAAAATAAATTATGGAATTTTGATCTAACACTCAAAATCGCAAATATTTATGACCATCTGAACAATGTTTACTAAGAAAGTTGACATGTAAAATGTACCATCTTTGAGTTTAAGGCATGTCATTTCTGAATGAAGGAATTTCAATGATTTTATGATAACCAATTATGAAAATATAGTATTCATGTCAGTTAATCATTTTATGAAGGAAAATTAATAGGTCCGTAATGAAAATCAAGATTTATGCTTATTTGAAAACTGGGTAAAAAATGCCGTAATTTGTTCCTTAAAAATAGCACATTTGTAACGAAATGAAAAAAAAAACAACATGCATTTGTGAAACACGAAGGCCCCTGTTGGCATCTTTGTCGGTAAAACAGCTGAAAAGTAGTTCACATTTGGGGTCACAAGGTCAAATTTGGTATCCATGGAAAGGTCTTGCCACAAGAAAGTCATATGTAAAATATGAAAGCCCTATCACTTACCATTCAAAAGTCATGGCTAAAGTTTAGATTTTCAAACGTAGGTCAAATTCCAAGGTCAAGGTCATAAGGTAACCAGAAGTCTCTGATGAGACTGCAGCTCTCCTGGTTGTTTTGTTTTATTCGCTCATTATCAATGGTAAAATATACATACACATAAATATCAATGTTCCTTTTTTTAAAAACACAAAAGACCCATTATATTGCAAAAAGAATTAAGTCGCCATCCTTTTTAGTGTCAGAGGAGTTGCGAGCACAAGATTACATAGAGTTACATGTATATAGGAAAAAAACAAATTGACCACACCCATTTTCTAAGACCCTGGGGTCAGAGGCTCAAATAAAATATCAGGTGCACAACTAGACCTTAGACCCATCATATTGCAAAAAGAATTAAGTCTCCATCATTTATAGTGTCAGGGGAGTTGGGAGTGAAGATAACATAGAGTTATATAGGAGAAAATGACCACACCCATTTTCTAAGGGCTCAAACAAAATATCAGGTGCACAACTAGACCACAGACCCATCATATTGCAAAAAGAATTAAGTCTCCATCATTTATAGTGTCAGAGGAGTTGTGAGCACAGGATTACTTTAGAGTTATATAGGAGAAAATGACCACACCCATTTTCTAACACCCTGGGGGTCAGGGACTCAAACAAAATATCAGGTTGATGACAAGACCACAGACCAATCATATTGCAAAAAGAATTAAGTCTCCATCATTTATAGCGTCAAAGGATTTGAGAGCACATGATTACATAGAGTTATATAGGAGAAAATGGCCACACCCATTTTCTAGGACCCTGGGGATCTGAGGCTCAAACAAAATATCAGGTCCTTAACTAGGCCTTAGACCTATTATATTACAAAAAGAATTTAATCGAGATCATTTATAGTGTCAGAGGAGTTGCGAGCATAAGATTACATAGAGTTATATAGGAGAAAATGACCACACCAATTTTCTAAGACCCTGGGGGTCAGAGGCTCAAACGAAATATCAGGTACACAACTAGACCACAAACCCATCATATTGCAAAAAGAATTAAGTCTCCATTATTTATAATGTCAGAGGAGTTATGAGCAAAAGATTACATAGAGTTATATAGGAGAAAATGACCACACCAATTTTCTAAGACCCTGGGGATCAGAGGCTCAAACAAAATATCAGGTGCACAACTAGACCAAAGACCCATCATATTGCAAAAAGAATTAAGTCTCCATCATTTATAGTGTCAGAGGAGTTGTGAGCACAAGATTACATAGAGTTATTTAGGAAAAAATGACCACACCCATTTTCTAAGACCCTGGGGGTCAGAGGCTCAAACAAAATATCAGGTGCACAACTAGACCACAGACCCATCATATTGCAAAAAGAATAAAGTCTCCATCATTTATAGAGTCAGAGGAGTTGCGAGCATGAGATCTCATAGATTTTCATAGCCACGCCCATTTTCTAAGACCCTGGGGGTCAGGGGCTGAAACCAAATGTCAGGTGCACAACAAGACCACATACCAAGTAGGATGCAAAAAGAATTAACTTTCTATCTCCTATAGTTTCAGAGGAGTTGCGAGCACAAGAATTGTTTACGGACGGACGGATGGCCGGACGCCGGACGAAGGGTGATGACATAAGCTCGACTGGTCAGAGACCAGAAGAGCTAAAAATATTTGGTATCCATGGAAAGGTCTTGTCAAAGGAATACACATGTGAAATATGAAAGCCCTATCACTTACCATTCAAAAGTTATGGCCAAGGTTAAAGTTTTTCAAAAGTAGGTCAAACTCCTGAAGGTCAAGGTCACAAGGTCAAAAATTTTGGTATTTATAGAAGGTCTCGCCACAAGGAATACACATATGAAATATGAAAGCCCTATCATTTACCATTCAAAAGTTATCGCCAAGGTTAGTTCTTCAAAAGTAGGTCAAACTCCAAGGTCAAGGTCACAAGGTCTAAAATCTTGATATGCATTGAAAAGTCTTGCCACAAGAAATACACATATGAAATATGAAAGCCCTATCATTTACCATACAAATGTTATGGCCAAGGTTAAAGTTTTTCAAAAGGAGGTCAAACTCCAAGCTCAAGGTCACAAGGTCAAAAATTTTGGTATGCATGGAAAGGTCTTGTCACAAGGAATACACATGTGAAATATGAAAGCCCTAACATTTTCCATTCAAAAGTTATGGCCAAGGTAAAAGTTTTTCAAAAGTAGGTGAAACTCCAAGGTCAAAGTCATATGGTAAAAAATTTTGGTATCATGGAAAGGTCTTGTCACAAGGAATACACATGTGAAATATGAAAGCCCTATCACTTGCCATTCAAAAGTTAATTGGCAAAGGTTAAAGTTTTTGCGGACAAACAGACAGACGGACGGACAGACCAAAAACTATATGCCCCCGAATCTTCAATTACGGGGGCATGAATACAAAAAGTGTTGAAATGCACTCGTTTGATTTTTATTTTACTTTTCTTTGTTATCATACAATAAAACAGGCTAGAAACTTTGTATAAAAGTAGAATTTGATAAAGTGCTACCTTATGCTAGGTTTACACTTAGCCACGATGCCCTACGACGTCCACGATTGAGTAAAATCGTAGAGCTCCATGATTCTATAAATAAAATTGGTCTTCTCACACTCTCTGACGTTCCATCACGTGCTGATACGCTCTGTAGCAATTTGTTACGATCGTAGATAAGATCTGTTCAAATCTATGCGTACGATTTGCATCCCATTCTCTCAAGCTTCTTTACGTTCCTGTACGATTACCATGATGAGCTATTACACTTTGCCACGCTCTATCACGGGGGGGGGGGGGGGGGGGGTACTACGCTTATCAAGTTTTGTTGCAATCTGTTACGATGCAGGACTACGATTTGCCGCGATTTAACTAAATTATAAATACACCTATTTGACCTATGAAAATGTACATCAACACACTCCACATGTCAAGGTCAAAAGTAAAGAATAATTGGTATACTAATTAGCAAGAAAGACTTGACCATGTTAGCATGACTAGTTTATGATTGGCATATTGTTTATGCTTACAACGTTGGGTGTATTGAAATGCACGAACGTTCGCCTTTCCAGTCATTGATTTAATAACGGTAGTTTAAATGACGTTTATATATTGGAACCATTTTCAGATCTTTAAATAAAATTTTGAAAGCAAAATTGAAGTAGATAAAGCCTACGCTCACGCAGCAAGATACGCCCCTTGGGATTTTTTTCACAACACCAAAATATCTACTGTCCTGTTCACTAATTCCAGAGCACCCTGTTTTCCCGATTTTCTCTAAAATATGATAATGTCATCTTCCAAAAAGATATCAGTTTTATAGAACTCTTTTAGTCGTAACAGAAAATACCATTGTTTTGACTGTACGTCAGTTAAGTTAGAAATAGGACGGAAAATAAAAAGTCTACGGGGATTTTCTATAGTAAAATCGCTCAAAATGTGTGGCGTCGGAGGCTTTGACGTCACTGTTTACTATTGTTGACATGGAGAACAATATGGCAGCGGCTTGAAATTAACATGGGAATTTCCAGTAGACATTTTATTTTTCATATTGCGGATTAAAGGCAGCTGATAGGGTAAGTTGAAGTTAAACTTCCAGTAACGACTAAAGGTGGTCAATTCTCGGAAACAATGAATAATAAGAAAATTCATCAGACGACAGAATAAATTGCCAAAACAGGGTGCTCTAGAATTAGTGAACAGGACAGTAAGTCCCATAACTCCATAAGGACAAATCGGATGAACCTGAAAATCAAAAGGCGACTTCCTCTTCAAAGTCTGATCACAATGTACAAATATCATGAAAATCTGTTGACGCGTATTCTAGTTATTGCGCTCCATGCACCTATATTTTGCCCTTAGCTTAACATGTATGTGCATATAACCCCCCCCCCCCCCCCCCCCCCATTACACATAATTTCTGGATAATGTGACAAAAAATTTAAGAACCCGTTATATATGTGAAAGAACATCCTTTCTACTTGAAGTATACAAAATTTCAACACATTTTGACCAGAAATAGATTTTTAAAGAATTTTTAACTATTCTAGAATATTTTTACATTGTATCTTAAATATCTAAGTCCCATAACTCCGTAACGACAAATCGGATGAACCTGAAAATCTAAAGGCGGTTTCTTCTTCAAAGTCTGATCACAATGTAGAAATATCATGTAAATCTGTTGACGCATATTCAAGTTATTGCGTTCCATGCGCCTATATTTTGCCCTTAGCTTAACATGTATGTGCATATAACCCCCCCCCCCCCCCCCTCCCATTACAAATATCTCGGTTATGCGACCAAAAAATTAAAAACCCGTTACATATGTCAAAGAGCATCCTCTCTACCTTAAGTATACAAAATTTCAAAAACATTTCGATCAGAAATAGATTTTTAAATAATTTTTAAATATTTAAGTATATTTACATTGTATTTTAAAATATCTAAGTCCCATAACTCTGTAACGACAAATCGGATGAACCTGAAAATTGAAAGGCGGCTTCCTCTCCACAATCCAAACATAATGTATGAATATCATGAAAATCTGTTGACGCATAAGTAATTGCGTTCCATGCGCCTATGATTTTGCCCTTAGCTTAACATGTATGTGCAAACACCCCCCCCCCCCCTTCCCATTACAAATATCTCGCTTTTGCGACAAAAAAATTAAAAACCCGTTACATATGTCAAAGAACATCCTTTCATCTTGAAGTATACAGAATTTCAAAAATTTCGATCAAAATTAGATTTTTAAATAATTTTTAACTATTTTAGTATATTTTCAATGTATTTTAAAATATCTAAGTCCCATAACTCTGTAACGACAAATTGACTGAACCTGAAAATTGAGAGGCGGCTTCCTCTCCACAGTCCAAACATGATGTATGAATATCATGAAAATCTGTTGACGCATATACTAGTTCTTGCGCTCCATGCGCCTATGTTTGGCCCTTAGCTTAACATGTATGTGCATAATGCCATATAACCCCCCCCTTCCCATTACACACAATATCTTGATTATGCCACAAAAAAAATAAAAAACCCGTTACATATGTCAAAGAACATCCTTTCTACTTTAAGTATACAAAATTTCACAACATTTCGACCAGAAATAGATTTTTAAAATTTCTTTAACTATTTAAGTATATTTCCACTGTATTTTAAAAATCTAAGTCCTATAACTCTGTAACGACAGATCGGATGAACCTGAAAATCGAAAGGTGGCTTCCTCTCCACAGTCCAATCATAATGTATAAATTTCGTGAAAATCCGTTGACGCATAATCAAGTTATTGCGTTCCATAGGTGGACAGACAGACGGACGGACTTCGCCATACCATAATACGACCCGTCAAATGACGGGCGTACAAAAACTATTAGGGTCGGGGCAAAAAAATAGGGTCGGTCGGGTGACTGTAATTTGTAAACTCGGGTATTTTTTTTTTTTTTTTTTGCCTAAAACAGGAGATGCGCAAGAATAGTCCAAAATTGTGACGCACCTTAAATGAGTCAAATTTTGATAACTAATCCTCGTCTTGCAAAAATCGAAAATTGTAAGTTATCAACCAGGGATTTTTTTTGCCCCTTTTTGGGGCCGTTATTCGGCCCATTCCCAATGAAAAATAGTATCTTTTTATCCCAATTGTGGCTCTGAATTTTCCCAATTTCATTCAGATGGAATTATCAGCGAAAATAGTAAAATTTACTGGTTCAAAAGTAGCAAATTTACTAATTATTTGCCATATTGTTGTAAGCATAATAAATTAAATCATATTTAAAAGAAAATTATATGATTAAAACATTCAATTCTGAACTTTTGATTGTATAAACTGTCATTTTACTTTTATATTTAGTACTTCCCAAATATTCCCAAATGTCGTTAATTTTCCCAATTGCACGGGCCCCGACCCCATTCCCAAATTACTGAAAAAAATCACTGTCAACTTCTTTTGTAAACTTTGATCAGATGGTCATAAAGATCAGTGATTTTGAGAGGAAAGATCCAAAATCTTATATTTCAGTACTTAAAATTACTTCTCCAATAAAGCCATTTATAGCTATTATAAGTGGCGGATCCAGTGCCGCCTTTGCTGGGGGTCAAGGGGCGAATTTTGCTGATTTTTACTGTAAATGGGCCAAAATTTGTGGGGTTTTTTATTTTGGGTCAGTGCCAGGGGGGGGGATGCCCCCTCCACACCCCCCTGAATCCACCACTGATTATATATAAAAAGCCTTATTCGGGTACTGGTGGACTCCACCGTGGAGAAGTAATTATAGCCGATTTTCAAAGATTTTTTTGCTCTATAACCTATAATTTTCAAGACTTGCACATGAAATTTAGACAGCACTAACTAGAACCCTTTACCTATACTTCCGTAAATTTTCAATAAATTCTGATGACTGGTACTGGTTTTATAAGCAATTAAAATGGGCTACTTTTACGCACTCTTTAAAGAATTTGGAAAGCAATTATCGCCACCTGGGATCATTCTCGTCTAATGTCCACAATATTCCAACAAAATTTATACCATCGGATTCCTCTATTCATTCTCTAATCAGTTGTGATAAAAATCATTGAAAATAGTTTAAAATTTCTTCGATGATTGAGAGAAAAGACAACAAGGTGCACCGCCATCGCCCCCGAGGAGCTCAGGGGAATACAACGCATTTTCATGAAATTCAGCTGCTAAAATCTTATCTTTCATCGAATGAATTCAATTTCAGTGGCGGATTCAGGGGGTGTGGAGGGGGCGTCCGCCCCCCCGGCACTGACCCAAAATTTTCCAAAAACAGGTATATTAATTTTGGCCCATTTTCAGTAAAAATCGGCAAAATTCGCCCCTTGACCCCCCGGCAAAGGGGGCGCTGGATCCGCCACTGAATTTCATATACAGTTTGATAAGCATAAGAAGTACTAGTGCTGAAAAAATCAAGTCTCTGTCATTCGTAGAACCAAAGATATGGACAAACGGCGATAATTACTGCTCGGCGATAACTAACTTCCCGACCCAGTGATTTTTTTCAGTAATTTGGGAATGGGGTCGGGGCCCGTGAAATAGGGATGTTCAACGTGACGTCACGGGTCTCGTGAAAACGAGGCTGGTTTGCAAAAACGGTTGGCAGTGAAGGGAAATATACGGGATACCCGGGGATAAATCGACAGTTGCTGCTCTTATATACGCTACTTTCCTATTATTATTTTATTGATAAGTCCTGCTGTGATACTGACCATTCTAATCACAACAATAAAGAAATCCCACTGAGTTTGTTAGTATATCAGACTGCCGTTCGATTGGGGGGGGGGGGGAGAATCAATTTTTCTCCTTCAAATTTTGCTTTTCAAAGAAGCCGGTGTAATTCATTGTGTCCCACTTTTATGATCCTGTATTAGGTGTGACATACCCGACTAATTACCAGTTTTGACAAGTACACACCTATCCCTCAAACATGCATATTATGTTTTAATTGAGGCGGAGCATTTGAACGGGATGGAAAGAGGGAAATAGTTTGACCAAAATTAATGTCGAACTTTTTGAAAACGCATAACGGAAAAAAATTGATTTAACTCACAGACAACGTTAAAGGCCGGGTGGGGACTATAAAAGAAAACAGGTAAATTTCCTGTCATTTCCTCGCTGACCGCTGTAGGGTTAACATCTTTAAACGCAATCTGATTGGTCCTATTTTTTCTTTATAACCTTCGCAATTTTTGATTGACAGCTTCAAATAGGTAAAATTGAAATATCAGTGGTCATTAGACGCCGCGTTTATCACGCCTACTAAGCTAAGATCACTCAGGTGTGCATATTAATTACCACTTGGTAAAAAAAAACCCGGCCTTTAATTACCACTCGGTAAAAAAACCCGGCCTTTAATGAAATAAAGAGTACTAATTTTCTTAGCGGGTTTTTTTTTTTGGAGGGGGGGGGGGTTGCTTTTGTTTTTTTTCTCACGACTGTCTCCAATTTATAGATAAAGCCGGTCATAGTAAAAACAATGAAAACACGCACAAATTATCTTTTTCTCTTTTATTATTCCTTCAGTAATTATGGAATTTTTTTTTAATTGACATGCCTTATCTAACTTTTTGCTTGCTAGAGAAAGGGGGGGGGGGGGGGCTCAAGATTATAATTTTAGAATGCCTAAAGAAGCATTTATTTCTCAACTTCCATGTAAGTTTGGGCAGCCTCACCCCTTAAGATTGAAAATCGTTGGGATAAAAAGAGACATTAATGAATTTAAATTGAAAGATAAGATTAAAATACACAATAAAAATAAATGATAAATGTTAATATGGATTAAAGAGAGGGATCTCGGACCATATAAAATCCTAGCATTCTATTTCCATCTTTTGCACCTCGACTGTTAAAACATCCAGTATTTTGAAAAGAATTTCAAGAATAGATGTTCGGACTTCCATCTAATTTTTGGAATTATTCAAACAATTATCCCGTTGAAATAAATAAATAAATTTACAAATCATAAGTAACACTCAATTCTATAAACATTCCACTGATGAAGGCCAATGGCTGAAACGTTTGGAAAAATAAATAAATAAATAAATAAATAAATAAATAAATAAATAAATAAATAAATAAATAAATAAATCTTGATATATAAATGAGAAATATTGAATAATCAGATCCACTGTTCCAACTTTTATATGATTATGATCATATATATATAAATGGATTGTATTTCCTTTTTGCTTCTTTCAACTAAAAGCCAAATGTAATGTAAGTATTTACCAAAAAAAAAAAAAAGATGGTTTAGATGTTTCATCCATGTTAAAATATCAAAAAGTGAAATATGAAATGGATAGATCACATGCAGTGGCTTTCTCTCCTTTGCGGATCATTGGTTCCGCCGCGGCGCCTGGGTGAAAAATCTACCTCAGGGACAGCCGACAAAAATCAAGGTAAATGGCAGGTGTCAGATCATTGTCTTGTGTATACGAGATACACCGTATAGGTTGGACTTGATAAATTGATGAATGATATAAGATGTTCATACTCACGACTTAAAAAGTTAAATCAACCCACAGACAGACTAAATACATACTGGTGATTAACAGAGAAAAATTAAATTAAAAAAATACCACAAGCAATTAAAACGATCGATTAATATTATAACAACTTTGAAGTAATCTTAACTTAATTATATCTGTCGATAAAACGTATCGATAAAGATTATTAACGTAAATAGCAGTGGACATTGCTATACATATTATATAAGAGAACCACTTTTTGCCAACCAATTTTTATGCGCATATGCGCATTGTGACGTCACTTTTTCGTCACTCGAACATCCCTATTGGGAAAATTAACGACGTTTGGGAATATTTTGGGAAGTACTAATATAAAAGTAAAATGACAGTTTATACAATCAATAGTTCAGAATTGAATGTTTAATTAAATAATTTTCTTTCAAATATGATTTTATTTCTTGTGCTTACAAAAATATGGCAAATAATTAGTAAATTTGCTACTTTTGAACCAGTAAATTTCACTTATTTCAGTGATAATTCCATCTGCATGTGATTGGGAAATTTTAGAGCCACAATTGGGAAAAAAAGATACTATTTTTCATTGGGAATGGGGCCGAACTATATTGTAGCCATTTCTGTAAGAATCCTTGACCTTCCTTGACTTGGAAGGGGGGGGGATATGTTGTTATGGTCAGGCGAGCTTCGTTAGTTCGTGTGGAAAACTGTAGTTGGTCCCCCTTCCCTTTAACTTTCATTTAGATATGAAGATGTCGACTAATTCTTTATAAAAGACAAAATGATTTTGTGAAGTTCTACTGTCAGTGTCACTGTTCTATTTATAGATCTGACGAATGACGTTTTTACCTATTCCGTAAATCTCTCTATGGCTGAGAAGAATGGGCTAAATCTAAATATGAATCTGACTAAGATCTTACCTAATCATTAATGCATGCAGCTATTTATTTGATAGCTGGACGGCAACAGTGTCAATCGTCAATGATTGCTGAGATCATGAGAGCATGCCATGCATTGACGACATTCTTTAGAGTTATCTCCCTTACAATGTATTCTCCCCAAGCAGGGGCTAGTCTAATATAGCAGCTCAGAATTTTTTTTTAATTTGCTGTACAGTAATGCCGGTGGGTGCAATGCCGGAACTGTTAAATCGAGGCGGGAAGCCATGACAAGGGAGGGTCCCTCCCCCTGAAAATTTTGCGAAAAATAGATGCAACTGGTGCAATCTGAGGCCACTTTTGAAACTTTCCCCACTTGTACTAAACCCAAGCAGGGACTAGTAATATAGCAGCTCAGTATTTTTTTTTTTTCGATTGCGTTCCCATTTCGCCTTAACGAGGCCCTGGACAATAAGATAACTCAAAAACAGAAATAGAGATTTTGATTAAATTCATATCATAATGTCATTAACGCCGGTCACGAGACCGGCGTTTTACATTGATAGGTTTAGAGAATATGTCTATGGGCTTATGTAAATTCGTACGGAATATTTCGCTTTTTTTCTTGCCTCTCTTAGTAATAAATCTCGAGGATACTCGATGATATTTAAGCCATACCGGATGTGATGTAATTCAATATGCTTTTTTATTTGGATAGTCACTCGAAAGATAATGCTTTTAATGTGTTATGATAGGAAAGGTTTAGAAAAAAAACATCGATGCTGTAACTCTCATTTGTATATCAGAAAAAAGGTCGATAAAAACAATTTATACTAGTATAGCGAAGGGATTACCAAGGACTTATAAACTGTTTAGAAGTCCTTGGGATTACTAAATAATAAACCCTAAAGAGAAGAAGATCGAATAAAACTCGTGCAAGGCGGGTAAACTGCACATTAATAGTCAACTCGACCTTCATTTACTTATAAATAATTTAACTATTCCCGTAATGTCTGTATAACGCCTATACAAACGTACGGCGCGAAATTTTATCTATAGCTGTATAGACAATGTCACCTATTATGACGTCACTAACAGCGAGCGCCGCTACGTTAGGCCTGTTCAAATATCACGTCGCCAGTTTTGAACTTGAAAATCAACCACGCTAAAATGACTTCAATTGCAAAATAAACTAGATGATTAAATAGTGATTTAATTAAATTATAAGAAATGACTAATATTTTTTCTGTCTATCGATGTATAGACAAAAACCGATGCACAAACAAAATATAATCCGCTTCGCGGATTATATAGTTTGTGCATCGGTTTTTGTCTATACATCGATAGACAGAAAAATTATTACAGTCATTTCTTAAATTTACAATCGTCGCTTATGGTCTAAGACACAATTGAATCGCTATCTTTATGTAGTATTATATGACAAAAATATCAAAACATCATTAACACATTTATGGTATCTTATTTCTACCGGCAAATTGATGCTTTGCATCAATAGTTTTCTTGTTTACTAATTTACAAGAGTTTGGTGAAAAATGAATCAATAACACCGCTTAGTTTTTCGGGGGGACCATCTCAAAGATTTCCTTGTTTTCTCCAGATGATTTCATAGAAAAACAAGATTTTTTGCATTAAAATTGCAATTTATAAAAAAACTGAAATAGAGAATTCGATAGGATTATCATATGTTGAAAAGAGAAACATAAGAAAAAATATATCAGGTTCAGTGGAAGTTTGACCGCCTGTGTGAGCTTCAGGGAACATCTCAAAATCATATTTTTACATATTTGCCCTTTACATCATAAAGGATGAATTAGTCCTTATAGTTCTTGTTTACGGCATATAATATTTGTTAGTATATATTTCTCTAGAAAAAGACAGCAAAATTTAATCGTGAAAATATATCAGGGGCGATCTCAAAGCATATTTTGCAATTTTACACATAACTTGTACTCTGTCTTTATCAGTACAATTGAAATTAAAAAAAAAAAAACTGAAATAGAGAATTTGATGACATGTTCATACAGTGAAGAGTGAAACATAAGCCAGAATATATATCAAGATCTGTAGGTGTGAGCTTCAGGGAACATCTCAAAATCATATTTTTAGCATATTTGCCCTTTATTTTGAAATAAAGACATCATAAAGGATGAATATGTCCTTATAGTTCTTGTTTACGGCATATAATATTTGTTCGTATATATTTCTCTAGAAAAAGACAGCAAATTCAATCGTGAAAATATATCAGGGGCGATCTCAAAGCATATTTTGCAATTTTACACATAACTTGTACTCTGTCTTTATCAGTACAATTGAAATTATAAAAAAACTGAAATAGAGAATTTGATGACATGTTCATACAGTGAAAAGTGAAACATAAGCCAGAATATATCAAGTTCTGTACGTACAACTTTGACCGCTTGTGTGAGCTTCAGGGAACATCTCAAAATCATATTTTTAGCATATTTGCCCTTTATTATGAAAGAAGGCTCATAAAGGATGAACGTGCTCGCATATTTATTGTTTATAGCATATCATATTCGTTATCATATATCTATCCAGAAAAAGATAGCCAAATGATATTGCCAAATATGTAAGAGACCATTTAAAAGCATATTTTTGCAATTTTACACATAACTTGTACTCGCAGATATAAAGTGAAATTAAAAAAATTAAAACTGAAACAGAGAATTTGATGGCATATTCTTATATATTATAAAGAGAAACATAAGACAGAATATATCAAGTTCTTTCAAGTTTGATGTCCAGCCGTTTTGTGTGAGCTTCAGGGAACATCTCAAAATCATATTTTTTAACATATCTTCCCTTTATTTTGAATAAAGAACGAATGTGCTCGTATAGTTCTACTCAAGGTACTTTGAGTTGGAAGTATGACAGGAACAAACCCTATAACGAATTAATCATACCGAGAACCATTTCGTAACGTTTTCTGTGTAAGGAGCTGTTAAGATAAGGCGTAAAATCAGCCCTGAAAAATGGAATTTTGAAAATTGAAATTTCAAGAACCTTTTTTGGTAAATTGTATACCTATACGGCATCCCATCAGAATATGAAGTTATTTTTTATCTGTTTTGCATAATATTGCTAATTTTGGGGTCAAAACTTCTCTTTTTCTCATAGAAATCAATAGAAAACGGAAAAGTTTTATTGAACATTGTTCCCCCCGGATATACAGAAAGCCACTTTTAGTGGAGATGTGTATCCATGATACAAATTTTTTGGCAAAGTGGGGTTCTGTATCTCCGGGGGGAACACTACCTCAGAGACGAAAAACTAAAAATGGAAAGGGGGGTGCATTTTTTAAGAATCGATCTTTTTTACCATTAAATATAGCACATTTGACTATTTTTCCCTTTAATTCATCAAATATTGTGTACTCAATATGATTGAATGAAAGATACAAGAATTAGGAACGAAATAAGCAAGAGTGATGTTCATTTCTCCGTCAATGTGTATTTCGCGCTAAAAGGCTTACATTGTAGCCATTGAATGAAGAATAAGACCGTATTTTAAGTTCCGGATTTCATTATTTACCGATTAAAGGGAGTAGAACGTTCGAAATCTATTTCTGATACAAAATGTAGACATATTTGATGTCTTTTAGCTTATATTTATCCATTTAAGACAAAATATTAAAAAATGTATACGTTTTTTGTCGATATTGTCGGATTTTCTATCCGAGCACCCCTACCTCTTTCGACCTTAATTTTACAACCTTAAGAGTTCCTTAACATAATGTAAAACATGTAAAAGTTCTGCAAATACATTAAATTTCAATAATGATTCATGTTTTTCTGTATACGATTCGCCATGGGCAAGAAATAAGTCATGAGATTCAGGGCTAAATACGGCCCTTATCTTAACAGCTCCTTCTTAACGTTTGAAAATTATTGACCTAACTCGGCGTCAAGGTAGGACACAATGTGACCGTAATACTGCGACGTCATTGGCTGAAATTAGTTCGAGGCGTGATAATACGACATATCACATTCCTCTCGAGAAAGACAGCCAAATGCTATCGCCAAAATACAAAATGTATGTAGGGGACAATCTCAAATCAAATTTGTGTAATTTTAAAACATATAACTTGTACTTGCAAGTCTAGAAGATAAAATTAACAAAGCGTTTTTCTCTTATTGCCTTATCTTTTGTCTAATTTGATTCAGCAATATCGATATCTATATCATTATTCTAAAATTTTGATACATCGTATTTTTGGGGAAACGTCTGAAAAGTTACATGGATTACTCACAGATCACACATTAATCTTTAAACTTTGCATGCTCCCCTTGCAGAATCGCGTACTCGACAGGTCTCGGATCTATAAGCGTTTCTATAGGAGTTTTAACTATACTATATAGGCGGCTAGTGCTGTATATTGAAATAAGTTTTTCAATACAATACAGTACAATACATTTTGCTTCAATACTCAATATTTTCAATACAATACGCATCTTTACATTTTTGTCAAATAAATCATAATAATGAATCAATAAATGGATTTTTTTATGTTTTAATCAATGAAAACTTTATAAAACAAAACAAAAAGAAACAACAAATTGATGTTTTCCATTATTTCAAAAGCAAAAAAGGAATAAAAAGATGAAAATAGCAGGTATGGAAAGTGTTAATTGTCTACCAAAGAATTCTGGTTGGCGACTGGTCATGTGCAAATTCTGTGAATCGCGAATTATACACCCATGAATACCAAAACTAAGACAGTAATTTCTAATATTCATTTACATTTCTCTAAATATTAGACACCCTATTTTTGCACGAACATCGCAAATTCTTCCTAAGTTCAAAATTTGGACGTGACGTCACATTGGCAACCCGATTTTTATACGCCCGTCATTTGACGTGTCGTATTATGGTATGGCGAAGTCCGTCCGTCTGTCCGTCTGTCCGTCCGTCTGTCCGTCCGTCCGTCTGTCCGTCTGTCCGTCCGCCTATGGAACGCAATAACTTGATTATGCGTCAACGGATTTTCATGAAATTCATACATTATGATTGGACTGTGGAGAGGAAGCCGCCTTTCGATTTTCAGGTTCATCCGATTTGTCGTTACAGAGTTATGGGACTTAGATTTTTAAAATACAGTGAAAATATACTAAAATAGTTAAAAATTATTTAAAAATCTATTTTTGATCGAAATGTTTTGAAATTTTGTTTACTTCAAGTAGAAAGGATGTTCTTTGACATATGTAACGGGTTTTTATTTTTTTTGTCGCATAATCGTGATATTGTGTGTAATGGGAAGGGGGGGGGGTTATATGCACATACATGTTAAGCTTAGGGCAAAATATAGGCGCATGGAACGCAATAACTTGAATATGCGTCAACAGATTTTCATGAAATTCATACATTATGATTGGACTGTGGAGAGGAAGCCGCCTTTCGATTTTCAGGTTCATCCGATTTGTCGTTACAGAGTTATGGGACTTAGATTTTTAAAATACAGTGAAAATATACTAAAATAGTTAAAAATTATTTAAAAATCTATTTTTGATCGAAATGTTTTGAAATTTTGTTTACTACAAGTAGGAAGGATGTTCTTTGACATATGTAACGGGTTTTTAATTTTTTTGTCGCATAATCGTGATATTGTGTGTAATGGGAAGGGGGGGGGGGGGTTATATGCGCATACATGTTAAGCTTAGGGCAAAATATAGGCGCATGGAACGCAATAACTTGAATATGCGTCAACAGATTTTCATGATATTCATACATCATGTTTGGACTGTGGAGAGGAAGCCGCCTTTCGATTTTCAGGTTCATTCGATTTGTCGTTACAGAGTAATGGGACTTAGATATTTTAAAATACAGTGAAAATATACTAAAATAGTTAAAAATTATTTAAAAATCTATTTTTGATCGAAATGTTTTGAAATTTTGTATACTTCAATTAGAAAGGATGTTCTTTGACATATGTAATGGGTTTTTAATTTTTTTGTCGCATAATCGTGATATTGTGTGTAATGGGAAGGGGGGGGGGGGTTATATGCACATACATGTTAAGCTTAGGGCAAAATATAGGCGCATGGAACGCAATAACTTGAATATGCGTCAACAGATTTTCATGATATTCATACATCATGTTTGGACTGTGGAGAGGAAGCCGCCTTTCGATTTTCAGGTTCATTCGATTTGTCGTTACAGAGTAATGGGACTTAGATATTTTAAAATACAGTGAAAATATACTAAAATAGTTAAAAATTATTTAAAAATCTATTTTTGATCGAAATGTTTTGAAATTTTGTATACTTCAATTAGAAAGGATGTTCTTTGACATATGTAATGGGTTTTTAATTTTTTTGTCGCATAATCGTGATATTGTGTGTAATGGGAAGGGGGGGGGGGGTTATATGCACATACATGTTAAGCTTAGGGCAAAATATAGGCGCATGGCACGCAATAACTTGAATATGCGTCAACAGATATTCATTATATTTGTACATTGTGATCAGACTTTGAAGAGGAAGCCGCGTTTCGATTTTCAGGTTCGTCCGATTTGTCCTTATGGAGTTATGGGACTTAGATATTTTGGTGTTGTGAAAAAAATCCCAACGGGCGTATCTTGCTGCGTGAGCGTAGGCTTTATTCGTATTATTACGATAGAAACTTTATTTGAGCTCGTATGTCTGAACGTTGATATGATCAGAGAAGATTAAGAAGAAATATATGAAAATAAGGCCAAAAACGAATTAAAAGTTTAGGATCTTATTTTCTTATTAAATGTATTGAAAGTATCGATACTCAGCATTTATGTATCGATACGTATTGAGAATCTCAAAGTATCGATACCCTTCAATATTCCAGTATCAATATACAGCACTATAGGCGGCCGAACCCAAAACCATACTCTCCCGTAAACGATCCCCCTCCCACGTATCAGTGACCCTCCCCCTTCCGAGGGAGGAGTTGATGTACTTGGTCTATCCCTCTCTAGACGTCCACATAGAAATCACCCTTGCTACGCTACTGTCAAGATTAAGTATAGTATTGCATGCTCACGCGAAATTGTAAAAATAATTCGAATACGATAAAAAATCATGGATGGATACCAAATGTAAAGTAAAATTCAAAAGAATAAGGAAAGTGGAAAGGGGCTACCCCCATGCGCGGGAATAGATTGGGTCGAGTATTTTATGAGCGACTCCTATTTCCTCTTTTCCCGATTATTGCGCATAATATTTCTAAATTCATAAAATGGACCAAATGAGTTGAAATGACCGAGCTGGACCACCTCTCCCCCTCTCTGATATATTTCTATTCCATGCAATTTTATCCGATCGCTGAGCTAAAATGTACGTTGAAGACAATCACGTCCATCATCGTGGTCATCATAATTTAGGCCAAAAAAAATTTAAGATTTCGTTTGACGGGCACCGCCGCATTGCCTAAAAACCCGCCGCATTTCCGATTTTTATGCGTGTTTTGCCATAATTTTGAAGTAGTCAATTGAACATCGTCGTGCTAATACAAATTGTTTGTTTACATTTTCTTTACTTCACTAAATATATAAATTGTAAAGCTGTAACTCAATACTTGTTTACATAAAATAGTATTATTTACCCGAGCTAACGTATTCAATTGTTGTTTGTACGGTAACCGCGACCACGCGTATATTCCATATCACGGACGAGGTAACGTAACGTAAAATGAATTGATGCTTGACTCTGTTGTGATAATATGCAAGAGCATTATTCTTTATTAGTTAAATTATCTAATTTATTCGAAATTTGAAAACATTTTTGTTTAGAACTCACAGTTTACATGTACGTCAGATTGATCACCCGGGAACGCCGGTGACGGGATCGAGGGGAGGGCAGAAATACTAAACGATCCTAATTTCGATTCGGATGAACTGGTCAATTAAACCCTAAGCACATCGCAGATACTTCAAATTTTCCGAGGGATAGAAATTCAAATTTGCAGACAATTTGCTCAAGTCCGACAGTGAAAAGGGATGACGAATCGATCAGGGTACCCTTGTGTAATCGTTGTTAAAATTCAAACTAAATTGTCAGACATGGAGTGATCGGGAAGGCAAACTTGCTCAATGGGACGATGGCCCCTTCCACTTGGACTTCAATGGGTCATTCTCAAAAACAATGGGCCATCTTTCCTCACGAAAGGGCCATTCCAAAAATGATCAATTTTCGAAAAGCTATGCATATGCATGCATTATGCATCAGACGTTAGCACATTTTTTTTTGTCGCGAGATTCCCAATTTTACCATTTCCAATGAATAATTTACAGTACATTTTTAGCATGGATCACAGAACAGCCAAAACCAAACTTTCAGCCACCTTTCCTGAATTTTTCGTGTCCACGTATGGGCAGCTTCATTTTCAGCTTTGTTGATATTAGGGAAGATTTTATTACTTCAATTTGTACCCATTGACTGACCACTTTTAAGAAATGACATGATAATTTTACGGACGAACGCATACACAAGTACCTTAACGTAGATAAGATATTTAAGTGGACGTGGGAGATTTAAATCTCATGCGCAGATGTCGGAGAAAAATCAATATTGTATCAAAATAGCAAAGAACCTTTCAATTGTCAGTGAACAGAAGAATTTTGTGCCTTAGAGTTCTGACTGGCCATGTACAGAAAGCTGTGATCTCTGTAGTACTGCTTCTGGTGTAGATCTACGTTACAACGTAAATACGAGAACAGAACCTTCTTTAACTCATTTTAGATAGATTTAAGAACCACGAAAATGGACGCCGTAGAATAATGGCACCAGGGCGCAGCAAGTTGCCGATTTTATGGGCCATTTTCTATCAGAATGGGCCTTCCCAATCCCTGGACATGTTTCTTTGTATTTTCTCTACTCTTTTGTCAACGCCAAGGGTCAAATTTTCGGTCTAAGCACTGAGCAACAATTACGATTTTCACTCAATTAGTTCCAACTAAAAGAAGTAGTTTACAAAATGTTAACGTCATTTGAAGTTTTAACCTTACACAGGGCAACGGTTAGAGATTGGTGATCCTTTTTAGCATAAATTAGATGTACAACATGCATGTATTTAGTCTACATCTTCATACTGGTCTGTCATAGGACATCGTCTGTCATATAATACATATAATAAGTGTGACCAAATCACAGAATATCTAGCAAACTTCAGATTTGGAAATGCAATAAGTATATTACAGGAAGACGTTGGGTTATCTTGTTAATTAATGCACTCAACATTACCACTTCATACTATACTTAAGTTTTAATGTATTTTCAGCATAAAAACACTTGAATTAGAAATTTGGTTAAAGATAAATTACATTCATCAAATTTCACGTTTGCAAAAAAAAAAAAAAAAAAAAAAAACCTGCCTCCCTCACTTTTTTTTCTCAAAAAGTGCCCGTCAAACTAAACATTAATTTTGTATGGCCTTATGGAATGGAGTATGCTGTAGGACAAAGTATTCTCTGGTTGAACTGCACTATATACTTGTTAGGGTTATCTCATGGGCGGATACAAGATTTGGGTTTAGGAGGGCGTCATGAATATCAAAAAGGCAAAGGGTCTGGGGACCGCTTCTTCCCTCCCCCAGTGGGTCCAGGACGAAGTCATGTTTTGGGTTCCTTTGACCACCAGAACGGAAAATGTATAATTCATACAAAAAACGTAGAAACCATGTATTCTTGAATATATCTGGCAAGCGAAGCGAACCAGCGAACTTTCTAAAATTGTTTTAGAGAGGGTTGGAGTACACAACCCAAATGGCATCCCCTTTGCTGCATGAGTACATGTTTGTTGACTAAAATCTTAGTACATATGTCAGAAAAAGACCGTCCAAATTGTCACAGTAAAGTAAAGGTATGGAAGGTGTAGTATCACTTTATAATTCTGGCTATTTTAGCATGAATATATATGCTTATAGCAAATGGTGTGAAGTTAATCTAAATTGAGTAAGGTGGCGAGCGGCAGCGAACCAGCGAAAACTTTCCGACATTCGACTCAAAACAGCCTGAAATTGAGTATACAAATAAAGGTTAAGGTTAAGCCCCCAAAATACCTTATTTCGATGATTTTAGGGGGGGGGGGGGGGCGTGCGCCCCTTGCGCCCCCTTCAAAATCCGCTCATGTATCTATACTGAAATTAACCCCCAAAAATGAAGAATCGGAAAATGTATATATCTCGGAAACTTCTATAACTTATAAGTAAATGTGAATTTTCGCTCCGGCTCAATTTCAGAGAATGAAACCCTGAAAATAAAATGCATACTATATATTTATACAGCTACTTTTTCTGAGAGAGAGAAAAAAAAGAAGTTTAAAAGTAAAATGAAGATTCGTCAGCGTTGTTGATTATGAAATTTGCGAGCAAGATGAGACGATTTACTTGCTACAACTTGGCTGATAATTCTCTCGATTAGACGAAAAGGAACATCAAGCCATTTCTGAACAAAAAAAAAAAAAAAAAAAAAAAAAAAAAATGATGAGAAAACACGTGCTTCCGTGCCGTGCGTATTACTAGCTAGCAACCCCCCCCCCCCCCCGCCCAATGCATTGGGATTATAATACGATGATTTATGATGCAAAAAAATATGTGTACATAGTATCAGGAAAGTACATGTTGTTGTTGTTGTTGTTGTTGTTGTTTTTACAAAATTAATGAATTAAAAATAGTTTTGATCGATGAAGTTCTATTTATTTTTCTATTTGTTTCTTGTTTTTTTTTTTTTCTAAAGGCCCCCTTTATGAAATAAAATAACTATCTAGTGGGAGGAGGTGCACCAAATAATGATAATATTAAAAACATTGAGTCAATCCTAGTCTGACGATCTCATCATCTAACCATGCTTTGCATTAATCTTCGTTTATTACGAACATACACAGATTACTAGCCTATTGATTTTTAGCGCGGCGTTAAATGCTTTGTCGCGTCATTTGATTGTGACGTCATAGTATGACAGTACGTTAGGTGCGATGTAGAGATAAAAGATTGAGCCGGTTACGGGAATGCGCGAAACGATGCGCACACGTTTTGTCCAGGGCCTCGTTAACTGAGAATTTTAGTTAGAAAAAATATTCCCATTTCGCCTTAGTGGATTTTCGTGACTGCCGTTAAGGCGATATGGGAACTTGTAAAAACACTTCAATTAACGATATTTATTCTAGTTGAATAAACAATGAATTTGAATCTATCATTAATACCAAGTATTAGCTTTCCATATAAGGATGGCCGATATCAACTTTTTTTTTTATTTTTTCATTTTCCAACATTTTGATGAAGATTTTTCCCCAATATCTCTTTATTTCATTCCTTATTTTTTAAGTTCCATTCCTTGTAATCTTTCAGTTCCATTCCTTATAATCTTTCAGTTCCATTCCGTATTCTTTCAGTTCCATTCCGTATTCTTTTCGTTTCATAACGGACAAAAAGTTGTACTCACACACCACAATTTATCACGCTTCCCGGTTGCTTGATGTACTATGGGGCCCCGTGTCATCCCGATTGTCCCACTTTTATATAAAAAAGGTATGAAATTCATGTGGGACAATCGGGATAGGGTGTGTATGTTAATTAAGCAATTTTCTCATTCAGAGATCAAAGAAATTTAGTTAAAGTCTGATTCATTGATATAACGGTCATGTTCAACTTTGCAAATGTACACGGCTAATGCCCGGCAATATCTATTAGAGACCCATTCGTGCGAAATATGCGAAATTTCTGAAAAAATATGTTTTTTTAAATAGACAAAATCACCAATTTTCATGAAACTTAAACATTTTTGCATTGTGTTAGAAAGCGAGGAGGAATCTTTATCTTTCTAAGAATGTGACAGAATTCGATTTTATAATTTATGCAAAAAATCAACATTTTGACCCCAAAACATAGATTTTAACTTGAACTTCGAATTTCTAATCATCTCACTTTTAAGGAGTATAATAGATAGTAAATAAATATTCTGATGTTTGAATCTTTTGTAGCAGAACTCGTGCGAAAATGACAAATGTTTTCCTATTTTCGGCGATTTTTCATTGAAAAATATGCATTTTCCCCAAAGATATCCATTCAGCAATGAAAGTTTCAAGGAGTATTATTTTTTTTTCTAAAATAATGCAACAATCTGAGCTTATACCATGTATCGATTATGTCGGTTTCAAATATTATGTAAAATGAAAATAGAGTTATCTCCCTGTAGTCGCAACCGTAACCTTAATTAACTATAAATCATGTTTCAAAGTAAATGAACATCCTTTACTATTAATCATGTTTCAAGGTAAATGAACATCCTTCACTATAAATCATGTTTCAAGATAAATAAGGAACTCCTTGATATGTTCGGGTGTTCGTTAAACAATGAATGAAAGTCTATTACAAAACCCAAATTCACAATAACAAGATCCCAATGGGAATAGAAACCTTGAGAAAAACAAGGATAAAGAGGAGTTCCCTATCAGTGAAAGCGACAACTTAAACGATCAAAAGATTCTAAAGAATTAACATCAAAGAAATACCCATCCGTTAATATTTACTGTAACATTCCTACTGCGTTTCCCTTATATGAAGCATAGACGTATATCCAGATACGTCTATGTATGAAGGTACCAAACCAACTGCACTGCATTTTTCGATAATCGCAAGAGCCTATCACGTGACATTTTAATAAATGCGGATTAATTTCCCATAAAATGCCCATTCTATTTACTGCTTCAACACAGATTCAAAATTCCATTATCAATCGATGCCGTCTACCCCCAGTGATTAAATGGGTCAAAATCTAGGTCACCCACATACACTTCGAAGAAGTGTGACGTAGTAAGTCGATCACGCGTCACACCAGACGAAATTCAAGGACAACCGGCACTGTCGTCTACGGAATGATGCCATGTTTGGATGAGCGAATTCAGACATAAGTGGATCAAATATTCAATATTTAGGATGAGGATTTGCTCCACTTGTGTCATTTATCATCAGTGAATTTATTTTTGCTTCTTATGGAATTATACAGATCAGAAATATTTCGTATCAGAGAATGTTGTGCCATGTTGAGGTAGGCCATGAAAATTTCGTGTATTTTGTATCGTTTTGCACGGCTGTACTCGAATTTTGCATTATTCTAAATACTTCCAGAAGAAACAGAGTAATTTTACAGAAGTTTGAATAATGGTACCGATTGATTTCATCGTTTTATATACAAATTAACATTGGGTTCCAGTCAGTTTTCAAATGTTTTCCTCTCAATATCAGTGACATTTCTCCAGACTAACCATCCGCTCGGTCTTTATATTGTGGGACAAAAATCGCGATTTTGTACGATTTATGTTTTATTCAGTTTTGATAGAAATGTTCAAAATACAACCATAAACAAAATTCAATTTCTTATTTTTCTACAATGTTTCCGTACAGAAGGTACTAGTACTACTTCGAAACTTCGTGCTTTACATATTTTGTTTCCATTCCCTACTGCCAATACACATCGATAAAGCGCAAAAGGCTGAAAAGCTGAAAAACAATCAGTTAATCAGTCTCAAAGTCGAGAAGGCAAGGCAAAACCATCAGAATTTCCACTAGAACGGCCGCGAACCTCGGAATGAATAATATTCGGAAGTGAGACCAGGTGCCAGGGGAGAGTCAGCGTCTCCTGATTGCATGACAAGGGACAAACAGACGGAGACGACAACATAACACAATAGCCAAACGACGGACAATGTTGTCGATGTAAAAATATCCAAAAGCACAGATATAAGACTCCCAGGTCTTAAAAATCAAAGGGGAAAACTCTTGTACAACTGTGTTATTTTGCTTATGTTATATAAAGAAAATAAACTATTGAAATGCTTCATCAGCTATTCCCCTTTGTTTTTCTGGTCCCAAAATTATTATTTCTGAGCAGTGAGCTTTATAACCTTTCAGAAAATATATAGTTTATAATACCTTACCAGGCCTGGAAAATGCCCTATTGTACATCGGATACCTTAAGACGTGCACTCTGATCATGACTCTGACAATGGAAATCTATCACCTTTTCCAATCCTCATTTGAGTAGACAGAGCCCTGCTTGGCTACTTGTCCTCTCTGAAAGTCAGTCGGATTCCTCGGCTTATTAATGCATGAGCTCGCTACAGCCGGTATTGCTAGGTTTACACTTAGCCACGATCGCCCCGATCGCCCCGATTGCCCCGATTGAGGTGAATCGTAGAGATCGTAATGCTAGGTTTACACTTAGCCACGATGCCCTACGATGTCTACGATTGAGCAAAATCGTGGAGCTCCACGATTCTTTAAATAAAATTGGTCTTCGCACGCTCTCCGACGCTCCATTACGCTCTGATACGCGCTGTTGCGATTTGTTACGATTGTAGATAAGATCTGTTACGATTTGCATCCCGTTCTCTCAAGCTTCGTTACGCTCCCTTACGATTACCAAGATGAGCTATTACGCTTTGCCACGCTCTATCACGGTTCCCTACGCTTATCAAGTTTTGTTGCGATCTGTTACGATGCAGGACTACGATTTGCCGCGATTTAACACGATTTGATATAAAATCGACAACCAGTTTCAATACCACTTGCAATATCCGAACAAGATTAAGCTTAATATCAAGGAGATGAATTTTTATATCGCAAAACGCAGGAAATGGCATTGATGAACCTGTCTGTGCAAAAATGTATACATCATCTTATACAAACACTTTGCAATCCGGTCTTACCACCTTTAGCGGTTTATGGTTTATTTTGTCTTGTTTTGCACTACTCTTTCGTTCCCTCATGTTATTTTGTCGTGGGATTAAGTTAGCCAGCCAATTGTTTCATTTCTTGTTGTTTGTGACAACATTACTTAAAGAATTTTAAAGTATGAAATTGTTAAACATTTCCTATAGTATTCTGTTCGGACAGTCATACCAGTCGCCATCTTATCATCGTCATCTCAAAATCGTACATTCGTCATCGTTTCATCGCAATCGTAATATGAACATCATATCATTTTATGAGCAATTGTGTTATCTCGTTATAGACATAATAACATCGTGTCATAGTAATCGGAATATCGTTGTGTTTTTGTATTCGTGAAATTGTATCATCACCATCATTCTGACGTATACCGTGATCGTAGCATCATGCTATCGTCATCATATCATAGTAGTTAAAGCGCAATTCTACTATCCCCTCTGCGCTGTTACGATGGGGATGATACTATGGTAAGATTTCGTTATTTTGATTGACAATAGTACGATGTAACGATGGCGATATTGTAATTGCGTTGATATGATATAAGGATGGCAATGCTACGATGATGATAATACTATGGCGAAGATCCGAGGGCGAGAGAACAATGACGATATTGCGGTCAATCAATTGCGATTTGGATATTTCGATGTCCATAGAACAACATTACGATGACGATTATGCGACGATACAATACAATCAAGACATAAGTACGATTTTGTGATTGCGAAGATAAGATATCGATGACAAGATAATACGATGCGATTACGCAATCACAATAATTTGATTGACGATGGTACGATGTAACGATTGCGATAAAACAATGACGATGATGTACTTTTACAATTATGACTGCGATATGTCGATGGAGAAAGAACAACATTACGATTGCTATTATGCGACAAACTGTTGTACGATTTAGTTATTGCGACGATGAGATATCGACGATGCGATGCGATGAAGCGATATAAATAATTCGATTGACTATGAAACAATTGAATGATTGCGATGTTGTGATGGTGATGCTATAATTGCGATGATACTATGGCGATGAGTATAAGATAAGGTGGCTATGATACGATATTAAGATTGCGATCACGGGATGCTACCATGGCAATAAAGCAACATCATGATTGGTGGTGACGCGGAGTTATTAATGCGATATGATGACGATAGTAAGATTAAATGTATATAATGGCGATGACGCGATAATTCGATAGCAACGACACGATATGACGATTGGCCACAAAACGATGGCTACGATACGATGAAGATGGAACGACTACGCTAGTAGTGCAAAACAAGTAACTTATTCATACGACATACTACTAACACGCTCCCACGACAAAACTTGAGGAAACAAAATACAAAAAAGGAGTAGTGCGACCAATTCACTCGTTCCCTCGAGATTCAAGTATCCTCTGCTTATTGAGTATGATGTTTTTTAAAATTGATACTCTATAGGGCTTTGGGTGGTTAATTTAATTTCATTTGTTTAATGAACGACCATTTTATCAACCTTGGTATGTTATGTCTACTTAATAATTGCTCCCTGTTTTATCTGCCTTTACGTACCCTTAAGTACGTTTGCGTTTGACTTTGTTAAGTACGTTCTTAAACGAAACATCTCTATTAAAAAAAGCCATAAAAGCATATGGATATCAAATTTATCGCATTGAAATGTTGTACACATGAAATTGAAAATTCAATCTTTATCAAAGTGTTTTCGTAAACAAATTTACAGAACAGGAAAGAGGATGTCATTTTGTTGAAAATGGAAGATTTTAGAAGAATAAAATCGGAAATGTCAAGCCTTGTAATATTTCGATCTTGCATGAAATCAATTTTTCTCATTGTCCCCCGCATTCGCGAAGGCGCGGGGACATTAAAACCGTCAAATCTGTCCGTCCGTCCGTCTTTCCATGGATAGCAAACATTTTGACATTGAGATCTTGACTTTAGAGTATGATCTCCTTTTCAAAAATTTTAACCATTACCATAACTTATGAATGGTTAATAATTAAGCTTTCATTTCTCACCCTTGTATTACCTTTCCATTGGTAACAACATTCTGACCTTGTGACCTCGTCCTTGGAGGTTGACCCACATTCAAAAACTTCAGCCTCGACCATGACTTCTGGATGGTAAATGATAGGACTTTCATATTTTACATGTGCATTCCTTTTCACAAGACCTTTCCCTTTGTAACAAAAGTTTGGACCTTTTAATAGTTTAATCTTTTGATATTTAGAATTTTGATTATACATGAGATACATTATGAAAGCTTAAAAATAGGGGAGGGAGTGGTGGTCTGTATGCATTTCTTTAAAGACAAATACACGAAAGCGGGGGACCACAATTCCTTGAATTTGATTTTTAAATCATAAAGTTATCTCTAGACGTTAATGATCATTTTGTAAGTTTTTTGAAAAAGACGATCAACATCACTTACAGTTTCAATGTTCCCTCTTATTCTTTCCAAATAGGTTACGCTAATGCATAATGAAGATTTCGTCGGAGTTTGTTTTGATTTCCTTTTTCAAATCATATTTGTATTTCAAAAAAACTGTTATAGGTGTCTATACATACCCTCAATTCATCTGCTTTTGCAAGTTAAACATCCCAATAAAAAGTTATATACAAGTGCATCTAACAGTTGAGTTTCTGAATCTGCTTCTAAATCTGACTTGGACATGATGTAACCTATCACCTTAGCTTTATTCCTGATTTATCAAAGTCAGAGAAAATTCTGTCTTCCCTATAATAACCCCCCTCCCATCCCTCTCCCGAATAAGCTGGTACACGGCGATTTATTACCACCTACTATGAGAAAAAAAATCGCTGCCTACTTCCTATTGTAAGAGCATTTTAAAAAATCACAATATCTTAACATTTCACCTTCTATATAATTTCTTTAAAATCGCTCCTACTTAAAAGATGATTCAGAACCTTGCCCGCTCTTCAACTCATAAAGGGTTCCAAGGATAAAAGTCCATTACACCAATGGTACATTGTTATGCCAACGCCTTGTCATGAAGATCATTTAGAGTATTGTAAAAACTAGAGGGGGAGGGGTACAAAACGTAGAAGATGTAGCAGCGGTAAAAGTTTAAAACAAGAATAACTTTTCTAAATTTACACACAAATTCATTCCTTTTCTTATCCAAACGTTTCGGCCATTGACCTTCATCAGTTTACACACAAAGAATTAGAATCTTTTCGTATGTGTCTACATTGATGATGGAATCGACATGATCGTTTGAGTGCATGTACGAGAATAAAAAATGCAATTGCTCAATCTTAAAATGTAGATTTTATATAATGTATATTTTTGCTTCCTTCTTTGTTACTCATAGACTCTGCCTGTAACGTACATTTTTATTTCAATTTTGTTTTATTTGAAATGATAGAAGAGTATTGGGTAAGTACATTCCCGTGGCAAAAAAGAGGCTAGGGGAGTGGAATCCTCAGTCATCCTAGTCCGTTATATTTACGTGTATTCATCTTGGGGAGCATCCATTGGGGGGAGGGGGGGGGGCAGAAAGACTTTGCAAAAAAAAAACCAACAAAAAAAAAAAAAAAGAAAAAAGAAAGAACTCCGGATCGAGATTCTAAGGGAAAAATTTTAGAAATCCATATAATGACCGTTCCGATTCCGTTTTGATAAGTAAAAAAAAAATCCGGATAATGAAATTGGCCCCTCCCCCTCTTCCGACCTTTCCACAGGTCCGGTAAACACTTTTTGTGTGTCACAAACTAAGAAGAAATACATGTAAAAATGAAACAAACTTTATTCAAAGAAACGAAATCAAATTCGAAAGTCATTAGCACCATGTAGCCTTTCTGTGCTGAATATCATTTAAGTGAAAAAATTATAGGTTTCATATGCAATTCAAGAAAATAAAACGGAGTGATTTGCTAGCAAGAGATGCCTAATAATACACTCTTCCTTGGCACCTGATCTCACTCCGTGTTTAACACATGTATTTAATATGGCCGAAAAATTAAAGTTTTAGAGTTATTTTCAATATTGGAAAATAAAAACAATAAAAATTCGACCCAAAGGACCGGCGAAAGGAAAATCCGGCTCTTAAAATGGCTGAAAAAAAATCCGGCTGGCAAAAGATTCCCCCCCCCCCCCCCCCCCATCGATTGAACTGATTTCTTTCTCGTCTCTTCAGAAATCTGACTTCAAATTGTCATGCAAACTCCTATGTTTTAACTGATCGCTGGTACTAGTTTGGATGTGAAAGGCTTTTTATAAAAGAGGTTTGAATGTTCTATAAAAAAAAATTTAATTGTCGGAAATAAACAACGGTATCTGATGTCGTACTCTTACATGTATTTTATCGAATGCCTGCATCCATATTCGAACAAAAAACAAACAAACAAACAAAACAAAAACAAAACAAAAACAAAACAAAAACAAAACAAAACAAAACAAAAATTGACAACTTACAAAGTGTGTACGATTTGACACTGAGTATGTCAAAAGTAATCAAATGCACAAAAGATCGATAACATACAATAGGAGAATTAAAAACAAACACAATGAAATAAGGCTTAAACTTTCCAATTGGCAAACTGAACACTGCTAGATGAAATAAAAACATAAACTATAAGATAAGACGGACTGATAAAGAAACAGTACATGACAATTTTTACCTTCAGATTTTGTTTTTATACTAAATAGTAGGAAGTTTGAACAAATTTAAAACAGATTTTGAAGATAATTTCATAGAGGTCATCTATAGATATATCCGACTTTGTTTTGTTTTGTTTTGTTTTTTTTTTCAATGCTTTTTTCATTAATAAATGGAAATCCAGGGATGAATTGTCGGGAATTATGTTTTTTTATTATCAAAAGAATAATGTGATGAAAACTGCACGGCATTTCTACATACCGGTAATCCATTGAGTATTTCTTAGATAATTAATGCTCCATAGATTTTTTTGTATCTAATGCATGGCATCTTGTTCTGCAAGGACTATTGTATAATTTAATTTTATTATTTTAATATTATTAAAATACTTGACATGACGAGATTTGAGAGTGCAGATGCAGTTCAATTTTACAGGTTTCGTTGCCTTCTAAATGCCTTTGACAACTCTCATGATTCTTTTTTTTTCGTTTTATTTTAAGCTGGAAATTCAAATATATTCTTTAAAAATATTGTATGTATCAAATTTATCTTCCGAATTGATCGGACTTATAGTAAAAATCAAACATATCATGTAGCATCCCTGTCCTGCAGCGTAACAGCTGTTTTACACCTGGCGGGAATGACGAACGTTATTTTTACAGCGTGACGTCAAAATTTCTCGCAGTGACGTAACATTATTTGAACCAGTTTGTCGCAGCAAGAGGGTTAAGCCAAATGTTGTCGTGATGGTAATATCCAATAATTTCAACGATAATTAGAAATTGAAAAAATAAGTGAAAAACAACTGCAGGGTGTCTTCTTATTAGTTCAAAACTTCAACAGAAAGTAGGTATACGCCTTTAAGAATGTAAATAAAAAAGTCGCAACACTAGTGCAATGTTAAAATTCAATGGCATCATGAGACAGATACATTTGCATCATGGACCAGACATGTAAGTTTCGGGTACTTAACTCTCGTCAGTTACCCTCAATCTAAACATTGTAACATGGTCAAAGAGTGTGAAAGTGATTATGTCAAAAAATGTACCGAAAGACGAAGCAGGATGGGTGGGATATGATGCTGCAGGACCCAAGTTTTAGAGAATTCAAGAAATTTTGATAACAGAAATGTTCGAATGCGTTGAAGAAACAATCAACCGAAGTTGTGCCCTTGGGGACTCCTAGTCCAATAGCAGTGACACCCACCAAGTGATACAAAAGATTAACGTCTTCAAATTCAATAGCATCACTTAAAAACAGATAAATTTGCAGCATGGACAAAGGTTCGACTATTCAGGAGAAATTGAACATCAAGATGGCGGCGGAATTATTTGTTTTTTCACTTCATAGGAAAAAGAAAGGCTTAACTTGCAGAAAAAAACAATCTGATACACTGATTGATTTATGTAATGGGCTCTCCTTATGAAGTTTGAAAAAAAAGCAGACGTCAATAAAAGAAATTAAGCCACCTTTAGAAATTTTCCGCTTTTGAGTTTTTACCCATGAGCAAACCACGACTTTTTTTGACACGATGTCAAACCACGGTGTCATTTTGATGGCGCTACGGAGATCTGATAAAAGCAGAATAATCAATGACATTCTAGATTGCGATTGTATGGCTGTCAGCATCACCAAACAAGCCATCTTTACCTCATATGTACATCAATATGTGATCGAGACAATCACAGAATTTGACAAGTTTCCATGGAAATGTTGCGACGGGTGTTGTCTGTAGACAGGAGACACGAACTCTCCCATGGCGCGAATTTGAAACTTCGATGTATTTGACGTTATCGATGGAAAATTGGGTCACAAACCCTCTTATTAGAGATGTTTCGTTTAAGAACGAACTTAACGGAGCCGAACGCAAACGAACTTAAGAGTACGTAAAGGCAGATAAAACAGGGAGCAGTTATTACATGAACATCATATACGAAGATTAATAGAATAAGCATTTATTTGGATATATTGAATAAACGTTACCTCCCAGACCCTTTGATCTAAAGGCGACATAAAACCAAATAAAATCATAGGTCAATACCATTGTGATGATATTGTTCAGTTAAGATGATTTCTCTGTAAGTTCAAAAATACTCTAAATACTTATTGTCGCACTTGACATTAGATCCTCAGCACAGAAATAATATCATTAAATTGGCATCGAGGCGACGTGTAGTTCACTTTTTAACTCATTCCCTCATCATCTCGTGGACAAGTATTATTGGCCGGATTGCGAAGCAAAATCCGGTCTATGAAATGGCGAAGTCCGTCTGTCTGTCTGTCCGTCTGTCCGTCAGTGCGTCAACATTTTGGTTAAAGTGTTGCGTTTAAGTCCGTTGAGAGAAAACTGTTAGGAGGAGTAACTTGAAACTTGACATGGTGATAGACCATGATGAGACGAATCAAACACAGCAACAAAATTTGACCTCGTGACCTTGACCTTGGAGTTTGACCTACTTTTGAAAAACTTTAACCTTGGCCATAGCTTTTCATTGGTAAGTGATAGGGCTTTCATATTTCACTTGTGTATTTCTTGTGAAAAGGCCTTTCCATGGATACCAAAAAATTTGACATAGTGACCATGACCTTGGAGTTTGACCTACTTTTGAAAATATTTAACCTTTGCCATAACTTTTGAATGGTAAATGATAGGGCTTTGATATTTCACATATGTATTCCTTGTCACAAGACCTCACCATGGATACCAAAAGTTTTGATATTGTGACCTTGACCTTGGAGATTGACCTACTTCTAAAAATTATAAATCTGGGCTATATCTCATGAACTATAGAGGCTATTGCTTTAAAATTCCACATCCAGAATCTTTATGAACAGACCCTTCATTTGATATCATGAGTTTTAACCCAGTGACTTTGACATTGACCTTTGACCTACTTTTAAACTATAAGAGGTAGGGTTTGATATTTCATATGTAGATTCCTCATGACCAGACCTTTCATTTGATATCATGAGTTTTGACCTTGACATTGAATTCTGACCTACTTTTGAACTATAAAAGGTAGGGTTTTGATATTTCACATATAGATTCCTCGTGACCAGAACTGCAATTTTATATCATGACTTTTGACCTAGTGACCTTGACATTGACTTACTTTTGAACTTTAAGGGGTAGGGCTTTGATATTTTACATTTAGATTCCTTATGACCATAGCTTTTTTTTTATTGCATAATAATATTAATGACCTTTGATCTTTCTGTCTGTGCAAAAATGTATACATCATCTTATACAAACACTTTGCAATCCGGTCTTACCACCTTTAGCGGTTTATGGTTTATTTTGTCTTGTTTTGCACTACTCTTTCGTTCCCTCATGTTATTTTGTCGTGGGATTAAGTTAGCCAGCCAATTGTTTCATTTCTTGTTGTTTGTGACAACATTACTTAAAGAATTTTAAAGTATGAAATTGTTAAACATTTCCTATAGTATTCTGTTCGGACAGTCATACCAGTCGCCATCTTATCATCGTCATCTCAAAATCGTACATTCGTCATCGTTTCATCGCAATCGTAATATGAACATCATATCATTTTATGAGCAATTGTGTTATCTCGTTATAGACATAATAACATCGTGTCATAGTAATCGGAATATCGTTGTGTTTTTGTATTCGTGAAATTGTATCATCACCATCATTCTGACGTATACCGTGATCGTAGCATCATGCTATCGTCATCATATCATAGTAGTTAAAGCGCAATTCTACTATCCCCTCTGCGCTGTTACGATGGGGATGATACTATGGTAAGATTTCGTTATTTTGATTGACAATAGTACGATGTAACGATGGCGATATTGTAATTGCGTTGATATGATATAAGGATGGCAATGCTACGATGATGATAATACTATGGCGAAGATCCGAGGGCGAGAGAACAATGACGATATTGCGGTCAATCAATTGCGATTTGGATATTTCGATGTCCATAGAACAACATTACGATGACGATTATGCGACGATACAATACAATCAAGACATAAGTACGATTTTGTGATTGCGAAGATAAGATATCGATGACAAGATAATACGATGCGATTACGCAATCACAATAATTTGATTGACGATGGTACGATGTAACGATTGCGATAAAACAATGACGATGATGTACTTTTACAATTACGACTGCGATATGTCGATGGAGAAAGAACAACATTACGATTGCTATTATGCGACAAACTGTTGTACGATTTAGTTATTGCGACGATGAGATATCGACGATGCGATGCGATGAAGCGATATAAATAATTCGATTGACTATGAAACAATTGAATGATTGCGATGTTGTGATGGTGATGCTATAATTGCGATGATACTATGGCGATGAGTATAAGATAAGGTGGCTATGATACGATATTAAGATTGCGATCACGGGATGCTACCATGGCAATAAAGCAACATCATGATTGGTGGTGACGCGGAGTTATTAATGCGATATGATGACGATAGTAAGATTAAATGTATATAATGGCGATGACGCGATAATTCGATAGCAACGACACGATATGACGATTGGCCACAAAACGATGGCTACGATACGATGAAGATGGAACGACTACGCTAGTAGTGCAAAACAAGTAACTTATTCATACGACATACTACTAACACGCTCCCACGACAAAACTTGAGGAAACAAAATACAAAAAAGGAGTAGTGCGACCAATTCACTCGTTCCCTCGAGATTCAAGTATCCTCTGCTTATTGAGTATGATGTTTTTTAAAATTGATACTCTATAGGGCTTTGGGTGGTTAATTTAATTTCATTTGTTTAATGAACGACCATTTTATCAACCTTGGTATGTTATGTCTACTTAATAATTGCTCCCTGTTTTATCTGCCTTTACGTACCCTTAAGTACGTTTGCGTTTGACTTTGTTAAGTACGTTCTTAAACGAAACATCTCTATTAAAAAAAGCCATAAAAGCATATGGATATCAAATTTATCGCATTGAAATGTTGTACACATGAAATTGAAAATTCAATCTTTATCAAAGTGTTTTCGTAAACAAATTTACAGAACAGGAAAGAGGATGTCATTTTGTTGAAAATGGAAGATTTTAGAAGAATAAAATCGGAAATGTCAAGCCTTGTAATATTTCGATCTTGCATGAAATCAATTTTTCTCATTGTCCCCCGCATTCGCGAAGGCGCGGGGACATTAAAACCGTCAAATCTGTCCGTCCGTCCGTCTTTCCATGGATAGCAAACATTTTGACATTGAGATCTTGACTTTAGAGTATGATCTCCTTTTCAAAAATTTTAACCATTACCATAACTTATGAATGGTTAATAATTAAGCTTTCATTTCTCACCCTTGTATTACCTTTCCATTGGTAACAACATTCTGACCTTGTGACCTCGTCCTTGGAGGTTGACCCACATTCAAAAACTTCAGCCTCGACCATGACTTCTGGATGGTAAATGATAGGACTTTCATATTTTACATGTGCATTCCTTTTCACAAGACCTTTCCCTTTGTAACAAAAGTTTGGACCTTTTAATAGTTTAATCTTTTGATATTTAGAATTTTGATTATACATGAGATACATTATGAAAGCTTAAAAATAGGGGAGGGAGTGGTGGTCTGTATGCATTTCTTTAAAGACAAATACACGAAAGCGGGGGACCACAATTCCTTGAATTTGATTTTTAAATCATAAAGTTATCTCTAGACGTTAATGATCATTTTGTAAGTTTTTTGAAAAAGGAATCTCAATAATCAATTATCAATTACAGCCAATTGACTCAAAATGTGTATTTTTTGAACGACAGTGTCGTCTTTTATTCCAGTATCCTGCCTTTGTTTGAAACACTTCTCATATTTTCAATATGGAAGTGCATTGCATTTTTGAAGATTTTGTAACTAAATTAAGATTAATTTTCAACAGCGTTACGAAAAAATGAATGATACTTTTAATAGTATGACGTCTTCAAGAAATCAACGCATACGTTACAAAATGCATATTTCAAAGTCCCATCGTAAATTTCCTGTGGGCAGATTGTATAATCAAAGACAAACAAAAAATTATTTTGAGAAAAATTGAGCTTGGCGTCAAAGTATTCCATATAACCTTAATTCTAATTCATTCTGTTTGTTTCACGCATTCTGATTGGTTCACAAGATTTCTACAAGCATGTATAACGACGATATACATGCCGCAAACCGACTCACTTGACATACTTCAAAATGTATTCCCACGTAAATTTGCACGTTACAAGCTTTAGCGCACTTTTTGCATATGACGTCATGCTTCCCTTTGTTCTTCGCTCCTATGACGTAATACTGTGACGTAAAACTACAAGGTATAAGCTTGTAAATGGCGTTCTCCACGTGTAAACAACAGAGCAAGTAAGTTTATTATTGATAACACTTTAATTTTTCGTCATTGTAATAAATACTAAGCAGTTGTATTTCATATTTTGCAGCGCAATAATTTCTGTTGGTCGTTGTTAGTCCTCCGTAGCAACGACACATCAAAAGCGATGCGTGAGACCCTCTGAGGGGTATAAAAAGTTAAAATATGTTACATGAATTAGAATAGGGATAAACGTACTGTGTTTTGTGGTTCCAACAGATATATGTTGGATATACTGTTGGAAACATACGTTATACCGTCGGGGACAAGCCCCGACAGTATAACTGCGTTTCCAACAGTATATCCAACATACACCTGTCGGAACCACGAAACATAGTACGTTTATAGTACGTTTTTTCAAGCCAGAGGAGGGATGATTTAAAGATGGATTTTCAGAAAGGGGGATATCAGAGAAACACATTACTTTTGTATTTGGTGAAAAAATATTTAGTACAAGCGAAGTTATTCAAATTTGAAGTTCGCAGTTATTGAGTTCAAGTGCAATACAATTACTATTTAATGCTAAGGACTTATATGGCACCAAATATAAGAAAATGAAGCTTGATTTTAACAAACTAATAAACAATTAACAAATATCATTGGAAATAACATATGACTTCTATATATATTCTTGTTCATTAACGAGTAAGGAAACATGTCATAAGCCCTTTTCACATAACTGCGTGACTAGCATTTTGTGGAAGGCAAGTACTGACTTTCATGACGTCACAGTTAAAAAGTGATTGTCCTTGACGTCATATTGCGGGAAATGTTCTTACTTTGCCGTCCAAAACAACTGGACCGCAGTTACATGTACGTGAAAAAGCCTTATTGCCATGGCAACAAAAATTATCCAATATGGCGGACAAAATGGCGGATAAAATGGCCGCCAACGATTAAAAATTTATATATAAAATTTCGATTTTTGCAAATTTCTCTTTCAGGATTTTGAAAATACAAACATTACATTATCTTTGATTCAAAGTATATACTGTACCATTTTTAAAATAATAAAATCCTGAGCTTTCTCAACTTTATTTATGTGAGTTTTGTTGTCATGGGAACTGATTTTAATGTTGTAACAGACGGACAGCTGATGAATATATTAAGTTGTATTATATCATAATGTCCCATTTTATTTGCAGCAGTCTTCAATTATTATTCCTAAAAACTCTAACAAGAAATTACAAAAATAAAAGAGAAATACAAATGAAGAATACAGTTTTTTTCACTGTCTTCAATTGATCTCTTCTCCTCCGGCAGCTACGGTATAAAGACAGAACAGCCAACAGGTGATTCATTTTGTCTAATAAAAGTGAAAAATTTGAAAAGAAAATTAACTGTATCTACCAGAATTAAAAAAAATGATAATAAATACTTTGATTTAAAATATCATGATAATGAAAAAGATAATTTAAATTTTAACATGAATTCATTCATTGATGTTGTACTCACATGAAAACTTCATTCTATGACAAACTTCACGACTTCAATTTCAAAATAACAATTTATCCTATCGTTTTGCGTACCCAGTCTATGGTATTGATAAGATACTCCAGAGCATGTTCAAACAACAACGATTTCGTTCTGAGGGCGAGGCGACTTAAGCGGTTGTCACAACCCGCCGTACGTGCACGTACGTGCTGTCTGCGTGCAAAAAACGTAGGCAAACCTTGGTTATCCGTGCGTTATCAGTACGTTTCCCATACGTCCTCCTTGCGGATTTGGGAACACACAGACAGGACGTAGCCGTTTTAGTGCATACAGAACTTTCGCTGCGTCCTGTCTGCGTGCTGTCTAAGAATTCAACAAGAAGTACGTGTAACGCATCTTCGACGCAAGGAAGTGAGGACTCCGTGCGTTAGCAGTACGTGTCAATTCGACATCCTTACAATAAAATAGAAGACGTACGGAGAAAGTACGTTGTACGCAAGTTCCACACAAGTCGTATGTACGTGCAACGCACTTACTTTTTTGCGCTTCATATGATGCATGTAACATTCCATATAACCGTGCGTGCGACGTGCGTGACGCACTCCTTCCGTATTCTTGCCACTTCCTTCCTTGTGTCTTCAGAAAACGTAGCGCACGTAGCCTCCACAAACACGCACGTTCTAAAAAGCACGCACGGCGGGTTGTGACCAAGGCTTTAACGAGAAACTAATCAACTAGGGATCTGCTTGTGAGAGAGTTCCTTTTACTTGTGTTCTTTTGCAGATGTTTTGCAGTTTTCCTGGTTTTGACAATACAATCATAAAAGGTCATGCTGAAAGGAAGTACATATATTTGATAAATGATCTTTTATACGAAATACTGCAACTTTCATACAAATGAAAGTTCAGCAAGCGCAGTGTCTGATTTTTTTTTTCATATCAAAGCTCTACTTTAAATTCTTGTTCTTAGAACTGTACGTTTTAGCTCATCTCGCTCCGGAGTCAGAGACGATGTCGGCATTGGCAATCAGGTGAAGGAAAACGGAACACGTCCAGCTTCCTCTAATTCTGACATCAAACAAACTTGTATGGATGACACATCTATAATGGATGCTTCCTATCTTGCATGTAGAATGAAAGCATTCCCAGCCTATTAGAAGTCCAAGATCAACCAAACTTGTGTGGATGATGCATATGAGGATGCTGAATCTGACCAATATTTCACGCTTGAGCGGCCAGATTAAGTAAACTGGAACAGGTCGACATCAAGCCTATCATAAATTCTAGATCAATCAAACTTATGTCTTTGATGCATCTGTGCGTACTATTCATGGTAAGGTTGCTGCATTTGACATATGTTGCAAGCTTAAGCGACCCTGTTAAGTTCAATGAGACAGATCCATTTCCAGCCTATTATATGTCCTAATTCAACCAAACTTATGTTGGTAATGCACCTGAGGATGCTTGCTGCAATGCATGATATGGATCGATGCTGAATCTGACCTTTATTTCACGCGTGAGTGATCAGGTTAGGTAGAATGGAGAATGTTCATTTTCAACCTATGATCAATCAAACTTGTGAGGGTGGTGGATTTTGCCAATGTTGCACACTTGAGCGACCAGGTAATATGGAAGAGGTCCATTTTCAGCCTATTATATGGAAAAGGGGATGATCTCCAGCATGATCACCCTGCACCACTCACCCAAATCAAACAAACAGCAAAACAAACCCACAAGAAAGTGATACGTAAATGACATCAGACAAAACTACAAACCTAAAAAATGACACGACAATAATCACTAGCACATCATACAAGACAATCAAAACCTACGTACAGAAACATTAAGCAGTAATGACAACACATAAAAGCCAGGAGACAAAAGTACACCTGACGACAACTTTGGACGGCCATCTGATATTAGCAAATGGTGCCGTTATCCGGATAACGTGCGCACAACCCTCCCACTTATCCGCATACACAGAGGTCGTCATAGACGCACAGTTGCTATATGAACTTAAAACTACTCACTGTAAGGTAACATCACAAACAAGACAATTAAACGCAGCGGCCTCTTGTAACACAAATTCTATGTAAATAGATATAAAAAAATATATGGCATGCGTATAGCAGTCTGTACTCTGCTGGCTGAAGCGAGCTCAAGATCAATCACCCGAGAAGTCTGGCCAACTTTCAGAATTCTGTATCAACAACAATTATGTTGATGATGCATTTGAGGATGATCACTGCAATGAATTGCATGTATGCTGCATCTGACTTATATTTCACGCGAGAGCGACAGGGTTAAGTGAAATGGAAGCTTTTCATTCATTTCCAGCCTATTATAAGTTCTAGATCAATCAAGCTTGTGAGGGTGATGCATTTGAGGATGTTTACTGCAATGTATGGTACCGATGCCGCATCTGACCTTTATTTTACGCTTGATATACTAGGTAAACTAGAATGGGACATGTAAAATTTCAAGCCTATTATAAATGCTACATTAACCAAGCTTGTTTGGATTATACATATGAGAATGCTTACTGCAATGTATGGTATATATTCTGCTGCTTACATGTACTTCAAAGTGGCACGGGTCTATTTCCAGCCTACAAGTCAGAGATCAACAGTATTACTGCAATACTGCAAAGCATCGTATTGATGCTGCATCTACCTATATCTAACCAAGGTTAAGTAAAATGGAATATGTCCATTTCCAGCCTATTATAAGTCCTAATTCAACCAAACTTCTGTGAGTGACGAATCAAAGGATGCTCAACGTAATGCATGTCACGGATGCTGTATCTGACCGATATCTTATGGATCAGCGACCAGGTAAAGTAAAATAATGTCCATTTCCAACATATCATAATTCTAATTATAATAATGGGAAATATCTACAGGTGATTCTAGCTCATTCTTAATCCTTTATCAACTAAACGTGTGTTGGACGATGCATATGCGGATACATAGTGCTATGTAGGTACAAATGCTGGCCAGGAGGTAATGTTGCCATCGAGGTGAGCTCTGTCATATCTGATGACACTATGTTTGAACCAGAAATAAATCTACATAACATAATTTCTATAATTTCATTTGTAAAAAATTGCATATCGAATCTGATTGTACAAAATTATAAAACAATCGTGAGTGAAATCTATTTGAAATATCGTTGCGTATTTTTCTCAAATAAGTAGGTAATTGTTCATACCATGGACTTTTTTCTTTCATCTAATACATATAGATCACATAAGAATTACGCATTTCTTAACTAAGAATATTTATGAACTATTATTTTTTACTTGAAAGTCATAATAACCCCGAAAACGAAGTTTGGGGAGGTATACAGTTCGTCCGCTTAAAATTTTTTTAAGGCAGATATCGCTTCAAATACACGTGATAAACTTTCATATTTCATTCATTCACCATAACAAGAACATGTACTACATTTTGGTACCTTTTGACCTTGTGATATTCGCCTCGAACATTGACCTTGAATGCTGACCTGATATGAGAGTATCTAAAGTAAATAATACAATGTCATGCCATAAATGGATCTGTTTGAAAAATATGCCGACAGGAGGTCTAATTCGTCACTTTAGGAAGTTTTTGTTAGGACATAAGGGTTTTAACCTTTTCTCGAATGTATCTTCTGCAGATTGGACATTTAGAAAGTCTAACAGAACATACGCTACACGCCACTATATGACCACATGGCAAGAATACGACGCTTACACTGTTATCCATACATACTTTACAGGTCAATTGTTCTTTCATAGCTGTCGTTTCTTCATATATAGATTTGGAATTTTCGTCGAGAGAATTAGTCTTGTCATGTGAATTCACATTGTTAATTGAAAGAGCGTTGTTAGCTTTAACAACGTTAGGCTCTTCTTTCTTTCCGATTTGGGAAGGGGGGTCACTTTTTGGCAAATTATTTTCATTGGCTTGTGCTTGAGGCTCAGTGAGCATATTTTCAAGGATAAAATTAGCAACAATATGGAGATTAACGTTTCGCCCATTTGATTTTAAAGTTTTAATTGCACTTTGAATAGATTCTGTTGAAAAGCCAATGCTTTGAAGTTCTGCTATCATTGTATCGTCGTCGTTAAGTGCGGGAAAGACAGGGTCCTCTTGTCGATACGACTCTTGTACAAGATCGATGAACTCTTCTCCTTTAGCATCGATTAAATACTGACATCTTGGCGACCACCGCGCATGCTCAACCCAAGGGTCGTCCTCCATGCTCCAGTTTTGTAGGCCAATACCGCACCAAAAACATGAGCATCTGTCGGAATAGCCACGATAAAACATACCGGCTTGTGCAAGAACGCGAGGAGACTGTCCAGTGTGAGAAGGAAATCCCTGATATGAAGATATTCTGACATTCAGCGGATGGTAGACAGGAAATTTAGGCGTACTGAATACCGATATAGGTGGAGGTAAAAGATATCCATGGCCACTTTCAGGAGCAGGAGGACCCAAAGGCAGTGGTGTTTGAGGAGGAATATCTGCAGTGAAAGGAACAAAAGGATTATTGTTTTGTTGTAAGTGATTGCCAAAGTGAGGCCTGTCTGAAAGACTTCTCGAATGCCCGTCGAAATGCCGAGATGAAAAGCTGTTTGAAGAGTCATGTACGAATTCTGAGTGGATGGATGATCGAGAGGGATTGTCCACAGAAATTTGCCCATTGGATAGGGAGTCTCCATTGACATGTCTGAATCCGTTCAGTTGATGCCCATTTAACAAATTATCAGTTTGATCTCGAGTTGGTGGTGGTATGAATGGCGTATCACGGTAGGGGCTATAAGAAAACCCGTTAACATGATACTCATTTTGTGGAGTAGATGAAGTGTTATCAGTAAATCCATGGGGCTGAAGACAAGTCGCACTACCGTTTGTTTCCGTAAGGTTTATTTGTTCTACACCGTTAGTAAGCGACTCGAATTCACTTCTTGTACTCTGATTTGCATGTCCATTAACATTTTGATGTACTGTGCGATCAACATTTACTGCCTCAACATTCTCCCCTTTTATAAAGGGGCACTCTGGAGACAACTGCACGTGCACATCTAACGGTTTCAAACTTTTCCTCCATTCCGAAAACTTGATATTGCAAATAAAGCAAGCTGTTTCCTTCCCCAGCCCTGTTGCATACCATCCCGCCTTCACAAAGTCAAATGCACTCGGAGTGTCTGGATAGTCGTAATTAGCGAAACTTGCAAACCTCTGCATTTCAAACCGCATGACGTCCGTTGAATGTTGACTTTTACCCGCTACTATTTGTTCGAAAGTATAGTCTAGAGAGTTTCGTGATGCAGGAAAAACTACCAACTCCACCTCTATATTTCTTATTCCAAAATCAGCAACGTCATCTTTAAACGTAGATTTTTTACTCACGTGCACGTCCTCTATTTCAAGGAGCGATTGTTGTAACAGCGCTTTTGATATATTTGAATGTTTATTCTTAGGATTTCGAATAAGTATTTTTTCAGCTTTTGAATTCTGATCTAAGTCATATGATTTTTTATTTATTTTTAAAGGCTTTTCGATATGAACGGGGAAAATCGCAGTTCTTTGCAATGAAGTTTCTATTTTAAATAAATCACATGCCCTCTCTTTCTTCAAAATCGGCACTGTCTTATATTGCATAAGCAAATTGTGCATTGGTTTAAGCTTATCATTATTAATAAGGTGAATGCATTCTTCAAACTTAAATAGATCCGATAAGCAAATTAATTCTGAAAAACAACTCCCGTAAAGAATCGCTTGTCTTATTTCCAGTTGCATAAACATAAACGAGTAAACATTCATTCCACTTTGTTGAAAGGTAGACAGTTCGAAGGACAATGCTTTAATACCATTTGTTGGTGACCTGGAGATGATAAAGTCCCCAAAAAGACACTGTGTTTGTGTTCTTATTTCATAGTCACTGTCAAGATCATACATCAATATATCGACTGTCAAATCCGAAGAAATTAGTAGATGTTTGAGAGTTTCAATTCTGTATGATCTTTTCACTGAACCTCCTTCGCAACCATCATCCATTTTCGCATGACATTCGATAAGATATCTGAGAAGCGAATTTGGAAGTGCTATATCATTATTGGTCGTAAATATAGAATCGATATATCTTTTGTCGTCATTTTTGCAAAGTTGTTGATAAACTGCCACAGCTCCATCGAAGGCGCAACAGAGAAAAGGACGCACATTTTTCATAATACATGTAATACAACTATAGTCACAACCACTACTTTTCGTACTGCATTCGATAATAAATCTCAAAAGCAAGTCTAAACGTAATCTTTCTTTGTACGCATGATATGAAAAACCTTTACGCCAGTTTTCTTGTTTTGAGCGTTGTTGACGAGAAATTACATGAGCTTTGTCAATTGCACAACAGAGCAAGGAAAAAATATCTTCCACAATAATACGTTCTTCGACCATTTGTCTGTTAAAGGATTTTTCCCTTCCGTTTTCGTTCCTAGATAATTGAACAAGGCACAGCTTGTCTTCTTTTTGGGATTGTTGGGGAAAAATCGCAACAACTTCATCAAAGGCACTACAAAGAAAAGGAAACCTAAGCGGTTGCAATGCTTTGAGAGAAATTTTCGCACTGCCCTCGACAATATATCTCATAAGCCAATCTGAAATTGTGCTTCCGTTGAACGTACATTGTGAAAAATCGTTGTAAATTTTTTCTTGTTTTGTGCAATGTTGACAATAAATCGTATCGAATTCATCAATGTAACAGCAGAGGAAAGGAAGTATATCTTCCACAGCAATACACCCGTAGCGTATTTTTGCAATGTCTTCAAAAATTTGTCTGATTAAGTAGTTCAGACTTGTTCTTTTGTTTTCGGTCTCGTATAAAAGGTCAGTGCATAGTTTGTCTTCATTTTTGCACAGTTTTGAACAAGTCCCAACATTTTCATCGAAAGCACGACAAAGGGAAGAAATGTCTTCTTCAATAGCGATGGATACTAATTTGTTTGGGTATTCATCACTCGACGGCAATGAGTCTGAGCTTATTTCTTTGAACCATTTCGTGAACCTTTTAATAACATCTCTATTTCTTTGTACATGTATTAATACCCTGTCTTGCCCAAAATATAATGGCTCTATGGATGGACCATTTATTAGCCTTTTCTTGGGTTTTGCTCCATCAAAACAGCAAAATGCTTTTGTTTCTCGGTCGTGTTCATTTTCTGTAGTTGTAGGACACCCGCAGCAATTGACACATTGAATCTCCGAGTCTGTGTCTTTATCCATTGTTAGTATCCCATGGGTAGAGTACAATTTTGTCTTATGAAATCTGCTCTAAAGTTGTCTTTCAATTTTCAATTTTTATGCTGAAAAATAACATGAAAATGTTAAAAAGTAATGTTTGAGTTATTTTCAAATTTATATAGTGAATAGAAAATGCATTGTGACGATGGAAATATGCTAAATACTTGTCCATGTCTTCTTAAATATCAAATGCCGTACAAGGAGAGAAAAAGAAGATAGAAGTGTAGACATATGGACCTTCTTTCCATGATCCCGCGTCGTGTATTTGTAAGAGAAAATATAGTTAAAATAAAGAACTTTTGTCGGAATCGTAATAAACAGCCTACAATTAAATTGCCAGTAGTGAAGACTGGCGTAGAGTAGAGAATTATCTTTAGAAAGAAAAAATATACTTTTTATTTGTTAGTGGTTTCTATTAGAGAACTGTTGATTTTGATGGGAATTTGATAGGGAAATACCACCTCAAATAACCTTTTTGGAGCATTTTTAAAAAACGTAATCGTGAAGAAAGTTGCTCTCCATATAGCAACCATATATATTTCCTATCTTTCTGCTCTAGGCATCATTGATGAAACATTGCTTGTCCAAATGAGGATATATTGTGAACTAAATTATTACGATCACAGAAAATTTATTTCAATATTGATAAATAAAGATTGTAAAGAAAAATCATGTATACCACTCTGCTGTCAGAGAACAGCCTTCGTAATCAGTATACAGTTAAAGTATACCATTGAGGGAGTTAGCATGATTCTGGTTTCCCGAGACTAGACCTATTTCCCGAGGCGAAGCTCCCTCAGTGGTAAACTTTAACTGTTTTATTAGAAACCAGAATCATGCTAACTCCTTCAATGGTATACTTTAACTGTTTTATTATACCGTCACGCACTGTAGCTCCGTCCCATTTCGACGTCACGCGCTGCGCTCCGCCCCATTTCGAAGCTATTTCCCTAGGGAAATAGTCTTCTCAATTAATGCACCCTTTGCAGAGAAATAGTCTCATCAGGCGAGTTACAGCAAGTTTTAATGAGTATCGGAAAAAACAAGTAGAGGTATAACAATTTTAAATGTGGAACGAAAGTACCATTCTACCTCAGAGTAGCTGCTCTGTTAGACCGAAAGGCATGCAATTATTCCTTTTTTTTTTGTTGTTGCCCGAAGTAGTTGGGCAATTTACGCTGATTCAAGTATATACTTATCCTCCAAATATTGGTAAATACTTCAATCAAAATATCTTCAAATGTACAAATCCATCAATAATATACTCGTTGTCTGAGTAAGTTATATACAATGTAGTAGTTCCAGCCTCTTGTCTTTGTCGCACAAATGTGCTTTTATTCGAATCTTGCTTATTATTCGAATAAAGTCATTCGGCCCTACCTTGCAAACGGTGATGGAGAAAGATAGGTGAAAATCAAGTCTATTTTTAGAAGCAACTTGTGTAATGGATATTGTAGAGACAACACAATTGGCATCGACTAAAATCTTTCTTTTATGAACATTATGGCATATACTTTTTAAGATGATAAAAATTGATGCCATTTAGCATTTTTTATAAAAGAAATATATCTTACAGGTTGCTTATAAAAATACATCGTTACGGGGGTTTCCGTTTTTATTTTCTGTAAGAGCGTAGCGATTGAAACTGCACGAACATACAATAGATATCTTTGAGTGTAATTAGTACAGTTGTACATTCTCTGGATTGATTCCATACAGCTGGAACATACTTTGGCAATTTTCTCATCTTCGTTCCGATACTTAGACCATAATTAGTACGACGGCATTTTAGTTTTTTTCAATGAAGCGCAGAGTGGCGTCACCTATTATAAATCCTTTCTTTCACCGGACTCCGAGAAGGTTGTGCTATTGTTTGTGTCTGTTTGTCCACCTTTTCTCTTCTAGTTATAATGTGTTCCGCTGTTTTCATTGTTTGGGATTTCCCTATCTATTTTTCCAGAATGTATATGCCTATTGTGTTTTTTAGTGTTTGACTTTTACTACTTTACTGAAAAAATCCGAATAAAGCACGTGTGTTCGAGAGACAAAACTGGCTTGAAATAATGTTAGCCTGCTCGATCAGACGAGTAAATCATGGATGGATTTATGCATATGTAAATACTTTTGATCGAAATACAACAACATTTTGCGGGTAAGTGATCATTTCTACCACCGTAAATTCTCCAACTTTTTCAACATGTTCAATTGCTACATTTGTATGCTTCAAGCCAACAATAAAAAAGCACAATAAAGATAGTTTGGCCGACCTTTCGAGCCATTTTTTCTGTGTGCTGAAATGTTTCTTCATTTTCTCGGTATATTTTGATAAAGTTTTTATCAGCGAATCAATATTTGAATGAGAAATTTGTCGACATCATATAAATTAAATTAAAAAAAGTATTATGGAAATATTCGATTTTATTAAACTTAAAAAAAGAAAAGAAAAAGAAAATAAATAAAAGAAACACTTACTCATACGACTAATCATGTTCCATAAATGAAAATAAAATAAACATGAAAATAGCTAAAAGAAGCATATTTACATAGTCATCATTGTTGTGTCATAGTTTGAAATTTACTATTTCGATAATTTATAAAGGATACTCAATATAGGCATATGTAGGAGATAAGTTTGACTAAAGAGGTCATTGATAGCATTTAAGTTATGAATAGAACATTATCTACTCTGATACTTGAACCCATGTAATAGATTTGGCTTCATGTATTAGGTATGACCGACATAATAATTAAAGACTTACAAGATAGAATTTTATTTCTATCTTTTTTTTGCAAACATGAAAGATGCATGTCAATACATATCACTGTCGATATGCAATGTGATAATGTTACCATGTAAATAAGGTGCACATGTCGACCAATCTGAATTGAAAAGTTTTGAAGTCTAATAATCAGCTATAAGGTTTCGTGCATTTCCGTAGCAAATAATTAACTGATTTATGAATTCATGTACTTCAAGAACACACATAAGCGCTATATTTAACTGCTGTTGTCATATTATCCTTGTTCATATTTATAAATCTATTTAGTTCAAGTACATATATAAAGGCTTATTTAACAGATGACCTAGTTCAAGATTAAATCTCGATATGACCTACAACTACAGGAAATTTTCAGAATGTTTAAAATAGATCCTTGCAATTTTGCACGCGGAAGAAGCGTGTTGATACTAAATATGTAGTTTTTACACTCATGTATTCTGTGGATTTAAAATATGCGGAGACCTTCGCAACAAGGTACTGTGTTTATTGAAATGACTTTCATGGTGTTTTTTTTTTCATTAAATATGTTTAATCTAAGGTATCTTAGTTTTATCCAGGCCTGTAACATTTTCTGAGAGAAAATTATTCATATAACAACACAGATACATGAAGAGGTCAAGAAAATATCAAAGAAAAAAAAATTCTTTATCATATTCATAATTATACTTTGAAGTTAATATGTACTAGAGTTTCTTCCTTTGAGTACCTAACCAGGAATGAAAATATCCAAACTTTAAAATGAACGCTATGTAAAAAGACCCTATCCATGCAAACTGTAATTTTCATTAAACCGAATATTGAAGCATAGTCTGAAAGGATCTTAAGATTCAACTTAATAAATAAGTGGCAAATATTTCCCCCTATTTCCTGCCATTTTCAGAAATACACTAAAAAACTTACATTGACTAATACTTCAAACTTCCATTTATGTGTCAAGGTTTACATTTATTAAGGGGGCCGTGCTAACTAACTTAGCTGCAGAATTTCCCCAAATTTTTCACCCTTGAAAAAGAAAGAAAGAAATAAACAACAAGAATCTAATGAAATCGTAGATATATTAAGTGAAAATGAAAAGTAGTTCAGCTGGATGAAAAAAGTTATAACAAATGAATTAATAAAATGCCGATTAATTTATCTGAAAGTTATTGAAAGTAACAGAAATTCATTGCGCTTCCTTACCGGATTTTATGATAAATTTAGCATCCCGCCATAAAATTTTGTAATGAACCCCTTACACAAGAATAATACTATTGACATGAACAACGCGCTCTTATCCTAAAACCAGTTTAGCGGGTTAACCAATGCAAACGTTTTGCTTTTAGTACAACATATAATCATGATAATGGATTGCAACTCAATATATGAGTCTACGCATTGAGGAGATCAATTTATTAAAGGGAGATGATTGAAGATACTGCCAAATTCAAAATAAGTTGACCATTCAAAATATTCATCATGATGGTTATTTTTTTCTATGTAATTTGATTAAACAAGGACGATCTAAATTGACAATTTAAGGCATTTAAATTTATTCAAAACACGGCCAACTGTACTTGTCTCTATTTTTAAATTCATATAATTTATGTAACGTGAGATGTCGTTTCTAAACGAATTTCATTGAGGCATTAAATATTATAGTTGCGTGTTGTATTCAATAACACATTCAGATGCAGCATAAGCCTCGATGAGTTGAAATATAAACCATTGAAACAGCTTGCAGATATGTGTTTTAATGTAAAATGTTTTTTCAATAATAAAAAAAACCCCTATAAAGTGGCAACAAGTAAGTTTCTATCAGGGAAAATAAGATAAGAAAAAAAAAAAAATTAGAAATAAAAAATAGAAAATAGATAATAATAATGATAATAATAATAAAAAACAGAGAACAAAAATCGTTTCATTTTCAAAACTATCCTCATGAACTAGAGATCAAGGAAACAACCGAGGGCGACAGCTCCGCTTCGTACTTGGATTTATGTATTTCTTTCGACGCAAACGGCCATTTGAACACCTCACTGTATACACAAAGGACTACACATAAACCTACGAGACCAATGGGCAACCGATTCCGACTTAGGACGGCCATCTGCCACGGAAATAGCAGAAGGTGTGGTTATCCTGGATTAAATGCGCACAAACCTCCCAATTTTCCGATTACCCATAGGTCTCAAACAACGTACAATTGTGGTGTAAAACAACCTCCTCACTGTCAGATGACCACACACAAACAAGACCGCAAAACGCAGGGGCCAAAGCAACACAGATGAATATGTAAATGGATATCAAAAGGGGGCGTACGTAATACAATTAGTGCTCTGCTGCCGCGGGCTCATGTATATTATCACCCAAGTCGGACTCCTCGACTAAAGCCCCGGTCACACTGCACTCCAAGTCCAAATCACGTTAAAAAATCTGCTGGACGTGGTCATACGTGGTAATTTTTGCCATTACCGGTTTCTTAAAAAAAAAAAAAAAAACAAACCCGATTGTAGAAAACAAGAGTGAAACAGACAACTGTGGTGCATATATATGGAATAAATGTCATAATTTATGTTTTGTTACATGTACGGATACTAACGCGCAATTACATATACGATAATTGCACTTGCTGTGTATTGCATACCCGTAACAAAACACAAATCAAGACACCTAATAAATTCTCTATAACGGCACAGGAAAGGTAAGTAACAGTAAGTATGTTTAATTTGGTGTTTTGGATGATTCTGATATAAAATATCTTAATGTGGTGTTTTATATTAACAATGTATAATCAAAAACATATTTGTAGTTATAGGGGTAGGCGCTCCAATATTAACCCTTGGTCGACCAGTTTCAGGAATGGGCTGTAAATGGGTCTCATGCAATCAATTTTTGAAAATTTGATGACGTCAAGAACAAATTCTTTATCAAAAAGGCGGTTAATGATTCGCTGTTCAAAGCCTTAGTATGTATTGCCCTTTAACACTACCTGTGTTTAATTATTGTGTGAAAGCAGAGTTCCCTCTTTTACAATACATAAATTTTCAGTTAATTGAACTAGTCCGTTTAAAATATTGAAAATAGAAATGCAAAAATGTTGGTTTGAATTTTCATGAATTGTCTTGAGAAGGATGATTGTCGAGAAGATAGGTATAAAAGGTAAAAAAAGTCTTTGGACCTCAAATTAATACCCTAACGATAGTAAACAAAATCCCTAGCCATTAAAAACAAACTACAGAAATAGAAAGCTTTCATGTTGATGTAAAGCATGGAATGTGTACATATATGCAGAAAGAAATATTACCTGAAGCAAAATGAAAACAGTCTATCCCTTAGAGAATGTATATGGCTCAGATGAAAAGGTTAAAGTGAAAATGAGATCTCGGCATGGTATCTTAATGCCATACAAGAAATGTAAGCTTATCTTTAAATACAAGGACAAGGGTTTTTGAAAGTGAAAACGTCGATCATATTAAAGCTGATGTCATATTGGATGATTAAGTAGCTTGGCAATGACTCGAAGTAGGTATTTCTTTCTCCTACTTTACACTGCCATCCATGAATAACTATACAAACAAGGACATCATTCTAATTTCTTTATAAGTGTATCCTAATTTTCAACCCTGAACTTGAAAGAATCAAATTTATTGGCTTCACATAATTCAAAATTATGAATTGTGATTAGGAAAACGGAAAAAGAAACTTTTTTCATCTGCACAATTTTTTCCCAAAAATTGTTAATTTTATATAAAAAAGAATGAAAATTCAAAAACTTCAAATGTTTGAGTCAAGTTTGTAACATGATTAGTACAAGGTTCATTATAAGAATCATACAGCTAGGGATTTGAAACTGTTCATTTTATAACAGCAGCATGAGTAGAAATAGTGTATACTAATTTATGGATGGCAGTGTATCTCCTCTTAATTGACACTGTCAATTAGTTGACACGCACGCCTAAACAAATATAGCATGTGTCTATTTATAGCTCTTCATAATTTAGGTTGCTGCTTCTCGGTTCCATATCTCCAGCATTTTATTTGATATTGTTCACCCTCTTAATCATAAACCGTTGTGGTTATCCGATTCTTCAGTGACTGCGTCACATTGGTGTCATTCTTGAACTCTTGATTTGGGTTTAATTTTCACTCAGTCATTGATGTGAAGTGCAGTACATATAAGAAAATTCAAAGGAATATATAAATCTAAATTTTGGATGATATTCTTTAAAAGAAGAAAACAAATGATTACACAAGACTAAAAAGACGATTGTGAAACACTCATGCATGTACATGTAAGGCACGGTCCATTTCATATTCTGGGGGGGGGGGGGCTTGGGTTTTTTTCGAAAAAATTAATTTTGCTCTGAATTTTGATGAAAAAAATAATTTTGCTTATGGTGTGACAGAAAAAAATAATCTTGCTCTTACAAGTAATCTGAATTTGAAGAATAACCATAAAATTCGCTTAAAATTTCCGAAAAATTTTCGGCTCGCTTCGCTCGCCGCAGTTTTTACTGTCTATAAACATTTTTTGGCTCGCTTCGCTCGCCATATTTTTCTTCTATAATGGCAAGTTCATATTTGAAAATGTCAAAAGTATATGCATGTGACTGAAACACAATTAAAATGCTTGAAATTCAATACATTATCAATATAATTTATTACTATTTATAGATACATGTACAAATGTATCACCATAGTGTCTAATTTTATATGCAAGCATGGAAGGAGAATTTAATTAAGTTTTTCACTAGTTTTCATTTCTACATGTAAAAACTTGCATCAGGCCCTCTTACATGTTACATGACCTTATATACATTTTGCATACTGAAAATTATATATCACATATTGTAAAAATCTTTTATCGCTCTCAGTTTAGAAGTGAATTCAAGTTTTACATAAAAATAAAGTAATGTTTAAAGTAATTTAAGTAAAAATAAAGAATTTCTATTGAAAAAACACACACATTATTAATACATGTATAATTCACATCAATTGTTATAAAAAAAAATTCCTTGCTCCAACTTTGCAAGAAAAAAATAATTTTGCCCCGGTCCGGGGCGAAAAAAATAATCTTGCTCCGACAAAAAACCCAAGCCCCCCCCCCCCCCCCCTGAATATCAAATGGACCGTGCCTAACTGCAGTAAGCAATATGTATATGCAATGTAAGGCAATTGAAATAACAAAGAGGATAAGAAAAGAGGGCATCTGCAACACGTCTCGGCCACATCACCCTGAGCTAAACACCGAAACACCCCTATCATATGACAACATAGAGTAGACAGACACATCAAGAGACACAAAGGGGACAAGAAACAAGGACAAAAAAAAAACAACAACAAAAAACATAGAATCAAATATAATTCGTTTTACTTTTTATATTATATATAATTTATATATATCAGCACCTCGGTTGTAAACACAAAAGTAATATGAAAACAAAGAAATGCAAGATACAAGAAAACATACGGCAATTGAATTGACGGTACTTGGCTACCATAAAAAAGATTCCATGTTGAAATTCGCATATGAACAAAGTATCGTTACAAGGAATAAGTTACCGTACTCTTTCAATAAGGCAATGACAAGTTCAAGGTGAAGATTTCGTACACGCAAGAGCCATGTCAAATTTTAAGTTATGTAGTTGAGCAATAGCAATGTCTCGAATGGAGTACACATTAAACATACGTTCCGAGGCGATGTGCGATTTGGAAATGCATTTACATCGCCTAAGGAGAAATTTACAATATTAAGACATTACTTACTTTTGATTTGTGTCATCACAAAATTTATTGAGAGATAGGACAAGAACTTGGACTTTTCGTATAAACGGACAAGTAAAATCATTACAGAGAGGAAGATTATTTTTTATTTTGACATGTACAAAGTAAGACATAGTTATGTTGCTAGAGCCATTAAAATCTATTCTTCTTTTCGGTTAATTTACTACACGAGAACAATGGAATACAATCAATATCCAAATATCCAAATAGGATTGTTCTTTGCAATATTCATTTTAAAACATACTTAATGGACCCACGCAAGCAAAGCTTAGGGGTCTGATATAATTCCCCGGTTTGTCATTATGTAAATTAATCATACCAAAACCTTAGCTACTTAACCCTTGCATTGATATGAAAATAGTTTCTTAGAATAAAGTTTTAATTCATTATCTTTTGCACATTTCGGGTACCTAACCCTTGTCAGTGATCCCAGTCCTATTCAATAGGAATAGGAAATAAGAGATTTACTAATAAAAGTATGTCAACATTCGAACTTCGTTCATACGAAACCAGACTAAAAAACAAGACATGAGGAATCGTATCAAAGTAAATAGCCGCAATGAAAATAATGCTGAATTTGCTTTTTTTGCTGGATGTAATACAAAAGAATGCTCTTTTCTGCTTAGAGTAATAGAAAAGCTTTTTTAAAAACATATTTTCAATTACCATAATTTTTACTCATTGTGCCCTTATCATGAGTAAGCCCAATTTGAGAGAATTAGACTGAATTTTGCATGAATTAACGTCGTGGCGGACAACCTTATCTTATTGGTACATGTAAAATTTTTTCTTCGAAAAAAAAGGCAAAAGAAAAAAGAAGCGAACGACACAACAAAAATATTCTGCAGAGCTACTTAAATCTATACCCAACAAAGAAAAAAAAAAAAGAGAATAAAAAAGAAAAAGAATAAAAAGAAACGCACATCGTGATTTTTTTCAATTGATCATAAATATTTAGTTTGCTAGAGACACATGTTTCTTTAGCCCATTGGTAAATCAAATGCGGTGGTTTTGATAGTTTTAACCTAAATTATCTTTCACTATAATGAACAAAGAGATTTTTTATTATTATTTGATATTTTCATTGTATCGTCCCAACTAGTTTTGAGTTGACGAATCAGTCGCTTACAATTTAGATAATTTAGATAGTTTATAGAGTTAGTCGCATCGCCTCTGAACGAAATCGAAATGCTTCGATTGAAATATGAATACATCGTAGGCAGAGGACGGGAAATTCGTAAGTTAGCACATTTGAATAATTCAGTACTTAGTTGACCATATTGTCATCAAAAATAGAATGGGATCTTGTTATGAATCGGGAACAGTAGTAGTAACTATCGCTATTGACCGTAATATTGAGCATTTCCTCTCTCTTATTGAAAATCCTGATTAATAGGAATTAAAAACATTTTTAGGTTATGATGAACGGCTAATCACAAAAAGCATGCTCAAAACGCCACAGCCCCATCAACGTTCAGGTAATCACAATGTGGCCTTCATCTTAAACCTACATCTTCCAGCAGGGAATGCAAGGAATTATAACCCCTTAAACTATGTCACGACCTTTTGAATCGACCAGGAAACGCGGCGAGAAATGAACAATTAAAAGGAGGAGATGTTTAACAAAACTCAGTTGCAGCAAGGCATTGAAGTATCCCAATGTGAAAACACAGAGCAGAAAAGCACAAAAAGAGAGACAAAAAGGAAAAGGTGCACCAAATACGACATCAAAACTCTAAACATGAAATACAACACATACACCAACGAGACCAATTGGCAATCGATGCCGACTAATGACGACCATCTGTCATTTTCGTACAATGTAATGGGTATCTGGATTATGTGATCACAACCCAGTGGTCTTGAAGAATGCACAATTTATGTGTATAATAGCCATCAGTAACTCGGAAATGTATATAAAAAAATAAAGCAAATGGAAATTTTTGGCGTTTTACTATAGAAACATTACATTTTTTATTCAGTTTAGCAGAGGCGGGTCCAGTGAAAAGGAGTGTGCGATACGACGTAGAACCGCAAATTTATTCAAGTGAAAGTATGAATTTTGTGAAAAAATTCATTCAGATTCCAAGGACAATCGTTTTTAGAAAGCGGGTTTCTCCAACATGACCTAAGATTACATCGAGCAAACTAGGACATCGAAACACTCTATGATAAGATAGAGTAGAAAATACAGAGTAGACAAGCACAAAAAGAGACACAAAACGGACAAGAAAGAAACACCAAATAGATGCACGACATCAAAGTTTCCATACGTCGTGTGTACGTTATTCGTGGGTCACATGAACTAAAGAAGCGCTGTTCCATGTAGGAATATATACAATGTGGAAAATTATTATCATACATGATGACCTTACTTGAGCTTTGTTTTGGCACTTTATCAATTTGGCATCATACATTTTACTGGAATATTTCGGAAACTTGTCATTTCATCCAAAAAAGTTATCAAAATTGAAGAAGGTTAACATCTTAGCACCATCCCTCTAAATGCTATTTTGAACATAGATTTTATTTGGATATGCTACTGAATAGACCCTACAGGAAATTAGCATACTATCTGTAAAGTAAATACACAATATTGAATTCTAAAAACAACACCAGAGGGCGTTAATGAAATGAATTTGGGCGGCTTATGCGAAGCACTTTGGCTGGAAGCATCACTGATGGAAATTTGATAATATACGTGTCTGGTGCATGATAAATTGGTTTGAAATTTTCTTCAAGATGGAATAGAGTTGGAGCCCTTCCACATTATTCACATTATCATGTATTCTTTGCTTTTGAAGATTTTGGATAAATTCTTTTTCATACGTGTATAAAAATAAATCTGCAACAAGAGGCGCACAATTAGTACCCATAGGGATTTTAGAGACTCTCGCCAAACTTAACATAAATGTTGCCCAAGAGGAAGGACAAGGCAATACACAGGTCTCTACATGTCCATGATTTGTATTATTTATATTCTGTAGCGGAAAAGAAATTCAGATGTACTAATATACGCTTTCCCCTCTCGATTAAAGCACCTTTTGATGATTTTGGAAAATTGATTACTATATTAGTATTAATTTTGTCTTGAAGAAGCGTGGTGTACATATTTGAAAAAGTCGTATGAAGAAATCGTATACTGGCTTGAAAATTTCTAGATTTCATTTTGTCAATTACTTCCACTGAATTTCATTGACCAAAATAAATTTACATCATTCCTGTTTAGAACAGTTTCAATATAGTTTACTACGTGTACCTTTATCGCCATAAGTGCTGACGTAAGATTTCTAGACATAATTGTAGTTGAGCAATTGCTTTTTCTCTTCCTGAAGCAGTATTTTGAGAGAATAGTATACGTACTGACACAAACGTGCATATTGGTTTAGTGCACTCGCATGACTTCAGTATTGATGGCATTATACTTCGCATATTAAAGAAATTTGTATCTCATTTTTTCACACTTCGCTTACTGTTACATGTATTTAGAATATTCCACTGTTCAGCATGACATAATACTTTTAAGGGACATGACTCTCTCATAGTCCCCGCTTGCTTAACCAATGAAACTTTAAGATTTATCATGTTATGCACCTATCAAAATCCAAACGCTGCGGTTGCAGAATACATTATGCCAATGCAGGAGTTTCTAGATCAAGACTGTATGTAATGTTATTGTATGTATATCGTAATAAGCCGTACAATTTTACAAAATGCCAAAACGGATCAACAAGCAGATTGGATTCTATTATTTCATCAGGTATTGAGGCCTGCTTATGACAAATATGGATAATGACCATATCCCTGTATACAGCACAAAATCGATAATTCAGAAAATCAGAAACCGAAGGCATACAAAATCAGGATAAAACAGAAACCAAAGCAAACAAACAAAACCTCAACCACATGAAAAGAAGCGAACCCCCGATATGGGAGTGAGACCAGATGCCCAGGAAGAGTAAGCATCTCCTGCTTGCATGCAACATATATCCTTTGTGACAATGATTTTCTCTCCCTCATTGCCCTTTCTTTCTAACATGATAATGAGCTGTTCTTTTCAGAAGGAAGAAACAAAAGAACAAAAGGAAAATTCTCATTTCTAATTTTTTTGTATTATTGTCACTGATTATGTGAAATATTTATTATAATGAAATGTATATACTAAAAAGGTTTAACTTAACAATGATATTGACCTTTTTTTTGAAATTGAGGAAGTGCCTAAATATTAGGTTTAATGAAAGATATGTTAAACTATATCAGTCACATAATCTAGAACTATGACTTGCCTTTTAAGAAAGCTTTTTTGTTTAAATACCATTCTGTTGAATATCCTTTGTTTTTACTTTTTCGTGATAAAACATGATGTTATTTCTTATGTAGAAGAAATACCTTATTATAGGATTACTGAAAAGATATTTTTGAATAAGCCAAGTCATTCAGAATTATGACCAGTTGTGTTAGAATATTTTATTATACCTTTACTTATTTTTTTCTACATAAAAAGATACTCAATAAAACTAGCTGTAACCGGCCAGATGAGACTGTTTCCCTGCAAAGGGTGCATTAGTTGAGAAGACCATTTCCCTAGGAAAATAGCTTCGTAATGGGACGGAGCTACAGCGCGTGACTTCGAAATGGGGCGGAGCTACAGCGCGTGACGGTATAATAAAACAGTTAAAGTATACCATTGAGGGAGTTAGCATGATTCTGGTTTCCCTCGACCAGACCTATTTCCTGAGGCATAGCCGAGGGAAATAGGTCTAGTCTCGGGAAACCAGAATCATGCTATTTCCCTCAATGGAATACTTTGACTGCATATTGTTAAATGATCTTCTGTTGTATAAATATCAAAGAGGTACCCATCAGATATTCAGTCTCAAAGTTAAGAAGCTAACGCCAAATCACAATCAATTTTCCGAGGTGATACCAGGTGCCCGGGGAGAATCATCGTCTCTTGTTTCCATACAACACCAGTCGCAACAGTTCCATAAAAATGTCAAATTCGGTGATTGTGTTCATGAGTTAAAGAAATTCCTGACGCTAATCTCAACAGCACTCACAATAGAGGAAAAATTAAGCATCGACGGACCCCTAGCAAGCTAATGATGGGACCAGGTGCCCGAGAGGAGAAAGCATCATATGTACATATTGATGTACATATCAGGTAAATCCGTCTTGTTTGCTGCTAATAGCCACTCAATCGCAATCCAGAATGTAACACTGGTCATTCTAAAAAGAGGGATCACATATGCTTTTATAAGATCCCCGTAGCGACCGAATAACTGAATTCCTCAATGAAGATTTCAGTCATTGTATATGATAACCATGAACGAGTAACATACTTGCAAGCCGCCTTGTAGATATCGTTTCCATTTCGCGCGTGAACACCGGCAGCGAATGCGGCTAGCCAAACAGGGAATGCTTACTCCTCCCGGGGACCTGGTTCAACCTCAAGCAAGGTGACAAGTTCTAAATGTAACAATGGTAAAACAACAGTAGCAAAAAGTAAATGAATAAATAAAAGAATGAATGAATAAATAAATAGCCAAATCAATCAATCAATCAATCAATCAATCAATCAATCAATCAATCAATCAATCAATCAATCAATCAATCAATCAATCAATCAATCAATCAATCAATCAAATTTTCAAAGGTAATCATAAGTCAAATCAGAAAGACGAATAAAAAGCTTGGATGAACTTTAGAGGATTAGTTACAATAATGATTTAAATGTTAAACGTCTTCAAATCCAATAAAGACGATCCTGACAATAATCTCAACAGCACTCACAATAGAGCACATATCTGAGCATCGACGGACCCCTAGCAAGCTAGAGGTGGGATCAGGTGCCCGGAGGAGTAAGCATTCCCTGTTTGGATAGCCGCACCCGCCGTCGATGTTCACGCACGAAAATGAAAATAATATCTTTATACATGCACTGTCTAATTTAATGTCTACATAGAAAGTACTATGGCGACCATGTCAGGGAAAAATATTCATTACATAAGTATTGTAAATTCGGAGTTCCAGCACTCAACCTTACCACTTGGCCGAAAACCTTGAATTTCCCTTTAAACTAGCCATTGTATTGTTGTTATTCAGTATATGCATGTTTTGTGCTTTATGCCTTGCTGTTGTGATTAAGAGATTGTCTGTTGTGGTGTTTGGTGTCTTTGTGTTAGATAAACTTTAAGTTTGATAAACTTTCTGAGATAAGAATAACAAAAATGGCATTTCACATTTAATTATTATCAATGTACAGCTTTACTTGCAATTGCTAAGTGTTTTTGTGTTGAGTGACTTATCGTTGTCATTCGGCGTTTGACTTTTTATGTGGAGTACCTTCTGTTGTTGTTAAGTGTTTGTGTTCAGTGCCTTGTTGTTGTTGTTCAGAGTGTATTAGTGTGTATTTTGATTTATAGTGCCTTGATGTTGTTTTTTAAATAATTGTTTTATGTGTTTTTGGAATTAAGTGTCTTGCTGTTGTCGTTCAGGCTTTTCGTTTTGGTTTTGATGTGACTGATGTGCTGTTACTGTTACTTGTTCACATCTTTTGACTTTGAGGGAATCACTGTTTTTTTAAGTGTTTGTTTACTTTGAACTTGAATGCCTTGTTGTTGTAGTTCACTTTTTTCATCTTTCATAAAAAAAGCGTAAAAGATAAAAAAAAAAAAAGCGAACTAAAAATAGAATACTGATTATTGATTGATTCATTAGCATTGATTTAAAATCAAACAACTTTGACCAACATTTTATTCGTGATTTTTACGTACATTGTTTCTGAGCATTTCTATTTTTGTTGTTGTTCGATGACGGGTTAGAGAAGTGGTAGCGTACTTCATGTAGCTTGTCACCTCTTAGGTCCAGGGATCGAATCTTGGTCTGGCAAAGGGGGTTTATGTGGGAAGATATAGCGTTCGAACACCCAGTTCTATGAGGTTTTCTCTGGTTACTCCGGCTTTCGCTTATTCAATGACCCGCTCATGTCAACATATTTGTCTGTTTGACCATCAACCAGTGTTGATTGCCTTCCTTCTCAATAAATATTTGTAGGGTTTCGTGTTTAATGTCTAGTTGTTTTTGTTCATTGTGTATCTTTCATTGTATTTCTGTAAACAAACAGTATTTGTTTGCTTTGATGTTGTTCGTCTTGTTGCTGTTGTTCTCGGAATGCATCTTTTGTAGTTATATGTCTTCATGTTGTTGTGATATAATGTTGCTGTTCAGAATATGCACCTTTTATATTGACTATCTTGCTATTATCATCAGTGTTTCAGTGTTTTAGTGTCTTGCTATTGTTCACTTATTGTCTATTTCAATGAAGGGTGTCTTGCTGTTGTTGATCAGTTTTTGTATTTGTACATATCTATAATTTTTGTGTTGTAAATATTTTGTGTTTCATTGGTGCTGAGTGCCTTGCTGAAAAGAAAAAAAAAACCAACATATTTGTCTGTTTCGGTCTATTGCAGTTGTTGTTAAGTATGCTATTCTTTATGTGTATCGCCTTGTTGTTATTGATCAGTGTTTGCGTCTTTTGATGTTTGATGCATTGTCAAAAATATACATACTTTGATTGAGTGAGTCTTGCTGTTGTTCAGTGTTAATGTTTTTCTTCACTGAGTGCCGCACTGTTGTTCAGTGTTTGTGTCTTTTGCTGTTTGCATTTGAGTATCTTACTGATGCTGTTCAGTGTTCGCTTCTTTGGTGAGAGAAGTCTCGTTTTACTGTTCATTTTCTATGTAGTTTGGTGTTGAGTGCTTTACTGTTGCATGGCATTTGTCTGTTTCGGTATTGAGTTGCTTGCTGTTATTTAATAGTGTTTGTGTTTTGGCCCTCAATTATTACTGTTGTTGTTAAGTGTGTTGTTCATTGTCTGCGTAATTTTGCTCTCGGTGCTTTTCTGTCGTTAAGTTTACATGTTGAGTTCCTTGCTGTTTACAAAACAATATTTCTCCTTTTCGATCATTGTTTTTGTTGGTTAGATAAGTGGTGCTTTTGTGTTGTGTTGATTTACTATGCTGTTCTATGTCTGCAAAACTATTGCTTGATAATGTCATGTCTTTTCCTTTTGATGTTGAATGCCTTGCTGTTGCTGTTCAGTTCCCGTTTATTTTGGTGTTTATTTTGGTGTTTGGTGTTTATTTTGGTGTTTGGAGTTTATTTTGGTGTTCATTTTGGTGTTTAGTGTACTGCTTTTGTGTCAAGAGTGTGCTTCATTTTGTTACATGTTTGAGTATTTTGGTGTTTTAAAAGTGTCTTACTGTTTTGTCAATGTATGTGTCGTTTTCCTTGACTCCTTGACGTTGCTTATGGTTTTTTTTCAATTTCAGTATTGAGTGTAAAATTGCTTGTTGTTAAATGAGTAATCGTCTGTTTTGGTGTCTCGTGTTCAGCGTGTGTTACTTTTTACGTTGATTGTCTAGTTGTTATTGCTTTGAGGTTTTTTCTGTGATGTTTATATCATTCTGTGTTCTTTAATGTCTACGTATTTCGATATTGGACTCTGTTGTTGTTCACTGTTTTTGTTTTCTATATTGAAAACCTCACTGTAATTGTTCAGTGTTTGTACCTTTTGTTAAATGTCTTGTTGTTGATGTTCTGCTTTTTTGCATCTTTTGGTGTTAAGACAAAGGAAGGGATCTCCAACAACACCAGGCTGCAGCACCCACAGCAAAACCCTAAATATCCAATGCAAAAAAAAAAAAAAAATGCAAAGCAGACAAGCACAGGAAGAGACGCCAAAGGGACAAGGAACGTCAACGCACAACACAGAAACATCAAACACAAAGGACTACACATAAACCAACGAGACCAATGGGTAACCGGTGCCGACTCAGGACGGCCATCCGCCACGGAAATAGCAGAAGGTATGGTTATCCTGGATTACGTGCGCACAACCCTCCTACTATTTCGATTACCCAGAGGTCTCGAAGAACGTACAATTGTGGTGTAAAAAGAACCTCCTCACTGTCAGATAACCACACACAAACAAGATCGCAAAACGCAGCGGCCCAAGCAACACAGATTGATATGTAAATGGATATCAAAAGAGGGCTTACGCAATACAATCCACGCTCTTCCGCCGCGAGCTCATATATGTTATCACCCGAGAGTCTCGCTTTGCTGTTCATTTTTATAATGGCTTGGTTTCGTTAGTGTTTGTGTATTTCAGTCTTTATGTTTTATGTATCATGTATTGCTTTTGTAGTGAAGCGTTTCAATCATTGCAGCTGAGTAATTTTTCCCGTTTTAGTGTTGAGTCCCTTGCTGTTAAGAAGAATTATTTGTCTGTTTTGGTTATTCGATTATTGCTGTCATTTGTTTAGCGTGAACTTCTTTTTGTTTTCTCAACATCGCCTTTATTTTTCAGTGTTTACGTCATATGGTTTAAGTGCCATCCTATGTTGTTCTATGATGAATGACTTGCTGTTGTTGTTCAGTGCGTATTTTGATGCTTCGTGTGGTTTTCTTATACAGTGTCTGTCTGGTTATGTACAGAGTGAATACCTGTTTCAGAGTTTGCGCCTTATGCTGTTAAGTTTGTTGTTGCTGTTCAGTGTATTTTTGGTTTAACAATGTTAGTGTTTTGCTGTGTTTTGATAATTATCATGTATTTTGATGTTTGTGTTTGTCTGTTTCTCTATTTGCGTCTTTTGCTGTTTACTTTCTTATTGTTGTTGATTAGTGTATGTGTCTTTTGGTATTACAATGTTTCTGTGTGTTTTGAAACTTTTATGTAATGTATTTTGATGATAAGTGCCTTGCTTTTGTTCAGTGTTTGTCCGCTGCAGTACTGAATTATGTTTTGCAACGTATGTGTGTTTTTGTGTTTTAAAGTGTATCGCCGTAGCTGTCGGTGATAAGTGTTAGTAGGCTTTAAGGTGCTGTTAAGTGTCTGTGTGTAGTGATATTGACTATTTGTCGTATTCAATGCTTGTATGTAACGTTGTTGGTTGCCTTACTGATGTAGTTCGTTGTGTTTTGTGTCTTGTTGCTTTTCAATGTTTACGTCCTTCTGCTTTAACGGTCTTGCTGTGATGTTCATTATCTATGTAATTGTTTACAAATTGTCTGTTTCGTGTTTGTATGTTTCGGTGTTGAGTATCTGTTGTTGTTCAGAGTTTTCGGATTCGGATGTTTTATAACATGCTTGCTGTTGTTGTACAGTGTTTGCGTCTTTAGGTGTTCTTTGCCCTGCTATTGTGTTGTTCATTGTTTACATTTTTTTTTGTAATTTAAGTTGCTGTTTACGTGTTAAATACCTGAAACGTGCATGTCTGGTCCATGCTGTAAATGTATCTGCTCTAAAATGATGCTAATGAATTTGAAGACGTTAAACATAAAAGACTGCCTAATTTTATGTTGAGTTCCTAGCTGTGCATATTCCGCTTCTGCATATATTGCTGAATGCCTTGCTGGTATTAAGTTTTTTCGTCTTGCCTCTTATACCGTGGATATGATCCTAATGTCACCAAACGGACACTGGGCTTGATACTTGACCAATCTACAGTCTTGTACCAGCGCATCCTTAATACTTGCACGCTGACTGACTGTGACGACGGGACTCCATGACGGGCCCTGTCCAAACCTCTTTAGAGAAGACAGGGCCCCGACCACCTGTCCTCTCTGAATGTCAGTCGGACTCCCCGGGTGATCACATACATTAGCTCGCTACAGCCGGCAGAGCACAGGTTGTATTACGCATGCCCTCTTTTTATATCCATTTACATATTCATCTGTGTTGCTTGGGCCCCTGCGTTTTGCGGTCTTGTTTGTGTGTGGTCATTTGACAGTGAGGAGGTTGTTTTACACCACAATTGTACGTTCTTCGAGACCTCTGGGTAATCGGAATAGTGGGAGGGTTGTGCGCACGTAATCCAGGATAACCACACCGTCTGCTACTGACGTGGCAGATGGCCGTCCTAAGTCGGCACCGTTTACCCATTGGTCTCGTTGGTTTATGTGTAGTCATTTGTATTTTATGTTTTTCTGTGATTTGGCGTTCCTTGTACTACTGCGTCTCTTTCTGTGCGTGTCTTTTTTGTGTTTTACAGTGGGTGTTTTGGGAGGTTGCTGTTGGTGCTGCAACTAGGTGTTGTTGGAGATCCCCTCCTTTCTTGATGTTGACTTTCTTCCTAATGTTGATCATTATTTGCGTATTTTTTTAGTGTCTTTCTTTTGTTGGTGTTCAGTATTTGCGCCTTTTGTTATTGATTTTCTTCCTGGTGTTGCTAAGTGTTTTAAGTAATTGGTTTAGAGTGTTTTGTTGTTGCTTTTTAGTGTTTGCATCTTTTAATATTGAGTGCTTTTATGTCGTTGATCTTTGTTAATGCTTTGCTTTTAATAGCTAGCAGTTTCTGTTAAGTGTTTGCGTTTACTGATGTTCAGTACAGATCCACGTTAGGATCAGGCAGTTGAAAAACCTTATTTTTCTTTTGAAATATATTCAGATCAGCATCCATATAAATGTTCTGAATGAATTTTGCTCATACTTTGATTGTAAGGAAAGTTATAGGGGTAGCAAATTTGGTTGAATCATATAGAGAAAATTTTCCCGAGATTTTGTTTCCTTCATAATCCTTTATAGACCATCGCTACCTTGAGAAATGAATATCATATGTTTGATTTGTACCACATATATGTCTCAAAACAGAAATATAAAGTTTTGCAAAAATTTTTGATGTATCAGCCCTGCCTGATTCTTACGTGGACCAATACTTGTCTTGTCATTGGCGATTAGTGGTTTCATGTTTTGTTATAGATAGAGATTGCATCTTTTTTGTTGTGTGCCTGTTGTTGTTGATGCATATGTTTTAGGTATTTCCGTCTGTGCGCTCTGAGAATCTTGCTTGGCTCAATGCTTGAGTTTTTGTTGTTTAGTTTCTTGCTGTATAGACTTAGTTTTTATTGTATTTTTTTGCTTAGTATTTGCGTGCTTTGAATGGGTTGTTACTGCTCAGTGTTTGCGTCTTTTAGTGTTGAGTTTCATGCTGTGACGTTCATTGTCTGTGTATTAAGTGTCTTGCTGTTTTTCAGTGTTTCGATGTTATGTTCAAAGCTTATGTTTTTTTGGTAAGTATTTGTGTCTCATGTTTTTGGTGGCTTGTTGTTGCTATTTAGTGTTGAGACGTTTGTGTTGAGTGCCCTGCTTTAGTTTCTCATGTGTCTGTATTTTGAAGTTTAAGGCCTTGTAGTTATTAAGTGTATGTCTGTGTTTCGGTATTGAGTGCCTTGCTTTTGTTGTTTGTTGTATCGAAGTTATCTTTTGGTCGTGATTGTCTTGTTATGAATGTTTACTTTTTCCTCCTTTGGGCTAAGTGTCTATGCTGTGCTTTTCAATGTATGTGTCTTTTGTAGAAGAAGGGTTTGCTGTATACAGTGTATTTCTCTTTCGGTATTTAGTGCCTTGCTGTTGTTGTTCATTGTTTGAGTTTTTTAATGTAAATAATATTTTGTTACTGTGGATTACATGTATATGTGACTACTGCGTGTTGATAATAAAACTTTGTGTGTTTTTTTGTGTTTAATGTATTGCTGTTTTTGTTAAGAGTTCTCGTGCTTTGATTGTTTTATTAACGTTTGTTTGTTAAGGTAATGTATTGCCTGTTTTGATACTGAGTGCCATGGTGTGCATCTGATAATGTTTTGTTTCTTGCATTCATTGTATAGTGTTTCAATGTTTCGTTGTTGCCGCTTTATTCGGACATTGTTTGTTTCGGTCTTTAGTTCTTTAAAATTGCCGTTTTTTGTTCAGCATCTAAATTGTCTATTTGAAATTGAGTGTCTGTTTTTGTTGGTGTTCTTATAATATTATGTTCCTTGTGCTAATTGCTCACTGTTTTAATGATTAAATTTTGATGTTGCTGCTTTTGTACAGAAGTGATTTTTGTCTTTCTTTCGGTAATTTCATCTTTTGAAAACTTTATTAGAAGATAGAACAAGAAATAAAGATCATGTTACCTCATACAAATGTCCGTTAATATGCGATTGAGAACTGCTTATGACAAGGTTTAAGGCGGCAACTCAATCAGATCCAACTTCAATTATTTCACCAATTAGTTTTCCCTGAAAAAGGTACATTTTTTTCATCTTATAAATACTACAATATTACAGATAATTCAGAAAATAACTCGGCACTTGGATATCTTACTACTGACCTTTAATTACCTCACTCCTATTATACATACTTTATCAAATATATAAATTTCTATGCAATTCTCATGATCTTCTGCTTTAAAGTAAATAGTATGAGTTAAAGAAGATCCTGACGATAACCTCGACAGTACTCACAATAGAGCACCAAATTGAGCATCGGATCAGGTGCCCGGGAGGAGTACAGTTACAAGTGTTCAAGACAACATTTCCATGGATGTAAATTTTATTGATCCATGAAAAATTGCACGATGAATTTATCCAACATGAGACTGTCCCATGAAAAATTGTACCAATATTATACATTTATACATACTTTTGTTGAGAATACGGAAGAATGGAAAGTTCGTACACGACCAGATATTTTACATTATATGTATGCATAAAGAAAATAAAAAAAAAATATGTTCGCATTTTTCTAGTACATTTAAGAAAATTCAATTTGGTATTTTAATGACGATTTGAAAGCAAAATTATCAAAGAGAAGGAGTTTTTGCATCTTTTTTCAGTTCTTTAAGATGAAAGATCAAATATTCTTGTTTATTAGTCCCCTTCCGGCTCGCCGGAGGGGACTTATAGTTTCCAACCCGTTTGTTTGTCCGTCTGTCCGTCACACTTAAGTTTTACTGACTTTTTTCGCTGTTGTTGCATATATTAAACTGATTTTTTGTATGTGGATATATCTCAATGTATTACAGATCAAGTTCGAGTGTGGGTTTGATTGACCTATTTTTCAACACTTATGGCCCTTGGACTTAGCAAATTTCATGAAATGTTAAGTTTTCCGGACTTTTCTTCTGTTCTAATGCAGATATTTAATTGATTATTGGTATATGAATACATCTTAGTGTGATACAGATCAAGTTCGAATTAATATTTGATTGACCTATTTTTACAAGAGTTATGGCCCTTGGACTTAGCAAATTTCATGAGATTTTCAGTTTTATGGACTTTTCTTGATTGTTGTTATAGAAACTGATTTTTTGGTATGTTAATACATTGTAGTGTGATACAGATTTACAAAACGTAGGACACCTAAACTTAGAAAATTTCTTGAAATTTTCAGTTTTCAAGTTCTATTCCGTTACTGCAGATGACTCACTTATTTTTGCGTGGGCATTTATCTTTTGATGCACGTACAGGTCAAGTTTCAATTTATGTTTAATCGAAGCGTTCTTAGTAGAGTTGCAGGACATAAAATTATGCCGGTAGGGGACTTATATCGCTCAGCGATCAAAGAATTTTTGATATCAAACTTTAATAAAACTCTATTATTTTTTATGTTTATAAGTTTCTAAAATTCATTAAGACATTTGCATTACACGATTTGACGAAATATCCAATTCTAAAAGTATATGTTTGTATAATTTTGAAAATAAACTTACCATACTTTTAACACAGTTTATCCATATTCTTATTTTTCATTTAATTTTTTTGTGTAAATTTTAACCATCTATTTTCTAACAACAGGTTAACAAAAATGATAATTATGTGTTCCTGGTTGGTTTCAATTTTGTTGGGAATTCACCTAGTAAATACTTTAAAATATTTTACTTCCTCTTAGAAAATAAGATATACTTCCTTCTTGAAATAAAAGGTTGCTATATCTGGAGTGTTTAATAGGGATAGATGAGAAAAAAAATGAATTTGAATTTCCACCTCATTTAAATGTACCTTTATTGTTTTGTTACAGAAAAGTTTTATAGATTCGAGATATTCCGAGACGGAAGGTTATTTCAAACTTCGAACAATTGTTCGATTTATTACAAGTTTATCTTTTCTATCAAACGAAATTATTTGAAAAAAAAAATGAAAAAAGGTCCAGGTCAGTATCTGACGATATAACTGCAAAATGATAAAACACGCTTATCCTGAAAAAGAAGGAGCTAGGAACTATTTCGGTGGTTGATTGGGTAAGACACTCACTAAGCGTGCCGAAAGTCTGGAGTTCAATCCTCACTTTAAGCAAAATAAATTCATGTATTTACACAGTTCAGGATCGAAGACGACCATGAAGACGGGTTTCTTCACAAATAAGACGATCAATTTGACAGCCTGTGATTGGCTTAGTTGGAATGTTGCCATCTAAAAATTTCTGAGAATCAACTGCTTAGATACATATTGAAGGAGTTCACGGAAAAACACATCCGGAAAGACTTTTCTTTCGCGCCCTATTTCCACGTAAAGAGTTCAGTCATAATTCAGTCTAGTAAAAGATATCCTTCGTGAGACATAAATATCAGTTGTGTAACTTGCTTGTTAAACGTTGTAAAATAAATAAAGTTAATGTTTAATTTTGATTAATTTTTTTTTCAATTGTCTGTACAGCAAAGGATAAAATTTCGCCCCGTACGTTTGTATAGGCGTTTAGATATAGACACTAATGAAATAATTAAATTATGAAGCGGATTATATTTTGTTTGTACATCGGTTTTTGTCTATACATCACTAGACAGAAAAATTATGACAGCAATTTCTTAGATATGTGAAAGTGTAACTACAAGACAGACGGACGGACAGATTTGAATTTTGATTAGATTGATATGAAATGTTTGAGTAACAACGATTGATATTTTCTACTGTGTTTTATCCTTCTATTTATAAGTACGAGGAAAATATTTTGCAAATATCTCCTGTTATTAGAAAACTTGATAAATAAAAAATCATTTCATTTGTGACAAACCTCAAATTTTACGTTATGATGTACAATGTAGGTCAAGGTTTCCGATTTCGCATTATGAAAAATAAAGCCAAGCTTTACAAAATGATACTTTAGACTACATTGTACGTACATGTTTAGTATTTCCTTATTTCAGATAAATCAATAAGTCGATTTCCGACTTATTGTTTGCGTAAGATCCTTTGTGTATGACTCGCACCGTTTTCAACTGAAACTTTCCAACATTTTTAATATGAGAATTTGATGTTGTTTATGGCATCAATTGATTTTTCAAAAAGTACGTGCATAGATTGGTATGAAATGTCAACGATGCCTGAAAATTCCATTATCAACTATGAGCCAAACTGTTGTGCATTTGACATGACTGTTTTGAATATATGATCACGAGTCCCATAAAAAAAATCTTGGTGGAACAGCTGTATCAAATATTCAAAATTGCACTGTTATCAGTTGTATCAAATATTTAATTGCACTGTCATCAAAGGAGATTGGTTCTGATGTTAAACGTCTTTCAATTCAATAGCATCATTTAAAAGCTGATAAATTTACAGCATGGACCAGACATGCACGTTTCGGGTACTAAATCCTCGTCAGTGATCCTCAGTCTAAACAATGAAATATGGCCAAAAAGTATGAAACTTATTATGATAGTCCAAAAATGTACCAAAAGACGTAACAGAATGGGTGGGATATGATGCTAGAGGACCCACGTTATAGAAATTTCAAGAAATTTTGTAACAGAAAATTTCAAATGCGTTGAAGAGACAGACGACCAACCGAAGTTGATCGAACTTTGCTACATGTGCCCTGAGTTATACATGCGTCTAGAATTCAGTCTGGAGAGGGATATCCTCCAACACAGGAAACTTTAAGACTTGAAAAAAGACTGGGTGCAAGACTGACTGTTGCATGACGTCGTTTTCTCTTCTTCCATGCTATCCTTTATTCATTTCGACGTTCCATATTTTATCTTTACAAAAACATGATTTGCATATTTATTCTACGTTATTCAAACTGAGAAGGAAGCTTGCAAAACAGGAATTTTCCTGTAGATGAAAATAAAGCGGTGTATTGTGATACTTTTCATAAATGACATCAACATCAATGTACGGAAAGTTTGTAATGGGAAAAAACTCTTTTTGTCACATCAAATACGGAAAGTTTGTTGAGGAAAAACTATTTTGTCAAGGGGAAAAACTCTTTTGTCAAGCAGTTGATATTATTGGCTTTTATCACATTTCAAGAATGAATATAAAACTTGTCTAATAGATGCTAAATATGGTTAGATGAATACATTTGTGTATGTATGAATGCTCTATTTACATCACAATTTGTTTTAAATTTTGGATATTTCATTGTGAGGATTTGGAACTAGACAGAAAACATGAGATCTTCTCACAGTAAAATTTCCACCTTCCACAAAATATATGTAATTCCAAAATGCATACGAAATTATTTCCCTATCTGTTCATAAAAAAATAAAGTCCTTGACAGTCCAATGAAAAAGCATTAATTTGCGTTTGTATGAAGTGTATCAATAATGTTCATCTCACATCGACGGTGCTAAATAAAACACATTATCAAAGCCTTCCATTCACATGAACTGTTACAAAAAGTTTATAAGATATTTTTCTATCTGTAAAAAGTTTTAAGATGATGGGCTTTTGATCACGACAAAAGCCCCAAAAGGTAATAGTTGAGTATAAGATCTCAAAAACCTTACCCAAACTCATCAATTGCTGAAAATATTATTCTCCTACATATCAAATACTATTTATATTCTACAAAGTGCAAAAAACTTAGACCTTCATTACAAGGTGTAATACACTACCTCAGATTTATGAACAAAGTGATAAGGAAGTCGTATATGACAAAAAATCAACTTGTTGAATTTGAAATTAGATCTCAGAAACCAAACACAGGGGAACAATAAGAGTAGTCAGAAGACACTTAAGATCGTATGAAACGAAAATTGGTATGTGCTTCTGAATCAGTACTTTATCTAATTTTAAAGATGATATTTAAAAAAGTTCCCCGCGAGGGGTTTGACAGTAAATGTTTTGAATATACTTCCCTGACATTGTCGCCATAGCACTTTCTATATAGACATAACGTCAGACAGTGCATGAAGTTTTTATATTTTCAATTTATCGACGGCGGGTGCGGCTAGCCAACAGGGGATGCTTATTCCTCCCGGGCACCTGGTCCCACCTCTAGCTTGCTAGGGGCCCGTCGATGTTTAATTTTGTGCTCTATTGTGAGTGCTGTTGAGATTATCGTCAGGATCTTCTTTAACTCATTTATAGTGTAACATTTTCGATGGTACATGTAGGTAAAGTCAAATGCCACCTGTATGAAAGATTACGAAAGATTCTGTCATGAAAAGTATTTATAGCCCAATCCCCCCCTCACTGTTCAAAAGATACCACCAAGATTAGTTTTGGTATGACATCAAAATATTTAAAAAGTAGGTAAAGTCCTAAAGGCAAGGTTAGTAGGCAAAATTACAGTCATGGTATCAAATGAAAACTTATATACATTAACAACAGATATATAATTATATGCCAGATAGCAAAGTCCAACACATGTATCACTTGAACTTAATGATATTATTGCTCGGTTTAAAGCTTTTTGAAAAGTAGATAAACTTCAAGTTGAAAGGCACAAGGTCAAAAGTCATAGTCCAAAATGAAAGTTCTCGTCATATTAAATGAAGACGGCCAAATCTGAAATGAAAAACTAACGATATTGGTATCTAGAATAATAATTACACGACCGTTACGAAAGTCTAATGGTAAATGGAACCAGTTTTATTTCTAATAGTCTGACGACCGTAAGGGCAAGAAAATACGACTGATAACCGACTTAAGACCAACTTTTCCCCAAGGATAATTGATCTAGGCTTTTAGAGGAGGTTAGGGAAAGACAGTCAGATGTACTAAAACTGTCAACGTATGATATTTGCTTACAAATATAGCAACATTTGCACGATGGTGAACAGAAGTCGAGTGAAATATGGAGTGCTCATATGATGAATTCAACTTAATAAAATATATTACACTTGCATTAGAAGAAAGAAAAGTGTCAAGTACAATATAAGTGCTCATATTGTGATGAGTTCAGAGTAATATTCATGTCAAAGAAGTACTTGTAACTGACTTCTATTTATGATTATCATAAAAATCAAGTCTATTTGCCTTCTTACTTCTTTTAAATCAACAGAAAATCAAGACTGACACACTGATGTACATATATATATGAACATGTTGATTGACATTCAGATAACTGAAAAATATAAGTTTAAATTTTTGATAAATGCGTATTCATACTTTTCCTATGAAGATAGACTATTTATTATTAGTTACCTAGTCATCTGGTGACCTGGTACGGGATGATAACGATCACTAGGGTTTATACATGTACAGGGCGAGGCAACGCCGAGTCCGGTATAAAACGAGTGTTTGGACGTCATTGTCTGTTTACGCTACGGCGTCAACATGAAGGATAACATTGTGAAGTCACAAGGGGTCTGGTATAAGTCGCTAGGCACCCGGCATAAGATACCACGTCTTCAGGTGACCACTATTAGCCAAACGCTATCCGGGATTTCCAGGCAAACTTGTCAGAGATGAGGTAAAATCAGATTCATTGAGATGGCTGTAGGCTTGATATTAATACCCCGTGGCAATAGGAAAGTTTTCAATTTGGAACCAAAGTAAGTCCCCAAAGGAACCCCTTTTGAGATCCATTTTCATGTCAATACTGCATTTCTACATATGAATATATAGCATTATTATTGATAGAAGTCGATCTCACCATGACCTACGGTATGTTTATCTCAATTATTGGTCCCAAAATGTCATAAAGAATGTAACCAGCAAATTCAAGAACATACACATCAATGTAAAGCAAACTACCGACTGACAAATCACGAGAATACATACACTCACACACACACACACACATCAATGTACACAAATCATGAAATAATTTGTTGGTTTCTTTTAGACACATGTCCAATCAGCCGCTGATTTTCCGATTACGCTAAGGTCTCAACACGTTTATATTTGTACTTACCGAATTACGATATCGCCAGAGTCAAATGCCTGAAATAGAAGGACAAGCCATTTAAGTGTTTGATTCTTAATATCAAAAGCATCACACACAAGCATGGAATCGTTTGCACATTGCGAACCGAAACGGGATCATGTTAAACGTCCTCAAATTCAACAGCATCATCCAAGAACAGATTAATTTGTAGCATGGACCAGACATGCACGCCTCGAGTACTTTACCCTCCTCCAACTAAATAATGTAATATGGCTAAAAGTGTGTGAAAGTTATTATGTCCAAAAATATACCGAAATACGTTGCAGGATGGGTGGTGTATGATGCTACAGAACCCACATATTAGACATTTCAAGAAATTTTGACCGCTGAAATTTTTGAATGCATTGAAGAAACGATCAATCGAAATTGATCGAACTTGGCTACATGTGCCCTCGGGGACTCTTGGTCCACCAGCAGCAGTGACACTCACCAAGTTGTACAAACGTTAAACGTCCTCACATTCAACAGCATTATCCAAGAACAGATAAAATTGTAGCATGGACCAGACATACACGCCTCGGGTACTTAACCCTCGCCAGTGGTCCTCAATCTAAACAATGTTATATGGCCAAAAGAGTGAGAAAGTTATTATGTCCAAAAATATACCGTCATATGTTGCAGGATGGGTGGGATATGATGCTACAGGACCCACATTTAATTTTGATAACAGAAATTTTCAAATGCGTTCAAATAAAGAAGATCCTGACGACAATCTCAACAGCACTCACAATAGAACACCAAGATTATCATCGACGAATCCCTAGCAAGCTAGAGGTTGGACCAGGTGCCGGGAGGAGTAAGCATTCACTGTTTTGTCGTCAAAATGAAAACAATATCTACAAAGCATACACTATTTGAGATTACGTCCACAAAGAAAGTGCCATGGCGACTATGTCAGGGAAAATTGATCGAACTTGAAAGACGCTGCAGGTTTCAAGAAATTTTGATAATAGGAATTTTCAAATGCGTTGAAGAAACGCTCAACCGAAATAGATCGCGATCGAACTTGGCTATCTCAAATCCTAGCGACTTTAAGACAGACCATCGGAGAGATACTCGTATAATCTCTAATCCTTAACATATCGACATGGAATTTTGTATTAACATTTTTTTATATGAAATATGATTGATATTACAGAGTATGTCATGATCAATTCAAAGTCAGTCAGTTAGGATATCTCCATCATGACGACGTTACAGTTGTCACAGCGGAAAAAAGAAAATCACGAGACGAGAGTAAAAGGAATAAAGAGAAGGAGACAACGCGGAAAATCGCATTATATTATTACATAATAATGTTGAAGGGTTCCAACTCTATACCTTCTTGAGGAAAATTCCAAACCAATTTCCATGCACCAGACACGTGTTTCGAATATTAAATTCTCATCAGTGATGCTTCCACCAAAAATAATTTACACATAATGATATCACGATATGCATAAATTTCTCTTCAAAAAAATCTTTAATAAAATTGAAATTCATCGTATGTGATGAATTAATGAGAGGCTGCACAAATGAAAAAAAAAAAGATAATCATAGAAACAGATTATGCCGCACTATAAAAAATGGAACTTTCAAAATACATTTTGACAGCGTGGATTCAAGTCAGAATACGAAATCTGTAGACAAGATAAAATTGTTAAACGTCTTCAAATTCAATAGCATCATTTAAGAACAGATAAATTTACAGCATAGACCAGACATGCACATTTCTGGTACTCAACCCTCGTCAGTGATCCTCAATCTAAACAATGTAATATGACAAAACAGTGTTAAAATTATTATGTCCAAATATGTACCGAAAAAAGTTGTAGGATGGGTTGGATATGATGCCACAGGATCCATGTTACATTAAAAATATAAAAAAAGAAATGAACTTTTGCGAGACTTGCCAACATTTTAAACAGACGCTGGAGAGGACAGGTGGCCATAAACTCATAATATAGCAACAGGCAATAGACACACATCTACGTGTACCACACTGACAAATTAGTTAGAGAAAATGAAATTGCTTCAAAATAATAGACTAAGAAATAACTAAGAAAAAAAAAATAATAAAAAAAATACCGACCTTTTTTTGTGAAACATAAATATCAACATATAATAGTAGGAAGATCAATCCCCAGACTTTGGAGAGCAATTCCCTATATTTTGAAAATATGACATGGTCATCCTGATTACTTGTGCATCATCTTCCTTTTAATCTGGATTAACAAAGGTATTTCAAGATGAAAAGCCGTTCAACCAACAATAAGAGGAAAGACCCATGGGCCACATCGCTCATCTGACACAACTGGAAAACTAAATGTGTTGAGGATGCCAGTATGCAGTAATTCAGAACAGCATTATTACATGTGTGTGATAAAAAGAACTTTAAAAATATGTTTCTGGAGAATTATAGAAATTCCTTATAGTAATTACACACTATGTCAGAAAATAGATAAATAAAATGAATATAAAGAAAAACAAGAGTCCCAGGGGACACAACTGACAGTGCATAATTTAGGTTGTACTTAACAAGGGTGGTAGCATGATTTGAACACAGCCCTTGGGTTCATGTGAACAGTAATATAATTATGTATGATTAAAAAAAAGAATCATTGAATTCCAGAAAATAAAATTTAAGCATAAACTATATATATCAGATTAAAGCATTAAGTTACTTAAATATTACAAATATGCAATAAAGTAACTTAGATATGAAAAAATATGCTAGAAATTGGTGCATGAAAATAAAAAAAAACTGGGGACAAAATTGAATGTGAGGTATTCAGATGATTTAAAATTGTATAAAAAGCTCACAAAATTGGAAAAAATGAAAAACAAAGAAAAATAAATTTGGTTGCCAGGAATTGATCCCACACCCCTTGGGTTTATACACGTATACACAGTCAATATATTAACTATTTATCAAAGAAAAACAATAATGAAAATCCCCCCCCCCCAAAAAAAAATTTGAGCATATATTATATAGCAAACCATTTAGTAACTTAGATATGGCAAATACGAAGTGAGTGAATGAGTGAATAAGATAATACATTTCAATGTTATTTTAAGAAAGAAATTTGTCAAAGGAGGATTTCCCCCGTGACTTACTTTTGCTTGTGGTGCCGCCACCTGTTGAGAAATACGGACGGAAAACAACAAGATTCCTATCAAGTGTTTGTGGTTCCGAGAAGAAGTCCAATATGCATGAAAATACCCCCTTTCCCTTTTTTCCACAAAAAAAAAAAAAAAAAATAATGAAATATCAGAAAAATAAAATTTTCAAACATAATAATTATAAAACCATTTAACAAGTAATCTTAAATATGACAAATATGAGTAAATGAGTGCACAAACCACACATTGATAGAGTTATTAAAAGAAAGAGTTCAAAAATTGGCATTTCTGACAAAGTCCGAAAAGACGTCAAAACACGTAAAAAATTTGACTTTAGAGTGGAACCAAAAATAACAACACTACACATCCATGGTTCTATATCATCCTGATCCTCTCGGTTTGTCGAAACGTGCTTTGCTTCTGAAGGAGAAGTTTTTCGAAGGAGGGTACCCTGTGACATACTTTTACCTGTCGACGGATCTGGACGAAAAACAACAAAACGTAAAGGGGACATGAGTACTTCATTCCAACCAATAATACGGAAGTGTTCCACTCTTTAACTTCTTGAAGAAAATTTCAAACCAATTTTAATGACTGGACAAGTGTTTCGGTAGTAAAATCCTCCTGCCAAAGTGATTTTCAGACAACGCCAAAGTACACTTCAGAAGCTCCGTCTTGTTTAATTTATTTGAATTAAAATTTGTTCATTCATTTTATTGTTTATTGAAAGTTTCATAAAAATCTCTTCAGTGGTTCTAGAGAAGATGTCGAAAATGTGAAAAGTTTACGGACAGACGGTCGGACGACAGACGGTGGGGGTATGACCGTAGCTCACTTTGAGCCTTTGCCTCAGGTGAACTTAAAAAGAAACCCTCTTTTCAAATGTGAAAGCGTCTAAAAGAAAGGAGGGGGTCTTCAACCAGACTAGGTTGCAGTACCTTCATCAAAGCACCAAACACCTGACGCGAAAACACAGAGTAGACAAGCTCAGAAAGAGACGCGAAAGAGACATGCAACATAGGAACATGAAGCACACGAGACCAATGGACAATCGGTACCGACTTATGACGGCTACCTGTCAAGCAAGTAGCAAATGGTGTGGTAATCCGGATTATGTAAGCACAACCCTCCAACTTTTCAGGTTCCGAAACAGTCTAAAAATATATCTGAAACATTTAAACAAATCAAATCAAGGAGGAGCCTTGAAATTCCCTAAGCTTCTCTAAATTATTATGGTCTGATCAACAGCTGATAAAGACCAATTAACCGAAACATGCATTTCTATTGCAACTGATCTTGATATCAGGAGAGTTAGAACACTTCTTGTTTCCTATAATTCTACATGTTAAAGTAGCACTTTTAGTTCAGCTAATTCTGAAAAGAATTCCGAGCTTCAGCATGACTTCATAGCTAAAGTGACACTTCTTTATGATAACACTGCAACATATTTAAAAATTAATTAACCCCGAAACGATACAGGCAAACGAACGACCCTGATAGAAGTTAATGTAGAAGTTAATAAGTAAATTCGGAAATGGGAGCAAATCTAGGGAATCATTTCATGGCAGCAAGCCAAATCCAATTAGTAAAATCAGTGCGTTATTCCAATAAAGGAACATACAGTCGCAAAGTCTAAAATTAAACAGTAGTTCTATTGATTTTAACAACGTACCGGATATCGATCATATAATATGTTAATTGTTAATGGTCGTATTTCATAATAGGATTTTTGGTAGGATTAACCATTTCAAATGAATATATCATGAAAAATAATCTAGATAGGTGTATTTGTGAGCTGAAACATTTCTTTTAAATGTCAAACTTTAAACATACATAATTCTTATTCAACCACTACATTTGTATTATAATTAATTGTTAATATCAGCATGACGAAATGTAAAGACTTGTAAGTAAGCAATTGAGTAACCAAGGTCACCTTGTCATTTTTATTCAAGATTCTTTAGACCTCTACAATTTAAAAACGTTATGTACGAGGGCTATTTAAAAAGATAACATTCTTTTAAACATTTAAACATAGGATATGCTTTATATTATCTAAGGATGTACTATTTGCTTAAATACAAAACCTATCCTATAATTCATTTGAACTGTTTTCAATAAGGACGTTCTATAGTCGCTTCAAAGAACTTACTCAAATATCGGCATTTGCCTATCTAGGGTGATAAAAGGCATTCTTAAGTACGACCTTTACAATTGTCCGTCTATTACACATGTATTCGTTTCAGTTTGGCATTCGCGGCGGGTGTAGCATGTAGTCAGATGACGCTCACTCCTCCCAGGCACCTGATCCTGCCCCCATTCGGGTCTCGAGATTGCCTTGTTCAAGCTTTCAGAAAGATACAGTCACATAGTTCTATAATAATTTTTCAACTTAAGCGTTTTAGTGATGATGAACTATAAATATATTTCAAGTCTACTTTAAAAACACTGTGTATTTGAAACTTGGCGAGAAAGAATTGATACATAATTTTGGTATCAGTTTTTACTTGTGAGCTTTTCTAATGACAAATATAGATAATGACCATATCCCTGTATACAGCACAAAATCGATAACTCAAAAAATCAGAAACCGAAGGCATACACAATCAGGATAAAACAGGAACCAAAGCAAACAAACAAAAACCTCCACCATATGAAAAGAAGAGAAATCCAACTTATTGCAAAATTTATGTACTATTAAATACATATTTCACGAAAATCATAACTTTCATTTTCTTACCATTCAAAAACTGTATCAAATGACAAAATGAAAAGTTCATGTATCATCCTTCTTTATCTTTCCTTCAAGATGTATTATTGCTATGGATGAGAATCTTCAATTTAGGTTAGAAAATGAATGCTTTTAAACTCGTTAGAATTTCTGATGCATATGTATACACGTACGTTTCAGGTTTTTCCAAATCACTCCTTGTATTTCCTTTGACTCAACACTTTAAACAAGTTAAAAGAACTAATGATGTCATAGGGTTTTCAGTATATACTGTTATCATTCTAAAGTATACTTTGTCCCTTGCTATCTAAAGTCGTCAGGTTCAATCTACATTAAAATATTTACTCAATTTGATGACAAATATGGATAATGACCATATCCCTACACACAGCACAAAATCGACAACCCAGAAAACCACAAACGGAAGGCACACAAAACCAAGATAAAACAGGAACTAAAGGAAACGAACAAAAACCTCCGCCACATAAAAAGAAGCAAACTTCCGAAATGGGATTAAACGACTTTTATTAAAGGTTAGAATTTATTTTGAAGTTTCTACATGAATATAAGAAGGGAGCGTAGCGATGCAGGACTGAAAGGTTCCGAGTTAGAATCTCACGTACATATAACAGGTCTGTAAAGGGCTAAGTTTTACAAGTATTTACTGTTAAGCTTTAAATTATTCAGGATCAATGACGACAATGTAGACCAGAATGCGGGTGCGGCTAGCCAACAGGGGTTGCTTACTCCTCCCGGGCACCTGGTCCCACCTCTAGTTTGCTAGGGGTCCGTCGATGCTAATTTTGTGCTTTATTGTGAGTGCTGTTGAGATTGTCGTCAGGATCTTCTTTAACTCATTGGTTATGTCATATGTTCGAAAAGGGCACAGCATTATGACTGAAATTCGGCGAAATAGGCATGTCAAACGATTGAACTATCTCTGCAGGTTATAGAAATAATTAAAAAAAAAAGATTAAACATGGAGGCTTTAGTACATATTTCTTATAGAATAGAAGAATCAGGACAAATATAGAATTTTTAGCAATGCAAACTATCGACTGATACCAACAGAACCATTGTGCAAGATAGCTAACTTATTACATGTATCATAGCTTTTACCGCTGATATAAAATTTTCCCAATAATTCTAGAGAATTATCTGGTAACTGAAAACTCATGACATACCTGGTCTCACTCCAATTCTTTTCCTATGGTCGAGGTTTTTCTTTGTTTACCATTATCCATATTTGTCATATCATACTTCAATTAATATAATACATGCACAAGTTTACTAAAGAAGTAGGAATCAAAATCCAAGGAAATTGGCATAATTGTAGAAGTCTCCATTAACAAGGCAATCTTGAACCCCCGAATGGAAGGAGGACCAGGCACCCGGAATTAGTGAGCGTCCTCTGACTGCATGCAATGCCCATCGCCAAGGAAAAAAAGAAATGTGTCCAATATGGTAAAGTCTAAATACTAGGTGAAGAAAATCTGTCATTTAGAAAGGTCGTGCCCAAAAAAACCTTAATCATCCTTCATAGGCAAATGTCGAAGTGTGCAATGAGTTCTTTGTAGCGACCATAGAACTTTCTCAATCACTCTGTCATCTTTTAAAAGTCGTTACCCTAAATAACCTTGATCACGCGGCATACTGGCGAGCCTCTTTGACGTACTTAGAACATGCTTGTGCATAGAGTTTCATTTGTGAAATGAATACGTTTTAGGCAGTCGAAGAGAGAATGTTGCTGCGCAAGAAGGGGACGTTTGTGATGGTGAAATGAAAATCGTCAGGTTGATCATATGATGCCAATGAATATGAAGACGTTAAACATTTGTAACACTTGGTGAGTGTCACTGCTAGTGACCAAGAGTTAGCGAGGACATATGTAGCGAAGTTCGATCATTTCGGTTTGTCGTTTCTTCAAGCGCATTTGAAAATTTCTGTTTACAATTTTTTTCTCAGATTTCTAAAACCTGGATCCTGTGGCATCATATCACAACCATCTTTCTACGTCTTTCGGTATAATTAGGACAAAATTCTCAGACATTTTGGTTATATTACATTGTTTAGATTGAGGATCACTGACGAGGGTCAAATATCCGAAACGTGCATGTCTGGTCCATGCTGTAAATTTGTCTGCTCTATAATGATGCTAATGAATTTGAAGACCTTAAACATTTGTACCACTTGTTGAGTGTCACTGCTGGTGAACCTGGTGTCTCTGAGGGCACATGTAGCCAAGTTCGATCAATTTCGGTTGGTTGTTTCTTCAAGCGCATTTGAAAATTTCTGTTTACAAAATTTTCTCAAAATTCTAAAACCTGGGTCCTATAGCATCATATCCCAGCCATCTTGCTTCGTCTTTCGGTATATTTAGGACATAATTTTCACAGATTTAAGTCATATTACATTGTTCAGATTGAAGATCACTGACTGAAAATCAGCACAATTATTATATAGGTATGAACAATTGTTTAATAAATTAGAATCTCAAACACGTGTATTCAAATAATTCATATCACATGAGGATTTTATCTATCAATTTGATATATGATATGTGATATTTGACATAGATTATCATATTTAGATGTGACATTCGTACCTACAGTAAAATGTGGAAACATGTGAAAACATGAAGATGATAACCACAAAAAGAGACATCAGAGGGACAAAGCACCAAATACGATTTACGACGTATTCAAGGTCAAGTGTGTAATTTACGTGCCTATCGATCAACAAACCTGGCTGCAAAGCTTTGATTCGCTGACGCATTTTTCAACATCTCCTCTGCAACAGGTGCACAGAATTTAACGAAGTAGTACAGGAAACAATTACTCATGTGCTTTTCGTCCCGATCGGTAAAAAAAGGTGGCCAAGGTCTCTGATTGGCTGACACATTTTTGACATCTCCTCTGGCAAAGCTTCAGGCCAATAAGACAAACCTCAGCGCAATAACTAGGCCAATATGGAAATCACCAACTAATGAGCGTATTATTACTTAACTCAACCAATATGATATCGAACTAAGCCGATACTGCAGATAACTAGGAAAACGCTTAGTAATGAGTGTACTCCTTTATCAACAACGCCACAATGCTTTTCTTGTCTATTTTCTTTACAACAACGGCGCTTGAACTTCGGTTGATCGTCTGTCTCTTTAACGCATTCGAAAATTTCTGTTATCAAAAAAACTTGAAATTTCTAAAACATGGGTCCTGTAGCATCATATCCCAACTATCCTGCTACGTTTTCGGTACATTTTCGGATATGATATTTTTCACACTCTTTGGCCATATTACATTGTTTAGACATGGGTTAAGTAGCCGAAACGTGCATGTCTGGTCCATGCTGAAATTCTAGCTGTTCTTAAATGATGCTATTGAATTTGAAGACTTGACATTGACTGACTCATTTTCAAAATCTCCTCTGCAACGTACCACTGCACTGAATCTCACGAAACTTTACTCCAGGTCCATTAGCAAGTTTTTTTTTGTTTTTCCTGCCGATCGCTCATTAATATGGCCACCAAGGGCTCTGAATGGCTGATAAATGTTTTATTTTCCCTCTGCAACCGTTGTGCAGATCGAATTTCACGAAACATTGCAGGAAGCAAGTACTAAAGGTCATGTACAAAATTGGCCACTTTGATCCCTTCATCCGCAACGCAGGTGAAAATTAAGCACCCGTGGACCTCTTGTGTTGATATTTTATGTTGTTTTCTTCGAATTGTGGAGTTATATTATAATTGTTTCATAATTGATGACCGGGCACCTGGTCTCACTTCGGAATGTTGTTCAATCCGAGGTTCGCAATCGTTCCCATGGGAATTCTAATTATTTTGCTTTGCCTTCCCGACTTTGAGACTGAATAACTGATAGGTACTTCTTTGATGTTTATCCTTATTTGTATGAAAAATATCGATATAAAACTCGCTCTTACATTTTAGTCAATGTTGGTATTGGAATACCCTTTGATTGAATATATACTGTTGAATTAATTTTGAATTTTTATTCAATCTAATATTAGTTTGAATATTGACAGACCATGTTTTTCTTCAATCATTTACATGTTTTACCGTCGATAAGAGACTATTATAAATACATGTAGAATGTTTTGATCTTACATATACAACTTACATATATGTACACCTAATTCTTTTTGAGATCAATATCAAATCACTTTTCTCAATAAGTATTGCAAATGTTGCCTTGATTACTTAGATTCCCAGTCATCGATAAATAAATATGCTTTTAAACCTACTTTGAATAAATTGCATGTTTCAGACTCTTATTACAAAGAATTCTTTATTTTCTCGATAAATCAACGAGACCAAGGTTTGTGACATTACATTCGACGACCTTTACAAACTGAGAAAGAATCCAACTGTTCTTTTAAAAAGCTTTCACTGAAAGGCTCTTTAAATGTAGAATGAACCTGGTCCATCAAATCTAAATTTAATGAATTTAAAGACGTTAAACATTTGTACCACTTGGTGAGTGTCACTGCTGGTGGATCAAGAGTCCCCGATGGCACAAGTAGCCAAGTTCGATCGATTTCAATTAGTCGTTTCTTCAAACGCATTTGAAAATTTCTTTTTACAAACTTTTCTCAAATTTCTGAAACCTGGGTCCTGTAGCATCAAATCCCAGCAATTTTTCTATGTCTTTCGGTATATTTAGAACATAATTTTCACAGATTTTTGTCATATTACATTGTTTATATTGAGGATCACTGACGAGGATTAAATACCAGAAACGTGCATGTCTGGTCCACGCTGTTAATTCATCTGCTCTTAAATGATGCTAATGAATTTGAAGACGTCAAACATTCTTCAAAATACATTGTGTGCAATTATTTACAGATCATCATACCTCATCCATAATATTTGAGGTTCCGTTGTGGTAATAGCAACATTACCTTGATGGAAATATTTTATTTAATATCCGTTCATACATGAAACTGGATAACTGATAGGTACTTCTTTGATGTTTATTCAAGTATCTACTCCAGTTAAAGTTTCAATTACACAGATTCACAAAAACAAACTCTCGGATCTAAAAGGAATTTCATTCCTACATTCAAATCATTCTTCATAGTTAGTCGATAATAACATTTGAACAAACAATCCATTGAAAAATTATTTACGGAGCTGTTTAGATAAGGCGTAGTTGAAGTTTGAAATTGAAAGTTTGAAAGAAAATGTTTTTATAACCTTGATACAAATACCACATGGATTAAAACGTATCCTTTTGTCATAGACACCAACGGAAAATGAAATTTATTGTTGATCTAAGGATCAATGATACCCCCGCCCGGCATATTTTACATATAAGCAATGTATAAAAAGTTGGAAGGGGCACAATTCATCACAAAATTAAGGAACATGACCCTTTATTTGAACATGACATGTATTTCTCAATGTAAAGCTATATCTAAGAAATAAATATATTCCCTGTTACAGTTTTCATTTAAATGTCAGGCAAGCACAAAATATTGATTTTTTTCCAAGTTTAAAGGGGCACAACTCTGCATAAAATTGAGTCATATTCAAACCTAACCTGCAATTTTTGAAATAATAGCTACATTCAACAAATGAATTTATAATCTGTAACAGTTGTCCTTCTAATGTCCAGAAACAACAAAACTGTGAATTTTTCTAAGTTTCAAGGGGCATAACTCTGCACGTAATTTAGGGACATGACATATATTCGAACTTGATCTGTATTTCTTGGTGTAATAGATATATGCCAGAAATGAATTGATTATCTGTAATGGTTTTCCTTTAAACTTCCGGAAACCACAAAATTTTGAAATTTTCTAAGTTCAAGGGGCATAACTCTGCACCAAATTGAGGGACATGACCCATATTCGAACTTGACCTGTATTTCTTGGTGTAATAGCTATATGCAAGAAAAGAATTGATGATCTGTAATGGTTTTCCTTTAAACGTCCGGAAACCACAAAATTTTGAAATTTTCAAAGTTTCAAGGGGCATTACTCTGCACCAAATTGAGGGACATGACCCATATTCGATCTTGACCTGCATTTTTTGGTGTAATAGCTATATGCAAGAAATGAATTGATTATCTGTAATAGTTTTCCTTAAAATGTCCGGAAACCACAGGTGGGACGGACGCACGCACGGACACACGGACGGACAAGTGCATCACTATATACCCCCACCATTATATGGCGGGGGTATAAAAATTCTGCAAAATTGTCCCCAAGCATATTATACTGGAAGTTAATCTCAATAATACAATTTTGTTTGACGACAACTTGTGCTTCTGTATCCGGCGGGATGGGCAATTCCCCAGAATCTAAAAAAGAAACCAAATGAAAACAAGAGGGGCGTCTATCGATGACCTGGAACCATATTGACTCTTAATAACCTAAACAACCAGAATAAGGCATTGTAACCCTTCCCATTAATCAAGTATAGGGACCTTTCAGTCTGCCAAAGTGACTTGAGCGTTGAAAAACAGATATGTTACTTGCCATTTGTTTGGCCCTGAAATTCGTCAAGAATTCTACAGAGATTCGACTTCACACTGGTGCCTAAAAAACAACAACTCGTCTTAAAACATCCATCGAGATCACTAATCATTACGTTAAACTTCGGAGGAGGAAGCTGTCAAAAGATGATGTAGATTGTACCTCCTGCGACTACTTTTCCATGTGGTGGCGCCACCTGTTGACGAGGACAAAATCAGAAAATTAATATTTGTACTTCGTAACTACCGAGTTCCATCGAAATCTGATCTAAAGAAGTCGAAATTTGTAGCGATAACGACTGACGGATGACGGATTGCACTCTGTTACAAGACACGTAGCTTTGTTAATTGGAAGATGTAGCATATCACGTGATATGCAAATAATCTCTAGCCAGGGAATTCCCTTCGATTAACAAGGTAAATGCTGTCTGAATCTACCTTATATGAAACTATTTCAGGTCTATCATATGAGCATCAATATCATTTATATGATGGAAATCTTTTCTGGTCAAGAATAGAGGTGTATTCAGAGAACGCTTCAACAGATTTTTTTTATATTTTGTTTACATGTTATGATAAGGTGCACGTAAATAAACAAAATTTTCTGTTGAGGTGTTCTCTGAATATAACTCAATACTTGACCAGAATAGATTACCATCATATAAATGATAATAATACTCGTATGATAGGCCTGACATAAATTGTTACAAAGTAGATTTAGACAGTAACTATTAACCTTGTTTAATCGAAGGGGATTCCCAGGCTAGAGATTATTCGCCTGTCACGTGATATGCTACTGTGTTAAAGATACAATGATGGTAGAGGACTTAACTTGTTCTATTGCTCTGAAAGTCTCCGAGTTCGTAGCAAAGAATATTCGTTGAATTATTTGATAGAATTGTTTGAAATGCACATTTTTGTAGATATTTCGTAAACTTTTAGAGTTTAGAGGAGTCAGTTAAGGATATGGAAAAAAAAAAACTCAAAGAAGTCGAGATAGTGAAGTGAAATACATCTGCACTTACAGGTATGCAACAAAAATGGACATAAGAGCAAATAACTGTGACAACAGGGGACAACGAAACAGGCGGCCCACAGCAAATGGAACAGCGAATAATCAGAGTAAACACATCGAAGCATGACACATGTATGGCAATACATTAAGGTCAGGGTGGCGACTTTTAATAGTAATGAGGTAGAAGAAAGATGGATAGGTTCATATGTAGATGAACATCTCGAACTATTCAGACCAAAAAAATCAAAATTTGCCCGTCTCGTTTTATGGCTATAAACGTCCATTTTTGGCCTATTTTAACATTTTTGTCATTTTAGAGAATACCAAATCATAACTCTACATACCTCTGAAATTCATGAAATTTCAAAAATTCATACTTTAGGTATGAATATGCCATTGATTTAAAACGAGTTATGGGCCGTTTTTGGCTACCCAAAACTGGAGCTCGAATTGAATGAAAGCGCGTTTGTGATTGGCTAATATTCACATGAGTGAAAGTACAATAGATAGACTTTCACGTCGTATATTAATTTTTAATTAATCATGACATGAACAGAAATTATATGGGTTTTATAACGATGGGTACCTATCAAATTCTAATTTTTCACTTTTTCACTTTTTTATTCATTCTAAATTTAGAGGATGAAAAGCAACGGTAACCCCCATTTTTTATAACATTAAATGGTAGATAAATTATTGTTCTGTCTTATGATAAATGACTCATTTTTGAAATCGCCGATTTTCACAGAAGTATGGAGGCCCAACTGGGAAAACCCTTATAATGGAAGTCTATGGAAAATTTTCGGGATTTGAATTACCTTAATCATATCTAAATAGGAATGAGATTTTGGTCAATTTGATACCAAACGATGCCTCTGGACTTATTTATTATTTCTTTGTACAAAAGTGTGGTGTTCAAAGCAAACTTTATGATTTGTAGGCCATTTACGTAATATACTGGAAAAAGGAAGGGGGGTGTTTCCTAAATTGTGAAACCGGAAGCAATTCCTTTTCTTGCTTTATTTTAAGTCTTTTTGACAGTAAATTGATGTTTATACACGAAGAAAATATGACATTTTTTTCTGGAAGCGTATCTGTTGATATCCAGCGACCCAAAGTTTAGGCATCAAAAACACATAAAATTGACCAAAATAATGAGAAAAGTACCATTAATTTTCAGACAAAAAGTTATCTTATAACTTTTTTCACCTAGAATGAATTATGATTATTTCACGTTATATTTTCATATTGTTTGGCCAAATTTAGAAATCTCAAAATGACGAGATTTTGTTACGAAAGACAGGATGTCGAATTTTCTAAAAAATTCACAATTTTTTTTCGGAGTTATTGCCCTTACATAGGGTTGGTATGCCTCCTGCGTCGTTTTAATTAATTCTGAAAACTTCTACTATTATTTATGAAAGAATTAATATATTAAGTTTGAATTTTACATCGATGTTCTTCCACCTAGACAACTTCGTGCAAGTATACCCCCATAAAATAATTGCAGTTTTTACGAGTATGTCACATTTATAAAATGGCATGTTGCATACAATTGGTATTTGAAGGAAACTTTCTTTGTAAGAATGAGAAGTGTGGACTGCAATCTATCTTTTCAGCAAGCATTCTCATCGTTGCCTTCGATAGTTTCATGGAATTTGTTCGATTTCTGGAAGTATGGTGCGCAAACATCGCCAACGTTCTTCAAGATGAGATAACTCCTGTTACACTTATTGTTTTCTATCGGTCTCTTGACATGAAGAAAGAATAAAGATAGAATATTACATTGATAGTAAATGTGACAACGTATACTTCAAATATTTTCCTATAAATCAATTTACAATACAAAAATGTCATTAACTTTTGGTAATTTATTGATCAATTACGTACTTAAAAGGGGGGTAGACTTGATTAAGAACCCATAATTTTCCTGTTTAGGTATGTTTGATAGTAATGACTATTAATTTAAACTCAGGATAGAATAGAATAACAAGAAAATACCAAGATGACACAATTTGTCAAATGTAGGTCATTTCACATTTTTGCTTTAGGTATGAATATGCCATTGATTTAAAACGAGTTATGGGCCGTTTTTGGCTACCCAAAACTGGAGCTCGAATTGAATGAACGCGCGTTTGTGATTGGCTAATATTCACATGAGTGAAAGTACAATAGATAGACTTTCACGTCGTATATTAATTTTTAATTAATCATGACATGAACAGAAATTATATGGGTTTTATAACGATGGGTACCTATCAAATTCTAATTTTTCACTTTTTCACTTTTTTATTCATTCTAAATTTAGAGGATGAAAAGCAACGGTAACCCCCATTTTTTATAACATTAAATGGTAGATAAATTATTGTTCTGTCTTATGATAAATGACTCATTTTTGAAATCGCCGATTTTCACAGAAGTATGGAGGCCCAACTGGGAAAACCCTTATAATGGAAGTCTATGGAAAATTTTCGGGATTTGAATTACCTTAATCATATCATATCCTTATTTTCCAAGATTCTTATAGGTTGTGCATGAATTAAAGGCTATTTTGAGAATACTGATAAAATAATCAGTTCTAAGGAGAGTATTTTCTTATAAAACTATGTTTCTGGTTGCCATGGCAACAACTCATTATTTTTATAAATAGCTAGAGGGTCACAAGCTACACAATTTTTTCTACATATATATATATATATGGTATTGCTTTATCCTAAAGCAGTCAAATTTATATGTACCCGAATTAAATTAAATTAAAAATAGCACAATAATTTATGCAAAAAAATCTACATTTTGACCCAAAAACATAGAGTTTAACTTGAAGTTCGAATTTCTAATTATCTCACTTTTGAAGAGTATAATGGATAGTAAATATTCTGATGTTTGAATCTTTGATACATGTAGCAGAACTCATGCGAAAATGACAAATTTTTTCCTATTTTCGGCGATTTTTCATTGAAAAATAAGCATTTTTCCCCAAAAATATCCATTCCGCAATAAAAGTTTCAAGGAGTATTATTTTTTTTCTAAAATAATGTAACAATCTGTATCGTTTATGTCGGTTTCAAATATTATGTGATATGAAAATAGAGTTATCTCCCTGTAGTCGCAACCCTAACATTTAAGTACAGTTCTCTGTAAAAATCATGCAATAGGTGCTACATGGGGGTCAATAGAATGTGATGAAACTTTGCATGGTATTAGGTTTCCAAGCACTTATTATTAATTCAAACTTGTTTATACCAAATTTTACTCGTGGTTGCTATGGTAACGACAAACTTGTTTTGCCAGCCTTATAAGCTGCAAAAATGTGAAAAAATGCAACATTTGAGCATAAACAAAAACAAGTAACATATTGAAGAAATTCCAATTGTACTATTTATTCATTAAATTTGATACTCACATTTTTAAGATATATAATAATGAAATCAACAAAGAGTTAAGTAATTTGAAATATAGCTTATGGAAAAGAGTGGTAATCATATAAATAGCAAAAATGCATGAAATTGCTATTTTTTGCAAATTTTGACCTTTAATATTTGCTAAACCCAGCTTGATATAGCAAAAACTTCACAATCATAATAAAATATCATGATATGACTTTAAACTGATTCAAAAACATTTTTGTGCAAAATATTTCATCAGCCAGAAAAATATTGCTAAAAAGGGGGATAACTCTTTAAATGTGTTTTTTGCTATTTTTTGCAAATTTTGACCTTAAATATTTGCTAAACCCAGCTTGATATAGCAAAAACTTCACAATCATAATAAAATATCATGATATGACTTTTAATTGATTCAAAAACATTTTTGTGCAAAATATTTCATCAGCCAGAAAAAAAGTGCTAAAAAGGGGGATAACTCATTAAATGTGTTTTTTTGCTATTTTTTGCAAATTTTGACCTTTAATATTTGCTAAACCCAGCTTGATATAGCAAAAACTTTACAATCATAATAAAATATCATGATATGACTTTTAATTGATTCAAAAACATTTTTGTGCAAAATATTTCATCAGCAAGAAAAATAGTGCTAAAAAGGGGGACAACTCATTAAATGTGTTTTTTTGCTGTTTTTTGCAAATTTTGACCTTAAATATTTGCTAAACCCAGCTTGATATAGCAAAAACTTTACAATCATAATAAAATATCATGATATGACTTTTAATTGATTCAAAAACATTTTTGTGCAAAATATTTCATCAGCCAGAAAAATTGGACTTAAAAGGGGGAGAACTCTTTTAATTGTGTTTTATGCTATTTTTTGCAAATTTTGACCTTGAATATTGGCTAAACTCTGCTTGATATAGCAAAAACTTTACAATCATAATAAAAAATCATGATATGACTTTTATTTGTTTCAAAAACATTTTTGTGCAAATATATCATCAGCAAGAAAAATAGTGCTTAATAGGGGGATAACTCTTTAATTGCATTTTTTTGGCTATTTTTTGCAAATTTTGACCTTTAATATTTGCTAAACCTAGCTTGATATAGAAAAACCTTTACAATCAAAATAAAATATCAAGATATGACTTTTAATTGATTCAAAAACATTTTTGTGAAAAATATTTCATCAGCCAGAAAAATAGTGCTAAAAAGGGGGATAACTCTTTAAATGTGTTAATTGCTGTTTCTTGCAAATTTTAACCTTAAATATTTGCTGAACCCAGCTTGATATAGCAAAAACTTTACAATCATAATAAAATATCATGATATGACTTTTAATTGCTTCAAAAACATTTTTATGCAAAATATTTCATCAGCCAGAAAAATTGGACTTAAAAGGGGGACAACTCTTTAATTGTGTTTTTTTTTTTTTTTGCTATTTTTTGCATATCTTGACCTTAATTATTTGCTGAACCCAGCTTGATATAGCAAAAACTTTTCAATCATAATAAGATATATGATATGACTTTTATTTGATTCAAACACATTTGTGTGGAAATATATCATCAGCCAGAAAATGTGTATCAAGATTAAGATGCGTACAGGTCAATTAGATCCATCAGCGTTCATTTATTTTTCGAAAATGGTAAAGCATAATTTTAAATTACCTACATGTAGCTGTCAGTGTTTGTGAAATTTATGCAGGAATTACAGATAAATTACGGTGGCCGTATAGGGCCGTGTAAAAATAAAATAATATTTCGAGGGAACGAATTATGATTTCGTGGGAACGAAATATTATTTCGTGGGAACGAAATATTATTTCGTTGGAACGAAATATTATTTCATGGGAACGGAATAATTCTCCCGTTTACGCATGTGCAGACTTCAGTATATACGTGCCATACATGTACAATTTGTATATTTTTTTTGTATGTTTCCTCGAAATATTATTTCGTTTCCACGTAATAATATTTTGTTCCCTCGAAATAATATTTCGTTCCTTTGAAATATATTTATTTAGATATAATTTCATCTTTTTTTACACGGCCCTTTACGGCCACCATAAGAATTTTAACATGCGAATCCGATAGTAATTTTTGTGTCATTCTGGTTTGGTTAATAGGATAGAAAACAGCTAAAGTTCTTCCTTCCCGTTACACATCGTAATATTCTGTTCAGAGGTACATGTATAATAACAAATAAGCAGTCAATGATTCATTTTGAATGAATTTCTGAAATATTATGATAATAAATCATTATTCGACCATTTACTGCAAACCGTCTTTTTTGCAGCGTCGAAAGTTCGCGAACATGAGTGAAGTGACTGATTTGCGGCTTTTTATTTTCGCAACATCGTATATGTTCGTACCTTACTACACATGTCGTGAAGACATTTGTGCGGCGTTTTATGTTCGCGAATCGAAGGACCTCGCGAATATCGCGAAAATAAAACGCTCGCGAATATACATTTTGTAAGACGGTTTACAGTAGTTGCCATTGAAAATCAATATGGATATCATCGATCTACAACGTATATTGTTCAAGATCTTTAGTATAAAAGAGAAATAGAAAAAAAATTAATATTCTAAATTAAAATTACCTTGGCCTTTGACACCTGAATTTTAATAAATCAATAGGGATTTCCTTCTTCTCATGTTCAAAGACCGAAAGCTTTGTCTCTAACTCGCTAACATATTTTTATTTCACAAAAACTTGATATTTATCTTGGTCATTTTGTTTCCCAAATTACCAAGTCGTAGAAAAACCATTTCGCACGATGAATTGTCTGTCAAATAGCAATTCCATATCAAACAAGAAGACCACCTCTTAATATGGCCTTCCTTAAAAAAAACCGAGGCAACGCATTTAGCATCCCCTCGCATAGCAGGAAAATCAATAAGGTTCATCCTCCAGTCATAAGCAATAAGTGTATGAACTTTGGTAAAGATCCAATCAAAACTGCGCCCTCTGGGCTATATACATTTACAAAGATTTTGGCCATTTCCAATGTGTGACCTTGACCTTTTACCTTGAAAATCAATAGGGATCTTCCTCTTGTCATAAGCACTCAGTGTATGAAGTTTGGTGAAGGACATAATATTTATACTGTTTATTCAGTTTTAGGATAGATATATCCTTTATATTTGAATCAGTTTCATCTTATTGTATGTAAAAGAAGGGAGGGGATCTCCAACAAGACCCTGTTGCAGCACCAACAGCAAAACAACGAAACACCCGATGCAAAAACACAAAAGACGAGATTAGTATGAGAAGAAAAAGAGACATACGACATGTAAACATCAAACACAAAAGACTACACATAAACCGACGTAAAAGTGATCTGTAGTGACACTTGATACGACGATTTTGAACGTAACCTTTCCAAACATAAACGTCCAAAAAAAAAAAAAAAAAAAGCACACACACGCACGGCGGGTTGCGACCAGGTCTTAAGAGAGGGCTTTAATTATCGGTAACAATGAAAAGGCTTCGTATATATTACATGTATGCCCCATTAGTGTATACACGTGTTCAGCGATCTAAGTGGCAGTAAAAATGTTGAATCTTCGAGTTGACTTGTTCATTCGGATTACCTCTTATTTCCATATGTGACATGATAAAGCCAAGATATTCCGAGACTATTGGCGGAAGAAAAATACCAACAATAGCAATCGCCGGCTTCTGCCTACCGGCGATAATTACCCAACAGTCTATTCACAGTTTCACTCCAGATTCGTTTTGCACCGATCTATCGTTGCATATACACATGTAACTAACCTCAGAAATTTGATTCGCTGTCTTTGAAATTTATTAATAACTTTCTGAATCTTGAAAGTATTTGAACAGAATGTAGCTAGGTTCAACTATAAGACAAATTGTCTTTTGGAAATAAAGAATTTGAATTTGAACTTCAAGAATATTTTACGATATGAATATTTCAACATAATAAAGATATTAATGTAAAAAAAAAAAATTAAAAAATTACACCCAAGGGATCACATATAGAAGATAATGTATCATGGTATTTTCTTTTCCGTTGAAAAAAAAATCAACCCGAAGATCGTACATTGTACTGTACCACGTATTTTAATTAGTGAAGTTACCCAAATACAGAATCAAAAACCCAGGATTAATGTAGTACACCTTGAAAAACCCCAAACAAACAAAACTAAGATGAGGAGATTCCTCAATAGTTGTTCAAAGTTTTGTATGCATATATTAACTTCTACAAGTCACTTACCTTATATGCCTCTAGAATGCAATGATTGCATTTTTTTCTACTTCAATGTTTATATTGTTACAGTATGCATTGTGTTTAAAAATAGCAAGGTAACTTTCCATGTGTTATATTTAGATCCAAATCATGGCTATAGTTTGCAAATGGCATTGCCCGGTCAATAATTGCTTCGTTAAGCATGCCGGGCAATACACTGATAAATGAGGCGAAACATTCATACATTATAGAAAAGAGAATGCACGGACAAAAAAGGTTGAAATATAATTTTAAGTATCGTTGATTAACAATGACTTTTTGTAAATAGACCAAATACCGATTTGAAAAAAAAAAGAAATAAATGTCAAATGTATCCTTGTGGTCCACCCTTTTGAATGTTTGTCTTTAAAGAAATGCTTTCAGACACCCCCGTAATCTTAAGTTTTCGTAATACATCTCCTGTATTATCAAAATTCTAAATATCAAATTAAAGATTAAACTCAAAGAAAAGGTCAAAAGGTCCAAACTTTTGTTACCAAGGAAAATGTCTTGTCAAAAGGAATGAACATGTGAAATATTAAAGTATAGATATATAAGTCCTATCATTTACCATCCAAAAGTTATGGTTGAGGTTGAAGTTTTTAAATGTGTGTCAACCTCCAAGGACGAGGTCACAAGGTCAGAATGCTGTTACCAACGAAAAGGTCGTGTCACAAGGAATACACGTGTGAAATGTGAAAGCCCAATCACTAACCATTCAAAAGTTATTATGGTCATGGTTAAAGATTTTGAAATGTAGGTCAAAATGTTTGGTATCCATTGAAAGGTCTTGTTTCAATGAATACACAAGTGAAATATGAAAGTCCTATCAATTTTTACAACGAATACACATGTGAAATATGAAAGCCCTATCACTTTCCATTTAAAAGTTATGGCCAAGATTATAGTTTCTGAAAAGTAGGTCATACTCCAAGGTCAAGGTCAAAAGGTAAAAAAATTGGTATCCATGGAAAGGTCTAGTCACAAGGAATTCACATGTGAAATATGAAAGCCCTTTCACTTACCATTCAAAAGTTATGGACAAGGTTAAAGTTTTTTTGTGACTGACGGATAGACGGGCGGACGGACATACGGGACGGTTTTAATTTCCAAAAATAAGTAGACGTAAATGAGAACAAGCTAGGTTATACTTCAGATAAATCTGTATATTAAGTTGATGAACCACATACATTCAACAGGAAAGAAAAACTAGAAAGGTTTCTTGTTGCGGTTGCAACAAGAGTGTCTTCCTCCTATACAATTTTTGGTTTGGAAATATGAAGGACGCCACATTACATGTATTTATATTATATATTTAAGTTTTCAAATAGCAGTAACATTAAATTTTCAAACCGATAATTGTTGGTGAGCAACCATTTGATTTTTTTTGGGGGGGGGGGGGGGTTAGGAATTCTATTGCCAGCCGGTAAAATTTTTTCAGCAATTTTCTGAGCAGGCCATTTTTTTCAGCCATTACCAGAGTCGGAGAAAAATTTTCGCCGGTTCTTCGGGCCGGATTTAAACAAATTGTCAAATGTTGTGAATGTCTGTGTAAGTTAAACTCCCCGCTGTTACAGAGTATGAGTTAATAACCGTTCCTTCAGATGTCTCTTTGCAATTAGCGAATTTCAGACAGATTGTATGATGTTTAAATAGAACCTTTTCTAGATTTTTGTGCCTATGCGTATTAGGTCTCTGGTAGATACAGCTATGTGAACAGTTTGTATTTATATTAATTAATTTTTTGACTTTAAATTGTCTGGCACAAAGGGCCAGCAAAAATTTCCATATCATGCAATGTATCCTTACTTTTGCATGGTCTGGGAAAAAAAAAATTGCCGGCCCTTTGGGCCGGAATATTTTTTTCAGCATTTTTCAGAGCCGGGATTTTTTTTTTGCAAATTCTTCCTGCCCCCTTCCCCCATAAAAAAGGCGAGCTCGTAGCTGTAGAACCAATTTTCTTGAGAAGAGAAATGGTAATAACAAGTTACGTTCAATATATATATATAAATACCATGAGGTTCTCGCTGTGCAGGTTCAAATTTGGACCCCCCCCTTCCCTTTTTTCAAAGTTTATTTTGAATTTCCATCATGGCGACATCGTTCAATATAAACAGAACTGTTTTCGAAAAACGAGGAGAGGGAAGAATGTTGGAGAAATTGTTCATCAATTTGTAAATAAACCAACCGAAAATTATGTTCGAACGTTTGCTAGAATTAGAAATTAAACTTGATGTTCAAAATATAGTTATTGAAGTTTAGAAACAGGTTTGTAGGTTAGAAATCGGAATCAAACTACCACTTTTTGTGTGTAAATTCTGGTTTGTAGCTGATCTCTTCTAAATTAATCAACTGTTTTAAAATCAAATTGTGTATATCGAAATGTATTTATGAAATGCATATTCATCATTGCCGTGAAATCGGAATTTGAAAATCTCAACACTGCTTTTCTCGAGTCGGACTCGGACTACCAATTTTAGTGTGCGCCCGATCTGTTGGCGTGAAGGTGTATCGAAATACCCAACTCAAAATTTCGATGCTCATATCTTTTCAACAGTAAGAGATAGGAAAAATCAGAAAGACTAAATAAGACAGATATATGGATAAAAAATAATAATATTGAAAATTTTAGGAAACTTCATAAGCGTAATTTTTGTTTACTATTATAAGCAAAAAAAGTGTCTTCCTCCTATGAACTTCTGAATTTGGAAATATGAAGGACGGTGAAGGACGTCATCGTAATAAATCGTTACAGTGTGCATCTAGCATTTCATATCTTGCATGGCTGTCGACTTTCAAAAAGAATGGAAATTGTAGATAGCAAAATACGAGATATTTAAGCTTACAAATAGCAAAACATGAAATTTTCGGTCCTTTTGAGTAATTCGACGCTCCCGTCAAATATTTGAATCTACTAAAAAACATGATAAAAAAAATAACAGAGACCAAAAATAAAAAAGACCAATCTAGCTTTTACTCCAAACGTAACGTTGGAGAACTTTCATTGTCCTAGCTTACAGGGTTCTTGAGAAATCGCTGATCCAATTTTCCACGGTTACGAAAACAATAGGTCTTCCGACGGAAGTCGGAAGACCTAATAATGAAAAGGTCGATGTCCTTCCAGCTTAACAAAAAGTCGAGAGGATTATTCCTTTTTTGTTAGTTTAGAAATGCAGGTATATTAAAATACTTTAAAAATTTACGGTAGCGTAGCTGGACTAAAATTGAATTGATGCAGTTCGTTATCCGCTGGGGATGGGAGCAATGAAATGTTCAACTACATACAGGACTTTGAACCTAGAAGCTCATAAATGAAATGTCATTCGAGAGTATTGTGACAAATTAAGAGAAAGTATGATAGTACAAAAGTTATTGTGTGACTAATTGGACCCTGTTGTTTGTTGAAGTTGTTTTGTCTAGTGTCTGTTTGTGTGTTATTGTGTGACTAGTTGTCCCCTGTTGTTTGTTGAAGTTGTTTTGTCTGGTGTATGTTTGTGTGTTATTGTGTGACTAGTTGTCCCCTGTTGTTTGTTGAAGTTGTTTTGTCTGGTGCATGTTTGTGTGTTATTGTGTGACTAGTTGTCCCCTGTTGTTTGTTGAAGTTGTTTTGTCTGGTGTATGTGTGTGTGTTATTGTGTGACTAGTTGTCCCCTGTTGTTTGTTGAAGTTGTTTTGCCTGGTGTATGTTCGTGTGTTATTGTGTGACTAGTTGGACCCTGTTGTATGTTGAAGTTGTTTTGTCTAGTGTCTGTTTGTGTGTTATTGTGTGTCTAGTTGGACCCTGTTGTTTGTTGAAGTTGTTTTGCCTGGTGTATGTTTGTGTGTTATTGTGTGACTAGTTGTCCCCTGTTGTTTGTTGAAGTTGTTTTGTCTAGTGTCTGTTTGTGTGTTATTGTGTGACTAGTTGTCCCCTGGTGTTTGTTGAAATTGTTTTGTCTAGTGTATGTTTGTGTGTTATAGTGTGACTAGTTGTCCCTTGTTGTTTGTTGAAGTTGTTTTGTCTGGTGTCTGTTTGTGTGTTATTGTGTGACTAGTTGTCCCCTGTTGTTTGTTGAAGTTGTTTTGTCTGGTGTATGTTTGTGTGTTATTGTGTGACTAGTTGGACCCTGTTGTTTGTTGAAGTTGTTTTGCCTGGTGTATGTTTGTGTGTTCGTCCCGTGTCTAGTTGTCCCCTGTTGTTTGTTGAAGTTGTTTGTCTAGTGTCTGTTTGTGTGTTATTGTGTGACTAGTTGGACCCTGTTGATTATTGAAGTTGTTTTGTCTGGTGTATGTTTGTGTGTTATTGTGTGTCTATTTGTCCCCTGTTGTTTGTTGAAGTTGTTTTGTCTGGTGTATGTTTGTGTGTTATTGTGTGTCTATTTGTCCCCTGTTGTTTGTTGAAGTTGTTTTGTCTGGTGTATGTTTGTGTGTTATTGTGTGTCTAGTTGTCCCCTGTTGTTTGCTGAAGTTGTTTTATCTGGTGTCTGTTTGTGTGTTATTATGGGTCTAGTTGTCCCCTGTTGTTTGTTGAAGTTGTTTTGTCTAGTGTCTGTTTGTGTGTTATTTTGTGTCTAGTTGTCCCCTGTTGTTTGTTGAAGTTGTTTTGTCTGGTGTCTCTTTGTGTTTTTTATGTGTCTAGTTATTACCTGTTGTTTGTTGAAGTTAAGTCGAGTTCTCTTCCATATTTTTTAAATGTATTTCAAATATTTTGAAAAAATTCTCTGTTTTGCGGAGCTGAAGACTCTTGCATATGAGTGTCATGGTCACATTGAAAATATTCTTAAACATGTAATGTAGCAATATGTAACCTAGTATGCTTTCTCATTTATGCATGGACTCATTTAACATCGAACGCTCAGGGATTTTTTGGTCAAAACTGTCCGAATGTTCTATTGTTCTATGTATGTACTAGAATTCTAAATTCACATTCTGCACTTCCCTTACAATTGTCCTTTAAATTTCCTTTTCACGATTACGGAGGAAGGATTGATGTTGAGAAGGAAAAGTTTCATTTGTCCTTAAAATAGATTTCTTTTTTGTATCAAATTGACCAGGAAACATGACCGTGCCTATATATTATGCATGTACAGTACATGGCCATGGTAACTGCAAAGTCAGCATGGTCACGAAATCATTATATATAATCATTCAATGTCACGAATCATGAGAAAAAATAACTTACCATTGATACCAACAGAGGCGTTTGAATAAAATTAATCACTTATTAGAATAAAAGTGATACGAACGCAATATGAATGTACAACTACGGAAGCCAGTTCGTGCCATGTTATATTTTTTACTATCTCGTAGTTACGAGAAACTTTTCTCGTAGTTACGAGAAGCGTTTTCTCGTAGTTACGAGAAACTTTTTTCGTAGTTACGAGAAACATTTCTCATAGTTGCGAGAAAAAATTCGAACGCACTATTTCTCGTAACTACGAGATTTCTTTCCCGTAACTACGAGAAAAGTTTCTCGTAACTACGAGAAAAGTTTCTCGTAACTACGAGATTTTTTTTCTCGTAACTACGAGATTTTTTTTCTCGTAACTACGAGAAAAGTTTCTCGTAATTACGAAAATTTTTTCTCGTAACTGCTAGAAAAAATTCTCGTAACTACGAGAAACATTTCTCGTAACTACGAGAAACATTTCTCGTAACTACGAGAATTTTTCTCGTAACTACGCGAATTTTTTTCTCGTAACTACGAGAAAAGTTTCTCGTAATAACGAGAATGTTTTCCCGTAACTACGAGATAGTAAAAAAATATAATATGGCACGAACTGGCTTCCGTAATAGACACTAGAAGAACATGAAACACATAATCTGAGATATGAAGACACCATCAAGACTAAGAGAGGTTATCTACTGCGAGAGAAATTCACCTTGAATATAGAATTAAGCCTATTTATAAGATTTCCTTCTCTATCCTTTCTTGACAGTCATAAAGTATCCTGGACCTTAAGGAAAGGCTTTAAAAAATTGTGTGAACTATGTCTAAACAAGTTTCTGACCTCCTTTCTGTTAAGATATTGCCCTTAGCTCTGGCAAAGTCAGCCAAAATCTACCAACCCATCGGCAGCTTTGGCTGAACTATGCAACCCCCCCCCCCCCAAAAAAAAACAAACATATGTACGGTAGCGTATTAGTGCCAGTTTGAGTCTCTTTTCTCATTTATGTAAAATTTAAGAAAAAAGGGTAAAATTTACACATGTAGGCGTAAAATTTACAAAAAAGTGTAAAATTTACACATAAAGGACTATCAATCTGGCACTAATACGCTTCCGTACATATGTGACCATACCATACATGGTATAAGTGACCAAATATAAAAATTGCACGTATACATGTACTGTTAGCTACAAAGATCTGCCAAATATTACAAAATATAAGTGCAAAGATTGAAAACAAATCCCCGAGATATCATTGTTCATTTTAATTCTCTGTACGATGTTTATTTTGCGATAAAGTGCTGTTCGTTTCCTTTTTTCTTATCGATGTGTATTTCGCTGCAAAGTTTCAATTGATTTATTAAGTGCTATAAACCTTGTGGCTCTTGTTGGCATAAATTGAATACAAAATGTAACACTGAGAACATACGGCTTTTGAAATTTACTGATTATATCTGGTAATCTAAACAAAGATTTATAAATTTCTTTCTTTCTTTCTTTCTTTCTTTCTTTCTTTCTTTCTTTCTTTCTAATTATTCATTTATCAATTAAATTAGTTATATAAATAATAACGGTTACCCCCCGCTAACTAATACGAAATATTAGAGAGTACAGAGACAAATAATTAAGCATCCTATTTGGACATAATGTTGTCCTACGACATTGATGGTCACATGAACACCTCACTCTATGACAGACGTGACGACTTCAATTTCAGCATCACAAACTTTCCTTTCTGAGTAGCAACATCCCTTCATCGCCTGCTTATGGCGTATTCATATCTCAGTTGATACGCTTTGCCAGAGCAAGTACCAAACATACAGATTCTATTCTGAGAGCTAGGCGATTTTCAGATAAGCTTCTCAGTAAGGGATACGTTTGTGACCGACTAACATCGTCACTGAGGAAGTTCTGTCATAGATCATTTGTATCGTTCAACCAAAGATGATACTTTATATCTTCCAAAACGGAAGTAACCGGATGTGACAATTCTACCGAATTGAAGCGACGGGTGCTGCATGCAAGCAGGAGATGCTGACTCTTCCTGGGCACCTGATCTCACTCCCATTTCGGGAGTTCGCTTCTATTCATGTAGTGGAGGTTTTTGTTTGTTTGCTTTGGTTCCTGTTTTATCCTGATTTTGTATGCCTTCGGTTTGTGATTTTCTGAATTATCGATTTTGTGCTGTATACGGGGATATGGTCATTATCCATATTTATCATTATCCAAACACCTATAGGTTTTACGTTGCACAAACTAATTTTACAGCCTTTATGTATACAAACGATGGTGATTTTTTAGCAGATATTAAGGACTTTAATTTTTTAAATAGTCTGTATAGGTACGGCTTATCAGCAACTAAAGGGAGTGGAATATATAAACATGTCATGCATTTACCCTTAACCGAGGGCAAGTAGGTGCAGTTCAAACTCTATGGGATTTTCTTTATGAAAAAGTTATGTAATACAAGTAGTGAAATATCTGTGTTCATCATGAATTCAAGGAGGTTTAAAAGTACAAGAATTACGCCATTTTCGAGGTACATGTAACGCATCAAAATTAATCTTCAATTACTGTACAAATAAAGACATACAGACTTTGCTTTTCCCATATAATTTGTATAACGAAATTCGTTAATAATAAAATCGATAGAATTTTAAAAGTTCAAATATTTATTGACCCCACGACCTAGTGATGCAGACTATTCGACATTGGTATTTTGACCAAGAGAACAATCAAACCTTGATACATGTAGTTATGTATTTTCAAGGAGAGCAAAAAGCATAAAATATAATTGAGTAACAGTACACATTCATGTACCAAAAACGCTAATTAAAAGTGTATCATTTCCTGTTTACGACATCGTCCTTTTACAAATCATGTACAAAGTTGACATTAAAGCATTGTATTTACTATTTGATCTTCAAATTCGAAGTTGCACTAGATGAGATAGATCTTGAGTCTTTACACAGAAAAAGTGAGTAAACGATTTATATAAATATACATTTCTGATCTCCCATCCAAGCATCAAAATAAAAATGAAGTTAAAAACGACAAACATTTGTATATATTATATTACTAGTATGTAAAAACGCAGACAAATACTCGGCCACTTTTTCTTTATATTCAGTGAAACTTCGGAAATGTATTTCAGAACTAAGAAACAACTATCCTTTGCATTCAGGGGTTGCCATAACTCGGGTGTAGTTGAAGGTTTTAGAGGGTTCAGTGCATGGATGTTTTCATGATCATCATCAAAATTGCATAAGAGGAAAACCAGAATAGATACAGACCGAGAGATTTCGTCATGGATGTATCTGCAGCAGACAGAAAAGTTCACAAAAATCTTGAGATAAAGGAAATCATGACAGACGATATCTCTATAAATGGATAGACTAAATGCTGTTTCGATTCATGGGCCATATTTGGATATACTTTTTACCTTCCTCCTGTTGTCAAGCGTTATTGACAAACTGAACGGGGTAGGGCCACGTTATTGGCCCTATTTTTGAACATTGTACTTCATTGGATATTTATTTGTGAATTGGTACTTCGCAAGACTATCTAATAGATAATGAAGCAATATTATTGAAATCAATGCGATTATCGGTAGTTTTTAGCCCTCTGAAAACTCCAGAATCGGCAGTAATCCGCGAAATAGCTGTAGAATCTACATATTTCTATGAACCAATGGCCGCATGGATTTACTACTAGTCTAATAACTTGAAAAAAAATTACATACATGTATCACCCCAGGAGTCCGACTGACATTCAGAGAGGACAGGTTTTCGGGGCCCTGACTTCTCTAACGAGGTTTGGACAGGGGACGTCATGGAGTAGGCTGCATATTGGTGAATGACCAATTCTGTAACTCAGTCGCATGTGATTGCTCGTGATAATCGAATTACTAATGATGTGAGCTCCTCCCAGTTTGTTTCAGTTTTTGAACTCCATGATCCATTTCAGTTCTGGTATACCGCGAAAACCACGTATGAGACTGCTTTGTGCAAATCTATCGTCAAACTGTGCACGTTTATTCCAAGTCGTTTCTTCAAAGCGTTAGAAAATTTCTGCTCATAAAATATGCAATGCATAAAACTTTGATAATTCATATATATCCGTATTTATCGGGATGGATTCTTATAGCGTGTGGGGTAATTAAAAGCTTTTTCGTGAAATTCTGATAAAAAAGAGTTGTAAGGGCAGTATTTTCTCATAAATTCGATTTTGCTAGTTACCATGGCGACAACTTATAAATTTTATTAATAGCTAGAGGCTCTAGAGATGCATATCTTTTTCTACGCATAAAGCTACATGTATCATATCCTTAAACAGTCAAACTAACATATACCAGAATTAGTTTCTTAGCAAAATAGTTGTCTCTATAAATAGCACAATTAGATTTTTCCCAATTTTCTGAGATTTTCATTAAAAACGTGTATTTTTCCAAACTTTACCGATTAACAAGAAAAATCTCAAGGAGTATCATTTTTCTGAAATAATGTAATAAACTGAGGTCGCATCATTCATTGTTAATGTGTGTTTCAAATACTGATTGTATGAAAATACGAGGGCTGATTAATATGTTGTGAGCCTCGAATTGAAAAATTTGAATTTTATCGGGCATTTTGCATTATTTTTCTACATAATCCGCATCAATACCACTTTAAAAGAACTCCTTATCTTGACTGGTCAGGAAGCCATCCACTGCAAGTATGACGTCATCATCGGACTTTAAGTGGGTGCCATAGATAGCTGCTTTCAGTTTTGAGAATAGATGAAAATCTGATGGAGCAAGATCGGATGAATAAGGCGGATGCTTGATCAAATTTAAGCCACAATCATAAATGGCAGCCATGGCAGTGACAAACTTTTGAATAGGAGCATTGTCCTGATGGAACAACACATAATTAACTAGTGATCTTTCCCTGGCGCTTAAGTTTAATATTTTCCCGTATCTGTGTCAGAAGTGAAGCAAGCATTGTATGTGCCATTGCTTGTTGGTCCTTTTGGAGATAATCTATCAGCAGAATATACCTTCTGCATCCCAAAGAACCGAGGCTCACAACATACCAATCAGCCCTCGTAGAGTTATCTCCCGGAAGTCGCGCGACCTTAACCTTAACTGTTTTATGAATGTTTCTGAACCATCAACCGGCCGGTGTAATTCAATAAATGCACGCCGAACAACTGCTAGAGGACATTCTCATGTGTTTGAATCTCGATCGAAAAGATGTTACTCTGCTAAAATGTCTCTTCGCAAAGTATGTCAAACTCCAACAGTGATTGTTAAGCTTGTTTAAGTAAACAGATCGCAGGTTATGTATCCCAAGAACAGATTACTAACAACCGTCAGTTCTATCACAGTACTTGAATCTATTGGAACCATTTTTTGTTAATGTTGCTTCAGATACGCACTTTTACGATTATAGTGAGTTAAAGAAGATCCCGACGATAATCTCAACAGCACTCACAATAGAGCACAAAATTAAGCATCGACGGACCCCTAGCAAGCTAGAGATGGGACCAGGTGCCCGGGAGGAGTAAGCATCCCCTGTTGGCTAGCCGCATCCGCCGTTGACGTCCATGCACGAAAATAAAAACAATATATAAAATACATGCGTTGCACTGTAGTTTCCAATTCTTCTAGTGAGCGTCAGTTCATCTTCGCCAGTTTCATTAATGTGTTTTCCTCATCAAAGAGTGCAAAATCTCAATATTGCTCATATCTAAAGGGGGCATTTTTATTGCATGAGTTATAAAGTGCATCATTACCAAACCGCCAAGGGCTTACTTCAGATTCTCCTTGAAGTGGATAACAATATGCTTAAAGTTTACTCATTTACAGGGGCAGCATATGGGGTACTTTACCTTTAGAAAATGAAATGTGGGCGATGCTGATTAAGATAGCATATCGAAAACATGAATAACTCGTTCATTCTTGTTAAGAATGCTGCTTTCTTGCTTCTTAGTCTGGACAGTTAATTCTTTTTTAAGAAATGAATTTGAGTAATGGATTTCCACATGTAATACCTATATGAAGGCACTGCATTCCGATGATTCAATATGTGGTGTTTGTCAGGGTTACATGGCCCTCATTATTGCATCAAGTGTAACTTTAACTGATTGCACATGGGTAATATTACGTCTAGGGGATTTAGGAATCTCAAACAGCTTGTTGATTCATCTCATCGTTTAAAAGTTGACAATCCCTATTTTATTCAATGTAAAATTCCGTACATTTCTGAAAACAGTTGCTGTCAGTAGATCAACCATTATTTTGAAAAAGACAACATCAAATGTTCATCCATTTCGGAGTACAGAATAAAGAAATTTACATGGAATGTATAAGCGGATGGAAAACAAATATTTCTGATGGGAAACTAAAATAAATTATTTTTTACGTGAAATAACGTTTTACACTAAACCTTTTTCATAGTAATTTTCCTCTTTTAGACCTCAGTTATATTGTTTTATTTTTGGACCATTTGTAATAAGAAATGAGGGTGCAACTGATTTATGGTCGTTGAAGTATGTTCCCACGACTTCGAGATTCAATAAATGTTCAAAATTTCGTTCAATTCACAATTGTAGAATATTTCTTTAAAAATGAATTGCAGGGTTTTGATTTCTATCCTTACATCCATAATCATCATCGCACATTTGAAAGGTAAAATGATTTATGTTAATCTAATTTAGTGAGTTTAAGACGGTGAACACTTCAATTTTCTTTTCAATGTCAATTAGTAAAATCGAAAGAAGGTGGCTCAATAATCCAAGAATTCTTTGTCAGAGGAGAAAAAAATGTTCTGTTTATTTAACATTGATATCTGATGATTTATATTTGTAATTAAGATTACATATCATCGACCATTTGACTGACCAGTGGTCCTCTGAATATACATATGTAAACCAACCCCGAGATATGTCGCAAAACAATGAATTTTGATAGATAAAAACATGATATATTGATAATTATTCCAGATTGAAACCATTCTTTTGATCATTTTCACCATAATATCATCAGATATGTATATTTCTTTATAGATAATGCTTTCAAAGAGTGAAATAGCTAAAACTGTTCCAGAAAAGTACATTTTGGGTACCCCCCACCCCAAAATGAGAATCTAAAAATAAGTACTCAGTACCCTTATTTGACATCAAAGTGATAAGAAGTCTTTGTCAGAAGTTATTTTCTGTTATATATTTCTCAACGACAAACTCTGTCCTTCGAAAAGAAATATAAAAAAGTACATTTTATCGTTCATTCTGATTTAAAATATTTGGTTGTCATAAAAACGATTTTGTAACAATTTGCAACAAGTCAAATTAAAATGCCATGTTCCCTTAGTTGACATTATAACGATGAAAATATTGATTAAAAACTGTTAAAATTGACATATTTTTCAAGATCAGACTCTAATCTTTTAACAAAAGTACAAGACATTCCGTTTTACCTCGTTTCCATGATATTGTAAAAATCTACTTGGTTTATGCCGGACGGACGACAGACAACGGATGGACGGCGCGCTATGACAATAGCTCAGGTGAGCTAAAAATCAGACACTCCGAGTCGAGATTATTATTTCCCAACATTCAGTGGCAAAGCGTGGTTCGACCTTTTCTTTTATAAACTCATCTTTCATGTTTTGTAAGTGTCAGCTAAATGAGTTTTGTCAAATAAAGTTCAAGTTCAAGTCAAAACTTAAAAAAATGTTTTATTCAAAATTTCATATCTGATTCCATCAATCTATTTAGAGATACGAATATATATGTATATGAGAAATAGAACTAAAGTAAACGGAAGCGTTTTTAAACATTTTGACGTTCAAGGTCAATAAGTGGACGTCAATCCCCTCCTACGTTCTCGATAATGCGTGCAGTTATCTGTGAAATGGATATATCTTTGAATGAAGCAGGGTTAAAACTAAAATTCACTCGCTTTAATAGGGAAACTTTATTCGATAACATCTTGTTGCAAAGTACGAAAGTTGACAAAATTGAAGAAAAATTCTTTAAACCAAAGATTATTAGAGAAACCAAACTTAAAGTATCTTATCTATGATATCGTTAAAATCTCCAAGAAATATCTTGTTTTATCATGAACTTGAGTTTACCCTCTTGAATTTGTTCAAAGGCAACAGGTGGTTGAATTTCCGCCGATGACGTTCTTAAAACGATACGTTTACGGCGTTAGCCAGGGCGTCTCACTTACGGGATATTTTTGTATATATAAATTAAACGATACATTTGACTTAATATTCTATACACTCAGATTGTAGAAGATAATTTTCTGTTTCCATCGATACCAAACATGTCGAAATCTGTCAAGAAACAAGCGAATTACGGAGGAGTTTGAAGGCCGAAAACTAAAAAAGGCCACATATAAAAGTACTGCACTCGATATCTGATGACGTCAAACGATTAGAGCCTCCTTAACTGGGCACCTGGTCTCACTGAGAAATGTTGTTCATTCCGGGGATCACAAACGTTCCGATGGGAATTATCACGATTTTACCTTGCCTTCTCGACTTTGAGACTGAATACTTAATTATCATTCATCAAATCATACGCGTAGCTTTTTGGTGGGTGTCACTGCTGGTGGACCAGGAGTCCCCGAGGGCACATGTAGCCAAGTTTGATCAACTTCGGTTGATCGTCTGTCTCTTCAACGCATTCAAAATTTTCTGGTTCTAAAATTCTTGAAATTTCCATGCTGAAAATTTATCCGTTAATAAATGATGCTATTGAATTTGAAGACGTTTAACATTTGAACTACTTGGTGAGTGTCACTGCTAGTGGACCAGGAGTCCCCGAGGGCACATGTAGCCAAGTTCGATCAACTTCGGTTGATTGTCTGTCTCTTCAACACATTCAAAATTTTCTGGTACTAAAATTCTTGAAATTTCTAAAACGTGGGTCCTGTATCATCATATCCCACCCATCCTGCTTCATCTTTCGGTACTTTTTTTGACAGAATAATTTTCAAAATTTTCTGGTACTAAAATTCTTGAAATTTCTAAAACGTGGGTCCTGTAACATCATACATTGTATCTCACCCATCCTGCTTCATCTTTCGGTACTTTTTTTGACATAATGATTTTCAAAATTTTCTGGTACTAAAATTCTTGAAATTTCAATAACGTGGGTCCTGTAGCATCATATCCCACCCATCCTGCTTCATCTTTCGGTACTTTTTTTGACAGAATAATTTTCAAAATTTTCTGGTACTAAAATTCTTGAAATTTCTAAAACGTGGGTCCTGTAGCATCATATCTCACCCATCCTGCTTCATCTTTCGGTACTTTTTTTGACATAATGATTTTCAAAATTTTCTGGTACTAAAATTCTTGAAATTTCAATAACGTGGGTCCTGTAGCATCATATCCCACCCATCCTGCTTCATCTTTCGGTACTTTTTTTGACATAATAATTTTCACCCTCTTTGGCCATATTTCATTGTTTAGATTGAGGATCACTTACGAGGGTTGAGTCACCGAAACGTGCATGTCTGGTTCATGCTGCAAATGTATCCGTTCTACACGCTGAAAAATATGTATGCTATTTCTTATGTATTGTCAACTCAAAATGTTTCGAAGCTTCAAACAGTTTATTCTCCCATTCCTTTTCTAAATATGATAAATTACACTGAAATACAGCATGTATAGAATGACCCCCCCCCCCCCACAAATTCATGAATATGCTTATTCCAAAATGCAAAGAATCCTGAGGGGCAATTTTCTGTCTGATTTGAAAAAAAATAGTTACCCTTTTGTTCAAAGGCACTTGCCTTTAAGTACCACTGTTGAGGATTCATTGTATGTCTGATGCATTGAATTTAGACATTTCTGTCTAGAAAGCTGCTCTCTGGAGGCACAGTTGGACACTTTTTTCTTAAATCATATAACTTTGTAATTCATCCTGCGACTGTTTCGATCTTTTTATATACAACTTTTAGTTTGGAATGTTTTAAGGTGAAAAGTGCAATAAAAGAAACGGACCTGTGTGTGCCAAAGATGGAAAAACGTACAGAAATGGATGTGTAGCAGCAAGAAAGTAAGAATCTTCTGATACTAGTAAATATAAAAAAAAAATATTCAATTCTATTTAAAAATTTACATTTTAAGTACTCCCGTGTTTTGTCCATTCATCTTAACTGTCGCACGAAAATAAGAATGTTCAGCAGCCTGTTTCACAAAAATACTTACGAAAATTTTAGGAATTTTCGTAACTTTTGATCGCTTAGCTTTCTTTATAAACTAAAAATCACGATGTTTTGTTTCTGAATTTATATGAAGTATATAAAAATGATATTAGAAAGCACAATATGATCTAAATTGAAAAAAAATATTTGAAGCTTTTAATTGATGATGAAAGTAACGAAAATTCCTGAAATTTTTCGTACGAATTTTTGTGAAACTAGGCACAGTTCTAGATTATGATATGGACACACAGTAATATTTTTAAACATTCAAAAATCTAAGTCAAGACAGCTATCCCTCTAATAATTTTGGCTACATTTAGTGTCACTTCTGGAGAACCAGGAGTCCACGAGGGCATATGTAGCCAAGTTCGATCAATTTCGGTTGGTCATTTCTTCAAACGCATTCAAAAACTTCTGTTTACAAAATTTTCTGAAATTTCTTAAACCTGGGTCCTGTAGTATCATATCCCAGCCGTCTTGCTACGTCTTCCGGTATATTTGGGACATAAGTTTCACAGATAATGGGCATATTTCATTGTTTGGATTGAGGACCACTGACGAAGGTTAAATACCCGAAACGTGCATGTCTGGTCCATGCTGCAAATTTATCTGCTTTAATGAATTTGAAGGCGTTAAACATTTCCATGTAATTCAGCATCTGAATAGAACTTGTACAAAATTTGAACCCACCCAATCTTTGCAGAATAGATATGTGTAATTTTGAAATTAACCTACGGAATGCCTTTATGCTATTCAAAACCATTTTTGATTTTTAGAAGTACCACTGTTGAGGATTCTTTATCCGAAACATGTATGTCTGGTGCATCGTGTTTAGAGATTGATGTACAGAAAGATGCTGTCCAGCCGCAGAGTCGGACACTTTGTTTTTCTCTATTTAAAATCAGTTTCTTCATCCCTTTCATTTCTGGTGTATAACGTATTTTCTAGTACACGTATACAAATGTAACACATACAAGATGTGTAAGGTCTCCTGAAAGAAGTGTCGTTTATCTTTTCAGGGGTCTAGAAATTGGATGTAACAGTACGTGTCCCTGTAATCCGTGTGTTTGCTCCACTGACGTAACACCCGTTTGCGGCAGAGATGGAGTCACCTATAGTAATATCTGTATGGCACGGTGCAAGTGAGTATAAATAAATAAATAAATAAATAAATAAATAAATAAATAAATAAATAAATAAATACTAGTAAATAAATAAATTCAACAGTACATGTTCCTGTAATCCAAGCCTACGCTCCTCCTTTATTTTCAATGATAATATTTTGGGATGAAATTACTAGTTTCCAAAATAGCAAAGAAATATATGATGTCAAATTGATAAAGGGCTAATACAATACTTCTTTCATGCAACAGAGCCAGAGAAAGAAATTAATACACTCAATTGCGGATAACGTGTTTAATATAGACTAAAGAAACATTGTATAACTAGTCTATCTATTTTAAAAATTGTGTATGAAGAGTTTCATTTAGGTAATTTTCAAACTTGTTTCGATACTCAGGAAAGGAAAACAAATATTGTCATTGTTATCGTTGCGCATAAGGCATAATCGAAATCAATCAATGCCAAAATGGAATTTAACAAGACTTCAATTGTTAACTTAAATCATGTTTCAATAGAACAAGTATTTCGGTCGAGGTTTAATTTGCAAGCTATGCTAATAACAAGTTTTATGCAAGAACAACACACAATGAACAGTGTTATATCTTGTATCGGGAATCCCCAGAGCTAAAAATAGCTCTACATTGTTATGCATTCAGATAATGAGATGGGAACACATGTTATATGACATTCGTACATGTGATTTACGACGGCTCAAAACAGTTCAAAGTCATAAGTACAATAAGTACTACGGAACTATATTTCGGACATTGTCTTTTAATTAAAAAAAAAAAAATAATAAAATGAATAAATAATAAAAAAAAAACCCCAAACTGCACTGCCTGAAACATAAAATTGCAAAAACATGCACCACAAATTCACAATGTTGCACGAATATATACTAGTACAATCATGGATTGTATAGCTACAGGCTCAACAAATGATAGAAAACCTATGATTTGTATCATGACAAAGTCTGAAATGTTTGTAAGGTATATGTATATATCATTTTAGCGCTCTGCAATAATAATCTTACAAAAGTCGATTAGCAATAACACAGAAACAGAGCAAACTATCACATTTTTATCGAATTCAGCGATGCATGTTTATTATTTTTATTCGAATCTATTATGCATAAATCGAAAATGAAAGAAAAGGAGGCGACATCTATAACGCATCAATTTTGACTTCAATTGTTATAATCTGTACCCTGAATTTAAATTTAAGGGGAGGTTTTTTTTACAGTGAAATGGCACTTGATTCTATGTGAACTGCTTTTATAACAAAATTAATTTAAATAAATCTTAAATCAATTTAATTCAAGCTTTATAATAGAACAAAATGTGTCTTTGACGTATGTCCCATTACCTAAAATTGTACATGTTGCAGATTTATATTATGGAAGTAACAAAGATCATGTAATATACTTACTGTTACAGCATCTGAGAGGCATATAAGAAACTCTTAACCACTTTATGATTTTCAATTATCGACGCAAATGATTTCTATCGTTCATAACTTAGTCCTACTCTATATATGTATCGCTAGATCGGTAACTCCAAGTAATATGCAGTAAAAAAAGAAGAAGATAAGTTGGGATGTAGCTAGGCAACCATTGCATTCGTGAATAGCATCCTTTGCATCTCATGCTTCTATTGTTATCTCATTTTACTTTATGTCATGTGTAGAGACGCACATTTATAACGCCAGCACATAAAATCAATAGATTCTTAGCTATTCACCATCACGAATATTTTTGAAATATGCAAGTCCTTTCAGAATATTGGTTCTTACATGGTATAGATTTGTACATGTTAGATAATAAAAAAAAAGATCTTTCGTTCAATCATAGGAAATAGAAAATTGAATTAAAATGAAGTTTTCTATTTCGTTACCTTTGTGAACAACAAACAATTCTAATGCATCAGACACGTGTTTCGGATAGTCCAAAACATATTGATTTTCGGACAAGACAAATTAATTTAAAGCGCCCTCTAGTTTCTATACTGAGCAAAAAAGTAAAGTTAACACCCAAATTTTCATTGGCCACCTCATGTACTGATGAAACGTTAAATTCCTTCAAGTGGTGGAATATACTCAATAAACACTAGAGTGAGTCAATTTTATCGCTTCGAATGAGTTGAAGTGTGACAAAACATGGAGTTTTCTTATCGTAAGTGAAATTTCTGTTTCTTTGTTCTAGTTTACTGATTTCGAAAGAAAAGTGCTAATCAATAAACAAAGACAGTTTCTCAAAAATAAACCGAGAAAAGAATTAGAATTGACCTTTCCGATTGCGGAAAATAATGCAAAATTTTGTGACGTCACAATGCTTCTACCTCGGACAAACAAGCTTCGAACCTCGGTCAAACATCGAAATTGCATTGTGACGTCATGGAATTTCTCAAATTTTTCCCGCGTTCGGAAGGGTCAATTCTCTCATCCCGGACAGAGATATCTACAGATTTACCCGTTCTGAGACAACTCTGTCTCGCACCCCCGGATGTTTGTCTCGAACCCCCTATTGTGACGTCATAGACATTTACGTAGGATTAGCAGTGTCTGACGTCAAAATATGAAAAAAGAACACATAAAATCTCATTTTTTAGCGCTTTTAGACAGTGGGAGAAAAATAATCAATCCCAAGATGTGATCAGGGACACGGACAGAGATGACAGAGATTTCTTCTTCTGAGTCTCGAACCCCCTATTGTGACGTCATAGAAGTTAACTTAGGTTTAATAGTGTTTGACGTCATATGGAGTAACATTTAACGCAAAACAAGCAATGTTTTTTCATGAGTTATGTGAAAATATATGGATGAGAGAAAAATAATCAATCACCACTTTGTACAGGGATAGGGAAATCCGAACCTTGTATCAAAGATTTGCAACGTCCACGACTCATGCAAGCCTCGTCGTGGACTGCAAATCTTTGATACTCGCGTGGGATTTCCCTGTCCCTGTACAAAGTGGTGATAGATTGTATTATTCTCTCACCCCGGACAGAGATATCTACAGATTTACCCGTTCTGCGACAACTCTCTCTCGCACCCGGGATGTTTGTCTCGAAAAACCTTTTGTGACGTCACAGACGTTTACGTAGGTTTAGCAGTGGTGGGGAATCCCACCCTCGTATCAAAGTTTTGCAACGTCCATGACGAGGCTTGCAAATATTTGATACTCTGATGGGATTTCCCTGTCCCTGTACAAAGGGGTGATAGATTGTATTATTCTATATCGCTTTTAAATGAGTAAAATACGTGTAATTCAAGAGAAATTTGCTGAAAGACTACCGGAAGTTCATAGGCGGACATGGGCAATGGCGATGACTCACATGGGACGCTAGTCCGATACAGTAAATAGACTTATTTCATAATTTCATTCTATTGAAATAAATAATGCTCATGCTAGAAGCAGTCAAACAAGTGTAATTTATTTTTCACCACGATTATGACGTTTTTGGGGTTTTATTTAACCAGGAAAGGGAAAGAATCGAAAAATGAGTGAAAAAACAATGTGTCGTTCATTTAAAAAAAATAGGTTTTGGGAGGTTCTGCCACTACACATACTTTCTTGTAACAGTCCACATTGAATCTATATGATAAAATGGGTACTTACATTTTTTGTTCAGTATATTATGAAAAAAAGTTCAAGGTTCCATTTCATACAGTTGTCAGTATTGAAATATACGTTCTATAGTACCAATTGTTTTGTACTAGACTCGTATTTCGGATACTGAATCCTCGTCAGTAGTACTAGTACTTGATGTCAGACAGGTTGAATAAAGCCGATGTGAATTTTCCTGGCGCCGTCTACAAAGGATCAATTCAGTGGCATAATTCTATAAGATTGATGACCAAAGAATATTTGGGGGTATTCTAGGATGTTAACCTCCTTTAACTTTGGAAATATTTTATGATGAAATGGCAAGGATGACAATATTTTAGAATGAAATGACAAGTATTAGGATGCAATGACAAGTTTTAGGATGAAATGACAATGATAATTATATTTTAGGATGAAACGACAAGTACAACTTGAGTGAGTGTAACTGTTAGTGGACCAGGAGTCCCCGAGGGCATATGTATCCAAGTCCGATGAACTTCAGTTGATCGTATCTTCAAACACATTCGAAAATATCTGTTTACAAAATTTTCTCGAAATTTCTGAAACGTGGGTTCTGTTGCATCATATTCCGTCCATCCTGCTGCGTATACCGGTATTTTTGGACATTTCACAGTCTTTGGTCATATTTCATTGTTTGGACTGAGGATCACTGACGAGGGTTATGTACACGAAAAGTGCATGTCTTGTCGATCCATGCGGCAAATTTATCTGCTCTTAGATTATGCTATCAATTTTATAACGTGTAACATTCCAAAATGTCAAGTCATATAAGAAGTCACAATGATAAAGGACCAATACAGCTTCTTTATGGCAACAGAGCTCGAAGGAAAGTAATACATTTGCAAAGGAGGGGGGTGTTGGCTTGTTTATGGGCTCCTCATTGCAAAAGAAAACACTGCTACTTTGCAAACATCCAATGTGGGAAGAGGGGCAACACAGCCAGAAATACAAAGACATAAAACAAAATAAGAGGACTTCAGCTCTTCCGATCAAAGATGATTTATTCGAATTGATTTTGTTTGAAAGGGATATTTGTAGCCATTCTAGCTTTTGAATATCATTTTGCAATTTCAAACTCCCCGCAGTCAAATAATATAATTCACCTCTGAAATATTGAGTTCAAATCATGTATAGAAATGAAAATCTTCAGCCCCTTCATATTTTGTAGCAAAAGAATTTAGGGATCTTAAAATCAGATGACATGATTTATGCATTGATTTTCCAACAAAAACCAACGAAAAATGTAGCGATACAGAAATTACTGTAGGGTAATCGTGTAATAGAGTACGATTACATCATATTTTAGAACAATCGTTCGAAAAACGCTTTTTTAATTGCACGCTCATTTATTTCTATTAAGATATTTTGAATGTATTTCGATTCTTATTTGAAGAAAAAAAATAACAGTACACCTTAAGTTATGTAATGACATATAAGTAATGTCTACAGAGATAAAAATTAACTGATTCGTCAACTTCGTGGAGGCACAAGATTTGACAATAACATCGATTTCAATCTTTAATAATACATTATCATCCCTATAGAAGGTTAGACGTTGTAACACCAAGAGTATAATAAAGAGGCTTTAGTGGGTTTTATTGCTCACCTGATTTACATAATTCTATACGACAAATTATTCTTTTCGACAAAGTAAAACTAGAAGATACTTATATGTGCCCTATGATTATAATGATAGAAGAATTGTTTTGAAACCCCCCAGAATTTTAACTTGGTCAAATTTGAAAAAAGTGTATCAGTTACAGAGGAGAGTTGTATGTCAGCAAATCAGTGATATTTGCGACGGCCAGGGCATTGATGCTAAAATCTCAAACATTGCAGACGCTTTGAAGTATACGTTTTCTATAACGTTATGTAAAACAATGTGAATATTCAGAAAGTGGGGTCAGGTTAAGATTGTGAATGGCACAGTATTTGAGGTCAATTTTCGGTCGCAGATAGTGTCGAAGCAATAGATAAGTGTGCTTGTTTGCTGTAAAATTTCGCAAAATCCTGTTCAGGGTAAAATTCAGAAAGGTATAAGAAAAACAGAACCAAGGCATGCATTCAAATTGGTCGTGGCTGAGCTTCTGAAATTAACATTAAATTTTCTAAACATATAGAGTACTTGTCACCGCAAAAGTGTTAAATTTTGTAAAAAGTTAGAAAGACGGCGAAAATGAAAATCATTATAGAGTGCTTGACAGCAACATTGAATGATTAATTATTTCACAAAACACAGTTTTACATGTAGGAGAGGACATTATAAGCCTGTCTCTCCAAAAATTTGATGAAATATTGCGTTTAGCATGTATGAGAATAATATGACGATCGGATGAAAGACAATGAGTTTTCGAGTTACATTACTGAAATAGCGAAATTCAATGCCCATTAAATAGTCTCCAGTGGCTTACGTCCCATTTTGACCTTTATTTTGTTTGATGACGTGGAATAGCTACTACAAAACCTTTGTGTTCAAATTCAACTACTATGGTAGCTCTATAAAAAAATGAATAATGTTTAGATGTCCATTTCTTTGCATCCACACTTGCTAAGATGTACATGATCTCATATCGATATTTCTCATTGCTCATTTTTCTTAGCAGATATCCTTCTATGATACATTTTCTCTTCTATTTTAAAACAAGAACAAAGCGTTTAAATCCAAACAGACAATAATGTAAATTCGAATCGATTTTCATTTTGTCTTAAAATGAATTCTGAAATTTTCTAGTAAGAATTCTGTTGTTATCACTATATACATGTATATGCACAACCAATGTAAATGAGTTAAAGAAGATCCAGACGATAATCTCAACAGCACTCACAATAGAGCAGAAAATTAAACATCGACGGACCCCTAGCAAGCTAGAGGTGGGACCAGGTGCCCGGGAGGAGTAAGCATCCCCTATGTAAGTCCCTAAAATGAAACTATTAAAAGGGGTGTGTTTTCATTTTGCATGAAAACGTTCGTGACGTAACAATGCGTAAGATCTAAAGAATCATGCCGCGACCGCTGGTCTAACCTGCAAACTGAACCTGCGGTGACCTGAATTTTAACGTCAACTTAAAAAAAAAACAAGAATGATACAGACAACTTTTGTGCATACATGTATATATAGAATAAATGCCATAATTCTGCGTACCCCCTTTGTTCAAACGATCAAATTTATGGACAAGGACACATTTCCTCGGCCTCCACTAACATTTATGTATTTTCAATCCACCCAAACAATTAACGGAAACATAGGTATCACGGAAGACGACGACAACAAAAACTCAGAAAAAGGGCTAGCCCTCAACGATCTTCTGATAATTGCACGCAACGGAAGCAGACATGAACTGCTTCATGATCTCTCATCAGTTCCAGCAGTTCAATTGAAATCGACCTTGAAAAAAGCAGAGGTTGCATTCTCAAGATACTAGTATACCGATTGATTCCGCTACAGAATACATATCATACAAATCATGGACATGAAGTGACCTGTGTATTGCCTTGTCCTTCCTCTTGGACAACATTTATTTAAAATTTGGTGAGAATCTCCACAATCAAGTTGTTACATTTGTAGGTCCCTTATGGGTACTACTTGTGCGCCTCTTGTTGCAGATTTATTTTTATTCACATATGAAAAAAGACTTTATTCAAAATCTTCAAAAGCAAAGAAAAGATGATGATGTGAAATGTTTCATTGGTACTTTTAGGTACCTTGATGATATTCTTACGATCGATAATCCTGTTTTAGAAAAGTATGAAAATAGTATCCATCCACAAGAATTGACTCTAAACAACGCAAACGTTACAAACACCATTTTGGACCTAAATATCAAAATTGTTAATGGAGAAATTCATACAAGTGTGTATGAATAAAAGAGATGATTTTTGATTCAATATAATAATTTTTTTTCTGGCTTGACAGTGATGTTCCTAGATTACTGTCATACGGTATTTATATTTCACAGCTCATCCGATATGCTAGAGCATGTACAGATGTTTTGGATTTTCATCGTAGAAATTTACAAATTACGCATAAACTTTTAGGTCAAGGTTTTCGTTTTCACAAACTAGTGAAGAGTTTCTTGAAATTTTACAAAAAATATTGTCAACTTCTTTTGAAATTTGGACCCATACAAGCAACAGAGTATATTACTTTGGGTATTTCACAACCTGCATTTTATGGTGACACAATTAACAAAATAAGAAGGAACAAAGGTGGACAGCATAACCATAAAAATGCGTCAGAATCATCAAATGCCTTTTATACCGTGGTTATATCATAATGTCACCGATGGACACTAGACTTGGTACTTGACCAATCTGCAGTTTTATACCAGCGCATTCTTAAAACTTGCACTCTGACTGACTGTCACAACAGTACTCTATGACGGGCCTTGTCTGAACATCTTTAGAGAAGACAGGGCCCCGACCACCTGTCCTCTCTGAATGTCAGTCGGACTCCTCGGGTGATAACATACATGATCTTGCTACAGCCGGCAGAGCACGGACTGTATCGGGTACGCACTCTTTTTATATCCATTTACATATTCATCTGTGTTGCTTGGGCTAATGTGTTTTGCGGTCGTGTTTGTGCGTGGTCATCTAACAGAGAGGAGGTTCTTTTACACCAAAAGTTCTTCGAGACCTCTGGGTATTCTGAAAAGTGGGAGGGTTGTGCGCACGTAATCCAGGATAAGCACATCGCTACTTGCTACTTGCATGGCAGATGGCGGTCCTAAGTCGGCACCGGTTGCCCATTGATCTCGTTGGTTTATGTGTGGTCTTTTGCTTCTCATGTTTCAATGGTGTGAGTTGGTGTTCCTTGTACCTTTTGCGTCTCTTTCTTTTGATGTCTGTTCTGTGTTTTTTTTTTGCATTGGGTGCTTTAAAGTTTTGCTGTGGGTGCTGCAACCGAGTGTTGTTGGCGATCCCCTCCTTTCTTTGTTACGGATATTCAACACACATCCAGTGCATATATCGCATGAAATGTACGATTAATGCATTTGCTGTGTGTTGCAAACCCGTGAGAAAACACAAATTAAGACACTTATTCTCTATAGGTTGAGTCAAAATCGACATTTATCACGTCATGATAAAATGAAATTGTTTATTGCAATTTGACCAGACATCAAATTGTATGTTTAGGAATAGAATATTTAAAAGATAGTTAAAACTTTACTGTACAACGTCAATTTAAAGTTATATTCAAATAGTACTTGTATTTCAATGCAGTCTTTTCATAGGGAATCCCCTGGGCTGAAAATATCAATATGAATCCTATTGGCCTTGTTACCTGATTTATATCATCTCAACACTTATGAATCAAGTGGTTGTAAAATTTAGGTAACGAAATGGGAGTACATGTTATATGACATGCATTCATCTGATTTACGAGTGTATGTTCATAAAAGAAAGGAGGGGATCTCCAACAACACTAGGTTGCAGCACCCACATCAAAACCCCAAAACACCCAATGCAAAAAACACAGAACAGACACTCACAGAAAGAGACGCAAAAAAGACAAGGAACACTAACTCACACCAAAGAAACATTAAACATAAAAGACCACACAAAAACCAACGAGACCAATGGGCAACCGTTGCCGACTTAAGGCGGCCATCTGCCACGTTAATAGTAGACGGTGTGATTATCCTGGATTACGTGCACACAACCCTCCCACTATTCCGATTTCCCAGAGGTCTCGAAGAACGCACAATTATGGTGTAAAACAACCTCCTCTCTGTTAGATGACCACAAATAAGACCATAAAACACAGGGGTCCAATGAACACAGATGAATATGTAAATGGATATAAAAAGAGGACGTGCGTAATACAGTCCATGCTCTGCGGGCTGTAGCGAGCTTAGATATGTTATGACCCGAGGAGTCCGGCTGACATTCAGAGAGGACAGGTTGTCGGGGTTCCGTCTTTTCTATATAGGTCTGTATTAAAGGCCTTTGATGACACTGACGTATTTTCGATAGTTATGCTGTCTACCTGCTGTCTACCTTTTATCCTTCTTATTTTGTTAATTGTGTAACCATAAAATGCAGGTTGTGAAATACCTAAAGTAATATACGCTGTTGCTTGTATGGGTCCGAAGTTCAAAAGAAGTTGAAAATAATTTTGTTAAAATTTCCAGAAAGTCTTTACTAGTTTGTGAAAGCGAAAACCTTGACTTAAATGTTTCTTTGTAATTTGTAAATTTCTACTTGAAAATTCAAAACATCAGTACATGCTCTTGCATACCGGATGAGCTGTGAAATGTAGATACCGTAAGACGGTAATCTAGGGACATCACCGAAAAGCCAGGGGAAAATTACTATGTTGAATCCAAAATCATATCGTTTGTCAAACACACTTGTATGAATTTCTCCATTGATTTAGGTCCAAAAATGGTGTTTCTGTGTCTGTAATGTTTGTCTTGTTTAGAGTCAATTCTTGTGGATAAATAACATCTTTATACTTTTCAAAGACAGGATAATCGATAGTAAGAATATCATACAGGTACCTAGAAGTACCAATGAAGCATTTCACATCATCATGTTTCCTCTACTTTTGAATATTTTGAATAAATTATTTTTTCATATGAGTAAAAAAATAAATCTGCAACTAGAGGCGCATAATTTGTACCCATAGGAATCACTACAACCTACTTGAAGAGATATTCACCAAATCTTTAAAAAATATTGTCCAAGCGGAAGAACAAGGCACTACACAGGTCGCTACATGTCCATGATTTGTATTCTGTAGCGGAAAAGAAACTCTTTGATTCAGATTCACAAATATAAGTTTTCCCTTCTCGATTACAGCACCATTTAATGAGTTTGGACAATTGATAATTTTTCTTGTCATGAGGAAGCGTAGTTTACATATTTGAAAAGTCGTATGAAGAAATCGTATTGGCTTGAAAATTTCTAGATTTCATTTGTCAATCAAATCCCCTGAATTTTTAATAGACCGAAATAAATTTACATCATTCCTGTTCAGAACAGTTTCACAATAATTTGCGACGTGTTCCTTTAGCGCCATGAGGGCTGACGTCAGATAACTAGACAAACATGTAGTTGAGCAGTTGCTAGAATGAGCAATGTATCTAAAATTTTAAGGAAATTTGTGCAGTTTTGGTATGCAATATATTGTAGGAAGATCCAATTTAGAAATAGGGATGTTGAATAAACAGAGCAGACATCCACAAAAAGAGACACAAAAGGACAAGGAACACAAACCCACACCATAGAAACATTAAACACAAAAGACCACACATAAACCAACGAGACTAATGAGCAATCGATGCCGACTTAGGACGGCCATCTGCCACGCAGGTAACAGGCCTTGTGGTTATCTGGATGACGTGCGCACAGTTCTTCATTTTCCCAATTACTCAGAGGTCTCGAAGTAACCCACAATAGTTGTGTAAAATAACCTCCTCATTGTAAGATAAACATACCAACAGACAGCATGACGCAAATCGATATGTAAAAGGATAAAAAAGCAGAAGGCATACGAAATACAGTCGTCCGTGCTCTGCCGGCTGTACCGAGCTCATGCATGTTCATGTGTAAACACAAGAGAAGACCGACTGATATTCAGGGAGGACTGATGGTCCGGGCCCTGTCTTCTCTTCTCATGGAGTCCTGTCGTCAGGGTCTGTCTCTTCATCGCATTCAAACTTCTGTTACCAAAATACCCTTTGGCCATATTATATTGTTTAGATTGATGATCACTGACGAGGGTTAAGTACCCGAAACGTGCATGTCTCGTCTATGCTGCAAATTCATCTGATTTTAAATGATGCTATTGAATTTGAAGACGTTAAACATTTGTACTACTTGGTGAGTGTCACTGCAGGTGGACCAGGAGTTCCAAAGGGCACATGTAGCCAAGTTCGATCAACTTCGGTTGATCGTCTGTCTCTCCATCGAATTCGAAAATTTCTGTTACCAAATTTCTTGTAATTTCTAAACCGTGGGTCCTGTAGCATCATATCCCATCCATCCTTCTACGTCTTTCGGTTCATTTTTGAATATAATTATTTTAACACTCTTTGGCCATATTACATTGTTTAGATTGAGGATCGCTGACGAGGATTAAGTACCAGAATCGTGCATGTCTGGTCCATGCTGCAAATTATCTGATTTTAAAAAAACAAGAGTACCGCCTTGGTACATGTACAAGGCTGTAGGATGGTCCAATACCAAGCCAAGTGTCTGTCTGGTAACAAAATGATCATATCCACGGTATAAAAGGCCTTTGATGATTCTGAAAAAAATTCGATGGTAATTCTGTCTACCTTCGATCCGTCTTATTTTGTTAATTATGTCACCATAAAATGCAGGTTGTGAATGAGTTAAAGAAGGTCTTGACGATAATCTCAACAGCAATCACAATAGAGTAACAAACTGACTGAAATTACCAAAGTAATGTACTCTGTTGCTTGTATTGAACCGAATTTCAAAAGAAGTTGAGTATACTTCGAATATAATGCTTTGAGGATTGATTGATTTAGAATTTCATTAATCTGAACAGTTAGGCGAAACAGGCTTTCATGTTTCTCTAGCATCCAATGCTATAAACAAATCATAAAATGCTGCCATCTTGTAGTTGTCTGCACTACTTGGCCTTCAGACTAGTCGGCTACCGTTATGGTGGAGCTTCGGACTAATGGATCGTCGGACTATTTGACCGAGAACTTACACCCCAGGAAACTTTGGACGATTTTCCATAATTCAAAATTAAACCATTCCACCTATTTTGGATGTAGATATTTTAAGCAATTCCTTTTGACAAATGACAAAAATGCAACAGAGGACATTTTATACGTTATGTCTTAAAATTATAGGACACACGATATTGTTTGTATAAGTAGCCCTGACTTATTTCCGATAAATTGCGAACATTGCTCAAAAGCAATCGAACATTAAAAGAGCTCTGTGTAAAACACCATGACAACATATGTAGAGCTATGTCTATTCTTACACGAAACGTTTTGTAGCTCAATGTGTGTCGTTTCAGTATATCTCAAAAAGAAAAAAAAACCTAAACATTTATGCAATATATAAGAAACAGACGGAAATTTTCAATAGAAATCATATCAAATGCACGCTGAAGCCACAGGGCTTTCAGATACAGCGAAATTACGCGGGAGAGTAAAGAGAGAAAGAAAGGGGGAATAACCGATTCTCGTAAAAGTGGCATTTCCCAAGATTTCTGTATTAATAAATGTAATTAATATTGTCAACAGTTGTTTTGTACTCCATAATGCATTTGTAAGTTTTTCCCCAAAAAATTTTTCACAAGTGGTGTTATGTACAGTGATATGGTAGAAACTTGATATTTTGCGACCTATGAATTTGATTGAATTTATATCCCTATACATTCCCTTGTTGGTATGCCTAATGATTGATTTTAAGATCTGAACACAAAATGTCTTTTATTTGCATTCTATCAACAAAATGTGTAAATGTAAAAGACGTTAAATCACGAAGATCACATATTGTTCTTTCTGTTTAATCATTATCAGAGAAGTACAAATAAAAAACCATTTACAAATTGTCGACACTTGTCTATTTATTGGAATATTGCCAAGTGTGTTTTATAACCGACATATAAAACAATGCATTACTCAATCAGGAACTCTATATGATCTGTAGTCTAAAAAAAGAAGTTGGACCGAAACCAGATAGCTATTGCATTGCTGAATGGTATCTATAGCCTCCAATGACCTTACGTAATTTATAAAGATACACATACATCTCCAGCGCATTAAATCAATAGAAGTTAATGAGAATAATTACTCTTTCACCATAATCATGAATAATCTTACAAAATGTCAGTTCTTTTGGGTTGAATCATTCAAATACATACTTAAGTTCATAACAATTTGACCTTTAGGACAAACACGAAGTCAGTGGTGATAATTTGTTTGCTTAGTTTGTGTAAGTGTTTGCCTTTTTGAGAACTACATCTTAAGTTTCTACGCGTAATTTGCAATGGCAGTTGAATGGTTGTTTGAAAAAAGTCATTATACAGTCTAAAAATCATGTTTCTACTTGTATCTAGGTAATTTCAATATTGAAAAAAGCTTTACAAGCCAGCTCAAAGATATCTATTTCACTTTTAAAATATATTGAGTTCAAAATATATTCAGAAATGAAGCATTTCTAAACAAAGTTTGAAATACAGCCCTACTCAATCGAAAATTTTGACATTCATCTGGCTATGCTCATGGTATCAAATAAAGCACATGCATCTAAAATTGATTTAAACAAATATATTATACAAGCAAATAGGTTTGCAGTAAGGAGAAAGGAATGAAACGAAAAAGTTTGAAGACTTGAACAGTTTAATTAAAAAGATAACAAAGTAAAAAGCGCGAATTTAGAGGGGGTGAGAGGGGTCAGGACCCCCTGGACTTTGCCAAAAGATGCTTGGAAGTTGAGAGAATAATTGTGCGATACCTGCCTTATATAGAAACGGACGGACTATGGGTGGCACGCCATGACAATAGCTCACTTAAGCTATGCTCAGGTGAGCTAAAAAGAAATCAGAATGCATTGTTTGTAAGAGGGAACATTTCTCTAATTTACTACTTCGTCATCTTCGGGGAGGTAAAAGCATGAATTAAAGGAAAGTCGATTAATTCGTCATCTTAGGGGAGGTAAAACATCAAGAGTAGAATAAAGAGGCCCAAATGGGATATATTTCCCTCATGATTCGAAAAACAAAATTCTGTTATTAAAAGGATCTAGAAGCATTGGTTCTTATTTCTTATGTATAATTGAGGTTTATGAACAATCCATATTTATGTTAGTAGATGGATTTATCGAAAAAGGAAAAAAAACACATTAAATTTGGACTTGGAAAGTTCTGAGAAGTCAAATGTAATAAATTTTTAAACTTTTCAACAGGCCAAGCCACCAATAATATCAACCATAGCAGATGCTTTCTATAACATTTAGTGAAACAATAAAATGGTTAAACAAGCAGGGTTCTTAAGGCTAATGGTGCCTTGTTTTACTGTAAGATTTCGCCTATCCTGTACAAGGTAATCTTTAAAATCAAGTAGCAAGAGAGGAAAAGTTCGGTAAAATACTGCGTTTAGTTTGACAATGATATGACGATCGAATGGAAAACAAAAGGTCTCTTTGAGTTTTCAGATTCGATAAGATACATGAAGTATATTATGTAACCGTTCATTCTCCATGAGAAATTCAATACAGTAACAGCATTCAATAAAGTCTCCAGCGAAGGGGATAAATGATTTAAAGAGTCACATTATTACGAGATAGAAAACAATTTGCATATTGACTATTGTTAGTCACTTGCCAACATCAAATATATGCACAGCCAATGTCATTCCACGGGATGAAGCTCTAGATATGGAATGCGTTGCATTTTCGTATGAAAACATCCTTATGTAACATGTACAATGCCTTAGAAACACCCTTACATTGTACGTCACATTGTATTAGAAACATAGCGTGACGGCTGTTCTAACGTACACACTGAATCAAAGTTGGTCTTAATCAACCAGTTTATACATGTATGAAATATTTCCTTATGGTTCATGCCCCAAAACTGTTTTCGCAGAGGTCAGAGAGTCAAGTGCAAAAGTGCATGTCCATGTCGCAAGAGGAGGGGACACAAATCCTGCAACAGGTGCAAGACAAAGAAAATGGTGGATGTATGTGGAACAAATAACGTAACATACTCTAACAAATGTATGGCCAGATGCAGGTAAACGCAAAAATAAACTCCAACTTTTGAGTAACAACTATGATAATATTGACCCTTTGCGGATTACAGAGTTTTTCCCCTTATAGACGGTATCTGACGTAAAACTATTGTGACGAAAATAGCGAATTCCATATTGTAACGAACCGGTGTTATTTACATAAATTTATCACTGCAATGCATAGTTATATTAATTCAATCATTTATGCATGTAATGTCGCTATCAATTGATAGCTTTCATTTGACACTATAATCAAATATATATCTATATAGATATACTTGTTAAGACATACCTTATTATAAATAATGTCGACGTGGAAATGCGTTAGATAAATGGAAATAGAAAAGGTACTTCCCAATATATCTTTGTTATATATTTAGAATACACCTAAGTTTCATACGTAAATCACGAGAAAATAGAAGGTCAATAGATAATTTGTTTTGCAGAGAGGAAGTTTTCCGTTTACATTATTTTATAGCTTTTATACAAAATACATTAATGGCCCTTTCAGTATCAAAAAATAGATGTAAACATGGTTAAATCAATTTGTTCAACATCATTTTTTCTTTTTACTCTCCGTTATTATCATCTATTTGCGTAAGTTTTTCTTTGATTTGTTGCATGAACAAGCAAAGATAACGTATTTTAAGCGAAACAGCCAGAAATTATGTACAAAGAAACACTTCACATTCAAAGTTTTTTTTTCAAGTTGACATAAAATTTGCTTTCTTAACATATATCAACAACAAACAAATGAAAACAATAAACACTTACAGACAAAAAAAAAAAAGCAATACGAAGCATCATTGATACATGCTGCAAATTTATCTGTTTTTAAATGATGCTATTGATTTTGAAGACGTTTAACATAAATAAATGTCACCATTTTGATGAAAAATGAAGGAGACAAATGACTTAAATTGCCAGGCTTGTTTCCATTTAACACGAAATTCACTGTAGATGGTGCCATTAAAATTCACATTTAGATAAATGCCATATTAACAAAACATCTACACCGAATGACCATCAAAATAGGCAAATCTCCTTTGAAGCATGAACGACAATCACATAAGCATTGATGACTCACCAACATCGCAACAATATGGGGATTAATTCACAACATCCATGAAAATACCAAGAAACAATCCATATTTCACTATAACTTTATTGACAACACATAAATGTGCACCCAGGACACATTTTAGAGGCTAATCGCTATATTTATAGATATGATGTGAGCATCCGGATTACGTGCTCGAACCCCTTCGATTTATCTGGACTTTAAAAGTGTATTACGTTGGTTTTATCATAGTTCGCGCACATATGTACATTACTCTCTAAACCCCCGCCTCTTAAATGGCTGCACAGAAAACTTTGAAACAAATGATAAACACGTCTATACATTGTACATGCATCATTAATCTAATATATTTTACTTTGAAGTGGGATCAAAGTTCAATGTAAAGGACAATGTCCCTGTAGTCCATGTAAATGCCGCAGAATCATGAAGCCCGTATGTGGAAAGGACAATAAGACCTACAACAACAGATGTCTAATGAAGTGCAGGTAAAATGTCTCTATAAAAAGTCAGCCTTATTTACAAACACGTCATTTCCTCTAAATAACATTTTTAACAGGTGTGGTATGCATTAGATATATATTTAATTAGCTTTTTTATCATTTGGTGCATACATTTGCCATTCAGTAGTAAATACTAGGCTTTTTATCACAAGTGAAACAGGAAGTACGATAATCATTGCATTTTGTCAACTCCAATCCCTGTAGCATATGTTTCCAATGACTTAAAAGATGATCCTGACGATAATCTCAACATCACTCACAATGGAGCACAAAATTGAGCATTGACGGACCCCTAGCAAGCTAGAGGTAGGACCAGGTGCCTTGGAGGAGTAAGCATCCCCTGTTGGCAAGCCGCACCCACAACTAGCAACCAAAGTAATCTTGAACATGTCGCTTTGTTGTATTTGGTGTTCCTTGTCCCTTTTGTGTCTCTCGTTGTGCTATCTACTCTGTGTTTTCGCACAGGTTGTTTTGGTGTTTTGCAGTGGGTGCTGCAAGCGAGTGGTGTTGGAGATCCCCTCCTTTCCTTTACAATTCATATTCATTAACAGTATCCATATAAAAGCACAGATTACTTCATCTGTCTGTATAAATTAAGTATCGTTGTTTTCAAAAGTATACAGCCGTTCCATAAAATACGTCCTTGATAAGTTTTGTAACGACAACGACATTGAACTTTAACCATTGACCAATGAACAGCTAATAGCTGTGTTCTTCCCTATACAAAAACATTATGCTTTTACAATTCATATTTGATAAACGAACAGTATGACTACATGTAAACTATTGACTAATTTTTATTGTGTCCACAACGTTTATTTATACAATTGTCCTCTCATATCTCACAATAAGAATCAAGGTGTCTTTCTCTATGTGATCTCCTGAAAGCTTTTGACTAATGGCTTAGTGTTTTTATCATCAAAAAAGTTTCAATTGTTCAACTGTATGTGAATTTGCTTATTTACAATTGAGCTTTTAAATTTTGATTGTTATACCTAGACCTTTTAATGTTCTAAGGTTAATAATGCGGTGTGAATCCCGTTCAAAAGAGTATAAAGTCAAATTGGCTGTAAACTTGACCTTTCACCTCTGACCTTGTACAAATATGAGGTGAGAAGCAACTCTGATCTTGAAGATCAATTAAAGATAGCATGAAGGTCATAATCCTATTTGTCACATTGCAAATAAATTTCTAGGAATCACATTTTGGTTGTTTAGCCGTATATTATGAGACTATGTTGCCCGTCTGCAGCCGTAACTATAGAACTTTGTGACGTCACGGATACCTTATTGTTTCTTGACGTCACAGCGAGCCTTTTCCGTATAAATGTTCAAACATTTTGAATATTCCTCTTGCTCCAGATCCTTTAATTTCAATTTTCTGCTAAACTGAATTTCATTTATTTTGAATAAACCATTTACGGGTACGATCTTTTTAATGGTGAACAAAATTTTACAATCCATCAACAAATAAAAAAGTTCGAAATTTGAAGTTTGAAATGACAATTTATAAGCGATTTGCAGTATGACAAAAATGTTATTACGGTTTAGAAGATAATATGGTCTGATATAAACACGTGTCTGGTGCATTGAAATTGGTGTGAAAAATTTCTTCAAGAAGGTAACGATTGAACACTTCCATTATTCTTATCTCATACCCAAGGGACATTCAACTTTCCTTTACAGAATGTTTACTATACACGTAGTTGTTTTGTTCGGTTTTATATTTTTCATATATGTAAACCTATTCGTTATAAATTTTGAATTACTGTCTGTGTACTTATTTAAGCGGGATGCACATTTTAGCGGAGTTAGCGCTGTTATAAGTCCGCTAATTCAATACTTCGCTTACATATTAATCTTCATTGAATTATAATGAGAAAATGACATGTGCGCTATTTCATGACTGCGCTATGTGATCAATTTCCCTCCGTTTTGTTATATGGTTGCGCTAAAATAAGTGCACATACAGTATGACTTTGGGTCTATTCACACAGACAAAGAAGATGGAATGATACATATAGATCATACAAACAAACTAGCCTTTCATCTTTTTAAGGGTTCGGCCATAAGGATTATTTGAAAACCAGGAGGCATTTCCCCTCGATACAAACGTAGCCAAATTTAATATAAAAATGGAATCTTAAAAAAAGTTTGCCAAATTGTACATGTTTCCCCACTTTATTTTGACAGGAAATGACGTTGAAATAGATTCATCTTCTTAATTAATGATTGTGGCATCTTTCTGCATGGTGTTCTATAAGATATTGCTTTAGTGCAATATACATTACTCCTCCCTTCTTCTTATGACATTTTAGACGAATCATGGCAATGGGACAGTTTCGTATTATAAGTGTAGACGTCCATTTTAAATTGTTGATAAATGTCTGAATTAATACTTGAAAGAATGGAGGGATCTCCCACAAGACTCCGTTGCAGCACTTACGACAAAACACCGAAATATCCAGAATTCGAAAACAAAAAGAAGACATAAACAACAAGAGACAAAAATGACAAAGAACACCAAATACGACATCAAAACACCAAACATAAAACACTACAAATAAACAAACGAGATAATAGGGTAATCGGTCATGTACGAAGGTCTGTGACATTACAGGATATGATATTTTGTCTTATTTGCTTAATCTTTAATTTTTACTGCCTTGTGTTGTTATCAAGTTGGTTTTAAATTTTCGTATTATTGATTGAAGTTTAGCATGAACATGTATTTTTGTTTTCCATGATGCAATTCTTTAATGGAATATTGTGAGTTATATAGGATTATAGGATACTTTCAATTTCTTTTCCTTCATCTCACTGACCTTTTTTTGCACTCAATCACACGAAAAGGGATATAAGGAAAGAGGAGAATTTATCTTTTTGATCTTCTGTTAATTGACATGAAATGTCCAAAGAAAAAGTGTGTAACGTTTGGCCAATTGAATATTAGCACAGATCTAGATGGATAAGTACTTCCTTATACTGCCCTAGCCACTCATTGTTTCCATTTTATGAAATCGAGAATCCCAACAATCATCTTAATGGTTTACATGAAGCAAAAAATAATAAGGTTTTTCGCTAATTGAGGAAATACCTTCATGAGTCAAAGTCAAAGAGATACATGCACTTTCAACTTGATACGAACATCTTTTAAGAAAGAGAATATGATAATATGTTCCTTGGTAAGTATGTTGGATGACTAAATGGCCTAACGGATTTGTTGAGAATATGAAAAATACAATTTTGAAATTGATTCAATGTGCACATTTCCATATTGTGTATTGTTTTGATCTAATATGCTCTTTATTCTTTTCCATTGAAGCAAAGTCAAGAGAGCTTGTAAAGGACAATGTCCATGTAGAGGTAAAAAACAAAGAAGATGTAAATGTACTAGGATCTACCTGCCAGTATGTGGGAAAGATGGTAAAACATACAGTAACAAATGTGTGGCCAAATGTAGGTTAGTAACATAAAATAAGATTCCAACGTCCCAACAGACCCTACAAATAATTTGGAGCCACGCTCTCTTTACAATGACGATACATAAAAAAAAATCAAACCAAACTAGAGGGCGCTACTAAAATAATTCAGTTTCGTCTGAAAATCACTTCGGTTTGACGTACCACTGATTAGAATTAATCATCCAAAACACATCAGAATCTATTTGAAATGTGGTTCAATAAGGTAACAAAGGGGTAAGTTCACTAACTCCCAAAAGCGGCTCTAAATTTTCGCGAAAAATAATTTTATGAAAATTATGATTCAGCATCTCTTATGTTTAATTCAAATACCTGCAGAAATAGAAAGTACATGTATATATTTTTCATTGTCAAAAAGTCACGTTCGTTAGTCATGATACACATTTTGACGTCATTTGCTTTGCATGACGGAAAATGAAGGAAAGTTGCCATATTTTTGGCATAAATCTTTAAAATTAGTATAGGCGCCAACCTTCACCAAACATACATTTGTAAATTTTATGTAGATCGAAAGATAAATTGTAAATTTGACTCTTTCTATGAAAATTATTTTGGGTGAGGGCTGACGCCCTACTTTTTTTTTCATAAAGGGGTAGGTTCACTAACTGCCAAAATCGGCCCTAAATTTTTGCGAAAAATAATTTTATGAAAATTATGATTCAGTATCTCTTATATTTATCTCGAATACGTACCGATATAGAAAGTAAATATTTTTCATTGTCAAAACGTCACGTGCGTTAGTTATGACGTCACATTTTGACGTCATTTGCTCTGCAGGTCGGAAAATGAAGGAAAATCGCCATATTTTTTGCATAAATCTTTAAAATTAGTACAGGCGCCAACCCTCACCCAACATAAATCTTATGTTGATCGAAAGATAGATTGCAAATATAACCTTTTATTTAAAAATAATTTTGGGTGAGGGTGGCGTCCTACTTATTTTCATAAATTGTGACCAAAATTATGCCAATTTGTTACGATTTTCAGCATTTTACGACTTTAAGCCGATTTTGAAGCCATATCTTTCGATGAATTGCACGTAAATTGAAATATTTATTTGGTATTTCAAACAACCACACATTTAACTTCCTTGATACGAAATACAATCGAAATCTAAAACATTCTAAAATTAGGGCCGATTTTCCATGTTCCCGAACTTGCTCCTTTTGATCAGAATTATGCCAATTTCTTGCGAATTTTCAGCATTTACGACTTTAATCCGATTTTGGTGTACTGCATGTAAATTGAAATACTGTATTTATTTTGTATGTCAAACAACCATACATTTAACTTACTTGATACGAATACAATCGAACTCTAAAACATTCTAAAATTAAGGCCGATTTTCCATTTTACCGAACCTGCTCCTTTAAACACATGAAAAAATCCAATTAGGTGTTTGAAGGAGGAGTTAAATATAATATATGTAAATGCAGTTGTGTCGAAAATTCAACTTGTATCGAAGGATTTTGTTTTTATCTGCAAAATTTGATGCAACTCAAATACGTACATAAGCATAGCCACCGAATGATCACGAGTCCGATACGATAAACCCTTGTCATCAAAAATTCAGTTTTGTGAAGTCGAGATGGTGTAGTGGATAGCGTGCCGGACCCGTGATTGCCAGGCAGATGATGCCGTAGGTATTGGATTCGAATCTCTGGCAAGGAAGAGTAAGTAGATAGGTTACCATGTTATATACATGATTTTCTTGTGCTTAGCATAATTACCATATATATCTAAATGCAATATTATACTGCATCGACTACAGTGAAACACAAAACAGGATGCGACAAAGAACACAGAACAAAGATAAAACACAACAACTTCTACAACAGAGGACAGTGAAAACACAACACTATCCGAACAGTCCAACAAACAATCGAAACAAACTCACGAAACATGACAGTGTATAAATAGAGAAAGAACAGCACATGTACATCAAAATAAAGAAAAAATGTTCAATGTTCAAATCTGACTGCAAGTGTGACAAAAACGAATGCCAAGATTAGAATTGTTAATTATGAAATATATGGTGTCCAAAAAAAATTGTGCATATTATGCGCAATTCAATAAGTTATGTGTCGTCAGTGATGCTCGAGGCCGAAAAAAAGGAAATCCAAATAATGTGAAATAATGAAGAGACAAAATCTAAGCATAGTGACCTCTTTTAGAAGTGTACCAGTTATAATATTTTCCTTAGTTTTGTCTACCAAACTGAAAATGACACGCAAATCAAATTTCAGTACCTATTATTTTGCGCGATATATACATATGTGTACACTTCCTTTCTTTTTACTCTGACTGTATTCCGCTGTAGTCAGTGCAGGGTAGTCCCAAGCCTTATGGAAATCTTTTATTTCATACAGTTTTGAAATTGAATTGCATCTCAGGATTTAAAGTCATTGTCTGTGATTTTTTTCTTAGCAAAGCCAAGATTGATTGTAAAGGAAATTGTCCATGTAATAAAAAGAAAAGATGCAAGTGTAAAAAGATATTGCGACCAGTATGTGGAGGAAACAAAACATACGGCAACAAATGTATGGCGAAATGCGAGTAAGATCTTTCTTCATACAGATACAGTGTCAGTGTATTTAGATTTCATGTTTGGAATTAACTTTTAATTTTGTACATGGAATTTCCAGTTCATAAGTAGTTGAATTCCTCTTAATTCATACAGATCACAAAATAAATCAAACGAAAGGTTTGACCTGGATAAACGCTATATACATACATTGTACAGTATATACATAAGAAAGTGTAAAACCATTTAATTGCTACGAATGCAGAGTATATAGTAGAATCAAGACCAAATTAAATAAAGATTTTGAAATTTCAATGCAATGATCGATGGTTCGTTACAATAATATAAAGAGCAATATAAAGTTCATTAAAAAGAATGCAAAAGGAATAAAAACATTGCTCTGTCTTTTTCAGAGGTATGACATCTGTTACCAAGGGACCCTGCCCTGTAACAAAGTCCCCGTCTACACCATGTATTTGTCCTTTGATATATAGTCCTGTGTGTGGGCATAATAATCAAACCTATCCCAGTCATTGTAATGCAAGATGTTCGTAAGTATCTGTATTCACCTTAAAAGTATAATTAGTCTTCAAAGCCTTCGATCACAAAGAAACTTTAAAAAAAAAAGAAGTTGAATGATTGTCAATAGTACAAGAATGTATCTCAACAATATTGTTTATCTGTAAACTTTGTTTTAGAAACATAACTGTAGCATGCAATGGTATGTGCCCATGCAGGAATGATGAAAAGCCATGTCTATGTCCAAAAAATTACGCTCCTGTTTGCGGATCCGACGGGAAAACATACTCTAATCCTTGTATAGCAAAATGCAAGTGAGTAAAATTAATGATCAAGGAAAGTTTGAGAACTTGAAAATAAAACATCCTATTACATTGTATTTTGTATCATTTAATTTCCATTGTTATTTTTAAGAAACGTAGATTTTGATTGACCGAGATATTGTGTTGATACATGTAACCAAAACCGGTAGTACACGCTCAGCAACGTCATGAGCAACGTCGATGGCAACGCAATTTCAAAGCTGCAAATAAACGTTGAAACGCGACGAAATGAAATGATAAGTAATCAGTATAATATGTTTTGGCTGATCGAGGTATCAACACCAAGTATTGAGGGAAAACCTATGCATCCTGCGCTACACGCACGATGCAGCTTTCCCTAATTTTTTATCATCAAAACTCAAAAGTTAAAAGAAAGCTTAGTAATTCAACAAAGCGGTAATTTCGTGGTATTTTGAAAAAAAAAGATGTTCAATTCTAAGTTCGTTAAGACACAAGGTACCCGACTAATGTTTATGGTAAGCAAAATTAAGTATACACTGTATAAACCTTCCTTTCTATTAAAGGCAAAAAAAAAAAAAAAACAAAAAACAAAGCCCAAAACATGTTATTTACTTTTGGAATGAGACAAACTGTGACATGTTGACTATCTAAAAAGTGCTCGATTTCAAACTTTATGAAAAGGTAAAAAACGAAATGTATTTGATTTTTTCCGAGAATGATGAGCTTTCTTTCGTTATTCATATATTTACTATTGGGATTTCTATTCATCAACATTTTTTATAAAAATGCGCATATACAGTAAAATATTATAACGACAGAACATATATTTTAATAAAGATAATTTCATTATGTCTTTATGTAAACACATAAAAAGTAGAAAGTTTATAAGCCTTTTTCAAATAACTGCGTTACTAGCATTATGTGGACGGCAAGTTCCGACTTACATGACGTCACAGTTCAAAACGGATCGTCCATGACGTCATATTGCGAAAAAGGTACTTATTTCGCCATCCAAAACAACTGGACCGCAGAATTATTTCGATCAAATTAATTTGATGGCATTTTAGTGGAAAGCAATTTATCTCTGTTCCAATACAATGATAGCACCGAAGACTTAAAGCGATTTCTTCCATTGAAAATAGTGTAAATCATTCTTTAAGAACAGTTTTATATTCATCTTGAGACCTTTAGCGGACATATTTAATGACAGTTTTAATTCAACTGCTTATGTTCAGACTCGTTCTATCATTATATCCTCTTACATGCAAAAATGATGATCTTCATATACATTCATTCATTCCAGATAATTTGAATCCTCGTAAGCATTCATGCGTCGATTAAATCAAATTGCATAAATGAGGATACCACACTTATACTGTAGTAAGAACCTATTGAAAGGACATTTCGTCATAAACTGAGATTTTAAAACACTAATTTGTTCGTTGTGACATAGCATAACATGCATTAAATAGATGCCATAGAGGTTCGACTTTACTTTAAAATCAATGTTAATCTTTGACACAAGTACGCACCAGATGCAACTGATTTATAATATGTTCGACATTATCAAGGACACTTGAACGAATATTGTTATCTACGATATGACTCAAACTTAAATTACTTCAATTACGAGACGACCTCAAGATGCGTTTCATAAATGAAAGATAAATCTAAAAATAGACCATATTAGTTTCTATTGGCTATTTTTCCCTTTATCGAGCCACGGTATTTAAATGTCCTTGAATGCTGGTATATGAAAACTACTTCTTGTTTTATTCTTATGAATGCATACTACATTCGTATGATTTTGTCTCTATTATTTATGAATACCTCGAAGACACTCCCTCTATACATTCCACATTTATTTAACATACATGTACTCTATTATTATTTTACATAGTAATCAATAGATGATAATAACGAAATTGATGAAACTATAGGACGAAGATGGATTATTGATGTCATTTCTCATAAAATAGTATACCATACTGAGCTGACTTTACCTATAGTAAGACGTATTGATTGCACATGTGGTATTTCTATAAATAGCACATAAATCTCACGATTGGTTACTCTTGTTAGCTCGTTTTATCCTAGCAAAAAGGATAGACCTGAGATTTTTTTCCAATTAAATTTTGTTTCGTGTTACATAGTAATCAAGTTTCAATGCCATATACAGGTGATATTTAGTTATTTCATGCACGGTTCGTGGTACTGACCGCCTTGATATCTATATATATACTTAAAATTTTTTTTTTCAATTTTCATCATTTATGTTTATCATGACCTTAGTAGATCTGATGCATATTACTCAAAATGCCATATATGTATTTACATAATTCAAGTCCTCTAATAAAGGAAATGTCAATACACATTACTTCTTATTAGTTAACACGAGGGAGTCTTTTTCTTCCACATTCATCATTATGATGATCATGACTAAATTATCTTTGATCATTTGTAAGGAATTTTATTTTATGATGTTTTCCTTAATCTACCTCCGTTTTATTTCCTCTGTTGATCTCAAGCTTCTGTCGCGGCGAACATGTACATATTTAAAGTCATGCAACTTTATGAATGTGAACTTTGAATATTTCTATTGTAAAACATTGTCTGTCCTACCTACAGTGTACGATATTAAGGATAGTAGTATTACATGATGGGTATTTCTCTAGTACAGTATAGGTGTAGGATAGGAATGTTTTACATTAAAGCTTCAATACTTAAAGAAAATAAACGACTCCATTTGGATACAGTTATTCTAGTAAACCTTTTATATGTCCTGAATAAATCTGCGATAACAATTATGCTCTTAATTAGTATTACAACTCAATCTACAAATACTAATCAGAAATACGCCCCCAATCTTTTATTGTCCAAATATGCTAATATAGGACAAATCACACAAACTTGCGTTTCTAGTATCCCCGAATTTGTGACCTTATCCTCTCTATCACTATCCCTGACAACAATACTTAAAGTTCTCTTACTCATACTCTGTGGAGATATTGAGACAAATCCGGGTCCCTCTTCTTTGGCTGACGAAGATATGACAGATTCCATGTCAACCTTAAGTCATCTAATGAAAAACGGTGATTCTTATCCCTCCATAGTACATATGAACGTTCAAAGCATAAAACCGAAAGTGGACATATTGAATGCTAACTTATCTCAATTTGATATACTTTGCTTTACGGAGAGCTGGCTATCTACCAACATTCAAAATTCTGACATAGACTTTGATGGATTCGAGACACCTTTTAGGAATGATCGAACAAATAGACCGGGGGGTGGGGTAATTGTCTACTTTAAAGAAAATCTTACTTGTACAAGACGCCATGACCTTGAGGTCAGAGGCCTAGAATGTATTTGGTTACAGATAGATATTAAAAATGATAAAATTCTTCTCGGGACTTTTTACAGACCCCCAAACAGCCCATTAGAAAGTTGGAACCTCATTGAGCACTCAATTGAACTCGCTGTAGATACGGGCATAAAGCATATTCTCTTAACCGGAGATTTTAACGAAAATCAAATAGGTAATCCGAACTCCAAGATAAAAGGAATCTTAACTAATTATGGTCTTTCACAATTGATAGAAAATCCTACCTCTTTCTCTCAAACTACATCAACCCTTATAGATTTATTTATTACAAATAATCCAAATGACGTATTATATTGCGATGTTGCTGAACCTTTCCTTGATGTGAACATTAAGTATCACTGTCCCATCTTTTGTTTAGTAAAAGTTGATAAACCTAAGAATAGTTGTTTTAAACGTAAAATTTGGTTGTACGAAAAAGCAAACTTTGACTTGTATCGGAGTAAATTAGCATCTACAGATTGGACAATTCTGATAAATGAGAATAGCCCTATTGATGAAAATGTTTCTCGATTAACAAATAGAATTTTAGAAGTAGCTTCTGAAACTATTCCAAATAAATTAATAACAGTCCGACAATCAGACTTACCTTGGATAACGAATACAATTAAAAAACTAATGAGAAAACGCAATAGATTAAGACATAAAGCTAAGAAAAGTCAAAGCAGTGATGATTGGTCAACATTCAAAATCATTAGAAATAAAGTAATTGATAGTCTAAGAACTGCAAAGAAGGATCATTTTGACAAAATATGTGACGAAATAAAATCGAACAAATTTTCTTCGAAAGATTGGTGGAAGCTGATCAATAAGATTTCTGGCTTTACAAAAGACACAAAACAAATACTAGTTCTTAAATCAGATAATAACTTAGTCCATGATGATATAGAAAAAGCAAACATTTTGAATAAATATTTCAGTTCCCAATCAACAATTAACGATTCTAATAATCAAATTCTCCCCACTAATTATGAAACAGATACTTTTCTTTCAGACATAAACATAACTGAATTAGATGTACAAGATGCAATTAAATGTTTACAAATTGACAAAGCTAGTGGTCCTGATTCAGTTAGCTCAAGAATGATTAAAGAAGCATGTAATGAACTATCTATTCCCTTATGTAAAATATTTAATTTGTCTCTAAGCTCTAAATTGTTTCCGATGGATTGGAAAATTGCTAATGTAGTCCCAGTTTATAAGAAAAATGATCCAAAAACTGTAGAAAATTATAGGCCAATATCTTTATTATGTGTCATGAGTAAATTGTTTGAAAGGTGTGTGTACAAATATCTTTACAACTACATAAATTCCAATAATTTTCTTTCTTCTCATCAATCTGGTTTCAGAAAGGGGGATTCTACTGTAAATCAACTTCTCTATATCACTAATGAATTTTCTAAGGCATTGGATACAGGTAAAGAGGTACGGGTGGTTTTCTTTGACATCAGTAAAGCTTTTGATAGGGTTTGGCATCGGGGGTTACTACACAAAATTAGGCAATTTGGCATTTCTGGAAATTTATTTGAATGGATACGGAATTATCTTTCAGATCGTAGGCAAAAAGTAGTTATAAACGGTAAAGACTCAATAGTAATAAACATAAATGCAGGCGTTCCACAAGGATCAATTTTAGGCCCTTTATTTTTCCTAATTTTCATAAACGATATTGTACTTGAGGTAAATTGTAATATAAAATTGTTCGCAGATGACACTTCAATATATGTAATAATCGAAAATCAACAAGTAGGGGCTGAAATTTTGAATGAAAATTTGGAGAAAATTAATCTTTGGTCGTCAAAATGGTTAGTAAATTTTAATCCACAAAAAACTGAAACACTCTTAATTTCTCGTAAACAGAACATTCAATCCCACCCAACGTTATTTCTCGATAACACGCCTGTTACAGAGGTAGATACCAACAAACACTTGGGGCTAATTTTTAATAAAACATGTACTTGGGGGGGACCACATAGATTCAATTGTTGAAAAAGCATCAAATAAATTAAACATCTTGCGAAGTCTTAAATTCAGTCTTGATAGGAAAACTCTTCAGACATTATATTTTTCATTTATAAGGCCTCTCTTAGAATATTCCGATATAATCTTTGATAATTGCACTGAATATAATAAACATAAAATAGAAAAGGTACACACAGAAGCTGCAAGAATAGTAACAGGCGCCACCAAATTAACAAGCATAGAATTACTTTACATAGAAACAGGTTGGGAAACAATGGAAAAAAGACGTGAAACACATAAATTACTTCAATACTATAAAACAACAGAAAATTTGACACCTAATTATTTAAAGGAAATCTTACCTATTCAACATTATCAACAACATGATCACAACACTAGACATTCCCAAAACTATATAAACATTCACTGTCGCACCTCACATTTCTTCAACAGCTTTGTACCATCCGCCACTAGGCTATGGAACAATCATCCAAACGACACTAAAGAATCAGAATCACTTAATTCCCTTAAACATAAACTAAATTCCAGCATTAATATCCCTCGGTATTACTTTGATGGCACACGTCGCGGTCAGATCTATCATGCCAGACTACGGATGAAATGCAGTTCACTGAAGCACCACTTGTTTTTGAAAAATCTCGAACCCAGTCCTTATTGTTCTTGTGGTGGTATTGAAACAACTTCACATTTCTTATTACTTTGTCCCAAATACGCTAACGAACGATCTGTTTTAAACTCCTTAGAAATTCCTGTGACATGTGACTTACTGCTCTTCGGTGACGAAAATCTAGATTATGAAACTAATAAACGCATTTTTATTACTGTTCAGGACTTCATTTTGAAAACAAAACGTTTTAGTTAAAAATAATCTTCGGTCATGTTCGCCCAAATCTTCTCTTTCACTCAGTCTTTCTCATCCAGTCTTCCATTCTCAAACTACATGTAGATAATTTATGTTGTAAACATTACGTATTTAATAATGTTCTGATATATCAAATATGTACAACTCAAAATAATAGTGCTAATCTGTGTTTTTGAAAATTATACATGTGAAATCTATACTTAATTATTTACACTTTTCTTCTTACTGTTTTTTTTCACTTTATACGATAAATGACTTCATTAGACAATTTTTGGTATATGTTAACAACTGTATTCAAACGATGTCCATCCATACAAAGTTAAGCTAAATTATTATTAATTAGGAGATGAATTAATATAAGCTATAAGCTTGTTTTCAAATCCTAACCCATTATTGTATTGTAAAAGTTAATATTGCACTATAGAATGAAATAAATACAGTTTAAACCAAAGATAAATGGAAAACTAAGTATTGCAATTAATACTTATGTATAGCAGTTGAAAGATGAATTATGTAACGTTAAAGTCGAGGAAGTAAAAGAGTTTTGTCAAATAACGTTCCGTTCAATCTACATAAGCCCTCCTCACTTTATGTATTGTTATACGTGTCTCGTGTTTTTTGTGAGTCTGCTTTTAATGTATTCAATGGGTAATGAGAAGTAATTGGGCCACCCATTTACGGAATTTTGAGACCTACAATGTAAAATCACTGTATAGTTATAATGTGTAAATTAATTGAAAATTATCGACCAATTAAGATATTGAAAAAAAATTACTTAAAGAGCTATGAGCCCTTACAGTTAACATTGAACTCTATGTGAAAAAAGTTAATTTTTCGTAGTTTTCTCTGGAATGATGGGGCATCAAATAGCGATTCTTTCTATATTTTTAAACAAGGGGAGATAACTCCTAAACATTCATTTGAAAAAGAAAAATATGTAATGATGAATAGAACTAATATCAATGTTTTGCCATAATTCCCTTCATTACCCATTAAGTACCTTAAAATTTTGATGAACCGTCCTTTGTAGGTGTTGTTTCGTGTTTCGATATACGTTGATGGTTGTTGAAGCAATTTTGTTTTATTATCCAATCTACTATATAAATATGAATTAGTATTTGTGACTGTTTCACGATGATTTAAGATAATTCAGAGCGAGCAACAGTGTGACATTACCTTTTACATGTACAATACAACATTTCAAATTGTTATACCCTTAGATATTTTCCCCTTCATAGTCTATACAAGAAAAAAGTCCAACATAATGACTGTTAGAAACAGCCGGTCCAAACGAACTGTTAAAATCGACTGTTGGACCGGTCACGTGACGAACTGTTGACCGGCAAGATATTTTAGTGTTGTTATGACAACCAGCTTCTTGTTTATTTCGGTTATTTTATCTATTTCCTCAGTTAAAGACGCCGAATAATGTAAATTTAATCATTTTCGTACATAAGTTGTATTTAAAAAAAAAAACGTTCCCCATGCGGGGCCCCTTGAAAGGATCAAATATAAGAGTTATCTTCCCTAATCACCTGTTTACATCGCACATCGTTTCAAAATGTCAGCGAGTTGCTCCTGTGAGAGTGACGGAGAAAGATATAACAAAAATATTGGAGGACAGATATGGTAAAAACATTAAGAATGCAATACAAACTTCACAGAATATTCTAGTAGAATATTTATGCTCCATTAATCTCAATCTGTCGCTGATCGCTGATTATACAGCCGAGAAATTGACAGAAGTTGTTGAACGGAGTTTCGATATTATTTTTCAGATTGAAAAAGGTATAACAAAACAGTTGTTGACATTGGTCTCGGTCAACAGCTAATTTGTTGGACCTTTGGATGAACTGTTGACCTCGGCCTACGGCCACGGTCAACAGTTCATCCTCGGGTCCAACAAATTAGCTGTTGACCTCAACCCCAGTCAACAACTGTATACTGTTGCCCGGTCACGTGACGAACTTTTGTCCTCTGTAGTGTTGACGTCAGCACATGCGAAACCTACGTTATTAATTTGGTAATAAAACGTTATTTTGCTTACGAAAATATTAACTCGCATCAAGCAAGGTCTTCAAACATACTGCGAGACAGCATATTCCAGAAATAGAATCAATCAGATGTGGATCCTAAAGAATTTTAAGGAACTTTTGGAAGATTTAAAAGCCACCAACTTCAATCATATTACCAGCATAAAATCTTTTGACTTCTCTACGCTGTACACTACCATTCCACACCAAAAGCTCAACAACAGACTGGAAAATATTATTCGCAACACCTTTCTTTCAAAAATGGTAATAGAAGATACATCGTGAAGGAATACTCTTATTCAGAAAAAAATTATACAAAACGATATCATCCGGATGCTTGAGTTTTTGATTGACAACATTTTTGTTGTGTTTTGAGGAACCGTATTCCAACAGATAGTCGGCATCCCCATGGGTACCAATTGCGCCCCACTGCTTGCGGACTTTATTTTTATATATTCATACGAAGCTGACTTCATCCAGACCTTGATCTCGACTTGGCGAATGCACCTCGCATCTCAGTTCAATTTAACCTTCAGATAAAAAGATGACGTGTTGTCCATCAATTATCTGAACTTTTCGGATCATCTACATGAAATCTATCCTCATGAACTAAAGATCAAGGAAACAACAGAGAGTGACAGATCCGCTTCGTACTTGGATATGTTCCTATATTACATTGTTTAGACTGAGGATCACTGACGAGGGTTTAGTACCCGAAACGTGCATGTCTGGTCCATGCTGTAAATTTATCAGGTCTTAAATGATGCTATTGAATTTGAAGACGTTTAATATTTCAACACAAACGGCCATTTGAACACCTCACTATATGACAAGCGTGACGATTTCAGCTTACACATACATGTAACTAACCTCCCTTTCATGAGTAGCAACATTCCGTCTTCTCTTGCTTATTGTGTTTTTGTTTCTCAACTGATACGGTACGCCAGGGCATGTTCCAAATATGAAGATTTCATCATTAGAGCCAGACGGCTTGCAAGTAAGCTTCTTGTTCAGGGTTATGTTACACAACGGCTGAAATCATCATTGAGGAAGTTCTTCGGTCGCTACGGGGATGTAATAAAAGCATATGAGATTCCCCTTTCCAGAATGATCAGTGACATTCTAAATTGTGATTGAATGGCTGCCATCATCACCAAACAAGACATACTTACCTGATATATACATCAAAATATACATCGAGACAATCACCAAATTTGACAGGTTTCCATGGAGCTGTTGCGACGGGTGTTGCATGCAATCAGGAGACGCTGACTCTCCCCGGGCACCTGGTCTCACTTCGGAATTTTGTTCATTCCGAGGTTCGCAACCGTTCCTGTGGAAAATCTAATGATTTTGCCTTGCCTTCTCGACTATGAGACTGAATAACTGATGGGTGTTTCTGTAATGTTTATTCATGTTTTTTTGGGGGAACAATCAACTAATGTCCCTCGGTAGTGGAGGAGACATGGAAAACTGTTACCCCCGTCCTTCAGCATTTGGTAACAGTTTACCAGGTCTTCTCCACTACCGAGGGACAATAGTTGACTGTCCCCAAGTAACAATGAGAAAAAAACTGTATAATAATGTTCATTCATTTCTACATCCGTCTTGATAAAATATTGTTATTTTCGCTTGGGGAAATCTTCGCGAAATAATTATCGCAACAGTATGCGTCGGGATAATTTTGGTGAAATCGGGAGTATTTCCTTTAGTCTTTTCACTAGTTGTAATTTTCACATGATGCTTTTTTCGCGATAATAATGCAATCCCGAAAAGCTCGAAAATTACTCCCAAGCGAAAATGTGCACTTTCGTCATAAGAGGGCAGTCTTGATGGAAATCTCTTTCATATTTAACTCATCTTATAACTTACATCTATGTTTGTTCTTTTGTAACTTCTTGACATTGGTATAATGGGGCATTTTATTTATATTGGATATAACTTAAACGATAAATGTTCTATTTGGAATTGCTAGTTCATAAAGCGTTTGATAGGTTCCTGAGCTAAAAGGAGAATAAAACAATGATAAAAATTTTATTTTTAATGTTCAATTCCATATTCAAACAGCACATACATTGAATTGTAAAGTATCATTGAAATAATGATAGAAAAGTTGGAAGAAAAGAAAAATCAAAGTTATGAATTTTCCATGTAGTAAAATGTACATTACCTCTGATGTATCGTCCATTAAAACTGTGTTCATATTATCTCGGTCATTTTCGGCATTGTCATGATAATTTCCTTGGCTTAGATGTAGGTTTGCATGTCGACCTTGATGCTGGAAGCAAATTTTTGATGTTGTATGATAGTATATATAGGTAAAGAATTGCTGTGATTCTGCGATATAATGCAATTAGTATTAATTTGTAAAAGGGATACCTTAAAGACAGAGATATATGTAGGAAAAATATCACATATTGACAATCAAAATATATTTACTTCTGTTTCAGAGGTATAACTTCTTTTACCAAAGGCCCCTGTCCTGTAACGAAGTCTCCATCAACACAATGTATTTGTCCTTTGATATATAGTCCTGTGTGTGGGCATAATAATCAAACATATCCTAGTGACTGTAATGCAAGATGTTCGTAAGTATTTTCAATAAATTTGATCATATGATGTAAAAGCTTGTATTTCGTATATAATCTATATTTTTCGTTTATTCTTTATTTCGACTCGTTTAAAAATTAAATTTCGGTTGCATTTGTTTTTATGCCTCTATTTGATACATTGTATCACTTTCATCTACAAGTGACAATGTAGTACGAAAACTAAATGTATTTAATATTGAAAAATAAAGCGGTACAAAGAACATATCTTATAAGAAATTTTATGTTTTTCACTCTTTTCAATGATGCAATGCTGTCTGGTAGGAAACTTTATTTTTTCTTAGGCATATATAGTCATATTCGTTAAAAAGTTTTGCATAAGTAGGGCAGTTCGGTGCCCAGTGTTTTCTCGTGAAAAAAAAGAGTAGGATTATTTTATAAGAGGGAAGATGTTATTTATTTGTTGCTGTAAAGACAAATTTGTGTCCAAAATTGATTTTAGAATTTCTGTACACAAAATTCTCTCGAAATTTCTGAAAAGTGCGTCTTGTAAATGGAGCATCATACCCCACCCATCCTGCTACGTATTTCGGTATTTGTTGGACACAATTTTCACAGTCTTTGGCCATATCTAAAAAATAGACTTATGATCACTGAGGAGGATAAGTACCAGAAACGTGCATGTCTGGTCCATGCTGCAAATTTATCTATTCTTCAGTGATGCTGTGTATTGAAGACGTAACATTTAGTAAGTTTCTTGATTTCATTTGTCTATTAGGAACCCAAAATAAAATGTAAATGGCTGTATTGTGCATGTGTATATTCGTATGAAAACTTTGTTTCAGAAACATTTCTGTAGCATGCGATGGTATGTGTCCATGCAGAGACAATGAAAAACCATGTGCATGTCCGAAAAATTACGCCCCTGTCTGCGGATCCAACGGAAAAACATACTCAAATCTTTGTATGGCGAAATGCAAGTGAGTGAAGTTAGAAATTAAGGAAAATCTAATACATATCTTTTTTCACGTCCATAAAATGTGTGTCTGATATCAACATATAATTATTTCATTCTGTTTATATTATTAGTAATAACCATAAATGCAACATACTTTATTATTTAATTCGTATTTGGAATTTGACAATCGATGACAACTATAAAAAAGTGCGCGATTTCATATTTATCAAAAGATTGGAAACGGTATTCATTTAATTTTCCAAGAATGATGAGTTTTCATTCCATATTCCATTTTTTTCGGCCTCGATCATCACTGATAAATCATCATTTGTTGAAATGCGCATATGGTGCGATTATTTATAACAATAGAACATTTGTTTCAATATTGATAGGTACATTAATTCTGTCTTTAAACACATGAATAGAAATTTTGTCAATAGAATAATTTTGATTAATGTCATTCGAAAACATTCAATATTACAATCGTTGTCTCTGTATCAATACAATGATAGCCACAAAGACGTATAGAGATTAGGATTCTTCCATTGAAGAAAATTGTTATTTGTCCTTTGTGAAGACAAGTATTTTCAGAACTTGGACAGAAATATTCACTCGTTAAATTCACTCGTTCTATGATTATTCTCTTAAACATAATGATTCAGGTATCTCCATTCATTCTTGATAACCCTTTTAAGTTTAAAATAAATTGCATAATAATATATGTAAACGTCTTCATATTGAATAGCATCATTTAAGAACAGGTAAATTAGCAACATGGACCAGACATGCACGTTTCGGGTACTTAACCCTCGTCAGTGATCCTCAAATCTAAACAATGTAATAAGCCAAAACAGTGTGAAAGTTACTATGTCGAAAAAGCGTACCGAGAGACGTGGCAGAATGGGTGGGATATGATGCTACAGGACCCACGTTTTAGAAATTTCAAGAAATTTTGATAACAAAAATTTAGAATAATTTTAAATTATTAAAATTAATAATTTAAAAATTATTAATAATATAATACTCATTCAGTACAAATATATCTATCACAAAGGATATTTCGTCATGTACTGGAATATTTGTACACTGAATGATTTTATTTGACATAAGGTAGCATGCATGTCATAAATTAGGATGTTCGTTAAAACTTTGAAATCAAGGTTATCCTTGAAGCAAGTACTAGATCTATGCAACTGATGTCTTCTCTGACATTCTCAAGAGCACTTAAACACATATTGGCATGTAAGATTTAGACATGTAAAGAAACATTACTTCATTTACAAGACGAACTCAAGTAGCAGCTTTTTAAAATAAAAAGAAAGTAAAACCTGGATGTAATGTGTAAATCCTTAGCCTGACGTGAAAAAATGAATAAAAATTACAATAGAGCATGTAAAGGAATAATTCAACAAATGTTATGTTCGTACATGTAGTTCATTTAATTTCACTTGCTTACATGTATAAAGCTAAAGGTATGTTTTTAGACTCGTTTTTAGACTAACACGACTTCTCCAAGTACCTCCATGGCGAGACCTGTACAATCCAGTACATTCTCATCTCCCTTAGGAGTATACAAGCAGAACTGCCGTTAAGGCGCTAATGCTTTTCAGCCCCATTACCAGCTCGTCTCATGCGCCAGATATCCGGTCTACTCCTTGCTGTAGAGAGTGCAACGTAGTGTTAAGTAACATGCCCAAGACGGTGAGATTCGAACCCATCACCTATCGGTTCGTAGTCCAACGCGCTAACCACTATGCCAGCACTGTGGTTATGTATTGCCATTGGTGTTTTATGTTTTGACGAGTCTACTTTGATTATTTGCTGGGTTTTTTCTATGTGGGCGTTGCTGTGTGTTTATTGTCAGCTTTTGTTTGTTGTTAGCTTTTTGTTGTTGTCAGTTTTTGTTTGTTGTCAGCTATTGTTTGTTGTCAGCTTTGTCTGAAGTTTATTGCATCCTGTAGGGGTTTTGATCAGAGCAGGGTGCTCTTGCTTGAAATCTATTTCATATTTAACATATCTTTAACATACATACACAGCTAAGTGTATGCCTAGTCAGCAGCAAAGGAAAGTATGCTTTTAACAGGACAGCCTATATATTTTGTATACATTCCCTACTTCGTGTTTCTATGGAGCTATTGTTTGTCCGATTGTTCTTTTTCAGATTTCAACAAACACTTAATGTACAACATGATACATGTATATAACTTTTGAGTAATTAAAGGGAAAACGGTTTTAAACAGTGTATGTATTTAAGTTTAGTGCCACCTTGAGTAAAATGTCGACCTCGAAAATACTGTAAGCCGTCTTTTATTCGCGGCGTCTTATTTTTGCGAACACGAGTAAGGTGACTGGATTGCGACGTTATATATTCGCGACTTTGTATGTACGTATCTTACTCCACATTTGTCTGGACATATTCGCGGCGTTTTATATTCGCGAATCCAAGGACTTCGCTAAATTCGCCAAAATGAAACGCTCGCGAATAAGAGACGTTTTACAGTAAAAATACAATAGATTAATATTGGATGTATCATCTGGAAATTGAACGGATTTTTTCTACACAAAAAAAAAACGTATCAGATTATAAAGACTTTTTTTTTTACTTTTCTTAATCTACAGGGGTGTATCAGCATCTAATGGACCATGTGCTACTACCAAATCCCATACACCGCCATGTATTTGTCCCAGGATATACCGTCCCGTATGTGGAACTGATAATAACACATATCCAAGTGAATGTGAAGCTAGATGCTCGTAAGTAGATGAAAATCTTGAGACTTTGGTACTTTTATGCATCTTCATAAACTTCCCATAGTTGTTTGGTGTTAAATTTCATTTCAATTAGATGAGATTTGAAATAATTTCCAGTCTTATATCATGACTATTTCAATCCATCTTTTTGACATGAATTTGAAAATTGTACATAGAAATTATGTTGACATGTAACAATTTCAATTTATGCAATGTATGATAACAAAAAGAAAAAAGTGAATCTCCAACAACACTCGGTTGCAACACCTACAACAAAACACCAAAAAGACCCGATGCAAAAACAAAGAGTAGATATGCACAGCAAGAAAGGCAAAATTGACAAGTAACCCCAATCACAACATAGAAACATTTAACACAAAAGACTACACATGAACAACTAGCTTTCGGTGTCGACTACGGACGGCCATCTGCCACACCAGAGTAAATGGTGTAATTATCCGAATGGCGATTTTGAATAAGACAACTATATGTTCAATTTCAGGAAAATCTCTAAGGCATGCGAGGGTCAGTGTCCATGCAGAACGGATGTAAAGCCTTGCTTGTGTCCGAGGAACTATGCCCCTGTCTGTGGATCTGATGGAAAAACGTACTCCAATCTCTGTATGGCGAAATGCAGGTAAGTCCTATTCCTTCAATCTATTCTATGAAAACCAAAATTATATGACTTAGAATAGATGAATTTTTAAGGCAGAATGTAATAGAAAATCTTGAAAATAGAAAACAAATGAAAAATATACGAGGGCTGATTGATATCATGTAAGCCTCGGTTTTCTGAGTTGCAGAAGGTATTCTGCTGACAGGTTATCTCCAAAAAGGAAAACAAAAACGACAAACAATCAATGGTACATACTATGCTTCATTTCGAACACAGTTACGGGAAAATATTTAACTTTAGCAGAAAGCTCACTAGTTAAAAGTGTGTTGTTCCATAAGGACAATGCTCTTGTTCACAAGTCTGTCGCTGCTATGAATGCCATTCATGATTGTGGTTTTAATTTAAGTATGCATCCGCCTTATTCACCTGATCATGCTGCATCAGACTTTCATCTATTTCCAAAAATGAAAGCAGCTATTTCTGGCACCCACTTTCAGTCCGATGATGACGTCATTCTTGCAGTGGATGACTTTTTGCACAGTCAAGATAAGGAGTTTTTTTAAATGTGGCATTGAGGCCTTAAAAACCGGTGACAAAATTGTATAGATACTGAAGGGGATTATGTAGAAAAATATTGCATATATATATATTATAATGAGCCTACTTTTTAAAAACTGTCCATGGATGATATTGAAGCAAAACTTCGATCATACATTTACAGGAGACAAATTAATATAGAAATGACCTTTATACCAATGCAAGGTCACTGAATTGTAATTGAACGATTTTGACCAATATTTGGATTTGTCATAAAAAAGGATCAGAATCTTGTGACACGAGGCTAAATTTTAATATGCAACAAAATAATCAATATGATAATTATTTCTTGTGACAACTTTATGAATAAAGAGTTCAACCAACTCTGATCTTATTATGCATGACTATTCCATGAATCAACCAAGGATGGAAAGAAGGCGTACATTCACATTATTTGAGCATTGCAGGAAGAGAATATGAATAAATCACAAAATATAACCATTAACACGGTAATCAAACCGAAATCCGGGATTGCTTTGGAGATGAAAACTCGATTTAAATGTGATACATTATATAAAGCAATGCCGGAAACAGTTTGGATATCCTTGTCCTTGAACGATACATCTTTTTATGTCCTGGCTTGCTTATCATGTTCGTTTGTATACTATACACATCCGTATGTTTTTTTTGTAGTCAGCGTTTTTCAAAAGTGCACATAATTATTTTCATTTCTATTTTAAGGTAAATTTCCCTATAAAAAACCCTTTTGATTTCGCAATGTCAGGACCAGGCGTTAACCTGTACGTAACTAATTTGACATTTAACTACGCTTTTATGGAAACCATTTCCTTTATATATCTCCTATGAAAACATAACTTTTATCATGATATCCTGGTCCCGGAATAACAAATTGATTTTTAATGTTAGCAAAAAAAAAAAAAAAAAAAAAAAAAAAAAAAAAACCAGGGGAATTTCCATTTTGAAAATTGTGACTATAACATTTCGTACAAGCGAGATTTCATTTAGTTAAACATTGTTGTTTACATGATGTTATCATTGACCAATGGCGGATTAGTTGTCATAAAGTCTCATTCCATCGTGTATCTCCCTGTTAAAACCGGGACTTTTTCGAGACCCCCTTTTCTCCCACTTGAGACTGAGAACTCTCAAATTTCCCTGGGGTGAGATAAATCGATCTCACCCTCTGACGTCATCGATCTCACCTTCTGACGTCATCGCTACCAAAGCGACGTTATGTTAGCAAGGCAAACTGGTGGTTATAATAGACCCTCTAGATAGTCGATAACGTGGGAGAAAAACAATCAAACACCACCACGAGGGAGGGATGGCTAATTCTCAACCCTCGTGTAAAAATTTTGCTTGTCCATGACTCGGCAAGCCTCGTCATGGACTTGCGAAATTTATACACTCGGGTTGAGAAATCGCCATCCCTCCCTCGTGGTGGTGTAAGATTATATTATTCTTACGAAACTTCCTGTTTATATACCGTATCGTCTCTATGTAGAATTAATAAACTCGGCAAAAAGATTCTTGCTCATGAGAAATCTTTCTGCATTTGGTCGGAAAAAAATATCGTCTGAAAGAGAGTTCTTTGGAAATGATGGACAAACGACAATTTTACTCTCTCCTTATAGAAAAAGCACCCGAAAGCTTTTGGAAAGAAGAATAGAATGTATGTAGAATATGAACTGAGTCGTATGGATTTCTATCATATTCCACGATTCCTATCAAACCAAGGTGACAGGCGTTGCAAGCTTGAAGATGTTAAACATTGTAACAGTAATGAATGCTTCGTTACCTCGTTACTGAGCCTACTATAATATCAACTACTTCCAATGAGTCAATTGGTTTCTATAGTGTCATCAAATGATGATGTCATACCTCCAAGTTAATCGCCATTTTGGATAACAACTCTCGGGATTTACCCTTTTCTACCATGCAAATGTTGACATTAAACATTTTATGAATACGTTTTCAATAAAACTTTCATATCTAACTGTCTGACTATTCTTTAAAAATATCATATTGCTTGTATTTCTCTTCAAGACATTGATGTTTATGATGTGAAAACATCAGAAAATTTGTTCAATTTGAGCAATATTAAAATAGCAGAGATGGATAAAGTCCGAGAGTTGTAATCCAAGGAGGGAGATTACTTTAGCAAATTAGGAGGAAATATGGCTATATGGGAATACACTATATTTAGTTGCGTTACCTTTGCCACATCTTCGATGGGTGCCTGATCTTTGTGCTATGCAGATATTCGAATTCTCGTAATAATAAGCATACTTATGTGTATAGGAAATTGATATTCCACTCAAAAGGTTTTTTCTAATATAAGGACATTATACTTTTCAACAAAAACTCGATCATTATAACATTTTATTCTCTTATCGATTGAAAATTTGAGCAACCAACTTGCATTTATAGAGGACAAGTTTTGAGCACCATCGAAATTTAAAGACCACCGAGACCTTTTAACTATATATATCCTTCAATTGAACTATTGCCATAGCAACCCGTCCGTCGTACGATCGTCGTCGTAGTTGTTGTCGGATTTTTATGAAAGATGGTGCACATCATATACTCAAGGTTCTTAAATTGTGTACGGGATTCAGATCCCTTTAAATGCGGATCCTGAGAGGTACCCCTTTTAAAAAACATTCCGGTCCGGAACCGCATCATGTGTCCAGACAATCCATATCGACGACATAAAGATCCTAAAAATCAAAATGACGCGATTTTGACATCTTTCACTGTCGGAAAATTATTACTCGTTTTTGTACTTTTTTTCTTTAAATAAACTGAATAGAGTTATGTTTGTACACTGATGTACTAACACTTTGCAAATTTGTCAGATGCAAGTACATTTGTACATGTAATCCAATGCTTTCATATGGAATTTTTTTTTTCCAAATCATAACGAGTTAAAGAAGATCCTGACGATAATCTCAACAGCACACACAATAGAGCACAATATTGAGCATCGACGGACCCCTAGCAAGCAGGAGGTGGGATCAGGTGTCCGAGAGGAGTAAGAATCTCCTGTTGGCTAGGCGCACCCGCCGATAATGTCCACGCACGAAAATGAAACAATGTATAAAATACATGTACTGTCTGAGGTTATGTCTATATAGAAAGTGCTATGGCGACAATGTCTGGGAACAATATTCAAAACTCCCACTGTCAAGCCCCTTGCAGGGAACATTTTTACAACCTCCACGCGGCAAAGGGCATAAGTGTGACACAAATGAGTTAAAGAAGATCCTGACTATAATCTCAACAGCACTCACAATAAAGCACAATGTCGAGTCTCGACGGACCCATAGCAAGCCAGAGATTGGACCAGGTGCCCGGAAAGAGTAAGCATCCCCTGTTGGCTAACCGCACCCGTCACGCACGAAAATGAAACAATATATAAAATACAAAAGAAAAGATCTTCTATCTTTTCCTTGACGACTGAGAAATTTTGATAAACTTTGTTATTTTGAAAGAGATGAATGATATATGTTTCCCTGTCCCTATGTGTTGTTTCAGATTCAGTGTCTGGTAAAAAAAATAGAAATAAGGGATTACCTTTTATTGGATACATATTAAGGCGCACAGCCGAGCGTTTTGGTCTCTTGGATCTCTTATTATTAACTTCAGCAGAACATTAATTCTTGTCAATTTAATTTAAGCAAACCTAGGTAGTATGAGCAAAGAAGGGGAACTCGAATTGAGAATGATGTAACTCTGCGTCCCTATTAAAGTTGGATAAATTTTCCCATGCCTCGTTAGGTACTATAAACTATAGATTTTCTGAAAGGTAATAATACCCACTGCTCAGAAATCATAATTTTGGGGTCAGAAAAACAAATGGGAATAACTGATAAAGCATTAAGATTGTCAATTTTCTCTTTATAATTTAATATGCAAAATAAAAAAGCTGTACAAGAGTTTTTCCCCTTTGATTTTTAAGACCTTGGAGGGGTCTTATATCTGTATTCAGGGCATCATTACCTTTCAGAAAAATAGTACCTTACCAGGCATAGAATTTTTCATACTTGACAATGGAGGTGATAAAAACACTATATAAAATGACTCTATTGTACGGATATCTTATCTAACATTTTGTTACATGATGTACAACAATCGATAATGGATGCAACTTCAGGAAATGTACTTGCGGCGTCTTCTACGGAACATATAGCGACACTTTTTTATTATTAAATATGGATGTTTTCCTCTTAATGAAAAAGTAGTGTTTGTTCTCTGTTTGTGCAAAGTTTTTGGAAGGGTTGCATGTATGAACATTGAATGACTGGAACACACAAGTAGTGAATGGTAATTCTCTTTGATAAGTGCATAGGCAAAGGTCTTGAACACTTTACTTAGATTTTGCTAAATAAAGTTTGAAACTTTTGCCCCTGCACGGTCAAATCAAGTCAGTGTACATGTATTCCAAATAAAGAATCACCCCATTACATCCAATAGGAAAATTATAGCCTGAAAAAGATCATGATTCCTAGAAATTGACCGATGAATCAAAAGTTCCAATGTAAACCACATGAACATTGCTTGAAAGCATTATTATCAAATCATATCATACTGTCTGTAATACTAGTATATAATCGGTCAAATTTGATTCTATTTTAGTGGGATTATTTCTTTTACTAATGGGGAATGTTCGTCTAACAACCAGTCTGCGTGCATCTGTCCTCTCATTCATCGCCCTGTCTGTGGCAAGGACAACGTCACGTATAGTAGTGAATGTAACGCAAAATGTCAGTAAGTACGGTAAAACACTTCCTTGTACAGAATGTGGTAAAAACTAATTTGTGTAAGCAGCGCAAGCTCTAGTCTGGAAACATTGAGTGGAGATTTTGAAGACCGATAGGAAAAAAGTCAAAAAATATTGCGAAAAAATAATTTGATTTTTCATTTTATCATTTTATTATTAAGATATTTTTTATGACTATTTGGCAGTTGCAACATTTATGTCATAAAGAATTTGACAAAGATTTTCAGCGAGACCACCCTGTATTGACCACAGCGGAGCACACCCACATGATAATAATAATAATAATAATAAAAAAAAAAAAAAACAACGAACATCATACAAATCAATTTCAACAAAGACGAGGGAATATGAGACATTCAAAAACATGCACATTGTTCAACCTTAGAAATAATCAAAGCAACACGTCGGAACATAAACGACAAACCGAGGAAAAACAATGGGCAACCGGTGTCGATCTGCTAATAATAATAGCAAATAAAGTGATATCCGGATTGCTTGCACACAACCCTCCAACATATCCGGATACATAAGGGTCTGTAGCATTTACAATATTTTTCTCTTTATGGAAAAAATAAAACGTACTTTTTTTTATAGAAATGTTGAAACTGTGTGTTCCGGAGCATGTCCCTGTGCAGTGACACAAGAAGAATGCGCATGTCCATTTATATACCTACCCGTTTGTGGTTCGAATAATAGAACATATGACAATGCGTGTTCGGCAAAATGCAGGTGAGTTATCGCTTTCTTCTATTCCATGAATTTGATTGTTTACTGTCCGAAATTCTCACTACATCAACAATTGTTGTTTATCAAACTAGACGGGGTTAAAAGGGAAACTTACCACAAATATGGGGATGTTTAATTACGGTTTGTTATTTACGTTTTTAATCATATCTTCACCACAACTTCTGTCCGCAGCAAGGAAAAAATAACATATTTTCTTATTAATTTGACAATAGAGCTTTGTTTCGTAAGAGGGAAAACGGTATATATGTTAAAGCATGTTTTGAAACAGACATTTAACGAGAAGTCATCGTCTTCTAACGTATAATATATCTTGTCAATTGACTTTATTTATAGCAAAGCGGAAGTGGTTTGCGAAGGTCCCTGTCCTTGTCCTGTGCAGCAGTGTGCATGCCCTTTCATCTATCGGCCTGTGTGTGGTACCAATGGAAAGACTTATGGCAATGAATGTGGGGCTAGATGCGAGTATGTAAAATTGTATAATATGCAAACTATGTCAGTTCGACTTTACTTCGAGAATTCAGTATAATAAGCATCGGTAGTGAGAGCATTATCAAAAATTAAATATGGGGAAAAGATGAGAAGTTCAACGCATAAAAAAATCTCAGAAATGGTAGTGAATAGTATAAGAACATTGACCTTTCAGAACTTCAAGATAAATAGATAAAAGCATAAATACCAAAAATCGGAAGGTATCAAAAGGCTTAAAGAAATATCAACAGAGTATTATTTTTTTTTTCGTTCTCACAGTGTGTTTTTTTTTAACAATTTCGTGACATACATACATGTACGAGAAATTTTCATGTTGACAACGTTTTGTATATATATTATTTTTATTCAATGACACAGAAAGTCTTAAGATAATTCAATCTGCCAACTTTTTACATATACAAAATGTACATAAATCAAACGTGACATTTGTTTTGTACATATGTAAAAAAAAGTTATAATGAGTGCATGTGTACCCAATGATCATAATACATAATTTCACAACGAAATTAAAATTTAAATCTCTTTAACAATCTGAATTTCAAAAAAAAAAAAAAAAAAAAAAAAAATATGAAGCTTTAAATTTTACAGAAAAGATGACTTCACATAATTGTTCACGATTGTTTATTCAATGAGCGACAAGTTGGTGCAGATATTGTTCTGTTGGTGTTTTTCGTTTGAAACATAAAATATCGTGTTAAAAGTGTCACTAATAATTCCATTTAGAAACTTAGTAATACTCTGAAATTGTCACTTTTTTGGCAACTCAAAATCAGACGCCAAATATCATTTTAACTGAATAATGAAAATATTATAATTATAAGTCTAGCATGTCTTTAAGAATACACCTATAGTCGGAATATTCTGTGAGGCATTTTGCCTAATTGTGCTCTCACATATTGTAAAGAATTCTTTTAGTCCTAACAATCCAATCTACTTTTTAAAAGCAGCTAGTATTATTTGTTGAAATCGACACATTTTCATTTTTATGTTTATTTGAAATGTCATATTCAATTTTGTGTCTTTTTTACATGTACCGTTAAACGACATTCACCGGGCAACCCTCAAAGCACTGATGTGTCAAAAATGTAGAAAATTTATACCACCCATCATCAACTTTTATTGTTTTATGTCAAATTTTGTAATGAAACTTCGAATTATTTTTCCTTTTCTTACATTCGGGATGTCGCGGCTGAATCAAGGACTAGTTTCGTGACGTCAAATGCCTTGAACAATTGCACTGTAAAAATGATATGCATTAATTTTTCATATTGTTTCATTTGTTTTCGTATCTTTAAGTAAAATTGATGCTTATGTCTGTCGTTACATGTGGTACATGTATGTATACGTACGGAGGAAAATTGACCATGCCTACATACGAAAAATACAACTGAAGAAACTTTTAGATTTTGAAAATATCTACTGCACAATTTGCACATGGTAATGCAAAAATAATAATGCAAATGAGATTGACAGTTCAAAGTCGACTCCGGATACCCATTTGTCTTCCGTCTTTTTTGTATATTATCCTTCCTTTTGCATGTGTGTCCTTGCTTTGTTCGTATGTACAGGTTCATATTCACTTGGGAATTGAAAAGTAAGTTCTCTTAAAACACGAAGTCTCTTAACACTGTTGGTAACTAAGGCCGGTTCAACTGTAATTTCTGTTAAATTCACATCGGAGAGGATACCCGACTCTTTTTAGTTACCATCACTTTACCGGATAGCAACATAATTTACATGTACCCTTTAACGAGCAAAATGTTGTCTTGAATCGGCACCACTCCTCTATAATTGGTTCTTATGTTAGGATAAAGTCACCGATAATTTTTGTTTTTTTTTAAAGGTCTTTTTCCCGGGAAGAGAATGCATCCCCTACATGTACCATTCAACATTGAACCTCTCGTACTCAAACGGAAAACGTTCAAGCCGTTAATATCACTACTATTCGTAATCTCATTTCTAGGCCTTCTTTCGCTCATGTTATTTCAATAAATAAATACGGAAGTGTTCCAACTCTTTACCCTCTTGAAGAAAATTCAAAACCATTTTTAATGTTTCGGTAAGTAAAGCCTCATCAGTTATGCTTTCAGCCATTCAGACACAGTAAATATTCATTTCTGTAGCCCCGTCTGAATTTTTTTAAAATTTAAATTGGTGCAATTACTCTGCGGGGAGTGTGCGGCTTCAAATTCCCTGTAGGGTCGATTCAGTAGCAAAGTATCCTCCTCGCTGATGCTTCCAGCAAAAGTGATTTTCAAGTTTCCTCTTCTGTTTTTACATCAGAATAACAGTTAAAAAAACCTGTGCTCTTGATAATTTTGTTTAGGAAGAAGGGAAGGAGTGTGCCTGTTGACTAAGGAATGGAACATAGAGACCATCTTTTGTTTCGAATAAGGAAAAAAAAATTTGCAAGTCAAAGAAAATTAAGGCTCTGGGCTTCCTGACACCATATTTCACATTACACCAACTATTTAGATTCGTGCAAGGCAGCTATCTTTATTTTTAACCTGCTCTTATTTGAAAAGAAAATAAGTCGTCACCACTGAGCCTTCGAATTACAAATGTACAGCCTGAATTAAGACAAATTAAGAATAGATATCTGAAACATGCATTTGTAATGTGACAATTTTGATGTAGGAAGTACATGTAGTACTGTAGCTCTCTCAGCAGAGAGCTAGTATCTTCTTTAATCTTGATAATTTGTTCATGTACTGAAAATATTCCACAGAAATGTAGAAGTGGCTTGTCAAGGAGAGTGCCCTTGTAAAAATGTCTGCGCATGTCCATTGTCCTATCTTCCGGTTTGTGGACAGGATGGTAAAACATACGACAATACATGTCTTGCGAATTGCGGGTAAGTACAAATTACTCTTAACCGTTTATCCTTCAAAGAAACTCGATTCAAACTTTTTTTTTAATTTGTAAGAATCGATTTTGAATGCATTACTCAATCAGATATCTTTTTTTAAACTTTTGATGGTATTATTTGTAGGAATACTTCTGTAAAATGCCAGGGACCTTGTCCATGTTGATTGAAAGAGACGAAAGCGAAATGTGTATTTCATTTTTTATCAAAATGAAGAATGATCTAATTACATTCATACGAATATGTCAATTCAGCCTAAGTAATGAACTATACAAAAACAACAACATAATCATTATCATCGACATCAACAACAAAAAAGCATCATCATTACCATGATGTATAACAACGAAATATAAGAAAACAAATTTTACAATGAATTTCAAATCAATTTTATTCATTTTACAATTTACAAAGAATAAAATTCATGACTTTGTGTTTTGTTTCATTCTGAAGAAATTTACAAAATACTTTACAACTGAGACATATTTACATAACATTTACAACACTGGTGATTTTATGATATTTAATTGAAAGAATTATGAAATAAATGTAATCATAACGTGAAATTTCGTTTTATGCAATTTACAATTGAAAAACATTTCATTTGAGCTGTGTATATCTATAATGTAGAATAATTAGATGTACATGAAATCGATGCGATGTGATGAGATTATAAAATAATTGCCATGTCAGTAGGACCTTGACATACATGTATATTGGAAGGATAAAATGAACCAATTAAATCTGAATTCTGAGACGATTTGTTGAGCGTTTCGTATTCTTTTAAAACAAATTTTCAACTAGTTTGTAAAATTGAAATCATATTGAATCTGCGTGTTCTGTGTTTTAGGAGAATTCAACAATACATTTTTGAAATATCTAACATATCAACTGAATTTTGAAATTTTGTCGATGCGATTGTTTCATTACTTATTCTTAAATTTTCAGTCTGTAGATATATGATATTGAGATACACAGTATTTAGCCAACATTCAATTCCGTATCAGAATCGACGTAGACTCAGGCTTTATAATTGTGTTTTTTTCCAATCTACAACTCATACTTAAAATCATAACGACTAGGCTAGTATAGCTGTTGGTCGACCGTGTTTCCCACAGGTTCATTCGATAAGGCGATTCTGCGGTGTCTGGTCCTTGTGAATATTGTTGTTTAGTGCATCACATGATGAATCCTTGGCATTCTATTGGTTGATCACGCGGGGACTATGAGTAACGGGCACTATTGCTTTTTGCTTAACAGAGTTACGTTGCTTGGAGAGTAATGCGCTAAAATATGTGTCGCCACTTCTTTGTAAAAAAATCTGAATTGCTAAGTCTATTCTTTTAAAATGCTATCGAGGTCATGTGATGCACTAAACCTATTAATGCCCGATTGTGTGGGTACTATTCTCTCATAGTGTTGCTTTTGGAAGCTAACGCTCGGGCACTTTTCCTTTCAAAAGCAACAGTATGAGAGAATGGTAAATAATGTCCTTACTCTGATGGTAAGGGAAAATAATAAAGAGAGAGTTTGATTGTAACACAAATTTTTAGGATTAAGTACCTCTGCTTATTTTCGTTTGCAAATTGTGTTTTCTTTTTTAATAATGTTCAAAGCATTAATCTGAACCATTCATTATCGCGGTTGTAGATACATTGTATTCACGGCGCGTCTAGAAGACGCTCATATTCAGATAGAAATATCCAATTTTGTCTGATGAGGCCATTCATTGATATGGGATCAATCACACAATAAATATGTTTCGATTTAGTGAATGTTCTTGAGTACAGTACACGCACAATCACAGAGGAGTGATTTATAAAACAAGATCACAAAATTTCGTAAGTGTAAAGAGATCACATTGTTCATAGCAGCACTGGCAAACCAAGTCCCGACTTCTAGCCCGAGCATGACGACCTGCAAAAATTACAATTTGAGTTTTGAAAACAAAAACTTGAAACATAAAAAGACAAACTTCCAAAAAAAAAAAAAAATTATGCTCAACACGCTTTACGGTATGCATAAGTGTAAATACTCATGGAAGTAAAGGGTCCTGTGTATTTTAAGGTAGTCTTGCAGCTTTTATGTTCATTCAACAGAAGAAGCCGCTGTATTTTTGTAGGTAATTGTTCAAAGTAAGAAAAACTCCGAGCTTCTCCCGATGCAAAATTTGCAACTTTACTATACTACAGTCATGTTTTGAAGTAGTCTGTGTACGATCGTCCATTCTTGAGAAAAATTGTCCTTGTCTCTACTAAAATTGAGAAAATGTCTTTCAGTAAGATTGAACTATTTGAAATAGAATACATTCACGAAAGTTCATTTCAATCATGACATACATTAAGTTGCACATACAGTTGTATGTGTATATGTACCAACATTCACGTAAATAGGATGTTTCTGAAATTTTGTCAATGAAATTGTCAAAATAACGCCACGGTATTACCAAACATTTTCAACAGATGTAATGATATTACAAGATAGACAAAATATATAGGGCATTCAATATTTCAATTTTGAATTATTATTTTGGTTAAGGTCATTTCAGACAAATCGAATATGGATTTTACAACGGATATATTCATCAACTTTTTGTACTTAGAATATTGATTCTTTGATAATTTTATATACATGCATGCGCATATATAAATATCACATTATATTACCTTAATTATCAAACTGAAATCATTTGCAATTTTTTTTATTTTTTCCTCATTTTTTTTTTATCTTACTCTATTTTTGTTCAAAATTTGTAAGCAATCATATGTCTGTGTCAAGTATTCTTTTCTTATTTGTTCTAAATAGATTGCCCAAAACTTTGTGTTAAAACATTTAACAAATATTCATAGAGATGTTTTTTTTTGTTGCCCATCGTTAAGGAAGGGGGGGATGGATGTTCGGTTGGGTGCGCTGCGGAAATATTCTTTTCTCTCCGGAATACCGTTATTTTTTAATCTCAGGTGTCTTTTGTAAAGAACAATGGGATAATGACATGGCCGTCAGCATTGTGTCTCAAAAAAAAAAAAAAAAAAAAAAAAATAATAAAAAAAAAAAAAAAAAAAAAAAAAAAAAAAAAAAAATAATAAAAAAAAAAAAAAGGAAATCGGCGCATGTTCGAAAAATGCGTTTCATTGAACGCTATTCTTTTTGTATCAATCGTTGAAAATTTATTTGTCGACCATTGTGAGCATGTTTGACGGGCCCGTTTGAGTTAGATATAGCTTTCTTTACTGTTTAGCGCAGGCGTAAATGTGCATGTTCATCATTTGGCATAGTTGTTCGTTGACCGCACGATCTTTATTCCTAGAACACGATTAAAAAGCGGATATTACTTTGTCGGAAGATACTTTGTTAAGGTCTTCAACTCTTATCAAGGAGTATTCAACTCATTTTAAGAAGTACAATACACATAAATCGATTTTCAACGATTTTCAACAGCTAACTCCTGTTTGCCGAATTAATACCAGATTAGAGCCAAATAATACATACCGGCGCATTCCGTTTCGAAAAATAAAAACAAGGAATTATATTAATATTTAATACTATCGCACGAAAATCAAAAATCAAAAAAGAATGTCGAACACGATATCCTAGTTCTAGTTTTTGAGAGCCACTCTAAATTATTTATTAGAGACAACCGTGACACTTTAAATGATTTTATCATTTAATCAGTTATTTTTTCTGTTCGCAGTTTATCAGATATGACTGAAAATGACACAAAATTACAAATTATTCTCACTTCCAACGATAATGAAAGATTTATAGGTCTACTTCCTACTTCAAAATTCAAAATTTTGGTGATTTATAGCTAATTTTGTTCCTATTTCTCCATAGATCTGAAGACGGAATCGCATCAATTTAGATAGGGTCTTATGTAATGCCAGATTTAAATTGATAAACGAGTATTAATTAAATTAATTTAATCACATTGATGAAAACATTAACATATAATCAAAATATTTTATTAACATAAATCAGTGACACTTATCTCTATTTTGACATACATTGCCAAATTTACAAGGTAGGTGGAATTGTGGGAAAATCCAAGGAACATAACATTATTGAAAGTTTAAACCATTTTTTTTAAAACTCTTGTCAAGCTTAATAATTGTTTGGCAAAATGTCATGTTTTAGAGGATAGAAACGAAAGAAAACATTCTAATATGAAATAGAGTGTTTACATGTACATGTAGCCGTATATGATACAACGTAAAGAACTTTTAATACTATTTTATAATTGACTGAACTTACGAAATATTGATACGAAATGTATCGGTCAACCCCTCGCTCCCTTCAAATACGAGGAAAAAAGTTTTTCGCAAAGTAAAGCAAAAGTTGAGAATGACAAACAGCAATTACAAACAATATAGAAATGAAAAGGAAAGAAAATCTAAGAAAAACACGACAAAGGTAAAAAAAAAAAAAACTAAAAGATGCATGATCGATAGAATTAAATGGAAAAAACACGAAAAAGACCTAACGAAAAATAAAAAAAATTATAACTCCTTTGTAAAGAAATTAATTTCAAATAAAATGCATTGAAGTAGAAATTTAAGTTGTTTTTCAAAATATTACATATTATAGTCTTACCCGTTGGTCTAACTCCTGCCCCATGGTCCGACACGCTGTGACACAATAAATGTAAAATTCCAAGTAATTGTTCTTTACAATCAACAAAGGTCAGTTCATCCATTGTATTATTGTTGTTTTCACAATTATGGGATGCATATACTCCCAAAAATAAGGTCGCAAGTATAAACAACATGGTTATTGTTTATTCGTATATGCCTCAGTTCTGTATGATGCATAGAAGTGCGGGCGGAGCTTTCTGCCTTATATAGGTACATGACAATTGTTGCCGGCCCACGTACACAAATAAAACTTGCCATCTAGATTTCTTATCCTTACTGTACAGAAAAATGGAAAATAGATATATATCTAGTATATGATTTGGTAATTTATAGAAAATATACTGTCTTGTTACCAAGTAAATAACCAAAATAAAGATTTATGGTTAAAAAAAAAACAGAAAAAAGACAATCTACAGTCTTATTTATATTAAAAAAAAGATATTCAGAAGGGATATTTTCTCGTGATTTACTTGAAAAAAAAAACACCTCTCATTTTTTGTTTTAAACAAGAAATCATAATAATTGAACATGTTGAATAACTATAAATTCAAAAGCAAAGATGTGTTTAAACAATAAAAATACAAACTCCCACATACGCTAATTAATGAACTTATACATGTACGCAATAATATTAGTAGTTTTGAAAGGAAATAATTAAAACGAAACAACATCATCAACAGATACAGAAACAATATTACAAATTTATATATATGCACAACCGATGTAATTCCCCGAGATGTTACTATTGAAAGGAACGTGCTGCAATTCGTGTATTAACACTCATGACGTCACAATGCATAAGATCTAAAGAAGCATGCCGCGACGGCTGTTCTAACCTGCAAACTGAGCCCGCGGTGACCTGAATTTTAACGTCACCCTTTTACCTAGAAAACGCGATTTCCGAAAACAAGAATGAAATAGACAACTATGGTGCATATATAGAGAATAAATGTCATAATTTGTGTTTTGGTACGGGTATACAACACACAGCAAGTGCATTTATCGCATGAAATGCGCTAACGCGCATAACACGTACGATAAATGCACTTGCTGTGTGTTGTATATAGTTACCCGTAACAAAACACAAATTAAGACACTTATTCTCTATATAAACAATATTAAGTCAAGAAACATACAAGAATCGTAAAATAAATTAGTAATAAAATGTACAAGATAAGGGAAAAACTCAGAGCTTACATGTATATGTATATAAATAAATCTCAAATAGTTATCAACTATTTCTTGGAATTGCTTTTACCTTCTGTAGTGTATATAATACATAAAAGGAAAAGATGTCCGAAAAAATTGCTTTATTTTAGAAAGCTAATTCTTGTAATTTCTCTTTTATTTTCTTCCTACAGTACATTGAGTACTTAAGTAAAGAAAAAAATCCCAAGTAAAGTAAATTTCATACTTATCTTAAAAGAACTGTTGTTTTTGAAAGTCAATTCATATACATCATAAAATATTCATTGATACGAAATACAATGTTCTGTGTGAACAATTGTTTTTCTCTCCATATACATATTGATATGTGCATTACTTGGACCCCTGAGTGTGATTTGCTATTTTGTTTGTGCGCTCACAACAAAGCTGTTTTCTTCGAGACCTTCCGTAAAAGTTGGAGGGTTGTACGCACGTATTCCGGATAACTATACCATTTGCTACCAACGTGGTTGATGACCTTCCTCAGTCGGCACCGATTGCCCATTAGTCTAGTTGGTTTATTTGAAGTCTTTTGTGTTTGATGTTTTGGTGCCGTATCTACTAGTGTACTATGTTCCTTTGCATCCCTTGCTGTGTATGTGTACTCCGTGTTTTCACAATAATATGTTTCGGTGTTTTGCTTTGGATGTTGCAATCGAGTCTGGTTGGAGATTCCCAACTTTCTTTGACACAGAGTTCTTATTTGTCACATTGTCTACGACTATTTGTTAAGGTTGTTATATGTGTGAAATCCGTAGACTGTTCCGCTAAAACTTTGTCTTAATTCGTAGAGAATTGTTCCTCTTTGATACCTTTTATCTGTAAAAACTTCATATTCTCCATTTCCTCTTGCTTCTCGAAGGAAGAAAAGTACGTGTTCCAATCTATACATATCTTATTGATCGATCAGTAAAAGTCAAACACAAACACAAAAATCACAATCAATGGCATACAAATTCTTGATATATATAAAGCAAAACAAAAATAGGAATGAGATTCCAACAGTTAAAAGACTGGAAAGAATTCTCACGGGGAAAAAACCGAAACAAATAGATGGAGACAATAACACAGCACCATAGAAACATAAAGGACAACACTTTGTAATCAACAATCTCCACAGAGTCAAGCGTAAGGGCGACATTTATGATAGGTAGCGCCATTTATGGTAAAAAAAGACAAGTTTCATTTTGTTACCGAACCTTGTTACTTTTTCAACAAACTAAATCTTGTCTGAAAAATAGTACATAATTCAGACTTAGTACAATGTCATGAACTCTTAAAGGTTTGTTCTGTAATATTTATTTATAGTGTGAAATTTTTATTACGATGTTTATTCAACTTTTCTGCCTCAAAAATGTTAGAAATTCGTAAACAAGATGCAAAAGAAATCTCATCAAGATTTCCGAACCAAAGGGCATACCTCATAACATTCCATTTATGAATTTTACATGTTCTTCTGATAAAAAAGAGGTAAAAGTAGGCCTATATAGCTCACCTGATGCCTATGTAAAATGGAAGCTTAATGCAAAATCACAGATATATATTTTGTATTATGCCTTCACCTGGGTAATTTACATTTCCGGTATTACACATGTCTCCTTCAAACCAAATGAAATTTCATTTTGTAACTGTTTTGAAGATGAAACAGTATGAAAGACCAATTGAAGATAATAATTAAAACCCATACAGTCACTAAGTGGATTACACAATATTTTTATTAGACATTTAAAGAAACACCATGAGACAATTAGTACGAGGGGTGATGGATATATTGTGAGCCTCGGTTTTATGGGATGCAGAAGGTATTCTGCTGATAGAGTATCTGAAAAGGACGAACAATCAATGGCATTCATCATGTTTCACTACTGACACAGTTTCGGGAAAATATTAAACTTAAGGTAGAACATCCCTCAGGTCTCAGATGCTCATATTTCCTAAATAACGACTTTTACAATATTTTCATTTCCATATATTCAAAGTTTATGTTAAACCTGATATACAATCAAAATATAACTTTTGGTTTCATGATTATACCGAGAGTGTAGCCGTTGGAACTTTAACATTGGACCCTATGGGAAAAGTAAGAAAAATCACTTTTTAGGGGTGATGAAATGTAACTATGAAAATGTCTTGTACCAAAACCATATTAGTTTGATAATCTGAACAATATTCTGAACAGAAAAAATAGGGTATCCAGGGATAAATTTTCCAGAATTCTGACCTGAGGGATGCTCTACCTTAAGCGCTGCGGAAAGCTCACTTTTAAAAGATGTGTTGTTCCATCAGGACAATGCTCCTGTTCACAAGTCTGTCACTGCAATGGCTGACATTCATGATTGTGGCTTTAATTTGATTGAGCATCTGCCTTATTCACCTGATCTTGCTTCATCAGACTTTCATCTATTCCCAAAACTGAAAGCATCTATTCATGACACCCACTCTGAGTTCGATGATGACGTCATACGTGCATTGAATGGCGTTCTGACAAGTCAAGATAAGGAGTTCTTTAAAAGTGGTATTGAGGTCCTTAACCACCAATGGCAAAAGTGTACATATTGTTGCCATAGCGCTTTCTATATAGACATAACCTCAGACAGTGCAACAGTGCAAGTATGTTATATATTGTTTTCATTTTCGTGCGTTAACATCAATGGCGGGTTCGGCAAGCCAACAGGGGATGCTTACACCTCCAAAGCACCTGGTTTCACCTCTAACTTGCTAGGGATCCGTCGATTATCATTTGGTGCTCTATTGTGTGTGCTGTTGAGATTGTCGGCAGGATCTTCTTTAACTCATATACTGAAGGGGATTGTGTAGAAAAATAATGCAAAATGTCTGATAAAGTTCAAATTCTTCAAAATGATGCTTACAACATATCAATCAGCCGTCGTATCTTTGACTGAGTTCGAAAAGACGCAAAACGTTAAAATGTTGACCACAGAGTGGAACCAAAAATAACAATAGTTGCTATGCAAAAAATATAGATAACTCTAGATCTAGTGCTTCCAGTTTATCAATAAGTGCTTCAGCTCTGTAAAAGAGGATGAACTCCTCCTTTGACATTCTTTGCAAGATGTTGCACCAAGCTGTAGAGGGATGCGGATGTTACTCTTTCAGGATACCTAGTCTTACTCCCATATTGGGAGTTCGCTACTTTTCATATGGTGGAGGTTTTTGTTTGTTTACTTCGCTTCCTGTTTTATCCTGATTTTGTATGCCTCGTCTGTTCAATAAAAAATGATCTATAAACCATGAGAACATGCATAAAGTTTTTACACAGATTCAATATCAAGTCATTAAAGCATGTTAAATGTCCAGTAAACGAAGAGAGAGAGAGAGAGAGAGAGAGAGAGAGAGAGAGAGAGAGAGAGAGAGAGAGGAACCAAAAACGAAAACAAAACAACAACCTCCTCCAAGCATTCATAAGAAAAAAAACCCCGTATATTTATCATACAGAAAAATTATGACACTAAAAAGAAGTATTTTTGTCAAACTTTGTAATGGCATCAAAAGCGCAGCAGAAACGCGTAAAAAGCGATAAGTACTTGTAAATAAACTTCTTCAGACATTCGTATAGATACTTACGACTTTTCTTTATGTATATGTGCTTTGGCTTAAAAATGGTTTTGAAAAAGCTATCCCCTGATTCCCAGATCCGAATAAATATAAAAGAACAGAGGGAATCTCCAACAAGACTAGGTTGTAGCGCCTATAGCAAAATACAGAAACAGCTCCTTCGTGCGAAAACAAAGAGTAGAAAAGTACAAGAGACACAAACAAAGAACACTTAGTTATACATACGAAATCAAAACAAAAAACTACTAGAACACATAAACCAACGATACCTATGGAAATAGTTGACGACTTAGGATGTCCATCTGCCATGTAAGTATCAAATGTTGTTATTTTCCGGATTACGTACACTAAATCCACAAACGTTATCGATTAACAAAAGGCCTCGAAGAATGCATAATTTTTGTGTATCATTACACTGTAAGATGATCACACAAAAAGACGTAGGAGCCTAGACATAGTAACACAAAGATGTAAATGGGTATAAAAACAAAATGGCACACGAAAAACACTCCTGCCCTGTCTGCTGAAACAAGCTCATGAATGTACTTACCCAAGGATTCCGACTGGTATTCATAGAAGACAATTGGTCGGGAACTTGCATTCTTTGTCTCCTCTTATTAAGTATCGTGTCCAGTAATTCCCCGAGTTGCATTAAGCAATCAAATTATCATCGAGCCGCTTAGCGGTTCATGTGATGAGGGGATTATTAGAAAACAAATCACAACTAGCTAGTTGTTATTTCTTGTCTTATATTGTTCTACATACGACAATGGGCGGAGCTTAGGGGACTGGAAGTTACACCAGGCGAGTTCTGAAGCACGAAAATGGGCGGAGCTTAGCGAACTGGAAGTTTGTCGGAGATTTTACACCTGGCGAGTTTTATAGTACATATCGGGAGAAAATCTCAAGTCATGTTGGAATGAGATTTAGACAGCACCTGTCAAGGATACCCTCCGTCAAAGTCTGTCAGAATGCAATTCTTTCAAATTGTCAATATTGAAATATATGTTCTAAGTACCAATCAAAAGAATACACCGGTACATTATGATGCTGCACCGAGTGTCCGTCTGTTGACAACATCAACATATCTATGGCATTAAAAGCGATAGAGGTACTAACGCATTTTCGATCGAAATTCGATCTTATTTTGATCCTTCTCATTTTGTTTACAATGTAACCAAAATGATACTCTCAGGCATGTATAGGTCAGAATACTACAAGCTTCTAAGAGTAAAGGGGTAGGGCCACGAGACACCTAAAACGGCCCTCGATTTTTCACTAGAAATAAATTTCATGAGACAAACTTGATATCTCTCATGAGAATACAGGAATGTTTACTGCTTTTCATGAAAAGAAAAATATCATCAAACAGAGTGCCATTTAACTTGTAATGACGTCATGAAGTGACGTCATTTTGACGTTATTGACAAAATATGGCGAAAATAACTGGAAAGGGGTAGGGCCACAAAGCCCGATATTGGCCCTAATTTTGATAAGTTTTGAACATTGTACTTCCTAGTATTTCTAATTGTTATTTGACATTTTGAAACGTTCTCTACTGAATCACGAATCTACTTTTTGTAAACATTGCTTTTATCAACACCTTTTAGCCCTTTGAAAACACCAAAATAGGTGAAATTCGGCGAAATTGATGCAAGAACTCAATATTTCTATTAAATTAGCGATGGCCGCATGCATTAATTATGATGGAAAATGTATATGTGAAAGATTATCATTATATCCTTTTGTCATAAACGTTTTATCTCAGTTAACGCATGCGGCCACATTGAATTCTACGACAAAAGACAAAATTCCCAGCAATTTTCGCCATATTTTGTCAATAACGTCAAAATGACGTCACTTCATGACGTCATTACAGTTAAATGGCACATTGTTTGGTGATATTATTCTTTTCATGAAAAGCGGTAAACATTCGTGTATTTTCATGAGAGATATCAAGCATTCCTCATGAAATTTATTTTAAGAGAAAAATCAAGGGCCGATTTAGGGGTCTCGTGGCCCTACCCCTTTTGTCTTTTGACAAAGAAGTCAATGTGGCCGCATGCGTTAACTGAGACAAAATGTTTATGACAAAAGGATATAATGATAATCTTTCACATATAAATTTTCCATCTTAGTTTATGCATGCAGCCATTGCTAATTTATTAGAAATATGCAGTTTTTGCATCAATTTCGCGATATATGACAAAGTTTGGTGTTTTCAAAGGTCTAAAATGTATTGATAAACTCAATGTTTACGAAAGATAGATGCTTAATTCAGTAGAGAACGTTTCAAAGTGTCAAATAACAAATAAAAATTCTTTGAAGTACAATGTTGAAAATTAGGGCCAATATCGGGCTTCGTGGCCCTACCCTTCGTAAACTTTCTTAATTCTTAACTAACTCATAAAAGCAGAGACCTCGACCAAAAAGTTTCTTTGTAATTTGTAAATTTTTTACTTCGAAAATCAAAAATATTAGAATATGATGTAGAGTACCGGATGAGTTGAGATATGTAAATAACGTATGACAGTAGTCTAGGAAATTCACCGTCAAAGGAAAATTACTATGTTGATTTCAAAATAGTAGGACTTTTACCCTTTGTCAATAAAAGTCACATGGATCTCTCTGTTTACAATTCTGAGATTGGAATTTTTTAATGAGTGTATCAATAAATCTGAAGCAAAAAGTACTCACAGGGATCACTACAAACTGATGATACAGATTTTCTTCAAATCTTAGATAATTGTTGTCCAAGAAGAAGGATATGACATTACACATGTCAATGACCTGAATGATTTAGAGTCTTTGGAGACAAGAAATTCTTTGGGTTTAGATGTAAATATAAACGTTTCCCCTTCCGATCAAAACACTTTCTTACGAAATTGACAATCGTTCGATCATTAATTTTATTGAAAGGAAGCATGATGTAAATATTAGAAAAGTGGGAAACTATGATGAAATCGGTCTGGCTTGGAAATTTTCTAGATTTCATTTTGTCATTCACATCCCCTGAATTTTTCATATGCCAAAATAGATACATGTAGTTTTAATGATTCCTGTTTAGAATAATGATCACCTGTAGGGAACTAGCAGTACATCTTAGTCATTCTTATGAATTTTAGTAAACACCACTAGAATTTTATTGAGAAGAAGCTGAAGATAAAAAATACCTCTTTCAAATACAAATATGGAAGAAAAACCCACTTAAGAATGAAAAGAAATTAGAAAAACGAAATCACCTAAAATCAACGAAGCATTGTATAACAAAAAAAAAAAAAAAAAAAAAAAAAAACCCCCCAAAAAAAAAAAAACCAAAAAACTAAATATGCAGAAAATGACAGAACAAAACCATTATACTTTTAAGGAATTCAATATTACAAAGAATAACATATATAACGATGTGAAATCAAAAATCAAAAACACACAAGAAATTGACTTCAGAATGGAACAAAATAGTACATGTACAGTCATATACTTCATATACATGAAATGAAGTGATTTGTTTATCTAAAGAATTCCTCTAGATAAACAAATCACTTCATTTAATCCTGAACGACTATTTCACTTTGTTTTGAATAAATATTAATAAAACAAAGGAGCGGATTGTCAATACTGTACTGACAAGAGGCCTTTTCGACTGTTTATATAAATAAAAATGGATATAATAACTTTGTTTACAACTGCGTTAAAAATGGAAACAATACGTTACTAAAATTAGTAACTATTTCCTTTCCTGTAATTGTAATAAAGGTGTCATAAACAAACCGCATTGGAAGTATCCTTGACATTGTAAACAAAACATCTTTTGTAAGTTGAATGAATATGCATCGTATTTGCATCGTACACGATGTTTACAAACACATGTCTTTCAAAACAAAATAAAGTGAAGATCCATGGACCGCCATAATACACACAAAAGATAGTTTAACACACCCTTTTTAACCACATTAACAAGAAATTGATGCATTTTTTTTACATATACAATACTGTTCATTGATTCCTTTAAATATACTTTGGATTTATTCAATATAAAAAGAACTAATAGATACGCGTTCAAAAGGAGAAAAATATTATAAAATAGATTAATGAAATAAAAGACTAAATATATAAAATATCTATGATGAATTATAGATAATTATAGATTAATCATATCCTATTTATTTTTTTCTGGTAAATTTTGCATATCATTTATTTTCAATCACAAAGAAAAAAATATTAAAAAACCAATTGATACCGCTTGTAAATATGTAATTTGTTTATACCTTTTGTATTAAATTAGTAGCTACTGAATTTTGTACCTTTTTATAATAAAGGTGTAAAAACAAACCGCATTTCTAATAAACAAATAACTTGAATATAATGAATTATGTAAGTTGTATGAATATAATACATTGTATTGTGTATTCTGTTTTGTATTTTATTTGCTATTTTAAAATAGTTTCTTTTCTGTATCTTAACAAAAAATCGTAGAAATGGTACGTCTTCAAATTCATAGCATCATTTAAGAACAAATAAATTTGCAGCATAGACAAGACATGCATGTTTCAGGTACTTAATCGTCGTCAGTGATCCTCAATTTCAACAATGAAATATCGCCAAAGACTGTGAAAATTACTAGTTAGTACGAGAGAAAGTAGCAGGATGGATGGGATCTGATGCTACAGGACTCACTTTTAAGAAATTTTCGAATAAGTAATTGAAAATTATTTAGAATGACCTAATGAATTTGAATTTGTTCCACTTGGTGAGTTTCACTGCTGGTGGACCAGGAGTGCCCGGGGCACATGCAGCGAAGTTCGATCAGTTGGTCGTTTCTTCAAACGCATTTGAAAATTTATGATTACAGACTTTTTCTCAAATTTCTGAAATTTCCAATATTGAAATATATGTTCTATAGTACCAATTTTATTTTACAAGACGCGTGTTTCGGATATTGAATTCTCTTCAGTAGTGCTTCATGTCAAACAGTTCAAATAAAGCCAAAGTGTGTTTCTCCCTCCCCTTCCTCCCCCTCACTTATCCAATGAATGAGTCAAACAATCGAGAACATATTCTAGTTTTCCTGGCGCCATATACAAAATCTTGGTCCTGTGGCATCGTATCCCAGCCATTTTGCTATGTCTTTTGGTATATTTAGGACATAATTTTCACACATTTTGGCCGTATTATATTGTTTAGATTGATTATCAGTGGCGAGGGTTAAATACCCGAAACGTGCATGTCTGGTCCATGCCGTAAATTTATCTGCTCTACTGCAAATAATATATCCAAAATACCAATGGATATCTCGCTGACGTCACGTCCATTAAAACAGTGTCTAAATTATCTTGGTAATCTTTGGCACTGTCTCGATAGTCACGTGGCTTGAGCGACGGTCGGCATTTTGACCTTTGATGATTTTTTTATGTTGTATTAGGTACATTTACATGTAGGTAAAAATATGCCATGATTCTAACTGCATAATACACTTTATATTCATTTGTACAAGGGATACATTAAAATTTACGAGAGAAAAGTGATTAAGGTGATGAATTAACATCCGAAACATGTCAAGACGTTCATTATTTTCCTTGGAACAAATACTTTAGGATGCTAAAATAATAATAAACTTTGAAAATATTGAAACATTTTATTCCACTCAAATTCCTCATATGAAGCACATGAGGCATACAAATTAAACAAAGTACCATATAATGTAATCAAAATGAATTTATTCTTCTTTAACATATAAGAGTTATCGATCTTTCCTTATTCTTAGAGACATTGAAACATATTTTCTCCCATTTGCTCCCATGTGGGATAGAGTTTGCCCATAGCGACGCGTAGCTACGCGTCATATTGGATCACTGTACCCCACATCCCCTCACGCGACTTTTGACGTCGTCGTCAAAATTCAGTGCTATTGATCCAAGTGAATTTATTTGTCAAAACGAGAATAAGAATACTGCCAGAAAAACTTTGACACATTTGAAACTTTCGGGACAATTCCTATCTGAGCGTGATATTGAGGGCAGATCGATTGACAAAATTCCTCCGACTGAACTTGACAAGTATTTGTCTGAATTTGTTGTGAATGTCCGAACTCCAAAGAACGAGGAGTATGAGCTGTCGACTGTGAGAGGGATGATATCCTCATTTGATCGACAGATTCGGGTGCAGTATCAAGTCAAATTCTGATGAATTTATCCAAACGAGAGAGAGAGAGAGTCTCAAAGCAAAGAAATCGCATCTGAAGAGCCTGGGAAAAGGTGCAAAACCAATGAAGGCCGATCCTTTGACTGACCAGGACATTGATAAATTGTACGAGTGTAAACAACTAGGCAAAAGTACGCCGACCAGCCTAATGAACACCTTATGGTTCCTCATTACCTTGCATTTTGGAATACGCGGAGGATCAGAGGAACACCGGAGAATTTGCTGGGGCGACGTAAAACTACAGCACGACCCTGAAAAGAATCTTGATTACTTAGAATATCACAAAAGAATTACAAAAACAAGAACTGATGACGAACAATATTCACGAATCGCTCCTCCGCGTATGTATGCTACCCCCAATCGTCCTGTAAGATGTCCCGTTTCTACATGGATGATGTTCCAGGCTAAACGTCCTGAGGATTACTGAAAGCCATCAGATCCCTTCTATTTAGCCGTTGTAACAAATACAAACAAGCCCTCCTTGCAAGAAAAGTGGTTCCTTAGAGGATAGAAATAAAACCGAGGCTCTCATGAAAGTTATGGCAAAGTCTGCTTCCCTTGATACAACTAAGCAAATTACAAATACCAGCGTAAGAAAGACACTAGTTCAGAAAATGACCGAAAACAACGTGCCAGACATATTGCAGGTGTACGTTACAGGTCACTAAAACACAGCATCCCTGAACAATTACCAAACAATTAGCAATAATCAAAAATACGCAATTTCAAACATATTATCCAAACCTGCAACTGCTACAGCTTCCATGACTAGAGAGATCGAATTTGACAACATAGCTAGGAAACAAGAGAGATCAAATTTTCTGGATTTCCACCCAAACACTCCTCGTTATCCTAGCAATGTGCCTGTTGTTCCCCCAGAGTCTGCGATTTGTGGTGCGCGTCCGTGTGCAGTTGGCCGTGATTCCTTCTCTGCATCGCAAAATTCGACGAATACCCTCCAATTGTTGTTCGCAGGATCGTCAATAAACAATTGTTCAATCTACATAAACATTAATTATCCTGAAATCCCACAAAAACACAAAAAGAGAAGAGTAATGGCAATCATATCCGACTCTGATTCACAGTGATTGTGTACGACGCGTGTGTTTACATGATTGTGTAGATGTAAATTTAGTCAATTATCAGTGCGACTACGCGAAGTAGTCCCTATCTGTGACGAATTCCTTCAAGATTATTCTCTGTGTTATTCAATCAACTTAAAATGAAGGTTCATAAATATTGACTTTACAAATTAAAGGATATTTTTCTGAATACATTAAAGGTATTCAATGAAAATTCTATCTTTGTCTTCCTTAGTAACCGACAAGTACTGAAGTAGCGACATTGACAACAGTATGTCACAGATCAATACGTCATATTTATTTCAAATTTCCCTCGTTAAAAACTCATGTTGGACTTAATAAAACTTAAAAAGGAAGTGTTTTCGTAGTACATACAATAAGTATGTACTAAAAAATTACGGTAAAGGACCAGAGCCACGAACGGCAAAATCGGCCTAATTTGCCACAACGTTCATCTTTTATATTTTGATAGTACCATATTTCAGCACTTCAGAACTGGCCAACTTTGTGATTTACGGTCTTGCTGAAGCAAAATATTTTAATTTGAATTGAGGGTATGGTATATTGTTTGCGACGTCATTTGACGTCATTTTCACATATGACGTCGCATAATGTCAGGACAAGTACCATGAATTACTAAGTATTAGAAATGATAAGAGATATTTCTACATTGAGAAAATGTGTGAAATATTAATATAAGTAATTTTATAAAAACATATTTTTAAAATCTCTATAAATACAAAATGTGTATAATTTATTGTGCACAGTCCGTATTAGTTTTGCCTTTGCTCGAAATCACAGGCTGAAAATGTTCGTCCTGGAACTACAGTATGCATGTCTTCTATGTAATACTTTTACTTTTTCACTTTTTGTATTTGTCTAAATCGCGTTAGATGTAAGCTGCATCGTTCCAGAAGAAATTGATGTCATTATTTATGATTATATGAAAAAAAATTAGACTTCATGTTTACCATCTTCACGAATCGCGGATCCGATACGTCCCAACTGTCCTAGAAAAGTGTTAGGCTTTATCAGATAAAGGCATACTATGTATGTTCATTTTTTTCCGACAATTTCTGAAATACCGTTAAATTCAAAGATTTTCTCGTAATAAAGTTGTCAGATCATCTCCAATCAAAAGTGAATACCCCTGTACAACATCAAAACACGGATCTATATCTGCTGCAGACCTAGATATTTAATGCATCCACTTAATTTTGCCGTAGATACACCACTGTCAGCGATGTATGAAGATGAACATTGATGTGACTCAATTTGACATCTTTAAGCATTTCAAACTAGTAGGCTCAAATTACACGTATCAGATTTTAATCCAATTTCGCGGTCAGTTGCTGGACTAGACAGAGATAATACATCGGCTAAATTGAAAACACCTTCCCTACACTTCGGTGCATATGAGTCAATGACTCAATATAAATAAGTACAGCTAAAGCTCGAGTTGAAAATTGAGAAAAATAATGTCTTAATTCATTGCATGATTTTCCTTTTAAAATCAGTGCGTAAGATACAGGAATTAGAGGGGTGGGTTTATTTTTAACATAAAAGCGAAGGGTCCCAATCGGGTCAATGGTAGCGGACTTAATAGAGAAAAAAAAAACGATGGTTGCATATTGAATATTTCGTATTTCAATTTTAAGTTACTTTTCATGCTCCCGTTCTTATCATGACATATATAATTATTGATTAGAGAAATGCGTGTGACTCTTCTCACATGTATGTGCTAGTATAAGTGTTGGACAATCGAAAGTTAAATCATAATCGATAAGCGGAAATAATCGGATGGGCATAACCCATTATTATCATAATCGGAAAATTCAAAACTTTTTTTTTTCATTTTGCAACCAACAATGAATTGAAATAAACACCAAATCATTATTTCTTTGAATAAAATTGTTTTATTGAGTTTAACACTTTCGATCACAACTACTATGAATACCCTATCAATTCGTTCAAGCTTCTTTTTCTTGAATACTATGCAGCAGAAAATGTCATACATTAGTATGTACTTTGAAGTACAAGGAAATTAATAAAAGTATAAAAAGGGAAATACACGAATTTATCAAAACCAAGATACTAAATCGGGCAATCCGGAAATCAGCAATGTCGACGACAATCGCGTTTGATTTTCAACATCGATTAGTAATGTTCATCGCTGGACATTCAACGACCGACAATCGATCGTCAGCGATAATCGTTTCATAACTAAACTAGAATCCGTTATCATGACTCCCATTCTGATACATTTAAGTGTCATTTTGTGTGAAGAGAGAACATTTTTCAAAGAAGTGTATTTACTCCGATTAATCGATTCTCAGAGATAGAATCGATAGTCGGCGAGTTGGATATTTTAGAGACGATAGCGACGATGTCCGCGACTATCGTTACAATAATACAGCGTGTATAAGTGTAAATATTAAGATAGAGATCGAGATATGGAATACGAATACATGTACGTAATGATTCGCGCTTAGAGGAATGAAAATTTAGGTATGTTACACGATTAAGAAAACCACCGATCCAAATCTGCCAGAACAGTACCATGAATGTGACAAAACGATGTCATACGTAGATGCACAACATTATCAATTTCTGGAACGATGGACCGTAGTAAAGGTGATTAATGTTCGAACGTTATGAATTGTGCAGCGTTTGCGTACTTTTGAAGAATCAATTTTTTTTCTCACATTTTTTGCAATATCGGATAATTGGCGAATCTAACGGGAGGAATAAGGCCAGGGCGAGAAGGGGAGCATGTTCTCGACTCTCCCCTTTTTGCGGTCAACATTTTTAATGACGTGATTTTTTGTTCAGAACTTGATTATAAAGCTTTTTAAATATAACTTACACTTTAAAGGTACGGTGTTCCTTGAAAATTATTTAATTTTACAAAATCTTTCTTTTCATATGAAAGTTTACGTTCTCATTTGTATAAATTCAAATTTTCAGGCGAATCTAACGCATACATTCGCAGCTATATAGCCGTTTGAAAACGTCATTTTTAATTTAGGGTGCGCAGCTCTAATTCATTTCGTTGGCGCCACCTACAATGTATTGTGTTTTTCGATCGAGATATATGGAGGTTTAATTTTACAAATTCGACAATATTATGTTCGTTACTGCATATTTTCTAATAAAACTTTTTATTTCTCCTTTTTTTCAACCAAGACGCGTCGGAATAAATATTACGTTTTCAATAAAATTTATTTTCAGGGACACGAAATTGTTTAAATAAATTATTATATCACGGTCTCCTATCCCCTGTAATCCTTTATATTGGGCGCTGGACTTTATATTACATGAAAATATACGGACAGAGAATTGATCCAGAATAGTCTGAACCTCAATCAAAATTCGCTGGTTCGATATATCGTTCGTCAATCATCTATTTCAAATTAATCATTTGGTTTAAAGTTTTCCATCTTTTTTTTTTGTCTTCAAAAATCCCAACCTCCTACTTAAGGAAATAAGATCATAAATGTTTCGTCTTGGGTGTCGATCTATTTTCTCCTTTATGCTGCATTCATATTACGTCTCTCTTTTATGTTTCGAATTTTCATCATTTCAATCACGTTTTCTATCCCTCATCTTCCAATTACTCTATCGTATAGGATAATTCTAGAAAGCCGATGCATTTTTTGTTTACATATTTTATTCCCGTATTAGGAACAGTTTAGGAGATAACATACATATATATAACAAACAAATAAACCGAAACCCCCAACATCCCAGTGATCCCACATACATTGTATATGCCTTCTTTAAAAAGATGTTTAAATTATTCTTTTATATTTTCCTCGTAGCATCACGTGTATACATACCGATATATACAGGGAAGACATAGAGTGGTTCAAAAGATTTAAGTATAACGAAAATACATGTACGTATCGTAACTTCTCGAGTGCTCAACTTGATATTTCAGGAAATTCATAAACGTCAATTTTGATGACGTCATTAGTATAAATGACGTCACAAATATTATCTACTATAGAGCAGTTTTCTGAAGAATTGGAATAGTTTGAAATATATGTAAAAGTAATCAACCGCCAAATTTATAAAATTTTACATAATTTTAAAAGCCTTCAGATTATCTACTACCTATCTTGAAATACAACGTCTCATTTTCATCGTCTGGGAAGTCTTTATCATGACGTTCTAACCATCTTTGATGAACAATTTGTCAAGAAATGTGCCAACAGAGAACTCATAAAAGTTTAATTTTCGACTACGACCGGACCTTCTACCATAAAATTCTTCATCGAAATAATCACATGTATAATCAAAGAATATTTCAATATAATTATTTTTTTGGTAGAATGTCTGGCACTATGCGAAATTATCGATCAAATTTCATGATATCTCACAAAAATACCGGAAATGCAAAACCTGGCTTGGTTTTGTGCTCTATATCTTCTTAAGACATGTCCGGAATCTCACAACTTCGCACGTTTTCGAAAGACAAAATGTTCTCCTTTCCTTTTATTGATAATTTAGAAACATTGTCTGCGTTTGAAAATATACGAAAACTATAGGCCGATATCGCCCTTCGTGGCTCTGGGCCTTTGAAAATTTTGGTTACAATTATCTCATTGTTCAGGTTAATGAAATAGAAAAAAAATCACGTGGAAGCCATTTTACAAAAAATGCTCATTGAAATGGGAGAAAAACGATCAACAATATGTTTGTCATGGAGGATGATAAAATTCCACCCTCGGGGTTTGGTTTCTGGTCGGGGAACTCGGCAAGCCTCGTTCCCCTACCAGAAACCAGACCCCTTGGGTGGGATTTTATCATCCTCCATGACAAACATATTGTTATATTCCTCTACCTTAATTGACTCCATTCTTATGTTATCTTTCTGCAGGGAAAAGTATACACGTTAATGAAAATAGTCAAAGAGGGACTTTTTGTATTTCATTCCTACCAAGTTCTCTTGTATTTATAAAATTGGCTAATTAAGTGAGTGGGAAGATGGAGAACAGCTCCCATTGTATAAGATATAATCTCAGACCTCAAAAGCAAGGTCCACAACAATGAAAGCACATCCAAGAACATTTAATACAGCATAAGAAGAAATAATTTAATCGAAAGAAGCAACGGATAAAATGACCAATAAGCAAAATATTCTTTGAAACATTACAGATTCCGAAAAGATAGTAAAAGAGTCAGCATTTAGTTGCTAATCTTACTTCTTTTGGAAATTTGGACATGCTTGTACAGCACTGCTTTCTTTTGAGAGGGGCCATCTATAATATTTTTAGTTCAAAATTGCACTCTGTTGATATTTTACATCGACAACATTGTTCGTCGTGTATCTATGGTGTTATGTTGTCGTCTCCGTCTGTTTCTCTTTTGTCATGCAATCAGGAGACGCTGACTCTCCCCGAGCACCTGGCTGGTCTCACTTCGGAATGTTATTCATTCCGAGGTTCACAGTCGTTCCAGTGGAAATTCTGACGGTTTTGCCTTGCCTTCTCGACTTTGAGACTGAATAACTGATGGTTACTTCTTTGATGTTATTTCTAATCTTTTGATCGTTTAAGTTGTTGCTTTCACTTATACGAATCTCTTCTTTATCCTTGTTTTTCTTAAGGTTTCTATTCCCATTAAGGTTTTGTTATTGTTAATTTGTTTTGTAATAAACTTTCATTCATTGTTTAACAAACATCCGAAACATATCAAGGGTGTTCTTCATTTACCCTGAAACATGATTTATTGTAAAGGATGCTCGAACATTATTATTTGTCTTTAAATTCATATGGTTCCTTATTAAACAGGCGTTGTCTCTCTTACCATACAATAATGTTGATTTTCAATGAATGTGATGTGAGATTATACTAACCTAAAAAACGAATTGATTCATTGGTTTATGAGTATAAAACTTTCTGGCTTCACTTAAATCATTCTACTGTTCATTCTACTAAAGATTACAATTAAGGTAGAGTATCCCTCAGGTCAAAATTGCTGGTATTTTTTGCCTGGATACCTATTTTTGTCGTTAGAATATTGTTCAGATTATCAAACTTCAACGGTTTTGGGAAAAGAGACTTTTATAGTTACATTTTATCACCCCTAAAAAGGGATTTTTCTTACTTTTCCCATAGGGTTCAATGTTAAAGTTCAAACGGCTTAAAGTCTCGGTATAATCATGAAACAACGAATTAAATTTTGTTTGTATATCAGATTTAACATAAGCTTTGAATATATGGAAATGATAATATTGTAAAACTTGTTATTTAGGAAATATGAGCATCTGAGACCTGAGGGATGCTCTACCTTAAAAGTCTATCACAATAGCAAAAAAACTTAATTATGTTGCGAAGAGGGAGTTCTTCTAAATAAACATCAAAGAAGTACCTAACAGTTATTCAGTCTCAAAGTCGAGAAGGCAAGGCGAAATTGTGAAGATTCCCATCGGAATGGTTGCGAACCCCGGAATGAACAACATTCCGAAGTGAGACCAGGTGCCCGGGGAGAGTCAGTGTCTCCTGATTGCATGCGACAACCGTCGAAACAGCTCCATGGAAACCTGTCAAATTCGGTGATTGTCTCGATGTACATTTTGATGTACAGATCAGGTACGTATGTTTTGTTTGGTGATGGCGACAGCCATTCAATCACAATGTAGAATGTCACTGATCATTTAAAGCCATTTCATAATCAAATGTTATGATAAAACGTTACATATCGTTCTTCTTGAATGCGGTTGGTGAAACTTGGAACCTAATAACCTAAACTTTGACAAGTGTGACCTTTCAAACATCGGTCATTTGTTGAATTAAGACGTAGATTCAATATCAATGATTAAAATTGTTGTTGCACTTAAATACTTAACAAATCTGAAATATTTTTTCTTCACGCATAGAAAATCTATATGATGGGGAACTACTACTCATGGCGTAGCAATAAATCTCCTTCGAGGTCATGGCGTGGTTCGCCTCTAATGCTCAGAAACGTTGATTTCACGTAAGAAATATGTATTTAGGTTATATCATGTGATAAAGAATTTTCATTTCATATTATGAAGTTCGTTGTGCGTTTTATATTCCCATGCCAAGGCTCGGGGAGATAAAACACACATTTTGTTTCATAATACAATATTATGAAATGAAAATTCATTTAAGTTCCTATGTATGTGATGTCAAATTGTTTAAGGGCCAAAACAAAGGTTCTTTTAGTTATACGAGGGCTGGTTGATATGTTGTGAGCCTCTGTTTTCTGGGATGCAGAAGGTAATCTGCTGATACATTATCTCCATAAAAGGAAAACAATCAACGGCACATACTATGCTTCACTTTTGACACAGTTACGGGAAAATATTAAACTTACAACATGTAAGTGCCGCGGAAAATCACTAAGTGTTTTGTTCCATTAGGACAATGTTCCTGTTCACAAGTCTGTCACTGCCATGGCTGCCATTCATTATTGTGCCTTTAATTTGATTGAACATCCGCCGTATTCACATGATCTTGCTCCATCAGACTTTATTTTATTCATAATGGATGGCTTTCTGACCAGTCAAGGTAAGGAGTTCTTTAAAAATGGTATTAGGGCCCTCAAACACCGGTGGCAAAAGAGTACAGATACTGAATGCAATTCCACCAGAATCTCTAGATGCAAGTTGCATGGATCCCTATATGTCCTAACTCTGCGTCTCTTCTTGAAGATCAATCTTTAAAACTGATGAATAATAATATATCAAAAGTCTTCAAACGCACAAAAAATGTGAAATCTCAATTTCTAATGATACTTTTTGGTACCTGAATAATATTTTTTCACAACAGAAATCTACAAATTACTGAAGAACAAATAATACAATGCTTAGCTTATTCTGTCTGAAAATTTAACAAAAATACTCTCGGCTACTTTTGAAATTAGGATCAATACATGCAACAGAATACATTATATTTGGAATTTAACAACCTGATTTTGGTGACATAGCCTAAGGGTTCAGAATAAGGAGGATCCAAGAAAGACAGAGTGTCTATCGAAATTGCGACAACATCATCAATCGCCTTTTATACGCTAGACATCATCCTGATGTCACTTGAAGGACAAACTGCATGATACTTGACCAATAAGTAGCCTTGTACTAACGCGTTCTTAAAATTGCACTCTGACTGAATGTCACAAATTGGACTCCATGGCAGGCCCAATCAAAATCTCGCTAGAGGAGACAGGGCGCCGACCACCAATCGTACGCCCTATGTTTTATTTCAGAAATCATTGTAAATATCAACAAATGTGCGAAATTTCGATACAAAATAATGAAATAAAGTAGCGCTTCGGGCCTTCCCTATGATAATTTTATGTATCAATCGATGGATTTCGGATCGGCCTTTTAATTTGCATTACAATACTGTGGACGAGGCCTGGCGCTTAGACCAGTTTCGGATCACTGACGAGGGTTAAGTACCCGAAACGTGCATGTCTGGTCCATGCTGAAAATTTATCTGTTCTTGAATGATGCTATTGAATTTGAAGACGTTTAACATTTGATCAGGAAAAGGGCAAATGACGTCAGAACATGATGTCATACATTATGAGCAAGACGTTACTAGGGCTCAAAATCATGGCACCATATTTTCTCAAACAATCAACATTGCAAAATGATAATTAATAATTCGTTTAATAAAAAGCATTTTTTGTCGAAATTATATGGCCGATATGAGGGGTTGGTGCACCTATAGTCCTTGATCGAGAATCGCCTACTCTTAACATAGTAAATATCTGAAAGTAAGAACATGAGCAAAGGGGCGTCACACACTTCGAATAATTGACCCTTCCGATTGCGGGAAAAAACATACAAAATTTCATGACGTCACAATGCTTTTACCTCTAACAAACAAGCTTCGAACATCGGTCAAACATCGATATTGCATTGTGACGTCATGGAATTACTCAAATTTTTCCCGCGTTCGGAAGGGTCAATTAAGCTGATGAGAGAAGTGATTATCTAAAACATGCACGTGGGTGTGTATATTTCATGTCCAGAAAGCGGCTCACTCGAGACTAAATTGATTTAGTTTTGATTATAGACAATTTTATTATAAACTCAGGTCGAGCCCCTAACTACATGTATATTGAAATCTTCTCAAAATTGAAATTGTTTTATACCAATGGATCCGATCCTTAAGAAGTCTTTAATGTGTTTGCTCAATATGACCTAAAGAGTAATCGATCCTCCCACGTGAATTGATTTACCTTTCTTTAATGTAGCCCTGGTTTTGTACTTTCGTGTCCTTAATTTGCAATTAATTGGGTCAGATGTAATGATCTCTGTTTCAATTGCTTCAGGACAAACAAGAGAGATTAAACTTTAGCTGATACATATAACCGAGTAACAAGATTTCAGATAAGTTGAGCATTCTTTTCTTCTAATTGCGCTGAAAGGGACTCCAACAGGGAGCGGATATATTACCGACGGCAAAACATCGAACTTCCAAGTGCTAGACACTTAGTGAACATGCACATGGGTCATTATCAAAAATTGCAGCCAAATCTGAAGCATGAAAAATCAGAAAAATATCGTCTGATTTTCAAATAATTTTTCGATGACAAGAAAAACAAGTAACCACAACTTCAAATCAATATAATTTGCAAACAAATAAGCATGAGAAATAGAGTTTTAAGAATCGTAAAGTATGTCAACTAAGAAAATCTTGTCAGTAGTGTAACGTATGCTTTAATACCATTATTTCGACTTCTGATGCAAACAGCACAAAAGGAACTTTGTAATCAAGTGAACGGATTATAAATCTATCTAATTTCTTTTATTCCTGCTAGTTTTTCATGATCAGTTTAAATTTCTATGCTCATACAAACTCAAAATATGGACAAATGCATGAAGCTACAAGATATTTAATGAGTTTAAATTGGAACCGATATATTCCTTAGAATTGGTGTTCCTCATTTTGTATAAAATGAATTAAATTCTTTTCTCAACAATAAAAATTAATCAGATATCATAATTTTTACGGAAGTTATTCAAAATATAACCCTCGTTACACCAGTGATTCTGACCATTGACAATTTTGTTACTCCACTGACATCGAAATTTATCGTATGTTTTTATGCCCTTAAATACAAAAGGGACATATCAAACTTGTTCATAAAGTACGAAATGTCCATTTTAAAGATTATTTGCAGTAAAATGGATGAAAGTGATATGTATTAAGCTATATTTTCTATTTTCTGTAAGCAGTGTAACACCAATTACAAGAAATATAACACCACTGACAAAGTCATATTAAAGATGAAATATATTCGAGTTAAAGAAAGAAAATGACAAAATAAAAGTGTTGGTATGAGGAAAAAGAAACAATTCAATTGTTGTATTTTTTAAATCCTAGCTAATGTCTAAACGAGACTATGAATTTTCAAATACTAAAATTTGTGACACCAATGATTCAAGTTGTAACACCATTGACTTATGTATAGGTGTTCTTGTTACCAAAATTGTTCTCCTGATATTTTGAATTGTAACTTTAAAATGCAACAGTTCCAATTAGGAAACAGTTTTAATTCATAAGCCTCCTACTGACAAACCTGAGAGGGACTGTTAGCTTACTCTCTGTATGTCAGTTTGTATGTCCGTCTGTCCATCATTTTAGCCAAGTTTTCAATACTTTTTTCTGCAATGGACTAAGATAGTGAGCAAAAAATATAAAACAATGTACCTGTTTTCGTTTTTGGTAGGTACACTTGAAGTTTTAGTAGGGTCACAAGTGTCGGCCACCAACTTTTGGAAAAGTTATTACCCCAATACAAAGTATTTTTGCTGCAGTATAGAATATAATGTTTGTTTATTTGTTTTGGGTTTTTTTTTTTGCATTTTCATGTCAGTTATTTACTCGGTTTGAGAACATAGAATTATCTTCAAAATAACCGAAACAAAATCTGTCTGGAATTATTTGAATTGATCAACCTTGACAAGAATTTGATATTCTGGGTGTGCACGTCTTTTGCACTAAATTTGATTACTGGGGTCATAGAAGTTACCATCGGGTCTTTTTTTCTTCTGTAAACAGTAAGAAAGATCCAAAGAGTCAAAATGGCTAAGTCAATAATGGTTTTAAACTTCAGACTCCGATGAGTGAAAATAAGGTATATTTGTTGTCTAGATTATTTATAACCGTTCTGTTCGGTGCTCTCATACCTATTCTGTCATATCACTTTCGTTTAATTTAAATTACTAAGGTATACATGTAAACCACACGTAACAACATTCTTTATTCGTATAAAACCACTTCACGTGTATAACACCAGTGCCACCCTATTAACTGGAACATGCTTTTGGTGTCCACCACGGTCATTTACATGTATGTTTGATATGTGTGATATTGCCACCTAAGTAAACATGAAACCTCTTTATGTTATTTATGTTTAGATTCATGAATTATTTGTCTTTCTTTTTCTTCTATTTTCATAATTTGTGTGTGTGTTTGTTCCTTGTGTGCCGTCAAATTTAAGTGTTAACGTGCTTATTCTTTGTGGATGTTACAAGGGGTCTTTGTGAAGATCACCTTCTCCCTAAATATCTATTCTTTCCGCGATTTCATTCCATCCATCTCATAATCATTTCTGGTTCTCGTATGATGTGATAGTCATTGGTGTAACAGGATTCAAGACACAATGCTTTTTAGAAGTTAAATTCTTGGAAACTTTGATATTGATACTTTGGTGAACATATTACATACTACTGATCGTATTTCACTTAAATTATAGTTTTCATTTATGACATACAAGACAAAATCCAGACAAATATGGCAATATGTCAATGGTGTTACTCGGTCTGTCAGTGGTGTGACGCGACTAGCATTATCCTGCAATTGGCTCTCTTTAAATAGATATAACCTACATACGTTTAATGCTAAACACAACATTAGGACATTTATATTCCTTGAATACTTCATTTCTAAAACAAAATGAATATGCAGTCATATTTAGACTGTATTTGTCACTGGTGTAACAAAAATTGTAAATGGTGTAACTATAACACCACTGACCGTTTCACCGATGATGTATTCATCATTAATTTACAATAACATCGATAAAGTGTTGTCCCTGGACTAAGTAATACTTTCCGTAAACATTATGTTTTATAAACGTTTGCAAGGAAAATGTACACCATGCTAAGTATTATACAATTGATAAAAATAAACGTAACACTACTGACATGAAACCAATGTACGGTTCAACTAACCCTTAATGGAACCGTATAAGCTTTGTTTCAAATTATCTTGAAAAGAGTGAACTTGAGAAAATAAATGACAAGATATTAAATAGATAAGGATTAGGTCTTTGAAAACTTTGAAAAAACAGAAAGCGACAATATATGACTGATAAGGCGTTTGTTACACCATTGTCTTTTTCTGACTTTAAATTTTGAGAAAATTTCAAGTGAGAACATGACTAGTAGTCATGTTCTCACTTGAAATTTTCTCAAAATTTAAAGTCAGAAAAAGACACCATTGACAAATCTTTTTTCTTGTTGTATAGTCCAGGTTATTTCGTGGAAATTTAAGATATGGCAACTAGTATTTATAATATTTCTCACGTATTTGTTCAATCTTTTTCATGTTTTTATGATAGACTCATAATATGTCAATTGCAGTTAACTATTTTGACAATATTTTATCGCAAAGAAGTCATTCAGAAAATTCTGAAGCCAGTTGACAGCAAAATTTGCCATAAAATGGACCTTCTATGGGACGGAATGAAATGATTTCCTCATTAGTATGCTTATGAGATAGATTCCATTGAGAACAATATGATAGGATATAATTTTGGTCATATAACTTATCTAGAAATATGGCAATTGTCTACTGACAGAAAAAGCTGCAATTTTTGATATTGACTCACATAATAAATTTCAAACTATCAATACTTTCTAGACGAAAATTAAAAAAAAAAATTAATGCACCAGACACGTGTTTTGGATAGTAAATCATCACTAGTGGTATACTTTCAGCCATAGTGATTTTCAAACATTTCCAAAATGTTTTAGTAGCGCTCTCTAATTTTATTTTTTCTAATTTAAATCTGTGCATTTACTTTGCAAAGAATGCGCGGCTCCTACATTGAAATTCCTGTAGAGTCGATTAAGTCGGATAGAAAATCCTCATCAGTGGTACTTTCAGCCAAAGTGATTTTCAATAATGTCGAAGGGTTCCAACTCTCTACCTTCTTGAAGAAAAAATCCAAACCAATTTACATGCACCAGACAAGTGTTTCGAATATTAAATTCTCATCAGTGATGCTTTCAGCGGAGCCACCAAAAATAATTTCAGTAGCGCCCTCTATAATTTTTTGAAGTTAGATTTTTACATTTACATTACAGAGAGCGCGCGGCTCCAATTTTCATGTAGGGTCGATTCAGTAGCATATCAAAAAAAAAAAAAAAAAAAAAAAAAAATCTATGTTCCAAATAGCAATGGTGGGATGGTGCTAAGATGTTAAAGTCCTTTAATTTCGATGATATTTATCGGTAAAATGGCTAGTTTCCGAAATAGCAAAAAGATACATATGATGTCACATTGATAAAAGGCCAAAACAAAGCTTCTTTCATGTGACAGAGCTGGAAAGAAGTAATTAATACACTTGACAAACATCAGGCCATGGGGAACGATTTTAACTGCTCCACACTGCAACGTGAAATAAGTGTCAAGACACACCAAAGGGACATGCAAGTTTGCGCCGATGAGCAGATATCTGCATTGCATACATTATTCTTTGCAAAAATATGAATAAATGAGTAAATAAATAGATAAAAATCATTATTGTTTGCAAAGGTTCGGTATTTTGAAGTCAAGTTATGACAAATTATCGCATGATATCGTTTTATTGAAAATGGTATAAGTCTAGCAAAGTGAAGCTGACAATGAATCTAATGTTCTTAAAATGTTATTCATAGATTCCTCTGTTCATTTTCTTGAATAAAAAAACTAAATAATGTCTGGCTCGAAAGGATAAGATATCTAGTATTTACTTGATCAGCTCATTTCAATGAAAGGAGCATAGCATATCCAATGCAAAACAACCTGAATGAATACAAATGAATGCCATCAATGAACTTATCTGTTAATTATGCTTTTGAACCATGAATAAGAATTTCATGAAAGATATGTCTGAATTTGAATATAGATAGCTAGCATCACGACAATATTCATAACACATTTCGAAATGATAATAAACTTACATAGGAGAAGTACCAATCAGTTTAATAAATACATGTATATTTAATTTGAAAAATTTGAAATTTAAACTTTATCTATTTTTACAAGGTTTAACAAACAAGTGACACAACTTATACCGGTATTAATGTCTCACTGTGGCTCAGATGTTGGCGTGAGGGGGTCCAAAGAGCAGGAGGAAACCGGAGTACCCGGAGAAAACCCCCCTTTAGAGGCCTGGATGGGGGACCACCTACCTTCCCACATTAGACCCTTCGCCGAATCTGGGATTCGAACCCGGAACATTAGAGGCGAGAAGCGAGCGCGCTACCACTGCGCTAACCCGACCAATCAGTTACTCAGTATCAAAGTCGAGAAGGCAAGGCAGAATCATGGGAATGTCCATTGGAACTATTGCGAACTTCGAAATAAACAATAAAACGAAGTGAGACCAGGTGCCCGGGAAGAGTCAGCGTCTCCTGTTTACAAATGTAAAACGCTTCAAATTCAATAGCATCATTTAAGGACGGATAAATTTACAGCATGGACGGATAGATTTACAGCATGAACGTTTTGGATACTTAACCCTCGTCAGTGATCCTCAATCTAACAATGTAATATGGCCAAAGAGTGTGAAAATTGTTATGTCCAAAATTGTACCGAAAAACGTGGCAGGATGGGAGGGATATGATTCTACAGGACCCACGTTTTAGCAATTTCTTTTTTTGTTTATAACAGACATTTTCGAATGCGTTGAAGAGACAGACGATCAACCGAAGTTGATCGAACTTTGCTACATGTGCCCTCGGGGACTCCTGGTCCACCCAACATATCAACTTTTTGTTAATGTGAGAAAGTTAGTATCTCCGGTAATTTTTACTGATTACACGTCAAACTGTTTTAATAGTTTAATTCTTTAGATCCTCGAAAGTAGAATCATTAATGAAATAAGATATGAAGATCCTTTACGATATAAATACAAATAATATAGCGGAATATACACACACATGCGACGATGAGAAAAGGCTGATGAGCAATTAAAAATATGGTTATAAAGAATACAAATATACAACGTGACAATCAAACAAGACAAAACATTATTGAAATAAACAAGACTGCCCGTTGGTCATTTAATGTACTACAACTGAAGATCGATACGTGAAGCAATGGCTGATAGTGTTTGAAGATTCCTGTGGTTTTGACACTGGAAGCATCACCGACGAGAATTTGATATTCGATAACACGTGTCTGGTGCATGAAAATTGGTTGGAAATTTTCTTCAAGAAGATGTAGAGTTGGAACCCTTCCGAATTATTCATAAGAGAAAGGGAGTGATATCCGGCAAGACTCGGTTGCAGCACCTGCAGCAATCATACAAACAAAATCCCAAAGAAACATCCTAATGTAATAAATACAGAGTAGACAAGCACAGCAAGAGTTGCAAAAGGGACACGGAATACCAGATACGATATTCACACACTAAACACAAAAGACTAGAACACATAAATAATCGTCACAGGAGTACCCATACATTATTCGGTCGCAAAGTCGAGAAGGTACGACAAAATCGATAGAATTTCCATTGGAATTGTTGCGAACCCCTGACTAGGGAAGGATAAGAGTTGCACAGGATATAACAGACCACGAGTCCAGTAAGATAAACAATACTCCGAAACAAGACAAAAAGTTAATAATTGACCAATCAGATGACGAAACATGTGCGAACGAGATCCGGCTGGTAACACCGGCTATTGAAAGTATTTTCATATTTATGTTGTCTTTTGACTACAGGTGTAACTACAATTTCTCTCTTTTTAGTTTCTCAAAGCTTTGCGAAATAATAATACACTTGAGACTTAAATTAAAACTGTTTAGAAGATCAATTTAGATTTTCAGCTCTAACCCAACTGGCATCGCGCGAATGAACGATTTTTTTTACCGAGATGAAGATATACTAAGGGGAATCTTCCTGGTGGCATACCTCCCTTCTTTTCAGGTTCATATGGTGAAAATTTATAATAGAACATATATCTTGGTATTGACAATATGTTGTATAAAAGCTAAAATACTATATTTGTACCTGGTACACTCTCTTGTTAGAGTGCATGGTTGAATGTTACGTGTATCATCATTCTAGCTAACGATTCGTTGATGCTCTTGATGGAGGCAGATTTTTTGATTCAATATTTTGTAATACCTTCACATTCAAAATAATTCAAACGCAAATATATTTATGTAAAAATGTCGAAGCTCTCTGTACAAGGTTAATTTCAAAAACATTCATATGTTATTGATCGTTTTCCGTTGATTTTAAATGACAAAATGATATTTAGGAAAGGTCTTCAAATATTACTCAATAACAATTATATTTGTTCTCGTCAGGATTGATAGTGCTTATTAAGTTTGCTGCCTTTGCAATTGATTTAAACTGTCGAGTGGTTCAACTCTATTACCAGTGGTTTCCGGACAGAGCTACAATTCGAATGTCTTATAAATCAGCAAAGCACAAATTAATGTAATATTTATCTATCTACGGATACGTGACTGGAATAACGTTAGGAAGTGCGTAAGAGAAAATGCACAAGGCCTAGGGAAAAAGTTAAGTTTTTGGGTAGGATAGTGTTACCAAACACGGTTGAACTTGTCCTACCCTTGACATGTGACAAAATTCCGTTACTCTTTGACATTAATTGCTTCACCGTATCACATGTAGATTATTATGTAGTAGGCTTTATACAATTATATCTGACTTTCACTGTAAGATTTAACAGACTTCTTACGAAGGCAACGGTTGTCCATTGGTCACGTTGGTTTATGTGACTGTGGTCTTTTGTGTTGCATGTTTCTATGGTGTGGGTTGGTGCTCCTTGTCCCTTTTGCGTTTCTTTCTGTGAGTGTCTGCTCTTTGGTTTTTGCGTTTGGGCGTTTTTGGTTTTAACCGAGTATTGTTGGAGATCCCCTCCTTTCTTCTAGAAACACTTTTAACGTCAAAAGTTATTCGGTACTCTTAAAAAATACCGATTCCCGCATCTATTTGAATAAAACATCCATGATGTACGGATTTCAATGACATGTCGGGAACATTTCAATAAACATTAAAGAAGTACCGATCACTTATTCAGTCTCAAATAACGTCCAAGAAGACTTGAATTTTGCCCTATTTTTTTTTAATTATTTTGACTTTTTCAGTGATGATTCATGATGACGTTTTAGTCAGAAGAGCACACACTCATGTTTTTTTATATCCCCTTAGCGCTAACGCTTACTTATGTTGTCCGTTTTGTCACATCACAGTGAATAGGCCTTCTGTTTCTGTACATGTCCAGCACCTTTGGAGACATTTGCGTATCTATATTAGTTGGAGAGTTCTTACTTATGAGTACATAGTTCTGTTTCTATAACAATTCTGCTCCTCGTTGAACGCATACAATGACAAATATGTATAATGACCATATCCCTGTATACAGCACAAAATCGATAATTCAGAAAATCAGAAACCGAAGGCACACAAAATCAGGAGAAAACAGGAACCAAAACAAACAAACAAAAACCTCCACCACATGAAAAGAAACGAACTCCCGATATGGGAGTAAGACCAGGTGCCCAGGAAGAGTAAGCATCTCCTGCTTGCATGTAAAGCCGGCCACTTCAATTCGGTAGAACTGTCACATCCGGTTAATTCCATTTCGGAGTACATAGAGTACAATCTTTGGTTGGATGGTTCAAATGGTCTATGACAGAATATCATCGACCATTCTGGAGAGTGGGACATCATAGTGTAGGACGAGTCCCCCATATCGACCGTAGAACTTCCTCATTGACGATGTTCGTCGGTCACAAACATATCCCTGACTGAGAAGCTTATCTGAAAGACGCCTAGCTCTCAGAACAAAATCCGTATATTTGGTACTTGCTCTGGCATAGTGTGTCAACTGAGATATGAACACGCCATAAGCAGGCGATGAAGGGATGTTGCTACTCAGAAAAGGAAAGTTTGTAATGCTGAAATTGAAGTCGTCACGTTTGCCATAGAGTGAGGTGTTCATTTGACCATCAGTGTCATAGGACAACATTATGTCCAAATAGGATGCTGAATTATTTGTCTCTGTAGTTTCTTTGACTACAAGCTCCGAAGGATAGATACTGCTCAGGTAATCTCCGAATTTTGGATTATTGATGGACAACACATCGTCTATGTATCTGTAAGTGAAGTTGAAGTAAGAAGCTAAGTATCTTTTCCCTTCAGAGACCAAAGATTGAATGAATTCAGCTTCGTACGAGTAAAGGAAAATGTCGGCAAGAAGTGGGGCACCATTGGTCCCCATTGGAATTCCGACAATTTGCTGGAAGACCTTTCCTCCAAACACCACAAAAATGTTGTTGATCAGAAAGTTTAACATCTGTGTACTTATTTTCAGAATCGGACTTTTCTTTTACAATGTGGGTTTTGTCATAGTTAACAACAATAAATTTGCATTTGCGATTGCCGTTCTTACTTGTAAACGCATTACTTATAATTTTTGCGAGTCTTTCTTTCAATTTAGAATGTGGAATTGTAGTGTAAAGTGTCGAAAAAGCAAAGGCTTTGATCGAATGGACTCTACTAAAATGAGTGGATTTCAGACGTTCTAAAAGTTCCTTCGAATTCTTTAAAATCCACATCTTGTTGATACCAATGCGAGAATATACTGTCGAACAATGTTTTTGAAGCCCAGATTTGATTTAAGATAAAACTTTGATGAGTAAAATCGATACAGATTTGGTAGAACATTTTGAGGAACCAGCGATGAAACGTTGTTTGTACGGATTCTAATGCATTTGAGGTATGCAGTATAAGTATGGTAAATCTAAATTGTAAGTGTCGAAGCCAAAGGAAGCAAGAGCTGATTTGTGGTTATCTTTTATTTCAGAGGCAGAAAGGTTTGTTTGGGTGTAAGTGGGATTTCCAGGTGTCGAATTTAAACCCAACTCTTTAACTAGACTGTCGAAATAGTACTTTTTGCAAGTAAATGTGTAATTATTTGAGGCTTTGTCCGCTGGTGTGATGACATAATGTTCTTGGAGGTAGGTAAGCTCTGTGTTAACATCAGGGTCTTTAAATATAGACTCGAATCTGGTGTTCACAGCTGATTTTAATCGGTAAATTCTAGATAAAAGTAACCCTCTGATGGATTTTATCCATTCGGAAAGGGTGTCGAGCTGTACATCCTCTTTCTTTGCCAAACGTCTTGCATATTCCTCACAAGAGTCCATGATAATTTTGACATTTTGGTTCCATGTAAAGGACATACTTTCTCTGTATTTGGGACCCTTTTTTAACAATTCTCTCAACTTGCCGTTGTTGACTATACTAAGGTCACCAGTAATAACGTGTCCACAAGGAGAGTAGTTGAAATCCGATGAAGAACATTCGCAAAGAAGTGGATGTAGAGAGGGATTACTTAAATCAATACACTGCAAGAATCGTTTGTAATTGTAAATTTTAGATGGGACTGTTGGTGTGTAGCTATAGGAAATACAAGGAGTTTCTTTTCATTTGAAATATGTTGGGATTTTTTCTGTGACAGTTTTGTGATTCAAAATTTGACCAAGATTCAATTTATCAATACCTTTGTTTGCAAATCTTACTTTAATGAAAGGAGGGTTTGTTTTCTCCTCTGATTTATCTGATCTAACTGCTTGAAATAACCTTGTAGTCTGTATTCAGGGGAACGTGTTTCGGTAAATGTGAGGTCCTTCGTATATTCGTAGATTTCGTGTAACTTCCGTAAAGGAACAGAGTATAATTTGGTACGAATATAATTCAGGCCTAGAGGCTCATTCAAAAATGGAACCAAGTCGTCGAAGGAGAAGCTATGTATCTCAGGCCTATTATATTTACGAATGCCATGACTTCGAGGTCTTCTTTGTGGTCTGTTGAATAAGCTAGTCACATTTACCGATTGACAACCGGGACTTGTTAAGTTTCCTATGCTGCTGATATTATTATAGGGCGCTGCAGTGTTAAATTTTTTTTATCCATACATTAACTCTTATCTGTTGCGACGGAAAGGTGTGCTCAAATTGGGATTGTTTCTGCGGTGTTTTGTATTTACTTCAGCTGAGGTACCGTGCATACCTAAATCCAGTAACCAGAAAGTCTAACATCCACAATCGCTTATCTGTGCACATTGGTCGTTGGTTTGCTTCCCTTGAATGTTTTCTTCGTGTTTAAGCTATCGTTGCTTGGCTGGTTTGTTTAATTATGTGTTTGTTGTCTTTGTGGGAATGTTCCCTATTTTCTAGCTTTTCGGTTGTGCGGTTGTTTAGTCTAGTTATGCTTGTTTGTCTCGGTCTCGGAACCATTTCTTCTGTGATAAATAACTTAGATTTTTAATTCGTACGACATCATTCTTGTTACAATTGCAGTAAGTTTTACCTTATTTGAAAATAAGATGTCTGCATTATATACTTTTATTCATAAAAATGTGATATTTCTTTTGATAGAATGACCATATATGTAGATCCAATCTGTATTATCATTATTATATATTTATTCGTTTTTTGCTTAGTCGATTTTTAGCCCAGTTTCAATTCCATCGAATTATTGGAAGAAGAAAATAGCATGTCAGCAAATGTATCTTAAAATATTACACATCCCTCCTTTCTAAACGCATTATATTCAAATAATCACACATAGACATACATGTAAAAAGAGATAATACAATTTTCCAGCGTTGACTGAGTACAGGTTTTGTTTGTGAATAAGGTGTATTCTTTAGGTCTGGCTAGACATCTAGTAAGACATTTCTGTTGTAATAACTGTCATGTATCCATAGACTTAGCAAACCTCTTTCAATCCTCGTCAAAAATGAAAGGAAGCTTTATTATTGTAGTGTATCATATACATGTATCTTCTTGTAGGCGTAATAGCAGAGAGACCTGATTTGCAGAGGCAGGTCATAAGCGTCATACAGCATAATATTGCCGTTTGATAAGCAGCACCCTATCGAGTTTTCGAAAGATGTTACGATTAAGGAATAAAAGAAAGGAGATGACCTCCAACAACACTCGGTTGTAGCACGCACAGCAAAACACCAACACACCCAATTCAAAAACACAGAGCAGACACGCACAGAAAGAGACGCAAAAGAGTTAAAGTTAAAAAAAATGCTATGGCGAACATGTCAGGGAAAATATTCAAAGCACTTACTGTCAAACCCCTCACGAGGAACTTTTTACAAGCTCCACACGGCAAAGGGCATTAAGTGTGACACAAAAGAGACAAGGAACACCAACTCACACCATAGAAACATGAAACACAGAAGACCACACATAAACAAACGAGACCAACCCACACCATAGAAACGTGGAACACAAATGATCACACATAAAAGTTTGAAATTCAACCCAAACTCAGAATCCCAAACCCTTTACAATGAACATACAAAACCTTGTAAAATACAAGACAAAGAGGAGGAGGAGATCCACAGCAGTGAAAACAGTACCACATGCTATCGGGAGACAAGAAACAGAGGACATACAGACGGAAACTAAAACATCACACGACAGTAGCACGAGGGCCAACACTGTCGACATGAAAAGTCTCAGCAGAGTGTACTAATATGTTGAAATTACTAAATCAATTAAAAGGTGTAGTAGTATTAACATGGAATAGAAAAGAATACTTTTCCACATATATTATCAAAATATATTTTGAGCATTTAAATCTGTTAATTTCTAACAGGATAATGCAGTGACAGGCATTAGACCAGTACATATATTGTTTTTTTTTTTTAATTTTTACGTTTTATTATTTTATTTATTATTTCGAACACCGTCGGGGGATTCGCACAATAGAGCATTACCATTAAGAGACGGTTTGTCCACGACGAAGTTCGTTCATACGAAACCAAGCGTAACTCGCTAATACTAGGACAGTATACATAATGAGGAATGATACTAACTGAGTAAAAAATAGATCCTATGATATTACTTTCAGCAAACTTGAGGTAACTATGCATTCACGTTTTTGTTGTTTAAGCACGCTGGTCTAAACAAAACAAAATATAGACGATAATTTACTTTGATGCGATCCCTCACGTGTAGTCTTTTCGTCGGGTTTCGTATGTACAAAGCCCATGGTTGACAACCGTATCTAATTGGTAAAGCTCTATTAGGATAGTCCATATTTCTGTAATCCACATGCACAGACTCCATTATCGTGGCATGCCCGTGTTCCAACTCAAACAAATTTATTACGCACCAGACACGTGTTTCAGATATTAAATCCTCATCAGTTATGCTTCAAGCCAAAGGCATTTTAAGAAGCAGTCGAAATTCATTTCAGTAGCGTCTCGTGGTTTTATTTTGTTAATTTAAATTTGTGTATTTACTTTACAGACAGTGCGCGGTTGCAAATTTCCTATGTGGTCGAACCAGTAGCATATCCAAACTGAGTCACGGAACTTGTCAGATAGTTCCGAACGTACGTGTACAAGAATTAACAATACACATAAAGAAAAGGGAAGTTTCTCCAGCATGACCACACTGCACTCATACAGCGAATGTGCGCACAACCCTCCCACTTATCCGGATACACAGAGGTCTCCATAGACGCACATTTGTTGTATAAACATAAAACTTCTTACTCTATGGTGACATCACAAACAAGATAGTTAAATGCAGCGGCCTATCGTAACACAGATTCTATGTAAATAAATCTTAAAAATTCTATGGCATGCGTATAACAGTCTGTGCTCTGCTGGCTGAAGCGAGCTCAAGAGCAATCACCCGAGAAGTCTGACCAACTTTCAGATAGGACAGAATCAGGACCCAGTCTTCTCTGGCGAGATTTGAACAAATCCCGTCATTGTGGTTGATAATTGATCTGCCTTTGATCCTTCTGATTTTGTTTATTAGGCCACCGTAAAATGAAGGCAATGAAATTCTCAACAATACATACTCTGATGCTGGGGTCGTCGTAAAATTTCCAAAAAAGATTCAACAAGTTTATGATATCTAAATCCTTGACTGATAAGTTCTTTTTTTGTAAATTTTATATTTTCATCATAGAAGTCAGAAACATTGGAGCAAGTTCTAGCGTGATGAGCTAAGAGATGTAAATGCCGAAGGATGGCAATCTTGGAACATTGCTGTCAAGCCAGGGAAAATATATCCAAGCCAAAGTCTTCTCTTTTGTTTTTTGTAATGCTCAAAATACGGGTTGCTATTGCTCTTTCGATGCTCAATTTGGTGCTCTATTGTGAGTGCTGTTGAGATTATCGTCAGGGTCTTCTTTAACTCATTATCAATATAAGGTGCCATTGTAGTTCAAGTCGTCAAATTTCTTAAGTTTTTTGCAGATTTTGCATGAACTCTTTTTCGTATGTGAATACAAACAAAATTAATCTGTAACCTATGGTGGCATATTTCTGCCATCTACTTGTAAGATAATTATGTCGACTTAATAAAGATTAAGTCGACTTGTAAGATCTTTAAGTCGACATATAAGAAAAAATAAGTCGACTTCAATTATCTTGTTATCTAGCTTATAGGTCGTGTTACTGCCAACTCATGACATACACTTGTAAGATAAAATATCTGACAAGTCGACTTAAATATCTTACAAGCCGACTTATTTATCTTACAAGTCGACTAATTTATCTTACAAGTCGACTTAATTATCTTACAAGTCGACATATTTATCTTACAAGTCGACATTTTTATCTTACAAGTCGACTTATTTATCTTACAAGTCAACATATTTATCTTACAAGTCGACTTATTTATCTTACAAGTCGACTTATTTATCTTACAAGTCGACTTATTTATCTTACAAGTTGACTTTTAAAAGTATCTCGAGCGTACATTGAAGGCGTGGACAGAACAGACCTCGAGGCTTCTTCAATGTACGCTCGAGATACATTTAAAAGTCGACTTGTAAGATAAATATGTCGACTTGTATGATGATTAAGTCGACTTGTAAGATAAATAAGTCGACTTGTATGATAAATAAGTCGGCTTGTAAGATATTTAAGTCGACTTGTCAGATATTTTACAAGTGTATGTCATGAGTGGGAAGTAACACGACCTATAAGCTAGATAACAAGATAATTTAAGTCGACTTATTTTTTCTTATATTTCGACTTAATGATCTTACAAGTCGACTTAATCTTTATTAAGTCGACATTATTATCTTACAAGTAGATGGCAGAAATATGCCACCATAGTAACCAGAGGCGCATAATTAGTATGAATGTGTCGATCACATCACCAAAGTTCTTAATTGACCAAAAATAAGGTTGACCTACTTTCTGTGCACAAATGTATATAATATCATACAATAAAGCAATACATGTATGTATACATATGTATAAAATACATGTAATATATACAGTATAGCAATTCATAACACTGTAAACCGTCTTTTATTGGCGAACGTCTTATTTTCGCGATAATCGCGAGTTTCTTCATTTCGACAATATAAAACGCTGCGAATATGTTCCAACATATGTGTATAGTAAGATATGTACATACGATCTCGCGAAAAAAAAAATTCCGTAAAAAATCTGCGATGGGTAGATAGGTTGCGCGCGCAATAAACAGGGACGCCCCTCGAATTGATGCTTGACCTAGTTATTATGAAGGAAAGTATCACACAACAACCTGAAAGCAACAGATGTTGAGTCACAACGTAAAGGCACGTATGTGCAACGTTAATGCACGTACATTTGTATGTGCAAATTATTATATCAAACTACAAATTTTTACATATCGAAAAAAAGTGTTGCAAAATAATGGAAACATGGAAATTTATTCATTTATATCTCTTGTATATTCGTCCGACAAAATTACTCCTCCTCCAAAAATCGATGTCTGTGGTAACTGTCAAATATATTTCTTCTCATTTGAAGCGTGATACGAGTTCGAGCCCTAAGCTTTTTCAAAAGCTAAGCTTGTCATGTAAATGAACAAAACTTTGCATACACAGTGGGTACAAAACATAATATATCATTCGAAATCTCATACAGTATTTTATTAGAAATAACTTATACATAATCATTTAATGGCAAAAATGAGGTAATTATTCACTTCTAAAATCATCAGATTCAGCCTCTTTCCTTTAATCAGGGTAGAAAAGGCTGTCAGCTCCCACGCGCCGGTCATTGAGATCTTTAAAGATAAAGGCTGGTCAAACAAAATTATCAAAGTCAATTTACCTTACTTAATCTGTATCTTAACCTTTGATGATCAAGTTTCAGTGTGTTGTAAATGCCACAGGACCCGTATGTTGGAGCGCCTGTCCCACATGCATGACAATTTTATCAAAAGTAGGTCTTCAGGATGTAATGTGATAATCTTAATTCTAAATAATATAAATAATCGCTTTGATCACCGGCTATACATCGTGATGTAGAATTCTATCTAGAACCTTGTACATGTACAACAAAACGAAGGGGAAAAAATTCGAACAAAATTTCATCGCAAAATTTATTGTTGTACTGATATGCGTTTTCTTGTGTACATTTTGTCGCAGAACAAATTGACGAGTGGAAACCCTTTAATGTCCCTTCAGTGACATTCAACATTGTGATTGAATGGCTGTCATCATCACCAAACAAGACATACTTACCTGATACGGTATGTACATCAAAATGGACATCGAGACAATCACCGAATTTGACAGGTTTCCATGGAGCTGTTGCGACGGGTGTTATTTACAATCAGGAGACGCTGACTCTCCCCGGGCACTTGGTCTCACTTCGGAATTTTGTTCCTTCCGAGGTTCGCAATCGTTCCTGAGAAAAATCTAATGATTTTGCCTTGCCTTATCGACTATGAGACTAAATAACTGATAGGTACTTCTGTAATGTTTATATTGGCTTAACTGCCATAAATCAAACACAAGTACATCTAGATTGAAAACATTTCTAGAAGAAAATAAGTGTCGCCTGCGAAACCCGTAATTTGACAGACAGGCTGACGGACCACAAACATACAGACAAAGGACAAGTGATACAACGTCTTTATCCCTCACAGACGACACTTGAATGGTAGATGAAACTAATTTAATCCTATTAATAGTTTTAAATTTGAAGCGTGTTTTGAAACAGTTTTCAAAAACGTTAAAATGTGCAGTAGATTAATTTAAATTTTGCACTTTGTCACTCCTCATTATTACTTAGCAAGTAAATTAGAAGTATCAAAAACAATTCGTGGTCTGCATCAATAATAAATATCAAAGAAGTACCCATCACTTATTTAGTCTAATAGTCGAAAAGGCAAGGCACATGATGATGTTGTATAATATAACGCTGAACAGGTTGCTTACTTGCAAGCCGTCTGTCTCTAACGATGAAATCTTCATATTAGAAACATTCCCTGGCGTATCGTATCAGCTGAGAAACATAAACGCCATAAGCAGGAGATGACGGAAAGTTGCAATACATGAAAGGAAAGTTAGTTATGTGGAAGCATCACGTTTGTCATACAGTGAGGTGTTCAAATGGCCGTTTGTGTCAAAAGACAGAAGTATGTGTTAAACGTCTTCAAATTCAATAGCATCATTTAAGAACAGATAAATGGGCAACATGGACCAGACATGCACGTTTCGGCTACTTAACCCTCGTCGGTGATCCTCAAATCTAAACAATGTAATATGCCGAAATAGTGTGAAAGTTACTTTGTCAAAAAACGTACCGGAAGACGTAGCAGGATGGGTGGGATATGATTCTACAGGCCCCATGTTTTAGAAATTTCAAGAAATTTTGATAACAGAAATTTTAGAATGCGTTGAAGAAACGATCAACCGAAATTGATCGAACTTGGCTATATGTGCCATCGGGGACTCCTGGTCCACCAGCAGTGACACTCACCAGGTGGTATAAATGTTAATCGTCTTCATATTGAATAGCATCATTTAAGAACAGATAAATTGGCAAGATGGACCAGACATGCATGTTTCGGATACTTAACACTCGTCAGTGATCCTCAAATCTATACAATGTAATGCCTAAAAATGTGAAAGTTACTATGTCCAAAAACGTACCGTGTATCCAAGTACGAAGCGGATCTCTTGGTCTCGGTTGTCGTCTTGATCTCTAGTTCATGAGGATTGATTTCATGAAGATTAATTTCGGATTATTGATAGACAGCATGTCATCTACATGTATGTTTGTTAGATTATTGATAGACAACAAGTCAATACTTACCTACACTACGATATCCAATAGTCTAGTATTGTGAATGATATTCTGTCTTAGATCATTTGAACCATCCAACCACAGACTACACTTGTATCTTCCGAAATGGAAGTAACCGGATGTGATATTTCTGACGAATTGAAGTGACGGGTGTTGCATGCAAGCAGGAGATGCTGACTCTTCCTGGGCACCTGGTCTTAATCCTAATTGGAAGTTCGCTTCTTTTCATGTGGTGGAGGTTTTTGTTTGTTTGCTTTGGTTCCTGTTTTAACCTGATTGCTTATTCCTTCGGTTTGTGATTTCCTGAATGATCGATTTTGTACTGTATATGGGGATATGGTCATTGTCCATATTTGTAATTTCTAAAGGTAAAATTGAACTGAGATGCGAGGTACTTTCGGAAACAAGGTCTGGATGAAGTAGGCTTCGTATGAATATAGGAATAAGTCCGCAAGCAGTTGGGCGCAGTTGGTACCAATTGGGATGCCAACTATTTGCTGGAATACGGTTTACATATAGAGTTAAGTTGTCTTATTTGGTGATGTTGACAACCATTCGATCGCAATTCAGATTTTCATTGATCATTCTGGAAAGAGGGATCACATATATTTCTATAAGATTCACGTAGCGACCTAGGAACTTCCTCAAAGATAACGAGAAGCTTACTTGCAAGCTGTCTGGCTCTAACGATAAAATCGTCACATTTGAAACATTCTCTTGCATACCGAATTAGCTGAGAAACAAAAACGCCATATGCAGGAGAAGATGAAAGGTTGCTACTGATGAAAGGGACGTTGGTTATGTGGAATAGTCGTGATTGTCATACATTGAGCTGAAAGGAATCAAGAAATTTTGATTCTAACATGGATTTTAATATAATTTTGAGTAACAAATGTATAAGAATAGGAAAGGAAATATGTTTATCTTTGCAAATAAGCACAGCGAGATTTAACTTCATTCCGTTCTACAATGCATTACGCCCTAGCACTGGACTCTGGAAATTGTTCATAACATAGGTTGTTACTCGTGTTTCTATAGAGCTTTGTTATTTTCTCCGTCTGTTGTCCAATTTTCTTTTCGAGTGAGAAAGTTCGATCTTCTATGTTTTTTCTCCAGAATTTGAAAGCCATCCGATTGTGGTTTTTGGAAATCTGGTTTCAAATGTTATTTGCCATACTGTAATTATTTTGTTCTTTACACTGTATGTACTCTTGTTCATGTAGCTGGAGATCATAAAGAAATTGAAAAAAAATCATTGATGTCATGACATATAACTCAAAATAGTGTTGACATTTTATATTGAAAATTTAAAATGCCATTACAAGAAAATACACTGTTTTAGGCATTTTTTTACCTTACAGCCAGACAAAATACTGTAGTCAATGTAAACATGATAATCAGATGTGATTTCCATTATTAGTACATTTAAATATCAATTTAAACAAGGAGCAGCTTGTCTTCGTGATTATTTTCTCATAAAATGACTTCAAACTGCCTTACTTTTACTGTACATCTGAAATGAAAACCACCCCATCATACAACGCTTCATTGCTAGATGGGCGAAATACTCCGCAAAATCCGAATTTGTGATTCGAATTAAATTTCTCGAGTCAAAATCTGTCTGCAAAAGAGCTCTGTCACAACCTATACCCCAGAAGTGATATCAACCAAATCTGGATACTATGAAAAGCTTAATATCTCTGGCCTTCCGTTTCGTGGTTTCTTAAAAGTATTGACTTATTCGTAAGTTTTTAAATTTGTAGATTTACAAATTTGCAATAAGAAAATCAAGAATTTGACTAATATTTTGAAGAATAATGATTAAAGTTAAAGGTACACTAGCTCACTCTTATAGTAAACGATTTTTTAAAATAATATGATAAATAACTTTAAAAAGAGATCATCACTGTTAAAATTGGAGATGCTCAGTTTTATAGGAGATGTTCATTCTCTTAAGATAAGCTCACTTTTATTTGAACAGCTCACTGTATGACAAGCGTGATGAATCACCTTCCTCATAACTGACTTCCCTTTTATGAGTTACAACATTCCGTCTTCTCGTGCTTATGCCCTCATCTGATGCGGTACGCCAGGCCATGTTCCAAATATGACGATTTCGTCGTTAGAGACAGTCGGCTTACTGATACGCTATTCGTTCAGGGTTATATTGTACTACGGATGAAATCATACTTTAGGAATTTCTTCGGTCGCTATGGGGATCTTATAAAAGCATGAGATCCATCTTTCCGGAATGATTAATTACATTCTGGATTGTGATTGAATGGCTGTCAACATTACCAAGCAAGACATATTTGCCAGATATATGCATCAATATGTACATCGAGACAAAAACCGAACTGACAAGTTTTCATGGAGCTGTTGCGACGGGTGTTGCATGCGAACAGGAGACGCTGACTCTCCCTGTGCACCTGGTCTCTCTTCGGAATATTGTTTAATCCGAGTTTACAACTGTTCGAATTCAGTTTCTAATAGTTTTGCCTTACCTTTTCGACTTGGAGACCGATAAACTAATAGTTACTTCTTCGATGTTTATTTTATAGGAGGTTCTCACTTTTATAGGAGATGCTCATTTTTACAAGTGATGCTCACTTTTGTTTAAGATGCTCAATCTAACAAGAGATGCTCTTTTTACAGCAGATAATCACTTTCATACGAGATGCTCCATTTTAAAGGCGATGCTCAAATATATAAAAGATGTTCACTCTTATATAAGATGTTCTCTCTTATATTAGATGTTCACTCTTATAGGAGATGATCACTCTTATAGGAGATGCTCACTCTTACAGGAGATGTTCACTCTTATAGGAGATGTTCACTCTTATAGGAGATGCTCACTCTTATAGGAGATGCTCACTCTTATAGGAGATGCTCACTCTTATAGAATATGCTCACTCTTATAGAAGATACTCATACTTATAGGAGATACTCACTCTTATATGGGATGCTCACTTTTATAGGAGATGCTCACTCTTATATGGGATGCTCACTCTTATATGGGATGCTCACTCTTAAAGGAGATGTTTACTTTTATAGATGATGTTCACTCTTATAGGAGATACTCACTCTTGTAGGAGATGCTCACTTCTATAGGAGATGTTCACTCTTATAGGAGATGCTCACTCCTATAGGAGATGTTCACTCCTATAGGAGATGCTCACTATTATAGGAGATGCTCACTCCTATAGGAGATGCTCACTCTTATAGGAGATGTTCATTCTTATAGGAGATGCTCACTCCTATAGCAAATGTATAAGAGATGCTCACTCTTATAGGAGATGCTCACTCTTAAAGGAGATGTTCACTCTTATTGGAGATGCTCACTCTTATAGGAGATGCTCACTCCTATAGGAGATGTTCACTCTTATAGGAGATGCTCACTAAAGAATTTATTCAAAATCTTCAAAAGCAAAGAAAACATGATGATGTGAAATGCTTCATTGGTACTTCTAGGTACCTGGATGATATTCTTACTATCGATAATCCTGTTTTTGAAAAGTATAAAGATGTTATTTATCCACAAGAATTGACTCTAAACAAGGCAAACTTTACAGACCCAGAAACACCATTTTTGGACCTAAATATCAAAATTGTCAATGGAAAAATTCATACAAGTGTATATGACAAACGAGATGATTTTGGATTCAACATAGTAAATTTCCCCTGGCTTGACGGTGATGTCCCTAGATTACCGTCATACGGTATCTACATTTCACAGCTCATCCGGTATGCTAGAGCATGTACTGATGTTTTGGATATTCATAATAGAAATCTACAAATTACAAAGAAACTTTTAGGTCAAGGTTTTTGCTTTCACAAACTAGTAAAGACTTTCTGGAGATTTTACAAAAATTATGATCAACTTCTTTCACAACCTGCATTTTATGGTGACATAATTAACAAAATAAGGAGGGTCAAGGGTAGACAGCATATGTATCGAAAATGCGTCAGAGTCATCAAACGCCTTTTATACCGTGGATATGATCCTAATGTCACCAGACGGACACTAAGCTTGGTACTTGACCAATATACAGTCTTGTACGAGCGCATTCTTAAGACTTGCACTCTGACTGACTGTGACGACGGGACTCCATGACGGGCCCTGTCCAAACCTCTTTTGAGAAGACAGGGCCCCGACCACCTGTCCCCTCTGAATGTCAGTCGGACTCCTCGGGTGATAACATATGTAAGCTCGCTACAGCCGGCAGAGCACGGACTGTATTACGCACGTCCTCTTTTTATATCCATTTACATATTCATCTGTGTTGCTTTGACCCCTCTTTTTACGGTCTTGTTTGTGTGTGGTCATCTAACAGTGAGGAGGTTGTTTTACACCATAATTGTGCGTTCTTCGAGACCTCTGGGAAATCGGAATAGTGGGAGGGTTGTGCGCACGTAATCCAGGATAACCACACCGTCTGCTATTTACGTAGCAGATGGCCGTCCTAAGTCGGCACCGGTTGCCCATTGGTCTCGTTGGTTTATGTGTAGTCTTTTATGTTTCATGTTTCTATGTTGTGAGTTGGTGTTCCTTGTCCCTTTTGCGTCTCTTTCTGTGGGTATCTGTTCTGTGTTTTTTGCATGGGTGTTTTGGGATTTTGCTGTGGGTGCTGCAACCTAATTGTTGGAGATCCCCTCTCCTTGGGATGCTCACTCTTATATGGGATGATCACTCTTAAAGGAGATGTTTACTTTTATAGATGATGTTCACTCTTATAGGAGATACTCACTCTTATAGGAGATGCTCACTTCTATAGGAGATGTTCACTCCTATAGGAGATGCTCACTATTATAGGAGATGCTCACTCCTATAGGAGATGCTCACTCCTCTAGGAGATGCTCACTCTTATAGGAGATGCTCACTCTTAAAGGAGATGTTCACTCTTATAGGAGATGCTCACTCTTATAGGAGATGTTCATTCTTATAGGAGATGCTCACTCCTAAAGGAGATGCTCACTCTTATAGGAGATGCTCACTCTTAAAGGAGATGTTCACTCTTATTGGAGATGCTCACTGTTATATGAGATGCTCACTCCTATAGGAGATGTTCACTCTTATAGGAGATACTCACTCTTATAAGAGATGCTCACTCCTATAGGAGATGTTCACTCTTATAGAAGATGCTCACTCCTATAGGAGATGCTCACTCCTATAGGAGATGCTCACTCTTAGAGAAGATGCCCACTCCTATAGGAGATGCTCACTCTTATAGGAGATGCTCACTCTTAGAGGAGATGCTCACTCTCATAAGAGATGTTCACTCTTATAGGAGATGCTCACTCTCATAAGAGATACTTACTTATGTAGGAGATCACTCTTATAGACATTTACTCTTATAGGAGGTGGAAACTCTTACAGGATATGTTAATTCTTATGAGAGATGCTCACTTTTATAGGAGTTGTTCACTCTTATAGGAGATGTTCACTCTTATAAGAGATGCTTACTTATATAGGAGATCACTCTTATAGGAGATATTCATTCTTAGAGGGTTTTTTTTTTAAACTTGTTATTTCATCCAAAAATATTGTTGAAATTAAAAAAAGGATCTTAGCACCGTCCCTCCAATGGTATTTTCAACATAGATTTTATTTGGCTATGCTACCGAATCGAATATTGTTTATTCCGAGTTTACAACTGTTCGAATTCAATTTCTAATAATTTTGCCTTACCTTCTCGACTTTGAGACCGATTAACTAATAGTTACTTCGTCGATATTTTTTTATGAGAGGTTCTCACTTTTATAGGAGATGCTCATTTTTACAGGTGATGCTCACTTTTACTCACTCTTAGAGGAGATGCTTACTTATATAGGATATCACTCTTATAGGAGATATTCACTCTTATAGGTTTTTGTTTTGAAACTTGTCATTTCATCCAAATATTGTTGAAATTAAAGAAGGTTAACATCTTAGCACCATCCCTTGAATGCTATTTTGAATATAGATTTTATTTGGCTATGCTATTGAATCAACCCTAAAGGAAATATGGAGCCGTGCACTCTCTGCAAAGTAAATGTACGAATTCAAATTCTAAAAATAAAACCAGACGGCGCTTCCGAAAAGAATTTTAGCGGCTTATGAAAAACACTTTAGCTGGAAGCATCACTGATGAGGATTTAATATCCGAGACGCATGTCTGGTACACAATGAATTGGTTTGAATTTTTTTTCAAGCAGATATAGGACATGTTCCCTCTCATAGAAGATGCTTACTCTTATAGGAGATGCTCACTCTAATTAGAGATGTTCACTCTGACCGGAGATGCCCACGCTTATAGGAGATGTTCACTCTTATAGGAGATGCTCACTCTTTTAAGAGATTTTTTTCTCTTATAGGAGATGCTCACTCTAATCGGATATGTTCACTCTAATCGGAGATGCTCACTCTTATAGGAGATGCTCACTCTTATAGAAGATGGTCTCTCTTTTAGGAGATGCTCACTCTAATAGCAGATGCTTACTCCTATAGGAGATGCTCACTCTCATAGGATATGTTCACTCTTATAGGAGTGTTCACTCTTATAGGAGATGCTCGCTCTAATGTTAGATCACTCTTATAGGGGATGTTCACTCTTAAGGGAGATGTTCACTCTTATATATGTTCACTCTGATAGGAGATGCTTACTCTTAGAAGAGATGTTCACTCTTATAGGAGATGTTCACTGTTAAAGGAGATGTTCACTCCTATAGGAGATGTTCACTCTTATAGGAGATGCTCGCTCTTATTGGAGATGTTAACTCTTATAGGAGATGCTTACCCTTAGAAGAGATGTTCACTTTTATAGCAGATGTTCACTCTTATAGGAGATGCTCACTCTTATAGGAGATGTTTACTCTCATAGGAGATGCTCACTGTTAAAGGAGATGTTCACTCTTAGAGGAGATGTTCACTCTTAGAGGAGATGCTAATCATTCTTATAGGATATGTTCACTCTTATAGGAGATGTTCACTCTGATAGGAGATGTTCACTCTTAGAGGAGATGATCACTCTGTTAGGAGATGCTCGCTCTTAGAGGAAATGCTCGAGGAAGCTCTGTTTGCTTGCTTGATATTAAAATTATCAAATATATCTTGATATTTGATATTTTTATGGATTGGATGGCTCTCCATTTTTCTGTTTGAAACTGGATATTCGATCTCGGTAAAAATAATCTTATGATTTACATCTTGCAATCCGGATTTAAGAGGAAGTAAATGCAACGTATATTTGATTTTCTTTATTCAAATCTTTGTGAAGCACTTTGCAATACAATATTGTAATAGAATAATTTTTGACTTATTACTTTTTTTAACACCATTTAGACCTTCTATTGCAATTATATCTTATGTAACATTTTCCTCAGTGAAATTCGATTAAGTAGAATGAAAATGTCTTAAATTTACTAAATTTCTTCAAATTGAAGACAACACCTTCGAACTGTTTGTATTTTCATTTGTACATATCTTAGAATATGATTTTCTAAATGCAAGAAGTTTCTACGACATATTTTACTGATACACTATTATACACAAAAATCACAATTCACTTATCGTTGAGAAAGGCACATTCCACATTGACAAAAAGCATCAAGGTATTTTAAAAGCAGTTAATATATTAAATTTGACCACACTTCGAAAATTTACCATAAACAAAAAATCAATTAAGTCATTTATTGTTTGTAGAAAATTATGAGCAATTCTGATGTTTTATTTCACATTCAATAAATCCGTTTTTCTCAAAAGTACTTGCATTTTAATTTATTTAAAAAACACTTCATTTTAAGAGACGCTTTCAGTTATCAAGAATTATCAAGCTTGTTCCAAAATAGATATTGTATATGGACACCTCTAAGACAAACGAATTTTCTAACACCACATGACGTCAAGAAAGCTTTGAATGGCACCATATAGCTATCTCAAAAGATATTTCATTAAATATAAGAAATAAGATTTTCATCTTTCTCAATATTTATAAAATTAAACTTAAGTAAAACTTACATTTACAGTAATCTACAAATTCATTATGAGGACCAATATGATTTTATGTCTTCTACAACAGCAATTTTAAAATATTTGAATTTATTAATCTTAAATATCTCATATGAAAAAAAAAACCCTCAGATTTAGATCAAATATTGTGTTAGATCATTACCTGTCTCCTTTTTCTTAATATTTAAACAAAGTGTCATTACAATAGATAATTATCACAATCGTAGTATTTTCTATATATTATATATATATTTTCTAATTTCATGAAGAGATATAAATACAATGCTACATGTACCAGCGGTAAAAAGTAAAATAAAACCAGTTATGAAAAATTAATACATTTTGATTACATTAAAACTTAACAGCAAACTGAGATCAAAGTATGCTAGTTAAAGATACAAATATAAACGTGTAAAAAATGGGTAAATTAATGATAGTTGTAAGAAAAATCCGCGTAGCAAAAATAATACCAGGTAAGCAGGAAATGCTTATTTTGGGACGTGATAGACTTGGATGAGGGAATGGGACCGATCTTAATTCTCTCATCTTTCCGTGACATGAACAGAAATCATGACATATAGTGACCTAAAACTTATGTAAGTTAAAATCCAGAGTTTCATTGAATTGTTTTGAAAAATCTATAGAAAACGGGAAACTAAAATATGGTATGATACAGAGATGCAAAAAATCTGATATAAACAGATTACTGATTAAATAAAAATCTTCATTAGAAGTGTTTTGCTATTTCACCTAAATATCTTGCAAAATTCTTTTGTATTTTTAAAAACACATTAAATGATTATCACAGAATGCAATTTTTGAGATTCAAAATGAAATATATACTTGCTTTGGTTTGTCTTACATTTGAATAATCAAAATATATTTAAGGTATCTCAATGGTGCTAACATAAAATAAAAAAAAAGGAAAGTGAATTTCTAAAACAAAATTGAGTCAATTTTCATAAGCAGAATAAAGGTAGAAAATTCCTGTACAAATCATCATCCTTACTCTAAAAATAAAACACAAAACATAGTAAAGCCGTTTTTACAATATGTTTCTTTTGTGAAATACAACAGGTAGCATCATAATTAGCGTATTTTACGCTGAAACACCATTTCAAAGAATTTTAATATATGAAGTCAGATAGCAATAGACTTAACAGAAGATGAAGTTGAGCTATGAATTCCAGGCAAAAAATGCCTTAATTTCATTATGGAGGCATACATTGTAGCCGCACTAGCCATTATAAAGATCAGTCGTTAAGGTTACTCTTATCTTCGATTAATAATCTACTGCTTGAACTAACATCCCTCTTCTTCCTGAAATCGCAGTATTGTTGAAGTTCGTCGTAAGCACATTGGTTGTAGCAACATTCACATACTATCCCAACTTCCCTATGTCCTCTATGTCCGCCTAAGTAAGAAAATGCATCTCGTTTGCCAATTATTATTCCCTGTAAAGGCGAAAGCCTTGGCAAATGATCTGTAGGAAAAAGAAAAAAGCAAACAGAACATAAATGAAAAGGAAGATACCAGGCAAAAAGGAGAGGATGATAAGGAGGTGGTGTACAAATTTGCAAATGCGCTGCTGCAAAACAGGACAGTTTGGGTAGAAATAAGTGGACGACGATGTAACGCACAGGATGAGCATAAGAATGTTTAGTTTATATATTTAAGTACTTGAACGCTCCACAATATTGAAACAATTCGAGCAAATCACACGAGTTGTAACAGCATTCGCAGACGATCCCCGTGTTTGGGGCTTTTCGCTTGCTTTGCGTTATTTTGCCGCTGCCCTGTAGATATGACGCAGCATCTCGCTTCCCTATCACTATTCCATGCAATGGCGATTGCTGGGGAAGGATGTTAAACGTCTTTAAATTCAATAGCATCATTTAAAACCTGATAAATTTACAGCATGGATCAGACATGCACGTTTCGGGTACTAAACCCTCGTCAGTGATCCTCAGTCTAAACAATGTAATATGGCCAAAAAGTATGAAAATTATTATGATTGTCCAAAAATGTACCAAAAGACGTAGCAGAATAGGTGGGATATGATGCTACAGGACCCACGTTTTAAAAAATTTCAAGAAATTTTGTAACAGAAAATTTCAAATGCGTTGAAAAGACAGACGATCAACCGAAGTTGATCGAACTTGGCTACATGTGCCCTCGGGGACTCTTGGTCCACCAGCAGTGACACTCACCAAGTAGTTCAAATGTTAAACGTCTTTAAATTCAATAGCATCATTTAAAACCTGATAAATTTACAGCATGGATCAGACATGCACGTTTCGGGTACTAAACCCTCGTCAGTGATCCTCAGTCTAAACAATGTAATATGGCCAAAAAGTATGAAAATTATTATGATTGTCCAAAAATGTACCAAAAGACGTAGCAGAATAGGTGGGATATGATGCTACAGGACCCACGTTTTAAAAATTTCAAGAAATTTTGTAACAGAAAATTTCAAATGCGTTGAAAAGACAGACGATCAACCGAAGTTGATCGAACTTGGCTACATGTGCCCTCGGGGACTCTTGGTCCACCAGCAGTGACACTCACCAAGTAGTTCAAATGTTAAACGTCTTTAAATTCAATAGCATCATTTAAAACCTGATAAATTTACAGCATGGATCAGACATGCACGTTTCGGGTACTAAACCCTCGTCAGTGATCCTGTCAAAGGAAAGTACGCATGCATCAGACAATCAGCAAACTGAACTCATCTACACTTATATATTGCAGTATAAAAACGCAAGCTAATGCTCAATGTTATTTCATTTCACACTTCTATAGTATCTAGTCACTAACGCATTGATGTATTGTCATTTTTAGCCTCTGATAACCTTTTTTTAAAGTAACTGTGGCAGCAAACTGCACTCATCTGCACTAAGTTCACATATTTATGTGAGTAAAACAAATGCAAGCTAATGGTAAATGTTTTCATGGAACTGTTACGACGCTGTGTTGCATCTAAACAGGAGACGCTGACTCTCCCCGGGCAGCTGGTTTCACTTTGGAATATTGTTTATTCCGGGGTTCGCAACTGTTCCAATGGAAGTTCTAATAATGTTGCCTTACCTTCTCGACTTTGAGACTGAATAACTGATTGGTCCTTCTTCGAATGCTATTTGAAACACCTTTATTTAGTCACAAAATTTTATGTGTACTTTGTTCATTTTAGTGTGTTTTTTCTTCATCTAAAGGTAAGGGTTTGGAAAAAAGAATTTGGTTTTTTAAGTGCAATTCTTTTGATGATTTCTGAAAATAATAGGCTTTTGGATCTCCAACATTCCCTTTCTCAATCATGAAAAAATTTCTAAACCTGAGTCTAATAAGATAAACAATTTTCAAATAAAACTGTATTATGCAATATTAGAAAACGAGTAGACACGGATTGTGGTTATAGAGAAATAAACAAATTCTAATGAGTTAAAGAAGATCATGACGATAATCTCAACAGCCCTCACAACAGAGCATCATGTTGAGCACCGACGGACCCCTAGCAAGCTAGAGGTGGGATCAGGTGCCCGGGAGGAGTAAGCATCCCCTGTTGGATAGCCCCACCCGCCGTCGATGTTAATGCACGAAAATGAACACAGTATATTAAATACATGCACTGTTTGAGGTTATGTCTATATAGAAAGTGCTATGGCGACCATGTCAGGGAAATATATTCAAAACACTTACTGTCTAACCCCTAAACTTAAGCATGAAAATACTAGAATATTATGACCATTTTTTATTTAATATGTGTAATTTTTCCACTCCTTTCAATATTGAAAAGCATAAAAATCAAGGTAATTGTACTAACTCATGAAAACTATTATGTGGGGGCATCCTCTTAGAAAAGATGCTAATCCGAAGCAAAACTTAAAATAAACTAGTTTTTAAACATTGTACCATCATTAAATTCAAATAATCCTGTAGTATATGACCAGATCATATAGTCGTGCTAATGGCCTTTTTAGGATGATTGTATGTTTTGCAATTTTGCTTGTGGTGTCTATATTTGAATGTAATAGATGGCATATAAAACCATTGCATTTAATGGAATCTTACTAATAAGGTATTTTTTGTTATGCATTTGCCACCAGTTAAGGCAAATGGTACCCGTTCATGTTGTTTATAGAATGAAGAACTAGCCCGTTAGTATTTTATAAAAGCTCGAGCATTACAAGCAGCTAGTCTCTTTCATATTTCTGCAAGATTATTTTGAGTCGGTATCTCTTTTCAAAGAGATTTAACCTATTTCACATAACCCTCTTTCGAAATTTGAATTCATAAAGACATCACCGTTGGGGATATACATGCGTACTGTAGCTTGTGTTCTTTCATATATCGACATTAAAATAAAATGTTTTAAGAATAAGATTATAAGTAATAGAAGATAATAGAAGAAATTAGGAATTATAGTAGAAGAAATCTTACCTCTATAATTACTTTGATAGTCATTGTCTCTTTTAACCGGAATATTATAGCTGCCCATACATAGTAAATGTAAGGTTTCGGGGATATAAGAGCCACAAATTCCCTGGGGGTGGGGTCGCTCATTGCCGGTACATATCCTCTCAAATCCAGCAAAGATTGTATGCATGTTGAGGCACATGATTCCAAACCAAAGGAGGGGCCGCCAAACTCCGCCCGGCATTTTCCGAATGGTACACTGCAAGAAATCGACAATTTCAATCATGCATGCGTTGGTTTCAGACTCACAGTGGAATTAATTTCTTTACTCGATACTCTTACATTTTAATACAATTGGATACTTGCGAGTTCAACCCAGATGGTCAAGGGATGAAACTGTTGAGTAAAGGGTATTGAAAATCAATAGCACTGAGATGAACGTTACCTTTATAACGAGATAGGATAATCGCCCCCTTATTCTGTGAACTAGGGTGGTAATGCGATATTAATTATGAGTTTTGTGTGATCTAGATATTCTGAGAAATATGGCCGTTCATTGAAGATCAGTTTCATGCCATTCAGTGCATTAATTAATACATGTTCGTTTTACGATATGCTATGTATTAAAATCGTTGAGTAATAGTTTCTTTAATATACTGAGAAAGACGTAGGTTAAAATGTTTAGAAGTGTCAAGTGGTGTACTTTACCGAATGCAACGTATTATAATCCGGATATTCGGGTTTCCTGATGCTCCAAGGACCCCTCACATAACATTTTATTTAAATATCTTATTTCAAATTTAGATATTTTTATACATGTAATGCATGTATATGCCTTTAATTGCGCCATATACCACCCATCCTGCTACGTGTTTTTTGTTAGGGTACATTTTTGAATATAATAACTTTCACACTCTTTGGTCATATTACATAGTTTAGATTGAGGATCACTGACGAGGGTTAAATACCCGAAACATGCATATCTGGTCCATGCTGCAAATTCATTTGTTATAAATTATGCTATTGCATTGCATTTAAAGACGTTAGACATTAGTAATATGAAATAATCAAATAACCTGCATCTTGTACATGTTTGGTATACGTTGTAACATGAATATAGATATGATAAAGTTAATGCTGATTTTGGTTATAGATTTTAATATCTGCAATACAGAAAAAGAAATTTATAATCATTTGAAAAAAAAGGTAAGCTAAAAAGTCTATGCTTCAAAATTTGCACAGAAGTATATACAAAAAACTTCTTGAAAACTACACATTCATACGATATCATAGGTTTCCGGAGAAACTGTGAAGGAATATTCTTGAAAGGAAGTACGCCGAATATCCGAAGGGAAAATATGTCAAATTACGGTTGCAAAACATGGCAAAGAATTTTCTTATGCGGAGGACGAATAAGCTGATGGCGAAATGTCTGGGAATAATGTCAATGAATACTGAAAAGCGTTGTTAATTGAAGCGTCGGATTCCACCTGTTAACTAACGAATATCAATTTTTCTTAGGAGTTTACATTTATTCTGTAGATAACCATCATCTGTAGATGGCCTTCAAATATGAATACAAAGTATAAATTAAAGAATTCAATCGTAGATGGATCCACTGAACTCATATTTAAAGAACGAAGTACCACAAGAATACTAGTTTGTCAAGTGTTCTTAGACATGTTAGACTATCTTATATATGCAATTCTCTATAAGTGTCATGAGAATACGATTCATGAATACAGAATACCATTCAATTCCCCATACCAAAGATGACATCCGCCCAAATAGTAATGACGGTGAAATTAAATGGCCTGGTCCATTAGGTGCAAGGATACCTAACGCCAATAAAGTACATTTTCGTGAAATGGTCACATCCTTTCATCGACTTCAAAAGAAATTTGGGACCTCAGCTGATTTTTTACCGAGTCCGACGAAATTCCTCTTAACTTATTTGCATAGGACGTCAAGACCGCAGTTTCAGAACGGGCGAATTCAGGAAAGGAGCGAAATCATAATACTGTAAACATTATCATTTTCGCTTTAGGCAATTTTCACGAATTGACCATTGAAAGAGTACGCGTGGTGGTAATTTTGGCTAAATCGGGAGTATATCTATAAGTTTTGTATACTGGTTGGTCATGCGGGGGTTATTTTCGCGAAGATAACATAATCGGGAAAACTGCGAAAATTAAACATAAGCGAAAATTTCCACATTTGCAGTAGACAGAATTATATGATTTTTCCTCCTGAGGTAGATTTAATACACTTACACACTCGCACAGATAGGTATATCCAGAGAAGGGGGAGGGAGATGGGGTCAGAGTAAAATTAATAGATGTTTAAGCCTAAGCATACATTAAATTTACATAATTAAGTGCAGAAGACCTTTCAAAGAAGGCAGGTAATCTCCAACAACACTCGGTTGGTTGCAGCACCCACGGCAAAACCCCAAAACACCCAATGCAAAAACGTAGAGCAGATACCCACAGAAAGAGACGCAAAAGGGACAAGGAACACCAATTCACACCATAGTAACACGAAACATAAAAGACCACATATAAACCAACGAGACAAACTCACACAATAGAAACATGAAACACAAAAGACCACACATAAACTAATGAGACCAATGGGCAATCGGTATCGACCTAGGACGGTCATCCACCACGCAAGTAGCAGACGGCATGACCATCCGGATTAACGTGCGCACAACCCGCCAAAATCCCGATCAATCAGAGGTCTCGAAGATCATAAAATTGTTGTGTAAAATAACCTCCTCAATGTAAGATGAATATACAAACAGACAGCATGACGCAGGGGCCCAAGAAACACATAGATGGATATGTAAAATTTAATGGATATAAAAAACAGAAGGCGTACGAAATACAGACCGTGATTTGCCGGCTACAGCGAGCTCGTACATGTGAATACCCGAAGAGTTCGACAGAGATTAAGAGAAGATAGTTGGTCATAGCTAAATATCGGACACAATTATAAAGACCCACCACCTCTTTGTTAAACTTTCTTATTGATCTGACTTGCTCCATGTTATTTTTTTCCTCCTAAAATTTCATTCACATGGGTCCTCCAATGTGTTTCATTCGTATTTCAATGTCTTCTCTTGGAGTGGGTGTACTCTTTGATATTACTGACTCATGGCTCGGTGTTGTTACGTCTGTTCTGCGTGCTATCCAATTTTTGCTGTCATCGTATGCGAGTGTGATTTGCTGATGTCAATACAACGTAACCATGGTCTAGATCTGTATTTATTTTTATCAACTTATTTTAGATTGCAAAGTGCATCTTAGTTATGTTAGTGACGTATACGAGTCAAAGTTATATCCCGTGAAAGAGCACGATTTAGCCTACCTGAATGCCGAAGAATTATATATAAATTATATATTAACGAAGAAAATCTTTTTTTCCATTGTCTGTCTTCACGTATATATCAATATTTAGCAAATCATCCAATGAAAAGAGAAGACATTCTGCAAGAAGGGAGACATCGGTATGACAAATAGTCTCCTGGAGTGAAGTGATAGAAGTGTTCTCATTTTTGGACAATAGTTAATGTATTCAAACTTTAATTTCAAAGAAGAATCAAAATGCATTGCCTCTTGTGTTTGATTTTTAGTAAAATAAGACAACTTAAATATGCTAAAAAAATTGAATCTGATCATGAAAATTGAAAATACAATTTAAAAAGTTATAACCAAATTGCAATTCCTAATACCTTGAATCGAAGAAAATTCAGATCAAGGTGTGAACACAAAGAAAGAATGCATTCTGTATAATATTGCTTAAAAATAGATACATTTTGTTTTTGTTCTAAGATTATATTACTGTACAATATATGTTTTAATACTAACCGTCAGAAAAAAGGTCAGTTATGGTATTACCCTTGCACAACATTCAAGGGCATGTGTTGCCTATCATTGACTGTACAAGGTTATGTAATCTGATTTAATATCACGCAGACAACCCCGTCCCTAAAAAACAAAACAAAACAAACAAACAAAAAAACAAAAAACAAAAAACAAAAAAACAAAAAAACAAAAAAAAAAACCCCAAAAAACAAAAACAAAACAAAAAACAACAACCAAAAAAAAGCCAATAAAAAAAAAACCCAAACAAACAAACAAAACAATACAATGATTTATTTTTTACACTTTCCTATAATCTATCGAATCTCCTAAGTGATCAAAATATGATACTTATAACATTGTATTCAATCAATTAAGCTATATTGTTCTTCGTCACATTAAATGTACATGTTTATATCGTTCAAAATAGATCACAGCATAAAAAGATGAGAAACTTGCCGAGAGACAAAAATGGTATAATGTTTTATATCCTTGCTAATGAAAAGTATGTCGTACTATGTTCAAAATGCTTTGAGATTACCGATACTTCATTACAAAATATTTGTTTGTATATTCATATTAACATAATTCCTATAATATCGACAGAATTTCAACTGTTTTATATTCATGAAGCGCTCATTCATTGACCGATCCAAAAGAGAAAAATCAAATTGACAAATAAAAGAAGAAATAGGGTTCTACTATATACAATAGTGTTTGAAAAAATTCTAATGGTCATTTGATCGCACTCGATAAACAAGCCCCAAATGCCACCCACATCTAAGTGGAAACAGAAATTAGACGATAATGATAGTCTCATTACATTGATTTTTCTGGTAGATAATACTTGTTCCTTTGACAAATACTATATAAAACATATGCCTTTGTATAACTGCATATAAAGCCAAAAGGTGCCAATGGCCACTGTATGACAGGCGTGATGATTTCAGCTTCCATATAACTAACTTCCCTTTCATGAGTAGCTACATTCCGTCTTCTCCTGTTCATGGCGTTTTTGTTTCCCTGCTCATATGCTACGCCATGGCATGTTCTAAATATGAAGATTTCATCGTTAGAGCCAGACGACTTGCAAGTAAGCTACTCGTTCAGGGTTATATTGCACAACGACTAAATCATCTTTGAGGAAGGAAGTTCTTCGGTCACTACGGGGATATAATCAAACCATATCAGATCCCCCTTTCCAGAATGATCAGTGACATTCTGGATTGTGATAGAATGGCTGTCATCATCACCAAACAAGACTTACTGATGTGTACACCAATATGTACATCGAGACAATCACCGAATTTAACAAGTTTCAATGGAACTGTTTAAAGTTGCGACGGGTGTTGCATGAAATTAGGAGACGCTGACTCTCCCCGGGCACCTGGTCTCACTTCGGCATTTTATTCATTACGAGGTTCGCAACATCTAATGATTTTGCCTTGCCTTCTCGATTTTGACTCTGAATAACTGATTCGTAATTCTTTAATGTTTATTATAATTTAAACGTACGGGCCAATTTTATAAACATCCATAAATCTACAATCGACAATGCCAACTTCATGTGAACTTAAACATTTTGAAAAGTTATAAGTCCCTAGATATGTGCGGATGAATACAGTTGATCTAGATTTTGGATAGGAATCGATACATGCAAATCGTTTTGCTAACAATTGTAATTTTGCCTATGATATTGGTGGATCCAGAGTGGTAACAATAATCATGACCACCATGAATTCGCAAAAATGCTTTATTTATTTTTTATGCTAAGTCTCCGAAGTGATCAAAATTTGATCTTCATATCATTGCTAAATTATGAGTGAAGTACGTTAAAAATAAACTAAGAAAATTGCTGGGAGACTAATGATGGGGAGGTTGAGATTTCCTACTTGTAACTTGTACGGGTACTACAGTTAACGGGGATTGTTCAAGTCAATTTTCAAAAGATTCTTTTAATTTGTAAATCAAAATAAGACAACTTAAAAAGATAATAGGGGGAACAAATCGGAAACAGTTATTCAAATTTAAGTTTTTATCTTACCTGTTAAATTAAAACTTACCTGAGAGTTGTATTGTCGATTTGACATGCTGCCTACTAATATTTTTCTCATATATATGGACAAAAACCGTGAAATCATTATCATTTCTTGATATTTCACGGGTGCTAATAGATTCAAGTAATTGTCGCGATTGCCCTTTCTATCTATTTGAGTTATTTCAAAGTTACAAACAAAACTTGCAACCTTGAAACATATAAAGTACAATTTTCCCCGTAGAGAAAGTATAGAAATTGCTCTAGATTTATAGATAATGCATTCAAATCTAAGATTATCGCTTACATTATTATATACATTGTTCAGCTTTCTCATTAAACAAGTATGTATTTCCTTGAATACAGGCGCATGAAATTGTCACAAAAAGACCCCTGGAAATCGGTATCAATTTTCATCAAGTTTCTATCAATTTGGAAAAATTGATATTTTCAGGTATTATTTATATTTTATATCAAATTATAACATTTTTTTTCAAACATAGTCAACTTGCGATATAGGGATTCGATAGCACAATTATATTTAACTTTAAAGAAAACTTACACATATTTAAGACAAAAATTGGGAAGCTTACAAATATGTATTCAATAGTAGTTAAATCTGAAAAACCAAAGAGGTATGAATTGTACAAGATAGGTAAGAATGTTGGATTCTCTCTTCAAACTTCCAAATTGACAAGTATCATATTTAGACTTTATAGCTTGATCTTTAACACTCAGTGTTGTCATTACATATTACAGCAAGTGATGATAACATTTCAGAGACAAAGAGAGATTAAATGTCGTTATCATTGATCGTAATTTATTACACAAAAAATTCAATTCTGCTCATATATCAATCTCTTGAAATGTTAAACGTCTTCAAATTCAATAGCATCATTTTAGAAAGATTAATATAATCTCTTGAAAGATTAATATCGCTAAGAAAACATTTTTTTTTTTTGAAGACGAAAGGAAAATGTTATAGAAAACATCATTAATTAAATCTCAGAAAAAAAAATTAAGATTAAGAATGGACTTTATGAAAATCTATCGTTTCTAGTAACGTTTTATTTTCCCCGCGTAGTCTTACCTCCGTACCTCCTGCTCCGGGCCTTTTGTTAAAGTAATTTCAGTCCTCTTGAAGAAAAACAAGATTAAATTAAAAGAATCCCTTGTTTTCTTTTTATAAGCTTTTAGACAGTTCTGCTATCTCAAAGGCAATCGCCAGAGACTCCCCTCAAGTGTTTAATATCCGCTAACAAGCGCTCCTCAGATGATAACTGTATCGTCACTTCGCGACAAACTGTCATTTAAAGAAATTTTCTATTTCTCGCTCCATCCTTTTCTCAGACCAAGGTCTCTTTCTTACTTTTTTTCAGATCGACCACGTACCCATGTGTCACTCGAAAAGGAAGCATCAGAGGAGGAACGGCATTTTATAGTAAGCAAGAAGTATTGATGAAAAGTCTAGTGTAAGTCGTGACAGGGGCAACCAGTAAATCTGAATTTTGAATGGATGCTGGACTAAGGTGACACTAAGCGGCAATATTGATAGATCCACTTACGGTCAGTTAAGGTCAAAATGACAAACAGCCAACAAGAATACGGTAGATAATGAAAAGTACGTCTGGTTCTTAGGAATGAAAGTCTTCGAATGTATAGAGACCTATAGGTACGGTGGAATAAGCTGATCAACATGATCAAGAGAATGAAATCCAATTACCTTTTACCACTGATTAGTGATTGACCCTGAAGTCAGTTGGGTCTTTTCTATGACATTACGGCTGCGATTGCCTCACTTAAATTTCATTATATGCGGAGTTATTCATCTAGAGATTTTTGTTAAGGTACTTGTTAAATGAAATTCGTTGATATTCTTTCTTAATCAGAAAAAAAAAGAAATAAAAATTATGGCTGTTCCTTACATTCATCAAAAAATAGAAGAAATCACTAGACCAATAGCAGATTCATTTTATTTTTCGACATGAATGAAAAATTGTATATTCTTGGACTCTACCCAACGAGAAATTATTTTCTTTCCAATTACATACAACATAAAAATGAGAGGAAAAAATGATCATAGATAACTCGTACCAAGCCCCACAAGGAAGATACAAGCAGTTGATTCTTATTCTTTCTGGACTTTTGATCCAATTTTATTATTTTTTTCTTTTGATATACTTAAATTGTTGATAATTTCGCTCGTTTAATTTATCTTATATACATGTACATAAAGGCGATTGAGATTTTTTGACATTAATTTGTTTTGCATATACATGTAGTAATTTTGATCTTCAAATGCGAGACAGATTTAACATAATTTTTGTTTCGAAAAATATCGATTGCTTTCAAATTTTGCATAAAAAAACCAATCATCTTTGTGTGCAACAATATAACAAAATATGTCAAAGGTATTGGCATAGCCATGCATATTTAGGACATTTTCCAATCTTTATGGTTAGTAGAATGAAGTCAAAAATTAACGAAAAGTTCATATACTATAATGAGTTTAAGAAAGAGTTCGGATTAAACTTATTTTGAATAATAAATGGAAATGAATTTATGAAAAATGTGTTGATAATGTCTTTTCTAGAGGGATGGATCAAAGAAAGCCATCTTTGATGATACAAGTATCATTTATGTACTATGATACCAATAGACATGTAAGAATTACCAAATTAATATTTTTTTCAAATAATAACTATGAGAATCAGCAATAAACAAAATTACAAAGGATTTTTTCCTACAGCGTATCGAATAACGCAACAGAAAATTCAGAGAAACTGGTATCTACAAGGGAGAACAATAAAAAATTATTCAATTTCTGTGTTCTCTGATAGAATACAGAAATTTCAAGTATTGTTGCTAAAAGATAAGTATATATTTCAATAGATAGGTTTAGATACAAGATTTAGAGCGACGTCATCACTTACTGCGATCTTTGATCAAATGACGCCATGACGTACGTATAGCTACAAGTTATGGACGTGTAAACGACGCTCTACACGTAACGGCAGAACGGGTAACTTCTTTGAAAATGTCCACACTTATCATTGATCGAACTTCCAGTTTGCGGTGACGTGTACATTTAGATTATACGTACACATTGAAAGCATTAATTTTGTAACTTAACCTCTCTAATAACCTCAACATCTTGCGGCATCAGTTGAGATTTGCTTCACAAAAGAAGGCACACGTAACACGTATGTATATATCTTGGCCTGTATCACATGAAAGAGTATTGTCATGTTGATCTAGGAATTGATGAAAAATAAAAACAAAAGGAAAATGAAACCAAAACAATCGCCCAGGTGGTAGCTTTCATCTTCCATCTTGTAGGAAGTTAAAACGTGTGACGTTACACACTGGTAACGTGACACTATCTACAGACTCTAGCGGGAACAACACCGTCCACATGTTCCAATAGCAAAAGCAAAAGCAGATGCTTACAGGAGATGCATATAATCTCTCTGAACACTTCATCCCATTATTGGGTTTGTTGTTTTATCTACTGACAATGGCAATTATTCAACTCGTTTAAATTATTTTACTCCTATGTCTGGTTTAATTAGCTTTAGGTTCTATTTCAATGTTTTCGAAAAAGCCATTTTTTAAGATATAGAGAGAAAATACAAAAGGACGATTGATATGTTTTGACTTTGAATTGCGTTTGATGGTATACGTTAAGATATTTAGATGCTTGCAAATTTGTTTGTTTTGGAAGATAACGGTTGTTTTGCGTAAACAAATATTAATTATACATTGCAATGAAATCAACTTTGTTTTTAACAATTTAACAAAATAAAGCCATGAATATTTTGGACATTGTTTCCATTCCAAATGGTGAGTATAAGTTAATCGACAATTAAGGACACGTTGAGTTCAAGAAACAGTTCGAATCGTTCTGTACAATGCAAGTTTTATTGAATGATAAACAGAAATGAATTTGTGAAACATTTGTTGCATATTTCTTTCCGAGAGGAATGGAACAAAGAAGGGATCTTACATGAAAGGAGGGGATCTCCAACAACAAGTATAATTTATACACTATCAAAATAATAGACATTCTAACCCTAACTCTAGCCCTAACCACGGGCACCTGGTCTCACTTAGGAATTTCGTTCATTCCGAGGTTCGCAACCGTTCCTGTGGAAAATCTAATAATTTTGCCTTGCCTTCTCGACTATGAGACTGAATAACTGATGGGTATGTCTGTTATGTTTACATATTATATTTGAGGGATATACCAAAAGAATATTGTTTTCACAAAACAATTACGGGAATCAACAGAAGGCCAAATTATAGATATGTTCACAAAAGATTTTTTCCTAAAGCGTATCTGACAACACAATGTTGACAGACATGCAATTAAAGGATACTAGTACATGAATCTATAAGAGAGAAGAATAAACTTCTTTAATTTCTGTGTTCATTGATAGAATATAGAGAATTGACCCTTCCGATTGCGGGGAAAAATGCAAAATTTCATGACGTCACAATGCTTTTACCATGTGTTTACCTCGGACAAACAAGCTTCGAACCTCGGTCAAACATCGAAATTGCATTGTGACGTCATGGAATTTCTCAAATTTTTCCCGCGTTCGGAAGGGTAAATTAAAGTAATAAATATACATTTCAGTACTTGCGACACCGATTGGGATTTACACACCAAAAGACTGCACAACGGAAAAATATGTTTATATATTGGCACGGATCACAATGCAGAGCTTTAATTGTCATGTGGAACAGGGAAGCAGATGAAAATATTAAAATCCAAATTATCGCCCCAGGTGGTAGCTTTCATCTAGCATCATGTAGAAAGTTTAAAACGTGTTACAGACTGGCAACGTGACAACCATCTACAGACTCTTTCTTCCGCTTTTTCAGAGCAGAAAGCGGAAACAACACCGTCCACGTGTTCAAATAGATAACCAGCGAATACAATGAATAGCAATTACTGTTTAATGTAAAAAAAAATAAATATACGTTCTTCCTACGACAAGGTACATTGTATGATATTTTCAGTGACATCTAACGTACGAATATGGCAAACGCCAGCTCTGAAGTGAAGGGCGATATGAATGCGTAGTGAAAGCGGAGATGGTCCTCATGTGTTCTTGGTACAAGATTTCAATACAACTCGACCTCGAAAGTGTTCGCCATGACAAGTCGTATCGAGTCTCAGTTCAAGAGAAATTCAAGGTTATCAATGATTTTGAATAGCTGAGCTTTCAAATGTACTTTCCAAATATGCGTTGTTATCATGGATTATTTATGTGTCTCAGAAAAGAAAAAAGATCAGGTGCCAGAATTTGAGGTTCGAACTGATTAGATATAGATCTAGATGTTTGCTCATTGGATGGAGCCAATGTGTCATTCCATTGTTCTTCAGTTGTCTTTTCAAATCTATTAACTTGCATTATTTTAAGCCCTGTACTACATGCATTGTTAAATTTAACAACAATGTTATTTGAAATAAAAAAAAATGCAATCTTGGTCAATCTTTCCAGCTGAGGGTAATCGATCTTCCGCTTTGCGATGTGGAGCCCGCGAATTGTAAATTAAAGTAGTAGGTCAAGGTGAGAAGAGTAGAGGAACGAATCAAACACCGCGACTTGGAAAGATGACGCACTGATTTTGAGGTGTCTTATTTATGACTCTGGGAGCTGCATTGCACAAAAATGGCATGTTTCGAATTTTGATAAGATAAGAGTGCTCAATTTTAAAGATCGACTAGGACGCGTGATGTCCCCTCATATATAACCGCGGATTTCAGACCGTAGATAATTGTGGACGACTGTACATGTTCATGAACAAGCTCATTTACTTTTTTCAGTGCAGTCTAACAAAATATAGCTATGCCTCAAGTTCTGGACATTTCTTCTTTCGTTTTAGTGATTTTAAAGTAAGGGGCGAGTCTTCCTTTTTGTCGAATGGTTCATAGGTCTATATTTCAGGAGTTACAGTTTTGAATGCTGTCAAATATTACATGCGGTTGCAGAATACATAGAGATTTTATAAGCGTTTTGAAGAAACAAACATTTCATCAAAGCAAGTAAAACAACATATGGGAATATACATGCACTTTGTACTATACCTTTGCCTCCGGGTTATTTGAAATTTATAGATATATTAAATATTTGTAAAATGAAATTGTGGTTAAAATTTTGAGTCAATACCTTATGATTTATCGTGTATTTTTATGCTTTTTTCGTAGAAGCACTGAAAATAATTTTATGAATACGTAGAAGTTACGTGATTCTGCGCCTACTACTTGCCATAAAGCAAAACTGGGTCATCCATAAACATATCCCATGGATGGCGTGGGTTCCTATGAATACTGTCATAATTCTGATTGCATAACGAATAAAACTATCAGAACGATGGAATAGATGTAGTACAGGTCAATGCCTACTCATATACTCCGTTTTACACAATCAAGTCTTGCCCAACAAAGGAATGAAATAAAGAGTTAGAACTTGATCAGATTTTGAATAGAATGAAGAAAAAAATGTTTACATCTAGACACAATTTGATTTAATAGTTTCATAAGTAATATGATTTCAATGTCAAAAGCAAATAATACTAGTAATTGTCTGTCCGCAATGGTAACATTTGACATAAAATCAACATTTGACACTAAAAGTAAAACTAATAGAATGACAGGCTTAAGACATACCCCTTTCCATGGCTTTATAAAAATCAGAGTCCCTCCGTCTTCCACGTGGATTTGAAACATAACTATAGCAACAAGTAGAGATGGGACTCTCTCTCCAAAGAAATAACATTATTTCCCTTTTAATTTAAAGAATTAATTCGAGATGTGTAAAATCAAGAGAACATGGTGATAGTGTACTGCAAGGTGCATGCAAGTCAGCCAGCAGTCCGCTTAGCAATCACGGCGACAGGAAAAAGAAAATATGAGCAAAATCTTTCTCGTGTGAAGTGAATAGAGTATCCATTCATATCTACAATGCCATTATGGAAAGATGTTGGAACAGTGTATTACGGAAGCATAGAGGGGACATGTGCAATTTCTTCATTATGTCTCGTGGCCACGACAAAATTATCTCGTGGTCACGACTTAATATTAAAGAGGTTGGGATTTCCTACGTGTAACTTGTACGGATACTTCTAGTGTACAAATTGAATTATACGTAACTGTTGTTGAGATTTCTTTTCAAAGACCACTACGCGTACTTGTAAAATCTTAGTGATCTCGAGTTGACTTTTGGACAGTATAAAATCAAGAGGAACATTTAAATCGGTTAAATCTATATTGAAATAGGAACTTGAAATAATTAAAATTGAATGCCATACTTTTTATACTGTTTGATAGAATAAAGGAGATGAAATATCTTGAAGTAAAGACCTACGTGTATCTCGCACTTTACACGTTCACTGGCGACGTGTAACTTGTAAAGCAAATGACGTCAAACGCAATAAATGATGACTTCACAATAGCCGGTCAGAATACAAGTACACGTACAAGTTACACGTAGGAAATCTCAACCTCTCTATTATCTCGTGACAATGACCTATTATCTCGAGGTCACGACTTTATTTTCTCGTGGCCACGACATAATAATAAAAAAAAATACGCACGTCCCCTCTATGCTTCCGTATAGAATTCATTCATATCCACATTATATACAATGTCATCTTAGAAAGACATAGTAGAAAGGAAATCTTAGACTTGCCTTTATTCAGTTCTGATTGTTGTGTTAAAAGACAGACAAGGTTCTTTACCATCATTGTAAAAGAATCTGTTTTAGACCTCCAGGCGCCTGTTCCCATTAATCTAGACCTTTTACAAAGTGAGCATTTGTGCAGAGAATTTCTTTAGTGAGATTTAATATAAATTGACCTGGTCGACACAGTAAAAGTTACATGGGCGGATCTGGACGTTTTCAAGGGGTACAGTCTGTCTCGAGAGGAGGCCTAGGGGGGTTGTGATCCAGCCTATGTTTTTGAAAACGTTTAGTAGATACGTTACATAAAAGGGAAAATCAGGATTTTGGAAAGGACAAAGAAGGTATCGAAACTCCCTAACCCCCCCCCCCCTTTCCCCTTGATCCACGCTTGAGTTATCGAGTTGAACTGAAGTAGTTTTCGATTGAATGACTTGAAAATCAAATTTAGAGATAGTGTCGAACTCTATAAACAGTGTGTTCATGCAATTCGAGTCCATTAGGCAATAAAGAATGACATTAAACTTTAGTTACAAAACCAAACTTTACGATGAATTGAAATAAATTTTATTCCTCTTCAAAACGTGAATACCGCCCATCTTTCACGTGTAGTGATTGAAACTGCGTAATTGATCTTGCCTCCGAAGTCGTTGACACGATGCACCAAGCAATACAATGACTGTAGCATGGCGTACGTAACGTGATTGTAATTACACCGAATTTCTTTCAACAGAAGCGAGTTATTTGGTCAAGATGCTCTTATTCTGTCATTTGCTAACAAGTGATTCTTTAAGGACATGCAGCCGTGATCAGTTCGTATTGAATAATCTTGTATCCGGTGTTGGTTATGTTTATACAGTCTATCTTAACCAAAATAAAAAAAAAATTACCGATTATTATTATTATCAGAATAACGTGTTACGTAAAAAAGGAAAAAAAAAATATTTACTGTAAGAATGACGTCAAACAAAGATGGAAGTTTCCTAAAGACTTCGGAAGCATTAAAAATTAGCCTATTGCCCTTTTTTTTTTTTTTTTTTTTTTTTTAGATTTTTCTTTACAAATTTTACCATGCAAGATAAAAGCCGTTTTCTGAGACACTTTTTACACGACAGAAACAGGAAGAACTTAAAGAAATTTAGAACCTATTTTCTTCTCCTTTTTTCTTTCTTTCTGTATTTTTTACAACAAAAGAAAAGTTACAAAGCGTACCATCGTCGACAACTTGCATCATGTTTTATGAGTAAACGATGCATACGTCTGCTATTTCTAAATGTCCATAATAGATTTATCGTCCAAAATTGTAAAGATGCTGCTATGGATTTAAAAGGTTTTATGAAAATGCAGCCTGTATATAGAATGAATTCAAGAATCGCATCCTATGAATAGAGATGTTTTATCGAATGCATACGTTAAAAAGCAATTTGGAATCCTTTTTAAAATTTATGTCGTGGAAACTGAATTTTAAAATACTTCCTGACAGGTCTTTTTATTGTACAAATGCATCAGTAGATGGTTATTCGTAAATAAATCACAAATTTGACCTAAGGGATCAAAATATTTTCTCGATATGATTTTTATAAAGACAGCAATCGATTATCAATTTAAAAATCACTTACGTAGCTTATTTGATAAGTAGTTCTATGTCTTAGCTTATGTTCATGCACCATAAATTTTACCCAGTATTCCAAAAATTCCAAAATATATTCAAATCTGGTTGATATGAAATTTTTTACAAAAAAAAAAAAGGAAAAAAAAAAAAAAAAGAAAATAAAGACGTATATAATACGTATACGTAGCGCAAAGCAGTGGCGGATCTAGGATTTCAGAAAGGGGGGGGGGGGGGCAAGGTTTCAGCTCGCAGAAAATTGTTCACGGAGAAACTGATAAGCAAAAAATTAAAAAAAAAAAAAGAAAAAAAAAAAAAAAAGATCGAGATGCGAAAATCGTGAACCTCAAGACTGCTGATCTAATTTTAGAAGAAGTGGGGAGGGGGAGGAGAGTTGATTCATTTACTTTAGTTTACAGGTAGACTGGCGAGCCAGAACATTATTTATGATATGTTTTCATATGTTTTCAGATTTAGTCATCCATACATGTATATAAAACTTTATTTTATATTGGCGAGCGGAGCGAGCCGTAAAATTTTTGGAATAGATGGGTAAATTTTGTCATAAGAATACAAGATTATCTCTCTTTCATTTTTCATGCTCCATTTTTGTTTTACCAATTGGGGAAGGATGTGAAGATTAGGGCATTACAACTCCACTATCCACCTGTCTAACCTGGTAGATCGGCCCATGAAAATGAAGCATTTGGTAATTATTCAAGTGTTAATTGATTTTGAATTTTGTATATGTTTATGACATATGAATCCGTTCAAACAAGATGACAAAGACAGTTGAAGACAAAGTGAAGACGAAAAATAGACAACTAGTGAAAAATTTAGTGCGGCGAACGAAGCGAGCCGAAAATTTCCCCAAAAGTTCAGAGAATAAGCATAAAAAGAGTACTCTGAATCAATAACTTCTAAATCCGCCACTGCAAAGTACACTGTATATCGAACACTTGACATTGCTTAGCTTCCTATATGCATACGCAGTTTGAACGACGCGTGAGGTGGTTTGGATAGGAATGACCGTTCAGTTTCAAACAGAGAAATCAAGAACAGCAGTTATTGCTTTAACAATGTTTGGGTTTCCCAACAGCTCATGCAATAAATTATTGATGTTTCAGTCAAACAACGCTAACTTAAAAAGTTTTTTTTTGTATATTTTCATTTTTATTTTCACTTCATTCGTTTCATGTGTTTTATATATAATATATCGATTTTTGACAATTCTCAATATATATTGAAATTATTTTCAGTAACTGCAGGATGCATCAAAACTAAAAAAAACCCCAAAAAAACAACAACAACAACAACAGAAAAAAAAAGTTTAAATGAAAATGACTTTTATGTATTGTGGTTACCCTTTATTTGCCTCTCTGATCTTTGTCTATTAGTATCATTTAATTAATTCTGTTCTTAAGATATAATATTTGATCAAATATAATTTTCAATTAATTTCATATGCACATGTCCAGGTATGAAATAATGTGCGTCATCAGGGAAAACCATTTTATTTTTATGCGTGGGAACGGGGGGGGGGGGGGGGGGGGGAGAGGAGAACTTTGCAAAATAAAAAAAAAATCTGGATCTAAATTTTAGAAAAAAAAATTCAGGCCCAATGAGCCGACCCCCCCCCCCCCCCCCCCCCCAAAAATGTGGATCGTGAAATTGCCCTCCCCCCCTTCTTCCTAAATTTCCACATGCTTTTTTGTGTATCATAAACTAAAGTACAAATAAAAATGAAACAATTGCGAACTTTATTATAAAAGGAACGAAATCAAATTCAAAAGTCATTAGCACCATATAGTCTGTCTGCGTTGAGTATCATTTATGTGATAAGATTATAGGTTTCATATTCCATTCCAGAATTAAAAAGATGTAGTCTGCTAGCAAGAGATGCCTTAATATACATTTTGTACTACATTTGTATCTCATTCTGTGTTTGATATTAAATATGGCCGGAAAAAAAACACACTGCATGATTTAAACGTTAAGAGTAATTTTCAACATTGGAAAATTAAAAAAAATATAATAATCCGGCACGAAGGGCCGGCGAAAAAAAAATATGGCTCTTAAAATGACTGAAAAAATTTTCCGGCTGGCAAAAGTCGTCCTGCCCCCCCCCCCCCCCGACCCCTCCTTAAAAATCAAATGAATGCTCCCTAAGATGCATTTTATATACAATGTAGAAATTGATCTATAAGTAAGACAACTTTGGGCATTGACTACATTGTACTTCTGTGATTCGATCGCTTGCTTGTCTCGTGCATACAAGAGGCATGCACAAGCCACGTGCACGTGCAGCATGTATGAAGAGCAAACGTTCTTGGATAGATTTGCTCTATACGTGCAAGGTGGCTTTTTGTACCTCATGGATAGATCAAAAGCTGACACCTAGTCCACATCGCTATTTGATAATCTACATGTTTGAATGAACATGAAGTACTGTATAAATTTAAGAAATACGAAATAGGGTACTTTTAATTCATCTTTGAACAAAGTTTAAGTAAGGATTAAAGCGTTTCGATATATGTGCTATACAACACATGGGGAAATAAAGTAAAGTATCATTTGATTATCATCAACAACTCAAAGCTAGATGACCTGTTAGAATTTAGGCAGTTGATGATAGGGAATCCTAGATTCCCTCAAAAGTATCACGTTATTATAACGATACGTTTTTGATCGTAACAAAAATGAACATGTGGGGGGGGGGGGGGTAAGCCTAGGATGTACTGTGTTCAAGTGATGTGGAAAAAATATAATTACCTAATTTAATTTGAAATCAGCAGTTTTTGAACAATTCAAAGGAGGATCTTAACCCCCTTGCGTCAGATTGTGGAGTGTTCGTTATAAATTTTGACCTATGATGCAGAAATCGGTCACATATATTTATCATGTTTCGTACATTTGCACCTTGTTCATATTCCCGCCAAATTCTTTCATGTAGCAGACGATATAAATGTTCATCCTGTCACAGTGACTCTGACATTTCGCACGAGCTCGAAATGAAGAGAGCAATCTGGCAAAACGATTAACTGAGATTCTATCGGATCAAGATGATATATAATGATGGCGGACGGGATGATAAATTTATCCCAGGGGATGCAGAAGACAATGTATTTTACGGTAATCTGGGAGTACAGGTAAACTCACGTGGGTGTTTGTGACACAGCACGCAACGTCGGAAGAACTCGCGAGAGAAATATGACGTACGACTCACATAGTGTGATTCTCGTCGTTCTTTTATGTATAAAATTCTCGTTACAGAAGAGATTGCATTTAGATCTCTTACCCCGGCCAATTGATTAATGATAATTGAGTAGTAGAAATGTAGAACACGATATTGATTTCACGGTTTCTTAATGGAAGTTTAAGGAATTTTGTAACTGATACAACTAAAAAGAATATCTGAATGTATTAAAATGGTTGCATATTATACATGTAAATGTATAAGATGGCATTATAATTTTCATTATTTTAAGCACTCTTGGGAAAATATATGTTCAGTGCGAATCAGGCAGTTCAAGAAAATAACGATTCATGCAACTGAAATAAAACCCTCGAAAATGAATACATTAAATTCATTAACTAGGCCTACTTTTACCTCATTTTTCACTATATCTTGTTGCAAATTCGATATTCCAGCATTTCAATGAAATATGAAAAAAAAAAATTGTTTCGTTGTCCAAACTGTCATACTAAAGATTGAAAAAAAAATACATCGCGTGTTTGTAACAGAAGATTAAGATTATGAACGATGTTTTTTTTGTGAGTTTCTTCCAGTACCTTCATGTATAACATTTTTCATGACGAATCGCCCCCCCCCCCCTCCACCTTGTCTGAGTTTTACAATTAACTGTACTTACAATAAAACACAATTATATTGATTTACCGGTTTACTATTCCATAAATTCAGATTAACGAGCATAAATTATTTCATACAATGTACATGTATCAAGTTTTCCAATACGTATCATTTTCAGAGGGAATTCCCCGGAAGGTCAAGGCCGGCTGGGGTGAGGGGTATGCCTCAACCATGGGTTGTTCTTCAATCTAGGAAAAATATTTAGTCAAAACATACATGCAGCTCAATAAAATTTTCATTAAGCAATGGAAAAAAAAATATATATATAAATGTTCATTTTTAATTTCAAACAGAAAAAAAAAATCTTTCTAGCATCCAGATACATTTTTTGTTTTATCCCCTTTTTGTATTTACATGTATTATCTCGTGTTCCATGTAAATATGGTAAACATGACTCAATTATGGCTCAATTCCTTATTTGCTAAAGTTCTGTATATATAAAGGCATGTGTTGCTTCGATGTTCTGAAGAATGGCTTTACGTCTCATATTGCAATAGCATCGAGCATATCAAGAACGCATGAGCGTATGTAAATGTACAAGGAGGGGGGGCTCTTCTCGCTCACGCACAAAAAATAGGTTTATTTTTTTCTTTTTTTTTTACATTTTTTCCCCGCATAAAATTTGCAAGAAAACCGTAGTTTGGAGTCCTCCCTCCTACCCTTAATTCCTTGTTATTAGGTGTTTCAGATCCGCGCCTGGTCAGGATTAAAGCATATTTCGGATAAGTTTCCTAGACATCTTCTGCATGTTCTACATGTATATATGACATGCAATTTGTACCTTTCACTTCGGCATGCGATATGTACAAAGTAGGCTCGTATTCTGTGGTAAACAACATTTGCTGAATGCATTATAGAAAGTTTGCCCGGTCAACAATGACCACTGCTTGGACATTGCCCTTTTCACCTTGGTTCGATCAGTACGTACAATCGATTATGACATCAATAAGGCGCGGACATGCCCCTAATAAGATTAAGAAGTAGCAAATGAGATAATTTTCACTTATTTAGAATTTATGTAAACGTTCGTCCGATTCTAGACCAAGGTCATTGGAAAAAAGATGACCTGAACTTATACCGGAAGCAGAAACTGCACAGGCGTATGGTTTCTTCGACCTTGATTTATTTGTGGTTACGGCATTTTTCAGTAAGAAAAGAGGAAAAATCCAATTTGAAATGAAAAAAAAAAAAAAAAATTAATCGGTCGACAAATCAATATTGTTTTTGTTGTTTCTTTACAAGCTGCAAAAAAGTAGGCAATATAAAATATTGCAACTTTTATTGGGTTTCGTAAAATCAATTACTGGGCCCAATATGATCTGTTTTGTGGTTGGAGTTAATCATGGAATAAACATGTTGATACAAAACATAAAAAGCCAAAGAGGATTAGGAAATACAGCATGTTTGTTTTGACGGCTTATACGGTAAACCACAATAATCTTGCGGTCAACAGCGGAAGCGCATTAACATCTGTTCTGCGCAACAGAAGACTGTGTTTTACGGAGCTACATCCGTTATCATGAAATGAAAATGCCTTTTTGTACAGATTGTGTACCGATTGCTCCGAAATATTCTGCTAATCTGTGCTTTAATTATAAATAACTACTCGTGGCGATATAAGATGGGATTTGCAAATATTCTGTAATCTGTAAGCTAGTGTGCGATTTCTGCGCAAAAATGCATGAAAAAATAATGAAATAGCAACTATGAGAGTGAAAAAAAAAACTATATTCAAAGTACATTTGGAATGCAGTAAAAATGCAAGATAGTTTAAAAGATGTGGTTACCCATTGTGACATCCAATAAACTTTTTGCATGTTTGTGAAACATGCAAATTTGAAAAGCTGACCAATATATTTATTATAATCCATTGGTCAGTTAACCAATCAATAAATGCAAATATTATTTCCGTGGGTTTTTTTTTATTCACATGCTGGAACGCGGGGAAAATATCAACGTACATAATAATAAAAAGAATGAAAGAAAAAATGACCTCGAAATATGTAGTTTTAAAAATTGGAAATTTTCCTCATAACCATGTTAATCAAGTAAAAATATACATGTAGGATTTTGAAAATTAAAATCCTGTTGAATATCATTCAATATTTATAATTTACATACCTGATTCAAATATCAGCATTTATTCGTTAACACTCAAATTTTCCATATCAATTTTCTGTATATAATTCCTTTGAATTTCATAGAGCATGAAAAATTAATCTGTACCGGGCGGGTAGACTCAAAGCGACACGCCCTCCTCTCGGGACGCCGACGGACCACCCCTGTGCACGACTCGGGACAGGCTGGTGCTGTGTGCACGCTCTACATCGAGGCTCAAGGTTCCCTCGGCTAATCTCCACCAATCTACATACAATATAGGATTAACATGATAACAAACAATTCCCTTGTTTTACCTCTCTCTATCATGTCTATCAAGGGTAGCTTGCCCCTAGTGTTGTACAATAAGATAATTGGATGTAAGTACGAGCTATTATGTGTCAAGAAAAATAAAGATCAAGGAATATCTTTTGTAATATTAGAGGTATAAGATATATATTTTGAATGAAATCGTTTTCTTCCAGCTGACAGGGCAGATGTTTTTACCCCCTTGTCATTCCTGGATATACCACACAAACAGTAAACATGAATGGGAATGTAGAGACCATCGCATAATTGTGGGTGGAGTCTTCGAATTGTTTTCACATTTGTTTTCGCTTTCTTTTCCGTATGATCGTTGTTTGTTTGCTCGCATGCATTCAATGTGTTTTAATAATTCTTTAAAGATATTTTGAAAACAGAAAATAGTACTTTAATTGTAAAAGAATCAATTGTATCAATAACGAACAGAAAGTGAAAGATGTTATTCTCAATCAATCAATCAATCCCGATAGGTCGGTCGGTCTGTCAATCGGTCAGTCAGTCAATGTATCGATATCATACATAGGTGTATGACAAACATGACTTTGAATTCAGAACTGTAAAAAGTGTCTTTTTCTAACTTTTAGAACTGAAAGTTTGAAAAAGACAAACGATAAACAAAACCAATCAATCACAAAATCATCCGATCGATTATTTGATTTGATAAATGAATTGATTTAAGGGAATAGAAAGATAAATTCAGCTGTAGATAAATAAATAAATAAATAAATAATTCGTTGTTGTTTCACTTTAATTGCACTTGGGTTCATCTGAGGCAGCGGACCCTGTCCTTTATCGACCAAAGGACTCCAACATAGGTGCAGATATTATATATAAAGTCGGTTAACTTCGCCTAGCATACAAAGCAGGCCGCTCATACTCTGTAAGGCCACGGCGACGTTGTTTCTATGACGTCCAAAAGAATCCTTCAATAGAATCAATAACGGATAGAAAGTGAAAGTGAAAGTTGCCTATGACGTCCAATTCAAACAAACATGAATTCTTTACTCCCAGTGTGACAACTCTTTTTAGGGTGGTCCCCGTGGCGTTGCGGTATGAGCGACCTGCTTTGTATCCAACGCGAAGCCGCCGTACGGAGTTTACTGACTTGATAAATGAATAAATAGATAAATAAATAAATCAATCAATCAATCATAAAAGAAGGCCACAACTCTCACCTGACAACCGTGTAACCATTTGCATTCTTAGCATTCTGATATTTGACCTTTCCTACATTTTTTTTTGTACCATACAGAGCCCCCCCCCCTTCCGAAAACCAATCAAACAGACTAAAAAGGCGTCAAAAGACCTCTCTCAATCGCTCACTTTCGTTTTTACCAGATGTAACCGTCCGAGTGTGCGAATGGAAGGCATCATTCTGAAGTTTCAACCCAATTTTCCCTAACTGGCGTATAACATTACATGTGCAACGATAGCAAATTTCAAGTGGGACTTGTGTTATTAGGGTCTCTACATGTTTATATTCTTGTTTGTTAGACTTGCCTAAGTCCTTATATCAAATTAATTTTAAAATCAAATACATTCAATAACTTTTAATTGATATAGTGAGAAATCTCTTTACCAACAAGCAAAAATCTTTTCTGATATATCTCTGCAACCAATTGCTCACCGCTTATAATTTAAAAGGGACATTTCTTTTCTACTTGAAAAAAAATAATTTATAATTGCAATTCTCTTCACATAACTTTATAAGATACTAGTACATGTATAAGGACTTTAGCAAATTCTAGGGCACGGTCCATTTGATATTCTGGGGGGGGGGGGGGGGGGGCTTGGGTTTTTTTCGAAAAAAGTAATTTTGCTCTGAATTTTGATGAAAAAAATTAATTTGCTTATGGTGTGACAGAAAAAAATAATCTTGCTCTTACAAGTAATCTGAATTTGAAGAATAACCATACAATTCGCTTAAAATTCCTGAAAATTTTTCGGCTCGCTTCGCTCGCCGCAGTTTTTACTTTCTATAAGAAAATTTTGGCTCGCTTCGCTCGCCATAGTTTTCTCCAGTAATGCCAAGTTCAAATATGAGAAATATCGAAAAGAATGTGCATGTTACTGAATTAACAATTCCAATGCTTAAATACATTATCAATAGATCTATAATTTATTACTATTAATAGATACATGCATCACCAAAGTGTCTAATTTTATATACAAGCTTGGAAGGAGAATTTAAATAAGTTTTACACTAGTTTTCATTTCTACATGTAAAAACTTGCATCAGGCCCTCTTAGTCTTACATGTTACATGACCTTATATACACTTTGTTTACTAAAAATTATATATCACATATTGTAAAAATCTTTCATCTCAGTCTCGGTTTAGAAGTGAATACAAGTTTTACATGAAAATAATGTTTGGAGTAATTTAAGTAAATATAAAGAATTTCTTCTGAAATAAACACAAACATTCACATCAATTGTTATAAAAAAATTTCCTTGCTCCAACTTTGCAAGAAAAAAATAATTTTGCCCCGGTCCGGGGCGAAAAAAATAATCTTGCACCGACAAAAAACCCAAGCCCCCCCCCCCCCCCCCACAATATCAAATGGACCGTGCCTAGGAGTTTCACGAGTTTGTCTGTGCTGCTTTAATTTGGAATGACTTTTTTGATGGAGATTTCTTAATAAACAGCGAATAAATTGGTCTTACTAGACAAAAAATATACATGTATCTATACACATGGAACATGTTTTACCCAATAACCAACTTTTTTTCTCCGAGCATCTTTTTATGAGCCTTCTATAAAGTGAAGGTATAGATAAATAAATCAAATAATGTAGCCAAATCATCAATGAATAAAAAGAGAAAAATAGAATCTATCGTACATGTTTAACTCAGATAATTACATGAATATAATTTTTCCGACTTTAGGCAAGAAGCAAACAGTAGAGAAGGGTAGTAAATTTATAGTTTTGAGTAAACTTTGAAATGCGTGCACAAGCTTCATTCATTTATTCATTCATTCATTCATTCCAGCTTCGTATCTTTTCAACATCTGCGCATGCGCGGATAAAAAGAGGAAGTTGTGCCACCTTTCGCACAACAATCTACGACGAACGAGGTACATGTACATTGATGATTATGATTATTCTATTTTTACATATATGTTACAGGGAATAAGTGTAATCAGGGATTTCATGTAATTCCTGAAAGGTTCAGTGATTACGTGTAATCCCTGGTCATTTTAGGGATTACATGAAATCCCCAAAATTTTAGGGATTACATGTAATTCCTAAAATATTTGAGCATTTTTACACTTATTTCCTGACGGCCAAAAATCATATAAAAATTGTGAAATTGCGATATGATAGATATTTTACATGTACATGTTCATAATATAAGATCCTATAACTGAAAGAGAAAAAATGGTTACGTATAGAATCAGATATGCTTTTAAGGCTGTTTATGTTAATTTAAGATTGATAGGAAAATGATATGTTAGAAAAACTCTTAAGCGGACAATTCGGCTGCACAGATCGATAGATTTGACTGTAATACATGTACTCGGTAAAATTGTATGCATGGAATCTTGATTGGACTATGTAACTCAATACAGCCATTGTACCAAAGTGCCATGGTGATCGCTTTATCCCAAAATATTTTCTTTGCATCTATTCTATTTCAATGAAACTTGTTGCAATCAAAATATCTTAGTATTTAGATGAACATGAAGGAAGGGGATATCCAATTCTTTTTACCGGTAAATGGGAATAATTCACATATATTTGTTTTATTGACCTTCATACTCAGTCTGGTCTCCTATGCTATTTTTAACATATATTTTATTTGGATATGCTACTGAATCGACCCTACAGGAAATTTGAAGTCGCGCACTCTCTGTAAAGTAAATGTACAAATCTTAATTCAAAACATTTAAGAGGGCGCTACTGAAATGAATTTTGGTGGCTCCGCTGGAAGTATCATTGATGGGAATTTAATATTCAAAACACGTGCCTGGTGCATTTGAGCTTGCAGCCCCTTGACCCTAGGATCTTGGAAAATAGGTGTGGCATTCTTTTTTGAAATACTATATCTCATATGATATTCTACTTACAGTCTAATGGATATGTTGTTTTGTCGTGCTGCTTATAATTTGTTAGAGCGCCTGCTATCTATGGTATTTGGTTTAAAAAAATTAGACAGGAAATTGATGTTTTAGAAAAAAAAGAAGACAGGAAATTGATGTTTTGAAAAAAAAAGACAACCAGGAGAGCTACTGTCTCGTCAGAGACTTCTTGTTATGCTTGCTGTCGGACGGGTACATCCGTTGCCTCGCCAAAAAAAAAAGTAATTTTGAAGATAATATTATCTTAAACTTATTTAGACATCACAAAATAAATAGTTGAAAATTAGACCATTTATCCTTTCTTCTTATTATTTTTTGGCCCATTATCAAAATACGTTAATGAGGGTTGAATGCTATTTTTTCCGATTGAAACTTTCGATGTATGTTTTAAATTACTTTGACCATCAATTTTGTTCGATAATTTTTTTTCTTTACGCTCATGTGTCTGTTTATGTACATTTTGCATAGATAATGATAATCATGATATATGAAATTTGGGGAATATTTTGCTAAAAATTACTTATTCCAGTTTGAATATTTTCACTAATTCTGGGTACTTGACAGAGAGGATATTCAGCATCAACTGAGCCAAAAATAATAGATTTTAAAACTTTAAATAAGGAGAAATTAAGGTTAAGAAATAAGTGTAAAAATGCATGAAAAATTCAGGAATTACATGAAATACCTGGTCAATTTCAGGAATTACACGTAATAACTAATCGAAACAGGGATTACACGAAATCCCTAAATTTCAGGAATTACATGAAATCCCTGATTACACTTATTCCCTGTAACATATACATGTACGCAGTACATAATCGAAAAGGTCGTATTTTCAGTACTAATTAAAGGCTTGGTTAGGGGTCTTACATGTACCTGCAAGTGTACAATCATGCATATAACGCCTCTGTACATCGAACTTTAGTAAACTATGTAGCGAAAGTGCATATATACATGCAGATTAATTAAAATTTGGCTTGTCTATGAATATACCCGTGGGACGGAGATATTTCCGACTCAGCTGTCCATATTTCTAAAATTCCATGATAAAAGTACACTTGTAGGATCACTTGACAATTTTAAAATCTTTATTTTTTATAAACTTTACGACTTTTTTTCATCCCCTCTATCCATTTTTGAAGGAGGAGTGGCTAAGCTTTAGATTTAATGAGGATGGGTTTACTTTAATCAAGAATGATGTAATATTTATTCATGGAAATTGCATGACATTTGTACAGCATATTGATTTTTCACCTAATTTATTTTATGAAATAAAGCTCTATAGTAACAAAGAAAAAAAAAGATAATAAAGCAAACAAACAAACAAAACAAAAGAAATAAAAGCAAAAGAAAACCCGAAAAGCATTAAAAGAAATAGGCATCGATTAACATTGTAATAAAATATGTACATGCCCTTGAACAAAAAAAGAGAATTATTAAAGACGGCGACAGCATTTATAACTCATTTTATAAGAGTGCAATCTAAATATCTTTTATTCTAAGACATTTATACAGTGATTGATATGTAAAATGAACTTGTCTAATGAGCTGTCAGCACATTTGGATTACTGATATAGCTATTTCTAGATTCTTAATGTGCGATTGGAATGTTGCTTATTGGTAGAATAATACCTTTTTTTGTGAATTTTCCCCAAAATGGCATTCTCTTGCATGCAAAGCGACATTTTCCTTTATAAATAGGCTAATGATACGATTGATATCGTAATAAAAAAAAGAATACAGCAGTTACCATCTATATGTATCCTATTTAATTAAATTTATTTAAGTGAGTTTGAATTTTTTTCCGAAGTAGTAAAAATCTCCTGCTTTCCGAGCACCCAGAATACTACTTGTGTTCTGTATGATGTTAGAATCGAACACATCAATTGCTTAAGAAATGAATCTTATATATTTTTCTGTTGTTGTACATGTAGGTATGAACCGAAAAATTAGGCAGAAAGCAAAAGTTTTTTTGTCCAATTTTTCGGGTGATACCTGCATCAACAGAAAAAAATATAAGATTTTTATCATTTTATATCATCTGCTTATGGAAATCAGACTGTTTTCTTGGATCTAAAACCAATCAATCACTGCACTAAATTTCGTAAGTTCGGGAATTGCGCAGTGATACAAATGCCTCCAAAGACGAAAACAACTTATGGCAGCCACCATGATTTAAACAGCAAACGATCGTCTTTATACCTTTGGAATAAGGACCAGTTTAAGCAAATCCTACATGCACAGTTAATTTTGTAGTAAGTAGAAAAGAAATGGTACCCTTGAAATGTTAAGCAATCATCAACAAAGTGTATTTTCAGCAACGAGTTCATTAGTGTTTGAGGGAACCCCCAATTATAAAAATAGTGCTATAAATAGACTTCTGTGAAAAATTTTGTTGATCGATGTATCAACAAAATTTCTTAGCCATTCAGAATCTTCGTTTCTTGAAAATAACGATAAAAATTAAATGATTTTCGTAAAATGCTGATTATACTATACTATAGATATGAAAATTGTGGATGATTCACGCACTAAAGAGGTATCATCAGTCGTATAATAAGGATTCTCTTTTCAAATGATATCAAGTGTAATGTATGGTAATTCTCTTTCTTGGTAATGTATGTAATCATACACTAAGGTATTTTAATACGAGTACAACGATAAGGGAATATAGATCAATCAATAGGAAGAAAGACTTGTGTTACTAAGGTATTTGTATAAAGAACATTATGGCAATTTATGCTTCGAAAGTTATTTCTCTGTGATTTTTAACACCATCTGTGCTGTGGACATTATTACCTGTCATATTAAATGCAGCTTCTGTAATACTTTACCAGGCATGAAAACACATATTCATTTTAAATCTGTGAATGAAATAATTTGAAATAAAAACAGAGTAACTGTAACGGTATCTTGTGTGATTCCTTCAGTGCCACTAAATAATTTTGGCTTCTATGAAAAAAAATTGCTTGAAAGAAAGGAGGGGGATCTTCAACATAACTCTGTGGAAGCACCCTCAGGAAAAACACGACACAACAAAATGTGAAAGTACAGGGTTGATACGCACAGCAAATGATACCAAAGGGACAAGGAACAGCAAACACCATAAACGGAATCAAAACACTAAACATAAAAGACTTCACAAAAACCAATGCGACAGATGGGTAACCGGTACCGACTTACATTTGTAAGACGGTCATCTGTCATGCTAATAGCAAATGGTGTGTTTCTGGTTACCAAGCGGCCTCTGAAAACAAACAAAGCTTCCTCAATGTAAGATGATGTCACAAACAAGAAAGCTAAACACAGGGGCCCAAGGGAGAAAGAAATGAATATGTAAATTGATATAAAAAGCATAAAGACGTAGGAAGTAGCTGAAGAGAATATACTATGATCCTAAACATATACATGTATCTCTGATGTACCGCATTTGGTAACTTCTGCCTAGTGTTCTCTACTTTGTCAGTATATTTTCCGATTAAGATTTAGACAGGGGGATAGATCTCGAACTCTGATAACTAAAGGTGTATGATATATGTCTATACAACCAATACTATGCTCATAGTGAAAGAAATTAGTTTTCTATGTTGATTTTAGCGTGACGTCGTCGACGTTTTCCATAGACTCAGTGTTACACATCGGAGACGTCGCGCTAAAATTAACATAGAAAACTCCCTATCAAAAACTTTTTTCTTTCACTGTGAGCGTAGTATTAATCGTAGGCATATATAAATATCATATACTGTTAGTTATTAGATTTCGAGATCTATCCCCCTATATAAATTTTAGTCCCAAAATTTGCCGAAATTGTAGGGAAATCTTCAATTATCTGATTTCTGAAGTGAGCTGCGCGGACAGTAGGACGAAGAACATGTACTGTGACAGTAAGTCTAGTTCTAATGAAATCTAGAGCAACACTTGACAGATCTGTCCATATATCAATGTAATTAAGAATGTAAATTTTTCTAAGAAACGTAGAGTATGCGTCTTTTGCTTTGATTAATGAACCAAGAAAGAAGTGAAGGGCGGACACTGCTACCACTCACTTATAGATCGCCATCGTTATCAGGTTACGGAAACAATTACATGATGTCAACACAACATCAGGTTCTTGACATTCGAACACGCTCTGTAGAATTATAAGGGCGTGATTAATGATCATTGCTATCCTGTAATTAACATACATTTTCAAGAGCATTGTTAATAAACCTAAAATTTATCGATTTCTGATTCAAAGCCAATATCGGTACTTCTTAAATCTGTCATGGAAAAATTGACATTGAGTTTTTTTTTCTTTCATTGAGCATATGCTTTTGATGTCGTGAGCAGTGATTTTATGAATCTATATGTGAAACTCAAAGTCAAACACAAATCCCAAAATCAGAATCCACAAAAAAAAATTATCAGTGTTAACTCAATCTGCCAATGAGAAAAAGTAAATCCCAAATGCAGATGAGATAAAGTAGCTAGAGAAAGTAAGTATCTCCTGCTCGCTCTTTAAAAAAATGCACGTGTATAAAACGATTTTTAGATACATCTTGGTACATATCTATCTCTGAATACACAGAGTTATTTTTTCTCTGGTGTGCATTTATATTGTTACCGCAAAAAATTGATTTATCAATCGTTAAAACATATATCTGAATGACAAGCGAGAGTCCATTGAGCTACAGATGAATGTATGAGTAAAACTCCATTGATTACTTTGTCGATAATTTGTGAGACAAAATTGTTTTTCAAAGGAGAAAGCCTACACATTTTTTACATGAAAAATGATATATACATTTAGTACTTCGCCTACTTTCTACTATTGATGACGTATTGAAATTACTCATATTCAACATTTAAAACTGATGAAGACTCTTCCTGGGCACCTGGTCTCACTCCCTTATCGGGAGTTCGCTTCTTTTCATATGGTGGAGGTTTTTGTTTGTTTGCTTTGGTTCGTGTTTTATCCTGATTTTGGATGCCTTCGGTTTCTGATTTTCTGAATTATCGATTTTGTGCTGTATACATGTACAGGGATATGGTCATTATCCATTTTGTCATTTGTACACCAGCATCATATTGCTTGATCATGACGTCAGGACTTCATGTCAGCTGCTTAAACATCTTGGTCGAGCTCCATTCTGAAAGTTTGGTTATTGAGGTACATTTTTTTGAAACCAATCATCAAATTGCAGAAGTTTGGTCAGATACCGGTTCTTTAAAAACAAAGCTTCCATAAGTAATTACAACAGAGGTTTTCTTACCGAGAAAGAAAAGGGGATCATCTCCAGCATGACCATCCTGCACTCACCTAGCGAAACAAACCAACAAGAAAGTGATACGTAAATGACGTCTGTCAAAACTACAAACCACAAAAAAAATACACGACAATAATCACTAGAACATCATACAAGACAATGAAAACAGACGTACAGAAACATCAAACATTAATGACAACACATAAAAGGAAGGAGACCAATGTGCATCCGGCGCCGACTTTGGACGGCCATCTGCTATAAGCAAATGGTGTGGTTATCCGGATTACGTTCGCACAATCCTCCCACTTATCCGGATACACAGAGGTCTCAATAGACGCACAATAGTTGTATAAACATAAAACTTCTCGCTGTAAGGTGACGTCACAAACAAGACCATTTGTAACACGAATTCTATGTAAAGGGATATAAAAATACTATGGCATGAAACCCTTTCTCTATTATTTATTGTCCATAACTACTTCTTCTTCTTCCTTAGTATGACCCTCCGCTTATCGGAGCACTCCCCGGAGGGGTCACAGATTATTAAACATGACGTTATATATCAAGACAATATTTCAAATTCCTTTCTTACTCCTCAGCACTCACAACTCGTTCACCATGCTCTGTACAAGGTACCTTCCACTATGTATGCAAGTGTATGCAGTGTATGCCGGGACGGTGTGATTTATGAACTACAGTGGAAGGTCCGTATTTCCAACGGCCTTTAACGTGCCATCACACGATGGCAATTTCCTCAGCCGCAGCTGCCGAGGGGCCACTCAGACCGTTTTCTCTCCCCCTGAGTCAGAGAACAGGTGGGGATGGGGGCGAGATGATAAATCACCTCTGAGAAAGTTCGCCCTCAACGGGATTCGAACCTAGGATCTTCAGATTGAAAATCCGAAAATCAGAGCTATGCGCCCCACAGACAACTCACTGAGAAATGATTTAGTTTTATGTTACATAAATATTATTTCTGTTTTGCTGTCTTGTTTGTGTGGTTATCTTACAACGATGAGGTTATTTCACAAAACAATTGTGCGCTCTTCGAGATCTCTGGATAACCGGAAAAGTTGGAGGGTTGTTTTCACGTATTCCAGATGACCACACCAATTGCTACTGGCATGGAAGATGGCCTTCTTAAGTCGGCACCGATTGCCCATGGGTCTTGTTGGTTTATGTGTAGTCTTTAGTGTTTCTATGTCGTATTTGATGTTCCTTGCTCCTTGCGTCTCTTGCCGTGGGTGTCAGCTTTGTGTTATTATGTACAGTGTTTTGGGTTTTTGCTGTTGGTGCTGCAACTAGGTGTTGTTGGAGATCTCCTTTCTTCCTGGTAGCCCAATGAATAGGATAGATGATGAACTCTTGATAGCTGAACAATGTTCTACTTATGCAGGAGTAGTACATCCTAGGTCACTCCTTTATAAACCTCTTCTGGTCTGTTGATATATTACCGTATACCATATACTGAGGGTTTCAAAATGACTATTGCAACATTGGAATCTCCTCTATGAGTGAATGAAAGTCAAACACAAAAGCCGAAAGCAGAGACATTGACACAGCTGCAAAGAAACACCAAGGATAACTTCTCTAATGAACTATGTCTAATGCATGTACGGAAGGCTTTGTAGAATGCTTTGTTGGTGGCGCTATCAAAATACACCGTACTAATATAAAATATGTCACATGAATCATGTTACAAAAGTACGTATGACAAATTTAAAGGAAGTGCATAGCCCCTCTGTCATTGCGGTTTTTTTCTAGGTTTGTGCGTAGGTATTCTATGTTTAGATTGATTTTGGTAGTTCGTAAACTTTATACTTAATCTTCTTTAACTTATTTGTGTCACACTTATGCCCTTTGCCATGTGGAGCTCGTAAAAAAGTTACCCGCGAGGGGTTTGGCAGTAAGTGTTTTAAATATGTTTTCCCTGACATGGTCGCCATAGCACTTTTAATATAGACATAACCTCAGACAGTGCATGTATTTTATATATTGTTTTCATTTTCGTGCATGAACATCGACGGCGGGTGCGGCTACCCAACAGGGGATGCTTACTCCTCCTGGGCACCTGGTCCCACCTCTAGCTTACTAGGGGTCCATGGATGCTCCATTTGGTGCTCTATTGTGAGTGCTGTTGAGATTATCGTCAGGCTCTTCTTTAACTCATTAATATGAAGTATTTTGCGTCGTGGACATACTGTAAGCTAAATACATACCCTGGTACCTCGATGTTAAAACTCTACGGTCAAAAATTCTCTCAAATTAAAATGTTGGACAGAGCTGTCAATATTTTGATCGATGATGGTCCGTCGGTGAAAATTACAAAAAACAATGTTGATCGCTGTACTCGTCACATCATTCGTGAATTCATGTCTCTACATTAGTGACGTTTTAACACCTTTCCTTTCTGCGCCCTCTTTCTCCAAAAGGCGAACGAGAATGTAAATATGTTCCCTTAGTTCGTTTTCTAAATTTTGATCGAAGGGATACATGTAACAAAACAATTATTATAAATGGGAATTCGGGCAGCATTTATAATTTGTTGGACACTCACACGACTACGGCCTACGGTCTCGGGCAAAGTTTTGTCTTCAGGTTCAACAAATCATATGTTGCCCTCATCTCCATGCAGTGATGTAATGAATGGGAATTTTCCCCTTTACCGATTGGCTAAAACGGTGGCTCGGTTAAACGCTCAAACGTTATATCGACCTAGGATGACGTCATCCTGGGTCGATATACGATGCCAACAGCTCTACATATGCTGAAAATAGATCACAGAGGCTTTTTATTGTCTGAAAGTAATGTTTGAATGATTTATACAGATTATTTTGGAACGTCATGTAACAAAATAATTATTTTACGCATCCCTCGAAAACAATATATAATATATACATGTATATATTATATTCCGTAAGAACGGAATGCATTATAGCTGGCGTTTTAAACTTTGGGGCCATGCTTATTAGTACAGTCACAACACATACAAACATCACATGAATCATGCTTCATATACGATGCAAGTTATGGTATCTAAGAAAGTAGGGCAAAAAAAGATTAAGCTTATCTAAATTTTTCATTTCGTATTTTTTGAAAAGAAGGGAGGGGGTTCGCTCATTAGCTATGGTATGAGAACCTCGATTAAGAAAATTACCAAAAATAATTGAAGCAACGCCACCCTGAATGAATTCGATAAAGTAATTAGATGCACAGTATAATTGAAAAATACAACTCCATTGATCCAAAAGTTTGCAAAAGATAATAATTTCTACTGGAATCTGTTGTAACAAAATATCATTAGAAAAAAATGTCCACAACAAGTAATACATTTTTAAAACTAAATTCAAAATTCCAGACTAAACAGAAGGAGTTAGATATATAGCAGTTTACATGTGTGCGGTGCCCCACAAACAAATTCTTACAATAAATTTCCATTTTACAAAAACTGTTATATTGATTCAATTAATAATATCAACTTAAACATTCTACAAAGAAGCAAAAGTGAATCCCTAATTGAGATGAGATCAGGTGCCAAGGAAGAGTAAGCATCTCCTGTTTTCTAGCTACTATACCTGTGACTTGGGCAGTGCAGAGAAGAAAGCAGAAAAAAAAATGAAAAAGAAAAAAATAGCAGTGACAAAGTCAGTCGCTCTTAAATGTAACCTGATACATTTAGGTCTTCGAGATTCATGAAAAAAATATTTCTGCAATACATGCATTCATTAATTATCAAGGTATCAATTTTGAAATATATTTTCAACAGTAACAAGTTAAAATTCATGTTTGTAAAACATTATTAATGTCCCCTACTATTTCTTTGATAAAGAATTCAACCATTTTTATATTTTCATTAAGAATCGATCAAGGTTTTGATCTAGATTTTCTTATGATATATCTGTATACCAAATTTTTATTTCAGTATATGCATCCATTGCAGAAATAATGAATGGAAACCTTTAATTTTAAAGACATTTTTCAAAGTTCAAGAGCATAACTCTGTTATTTTATTTCTTCGATTTAACCTGTGTATGAAATTGATCTGGATTTTCTCATGATGTATCTATTAACTAAATCTCAAATTAATAGGTGAATCCATTGCAGAGAAAATGAATGGAAACCCACAAATTGTGATGTTTTTATAAGTTCAAGAGGCATAACTCTCTGAGCGGGCATTATTCTCCGACTGGACTCAATTTTGAGCTTGACGTAGATTTTCATTTGATGTATCTGTATTCAAAGTTCATTTCAAAATGTGAATCAATTCCACAGTTTTTGAACGGAAACATTAGGAGTAAGCATCCCCTGTTTGGTTAGCCTTACCCGCCGTCTATGTTCATGCATAAAGTTGAAAACAATATCTACAAAACATACATTGTCTGGGGTTAAATCTATATAGTAGTGCCATGGCGACCATGTCAGGGAAACGTTCAAAACACTTACTGTCAAACACCTCGAGGGGAACTTTTTTACGAGCTCCACACGGAAAAGTGCATAACTGTGACACAAATGAGATAAAATCGAGGATCCAACACAAACTTGACCTAGACTTTCATTTAATGTACTAGTATCTGTATTCAAAATGTCATTTAAATATTGCATCCATTCCAGAGATATTGAACGGAAACAATTAAATTTTGGTATTTTTCTAAGTCCCAGGGGCATAACTCAGTCAATTTTTTCGATCGGACCCAAATATAAACATAACATAGATTTTAGTTTGATGTATCTGTATAGATGCAAAATTTCATTAATAAGTGAATCAATACTAGATATTTTGAACGGAAACATTTAAATTTTGGTATTTTATAAGTCCAAGGGGCATAGCTCTGTAAATTTTGTTTTTCGATCCGACCCATATATTGACTTGACCTAAATTTTCATTTGTATCTGTATACCAAATTCCATTTCAATATGTGAATCCATTCCAGAGATAATGAGCGGAAACTGTTGTGGAGGTCCGACCGACCAACAGTGGCAAAGCAATATGTCCCCTCGAAGGGGGACATAATTATAATTCTGGGACAAAATCTAATAGACATTGGGTTTGAAAAATATTTTAGTAACAGATGGTACGGATGTATTTGGAATAACAGCTTATATATATATTTGCTAAAGCGTTTCTTCCTCATCGAGAGATATGTCAAAGAAATGATAGCATATGAACACTTTGACTAACCTGGGAAATTGTATTAAATCTTAAACGTCTTCAAATTCGATACCATCATTTAAGAAGAGATAAATTTACAATATGGACCAGACATGCACGTTTCGGGTACTTAACCCTCGTCAGTGATCCTCAATCAAAGCAATGTAATATGGCCAAAGATTGTGAAAAATATTATGTCCCGTAAATGTACCGAAAAACGTAGCAGATGTCGATTGTACTTCCGATTCACGCATGCTTTGATCAATTAATTTATATAATTTGAATGTTTCATCAAGAACGTTGCACCCTTGCTAGAAAATAAAGATTCAAGATTGTTCTTCACTTTAACAGGAATGTGATTAAATCAATTATCTTAAATGCCTAATATATTCTTTACAGTTTTCGTGCCCCTTTATAATTCCTCCTTTAAGGACATGAATTTATTATCGCTAAAAACCGAAGAAAAGATAATAAAGTTCAATCATTTAACAAACAATTTGCAATCAAAAACATATCATAATCGTATTTGAAACAATCTATATGCCTTATTAACTGTATGATGACCTTTCACCGATGAGGAAAGATTTTAGACGATCAATCCATGTTGCCTTCGGTATAATACAGAATTTCATTCCCTGATTCCCTTAACATGATGTCTATTTATACTTATGGCGCAGGTGGTAAGAATGGTAGGAGATTCCTCACTCCTTATGGTTATGGAGGTGGTTATTTCTTCAGTATAATAAGTACAGAATCGTAAGTCACTCAGACTCGGGCACTTTTCTTTGCCTTTTCATGCAAAGTTTTCAGGTACATTCTGAGAAATATAGAGAAAGATACAATGGCTTCAGAAGAAAACACGGTCGAATCCTTATTATGAAAATTCAAACAATAAAACACAGAGAATAAAGCAATGGCAGAGGAACTAAGTAGAGAATCTAAAGTCATCAATTAGACTGTACTTTTCTTTGCCTTTCGACGCAAAGTATACAGGTACATTCTGAAACATATAGAGAGTGATACAGTAACTTCTGAAGAAAATGAAAACACTGTATTGTCCTTACACTGACAAAACGAGGTATGATAAGCAGAGAATAAAACATTAATCGAATACATGATAAAATGGTAGAGAAACTAGAAAACAATTCAATAGATAAGATACATTCATAGCCATGATAAAAAGATTGGTACATGTACATGCACTCGTATATTAATAAGTCTAATAACAATTTATGATATGAATTAATTATTTGTCAAGTACATGTATGCCCTTACGATATTACAAATCATAGATAATGTCAAAATGAATTTTTAATGATAAACTTGAAAATACTTGAACATAAGGATAACCATCATACTATTGAACATATATTTCAATATTGACAATGCAACTTCTCCAGAAAAGCAACGATGACATGTATTAAATAAAATAATATATATTGTCACATATACCTTCAATATTTTAAAACGTCATAATGTGATATTCTTTGTCTTCTACAACATAAACTACGATATTTTCTAAACGAACAACATGGATAAATGTATAAACTATTCGATAGTTACTGAAAGAACACTTCATCCGTTAGTGCTCACATACATGTTATTATTTTGATGTTTTTTGTTCATGATTATTGAAAAACATAGTACATGTACTTCCCTCATACTTCACCACATATCGTCAATACCTCATCTTTTTAATCTAATTTTATTAATTTTAATCTTTCTTACAATACTCGCTCAGTTCGTTCATGTCGCACTGATTGTAGCAACATTCACAGACGATTCCCATGTCACGTTTTGGGCGAGATTGTCGCTTCCTGTACAGATATGACATTGCGGTCCTCCGACCAAGAAGAATTCCCTCCAATCTAGAAGGACGTGGAAGTTCACCTGTAATGTTTTAAATGTTTAGTATTTCAAGAAACAAATTGAAATCCTTTCAACTTTGTAAAAAAAAACTGATGGTTATTGAATATGAAAGAGTGTTGCTAATGTCTTCATCGTCCACAAAGATAACGAAGGGCACAACATCCGCTTCTGAATCAAATACAAGAGCTAACTCATAAAATGATGAATGAAAGCTATAAATTGAGAAAGACCAATGTGTACCTGACGCCAAATTGACAAGCCATCTGCTTTAAAATTGCGAAAAGCAAACAATCTTCCAAGTTATAGGGACATTCAGAGGACTTAAAGAGACGCAAAGATGTTGAATATTCGACAAAATGCCTCCTCACTGTAAGGTGACATGGAGGGACTCTAGGTAAAACTACGTTAATGGATATAAAAAGCACAGCGCATTAGGAAAATAGTCAATTTTCTGCTTACTGAAACAAGCTCATGATAAGAGAATTTCACCGATCGACTTAAAGGTTTCCTGTTGTTTAAAACATTTAAACGTTGCATGCATTGAACAAGTACCAGCATATCAACATTTATAAGATATACTTATATAAATGTACATGTAATCAGGAGATGCTGACGTTCCCCGAACACCTGGTCTCACTTCGGAATGTTATTCATTCCGAGTTTCGCAACCGTTCCAATGGAAATTCTAATCATTTTGCCCTGCCTACTTGACTTTGAGACTGAATAACTGATAGGTACTTCTTTGATGTTTTTTTAAAGGAACTGCCAGTAATTTATATTCATAAAATCATAATTTACCTGGATATAATATCCCAGTATAGTGATGATCATATATGGTAAAAGGGTCATTATAGCTACCATTGCACAAAAGACTCAGAGTATCCGGAATATTCCGACCACAGATTCCGTTCCGGTGTGGTCTTTCGGAATACGTGCTAAAAACTCTGTCCGGTCTTGCGGACAAGGTGCAAATGTTTCCTATGAGAATTCCGTACCAAACTAATGGTTGGGAAACACTTGTCGTCATGTCCAGGCTCTGTAGAAAATAGAAACGGTTACTTTGTCATAGTGCATGTATTCTCTTTGCAGAGAAAGATATCGGAGAACTCTTAATTATTTGTTGTAAATAGACTGTAATTTTTCAAATGTCAGCTTAAAAATGTTTTACCGTTTAAATCATAACAAAAGAACATACATTCCCTTTCAAAACTAATAATATAATTAGAAATATGAAAATACGCGTTACCCTATATCACGAAATATACGAGGAAAACATGGATCGGGCTATAAGGTTCCCAACATTGGAACAGCCCTCTCCAAAAGAGAAGGCAGATCTCTTTTTAATCTTAGGAAGATCACTGCGGAAGCATCCAATGTTCACAACGTCAGTACCGACACTTACCTCGGTTTTTGTGGGGTTTTTTTAATCACGTAGTAAGACTACCTATACGAATTGTAAGTGAAAGTTTGTTGCTTAAGTCAAAAAGAGATGCCCATGCACTCTATATACGATCTAAGGATCCCTTCAACATTTGTCTCCAAACGTACTATATAAAATTATGAAATATCTCTTCTCTTTTTACTTCAATGAGTGCCTCTAGAATTTTTTATCATTCTGGTTTACTCCACTTGCTTAAACGGTGTCATCTGTGCGCTGGCTGTGGCCATTGTATATTAGTCTTGTTTGATACTTCTTGATTATTCGTGAGATTTTCTGCTTTTATATAATTGAATCAATTGTCATTTTCCATGTTTATATAAAATATTGTCACCCTGAATAGAATATCCGACATAACGATAATATGCGACAAAATCAGTCAGCAATATCCGATAGCTTTTCGAAAGGAAACCTTTTTAAAAATACCATATTATATTTTGTTATGATCACAAGGTTAGTGCATTTAATGCGCATTTTGACTAATAATATCATGATAATACAACATTGTCATTTTTCTTACCTCTGCTTCAAGAATTCGATGCCCTTTGCCTGGAATTGTGATATTAAGGAAAATTCTATTCTCCAAAGTGAACAATGCTTACTTTCCTTTTGTGGCTTTATTTATATCATAGACTTCACTGATATGTTTACTCCTTTGTCAGCAGAGCTGGCACTTCGTTTTTCTTCTTTAAGCTTTGTCAGGGCAGATGTCTTAAAAGTATTCAATTTCCGATTAAAAGCTATCTTTAGGAATTATAAATGTATCACATAGAGGAAAACTTGTCAATCAGATAGCTTGGGAGTGACTTGTGTTACTGTATTTAAGCGCCTTGTTAAAAAAACTACTATAAATTCATCCGGAGAGCTTGAGGTATATGATATAAGATGACGGTTTCAAAATAGATTATTACATAAGATTCTAAGAAAAAATGCCCATTAATCAGTCACATGATATTTCTTGATCCTTAAATGCACATGTACTTTATAAAATAAGTTTTAAAAGATGCTATTGAATTTAACATCCAAATCATTCAAAAGGAGTCGTCAGGCTTCAATGGTAAAAATGAATAATGACTAGATGATAAAGAAATAGATTTCAATATGTTCGATTCTTTAGATAAAGCACTCAAGCCCCGGTCACACTACTCCATGTCCAAATCACGTTCAAAAATCTGCTGGACGTGGTCGTACGTGATATTTTTGCCATGGTTGTGTTTTGTACGGGGTATGACCGCCGGCGGCTGTTCCACTGCTGAAGCATTACCCAAGCACGGCTTACCACGTCCAAATACGTCTAAGGCTAAAAGCGTTCGTGGTAAGACGCTGAACACACGCTATTACCCGTGATACAAACGAGGAACACCTGTCGAATGACCGTGCTCTGGCCGTGACAGACTGCTTAAGCTTTCGCGTCTTAACGCGTCTTCCCCAAGGTTTATATATTCACTGCCGGAACACGGATTATCACGAGTATTTCGCGTGTGTTGCACGTCTTGTTGGAGATCCCCTCCTTTCTTCTAAAACGGAGACAATAAAAAATCTCTGAGATTATATACTTGCAACAAAATGTATTCAATAGTACATGTACTATATTGATATCCCTTTGAACCATCCTTGGAATGACGGCCCCTCCTTTTAATAATTATTTTATGTCTTCTTTTTCAATTTCTTTGTGTCAATTTCTTTGTGTTTGTATCTTGCAATGGTAACAGCTAAAACTGAGGATAAGTCTGGTTTCGATCGTTTTTGATTGTAATAAAAAAAAATAGAATATATAATTTATGGTTATAGTTTAAGTGCTTCAAATTTAATTATTAACTACCTTCCTCATCCTTATGGTTTAAGACGCTAAAGGAACCAATTAATCACAAGATGTGACCATCCCCTCCTTTGTGATATGTATATATCAACAAACAATATCTAATTAAATAGTGAGGCCCACGAAGTAGAGGTAATCTATACAATCATGATCTATTTATGCTTGCCAAAAAGTCGGCTAAGGAGAGAACTATGCCTTCAGGGAGTTATTCTTAATTTCAAAATAATTTATCAAATCTAGTGACAGGAAATATCAAACAATATATTTCAAATTAGTGCAGACGAATCACTATGAGGCTAGACGAACGATATCCTCGGGGACAAACAGTTGACCAGGATCGATACCATCCTAGCTTGTGGTTGAAATTGTTAATATTAAAATATTGGTATGTTCTATGGTAATAATGTTAGTGCAAGATGCGACATTTCAGCAAAATATGCTACTGATTTATTTTTCAGCAGTGATTAACTGAGTGGAAATTCCTTTTTTGGTTTTTATCATATTAACATAATGACACATCTGTCACAGTGGAAAAAGAAGGAAAGAGATCATAAATTTGATTATTTAATTACTACCTTCCTTATCCTTGTTTTAAGACGCAAGAGGAACTAATTAAGGTGGCTCCCTACTCGAACCGTTATAGGTTTTTCCTCATATGCAGCAGTCTGCGTATAACGTTTTACAATGGCTGGTGAGGGACAAGCCAGCGCATCGAAAAACACAGACAGAAGATCTTAAACGCCAAAAGAAGCAAAAGATAGTGCAATCTATCAATGTCCACACCAATCATATAGTATTATTTCTTAGTTGAAAATGTGATGAAATTATAAGGGGGTACCCTTATGTTTGTAGCCATATCTTGATCATTTATAAAATTGTATACCTGTATGCGATTATTTCACCATCTATATACATTATCGTATAAAATTATCCAATTTGAAGAAATTCCATCTGTTGTTTTTTGCTCAAAAATGTGATATACTATATATTATTTGTCGAAAATATGATAACATTATAAGAGGGTACCCCTATGTTTGGAGCCATACCTTGATCATTTCAAAAACTGTGTACCTGTATGTGATTTTTTTCTTCATCTGCATACATAATTTTATGAAATATTACAAAATGAAAAAAATTAATCTGTTTTTTTATGCAAAAAGTTGGATTTAGTACATATTCTTGGTCAAAAATGTTATGAGATTATAAGGGGGTACCCTAATGTTTGGAGATATATCATACTTAGATTTATATTACAATATCATTTTATGTGTTGTATTTCTTCTATATGACTTGTTATCATAAAATAATACAAAACAAATAAACATATTCGTATCATCACTGAATTTGGAGGGTTCAAAAGCGTATGATGGATATTTGATATTTCTCAATTTTTAAGTGTCAGGGTACCTTTCTTTAATGTACTGTATCTTTAATGAAAACAAAATTACCTATCTATGTCTGTGTTCATTATGTCATTTTGACTATTATGTATAGAAACTAACCTTAAAATACAAAATTCATCTGTTAAATTCACGAGTAGGGACCCACCTTAATCACAAGATGTGACCATGTACACCAGAGTCAGAACCTCGGGGTTCACTGTTGTCTACGAATCATCCTTGGTACAAACAAGTCATAAAGTTTTTTTTAAAGCACTAGCTTCATGATCTTATTTGATGATATCTGAGTTAAAGAAGATCCTGACGAAAATCTCAACAACACTCACAAGAGAGCACCAAATTGAGCATCGACGGATGATGATGACATCTGATGTTTTTCATGTACTAGGTCTTCTTATACCGGTAACATAGAAATATATTTTTATCTACAATGGAATGAAATGTTACGTTTAAGTTTGGATATTTGATCATCTATACACATGTATCAAGAAAATTCAAGTGTTCGAACTTGCAACCTTCTTGAACGACATTTCAGACCAATTTTAATGCACCAGACCCATGTCTCAGATAGAGGATTCTCAACGGTGGTACTTCAAGCCAAATATGGAAAAACCAATATCCCTATCAAGTACAAAATCGTTTATCGAAAAATCATCTAACCAAGGGCATAAAAAAACCAGGATAAAACCAGATATAAGGCAAAGGAACAGAAATAAAAAAATCTAAAGTATAAAGAGAAGTGAACTCCCAGTGAAGGAGTGAGATCAGGTGCACAGGAGGAGTGAGCATCTCCTGCCTGCATGCAACACCCGCCACCTCGGTAAAAAGGTCACAATTGGTAAAGTCATTTTCAGACAAAGCCAACTTTGAAAGCGATTTTCAGTAGCGCCATCTAGCTTGATTTCTTAATATTGTGTATATATTGTAAAGAGTGTGCAGCTTCAGATTTCGACACACGTATGCAAATCATACATGTATAAAGATGAAAATGCTGAACAGTAGGCAAACTCAGCATGAATTAAAGGAAGATGATTTATAATAGCGGAAAATACACTCATTAGAGAAGGAAAAGGACATCAACTAAACATGTACAGATGGAAACTTCAAGGATGCCAACTTCCATGCAATAAGGCAAAACACCATTGTTATACAAAGTTCAATGCTTAAAAATGAAGGAGCCCCGCGACTACATCGTATCAGTTATCTCTACTACATGTATCGCTAGTCGCCAACATCTACGCTATCATCTTTAAGATATCCAAGTCGCCGACTATCGATTCTATTTTTGAGAATCAATTAATCGGAGTTTTTATACTTTGAAATAAAATTGGTTTCGATTTTTCTTCAACAAGGTAAAAAGTTGGTACACTTCCGTATTATTCTGTACTCGCAAAATGACACTACCGTCCTGTTCATTAAATCCAGAGCACCCTGTTTTGGCGATTTATTCTGTCATCTAAAGAATTTTCCCCAAAATTATAGTTTTCGAGAATTGACCTCCTTTAGTCGTAACTGGAAATTAACTTCTACTTACCCTATCAGCTGCCTTCAAACCGCAATATGAAAAATAAAATGTACACGGGAAATGTCCATGTTAATTTCAAGCCGCCGCCATATTGTTCTCCGTGTCAACAATAGTAAACAGTGACGTCAAAGCTCCCGACGTCAAGCATTTTCAGCGATTTTACTATAGCAAATCCCAGTAGACATTTTATTTTCCGTCCCATTTCTAACTTAATTGACGTACAGCCAAAACGATGGTATTTTCTGTTACGACTAAAGGAGTACTATAAAATTGATATCTTTTTGGAAGATGACAGTATCATACTTTAGAGAAAACCGGAAAAACAGGGTGCTCCGGATTTAGTGAACAGGACAGTAACACATGCTTGGTTGCAGACGCTAATTCATTCGAAGAATTTTATCCTTTACAAGGCAAATCTATACATGTCTTCGAGGATTTAAATGGGAGTTGTTTTCTCATGGGAACTCAATTTCCGCAAAGGAATTTAGTTAATTGCATGGGTATATTGTAATCCCATTGAATTTTGAACCAAAAGACTCACATGGAGACATATAATTGTAAGAATGAAAAAAGTAATAGAGAAGTATAAATTAATGTTTATCTAAAGTCAACAGTCAGTACGGAAACATTTAGAAACTTAGCGAATAATATCCCCAAGGATAAACAGTCAACTAGCTGAGATACAAACTTAGTAATGATATAAAATTTTAAAATAAATGTTCTGAAAAAACTTAGCAAATAAAGTTCATTCAGTGATGTTACTTTTTTGGTAAATGCGGAAATACACTGTGTACATACATAGATGAGATCCAGATAATAATTGGTTAAAGAGCGTATTTCTAAATTACCAAAAATATTCCAAAGAGCTAGCAAAGAAAAGGTGTTAATCGTCTTCAAGTTCAATAACATCATTTAAGAACAGATAAATTTTCAGCAAGGAGCAGGCATGCTCATTTCGGGTACTTAATCCTCGTCGGTGATCATCAATCTAAAAAATGTGATATGGCCAAAGAGTGTGAAAGTTATTACGTCAAAAAAAAAAATGTACCGAAAGACGTATAGCAGGATGGGTGGGATATGATGCTACAGGACCCCCGTTTTAGAAAATATACGAAATTATTGTGAACAGAAATTTTTGAATGCGCTGAAGAAACGATCAGCCGAAGTCGATCGAACTTGGCTGTATGTGCCCTCCCGACCTCCAGCAGTGACACTCACCAAGTGGTACAAATGTTAAACGTATTCAAATTTAACAGAGCAATAGCTTCAAATTCAATACTAGTAATTCAAATTCAGTTTCAGATATGCATACTAGTTTTGTCGATTTTTGTATTCTTATAGGGTTTTTTGGAGGTGTAGCTCTATACACAATTTGGATCTGAAATGAATAAAATATCAGTTACAAACAATCCCCTCCCCCTCCCCCTCCCCGCCAAGTTTGCGATGAATATCTATTGACTTTCCCTACCAAGGTTAAACCCATAAAAAGCAAACAGTATAGCAGTTGGATTTGCTTAAATCTTACTTTTTTCATTAGTTTGCACGTGACGTTGAAGCCAAAGAGAAAAATGCTCACGCAAGTCAATAAATTCAGTGTAATTACTCTGGCTTTGCCTATACTGAAGAGAGGAATGCCTTAATTCCATTTTCCCTTTACTATACTTCCTTATTCAGCTTAATTTATGAAACAAACTTATTGAGTTCGTAGAAAATGAACTTTTTCATCTGCATAAATTTTCATTCAATGTACACATAGGATCACAAGTACAGAATTATTTTTTCCGCAACGCTTTTATAAAATCTTTTAAGAGTTACATTGTGCATGCTCATGTATGTTATTGATCGCTTTTCTAAGAAAGTCTTTTGATCATATGAATACCTTAAAATGTAACAAAATTAATATTCGTGTTGCTATCTGATTAAATGTAATGTCAGTAAAGATCCGAACTCTTCTGCATGATAATATATAAAAATCCTATTGTAAATTAAAACGAAATGCAGTGTAGGTGGTGCCACTGAAATGAATTAATTCAGCGCTTCACAAATTAAAATTGGTTCAAATGAATACACGCAAACAAAAGAACGCCTTCGTACTATGGTCCCCTACATCAAACACTCGAAACACAGTATCCCAAAAAATACTATGACCATGCTGGACCAATCGAGAGACCGTAAGCTATCGACGAGACACAACCTACACTTAGATATGAAAAAAAGAGAATCAAACTAGAAAGGTTTCTTGTTGCGGTTGCAACAAGAGTGTCTTCCTCCTATACAATTTTTGGTTTGGAAATATGAAGGACGTCACATTACATGTATTTATATTATATATTTAAGTTTTCAGATAGCAGTAACATTAAATTTTCAAACCGATAATTGTTGGTGAGCAACCATTTGATTTTTTTGGGGGGGGGGGGGGGGGGGGGGGGCAGGAATTCTATTGCCAGCCGGTAAAATTTTTTCAGCAATTTTCTGAGCAGGCCATTTTTTTCAGCCATTACCAGAGTCGGAGAAAAATTTTCGCCGGTTCTTCGGGCCGGATTTAAACACATTGTCAAATGTTGTGAATGTCTGTGTAAGTTAATTCCCCGCTGTTACAGAGTATGAGTTAATAACCGTTCCTTCAGATGTCTCTTTGCAATTAGCGAATTTCAGACAGATTGTATGATGTTTAAATAGAACCTTTTCTAGATTTTTGTGCCTATGCGTATTAGGTCTCTGGTAGATACACCTATGTGAACAGTTTGTATTTATATTAATTAATTTTTTGACTTTAAATTGTCTGGCACAAAGGGCCAGCAAAAATTTCCATATCATGCAATGTATCCTTACTTTTGCATGGTCCGGGAAAAAAAAATTGCCGGCCCTTTGGGCCGGAATATTTTTTTCAGCATTTTTCAGAGCCGGAATTTTTTTTTTTTGCAAATTCTTCCTGCCCCCTTCCCCCATAAAAAAGGCGAGCTCGTAGCTGTAGAACCAATTTTCTTGAGAAGAGAAATGGTAATAACAAGTTACGTTCAATATATATATATAAATACCATGAGGTTCTCGCTGTGCAGGTTCAAATTTGGACCCCCCCCCCTTCCCTTTTTTCAAAGTTTATTTTGAATTTCCATCATGGCGACATCGTTCAATATAAACAGAACTGTTTTCGAAAAACGAGGGGAGGGAAGAATGTTGGAGAAATTGTTCATCAATTTGTAAATAAACCAACCGAAAATTATGTTCGAACGTTTGCTAGAATTAGAAATTAAACTTGATGTTCAAAATATAGTTATTGAAGTTTAGAAACAGGTTTGTAGGTTAGAAATCGGAATCAAACTACCACTTTTTGTGTGTAAATTCTGGTTTGTAGCTGATCTCTTCTAAATTAATCAACTGTTTTAAAATCAAATTGTGTATATCGAAATGTATTTATGAAATGCATATTCATCATTGCCGTGAAATCGGAATTTGAAAATCTCAACACTGCTTTTCTCGAGTCGGACTCGGACTACCAATTTTAGTGTGCGCCTGATCTGTTGGCGTGAAGGTGTATCGAAATACCCAACTCAAAATTTCGATGCTCATATCTTTTCAACAGTAAGAGATAGGAAAAATCAGAAAGACTAAATAAGACAGATATATGGATAAAAAATAATAATATTGAAATTTTTAGGAAACTTCATAAGCTTAATTTTTGTTTACTATTATAAGCAAAAAAGTGTCTTCCTCCTATGAACTTCTGAATTTGGAAATATGAAGGACGGTGAAGGACGTCATCGTAATAAATCGTTACAGTGTGCATCTAGCATTTCATATCTTGCATGGCTGTCGACTTTCAAAAAGAATGGAAATTGTAGATAGCAAAATACGAGATATTTAAGCTTACAAATAGCAAAACATGAAATTTTCGGTCCTTTTGAGTAATTCGACGCTCCCGTCAAATATTTGAATCTACTAAAAAACATGATAAAAAAAATAACAGAGACCAAAAATAAAAAAGACCAATCTAGCTTTTACTCCAAACGTAACGTTGGAGAACTTTCATTGTCCTAGCTTACAGGGTTCTTGAGAAATCGCTGACACAATTTTCCACGGTTACGAAAACAATAGGTCTTCCGACGGAAGTCGGAAGACCTAATTAAAAATGGAAGCTCGATAAAGTTAAACAAAAAGAACTTGTGCCAACCTACTCATAAACATAGCAACAAAGGACATTTGAAACTACCACACATACATGTACAATTCAAACAGTAAGATACAATGGAAATACTCCCACATTATAGACTAAGAGAAGATTTTAAAAATACTTTTAACTGAAAATTGTCTAAAACTATCAAAACTTATTAAATGGTGTTTTGATCGAGAGGGTAAAACATTTGTATGTACTTCTGACACAAAAGGATTCTTTTCCTCAGTAGAATACAAATCATACAAATCATAGACTCGATTCGAGTTGTGCAAAGCACTGAACTTTCTTTTAGACAACATTTTTGTAAGATTTGGTAACACTCTATACAGGCAAGTTATAGGAATTCCTATGGGTACTATACTAACTGTGCGCCTCTGGTTGCAGATTTGTTTTATACACATACGAAAAAGAATTCATGCAAAATCTGCAGAAACTCAAGAAAATTGACGACTTGAAACGTTTCAATGACACCTCTGATATCTTGATGATATTTTGAATATTGATAACCCACATTTTCACCATTACTAAAATCAAATTTATCCTCTAGGGTTAACATTGAACAAATCAATTAAAAATGATATAGCTACACCATTTTTTGGATCTCGATATCAAAATCAATAACGGAGAAATTCAGACAAAGATATATACGACAAAAGAGAAGACTTTGGCTTCAACATAGTTAATTTTCCTTGGCTTGATGTCGATGTTCCAAGATTGCCATCGTGCGGGATTTACATCTCCAAGCTTATCAGGTACATTAGAGCTTGCACCCATGTTTCGGACTTCCATGACAAAAACATGCAAATCAGAAAAAAAACTTATCAGTCAAGGATTTAGACATCATAAACTTGTAAAATCTTTTTGGAAATATTACAATGACTATTTTGAACTTCTTTCAAAATTTGGGACGACTCCAGCATCAAAGTATGTATCTTTGGGAATTTCATTGCCTTCATTTTACGGTGACCTTATAAACAAAATCAGAAGGATCAAAGGCGGATCAAACTTCAACCACAAATGTAAGAAAATAGTCGGTCGCCTGCTTTGCCGAGGATATGATCCTAAAGTCATCACTAAAACACTGGGCATGGTACTGGACCAATCTACAGTTTTGTACCAGTGTCTTTCCCAATGTTGCACGCTAGTCAACCGTGACGACGGGACTTCATGACGTGTCTTGTTGAAATATCGTAAGAGAAGACTGGGTCTTGATTCTCTGTCCTATCTGAAAGTTGGTCAGACTTCTCGGGTGATTGATCTTGAGCTCGCTTCAGCCAGCAGAGCACAGACTGTTATACGCATGCCATAGAATTGTTTAGATCCATTTACATAGAATCTGTGTTACAAGAGGCCGCTGTGTTTAACTACATGTATCTTGTTTATGATGTCACCTTACAGTGAGAAGTTTTATGTTTATACAACAATTGTGTGTCTATGGAGACCTTTGTGTATCCAGATATGTGGGAGGGTTGTGCGCACTTAATCCGGATAATCACACCATTTGCTAATAGCAGATGGCCGTCCAAAATCGGTACCGTGTGCACATTGGTCTCTTTCCTTTTATGTATTGTTATCAATGTTTGATGTTTCTGTATGTCAGTAACGATTGTTTTGTATGATGTTTTAGTGAATATTGTTGTGTCTTTTTGCGATTTGTAGTTTTGTATGATGTCATTTATGTGTCACTTTCTTGTAGGTTTGTTTCGCTGGGTAAGTGCAGGGTGGTCATGCTGGAGATCAGCTCTGTTCTTGACAGGTTCTTTGGTAGAAATTTTAGGTCAAGTATCGCTCTTACTTACCAAACTTTATCTGAAATTAAGTAAGGGATTCAAAAGTATTATTCAACCGTGTATTCGCGCAGCGGTATAAACCAAATGAGGATCTTAAAAATTCGAAAAAGCTTTTAGAATACCTCAAATCAACACAGTTTAACAGAGTAATTTCTTAAAAATCGTTAGACTTTTCGACATTTTACACCACAATTCGAATCATCCACATACTAAATTGAAAAAGAGAGACTGTCACAACTCATTAGCAAACGCTAAGTCTATATTGTAAATGGCGCCAGGAAATTCACTTTGACTGTATTCAACCTGTTTAATAAGGATTCAATATCCGAAACACGTGTCTAGTACAATAAAATTATGTATTTATATAACTATAGTATATATATTCAATATTGACAAGTTTCTGTAGAAGTTTCATCACTATATGGCAAGAATCAATCAAATTATAATGTTTACGCGGTAACACCGTTTTCCATACATGCTAAGTATTTCACAGGCACATGTAGAAAGAGCGTCAATACCATGTATGATACCCCTTTACAGGTCATAAGGGAATATATGTATAGAGAGACAAGGCTTCCGACGAATTTTCAGCTGGAAGTAGCATCTGAAATTGTTGCATTTGTCATGTTTGAAGGGCAAAATGGGGTATGACCATAAAGATTAATTTGTATACTTCCTAGAAACATCAATAATTCACCCAAAAAGATCTCATAACATAGCCTAATCGTCTATCTAAGTTGGACTGTTTTCTACTTTCTGTCTTGAATCTCCATTGCCAGATTGGACAAATACTGATTCATTCAGAGGCTTTACTCTGCTTACAGTAAGCAAAGTAAAACACCTGGATGATTCTGATAAGCTAATCTGGCAATGGAGGTTCAAGACAGAAAGTAGAAAACAGTCCAACTTAGGTAGACGATAAGGCTATGTTATGAGATCTTTTTGGGTGAATTATTGATGTTTTTAGGAAGTATACAAATAAATCTTTATGGTCATACCCTGTTTTGCCCTTCAAATGCAAAAAATTGCAGAAATGCTACTTCTAGCTGAAAATTCGTCGGAGGCCTTGTCTCTCTATAAGATACCAGTATTCTCTTATGACCATACAGAATATTGACGGTCTTTCTACATGTGCCTGTGAAGTATTTAACCTCGAAATCAATAGGGCTTTTCCACGAGTCATTAGCAGTGTGAAGTTGTATCACTGAAAGTAATGAATTACTTAGTAAGTACATGAAGTAGTAAATGCAGAGTTTTTGTTGACTGCTGCTTTTCCTGTGTATCAATAATAAACGTCTTCAAATTCAACCTCGACCTTTGGGCCCAAAAATAGGGATGCTCTTTTCATTATGGACGATCTATGTATATAAAGTTTTATAACACTACGTCAAGAATTTCCCAAGTTATGATTGGAAGCACAATTTTCATACACGATTTATGTTTGATCTTCAACCCTCTGACCCAAATGTGATTAGGTTCCTACTTGGGTTATTAGCAATTTATATGCGAAGTTTCATCAATGTAGTTCAGCAATTATTTGACTTGGAAATACATTGCGGAAATGCTCATAAATGTTGCTTTCAAAAGATAACAGGTTTGACCAGTACCTTGACCTTTCGACTAGAAAATCAAAAGGGCTCCTTCTGCAACTGGACCATTACCAATTTATAGTAAATTTTGATCACTGTAGGTCGAGAACTAATGCTTTCAAGTGCTGTTTTTCGTAGATGTCAAGTTTAACCTTGGACTCCAAAGTCAATAACGATCGTCCTTATTTCATGGATAAGGCATGAAAGGAGCTGATAAGATAAGGGCCGGTTTTAGCCCTAAATATCGTGCCGTATTTCTTCCACATGACGGTACATATGCAGACAAAAGATAATCATTATTGAAATAAAATGTATTTGAAGACTTTTTGTATGATTTTCTTTTCGATGAAATACTCTTAAGATTCTAAAATGAAGGTCGAAAGAGGTAGGGGGTACTCGGGTAATAAGACTGATAATGTCGACCATAAATGTAGAAATTTTAGAATATTTTACCTGAAATGGATAAATATTAACTAAAAGATATCAAATACATCTACATTGTATATCAGAAATACATTTCGAAACTTCTATTTCCTCTAATCGGTAAATAATGAAATCCGGAACTCAAAATACCGTCTTATTTTGTATGTAATGGTTATAATAGAAGCTTTTTAGCGCGAAATACACATTAGCGGAGAAATCCACATCGCTCTTGCTTATTTCGTTCCTAATTGTTGTACATTTCATTCGATCGTATTTAGAACACATTTTTTGATGGATTTAGGAGGAAAAATAATCAAATTTTCCATATTTAATGATCTTTAAGATCGATTCTTTAACAATTGCATCCCCCTTCCTTTTTTGGTTTTTCGTCTCTGGGGTAGTGTTCCCCCCGGAGATACAGAACCCCACTTTTCCAGAAAATTTGTATCATGGATATTCACCTCCAGTATAAGTGGCGTCCTGTATCTCCGGGGGGAACAATGCTCAAAAAAACTTTTCCGTTTTCTATTGATTTCTATGGGAAAAAGACAACTTTTGACTCAAATATTAGCAATATTATCGATAATAGATCTAAAATATCTTCAGAGTATGATGGGAAACTGTATTTGAATTAATTTAACGAACGATTCTTCGTAAAATTTTCATTTTCAAAATTGCACTTTTTAGAGCAGATTTTACGTCTTATCTTATCAGCTCCTTTGGTCTTAGCATAGCTGTTAAAAAAAAAAGAAATTTCTGTCCATGGACAGTCAGATGGTGAAAACAATATACCCCATCAATTGTTGCTGAGTATGCAAACATTTTGGTATGTTATCGAGTGCAACATATATTTTCAAACCTTCATATATTCCATTTGAGTCGGAACAGTATCTTCTTTACCTCATTTTGGACCAACAAATATCCAAATCAAAATACACTTGCTGGAAGACATTTCCAGATTATGATGTCACAATTAAATGGCCTATTACACTAAATTATTTTTTCCAAGAACTGGTGATTCCTCAATCAAATATGCTACACTTGCTTGTCAGCTTCTTCACCTGTTGAGTTTTCGATTAAATGTCAAATAAAAGCATTATTTTGCATACATTTTAGGTGTGGCTGGCTTAGATTAAACTGTGCATCATCCACTTCATTAAAGCAGGTTTTAGAGGAGTTTCTCAGAAACAAAATAAAACTGTTCACGAAAGGTATCTTGCCCATCACATTTTTTACCCTGAAATCTAAAAGTATGTGATGTTGACCTTGCAGTTGACCTTGACCCTCATTTGGTATTGACTCACATCATACTTGACCTTCCGTGCAAATTTTATGGGTGAAAAGTATGACTATCAGAAAGATGGATGTACAGGTACATGTAGATGCTAGATATGTCCCTCTTGCATTGTAGGAAGCATAAAACCTGTATGTACCAGCCAAGGAGTTACCTATTAATGGATGAACATGAGCATACTGACCTATTTCTATTAGTCTATTAGTCCCTTTAGAATCAAAACTCTGAAATATATTCCATATTTCAAAAGTATGAATTTATTAATTAATAGTCAACAACACACAGGAAGAATAGAAAATAAAATTTTTGACAATTTCATTTGCATGATACAAATTGTGCATAATTATAAAGAACAAATTCAATGAAAATTTTCTCCAAGTAAAAATGATGGAAGTTATGATATGAGGTTAACAATTATAATTGCATGGAAGATTTGATAGAAAATTTATCTTGTATATTATTCTTATAGAGCAATCCCTTTAAAGCTGAAAAGAGTTCTGCACACTGAACATATTTTTCCAAAATAGCTGGAAAAATGTGGACGGACAATGGAATTTAAAAGGTGTGAAACTACATGTTCATGCAAAAGCAATCAAGCCTTCTTTTCTAATAAGCACCTTTGCGCTGGATAAATTTCTTTATAAAAAAAAAACTATGATATAAAAATTGAAAAGTATAATCTATAATGCGAAAAAAATATTAATAAATATTATAATTTTTCTAATTTTACAAACTTTAAAACACAAAAATAAGCAATTTGTATATTAGATAAAGTACGTAATACTGCTCACAAAAACTGTTCATAAAACCTAATCAGAAATGCATAGATATAATTGAATTTCACACTAATTGAAAATTTAATGAATAAATCAATAAGATGTATTTCCTAGCTTTTGTAATCTAAAGCATCTATTGCTTATTTTTTCATAGAGTGACAATTTTTAAGGTGAAAATGAAAATACCCATTTTGCCATTGTTACTTCAAGTAATTATAAAGAATAATTCTATCTCAACAGAGTGATTATCCCAAGAACGTAATGAATATTGAAATTTTGAGTTTAAACTTGGATGACACAGGTCAAGGTCAAGAGGTTAACAAAATTAGTATACAGTAGGTCAAAAGGAAACATATTTTAAGTGCAGAAATTGACCTCATTGTTAAATATCAATTTTCTTAAACACTAACATTTCTACTAAAGACAGTCAAATAGACAGTCATACAGAATAAAAAGCCATTTTCCCAATGCCCCTGAATCTTGGATTCTGGAAATTAGGGAAAAACAGGGCTAGTACCACACAAAAATATTTGAAATATTCTCTTCATGTAAGAATTCATGATATGATACAAAATCTTATCTTTGAGCAGCATATTCTATTGACAAATTCAAGTAATACTGTTACAGTAATAGTTAGTCATATATATGAATAAAAATACTTTGCACATACCACTACAATAAGTAAATATACCCTGAAAGATTCAAACTTGAACATTACATGCGTTTATTCGCTATTTTCGAAAACCAGAGTTAATTCCCATTTGAGATGGCCTATCTGACGTAGACTAATTATGACGTCATCAAATTCTATAGAAATAGTCCTAAAAGTCTCGGAAATGACGGTATTAAATCAAAGCCACAATACCATACCATACCATTTCCATGACGTCACAAGATACTGTCTGTAAGGGGAAAAACTCTGTATTCCGCAAAGACTCATCTGTGTATCGAGGAGAGGCAATATATTTAAGAAATTAAACAATTTGAAGAAAATCCATTCTTTTGTAGGTAAATTTGCCTTTCAATGCATTATATCATGTATATTATAAAGTGAAGTCTTTCCTTCTAAATTTTCACATATAAAAAATTAGTGAAAATTTTTTATCAAATAAGATTTCTTTACAAAATTAACAAAAAATAAAAATACAGTAAATTAATATACTTGTACAAAAAATGTATATCATTGTATTAAATCATTACATAACATTCTAAAACATTTTAAAAGACATATATCACAGATAAATTCCATAATTTGTATACGAAACACTTTCAAAAAAATATCACAGACAATTAGAGGCACAATGCATAGTACATATAAACATAAGGGAATACAAAATATTGGACAATTTTTTAAGAATACAGACAGCAGTGTGTTTACAAATTACATGTATTTGCATATTTAAGTAAAATATAAGTCCTAGGAAAGTAATATATTTTTGAATTTGAAAAAAAAATTCTGTCATAGATCAATTATCCAAATTCAGCTCATAAAATTCTCAAGATTTTAAGATTATTTGTGCAGCTATCATAATTGATTGCGCTGATGTATGTAAAAGGGTCCTTAATAAATGGCTTTGTTGTTGTATTTTAGAAATGATGTCACAAATTCCGCCGGAAATGAAGAATATGACATCATAACCATACGATAAACGTCGATATTACATCTAGTTGTGCAGAGATTATGAAAGTATTATTCTGAACTTTACAAGTAAAGAGGAATGCCAAAAAAAAAGCCTTTATAAACTGCTAAAGATGGTATAATGGCTAGATTTAGATGATGTATACTTATTTATCAAGGGTATTGTCAAAAGAAATCTATAAAAAGGCCCTACTCTTTACAGTTCAAAATTAAAGCCAATTTCAATCTTTTAGGAACATAGGTCAAAGGTCAAGGTCACAATCTCAAATGAAAGGCCTTGTCATAAGGAACAATATCATATATCATAGGATCTTTGATAGAAGATAAGTTAGTGTTGATCTTTATGTTTTTTGTCATTTTTGGCTTCCTCTTGTTGTAGGAGTGTACTCATGGGGACGGCAGGGGACCATGTGTCCAAGCTACGCACAACGTTGATTTCATCTTCCTTCTGTCGTCGCGACTCCATCTCACGGAACGTGTCTCTGTAATAAATCACAACAATTAAGTCATGAATAGAACTAAGCAAAGAAATTGACCTCCAAGTAAGTAAGATAAATGAGGGGAATGTTTGAACGGAAAATTCTTTGAAGAGGTAGACAATTTAGAATTTATGGTACGTAAATTATTTAATTATAATGTTGCTGTAAAAACAAATATTCTGATGTCTTAAATCATCAAAATATCATGTGCATCTGTGACCAAATTAACTATGGTACATGTAGCAATCAATTAATAAAGTTTTTCAGTTACCATGGATATTGTAAATATCTATGTGATGAATTAAGGCAATACTAATTTTGTTAACAAATTAACACACCAAATACATTTCTCCTCCAGTATCATTATTCATAAATACGTGCAACAGTCAAACTCATGTAAAGATTACCACATTAGCTAATACACATAACTCATTCTTTTCCCAGAAAAGGTACGAGAACATCTGAATATTTTCAAAGCTTCAATAAATTCTGTTTCTGATTCTTCCTTCTTTTGAGATAAAAATTAACAATTTCTATACAAAATTTAGTTTAAATGTGAATAAAAATCTTTTACAGTTTGTAAACTTCAGTGAAAAATCCTTCGTCTTCTTACACTCACTTACAGTACAGGTGCCCTAAGAACTTTATGCCATGTAGATAATCTCTAATAACTTATAAATTGTACCATACCCAAGCTGTAATAATCACCTAATATGAACTATAAGGATTATATCTAATATCAATATTTGGTGCACAACCTACATGTTTGAAGGCTTATACTCATCCTTATACTATCCTCAAGTAATGATGAAATTTACTATCCTCAAGTAATGATGAAATTTACGAAGTATCAATTTTTTTTTTCTGAGATGTATATCAGGTATACTGTATCAATTTGAATTTTAATACTTCAATACTAATATATAGCTCAACATTCATCCGATTCCTAGGGATTTTGAGTTACATAGGCTTACATAGGTATTGGTAGTATATCATAATTATGAATTATCAAAAACATTTTGTGAATCTAATGACATCTGTGCCATTTCACAAACTCAATAAAAAAAAATAAAACACCGCTAAAGACAGTATGGCCTGATTGCAAAGTAAGTTTTTGTCACTAACTGGGTCAAGGTCAATAGGTCAAATAATACAGCATAAATTGAAAGGTTTTGTCAGAGGCAACCTACATGTATAAAATAAAGTTTCTACTGCAGGAACTTTAACCAAATCCTTAACTAGGTCAAAGTCCAAGGTCAAGGCCACTAGGTCAAATGTTACGGCATAAATTGAAAGGTACTGTCATGGGCAAGCTTCATGTATAATATAAGTTTCTACTGCATACAGATCCATAGATTTTGCTTAAACCAGGAACTTCAACCAAAATCTTTAACTAGGTCAAATGTTATGGCATAAATTGAAAGGTCTTGTCATGGGCAAGCTTCATGTATAATATAAAGTTTCTACTGCATATAGTTCCTTAGATTTTGCCTCAACCAGAAACTTTAACCAAAATGTTGACGGCAGACAGATGGACGGACGGACGGACATCGTCAATCTATAGGCCTGAGTTGCTTTGTAATCCGGCCAAAAAATTGGAATTTTCGTAACTTTTGCTATTAAATAAAAGGTTAAAACGATTTTCCATTTAAATTGTACTATATATTTTTTCTCATATCATTTTTACATACTAAATGTAAAGTCAGAAACAAGACTTCAATATTTTTACTTTATAAGAAGTACTAAGCGATCAAAAGTTACAAAAATTCCTGAAATTGTTTGCAAGAATTTTTGGTAAACTGACTGCTGATAAATATGTTTCTGAGTAAACAACAAGGTTATCATTTTAAAGATGAAGCAGGATAATACATACATATGACTGATATAGACTAGCTATTTTTGTGTTCAGAAAAAGAATTGGTTTTTAAATTTTGTGATTTATACTGCAGCTTTGACCTTGATAATCAATTAATTTTTTTTGTATTGCTATTTGTACTTTAACCTTGACCCTTCAATAAGTTTTGCAATTTATGCTATAACCTTGACCTTTAACCCTCGTTTCTTTCATATTTTATAATTGCTTATGCTTGTGTAAAACCTTTGGTCATGGAAAAATTCTGAGCAGCATTATAATTCACTAGAAAATAGAATACAAATTTCAGATAAGTTATTAAGTCTGTAAGGATGCAAATTAGTATCACTTCCTTCGTATTCTAAAAACAAGGGAGAGTCATTAGCTACATACTTGTATTTTTATCTTTTTCATATTTGGATAAGAAATAATTTAATCAAAGTGTTTACATAACAATACTGAAGATCAACTATCATATATTTCATATACATACCTCCGTTGAGCAGGAAGTGGTTGAAGGGGAACAAATGTATCGGTGGTAGTCTTTTTGAAGTTAGCACTGCAAATCACACATGCACACAAACACATAGGTTAATAGGTTATCTAACACTAAATTTACAGGTACAATATAAGTTATACATAATTATCAGGCCAAAGTAAGGAAATATTTTGTTTTTCATCTGTATGAAACCATACATAAATGCAAAGTGGATTTAACATGAATAATGAACATTTTCGATAAAGTCATTAATTTTCAAAACACATACATGCATGTTCTAGCTTCCTCATTATGCTCTCCAATGAATTTTATAATTCTAAAAAAATTGATGGCTTTGGATTGACATCTTTCAATAAGAAAGACATATTTTCTGTAAAATTTAACGCTTATGATTATCTATAACAAAACTTATGATTTTACACTTAATAATTCATATTTCTATCATATATACACACATTTTTAAAAGTTATACTGTATAAGTGCATCTTTCGTGTGACCAGTCTGAGTATCTCAGATAAAAGGCAATTTATTGTTCTCTTTTTTTAATATATGTATTACTTTGGCCTGATATAACAGGTGTCCATGCATTTCTTGGCTATAATACAATGAAGGCTCTATAAGGTTTAAATACATATGTACGGCAAACATTCTTTTTTCTTTCTTCAAGTTTTTTCTACAGGATGATCAAATCCCTATTCTTCCTACAATGGAGAGGATCAAATTTCTAACTGTCCTCAAAAGGAGGAAGGACAGAGGTATAAGGAGGAAGGATTAGCAGGATGGTTTGGGAAAACGAGGAATTAGGCTTGTCTGCCTGACCAAGGAAAGATAACTCAATATTACATTTAACTGCTGTATATTTTGTATGTATCTAATACCTCAATCTAGATTACTATTACGCTAATCAATCACCTGATTTAGGATGCCTTGGTTCCATTCAACAAAGCTGATTTTTATAGGTCTCAAGCATTCCACAAGGATAGAATACAAAAGAAATTGCATCTTTCTGTGAGACTGATCCCTCATAATTTTCAATTACATGTATATTATTATGTAAAATTAAAAGAGACTGAAAGAAATGAATCCCCAAAACTATGGAAATTTTATCATTTCATATATAAAAATTTATTCAATTATTGAACTTAAAATAAAGGGTGTCAATTAAAGACAAAAAAGGAACAAAAAGCCCCCTGTTGAGACTTGGATAAATAAATTTGTATGCTGATCTAGAACATGCAAAAATTCCTTATGGTATTCGCTATTTTGGAAAACCAGAGTTGCTTCCCATTTGAGACGGTATCTGATGTAGACTGTTTATGATGTCATCATATCCTATAAGTCTGGGAAATGATGTTATAAAATCGACGTTACCATACCATTTTCATGACGTCACAATGGCTTTACGTCAGATACCGTCATAAGGGGAAAAACTCTGTATTCCGCAAAGACTCAAAATGAAGCATTATAATTAATCTATATGCATGCAGTTTCCATTAAGTGGATAAAATCTATAGCAGCAGAAATGTCAGATTTTTTTCTCAGCATGGTAGCAGACATGCTTAGTTATTTCTGGTTTGAAGGAGTCATGCAATGCAATTAAGGGGAGGTCAGTCACATGACTTACTTTGGATGTGCACTGAAAGTGATATGGTAAAACATTGAAATAAAAGTTAAAATTACATGTAGCAAAGATTTTACAAAATTTAAAAACAAGTTTCAGTATAATGTATGAATCTATGATTTACAAAAGACAATCAAGAATGTTTATATTCTAATCTTAAGATGTAAATTACGACTTCCTATATTTTTCAGAAATCCATCCATCAAATGTTCGTTTTTAAATGTATGTTCTTTCAGGAAAATTCAGAATGAAAAAGAAAGTGCATTGAATTTCACAGATTAATAATTTCAAATAAGTTTAGTATAAGGTAAGGTTGCATGCAGTATTAAATCCTCAAATTTTAGAGTTCAGGTGGAAAGGTTTCACATGTATTAATCTCAAAATAAATTCATAAAAAAATTAATTTAACAAAACTGTCAAATGTATCATTTTAGGGCTTTAAAAGGATTTTCAATTTGGGAATATCAAGTTCAGGTAGTTAGACTAGTGATACACATGGTATACAACATTAATTTAGCAGCAAATGATTAGTTTGTTTTCAATATGTTCAAAGAACATAGAATTAATAATTGCTATTTTTTGTTATCAATATTGCACGATGCTGATATTTGCAGGATTAAAGTGAGTATGGTTCATCCAGAGTAATCAAACATCGATCAGTATTGTAAGTGGTAGTTTAACTCATTGTATAGTTTTAACATACATATACATGTATATATTTAAAACAACTATACCTGACAGTGCTGGAGTACATTACAACATAAAATACATCAATGTATTATATATATATATGATTCAGATAATTTTTTCTTATGATATTCATGTATGCCTCTACACATTTCAAATATGAATTATAAGATTTTATTCTATAACACAGGTTTAAATATACTGCTTCATCAGTATGCCTGTAAATCTGTTGAGCAAATCATTTTTATCAATCAATAGCGTGAAATTAAAATCTGAACTTTTAATTACTGTAAAAAGAAAGCAAGTGTGAAGAGCAACAGAATAATGCTCTCTATAAGAGATAATTTCATTCAGCAATTTCCCTCTCACTCCTGCTCAAATTTCGCACAGTATCATGTTTCAGAAGTTTGAAAGTACAATGTAGTACTGCTGCATGTAACTCATCGGAACGCAAAATCACTCATACCCACTGGCCACATCCAGATGGTCTAATAATCTGTTCATTCTAAGATTGCTAATTATGATAAATTTACATGGGTATATTACCCTGAGCAATTAAGCAACAGTGGGAAGAAACTTACAAAATTAAGTTATCTCAGGAAGAAAGCAATTCACGAAATTTTACCATTCACACTTGCTGTCTTTTCACAGTAAATAATAATTTTTCAGAGCTGACAATACTTACAAAGTAAAATCCAATGTGCATGTGCATGTCTTACAACATCAAGTTACAATTAGAAAATTAATATTTCCTGATACATCATTGAGATTTTCAATAATCTATCAGACACTTACCCAAACTGAGGGAGGGGTAGGGAGGATCCCCTCTTATGGAAGCCTGGGGAATATTCCACGGCCTGGTAGCTCTTATCTCCACAGGAGGCAAACGGAATACCATTTCTTCTGTCTATAAATGCAGCTGAAGAACAGACAAGTCTAAGTTAAACAACATACATGTACTATACATAACATAAAACTTTTATTTTACATGTTTGTACACGGTGATCATGTACATGTAAACTCTACATCTAAAGTCCATTGTCAGAGAATGGTGAGGTCATGTTTTAGTTTACTGGTAATTAAACTCTCTATTTATACACATCCCATCCAATCCGACACCAAGGTTTTTTTTCACTAAAAAATATTTTTCTGAAAGCGGGTTCAACAAGGAGTTTGACCACTATTGACATTCTATCATGCTTAGACCTTTCTTCCATCTCTGTCATATCAAGTCTTTACTTTTTATGATTCTTTCTATATGAATAGCATCTGTACCGTTATAAGAAATGCATGTACAGGGGGATACCTCTCTCTCCTCCCTCCCACTCCTTTTCAACCTTCCCTTACCTCCCCCTCCCGCCCCCTTCCTCCCTCCTCCCACCCCCTTTCTCCACCCTCCCTTTCATCCTGTCCACCCCCTTGTACATGTATATACCAGTATAAAGGTGAGTGGATGAAAGGTTTCCCTTTATTTAGGACTTTGAGACTACATATTTAAATGCATACTATAAACTTAACCAGTACAGGTACAGGCAAAAAAACTGTTTACCTGAAAAGTAGCTAATTATTAATTGACAGAGTTTTCTAACATGCAGACTGCAGTATACAAATGTATAACATGCAGAAACTAGAATACATTTAACACTTGCAAGAATTCAATCTTAAAGTAGTTGGCAATTCTAAGTTTTTTTGTCACATACATGTAACCCAAATAATTATATTGTACAATATTCTTTTAGGAGAAATAATATAGATGTCACCTTTCACGTACTTAGCCAAATGTAGTTTTTTTTTTTTTTTTGCTGACAATTTTACTCTAAATTATCTTGCACAATAGACAGTAAACAAAATATTAGTGATGAACCAATTGTCGCCGACAATCGATTGTCGATCGCTAAAACTCTTTCGATTCCGATTATCGATTTCAATTTCTTACAATCGATTGTCGCTAACAGGAAGGTGCTTGGTGTAAAGGTATTTATTTTCCTCTTTTCACATGTAACATAAACCGTTACTTGTTGTCTTTCTTGTAAACAGACATACATTTTGAAATTGAATGCTTTATGTTTTGTTTTCAGCAAAGTTTTCTGAATTTTATGCAGAAAAATACAATTTTTCTATCTTTTATGCTCCATTTTTCATGGACTTTTGTTTTCCGATTTAAATCGATAATCGATCCGTTTACTTTTTCCGATTATTTTCCGATAATCGATTCTTAAAAGTATTCCGATGTACAACACTACAAAATATATACGCTGAATGAAGAGATATTGGGTATACCGGGTATCCTATTTATTACAGAAAAGAAGACAACTACATGTAATCTGGTTCATGCAATCATTTTACCTACTGTGGCAAAAACTGAAAAATGAAACATAAAAAAAAATACAACACACGTCTTTTTGTCAAAGTTATCAAACTATCATAATATCATGTGAATATGGCATCATGGGAGAAAACTCATTACAACAGTGAAGTTCAAAATCCATGATTTGTTGAAACATTTTTGTTATTTTGCCTCAAAATATTTTTGGTCACCAGTGAAATTTGACATCTCACAAAATCATTGCTAATTTTAGCCCTGAAGTTTCAGAGGCAAATACAAAACATCAGTACCATTTCTTCCTCTTCCGAACAGCATTTGATGCGTAAGCTCCTGATGGGAGGTGTCAGTAGCTCGGTGTCGACCTTCAAAATTACAGCGTAGCCCGACTTTAGTCAGGCCGGGATCCAACAGCCACTCATTGTCTGTTCTCCTGTATGTGTCTAAAATTAGAAAAATAGGTTATGTATGAAAGATTTATTTTTGTTTCTTTGCACCAACTATTCTTTCTAATAAAGTAAGGGCCACAATAAATTAATTCAGTGTTTGTCAAATATCCATACTTGCTCTTATATGTCACCAACAAGTTGTACAGTGCTATAAGTTTCATTTAGAGTTGGGTTTCTTTACTGCAGCTGCATGTTTATCGAACCTAAATGAAATAATTGCTCTAAATAAAAGAGTTACTTAGGAAATATCTTGAGTGAAAAAATGTAACCTTCTTATACATGTACCTTCCCTGTTATCTGAAAAACATGCAATATTTTTTACACCATACAAGGTCAAACATGTACAATCTCTGACCAATCTACTATATATAATACTAACATGGGAAAGGTCTCATTGCTTTCCAGTTGTTCTCAAATATTTCAGCAGCAGGATATTTGGGATTTTCAGGATCTGGAATGTACTTCAGTCTGGATTTCCAGTCTGGACCTGCCCTATAAACAAAGAGTAACAACTAAAATAATCTCTTTTTATAAAAAAATTAAATCACATAAATTTGTATAAACCCATATTTAATTATCAATCTTGTATATAAACCCATATTTAATTATCAATCTTTGTATAAACCCATATTTAATTATCAATCTTTGTATAAATCCATATTTACAAAAATGTAATTATCAATCTATCATATAAATTTTCCCAGACCTGCCTATCTGTTTCTCACTGCAAATGTAACATTTTGTTCACAAAAGTGTAATTTCGGGGACTAAAGCGTAATACGTACAATACAATAATTCAATTTTGAGAAGAAACAAAAAAAACTGTCTTTTGTCCGCTTCAACAATTGTTAAAAAAAATAAGAATTTACATGTATGCCCTTGCCTATATGATATGAAAGACATTTGTTCAATCAACAAATGGAAAACGTCAATTTGCTCATAGAAGTAAGTTTTAGGCATAAAATGGGAAATTTAAGCGTAGATCATAATTAAAGGTCGAAAAGCGTAAAAAAATATGCCAAAATTGTAAAAGTAGGCAGGTCTGTTTTCCAGAATCTATGTAGGTAGTATTCCATACAGAGTAATAAATTAATCGTAACTGATTTTGAATGGCAAATATGATTAATTTTTCATTTGAAATGCCATCATGAGGCAGATTAATAAGTGGGAAAATGAATCTGGGCACAGAACAGACATAATGTTTTAAAATCTACTTTAATTTTAATTTTCTCCGCAAGTAAATTTTTTAATCTCCTAAATTGGCAAAGTTATATTTCACTTTGAAACATTATGTAACAATTACATATAAAATACAACTGTTACAAATCATGCATGCATAAACACCAGAAATGTATATGATAATAATATTATGATTATACAGGCTGTATTGTTATTTCTTCAAAATCACATCTTTCCAACATGGATTTTTGTTCTTACTCTGAATACTGTATGGGTATATTTTGGTTGTGTGGAGTCCAGTTATCGTAGAATCCATGTCCATGGGGAATGTATCTCCGACCTCGAGGTTTATATTGAGTCTCCGTACAGTTATTGAAGTAATCTGGATAGTGGCGACGTTCCCGCTCTGCAAAACATTATTAATGAAATAATTGCCATATTTTAATTAAGGAATTTCATAGCAAAATATTTTTCATTTTACTGCAAGCAGTGGCGGATTCAGGTGTGTGGAGGGGCATCCCCCCATCCGACACTGACCCAAAATTTTTCCAAAAACAGGTATATTTTGGCCCATTTTCCATAATATTCGTTAAATTTCCGCCCTGGACCATGCATATACATGATCCACCTTTTTTTAAATTAATCTCAGCTGTTATGTAAATTCCATTACATCAGTTACATTATGCACAAAATATGCACATGGTAATGTCAGAAAAAAATGCATGAGTGCGCATTTCAAATTTACCCCTTCGTCCCACTTTTCCAACTTCAGTTGTTACATGTAACATATTTATGTGAAGCAAAATCTATTTCCTCTCTGATCTGTTAGACAAACTACATCATAACTTTAAAACTTTGTGTCGAAAAGAAAGTAAACATTGTAAACAAATACGGCCATGTGCCGACAGGAAGCCGTGACCTAGGAGATTTCAAACAAATCCGCAGGTGCGCGCTATCTCTGCCATCTAACGGCGACTTTCACTGCACAAAGGGACTGAACTTTTACGATTTCGACTGAAGTTCAGAAGAGTTATCTCGCTTATACTAAAAGCGAATACAAATTTTTATTTGTACTCAAAACTGTAAACATAACTTATTTATATGCAAAAGTGTCTTAAATAATTACTCACTTCTTCTAAACTGAGTGATTGACAAAAGATTTTTACAGTATACATGTTTAAATCTGTAAAAATAATTATATAAGGTACATCCAAGGGGGTCCTTCGAGACAAATTTCAGAACTCAGATGTGTAAATTGGTGAAAATTCCTCCACAGCTTGTACTCTTTACATTGTACAGCATACTTATCATTTCAGCCTATAAAGAAGCCACTTCATACACATATATAAACACGTATTAAACCATAAAATTCTTCAAATATGAACTTTAAAAACAATTAAAGAAATGATGCTTAGATAGAGAAGTATGGCGAGCGAAGCGAGCCGGAAAATGAAAACTGCGGCGAGCGAAGCGAAAATTTTCTGGATTACACAGGTAAAGCTGAATTTTGTGATAATATCGATTCTTCAAATTCAGATAATATACATGGAATCAATTATTATTAAGAGCAAGATTTTTTTGGTGTCACACCATATATAATAGGTAATTTTTTTCAGCAACACTCTGAGCAATTTTTTTTGGTGAAAAAATTCGAATTCCAAGCCGCCCCCCCCCACCCCCACAATATCATATGAGCTGTTAATTATTAGACGGAATGAAACTGGCCGATATACATGGGCGGATCTAGAATTTTTTTTTTACTAGGAAGGGGGAGGGGGTCCAGCCTGCTTCTTTAATGTAACTTACACATGTGGTGTATGTTAGGGTAGAAAAATCATAAATTGAAATTGTAAGATTTGAGTTACAACACCCGAAATTGTCAATTACATCCCAGGAATTTTCTATATTGACCAAAAACTTAATTCTATGGCTGTTATTGAGAACAGTTACACAAAAGTTGGCACCCTTTAATCGATGCATGCGTTGATGTTAAATTTCATCATTTCCATGTGGAATATTGTAGTTGTGCAATTGCTGTCCAGATCATGTGATTGCAAGTTATAGAACATTGAGTGGAACATTATATATTCGTGGTTTGGTAAGCAATAAATTGTCTCGGGAGATCTAATTTAAAACAGCTAATCAAATGAAGCTCTTTTCTCGTGGTGTTTAGAACAATATGAAACATAGTCTCACTGAGAAATCATACCTAAAAAAATGAGTAATAACTTAGTGGACAGTATTCGTGAAACAAAATGTAGAAATTAAATCTCGGAAGTAGTGTTGATGCTGATACGTAATGTAGTACATCTATAATCAAATGACATCTGCTGCTTTGTCTACATGTGCAAATATGTATATGTTGTACATTAATTTTGTAAATTCTTTGTGACGTTGACCTCTTAAAATTGCATGATCTCGTTATAAAGATCGTCAGACCTTCGATCTTTTGTGACACTTGAAAATACAAAAGCGGCGGACCTCAATTCGATCACATGAGACATGTGATAATGTACAGGTATGATGTCACATGACCTTTTTCAGTGACAAACACATGTATCAAATTAATAGTACATCTACTATACATTTACAATTAAGTGTCACTGCATAAGGAATGCTTTAAATCCAAAAACTCTCAACTTCCTGTACAGAAGTGCTACATTGTACATCCTTATATTATGCAGTAGTTCACACTTTGCTCATTTTAAGCGGTATTAAGCTTAAGTGTCTTAAGATCTGGTATGAATCATTATCGCGATATACAGCAGTGCAAAATCAAGTATTTTCACTATTACACCTTATCACAAGGTGTTATCAAAGTGTTGATTTTTCCGATCGATAACATTAGTAGTGTTTGGGAGAATTCTTTTTCCCAGTCAGAAAATTCTTCGAATTCTAGTGGGAAACTATTGCGCTCCACTCTCATGAGAAGTCGAGTTGAATTGTCCAGACCTTGCATGCGCTCTTCTGGCATTTCGTATACAGATCTATATCGATAATGTACCGAGTCTCTCAATTAATAATCCAATTTTAAGTACGTACAATCTACACGTCGTGTGAATTAGAGGTCAATGAGACCAATCAATGCATTAATCCCGTGGTACACTTAGTGGACCTCGTATCATCTTTTGACAACAATGGCCATGGCCAGCTTAGTACTTCAAAATATTACAAACGTGACAATTTTAACTTCAAAATTCCCATTCCTGAGTGGTACATGTAGCATTCCTTTGCCACTACCATTGGTGTATTCATATCACATCTGATACGCTTACTTTCTAGAGCAAGTTCGTTCTTAATCGAAACGCTACTTAACTTAAGACGTTTCCCCGCGACTGAATGTTTCAAATGTTACGGCTTTGGGACCTAGTTCCACATATCTTTAAAATTTATCGGTGTATGAGTCTGATAGTTTAGAAATAAATGACACTAAGGGCATGGATGAATTCAATAACTTTTGAAATCTAGCTACTGTTCATTTCACATCTAATACCTTAATTTCTTTCATTCAAGCCCTTTCGCCCGAAAAAAAAAACAACTTCTTGTCGGTCCTTTATAATTTTGACATCATCTATTACTTTGCTATTTTGGAATATTGTCATTTCATCTTAAATTATCATCGAAAGGAAGTGAACATCCTAGCACCATCCTCTAATGCTCCTTTGCTCATAGATTTTATTTAATATGTAACTGAATCGTCCTTACAGGAAGTTTGGATCTACGCTCTCGTTACAAAGTAGGTACACAAAATTGAAAAAAAAACTAGAGGGCGCTACTAAAATAAATTTGGCTGTGTCTGAAAATCACTTTGACTTGAATAATGTCGAAGTGTTCCAACTCTATACCTTCTTGAAGAAAATTCCAAACCAATTTCCATGCAACAGACACGTGTTTCGAATATTAAATTCTCATCAGTGATGCTTTCAGCGGAACCACCAAAAATAATCTCAGTAGCGCCCTCTTTAATTTTTTGAAGTTAGATTTTTACATTTACATTACAGAGAGTGCGCGGCTCCAAATTACGTGAAGTACCACGGATGAGGGTATTATCCGAAACAAGTGTACAAGGTGCATTAAATTGGTTTGAAATGTTCCCCAAGAAGGTCATGTTTTGGAACGCATCTTTTTTCTTATTTTCTTTTGCAGTCTGGAGCATGCAGTTTAACACTTTCTCAGCTATTGGATGTTTCAAGTTTCTTTCCAGATCTTTCGCCTGAATAAATTTTTGTATTGACCCTCTATAATTTTGACATCACATATATTACTTTGCTATTTTGGAAACTTGTCATTTCATCCTAAAATATCATCGAAAGGAAGTGAACATCCTAGCACCATCCCTCCGATGCTGTTTTGGTCATAGATTTTATTAAATTATGCTACTGAATCGTCCCCATAGGACATGTGAAGCTACGCACTCGTCAAGTTACAAAGTACATACACAGAGTTAGAAAATCAAACTAGAGGGCGGTAATAAAATACAGGATCCCTGTAAAGTGCGAACGAAACAAAAACGAAACGAAACGAAACGAAATAAATCGAAACGAAACGAAACAAATCGAAACGAAACGAAACAAATCGAAACGAAACGAAACAGATCGAAACGAAACGAAGCAGATCGAAACGGAACGAAACAGATCGAAACGAAACAAAACATAAAACTTAAAGAATATTAGAAAAAGAGGAAAAATCGCTGAGAACGAATATTGAAAGACAAGATCAGCATGTAATTTTGCCTTAATCCAAGAGTTCTACATCTGTAACTAGTGCCGAGAGAGATTCTTGAAACAGTCAAAGTTGACAATTAAAAAAAGTAAATGTCAAATGCCATTCATGTATTTAAGAGGAATAAAGGGGAGGGGATAGAAAACCACGCTATGACACTGTAATGAGATCATAAAACTGTGGGGGGGGGGGGGGGGTTACATTTCAGGAAAAAAAATCTGATCCTTTTTCAAACGAAATGTGCCTATGATGAGGTTATTCATCCCGTTCACTCTTCTTTAATCCTTTAAAATGCAATTGTGCTATATACCGTATATATTATGTTTTAATCGTCAACATTGACCCCTTAAAAAAACCTCCAGTCACAAGAACTATTGATTGAAGGCAATAACATATGCAGATCTTGATATCCGTGCTAGTTCTCTGCATTTGCATCAATTTTCTCAAGTTCTTTAAGATTTGTTTTGTTTCGTTTCGTTTCGTTTTGTTTCGTTTCGTTTCGATTTGTTTCGTTTCGTTTCGATTTGTTCCGTTCCGTTTCGTTTCGTTTTTGTTTCGTTTCGCACTTTACAAGGACCATAAAATACATTTGAAAGTGCCTAATAATACCATTGGCTTTAAAGAAAGGAGGGGATCTCCAACAACACTCGGTTGCAGCACCCACAGCAAAACCCCATAACACTCAATGCAAAAACACAGAGCAGACACCCTAAGAAGTAGACGCAAAAGGGACACGGAACACCAACTCACGCCATAGAAACATGTAACGCAAATACAACACATAAACCAACGAGACCAATGGGCAACCGGTGCCGACTTTGGACGGCCATCTGCTGCGCAGGTATCTAGAAGGTGTGGTTATTCCAATGAGTTAAAGACGATCCTGACGATACTCTCAAAAGCACTAACAATAAAGCACCAAATTAAGCATCGACGGACCCCTAGCAAGCTAGAGGTGGGGTCAGGTGCCCGGGAGGAGTAAACATCCCCTGTTGGCTAGCCGCACCCGCCGTCGATGTTCAAGCATGGAAATGAATACAACATATAAAAATCATGCACTGTCTGAGTTTATGTCTATATAGAAAGTGCTATGGCGACAATGTCAGGGAAAATATTCATTGATGAGGGTGTACTTACCGAAACACGGGTCTGGTAAATCAATTTGGTTTGAAATGCTGCTCAAGATGGTAACTAGTTGGAACACTTCAGTTTTCTTATTTTCTTTTGAAGTGTGGAGCAGTTAAACACATTCCCAGCTATTTGATGTTTCAGGTGTGTTATTTACTTTCCTTTCAGTTCTGTCGCCTCAAAGGAGTTTTTTGTTTTGGCCCTTTATCAATTTGGCATCATATATTACTTTGTTATTTTGGATACTGTCATTTCATGAAAAATAAAATTGTCTTCGCTCCTGCAGATAAAGCAGCAAACAACACCATAATCATTTGAAAACGTCACTATATATCAACTTTAGTGTCGGGACTTTCGTCTACAAATACCTATATCAAAAGCATTGAAAGTGTCCCCAACATTTTGAGCAAATACAACAGTGAAATTTCTTCATTCGACATCCCTTTTTCTAAATTGGATCTTCCATCAATATACTGCATACCAAAACAACATAAGTCTCCTTACAAATTTCGATTCATTGCTAATTCTAGAAAATGCTCAACTACAATTTGTCTAGAAATCTGACGTCAGCACTCACGGCGATAAAAGAACACGTGTGAAATTGTTCAAAACAGGAATGGTGTAAATTTCTTTTGGTCTATTAAACATTCAGGGGATGTAATTGACAAAATGAAATCTAGAAATTTTCAAGCCAATGCGGTTTCTTTATACGACTTTTCATATATGTACACCACACTTCCTCACGACAAAATGAATGATCAATTGTCCAAACTAATCAAAAGGTGCTTTAATCGACAGAGCAAAACTTATATTTGTACTTCTGAAACAAAGGGTTTCTTTTCCTCTACAAATCATACAAATCATGGACATGTAGTGACCCATGTATTGCCTTGTCCTTCCTGTTGGGCAACATTTATGTAAGATTTGGTGACAATCTTTACAAGGAGATTGTAGGAATCCCTGTAGGTACTTATTGTGCGCCTCTTGTTGGAGATTTATTTTTGTTCACGTATGAAAAAGAATTTATTCAATATCTTAAAAAAAAAAAAACAAAAACAAAAACAAACAAAAAAAAAAAAAAACAAAAAAAAAAAAAAAAAAAAAACAAAAAAAAAAAAAAAAAAAAAAAAACAAAACAAAACAAAACAAAAAACAAAACAAAACAAAACAAAAAAAAAAAACAAAAAAAACAAAACAAAAAAAAAAAACAAAGAAAACATGATGATGTGAAATGTTTCATTTGTACTTCTAGATACCTGAATGGTATTCTTACTATCGACAATCCTGTTTTTGAAAAGTATAAAAATGTTATTTATCCACAAGAATTGACTCTAAATAAGGCAAACGTTACAAACACAGAAACACATTTATTGCACCGAAATATAAAAATTGTTAATGGAGAGATTCATACAAGTGTGTATGACAAAGGATATGATTTTGGATTCAACAGATAAAATTTTCCCTGGCTTGACGGTGGGTGGTGTTCCTAGATTATCGTCAAACGATATCTACATTTCACAGCTCTTCCGGTATGCTTAAGCATGTACTGATGTTTTGGATTTTTGGATTTTCATGGTAGAAATTTACAAAAAAAATTTAATTATCTAGAAACTTTTAGGCAAGTTTTTGCTCTCACAAACCAGTAAAGACTTTCTGGAAATTTTGCAAAAATTATTGTGAACTTCTTTTGAAATTCGGACCCATACAAGCAACAGAGTATATTACTCTGGATATTTCACACCTGCATTTTATGGTGACACAATTAACAACAAAGGAGGATAAAAGGTAGACAGCATAGCCATCGGAAATGCGTCAGAATCATCAAACGCCTTTTACACCATGGATATGATCCTAATTTCACCAGACGGACACTAGGCTTGGTACTTGACCAATGTTGTACCAGCGCATCCTTAAAACTTTCACGCACTCCGACTGACTATGACGACGGGACTCCAAGACAGGGTCCCGATCACCTGTCCTCTCTGAATATCAGTCGGACTCCTAGGGTGATAACCTCCTAGGGTAGCTCGCTACAGCCGACAGAGCTTGGACTGTATTACGTAAGCCCTCTTTTTATATCCATTTACATATTCATTTGTGCTGCTTGGGCCCCTGCATTTTGCCGTCTTGTTTGTGTGTGGTCATCTAACAGTGAGGAGGTTGTTTTACACCACAATTGTACGTTCTTCGAGACCTCTAGGTAATCGGAAAAGTGGGAGGGTTGTGCGCACGTAATCCAGGATAACCACACCGTCTGGCAGATGACCGTCCGAAGTCGGCACCAATTGCCCATTGGTCTCGTTGGCTTATTTGTAGTCATTGATGTTTGTATGTGATTTGGTGTTCGTTGAACCATTTCCGTCTCATTCTGTGCGTGTCTGCTTTGTGTTTTTGCAATGTACGTTTTGAGGATTTACTGTTGGTGCTGCAATCGAGTGTTGTTGGAGATCCCCTCCTTTCCTTCATCATAATATACATGTATCATCGAACTTAAAGGAGGGGAATATCCTAGCACCATCCCTCCAATGCTCTTTTTATAATAGATTTTATTTTAATTAACTATATTGAATCAATCCTACAGGAAGTTGGATCGAAGTATGTACTCTTTACAAAGTACAAATGTAGATGCACGAAGTAATAAAAATCAAATTAGAGGGCGCTACGTCAATAAATTTGGCTTTGTCTGAAAATCACTTTGGCTTGAAGAAAAGGAAAGGATCTCCAGCATGACCACCCTGCACTCACCCAGCGAAACAAACCCACAAGAAAGGGACACATAAATGACATCAGACAAAAATACAAATCGCAAAAAGACGCAAGAATATTCACTAGAACATAATACAAGACAATCGAAACAGACGTACAGAAATATCAAACATTAATGACAACACATAAAAAGAAGGAGACCAATGTGCACTCGGCGCCGACCTTGGACGGCCATCTGGTATTAGCAAATGGTGTGGTTATCCGGATTACATGCGCACTTCCCTCCCACTTTTTCGGATACACAGAGGTCTCCATAGACGCACGATTGCTGTATAAACATATAACAAGATAGTTAAACGCGGCCTCTTGTAACACATATTCTATGTAAATGGATCTTAAAAATTCTGCTGTCTAAAGCGAGCTCAAGATCAATCACCCGAGAAGTCTGACCAACTTTCAGACAGGACAGAGAATCAGGACCCAGTCTTCTCTGACGAGACTTGAAGTACAAATGTACCACTACTGTTGATATTATCCGAAACACGTATCTGGTACATTGAATTGGTTTGAAATGTTGCCAAAGAAGGTAATTAGTTGCAGTGTGGAGTAGTTAAACACATTCCCAGCATTTGAACGTTTCAAGTGTGTTTATTACTTTCGTTCCAGCTCTGTCGCCTGAAAGAAGTTTTGTTTTTGCCCTTTATGAATTTGGCGTCATATATTACTTTGCTGATTAGACACTTTGTCTTAAAATATCATCAAACTTGAAGGAGGTGAACTATGTACCAGCACCATCCCGCCAGTGCTCTTTTGATCATAGATTTTATTCAATTGTGCTACTGAATTAAGACCTACGCATTCTTTACAAAGTAGATAAATCAAACTAGAGGGCGGTGCTAAAATTTTGGCGATGTTGGAAATCACTTTGGCTTGAAGTACCACTGGTGAGGATATATTAACAGAAACAGGTGTCTGGTGCGTAAAGAATTGCTTATTAATGCCTCGTTTACACGGAGAGTTTATTGCGTATTAAACGTAAATTTGTTGCGCAGTAAATTTGTTTTGCGTTCACATGACAAAATTTATTGCGCAATAAATTTTCGATTTGTCTCGCAATGACTTTATTGCGCAACAAATTCTGCCGTGTAAACGCTAAGCGAAACTGTCGCGCAATAAATCTAACGCATGCGCATCATGACAAAAGAAAGAGATTATTATACTTACGAATAAAACTATTCGACATCTTTATGTTTAAGATTCATTTGAGAGATTCCGATTTTTCGTATATATGAGAACGCTTATTTAAGTCTGGGCCCATTGTAGAGAATGACGTCACAACTGAATGACGTCATGCTCTAAACTGAAATGACAAATAAATGAAGAACTACCTCCCAAAATAGTCTTACATTTGACTTAACGAAAATAATTCGAATAATTGTTCATTAACGAGGCCCTGGACAAAACGTGTGCGCATCGTTTCGCGCATTCCCGTAACCGGTTCAATCTTTTATCTCTACATCGCACATAACGCACTGTCATACTATGACGTCACAATCAAATGACGCGACAAAGCATTTAACGCCGCGCTAAAAATCAATAGGCTAGTAATCTGTGTATGTTCGTAATAAACGAAGATTAATGCAAAGCATGGTTAGATGATGAGATCGTCAGACTAGGATGGACTCAAGGTTTTTAATATTATCATTATTTGGTGCACCTCCTCTCACTAAATAGTTATTTTATTCTATAACGGGGGCCTTTAGAAAAAACGAGAAACAAATAGAAAAATAAATAGAACTTCATCGATCAAAACAACTTTTAATTCATTAATTTTGTTAATAACAAAAAAAAAAAAAACCAAAAAAAAAAAAAAACCAAAAAAAAAAAAAAAAACCAACAACAACATGTACTTTCCTGATACTATGTACACATATTTTTTTTGCATCATAAATCATCGTATCATAATCCCAATGCTTTGGGGGAGGGGGGTTGCTAGCTAGTCATATGCACGGCACGGAAGCACGTGTTTTCTCATCATCATTTTTTTTTTGGTTCAGAAATGGCTTGATGTTCCTTTTCGTCTCATCGAGAGAATTATCAGCCAAATTGCAGCAAGTAAATCGTCTCACCTTGCTCACAAATTTCATAATCAACAACGCTGACGAATCTTCATTTTACTTTAATTTCTTTTTTTTTTTTTTCCTTTTTTTTTTTTTTTTTTTTTTTTGCTCTTATTAGGTCGGATGGCATTGTTAAACTAGAAAATTTTGCGAGGGACCTGCATACCTCTTATGATCGAGTAGAACATATTCAATTATTAAAGTTTTATATTAAATTATTAAAAGTATATTTTAAATATATCCTCGTAATACGTATGAAGGTAAGAAAATGTATTTTACATAGATTTATGTCATTTTCTTTTTTTCAGGGAAAAAAAGGGGGAAGTACTCAGATTAAAGTCGCTACATGATTTTTTTTTCTCAAGGTTTCACGAGCAATTTAGAAATATAACATATTAAATAAAGTACATTAATTCATTGAAACGAGGCGCTCCGGTCCTGCAATCAGAAAAAGTATCTGTATAAATATACAGTATGCATTTTATTTTCAGGGTTTCATTCTCTGAAATTGAGCCGGAGCGAAAATTCACATTTACTTATAAGTTTTAGAAGTTTCCGAGATATATACATTTTCCGATTCTTCATTTTTTGGGGTTAATTTCAGTATAGATAGATGAGCAAATTTTGAAGGGGGCGCAAAGGGCGCACGCCCCCCCCCCCTCCCCCCTTCTGAAATCGTCGAAGTAAGGTATTTTGGGGGCTTAACCTTCATGTGTATACTCATTTTCAGGCTGTTTTGAGTCGAATGTCGGAAAATTTTCGCTGGTTCGCTGCCGCTCGCCACCTAACTCAATTTAGATTAACTTCACACCATTTGCTAAGCATGACCATTTCATGCTAAAATAGCCAGAACTAGAAAGGTTTCTTGTTGCGGTTGCAACAAGAGTGTCTTCCTCCTATACAATTTTTGGTTTGGAAATATGAAGGACGTCACATTACATGTATTTATATTATATATTTAAGTTTTCAAATAGCAGTAACATTAAATTTTCAAATCGATAATTGTTGGTGAGCAACCATTTGATATGGGGGGGGGGGGGGGGGGGGGGGTAGCCGGTAAAGAAGCCGGTAAAATTTTTTCAGCAATTTTCTGAGCAGGCCATTTTTTTCAGCCATTACCAGAGTCGGAGAAAAATTTTCGCCGGTTCTTCGGGCCGGATTTAAACAAATTGTCAAATGTTGTGAATGTCTGTGTAAGTTAAACTCCCCGCTGTTACAGAGTATGAGTTAATAACCGTTCCTTCATATGTCTCTTTGCAATTAGCGAATTTCAGACAGATTGTATGATGTTTAAATAGAACCTTTTCTAGATTTTTGTGCCTATGCGTATTAGGTCTCTGGTAGATACAGCTATGTCAACAGTTTGTATTTATATTAATTAAATTTTTGACTTTAAATTGTCTGGCACAAAGGGCCAGCAAAAATTTCCATATCATGCAATGTATCCTTACTTTTGCATGGTCCGGGAAAAAAAATTGCCGGCCCTTTGGGCCGGAATATTTTTTTCAGCATTTTTCAGAGCCGGGATTTTTTTTTTGTTAATTCTTCCTGCCACCTTCCCCCATAAAAAAGGCGAGCTCGTAGCTGTAGAACCAATTTTCTTGAGAAGAGAAATGGTAATAACAAGTTACGTTCAATATATATATATAAATACCATGAGGTTCTCGCTGTGCAGGTTCAAATTTGGAACCCCCCCTTCCCTTTTTTCAAAGTTTATTTTGAATTTCAATCATGGCGACATCGTTCAATATAAACAGAACTGTTTTCGAAAAACGAGAAGAGGGAAGAATGTTGGAGAAATTGTTCATCAATTTGTAAATAAACCAACCGAAAATTATGTTCGAACGTTTGCTAGAATTAGAAATTAAACTTGATGTTCAAAATATAGTTATTGAAGTTTAGAAACAGGTTTGTAGGTTAGAAATCGGAATCAAACTACCACTTTTTGTGTGTAAATTCTGGTTTGTAGCTGATCTCTTCTAAATTAATCAACTGTTTTAAAATCAAATTGTGTATATCGAAATGTATTTATGAAATGCATATTCATCATTGCCGTGAAATCGGAATTTGAAAATCTCAACACTGCTTTTCTCGAGTCGGACTCGGACTACCAATTTTAGTGTGCGCCCGATCTGTTGGCGTGAAGGTGTATCGAAATACCCAACTCAAAATTTCGATGCTCATATCTTTTCAACAGTAAGAGATAGGAAAAATCAGATAGACTAAATAAGACAGATATATGGATAAAAAATAATAATATTGAAATTTTTAGGAAACTTCATAAGCTTAATTTTTGTTTACTATTATAAGCAAAAAAGTGTCTTCCTACTATGAACTTCTGAATTTGGAAATATGAAGGACGGTGAAGGACGTCATCGTAATAAATCGTTACAGTGTGCATCTAGCATTTCATATCTTGCATGGCTGTCGACTTTCAAAAAGAATCGAAATTGTAGATAGCAAAATACGAGATATTTAAGCTTACAAATAGCAAAACATGAAATTTTCGGTCCTTTTGAGTAATTCGACGCTCCCGTCAAATATTTGAATCTACTAAAAAACATGATAAAAAAATAACAGAGACCAAAAATAAAAAAGACCAATCTAGCTTTTACTCCAAACGTAACGTTGGAGAACTTTCATTGTCCTAGCTTACAGGGTTCTTGAGAAATCGCTGATCCAATTTTCCACGGTTACGAAAACAATAGGTCTTCCGACGGAAGTCGGAAGACCTAATTATAAAGTGATACTACGCCTTCCATACCTTCACTTTACTGTGACTATTTGGACGGTCTTTTTCTGACATATGTACTCAGATTTTAGTCAACAAACATGTACTCTTGCAGCAAAGGGGATGCCATTTGGGTTGTGTACCCCAACCCTCTCTAAAACAATTTTAGAAAAATCGCTGGTTCGCTTCGCTCGCCAGATATATTCAATAATACATAGTTTCAACGTTTTTGTATGAATTATACATTTTCCATTCTGGTGGTCAAAGGAACCCAAAACATGACTTCGTCCTGGACCCACTGGGGGAGGGAGGAAGCGGTCCCCAGACCCTTTGCCTTTTTTATATTCATGACGCCCCCCCTAAACCAAAATATTGTATCCGCCCCTGAGATAACTCTTACCAATATATATTGCGGTTCAACCAGAGATTACTTTGTCCTACAGCATACTCCATTCCATAAATGATTATTACCACGATGATGGACGTATCATTGTCTTCAACGTACATTTTAGCTCAGCGGTCGGATAAAATCGCATGGAATAGAAATATATCAGAGAGGGTGAGAGGTGGTCCAGCTCGGTCATTCGACTCATTTGGTTCATTTTATGAATTTAAAAATATTATGCGCAATAATCGGGAAAAGGGGAAATAGGAGTCGCTCATAAACAACTCGACCCAATCTATTCCCGCGCATGGGGGGTAGCCCCTTTCCACTTTCCTTATTCTTTTGAATTTTACTTTACATTTGGTACATGTATCCATCCATGATCTTTTATCGTATTCGAATTATTTTTGCAATTTCGCGTGAGCATGCAATACTATACTTAATCTTGACAGTGGCGTAGCTAGGGTGATTTCTTTGTGGACGTCTAGAGAAGGATGAATTAAGTACATCAACTCCTCCCTCGGAAGGGGGAGGGTCACTGATACTAGGGAGGGGGGTCGTTTACGGGAGAGTATGGTTTTGGGTTCGGCCGCCTTTATAGTATAGTTAAAACGCCTATAGAAACGCTTATATAGATGCAAGGGGAGCATGCAAAGTTTAAAGATTAATGTGTGATATGTGAGTAATCCATGTAACTTTTCAGACGTTTCCCCCAAAATACGATGTATTAAAGTTTTAGAATAGTGATATAGATAGCGATATTGCTGAATCAAATTGGACAAAAGATAAGGCAATAAGAGAAAAACGCTTTGTTCATTTTATCTTCGAGACTTGCAAGTACAAGTTATATGTTTTAAAATTACACAAAGTTGATTTGAGATTGTCCCTTACATACATTTTGTAAATTCTGGCGATAGCATTTGGCTGTCTTTCCCGAGAGGGATATGATACGTCGTATTATCACGCCTCAAACTAATTTCAGCCAATGGCGTCGCAGTATTACGGTCACATTGTGTCCTACCTTGACGCCGAGTTAGGTCACTAAATTTTCAAACGTTAGAATTACACAGAGTATGTTACGAAATGGTTCTCGGTATGATAAATTCGTTATAGGGTTTGTTCCTGTCACACTTCCTACTCAAAGTACCTTGAGTAGGAAGTATGACAGGAACTAACCCTATAACTATTTGAGCACATTCGTTCTTTATTCAAAATTAAGGGAAGATACAGTGGTGATCGCGGGAGATTACACACTTTTACCGAAGTTTCCGAGGCTTAACCTAAGTTTCCGAATTTCGGAAAAATCCTACCTAAGTTTCCGAATCCTAACTTTACGAAAATTACCGCTTTGACCGAAGTTTCCGAATTATTAAAATTCGGTAGGAAATTTAGGGTAAACCGTGAAAGTTAGGTATTTTAGTTAGGTTTTTTAGGAAAAAGTGTAATATTTCGGGTTTTTCGGGGTAATGGTAGTTTTAAGATTGATTTCAACAAAACGAAATTTCCATTATGTTCACAAAAGGAATGCAACATGTGTTCGGGAATTCTGGGGTGTAATTGAAAAAAAAGAGGGGGGGGGTATATCCCTTGAAAATTTCCAAACATATTCATATACTTTTTTATTGGCAATTTGCAATACTAGGGCTCACACTGTTATAACTCTTCCCCTCCCCTGATTGTCTAGATTCTCACATACATCATGATGTATACAAGTCAAATTTGGTATTGAATAAATCACAGGGGGGCGTAGCCAGATTATTTTTATTTCCATGAAATCATTCTGCAATCAAAATCCCCCCTCTTTCCCTCGATTCATTTAATCAGCTATGTACAACGATTTCCCACAGATTCTATATGAAAGATATATGGAATCTGCGGAAAATCGCTGTACGTTACGTAGCTGATTAAATGGAAAGAGGGACACGTCAGTCATTGAAATATTAAAAAAAAAACCTTGCTTCGGCCCCCTGTGTACAATAAATAAAAAAAAAAAACAGAAAAGATCCGATATTAGAAAAGTATTAAAAGAAAAGATCGTTGAACTAAAGAAAAGATCTTATCTAAGAAAAGATCGTTGAATATAAACAATTCGAATTTCCTCTGATCGACGAAGTTGTACTTTTCGCAGTGGAAACACTTTGGTATTTTCAAAAATTCTTAGAAATTTCTTAATTTCAAATTGAGAAAACTAATGTAATTTCCAAAGACAATAAGTAATATATTATATTCCTACATAAAAAGCCGATTTTACACTGTGTACCGACTATAAACCGAGCTAATGATCGAACTTGTTTGCAAATTTCAGGCAAGTTCTGTGTTTTGTTTTTTTTAAATAATTCCTCATCGTGTGTTTGTGTGTGTGGTATTTTTTTTTTTTTCTTTTTTTTTTTTTTTTTTTGATTTTCTAGAATTTCAGCTGTCCTTAGCCGGGGAGGTATATAATACGTCCCTGCCGCACTGGCTTTTAAAAATCGGTCACACTTAAACAAGCCTGCAAAGCCTGCAGACGCCTGCAATAAAAAAAGTACAAGCCTGCAGGTTTTTGGATGGTCGTATACTATTGATACTTACATGGTTGGATAGGTGATGGTCTCTAGTATTCAGATATGTCATTTTCATTCCGATATTTTATATACTTTATTAGAAAATAAATGATAAAGTTGTCTACTTTTTAACGCCTGCTGTACAGCGCCTGCAAACATATGTCACAGGGAGATCAAGCATTGTTTACATAATAATTATCACCTGTCCAGTATGATTTTATTACTCTTGTTTTCTACATGGCAAATAGATTAATTGTCTAACTCTTGTGTGTTACGTTTCTTGAGAAATGGCTTGAAGTCTTTCGATAGAGAATAATGCATTTTAGCATGATTAAATTGGTACACAAAAAAAAGGGAAAAAAAAGAAGAATTATAAAGAGGTCATTGAGAACTGTGCAGCCTGGATTTCCTTTTTTTTCACTCAAATACAATATTGGTTTTATTACCGTTTGTCTTGGGTTGATAAGTGTACAAAATTATGATTTTGTGTGCGTGTAAAACATGTGAAAAGAGTATCATGTGTATTGACAGAAAGGATAAAGTTGTCTGTCGGATGACAGGAAAATACATTTTCACAAATGATTTGAAGAAATTGTGCTCTGCTGGCGGTTGAATCGTCTATGTAAGAATACAATGGACAAGATAAATATACAACTCATGTATTTTATTCATACAATTAGCGTCAGTCAATTTTTATGAGATTTTTGCCTAAAAATTTTCAGTCTCCACAATCCTCTCAGTCTTCTGAGCCTTTGGCAGTAGATCAAACGGCATCCAAGTTTTAGGCCCACATTCTGACTTTTTGGCTGTGGAGACAACCGGAGACGGCAATCGTCTTTTTAATGCCTTATCTCTCGGTGTTCAAAACGATGAAAATCTTTCATCCCAGTTAGGGTATAGGACTTGCCTTGAAATGATTGAACATCGATCTTTTTACATAGACTCTCACAAACACGACGGACTTGCACTCGTAAGTGGGACAATGGCATACTGCCAATGTCCTGCCCGGGAAAAAAAATGTCCCGCATTTTCGGCGTAATATTAATTATTCTGTGTTGTCTCGTCTTTTCTTAAACTTTCATTGTTTATTTAAACCTTACCAATTATGTACAGTAATCAGCCGGTTATCGATCTATGTTTTGATAGTAATATAGGTTGATAAAAGGTCGGCTGTCCCACAAACGTCGCTAAATACATGCATGAAGGCTTTATCTTCTTGGTTTTTTTTTTTTTTTCGCTCACGAAAAAATTCGATCATTGAATTAAAATTAATAAAGCAATAGCTACATGTATACGATGTTGGAGTGATACCATTTACATAAGGCGACAGAAATTTAATTTTTAGTTTTACGGATTTTATTTTTTCAAAATAGGGTAGGAGGAGGAAATCAAAATAAAATAAAATTCAATAAAATTCAACATTTCATGTTTTGTGCCACGATCATGATCTTTTAATTCAGCCTGTTTATCATGTTTTCAAAGCCACATTCTCTTAAAGACTTGTACGATAAAGATTAAGTGAGAATGAAAAGTTAAAACTTATTTGGATGAGCGGAAGAAAAAATTGTACAATCAGTTCATTTTATTTTTTCTAAATTGTGGTAAAATTAGGGTCGGCGGATCCGTAAAACTAAGAATTAAATTTCTGTCGCCTAAGCCAAAATAAAAGAAGAAAATACGGCAGCCACGGAACGCTCTAAAGTTATCATAATATGCTCTTTATTATTATCACATAAAAAAAACTCTCAATACTAATGAAAGTACGTTTGTGTAGTGTCGTTTTTAATCCCCGAATCGTTAAGGTATCGATTATGTATTTCATTTCAAATTAAAAAGGATATAGACTAGTTTGCTGACGCGCCACTTATAGGAGCCGTCTACGTATACGGCGCGCATTATTTATTTTTTTCTCTGACGTTCTTTCGTTTGCATAGGGCAATGTCCAATTTTGGATTGCAATATCTGATTCGTTCAACTTCCTTAAAGGGTCCCTCATTGGCGTTATATTTGTCCCGCTTTTTGATGATTTGTCCCCCTTTATGTCCCTCTTTGCAATTACAAAACTCCGAAAAATTATGGCAAGTATGCAATGGACGAATCAGTGCGAGCCTGTTCTGAAAAAAATTCTTTTTCTACGGCTTATAAATACCATTCATGCAGCATCTTCTGTTATTGGTAGATCTATATTTGGTCATTTTATCCCGCAGTTAATGGAATTTTTGACAACTCTATTGGTATTTTGAACCGCACATTTTCTCCAAGAATCTCAAAAAAAAAATGTATACATGTAGAACCCTTTTCCATTCTTTGGTCAAGCAGCATCTATGATGTGTCAGAATTTCTCCCAATAGCAACTTCAGACAAGACTGACGATGTACATGTGACACATTTAGACCAATTGAATGATACACATGCCATGGACGAACAAACAGACAATGACTCTGAGGAACCAATTTTTGTGTGCCAACCCTTCAGAAATCCTGATACTAATTCTTTGAATGGTAAATTTTTAGATTTAAATCAAACATTGAAAATTTTAACTGAGAGTAACAGTGGTGAAAATCTGAAAGAAATTCCAAATGGCCACAAAGAAACTGTGTTCTTCATTGTCAACCACTGATGATGAATACGAACAGACTGACAAGAGATCTTTCGTAGATGATTGCGGGATTTGGATAAAAAACTCATTACTATGTAAAATCTCAGTTTGGAACTTTATGGACTTCATTTATCAAAAGCAAAACATTTTTTATCAAAGGAAAAGGATAAAATGACTCTCATGGATCCTCAACCTGATCCAAATTCAATTATTTCATTACAGAGGTATATCATTCAAAACTCAAAAAAGATGAAAATTATCAACGAAGAGTTAGTTAGAATATGCTCAAAGGAAATACAAAAACCACTTCTATCAATAAACGTCCTAAAGTCTATATAGTCTTTTTCCTCCTCCGCTTGACGGTTGTGTTAGGGATCTATAGCTTTTTTTCTTTCGTTTTGACTTTTTCCTCCTCTGTTCAAACAATCCAATATACTGCAAATTGTGGTAATTGCTATGAAAACATTACAGGTAATATTATCTGCAGGCATGATAATTGTTATGAAAACAACACTGTCCATGTATACTGTGTACAGTGATAGTAATCTTATCTGCAGGCGTAAAACTAACCAGTCTTTAAACTCAAGTTTCTTCTAAAAATATAATCAAATCTTTATAAAAATTACATATCTGAATACCAGAGACCATCACCTTTCGAACCATGTAAGTATCAATAGTATACGACCATCCAAAAACCTGCAGGCTTGTACTTTTTATTGCAGGCGTCTGCAGGCTTTGCAGGCTTGTTTAAGTGGTACCCTTAAAAATAACAGCATTTTGTACAATGGAGAGGCGTGGAGAGTTTTGTTGTTGTTTTTTATTTTGGAGACCCTCGATCAGGACAAGGACTGTTTATAAGTCCTTGATCAGGGCCCGATTTTTTTTTTCTGTTCTTTAGCGGATGCATGACCAAAGGTAATTCAGCAGACCCTTCGGGCTAGATTCTTTTTGTAGAGGTGCAACCTTTCTGGACATTTTTCTTGGGGAGGGATGCAGTCTTCCTGCCCCTCCTCTCATAAAAATCATATGGGGTTCCTTTGTCCTTCTCAATATTTTATAATTTGTTCGACAAATCTGTTAAAATTTTTGTCTTACTACCATTATCCATTACATCTACAACTCTTTATCTAACAAATTCCTTTCCAAGGTGTTCTCAATCTTATGACAGCCCTTTGCACTAATGAATTGTGATAGGCAGAATGAAAAATGTGGCCGGTCCGGTAATCAAACCCGAGACCTTATGCTATGGAGGCAGACGCTCTTAGCAACTGAGCTAACTGGGCACGATAACCGTACCGTCACACACTATTTATAATTTTTTTACAAGTCCCGAGATACAAATATGTTGCCGGACTCTGTCCGAAAACCTGTGATTGTCTGCAATCTTGAGGTAAAAACTCCTATGCAAGATCTGTCATAAAGGAATGAATTATACCCAACTATTCATTCAAAGTATTCATACTGAATCTTCTAAACAGTTTCATAAAAAAAGTATATTATGACCTTGACCTCTTACTTTTATTTAAGAGCATAATACACCCTTGGGTCCTAAGAGTAATTATGTCAAATGTTTTTGAAAACCATGTAGAGGGGAAATAGTTTTGTCACAAAGTTTTGCCAAGAAAGTCTATTGTTACCTTGACCTCTGATCTAGATTCAGGTCATTAAAAAACCCTTGAGTGCTACATATACGTAGCAATTCTGCAAACAACACAATAAAATTGATAACCAGGAGGACCGGAAACTGATTTGCTCAAGGAGAGGGCAAGTTGCTCGTTGCAGATTGACCCTCAATATGTGACTTTGATTTTGAAGATAACCTTGACATAGATACTGAATAACAGACATTGAATAAAGTTTTCCGCATATATGCACGGTGTATTTGCTTTGCAGTGGGTAAAGTAGAAATCAAAAGGAAGTGTAACATAATGAACTGATGAGCATGATCATGTATAAACAGATATTCAAATAAGTGATCTAATGATTCTAATCACATCATCAATATAAATTTACATGTGTAAACATGATCTATAGACCTTTGGCTGATCCAACTTCTGTATGTGCTCGGTATTTTTTTTTTGCATTTTGTGCTGACATGTTTGTGTATATATATTTTTGCAAAGATTTTCAACCCATTCAATTTCATTGTAATTGTAATTATTATAGCTTATTCAGCTCAAGTACAATGTGGATCAATATTCAACACCTTCTAGGTCAAGAAGGTATAGCTCAAAAAATTAATATTAGATACCAAAACCCAGTTGCTTTACAATTTATTTCCTTTCTTGCAACTGATGAAGTACATGTAGAATACTATCAATCTGACAATAAAAATTTACAACTGTAACTGTCAAAAGACAGCAAGTGTGAATGGCAGTAGATGGTAAATTACTGTCTACATTTGAGTACAAGATTAACACTGTTCAAGAACAGGTATGTCACCTGTCACATGTTTGACCCTAAAACATTGCCTTGACCTTGAAAATGACCTTGAGCTAGACTATAGCCTCTAAACATACTTCATTATGATGCATATCAATTAGCTATAGATACTGTAGCCATATATATATATATGATCATGTATCTTCAATGAACATCCCCCTCCCTTTTAACTTAAGTTCACAACTATGTGACACATGATCTAAAAACCTGTGACATATATCATAGGGCTGGTACAATACTCTGATTCATCAATGCATCACAATATTTTTTTTCTCAATCCAAGTATCGATATATCCAAACACGCCAAAGTTAAAATTTTACAAAAAATTTTTTATTGAATTTTCTGGATTTTTGTCCACCACGCCAAAACCAAAAATAACTTTCAGAGAAAATGAAAGTACATGTAAACATTTTGTTTCCTGGTTTATGAAGTACATGTTATAGGAATCAGAAAAATTTCTGGTCAGAAAGCTAGTATTGAATACATATAACCTGTTGAATGAAAAAAAGCTACTTATATATGATGAATATAAATAGTATCAAATAGGATCATGAGGATTTTGAGAAGGTTTTATCAATTTATAAAGTATTGCGATACATATTATATCCGATATCGGGTATCATGATACGTATCATATCGGCTGGGTGCAGTATTGTCCCTGCCCTAATATATCAATGCCGATTTCTTGATTTATACAATGTTTCAAAACATTTTGATGAAAAATAAATGAAATTTTAAAATTTTTAATTAAAAATGCTTCGTAGTGATCTTTGACCTTGAAAGTGACCTTGACCTGCTGAGTCTCATCATCCTTTACTATCTCTGCAAGTTTAAAAAAAATGTTTGAATGATGTATATCAAGTAAGTTACAGACAAATATGTGACAGACTGACAAACGGACAGACAGTCAGAGACAGATGAACAAACAGCCTAACTAAGTGATTTTTATATGGCGACATTAAATTTCTCAATCTGAGTACATCAGAAACCACATGTTTTTGCCATTCCACATACATGTATTACATGCAATATAAATTTGTTAATTTTTCTTCATCTTGTCTTGATTCTGGTGTCCAAGATACACAAATTATGAAGGAAGGAAGCTATGCCGCACCAATCCATGATCACTCACTTCTGTTTGACCATGTTGTATGAGTTGACTCTCATTATCCTGCAATAAAACAAGTACAAAAAAAATGTGATGATAACAAACATCTAAATCACATCATCTAACAATAAATCATAAAGGTAAATTCCTATTATTACCAAATAGATATCATTGTATAGTTCTCACTTATTCGTAAATTATATGGTTATATGGTAGAGGAATGCAATAATGCAATTATATTTTATAAACAAATAAAACACTGCTAAAGACAGTATGGCCGGATTGCAAAGTAAGTTTTTGTCACTAACTGGGTCAAGGTCACGTTAAATGTTATGGCATAAATTGAAAGGATTTGTCAGAGGCAATCAATAAGTATAATATTATGTTTCTACTATGTATATAGCTCCTGAGATTTTGGTTCAATGAGACACTTAAGGTCATATGTTACGAGATAAATTGAAAGGTCTTGTCAAAGGCAACTACATGTATAACATAAAGTTTCTACTGCATAAAGTTCACTAGATTTTGCTTTAACTAGAAACTTCAACCAAAATCTTTAACTATGTCAAAGTCAAAGGTCAAGGTAAAGTTTCTTAGATTTTGCTTTAACCAGAAACTTTAACCAAAATGTTGACAACGGATGACAGACAGACGGATAGACAGACAGGCGGACATCGTCAATCTATAGACTGGAACTGCTTTGCAATCAAGCCAAATACTTTTTAGATTGGGGCATTTTCAATGTCTAGCTTGTCTTCGGGCCAATGGTTGAATTTTTTTGTACAGACAGTGGTGGACAGTGATTTAAATCATAATCTCTTAATTTTGTTATTCAGGCACAAACTGTTCTAATATGCTGCTATTTACTGATAGTCCTAACCCGAGTAAGGATCGATTTATCAGTCAATTATATATTATACTGCCGTCGACTTACTCGAGTAAGGACTATAGGTCAACGGTAACATAATAACCGTTATATTACACTGCCGTTGACTGATAGTCCCTACCTGAGTAAGGATTATCAGTCAACAGCAGCATAATAAAACGGTCCAAGCCCGAATCATAAACAAAATCAAACATCATCAGATCATTTTACATGTCCTACATGTACTAACCTACCGTTGAATTTCCAGAATACCGGGCCGTACGTAGAAACGTACGTTAATCCGTACGTCAATCGTTGATTGTTGGATTGAATGCAGTGGCTCTGACAGTAGTTTGCGATTCCTTCATTATGTTTGGACCATGTTTGTTGTTGTTTTTGATACGTACTATATACGTCCCTGGTACCATTCATCAGTACATGTACATGCATGCCATGATGCAACAATTCTACCATGCACATCTTGCAGATTCTTGGATACCTTGCTGTCAGTACTGACATTTACCAGTCTGTTCTTCAATATGTAACACGGCTATGATCATTCTTCATCAAATTCCTGACTGTTTCGTGCATTTCATCAAGGGAGAAATATAAAACATCAAGTTTTACTGCTACAAAAATTCGATCGTAGTAATGTTTTGAAACTGAAAGTAGACCTAGAACATTCCGAATCCGACAAAATGCAGAGCTATTCATGTAAAAAAAAAGGGGGGGGGGAATAAAATAAAGAGAGAGAGATAAAGCTGTTTTATTATCCTCATTATGCAATATGTAATTTCTCGGTAGTGAGTGAAAAAATGTACATGTATGTCTGTGTTTGATTGGGGAGAGGGGGGGGGGGGGGGTGACCCATACCACGTCTAAAGGCAAAGGAGAGGGATCACTTGTCTAATTTTATATTAAAATTATCCTTGAATATATATTATTTTCTAAAATTTGAGGAAATTAACCTCGACTCATCGGCAAAAAATTACAGATCCGTGGTTTGCAATGATAGAAAACGAAAATGAATTTTATCGCCACTTTATGGTGCAAATGATGCTCGTTAGACAATCAAATTGAATCAGTTGTACATTTGATGCCTTCAAATGAAAAACAATTTCGAAATAATATATTTATTAAAAGAAATAAACAATAATGATAAATATTAACGCAGCCTCGTTTTGGATTTCGGGTAAATACAATTATTTAGGTTATTCCGGTGAAATTCGGAAAGTTAGGAATTTTAGGTAACATCGGTAAATTTTGCCCGAAGTTTCCGAATTACCAGTTTTTCCTAACGAAGTTTCCGAGGTGTGCCCGAAGTTTCCGAAAAACAGTGTGTAAACTACTACGATCACCACTGTATGTTAAAAAAAATGATTTTGAGATGTTCCCCGAAGCTCACACAAAACGGCTGGATATCAAACTTGAAAAAACTTGATATATTCTGTCTTATGTTTCTCTTCATAATATATAAGAATATGCCATCAAATTCTCTGTTTCAGTTATTTTAAAATTTAACTTTATATCTGCGAGTACAAGTTATGTGTAAAATTGCAAAAATATGCTTTTAAATGGTCCCTTACATATTTGGCAATATCATTTGGCTGTCTTTTTCTGGATACATATTCTGTTATGGGTCAGAATACCCCAAAACGCCAGCAAAAATCAGACAAAGACAGAATATAAATTTACAAGTTTAATTATGTACAAAATATATATATTTCAAATGATTACAACTTACAATTACAATGTCCGGATCAAAGTGTCCGTTACGGTCCACAAAGTCTATCGAATGTATGGTTTCCGGTAATCACAAACGTTCTCGAAAGATCAGTGTCCAAACGTTGTTAATGGATTAAAGTCTCAACAAATAAAGTGTCCCAGTATATCAGAATAGATGAATGAATCGAGTCTACGAATGTGTACGAATTCCCTTTCAACACAGTTCCTCAGAGGTATATATACTTAATACAAATGAATTTACCAGAAGCTTCTAGAACAATGACTCATTACAAATGATTAACAATAGAGTAAATTCTAGAAATCACAGTCATGTGATAATAATGATGTAACAAAGAACATACTGGAATATTCTCTAATGAAATAAACATGACATAGTAAAATCTAGATAGAATTATTATGAAATCATAATACAACATGACTAAGTACATGTATACCTACACACAAAGTAAAACTAATATAACACATGACCCACAACACCTCCCCCCTTAAAAAAAGTTTGAATGTCAATGAAAACTTAGGTGGTAAATTCTTCAAAAAATCACTCATGAAACTCTCGATAGTGCATCTGCAATCACATTGTCTTTGCCCTTGATATGGTTAATAATGATATCGTACTCTTGCAACAATAAACTCCACCTTGTAAGTCTTTGATTCTTGTTTGACATTTTGTGCAAAAATGTGAGAGGGTTGTGGTCAGTATACACAAGAATGGGATGTAAAGTAACATTCAAATAAACATCAAAATGTTGTAAAGCTAACAATAATGCAAGACACTCTTTTTCAATAGTAGAGTAATTCTTTTGACATTTTGTCAATTTCTTTGAAAAATAACAAACAACTCTATCTACACCATCATCATTTTCTTGAAACAAAGCAGCCCCGATTCCTACGTCACTGGCATCAACAGTAAGCTTAAATTGCTTATCAAAATTTGGAGCTGACAGGACAGGACTATTCATAAGAACACATTTGATTTTCAAATTTTTTGTACTTTCTAAACTTTTGTCTGTACGCCTCAGGTACTAACTGATATGCTCTCAAAATCGTGTCCTTGACCTTGTCATAGTCTGAACTCTCAGCAATACTGAGCGCCGAGTACACTTCAGCCGCTTTGCAAATAAGTACGCTTTGTAACAAAGTTGGCCAAAAATCACGTGGCCACTTCAGATTGGCCGCGATTTTCTCAAAATGTGGAAAATATTTGTCCACGGACTTTTCTTGAAATTTTGGTACTAATCGGATGTTTTTGGCGGCGTCGAATTCAGACTTGACAAGCGAAGGAACAGGATTTTCCTTAGCGCTTTTCTCTAACTTTAACTTTTCTAACTCAAACTGGAGTTCTTTCTCGTGCATACGTTCCTGTTTCTCTCTTTCTTCCTTTTCTCTTTCAAATTGTCTTATTTTTTCTTCTTTTTCAAATTGTCTTTCTTTTTCTTCTCTTTCAATTTGAAATTGTCTTTCTTTTTCTTCTTTTTCAAATTGTAATTGTATTTTCATTTTCTCTAATTCAAACTCAAATTTTGACATTTTGGTTTCGCTTGAAACAGGTTCAACAGGAAAATCGTATGACGAAAAGATTTCCTTAGCTAAAAGCTCTTTAGCCACAATATTTCTAATTTCTTGTTTTCTCATAGAAGATTTTACATCTAACTTCAAGTGAAGACCTAAACCAATCAAATCATCTTTCTTCAATGATTCGAACTCTTGTACAGTCGGCGATTTCAAAAATTCAGTGACCGAAAATACCATGATTGATTTCTGCTGGCAAAAGTTTTACTACAAAAAATTTTCCCTTTAAAAAAAACCGAACTTTATGGGAATTGAAATATGGAGAGATTACGATCCCGGACGAGCCCCCAATTCTGTTATGGGTCAGAATACCCCAAAACGCCAGCAAAAATCAGACAAAGACAGAATATAAATTTACAAGTTTAATTATGTACAAAATATATATATTTCAAATGATTACAACTTACAATTACAATGTCCGGATCAAAGTGTCCGTTACGGTCCACAAAGTCTATCGAATGTATGGTTTCCGGTAATCACAAACGTTCTCGAAAGATCAGTGTCCAAACGTTGTTAATGGATTAAAGTCTCAACAAATAAAGTGTCCCAGTATATCAGAATAGATGAATGAATCGAGTCTACGAATGTGTACGAATTCCCTTTCAACACAGTTCCTCAGAGGTATATATACTTAATACAAATGAATTTACCAGAAGCTTCTAGAACAATGACTCATTACAAATGATTAACAATAGAGTAAATTCTAGAAATCACAGTCATGTGATAATAATGATGTAACAAAGAACATACTGGAATATTCTCTAATGAAATAAACATGACATAGTAAAATCTAGATAGAATTATTATGAAATCATAATACAACATGACTAAGTACATGTATACCTACACACAAAGTAAAACTAATATAACACATGACCCACAACAATATGCTAACGAATATGATATGCCATAAACAATAAATATACGAGCACGTTCATACTTTATGAGGCCTTCTTTCATGATAAAGGGCAAATATGCTAAAAATATGATTTTGAGATGTTCCCTGAAGCTCAACCAAGCGGTCAAAGTTGTGCAGAACTTGATATATTCTGGCTTATGTTTCACTTTTCAATGTATGAACATGTCATCAAATTCTCTATTTCAGTTTTTTTTTTATAATTTCAATTGTACTGATAAAGACAGAGTACAAGTTATGTGTAAAATTGCAAAATATGCTTTGAGATCACCCCTGATATATTTTCAGGATTGAATTTTGTTGTCTTTTTCTAGAGAAATATATACTAACAAACATTATATGCCGTAAACAAGAACTATAAGGACATATTCATCCTTTATGATGTCTTTATTTAAAAAAAAAGGGCAAATATGCTAAAAATATGATTTTGAGATGTTCCCTGAAGCTCAACCAAGCGGTCAAAGTTGTACAGAAATTGATATATTCTGGCTTATGTTTCACTTTTCAATGTATGAACATGTCATCAAATTCTCTATTTCAGTTTTTTTATAATTTCAATTGTACTGATAAAGACAGAGTACAAGTTATGTGTAAAATTGCAAAATATGCTTTGAGATCACCCCTGATATATTTTCAGGATTGAATTTTGTTGTCTTTTTCTAGAGAAATATATACTAACAAATATTATATGCCGTAAACAAGAAATATAAGGACATATTCATCCTTTATGATGTCTTTATTTCAAAATATAAGGCAAATATGTAAAAATATGATTTTGAGATGTTCCCTGAAGCTCACACAGGCGGTCAAACTTCCACAGAACCTGATATATTTTGTCTTATGTTTCTCTTTTCAAAATATGATAATCCTATCAATTCTCTATTTCAGTTTTTTTATAAATTGCAATTATAATGCAAAAAATCTTGTTTTTCTATGAAATCATATGGAGAAAACAAGGAAATTTTTGAGATGGTCCCCCCGAAAAACTAAGCGGTGAAATTGATTCATTTTTCACCAAACTCTTGTATATAAGTAAATGGCATTATGATATGAATTTAATCAAAATCTCTATTTCTGTTTTTGAGTTATCTTATTGTCCAGGGCCTCGTTAAGGTATTCGTTAAACACTTTTATTCATGATTCTTGTGCATGTTCATTGACATTTTATTGCGCAATAGTTTCGGTCTCGTGTAAGCGGAAAAAAGCTTATTGCGAAACAAACTTGTTGCGCAATAAAGTTATTGCGAAATAAATTCATTGCGCAACCGTGTAAGCGAGGCATAAAATTGTTCAAGAAGGTAGCGAGTTGGAGCACTTCGATTTTCTCGATTACACTTCTTTCAAAAACTTACGATGATGTCATAATTACTTTTCTATATCGATGCGATTTTCGTCCTTTTCGATAAAACATGCATAGTTAAATCGTCACAGTCCGGTCTTTAAAATTAAGAGGGAGTGTCAGTAACCATTGAGATTTACATGGAAAGTCAATTTTTTTTAATTAAAGAAAATCAACTCTAAAGTATTTGAACAACTGCAATAAACACACAGGAGACAAATTTAAGACATTTGTTAATTTAGAGCTGCTATCAACTCCTCATGATATTCAGGAAAATATGCATTGTATATACTTGGAAATGATACACCATATGAGAAAAATATTTTATCTCAAAATCGTAACGCACGTCAAAAATCTAGTTTCATTAACCTACAAATTAGAGCTATTTTAGGCTCTAATATCGTTTTCAAAGCTGCTTTGCTGGAATACGGAATCATATTTCAAAAAATGAAAGCAATTTCTGTGAATCTTACGAACGTTTCTGATTGCCAGCGGATAAACCGGCAAGGCCCGGGTATAATGGAGAAATACATCGTATGAATAAATACAATCTTCGGCAATAAATACAATTATTTTCATTTTATAGAAACGGCGCCAAATTAATCTTGAAGTTTTGCCACCAAAATGACGAGTTGATTCTCGCCGGAAAAAAAGACATTCCATAAAAGACACCAAATCTATCATACTTGACAAAAATAGAAAGCATCGTTCCTCTCTTCACCGCCCTAAAACTACGTTATAGAATTGGTTTGCTGCTGCGTTCAGCTCGTCTTTCCTCTGACCTTGCCAATCTGTTCTTGCGAACAGAATATGATCTCTGAAACTACAGTTCTACACGACATCCTTGTCATGAAAAAGCAATATCCTGAATGGAATTTATATCAGTGTTCGAGACCTCGTAAAAATAAAAAGAGACAAAGCCATTTTATCTACTGTATCGGAAAATAAAAAGGGACCATACTTAAGTAGCCTCTAATTCGCCAGGGGAGTGTAGTGACACTACGAAGGAATTTAAAAATTTTTATCACCGCAAAACAGACCTTCTTACTGTCTATTCAAATAGAAGAAAGCATGAGAGATTTTAAAATGTGTTATTATAGCTAATTACATTTGAGCACTCGCAAATACGCGGTAGCAAATATTGCCTAAGAGTGGTTGGGTGTCAATGAACCAAGTCAGTGACTTTTTGCTATCAAAAACTAATTCATTTTTCCGAATAGGGGGCGATAAGTCAGAAAATGTACACATCGTTAGGACCTTATCTTTTGGAAAGGAATTGACAGAGTAAACATCGCGTTAAACCTTAATTTGTAAAAGGAATCGTATCTCAGCGTGGTTACTTATTTTCATCACAAAGTCATCTCTATAGCCGTATACGAGGATATTGAAAGTGGTTGATACATGTATATAATGTCTATTGCTCGATGAAACAGGAAAAGGGTTGGAAAACATTAAGTGAAGTTTCCGTTACTACAGTGCAGACAGCAACGATCTATTCAGTGGGAAGCTTAAAACTTAAACCCCCAAATTAATGTGCATTTTACCGCCTTGGACAATAAGCTGAGTGTATAGGATCAATATTAGATTGATCATCAGCATTGTAAGCTAATCAGAGAATGGGCACCGGAGCGTCTAAGCACGGCCACGCCAGAAGAAAAGTTCAAGCCGTGAAAGCCTTTGAGGACGCAGGTAAAAGACACAAAAAGAAATCCACCGCCAGCAGCACCAAATCTAATAGCTCCAGAAAAAGTGGCTCCATTAGTAGTGAGAAGGACCCACAGCAAGTGGAGTCACCCAGGAGCAACTGGGCTAAGGTCCGAGAACGGACAGTGCTACGTCACGAGTTGGACACCACATCGAATCTCAAGCTTAGTGACTTCAATAAGGTAGTAAGGAAAAAAGCTCTCGAAAAAGAAGACGAAGAACCAGTGGAGATACCGTATGGATGTAAAGCAAAGGTGAGAACTCTGAATACATTGTATTTTTTTATTTATGTTTTTATTTCTTTATTTATGTCTACCTATTTATTTATTCTTTTATTATCTGTAATTAATATTTCATTTATTTACTATTTCGTTTATTTATTATTTATCGATTTCTATATTTTTCTATTTTGGTTCCGATTGTTTTATCGAATTATTTCATTCTATTTAATTTATCTATTTATTTATTTTTTTTTCTTCCTTGTCCTGCCTGTTTCCTTTTTCATTTACTTTTAAAAATCATCTTAAAAAAACATTCAGTGTTACAAAAAATGGATTTAAGTAGCTTGTATAACGAAGAACAGAAAGAGAAAAATCAAGATTACACTTGAGGAATTTCAATTACCAGCAAAGCAGAAATGAAGTATTGACTTTTTCACAACGAGCCTTGAAAGAATATCGAGATGTCAAAAACAGAGACGGAATTTAGCCGGAAAGTTAATGAATGAAATAAAGATTTAAAGCTCGAAGACCTTAAAAGTGAAGTCGAAATAATTGAGCCCCGTTAAACTCAGTTGACATTTAAATAATGGCGAATGGAACTTTTGAAAAGCCAAATATAAAGAGGTTTTATATCGTTATATTTTCACAGTTCGTATATCGATAAAATTCGAGCAGTGTCATGTTTGTATATGATACCAATGCAATGCCAGGCATCTTAGTTGTAGTTTCTTTCTTTCTTTTTTTTTAACATTATTATTGCGGATCTTAAACGAACATTTTTTTTACCTTCAATCCGACAAGAAGAAAGGGGGGGGGGGGGGATTGTAACGTTGGAAAAGGGGCTTTAATATTTTTGGTCCATAATAAGATTTCCAGCGTTTTGCCTTGTCGCAAAAATTACTTTATAAACATGCAGCTAGGCTTCATCCAAGGAACAACTCTACCGATCGCAGGCTTTCAAGAACAAAGTCGAAATTGATCAAGTACAGCCACAAAAATAAAATTTCGAATTTAGCTCAAATACCTCTGCGAAAGAAAGTCCAGGGAACTCACTGACGGACTTTCCTTCCTTTAACATCTTTAAGTTGTAGTAAAAGCTACACTATTATACAAGTTACACGTATAAAGGCTATGACATCGGAAAAACGTGTACAAAGACTGTGTTGTGTTTTCACTGAATTATTTCCTTCCCCAAGGATGGTATATAAAGGCGTTTACGGCTGTTTTCTCTTTGTATTTAAGGCATCATCGGAAACTTATTTTTCCATTATCACATAATTATCTCGATTCTTTTCGGTTAATATAGGGAATGCCCCATTTAAGATTCTTATGAATACATTTAATATTGCCTTGCTGATAGAGCAGAGAAGTACTAGTAACTACACGTATACATCTTACTGAATGTATGGGTCATATTACATGTATTTCTGTGTAAGGAAGTCAACGTTAAAGTACATGTATATTGCTTTCTATGTTATCTGTTTTATCTAATCTTGAAAACAGGAAGAAAATACACCATCATGCAGTTACATGTAGAATTCATTCAAGTCCTTAGCACATAACATGTGTATGTTAATTTTACTATGGACCGAAAAAAAAACATGGATGCATGCCCCTTAACAACGGTTAGAACATAACCCCTCCCCCTTTCTTGTCGGATAAGAGGTCAAATTGTTCACTTTAGATCTAAGTAAACGAAAGAAAGAAATAGTTAAGATTCTTATGCCGTCTTTGCATTGGGAAACATCGTATACAAGCATGCCACTAAGGTTGTAAAATCGGATAAAAATAACTATAGATAATCGAACACAATTGGGTATTTTCGATTGATAATCGCGATAATCCAAGCGTTTCAATTTTTCAAACTTTTAACCTTATTTAAGAACATTACCTTTTATTTCCGCGCAACTGTCCATACAATGTCAATTTAAGTATAAACTTTGACATATCTCGATTTGCCTGGTAAAATGTGACTGTTCTTACATGTATGTGCTAGTGTCCATGGTCACGTCTCCCATTCTACTATATTTCTAGTACCATTTTGCGTGAAGAGAGAACATTTCGCAAAGAAGCGTATTGACTCCGATTAATCGATTCTCAAAAATAAAATCGATAGTCGACGACTTGTGGATAACTTACCGACAATAGCGTCGATGTCGGCGACTATCGCTACAATATTACATGACACTGTATGAAGTTTACTGATATAGTGGGTGGTCCTCTTCTTATATTTCCCTGAAGATCCCTGAAAATCATGCGTTGAACACCCTTACATGACTGAACCCTCTTCAAGGGTGGGGTGGGGTGACTGGGGTTTCGCCTCGAAAATTAATCTAGATCTGTACATGAAATAATAGAGGTTCCCCTTCTTTTACACATGAATGAATTGAAAGCCATTTCCTAAAGACCTAACCCTCCCATTTCTTTAAGTTTTACGTTGGTGTTTATATATATATATGCCGTCTGTCTTCTCCCCATGTCATACGTGACATAGTTACATATAACTGTATTTAAATTGGTCCTCGCTAAACCCCTCTGAATTAAAAGATTCAATGATATGATCCGAGAATCGAAATAATTCTTCAATTGCATGAAGTCCAAAATGGAATTATATGTATGATTATAGACAACGAGGTATTCGTAAGCAATCATCTGTGATTTGTACTGTACTCCCGGGTCGTTATGTCCTTGTCATAAAGAATAATGATCAGCTGTTAGAATCAAGTTCAGCATCCCCTATCAACGTCAACTTCATTATTTCAGATCTGAGCTTAATTCCTTGCATCTGTCATAATGATAATCCAGCTATATAACCTAGGCTTTGTATGATGAGTTATATAAAGATGGGATTGAATATTAAGTTATTTCTGGATTGTACACATAATCATATAAAAGAAAAAAATTAAAAGAACAAAAGGAGGAAATTCCCAACATGACGACATTGTAGTGATCACAGCGGAACACATACGTATGATTGCAAGATAAGGAGGAGATCCCAACATGACATTTCAGTGATCCCAGAATTTCACACAAGCATGAGGCTAGAGAAAGGGAAACATTTGGAGACAAAACAATGGTACATGATCATTTATGTTGTAACAATAGTCACCGACATGGACGCTATCGTCGGTAAAGAAATCGAAGTCGACGACGATCGATTTTATTTTTGAGAATCGATCAATCGGAGTCAATACGCTTCTTTGCAAAATGTTCTCTCTTCGCGCAAAGCGATACTAGAAATATATATTCCAATGGGAGATATGACTACGGACACTAGAACATACACGGAAGAAGAGTCACATGACATTAATTTTAACCAGGCAAATCGAGATATGTCAAAGTTACTTCTTAAGCTGTATCGAAAGTTGCACGGGAATAAATGTTCTTCTGAATTTAGGTGAACAATTGAAATACTTGGATTGTCGCGATAGTATCAATGGAATGTACTCCTCCGATTGTATTCTAATATCAATAGTATAAATTTTATCCGATTTTTCACAACCCCAATAATCATACAAGATTGTATAGTACTAGTATATGTGTATAACGACTTTGGCGATAAAAAAGCTAGCTGTTCTGAAGTTTATTTTTACTATATTTATCACGAAGTGTCATCAAAGTTGCAATAATTCAGTATTAGTCGTAATTCACTACCAAGTCTAGGCCCTGGGCCTCATTGGGAAGCGCTAGCAAAGAAAGGTTAAGGCCTTGTACTTACATAGAAATACACGTACGTCTTTTTATTTGGGATGAACGGGTTGGTTAGGCGCACGTAATCCAGATAACTACTGTACATGTGACACAATTAGTGATTACATGAAGAAGATGACCTAAACTTAGGATCAGAGGTCTAACGTCCCCCCCTCTTCCATAAGTTGCCCTTTATGTTTCAAAATGTCAGATGTATTATTGCAGAGAGAGAGAGAGAGAGAGAGAGAGAGAGAGAGAGAGAGAGAGAGAGAATTTGCATGTAAGGTTTTGTGGGGTCAGAAGCAAAATATAGACTTTTAAAATATATCGATCTGTACTCTAAATCTAAGACACAATTTAGAGCTGCATTAAGTGAAAGTGACGCTGTACGGCAACGTCTGATATCGACACTTTAAAAAGCTTGCAAATACGTTGTAGCATTACAATGATAATTGTTACAGTGAACTTAAGTGCAGTTCATATAGTGTTGTAATTCTAGACAAAACAAAATGCTCTTATCGACGTCCTGTTTGACCATCTAAAATAGAAGTCATTGAACACTTTACGTTGGTCCAGTCAGATCGTTTCTGCTCTAATAACTACGTTTAACTGACAAATATACACCTCGCCCAGACGTACTATAAGCAGTTCTGGTGAAATCGATAGACATCTTTCAGAAACTTCAACTTCTGTGAATCATGAAGGTCAAACCTTCATGAACTAATCTCTTTATTTCTTAGAACGCTATTTAGGACGAATTAGGTTCAATCTTTCCTCTAAAGAACAAGAATTCTGCATGTCAATATCGCAAGTGTGAAGAAAGGGAAGTTGATCTTTGATACCTTTATTTATATCATAAATATTCTAAACGTCACACTGAAATATACTTGCTATGAAAACAACAAAGTCTGAACTTCAAATCCGAAGGCAAGCAAATAATGGAGCGATTCATTGCTACGCTTGTGAATTACTGAATGCTTTTTATAGAGCGATTTGTCACAAAGTCTGTATGAATATTACATTATAACCAACTCAAAATGCAAACATAAACATGTATGTAACAAAAGATGTAAACTTGTACCATGACCAATTTGAGTTTGGTTGTTGCCTTTGTCTTGCTGTGCTGTCTACTCTGTGTTTTCACATAGAATTTTTTCTTATCGGTGGTTTACTGTGGATGTTCAATCGAGCTCTGTTCTAGATCACCTCCTCTCTTTTTAGAAGATCATGTACTACATTTATATTAAAAGCAGATGAGTATCGTCAAACTCAAGGTCAGTTTATCATTTGTAATGAAAATGCAACGTTGGAACATTCGTTGTCGTAAGAAAACGATGACATTTACGAGGATTTCTATTAAGGTAATGTAATAAGTTTGATTTAGTCAAGTAATCAAACTTGACCTTTAAGGTATTTTTCGCCAATCTCAAGTCTCTATTAAGATGACAGTCAATGTTTACTGATCGAGGGTAGAGAAGACTCTGTAATGACAAGAATCGTGATCTAGTACCTGCTTTGAGATTGAAGTATTGTCAAAACGTAACCAAATATAGACTCCTATTTGCATTGTCGTTCGACGTTTTACATAATTTTGTACGTAACGTTTAAGTCAAAGGTAATATTGGTATATTGTCAATAGGCAGCCAAAGATAGATTTTCGTTTGCTCTATCGTTTGACGTTTACGTATTGTTTATATTCTAGGTGTTCATTTAATTGATTGCATGCTTAGAAAAGAAGAAATTCAGTGGTTTGAATGTACTGATTTCTTTATTTCCAGGAAAGTGTATCGTAGATATATCTAAATCCCGTATATCATACTAAAATGTATGAATTATTAATATTGAAGAGTCGATATATAAATTTAGTGCACCCTATATATGCAATATAGAAATAATATATCGGGAGGATATGAAAAGAAAAATTCTAAACACGACCTTAGGGGTTTGACAATAAGTGTTTTGAATACTTTTCCCTGTCATAGTCGCCATTACATTTTCTATATAGACATAACCTCAGGCAGTGCATGCATTTTATATATTGTTTCTATTTTCGTGCATGAACATCGACGGTGGATGCTGCTAGCCAAGCAGGGGATGCTTACTCCTCAAGGGAACCTGGTCCCACCTCTATGGGTCCTGTAGCATCATATCCCACCCATCCTGCTACGTCTTTAGGTACACTTTTTCGCCATAGTAACTTTCATACTTTTTTGGCCTATTACATTGTTTAGATTGATTATCACTGAGGAGGGTTAAGTACCCGGAACGTGCATGTCTGGTCCACGTTGCCAATTTATCTGTTAAATGATGCTATTCAATTTGAAGACGTTTACATTTACACCACTTGGTGAGTGTCACTGCTGGTGGACCAGGAGTCCCCGAGGGCACATGTAGCCAAGTTCGATCAATTTCGGTTGATCGTTTCTTCAACGCATTCTAAATTTCTGTTATCAAAAGTTCTTGACATTTTTAAAAAATGAAACCAAAAAATGAAACCAAAGGTAAGCTCCGAACCAGAATGTCAGGACACCGGTCAAAAATAAATAATAAAGGAAGTCAACTCCTTTACCGACATTTTGACCAGGCCGATCATTCGGTTTTATCAATGAGAGTCAGAATCCTGGAGAAAATATATCACCCCACAAACAATCCCAATTTAAGCACACCTTTCCGTCGCAACAGAGAAGAGTTCTGGATAAAAAATCTTAACACTGCAGCGCCCTATGGGTGCAACGAGAACATCAGCACTATAGGAAACTTAACAAGTCCCGGTTGTCAATCGGTATATGTGACTAGCTTATTCAACAGACAACAAAGAAGACCTCGAAGTCATGGCATTCGAAAATACAATAGGCCTGAGATACATAGTTTCTCCTTCGATGACTTGGTTCCATTTTTGAATGAGCCTCTAGGCCTGCATTATATTCGTACCAAATTATACTCTGTTCATTTACGGAAGTTGCACGAAATCTACGATCATACGAAGGACCTCACATATACCGATACACGTTCCCCAGAATACAGACTACAAGGAGTCATATTGGACATTTCTACTTTTCGTTTATTTCAAGCAGTTAGATCAGATAAATCAGAGGAGAAAACAAACCGCCCTTTCATTAAAGTAAGATTTGCAAACAAAGGTATTGATAACTTGAATCTTGGTCAAAGTTTGAATCACAAAACTGTCACAGAAAAAATCCCACCATATTTCAAAATAAAAGAAACTCCTTGTATTTTCTATAGCTACACACCAACAGTTGCATCTAAAATTTACAATTACAAACGATTCCTGCAGTGTATTGATTTAAGTAATCCCTCACTACATCCACTTCCATGCGAATGTTCTTCATCGGATTTCAACTACTCTCCTTGTGGACACGTTATTACTGGTGACCTTAGTATAGTCAAGAACGACAAGTTGAGAGAATTGTTAAAAAAGGGTCCCAAATACAGAGAAAGTATGTCCTTTACATGGAACCAAAATATCAAAATAATCATGGACTCTTGTGAGGAATATGCAAGACGTTGGGCAAAGAAAGAGGATGTACAGCTCGACACCCTTTCCGAATGGATAAAATCAATCAGAGAATTATCTAGAATTAACCGATTAAAATCAACTGTGAACACCAGATTCGTGTCTATATTTAAAGACCCTGATGTTATCACAGAGCTCACCTACCTCCAAGAACATTATGTCATCACACCAGCGGACAAAGCCTCAAATAATTACACATTTACTTGCAAAAAGTACTATTTCGACAGTCTAGTTAAAGAGTTGGGTTTAAATTCGACACCTGGAAATCCCACTTACACCCCAACAAACCTTTCTGCCTCTGAAATAATAGATAACCACAAATCAGCTCTTACTTCCTTTGGCTTCGACACTACCAATTTAGATTTAGATTTACCATACTTGTACTGCATACCTAAAATGCATAAGAATCCGTACAAACAACGTTTCATCGCTGGTTCCTCAAAATGTTCTACCAAATCTGTATCGATCTTACTCACCAAAGTTTTATCTGAAATCAAATCTGGGCTTCAAAAATATTGTTCGACAGTGTATTCTCGCAGTGGTATCAACCAGATGTGGATTTTAAAGAATTCGAAGGAACTTTTAGAACATCTGAAATCCACTCATTTTAGTAGAGTCCATTCGATCAAAGCCTTTGATTTTTCGACACTTTACGCTACAATTCCACATTCTAAATTGAAAGAAAGACTCGCAAAAATTATAAGTAATGCGTTTACAAGTAAGAACGGTAATCGCAAATACAAATTTATTGTTGCTAACTATGACAAAACCTACTTTGTAAAAGAAAAGTCCGATTCTGAAAATAAGTACACTGAAACAGACATTATTCAGATGTTAAACTTTCTGATCGACAACATTTTTGTGGTGTTTGGAGGAAAGGTCTTCCAGCAAATTGTCGGAATTCCAATGGGGACCAATTGTGCCCCACTCCTTGCCGACATTTTCCTTTACTCGTACGAAGCTGAATTCATTCAATCTTTGGTCTCTGAAGGGAAAAGATACTTAGCTTCTGACTTTAACTTCACTTACAGATACATAGACGATGTGTTGTCCATCAATAATCCAAAATTCGCGGATAACCTGAGCAGTATCTATCCTTCGGAGCTTGAAGTCAAAGAAACCACAGAGACAAATAATTCAGCATCCTATTTGGACATAATGTTGTCCTACGACACTGATGGTCACATGAACACCTCACTCTATGACAAACGTGACGACTTCAATTTCAGCATTACAAACTTTCCTTTTCTCAGTAGCAACATCCCTTCATCGCCTGCTTATGGCGTGTTCATATCTCAGTTGATACGCTATGCCAGAGCAAGTACCAAATATACGGATTTTGTTCTGAGAGCTAGGCGTCTTTCAGATAAGCTTCTCAGTCAGGGTTATGTTTGTGACCGACTAACATCGTCACTGAGGAAGTTCTACGGTCGATATGGGGAACTCGTCATACACTATGATGTTCCACTCTCAAGAATGGTGGATGATATTCTGTCATAGACCATTTGAACCATCCAACTAAAGATTGTACTCTATGTCTTCAAAAATGGAAGTAACCGGATGTGACAGTTCTACCGAATGAAGCGACGGGTGTTGCATGCTAGCAGGAGATGCTTACTCTTCCTGGGCACCTGGTCTCACTCCCATATCGGGAGTTCGCTTCTTTTCATATGGTGGAGGTTTTTGTTTGTTTGCTTTGGTTCCTGTTTTGTACTGATTTTGTATGCCTTCGGTTTCTGATTTTTGAATTATCGATTTTGTGCTGTATACAGGGATATGGTCATTATCCATATTTGTCATCATATCCCACCCATCCTGCTACGTCTTTCGGTACACTTTTTCGACATAGTAACTTTCATACTTTTTTGGCATATTACATTGTTTAGATTTAGGATCACTGATGCGGGTTAAGTACCCGAAACGTGCATGCCTGGTCCAAGTTGCCAATTTATCTGTTCTTAAATGATGCTATTCAATTTGAAGACGTTTACATCTAGCTTGTTAGGGGTCCGTCGATGCCCATTTTTGTGCTCTATTGAGAGTGCTGTTGAGATTATCGTCAGGATCTTCTTTAGCTAAAATGTATTCAAAAGGACCAGCTAGGGACAGAGTTATGCCATTAGGGAAATGCATGTTTCTACGTAGTTTAAGAATAATTTATCAGCATCAGAAAATGTACACATACATCTCAAGTTAGGAGCACAGTGAAACTAGATGAACGTTATCCTTGGGGACTTACAAACCACCAGCAGAGATACCAGCCTAGTGGTTGAAATTGTCAGTATTGAAATATATGTTCTATATTCCCAATTTTGTTGTACTAGACACATGTTTCGGATATTTTAATCCTCGTCAGTAGTACTTCATGCCATTAAATAAAACCAAAGTGAATGTTCCTGACGCCATCTACAATACAAAGCTTTAATTTCCTCCGGCCAAAATGAGCGGCTCCAAATTTTGTGTAGGGTTTATTCAGAAACGTATTTTAGTAAAAAATATGGCTAAAATTCGTTGAAGGGTAGGCAAAAGGAGCTTAAATCTAAACATGACCGAAAATTTTTTTGCCGAAACCTAGCTAAGGAGAGCTTATGAGGGAGATACCCCTTAGTTTAAGAAATTAAGGTCTAATTTGATGACAGGAAATTTAGGATATATTTCTATGCAGTGCGTTAACACTCCTCGGGTACTTACAGTCCTCGAGGAGTGTTAACAGAATCATTGATAACAGAAGTTATCAATATTGAAACATATGTTCTATCGTAATACATGTAATTAAGTGTACCAAATACGCATTGCAATACCAGTAAATAGTGTATTGATTCATCAGTGATGCTCGGGCAATCAAAATAGTAAAAGTATATAAAGCCAAATTCCAAGCATGGCCTTAATATATACCAAAGAGCCAGCCGATGAGAGAGATATGTCATTTGGTATCAGAGAATTTACGAAAATCAGAATATATAATTTCAATTCAATGCTGAAGCGAAACTAGGCGAACGAAATTACATCCGAGCTGATCCGTTTTATGAAATAAGATCTGAAAATCTGCAAAGAGTTCATTCGAAAACTTTCTTAGATTCCCATAACGAACTAATTATGAAAATAAACTTATCGATTTATGCATTATTTTGAGCAAATATGTACTTTTTTCTTTCTTTTTTTCATTCAATTAGTCAGCACTACAAATGCACTAGAGAAAAAAAACTTTTATTCTCTGTATTCTTAAACAATTCTTAAACATGTTTGATAGAAATAAATAATTTGCAGATATGAGATACAAACAGAACCTTTCCCACTCAGAGCGTAAAGGTTAAGTTATGATAACAATAAAATGGTTCTGTACGTGTTGCTAGGGTTGATCCTGGACTTCTGTGTTTTAATACAGTTTTTGAAACATCTTAGCACCATCCCTCCAAAGCTATTTTGAACATAGTTTTTATTTGGATATGCTACAGGAAATTTGGAGCCGCGCACTCTCTGTAAAGTAAATGTACAAATTCAAATTAAAAAATAAAACCAGAGGGCACTACTGGAATGAATTTTGGCGGGTTCTGAAAATCATTTGACTGGAAGCATCACTATGAGAATTTAGTGTCCGAAACACGTGTCTGGTGTATAATGAAATGGTTTGAAATTTTCTTCAAGAAGGTATTGAGTTGGAACATTTCCGTATTATTAATTATCAAATAAGCAGAAATCTCACAAAGTCTGATAATGACGGGTTTGTAAGTACCAGTATGTCAATAAAAACATAGACTATTGACGACAATTCTTATTATCAACAACAATCAAGGAATAAAGAAGACATAAAATATCATGATCGGATCTGAACAGTAGCATGATTAGCAGTCAAATGTGATATTTAGGAATGTTAAATTAATATTTCTATGGTTGAACAGCTAGTGATGAAATAATCTCGAACAAAAGTTGTTTTTGCGCTATTTGTAACACGTGTATTAGGAGGAGCTGAACCATATTAGAAATGAAGAACAGAAAGTTTACCCAAAATGAATGAAGGCGACATCGATTTTTATTCATGAAATATGTCTGGTAACTTTTATGGAGATTATATATATCACATATAATTTGTTTTTCTTGACTTTTTGAATAATGTGTGACATCAAAATTAAATTAAGGAGAGAACGTTGTACAAAAGCTATATCTCCTTACTTGATACTTTATGTGTTTATTTGTATGATCATTTCAAGCATGCAAGGTAATCCGTATCACCTCTCAATACAAAGGCATTATTTTGATATGGGGGGCATCAACATTTTAGCAAACTGCAAACGCAAGATGCGGATGCTTAAGCAAAGGAATATACTTGTATAATTATGGTAGCTTGCCTTTTCTTGCATGACGTGTGCTTCTCTGATAACATTAATTAGACCTACATGTATATCCGATTGATGAACTATACATATCAAAACGTATTGCTCATTCAGATAGTTCGCATCTCTGATAAAATGATAACTGTAAAGTTGATCACGAATTTCAAAGCTTCCTGATTTGAACGTTATCACAAAGAAACTTGCTTCGATTAGTTTACTGAAGAACTGCACGACATTAAAAGTCTGATGAGAACAAAAGCACACATTTTGTCTCAATTTGGATTGATCAATGCACGACGAAGTTGATATCGTATGTCTCATGGCTTTAAAACAAGAGGTTCTTTTTTCGATTTGCTTGTCTGTCCCTGTGGTGTTTGAGATCCCCCTGAAGCTACGTGCACATTAACGCTATTTAAGTGGGTTTTGTTTCGAGAGAATTGATTTCTTGGCGGAAGGTATTGTTCTATGCGGCATGTAACTAAGTTAAGGTATCCCTCTATGGTAGTCAGGTGAGCTTGTTGACAGTACTCCGTCACCCCAGAGGGAAAGCGATCGATGCAAATTCCTGTGAAGTCAAGATTGGCTAAATACGGAGCGCTCCAAGTGGCTTTCTCTTCCTTTAGACAGAGATTTATCATTGTTAATAAGCACAACGCTGGCAATGGACATGAACATAATTCGCAAAGTCCGACCCTTATTTTTTAAGGGATGGGGAGGGTTCCATGCATAGAAAGAGGATAAAGTCCTCGGTATTCAGAAAAAGATTGTATGCAGAAACGAATGGGGGTTTTTTGACAATTCCTTGAGGGATAAATATTGACCCCATCTCCCCTATCTCTAAGTCCACATATTACGATGAAATTTGAATATAGAATGAATATAAAGAAAGAATCGTTGGATATTGAGCATTGATTTGCATAGATCTTATGACCCAAAATCACTTAATCATGAGAGTAATCCCTTTCATTAACGAGAAAATAATTAGGAAGGCGCTAATCACTTCAAAGTCTACGAGATAAAGTTAAGCGTTGGAGCGAAAATGGAGCTCATCTTAAAATCGTTAGGAAGAGAGGATGATCATGGTGCGTAATCAAATCCTCAAGTATATATCCGTGTGGTAGGGGAGGGTTTATGATTAATGTGAATAATACAAGATTCCTCTGCCATCCCCTCCAGAAAACTGCATTGTGATCCTCATAATTATTGTGCGTTATCTTCTTCCGATTTTGTATCAAATTATATGCAATCATTAATTTCCACATTTCATTTAATGTTATTATAAAGTCTTCATTTGATAATTTATTTTCATCAGTCTTACTATATATTAACAAATAAATATGGGGGTTTTTTTTTTGGGGGGGGGTGTTCGAAGTTGCGGTTCTTCTTTAACTCATTTGACGTGACTTATTTTCGTGCTCGCTATCCGTATGACCTTTGCTTTTATCACTGCAGTATATTTTTCTTGGCGATCTTTGGCTACCGAAATGACCTACCGTCCAATCAATCAAATTTTTGAGAAAATAAATTAAAGTACATGAAATCGACCAATTAAGCAATGAAGAAAAGAATGAAATGTACGTTCGAACATTTTTAGACAGAATATTTTGGAAAAAGGTATTTATTATACAGTAAAACACGCTTACAACGAATTCCAAGGGACATCATCATGTAGTTCGCTATAAATCCTCAAATATTTGTACCTATATGAAGGGAATATTCCTTTATTAAAACCATTAATTCGCTATATGCGTGTTCGTGACATTCGTGTTTGACTCTGTATCTATATTGTAAAAGAAGGATTCGACGGACGTACTGGAAACTTAATAATTCCACTTTCAGACTCCCACAATTCAATACAAGCTTTTCAAGTCATACGTCAGAAAAAAAAGAAAGATACAGTCTAACCTGTCTATAACGGACAGCTCGGGGAAAATCAAATACTGTCCTTTATAGAGAGGTGTCCTTTATGCAGAGTTTCAGTTTGATATACAGTTTGCAATAATTTCCGTCAATTTTTGATAAGTAGTTTTACAATGTAAATTAATAATAAAACAGAATACATGTACTTATACATGTAATTGGGTCATGAAGAATAAAATACATGTTTCTCAGATAATTGAGACTACAAAAAAAGGAAATTAAGGAAGGTAGTATATTTTTCTTATCAAGAGTACTCTTGCAATATAAATGTAAGTAAAGCATTAAGTTTTGCAAACATTTTTTTACGTAGGAGAGTGTTTCCCTAAGTAAACTGGGAAATAAACTTTTAAAATGCCACTTTCCTCCCATTCAGTTTATGAGAAAGGGGAGACGTAATTCATGATAAATAAGTACGCAAGCGCCATGTCACGCACATGGCTCGGAATGTATTGCGGTTTCTCATCTTGCCTATCGAAATCCCCGCGATTTACATGTTTAAAGACCCCTCACTTCTTCAGGAGGGCCCGTGAGTAGGTCAGCGTAGAGCGTGTATACGGAAGCCAAGGCTAGATTGATCGACATTAAACCGCTAGTTGATCGAATTACATGTATGTACTCGGGTACATAAAACGTTGTTGATAAAACGTAATTTTAAATCCTTACATTTACGGATAACGTTGATGTAAGGATTAAACAAACATTTGTCGGGTGTCGGCGGTCCGTGAATACCTCTAAAATCATGAACTTCATTATCAATCGAATCTGAAATATTACAATAAATTCCTGATGTTGTTTAGCATAATTATTAGTATACATATGCTGTTTACATTTATAAAAAGACGGAGAGAGAAAAGATTGTAAAATATCGATCGTTAAATTGTCCGCAACGCGTGCCGGCGTGTGGTCAGTAGCTATACAATAAATGAAGTCGGGATTTAAACTTTCTATTCTGAAACGAAGGCTTTCTATTGTGAATACAAGGCTCTTGTACTCTTTCGATTTTCCAATTTTACACCCGTCATCAAGCGTCAAAGTCTCTGTTTATACGTTCTTGTTTTAATTAATGTATACACAGGTAAACATAAATTGGCCACTAATTACCCGTCCCCTAATTACCATTAATTTGTGAAGCCATGATAGAAAAGGACGCGGATCAGGCATTGTGCGTTATCAGAGGCGGAACCGAGATAATTATGTCCGTTATAGGAGGTTATTAACACCGATTGGGGTACCAGAAGGGTGTCCGTTGTCCGGAGAACGGAGGTGTCCGCTATACAAAAGACATTTATAACACAAAAAACGTTGGGGGGAACTGAAATTGTCCGTTATGTACAGTTGTCCGGTATATAAAGGTGTCCGTTAACACAGGTGGGACTGTAGTCATGAAACTGTCGAGGTTATAGATGAGATACGATGAAACAGAAGCTTTAATTACACTGTATCTGAAAGCCGTAGAAAAACCCGGATAATCGATTTAAGCAACGCTGTCTTTATGTCGGTGAAAAACTTTGTTTATGATCTTATGAAATGAATCTAATCAAGCCTTATCTCCGTTTATTGATGTTGTTCGTAAAAGGAACCTTTTTAACCATGGATAAAGCAAACTTTGTTAACTTTGATGCACATATAACTTATTTCTATTTCCTGACCAGCATAAAAACGGATTATAAAAGTTCATTGTGCTTGGTTTCATAACGTAGCGTTATATACATGAAAGTACGTAAACCCGTATCCTTGCAAAGAGTGTAGCACATTTTTACGATTGTAATGAGTTAATGAAGATGCTGACGATAGTCTCAACAGCACTCACAATAGAGCACACAATTTGAGCATCGGCGGACCCCATCAAGCTAGAGGTGGGATTAGGTGCCCGGGAGGAGTAAACATCCCCTGTCTGGCTAGCCGCACCCGCCGTCGATGTTCACGCACGAAATGAAAACAATATCTAATTGCCCCTAATTTATCACATGTGTGAATCTAGAAAATGGTCCAAGATAGTCCATCCCGGGAATTTTTAGGGAATTTCCAACATGTGCATGATTTAGACAAAACTGTGTATAAAATGGGGAAAAAATACGCATTTCTGACCAATTCCAAAGGGTCTAGGGGGAGTTCTGCGCAAGATCAGCGCAAGCATACGTTGTCATGCTCTCACTAATTCAAAAGTTGTATGCTGTTGCTAGCTAACAAGGGAGGTATTTTGTACCCATTTAATAAACATATCTGCACATCTGCACATTGTGTTTGGGTTCTCATGTTTCGACACTTCTTCCGATTTTGTATTAAATTGTTTGCAATCAATAATATCCACATTTTATTCAAAGTTATTCTAAAGTCTTCATTTGATAATTTGATTGTCTTGTTTTGAAATATCATTAAAAAAGAAATATGTTATTCCAATGTATAATGTATATACATTGGGGTCATATTTTGGAACCGTTCTCAAGTGCACTTCAATTAAAAGGAAGGACATTTTAAAGTTGTTTCCCAATATTTTTATTTTGAATCGTAAAAATATGACACATTTGTTTCATTGTATCATTTCTATTGGATATGCAAAATAAATCTAGATGAAGTGTCCTTAAGAATTAGATAGAAAGTAATACTACACTGCTTTGAGTAACCTGTTTACAAAAATAGATAAACCTTACAGTAATTTTTATGTGAAAACTGAAACTTTGAAATTTAAAGTTCCGACGCGAAGACCTACATTTGATCACACTTATATTACCAAAATAAAAGTAATTAGGAAGGCGGGGGTAGATGGGTGTATACAAAAACTAGACTTTACTTAAGTTACGAAAGACAAACCTTTCATAAACACAATGTCATATGCATGAAAACGTCTTCAAATTGAATAGCATCATTTAAGAACAGATAAATTGGCAACGTGGACCAGACATGCACGTTTCAGGTACTTAACCCTCATCAGTGATCCTAAATCTATATATGCAATATGCCAAAAAAGTATGAAAATTACTATGTCGAAAAAGTGTACCGAAAGACGTAGCAGGATGGGTGGGATAAGATGCTACATGACCCAATTTTTAGAAATTTCAAGAAATTTTGATTACAGAAATTTAGAATACGTTGAAGAAACGATCAACCGAAATTGATCGAACTTGGCTACATGTGCCCTCGGGGACTCCTGGTCCACCAGCAGTGACACTCACCAAGTGGTATATATGTAAACGTCTTCAAATTGAATAGCATCATTTAAGAACAGATAAATTGGCAATGTGGACCAGACATGCACGTTTCGGGTACTTAAGCCTCATCAGTGTTCCTAAATCTAAACAATGCAATATGCCAAAAAAGTATGAAAGTTACTATGTCGAAAAAGTGTACCGAAAGACGTAGCAGGATGGGTGGGATATGATGCTACAGGACCCAATTTTTAGAAATTTCAAGAAATTTTGATTACAGAAATTTAGAATGCGTTGAAGAAACGATCAACCGAAATTGATCGAACTTGGCTACATGTGCCCTCGGGGACTCCTGGTCCACCAGCAGTGACACTCACCAAGTGGTATATGATGTTCATTGCTAATTCAGGTGGTATCATAAAATTATGATCGCAGTTAAGACCTACATTCCCCGCGAGGGGTTTGACAGTAAGTGTTTTGAATATATTTCCCTTACATTGTCGCCATAGCACTTTCTAAATAGACATAGCGTCAGACAATGCATGAATTTTTATATAGTTTTCATTTTAGTGCTTAAACATCGACGGCGTGTGCGGCTAGTCAACAGGGGATGCTTACTCCTCCCTGGCACTTGACCCCACCTCTAGCTTGCTAGGGGTCCGTTGATACTTAATTTTGTGCTCTATTCTGAGTGCTGTTGATATTATCGTCAGGATTTTTTTAAAACAACATTTTGATCTTACTTACAAAAACGAAAACTGGCTGTCAAAGAACAGGAATTTTAAAGAATAACAGATAGAGAAGGGGTGCATGTAGGACCTCACTGTACTGAAAAGGATAGGGGAAGTCTGTCAATGATAAAATGCCTTATAATTTTTACCTGACTCAGATTAAACCTATTATTCTATTTTCAACAGGTAGAGCCAGAGGAGTTGTGTCATGTCTGCAGTGTTTACACAGGACGAGAGACCTATCCTTGCCGGATATGTTACAAAGTCTACCACGAGGGATGTCTGAGAAAACTCGGGCAATGTTCTGATCCAGCATCATCTGTATTACTACGCAGGGCACTGAAACCTGTGGGATGGAGTTGTCATGAATGTGTAAATATTTCTCATCTTTCGTAACATTCGGTTTTTCGATTTCGATGTAAGAATAAGGTTTTTTAGCTCACCTGAGCCAAAGGCTCAAGTGAGCTATTGTCATAGTGTGGCGTCCGGCGTCCGTCGTCCGTCGTCCGTCGTCCGTCGTCCGTCCGTCGTAAACTTTTAACATTTTCAACTTCTTCTCAAGAACGGCTGAAGGGATTTTGATGAAACTTGGTATGCATGAAGTACTAAAGGTCCTCTACCAAGTTTGTTCATTTCGGCTCGATCCCTTCAGGGGTGGATCCAGGGCGGGGTCAAATAGGCCCCGGAGGGTACCCCTCTTCAAAAATCTTCTTCTCCAGTTCCACTGAATGGATTGAAAAACTAATTGTATCTATGTGATCTAGAAGGATGTATGATTCAAGTTTGTTCATTTCGTTAAAATCCGACAACTAATTTTTGACGCGTTTTTGACGTCTTTTCGGACTTAGTCAGAAATGCACATTTTTGCACTTTTTCTTTAAATAACTCAATAAGTGTATGATTTTACACACTCATTTACTACATATTTATCATATTTAACTTACTTAATGCTTTGATATGTATTTTATGCTTAAATTTTATTTTTTTGATTTTTTATGAATTTTTTTCTTATGTAAAAAGGAAGGGGGGGGGTGATTTTCATACATTTTCTGCTTCTTTTCTATAACCACTCTTCAGATTGTCATGACAATTTGTAGGTATGAGGTACTCATGCATGGTACCCTACAAGTGAAAGAATTTTGTCCAGATATCCACTTTTGGATTTTTAAGGAATATTTTTTAAGATTGTACATAGGTATAATGTATGTTTTCCATGCCCAATGGACCCATGGGGAGTGGCTTCAAACCCCAGCGGGACCCCAACAAAATTTTTTTCCCCTTTTTATTAGCTCACCTGAGCCAAAGGCTCAAGTGAGCTATTGTCATAGTGTGGCGTCCGGCGTCCGTCGTCCGTCGTCCGTCGTCCGTCCGTCGTAAACTTTTAACATTTTCAACTTCTTCTCAAGAACGGCTGAAGGGATTTTGATGAAACTTGGTATGCATGAAGTACTAAAGGTCCTCTACCAAGTTTGTTCATTTCGGCTCGATCCCTTCAGGGGTGGATCCAGGGCGGGGTCAAATAGGCCCCGGAGGGTACCCCTCTTCAAAAATCTTCTTCTCCAGTTCCACTGAATGGATTGAAAAACTAATTGTATCTATGTGATCTAGAAGGATGTATGATTCAAGTTTGTTCATTTCGTTAAAATCCGACAACTAATTTTTGACGCGTTTTTGACGTCTTTTCGGACTTAGTCAGAAATGCACATTTTTGCACTTTTTCTTTAAATAACTCAATAAGTGTATGATTTTACACACTCATTTACTACATATTTATCATATTTAACTTACTTAATGCTTTGATATGTATTTTATGCTTAAATTTTATTTTTTTGATTTTTTATGAATTTTTTTCTTATGTAAAAAGGAAGGGGGGGGGGGGTGATTTTCATACATTTTCTGCTTCTTTTCTATAACCACTCTTCAGATTGTCATGACAATTTGTAGGTATGAGGTACTCATGCATGGTACCCTACAAGTGAAAGAATTTTGTCCAGATATCCACTTTTGGATTTTTAAGGAATATTTTTTAAGATTGTACATAGGTATAATGTATGTTTTCCATGCCCAATGGACCCATGGGGAGTGGCTTCAAACCCCAGCGGGACCCCAACAAAATTTTTTTCCCCTTTTTATTAGCTCACCTGAGCCAAAGGCTCAAGTGAGCTATTGTCATAGTGTGGCGTCCGGCGTCCGTCGTCCGTCGTCCGTCGTCCGTCGTCCGTCCGTCGTAAACTTTTAACATTTTCAACTTCTTCTCAAGAACGGCTGAAGGGATTTTGATGAAACTTGGTATGCATGAAGTACTAAAGGTCCTCTACCAAGTTTGTTCATTTCGGCTCGATCCCTTCAGGGGTGGATCCAGGGCGGGGTCAAATAGGCCCCGGAGGGTACCCCTCTTCAAAAATCTTCTTCTCCAGTTCCACTGAATGGATTGAAAAACTAATTGTATCTATGTGATCTAGAAGGATGTATGATTCAAGTTTGTTCATTTCGTTAAAATCCGACAACTAATTTTTGACGCGTTTTTGACGTCTTTTCGGACTTAGTCAGAAATGCACATTTTTGCACTTTTTCTTTAAATAACTCAATAAGTGTATGATTTTACACACTCATTTACTACATATTTATCATATTTAACTTACTTAATGCTTTGATATGTATTTTATGCTTAAATTTTATTTTTTTGATTTTTTATGAATTTTTTTCTTATGTAAAAAGGAAGGGGGGGGGGGGGGTGATTTTCATACATTTTCTGCTTCTTTTCTATAACCACTCTTCAGATTGTCATGACAATTTGTAGGTATGAGGTACTCATGCATGGTACCCTACAAGTGAAAGAATTTTGTCCAGATATCCACTTTTGGATTTTTAAGGAATATTTTTTAAGATTGTACATAGGTATAATGTATGTTTTCCATGCCCAATGGACCCATGGGGAGTGGCTTCAAACCCCAGCGGGACCCCAACAAAATTTTTTTCCCCTTTTTATTAGCTCACCTGAGCCAAAGGCTCAAGTGAGCTATTGTCATAGTGTGGCGTCCGGCGTCCGTCGTCCGTCGTCCGTCGTCCGTCCGTCGTAAACTTTTAACATTTTCAACTTCTTCTCAAGAACGGCTGAAGGGATTTTGATGAAACTTGGTATGCATGAAGTACTAAAGGTCCTCTACCAAGTTTGTTCATTTCGGCTCGATCCCTTCAGGGGTGGATCCAGGGCGGGGTCAAATAGGCCCCGGAGGGTACCCCTCTTCAAAAATCTTCTTCTCCAGTTCCACTGAATGGATTGAAAAACTAATTGTATCTATGTGATCTAGAAGGATGTATGATTCAAGTTTGTTCATTTCGTTAAAATCCGACAACTAATTTTTGACGCGTTTTTGACGTCTTTTCGGACTTAGTCAGAAATGCACATTTTTGCACTTTTTCTTTAAATAACTCAATAAGTGTATGATTTTACACACTCATTTACTACATATTTATCATATTTAACTTACTTAATGCTTTGATATGTATTTTATGCTTAAATTTTATTTTTTTGATTTTTTATGAATTTTTTTCTTATGTAAAAAGGAAGGGGGGGGGGGGGTGATTTTCATACATTTTCTGCTTCTTTTCTATAACCACTCTTCAGATTGTCATGACAATTTGTAGGTATGAGGTACTCATGCATGGTACCCTACAAGTGAAAGAATTTTGTCCAGATATCCACTTTTGGATTTTTAAGGAATATTTTTTAAGATTGTACATAGGTATAATGTATGTTTTCCATGCCCAATGGACCCATGGGGAGTGGCTTCAAACCCCAGCGGGACCCCAACAAAATTTTTTTCCCCTTTTTATTAGCTCACCTGAGCCAAAGGCTCAAGTGAGCTATTGTCATAGTGTGGCGTCCGGCGTCCGTCGTCCGTCGTCCGTCGTCCGTCGTCCGTCCGTCGTAAACTTTTAACATTTTCAACTTCTTCTCAAGAACGGCTGAAGGGATTTTGATGAAACTTGGTATGCATGAAGTACTAAAGGTCCTCTACCAAGTTTGTTCATTTCGGCTCGATCCCTTCAGGGGTGGATCCAGGGCGGGGTCAAATAGGCCCCGGAGGGTACCCCTCTTCAAAAATCTTCTTCTCCAGTTCCACTGAATGGATTGAAAAACTAATTGTATCTATGTGATCTAGAAGGATGTATGATTCAAGTTTGTTCATTTCGTTAAAATCCGACAACTAATTTTTGACGCGTTTTTGACGTCTTTTCGGACTTAGTCAGAAATGCACATTTTTGCACTTTTTCTTTAAATAACTCAATAAGTGTATGATTTTACACACTCATTTACTACATATTTATCATATTTAACTTACTTAATGCTTTGATATGTATTTTATGCTTAAATTTTATTTTTTTGATTTTTTATGAATTTTTTTCTTATGTAAAAAGGAAGGGGGGGGGGGGTGATTTTCATACATTTTCTGCTTCTTTTCTATAACCACTCTTCAGATTGTCATGACAATTTGTAGGTATGAGGTACTCATGCATGGTACCCTACAAGTGAAAGAATTTTGTCCAGATATCCACTTTTGGATTTTTAAGGAATATTTTTTAAGATTGTACATAGGTATAATGTATGTTTTCCATGCCCAATGGACCCATGGGGAGTGGCTTCAAACCCCAGCGGGACCCCAACAAAATTTTTTTCCCCTTTTTATTAGCTCACCTGAGCCAAAGGCTCAAGTGAGCTATTGTCATAGTGTGGCGTCCGGCGTCCGTCGTCCGTCGTCCGTCGTCCGTCCGTCGTAAACTTTTAACATTTTCAACTTCTTCTCAAGAACGGCTGAAGGGATTTTGATGAAACTTGGTATGCATGAAGTACTAAAGGTCCTCTACCAAGTTTGTTCATTTCGGCTCGATCCCTTCAGGGGTGGATCCAGGGCGGGGTCAAATAGGCCCCGGAGGGTACCCCTCTTCAAAAATCTTCTTCTCCAGTTCCACTGAATGGATTGAAAAACTAATTGTATCTATGTGATCTAGAAGGATGTATGATTCAAGTTTGTTCATTTCGTTAAAATCCGACAACTAATTTTTGACGCGTTTTTGACGTCTTTTCGGACTTAGTCAGAAATGCACATTTTTGCACTTTTTCTTTAAATAACTCAATAAGTGTATGATTTTACACACTCATTTACTACATATTTATCATATTTAACTTACTTAATGCTTTGATATGTATTTTATGCTTAAATTTTATTTTTTTGATTTTTTATGAATTTTTTTCTTATGTAAAAAGGAAGGGGGGGGGGGGGGTGATTTTCATACATTTTCTGCTTCTTTTCTATAACCACTCTTCAGATTGTCATGACAATTTGTAGGTATGAGGTACTCATGCATGGTACCCTACAAGTGAAAGAATTTTGTCCAGATATCCACTTTTGGATTTTTAAGGAATATTTTTTAAGATTGTACATAGGTATAATGTATGTTTTCCATGCCCAATGGACCCATGGGGAGTGGCTTCAAACCCCAGCGGGACCCCAACAAAATTTTTTTCCCCTTTTTATTAGCTCACCTGAGCCAAAGGCTCAAGTGAGCTATTGTCATAGTGTGGCGTCCGGCGTCCGTCGTCCGTCGTCCGTCGTCCGTCGTCCGTCCGTCGTAAACTTTTAACATTTTCAACTTCTTCTCAAGAACGGCTGAAGGGATTTTGATGAAACTTGGTATGCATGAAGTACTAAAGGTCCTCTACCAAGTTTGTTCATTTCGGCTCGATCCCTTCAGGGGTGGATCCAGGGCGGGGTCAAATAGGCCCCGGAGGGTACCCCTCTTCAAAAATCTTCTTCTCCAGTTCCACTGAATGGATTGAAAAACTAATTGTATCTATGTGATCTAGAAGGATGTATGATTCAAGTTTGTTCATTTCGTTAAAATCCGACAACTAATTTTTGACGCGTTTTTGACGTCTTTTCGGACTTAGTCAGAAATGCACATTTTTGCACTTTTTCTTTAAATAACTCAATAAGTGTATGATTTTACACACTCATTTACTACATATTTATCATATTTAACTTACTTAATGCTTTGATATGTATTTTATGCTTAAATTTTATTTTTTTGATTTTTTATGAATTTTTTTCTTATGTAAAAAGGAAGGGGGGGGGGGTGATTTTCATACATTTTCTGCTTCTTTTCTATAACCACTCTTCAGATTGTCATGACAATTTGTAGGTATGAGGTACTCATGCATGGTACCCTACAAGTGAAAGAATTTTGTCCAGATATCCACTTTTGGATTTTTAAGGAATATTTTTTAAGATTGTACATAGGTATAATGTATGTTTTCCATGCCCAATGGACCCATGGGGAGTGGCTTCAAACCCCAGCGGGACCCCAACAAAATTTTTTTCCCCTTTTTATTAGCTCACCTGAGCCAAAGGCTCAAGTGAGCTATTGTCATAGTGTGGCGTCCGGCGTCCGTCGTCCGTCGTCCGTCGTCCGTCGTCCGTCCGTCGTAAACTTTTAACATTTTCAACTTCTTCTCAAGAACGGCTGAAGGGATTTTGATGAAACTTGGTATGCATGAAGTACTAAAGGTCCTCTACCAAGTTTGTTCATTTCGGCTCGATCCCTTCAGGGGTGGATCCAGGGCGGGGTCAAATAGGCCCCGGAGGGTACCCCTCTTCAAAAATCTTCTTCTCCAGTTCCACTGAATGGATTGAAAAACTAATTGTATCTATGTGATCTAGAAGGATGTATGATTCAAGTTTGTTCATTTCGTTAAAATCCGACAACTAATTTTTGACGCGTTTTTGACGTCTTTTCGGACTTAGTCAGAAATGCACATTTTTGCACTTTTTCTTTAAATAACTCAATAAGTGTATGATTTTACACACTCATTTACTACATATTTATCATATTTAACTTACTTAATGCTTTGATATGTATTTTATGCTTAAATTTTATTTTTTTGATTTTTTATGAATTTTTTTCTTATGTAAAAAGGAAGGGGGGGGGGTGATTTTCATACATTTTCTGCTTCTTTTCTATAACCACTCTTCAGATTGTCATGACAATTTGTAGGTATGAGGTACTCATGCATGGTACCCTACAAGTGAAAGAATTTTGTCCAGATATCCACTTTTGGATTTTTAAGGAATATTTTTTAAGATTGTACATAGGTATAATGTATGTTTTCTTACCAAAAAAGAAAAGAAATTCTCAAATCGCACCGGGTTATACACATTGATACTACTTTTAAATGAAGAAATTTTATTTGAATCACAAAAAAAAAAATGCCGTAATGATTAAAAGTACACAACTTTTTAAATATTTTTCAAAGCCATGCACCTGGTTCCGGACCGGAATTATTCGAATTTTATGATCTGAGGACCCATTTTCACACGTATTCTTCCACACATGTAGATGTCTCACACACTTTAAAACTATATTCAAAATTTTATTTCATCTGTCTAGTAAACAATCACGGGAAGACAATTCAAGATAAACATTGTGTGTATTTTCCACCAATTGTTGAAAATAATAAGAAAATAATCGGAACTATTTGACAGGACAATGACCTAGATACGCATTCATTCATCTTCGTCCCCAAGGCGCATCGTATTCCGCTAGGCGCTTCATTGCAATACAAACCGCAAAGCAGTACTGCGATATATTTCAGGAGATACAGTGCAAACGGAATAGATTTTTATACTTGGAACACTTTCATAATCTGTATCTGTATCTGTATGGGTACGTTGAATTACCAATACTGGCTTGTGATCAACGGAATGAGAGAGCGCATAAACTTACTTAATCGCGCTTCAGGCTGAATCTAAAGCCTTCCACAGTCCTTGACAGCACTTGATGGTTATCCAGTTCGTTCCACTCTGTGACTGTACGTATGAAGAATGAGTTCTTCCTGATGACGGAATTACATGTAGGTATGTTAAAGGAGCGAGTATGGTTTGAGCTATGAACAACGTTCATAATGGTTATCATTCATGTACTTGGAACACTTGCATATACTTGTTATTATGTATAAAGTTTGCTCGAATTTCCTCTGTCTTAGACTCTCTTACATGAAGTAATTTACGGACTGATTTCTTGAAGAAACGTCTAATGAGTAATCTCTTCCTCTGGATTTTGAGAATGCATAGGACATTTAATATCTGAAATTCTTGAAAATAAATAATTCCGTTCAGAGTTCCTGAAATCTTCCAATGAAATGTTGGACCACAGAAGCTGTTGTTTTAATAGAGAAAATAAATTATTATTCACAACCTTAAGCCACTGTGTTCGTCATCTTGTATGTATAATATTTCTAAGAGGAATACAGAGGCCTGAGGTTGTGAATAATAAAACATTTTCTCTCATAAAGCGACAGGATCCTGTGTTAAGACATTTGGGAATTTTTATCTGTTCAAATAATAGATACATAATGAGTTTTTATCAGACCAAATAACTTCTTGTCGGAAAATCCAATGCAACCGATACATTTCATGAACTCTCTCCGCTAACAACTTGCCCGTGTAACAGACCTATGATGAGGTAAAACAATTAGTTAACAGTAAATAACGATGTCGTAGGTCTGCTAGTTGGACAAGCTTAACAATTTCATGGGCCTTTTAATTTGTTTCAAATTGCGAAACCTTAGAGAAACCACTTGAGTTGTTGAACAGCGTATGCTGAAATGCGACGCTCCTTCTCGCCTGTTGAAATATGCATAGGCAAGAAGCGTCGCATTTCAGCATATTTACTGAAAATTATTTGTTCAAGTGGCTTCACTGGGTCATGAGGTTTGATACAACATACACTGCTTTTTTGGAAAACAAACTGGCACAATTTCTGCACAACTCACTTGAATTGATGAATATTGGATCAAAACGATTTTAACTGTACGTTTCATGTATTTGAGATGAAATCAATACTATTCAAAAGCATAATTCATAGATTTTAGTGAATAAAGGCAAAACCGAAAAATCTTTGTTTTTTATGCCCCTGGAATAAAAGATTCGGGAGCATAAAGTTTTTGGCCTGTCCGTCTGTCTGTTTGTCTGTCTGTTTTCCAAAAAACTTTAACATTGGGCATAACTTTTGAATGGAAGCTGGTGATAGAGGTTTCATATTTCACATGTGTATTTACCAAAATTTTTGACCTCATGACCATAACCTTGACCTTTCACGTACTTCTCAGAAACTTTAACATTGGGCATAACTATTGAATGGTTATAGTGATAGGGCTTTCATATTGTACATGTGTATTCCTTGTGACAAGATCTTTCCATTGATACCAATATTACGCTGACCCTGACCTCTCACATACTTAACAGAAAATGGTGTTTATACTAACAAAGATGCCGCCGGGGGCATTCTCGTTTCACAAACACAGGCTTTATAATTTCTGGCATGCTAGCTATCAATAATGAAAGGTTTTGTGTTCAATTTTAAATAAACTTAAGGAGCTGATAAGATAAGGGCTGTATTTAGCCCTGAATCTCAGCAAGTATTTATTCTACACAATGATCTGTACGCAAGAAAAACTTGATAATTACTAAAATGTAATGTATTTGGAGATTCCTCATACAACTTTTATTTTGGTAAGCTTATTTCTAGATACTTAAATTACAGTCTAAAGAGTAGGGGGTAGCCATGTTGAAAAGAAGCTAATATCGATAAAAAACGTTGAAAATTAAGAACAATCTGGCTAATATGGATATCTATAAACTTTAAAACAAAGTTATAGTCTAAACAAGATACTAGAAATTAAATTCAAAAGACTGGTCTCAATTTTTTTCCATAAATTTTAAAATCTTGAATCTGAAATATGGTTGTATTTTGTATTCATTGACTACAAAGTAGGCATTTTACCGCAAAATACACATTGTGTCGAAATAAACTGCACTCTCCTGTTTATTTCATTCCAAAATCTTGTGCATTTCATGTGAACATGTTTAGAATAAATAAATGAATGACTTAAAAAGGGAAAAAATTAAATTTTGCTTATATTATGGCCTAAAACACAGATTTGTAAAAAGCCCCCCACCCTCCCTTTTTCAGTTTTTTGTCTCTGGGGCATCGTTCCCCCCTTAGCTACAGAACCCCACTTTGTCAAAAGATGTGTATTAGTGATATACACCTTCTGTAAAAGTGGCGTTCTGTAGCTGAGGGGGGAACAATGTTTTAAAAAACTTTTCCATTTTCCATTGGTTTCTATAGAAAAAAGACATATTTTTCCTCAAAATTTAGAAAAACTATGTATGATACATCTTATCCAACTGCTGATTATGATGAAACCAATAACTGGCATCAATTTTGTGAAAGAATTTTTTTGAATTTCCCATTTTGAAAATTCCACTTTTTCAGGGCAGATTTTACGCCTTATCTTATCAGCTCCTTTGTGAAATCATTTCATTGTTTTATTCTTTTTCTGCTGCACATTTATGTGGAATTTTACAATATGATTTTATTTTTGATGTTGCATAATTGAACTATACTAGCTGGGCATGTGACGTTGGACCACTTTATCCGTTTTTTTTCAAATCAGTAAAAAAGTTATTGTTTTGAAATGTGACTATTTTTTCCTTTTTTGTACCTTTAAAGGTTGTCTGAAAAAAAAACACTTCTCTGCATCCGGCAAAAATCTTTTTAGAAAGGTTGTGGGCTAAAATCCTGGTACTGGCACTATCAGTATTCAATGTCAGTATGTCAGTTAGAGCGTGCATGGGTATCAGGTGAGCGTTGTGCCCCCTGGGGCTCTTGTTTTATTTTCAAAAAAGGTTTTACGAGTTCGGTATAAGTTTTTTCGAATAAGGATATAGGTTTCTCGAATAAGTATATTTTTCAGTATAAGATTGTTCGAATAATGTTTTTCGATTTCTATGTAAGAAGAAGAGCTAAAAATCAAAGATTCGTTACATGATTACAATTAACACCACAAAAATGCACAGTCATTAGTTTTCGATTGGTCAATACCATCAAACCAGTATATGGAAAAATAACTTTATTTTAAATCCTAAAAGTTACTATTTGTTTAGAATAAGTCGAATGGTCATTCCAATTTCTTGCATCTATATAGGTGCATGTAAAGTAAGTTGTATAGTTGTATAAGGATTCAGTAACTATGGCCTGAACTTTGTTAAACAGTGCCGTTGTCAATGACACTTTGTTACGTAACATGCGCAGTTTGCTTTTCATTTAAAACTTTTAAAACTATTAAACTATCTGAAATGGTTGAATATATATTCAAGGTAATTTAGGTGTTGTTATTATACCTCTACTGATTTTTTCTTATATAAAAAGAGACTCATTAAATTTAACTAAATCCCTGAAAATCGCCTTATAAGACTATTTCCCTGCAATGGGGTGCGTTAGTTGAGAAGACTATTTCCCTAGGGAGTTAGTCTCAAAATGGGGCGGAGCTTCTTTGGGGGTGTGTCAGTATCAACCAATCAGCGCCGTTGAAGGTTGATCGGATGATCGTATGACGCTATTGGTACGCGAGCAGAGTAATCCGCCTCCTATCCGCTTAGCACATGAATTAATCCGCAATAAAATAAAACAATCAAAAATTAAACATGTATGAGTATGATAAATGATGTTTCTGTTTATCTTATCATCAAAAATTAATATTTATTCAGTCGAGAAGGCAAGGCAAAATCATTAGAATTTCCATTGGAACGATGTGAACCTAAGAGATATGTTTGTTTCAGTATAATGTTTGTTTCGGTACAACTAAGAGATATGTTTGTTTGTTTCGGTATAATAAAACAGTTAAAGTATACCATTGAGGGAGTTAGCACGATTCTGGTTCCCCTCGACCAGACCTATTTCCCTCGGCTTCGCCTCGGGAAATAGGTCTGGTCTCGGGGAACCAGAATCGTGCTAACTCCCTCAATGGTATACTTTAACTGTATATTATAATATTTGGGTGTTTGCTTTTGATCTATCTTGGCAATGTATATTAAATCAAATATTTTAAACATGTTAAACGTAAGCAATTATGCTTTTAAAGTATTTCTTGGTATAGTATCTTTTTCTGCTCTTCACCTCATATAACTGTTATTGTTCGCCGTTCTAATAACAATGATACATAAATGGAAATTTGGAATTTACATTACAATAATTTGAAATATAAGTGTATTGAGTTTTATATTTGCATGACTCTTCGTGAACACAAGATTCTCATATACACATCGAAGAAGTACCCATCAGTTAATCAGTATCAAAGTCGAGAAGGTAGGACAAACTCATTAGAATTTCCATTGAAACAGCTGCGAACCCCGGAATAAATAGTATTCTGAAGTGAGACCAGGTGCCCGGAGAGAGTCAGCGTTTCTTGTTTGCATGCAACACCCAACGCAACAGTTCCATGAAAACTGGTCAAATTCGGTGATTACCTCGATGTACATATCAGGTAAAGATGTCTTGTCAATCACAATCCAGAATTTCGCTGATCATTCTGGAAATAGGGATCTCATATGATTAATCTTTTAAAAGCATTCTCATTTCTGCTCCATATGGAAAGTAGAATATATGTTTCATATCAATAGCCTTACCAAACAAAGGTTGCAGACGATAAACATTTACATATTCTCTCAGACCAATAACTAATAAAACCTATAATTTTCCTTTCCAAGGATGACCTTAGCAATCTACTGACACAAGAAGAACTGTTCCAGTTGTACGAGTCCCTAGATAGACATCAAATAACTCAAGGTAAGATTTCCTAGATTTATTATGAGGCCGAAGGAAAAAATCAATGGCAATACGACCTTCTTGGATCATCTATATGGTTTCATTTGAATCTGAAGATTTGTAGGCTACCTATATATGTCTGAACCAAAGATGTTGAAATATCTGAATGCTTGACATATATTTTAAAATGAATTGTTGACGTGGCAGTTAAGTAAGACAGGGTGTACATGTATTTTCGTGCATTTTGAAGGGGAATCGATAATACATTGTATTCTAGTTTTGATTTACTCATGTTGTGTTCACATCCTCTTGAAATATTATACATTTATATCAAATCTCGCGATTGATTGATTACATTTCATTTTTTATTCATTTAAGCACAAAAATGCATCATTTTAACTGAAGAAGGGGTCAGTTATAATATTATATCGATGGCGATTTATCTGGCATGATGGTACCGTGCACAAAGACATACCCTAACGGAAGTTAAAAAATCTATCCTCAGAAATTCGATTATTCAATAATAAATCTTAAACATTATAGATACCAGTGTATCGCTTGAAGAGTATTTAGACTATCGTAGGAGGGTACACAAAGAGGAGCAAAACGATGATATGTCTCAAGCCAAAATACAAGAGGAGACTGCTAGATTCCATAAGGTAGACAGGGATAATACGGGCTCCATTACCTGGTGGGAGTTCATCAACTATGAATCCATAAATGTGCTGCAGCGGAGAAGCAAGGTAAATCCGAGTAAAAAATAGGATTGGAAAAATATGGGGATTTTCAGATCGATCTGCAAAGACAGCACCGAAAGCACATTATGGTGAAATAATATCAAAACAGAAAAGAGTACGGATTGATAACAATTTATAAATGTATAGCATACATTAAAATGAGAGAAAAGATGTCGAAAGCCAGATTATTAGCTCAAGTCCTTCCCCTTTTCCCAAATTTTCAGTCTGATAAATCGACCAAAGAGATGTTGTCTTTATTCCCGTCCAAAGAATTTAACATATAAACCTTTTAAGAGATGTAGTTGTGCTGCTCTGCGAACATCAAAATTAATTCATCAAAAATCCAATGGAACTAAGATTCAACTATAATCTCTTATGTTTGGATCGGACTAATCATAAAATGAAGTTGGTCTGTGTTTCCTGATATTGAACTGTAAAAAGTTAAAGTACAATGTGTTTGAGTGTCATTTGATAAGTTTTGGGACTTCTTTTCATTATAGAAGAAACTAGTCTGCTCCCTTGTCAAATGAGTTAAAGAAGATACTGACGAAAATCTCAACAGCACTCACAATAGAGCACCAAATTGAGCATCGACGGACCCCTAGCAAGCTAAAGGTGGGACCAGGTGCCCGGGAGGAGTAAGCATCCCCTGTTGGCTAGCCGCACCCGCCGTCGATGTTTATGTTCATCACAAAATGTCAAATACATGAACTGTCTGATGTTATGTCTATATAGAAAGTGCTATGGCGACCATATAAAAGATGTATAAAAACGATTCATCAAGCATTAATTCCCATGAGGATTAAATTTTTTCTCCAAGTTAATCACACAATTTAAGCATTTACACGCAGAGGAGTCGTTTCCAGAATTATTTTGAACAAATGTATTAACATTCATTTGAAAAATGTATAATTTTCTATTGATCTCTGTATAAGCAACAAAATACAGACTGAAGTGAAAACTATATGCAGACAAAGCTCTGACGCTTTGGCATATCTTTTATTTCATTTTTGTAATTGTGCTCCGTAGATATTTGATATTCTTCAGTTTTTTTTTCGGAATATTACTTAGTCTAGTAGATTCCACAATTTAAACGCCCATTAGACAACTAAAATTATATTCCAATAACTTGGGTTGCTATTGTGACGTCATATTCAGTTTTGCACGTAGGGAGAGTTTACCAACATTAAAATGTTACATGCAAAATGTGCGATGTACATGCGAATAAAAATGACCAATTAAAGAATAAATGTAAATATAAGTAATGACTGTCTTACTTTTGGTGTTCATGGGTGTATAATTCTGGTTGGACACGTGCAAATTTTCCGAGAATTGCTTCATTTTCGTTATCCAGAGCAAATGAAGTTACAACCTGACGTCATATCTTGCGCATTTGACTGTACAATTGCTTGAAATATGAACCTGATATATTTGCACATATTCTAATGAAATATTAGAGATGAAAAAATAATTTTCATTTAGATAATTTCACCAAAAGTTTTGGGCCAATTAAAGGTACAAGTGGACCTCCTCTATTCCATCAATCACATCAAAACAACCAATAGAAAAGGCAAAACACATTTAAACACGCCTATGACTAAATTATACAGGCTGAAAACGGAATCTATAGTAGGATTCACCCCAAACCACAACCAAATAATTATATATATAAATCTTCAAATATACAGGTTGAACAAGATAATGTTGTCTAATTATTGTTCAACTTTGATCGATAAGACGTTTTCTTCACCTCAAATACATGAAATTGCTTCTTGGAAATATATTTCTTCCCAAACACACATTGTATTTCTCACTTTGGATTATTTGAACATTCTAACCCAAACACAATAATTATTGTACTTCTCATTTTGGATTATTTAAACATGTCTTCTTATGTTCCGATTCCAGCCCTCTAAGCCCCTCTAAGCTTACTGCTAACTTAATGGTAAATACGTTTTCTTTTCAGAATTCTATCCTCAAACTTCTCACTCCACGAGAGATAGAGTTATCAAGGATTCTATTCCGAGCGTTCGATGAGAGTCTAACAGGTTTTATCACGGAGTACAGTGCCAGGAAAGCTATTGCCTCCTTCTACACACTCTTCCTAGAGAGAGATGACGCCTTCAATGGGTATTTTTTTCATATTTAAACGGAAATCAGAACTAATTCCCTCGAGGAAGTATTCGATTTGATCTGCTTCCTAGCTTAAATATATCAGAACTAGTATCAAGATAAAGATACTGATATATTCTATTCCCTAAAGTGGAAATGAGATTATGTTTTCTTCAAGGTATAGATAAATATCTTTCCAAATGTGTTGGAACCTCATTTTTATTTTCAAAAATGCTTTCTAAAAGTGTCCTATTTTTTGCTTCCATCGAAGGACAAAAACAACATTAAAGACCGAGCATGAAATATGTTCTTTGAAGAAGCAAGCAACTAAAATTGTATTAACCTAATTCTAAGCTTAAATAATGCTATCTTTTCCGTTGTAGCTTTGCTATAATGAATTTAAACAAACAAGATGAGCTAGCATTCGTCCTGAATGAGACACTTTCCTTCACAATGGATAGCGATCCCGATGAGGACAGGTAAAAATTTAATCCACGAGTCTTCAGATTTATTTTACTTTCTTTTGTTGTTGATCGTTTCTTCAACGCATTCTAAAATTTCTGTTTTCAAAATTTCTTGATATTTCTAAAACCTGGCTCCTGTAGCATCATATCCCACCCATCCTGCTACATCTTTCGGTACGCTTTTTCAACATAGTAAGTTTCATACTTTTTTGGCATATTACATTGTTTAGATTTGAGGATCACTGACGAGGGTTAAGTATCCGAAACGTGCATGTCTGGTCCATGCTGCCAATTTATCTGTTCTTAAATGATGCTATTCAACATGAAGACGTTTAACATTTCAATTGTTTCAAACTAAATAAACGGAGATTAACATCCATAATTGTCATCAAAATACTTTAATAACAAATATGGATAATGACCATATCCCTGTATATAGCGCAAAATCGATAATTCAGAAAATCAGAAACCGAAGGCATACAAAATCAGGATAAAACGGAAACCAAAGCAAACAAACAAAAACCTCCACCACATGAAAAGAACCGCACTCCCGATATGAGAGTGATATCAGGTGCCCAGGAAGAGTAAGCATCTCCTACTTACATGCAACACCCGCCGCTTCAATTCGGTAGAACTGTCACATCCGGTAACTTCCATTTCGGAAGACATAGATTACAATCTTTGGTTAGATGGTTCAAATTGTCTATGACAGAATATCATCCACCATTCTGGAGAGTGGGACATCATAGTGTATGACGAGTTCCTCATATCGACCGTAGAACTAATCAGTGACGATGCTAGTCGGTCACAAACACATCCCTGACTGAGAAGCTTATCTGAAAGACGCCTAGCTCTCAGAACAAAATCCGAATATTTGGTACTTGCTCTGGCACAGCGAATCAACTGAGATATGAACACGCCATAAGCAGACGATGAAGGGATGTTGCTACTCAGAAAAAAAAAGTTTGTAATGCTGAAATTGAAGTCGTCACGTTTATCATAGAGCAAGGTGTTCATGTGACCATCAATTCTAATTTCATAATAATGTTCGTTCTTGTTTTATATAACTACTATAAGCGCATTCTCTTTAATCAATTTTGGCGTTCAAATGATTGAAAAAGGTTTGTCACGTGCCTGATACAGTGGAGAGTAGATGAATTGAGAAATAATGAAAATCCTTAATTCAAACATAATGTACCATTGGGGCAAACGAAACCATAAAATACATGAAAAAAAAAACTTACTGTCATCTTTATATGGAAAATAATCAACAAAGGTCAACAATCAGATACCCAGGAAGAGTAAACATCTCCTCATCATAAAAATGATTTATGTTTACAGGAAGATGGGTTGGAGAGATTTTCTTTGGGAATTGTGCATTTACGTGTTAGCAGCCCGACCAAATCTGAGTCCAGTTCCAGTTGAGGGATCAGAGTGGACAAAGGGTGTAGTCGTATCCACAGAAATGGACTGTGACCTTAAAAGGACATCTCTTTGAAACATTGATTATATTGATATGCTGCTTAGACAATTGTAAACGCATAGGCCTCTTGTGATATCCCTTCTTTTGTTTTATTCAAATGGCTGTTAAATGGCACTGCTACGTTGAATACATGCATGAATATTATTATGATTAATGCTAGTATTACGTAAGCCCTTTCCAAACAAATCAAATCTCAATTCAAAACCAATTGAAGATCCTTTTCCCAATTATTGTTTTCTGCAACTTAACAACTTTGACTTCAAGTACTACTTCAATTCTCATATTATTTCAACTATTTTATTATCCAGACACTTTCGATGAATAAATCTCAAATTCTATCATAGGTAAAATATAGTAAATAGCCTTTCGCTTGAATCTTCCCCATCAGAGGTGTTTCTCAATTGATGTGATAAAATTTCGGCCAACGAGATACTCAGCAGAGTAAATACTCAATCAGCGAAGTTTCATGTAAAAACGTTTAATCTACAGCTTTAGCTTTCTTGTCTGTCCTGTGAAATGTTGTCATCTAAATATTTATCATAGTACAATTAGTGAGATGCTCTGTGAAAGAATCGTTGCTTCATCTTACTTTTCAAATTACATGTAGCACGTTTGTGGACTACAGATATAGAAATTTGAAGTTAGATGTTTACCTTGCATGTTTAAAAATATGTTATCGAATCTAATTTTCTATGCAGTTTCATCGTCCTTTGTATTCGATTTTATGATAAATTTGTTTTTTAACTACATGTTTATTAAATTGTATATCTATCTGACATTCTTATATTTTTATGCAGTATTATAGATTCTGTGATACTAAAGGACTAGGTGCGGTAGCCTGCCATTTCGGCCCTATTTTCAAAACTGTTCATACATGTACATCCAATATATTATAGTTTATGTCAAATGTATGGTAAATTCAAATCAGGAAAGCCTGTTTTGATTTCACAATACTATACTGAATAATACGTCGCTCGAAACGTCTAATAACGCTGAAATAATCGGAAATATCAATAACTGAGAGAAAAGTTGAAACAAACTTATGAAATCAAGTAGCGCTCCAGGCCTTGCCCATACAATATATTTATGCACCAATCGAAAAATTTCTGATCGGCCTTTTAATTTGCATGAAAAAAATCATGTGCGAATCCTGGAGCGTAGATGAATTTTGAAGATTTGTGTGTAAATACGATGATTTTCCTTCGTTTTGCGTCATTCAGGGCAAATGACGTCAGAACATGACGTCATAGATCACGCGCGTGACATTAAGAGGGCTCAAATTTATAACGCGGTATTTCCTCAAACATTCAACATTGCAAAAAGTGATAATTAATATCAATTCATTTATCAAAAGCATTTTTCGTCGAACGTTAGGGCCGGTATGAGGGGCTAACACACCTAGTCCTACAATAAACTATTCTGGAACTAAAGAGTATGTCCCTCATGGCACAGCTAGAGATGTCTTTAGCTGGCTCTTTGGCATACGTATTACGTCATGTTTAGAATTTCGCTCTTCTCATATTCACTATTTGAGATTACTCTCGTTCGGCCTCGAACAGTACTGGTGATACATTGTTTGTTCAAATCCGCATTTGGTGGACTCAATTATTTCGATAGAATATGTTTTTCAATATGATAAATATTCTATGAAATGGTCATTGAATATTTCAAAGCAATTTAACACGCCAAAGAACATATGACTCTATATTGCATGAGGAGACAACCATACAATATACATATGTACATGTACCAATGTAAACGTCTTCAAATTGAATAGCATCATTTAAGAACAAATAAATTGGCAACGTGGACCAGACATGCACGTTTCGGGTAATTAACCCTCATCAGTGATCCTAAATCCTAAATCTAAACAATGTAATATGCCAAAAAGTATGAAAGTTACTATGTCGAAAAGGGGGTACCGAAAGACGTAGCAGGATGGGTGGGATATGATGCTACAGGACCCACTTTTTAGAAATTTCAAGAAATTTTGATAACAGAAATTTAGATTGCGTTGAAGAAACGATCAACCGAAATTGATCGAACTTGGCTACATGTGCCCTCGGGGACTCCTGGTCCATCAGCAGTGACACTCACCAAGTGGTATAAATGTAAACGTCTTCAAATTGAATAGCATCATTTAAGAACAAATAAATTGGCAACGTGGACCAGACATGCACGTTTCGGGTAATTAACCCTCATCAGTGATCTTAAATCCTAAATCTAAACAATGTAATATGCCAAAAAGTATGAAAGTTACTATGTCGAAAAGGGGTACCGAAAGACGTAGCAGGATGGGTGGGATATGATGCTACAGGACCCACTTTTTAGAAATTTCAAGAAATTTTGATAACAGAAATTTAGATTGCGTTGAAGAAACGATCAACCGAAATTGATCGAACTTGGCTACATGTGCCCTCGGGGACTCCTGGTCCACCAGCAGTGACACTCACCAAGTGGTATAAATGTAAACGTCTTCAAATTGAATAGCATCATTTAAGAACAAATAAATTGGCAACGTGGACCAGACATGCACGTTTCGGGTAATTAACCCTCATCAGTGATCCTAAATCCTAAATCTAAACAATGTAATATGCCAAAAAGTATGAAAGTTACTATGTCGAAAAGGGGTACCGAAAGACGTAGCAGGATGGGTGGGATATGATGCTACAGGACCCACTTTTTAGAAATTTCAAGAAATTTTGATAACAGAAATTTAGATTGCGTTGAAGAAACGATCAACCGAAATTGATCGAACTTGGCTACATGTGCCCTCGGGGACTCCTGGTCCACCAGCAGTGACACTCACCAAGTGGTATAAATGTAAACGTCTTCAAATTGAATAGCATCATTTAAGAACAAATAAATTGGCAACGTGGACCAGACATGCACGTTTCGGGTAATTAACCCTCATCAGTGATCCTAAATCCTAAATCTAAACAATGTAATATGCCAAAAAGTATGAAAGTTACTATGTCGAAAAGGGGGTACCGAAAGACGTAGCAGGATGGGTGGGATATGATGCTACAGGACCCACTTTTTAGAAATTTCAAGAAATTTTGATAACAGAAATTTAGATTGCGTTGAAGAAACGATCAACCGAAATTGATCGAACTTGGCTACATGTGCCCTAACCAAAAACCAAAAACACAAGAAGGAAGGAGATCTCCAACAAGACCCCGTTGCAGCATCAACAGCAAAACAACCGATGCAAAAACACAAAAGACGAGTACAGCACGAGACGGAAAAGAGACACACGACATGTAAACATCAAACACAAAAGACTACACATAAACCGACAAGACACAACACACACAAACACACCTTCACACACACGGAAAGAAGCACCAGTTTAGCAATGAAACACGATGCAAAATTGACTGATTATGACATTCAAGAAAACTACGCTGTTCAAACTATAGCTCAATATAGTCATACATCTATTGACTACAGTTTTCTTTTTGACTTTTGCATAATTTCTGATTATGCGCAGGTTTCCACGTAGCAAAGAATGAAAGTTGTGTTAGGATAAGTACGCGTGAAGAATTTAGAAGCAGTCATAAATGAGCTTCTATTTCCAACGAACCTAAGGCAAGTAACAGCATTACATTTATAAGTGCACAGGTTTTAGTTCATGATCATCATGACGGTAGCCTCCTAACTTCTTCGTCAGCTCAACTAACTTTTCTTCCGTGCATGCGCATTGAAATTAAATTGCCTCTGCACAAATTATAGCCATGTTAGCTGTGCATTTTCCTACATTCTACAAACTTACCTGTGAATTCCGCTGAATGCGCCCTTGGACCTATAATCATCTTTCGGCAGTTGAGATTCAAATTTCAAGTTCGTTTATTTTCTTTTTGCATCTATGTAACGAATGTCGAACCTTCGATACGTCTCTTATGTCTTCGTTGTTTTATGTTACAACTTGAAGAACATTGCAGATCTTTTAACAATTAGCAGAGATAAGGGTTCCGGTATTTGAGTTACTGCATTTAATTCAAAGTAAGGGTAGTGCACGGGGCATGTAGATTGAATTGTCCAGATAAGGATAATATACTCATTAACCAGGTAGCAAGCATCTGATAAAGAGGGGGAGGGAACGAGGGTTGTCTTTGAAGAAGCATCGTTTTCAAACGTTTTAAATCTTCAACAAAAAGGTGGACCAACAATTACTTCAATTGAAGGACTGTAGAATCAACTTGAAATGATGACCGATATGATCCCGGTATAATGATTTCAGTTTTGTAGCTTTCTTTTTAAAGTACAGAAGTACGTATAAGTACGTATGCTTTGATCACAATCTTAGAGCACCATATGAACATTTCCAGAAATCACATTATCTATGCTTGAGGACAGGTCGACATAGAGGAAATAACAATTAAGAATATTTTTTTCTAAAATTTATATGTGAGAGGGTCAGTTTATTATAAGGAAGATAACCCCAAGTGAAAATGAAAATAATGAAAAGTAGTTATAGCGGAAGAAAACTTTTAAAAGATAAACGAGGTACTCAATTCTGCTACCAGAGAGCAACCTTCCTAGTACTAATTTTTCTATACGAGTTAAAGAGGATCCTGACGACAATCTCAACAGCACTCACAATAGAGCACAAATGTGAGCATCGACGGACCCCTAGCAAGCTAGCGAAGGGACCAGGTGCTCGGGAGGAGAAGCATCCCCTGTTGGCTAGCCGCACCCGCCGTCGATGTTCATGCACAAAAATGAAAACAGTTAAAACATGAACTGCACTGCCTGAAGCCATTTCTATGTAGAAAGTGCTATGGCGATCATGTCAAAGAAAATATTCAAAACACTTACTGTCAAACCCCAGACATACATATTTCGAATAATGATACCTCATATGTGGTAGTTTGAGCCAGAATGAATCAAAGTTGAAAAAATGAATAAGTGTGTAAATATATGTTTCAAGAGCGAGAGTGAAACTACACAAGCGATATCCCAATCCTCTATCGGCACCAATGTTTCCATCGCTATTGTTAAGAGTACTGCAAAACGTATTTTATCGATTAATCTGAGACAACCGAATTACGGTCATACCATAAACTTGTATCAAAAAGATAATATCGGCGGTTTTTCAATTTCAGGCATAATTTCATATCCTTGCCATTGTTGTCCTTAGTTCTATCAAAGCGAGGTAACTCAAACCAAAATATGGATAATATCTTGCTGCGTTAAGTGTACATATACAAGTTACTTGCGTCTACACTATGCTGTTCAAGAGCCACTGTGTAATTCAAATATATATGAGAATAAATAAGATGTGTTATTCATTATTTAAGTTTCCATTATTACATGTATTACGGGGACGAACAAATTGACACTGACAAAATGAAGTCTGAAGTAAAAGAAGGGAGGGGATCTCCAAAAGCTCGCTAAGGGTATCTATGGAGGACAAACAATATAATGATTAATGCATGTACCTCCCAAGTCCTTTCTTTTATCTATCTATACAACAAAGTAAATGAAAAAAAAAAAAGAGCAGAAAAAAGGCCCATATGTTGCTAGCAAACAGGAAACTTATTTCGCCCCTTTTGTTGGAGTTCACATTTGTTCAAATCAACACTTTGGTGATTTATAACTACTAATGAGTTTTAAACTTCTTGAAATCTATACATGAACATAATCACTTTCAATATCATTTTGTTTTCTTCCATTAGGTGGGAATCGCTGCCCAGATGGACTGTGAGTTCCCTTGGATATCCTGGACAAACCTTTCAGTCTTTGGATATATAAAGATAACAGATAAATTTGCAGCATGGACCAAACATGCACGTTTCGGGTACTTAACCCTCATCAGTGATCCTTAGTTTCATTGCTTACACTGAGGATCACTGATGAGGGTTAAGTACCCGAAACGTGCATGTCTGGTCCATGCTGCAAATTTATCTGTTCTTAAATGATGCTATGAATTTGAAGACGTGTAACATTTGTACCATTTGGTGAGTATCATTGCTGGAGGACAAGGAGTCCCAGAGGGCACATGTAGTCAAATCCGATCAACTTCGGTAGATCGTTTATTGAAACGCATTCGAAAACTTCTGTTCACAAACTTTTCTCCAAATTTCTGAAAAGTGGAACCTGTAGCATAGTAACCCACCCATCCTGCTACGTCTTTCGGGATTTTATTTTTTACATTACGCATAGTCTTTGGCCATATTTCATTGTTTAGATTGAGGATCATGGACAAGAGTTAAGTACCCGAAACGTGCATGTTTGGTCCATGTTGCACATTTATCTATTCTTAAATGATTCTCTGAATTTGAAGACGTGTAACATTAATATGCTTTGTTTCATAGTGTTTCTTTTTATAAAGATATAAATAAAAATAGATATATCTCACATATAGACTATCATCTTGTCATCATGCGGTAACGTGCAATTGTGATACACAATCGACTTGCAACACAACGATACATGTAGAGCAAGGAACCATATTTCGCCGGTGACCATATTTCGCCGTTTCATGGTTAATTGCTTCTCGTTGGTTATTGGCATTGTTTGTCAAGCTTATTTTTCTATATCCTATCAAATATGGCCATAGAAGTCGTGTTTTGATATAATGTGACATCTCCTGAACTCAAATGTGACGAAAAATACCTCAAAATGAGGAAAATTTAATTACATCACTAAAGGAGAAGGTACGTTATGGGCCAAAATCGGCCCTATCTGAGAAATGAAGCAAACTTTGAACAATGAAAATACAAGATTTACAGAATGTAAATCAGTTTAAATTTTGAGAATCGGATATTCCGTTGCGATTTTATAGCAATTTGAAAACATGTAGGTAAGCTTTCTGTTTCACTGACTTTGACGTCATGTGACGTTATGATCACGTCGTGACATAACGTTGTCAGATAACAAATTGCTGTAAACGTACATTATTCATAATGATTGTTTTGCTCAAGTTTTTGCCATGAAACGATTACATGAATCATCGAAAATCTGCGATTGATAAAGAATTGTACGTCGTCTTTTAACTTCTGGAGACTGTCTCATTTTAATGCTACAACTGATTCTAGAATTTCAGGGAATTACGGTGTTTTAAAAAATCATATCCTTGCATATATTACACAGTCATTCAAACGAACGAACGAAAAGACAAGAGATATTTCAGCTTAAATTTGAGATGGGGAATGTAGTGAATATCAGAAAGTCAATGAGTCTAGGAGAGCGACTAGGGTCCCTGTCCAAGGGGTCTAGGGCGTTCCTGAAAGGGGCGAAAAATTATCTTGCGGCGATTGACCGTATTGCTTGATGAAGGAAGTATTGAAATAGCCATTGGAAATCTTTATCATGGTTATTGGATTGTTATGAAAAGCTATATTTTATGATTGAAAATTATCTGATGAGCAAAGCAAGCAAGCGATTTTTAGGGGGGGGGGGGTTACAGAAACCTTGCTGTAAGGGTATGTTGACTTACTTAGTATAATTATCACAAAAAGCCGGAGTTTCTTTTAGAGCAATTAGATATGCAAACAACAAACAGCTACGTGGCGAGCGGCCGGGAGCGAGAAAATATTTTTTCGAAAGTTCGACAACAAAGCTCAAGTATAAGCCCACCTGATGCGAATGTACCTTACTTACGGATTTTTTTTTTTTTTTTTTTTTTTTTTTTTTTTTTTGGTTGTGGCGCCCAAAACGCCCATCTAAATACGTCAATAAGCATTAATTTAAAATGAACCTTAGTTTGTTTAATAAATGTATATTGATATATCTAGCTGCAATTAATGAATTAGGAATATACAAATAAAACATAAAATGAAACAAATTAATAGAATAAATCTTGCGTATACAGTTATCACGGCCGTTGCAAGAAACTGTGATAGATGGCGCCACTGAAAGAATTCGATAAAATAACGGTAAATAACAGGGTCTACAGTACACAGGGAGTACAATATAAATATGAGCCCCGCTTATAATACGTAAACATTTTTTGTTTATGTATTATAAGTGGGGGGTTTATTTTGTACCCTGTGAGTAAATTTCGATTTATTGATGTATTTACGAGAAGTCACAAGATTGCGAGAAAGCTACCAAAAGACAGACTCAGACTATATTTTTTCTTATGGCTATACTGTTCAATTCCATTTACTGATTTAATTATTTTATATACATAGTAACTAATGAATATCAGGGTGATGTACTTTTCCAAAAACAGTGTGTATTTTGTTTGGTTTGGTTTTGTTTTTCTTTCACCTAAACACCCAAATGCACATGGTTCACAAACTGAACAGTTTGTAATTGTTTTACATTTGTATTGAATCGCTGGCATATTTTTTTATATAAAATCGATATGCTATTTCATAATTTAAACGCGGAAAACGTTGGTGATGTTGGTGGTGGTGGGGTGGAGAGAGAGGGATTCGGAACCCTTCTAGATCAAATAGTACGGCACACACGTTTCAAAAGATGCTGCGCTTGTCTCAAAAGCCCATATACATTTCACTTTGGTCAATAAACAGGGGCCCTAGGAGTAATGAAACTGAAAAGGACACTAATAGAGGACTTGTTCTGAAAAAAAAAAAATTTAACGTCTCGCTATCGCTCGCAATTTTTTGTATTTACATATCATTAATCAAGTACAATGATGTGAAAATTCAAGGTTTTAGTACTATGATGTGAAAATTCAAGAATTTAAGCTATTTGCTCGCTTTTTAGCCCGCCAGTCATCTGTTTTATTTAAGGCCCGGTCACACTGCGCTTTACGGCTTGATCACGGCCAAAACACGTCCAAAAAAGGTCTCCCGTGAAGCAGACGTTGTTGTTCGCTTTTCAGACGCGCTATAGACGATTTGTAGACGTGGTAGGACGCGGTGAAAAATCTGAACGGCGTTGGACGCGGAAAGAAGTTTTGAACTGCTCAAAATTTTATACCGCGGACAACCACGGACATTGTACGTGGTAAAGACGTGCAACGCACGCGAAACACACGTGATAATCCGTGTTCCGGCAGTGATTAACACTTGGAAAAGACGCGATAAGACGCAGAAGCTTAAGCGGTCTGTCACGGCCATTGCTCGGCTGTTCCGCGTTGGTATCACGTCTTGTCACGAACACTTTTAATATTACACGTGGTTGGACGTTGTTAGCCGTGTTTAGGCAGTGTTTCAGCAGTGGAACAGCCGCCGGCGGTCATACCCCGTACAAAGCACAGCCATTGCACAAATTACCACGTATGACCACGTCCAGCAGATTTTTGAACGTGATATGGACGTGGAGTGCAGTGTGACCGGGCCTTTATACATGTAATGAAAAATAGAAAATAGAAAAATAGAACTGACAGTCATTAATCAAAGACTTTATTGTCTGGTGTGTAACCCCCCCCCCCCCTTTTTTTTTTCCTATTCAGAAAAATTCGGACTTACGGACCAATCCTGAAATAAAAAAATCCTGGATCCGCCCATGATCTTGACCCTCTACAGAGATTTGTCGGGTTGATCATGCCAATAGAATGCGAGGCGAAGCAGAGCCTTCTATGGGCTTGATCTCCGTGGGCGGTCAGTCACAAACCTAATTACTGCAACGCATAGTTTTTTTGTTTTTTTTTTTGGGGGGGGGGTGTTTTGTTTTATTTTTTGTTTGTTTGTTGCTGAACATTTCTGTTTCGCGACTCCCTTTATGTACATGCAAATTTATTTATACGGAAATAGCTGAATTGCCGACGGTCTACAGAAAGGAACTGTTAAAATAAGGCGTAAAATCTGCCCTGAAAAGTGGAATTTTGAAAATTGAAATTTCAAGAACTTTTTTGTAAAATGTATACCTATACGGCATCCCATCGGAATATGCAGTTATTGTTCATCTGTTTTGCATAATATTGCTAGTTTTGGGGTCAAGACGTAAACATTCAAAATTTTGACAAAAACCAAACAAAGAAAACATTTTATTTGGCACCATCTTCTAGAGGTAGTAGCGACGAAAGATTTCCTGAAAAAAAAAGTCACAATTTTATTTTGTCCTTTTATTGTGCAAAAACGGCGAAATATGATCACCCCCGAAAACATGGAAACGAAATATTTTGACGTTTTATTAGGAAACAATGAAATGAGTAAAATGAATCCTTTTTCTAGTATTTCGATCGAGAATGGAGTTTAATTAACTTTTAGCAAAACCAATTAATGAATCGGCCACCAAGTATTGAAAATTCCCAGAAAATATATGAAAAATGCGGCGAAATATGGTCACAAATCGAAGCCCTCTAACACACCGAATAGAAACAACATGTGATACATGTAGGAGGAAAAATATTGAAGGTACAATGTACGGGGTTACATGAGCACCTTCTTTCTTCTGCGGATACTTTGTAGTTCATGCACGGTAGTGATACTAATGTTATCAATACAGTACATATTGAATGAAATTTCCTCGTGTTACACAGTGTAAAATACTAAATACCAAAATGACTTTTTTTCATATAGATGCATGTATGTTTAACGTCTTCGAATTCAATAGCATCATTTAAGAACAGATAAATTTTCAGCATGGACCAGACATGCACGTTCAGTGATCCTCAATCTAAGCAATGATAGAGCCAAAGAGTATGAAGTATAATATGCCTAAATATGTACCGAAAGACGTAGCAGGATGGGTGGGATATGATGCAAAAGGACCCACGTTTCAGAAATTTCAAGACATTTTGATAACAGAAATTTTCGAATGCGTTGAAGAAACGATCAACCGAAGTTGATCGGACCTGACTAAATGTGCCCTAGGAGACTACTGGTCGACCAGCAGTGACACTCACCAAGTGGTACAAATGATAAACGTCTTCAATTCAATAGCATAATTTAAGAGCAGATAATATATTTTATTCTGATTCCCCAAGTCTTGGAGTGAGCTTCTTTCTATCACAATGCGTCTTTGTTCTGTTGTTGATTAATAATAATACGGAAGTGTTCCAACTCTATACCTTCATGATGAAAATTCCAAACCAAATTTTCCTGCACCAGACACGTGTTTCGAATATTAACTCACGGTGTAAAATAGCTTAAAAATGTAAACGTTTCCTGGTTGCCAGGAATACGAAAATAAACCGCCTCTTTCAGTCTAGTTTGAGATTTCTTAAGAGTAAATTGTCGAATAAGGCCGGTAAGGGAAAAAATTGTCGTTTTGGTAGGAGAGGAAAATTATGATCATTTACGATAAATATAACTACAAGTAAACGTAGTGCTTTCCGAAATCCCAATGGAATTCAACGATTTTTTATTTCTTTTTCTGGAATAAAATAAATTGAAGAAATGGAAAGTTAAACCACCTAAAATTGTAACAACAAATGGAAACCTAATGTTTTTGTTCTATCCATTTATTCCACTTATTTACTCGTCACTTTTTATCCGTTAAGTATTGAACCTTCTTTATATATGAGTATATATTCAATGGCTAATATATTTGTATAAAATACATTCATCATTGATTTCTTCCTTAGATGTCAAAAGGGTCCACTCCGTGAACAAATCTTGATATAAAAAAGGCTTCACCCACACAAATGTCTCTATGTTCTCAAATCCTGTGCAATTAGCTCTTCTTTTCAATATTGAATCTTTAAAAGCTTCTGGTTCTACATGGACCAAATAAAGATAGACAAGATTTGAAATCATTGTAAGAAGGCATTAGCTATTTTAATCTAACTCCACTAGTCAAAGGGTATTTAAATTCACAATGAAATATTGATATGCAAGGAGATAACACCTTAAAACAAGGCTGGTGTAGCACCCTTACCGTGATATATAATATTCTGTCATATTAAGCTAAAATGTTGACCATGACGTTGATTTAACTGCATGGTTCATTCAAAGGTTTCGACAGTAACCGATGAATTATGTCGCTGCAATAGTGACTTGCAAATGTAACCAGGTTATGATGTTCTTGCAGCAGTATTTTCTCCGTCTAAGAGGATTACATAGCAAGGAAATTGACACATTTTACCATTATTGACCATACGTGTCTCTGTTCGGTAAAGAATATTGTGCTGTACAACGCTATGATCAATTGTGATTCATTATTCTTTTTCCATTTCTTTTCTCGACTGTGACATCATTTTCTTTGTGATGTAAATCATGGATTTCATTATTGTCAATTCAAATCCATTGCATGGTTTTTGCTGGATTTAAAATCTTAGAATCAGATTTAACATCTTCGTAATGCGATAGAAAGTGATCAAGAAAGTGATAAAGTCTGAATAGAAAACTCTGATTCAGATTTCATATATTCATTCCTTGGATCCGAAGAATGTTTCCAAAATATGGAAGATTTAGAAAGGGAAGCAGACGACAATTTGGTACCGAACGATAGGAAGAAAAAGGTCGGCAGCTACATTCTTGGGAAGACGATCGGAGAGGGATCGTTTGCTAAGGTCCGGCTTGGGTACCACATCATAGCAAGGGAAAAGGTAAGTTCTGTGTATTGGCAGGCGATATATAGGAATTACTCTATCCATTGTGCGTCTTTCTGTCAGTACGTCTGTCTGCCCGTCTGTATTGTGGTCAAACTTCCACGTAAATGGCTATAACTTGATTGATAAGCATTATAATTCTATCCATGAAAGATTGCACGTATGATCAAGCATGATGAGACGCAACACTCCATAAAGGCGAATGTAAACTGGAAGGTCAAGGTCCAAAATGTGGGGTCAAACATGCTATAAGCGACATTCCTGTTCCTGAACACTTATATTTAAAAAATGAAGAACCTTATAAAATATCTTTCAATACACATGATTGATACCTTATTTTTTTCTGTCAATATTAGGCTTGTTTTACATGATAAATTACATAGTTGAAGTGCTCGATACGATTGCTACAGTTGATCCTAAATATTTCCTATGGGGTAATAAAGTAAAGTTTTGAGATATGAATGCCTTATTTGTTAGGGTCATATTTGATCGACTACTCAATATTTTAAAGATAGCGCTGTGAGATTACACTTAAATTCTGTTAGACTTGAAATAGAACGGATAACTTTTGCAGAAAAGGTTATCCTTGGGTAGGAAGTACACCTACGGTTTCTATAGTATAAAACGCAATGGCAAACGTCAGGCATGTAGCTTTACAGCTGTTATTGAAATTGGTGAAAACCAATAAAAGATTAATTGAATGGTAAGGTATATATAACAAATGAGAAAATTTATTTCGTACGACACAAAATACCTGAAGATTTTACTCCGTTTTCATTTTAAATGCCCTTTTCATCATACACTTATACACTTAAGACACCAATCAAGTCCTGCAATTTTCTGCTTCAACAAATATAAATCTGTCATTTTCATGTTTCGTATGTACTGTACCTGCCTTCAAACCTGTATGTTCTGTATTGAAAATATTTAATAAATACATGTACCTATACAAAACCATACAATTTAATTTTATCAAGGCTTCGTTTTATAACTATTCATTGTACTGCTTGTCAGGCTATACCTGATTTTGCTTTTTTTTTTTCCTGTTTTAAAAGAGGATGGGCGTTTACTACATAACAGATATGCATGCATCTTCACCCTTTCGAGGGCAAAGTTTACATGCATTCACAAATTCATTACAATTGTAGGTTGTAAAACATAAAATTCAAAGTAACTCTATCATAGAATTAGCGTCCGTTTATGATCAGATAAATTAATGGATTTGACTTTATGAGAATATTGTTTCCTTGGAGGTGGTATTTTTAAATGTTTAATAATCAAAAATGCAGGTAGCAAATTTAAGGCAGATTTGAATGCAGTGGATTAAAAGTGCATCAAAATTGAGGATCTCACAACTTAGCTGTCGGCAATACATAAGCGTGTCAGAAAAACTAGTGTCTTCCCTACACTGACTTTGCAGTTAATTATATTGATAATAATATTAAGTCTTTAATAAATAGAGGCTCATGGTTAACAAATCGTCAACTCCCCATTGTGTAAACTTCATTAGATATCTCTTACACTCTAAATATATTTGATATTTGCCGCGATATGATTTATTAGGGGGTCAAACTATATTTAAACGATAGCTATCAGGATTTTACAAATATTTGGTATATTGAGCGTGGTAAGCGAGTAGCTACCTATCGAGTTATTGATATGGATTTTGAGAAATTTATGCATATCAATAGAACATGTCCTCAATCAAAAGTTTAAAATGTCTCTACAATGCATCCGATTGAATTTACTTTGTCATGTTTGTTTGATTTTGAATGGTCAAGGAGATGTCATATGTCTCCTGTTATCAATTTCATTCGAAACGAAGGAGCTACGATCTGATAAGCAGTGATAACATCGAAAATTTTGAAGTACACTTTATTCGAATATATTTTAGCTGTACATGCATATCCTAATGTATATGTATATATACAAAATTTGAATTTCCCTGACTACTTTCTTGAAGAACACAAAAGACATTAGAATCTAGATTATTATTTGGTGTGACTTTACTTGTAACCGTGAGCTCATTCATATAATGCTAGATAATAAATCAAAAAATATTTTACAGAAATTGAAAATGATTTTCATATTCATGAATATCTTTGGATATAGCTGTACTAGATAAAACGGTCCTCGTTCCAAACACAATTCCACAACGTGGACTTACATCGGTCACACAAAACGTTTGCTCCGTAGAGCACAACAAATCTTTCGTGGAAAAAAAAAAGATGTAGCGCGACAACTATATGATGTTCAAAATCAAATGCAGCATCTTATGAAAAAACAAGTCGGCATACTGTCAGCACATGGATATGTATTCTATGATTTTTAAAGATGCATGTGCGATTCTTACCGAGTCACTAACGATGCTTGAGGCTGACTTTGAGGAAATCCAACGTTATTCATTTTAATTTTATAATAATAATTATTTGACATGTTAAAATAAATAAAGATGCATTGATGAGTCTACATTAGCATAAATTTGGATGAAAATAAAAAGGAGATAAATTTACAGCATGGATCAGACATGCACGTTTCGGTACTTAACCCTCGTCAGTGATCCTTAATCTAAACAATGGAATATGGCCAAAATCTTTTAAATTATGTCCAAAAAACAACCGAAAGACGTAGCAATATGGCTGGGATATGATGCTACAAGACCCAGGTTCCAGAAATTTAAGAAAATTTGTAAACAGAACTTTTGGAATGCGGTAGAAGAAACGACCGACATAAATTGATCGAACTTGGCTACATGTGCCCTCGGAGACTCCTGGTCCACCAGCAGTGACACTCACCAAGTGGTGATGTTAAACGTCTTCAAATTCATTAGCATCATTTAATTTATGTATGTTATATATATAGACAACATGACTTTTTATTAGATACAAAAAGTCATCAATAATGTACTCTTTGAAAGTGTCTGAATTCAAGAGGGCACATCGAAAATGAATAGGATAGACTGCAAATAGTAACTTATCACTACATATATACGCAATAATAGACCATTTTCCAATCTTGTAAAAAAAACACAAAATGTCTGAGTCAACATCTTTCGGCATTATTTTACATCATGACGTCACTGTTAATGACAAAGTGCGCAAAACTTGCCTACCTCGGACAGTTTTCATCATTTTTCAGCCTTAACAAATTTCGGCAAGTGGTCTATTGACAAAGTTGTTTAAATTTTTGTCTGGAGTATTAATTCCTACGTGTTTTGCCTATTGTTTTCAGGTTGCAGTAAAGGTTGTCTCAAAGAAAGCCTTGTTACTGAAGGAATTCGTACGGAGGAATGTTCGTCGAGAAGCCATCGTATTACAAAAACTCTCTCATCCTAACGTCGTGCGGATGTACGAAGTCATGGAAACAGAAAACTCATATTATTTGGTGCTTGAATATGCAGAAAGTGGAGAATTCATCAAATATCTTTCAATCAAGTAAAACACTTTTGTTTCGATAGCTTTATTGTGCTCATGACATCATTAGCAATTTATATTATAAAAGCATATCACCCAGTGGATACTGCTCATAATCTCTCCAGTCTATGTGTAGGCATTGTTGTTCATCGTGAATGCCGTAATTGTTTATTCATATTCTTTATTTGTTATATCTCATTTTTCCATGGAGCTGTTGCGACAGGTGTTGCATGCAATCAGGAGACGCTGACTCTCCCCGGGCACCTGGTCTCACTTCGGAATGTTGTTCATTCCGGGGTTTGCATCCGTCCCGATGGGAATTCTCGCGATTTTGACTTGCCTTCTCGATTTTGAGACTGAACACCTGTTAGGTACTTCTTTGATGTTTATTAGACACCCTTTGTATTATGCTGTTGCGTGTATGCTTCAAGTGTTGTATGGATTTTGGAGATCAGCAAACTATATTCATACAAATGACATCCAATGTCCTACACCTAATCTGACGTCGATGAAAACTTCAGGTTGTTTCTTCTAATGAAGCTTTATCATCAGTAACATCAGCGCCTACTATCTAAATTAGAAGACAGAACATAGATGGAAACTATTCAAAAAACTTTACCATGATAATGTATGTAATAGGGATTGTCTCTAACGAAATAACAATTTAAAAGATATCGGTAATATGTTTACAGAGAAAACATTTATTTGGTCTATTTGCTGCATGCATGAGCCATTTTCTTTATTTGCTTTCTGGATAACTGGTACATTTTCCACCTTTACCATGTAAGGCTGTCGAAAATCTGGTGATAACTTAAGTTTCCATACTTTGTTAGTTTTATACCAGAGAAGTGGTACCAATCGTAGTTCAGGATTCAAAGATCTAGGGAAATATGGCACAATTGTGTACGTCACCATTAACAAGGCAATCGTGAACCCCAGAATGGAGGCAGGACCAGGTGCCCGGGAGGAGTAAGCGTCTTCTGACTGCATGCAACAATCGCCGCGAAAGCCAAATAGAAACGTGTCAAATCCGAAAATGTTCAAAAGTCAAAATTAATGTTGACAGGACAGTCAATTAAAGGTTGTACTTAAAAATGTCTTAAGTTTACCAATCCATGATAAGCAAATATCGAAATGTGCAATAAAATCCTTGTTCGACCGTAGAATTTCCTCAGTGATACAATGTATCTTAAGCCGTTTCCCTAAAAAGCTTTGAGCAAGCAGCTTACTGGTGAGCCTCTTTGCCCTCGTACTTAGAACATGCTCTTGCATTAGTTGTGAAATGAATACACCATAGGTAGGCGAAGAAGTTAGATTTAGTTAAATTGTATAACGTTGCTGCAAATGAAAGGGAAGTTTGTGATGGTGAAATTGAAATCGTCACTTTTTAGCTCACCTGAGCCATAGGCTCAAGTGAGCTATTGTCATAGTGTTGCGGCGGTCGTCGTCGTCGTCGTCGTCGTCGTCGTCGTAAACTTTTCACATTTTTCGACTTCTTCTCCAGAACGGCTGAAGGGATTTTGATGAAACTTGGTAGGTATGAAGTACTCATGGTCCCCTACAAGTGTTGTTGTTTTTCGTCCGGATCTGTCAACAGGTGGCGCCACCACAGCCAAAAGTAGGTCACGGGGGTACCCTCCTTTGACAAAATTCTTCTTCAGAACCGAAGCATGTATCGACAAACCGAAAGCATCAGGATGATCTAGAGAGATGTCATAAGAAGTGTTGTTATTTTTGGTTCCACTTCGAAGTCAAATTTTTGACTCGTTCTTAGTCGGAAAAGCACATTTTTGCACTATTTTCTTTAAATAACCCAATAAGTGTATGATTTTACACACTCATTTACTACATATTTATCATATTTAACTTACTTAATGCTTTGATATGTATTTTATGCTTAAATTTTATTTTTTTGATTTTTTATGAATTTTTTTCAGATAAAAAAAGGAAGGGGGGTTGATTTTCATACATTTTCTGCTTCTTTTCTATAACCACTCTTCAGATTGTCATGACAATTTGTAGGTATGAGGTACTCATGCATGGTATCCTACAAGTGAAAGAATTTTGTCAAGATATCCACTTTTGGATTTTTAAGGAATAATTTTTAAGATTGTACATAGGTATAATGTATGTTTTCCATGCCCAATGGACCCATGGGGAGTAGCTTCAAACCCCGGCGGGACCCCAACAAAATCTTTTTCCCTTTTAAGCTCACCTGAGCGAAGCTCAAGTGAGCTATTGTCATAGCGCGCCGTCCGTCGTCCGTCCGTCGTCCGTCCGTCCGTCGTCGTCGTCGTCATTGTCCGTCTGGCGTAAACTTTTAACATTTTCGACATCTCCTCTGCAACCGCTGCACAGAATTTCATGAAACTTAACAGGAAGGAAGTACTCAAGGTCCTTTACCAAGTTTGTGCTTTTCGTGCCGATCGGTCAACAAATGTGGCCGCCAAGGGCTCTGATTGGCTGACACATTTTCGACATCTCCTCTGCAACCGCTGCACAGAATTTCATGAAACTTTACAGGAAGGAAGTACTCAAGATCCTCTACCAAGTTTGTATTTTTCGTGCCGATCGGTCAACAAATATGGCCGCCGAGGGCTCTGATTGGCTAACACATTTTCGACATCTCCTCTGCAACCGCTGCACAGAATTTCATGAAACTTTACAGGAAGGAAGTACTCAATGTCATTTACCAAGTTTGTGTTTTTCGTGCCGATCGGTTAACAAATATGGCCGCCGAGGGCTCTGATTGGCTGACACATTTTCGACATCTCCTCTGCAACCGCTGCACAGAATTTCATGAAACTTTACAGGAAGGAAGTACTCAAGGTCCTCTACCAAGTTTGTGTTTATGGTGCCGATCGGTCCACAAATATGGCCGCTGAGGGCTCTGATTGGCTGACACATTTTCGACATCTCCTCTGCAACCGCTGCACAGAATTTCATGAAACTTTACAGGAAGGAAGTACTCAAGGTCCTTTACCAAGTTTGTGTTTTTCGTGCCGATCGGTCTACAAATATGGCCGCTGAGGGCTCTGATTGGCTGACACATTTTCGACATCTCCTCTGCAACCATTGCACAGAATTTCACGAAACCTTGCAGCAAGCTAAGTACTCAAGGTCCTCTGCCAAGTTTGTGTTTTTCTTGACGATACGTCAACAAATATGGCTGTCAAGGGCTTTGATCTGTAGAAGTATTTTTGTGACTTTTAACCCTTTGTGACTCAGGTGAGCGATGTGGCCCCCTTGGGCCTCTTGTTTCATAACTAGAGGTATTCAAATGACCGTTGTCACTAATCAATAGTAGTATGTCTAGGTACATGTGATTTTTGCTGAATTTTTTTTATGTCTAGTTTATCAAGATACTGCTATGACTTCTTTTCCATCTTGATATATTTTTGATTGAATTATATCGTTGTTTTGATTCAACTTGACTCATGTTTTCCTTCAGAAAATTCTTGCCAGAATATGAATGCAGAAAATACATCCGTCAGATAGTGTCGGCTGTGGACCACATGCACAAAAACAATATTGTTCATAGGTAATAAATGTTCATTTTCATCATAGAAAAACTTGAAAAATTGATCAAAACAAACTATCTCATAAAATAAGGTACAATGTATCACAATTATTATGACATGCAAACATCAAATTGTAACTCTAAAACATAAAAGTTTTCAATATTTCAAACATGTTTTTCAATATTCTTTTCTTCAGAGATTTGAAGTTGGAAAATTTTCTGCTGGACAAAAATTTAGACATAAAAATAATCGGTAAGTATTAATATCCACATGTCCAAATGAGATAAAATTTCATACGCGTTCATGAATATCTGAAAGTCTACATGATTTACATTTGCACATATCAGACCCACTAAAAGTGCATTACATTACTTTATAAGAGCAAAAAGTATTATTGTTCTAAAACTAACATTTTTATACAATTTGTCAATCAAAACTATAGACATGGTTTTAAAAAAAGTCCAAGTTGAAATAGCATAATGAATTCGATTAAACAGGGTTGAAGCGTTCGCCTTCCGTAATCTAATAACCTAATCAAAACGATTTATTTTCATACCAATTTCAAAACAATATAATGATATCAGACCATAGGTGTTTTTACCTTAAATATAAAACGATTTCTAAACTTCTAAAGAAAACAATGCATGTTTAAATAACTAAGGAATATTCCAACCTGTGCTCCCGTGCAAATATTTTTTCATGAAATCTTCGACTATGAAGTTTGATATATCTTTAAAAATAGTTTGACCAGGGTCAAATCAATATATCATTCAATATATTTCAAAGAATAGAAAGTAGGGTACAAATGTAATCAATTTTCTTCAATCGTGGGCGTATTTTTTTTTATTAATATGTATTGCAATAATACATATAATCAAATAATATAATATTCACCGATATATATTTTCTTTTTAATGATTTATACACATCTGTTTGTTCAAAACATAAACCTTTTGTTTATGTATATTCGAAATTTCGCATATTTGTAAAGAACCATAATTTTATCGGTCAAAGAAAATGAAATATATCAATATATAAAGTAATTTAAAAGTTTTATCTATACATAAAGTAATTTCAAAGTTTTATTTATATATGAAATAATTTAAAAGTTTTGTTTTTCGTGCACAGTAAGATGTATTGAACAAAAATCAAATCAAAATAGTGGAAATGTAATTTTAAACGTACCAGTAGGAATGAAAACGTTAGAAGAATATTATGCTAAAAAACGCGTCGTTTAATGAAACTTATGTTTGAATTTATTATATTTCCACTGTTTTGATTTAATATTTGCGAATATATATAAATTATATACATGTGTATTTTGTAGATTTTGGACTCAGTAACGTTTTCTATGGTGATACGTCCCTTTCAACGCAATGTGGTTCACCAGCGTACGCTGCACCTGAGATATTCAGTAACCAGAAATATGGAGCTGGTGTAGATATCTGGAGCTTGTAAGGAAATCAATCTAATTCACAACCTAATTCAATCTAATTCACAACCTTATTCCATCTGATTCACAACCTAATTCAATTTAATTCACAACCTAATTCAAATAGAAAAAAAAGACAAATTTAAATTTTTCTCATCAAATGTATATATTTCCATTAATGAATAACAAAATTTTACTAATAATGAATTACAAATTTTAAAATTTTACTAATAATGAATTACAAATTTTGATAATAATGAATTACAAATTCTAATAATAATGAATTACAAAATTTTAATTCAGAAATAAATTGAAATAGGTTTTTATACTTACCATTGCAAAATTTTAATAATAATGAATTACAAAATTTTAATAATAATGAATTACAAAATTTTTAATAATGAATTACAAATTTTAGAATTTTTATAATAATGAATTAAAAAATTTTGATTTAGGAAATAAATTAAAATAGGTCTTTATACTTACCATTTCACAGAAAATACTTATTCATATATAATTGATGATTGAATAAAAGAATAATTTTTGATTGAGCATTTTAATAACATTACATCGAATTAAAAAGAATATTTCATTCTCTCGGTTTACAAAATAGAAGGTTTTTTAATTCATCACCTCAAAACCTCTATCTTATCTGGATCTGAAATGAAAGGATAATTTCTTTTCTTTCATTTCTTGCAGGGGTGTATGCATGTACGCAATGTTAATAGGGAGTCTTCCGTTTGTTCCTGAGCCTCCCACCAACATTGCTCAGCTTCATTCCCTGATACTGAAAGGATGTGATATACCAGAAGGACTCTCTGAAGGTAAATCAGAAACATACGATATGTTCTATAAATGAAATCCATGAAAACAAAGAGAAAAGGCATTAACATCGAAAACACTTTTGTAGATATTTCAGATAAAATTGTAGCATGAACCAGGCATGCACGTTTAGGTACTTAACCCTCGTCAGTGATACTCAATTCTTACAATGAAATATGGCCAAAGACTGTGGAAGGTATGCCCGAAAAAATGCCGAAAGACATAGCAGGATGGATGGAATGTCGTGCTACAGAACCCACTTTTCAGAAATTTTGAGGGATTTTTGTGAACAGAAATTTTCGGATGCGTTTGAAGAAACGATCAACCGAAGGTCTTCGAACTTGGCTACATGTACATGTGACCTCCAGGATTCTTGATCGACCAGTGGTGACACTCACCAAGTATTTCAAATGTTACACGTCTTCAAATTCATAGCATCATTTAAGAACAGATAAATTCAGCATGAACCCAGACATGTACATTGTTTATTTCAGATATTTCACTTAAAATTTAAGGGAGGGTGATCATGTGTAGTGTTGCTAGTCTACCCTCTCTTGATTTTCTGTTATTCTGGGGAAAACACTTTCAAATTATATACAACACAGTTCTGGTATATAAGTAATTATCTTCGAAGCATTTATTTCAAAAAGATAAATGGCATCCTTGTTCTATTCATTATCTTGAGTATGCATTTTTAAATATTTATCTTTGTCACCACCTATATATCCATAACTAATGGGTTTAACATTGTTACCGTACTTCCAGAAAGCAATAAATATTGAATTTATAATTTAAAAATCTATTTTCGTGTTGACATTGATTGAACGCAACAGGAGTCAGGTTTGTCTGGTTTAACCTTAGAGGAAACAATACTTTCAACACATACTATGATAAACTCCCGTCGTGCTGTATCGGTACAATGAAAAACATATTTGTTCTTCGGAAACCTCACCAGGCCAAACGGTATCATTTAATATTTAAAGTGTACTGAAAGTCGATGTGTGCTTTTGTTTAAAGAAATATATTTTGTATCATTCTTGCGTTGTTTGAATGAAGGTAGAAGTCAAAATCTACATAAAGCCGGATTAGAGGTATATTTTTGAATAAATCATCAATACTTACCAGACGACAAAACAGAATAGGTTTTGTGAGGAAATGTTGATATTGTTGATTCCACTATAAGTTATTTGGTGTTTATAATTTTGTAGAATGTCGGGATCTTTTGCGACGAATGCTCAGCGTGGAACCGAGGAAAAGAATAAAGATGGAGGAAATATTCCGTCACCCTTGGATATTAGGAGAAAACGAGGAACCTATCCCACGGCACAATACCCTACCTCATATCCTGGCGACGGCACCTCAAGCCGCGGTTATCAATTATATGACAAAAATGTTTCATTTTAAAGAAAGTGATATTCTGTCCGCCTTAGGTGAAAAGAAAGTGAATGCTATTGCAGCAACTTATTTTCTATTGCAAAAGAGGTTTGAGGCTGGATTACACTTAGTCGGACTTTCGGTTGACATGAACACAGCGCGAAGGGAAAGTGCGTTTTCGGCTTTTAGCATCGAGCTATCGCGAAGAGAAACCCGAACTGCAGGGAAGAATACATATGATACTTCGGAGAACCTAGACTCTTCTCGTGAAAGCAGGCAGGAAAATAGCAAGTCTGCAGCAGGGTATAGAAATTATCTGCAGTATTTGCGGGAATCTCGGGAACGTACCAATGCTTTCTCCAAAAACATTTTTCTGCGAAGGCAGAAGACGAGAACTTCTTTAACGAAACAGTACAGGTCAGAAAATGGTAGTGAGAACAAAGTTCATTTCGACCATAATCCTGACCTTAGATTGACTGTCGCCCAGAATCATGCCGAAGTATACGAATGGGAATCGGAAGGAATGTTGAAAAGACAGCCGGCAAGGACACGGCCGAAATATAACGAAGTGACAAAAGAACGATCGAAAAACTCCGAAAAGCATGTGTCAAATATGGTGGTGACCGGGGAGCTAAAATTGAGCCACCAAGTACATTTGTCCCCTCCTCCGCCACTAACCCCACCGAATACGTCACATGGCATGCGCGTTGTGCAAAGTCCAGTGGAAGAAGATGAGGATGAAATGGTCATAAACGATATACCTTCACCTCTTGATCCGCCTGAAACGCAACAACTGAAATCACACACACCCTCGTTACCGCAGACTGCACCTGTGCGATTGAATCAGAAACAAGGCTCGAAACAATTACCGCCAAAAATCCCAATACCGGATGTTGGTGTCGATCATGAAAAGGGAAGTAAGCAGGACGTTGCTATTGTTCTTGCTGACCCTTGCTCTCAAGAAATCTGGGGTTCTTTCCAGAAACATAAAGCAAAACTTATTAAAGGGAATACTGTGACATTTTCTAGATCTAGGACAATTTATGCGAATCCTATTTCCTCTCAAAAGATTTTAACGCCAAGAGGTTTCCGTCCAGCTTTGGATGATATAAATAAGGCACAAGTGATTGGACAAGGTAAGATATAAAAATGGATTTCAAAAAATTGAGAAGGAAGCTTGCATTTTATATCTTCAAAGAATACGAAAAAGTAGTAGTTGTTTTATTTTCTTTTAATTTATAACATTTCATAAATTTTCAACATAATGTAAATAAGTGTAAATGTAGCAGCAGACATCCGACTACTTCTTCGTACAGTAAATGCATTTCTTATGACCAGATTCAGTATTTGCGAAATTTCATTTTTTTTTTACTATCACGTGATCTCCAGGAAACAAGCTTAATATTTATAACACGATTTGATCCAATATAAGTTTACTCAATGAAAGAAAGTATTTTCAACAAATTTCATTGTTTCGGTTAGTCTATAATTACAAAATATTCTCCTGAAATTATTGATATTCGATTATAACAAAGAAATTTTGATTAAATTGGCGTCAGAACATATTTCTCACATTTCCTCTAATTAATAAAATAATACATGCATTTTTCAAAAATGCAATAAAGTTTTTATAATGCAGAATATACCAATTAATTCATATTCAACAAAGTACATGTAAAAATACATTCATTCTCACTTGATGTTCAATACAAACATGAATGTTTAGTTTAAACTTGCAAGTTTTAATTGTAATCAATATCATTTTATTTAATAGAAATACATACAACTGTTTATTGAATAAACAAACATTAGCCAGATCAGACAGACCCGGTCCTCTACACTACATTCCCCCGTATCTATCAACTTGAAGGCGATTTTTATCATTTTGAATATTTTTAGCAAATTGTTTGATTATCTTCATTAAACTCTCCCATAGTCATTACAGTGATCGGAACAGTTCAGACTTATACAACGGTACATTGTACATGGCTCAAATGAAGCATTATACAATAAAATGTTCACAAAGTGATATTATCTAAGAAATGATTGCATGAAGAAGTCGGATATTCCGGTTTCGGAAAGATTGTTGAAGTGTATTTACATAACCTAGATTATTTCATTTTTCAGGGCGACTTCTCATAGAGCGGGTGAACAAACCGATGACGCCAGGCAGTATTGACTTCTCAAAACCAAAAACGGCCATTACTTCCCGGCAGCGCGAAAAATTACCGGAAGTTGTCCATAGTAGCTCGGCGAAAATGGCGCGTGGTGGAAGGTCTGATTTGGCAGAGTTCGAAAGACAATGTATGACACACTTGCCAGATGTGACAAATCCTGTAAAAACTATTGAGGAGCCAATAAAGCAGTTAGTGGAGATAAAAAGCCCACCTCCTCTCCCTCCTCCGCCTCCTCCTCCTGTTGAATCGCCAATGCCGATAGAAAGACTCATTGTGGAGGAAGAGGCGCCCCTTATGAACATGAAAATACGTATCACCAGCAAACAATGATGCATGGTGATCATTTCATGAACAGTGCTTAACTGTAGAGTATTTATATGATTTCTATTTATTTCAGTAAGCGAGTCATAGATTTATCAGTATTTTTTTAAAAGCAAAATTTGTTTTATCATTATATTTATATCATCATTTGCCTTCGAATAAATTTGTTTATTTGTGTTCACAATCTACATGCTTGTATCGTATTTGAGAGGAAAGGAAGTGATCATGATCTCTTACAGAACACAAAAACATCCACAGCAAAACACATTTGTAAATACCAAAATGACAATGACAAAAAAAAATGTGTTTGTAAAACACGAAAATCGAATGCCCCCGTCGGCATCTTTATCAGTAAAACTGCTACAATATCAAACTCTAAGGTCAAAATCACAAGGTCAAACATTTTGCAGTCCATGGAAAGGTTGTGTCACAAAAAATACACAAAGGAAATATGAAAGCTCTATCCCTTATCTTTCAAAAGTTATGGCTAAGGTAAAAGTTTTTATCAAAAGTAGGTCAAAATCGCAAGGTCAAAACTTTAGATATCCGTGGAAAGGTCTTGTCACAAGGAATACACATGTGAAATATGAAAGTCCCATCACTTACCTATGAAAAGTAATGCCCAAGGTTAAAGTTTATTAAGTGGGTCAAATTCCAAGGTTAAGGTCACAAGGTCAAAACTTTTGGTATCCGTGGAAAGGTATTGTCATGTGTAATTGAAAGTCATATCACTTGCAATTCAAAAGCTATGACCAAGGTTAAAGTTGGTCAAAGTTAAAGTAGGTCAAACTCCAAGGTCATTGGGTTAAGGTCACAAAGTAAAAATTTTGGTATCCACGTAAAACCTAGCCACAAGAATATACACATGTGAGATATGAAAGATATGAACTTACCATTCAAAAGTTATGGCCAAGATAAATGCTTTTGCTGACAAACGAACAGACAGGACAAAAGCTATACCCCCCCGAATCTTCGATTACTATAAGGGGACATAGAATGATGTGCATGAAATGGTATTCAGGTAGTATAAACGCGTAACACTATCAATGGGATCTGCATGAATTCTTATTACAAATGATAGATATGAAGGGATACGGGTTTTCGGGGAACATCGACATAGCTATTATGTACAGATAAAACCCAAAACGTTAAAATCCCGTCAAGAAGTTGTGGAGCGGAGCGATGAACTTTTATCTAATGAAAGTATACGTCATGGAAATAATAGTTTTGATTTATAACGGATTGCACCTCTGGTAGTTAAAATTGCTTCAATTAATATCTCGCCCGTCCCACACATTGTCTCTATTCGGTTATTTAATTCTTGTCTCACGCACACAAAAATAACTGAATAGAAACAACGTGTGGGACGGGCGAGATATTGAAGCTAATTTTCCCTATGATCACTTTTTCAATAGACCCTAGATTGTAGGGATACCTTTATCGTCTACATAATACGAAGGACTCCCAATCTTAACATCACACACAAAAATCCAAAATTCTCATTTATTTTTACATTGTAATTACATTATTAGAGGAGGCCACAGGCGCGGACGTAGTCCTCATCAAGATAACACGTGTATATATATAGGAAAAATCGTGTTTTTCAATTGAATTCTATGCTATACCTATAGGTTCCAAAACCGTGGTCAATGACGTCATTCTCCCCATTGCCCATTTGATCGGCGTGAAGCGCAAGCTTATTTTTTTGACAATGTCACTTGACGACAGAATGAAACCCATCGATGACCAAGATTTCTCGATCTCCTTTGAATATTCTTCGTTTGGCTTACTCCTCCAGAGTCCCAATGTATGATTTGTACTTTGCTTCACGTAATACTGACATTGCACCATCCTTTCCAATATATATCATGTTTAGTCCGAATTAATATCCTCTTTGAAAATTACAACGTGACGTCAGCATGCGACGCGACGTCAGCATACAACTTTGTTTCGCGGACTTTCTTTCATCGACAGCTCCCTCAAAAAAAAACCCATGGGTAAACTCATAATGCTGGGAGAAAAAAACGAACAAAAAAAAAATATATCAGCGCGATCAGCGACTTACCGAACTTCATTCTGCTTTCGAGGATGATTTGCAGCTGATATTTTGATACATGTAGATCGAATAATGTGGTTTCTCTCCACATATATAAGATCTACATGTAGAATCTACATGAATCTATGCAGTGTAAATCCCAACAAAAACTTCTAAATGTCTGCTGCCTTTGGTTCTGTTTACAACGCGTCACAACTTACGTCATCATTTACAGTATTTAGTATGAATAGGTCAACACAGCTGGGACTCTGTTCAAAGCATGAAGTATATTTTTTTCTGTCAGAAATAAGGCTGGGTATTTTTTCACTTGGAGGTAAATCATAAGCGGATCCAAGGTAGAGTGATGAAGGCTTCAGATTTTTTTAGAAGGGGGGGGGGTTGATTGTATTCAAAAAGGGGGGGTTAGAAGGGGGGGGGCTTGATTGTATTCAAAGGGGGGGGGTGGACAGGGGGTAGATTTCTACTAACTTTTCTCCTTCTCTCCCCTGTCCCGCTCCCTTCTCCCACCTCCTAACCTCTCCCTCCCTCCCATCTGCCTCCCTCCAGCTGCCTCCTTCCTCCCCCTCCCATTCATCCTTACCTTTTATGGGGGTAGGGAGCAGACATGGGGTACCCAATATCACCGCCCCCTTATCTCCCCTCCCACACCCTTCTTCCCATCCCTCCCTCCCTCCCTCTCCCCCTCTTTCCTTCTTAAAGTAAAGGAATGAGCAAGAATTTTGTCTTCAGACATTACATTGGAAAATCATTTACATTATTTAGAAGAAAAAATGCTGTAATACTATAAATAATTTGTAAGTTTTAACCCCCTTTTCCAGATCATCCCATAAAACGATATATTGCTGATAACACTATATAGACGGCGCCGAAAGGAAGTTTTCTCTCTCTTCTACATTTTGAATGCTAATTTTTTTCCGGTGAAAGTAAAAGGGGAGAGGGGTAGGTGGTTGCAAGGGAGGATACATATTCCTGATACGACAACTGACATTTCATCACCCAATGAAATTTAAAAAGTAAACATTTAAAAGTTTAATTGAATTCATTGAATAATCAAGATACATGTTAATCTTACAATATATATAAATACTTCAGAAAACAGTAAAACCCTTTTTTCTTTTTTTAATTTTAATGGTTTGTGCCCACAGTTTTCTTGACCGAGTTCTCTTTTCCTTGGTTTTCGTCGAGGTCCAAGGAATCAAAATGTATAGATTAAGATGACATCACTTGATCTTTTCTTATCTGTCATTTATGTTTCAAAATTAAGCATTGCGATTTCATGTTTTAACTGATTGTTTTGTGACATTGAGAATTGTTTCCCCGCATTAACGAGTTATGTGCATGCTGTCGTACGTATGATAAAAAACAACAAAAGATTGGTTTATATTTTTAATAGATAAACATCGGTAGCCTGTGGGTGAAAATTGGTATTAGAGGACGCAGTCCGCGCCGCAGGCGCGGACGTAGTCCTCATCAAGGTAACACGTGTATATATATAGGAAAAAATCGTGTTTTTCAATTGAATTCTATGCTATACCTATAGGTTCCAAAACCGTGGTCAATGACGTCATTCTCCCCATTGCCCATTTGATCGGGGTGAAGCGCAAGCTTATTTTTTTGACAATGTCACTTGACGACAGAATGAAACCCATCGATGACCATGATTTCTCAATCTCCTTTGAATATTCTTCGTTTGGCTTACTCCTCCAGTGTCCCAATGTATGTTTTGTACTTTGCTTCTCGTAATATGAATTATGGCAAAGCCATTGTGAGGACGCAGATGAAATATAATTTCAATGAATTAATTACCCAATTTTCACCATACATCATTGAATATTTTTTTTTAATAAGTTAATAAGAATAAAATATGTCATACAGTATGTGTTCTTGTTATTTTTTCCAGCATCATTTTTACCGACGGTCTTTATCAGCCTTACATTAGTTTTTTTCTTGAAATCCAGAATCATCTACAGGAGAGGGGATATTATAGACAATTTCTAGATCGACAGCATGCACATAACTCGTAAACGCGGGGAAACAATTCTCAATGTCACAAAACAATCAGTTAAAACATGAAATCGCAATGCTTAATTTTGAAACATAGATGACAGATAAAAAAAAGATCAAGTGATGTCATCTTAATCTATACATTTTAATTCCTTGGACCTTGACGAAAACCAAGGAAAAGAGAACTTGGGCAAGAAAACTGTGGGCACAAACCATTAAAAAATTTAAAAAAGAAAAAAGAATTTTACTGTTTTCTGAAGTATTTATATATTGTAAGATTAACATGTATCTTGATTATTCAGTGAATTCAATTAAACTTTTAAATGTTTACTTTAAAATTTCATTGGGTGATGAAATGTCAGTTGTCGTATCAGGAACATGTATCCCACCTTGCATCCGGTCCCACCCCTCTCTCCTTTTACTTTCACCGGAAAAATTAGCATTCAAAATGTAGAAGAGAGAGAAAACTTCCTTTTCGGCGCCGTCTATAGTGTTATCAGCAATAAATCGTTTTATGGGATGATCTGGAAAAGGGGGTTAAAAATTACAAATTAAGTACAGTATAACATTAGTATTACAGGATTTTCCCTTCTAATGTTAATAATTTTCCAATGTAATATCTGAAGACAAAATTCTTAATGCTCATTCCTTTACTTTAAAAGAGGGTGAAAGGGAGGGGGCAGGAGGAAGGAGAGAGGGGGAGAGGGAGGGGGAAGAAGGAAGGGTGTGGGAAGGGAGATAAGGGGGCGGAGAGAGCGGGTACCCCATGTCTGCTCCCCACCCCCATAAAAGGCAAGGATGAATGGGAGGGGGAGGAAGGAGGCAGCTGGAGGGAGGCAGATAGGAGGGAGGGAGAGGTTAGGAGGTGGGAGAAGGGAGCGGGACAGGGGAGAGAAGGAGAGAAGTTAGTCAGTAGAAATCTACCCCCCAGTGGCGGATTTAGAGGGGGGCCCAGGGGGCCCGGGCCCCCCCCCCCCCTTTTTCACCCAAAGTTATTGATTCAGAGTACTCTTTCTATGCTTATTTTCTTTACTTTTGGGGAAATTTTCGGCTCGCTTCGCTCGCCGCACCAAATTTTTCATTAGTTGTCTATTTTTGTATTCTTATAATAAGATGTAACCATCTATTCCAAAAATTTTACGGCTCGCTCCGATCGCCAATATAGAATAAAGTTGTATATACATGTATGGATGACTTCATTTGAATACAAATGAAAACTTCATATCTTAAAAAATTTTACTACCTACCTATAAACTAAAGTAAATTAATCACCCCCCTACCCACTTCATAAATAGATCAGCATTCTTGAGGGTCACGTTTTTCGTCTCGACCTTTTTTTTTTTTTTTTTTTTTTGCTTGTCAGTTTTTCCGTGAACAATTTTCTTCGAGCTGAAACCTTGGCCCCCCCCCCCTTTTCTGAAATCCTAGATCCGCCACTGCCCCCAACTTGCAACAAGGTCATAGGCGGCACAGGCTTGCAATATAGATGTAGATTTCAAAGTGAAGAAAAGCGGAACTGAAATCGGACGCATGCGTGGGAGATTGCACTGCCCCCTGTCCGCCCCCCCCCCCTTTGAATACAATCACCCTCCCCCCTTTCTAAAAAAAAATTTGAAGACTTCACCCCTCTTCCTTGGATCCGCTTATGATTTACCTCCAAGGGAAAAAATACCCAGCCTTATTTCTGAGAGAAAAAAATATACTTCATGCTTTGAACAGAGCCCCAGCTGTGTTGACCTATTTGTACTAAATACTGTAAATGATGACGTAAGTTGTGACGCGTTGTAAACAGAACCAAAGGCAGCAGACATTTAGAAGTTTGTGTTGAAATTTACACTGCATAGATTTCCTCTATATTCTACATGTAGATCTTATATATGTGGAGAGAAACCACATTATATTCGATCTACAGGTATCAAAATATCAGCTACAAATCATCCTCGAAAGCAGAATGAAGTTCGGTAAGTCGCTGATCGCGTTGATATTATTTTGTTTGTTTTTTTCTCCCAGCATTATGAGTTTCTGAGGGAGCTGTCGATGAAAGAAAGTCCGCGAAACAAAGTTGTATGCTGACGTCGCGTCGCATGCTGACGTCACATTGTAATTTTCAAAGAGGATATTCGGACTAAACATGATATATGTTGGAAATGATGGTGCAATGTCGGTATTACGTGAAGCAAAGTACAAATCATCCATTGAGACACTGGAGGAGTAAGCCAAACGAAGAATATTCAAAGGAGATCGAGAAATCTTGGTCATCGATGGGTTTCATTCTGTCGTCAAGTGACATTGTCAAAAAAATAAGCTTGCGCTTCACGCCGATCAAATGGGCAATGGGGAGAATGACGTCATTGACCACGGTTTTGGAACCTATAGGTATAGCATAGAATTCAATTGAAAAACACCATTTTTCCTATATATATACACGTGTTACCTTGATGAGGACTACGTCCGCGCCTGCGGCGCGGACTGCGTCCTCTAATACTGACATTGCACCATCATTTCCAACATATATCATGTTTAGTCCGAATATCCTCTTTGAAAATTACAACGTGACGTCAGCATGCGACGTCAGCATAAAACTTTGTTTCGCGGACTTTCTCAGTTTCTTTCATCGAAAGCTCCCTCAGACAAATCCATGGATAAACTCATAATGCTGGGATGAAAATACAAACAAAAAAGTATCAGCGCGATCAGCGACTTACCGAACTTCATTTTGTTTCGAGGATGATTTGCAGCTGATATTTTGATACCTGTAGATCGAATAATGTGATACATATAAGATCTACACGTAGAATCTACAGGAAATCTATGCAGTGTAAATCCCAACACAAACTTTTAAATGTCTGCTGCCTTAGCTTCGATACTGTACACAAAGCGTCACAACTTACGTCATCATCAACACTACTTAGTGCAAATAGGTAAACACAAACTGGGGCTCTGTTCAAAGCATAAAATAAGGCTGGGTATTTTTTCCCCTTGGAGGTAAATCATAGGCGGATCCAGGGTTATTCAAAAGAAGGAGAAGGGGCAAAGGCTTCAGATTTTTTTTAGAAAGGGGGGGGGGGGTTTGATTGTAATATTGTGGGGGAAGAGGGGGGGGGACAGGGGATGGACTTCTACTCAGAATACTTCTCTCCTCCGTCCCGCCCCTTCCTCCCCTTTCCCACTTCCTTACATCTCCCGGCTCCCTCCCTTCCCCCTCCCTTTCATCCTTGCCTTTTATGGGGTTGGGTAACAGACAGGGGGTACCTCTCTCCGCCCCCTTAACCCCCCCCCCCCTTTCCCATACCCCTCCCGCACCCTTCCTCTCCCTCTCCCTCCTCCTGCCCCTTCCTCTCACTCCCTATCACCCTCTTTTATAGTAAAGGAATGAATTTTACATTGGAAACTCATTTGTAAAAATCTTTTTTTTTTATTTAGTAAAGCCCCTTCTCCAGGCCATCCCATAAAACGAAATATTTCTGATAACACTATATAGACGGCGCCGAAACGGAGGCTTTCTTTCTTCTACATATTGAATGTTAATTTTTCTAGTGAAAGTAAAAGGGAGTGCAAGAGGGGGGGGGGGGGGGGGGGTATGCATATTCCTGATACGACAACTGACATTTCATCACTCAATGAAATTTGGAAAATAAACATTTAAAATAATCAATTGCAAGATACATGTAAATCTTACAATATGTAAATACTTCAGAAAAAAGTAACATTCTTTCTCTCTTTTTTTTAATTTTAATGGTTTGTGCCCAGAGCTTTCTTACCCGAGTTCTCTTTTCCTTGGTTTTGGTAAAGGTCCAAGGACTTACAATATAATTTTATACATAGATTAAGATTATATCACTTGATCTCTTCTCATTTGTCATTTATGTTTCAAAATTAAGCATTGCGATTTCATGTTTACTGATTGTTTTGTGACATCAAACCGGCCGACATTGAGAGTTGTTTCCCCGCATTTACGAGTTATTTGCATGCTGTCGATCCAGAAATTTTCTATAAAAATATCCCCTCTCCTATAGATGATTATGGATTTCAAGAAAAAAATGTAAGACTGATAAAGTAAAAAAAGATGCTGGAAAAGAATAACATGGACACAAATTTTATGACATATTTTGTTGATTATGAACTTAGTAAAAAAAATATTCAATGATTTATGGTGAAAAATCATTGAAATTATAATTCATCTGAGTCCTCACAATGGCTTTGCCATAATTCATATTAACTAGAAAGGGGGGGGGCAGGAATTCTATTGCCAGCCGGTAAATTTTTTTCAGGAATTTTCTAAGCAGGCCATTTTTTTCAGCCATTACCAGAGTCGGAGAAAAAGGAGAAGGGCCACTAACCATCAAAATCGGCCCTCTTGCCGTTTTTGAAGAAAATTTACGTACATATAATACAGCATTTCTAGTTTCTAAAAATGTAAGTTTTATGAAAATCTGACAAAAGGTAAGCGTTTCATGACCCGGCGAAGTTGGCATTGTGAAACTTTAAAATGCGCTTTCTTTCACCATGACGTCATGACGTAAAATGATAATTTACAACAACAGATTTTAACCTAAAACTCTACACTAAAAGCATTGTTGAAGTCAAATTAATTCAGAGGATAAAGTTGATACATATAATGTTTTAAAGAATGTATTTGGATTTCAGTGTTAAATAAATCGGGAAAAGATATCCGAGAGATATCAGAAGCATCTGAATCGCAATGAAACTGTATCTTTGCTCTCAAATGACGTCGCGTCAAATTATTCATCTTTGAATTCTAGATTCTAATGGAAAGCGGTTACATATATACACATTTGACACATGCACCTTTTTTGAAGGGGAAGGGGCAGGGATCTCGATAAACTGTTGAATTTGAAGACGTTTAACATTTAAAGTAGGTGGATACTCGGAAGATACATAGAAAAAGAAAATTCTTGATTTTGACATTTTTAATGCCTTTACAATAGAATGTAGGCGACGGCTTTTCTCGCGGTAGGCGGTGACTCTTCGCCAGCTTCCAGCTTATGAGGAGGGGGGTCATTATATACGTTTCAGAATAAGCAAGACTTGTTAGAATTTTCTTTGATTTTTATGAGATCAGGTTACATGTCCAAATCAGATTTAGGAGCGGATTCAGAAACTCAACTTTTTATTGGGATGAATTGCAACACAATGCAGAAGGACTGAGAGTCCGGACGGGAACTTATATCATCAATGTTTTTGTATAGACTGCTCTTACACTATTTAAAAACGCAATAATTATCTGAAAATTTCAAAACAATGCAATTTAGGACATAGGAGAGGGTAAGGTTCATTACGCATTCGCGTGACCAAATTTTGAAAAAAAAGGGGAGAAAGGGCAAGCTGTAAGCGACTGTGATCGTCATTTTTTTTTTTTCGCCGATAGGGCTTCACAGGAAGTTGAGAGAGAGGGATAGAGATCCATCACATAAGAATTATTCTATATACATCTTTTTCGTTAAGTTGTTCAAATTCAAAATATAATGCCCTTATTAAAAAAAAGTCTCAAATCCTCTTCCTCCTTTTACCTCATTTTCACCCATCCTAAAACATAATGGACCTACATGTAGCTAGGGTGTTTTCGATGTCGACGCCTAGTCGCCAACGACAGGAGCGGACCCAGGGACACATTCTTTTTTATGAGGATGACTTGTAAAGTCCAAGTAAGGGACAATATGGAAGAAAGTTTCCCTCTTTCATTGTTGGGGGATAGGGGATCGGTCAGAGACAATTTTGAGAAAGTGAAGCAAATTGGTGGCTCTTGAGCGTATTTGAGCCGCATTTAAAAGGGATCAAGAGCACGAAACGTATCTAAGATAAAGGAAATATCCTATATGCCGATATGAACATACAATTAATGCTGTATTCTTTTTTCAATTCACGTACGCTTATGTGCAGCCCTACGTCTGTCCCAATCGACCGTGCGCACATTGTTAGCGCGAATTTCTACGCCTGAGAAAATTAAGAAAAAAATTCAAAACGATCATTATTGACTGTTTTTGGGCTATATCACTGATATCACTTTTGTTATTTATTACGTCCTTTAAGTAGACCCCACGATTTTGGGGAAATGGCGGGGTCTATTTATCTCTTCTCCCTTCTTTTTTTTTTTTGCGAAAAAAATGAGGACGTTTTTGCGTACAAATGTACGCCTGGCTACGCCCGTGAAATCTCCGTCTTCACAAATCTGTAGAATTTATATATTCTTTATTGTTTTTAACTATAACATGGGATTTTTTTTTAATTAAAGTGTCGGTAGGAACAATTATAATATTTGTCAGTAACAAGCATATTTAGTTTGAATTTCGTCCTTTTGTTGTCGGTTACCGAAGTAAGTTACTCTGCGATCGGAAAGTACATGTATATATCCTTTATTTATTATGACCTTTAACTGTCCTCACTTCTCACTATTTAATTCTGAGTTTCATGTCTACATGGATATACTCTCTACGAAAGCAAACAGGAAATAAGTTTAATAGGAGCTTGAAACCAAAAAATAAATAGATAAATAAATAAATAAATAAATAAATAAATAAATAAATAAATAAATAAATAAATAAATAAAAACAAAACAAAACAAAACAAACAAACACAAACAAAACATAAATGAATAAACAAATAAATAAATAAATAAATAAATAAATAAATTAATAAATAAATAAATAAATAAATAAATAAATAAATAAATAAATAAATAAATAAATAAAAGATGAAAAGATATGAAATAAAACTAGTAACTCCGAGTCGAGCGAGAAAACCCTCTTTCCACCCAGCATTCGACTTTGGACAAGGAAGATTAATCCCATGATTCGTTTATTTTCATTTGTTTTCCTTACACACCTCTGAAATCATCGAAATAAAATCAATTAAAGAAGCTTATGAAATTATATGCTGAAAAAAATCAACAATGTATCATTATTGTGTAATGGTCAAGCATTTTTCATCGACCTTTTCTTTTCATGTCGCCTGAAACGCAAGAGCGTCATAAAGAGATCACTTTGCACGTCGTCCGTCTGTCTGTAGGTCATACTTTCATATACATGTATTTCGCTAGAACAAATAAACTTGATACACATCAGGCATCTTTTACATTTTGCAGGAATTGTATAGCATGATGAAACTCGGCATCCAATGAAGGTCAAGGTCACTTTAAAGTTCAAGTTCACGTACTGAGGGAGAGGGCGTCTATAATGTTGATATATTTTTTGCCCAATCCCACTTTCATGTTTTGGAAAATAAAACATGTTTAAACTAAATTTAGGATCAAACATACAACAAGCAACATACCTGTACATGAACAATGCTTGCTAGTATATAGACTGACCTGTCATGCTTTACTGGTAACAGTTTTGCCCCCCCCCCCCCCCCACTTGTGCTTTTACGCAAATATTCATTTCTAGTTAAAAATCAGAGGGAAAGAAAAACGTAAACGGCGTGTTTAAAAACCGAGAGGCCAACATTTTTTGGACTTTATGTGTTTATTGTAATTCATGATATAAACATAATTCCCAATGGGGAGGATTCATTCCGTAAACGGAGGCGTTTAAAATTTTGACGTTCCAGTTCAATATATGAACGTCATTCAACTCGCTCGTTCTCGATAATGTATGAAGTATTATATATAATGGATACATCTTTAAAACAAAGCAGGGTTGAAACTAAAATAAACTCGCTCAAAGTTTCCAAATAAAGATATTTTGTTTGATATTGTTAACATTTCGCTGCAAAGTACGAAAATTTAAAAAAAACGAAGAAAAAGCCTTATAATCAAAGATAATTAAAGATACCAAACTTTTGATATATCTTACCCAATATATCGTTTAATCGTTAAACTTAAATTTTCTTTCCCGGTTTCATCAATACAAAACTTGTCAAAATCCGCCAAGAAACAAATAAGAGGAATTTGTACACCGAAACTACAGAAGGACACGCAGCGATCTGTAAAAAGACTCCTATGATCCCTACTGCAACCAGAGGGTAAAATGTAAAATATCGTAACATTTTAAAGGTTTTCATATAGAGCACAAGTAGGTACGTAGATGAAAATTCATTTATATTGAGAATATGTCAAAATTGTTTATCTAAAATAAAAATTAGGAACGTACACGCCTGTGCTGTTAGCGAAAAACTGCAAAGAATGTATGAAAATTAACGAAAAATACGGATATTACCGTACCGTCACCAGTTTCTGACGTCATAAATGACGTCATGGAACGCACAGGTTCCCAAACTTTTTACCGTTGACAAATACCGATGTTGGTAGGTAGATTTACATCAAAATGATTCAAAATTATTTTTTTTTAAAAAGTCACTAAATACAGGGCCGTAAATCACGGTTAGTGGACCTTCTCCTTTTCGCCGGTTCTTCGGGCCGGATTTAAACAAATTGTCAAATGTTGTGAATGTCTGTGTAAGTTAAACTCCCCGCTGTTACAGAGTATGAGTTAATAACCGTTCCTTCAGATGTCTCTTTGCAATTAGCGAATTTCAGACAGATTGTATGATGTTTAAATAGAACCTTTTCTAGATTTTTGTGCCTATGCGTATTAGGTCTCTGGTAGATACAGCTATGTGAACAGTTTGTATTTATATTAATTAATTTTTTGACTTTAAATTGTCTGGCACAAAGGGCCAGCTAAAATTTCAATATCATGCAATGTATCCTTACTTTTGCATGGTCCGGGAAAAAAAACTGCCGGCCCTTTGGGCCGGAATATTTTTTTCAGCATTTTTCAGAGCCGGGATTTTTTTTTTTTTTTTTTGCAAATTCTTCCTGCCCCCTTCCCCCATAAAAAAGGCGAGCTCGTAGCTGTAGAACCAATTTTCTTGAGAAGAGAAATGGTAATAACAAGTTACGTTCAATATATATATATAAATACCATAAGGTTCTCGCTGTGCAGGTTCAAATTTTGACCCCCCCCCTTCCCTTTTTTCAAAGTTTATTTTGAATTTCCATCATGGCGACATCGTTCAATATAAACAGAACTGTTTTCGAAAAACGAGGGGAGGGAAGAATGTTGGAGAAATTGTTCATCAATTTGTAAATAAACCAACCGAAAATTATGTTCGAACGTTTGCTAGAATTAGAAATTAAACTTGATGTTCAAAATATAGTTATTGAAGTTTAGAAACAGGTTTGTAGGTTAGAAATCGGAATCAAACTACCACTTTTTGTGTGTAAATTCTGGTTTGTAGCTGATCTCTTCTAAATTAATCAACTGTTTTAAAATCAAATTGTGTATATCGAAATGTATTTATGAAATGCATATTCATCATTGCCGTGAAATCGGAATTTGAAAATCTCAACACTGCTTTTCTCGAGTCGGACTCGGACTACCAATTTTAGTGTGCGCCCGATCTGTTGGCGTGAAGGCCGGTGTATCGAAATACCCAACTCAAAATTTCGATGCTCATATCTTTTCAACAGTAAGAGATAGGAAAAAATCAGAAAGACTAAATAAGACAGATATATGGATAAAAAATGATAATATTGAAATTTTTAGGAAACTTCATAAGCTTAATTTTTGTTTACTATTATAAGCAAAAAAGTGTCTTCCTCCTATGAACTTCTTAATTTGGAAATATGAAGGACGGTGAAGGACGTCATCGTAATAAATCGTTACAGTGTGCATCTAGCATTTCATATCTTGCATGGCTGTCGACTTTCAAAAAGAATGGAAATTGTAGATAGCAAAATACGAGATATTTAAGCTTACAAATAGCAAAACATGAAATTTTCGGTCCTTTTGAGTAATTCGACGTTCCCGTCAAATATTTGAATCTACTGAAAAACATGATGAAAAAAATAACAGAGACCAAAAATAAAAAAGACCAATCTAGCTTTTACTCCAAACGTAACGTTGGAGAACTTTCATTGTCCTAGCTTACAGGGTTCTTGAGAAATCGCTGATCCAATTTTCCACGGTTACGAAAACAATAGGTCTTCCGACGGAAGTCGGAAGACCTAATTAATTGAAATTATATTTCATCTGCTTCCTCACAATGGCTTTGCCATAATTCATATTAACCAAAAGCATATTTGAAACCTGTATTAGATTTACCCAATGTGCAATAATTAATAGAGGACGCAGTCCGCGCCGCAGTCGCGGACGTAGTCCTCATCAAGGTAACACGTGTATATATATATAGGAAAAATCGTGTTTTTCAATTGAATTCTATGCTATACCTATAGGTTCCAAAACCGTGGTCAATGACGTCATTCTCCCCATTGCCCATTTGATCGGCGTGAAGCGCAAGCTTATTTTTTTGACAATGTCACTTGACGACAGAATGAAACCCATCGATGACCATGATTTCTCAATCTCCTTTGAATATTCTTCGTTTGGCTTACTCCTCCAGTGTCCCAATGTATGTTTTGTACTTTGCTTCTCGTAATACTGACATTGCACCATCATTTCCAATATATATCATGTTTAGTCCGAATATTACAACGTGACGTCAGCATACAACTTTGTTTCGCGGACTTTCTTTCATCGACAGCTCCCTCAGAAAAATCCATGGATAAACTCATAATGCTGGGATAAAATAAAAGAAAAAAAAAAATATTAGCGCGATCAGCGACTTACCGAATTTCATTCTTCTTTCGAGGATGATTTGCAGCTGATATTTTGATACCTGTAGATCGAATCATGTGTTTTCTCTCCACATATATAAGATCTACATGTAGAATCTACAGGAAATCTATGCAGTGAAATCCCAACACAAACTTCTAAATGTCTGCTGCCTTTGGTTCTGTTTACAACGCGTCACAACTTACGTCATCATTTACAGTATTTAGTACAAATAGGTCAAAACTGCTGGGGCTCTGTTCAAAGCATGAAGTATATATATCGGTCATTTTCAAAAAATGTGCGATTTAAAAGTTCATATTCTCGGGAAAATGAAAAGGCGTATTAGGATGTTTTCTGAGTATTTTTCTATCAGTGGGGTTGTGAGATACTGAAATCAAACATAATGCAAAAAAGAAATTAAAGGGAACGGCAAAATTTTTGGCCTCAAAATATGTAAAGGTGTTTAGAGCTGTCTTTGCTGTTACTGAGAACAAACTGTATGTTTTATTAATATAATCAGATTTGTCATATTTTCAGAAAAAGAAATGAATAATTCACTCAAAAAATATGCTTTTAATTGAAAAGTATGAAAGTTTTTGTATCATTATCTTATATATGATACCGTAACATTGAGTAGAACTTCGAATTTTCAAAAAATGAGTAGTTTATCATAAATTATTGAAAAAATGATATGTGTTGAAGTATTCTAAGTGGTTTTAATTTGATATACATCGTTCTTACTATTCTATTTTGCCCAATCTTGATCAGTTTTTTTAGATCATAAGATTTTAAAACAAGGGTTCAGACAAAGTAATAGCAAATACTTTTAAGCAACAGCAAAGACTAAGCAGTAACAGTACTGACTTTTTCTACAAATAGTACATTTAAATGCAAATATAAAAATCATTGAAGACAAAAGATTATTTGATTCGAGCCATAAATTATGAATACAACATATCTTAGTCTTAGTCTTAAAATGTATGGTTCAAACTTGAGTTATTTTCAAACCACTATCATAGTAACATCAAAGACAAGTTTAGTAACAGGAAATACAACTTTTATCCAGATGTCAAAGATTTATTTGATAAATATAGCCTGCAAATGCTTTTTTATGCCGATATGAAAGTATGTTTGAAAGATAAGATCGTTCTGTTCTAAGAAATGAATCCAGGTTGAATTGTATGCAAGATTACATGAGTAACAGTAAAGATAACTTTTAGTAACAGGAGGGACAAATAAAAAGCAAAAGACATACTTCTTTGATTAGATACATTTTAAATGCATTGTTAACAATGATGTCTATATCCATTTGGAATGATAAATTTCACTATTCCTAAAACAAACAAGGAAACGTACAAACACATTTACCAAAAAATATCAGAGTATTTAAGTATATGGGAATACACGGGTAACAGCAAAGACAGCCCTAAGATGTTAAAAACTCGTTCAGACTTGATGCAATGAATTACAGGTGTTATATAAACTTTTCAATGCATAGTAAAAAGCAAATCCGCCAAAAAGAATCAATCCATTTTCCAAGAGACCAACAGATGAATGTCATTTACTGCTTGTAGTAAAAGTATTTGCTGTTACTATCATACGTACAATAATAATGAAAGATTTTGGACACTATTACATGTATAAACTTAAAGAAAAAATGTCAATGTCAGAACTATTGATTCATATTTTTACTCAGCCATGAATAAAGCAAGTGGTTAAGTTCATTTCAATTTAATGAAATATCTTCGATATGAAGTTTTTGTCAATGCTGTTACCAGAATTTACAATGCCTATGCAATAGAATATTAGAAACTGTAAAAATGTGTTTTAACAAGTTTGTTTGACTGTGATAAAAGTATTGTTTATCAGTGAAAATACTTAGATTCAAAGGGCGTCTGTTGGAGTTATTAACGGTTTTTATGTATAACTGTCTGTCATGTTACTATACACTGGTCTTTGCTGTTACAACCAATATTAGATACCGAGAAATGTGCCAGAAAAAGGCAAGATTTAAGAAAAGCACTTGTTCTTATTAATATTTAGATCCAACTATTTTATACATTTATAATTTTTCAAGTAAGAATTACTTTATTTTACTAAAACAAAGATATATGAGGTAAGTGTCAATGATGTTATGACTTCAGTCTATCCTGTTACTTTTTTGAAAAGTAACAGGAAATACAGTAACAGCAAAGACATATTTCGGTTAAATTGGCATCAACTGACGTAATGGCGGATCACATGGTTGGAAAACCAATATGTATTGCTTTGTTGTTCTGTTTATGTACATTTTTCACATGAAGGTATTGTGTGATTATACTAAATAATATGAAGTCCTATAATCAGGTAACAGTAAAGACTTGATACAAAAATACTCAGTCAACAAGGGCTATAGTTTCAACTTTTTTTATTTTTCCTTCCTCTTCAAATAACATCGCACCAAAAACTTTATGTAGAAGGTAATGACGCATAAGAATACACGAAGGATAAATCTTATAACATACGAACGATAACTCTTACGCCGCATAATATTTTGTGGTAACAGGACAGACAAATTATTTTGGACATATGCTTAAGTCTTAATTTTTTCTTAAGGTTACATGGAAATGAGTTATTTCTAAGTTCAGAGAGTCGTTATTTCGCATATTTACTAATTAAGTCATTTGATTTATCAGTGTTTGCAAATTTTAGCCACTCTTCTTTGTTCTCAATACGAATGTGCTGATTTGTGACATGCCAAAACTGCGATTTTTAGTGCATTTCTGATGCTATATCTCAAATTTTTCAAGTTGAAGAGGGACATTCTTAGTATCAAGAAACTGGAATGACATGAATTGAGATCAAGTGATAGAAAGAACGATATATTCCAATGATTTTTATCATTTTTTCACAATGGACATAAAAAAGGACTTTTTTTGAAAATGACCGATATATATATATATATTTTTTTTGTCAGAAATAAGGCTGGGTATTTTTTTCCCTTGGAGGTAAATCATAAGTGGATCCAAGGTTATTCAAAAAAAGGAGAGGGGTGAAGAGGGGTGAAGGCTTTTTTCACAGAAAGGGGGGGGGGGGTGATTGTATTCAAGGGGGGGGGGGGGATTAGTAGATTTCTATTAACCTCTCTCCCCTGTCCCGCCCCTTCCTCCCTTCTCCCACCTCCTAACCTCTCCCTTCCTCCCTCCCTCCTACCTCCCTCCAGCTGCCGCCTTCCTCCCCTTCCCCTTCATCCTTGCCTTTTATGGGGATGGGGAGCAGACATGGGGTACCTCTCTCCGCCCCCATATCTCCCCTCCCGCACCTTCCTTCTTCCCCCTCCCTCCCTCCCCCTCCCTCTCCCCACTCTCCTTCCACTCTCCTTCCTCCCGTCCCTCCCTTTCACCTTCTTTTAAAGTAATGGAATGAGCAAGAATTTTGTCTTAAGATATTACTCTGGAAAATCATTTACATAATTTAGAAGGGAAAATCCTGTAATACTAATGTTATACTGTACTTATTTGTAAGTTTTAACCCCCTTCTCCTGATCATCCCAATATAAAACGATATATTGCTGATAACACTATAGACAGCGCCAAAAAGGAAGTTTTCTCTCTCTTCTACATTTTGAATGTTAATTTTTCCGGTGAAAGTAAAAGGGGAGAGGGGTGGGTGGATGCAAGGGGGGAATACATATTCCTGGTACGACAACTGACATTTCATCACCCAATGAAATTTAAAAAATAAACATTTAAAACTTTGTGGATATAAACATTTAAAAGTTTAATTGAATTCATTGAATTTGTGGATATAAACATTTAAAAGTTTAATTGAATTCATTGAATTTGTGGATATAAACATTTAAAAGTTTAATTGAATTCATTGAATAATCAAGATACATGTTAATCTTACAATATAAAAATACTTCAGAGAACAGTAAAATTCTTTTTTCTTTTTTCTAATTTTAATGGTCAAGTGCCCACAGTTTTCTTGCCCGAGTTCTCTTTTCCTTGGTTTTCGTCAAGGTCCAAGGAATTAAAATGTATAAATTAAGATGACATCACTTGATCTTTTCTTATCTGTCATTTATGTTTCAAAATTAAGCATTGCGATTTCATGTTTACTGATTGTTTTGTGACATTGAAAATTGTTTCCCCGCATTTACGAGTTATGTGCAAGCTGTCGATCCAGAAATTGTCTATAATATCCCCTCTCCTGTAGATGATTCTGGATTTCAAGAAAAAAACTAATGTAAGGCTGATAAAGTAAAAATGATGTTGGGAAAAATAACAAGAACACATATTTTATGACGTATTTTATTCTTATTAACTATTAAGTAAAAAAAAAAATTCAATCATGATGTATGGTGAAAATTGGGTATTAATTCATTGAAATCATAATTCATCTGCGTCCTCACAATGGCTTTCCCATAATTCATATTATGAAAAGAAAACATGGCGTAATTTTCCCCGAATGCACCAGAGGTACAATCTACCTTTATTAGTTATAGTGTTAGTTCCTGTCATGCTTCCCACTCAAAGTAGGCGTGTAAATGGGGGAGGGGGGGGGGGTAGGCCAAGCTAACCCCAACGTATTTACGAATAACGAACTTATCACGCCGAGAACCATTTTGTAACGTTTTTTTTATTTGTATATTTTGACGTTTGGAAATATTGTTATCTACCTCAGCGTCAAGGTAGGACACCACGTGACCGTCATACTGCGACGTCATTGGCTGAAATCCCAAGACCCTTTAACAGACTAGATGTCTACTGTTTGTTTTAGATTAAACATTATTACTTACGTGTATAAGTACGATTCGTTTTCGCTAAACATGTCTCGGTAGTTGTTGGAAGGAGAAATTAATTCTTCTCTTCAACCATACAAGAAATAAAAAATCATAAATGTCCATAATGCTCAGCATCTTGGTCTGTATCGAAACAATTTTAAAATTTAAATTCTACAGAATTAATGACAGGAAAAAGTTACCTTTCCATCGATCGAAACTGCCGGTGTACTACTGAAACACAAAGGAACGCACATTGACAACAGACGCACTACTATGAAATGATTGTAAGAAAATGTTCTGCAAAACAGAAAGTTTCGATGCCTCTCAAGAATAAATTTTCAAAACAAAATAAAATTCTGTCTATGCCAAGATTTTGAAAATTTTGCTTTTGTCAGCATCAAGGACTTTATTTATTATTTAAACAGTCTTTGTCAGCATGAAATCAAATTTTGAATCAGAGCTTCACAAGAATCTTATTTGGAAATCCGCATTACAGACTCAAATAGAGTCTGTAACGAAAAAAATATCCGGAATACTTTTGATTTTGTTGTCAAAATCTCGATTTTCGCATTCATATTTGTGTTGTTTCCTCTTGTTTTCAATTGCGACTATTTTTTTTTCACAGTCACGAGTGAGTATTTTAAAAAGCGTTATGTATGACTGAGACTGGAAAATCCGGAATCCTAAACACCGATTCGATTTAACAAATATTTTCGACGTTTTCGTCGAAGAACGATAACGGAGAGAAGGAAGCATTTGGATTTGCTGTTGTTGTTTAAGAATTCTTTTATACATCGCATATAATTTATTTTTTTGTTTAAAGACAAAAATCAGCCAAGATGTCTGAAAGGAAAGTCCTAAATGTAAGTTAACTTTGCGAGTTTCCTCTGTCTTTTAAGAAATGCCAAATGTAAGATTCTTTCTTCTTCTTCTTCTTCCAATTACGAGTAAACTCAAAACTGCTGAGCGATATACTCGGTGTGCGCTGCGGACAAGGTTAAAACTCAAAGTATTTACAATTAAAATGGATAACAGGCTTGGTAGGCTAGTATGCAGTGGTGGTCAGCTGGGCTCTGGACCTGGTATAGTCATCCAGCTGACATTTGAAGGCCTCCAGGGATGGTGTACAGGCGACTTCAGATGGTAACCTATTCCAGTCCGCTATTGTTCTGGGAAAGAAGGAGTGTCTGTACGCTTCTTTACCAGTATGTGGGAGGCGAAAGGTGTGGCTACCACGAGTTCTAGCATCACTGCATATGAGGTACGCATCTGCTGGTATTGCGACCAAGGCATGTTGGATCTTGTATAGGAGGATTAATCTGATTTTAAGCCTTCTGATCTGTAAGGGCTCCCAGTGAAGGTCTTTTAGCATCTGGGTAACACTACCTGGGTGACGATCATGGTAGTTCCGGGTGACAAAACGCGCTGCCCTTCTCTGTACTTTCTCCAGCTGGTGTATATGCTTGGAGCTCCACGGGTCCCATGCTGCGCATGCATATTCAAGTGTCGGGCGTACAAGACCTTGATAGGCTGCTACCCTTGCCTGCTTCCTACATCCCCTCATATTCCTCCTAATGAATCCTAGGGTCCTATTTGCCTTGGATGTTATGCTGTTGATGTGGTTATCCCATCGCAGATCTTTACTGATGTTAACTCCTAGGTATTTGCTGGAGTCCACCACATCTAACAAATCATTGCGGTCTGATTATGAACAGAAATTTAAAAAAAAGAAAACACACAAATGTTTTGCAAAATACATCTCCTTATCTTGATTGATTCATGCATGGGAACCACAGTCACCAGGTTAGGCATATCATCGAATCTCGATGTTCTATCGTAATTGGTCAGCTATGTCGTAAATGCGTGACTGATCAATGTCGGAAACTCGATGTCGATAACAATAAATTATAAATTTTGTTGGATTTTTCCAAATATTCTTCATTAGAGGAAACAGTCCACCTATCAGCAAACAGGTATGTTTATCTCTGAATTTCAATCCAGTCGTCGTTTGCATATCAATAAGTGCATATTTGCCTACTGCAGTGTTATGCTCAAAGGGGGTCACAACTCGCCCTATTTTGGTAAATAATTCACTATTTATTATTTGTTTTAAAAATTTGTTATGTTGACCACATAAAGTTACCACAGTCAATAGTCTCAATTCCAACTGACCTTTTCGTGTGACAATTCCTACCATAGCGGGAAAATTGCGTATATCATGGTATTTGGAAGCATAAGTATGGAGGCCTTGAAGTGTAAAAGAAATTCTTTTTTTATTTCATACCTTGCAACGCTTTGTCAAATGCTGATTATACTGAGGGGTGGACAGGGTGAAAGGGAGGGGGAAGGGGATGAAAGAGCAGTGTTCTCCCTAGGCCGTTTTAGCGTGGCGGCCCCGCCACGCTATCGAGATTTACCGCCACGCTATTGGGATTAGCACCACGCTATATTTTACGGCCGCCATGCTATATTTTCCCCCCTAAAAATTCGTGTATTAACTGTTTTGTGTACACCTTTGCATTAATTGATAGATTTAACCGCCGCATTCCCGGTTAATTAGCCCCGGCTGTATACAACCCGAGGTGTTAAACGTCTTGTAGCCCCCCGCAAGCTTTATTTACCTGAGCTGAGAACGTGTCTGGCTTCTACGGCGCGGCGCACGTCAATCTATCGGACATTTAAAATAACTGCATTGTCAATCTCTATCGAGTGACCAACAAAAGACGACCATTCTATAACGTAGTTCATGAAAGCGTTTTCATTTACATGTATAATCGCTAGATCGTGTTGACCAGCACGTGTCATATAGTTACAGAGTTACGGTAAATTGGAAATAGAAATACACTATATCAGATGTCATTAAAATACGTTTTTAATCCGTCTTACTATTCGACATATTACCATGATTACCCAACCTCGCCGTTTTGTCATACAAAAAAATTGCCGCTTTTACAAGATAAGAAAGAGGTTGTCTCGCTCTCGCAAAATCATTTTACTTTGAATAAATAACGAGTCGGTACGTCCGTATTTTTATTTATTTATTTTTTTTTTTGAAATACGCTTGAATCTAGTTAATAAGAAGTTTAGACGGATTGATGAAATTAATCATCAAAACATAACATGGTGCACGGACCATCGTTTTATTGATAAGTCTGAGTCCGATATAGAAGGCTTTGTATACAATTGAAAATTATAAAATAGATCTTGATTTCGTTGGGGAAGGGGGGGGTAGTGGCTTGTTTGCTCCATACTGTGGGCAAAGTAGAACAACTACAAGCTTTCTTTGCCAGAGATTACCACAAGCAATATTGCAGTGGTTAATAAGGAGGGGGGAGTAAATGTTTCCATATTTGGACCCAATTTTTCAAGTAGGAATCTGTATAAAGATAATTTTCAACTTTTTTTAAAAGGTGAAACCTGCCTTTTCCCTGAACCAAAAATTCAGAACTCAAGGTTAGACACCCTTTACATAACACATTCACTGATATCAGTCATTAGGAAGGGCAGAGGACATGCACCATAGTCCCATTTTGCAAAATGGCCCATTGACAAACTTAGTACTTTTTTGAAGAAATGACCCATTGATATTTTAGAAGATCATGGAAAATGACCCATTCACAGAATTTCCTTCCAAATCAGTGTAATATGCCAAATTCTTACTCTAAGCTACCTGGAGTTATGGTCATGAGACAGATAATTTTCTCAAAAGGCCCAACTTACAACTGTCATGAATCTCTCTTTACAAATAGAACACCAATGATCTCACTGTCTAAAATTTAATGATAACTGGCATGTAGATAAGAATGAAGTATTATTAACACATTTATTTCCTTAATAAAATTATTTTGAACAATTTAATAATAAAGCAACAACACATGAAACAGTATGCAATGATGCAACGCGCAATGACGCATCCCAACACAAGGTGCACCGCGAAGACTTAGCACCATGCTATCTGAAATTTCTGGGGAGAACACTGGAGAGGGGGAGGGGGATGGAGGGGAGGGAAGGGTGACAGAGAGTGGAAGGAAGGAGGGAGGGATGAGTGGGAGGGGGAGGTAAGGGTGTGGGGAATTTCTGACAGGAAAAGATTACACATAGATTCTGACGGGAATTAATATTCTGAAAATTTAAATAACTTCTGAAGAGAATTCAATAAATTCACAAGAGCATTGATTATTGATTTTCTTGCATGAATTCTATTGATTTTCAGACGGGAATTGAAATAATTATCTGACAGGAATTAATTACAGACAGGGATTCAATTGATTCTCAGACGGGATTTCAATTTTGTAACGGGAATTAATTCTTTGATGTGAATTTATGAAATTTTGTGATGGGAATATATTTTCTAACAGGTATATATTTCCCGAAGGGAATAGATTTCCCGTTGACAGGAATTAATTTCCTGATGAAAGGAATAGATTTCCCGCACTTGGGAATATATTTCCTGCAGACTGGAATAGATTTCCTTCACACGGGAATTAATATCCTGCAGACGGGAATAGATTCCCTCAGACGGGAATAAATTTCCTGCAGACGGGAATAAATTTCCCTCCGATGGGATTATATTTTCTGCAGACGAGAATAGATTTCCTGCAGACGTTAATAGATATTTCCCGCAATTTTTTTTTTTCGCTGACGGGAATAAATTTAGATTTCATTCTGACGGAAATTAATTTCCTGATGATGTGAATATATTTCCCACAGACGGGAATAGATTTCCCCTGACGGGAAAAATTTTTATGATGACGGGAATAGATTTTCCGCCAACGGGAATTGATTTCACAATAGAAGCTACATGTACCTACATGAATATATTTCCCACAGACGGGAATAGATGTCCCCTGAACATATTTTCTCCTTTTGTTCGTTGAAATAACAATATTGAATCGAGAAAAAAATTATCATAGGAATGAAAATCGATTTCGTCAGGAAATCAATTCCCGTCAGCGGAAAATCTGTCAGTGGGAAATCAATTCCCGTTGTTGGGAATTCAATTCCCGTTGGTGGGAAATCTATTCCCGTCAGCAGAAAATCTATTCCCGTTGACGGAAAATCTATTCCTATAATCAGAAAAACTATTCCCGTCGGGGGAAATATAATCCCGTCTGTGGGAAATCTATTCACGTCATCGGGAAATAAATTTCCATCAGCAGGAAATCTATTCCCATCAGGGAAAAAATGCGGGAAATCTATTCCCGTCGGTGGGAAATCTATTCCCGTCTGTGGGAAATCAATTCCCGTCTGTGGGAAATCTATTCCCGTCTGTGGGAAATCTATTCCTGTCTGCAGAAAATATATTCCCATCTGCGGAAATTTATTCCTCTGGTGTCCATGGTGTTCAAGGAGAGGTAATTGTTCTGGCAGAAATAAACGATCATGTAAGCAGAGCTATTCAATCTTTTCAAGGGGATTATTAAAGCATTATATTCAAAATAGAAAAAACTTCACAAAAACAATTGATTTTCATCATCAAAGTAAAATATTTTTATCTGCATCCCATCTGTTGTCTTACATGTAGCATCAACGGTGCTCCATACATTCCTCCAATAATCCGACTGGGAGAAGAGTGATTGGTTTTGATTGTTAATTAATATCAATTTTTTTGTTTCAAAAGTAACATGGGGAATTAATTTAAGTCTCTTAAAGCCGGCAATCACATAAACACAGATTTTCCTATCGTTTATGGTGGTGAAATCACTATTTGAATTGTGCAACCCATGGAATCCGAGGAAAGGTGGTATTTTCAATCTGCATCGTATATGCAGCTATAGAATACCTGAAAAATTACTTTAATGTATTCATTAGTCAATAAAGTATTCAACACAGTTGGATATAAAATGCTACAATCTTTTATTTTGATGAAAATAATAAAAACGTTGAATTCTTGTCAATAACATCGAGTTTCCGACATTGATCAGTCACGCATTTACGACATGGCTGACCAGTTACGATAGAACATCGGAGACTCGATGATGTGCCCAACCTGGTCACTGCGGCACATGAAAAATCTGTTGTGGTTCTGGTAGTGCAGGTACAGTACAGTTCAGTACATGTTCTAAGACAGAGGCTGAGAGCTATCGGGATGTCCGTTTAACTCATCAGGGGCTGAAAAATCACATTGCCTGACGCCTGGGGCTAGTTCTTCGCTTGGTATGGCTAGTGGTTTTCCTGTGCATAACTTAATTAAGGACAAGCTGAAATCAAGGTCGGACAATTCATTTGAAAATCTATTTGTCTGCCCCTGCTCTTAGCAGTGGAGGTAGAGCCCTGCCAGGGGTTGGACTTGGAGAGTGGCCACACAGTGGGGTACACCAACCGCCTTCAAAAGAGAGTAGGGAAGGGTAGTGCAGGTACTGATAGTTCAGTACATGTTCTAAGACTGAGCTATCGGGATGTCCCTTTAACTCACTCGGTAGCATGTTGGACTATGGCTCAGATGACCGGGCTGTGAGTCCCGGACCAGGTACCTGCAACAACTTCAAATCAATAAATGTTCCGGAATGTATATGTGTAGATCAATTCACTCCTTCCTTTATCCTTATCTTTCCTCCAGGTGTAAAACGAAAATTAATCCTGACCTAATTCAATGAATGAAATCACCAGTTTGATTGGTTGGATGTTCGCAAGAGCCTGGAATACATGCACAGAAATGCCATACCTATGTTTTGAATTCTTGGAACAAAAATCAAGAAAACATCATACATGTACATGTTGTACAAATTAAGTCCATTTACCTTGCATTTAAATCACTTTACGCTTCTTTCCCGTCCTTCATGGCCGCAGACATGTTGAACTGGCTTGCCTGGTGAGGAAAAGCTCTAAGGATTTCTGATGGTTTGTTTATAATTCAACATGTCTGGGGCCTACAGTGTACTGGTAGAAGGATTGGGTGGGGGATAGATATTTAGAATCTGATCGTTTGGAAAAAAGGTCGATCGACCCCTGCTCCTCTTTCTTGTAATTGAATGTTGGCATCTCTGGGCAAACGCTCTTTTGGAACAAAACGCCTCAGGGCAAAACACAAAGAGCAAAACATCCTGTTCCCTTTAGAGATAATGAATTATTGTTCACAATGGTACATGTACAAAATGTACATGCCTCTAGGTTTTCAGGGATTTTTTTACCCTTTGATTCCAGGGGCCTGGGCCTGCAAAATTGGGAAAAATAGCATCATTTGGTTGAAATTGGGAAAAAAATATACAAATAAATTGAGAAAACAAGCGAAAAGATCTGATGACATTTGCTACTAATGAAGATAGACACCTTAGTACCAAGAAAATAATATTTCAGATAGTACATATATACATCGCAAAACAGATATACATGTAATTATAAATATATTATCAGTAATTTCAAAGGGTTTTTATACTTTGTTTATTGGAATTTTATTTTTTTTTCAAACTGGAAATTTTAAGCTCAGAAATTGGGAAAAATGCCTGCTTTTCAACATTAGGAATGGGGCCGAATTTCGGCCCTGGAGAACCCCTAAAAAATCCCTGGTTTTTATTTGATATCATTTCACATTCAAGGAATGAAACAATTCCCAAATCTTTCAACATCAATTTTCCAAACATAAATCCAACAAAATATCATTTACATGTACATGTACTGCTACTGAAGAATCGTGACTCTTACTGGTAAGTCTGAAAAAGATTATAAAGAATTTTTTCACGACTTGATCATAATACAGTTGTATTTATTTTCAATTGCAGAAATACTACCCTCCGGATTTTGATCCGTCCAGTATACCGCGCATGAAAACACAGAAAAACCGACCATTCAACATAAGAATAATGGCACCTATGAATATGAGGTTGGTATATAAGTCACCATTTACTTACTCCTTGAGTAACTGTCTTTTTGTATCACAGTGTCATGTAAAGATGGGCTGATGACAACTTATTCGGAAGATTGCAAAATTAATACTTCTAACAAAGACTATACAAATCATCTTGCACACTCTTTGATTGTTGGCTGGATTGCAAAGCAATTCCGGCCTATAGATTGACGATGTCCGTCCGTCTGTCTGTCTGTCTGTCCGCCGACAACATTTTGGTTAAAGTTTCTGGTTGAGGCAAAATCTAAGGAACTATATGCAGTAGAAACTTCATATTATACATGAAGCTTGCCCATGACAAGACCTTTCAATTTATGCCATAACATTTGACCTAGTGACCTTGACCTTGGACTTTGACCTAGTTAAAGATTTTGGTTAAAGTTCCTGGTTTAAGCAAAATCTAAGTAACTATATGCAGTAGAAACTTTATATTATACATGAAGCTTGCCCATCACAAGACCTTTCAATTTATGCCGTAACATTTGACCTAGTGACCTTGACCTTGGACTTTGACTTACTCAAAGATTTTGGTTATAGTTTCTGGTTTAAGCAAAATCTATGGAACTGTATGCAGTAGAAACTTTATATTATATATGAAGCTTGCCCATGACAAGACCTTTCAATTTATGCGGTAACATTTGACCTAGTGACCTTGACCTTGGACTTTGACCTAGTTAAGGATTTTGGTTAAAGTTCCTGGTTTAAGCAAAATCTATGGAACTGTATGCAGTAGAAACTTTATTTTATACATGGAGGTTGCCTCTGACAAACCCTTTCAATTCATGCTGTATTATTTGACCTATTGACCTTGACCCAGTTAGTGCCAAAAACTTACTTTGCAATCTGGCCATACCGTCTTTAGCGGTGTTTTATTCTCTATTCTTATGACGTCATCAATTCACTTGGGCAGAAAAGGTGCCCAAGTTTTGAACAACGGTTTAGTTATAGGTGACTGAAGGAAAAATCAGAACGGACACGCGGCACGTGCTGCATTTACAATCTTCTGTATTGAATCACAGTTTTTGAAGGGTACATACAATGTAAACATGAACAAAGTTGGATCTGTTTTGACAAAAAACATGGCAGTTCTAGTTTTCACCTGGTATCATGGGTATAGGTACACACTGTATTTTGTCAAGCTGTGCATGTACATGTTTATTGTAATGATGTAAATGTTTGATGTCCTATCCTGAAACTGGTGTTGTAAGGATAGTCACCCCTATCATCGATGAAACTTAAAAGTCGCCGACTATCGATAATGGTTTTGAATATCGATTGTCGCTACTTAAGTTACTTTGACGCAATTTCCGCCATTTGGAACCATATTATCTTAAGAAAGAAAAAGGAAGGCCTTCCTTCTCAAGCAAACTTCAAGATTTTGTTCTTAAGGATGACGAATACTTAAGGGATTCAAGGTCAAAAGCTAATTAAAAAAGCTTTAATTGATCAATGTATCCTAAATGAAGAAATATACAACAAGAGTTCATCTCAATCCAGGTTTTTGTGTCGCCTGCGAAGCATAGCGACACTTAGGGATCACTTTGTCCGTTGTCCGTCTGTCCGTCCGTCAGTCCGTCAGTCAGTCCGTCTGTCTGTCTGTCACACTTTGGGTGTCACAGCCCATAACTTTTGAATGGTATGTGATAGGGCTTTGATATTTCACATGTGTATTCCTTGTGACAAGACCTTTCTACACATACCAAAATTTTTGACCTGGTGACCTTGACCTACATATTTGACCTACTTTTCGAAAAAAATTAGAATGCTTATATCTTTTGTTTGGGGTAGCTCAGTATCTGACAAAGTACTGATGCTACAGTAACCAAACTGGCACAAGTGATTCATCTTTGGATGCCGAGATGGACCCATGCATTGGATGCAGCATCTGACCTACTTTTTCCACTTGAGTGATTTCGCTTTTAAAAGCCAATATTGAGCAAAGTATAAGTGCTACATGTACCAAACTTGCATATTGGATGTATCTTTGATCAAACTTTCATAAAATGACCTTGACCTACTTTTTCCGCTTGAGTGATTTTGCCTTTAAAAGCCAATATTGAGCAAAGTATAAGTGCTAAATGTTCCAAACTTGCATATTAGATGTATCTTTGATCAAACTTTCATAAAATGACCTTGACCTACTTTTTCCGCTTGAGTGATTTTGCCTTTAAAAGCCAATATTGAGCAAAGTATAAGTGATACATGTACCAAACTTGCATATTGGATGTATCTTTGATCAATCTTTCATAAAATGACCTTGACCTACTTTTTCCGCTTGAGTGATTTTGCTCTATAAAGCCAATATTGAGCAAAGTATAACTGCTACATGTATCAAACTTGCATATTGGATGTATCTTTGATCAAACTTTCATAAAATGACCTCGACCTACTTTTTGCGCTTGAGTGATTTTGCCTTTAAAAGCCAATATTGAGCAAAGTATAAGTGATACATGTACCAAACTTGCATATTGGATGTATCTTTGATCAATCTTTCATAAAATGACCTTGACCTACTTTTTCTGCTTGAGTGATTTTGCTCTATAAGCCAATATTGAGCAAAGTATAACTGCTACATGTACCAAACTTGCATATTGGATGTATCTTTGATCAAACTTTCATAAAATGACCTTGACCTACTTTTTCTGCTTGAGTGGTTTTGCCTTTACAAGCCAATATACATGTACTAAAAAAATATGTTTGAATTGAATTTTGCTTTCACGAGGTGAGCTTTGTAATCTGTGATTACCTATGTTATTTCTCATATTTGTTTTTATATACGCTTGTGCATTCAAGGTATCCATAAAAGTATATTTTATCTATTGAATGACCATCGAATTGTGTTCAAACTTACCTTACATGTAGATAATGCATGTGTTATGCGGGATCAAGGAAGTTTGGGGGGTGTTATTGTTGTGGGTGTCGACCGTTACGATTAAAAGTGACATGCGAAATAAATTTTCTTGTCATCTGTCAGTCTTCTTAAATTACAACTTACTTAGATGAATCTTTTTACCAGTATAAATGTAACTGTTGCATCATACATGTAGCTTCAATGTTCCAAACATCATTCATGTCGTAATATCCCAGACACAGACAGTTGCTTCCTGGACAGTATCTTAATTTCAACGGGGCCCGTTGTCTTTAGCTCATAATAATTCATTTCAGTGCCTGGTAAATGTATCTTTTACATTCTACAGAACTTAGATTGTGTTTCATTTCCAGTTATTGTGTATTTTTGCTAGATTTGAAAATTAACAAATCATAACATTCAGATTATCGCATCGTCCATTTATGTAATCGTTTGCAAAGTATAGTTGAAAAGTGCATATCCGATGCGGTGATATTTCATCTTTTATTAATGTTTAACGTCTTCATATTCAATATCAGCATTTAGAATGTAGATCTGTGCGCAAATTAAAAAAAAAAAAAGATCGATCTTCAAGCCGGAAGCTGCATATTACAATTGATTGACAAAAATGAAATAGATAAAAAAAAAAAACACAAAAACAAAGAATTGTGTGTTATACCTAGGCTACGATTGGATCATGATACATGAACACAAGCAAATTTTTAAAAAGTTCGTCTCATTATGTTAACATCATGTCAAAATTTCGGGGCTATTGAGCGATGAACATGTCCGTCCATCAAACTTCCTTGTCGAGCTTCCTTATAGGTCATTCATGCCGGTAATAGATTTCTGGATTAAATCGGTCTACCCGTGTGTGTGCCCGTCCGTCCATCCGTCCGTCCGCCGCCCTAAACATGGTTCTGAACATTTTAAAGAAACCATTACAATGAATCGATTTACTTCCTTTATATAGCCTTTACAAAAAAGGTCATGTTCGAGTATGACCCATGTCGCTCAATTATGTTCAGATTTACTCCTTGCAGAAAAAAATGCAACCTTTTCGGTAAATGTCATGCTGCATTTTTCTTGAAATATTTTTTTTTCTGAATTTAATCCATTTTACTTCTGATTATCTACGAAAAAAAAAAAAACGATTATCGATTCCTAAATGTCTTCAACACTATTGCTGACCCGGCCCATGATCTCTCTTTAGACCAGTGCTTTCAGTTTGATGTTGGATTCATGAAAATACAAAACAGACCGTTTTATTTCCTTCCTCTTGATACATTACGAACTCAGATCCCGGGTACATTTTGTATAAAGCATGAACACAAGCTGAACTAATAAGCTAGAGTATCGTACATCATATTTGCATAATCTAAATTGGAGTTTATAAGTCATACCAATAATAATAACATTTTCCGATACTATCTCTCTCTCTCTCTTCCTCATTTTCTGAATAGAAATTTTGTTTTTCTGTTTGTCGTTTTGAATTCGAGAAGGTATGAACTGTAGTCACAGTTATTACTATTTCTGTTTAGCGTTTGAAAACAGTAATGTTGGATAATGAGCGAATATTTCTTCATTTTATTCAATATATATTAACGTTCCATTACACTTGCAGAATGCTCATGTATGGATGCTTAAGTACATTCGTCATTCAACTTTTTTTTTTTTTTTTTTGTAATTTGCGTATACCTATATCGTCCATCTTTTTTGTTGCTACCGTCCGCGCAGCACACTTCAGAAATCGGAAAGTCAAGATTTTGTCATCTTTATCTGTTGAAACTTTTGATAAGATGTAGACCATTTGATAGTTTTAGTTTTAATATAAATTCAATACTGATATGTACATCGTATATTTATACCCAGAAACTCGTTTAATTTAACGTATACGATGTACTGAGCCTAAAAAAATCTTATAAATTCGCCCTATCAAACTTAATTTCTGGTCCTGGTAAATATGTTATAGTAGCACTTATTATGTTAGTAGTTACGAGAAATCAAGAACAATCAAACTGTATAAAAATTATTCTCAAAATCTGTAGACACTGAAAAGAATATCTCGATTTTCTGATTTCTAAAGAGAGCTGTACACGCTAAATCTCTCTCAGGTTGGTGGAAGTACGACATAGAAAACTTTAAAATAGATGCACAGCACAGTGCGTCACAGAAACGAAATTCTCTATATAGCAAGATTTGAGTATGATCTTCAATTTAATACCAATTCAATTTCTGTGACAACGTGTGCTATGGGTAAAGTTTCAGGATAAAGACTCTAAAACATGTTAAAAACACGGAAATCGGCATACCGTCATGGATTAACGACGTCATAGATGACGTCACAGCACGTGCAGATTCCCGAACGTCGTATTTTTCTGAACTATCAAAGTTTGTCTTTGCTTTCATAAAGAAATAACATGAAATAAAACAATTTTAGAATCTAGGTTTGAACAGGGCCAATATCGGTAGTTTCTGAACCTACTCCTTTCACTAGTGTATTGGTTGTAACATGACCTTTCTACACATACCATAATTTTTGACCTACTGACCTTGACCTACATATTTGACCTACTTTAAAAAAAATTAATATTGTATATATCTTTTGATTGGTAAGTGATAGGGCTTTGAAATTTCACTTGTGTATTCCTTGTAACAAGACCTTTCTGCACATACAATAATTTTTGACCTTGTGACCTTGACATAGATATTTTACCTACTTTTCAAAAAAGTTGGGATTCGCTATATTTTTTTGATAGGTTAGTGATGGGGCTTTGATATATCACATGTGTATTCTTTGTGACAAGACCTTTCTAAACATACCATAAATTTTGATCTAGTGACCTTGACCTAGATATGTGACCTTTTTTCTTAGAATTGTGTATATCTTTTGATTGCTAAGTGATAAGGCTTTAATATTTCACGCATATATTTCATATGATGTGACCTTTGTTTTGTTACCAAAATATTTACGCAGTGACCTTGACCTAGTTGATTGACACTATTTTCTGAAAATTTGAGATTGACCATATCTTTCAGTTGGTAAGTAAGAGGTCTGATATTTCGCATATGAATTTCATTAGACTTTTATAGTGATATCAGTAATTTTGAACCATGTGATCCACCTCCTAGAATAAGCCGCTTCGCAGGCGACACAAGCATTCCTTGGATTGCTATTTTTTATATATTTAATGGTCTGAAGAGCATAATGGTCCAAAAACAGCAATAAGTGGACGTTACATTTCTAATGGTTTATGCCATAAAAAATCTAAATTCGAAGCTTTTCAATATTCCCTTGATATTTACACAAATGACATTCGAGTTTTCACTTTATACTGAATATCTTAATTCATTTAGAGCAAAAACTTTATCAGTATAGACAAGTTTCACTAAATATTCGCCATTTTGCCTCCATGTACCCCATGAATAATAACGTAAAAATACTTAACAGTACCATATAAAGCGCACATAAAACAATAAAATCAAGGTCAAACCATGCAAAGTTGTTGTTGATATATTCTAATCTATAAGATCAATTGATTTGTAAAGAAAATTTTATATGTATCCATATAAATAGTAAAGATACAATGATATTCATCCCCCCCCCCCCCCCATTTAAAAAAAAGAAGATATATTGCAACCTATAGCTTTTCACTGATATAGGTTTGCTACCTTAATATCAATAAAAAAAAATATGAATAAGTTTAGGCATACACTGTTAGACAATTTCATGGTAATGACCTTGATCATTGAGCTTGATAGCTCTTTTACGTGTATATATATATATATATATGAAAAAACTCAACGACATTCTGAGATTCATGTACAAGACGACACGAAGCATAGTATTCCCTTGCCTAGTAATAAAAACTTGGACTTTTCATAGTGTCTCATTCTGAGATGTTTTAGAATTTTTTCCACAAGTTTTCTTTTATTTAAACCTCTGAGCTTGAGTTTCAGCATTTGACCTTGAAAATCAAGTAATTTTATCCAATCACCCAATCCATTTAATAGTCATCGAAAATTGATGACGTCATCCGACTATTGGTCCTTCTTAAGAACAAAAAATGTTCATCCTTTAATTTATTTCCATGATTTTAAATAAAAATCAGATTCTTTAGTCTGAGTATTCTCACTCAGAAAAGATACAGAACATTGAATAATTTTGAACAAGAAAAAAGTCTGATTATTGCGATTGTGATATCGATTGTACTCCTCCAATAATTTCGAATATTCGATAGTAGAATTTTTCCGATTTTACAACACTTCCTGAAACTTACTTCAAATTTTACCATTATACTGTATATATGATCTTTGCATAACCTTCATGTATCTTATGAATTATAATATTTCTTTTATTAGATGTAACACTTGTGGAGAATACATTTACAAGGGAAAGAAGTTCAACTCGCGTAAAGAAGATGTGGAGGATGAGTTTTACCTGGGACTCAGGATTTTCAGATTCTACATCAAATGTCCAAGATGTGTCTCAGAAATAGCTTTCAAGGTTAGAATATGAAATGAAATATTCAAGGCAAAAATACAAACCATGTATCATTACTGATAAAACTAAAAGTTATTTTTCAGTAATCAAGGAGTCACAAAATTTTGAGATGCACATATTCATTGACATTGTGACACCACCAGAGACAATACATCAAGATAGTGTGATAAAATATGACGTCAAAATGAAAATTTTTGCCAATTATTGATGTGTTGTCTGTCATCAATGCATGTAAAAGTTAGATTTTGAACTATTCATATTTAATACAGATTAATTATATCAATCCAATAACCATTTTCCAAGTTGGGTAAGAGTGTAACATTGGATTAATATAATTTTGAAATTTAATCTGCACATTTTTTTTGGTTTTCTATTCTGTAGACTGACTTGGAGAACACAGACTATACATTAGAGGCTGGTGCCACACGACTTTTTGAAGCGGAAAAACTGGCTCGGCAGATGGCAGAGGAAGAGATCAAGGCTAAAGAGGATGAAGAACTCAACAATCCCATGAAAGTAAGGTTACCATGATTACCATATCAAAATGAAATAGTTTTCTCTATCATGTTTATGGAATAATACAATTTTTTTAGATAAAAAACAAAATTCATATTATACATGTAAATACCCATACTCCAGGCAGCTCAAGTTTACGTTCCGTTACCCTACTCTTCAACATCACTGCCTCAGACTTGCCACCATAAAGCATATCTTAACGTAATGCTGCTATGATGTCATAGTTACTTTATGCCAGGATTCTTGACATTTTTAGCTCACCTGAGCAAAGCTCAAGTGAGCTATTGTTATAGCGTGGCGTCCGTCGTCCGTCGTCGTCGTCCGTCGTCCGTCGTAAACTTTTCACATTTTCAATTTCTTCTTCAGAACGGCTGAAGGGATTTTGATGAAACTTGGTAGGTATGAAGTACTAATGGTCCCCTACAAGTGTTGTTGTTTTTCGTCCGGATCCCTCAACAGGTGGCGCCACCAGAGGCAAAAGTAGGTCCCAGAGGGTACCCTCCTTTGACAAACTTCTTCTTCAGAACCGAAGCATGTATGGACAAACCGAAAGCATCTGGATGATCTAGAGAGATGTCTTAAGAAGTGTTGTTATTTTTGGTTCCACTCCGAAGTCAAATTTTTGACGTGTTTTTGACGTCTTTTTGGACTTTGTCAGAAATGCACATTTTTGCACTATTTCTTTCAATAACTCAATAAATGTATGATTTAATGCAATCATTTTCTGTATATTTATCATTTTTAAGTTACTTAATGCTTTGATATGTTTTTTATGCTAAAATTTTATTTTTTTGATTTTTTATGAATTTTTTTCCTCATGTAAAGAAGGAAGGGGGGGGGGGGGTGATTTAAATACATTTTCAGCTTCTTTTCCAGAACCACTTGGCAGATTTTAATGAAACTTGGTAGGTATGAAGTACTAATGGTCCCCTACAAGTGTTGTTGTTTTTCGTCCGGATCCCTCGATAGATGGCGCCACCAGAGGCAAAAGTAGGTCCCAGAGGGTACCCTCCTTTGACAAACTTCTTCTTCAGAACCGAAGCATGTATGGACAAACCGAAAGCATCTGGATGATCTAGAGAGATGTCTTAAGAAGTGTTGTTATTTTTGGTTCCACTCCAAAGTCAAATTTTTGACGCATTTTTGACGTCTTTTTGGACTTTGTCAGAAATGCACATTTTTGCACTATTTCTTTCAATAACTCAATAAATGTTTGATTTAATGCAATCATTTTCTGTATATTTATCATTTTTAAGTTACTTAATGCTTTGATATGTATTTTATGCTAAAATTTTATTTTTTTGATTTTTTATGAATTTTTTTCCTTATGTAAAAAAGGAAGGGGGGGGTGATTTAAATACATTTTCAGCTTCTTTTCCAGAACCACTTGGCAGATTTTAATGAAACTTGGTAGGTATGAAGTACTAATGGTCCCCTACAAGTGTTGTTGTTTTTCGTCCGGATCCCTCAATAGGTGGCGCCACCAGAGGCAAAAGTAGGTCCCAGAGGGTACCCTCCTTTGACAAACTTCTTCTTCAGAACTGAAGCATTTTTCGACAAACCGAAAGCATCTGGATGATCTAGAGAGATGTCTTAAGAAGTGTTGTTATTTTTGGTTCCACTCCGAAATCAAATTTTTGACGCGTTTTTGACGTCTTTTTGGACTTTGTCAGAAATGCACATTTTTGCACTTTTTCTTTCAATTACTCAATAAATGTATTATTTTATGCAATCATTTTCTGTATTTTTATTATTTTTATATTACTTAATGCTTTGATATGTATTTTATGCTAAAATTTTATTTTTTTGATTTTTTATGAATTTTTTCCTTATGTAAAAAAGGAAGGGGGGGGGGGGGTGATTTTAAAACATTTTCAGCTTCTCTTCAAGAACCACTTAGCAGATTTTAATGAAACTTGGTAGGTATGAAGTACTAATGGTTTTCTACAAGTGTTTTTGTTTTTTGTTCGGATTCGTCAATAGGTGGCGCCACCAGAGGCAAAATTAGGTCACGGGGGGTACCCTCCTTTGACAACTTCTTCTTCAGAATCGAAGCATGTATTGACAAACCGAAAACATCTGAATGATCTATTGAGATGTATTAAGAAGTGTTGTTATGTTTGGTTTGACTCCAAAGTCAAATTTTTGACACATTTTTGATGTCTTTTTGGACATTGTCAGAAATGCACATTTTTGCACTATTTCTTTCAATAACTCAATAAATGTATGATTTTATGCAATCATTTACTGTATATTTATCATTGTTATGTTACTAAATGCTTTGAAATATATTTTATGCTATATTTTTATTTTTTTCAATTTTTATGAATTTTTTTTCTTATGTGAAAAAGGAGTGGGGGGGGAGGGTTCAACATTTTTTCGGACTTAGTCAGTACTGCAAAATTTTGCACTTTTTCTTTTGAATATCTCAATGATTTTTTTATGCAATCATTTACTGAATATTTATCTTTTTAAGTAACTCAATGGTTTGATATAACTTTAATTCTCAAATTTAATTTTTTTCAATTTTTGATTGTAGTTTTGATGATTGTTCAAATTAATCAGAGTTGTCTTTCTTTGTAATTTTTATTCACTGTCCTGAATATCTTTCTTTGTTATTTTTATTCACTATACTGAATGTAAAGGCATGATAGATAATTTCAAGATTAGAAAATAATTTTTAGAATATGCATGTATAATGAAAAGAAATAGAAAGAACATTAGAAGTTTTTTTGTTCATTTTTCATCCAACTTTCCTTGGTACAAAGGAAAGGGAGGAGAGGTTTTTTGTGTCGCATGCAAAGCATAGCGGCACATAGTGATCACTTTGTCCGGTGTCTGTCTGTCTGTCCGTCTGTCTGTCACACTTTTATATAAAAGTGATCCTTAAATGCTGCTATCTTTCGCAGGTGACACATGCATTACTCAAGTCAAGTGGGGTACCCTCCTTTGACAATTTCTTTTTACAGAACTTAAGCATGTGTCCACATCATAATCTAAGATTGTTATACTATCATAATCAAAGATTGGACATGGTTCTCAGGTGAGCGATGTGGCCCCCTCGGGCCTCTTGTTTAAGTCTGTGGCAGAGATTGTTTGACTGTAAGGAGGAGACAACTCTGTTCGGAGAATGGTAAATACCGTGTACACCAAAAAAACATTTGTCTTTAAACCATGCTTCTAAAACAGGCCTATATGCCTATAGTATGTGCAGGATGTTTGTTTTACCATCTGACCTGATACTTGTTTTGAATTATTTTTACAAAATTTTCAGGTATTTCTGGTCAATTATTGTAAATTACTTTGAGTATACTTGATTCTATATCATAACTATAGATTTGTACCTATTCGTAGATTTAAAACTGATTTCTTGCCAATCATTGTAAATTACTTTTGAGTATACTTGATTTCTATATCATAACTATAGATTTGTACCTATTTGTAGATTTAAAACTGATACATTTAAAAGTGCTTTTAGAATACAAAATTTAATGTACATAGGTAAGCAATAAAATTAATTTAAAAGAACTCACTTGGGTTAACATTGTACATGTTATGTTCATGGTAGCGTATCACGTGACAGGCAAATAATCTCTAGCCTGGGAATCCCCTTCCATTAAACAAGGTAAATACTGTCTAAATCTACTGTGTAAGAATTTATTTTAGGCCTATCATACGAGTATCACTATCATTTATATGATGGTAATCTATTCTGGTCAAGTATAGAGGTATATTCAGAGAAAACCTCAACAGAAAATTTTGTTTATTTACCTGCACCATATCATAGCATGTCAACAAAATTAAAAAAAAATATGTTGAACTTGAAGTGTTCTCTGAATGCACCTTCATTCTTGGCCAGAAAAGAAATCCATTGTATAAATGATATTGATGCTCATATGATAGACCTGAAATACTTTTATATGAGGTAGATTCAGACAGTATTTGCATTGTTTAATTGAAGGGAATTCCCAGGCTAGAGATTATTTGCATATTACGTGATATGCTACAGTGATGTTACACATGTCAATTTATTTTAGGTACTTGAAAACAGAACCAAAGCCAGTAGGAATGAGATAGAGCAGATTGACGCCCTGGAAGAACTACGAGAGATGAATTCTCGTCATGCTAAACTTGATCATGGAGAAATGTTAAAAATGCATGCAGAGTATGAGAAACATCTATCCCGACTTCAGGAAGAAGAAGATGAGAAAGAAATTAGGTAACGATATAAATGTCTAAAAGTACAGAATCATAAGGCCAAGAAAAAAAATTGGTTCTTAGGTCCCGCCGCATATGTGTTTTACCACCCGCATTCAATTTTTTCTCAACCAAAAATGGTAAAATAAAATAATTTGTAAATTCCAGAATTTTCCGTCCATTTTTATTCCAAACTCTATCGCGTATAAACTACATCTTCAAAGCATTTGTTTGCATTGATTAGCAATAAAAAGGTCATCATGACATTGACATGGAGAGAACTAAGCCGACAAAAACACCCCTTTTGCATGGCCTAAGGTACTTATGCTTTCATTTGAAAGAGGCCAGGCGGACCAATATTTGTTGAAATGAGCTATTTCTTGTTACTTCCTTGTGGGATTTTCCAAATCCTCTCAGATAAGTCAGATCTGTAGAAATATCAGCTTCCAAAGCAGGTGTGAATTCCTCATTACCTTGATTTAACAAATTGTGAAAAATTAGGAACAAACAAACCCAACAGCTTTTAATGCTGTTACATGTACATATTATATCTAGCTAATAAGACTTTTATATCTATATATTTTATTGCCATGGTTTGAGATGAAAGGCTTGAACCATTCCTTTACATGTATGATATAGTATTTTAATTTATACAATGTACATTAATGCTTGAATCTACTTCTCTAAAACTAGTATGCTTTCGTATATTCCTTTACATATATGATATAGTAATTTAATTTATAAATGTACATTAATGCTTGAATCTACATCTCTATAACTTGTAAGTTGTATGCTTTCATAAAGATCCATATTTGGAGAGGCTGGTGATGGACAGTCAGTGAAGAGGCTTCATGATGACGAAGATGATGACAATGATGCTAACCAAACAGCTGTTAAAAGGCAGGCTGTATCAGTCAAGGCAACAGATATACTTACACAGGTAAAAATTGTTTCAAGATCTGTTCATTCAACCCTAGCAGGCAAAACTTCCTACTTGATAATATTATCAACATCTATACATATAGCAAAATAGGCTAAAGATATTTCTCAAACTTTTTAACTTATCACTCATTTTAATGTTACTTTCTTGGCCAAAGAGAGGTAACTCTGTCAAAAAGCAGTCAGTGTTTCACTTCATCTCAGTTGCACCAACACAATTGATCCTTCCGATTGCAGGAAAAAAAATGTAAAATGTTGTGATGTCATAATGCTTTTACCTTGGACAAACAAGCTTCAAACCTCGGTCAAACATCGAAATTGCATTCTGACGTCATCGAATTTCTAAAATTTTTCCCGCATTCAAAAGGGTCAATTAGGCTTACATGTAATATGAGGATATGCAATATTGTAATACAGTGTCTGTCTTATTATCTTTTGGACAGGATAAAGATTTAACCTTTAGCCTTAATATACAGGTACATCTAGCTTCATTACACCAGCTAAAATTAAGGAGCCCTATGGCAAGAAGAAGAACATGATAAATTTTCAAGTTTTAAATTTCCTATTATTTCTTTTCAGGATTCAGATGAGAAAACTTCATTGCCATCATCAACACAGAAATCTAACAAAAAACCAGAGGTGTGGGAAAAGAGTGTTGGTGGCTTGGGAAGTAAAAATTCTCTAAAAAACTTGGTCAGGAAAAAAGTAAAAAGTACGGCAAAAGAAACCTCAAGCAATACTAACATTTCAATGGCAAACGGCAGTAACCCACCCAGTGTTCAAAAGACAAATGATGACACTAGTGCTGAAAGTAGGCTCGCAATAAATTCAGCGGAAAGTTCTGTGAATGAAAAACTACAATCAAAAGACCAGCCAAATGATGCTAGTAAGTGCACTGTTGTGAGCACAGGAAACAGTAGAAAAACGGATCTTCCTCAGACTTCTGTAGTAACCAGTGTTACCAAGACATCGTCTCTCGGGTTATTAGGAAATTATTCAGACAGTGAAAGTAACGAGGATTCAGAATGAACTGGCGGAAATGAAAGTGTTCATGCAAAACTTATAATTCATGTGATATGTTTATTATATAGATTAAAGTAACAATTGAACATTGTCTCGTTATACATGTACATTTTTATGTCAAATGACTTAATCATGATTATAATATAGAGAATATTTTTTCCACTGCTTTTCTGTCTGTCTGGTTGTCACATTTCCATATGTATGGCTATAACTTTCTTACTATGCATCAAACCGTACTTGCAGGTACATGTACATCAAACTCGCAGAGATGGCCAATCATGATAAAGACTCAAAAACCAATTACGGTTAAGGTCAAGGCTGAGGTCGCATTGATATAAAAAGCAAAAGTGACAAGCTTGTTTCTGAACACTCTACTTGTAGTTTTATATAATTATACATGTTATAATGATAAATATTATATTTATTCAAGACATTGATAAAATTTATATAGATTTCCTGTACGTAATTAGATATTCAATAACAAGATAAATTTTAAGCTTATCTCACTCAAGTGAGCATCAGCCATCAGTATCCCTTTGCATTCCTTCTTTTTTGAGAGAAAATCAAGTGTGGCTGCTCCATGTCCTTCTGTCCTACATTTTCTGCTATGTTGACTGGCTATAGAAGTTTGGGTGTAAAGTTTGCCCCCAGAGAAGAATGAATGTCACAGCTCAACAAGTAGACAAAACAGGACACTCATGTCCAAAAAATCAACCAAGAAATAATGATAAACCTATAATGGCAATGGCAAGAAGAAATTGGACGTATGCACAACCATCCAACTTGTCCGGATGCACAGAATTCTTTAGAGATGCACATTTGTTGTATAAACAAAAAGCTTTTTCACTGTTCACATAAAAGGTGATGCTAGGTCCTTATGAAACACAAAAACTATGCAGATGGAGATAAAAAAACAGGAGGCTCAGCGCACACTCAATACTCTACTTTATGGTCAATTTTAATGTAGGACAAAAGATCAGGGCCAAGGCAGTTCATGAAGTCCTGTCGTTGTAGTTGACCAGTGTGCAATCATGGTACAAAACTGAACATTGAATGTCGATGAAGATGCCATTAATTGATTATCTTATCTGCTCTTGAGAATGTAAACGTTTTCAAATTGAATAGCATCATTTAAGAACAGATAAATTGGCAACATGGACCAGACATGCACGTTTCGGGTACTTAACCCTCGTCAGTGATCCTCAAATCTAAACAATGTAATATGCCAAAAAAGTACGAAAGTTACTCTGTCGAAAAAGCGTACCGAAAGACGTAGCAGGATGGGTGGGATATGATGCTTCAGGGCCCATTTTTTTAGAAATTGTGATAACAGAAATTTTAGAATGCGTTGAAGAAACGATGAACCGAAATTGATCGAACTTGGCTACATATGTGCCCTCGGGGACCCCTGGTTCACCAGCAGCGACACCCACCAAGTGGTATAAATGTAAACGTCTTCAAATTGAATAGCATCATTTAAGAACAGGTAAATTGGCAACATGGACCAGACATGCACGTTTCGGGTTCTTAACCCTCGTCATTGATCCTCAAATCTAAATGTAATATGCCAAAAAAAGTATGAAAATTACTATGTCGAAAAAGCGTACCGAAAGACGTAGTAGGAAGGGTGGGATATGATGCTTCAGGGCCCATTTTTTAGAAATTTCAAGAAATTTTGATAACAGAAATTTTAGAATGCGTTGAAGAAACGATGAACCGAAATTGATCGAATTTGGCTACATATTTCCCCTCGGGGACTCCTGGTCCACCAGCAGTGACACACACCAAGTTGTATAAATGTAGAAGTCATGAATGAAGTCAATCTAAATAGTTTCATGGTAACACATCACTTTAAGTCCATCTATATCTCATACACAATCATATTTTAACTGAGAAAACCTTCCTTACTGGTCATCTCGCACTCTAGGAAACAAACTAGGCAAGAAAAAGATAAAATCACGCACGTAATCGGAAAATATCGATGTGTGCAGAATGCTCACTGGTGTGCCTTTTTCAAATCTAAACAAGGAAGATTATCTGGCGTCTTTGGACTAGAATCCTCCCGCTGATGGAACAGGGAATGTCATTAGAATTACGGTGCCTAGGATTTTATTGTTCCATAATTCCCCCTTTATATGTACCTTGCAAAGTTGGAGTTTGACGTAGTTTACGGTAAAAAAAGACTTCGACTGATAAGTGATCTTGCTTTCAGTCTGAAACCAGTCCCTTCTGGTCACGGAGAGCTGGTTTGAATCAAGCCGATTTGTTCTCTTCTTGACAAGATCTTTCTAATGGTATCAATTATTTGGAATTTGTATCTCGACCTTGAAGATTTTCCTTCTTTTGTAACACATTTACCCTGGCACAACTTCTTATTTGAATGTGATAGCCCGTTTTAAAAGAGCTTTCATACTTTTCACTTCGGGTATCCCTTTTGACAAAACCTTTTCATTGTTTTTTTGTTTTTGTTTTTGTTTTTTTTTTATTGACGTTGGAGTTTGACCTTGTTATATATGAAAAAAAAAAACCCAAAAAACTTAACGACAAAAGTTGACCTCAGGATTGTATCGCTAAAAAGAATTGGAATTGTCAGTAATTGTGATTTTCTGAGCGTTGCAGGTTTAACCCGATTCTTTGAATTGGCTTGTTCCAATTACTCTATGGCGTAACGATTGCACCAACATCGTTTTTGGTAAGAAGAATGTACTTGCAAATTAAGATGCGTTTTGTAGGGTTCAAAGCAATTATATTGAAAGTCCAATGCACCAATAAAGATGATGCGCTGCTTTTAACTTCAATTATTCGGTCTTTTCGTGATTCAGAGTTTTGGACTTCATCAAATTAAGATTTAAAAAACCATGCAGTGTAAACTTCAGGGGAAGCACGATTTTTTTGAAAGAATTTCTTACGTCAGACACCGTCACATAAATTTCTGTTAACAAATTTTCTCAAATTTCTGATACCCGGGTCCTGTAGCATCGATCGTATCTCAGCCATCTTGCTGCGTCTTTCGGTATATTTTGGACATAATTTCACAGATTTTGGCCATACTTCATTGTTTAGATTGTACCCGAAACGTGCATGTCTGGTCCATGCTGCAAATTTATCTGCTTTTAAATGATGCTAATGAATTTGAAGACGTTTAACAAATAGGAAGAAAATACATTTCGTAAAGACGGTATGACGCAAATACAACTTTATTTGTTTTTGAATGCAATATAAATCAATTTAAACAATACAAATGAAAAACGAAGAAATATCGAATTGATTGTAGCTAAGTTCACAGGTTCAAAATCGCCGTTTGTTGGATGAACGGTCATTAAACTTCCATTGTTTAAAAATCGTTCACAGATACCTTGATCTCGTTGAAAATGTGTTACACAAGATTTATTTAATATCATGGCTCATTTGTGTACATTTTAAGGGTAAACATTTACATATCGTATTGAATTTTCTGCATGTCAACAATTGAATATCGTAACCTGTAGGTAATTCGTGATTTAGTATCTAATAGAGTGAATACATGTATTTGAAATTGATTTGTACCTTTATAGTCGATCGTTTCTTAAATAATCAATATTTTTTTGTTCAACATATGAATGAAAAAAAAAATACAATGTAATTCCTCACACTATAAGAAAGAAAAAGGAAAATAATTTTTCAACAAAAACGGAAAAAAGGGAAAAACAATTCAACTTTGAGACAGAACTTGTCGTCTGAAGTCGATCTTATCTGTCGTGGCAAGCCTGCGTCGAGCGTCCTCAATGTTTTGTCGTATCGCTTTGGGTATAGGATTTGACTTATTAAAACTGTCCTGAGATTTACAGAACGTTTTCACTCTCTGCTGAATCGATGTTCTAGAAGACGAGCTTAGTTTTTGCTTTGACAAATTTGTCAAGAACAGATCGTCATTAGAATCTTGTAAAATCTCGGTCACATTTGGCATTTTTGAACAATACTCCGTTTCTAGTAGCTGAACAAACGTTTCCATTTGCCTATCATTGAATAAACAAACACTATGTCCTGTCCGTTTGAGATTGGTCCCCGACTTCTCCATTTCTATTTCGTAAAGGTCAATGGCACTTTGTACACGTACACACGTATGGCAGTCTGATAATTTCGTTGGTTCCGACATCTGCCTACGCCTAAGGTATCGTTTGGGACTTTTCGGTTCCGCAGCAAACGACTCACTGCGTTGAAAGCTCCTAGTTTCTTTAGACGGCGTTTCCAAAAATTTGGAATTTCGAAGCAGACGAGCTGATCTGGCTCTGAACGCATTTATTGTATGGCTGTACTGCCTCTCAAACAGTTGACTCTCCTTTTCCACTTTGCTTTTCGTTCCCTCCAAAATGCATTCCTCGGTTCTGTTTAATTTGTTGGCCTTGTTTTCATTTTCTGTCTCGCAGATAGCGAAAACTGAGCCTTTTAGCCGTTGAATCCATCTTTTATTTTCATACGACCTGCTGGTCATGTCCGTAGCGCTAGTGTTTCTGGATGACTGCGATCTGGCGGAATTTCTACCGTCTGTAATGACATCGTCTGGAGACGACAATAATCTTTCGCAATTAATTCGAATGGACTCTGTGAACGACTTCCTGGAGGATCCAATCTGGGACAAGTTCGTATCTGCATCCGACTCCATATTTTCTCAAACAAAGATTGATAAATATTGGACTCAGACGATAAATAAATCTAGGAAGCGCTTGTTTGATTTTCTTGAATTTCAAAGAATTTTAATCGATAATGTCACAATGCCGCCATCGATCACTTGATAAGTCATCCGATGCTTTTTGTGATAAATGTTCCATACATAGAATATTTTTAGATTTAGAAATCTATCAGCATAAACCTACTGTCACCTTGTTGATTCGTAGATAGAAATCGAAATGATCCGACAAAAACAACTTCGATAAAAAAAAAAAAAAAAACTTTCAATAAAATTCCAACATGTCCAAGTACCATTCAAAACATCTCGGGCCTAGTTTCAATGTCATGTAATTACGAAGTATGCACGAACAAGACAAATCCCCGGATAAATGCGTCAAAATTTATTGAAATTACAGATCTGTTGGAATTTTCGATTCCATATCCAACTAATAATTCGTGACGTCACTCAAAGGGCGGTCACCAAGGCATCTTCTAAAAGCCGCTGTTCCAACATATATCCATCTGAATTAATGAACTAAGAGCATTTTATAAATTTTGAAAAGATTTCTACTACAAGTTTGGTTTTAAATCAATTGACAGGTCTATATCCTAAATAAACATTCTCAATGAAGATCTGAACGAGGTTTAAGATTGTGTATTCAATGGGTATTTGACTATAAAGAATTGATTTAATAATCTCTTCGATAAACGATCGATAAAAAATAACTTACATTGATTTTGTCAAGTCTATGCTACCTTTTCATTTTAATGAAGATTTTTCATTCGTACTAAAGAATTTTCATACACGATGACAAGACGTTTAAAAATTTATATATTGTGTCGCTTTAAAAAGTATATTTACATTTATTTCCTTTAATATTCGCCTCATCCAAAGAAACTAAATTAAATAAATATGACATATATTTGCGTTTGCTCGGGGTCAACCAATGCATTTGAGAACTTGATATAAAAAGCAAACATTATACAGAATTCGTGTAATATGACCAGAAAAGATCAAAGATAGATAACATTTGTTCACTGAAATGTATCAGGACACTGATTTTCTAATAGTATTTTTCTTATTGATATATTGTACAATTGTAAATTGCATGAGGCCATTGCAATAAAATATTTTATTTCGTTTCACAACATTTTTGAAAGATGGTTACCCTCTCGCGAGGTAAGAGGTATCGTTCCTGACCCTTGAAGAAACACGATGCTAGACCATAAATTACTTGTTTGTGTACATGTTACTTTTTGATTGTATACGAAAAAAAAATGAAGTGGATCTAATTTTTTTTTTACTTTTGGCCTAAGTACTACTAGTAGTTAGTATCGATTTGTACTTGTTGAATATATTGTATAAATATATATAGTTCTAATTTGATATGTAGCATGATTTTGTGGTTCTGTAAAAACGATGAAAAAAGAAACGAAGACTCACATGTATATATATCTAAAAGAAATTATAATCTAAATCACTTTGATTTAATCTTCTAGAATTGAAGATGAATAAAGAATGAAATTTGACATTATCCGATAATAACTTTAATATCATACTAACTGCATGACCATGATGACTACACTGCACATTATTAAAAGTGTCTGTTTGTCCGTAAAAAAAACCCCGTATAAATGGTTTTAAAAGTGTTTCACATATGTTTTCCTTATGGCACATTTTTTTTTACCAATTTTTGTAACAAATGTTTTTATCTTCATTACCTAGATCTTGTAGTTTGACCTTCTTTTGAAGACATTAACCTTGGTTGTATTTTTTTTTCTTTTTTTTTTCGGAATGTATATTCATCTAATGGCCTAATATATTTCACACATGTGTTTCTTCATTCCCTTGTCCAAGACCATTCTATTGGTGCTAGCCCTTTTTATACAAACCTTTCGGCCTTTATACTGTTTTACGTACACGTGAAAAGCAAGTTTGATGGATCTATGAATAATTGTTGCTTTGTTCTTTCTTTGATTAAATTTCACAATTTGCATTGTACATGTACGTACAATCCAGTAGAGACTATACAAGCATCATATTTGTTTTTGGGACGTTGAACTGCGTCACAAGGCCTTGAACCCTCTTTAGAAATGTTCACTCGATGATCATATTCCTTACATAGTCTCATGCATATTTATTGAGAGACCAATTTCAAAGAGGGATTCGGGACCATTTGATCTATGTTCTAAATTATTTTTGTCACAGTCTGGATTCATCCAGTCTCTTGGCTGCCGTTACAAGAAACTGAAACCCACTTTCATTGTTACAAAGCGAAGTCTGACAAATCCGTTGTCCAACGATTTCTCCATATTTTAAACCTTAAATATTGATTTTCTTGCATAAGGCACTTAAGTTAACATTGGTCTTTAGAAATGTAGATAGTTATTACGCACCATGTGTTTTTCTCACTTCTGCCTGGTTGGTTCTCCGAACTTTCAGTTTGTCTGTTTGGTGAGGTATAGAAAGTTAAACATTCGCAAAATGCAATAACGATGCGACAAAAAAAAAAAAAAAAAAAAAAAAAAAAAAAAAAAAAAAAAAATGCACGGTGGGTATTTAGTTTAATGTTATCTTAAGTGCCTTATGCAAGAAAATCAATTATATCTAATGTCGAGAATATGCAGAAATCGTCGGGCAACGGATTCGTCGGGATTCAGTCTCTTGTACTTGTAGCCAAGAGTCTGGATTATTCAGTCTAAGACTCAGAACCTATTTCAGGAAGATTCGAAGCACTTGTAAGCAAAATGGTTGGTTTTGAAACAAGAGACTTTAATACCCAACACCATGGCTTGATTAACAATCCTGTTACAAATTACAAAAATTATAGTTATAAATTAAAAAAAAAAATGATTAAATTTATGTATCAACATTTGTACATGTACATGTAGATGGCATATTTGGCATATTTGCTTGTACATGTACAATAATAGTCAGAAAATGTGTTCCGTTGGTACACTGTTTCTGGCGGGCTTTCTTTGTCTTAGTCTTCCCAATTCTAAGACCCAAAATAAGAAGGTTCTGTTTGTTAATAATAAATAATCATTGAACTGAAAGATTTTGTAACTAGAAGACAAATTGCTTGGATTTTCTCCTGGAAGCACATACATGTACATTTGAACGTAGAATTGATATGATTCATAATACATAATTGTGTCAGTGAAATAGTCTAGTAATAAAGCTGAAATATAAGGTAAAAAAAAGCAAACATAATTGTGCTCACTACCTTTTTAAAGTCAAATTATTCACATGTACATTGTATGATCTTTATTAGTTTATTACATCATTTCTACACGAATGTCGTAAATACCATGAATGTAACATTGATGAATACAAAGGAAGAATAATCCCAAGAATCGTTTTATTTATTTATTTATTTATTTATTTATTTATTTATTTATTTATTTATTTATTATTCATTCATTCATTTATTTATTTATTTATCTATTTATTTTATTTTATTTTTTTGCGTGTATAAAACATGGAGACATTTGGGTGAATATTGAATATTAACAATATAACGGAATCATTCTGGCATACATGTATTACTAATAGAATTTCAATAAGTATTATACAAATTTACAAAGTATGATGGCGAAGTTCACAGAACCCAAATAATGTATCTATTTACAAATATAAATATATAATTTGCACCGTTCCCTATCGAAACTTAACAACTTTTCTTCGAATGGAAGGCAGTGTAATTTTTGCTCGGTTGCCTATGATGACAGGATTCAAGTCAAAACTATCCACTTTCATTATGTCATCGCGCATCGGTAGATCAACCATTTTGTCTGGTTTGTGTTGCATGTTCAGGTAAGCTAAGAATCTACTGACTTTACTTTCTATTTTCCTTCTGTTCTCCTTTTCTATTTCGCTCAGTTCTTCATTCGTATTTTTCTGCTTGAGTTCGCACACCCTTCGTCTTAGGAAAGCTTTTGAAAATCGCATAGGTCTATCTAAACCACCTCTTGGTGCAGACAATTCCTCGAGTCGTTCTGGAGACATTTTCTGCATGCTGTCCATCTTAAAATTCAAAAGTTTGTGGACAATATCCCTTTCATTCTGTTTGATATTTGTCTTTTTAGATACTGTATAGCCCACATTATTGGGTTTCTTTTTTGACTTCGTTTTGTCTTTTGAGTTATGCGTCCCTTTCCTTAAAACGGAATTCATGCGCGAGTTAGGTTTTACGGAAACCAGTCCTGGGACCAGAAAACACGGTCCTTTGTTCTTCCTCATCAAGCATGTTGAGCAATTGGGTCTACACATGGGTCTGTAACAGTCTCTGATGACCGGCAACTCTAACGCGTCATAATTTGCTCCGTTTGTGCTTTGGATATTCCATGGGTTGTATAACCGCTGATAATATCTTCTTCTTTCAGCCTCTTCTTCGTCCTCCTCTTCACTTTCGCTTTCATCTTCTTCGTAAAATACAGAAGAAAATAAGTCTTCATCTGCCGTATTTGTTGTATTTTCCCTATTGAAAGGGAATCCTGAAATACCAGCTTCCGATTTTACTTTTCTCGGATCTCTTCGGCCATTTTGTAACATTGCGTTTCCGTCTGTAGAAATTGCGCGCGCTTTTAGTGGAGACAGCATGTTTTCGTTCTTTTTCAATACGTTATTCAGTTCATGAATTACTGAATTTCCTTTCACTAGTCCTGATTTCAAGTTTGAAGATGTACGCTTTAATTTTGTAGGAATAGTATACGAAACTGAAGTAAAATCCGAAAATAATGTCTTCGCAGAAACAGAGCGAATTTCCTCCAAACTGTGTCCGGTGCTTGCCTTGATGTCTTTTATTGAATTTTTCAGACTCCGGATATCAGTATCTATTTCTTCTTTTTTGAGTTGATTATCTATAGATAATGTAACGAGTTTCTCCTTTAATTTACTATTTTCTGCATTATTTTTCTTGAATGCGAATTCTTCACTTTTTGTCCAAAGCTCTATTCCCATCTTGATAAACTATAAATTTTCCCCTTTTTAAATGTGCATTTCATAAGTGATCTAAATTTCAAATTGCACTTTCTTGTGGCACATGGGTACATGATGAAGTTTCTCTAACCAAAGGAGTTTAAATATTGTATTTGTTGTTTGTTTTGATTTCATTATTTGTACGAATGCTGTGGTTTACAGACTGTTGGGAAAGTAAACTAACCCTTTACACAATTAATTTGTTATGTATACTTTCTTTTTAACCTTATTTTGCGCAGGTTAATAAGAATGTATGTGGGAATGAGGAAACTGATTAGAGTTGTAAGTTTCCCTCTGACGTAGGAGCCGTCTTTGATGTTTGTCGCTAAGGTACACAAAATGACAGGAAATTCGTTTCAACACGAGTCCACGACTTTTGGAAAATTCATTTATGTAATTTGAACCAGACAAAATGACAATCAAACGGTCCTGTTATGAAAGCGAAAAGTACCTGTGTACTTGTATATAATGGTAGTGAAACGCATTTCTAGAGACTTCGGAAAACATGACACCGGAAGTAGATTTGATTTTGTTGTAAATCTGTTCTTTAACGTACAATGTCATGTTTTCTCAAATCTCCGAATATTCAAATTCTGACGTCAACTTCATATGTGAAAATATATGTTTCCCATGGTTCGATATGAAATTGTGTCTTTTTCTAACACTCAACTTGTTATGATTTAAAATTAGTTTTGAAAGCTAGAAAAGACTAATGTAATGCGCGTTACACAAAATAAATACACTTGAACTGTGTGTTGTACATGTACACCCGCAACAAATGACATTTATTCTAATTTTCAGGCATGTTTCTATAAATAGAGCTAATTCATTGTGACGTCACGATAATTTCATACGAAAATGCAACACATTCGGTTTCAAGAACTTCATCTCGGAGAATTGCATAGATTGTGCATATATATATATATTGATTTGTTCATAAAAGAAATAATTGGACATGCATTGTAGCCAGAATATACATGTCTGGTTCAATGATTTTGTTCACTTTAGTCACGAAAGTACGTGACATGATATCATCACCGAAGAAGTTGCAGTTATTTAAAATAAATGAGGAAAATAAGGGAAGGCGTTTAAAAAAAATTAGAAGGACTGAAAATAGGGGGAGAAATGACGAAGACTGGAAAAAAGTACCTCCATTGCACTATTATGACGTCATAGTTACACTGGATGACAACGCAGACCCACGTCGGCTACAAGGAGCGGAGTCCTCGCCGCAGAGTGCCATGTCCTTTCCAAACAGGTATTAGTAAAACAGTACAATACAAATAGATTTCTTGACAAATCGTTATTTTAAATTCGTTTGAAATGTAAAGTAGAATAATGACCGATTTTACATGTATTTATCGACCTGGCATAAAACAGATTCCAATTTCATTGTTAATCGCAGCTTAAATTCACGAGCTAGCTGTTATAATTATGATTTCTCTATCTTCGCTTTGCCATTATCAAGAGTTGTGCCAACGGAGGAACTTGGACTAGGAGGATTCGAAGATGCAAAGGCGGATCCAAACTCTGATTTGTCTACGGATCAATATTCTGCCATTCCCGGGTAAGTTATTTTCAGTTTTTATTAAATATGCACTGAAGAGAAACACAAAATTCTATGTAGACATAAAGTTGTCTGTATTGTTTGTCCTTTGGCTTTTTTTAAATTGGTTTTTCCGGTTTTTTTTTTTTCTTTTGTGTAAGTTTAGTTTTGTTTTTGTTTTTGTTTTTGTTTTTTACTTTTGTTTCTTTTTTTCTTGTCCTTTTTATTTTGTTTACTTAATTTTTTTTTCTATTGAATTTCCTTTTTCTTTTGTTTAATTATTTTTTTCTGTTCGTTTTGTTTTTGTTTCATTTTTGTTTGTATGTTTGTTTGTATGTTTGGGGTTTTTTTTTTCTTTGCTTTGTTCTCAGACAATTTATACGACTATGTATACCCGAATGGGTGAATTGGGATTTATCGCGCTTGCGGTTGCTTCATGTACTATGTGTTTACAAGCGCGATAAATCTCTGTGACAGAGAAAGTAAATGTTTGATTTGGATTTGCGGGAAGAAAATTCAGGTGTCGTGATTGAGTTTCACACGCGTATTTATTTTAATTCCCAAAATATTTTCAACATTACTTTTTCCGTTTTTCTAAAGATGACAGTATTTTTCTAATTTACCTCAATGTAACATGTGTTACCTTCATATTGCGTCACTATAATGCGTAAAAAATGTTTCCTACTCTGTTATTTCTCCATTATTATCACTGATTCTTCAAAATATAGTTTTATTCTGCAAAATTAACGAATTTGTGTTCACCTTCCTTCATTTTTCCCCTTTTCTGACGGAGAAGAGCTACAGGTACAAAAAAAAAAAAAAGCGACCAAATCGAAGAAATGTGCGAACAAAATGACCTGGTTTCATTATCAATATCTTTAATTTGTGACAATTATATACTCGGAAAGCCGTTTATTATCCGTGTCATATTTGTATGTATGCAAATACACTTGATTTAAGAAATTTTAACAGCTCTCTTTAATTTTTGAAGCATATTATTGAAGTTATTGGAAGTCATTACCGCATAGATATGTAGTTTACGAAATAAAGAGAGCTGAATTTTAATTAGATTGGATATGTATACAATCATCATTCTCTTTGTAATGTAATTGGTCGACAATTACTTAAAAGCCTCATATCTATTTTAAGAATATGTAGATTAGCTTCTTTCATCATCGAGATTTGCGTCCGTTCCATCGAAAAGTCTCGGACATTTCCGTCGCTAGAATCGGAATTAAAAACGGAAAAGCCCGAAAATATGATAGTGGTCTTTCAATACAGATCGATCGTGTGTCCCGGCTTTATATGCATGTACCTGTTGTATAAAGTAATCTAATCATGCTTATTGACAGCAATTTTTCCATTTTTTATCTTCTTTGTAAAGTACATCCTTACACAGACAGGGTGATAATGCTACCCTTATTCCGTCGCCAAGATGGGGTGAATATTCAGTGATAAAGGATGGGAAAGACCAAAAGAACTGCGATGGACTTTCAAAATTGTAAGTTTTATAATGTCTTATACATGTATACAAATCATAAAATGAATCACGAAAAAAAAAAAAAAAAAAAAAAAAAAAAAAAAAAAAAAACCCAACATTTTTTCAGTTTATATGCCTTTAGAAATATCTTAAAATGAGATATTGTTACTGTCCATCGTTCGTCTGTCCCTACACATAAACTTACCATTACCAAAATTATTCATTGACAAGATACATGTATCTCAAGAACCTAGAGCAATCAAAAATGTGACTGATTACGTCAAAAAGAATATATTATCACTAACAGATAGAATTTGCAGACATTCTTTCCTACACGTAGGCACTCTCTGTGCATAATTTCACAAATTGCTCATTTTCCAAAATTGCCGAAATAATTGTACAATATGGCTTAGTTAATGATTCTGGTTTGATAAGTAAACTTTTATTTTTTGCTTATTCAGTCGCATACGTTGCACTGAATTAAATCAAATACTTGAAGACTGGTTTGTTTAAAGAACTTCAATTTTACATAATATTATAATTCAATTGTCAATGAGCTTTATAAGTCAACTTGAGCATATTAGTTTTCTTACATTTCATTTCTTCGCTTTTTCATTTCTTTTATTCTTCTTTGCTATTTTTTCGCACCAAACATGATTTGAAATCGTCAAATTGTTCAAGGACACAATGTAAAAAAAAAAAAGTTGGTATCGATAGACTCGATCAGGTCTTGCGACGACTTCCATGTTTTTCATATGCATCTGAGCCTTCCTTTCACAATGAATATTGAATTATAAATTTTTCAGCAGGAACAATTTTGACTGTTGTCATCGAGTACCAGCAGAGGGCACTCGAGAGAAATTTGATGGTTTTATGTGAGTAAATATCTATGAATGCTTCTTTGACGAAACGTCACTATGACGTCATAATATAACTATGGTTACGTCAATTTCGAAGGCTTCCTTCGTCACAATACATAATATAATTTAAAAAAAAAAAAAAAAAAAAATAAATAAATAAATAAATGAAATAAAATAAAAATAAAAAAAAATAAAAAATATTTTGCTGCCGCACGAGCATGTCATATATAATTTCTGTCATGTTTGTAGAAATGTACATGTACTCAGATCCTCTCCATAGTTGAATGTCATAAAGTTGAAGAGACATGCATCTTTGTTTACGTCATAATTTTGAACGATAATTTCTTTCAATCTTTATTTCATGATGAACATTGCAGGATACCAAAGCCAAACGAGCATGATGTTGGGTAAGAAATATTACTTGTGTACATGTATGGTATCGTATGATTTGTAAGTTGAGGGGTTTTCATAATTAAATTATTAGCTAATGTTCATATTTGTACGATAAATGCACTTGCTTTGTGTTGCATATATGTACCCGTAACGAAACACAAATTGAGACACTTATTCTATAATTGTAATTAATTAGTTCGGAAATTCTCTTGATTGACTTCAAGATCCTATATAGATATGCATAAATTATAAACTGAATTATGATATTATTGGATCTTCTTGAATTCCTTAATATATTTCTTGGAAAATGTCAGTTTTCACAATTATATTGAATTGTCTTGTAGTCAAGTTTTGAACGAGAAAACATTTAGGACTAGCAGCCTTGCACGGACAGCTACCTATGAAGTATTCCCTCGTCATGATTCATACAGAACTGACAAACAGGGTAACAGTGTTCATTTTCATACAAAGATGTTTTAAATATGACAATAAGCTTTTTGAACTAAGTAAAAGGATTTAATTGAGTGATTTTATCTTTAGGTTCGTCATCTTAATGGGATACAAAAAATGTATACATATTGGTAACATTTTTACGAATCTGTGTGGTCCAAAATAATACTAGTCAATACTTTTGTTACTTTGGAATAAAGGTTGCACTTTTCAATATTTCAGGGGATTTCGCACTTTGTCGATCAACCAGAGATGCTATTGGCAAGTTTCATCGTAAGTTGTACTGTACGCCAAGGTATGGCTTGATGTATCCGGAACAGTCCTCCGACAGCTGCCCACTTCCCGAAACCACGCCTCTGTATGACGTACGAGGTGTAAAGCGCGTGCGCTTTGCAGACGACCAAGGTTATAATCTCGAAAGGAGGCCACCTCCGCGTGACGACTGGGAACAGATAGCAAACATGGCTAAGTGGCCGAAACTTGGAGGCGATGATGGCACTTCTGTTGACAACAGCTATGAAAATCGACAGATCTTTCTCCTCGGAAGTCCAGATCAAGAACAAAAAGCAGAAGACTGCAAGGATGCAAAGCACGAAGCAAATAAAAAAGAAATGGATGTGAATCAAAATTTTCATGATCTTATTCCATCCATTTACAATTACAAGCTTCCCGCCGCCTTACATCAGTCAGACGTCCCCTTTTCTCTAGATGAAGCACATGAGGTGCCAATGGTTCATGAAAGTGTTAGCATCAGAACTTTTCCTCGACCAACTTTTCCTGTCAGTCTGCTGGCAAAAATGAGAGATGCTACGGAGGAGATATCATTGATGAATCAAGAGGTCCAGCCCATCCCAACCACCATACCCCCAGGTTGTACCAGTGATCTACCCAACTATGTTGATCAGTGGAGCAACTCGTCTGTGTTGGAAAAGCAGAAGCTGTCAAATAAAACATGCTCACAAAGAAGGTAGGGTGAAAATCCATATATTCTTTCTGAACATTAAGATCTTTCATTCTATTCGAAAAATTATAATTGAAAAATTGAATAAAATCATACAAACATATATAGTGTAACAACCGCAGTCGCTATTATGGAAAAGGAAAGAACATAATACCAGTGAAATCAGGAGAACTAAGGAGTGAAACACTCGAACTAGAAGTGAACACCCAAACTGGGAATGAGACCAACTCCTGGATGAAGGGTTGATGAACATCTCCTTCTAGGATGTACACGTCCCTATTTGCAGTATACATAATAATCATTATCATGGCTCTTTTCTTTTGATATAGAGATCTAGAATTACTTCCAAAATAGGACCGCTGTCTGAGTAAATGTTTTAATTATGACGCGTAAACAATGAAAGGATATCTTTTCCCAGCGTTTCCATGGATATCCCAGTCCACAGTGGGAGAAATCCTTGTCTTATCCCTATGGGGTAAGATAACATTTACACGTGCCTTTTGACTGTAACGTCAATTGTGACGTCATACCTGATTGCTGCGTTAGCCATCAAAATATGAAAAAGAATGCATAAAATCTCCATTTTGAGCGCTTTTAGACAGTTGGAGAAAAATAATCAATCCCCAGATGTGATCAGGGACACGGAAATCCAACCCTCGTGTCCAGGATTTGCTTTTGTCCACGACTCGGCAAGCCTCGTCGTGGTACAAGCAAATCCTGGACACTCGGGTTGGATTTCCTTGTCCCTGATCACATCTAGGGATATATTCTATTATTCCACAGAATATGTGACGTCACAATTACTTAGATACCGAAAGTAACCGAATATGAATATTGTTACATAATATGATTGTAATTATGATGTATTTAATCGTGTTTCCTTATTGTTTCTAGATACCACATGGACCATCCAGAAGTTTTACCTGACCTCCGGGATCATGTAACCTACTCTAAGAGGGTCTTCTTTGATGGTTTCAATTCATCGGCGTACAGAGGATGATTCTCCTTTACACAAATATGGTATCAATAAAATCGTTTTCGTACGATACTGAATTTTTATTTTGTGCTCCACGTTATGATATTCTTTGCTAATGTTGATCTTGTAAAACTTTAGCCGTTTGTTCAATACTTTTGATGTGACAATTAAGTCCAATTCTAATATGACTTGAAATTTTCTCCCTATTTGTACTATATAAACTCGCCTGGTGTAAAATCTCCAACAAACTTCCAATGCGCTAAGCTCCGCCTATTCACGTGCTATATTAGAATAGAAATAACAACTAGCTAGCCGTGATTCATTTTCCAGTAATTCCACTCATCACATGAACCAATCAAATTATCACCTCGCCGCTTCGCGGCTCGGTGATAATTGGATTGGTTCATGCGACTCGTGGAATTACTTGACAATAAACCAAGGCTAGCTAGTTGTTATTTCTTAAACAGAGTCTTTTATTTTCAAAATCCTCTCCGCTCCTCTAGTTTACCATGTGACCTTGAGCTTTGACGTATGACCTTACTTTGCAGTTCAACGTCATGACTCTTCATTTTGATTTTAGGCAACTGTAACAATCATGTGAAGCATTCAGATCGATCATACATGTACATGCAAGTAGTGAATTGTTATGGTCCGAAAAGTTTTGTGCAGTAAATGCACTTAATTTGCAAGGTTTTACTTGACCTATATCACTGCTTCAAAGTCAAGATGCATCCTTATCTAATTTATGAAATACTAGTATCATGATTACATTTTTGATTCACATAGGGGCTTAACCAAAAATGTAATCATGATAACTTTATCATGATTACATTTTTGGTTAAGCCCCTAGGTGAATCAAAAATGTAATCATGATACTAGTATTCAAAACTACGCATACAATGAGAATTTAATTCTTCCCCACAAGGTAAACCATGGAGTTCACTGAAGGTATAACCTTGTTCTAATAAAGGCTATGATTTACCAGCATCCCATAACTCAAATTAAGGATTATTTGTATAAATGAAAACTTGAAAATAGCTATGTCGCGCAGAGGACCCGTAGAAATGTGTCACGGGCGGTCTGACAGACATAAATACGAAAACCCGTAGGTGACAGGTATGAATTATTATATTTTATCTTGCGGCCGCCACATAATTATCTGGTGGTCGCCACATGATTTATCTGACGGCCGCCACTCAATTTATCTGGCGGCCGCCACTTAATTAATCTGGCAACTGCCACTTTTAAATTATGTGGCGACCGCCAGATAATAAAGCGACGGCCTCCAGATAATTATGTGGCGGCCGCCAGAAAAAATTAAGTGGCGGCCGCCAGATAAACTATGTGGCGGCCGCAAGATAATTATGTGGCAGCCACCAGATAAATTATGTGGCGGCCGTCAGATAAATTATGTGGCGGCCACCAGATAAATAATAATTCATAACTATCACCTACGGGCTTCCGTACATAAATGAGTTAAAGACGATCCTGACGATAATCTCAACAGCACTCACAACAGAGCATCAAATTGAGCATCGACGGACCCCTAGCAAGCTACAGGTGGGACCAGGTGCCCGGGAGGAGTAAGCTTCCGTACATAAGTACTGTAACAGATTTCGTCGTAACACACACATTCAACTATCACCCAATAGACCACTTGCAAAAATTCATAATGGCTGACAAAAGGACGAAAAATGTCCGAGGTAGGTATTTTTACGCACTTTTTCATTGTTACATCACACAGTGATGTCATAATGTAAAACAACACCAAAAGATGTTGACTCGGACATTTTGGGCTCAGTAAAAAGATCGGGAAATGGTCTATTATGAAGTACGCAAAATAAGCAACAGCGTTACGACAGCAAAGAATCAGCAAAGGTTCTTTTGAAACGAAGTTATTTTTGCATTCATTTTGTCTTGAAGATACGTTTAGGTGTAAATAGATACATTGAAAATCATACACTACCACCATCGTATCATCGATCTAATAAATATAGGATCTCAAATGGATTTTCATTTCATACGATGTATTATGAAACGAGTTGTGAGTTTTATATCCCCGAGCCTTGGCGAGGGGATATAAAACGCACAACGAGTTTCATAATACATCGTATGAAATGAAAATTCATTTGAGATTCTTTTTATCACATGATATTGCCAAAAAAATGTGTATTTCTAACGTGAAATCAACGTTTCCGAGAACTACAGAGGCGAATCACGCCGTAATCTAGAAGTCGTCTGCTACGCCATGAGAAGTAGTGTCCCCATCATATAGATATTCTGTGCGTAAGAGAAAAGTATTTCAATTTTGAATAGTATTTTAATGCAAGAATTAATTCAACAACAACAATTTTAATCATAGATATTGACTCCGGGTCTGAATTTAACAGTTGACCGATATTTGAAAGGTCACATTTGTCAAGGTTTATGTGATTAGGTTCCAAACTTGACCAATCGCATTCAAGCAGAGCGATATGTAACGTGTTATCATATCATATATTTATGAAATGGCTTTATGAAACTGCATAACGGGTGTATCATGTGATAAATGATGTTATACGATGTGTGGAAGTGCGACAAATCTTATAACACGATAAGCAATGGCGATGGAGACTATCACGCAATCGTACTATTTTTATCCCTCCCTATCTGTTCAATCACCATATCGCAAAACCACTATCGAAGTTCGATGATTAGAAAGTAAGATACATCCTTTGGTCTTCTTCCATACAGAAAAAAATTTAGTGTCTCAACTCTGCAACCGGAGCTTTCAATATATTGTGAATAAGAAATAAGTATTCCGTATAATGAATTGTAATTTAAACATGGAACACTAAGGACTAAACATAAACCAAGGAGACCAATTCGCAATCGGAACCGACTTAGAATAATATTATTCTTTTTTTTTACAAACATTTTCACAATTTTTTTATGAAATGTAAAAATACATTGCAAAATTTGGAACAGCGCATTCTCTGCAAAGTAAATGCACTAAAATAGAAATAAAGATGGGGCTACTGAAATACGTTTGGCCGTGTCAGAAAATCACTTCAGCATTTAATACATTATTGTAAGTGATGTACGTGATGAGGATTTACTATCTGAAATATGTAACAGTTATTCAGTCTCAAAGTCGAAGACAAGGCCAAATCGTGAAAATTCCCTTCGGAACGGTTGCGAACCCCAGAATGAACAACATTCCGAAGTGAGACCAGGTTTTTGGTCAGCGTCTCCTGACTGCATGCAACATCCGTCGCAACAGCTCCATGGAAATCTGTCAAATTCGGTGATTGTCTCGATGTACATTTTTGATGTACATATCAGGTTAGTATGTCACTGATTATTCTGGAACGGGGGATATGGTGTGCTTTTATTATATCCCTGTAGCGACCGAAGAACTTCCTCAATAATGATTTCAGCCGTTGTGTAATATAACCCTGAACAAGTAGCTTACTTGCAAGCCGTCTGACTCTTATGAAGAAATCTTCATATTTGGAACGTGCCCTGGCGTACCGTATCAGCTGAGAAACAAAAACGCCATAAGCAGGAGAAGACGGAATGTGTTGCTACTCATGAAAGAGAAGTTAGTTACGTGGAAGCTGAAATCGTCACGCTTGTCATACAGTGAGGTGTTCAAATGGGCGTTTGTGTAACGTCCAAGTTCTCCATAATTATGAGTAATTTTTTCTTAAATTCAAAATATATTTACAAAATTTGAGATGCAGCTTTTCAAAGATACAAGTACATGTACATGCAGCAAATTGTGTGATTATCCGGAGTGCGTGCACATGACCTTCCAATTATCCGTTTACGTATTGGTCTCGAAGCACACACGGTTGTCGTGTATAATAGCTTCCTAACTGTAAAAGAAGGGAGGGGATCTCCAATAAGACCCTATTGCAGCATCAACAGCAAAACAGCAATACACCCGATGCAAAAACACAAAAGACGAGCATAGTATGAGACGAAAAAGAGACATACGACATGTAAACATCAAACACAAAAGACTACACATATAAAGCGACGAGACCAATCGGCAACCGGTGCCGACTTTGGACGGCCATTTGCCACGCGATTAGAAATTGGTGTGGTTATCCTGGATTACGTGCGCACAACCCTCTCACTTCTTCTTCTTCTGTAAGATGACGATACAAATAAGACTGAATTTTGTATTTCTATGTATAAATGTACCAATATTAAAACAGGAAAAAAAGCATCGTTATAATCTAAGTTGCTTCTATCAGCAGCGAGTATTAAAAAAACACAGCCCACTATTGGAAATATTAGATTTGAATTGATGCAATGGACAATGGTAAATTGCATCGTAAAATTGTTTGTGATGGAAGCGCACTGATATCTTTTCATTGTTTCCAGAACTCTGTCAAAATACATCAATTCAGGAGAATGTTTCTAAATGAATAAATTCCTACCGGATTTCAATTCGCGTAGAAAATGTGTTTTTGATGTACACGCTGTCTTATTTGGCTCCAATAGAAGTGATTTGATTAATAATCGCGCTATCGGGAAATGACATAACACAACATCAAGAGTTGTATAGGGCTATTTTACGACTCTGCGAGTTTGTCCACCGAGAGATGCTTTTGTGAAAATCACGACTTATTCAATTTGAGCAGATCATGTTCGCTTGTTAAGGATTCTGCTTACATGAAATTAAGCGAACTTTTCGCTTTATGATCCTGGCTATTGCAGCAATGGCCCATTCCATCTTTAGTTTAACAGATCCGTGAGATTTCAAAGCATAAAGTCATGTAACAAATTCATGGATGCCACGTACAGCACGTCGTATGCAGTTACAATGTCTGACTATTGGAAGATTTTCATGTGCATGTATCGCATGTGCCCCTCGACTTCTACCTGTAGTGTCTTAATAAGAATTGAACGAGGTTAAAGGAAAATGCAGAAGCTTAAGTGAAAATGCAACCAAAGCTATTGGAGAGATGGTACTAGCCTTTAGGGTGTTTCACCTCCCTTGTTTTTAATTGTGATCTTGATGAATGAAACGGAGGCTTTAAATAGACAGAATTTTAAATATTATACCGAATTTCTAGAGTATTTTGTTGCAAAGTTCTCTCTGGCACCTGCGTTGGAAAGCAAGTTACTAAAACACTTAAAATACTCTGTCCCAGGGATTGGGGGGGGGGGGGCAGCTCCACACAGCAATAATACATGTACATGTATTATGTCGATATTGAGTTAACAATCACTTCGTTTGATACAGCAACAGTTTGTAGCAGTTGTTTTCTACTCTACATGTATTTACGAGAAATGAAGCCGTTTGTGCAATAATTATATTTTGAAGATGTACATGTACTCCTACTCATTTTCCAACATACTACAGTGCATTTATTAGATTTTTTTTTATAATATTGCGGGTACATCTACACTTAAATACCCACGTACTAAAAGCTTCCAGTAAGATCATGTTTCATACACCCTACTTGTACATGTATGAAAAATATGACCACTTGTGCCTCATGTCATTAAATGGATGAGGCATTAATGTATCAAACGAAGAGAGGATCAATTTAATAGCCTCCTCTGACAGAATAATTGTCAATATGGTGGGTGTACAAGATGGTGTAATAGACGAAGATACCGTCGCTCTAATAGCATGTTTTGACAGTGTAATGGTGATTGTTTAGGCTCTTCCCAGCATCATGCATGATTTGTGTATACGATCCTTTTAAGATTATCTCAGATGTTGATCCGATATGATCTACTAAGTTGAGCTAACCCTTCCGAGAATATATAGGGCTTTTTACATTTCGAAATATTTCAAAACCGCTTCAAACATTTGAATTCCAGGAATAATAACAAATTATAGTTTTAGAATTCATGGTCAATTGTAAAAAAAGGATCAAAGCTATAAATGTGACCTATTGTCATAGTCTGGTGTACGTCCGTCCGTCGGCGTCTCTCAGTAACCATGGTAACACCTGTAACAGTTCTGAAAACGATTCGACGTCTCATCAGCAACTACTCAACAGAATCCCAACAAACCTCCCAGAGAGCAAGTACATGCACGTACTGACTGCTCCACAGAATCCCAACAAACCTCACAGAGAGCAAAAACATGCACGTACTGACTGCTCCACATAGTCCCAACAAACCTCACAGAGAGCCAGTACATGCAGGTACTGACTGCTTCACAGAATCTTAACAAACCTCACAGAGAGCAAGTACATGCACGTACTGACTGCTCCTCAGAATCCCAACAAACCTCAAAGAAAGCAAGTACATGCACGTACTGTAAGGTTCTGTATACCAAGTATTGTATTTTTGAGCTGACCCGTGCGTCAGCAAATATGGCCGCCGAGGAATCTGATTATGACTTCTGCGCACAAATCAAGTAAGCAATGTCCGGTTAAAAAGATTGTATTTTTCTGGCCAATCCTGCAATCGGTTGCTCTGGTTGGCTGATATATTTTTTCCTTTTGACTTTTAAGGGAATGAGGGTTGTTACCAATGCATAGAATTTCAACAACAGTAGAGCTACCCCTGTAAATTGAATTATACAAATTATACATGTAATATCCATTTAGTTGAGACGAAATTATCTATAGTGGTTCGCCGTCCATCCATCAGAGGCATTCTATTTTTCTATGGTATTGACATCTTCATTATCAAGGTTTTTAAAGTAGATTTTACACGTGCATCTTTGACATTTAGTTCTATGTGATATATTTATTTGATCTTACCAGATGAAAAAGCAACCGTTCCTATATGGAAAATCTAATGATTTTGTCTTGCCTTCTCGACTTGAGACCGAATAACTGATCGGTACTTCTTTAATGTTTATTCTACATTCAGAAATAGGAGACGACATATGCTGATGAAAATAGATTTTATTTTCAAAGAATGCTTTCATCTTAATCTACAACGAATTACTAAACCTGTATTTGCGTCATTAAATGCGATATGAAATCTGTATCCATGGCAACATATCTTTGGACCATAGTGATAACTTGTTTCATTTGAAGACGCCACAATTTCGTTTCTGTGACATTGCGGACCATCGTCATCTAGATTGTCTTTGAACAGTAAAGATCTCCCCTACAAAATTTGATAAACAATTGTGAATAAAGAGAAGCAATGAAAAAGGGAGAAAAATGATTGATGCTGTAAACCGTCTTATATTTGCAAGCGTTTTATTTTTGCGATATTCGCGAGATCCTTTAATTCGCGAAAATAAATCGCCGCGAACATGTCCCAACACATGTGGAGAAAGGTATGTTTATACGATGTTGCGAAAATAAAACGTCGCGAACCAGTCACCTCACTCCAGTTCGCGAAATTAAGACGCCGCGAATAAAAGACGGTTAACAATATATATTTTCGTAATGTGAAAACAAAGAAGAAATTGTGACAATTAAAACTTTGAATAAATACATACAGTCATGTATCATTTTCACCCATAGGAAGTTACGGTGGACTGTTTTAAAATTGCAAAATTTAAAACTGTATGCAATGCAAAATAAATGTTGTATAAAAGACTCTAGGATATCGTTAAAGGGTACGTAACACGTTATACCGCACTCTGATCATGGGGAGGTGATGGATGAGATACATGATCCCAATGAGGAACAATTATTTTTGTACTTCACGTGTCCTTTCATATAGGTGCAGGGGCATATCAAAATGTCAATACTTTTATATATCTTTATGTATTCTGAAGCAGTATAGTGATCCCCATCAAAAGTTTTGTAACCCGGGTAATTCAGGAAGTCAGAAGCACATCCGGTTTCCGATCCCAAGATTCAATAGCCCAAGGTTTCTTCCGCTCCTCATCAGCAAGCATATATCCAAGTTGGTTTGGATACAATGTACCGTATATTAACCAGAAAATTTCGCGAGGATCAAATTTCGCGATTTTATGGTAAAATAGGATGTCTTTATTTTCGCGAGTACAATTTTCCGCGACTCCAAAATTTCAAACAAATATGTACATATGATGTTACTGTTTTGTACCTTTTATTATTGAAGTTTTAGTTACTTCTATCATAAGAATACATTTCATTTACTTTCCTTTACGATTTAAAATTGGGGAATATAAAGAATGACGCAATAAGAATCAAATGTACCTGATATGCCAATTCATGTAATACCTCACAAATACAATTTTTAACGAAAATAATTTTTCGCGATTCCAAATCACTCGAGAATAAAGCAAAAATTAGTATCTCGCGAAAATTTTTGGTTATACGGTATGTGAAAGGGTTCTTGAGTTATCATCAGGAAACCATTATTTTAAGTGAATTTTACCTAGCAATGGTGTTGACCTATGATCAATTGTCTCCAAAATCAATAGGATAAATAATTTGGATAGGTAAAAGGGTTCTTGAGTTATCATTTGGAAACCGAAAGTACGAGGAACTGTCGGGCAAAGCAAACTCACAATAATACAATGCCCGCGTCATTATATCGTGGGTCCTAAAACGGAATTTGTTGGGAGTGACCTTTGATAGGAACCTTGTAAATGTGACGAAATGTGTATTTAATTTTTTGCAAACACATCTAAAATTTTCGTCTTATCAATGCAACGATAAAATATTATGTATATTTCTACACCCCTACCGTACCATACATCTGAAGCCGAATCCAAGCGCGTGATTGACTCGGAAAACAGCCACTTCCTCCGATCTGTTGCAACATTTCAATGTCGCGCAAGGCATTGTGGGAACATCGACATATCCCAGAATTCCATTGCAACATCTGTCCTTGTTTATAATTTCTGTCTTGAAATCTGGAATCTGATATTAAGAATAATTGCCAATTGCGCTACATGTACATGTATATGATTGTAATTTAGATAGCATAATATGTATTCAAGGGACTATCAATTAATGAAAACTAAAAACTTACGAGGCTCGTGGTAAGATCCAGTAAAAGATGGAACAAAATTAATATGATAAAAATCTCCATTTCAGCACCCCTCAATTTCTCGATTAGTACATTATTCCAAATTGAGGTTAAACATCGTATCATTCTCATGCATTGCTCGCTTTATCCAAGCACATTTAAGAAAAGAAAAACAATACTGTCATAACGGTTAATTATTTATCTACCGTACTTCCAGTCTACATGTTCATTTTGTAAATAGAAGCATTTCATTATGTTTTGCGTGCCTTTGAATAATTCTTGCAAATCGATTTACATATTTGTTTGCTATTTTCAAATGAATTATTCAGTATCAGACGAGCGCAATTCTCTGGCAAAAGTGCAAATGTGCGAAATAGCTATCATAATGACTGGTTTCTGTCAAATCATCCCGTCAATGCTCTGTTCAAATTTCTAAAGAGGTTTCCGACCAATCAAAAATGACTTTAGTTTTCTATGTCGGAAGTGGGTAAATCGTGTCCATAATACCACTGCATGACGGTTCTTGATTCGTTAATCATGTCTAAAAGCGTTTTGACGCGAGAGAATTCATTTCTCGTAATGTGTAGTAATTATAGGAAATTAGTATTAGTCCCAGAAGTGATTCGCAGTGCGCGAAGGAGATTTACTACTATATTAAATGTTGTAGACTTTTAAGACTGCCGTCCGCGGGATGTGAAAACATCCAATCGATCGCAAGAAGCAAAAGCTCAAGGGAATAAAAAATAAATTTCAATCAAACACCATACGTTACGCTTCCTTGATGGTGATATATCGGCTTTAACTTTAGTCTGTCAAAGCAGAAAAGGATAATGGCAAAGGGTGACCTTATGCTGCACGAGGTATCGGTCAATCAAAACGGCTTCAATCACGCAATGTTACGCGGAAAGAGATGTTTGTTTGTAGCATTGCTTATTCCATTTTTACATTTAAAAGTTCAGATCCATGTAAGGATCAGGCAGTTGAAAGACATTAAATTTTTTGCAAAACTTTTTTCTCTTGAAATGTGTTCAGATCAGCCTCCACATGAATGCTCTGAAGGAATTTTCCTCATACCTGGATGGCGAAGAAAGTTATAGTGGTAGCAAATCCGCCATTTTTCCCCTTCATAATTCTTTATATATTATGAGGTGAATATTTCGCTTCAACGTCGCTACCCTGAGAAATGAATATTATATGTTTGATTTTTACCACATTTATGTCTCAAAACAGAAATAAAAAGTTTTGCAAAAAATTTCGATGCAACACCCCTGCCTGCATGATTCTTACGTGGACCTATGACTACTTAAAGTAAAGGGCGCCAAAGTAAAAATATGGGAGTACTAAAGATAAGATGTTATAGATATAAGGATCTAGACATTCGAGATCGAGAGAGAGAGAGAGAGAGAGAGAGAGAGAGAGAGAGAGAGAGAGAGAAAACTATATCTTTTAAATTACTTTGGTTAAGAAAATATAGGAAATAAATTTAATGTGTGTTTTTGGCAATGAAAATGTTCAAAGATATAACGCACTGGAACTCTTTTACCTCTTGGAAAAAGAATATCAGCGTGTGTCACTGATCGTTTTTGTTTGAAGTACCGTTGATGAGGATTTACTATCCGAAACACTTGTCTGGTGCAAAAAATCGCCCCGCTTTAACGAAAATTATCGCCCCTGTCGGGGTGACAAGACGAAGATAAACGAAGCGACGTTTGGCGGGACAACAAGACGAAGATTAGCGGGGCGATAACCCGATAATTATCTCCTCCGCATTTTCGTTTTGTTGCGTAGTATTTTGTCATTTTAGCGATTCAATTCATCAATTCAATTCATTTCTGAAATATATAGCTTTTACACTAAGAAATACTAGTAAAGTTCAAATATGGGTCATGATGCTCAATTACATGTATGTGCAGACTTATGTGCCTTGAAACTCAGAAAAAAAAATATTTTGTGGTTTCCGGAAAAAAAAAAAATTATTCATTTCTTGGTTGAAATTTTCTTCAAGAAGGTAAAGAGTTTGAACACTAAGTCTTCCTTGGTATCAAATATGCATGTAGCTTATACACCATGAAATACAGATCAAGTTCGAATAAGGTCATTTCATTCAATTACATGTATATGTACATGTAGGATCGAGTTATGTCCTTAAAGCCAGGGGCGTAGCTATATGAAGCCTGCAGGTTGGGGTTCGGAGGCCTCCCCCGAGAAAATTTTCAAAATTTCAACCCAAATCCTTGTTTTGTAAATTACATCTTTATAAATTGGGCAAACATATTTGGCACGCAGTTCGCAGTCGACTTCGAACAGAAAGTAGTTCCCTCGAGTCAACAACACGACATGTGCTTGTGGAGCACTGGAAACTACAAAGCATTTCCTACTCGAGTGTCCACTTTTTAATTCCATGCGTATATCAACAATTGAAACATTATCAGGTAAAACTCTAGAACTTCTTTTGTATGGTGATGTCATGTTACCGAACCATGTCAACTCCCATATTTTTTCCACAGTTCAAGATTTTCTTATAAAAGTAAACGATTCTCCACTTAAATATTCACAGTCTTAGATAAGGATGCATCTCATTCTCTCTCTACCCTCTCTTCTCACTATAGTCATCACATTGTTAAAATAACATATACCACTTTTATTGTCAATGACACTATCTAATTACCTCTTACTGTCTCGTTCACCTTTACACCGACAAACATACATGTGGAATCATGCAGTTTCGAGGGGATGTTGCGCATTTGTTATTGTCTTGATAGTCATTGTCTTGAATTATTGCCTCGTTTCGTAACCTTCGGAAACGAATTTGAACGTACATTTGGTACTTTCTTCCCATGAAAAATTAGTAGTCTAGACCACATGTAGTACATGTACCAAAAAAAAAAAAAAAAAAAAAAAAGAAAAAAAAAAAAGCAGAAAAAAGAAAACGGTCGGATATATTTTTTTTGTAAATTAAGATTCAATCGTTAAAACATAAATATGAAGTTCACGTAAATGCATGTGTATATACAATGTATATTATATCTTTTAGTTAAACTATTACTTTGCTACATTTAAAGATAGCTTTTTCTCAGACTCATTTTTTTTTAAATGAATCAGACATATTTTTCATAATTTTTCATGTGTAGCACAAAGTTGATAGAGATGGAGAAAATGAATATGTATGATTTCTACATGTACAGGTAAATCAGGTAACTAATTAGTACACATGTACCCTTTTGAGGACCCCATTCACACCTAATTATCACCTAATTATCAAATTGTGATTTTAACCGAGTAGGCGTATGGGGAATAAACCAATTTGAATCAGACATATTTTTCATAATTTTTCATGTGTAGCACAAAGTTGATAGAGATGGAGAAAATGAATATGTATGATTTCTACATGTACAGGTAAATCAGGTAACTAATTAGTACACATGTACCCTTTTGAGGACCCCATTCACACCTAATTATCACCTAATTATCAAATTGTGATTTTAACCGAGTAGGCGTATGGGGAATAAACCAATATATTATTTTGGTGTGTTCCCCATACGCCTACTCGGTTAAAATAACATTATGTTAATTGGGTGTGAATGGGGCCATCAAAAGGGTATGCTTTGCACTAATTAGTTACCTTATTTACCTGTATTTGTATTACCTGTAAAAGTATTCCAACTTCAAGAGTAAATATATATGAACGAAAAAAAAAAAAGAATTTTTTTCTTTCAAGCTTATCATATTGTGGTGTCGGAGTCTTTATAATTTCATAAATTAAGTTTTTCCAATGTTCCTGATCGTTTTCTGTACTAAATATATCTTTGGTATTTTTTCTTCAAACAATTAAGATTCAGATAAGATATATTTGGACAATGTGTTGCCATGGAAACCATGTTGATAGCTTAACATTTACACATATGTAACTCTTTAAAACAGTTACTTTTATTTTCTTAAGATGAAATGCACCTGAACACCAGATGACCCTGCTGTAAAATAAGCAAAATCATGCAAAAAATAGGCACTTTTCAAGTCAAAAATAGGCACTTTTCAAGTCAAATATATGCCCCTTTCTGAAATTGTTTTATCCCTCTCCTAGACTACTTACATGTATATTAAGAGTATAGATTGATGGAGTGCATTTCTTTTTTACATATTCACACATAAGAAGATACAATGATTTGATATAGAAATCTATAGAAACGAGTCTTTTGAAAATGCTTTGTTTTCAATATTTTCAAAATTCAAAAAAAAAAAAAAATTAGACATGGTTGCCATGGCAACGGAAATTTATATTGCAAAAATGAAGCCAATTTTCATCTTATTTATTTATACCTATGTCTTTTACCAAAAATCTTTCAAATCGGTGACATGCCGTGCCACAGTCCTATAGAATATTTGGTCCTTACAGAGAGTTCGTATTAAAATCTTGTGACAAACATACATGTGGAATCATGCAGTTTCGAGGGGATGCTGCGCATTTGTTATTGTCTTGATAGTCATTGTCTTGAATTATTGCCTCGTTTCGTAACCTTCGGAAACGAATTTGAACGTACATTTGGTACTTTCTTCCCATGAAAAATTAGTAGTCTAGACCACATGTAGTACATGTACCAAAAAAAAAAAAAAAAAAAAAAGAAAAAAAAAAAAAAGCAGAAAAAAGAAAACGGTCGGATATATTTTTTTTGTAAATTAAGATTCAATCGTTAAAACATAAATATGAAGTTCACGTAAATGCATGTGTATATACAATGTATATTATATCTTTTAGTTAAACTATAACTTTGCTACATTTAAAGATAGCTTTTTCTCAGACTCATTTTTTTTTAAATGAATCAGACATATTTTTCATAATTTTTCATGTGTAGCACAAAGTTGATAGAGATGGAGAAAATGAATATGTATGATTTCTACATGTACAGGTAAATCAGGTAACTAATTAGTACACATGTACTCTTTTGAGGACCCCATTCACACCTAATTATCACCTAATTATCAAATTGTGATTTTAACCGAGTAGGCGTATGGGGAATAAACCAATATATTATTTTGGTGTGTTCCCCATACGCCTACTCGGTTAAAATAACATTATGTTAATTGGGTGTGAATGGGGCCATCAAAAGGGTATGCTTTGCACTAATTAGTTACCTTATTTACCTGTATTTGTATTACCTGTAAAAGTATTCCAACTTCAAGAGTAAATATATATGAACGAAAAAAAAAAAAGAATTTTTTTCTTTCAAGCTTATCATATTGTGGTGTCGGAGTCTTTATAATTTCATAAATTAAGTTTTTCCAATGTTCCTGATCGTTTTCTGTACTAAATATATCTTTGGTATTTTTTCTTCAAACAATTAAGATTCAGATAAGATATATTTGGACAATGTGTTGCCATGGAAACCATGTTGATAGCTTAACATTTACACATATGTAACTCTTTAAAACAGTTACTTTTATTTTCTTAAGATGAAATGCACCTGAACACCAGATGACCCTGCTGTAAAATAAGCAAAATCATGCAAAAAATAGGCACTTTTCAAGTCAAAAATAGGCACTTTTCAAGTCAAATATATGCCCCTTTCTGAAATTGTTTTATCCCTCTCCTAGACTACTTACATGTATATTAAGAGTATAGATTGATGGAGTGCATTTCTTTTTTACATATTCACACATAAGAAGATACAATGATTTGATATAGAAATCTATAGAAACGAGTCTTTTGAAAATGCTTTGTTTTCAATATTTTCAAAATTCAAAAAAAAAAAAAAATTAGACATGGTTGCCATGGCAACGGAAATTTATATTGCAAAAATGAAGCCAATTTTCATCTTATTTATTTATACCTATGTCTTTTACCAAAAATCTTTCAAATCGGTGACATGCCGTGCCACAGTCCTATAGAATATTTGGTCCTTACAGAGAGTTCGTATTAAAATCTTGTGACAAACATACATGTGGAATCATGCAGTTTCGAGGGGATGCTGCGCATTTGTTATTGTCTTGATAGTCATTGTCTTGAATTATTGCCTCGTTTCGTAACCTTCGGAAACGAATTTGAACGTACATTTGGTACTTTCTTCCCATGAAAAATTAGTAGTCTAGACCACATGTAGTACATGTACCAAAAAAAAAAAAAAAAAAAAAAAAAAAGAAAAAAAAAAAGCAGAAAAAAGAAAACGGTCGGATATATTTTTTTGTAAATTAAGATTCAATCGTTAAAACATAAATATGAAGTTCACGTAAATGCATGTGTATATACAATGTATATTATATCTTTTAGTTAAACTATAACTTTGCTACATTTAAAGATAGCTTTTTCTCAGACTCATTTTTTTTAAAATGAATCAGACATATTTTTCATAATTTTTCATGTGTAGCACAAAGTTGATAGAGATGGAGAAAATGAATATGTATGATTTCTACATGTACAGGTAAATCAGGTAACTAATTAGTACACATGTACCCTTTTGAGGACCCCATTCACACCTAATTATCAAAATGTGATTTTAACCGAGTAGGCGTATGGGGAATAAACCACTAATATCACCGTGGCGTATCACGTGATATGAAAATAATCGTTATAAATTATATGATGGTTATCTATTCTGGCCAAGAATAGAGGTATGCCCAGAGAACACTTGAACAGAAAGTTATGTTTATTTACGTGCACCATATCATAACATATAAACAAAATAGAAAATTTTCTGTTACAGTTTCTCCAAATATTCCTCTATTCTTGACCAGAAAAGATTACCATCATATTTAAAATAATGATGCTCATATGATAGGCGTAAGCTAGTTTCATATAAAGTAGATTTAGACAGTATTTACCTTGTTTAATCGAAGGGGAATCCCTTGTAAGAGATTATATGCACATCACGTGATACGCCACGGTGTAATATATGTACATTCTTTTTCCTCACCATCAATAACGATACAGTTTTTTCTCGTGCATGAAATATACCTCGTAATTTGAGCTCAAAGGAAATTCTTGCCTCTCTTAGTAATAAATCTCGAGGATACTCGAAGATATTTAAGCAATACCGGATGTGATGTAATTCAAGATTTATTATAGTCGAATATGCTTTTTTATTTGGATAGTCACTCGAAAGATCATGCTTTTAATGTGTTATGATAGGAAAGGTTTAGAAAAAAACATCGATGCTGTAACTCTCATTTGTATATCAGCAAAAAGGTCGATAAAAAACAATTACTTATACTAGTATAGCGAAGGGATTACTAAATAATAAACTCTAAAGAGAAGAAGATCGAATAAAACTCGTGCATGACATCATAAGGCGGGTAAACTGCACATTAATAGTCAACTCGACCTTAATTTACTTATAGATTTATTAACCCATTTATGGTATCTTATTTCTACCGGCGAATTGATGCTTTGCATCAATAGTATTCTTGTATATGTTTGAAAAGGATTCAATATAGTTAGGGTGGTGGTATAAAAATGCATGGCGCAGGCTGGAATTACAATGCTTTGTGTTAGTGTTGCGTTAAATTAGTCCGATGGAAGGTTGTCCTCCAAGATCTAAGTAGACTTTTTGTCGATTCTATCCATGTCTATTTTAAATGTATGACAATGCCGAAAGTTTGATTCGTGCTGTTCTAGTCATTTTTAGATAAAATCGTCTTATAATCCATAAATATGAAAAAGAAGAAAAGTGCGCACTTGAATTCATAAATGGCAATACCTGAAAAGTATTTTGGAAGTAGGTTAGGGCTGTTATTGCTGGAATGGCATTGCGCAAGATACATTGTTTGCATGCTACATGTATAAATACTTACATTCCTACTGCGTTTCCCTTATATAAAGGTACCAAACCAACTGTTGCTTTATTTCTCGATAATCGCAAGAGCCTATCACGTGACTTTAGAACTTACGCGGATTAACTTATGATAAAATGCCCGTTTTATTTATTGCTTTAATACAGATTCAAAACATGTATCCATTATCAAACGACGCCGTCTACCCCTAGTGATTAAATGTGTCAAAATCTAGGTCACCCACATGTACACTTCCAAGAAGTGTGACGTATTAAGTCGATCACGCGTCAGTAGACGAAGTTCAAGGACGAACTGCATTGTTGTCTGCAGAAAGATGCCGTGTTTGGATGAGCGAATATTCAGGCATAAGTGGATCAAATATTCAGTATTTAGGGTGAGGATTTGATTCACTTGTGTCATTATCAACAGTGAATTCATCTTTGCTTCTTATGGATTCATAATATCAGGAATACTTCGAGTATCAGCGAATCTTTAGCCATGATGTTGAGGTAAGTCATGAAAATACCGAAAGTTTTCGCGTTTTCGACGGCTGTACTCGACTTTTGCATTATTCTAATTACTTCCAGATGAAATAGGGTATTTACAGAAGTTTGTATACAGTAATACCGATTGATTTCATATGTCTAAGCAGTTTAACAGTGTGTTAAAAAGATTTTTCAAAAGTTTTCCCTTCAGTTCTGTGAAATTTCTCCAGTTTAACTCTACGCCATGTCTGAATTATGTTGGACAAAAGTCACGAATTTTCACGATTCAATTTTCCTCAGTTTTAATTGAAATGTTCAAAATACAGCAAGAGGACAAAATTCAGTTTCTCATTTGTCAACAACGTTTCCGTACAGAAGGTACTACTTCGAATCAAACGAAAAACGTCGAACGTTCGTTTGCTCTTACGTCAAATGGCGTTCTCCCTCCGCAATGATATTTCAAATGTAAAGAAACTGGCTGAAAAATTGGCAGAAATAACTTAGTTAACACGTAAAATGTAAATATAAGGATTGTTATTCAGCTTTTGCGCTTTATCGGTGTGTATTGGCAGTAGGGAATGGAAACAAAATTCAAAAACACACCGATAAAGCGCAAAAGCTGAATAACAATCCTTAAATAGTTGTCAAGTGACTTGTGATGTGGCACATGACATCACTATTGGCTGAAGGAGCTGTTAAGATAAGGCGTAAAATCATCCCTGAAAAGTGGAATTTTGAAAATTAAAATTTCAAGAACCTTTTTTGGTAAAATGTATACCTATAAGGCATCCCATCAGAATATGAAGTTATTTTTTATCTGTTTTGCATAATGTTGCTAATTTTTAGGTCAAAACTTATCCTTTTCTCATAGAAATCAATAGAAAACGGAAAAGTTTTTTTGAACATTGTTCCCCCCGGATATACAGAAAGCCACTTTTACTGGAGATGTGTATCCATGATACAATTGTTTTGGCAAAGTGGGGTTCTGTATCTCCGGGGGGGACACTACCCTAGAGACGAAAAACTAAAAATGGAAAGGGGGTGCATTTTATAAGAATCGATCTTTTTTACCATTAAATATAGCTCATTTGACTATTTTTCCTCGTTAATCCACCAAACATTGTGTACTCAATATGATTGAATGAAAGAACAAAGAATTAGAAACGAAATAAGCAAGAGTGATGTTCATTTCTCCGTCAATGTGTATTTCGCGCTAAAAGGCTTACATTGTAGCCATTGAATGAAGAAAAAGACCGTATTTTAAGTTCCGGATTTCATTATTTACCAATTAAAGGAGGTAGAACGTTCAAAATCTATTTCTGATACACAATGTAGACATATTTGATGTCTTTTAGCTTATATTTATCCATTTTAGATAAAATATTCAAAAATGTATACGTTTTTTGACGATATTATCGGATTTTCTATCCGAGCACCCCTACCTCTTTCGACCTTAATTTTACAACCTTAAGAGTTCCTCAACATAATGTAAATCATGTAAAAGGTCTGCAAATACATTATATTTCAATAATGATTCATGTTTTTCTGTGTACGATTCGCCATGCGGAAGAAATAAGTCACGGGATTCAGGGCTAAATACGGCCCTTATCTTAACAGCTCCTTTGTAGTATAAGGCTAGTGTTAAACACTGATACCAAATACATAAAAAAATGTTATTTGAAGATGTTCGTTTTTCATTAATGAAAATGTCTTTAAAATGTCACGAACATTGCAACGTAAAAACGAGGAGTGCCTTAACGTAGCTGCGAAGTTAACGGACGGACGAACGACGGACAAATCGGTATGCCAGTAGCTCACATTTAGCATTCGGCCCAGGTGAGCTTAAAATACATGTAGAACTAATGAACATATCTGAGTCCGAAAAGACGTAAAACGAGTAAAGAAGCTGTTAAGATAAGGCGTAAAATCTGCCCTGAAAAGTGGAATTTTAAAAAATTGAAATTTCAAGAACTTTTTTTTTCGCAAAATGTATACCTACAATGTATATGGCATCCCATCAGAATATGAAGTTATTTTTTATCTGAGCACCCCTACCTTTTTCGACCTTAATTTTACAATCTTAAGAGTTCTTTAACGAATAAAACATGTAAAATGTCTGCAAATACATTATATTTCAATAATGATAACTGTTTTACCATGCAGAAGAAATAAGTCACGAGATTCAGGGCTAAATACGGACCTTATCCTAACGGCTCATGACTATTTCTCGGATCTTCATGCCGGACACAATTTGTGATAATCAATCTAATAGACTAAATGCAGATAGCTTTCTGATCTATGGAGCGATTCTGGAGACGATTTTTGAAGAAGCTTTTTGCCTTGCAACACAATTTTTGTGAAGGATCTTGAGTATATCTCATTAAAAGCCGTCAAGTGAATACAAAGAAGTCGAAAATGTAAAAAGAAAAATATAACAAACGGACAGACGGCGACGACAAGGACGACGAAATGAGGACGGTTGAATCACCATGACAATTAATAGCTCACTTGAACTCTGTTTCCGGTATATTCGTATCTTAAAATTGAATGCTTATTTTTGCCATTTTATTGGATGATGAACTGTCAGATGTCGTATGATCACAAATTGTGTAAAACTGCGCAGCGTAGCGAATGGCAAAGGGCAAAAATAAACATTCAATAGAGCAGTTGCATTTAGTTTACTTTACCACTACTTTTCCCTCACCTCTACGCTTCGGTGGTCACTGCGGTTAGGGGTTACATAATCTTGGTCTCGAGTATTGACGACTACAGTTAACTTTTAAAGCTGACCTACCCTGACGTTTTGCGGGTACATTTCATATATTAGACATAAAACTTACGGGTACATTTTATGTAAATTTCCCCTTTTCGAACGAAGAAACATTAAGCATTGTAATTTTTGCTACATAAATAAATGATCTTTCCGTCTGCATGTCCGTCCGTCTGATGATTATACTTTCACATTTAAATGTTAAAAAAGTGACAGGTCAGCTTTAAAAGGTAACTGTAGTTGGATCGCCTCAGGACAGGTGTGTATTGCACAATGTAAAGCCATGGCTGTGAAATATTCTGTTTAACGTGTGCGGACTGGTACCTTTCGAGACAAAATACCAGATAAAAAGCATACACTCACAATTAAATCGAGATTGCCAAAGGTATCCTGTCATACTGAAAAAAAAGTTCCACTACGGCTTTATTACTCGAAATGAAAAACGGCTCAAATGGATCTATTTAAACCAAGACTTAGCTGTAATAGCTCACATTCCCGTCTCCCCTGACTTGTACAGTGGATATGTGCCTTAAATAAAATTTCAGAATAATACATGTCATTGACAACAATACAAAAATTGTATGTTTGTGTGTTTTCGCCTAACTGGAGGGTGTCTTTTTTTAAAACACCAGGATGGAAAACGAATTTTAAATACCACGGCCTAATCCCTAACCACTGAAGCGTAGAGGTGAGGTAAAAGTAGAAGTAAAGGAAGAAGTAAAATAAATGCAACTGCTCTAATAGAGCAGTTGCATTTAGTTTACTTCACCACTACTTTTACCTAGTGGTCACTGCGGTTAGGGGTTACATAATCTTGGTCTCGAAGTATTGACGACTACAGTTAACTTTTAAAGCTGACCTACCCTGACGTTTTGCGCGTACATTTCATATTTTAGACATAAAACTTACGGGTACATTTTATGTAAATTTCCCCTTTTCGGACGAAGAAACATTAAGCATTGTAATTTTTGCTACATAAATAAATGATCTTTCCGTCTGCATGTCCGTCCGTCTGATGATTATACTTTCACATTTAAATGGTCAAAAAGTGACAGGTCAGCTTTAAAAGGTAACTGTAGTTGGATCGCCTCAGGACAGGTGTGTATTGCACAATGTAAAGCCATGGCTGTGAAATATTCTGTTTAACGTGTGCGGACTGGTACCTTTCGAGACAAAATACCAGATAAAAAGCATACACTCACAATTAATTCGAGATTGCCAAAGGTATCCTGTCATACTGAAAAAAGTTCCACTACGGCTTTATTACTCGAAATGAAAAACGGCTCAAATGGATCTATTTAAACCAAGACTTAGCTATAATAGCTCACATTCCCGTCTCCCCTGACTTGTACAGTGGATATGTGCCTTAAATAAAATTTCAGAATAATACATGTCATTGACAACAATACAAAAATTGATGTTTGTGTGTTTTCGCCTAACTGGAGGGTGTCTTTTTTTAAAACACCAGGATGGAAAACGAATTTTAAATACCACGGCCTAATCCCTAACCACAGTGACCACTGAAGCGTAGAGGTGAGGTAAAAGTAGAAGTAAAGTAAGAAGTAAACTAAATGCAACTGCTCTAATACTTATAGCGAGCGGAGCTCGCTGCAAACGCCCGAAGGGCCTTTGCGAGCGAAGCTCGCCCTTATGGTAACGCGTATACACATATCTTATTGAGAAAATATGCTGAATCAAAGAATGAGAACGTACTACTATGCTTTCAAAAATTTTCGTCCCCTCGCAGACAGAGTTACTGCGGAGATGCTGGTTATTGCCATTTAAATTTTTTTTCGACTCCAAGTAGACGTATATGTTATACTCATTTTTTGTTTATAAGTTAAATTTATTGAAAATATTTTTCGTAAATCAGGTAACGATAAAGCATCAACCAGGCGGCGTAACCACGGGAAATCCGACATTTCCGGTTTTAAACGAGACGTTTCGCTCTGATTGCTTTTCTCGTCTCGGGTGGTTTCGTACTGTCAAAAGTCGGAATATGTTTGGTTTTTCTTTTGTTCTTAAGTAATTTATTTTCATCTAGCCTAAACATTATTCTTACAAAATAAAAATGAATTATAAACAACCATATTTTTAAAGAACCGTATTTTAAGCCCCCCTCCCCCCCCTTAAAATGTTAATCTGCTGGTCTAGATCAATTTTACAAATGCTTCCGTGTTTCCACTCGCCTTATATACTACCTTTTTTTGGCAGTCATCAAACAGAATTTGTTGTCAGATAAGATAAACCGTCATAGTCAAAATAAAAAAGAAAAATCATTTTTATTTTATATAATCATATCTATTTTCTCTCCGCTCGCACAAAAATGCTTTGCCTTGATTCATATTAAGTACCAAACATATGAATCTATTCCGAATTTGTACAAATTCTAAGGAAAATAAACGTTTGATTACGTGGCGTATGAAAATATTGAACTGGTTCGAACTAGTTCCCTAACAACAAAAATGTTGGAGATGAATAAATAAAGTAAGCCGTCATGTATTCTGGAAAACAGTTTTCTCCCTTCTGAACATCAGCATGTTTTACCTATTTGCACTTACTATTGTACTGTAATGACGTAATTTGTGGCGCGTTGTTTAATGTTTATTGAAGGCAGCAGACATGACAGTTGAAAGTACATGGAGAAATTTGTGCTGGGATTCATACGGACCCTCAGGCAGCATTGTATGTGAAGAAAAACCACGTTATTTTAAAGATTTACAAGTTTAGGAATATCAGCTGTAAATTATTTTCAGAGAACCTTTCCAAACAGAACGAAGACGTCACGACTTCACTTTCAGCATTACAAACTTTCCTTTTCTGAGTAGCAACATCCCTTCATCGCCTGCTTACGGCATGCTCATATCTCAGTTGATACGCTATGCCAGAGCAAGTACCAAATATACGGATTTTGCCCTGAGAGCTAGGCGTCTTTCAGATAAGCTTCTCAGTCAGGGATATGATTGTGACCGACTTATATCGTCACTGAGGAAGTTCTACGGTCGATATGGGGAACTCGTCATACACTATGATAGAAGAAGGGAGGGGAGCTCCAACAAGAACCTGTTGCAGCACCAACGTAGAGGACACCACAACAAAGCCAAGTAAGAGAACACACACAATGATGTCCCATTCTCCAGAATGGTGAATGATATTCTGTCATAGACCATTTTAACCATCCAACCAAACATTGTTTTCTACATTAATATGTCTTCCGAAATGGAAGTAACCGGATGTGACAGTTCTACTGAATTGAAGCGGCGGGTGTTGCATGCAAGCAGGATATGCTTACTCTTCCTGGGCACCTGGACTCACTCCCATATCGGGAATTCGCTTCTTTTCATATGGTGGAGGTTTTTGTTTGTTTGCTTTGGTTCCTTTTTTATCCTGATTTTGTATGCTTCGGTTTCTGATTTTCTGAATTATCGATTTGTGCTGTTTACAGGGATATGGTCATTATCCATATTTGTCATTGGTACGTCACAATCGCAAGTAGCTTTTACTTGTAATATCAAAGTTATTCATCATATATCCATGTGCATTAGGGAGCAACCATTTGATTTTTATGGGGGGGAGGGGGGCAGGAAGACTTTGCAAAAAAAAAAAAAAAATTCCGGATTGAAATTTTAGGGAAAAAAAAATTCCGGCCCAAAGGGCCGGCGAAAAAATTTTTCCGGATCATGAAATTGCCCCTCCCCCCTCTCTTCCAACCTTTCCACTGCCAAATAAACACTTTTTTGTGTATCATAAACAAAGTATAAAAAAATGGAACAAACTTTACGCAATTTGGAGTGAATAGATAAAATTCAAAAGTCATTAGCACCATATAGCCTGTCTCCATTGAGTATCATTTTAGTAAACAGATTATAGGCACCATATTCCATTCAAGAAATTAAAATGAAGTGATCTGCTGGCAAGAGATGAACTCATTGTGTGTTTGATGTTTAATATGGCTGAAAAAACCCGCTGAATTATTTAAACTTTAGAGTAATTTTCAACATTGGAAAATTATAAAAAAATAATCCGACCCGAAGGGCCGGCGAAAAAAAATTTTCCGGCCGGCAAAAGTCTTCCTGCCCCCCCCCCCCCCCCCCCCATAAAAATAAAATGGTTGCTCCCTTAGATTAATTTTGGTGAAAAAAAAGAAAGGTCAATCGTTTTTTTGTGTGCATTTCTAGTAGGTCTGTCATAATTTCCTTAGAAGCAAGAGAAACCGGTAAACGAACTTATTGCAGTTTTCAAATAATGCGCATAGCAACCGATATAATCATTGCATCACCGTGGTGTAATGTTGATAAGTCGACAAATGGAACTGTTTCAAGTTTCAATGGATTATTTGAGACTATTTGTATTGTTTATTTCATTCATTACGGAAGTCACCTTTCGGATTAGCCTCGACCTTTTTCTTTGAAAAAAGACTCGAACATCAGACGGCAGCATTTTAAAAATAGTTCCTCGTTGATCTATTAGTTTCGGTATAGTCTATTGTCATGAAATACAAGTTCCAACACTGGATCGTTACTGACAATTATGTTAATCACAACATCACTAATTCGGTTGGAGAATTTTGAATGTTGAAAAAAAGCCTTTTTACTTTTACATCGATTTGATGTAAAACCTTCCACCATTGGCTTCCGAGTCTTTTTATGACGTTACAAATAAAGAGCGAGGGGATCCGAATGGGAGGTTACAATAAATAAGATCGACAAGTCAAAATGCTTAGAATCAGATAAACACATTTGGTATATTATTTCGAAATAACATCGGGAATGGAAGTTGCTCGTTGTAGTATTTAAGCATATCAATTGACACTTTTATTTTTGTCTTACATGTATCATGTGAAATGCAGAAATTGTAATTATGCTTACAGAACGTAGTCCAGGAGGCGAAAGTGCCATAAAATAATTACAAAAAATTGAAATACAATTTGAATTTTTCAATTTTTACGATTTAAATACAATTCAATTTTACACATTCAATTATAATTATATATTTCTCGCCAATTTCAGCTCTGTAGTTTATGAAGCTGCCTCAGAAAGTGAATGAACAGATGAATAATTTCAATATCAGCGGGCTTTAACCCTGCTTACAAACCTTCAAATGTGATTCTTTTGTTATTCATCGGTCGTTTTATTTCATAAAGACCGCGGACGATTCTAAATATACGAGGTCTTTAAACACCACCCTGATCTCTCCTCGGGCATCTAACCTTCATACAGACCTCAACTCGGTCTTTATCCTATACTTACCGTAATTTGTATTGTATTTTTACATGTACTTACTTTATCAAATGTTGATCGTTTGTGGCATACATGACAAAATATCCTCAATACAAATGAGTAAAAGAAGATCCTGAAGATAATCTCAACAGTACTCACAATAGAGCACACAACTGAGCATCGACGGACCCCTAGCAAGGTAGAGTTGGAACCAGGTGCCCGGGAGGTGTATGCATCCCCTGTTTGGCTAGCCCCACCGGCCGTCGATGTTCACGCACGAAAATGAAAACAATATCTACAAAAACATGCACTGTCTGAGGTTATGTCTATATAGAAAGTTCTATGGCGACCATGTGAGGAAAAAAATTTAAAACACTTACTGTCTAAAAAAAAACCAGCAGTTTAAAAAGACCGTATTCTTGTTCGCCATATTAGAGCTGTTCAAATCAGCGACGTTAACCTACCAACGTACTTCGTACTACGCACAGGATAGTCTGAAAAACACATTATTAAATGTATTTAATGCAGGTACGGTAGCATGTGATATGCAAATGATATTGTTATGGTCGAGTACGTAGTACTATAGGGGTATGTAACGATTTTTGTGATTGGCTAATGTGTTCAGGTATGAATAGTAATTAGAAAGGTAGGGATACCTGTAATATAGGGTCATTCGAAGGCTCAGATTTCACCTGTACGCACGGTTTTTCTCCCTCTGTTTTCCATGTCGGACCAAGAGGACCAACTTCTCGATACAAATTTGTCATACACAAAGGCCAGCACAGGTACTTCGAATAGTAATAGTGATTTCACAGACGCAATAAATTTGTTTAAAACGGTTCTAGATAACCAATTTTCAAATTTAGCACAAAAATTGGTATCTGATCAGCAGAGTAACGGTAAATCATTGTCAAAAAAGTTAAAAGACAATCCATCTAACAAACTAAAAGGCGAGGGAAATCGCATCCAGTAATACATTCTTTCAACGAAGAAATCATAGAGGACCTCGAGGGGTTGGAGAGCAAAGTCAAGGACCTTCCCTCTGTATTATCCGTTCTGAAGGAAATCGAGGAAAAGCTCCGTAAACGTAACAAACTGATCAGAATAGCTGATAGCAGTCCGGCTGGTTGGAAAACCGTATCTGAGTACAAGCTAAATGATGTCGCAGATGATTCGGGCGATGACAAACATATTAGGAATGCCGAGTCTAGGGCTCTCCGTGCGAAACGAGCAAATAAAACATCCCGACCACACCCATATCAAAGACAAGGCCCGATCCCAGCAGCGGCCAGCTCACCAGCCCAGTTCCATATGGCTAATCCTTATTCTTCTGGCACTTATCAGCCCTTTCGTCCGAGCGGGGGCTCGCGCAGGATCCCCAGCCTACAGACCTGTGTTACCGATGCTTCCAGACGGGTCACTGGAAAAACAGGTGCCCCCTGAACAACTATGCTCCCCAGCCAGGGAACGGTGGTTCCTCAAACGGACAGAAATGAGAATGATAAGTATTTTTGTCCTCTTGTTCGAAATTAGATCATTTGTTGATTGAAACAGAGAAAAAGTCTCAATTCATAGACTGTAGAGTCAAGAAAAATCTTTTTAGAAATAGACTATTGGAGAAATATTGACTCGTACGGTAACGATCTTTCTATGATAGAAAATGGATACTCGATCCCTTTTGTAAAGGAACCTCCAAATATGTATCAGAAAAATAACAAATCAGCTTTATCTAATGCAGATTTTGTTTCAGAGGCTGTTTTAGAAATGGTTCAGTCAGGTAGGGTAGTTAAGGTGCCATACTTACCTCATGTAGTCAGTCCTTTGGGTGTCGCCGAAAACAGAGAGAAGAAACGTCTCATTTTAGATCTCAGCGTATTGAACAAATTTATAGGAAGAGATAAAATAAAATTTGAAGATTGGAAAATAGGCATTCTGTATTTTGAAAAAGATTGTTTCCTAACAAAATTTGACTTACAATCAGGTTACCACCACATTGACATAAATCCAAACGTTCAGAAATATCTCGGATTTCGTTGGAACGAACAGTATTACGTTTATACTATCTTACCTTTTGGTCTTTCGTCGGCTCCTTTTTGCTTCACTTAGTGTCTTAGACCTCTTGTTAATTTTTGGAGACAGAAAAATTGCAAAATTGTCTTATATCTTGACGATGGACTTATTTTGTCCAGTTCCAAAGAATTTTGTTCTAACGTTACTGAATTTATCAAAAATTCCCTTATCTCTGCAGAGTTTTTTGTAAATGAGAAAAAGTCAGTATTTGACCCAGTGCAGGAAATTGAATGGCTAGGAATTAATTGGAATTCTGTGCAATTTTGTTTGAATATACCAGAAAGACGGCTAAGTGACACAGAAATTAGTATTTCTAGAGTTATCTCTCTTCTATCCAAAATCACAGCACGAAATTTGGCACAGGTAGTTGGAAAAATAATTTCTATGTCCCCTGTAATGGGAAATATAGTAAATCTAATGACAAGGCGATGTCATGTCGCAATCGAAAGTAGGATTTTTTTGGGACAGAAATTTACACTTTTCAGTGATTGATTCTTTTTTAACAGAATTACTGTTTTGGAGTAAAAATCTAAGAAACTATAATGCAAGATTTTTGAAATCAGAAGAAAAATGTTTTCGTTTACTTCGATGCAAGCGATGTTGCTGGCGCTGCTTACACATTAGAAATAAATGAAAAAGTTTTTCATTATATGTGGAATGTTGAAGAAAAATGTAAGTCATCTACATGGAGAGAGTTGAAGGCCATTGAAATGGGCTTAGAAACTTTTTCTGTAGGTTTGAGAAATAGACCATTGAAATGGTTTATGGATAACCAGAATTGTGTTAAGATCGTTGAAAAAGGTAGTACAAAAGTGGAGGTACAGGATATAGCTATTTCTATTTTCAGACTTTGTATTTCAAACGGAATTACATTAAAAATCAAGTGGATTCCTCGAAATCAGAATTGCAGGGCAGATTTTATCAGCAAACTCGTAGATTTTGAAGACTGGGGTGTGTCAGACGACTTCTTTGAATTCATGTACAATATGTGGGGCCCTGATTATTCTGACGACCACTTTTCAACCAAAATTGTCCAAAAGGGCGACATTATTGTTATTTCTTATGCGACATAACCCGATGAGTTAAGGTACCAAAAGTGCTTAAACAATTAAAATTGCGTCGGGGCGATCACCCTCCTGAACCTCCTCCCTCAGACCTCTCATCTGTATTTGGTTTGAGGCACGCTCCCTTACCTGGATCCGCCCCTGAATTTACACATCAATCTAATTGAACAAAGGTAAATGAAAGAATTATTCAACTTTTTAAGCTATTTCTGATGTAAATCTGTCGTTTTCTTGTGGATTTGTTCCGCTGGGTCAGTGCAGGGTGGTCATGCTGGAGATACTTTTATTTTTATTCCTATGTGCGTGTTTAATATGATTTTTTATCAATCGTTTCGGGGGGGGGGTCTCTAGACAACGAGTTCATGTGTTACAGCAATACAATAATGTGCAACGGCCAAATTCTTCAGTTTTCAGTCAGATTCATCAGTTTTCCCCCCTTTTCTTCTTGCAAACGTTCTTTTTTTTTTTTTTGGTTTTTGTTTTTTTCATATCTTTAGATTGATTATTTAAAGTATCGAACAAATTATACCCCTATTTTGTGTATATAATAGTATTTTCTTACTCAATAGTTCGTTGGGGGGAGGGGTGCATGTATAACGGCACGAATAAACGGCAAAATGTGGAACTGCAAAATTCTTAAAAGTTTTTCGTCAGATTCATAAGCTTTTCCATCTTTCATTACCGCAAACGTTCAGTTTTCTTCATTTTTCAAAACATGAATTCAATCAAAACGCGATTTTCCCCAGGATTATTCATCGTTGTCAAGGATTTTTCAGTCTCCAACCAAAAGAGTTCCACACGTAAGTTATGCGTAAGTCTACGCTTAAGTTTACGTCTACGTGCAAAGTTACGACCTTTCGTAAGACGCAACTACGCAAACGTAAAAATTGTCGTAACTTGATTTACGCCTAAGTTTACGCTTAAGTTTACGCAAAAAATTACGACCTTTAGTAAAACTGGCGCCTGGTGCATATAGTTGCATTGCAGAAGTTCTTATGTTGAAAGAATATTCGAAACATAGCGAAAGTGTAGTCCGTGTGACGGATATTCTTGTAATTCGTATTTTAGCGATTTTTCTCATCAAGCTTTTACGTTTCGCAGATATATTCAAGAAAGGCAGATGGGGGACCGCCTCGTTCTTGGTTGCTGAGGACCCGGAACTACAACGACTTGCCTCTCTCCTCCCGGACTACTGTCTGAAGTCTAAGGCTGCTTCAACCATGAGTAAATATAGGTACGCTTTCAACCATTTCTGTACCTGGTGTTCCTCAAAGAAAAGCAAACTTAGTTATTTACCAGCATCAGATATGACCGTTTCAATGTACATTATCTATCTTAGTGAACATTTTCATTCAGCATCTAAAATTCAGGAAGCAGTATGTTCCATCACATGGGCTCATTCCCTTGCAGGATATGATGATCCCTGTCAGTCATCACTCGTTAAACAATGCAGAGAAGGCGCATTACGAGAGACAAATAAACCTGTTCACAAAAAAGAACCAATTTCACCCCAACATTTAAATTTATTAGTTGAAAAATATGGAAAGGACTTTTGTACCTTAGCTGACTAAGGCTTATTTCCATGTGTTTGATTGGTTATACAGTATTCTCTGAAATTGCTAACATCAAAAGGTCTCATATTGAATTTTTCGATGAATATTTATCTATTTTCATCCCCAAAAGTAAAACTGTTTAACGAGGGTTCCCATGTGTACATATCCAAGACTCAGTCCAAATCTTGTCCAGTTAATATGTTGTCACGTGCACGATATCTCAAACTTGCAGGAATCGATTCTTCTTCTAAAGAATTTATTTTCAGACAAGTCACTTTCTTGAAAAAGACTAATTCATACATGCTTAGAAAATGTGACAAATCTCTTTCTTACACTCGGGCCAGAGAAATCATACTTTCCGCTTTAGAAAGTTTCGGCCTCGACCAATCTAAGTTTGGTATTCACAGCCTACGTTCAGGTGGCGCCACCGCAGCAGCTGCTGCTGGCGTTAATGACCGCATTTTAAGAAACACGGAAGGTGGAGGTCAGAAAAAACTAAAGATGGTTATGTTAAGGAAAGCTTACAAGAAAAATTATCTGTTTCAAAAAATCTTGGTATCTGATTAGCATTTTGAAAACACATTCCATTTTTTTTCACAGTGAACCCTTCTTTATAATCGATGTATCTGAGCGCTTCGTCTCCTAATCCAACACCCGTGTTGTTTATTCTTTAAATGATTTATGTTCGTTTGAGTGAAACGAATTAGAAATGTATTTAATGCAGGTACGGTAGCATGTGATAGGGGTATGTAACGATTTTTGTGATTGGCTAATGTGTTCAGGTATGAATAGTAATTAGAAAGGTAGGGATACCTGTATAATAGGGTCATTCGAAGGCTCAGATTTCACCTGTGCACACGGTTTTTCTCCCCCCTTCCCCTCCCCTTCGATTTAATGGACGAATTTTGATAAGAAATTTACGAATATTTGTTTTTTATTTCTTTATCCACCTAATGGTTCATTGATATATGCAATGGCAATTTTTGTGCGAATAGCACATAGTGATTGCCTGATTTCTTCACTCATGGGAGCCCCGTCTACTGAGTATGTATAAACGATGTTACTCTGTGTACATGTACCTTGAAACTGTGTCAGCGTCATGATCGGTATAAAGTCTGATCACTGTCTGAATCAATGAATTATATCTATATGAATCGAGCTGTCGTGTTATGTACATGCATGACCTAATGAAAAATTGCATCTGTATGTACTGAGATGATCTCAAACAGTGTGTTGGAAACCCCTTTCCATTACCAGGTCATTATCTGTTTTAGTGGACAATATATAAATGAAACGGTGCGATCGATAAAGATATTAAGTTAAATCATTGAAACGTAGAACTACCTTCAAGTAGGCTCATTTAGCCCTGCTTCACAAAATAAAATCTGTATACGACGGAAAAATTAGGAACTTCCATCATGAAATATGATATTAACAATTATAAAAAATAAAAGATCAAAACATTCCCGTTTAGGATATATCATGTTTTTATATACTAAAAAGAAGTGAAAGGTTAAAGAGAGAGTGGGGATCAAATTAGAAAATAAGATTCGTCTTCTTTCCTTGTATATGGAATCGTCAATCGATAGTCATATTGGATTGTTGTATTTTTAGGGGGGGGGGTTAGATTTAATGTGATGTTATTTAATTTTCATGTTCACTGTCAGACATCATCTTTCAATTCATTACGACAACATTATGCATTTGCATTTTAGTTCTGTCTTTATACGTCCATAAACTGGCCTACGAAGGTGTTCAGGAACAAATATAACTTTGAAAACACAATATTTTGTCATACATTATAAGTGATATTATTCTGGCTATTCGCACTCAGTACCTTTAGTGCTTTGATTTCATTTTCTATTTATAGTTCATTCATGATGTCGATGTTGATGCATGATGTTGATGAGATGAGATGAAATGAGCGAGAGATATTTCATGAGGAAAATAATTTTGACTTAGTATAGATTGTTAATATATCTGAGCGCTTCGTCTCCTAATCCAACACATGTGTTGTTTATTGAATTCTTTAAATGATTTATGTTCGTTTGAGTGAAACGAATTAGAACATAAACAAATGTTATATTTCTTATCTTAATTCGTCAAATGGATAAATCTAGCAGCATTATAAATGAACGTGACACAAAGTATTCTGTCCTAGATTAGTTTCTCAACTACTGAAATTCCAAGATTTTGTTTTGGTTTCGTCGTGATTTGAAATTGTATTTTCATTGACTGATTTAGTGGGATTAGAGGTTTTAGTAAGGCCTTAAACTTGCATGTATAGACTGAATTTCTGGCAGAAATTTTTCGCTTTCTCTCATCACCTTACTTTAGGTTCAAATTACATATAATTATGTTGATAAAGATCCGTATCTAACCATGGCATCCATTTCATGCACAAAAGCCAGAATAACCCCTTCCTCTTTTTGACAGGTCTTTTTTTCAGATATACTTAGTTTGTCAAAATATTCTTAGAGCAAAGGGGAAAGGATGTGTTATGTGTACCCCAATAAAAATATTAATAAGTATTAAATCGCTTCCTTCGTATCGCAAGATTCTCTATCACATATTTCATTGTTTGGATTGTGGATCACTGACGGTGATTAAGTATCCGAAACGTGCATGCCTGGTCCATGCTGCAAACTTATCTGTTCTAAAATGATGTTATGAATTTGAAGACGTATAATTATATAACTATTCAGTTTTTCATATTAATTAATGCTTCCTTTCAAACGGCTAAAATTTTATCTCAGTACTTCCTGCAGCCAACAAAACTGTCATTTTCCCAGAACCCTCTATCCTGGACTCACTTTGATGGGGCCTAGAAGCCCCCAGACCCCCTTCCTTTTTTATATTCACCCCAAGTAAAATCTTATATTAGCCCTGGATAATTTATGCAATACATATCAGATCGTTTCAAGCGCATAACATGTTGCACTCATTCCCCCTTGTTCAGACCAAACAATGTAGAATTTCGTGAAACAAGAGAAAGTAGAGCCTCATAGGCTTGTCTATATGTTATCCTCAATCTTAGTGGATTGCAAGGGAATGTATTTAGAGAAAAAAGGTTATAACAGAGACGTCTTTATCCCAGGATTAATGTGAATAGTGTACAAATATTTCTTTCGATGTAACTCTTGCTTACTTTTTCTTTCATTATAGACGAGAAAAGATAACAAAGATGCAATAATAAATTTAAAAGCAATTTGGGGTTGTTTGCTCTGCTCACCGTTAAATTATATAGAATAAAACTCTATTTCAAATCATCTTTAATCTCATAGAAAGACTGAATAAACATCAAAGAATAAGAAGTAATTAACAGTTGTTCCGTTTCAAAGTCGAGACCAAATCGTGCGAATTCAAATCGGAACGGTTGCGAACCTCAGAATGAACAACATTCCGAAGTGAGACCAGGTGCCCGGGGAGAGTCAGCGTCTGCTGACTGCATGCAACACCCGTCGCAACAGCTCCATGGAAACCTGTCAAATTTGGTGATTGTCTTGATTTACATTTTGATGTAAAGATCAGTTAAGTATTGTCTTGTTTGGTGATGACTACAACCATTCAATTACAATGTAGAATTTCATTGATCATTCTGGAAAGGGGGATCTGATATGATTTTATTATATTTCCTTAGCGACCAAAGAACTGCCTCAATGATAATTTCAGCCGTTGTGTGAAATAATCCTGAAAAAGTAGCTAACTAGTAGAATTAAGGAGGTCCAGGACAGCCAGAGTTAAATTTGATCCTATCATTTAATTTTTCTTAAAATAAAAAATGTTAATAATTGAAACATACTTTTCTACATGCAAAGTTTCATCAATTTTTTACCGTTAGTTTTGAAGCTGCGAACGTACATATATACCCATTGAAAGTCCCAAAGTGGGCCGTAAATGTGACGTTAAAATGAATACACTCTAGGTTATGAAAAACAGTTACAAATCTTCTGTAGATTTAGAATATTAACAAGTTCTGTATTTTTCATTGAGATATGATGTGGGCAATCGGATATGTATAGAATTATACATGATCACTAGGACATTTAAAAGAAATGGTCGATAGGAGATAAATTTATGTTTATTTACAAAACGTCTTTGAGCTAATTTTTAATCATAAAGTCCGTTTATCTGAAACCCTATCATTTATTTTCCGTAAAAACTTGATAATATCTTCTTCATTTATCAAGTGAACCACCAATAAATTCCTATTGAAATTTGACCGTCAGTTTTTAAGTTATAGTGATTTTGTTACCCCTCCCCCTTATTTCTACGTTACATAATTCTGACGTTCTTGCAAAAAACGCGCCAAAGTCGCCGTTTCTATTGTGACGTCATAATTGATCCAGAGCTTCCCGATGGGGTTCTTTCGGATACTGTTCTGGACCCCCTTAAAACAATATGTTTTCTCAATTATTGAAAGTTTCGGCTCGCTACGCTCGCCATGTTGAATATAAGTTTCAAATGATGCACACAATTTAACCACTTTGTCTTCAAGTATAATTTCAGTTTTCAACCCCTTCCTAATTTTTTGAAAAAAAAGCAAAATCTCGACCCACCTATGCGTCTTGTACCTTGTTTTCAGATTTAAGAATGAACACGTCCACTTGAGGAAATCAAAATATATCACAGTAGCATACAATTAGGAAGAAATAATGCTATAAAATAGCGTTCCGAAGTGCCTAGAATCCACCGGTTTTCACCCCTTCACAACAACGTCTTTACCACATAGCTATGCACCTGTCTAATAATAAAGAACAATCAAAATTTCTTGTAGTAAAGAAGCAGAGAAATACCCTCTGGCGTACGGCTCTCAAACTCAAACTTATTATACCCCGCAATTAAAGGTTTAGAGTATTTTTAAATGTTTATTTTTGTCTGTCAGTCCGTCTTTAGTTCATTGCATTCTATTGATGCAATAAACTAAGATATATATTCTTTAGCTTTTTTCATAATGTACTTTTGATACCACCCCTTATTTTGTTCCCTTACACACCAATACGCTACCGATGGAAGGTTCACGTCACTTATTCGAACAGCTCTTTTGAAACAATCTGGAAACGTGGGTCTGACACGTGCCAGAGGGTCCTAAAGTTTCATTTCTACGGAACGGCGTATTTTATTTTTATCAGCAAAAATCGTTGGAACAACATTATGACGAATATTCAGATGCAATCCTGTCTTGTTTGTGTCATTTACAATGAGACGGCTATTGTACACAACAACTGCGCTTTTTTCAAGACCTCTGCATAAGCGAACAAGTGGGAGAACCGAGCGCAAGAAATAACACATGATACATACGCTATTAACATGGCAGATGACCTTTCTAGGTATACAGCGGGTGTCCATGGGAGGTACTGGTTTATGTGCAGTCTACTGTGTTTAGTGTTTTAATGGTGCTTGTGTTGTTCTTCTTCTTCGTTTTTCTCGCAATTCGGTCTTTTCGAAATAGCGAGTTACTTCCCATTTGTGCAGGTATCTGACGTCAGTGCATTGTGACGTCATCAAATTCTATGGAAACCAGCATGAAATTCAGGGAAACAGGGGTAAATATATGACGTTTTCAAAGGAAATTAATGACGTCACAATGCTTTTACGTCAGATACCTGCACAAATCGAACGTAGGCCTGTAAAATCGAAAAGACGGAATTGGACATTTTGTTGCGTGTGTTACAACCGAGTCCTGTAAAAGATCCCCTCCTATCTGTTAATCACTTTTCAATGAAATTATATTCCTTCATCAGGGGTTTAATATCCTTTTTTATCACATGATACACCCGTTATACAGTTTCATAAAGCCATTTCATAAATATATGATATGATAACACGTTACATATCGCTCTGCTTGAATGCGATTGGTCAAGTTTGGAACCTAATCACATAAACCTTGACAAATGTGACCTTTCAAATATCGGTCAACTGTTAAATTCAGACTCGGAGTCAATATCAATGATTAAAATTGTTGTTGTTGAATTAATTCTTGCATTAAAATAGTATTCAAAATTGAAATACTTTTCTCTTACGCACAGAACATCTATACGATGGGGACACTACTTCTCATGGCGTAGCAGACGACTTCTTGATCACGGCGTGATTCGTCTCTGTAGTTCTCGGAAACGTTGATTTCACGTTAGAAATACACATTTTTAGGCAATATCATGTGATAAAAAGAATCTCAAATGAATTTTCATTTCATACGATGTATTATGAAACTCGTTGTGCGTTTTATATCCCCTCGCCAAGGCTCGGGGATATAAAAATCACAACTCGTTTCATAATACATCGTATGAAATGAAAATTCATTTGAGATCCTATATTAATTCAACAATTTAGAAGGGAAGGGAATTTCAAAAATGTGTCAACCAATCAGACAACAGACGTGGGCAGAGTTTTTAATGCAATGTTTTTATGCAAATGCCGCACAAAGAATTTCCTAAACGTACACTGCGGTTCCTTTTGATACACTTTGACCTCTTGTTTATAATATTATTAACGTTTAATTGTATGTGTCTAATTTCTCAGGACTGTTCTTGTATACACACAATAAAAAGTAAAATTAATGCTTTTCACAGCATAACATGAAATGCTACTTAGTGATATAGGGTTTAGCCTTTGCGTTAAAAAAACTTAATAAGAAGTATTTTTTTTTTTAAATATTTCAAAAACCTTTATTTTCTGAGAACAGTTTTAGAGTTACTGGCATCGAAACATCATCTTGATATGTTTCATGGAGTAGTAATACCCTCTCCAATGATACCAATTAATTCCGTTAGCATAAGATTTGTGTTTTCCATTGAAATAATGTCCATTTGGATTAGCGCTATGACAGGATTGGTGCCAAAATCCACCCCTGTAAGTTGCTGCACAGTTCTCACTCCAAGTATCTTGATCCCTATCGTATGTTGAAAATTTCATCCCTTTGACACGAGTAAGTGAATCACCTTATAAATTAAAAAAAAAAAGAAGTGATTGATTTCAATATCACAATAAAAACCAGAAATCACATCGGGTAAAACGCAGCATTACGGGGGCTTGTGGTGCTGCGATACGGGGGCTTGTGCTGAAGCGATGAAAAGCAAACCGAGCTGTGCACCAGCTTCTATAACTCCAGAAGTAGAATACCTAAGCTCCTAAAGCTGATCCTACGGAACCAAGCCCTCATACACAACATCAGAAAATCATTGAATATTTAAATTATTACGCTATATTATTACATGAAAGAATTCCAGATAGGAATATATGACCATTCTTCATGGCATTGATTCTACTTTCATTTCAGTCTCAAACATCAAAAATGGACGGATTGTCACGAAGTTCAGGTACAGTAACTGTTGTAGTTGTAGCTAGTGAAATGAATTTGGGCGGCTTATGAAAAGCACTTTGGCTGGAAGCATCACTGATGAGAATTTCATATTCGAAATACGTGTCTAGTGCATAATGAATTGGTTTGAAATTTTCTTCAAGAAGGTAGAGAGTTGGAACCCTTCCGCATTATTGTACAACGATTGTTTGTGTCATGATTTTTTTTTTATATTCATAGCAAATGATTTTTAATTCAATTTACTTTCACCTGAGATTTAGAACACATTTTGAAATCGATTTATGACTTTTCACTCGACATAGTGGCAATAGCTATTTATAGAAAATTCGTATATCATATAATTTGCGGAAAATCCCGTATCAAACAAACCCAATATAGCTTTGTAGGTTTTTTACTCTCGATGGGGTATTTGACCAAAGGGGGGTTAATAAACAGTGTGTCAGACTCCTATGATAGAAAAGCGTGCCTTTTTAAAAGTTTGATAATGATGTACTTTTTAATATAATAGAGACTATATTTCAGTTTTGATTCCGAATCCTGATTTTACGATATCAGCAAAAGTCTAAAATGAAATACATTAACAACTTCGCAAAATGTTTCAGTTGTTTCGTATTTTCTATGATTTTGTAAGTGAATTGATTATGATTTTTGGATTCTAGCTTTTTGTATAGTTTTGGTTGTCGATATTGAAATATGTGCTCCATAATGAATTTTCAGTGCATCAAATGCGCATTTCAACAAGTAATGACTCGTCAGTGATGATCGAGGCTTAGTGGTTGACTATCAATCACTCATTAGCAAATCAATTTTCTCTTCGCTTTGTTTTTGAAAGGTCTATTCTGTACATTTTTGTATATATTCGGAATTGGAGCCAGTCTTTGTGTTAAATCTGAGTATAGTGGTAGGGTCGCAACTCCTAAAGCTTACTCAGACTGAGGTAGAATTTACAGTCTAAAATTAACATAGGGATATTCACCTGCATCTCCACTGTAAGACCCTAATGTCAATTTGAAACCACTCTTTTGATCACCAACGCTGAAGCACTTTCTATATAGACATTGCCTCAGTCAGTGAATGTTTTGTGGATGTTGCGTGAACATCGACGGCAGATGCAACTAGCCAAACAGGGAATGCGTACTCCTCCCAGGCACCTGGTCCTACCTCTGGCTTGCTAGTTGTCCGTCGATGCTGAATTTTGTGCTCTATTGTTAGTGTTGTCGAGACTTGTCAGGATCTTCTTTAACTCATTTACGCTTAGATATCATAAAAGGTTCCATATTTTTTTTTGACTTATTTCGAAATCGGATTTTCCCATCTTCTCATCACATACATGTATCTGAATCTGATACATGGGATTTGAAATGACAAAAAAGTAACAAAAAGCACACAAATATCATCAATCGGTGAACGAAAGTGAAATCTGAAACAAATGAGTTAAAGAAGATCCTGACGATAATCTCAACAGCACTCACAATAGAGCACCAAATTGAACATCGACGGACCCCTAGCAAGCTAGAGATGGGACCATGTACCCGGGAGGAGTAAGCATACCCTGCTGGCTAGCCGCACCGGCCGTCGATGTCCACTCACGAAAATGAAACTGTTACAATATATAAAATACATGCACTGTCTGAGGTTATGTGTATATAGAAAGTGCTATGGCGATCATGTCAGGGAAAACATTCAAAACACTTACTGTCAAAATCACAGTCGATTTTTACAAATTGATGAACAAGATAAAACACAACATTCTAACGCAGAAATAAAATTTCGGACAAACAGACGGAGATAATGATACAGCTCCCTTAATGCTTGAATCACAATTGATATATGGTATGATACAATTAGATTATTTATAGAACTGATATTAGATGACCTTCATCTTTGCATGGACGTCAGATCGTTCGAAGAAACAACATAAAAAATCATTTTAAATAATCGATGAGTAGATAATTAAGTTTGTTCATGTTCCTTTTCAGATTCAAATGAAGGTATTTCATGTCAATCAATTAGAATAACCGACTAACAATATATTTCAAAGGGATGAGAAGGAAATGATAAAATTAATTTAAAATCGAAGTAATTACAGCGACATTGGAGGTTCATCTGTAAGGAAACAGTGCTATTGTAGGCTATATTCATCCATCATCAAATTCTTTCTTTTATTATTTTCGGTACAATTAATTGCATTAGAAGTATAAGAGAAGAAAGGATGTTACGTCATGCATTCAATGATTAGAAACACCCATTCTGCTACTTCTTTTGGAACATTTTTGACAGAACATTCAAACTTTTAGCTATATTACATTGTTTAGATTGAGGATCACTGACGAGGGTTTAGTACAGACTGTACCAATGACGTGCATGTCTGGTCCATACTTCAAATTTATCTGTTCTTAAATAATGCTATTGGTTTATAAGACGTTTTACATTTACAGAGGTCTTATATAGGTACTGTTTTATTTTTATCATACGTCGTGATAAAGTAGGCCGAGCAATATTTCATATTTGATACGAAATCTATCTCTTCAAAATAAAGAAAAGGAAGTGAGGTCAAAATTAAGAAGCCAGAATAGCAAAGTTAACGTATGAAACAATATGATACCAAGGACCGAATAAAGAATTATTTAATTTAGGGAACCTTGTCTGTACTTTAAACAAAGATGCGTACATAAAGTTTTGATGTAGAAGAAATAAGATTCATCAAACTTTTATCTCACCTAGCCAAAATTCTTTCTAGATATTTCCAAATCCTGTACGATAGGCGTCATAGTTCTATGTGAAATTATGTGTCCCATCCACTCGTCTTTGAATTACCTGCAATCAAGTGGAATAACAGTTCATTCATGATTCGAAATGAAATGCTAATACCTTTTCTTTTGTCATGCAGTCTGGGAACCTTGATTTGAAAATGTTTTCAACCAAGATATACTTTACAATCTTACCGTCCATCCCCCACCGTCCGTGGTCATATCGCAGTAGACCTTTGTTGTCGATCCATCGGCGATTCGTATGTTGTAAACACCGCTCTTCTTATTTTTCAAGGCCATACAACCACTATCTGTCGTCAAATATACATTGTATTATGATAAATATAATATTTAACAATGGTATATATGTGAAAGGGGTAGGGCCACGATGGCCCTAATTTTGATAAATTTTGAACATTGTACTTTATAGAATTTTTAAGTCTTATTTGACATTTTGAAACGTTCTCTACAGAATCACGAATCTACTTTTTGTAAACATTGCTTTTTTCAACACCTTTTAGCCCTTTGAAAATACCAAAATAGGTCATATTCGGCGAAATTGATGCAAAAACTCAATTTTTCTATTAAATTAGCAATGGCCGCATGCATTAACTATGATGGAAAATTTATATGTGAAAGATTATCATTATATCCTCTTGTCATAAAAGTTTCATCTCAGTTAACGCATGCGGCCACATTGAATTCTACGACAAAAGACAAAATTCCTAGCAATTTTCGCCATAATTTGACAATAACGTCAAAATGACGTCACTTCATGACGGCATTACAGTTAAATGGCACATTGTTTGGTGATATTATTCTTTTCATGAAAAGCGGTAAACATTCGTGTATTTTCATGAGAGATATCAAGTATTCCTCATGAAATTTATTTCAAGAGAAAAATCAAGGGCCGATTTAGGGGTCTCGTGGCCCTACCCCTTTGTCATTATAATTTAAGTTCACATCAAAGAAGTGCCCATCAGTTATTCAGTATCAAAGTTTAAAAGGCGATTCGAAAGTAGATTCCAGTATGTCAGTTGCTGTTACATATTCTGAAAGTTTGATAAAGCGAAATGAAGTATTTTACTTAACTCCAAACTAGAATCAAAATATTTAAGAAAAATGCTTACAGATCTTTTCTTCTATGTCACCATCAGTTATGAGGTACCTGTATGTGACCGGGACTGAGAAAGCAATAGGCTTATCTAGTTTGACTGCACCATAAATGGGTTTAACGTTCAGACGTCCCTTCTTTATGAGATCTACGCATACAAAAGTAAAATGTATAGCAGTTCGATGACCAAGTTTTCTAAATTGTCCAACAGTTTATATTTGTTAAAGAATTTATTCCTTTGACCCTCGTTCTACCTATTAGATCATAGAGTTCTTGGGTGTTTGAGCATAAGCTAGCCTAGCCATCAGAATATTGGCTCTTCTCGAATGCCCAAAGCTTTTAATAAATGTTAACATGGCATTTTATTACTTAGAAACCTTTCTCGTGTTCACGTATATTTTCCGTGAGAGTACACAAGATGTACGGCTTTGATATTTTTATGCCAACATGCAACTGCTTTAAATTGTTTTTTTCACATGCATGTCGACTTAATCATCGTAAGTGTATTATAATCATCTTGCATATGCAGGTAAGTTGCGTTACTTAATTCTTGATAACTGATACTGACTGAAACGAGTTGTTACATGTAGTGCGATAAGATAATTAATTTAATTACAAAATAATTATAAATGTTGTTCAAGAAGATTAGAGTATGTAATTTCTTCTTAAATTAAGATAATCTAAAACTTACAATTATGACCAAAAAAAACAAAACAAAACAAAACAAAACAAAAAAAACAAAAAAACAAAAAAACAAAACAAAACAAAACAAAAAACGAAAAACGAAAAACAAAAAACAAAACGAAAAACAAAAAACAAAACAAAAAAACAAAGCAAAAAAAAAAAAAAAACCAAAAAAAAAAAAAAAAAAAACGTTAAGAAGGAGAAATACACTACTGAAGCTCGACCCGACTCGTGCATTCCATTTTTTTTATATTTCATAAACAGGAAATTATCGCAAAATATTATTAGTGGAAAGGTTGTTTGTCATTATAAAACATGTATGAAATATATTTTAAAAAAAGTAAAATAGACAAAAATATTTATCGGACTCACCAATCAGACTACTTTTTGCATTTTTGTGCAGGCCAGGATTTCCATAGCAAAACACAATCAATACCATAATCAATGCGGTGGTATAGATTTTTTTTTTTTTTTTTTTTTTTTTTTTTCTAGGTGCTCAGATATCAGGCTCGACAAACATTTTCAAGTAAATGTCTGTCATTCTTTCATCTTTCATATTATCAACCAATTGTCATTCATGGGATAAATATTTTTTTATCAACATTATACTACAAAACTGATACTGATACTTTATTAGACCAAAAGCAATAGCTTATAGGTATACAATACATAAGTAATCAATACAAACTCAATGCATGTTATACTAGTAATGTAACATAAACAAAATATATTCGTACTGTATATAATCGAACATGAAATGAAATATACATGTAATTAAACATAAAAGGAAAATGAGTCAAATATGAAATGAGAGAATAGTCAAACCTGAAATGAAAAATTAGAGCCTACATGAATGGATATAACAGATAATAGAAATAAACATAAACTACATGTATGGTAGTATTATGGTTGAAATATATATATCATAAGATAGATATCATGATATAGTACGTAAGTATGTAAGCATGCAAGCGGAGGCAGACTTAAGATATAAACAGTGAGCCTACATACACGTTCAAAAATATACTCTTTAGGATAGAGTCTCAGAAGTTTTGAATGATAGTCAAAATATGCAAAGGTAGACTTGTGTTTGTGTAGATATCAGATAATATTCAACGGTTTTAAATCGATAAATTATGCACGTAAAGGTAAAAAAAAAAACAAACAAACAAACAAACAAAAAACAAAAAAACAAAAAAGTATCTATGCAATCAACTCGTTCCTTTTATCCATAGCCCGCAAAAGATATTTCCCTAAGTTTGTAATTTCACTAACGTTTTGTACTGAAAACAACTGTATAAGTTTAAAAGTAGATGGTCTTTTCCAGTAATATTCTTTTATCAAACTTTTTCTCAAACCATGAAAAATTGGACAGATTAGGATAAAATGAAACTCGTCTTCTATTTCTCCTTTATTACATAAATTGCAAATTCTATCTCTACGCTCAATTCTTCTGTATCTGCCAGTTTCTATATTTAACTTGTGAGAACTAAGTCTAAATTTTGAGATGAAATGCAAAACATTTTCAGGAATTGATTTCTTAAGATAAAATTGCAGTGTATGATGATCCACCATATGTTTATAAAGAAAGCATTTTGGAGATATTTCAAACGCTACATTTCTTTCCTGTATGAAATTATCAATAAGTCTGTTAAGAAATGAATTAATGAACGCGGATGAATTTTGTACGTCTTGGTAGAACCAAATTTCCCCAAATCCCATAGAAAAAAGTAGTTTCTTTACTTGGAACAGCCACATCGAGGATTGATTATCAAATGATAGACTATCACATCTGTCAAACATATCTTCATAGAGAGATTTTAGAATACAATTTTCCTTACTATTGTTTAATAGTTTCAACCAATATTTGATTATTCTCAATTTTCTCCTAATTAATAACGGGTACCTACCTAATTCCGTGTAAACCATCATACTAGCTGTGGACTTTTTAACTCTAAGAATCTTCTTACAGAAATCTAAATGCATTTTTTCTATTGCCTGGGCAGAGTGAAACCCCCAAATCTCACATGCATAACTAACAACAGGGGAGACAAAAGAATCAAATAATGATAATTTGGTTTCTGGATTTAGACGCATATCTCTCAATGTATTATTTAATCCAAATAAGCATTTTCTTCCCTGGGTAGCCAATGACATTTGGCTTTTATAAAAGTTTCCAGTGTAATTCAAGTTCAAGCCTAAATAATTAAAGCTGTTAACGATTTCAATTTCACTGCCTCGATAAAACCATTTTTCTTCTTTTTTCAACTTCCCTCCCTTTCTGAAAACAACTATTTTTGTTTTATCTACATTTACGGACAACTTCCAAGCAGAACAATAATCATCTAGTGTGTTTAACATTTCTTGTAAGGCCTGAGGAGATTGCGCAAAAATCACTGTGTCGTCAGCGTACATAATTAAAAACAAAGAGAGTTCCTTTAGATCAATGTTTGAGCAGCTAGAATCAATGAATGCGTTTTCAAAGTCATTCAGATAGAGAGAAAAGAGAAAGGGGGAGAGGGCCTCACCCTGTAAAACCCCTTGATCCACCAAAAAGAAATCAGAAAATTGTGACTTATATTTTACACAGCTTCTTACTTTACTGTAAAGTGAATGAATTACTCTGCTAAAGTTTCCATGGATACCTACACGTGCCAATTTGTAAAAGAGTAAGTTTCTGTCAATGCAATCAAAAGCCTTCCTATAGTCTATGAAGCAACAATATAATTTCTTATTATTAGACAAAAATTTATCGATAATTCCATGAAGCGCGAAAATAGCGTCAACTGTACCTAAACCTTTTCGAAAACCAAATTGCGCATCAGATATAACCCCGTACGTTTCGCTCCAATGCAGTAATCTATCATTCAATAAATTTGTAAAAACTTTTAATAAACAACTCATTAAAGTTATTCCACGATAATTATCAGTATTACCCGTGTCCCCTTTCTTATGAACGGGAATTATGATTCCCTTTCCCCAGCTATCAGGAATATGACCTAATTTCAAAATAGAATTAAAAATGATGTAAAGATGAGGTACAAGGATATCACTGAATTTCTTGAAGTACTCGTATAACAGATTATCTATTCCGGGTGATTTGTTACATTTCATTTTACGTAAAACTATTTCTATTTCTTCGTACGATATATCAGCATCTAATTCTTCAAAAGTACAATTTTCCTCGTTTAATAACACATCATTATCGTTATTTATTGTCTGATTGTCGACCTGGCCTAAATTTCTGAAGTGATCGTAAAAATCAGTACAATTCAGTTTATCCGTATCGGATTTTCTGCTCTTTTTGAAGCGCTTATAAAACTTTCTAGGATTCTTTTTCTTTATAAAATTCATTTTATTACCTTCGTATGATAGATATTGATTCTTTGTTCTCCTCATGTAACTTTTATACTCTCTTTTACTTTCAACCAATTTCTGTCTATTTCTATGTGTATGGCACATATTAAATTCCCGAAGATTGATTTTATATATTCTCTTCAATTCATAACATCTTGAATCAAACCAAATTTTATCTTGTCTCTCTTTCACCGATTTATGTTTAAAACCATAATCATGCTTACAGTATGGATCAAAAATATCATTAAGGATATCAGAAAACGATTCTACTGCAGCATCTAACTCAATAGCACTATCCCCAATATTATGAATACAGTTACTAAGACGGTGCTGATTGGCTAGTAGGCTGTTCCTCATATCGTCTATAGAGTCAGAGTCAAATTCAATGAAAGATGTCGAGCCAGTATTATTTTGATTGCTACAAATATCATTAACCGACGTGAAATTTGAGCAGTTTGAACCGCAAAGACTTAGTAAAATTGGTGCATGATCTGACCATTCATTAAATTTCAAAACTGTGAACTCAAAATCCTTATCAAAGAATGACCTATCAACTAAGCAAAAGTCGATGACACTTTGACCCAGATGGTTATAGAATGTAAGACTTCCAGTCTGATCGCCTATTTTACGACCATTACATATACGGAGGCCACTGGACTTACACAAGTCAAGAAGTCTCCGACCGAACGTATTAGTATGTTTATCCTCCGAATGCCTTTCAATCATGACCGTGTCAGGTTCATAGGTCATAACATTACTCAATAAATTTCTAACTGTAATATTTAAATGGTCAGAGTCATTAAGGTCGGAACATTCACCTACTCTGCTATTCCAATCGCCCATGGCAAAAACAGTACCTAACTGAGAATAATATGCAACATCATCTTCTAAGGAATCAAATAAATTAACATCATAAGATTCATAGTATGAATTGTTTTCATGCGGCATGTATAGTAGACAAAGGTAGATATCATTGTCATACAAAACCATAGATTTGTCTAACTTAATCCAAACATAAGTATCACCTACAACTTTAAGTATTTCTATTTCTTTGCTGAAACTTTTGTTATACAACAAGATAACACCCCCACCTCTACCTTTTCGTCTATATACATTATGTACAACATATTCATTGGAAATATCAAAATAACTGAAGTCAAAATTTTTGTCAGTCCAGCACTCTGTTAAGCATACAATGTCGTATTGACGTATGAGCTCACAGAAATCTTGCTCACCGAGTTTGGTCTCTAGACTACGGTTAACGTTCCATGTTACAATACGGACAAACTGTCTTACCTCCGCAATGTCCTATCCCTGATCACCCGCTTGGCCTTCCATAGGACTTTCACTATTCGACTGACCGGCGTTTGCGCGCATGTCATCGTGCGTTGCCTCATCATTCGGAGCATCATTTTGACCATTTGCATCCGGGGTCTCGTACTCGTCGTCATCATCATAACACTCATCTAGAAAGTACTCCTGACCATTGACGAACAATTTGTCTCGGACAAGTCGAACATGATCTCCATTAGATCTGTGGTATCGCATAACGGGAAGTAACCTCCTTCGTCGGTCCTCCATTTCCGCCGGAAATTGTTCCCTCACCCCATATACCGAACCTCGCAGTTTGTAGGCGTTTCGTAATACAAGATCAAAGTCCTTGCGAAACTGAAACCGAGCAACAATCGGACGGACCTTGTTGCGGAAGTGTCGGCCAAATCGATGAACGTTGGCGAATTGTATATCACCTTCAATGCCTAGTTCGTAATAAAGAAATGCTTTCAATTTCGCTTCGGTATTTTCGCCATGTGATTCGCCGCCTAATCCCGAAAACACTAGGTTCATCTTCATCGAACGATATTTCAGATCGGTGATACTTTCATCAATGACCTTTTTCTGTCTGCGTAATTCATCTAGACTGCTGTGCATAGTAGATATCATGGTCTCGTGACGTTTCAACTCCTTTTCCAACTTTCGTTCCACGTCTGACTTTCCTCTCGTTAAGTCCTCCACTTTGTTCCGAATATCATTTACTGAATCCTTATTTTCGGTTGCTTTCTTTTCAACTTCTGCTATTCTGCTTTCGAAATTTGAAACAGTGATACTCATTTGATTAAGTTTTTCTTCTATCCCATCAATTTTATCCAATTTGCCTAATTTGTCCATGATAAGTTGCAGCTGTTTGTCCTGATCATCGAGACGCGCTATAATGTTATCAGCCATTTTGGGTGTGGTCTTTTTAGGAGTGGAAGACTGCACTATTTCTGCATACGATGATGGCTGCTCTTGCGCTCCATACAATACTCGATTTGCCGTATTGATTAAGGTACTAACAAAGGAACTTTCCTTGCGTATCGAACTGTCGTCACTTAAGTTTGAGTGAGAATGTGAATTAAAACTGCTATGATCGCTTTTTGATCTAAAAGAATCATACTTTCTCTTTTTTCCTTTCTTTCCCATATTTGGTAAGAATCATTCCAATTTTAACTCCATACTTCTATCAAAATCCACAAAAAATCCACAAAAGCATATATAAGAACAAACAGTATCATAGAATCAAATTCCACAGTCTTAAAAACACGTCCGGCCTGGACGACGACTACTCACTCCAAAACTATATCTGTTAGTATGTTACTGTGTATTAGGTGCATTTTAATAGTGCGTTGTAATAAACAATTTTACATATGTTATCATTAAATTTTTTCTTTCTTATGAGCCTTTTTTCATCACCGCACCTTTCATTTATTTTAAATTTCAGAACATCAAAATACATTGATATATCAATACAAAGTCTTTAAACATCAATGAAAAAAAAAAAAAAAACAAAAATATATATCATTCAATTTTGTGACGATTAGTTATTGATGTAGTAAATATATAAAAAGGAATTCAATGACTAATATTTGATTCCGTCTATAAATTTTATTAAGTTAACATTATTTTTGTATTCTTTCAGAAGTATTTTCTTATTCAGCTCGTTGATTAAAATGAATCTTATATTAATATTTTCTCTCCTTATATTACTAATGTGGAACCACTTATAAATAGAGAAACCAATTACGGACAAAATTAAATTAATGTCATTATATTCCTTCTTATCAACCTTGTAACCCAAAACTATGTATTTCAAATGCCTTTAATTATTCTTAAATCCAATATTTGTTAGTGAGTTAGATATTAGACCCCAAAAATTATCTAAGCATTCACAAGATATAAAATAATGATTGTAATCGTCCTTTACATGACAAAACACACATTTATCATCATCTATAATCTTCCATCTCTTCAGAAGGATCTGATTGGGTAGTATGTTGTTAAAAAGCTTCCATCGAAACATCTTTTCATCATTCTCAACAATGACATTGAATATGAAAGAAAACATACATTTAACAAGCTGAGAAATATCATTCTTAAATACATTTTTCCATAAACTAAAACAATAACTAGCACTAGCTTTATTCTTTATCAAGCTAGTATATATTACTTTGTTGTCTATTTCATTTAGTTTTACCATTTTTCCCGTTATTGGATTTTTAATGCATATATCTGAAAGAAGTTTTATTTGTACACAACCTGTGTCAAGTTTATCTTTCCATTCTTTCGGAAGCGCACATTTTAAAGTATATAATTGTGAAATCCAATTCCTTTTATCTATTAAATTATTGTATATAAATTCTTCATCAATCTTACAATTATTATCAAGTATGTCATTAACATAAATAAATCCCGAATTAATCCAATTCAAAAATAATAAGTATTTCCCATTTTGACAAATATTTTTGTTTCCCCAAATTATTTCTTTCCTAATACTGTTACCAGAGGCAAAATGTGGTTTTTTAACTTTAATCCATGAATTTAGTAACGATTTATAAAACTCAGGGAGTTTTTCGAAATTAGGAATATATGATAGATTATCGATATTCATCTTAAATACAAGAAAATCTCGTCCTAAATAGTCAAAATAGAAAGATGGGATTAATTTCCATTTTGCATCAGCATCATCAACAAGTCTTTTCACTAACGATATTCTTAACATGTCAACGTGTGATTCTATGTCTCTTATCTGTAATCCTCCCACATCAAACTTATTTATCATTACCGATCGTTTTACCTTTTCCGTTGAATCATTCCAAATAAACTTGAATATCATTTTTTCTAATAGCATACTTTGTTGTTCGTACCGAAAAAAATGCCTAGTGATTTAACTTTCGCCGTCCAATTTATCCCCAAATATGATCTATCCTTACTCTTATTTTTCCCTAGATAAATACCTTCTGTTTTTTGCATATTTAGTTCTAAACCTGAATATTCACCAAATTCTCTTACCACAGCAATAGCTCTGTTAACGTCCTGAAATTTTAAAAATAGAGTTGTGTCATCAGCAAGTTGACAAAGTTTTACTGATTTATTCCTGATTTTTATACCGTTTATTCTTCTATCCGATCTTATTCTACATGCTAAAATCTCAGCAGAAATTACAAAGATCAGACATGACAATGGGCAACCTTGCCTAATTCCCCTTGATATATCATATGATTTAGTCAGCCAATTATTATTTTTTTACACAACCTTTGATATTATTGTATAATGTTTCTACCCATCCGATAAAAGAAGTTCCGAATCCAAATTTTTGCAGACTACTTTTCATAAAATTCCATTCAACTGTGTCAAAAGCTTTTTTTTAAAATCTAAAAATAAAATACATGAGTCAATTTCAAATTTTTCTGAAAAATCAATAATGTCCTGAATTTGTCGAATGTTGAAACCAATATATCTGTTTTTAATGTAGCCATTTTGGTCAGAATCAATAATTTTCGATATTATCTTTTTTAGTCTTATCGCAAGTACATGTGCTGCTATTTTATAATCACTGTTTAATAGCGTGATTGGCCTCCAATTATTTAAGCTAAGTATATCCCCCTTTTTGTAGATCAAAGATACTATACCTAATTTCTGCGTGTCACTCAATTCTCCCCTACTGTAAGCAAAGTTAAGAGAATTTATTACAGAAGACGGTGGTATAGATTAATAAATCCGCCATTGTTGCGCTTTTAGAATTAGTGAGGCGCTCCTTCACATTTTTTTTTGTTATATTTATATAGGTATCCGTGTCTACAACTTCCTGAAATAAATATGTACCATATGTTACACTACATCTATACTTTTTACGACTGCATGCAATAACGCCAGTCATTTGATAACCGTATTTTTATACCTATCACGTAAAACATTGTACCAATACAGATTTTACTGGTTTCTAGATTTATTGGATGATTTATTCATTTAAATTTGCTATTTATTTATCTATTTATGTATTTATCTATGTATTTATTTATTCATTTATTTATTTGTGTATTTTGTCAGTAAAACACATTCTCATTCACAACAGTAATGGATATTTTTATTATATCACATTGAATGACAAATACCGATAATGACCATATTCCCATAGACAGTACAAGATCGATAATACAGAGAATTATAAACCGAAGGCAGACAGAATCAGGATAAAACAGGAATCAAAGCATACAAATAAAGGACTCCACTACAGGAAAAGAGATGAAATGATAATTCTGAACTTTCTTGAAGTACTCTACATACATAATGAATTTATATCCAGGTCTTGAATTCTAAGACATTTTAAAAGAATCTTTAGCTCATACACTGTCAATACTGGTCAGATTGATCGATGTGTCTCAGATATTTGTTTCATGTTAAAGATTCAATTCTACAATTATACGCTTTCAAAGTAATATTCTAGTAAGCTTTTCCAACAAATCAACATTCGTTTCATCTAGCAGCATCTTTCAGTGTTTTTTTTTTTTCAAATTCTTCATAGCTTACACTGAGGTAATCGCAAATGATCAATTTTTTTGCACTGTAATTTTTTTTTCGCATACAACTCGTGTTTGATTGCTGAGCGATAGACGTTCCCGGCCTGTCGTTATACATCCAGATAACGTTAGTATGACATTCGGTTGTTTAATCGAAACGAATCGAAATTGTCTCAAAGATAATCCCGAACTTATATTTTTCTACACACGTACTACATTTAAGCCCGAGATATCTACAGATGGCTAAAATATGGCGGAAAACTAAAGCGTAATATTAGGGAGAAAGACCGAGAAAGATCCAATATTCACAGGAAAGAACAATGCGAGGCGCGCGCTCTTTAAAGAATGAACAGTCGATTCTTAAAAGAATGTATCATTTGTTCCGTCCAAGTGACCACCACTTGGCAATTGTACAATACCAATATTAAAGTACTAATAGAACAAAAGAGTGACGTCAGAGGAATGATTTAACTATTAATAGAGTTTATAAAGTCTCTGAAGACTACAAACCAACAGATCAGACCAAATCTCATTACTTGATTTTGAGAAATAAACTATGTTTAAACAGATGTAATTAGGAACTTAATGCAAACGTTGATGTGCTACGAACAACTCAATGACATTAAAATGGCATATAGACATAGTTACTACGTACTATACGGATTTACTTTTCTTCTGAGCATAGAGTGGAGTGGGCTAAAATTTAATTCGATGGTGGGTTAGAAATCAATCGTGAGAAAGTGTTACTTGTTCTGTTCATGGGAAGCTGTTGATCGTTATCAATGAGTTAAAGAAGATCCTGGCGATAATCTCAACAGCACTCACAATAGAGCAGAAAATTAGCATCGACGGACCCCTTGCAAGCTAGAGGTGGGACCAGGTGCCCCGGATGAGTAAGCATCCCCTGTTGGCTAGCCGCACCCGCCGTCGATGTTTAAGCACGAAAATGAAAGCAATATGTAAAATTCATGTACTGTCTGACGTTATGTTTATATAGAAAGTGCTATGGCGACAATGTCAGGGAAATATATTCAAAACACTTACTGTCAAACCCCTCGCGGGGAACTTTTTTTACGAGCTCCACACGGCAAAGGGCATAAGTGTGACACAAATGAGTTAAAGAAGATCCTGACGATAATCTCAACAGCACTCATGCCTATTATATTACTCTGTTTAATTTGACATTTCAGCGGAGATGTTAAAATACTCCATTCAATTTGAAACTAGACGACAAATGAGTTTTTTCTATGCAACTACGGCACAGAAATTCGTTTAACCTAACTTGAATAAATTATTATCCAGTTCCTTTTTACAACTTTTGGACCTCTTGTTCATTATATTGTATACTAATGTGTGCCTTCCAGTGCTTGTGGTTGTCAATTCGGCATTTAATGAAGTACCACTGATGAGGATTTATTATCCGAAACACGTTTCTGGTGCATTGAAATTTTCTTCAAAAGGGTTAAGAGTTGGAGCACTACCATTATTGTTGTGCACAACACACACACACACATTTTTTTTTCTAATTTGACACATTTCAAGATGAAATACTACATGTTGGTACAGATTTTTTATTTTGCTTTTAATTTCAAAGAAAGACATAATGTAAATCTTTTTGAATGGTTCAAAACATTTATTTTATGAGAACAGTTTCAGAGTTACTTGCAGCGAAACATAATTTTTGTATGTTTCATTGAGTAATAATGTCCACGCCAATGGTACCAATTGATCCCGTCAGCGTATGATTTGTGTTTTCCTTTAAAATAATGCCCATTTGGATTAGCATAATGACAGGATTCGTACCAAAATCCACCTTTGTATCTAGCCGCACAATGACCACCACTCCAAGTATCTTGATCCCTATCGTATGTAGAAAATTTCATTCCATTGACACGAGTCAGTGAATCACCTTCAAATGAAAAAAAAAAATGATGTGAAGTTAATCCTTCATCACCTGTATCGATTACATAACACCATTTCATGATACACGTTACATAACACCTTTGTATTAATATACCAACAAATAGACCATAAATTAATCAGCTTTGTGACCCAGATTTTTTAAAATTATGTTGCCATGACAACCAAATATCAAGAATAATGTTTCAATTTGTAAAATTGAAAGTTCTTATGTGAAAGTATTCAAACATACATAAATATATCAGCTACGTACTTCCTTTAGTGTTTGTATCTTATATAAGTGTACGCAAGTAAAATTTGGTTATTTTTACAACTTTTCATAATTTTTCGTGCCCATTTATTCTGACATTTTGATTCCGATTTAACATTAAATTAGTGTTTTAGTGTTTGACTATCATTCACTGATAGAGTTTACAAAAATCTACGTAAAGATTGACATTGGAATGTCTACCTGCATTTCCACTGTATGATCCTAATGTTAGTTTGAAGCCACTACTCTCATCACCAACTTTGAAACCTTTATACAAGGCATATCTCGTTTTATTGTCGAAATCCTCCAGATCTACACGAAGTTCACATGAACCATCCTTTGTTAGTTTGTGTATTATCTCATTCCCTGTTCAGTGAAAAAAGAAACAATTCTTTTTAAAGTGCTGAGGTGATAGGGTAATATCTCATTTATACTATGACTAAAAGTATTGTAGAAGTTACTAGATGCTCATTCCAATCAGCTTGTCTTCATCATCTCGTATATTTACGCATTACGTTTTATCTTAGGGTTTTGGGCTTATTTTACAATCCGCTTGTCACAATTTTATGCATGTAATTAGGGGTCAAGCCTCGATGGCATAACTGCATTTCGAACAGTATATCCAACATATACCTGTCGGAACCACAAAATACACTATGTTTATCTCTTTTCTAATTTATGTGACTTATTTTAGCTCTTTATACCCCTCAGAGGGTCTAACGTATCGCTTTAGCTGTAACGTTGCTACGGAGGACCAACAACGACCATCAAAATTTATCTCCGAACGCCGTTTACAAGCTAATAACTTGTAGCTTTACGTCAAATTATGACGTAATTGGAGCAATGAGCACGCACAGGGAATCATCATGACGACATACATATAAAGTGCACCAATGTTGTAACGTGCTAATTTACGTAGGAATAATTTAATCTTACTCGTATCAAGGATTTTGATTGGTCGTTGGAAGCATATTATACCTCCATCAAAAGACCTTCTTTATATTACCGTTAAACTTGCATTTTAGACACTCCAAGACCCGACATCATTACTTTTGACGTTATTTCTAATTGCGACGTCATAATTCAGATACGATGTCACAGTTAAAAGTTACGTCAAATGTTTTCATGTCCGGTCTTCATATGTGTAAAATTCAACAGCGGTAATGTGAAAATCGTCAATTTGTTTGTATAATTTGACACGCTCACTTCCGGAAATGCTTGCCGAAAGCACTTTCGACCTAAAAGTACCATCGTGCGGTAGTTGTAGTTGCACTAATTTCCCGTACAGACAGACGTAAATGCATTCTGACGTCAATATCTTCGCGCCAAATGACGGTCAAATTCAAAACAAAATGGCGACCTGTTTCCTTTAACTTACTGTGTACAACCCATATTTTCCCCATTATATGACAACCGTCCCTCTTCTCGGAGGGTCAGCGAAGCAAGGCAGTTGGATATAGAAATAAAACTAAGGTACATGTAGGAAAATTTCCTATAAAAATCGTCATTTTTCTGACCAGGACACTGCCGTGGTTGCTAAAAGCAACCATCTGAGCGGATTATTTCCTCCACTATTCTTGTTTCAATTTTGTTTGTAGTTTAAAGTTGTAATTTAAATATGAACAGAAGTTAATCGAAGTTTTTCTAGTATTTGATTAAACTATAAGGATAAACTTTAACAATTTTGCAATTTATTGCGGATTATAAAGTATGCACCACCTCAAACCATATTATATCTCAATGAATTGCTAAATTGTTAAAGTTAATCCCTAAATATATTTCAAATATTGTCAAGTGAGTCGGTTTGCGGCATGTATATCATCGTTAATCATGCTTGTAGAAATCTTGTGAACCAATCAGAATGAGTGAAACAAACATAATGAATTAAAATTTATATTGAAAATCTTTGGGATAGTTCAATAAGGTAAAAACAGTAAAGCACGATTGATTTTGCATATTTTTGAATCAAAACAGTCACATAAAGATAAAGGAAGGATCTACATAATACCGAACCAAGAAAAAACTTTTAAAAGTTTTATTAATATATATTTTACGTTTACAGAAAAAAGTTCAGAAAAGCCACGGGTATAAAACTAATGAGAACTAAAAAATGTATACTAAGCTTTTTAAAGAAAATCTGCAACGCCGAATGGATCAAACATGATAATACTAAATTCAGAAACAAAAAAGAGATGCCTGTAGGCATCCTAGTATGTATTTTAATAAAATAAACTAGTAATGCATGGTGAAATTATCCACATTACAAAAGAATAAACATACAACAACTTTAATCAAAAGGAAAAAAAAAAACACTCATATAAAGCATGGTACATGTACCCTACCTAGCCAAAATTCTTTCTTTATATTCCCAAATCCTCTACGATAGGCGTCGTAATTCTGAGTGAAGTTCTGTGTTCCATCCACTCTTCTTTGAAAAACCTTTAAGCGGAATACAAGTAATTGTGAGATAATGTACATTCATTTTATTATTCTAAAATTCACAATTTTTTATACCATTTGCTTTTTGTGTAGCAAATGGCCGTCCTAAGTCGGTCTCGTTGGTTTATGTGTAGTCTTTTGTGTTATTGTTTCCTTGTCGTGTGTCTTTTTTCGTCTTTTGCTGTGCTCGTTTTTGTGTTTTCGTGTGGGATGTTTTGACGTTTCGCTGTTAGTGCAGCAAGAGGGTCTAGATGGAGATCCCATCCCTTCTTTTACATACTTTAAATCGTCAGATGCCAATTTTCGTCAGTACCTTTTAGTGCTGTATATTGGTATAATTTTTTCAATACAATACGATACAATACATTTTGCTTCAATACTCAACATTTTCGATACAATACGCATTTTTTTTTCATTTTTCTCAAACAAATCATTATAATGAATGAATAAATGTTTTTTTTTTATTTTAATCAATGACAACGTAATTATACAGAACAAAAATTAACAACTGAATTATGTATGTTTTCCATTCAAAAATAAAAACAGAATGAAAAGATAACAATGGCAGCTACCAAAGACTTATTTTGACATATCTTTACATAATTACATTTGGCTTCCTCGGCATCGATTTGCGAAAATGTTGCCAAACAGTCGACCACACCATTTTGTTTTTCAACTCAATGTAAGATAGAATGACAAATATTGATCATGACTACATCCCAATACACAAAACAAAATAGATAATTCAGAAAAACCAAAGGCATACAAAATCAGGATAAAACAGGAACCAAAGCAAAAGAAAGGAGGGGATCTCCAACAACACTAGGTTGCAGCACCCACAGCAAAATCCCAAAACACCCATGCAAAAAACACAGAACAGATACCCACAGAAAGAGACGCAAAAGGGACAAGGAACACCAACTCACAACATAGAAACATAAAAGACTACACATAAACCAACGAGACCAATGGGCAACCGGTGCCGACTTAGGACGGCCATCTGCCAAGTAAATAGCAGACGGTGTGGTTATCCTGGATTACGTGCGCACAACCCTCTCACTTCTTCAGTTACCTAGAGGTCTCGAAGAACGTACAAATGTGGTGTAAAACAACCTCCTCACTGTAAGATGACGTCACACAAACAAGACCGCGAAACGCAGAGGCCCCAGAGACACAGATGAATATGTAAATGGATATAAAAAGAGGGCATGCGTAATACAGTCCGTGCTCTGCCGGCTGTAGCGAGCTCATGTATGTAATCACCCGAGGAGTCCGACTGACATTCAGAGAGGACAGGTGGTCGGGGCCCTGTCTTCTCTAAAGAGGTTTGGACAGGGCCCGTCATGGAGTCCCGTCGTCACAGTCAGTCAGAGTGTAAGTCTTAAGAATGCGCTCGTACAAGACTGTATATTGGTCAAGTACCAAGCTTAGTGTCCGTCTGGTGACATTAGGATCATATCCACGGTATAAAAGGCGTTTGATGACTCTGACGCATTTTCGATACATATGCTGTCTACCTTTGATCCTTCTTATTTTGTTAATTATGTCACCATAAAATGCAGGTTGTGAAATACCTAAAGTAATATACTCCGTTGCTTTTATGGGTCCGAATTTCAAAAGAAGTTGATCATAATTTTTGTAAAATTTCCAGAAAGTCTTTACTAGTTTGTGAAAGCGAAAACCTTGACCTAAAAGTTTCTTTGTAATTTGCAGATTTCTATTATGAAAATCCAAAACATCAGTACATGCTCTAGCATACCGGATTAGCTGTGAAATATAGATACCGTATGACGGTAATCTAGGGACATCACCGTCAAGCCAGGGGAAATTTACTATGTTGAATCCAAAATCATCTCGTTTGTCATATACACTTGTATGAATTTCTCCATTGACAATTTTGATATTTAGGTCCAAAAATGGTGTTTCAGTGTCTGTAAAGTTTGCCTTGTTTAGAGTCAATTCTTGTGGATAAATAACATCTTTATACTTTTCAAAAACAGGATTATCGATAGTAAGAATATCATCAAGGTACCTAGAAGTACTAATGAAGCATTTCACATCATCATGTTTTCTTTGCTTTTGAAGATTTTGAATAAATTCCTTTTCATATGTGTATAAAAATAAATCTGCAACAAGAGGCGCACAATTTGTACCCATAGGAATCCCTACAACCTGCTTGTAGAGATTCTCACCAAATCTTACATAAATGTTGTCCAAAAGGAAGGACAAGGCACTACACAGGTCGCTACATGTCCATGATTTGTATGATTTGTATTCTGTAGCGGAAAAGAAACCCTTTGATTCAGATGTACAAATATAAAGTTTCCCCTCTCGATTATAGCACCATTTAATGAGTTTGGACAATTGATCATTGATCTTGTCGTGAGGAAGCGTGGTGTACATATTTGAAAAATCGTATGAAGCAATCGTATTGGCTTGAAAATTTCTAGATTTTATCTTGTCAATCACATCCCCGGAATTTTTTATAGACCAAAATAAATTTACATCATTCCTGTTCAGAACAGTTTCACAATATTTTGCAACGTGTTCCTTTACCGCCGTGAGGGCTGACGTCAGATGTCTAGACAAACTTGTAGTTGAGCAGTTGCTAGAATTAGCAATGTATCTAAATTTGTAAGGAGATTTGTGCAGTTTTGGTATGCAGTATATTGTAGGAAGATCCAATTTAGAAATAGGGATGTTGAATGAAGAAATTTCACTGCTATGTTTGCTCAAAATGTTAGGGACACTTTCATTGCTTTTGATATAAGTATTTGTAGACGAAAGTTCCGAAACTAAAGTTGATATATAGTAAAGTTTTCATATGATGATGGTGTTGTTGGCTGCTTTATCTGCAGGAGCGAAGACAAATTTTTCATGTAAATGACGTAATTTGGATTTAAAATATCTTTCAGATCTAGAACTTGGATTTTCAAAAAGATGAGGATTTTTGTGGAAGTTGTCTATTCGAATGTCAGTAATGTCCAAAATGAGGTTTTTCCAGTCATTCAGAGAATGCGATTCGACTCCTTCCGATTTACACCATCGTTTGGTATAGTTATCTAAGGCTTCCTTTAGTACTTCGCGACATTTCATAAAATCTATCTTGGACGGGATTCTATACTTAGGTCCTTTTTTGAGAAGACCACGGAGCTGCCTGTCTTGGATAATTGAAAAGTCACCTGTAATAATATGACCAGCTGGTTTATATAGATATTCAGATGTTGCACATTCTCAAGAAGCAGGACATGATTCAAGTATTTTAGGATCTGATGTAACTTTGTTGTAGTTAAAAACGAAATTTCGAATAGGTCTCTTATATTTGTAACAAATAAGAGGAGGTTCTAAATTTTCAAAATATTGAGGAATAGCACTTTGTACACGATGATCCCGAAAAATATTAGAGATGTTAAGAAGATCGAATCCTTTGTTAATAAATGGAATTTTTAAGAATCGTTTTTTAGGTGGGATGTTTTTAACAACTGGATAAAGTTTATTCTGTGCGAATGCAACAATGATATTAAGTTTGAATCAATCCGTATTTCTTAAGAATGCAACCAGTGCTTCATCCAAGATAGATTTCAATTGAACTGCTGGAACTGATGAGAGAGCATGAAGCAGTTCATGTCTGCCGCCGTTGCGAGCAATGATCAGAAGATCGTTGAGGGTACGGTGTAATCTAGATCTTATTCTGAGTTTTCGGTTTCGTCGTCTTCCGTGAGACCTATGCTTCCGTTTAGTGTTTGGGCGGATTGAAAATACATTAATATTAGTTGACGTCGAGGAAATGTTTCCTTGTCCATAAATTTGATCGTTTAGACCAAGGGGGTACGCAGTTTGGAGTTTTGTGATCCAGGCAAGTTCAGCTTGTAGTCGGCGTTTTTTAATTTCCGTTTTACTAAGATTTTTAAGTTTAGAAAAAGACTGAACCGGTGTAATAGTTATATCCGAAATGGAATGATTGTATTTAACGAAATGATTATAAAGGAAATTTCTTTGTTTTTTTGTGATGTGAGTTTCTTATCTGATACGAATGACTTCTAAAACGAGATTTTAAGGCCTGACCTGTTTCTCCAACATATTGGGCGCCACATCCCCTAGCGTTTCATGTTATAACATAAATGACATCTTGGTACGATCAATCGATGTCGTTTTCAATCTCAATTTTAAAAGTCTGCCCGTTAACACTTGATTTAATTGTGGAATTGCAATTGATGAGCGGACACATACCGCATCTCTTCCCTTTGCACGTAGAAACTGCTGAGAACCCTCTATGTTTGTTGTTAAATGTAGAGCCTGCAGATGGAGAAGTAGGTGTAATACGTCTACGGGATTTCAATTTAAGAGGTGAAAGAAGTACTCTGGGTGAGGAAAAAAGTTTATTACTGTTAAAAGTCGATGATGGGAAAGTTACTGTAGTGATAGAGGGTAATCTCAAAGGAGTAAGTTTAATACGAGGCGACCTTAAAAATGCCATAGTGAGATGATCAAAGAAGGGTGAGTAGAGATCCTGCATGGAAGACACTACAACAAAGTCAAGTTAGAGAACGAAATGAAATTAAAACACTTCAAACATCGGGTCACGGGGAATTGTATTACCAACTCCACACTGCAACACGAAATAAGTGTAGATATAAAAGAAAGGAGGGGATCTCAAACAAAAACCTCCACCACACGAAAAGAAGCGATCTCTCAATTTGGGAGTGAGACCAGGTGCCCAGAAGCTTTCATTTGCACTCATATGCCTAAACGTACAAGTGACCGGAGACTAATATAAATACTCCTGACAAAAATAAATTGTAGTCTCTTGGTAAACTTAATATAAACCGGAAGCACTGCGGAGGAGGGAGGGAGAAGCTGAAGATTCCGAGTATTAAGACATTGTTAAATAGTGTTATTACGACACGAAAATGGCAAATCAATGAAAACTGAATATGAACACTGTTGCATATACCGAACATCTAATTACTAAATATGTTTTACAGCAAGGTGGGAGATAAACATGACTCTTATTGTTTGTTTACCAAAAATTGTTAAACAAACAATGAAAACAAGCAGACGTATTACGGCGGATTTGACGGTGGATCTAAATGTTAACTGAACAGACGAATTTACATTTTAGGGACCTTTTGATGACGAATTTACGTACACATGTACTGACGAAATGGTCATTTTTAACAAATTGACGAAAACTGTTACTGACGATAATAAAGTAATTTGCGGTATTTTATCAACTTTACATTGTGGACTGCATTGAATGACTTTGCATATTGCCTAATGCAGAATATCACCCATTAGTTTTTGAGAGACAATACTCTTAATGATGTTAGTTTTCTTTCTTTTGAATACAGTTTTAGAAATCAATAAATTCTTATAAAGACATTCGGAGGAGAAGAAATCAATCAAAGATCGTATACATTTTGAACTAATTCTCAGTGGCGGATTCAGGGGGGTGCGGAGGGGGCGCCCGCCCCCCCCCCCGGTACTGACCCAAAAGTTTCCAAAATCAGGTATATTTTGGCCCATTTTCAATCAAAATCGGCAAAATTCGCCCCTTGACCCCCGGCAAAGGGGGCGCTGGATCTGCCACTGAATTCTAGTCAATAAAAGAACCGAAATCAGATTTCAAATAAAAACAAAACATCATACGGCGAATGACAGGCCGAATGTCTTGATTCAACGCAAAGGAAAAAGAGGAATTCTAGCGTAATAGATCTCCTGACGCTGTCTTGTGTTTTTCCTGGTTTTCATACAAGATAAGATTTTGAAGAAGTTGAGTAGCTTTCTCTGGATTTAACCCTGGATTTGAAGACATCTAACGATCGTAATTGTTTGGTAGAACTTTTTAATTTTGGGGAAATTTCTTATCATTATATAACATTGATAATAACAATAATTCTGATTGGTGTACGTCACCATGAACGATTGATCTTTGAAACTTAGATGGCTGAAATATAAAGCTCGTTGGAAGGGAATTAAATGGTAAGCTATGACTTTGTTTCTTGTTAGATTGAAGTTTACCACGAAAAAAAGATGGACACTTTTGTACCATGCGCTAGCTACGCACAATGATACAGTTTTAATCTTTTTCCATACCTTTTTTTCTTGTGATATACCCTGATCGAAAAGAAGTAAATAAGAGTAAGTGAGAATGAGTTTAAATTTATCTTTAAGGAAGCAAGTAGATTTAAAATCCGAGAAAAATTTCGTGCACATTGAGCCAAAATAGAATAAGATAATTCCATGGCATTTGTTGAAAATCGTTTGATTTGAATAACACTAGAGTAATGAATGCAACTGACTGATTATAATCTTATGACACAAGTAGTATTAGAGTCGTATCCAATGTAAACAAACCGCCTGCTAATTAAGCTAAAGCCCCTGAAGTAACAAAAGCCAAACTTTTTCATTGAATATTTCAGGAATTTAATTATACCTTATATTTTGGGGTTAAAGGTATTTAATCAATACTAGTTGTCTATTCTAATGTTTCAAATTCGATTGCTTGTCTTTGTCCGGCATCTTGACACTCGATTACTCCCGGTAAAGTGGGAAGTATACTCGTGTCACTCGTGTTCAACACTCGGGTCGGGACACTTGTCGTTCGATTTCTTAGAGTCAAACACGTGTAACATGAGTCGTCTTATCGAAAGCAGCCTGGGTGTGTTATCATCATAGTTGGGTGAGGCGACGCCATGGTCATAACTTTTATAAGCATAGTAGGCCGGAGTGATAGAACCTAATACACAGTCGCATAACACGTGACACGCAAATAATCTAGCGCACGGAAATCTTATTGGGTTAAACAAGGTAAATTATGTCTAAATCAACTTTGAATATATTTGTTGTAGGCCTTCATTTGACCTTCATTGACAGGGGGGAGGGGATCTCCAACAAGACCCAGCAGTCACAGCAAAATACCCTAAATGAAAACGCAGAAAAGACATACACAGCAAGAGATGCAAAAGGGAAAGGAGCAAGAAACGTGGAAATTGGTTTGGAATTTTCTTTAATAAGTTATAGAGTTGGAACCTTTCGACATCATCAGAAGAGTTACCTGATGGTAAAAGGGAAAGGAACAAAACACGTGACATCAGAACAGTTACCTGATGGTAAAAGGGAAAGGAACACCAAACATGACATCAGAACAGTTACCTGAGGGTAAAAGGGAAAGGAACACCAAACATGACATCAGAACAGTTACCTGTTAGTAAAAGGGAAAGGAACAACAATCGTGACATCAGAACAGTTACCTGTTAGTAAAAAGGAAAGGAACAACAATCGTGACATCAGAACAGTTACCTGTTAGTAAAAAGGAAAGGAACGACAAACGTGACATCAGAACAGTTACCTGATATTAAGTTATTCTCACTAATTCCGGTCGCCAGGTGCACATTGGTCTCCTTCCTTTTATGTGATGTCATTTATGTTAAATGTCTTCAAATTGAATAGCAGCATTAAAGAACAGATAAAATAAAAGCATGGACCAGACATGCTTTTTTCGGGTACTTTACCCTAGTCAGTGATCCTAAAAATCTAAATAATATGCCAAAAAAGTATGAATGTTACTATGTCGAAAAAACGTACCGAAAGACGTAGCAGGATGGGTGGGACATGATGCTGCAGGACCCACTTTTTTAGAAATTTCAATCTAAACAATGTTATTTGCCAAAAAGTATGAAAGTAACTATGTCAAAGAAATGTACCGAAAGACGTAGCAGGATGGGTGGGATATAATGCTGCAGGACCCACTTCTTAGAAATTTCAAGAAATTTTGATAAAAGAAATTTTAGAATGCGCTGAAGAAATGATCAACCGAAATTGATCGAACTTGGCTACATGTGTCCTCGGGGACTCCTTGTCCACCAGCAGTGACACTCACCAAGTGGTATAATGTAAACGTCTTTAAATTGAATAGCATCATTAAAGAACAGATAAATTGACAGCATGGACCAGACATGCACATTTCTGGTACTTAACCCTCGTCAGTGATCCTCAAATCTAAACAATGTAATATGCCAAAAAAGTATGAAAGTTACTATGTCAAAAAAAAAACGTACTGAAAGACGTAGCAGGATGGGTGGGATATAATGCTGCAGGACACATTTTTTAGAAATTTCAAGAAATTTCGATAACAGAAATTTTAGAATGCGCTGAAGAAATGATCAACCGGAATTGATCGAACTTGGCTACATATGTTTGATGTTTTCGTACGTCTGTTTCGATTGTTTTGTATGATGTTCTAGTGATTTTTGTCGTGTATTGTTTGTGGTTTGTAGTTTTTGTCTGATGTCATTTACGCATTTCTTTCTTGTGGGTTTGTTTCGCTGGGTGAGTGCAGGTGGTCATGCTGGAGATCATCCCCTTTTCTTTGTAGTGCGATCTTGAGTATTGATAATGATAATAAAATTATAGACCCAAAATAAATACATATAAAGTAGATTTAAACAGTTTTTAATTCGTTGAACAGAATGGGATCCCCATGCAAGAGATTATACGCGTTATGCAGTTATGCTAGTAATAACTATATAGTAATGAAGTCTTACCGTCCATCCCCCACCATCCGTGGTCATATCGCAGTAGACTTGTTTTGTCGATCTATCGGCGATTCGTACTTTGTAAACACCACTCTTTTGATTTTTCATGGCCATACAACCACTATCTGTAAACAAATAATTACATCAAATGATTTTTTTATCATCATTAATATAATAACATACATCAATACTATTGTACACATATCAATTATAATTCTAAGTAGATTCGATTCTGTCATTGCTGTCAGAGATTCTTAAACTTTGTCAAAACGAAAATAAGTTATTTCATTGAACTGTAAAGAAGAATCATCAAATAGTAAAATAGATTACAGATCTTTTCCTTTGAGTTGCCAGCAGTAATGAGGTACTTGTATGTGACCGGTACCGAGAAAGCGATAGGCTTATCCAGTTTGACTGCACCATAAATAGGTTTAACGTTCAGACGTCCCTTCTTTATAAGATCTAAATGTACAATTTTTAAAAGTAAAGTGCATTGCAGTAAATGACAAAACCTCTAGAATATTAAAGAAAGGAGGGGATCTACAACCACGCTCGGTTGCAGCACCCACAGCAAAACAACCAATGTAAAATCACAGAGCAGACACGCACTTAATGAGACACAAAAGGGACAAGGAACTCCAAATCACATACAAACATCAAACACAAATGACTGCACATAAACCAACGAGACCAATGGGCAGAAAGGATGGGATCTTTACATATCATAAGAGTTTACTTTTGTTATAGGATTTATTCGTTTCGTCCTCATTCTACCTAATATATCATTGAGTTCTTTGTTGTTTGAGCAGAAGCTTGTTTCAGCCAACAGAACATTGGCTGCTTTCGTATACCCCAAGCTTTTTATATGTGATAACATGGATGGTACCTGGTCCGACGTCTAGCTTGTCAGGGATTCGTCGATGCTCAATTCGGTGCTCTATTGCGAGTGCTGTTGAGATTGTCGTCAGGATCTTCTTTATCTCATTAGAATCCCTCTCGTCACTCGTGTACATGTATCTTTTTCGTGATAGTACACAAGATGTACGGCTTTGAAGACCTATATATATCCTTCAATAGATGTAATGAAAAATATGGATAATGACCATATCCCCGTATACAGCACAAAATCGACAATTCAGAAAATCAGAAACCGAAGGCATACAAATTCAGGATAAAACAGGAACCAAAACAAACAAACAAAAACCTCCACAACATGAAAAGAAGCGAACTCCCGATATGGGAGTGAGACCAGGTGCCCAGGAAGAGTAAGCATCTCCTGCTTACATGCAACTTCCGCCGCTCGCTTCAATTCATTCGGTAGAACTGTCACATCCGGTTACTTCCATTTCGGAAGACATAGTGTACAACCTTTGGTTGGATGGTTCAAATACCATCCACCATTCTGGAGAGTTGAACATCATAGTGTATGACGAGTTCCCCATATCGACCGTAGAACTTCCTCAGTGACGATGTTAGTCATAACATATCCCTGACTTAGAAGCTTATCTGAAAGACACCTAGCTCTCAGAACAAAATCCGTATATTTGGTACTTGCTCTGGCATAGCGTAACAACTGAGTCTGACTTTATTTCTTTGATTTTTTTTCTTCATTTTGGTACTTATCTATTTTCACTATGACGTGGTCTTATTCAAGATCTTTTCTTTCGTCATTTGATAATTTCTCAAACTCAATTAATTGCGTACATTCATTGAGAAACATCGGGTACTAATCCTAACCGTTTTGGCGATTTGGAAAATGCATTGTCTTTGATTGCACGTCACAAATATGCAAATTTGATATATCAAAAAGGATGTAAGATATGTATTTGGCATTGGTATGCCAACATGCAACTTATTTGTTCTAACTTGCATGTCGACTTAATCATCCTAAGTGTATCATAATTTTCATGCAAACTGGCTTGAATAAGTTGCATGACATAAATTTTGCGAACTAATTCTGGTGCAATAAAGTAATCAAATTTATATAATAATTTTAAAAGTTGTTCAAGAAGACTACATGTACGAGTTTGTAATTTCTTATTGAATGAACAAAATCTAAAACTGACACTATTCACAAAAAATATGTAAGAGGAGGAAATACCCAAAATTTAAAAAAAAACTCGTGCATTCCATTTCATTATAATCTATAAACAGGCGATAATCGCGAAAATATTCATATTGGAGAGGTTGTCGATCATCATAGTACATGTATGCAAATTAAAAAAGGAAAAATAGACAACATTTTTATTTCGGACTTACCAATCAGACTACTTTTTGCATTTTTGTGCAGTTCAGGAGTTCCATAGCAAATTACAATCAATGTAATAATCAATGCAGGGATATAAATAGATTTATCCACCATTGTTGCGCTTTTAGAATTCGTGGGACGACCCATGGTATTTTCGGTTATGTTTATATAGCCATCTCTATCTATTACTTCCTGGAATGAATATCTACCATATGGTGCACAGCATAGTAATGTTTTAAAATATACATGCAAGAATGTCACGCACGCAAACATTTGTACCAATACAGGTATGACTTGTTTCTCGAGATATTGGATAATTTATTCATATGTGTTTGCTCCGTTCTGTATTTTGTCAGTCAAATGTTACTTGGCATATATATATATATAGACACATTACTTAGACAATACATGTATTTTTATATATTGATTTCATTTCTTGCATGAACATCGAAGGCGGAGGATGCGGCTAGCCAACAGCGGATGCTTACTCCTCTCGAGCACCTGGTCCCGCCTCTAGCTTACTAGGGGTCCGTCGATGCTCAATTTCGTTCCCTATTTTGAGTGCTGTTAAGATTATTATCAGGATCTTCTTTAACTCATTGGCATACTCTTTCTTCTTCAGAACCGATATAAATCACTGTGGCGTATCAAGTGTTACGCAATGTTCCACGGGAATCGTCTATGATTAAATCAAGTAAATACTGTCAAAATCTACTTTATATGAATTATTTTAGGCTTATCATATGGTCATTTTTATCAATTCTATGACGGTAATCTATTCTGCTCAAGAGTGGATGCATATTTGGAGAACACTTAAACAGAAAATGTTGTACCTGTCCGTGCACCATATCATAACATGTGGTGAGGATTGAATAAAAGTTGTTTAAGTGTTCTCCAAATACACGTCTATTTTTGCCCATATGTTTTGATGATAATGGCCATATGATAGGCCTAAAGTAAATTCACATAAAGTAGATTTAGACAGCATTTACTTGGTTTAATCAAAGGAGATTCCCGTGGAACATATCACTTCCGTATCACGTGATATGCCACAGTGAAAATGTCTTCATTATATAATGTTAAAGGTTTTTCTTCTCTCTTATTGGTGTTCTATTTGAATTTTTCAAGAAGTTTGAAGCCTTGTAAGTGTGATTTTTTTGGAATATGGTTAAGGATTTTGTGCTTGACCTTTAGTCACTGATTCATCAATGTAATTAAGGTACCCATCGTACAAAAAATGACATTCAAATTTGAGCATGTTCAGTGAAGGCTTTTTAAAAATCAAAACACACATAAGAGACGGAACGAGACAAACAAATAAGAATAAACAAAAATTGAAACATGAAATTTCATATCTTTTGCCTCACGGACACACGATTTTTTTTCCATTTGATCTTCAAGTGAAGACACCAGAGTTATGAATATAACAAAAATATTGTCGAAAAGGCAGTAATTGGACTTCGAGACCTTTTGGTAACAGGAAAAGTGGAAGGGTTGTGCGCATGTAACCCTGATAACCACACCATTTGATATAGCGCTAGCGTAGCGAATGTCCGTCTTAAGTCGGCACCGGCTCACAATTGGTCTCGTTGGTTTTTTATGTTTGCTTTTTCTATGTCGTATTCTTTGTTTCGTCTCTTGCTGTGCTCGTCTTTGTGTTATCGCATCGGGTGTTTTGGAGTTCTGTTGTTGGTACTGCAACAGGGTCAGGTTGGAGATCCCCTCCCTTTTGCCATATATGATATATTTTTATTTTATCAGTTTCATACATCTCCCAAATTGAATGAAAATGGTCCTGAGCCACAGTCGAGGTCTTTATACCTGTGCAAACTTTTTTGTCTTTGCATTATGCAAAGCAACCGGAAGTTGAGTATATCCCTATTCCATAGTTACTTTGATTGTTCGTGTATGGAGCGTTGAACTTCGTATTTCAATGTTGTGGCTGTTGTCGTTTGTCTCTGCTTATTCATGCCTCGTGCGTGTGTGTTACGATGTGGTTTAGATTCTGCAGTGTCATCATGATGGAAATCTCCTCCTAATCATGTCATATCCTTCTAATCATGTCATATCTCCTCCTAATCATGTCATATCCTCCTTATCATGTCATATCCAACGATTGTACTCTTTATCTTCCAAAATGGAAGTAACCGGATGTGACAGTTCTACCGAATTGAAGCGACGGGTGTTGCATGCATGCAGGAGATGCTTACTCTTCCTGGGCACCTGGTCTCACTCTCATATCGGGAGTTCGCTTCTTTTCATATGGTGGAGGTTTTTGTTTTTGTTTGCTTTGGTTCCTGTTTTATCCTGATTTTGTATGCCTTCGGTTTCTGATTTTCTGAATTATCGATTTTGTACTGTAGACAGGGATATGGTCATTATCCATATTTGTCATCCAGGCATATATGCAAAGCCAATGTAATTCACTTAGATGAAACTATTCAGTAGAATGTATTGCATTTCAGCTTAAACGCCCGTGATGTCACAATACACGAACTCTCAGAAACATGCTGCGAGGTCATGTTTAGAAATTTCGCTTTAGATAAACATATATTCATATTTCGATCTCAATAATGTCGAAGGGTTCCAACTCTATACCTTCTTGAAGAAAAGTCCAAACAAATTTCACTGGCAAGACATTACTTGGTGAAAATGTGCATATGATGTACGAATTCCTTTTACAATGGAACATAATTTCAATATTGATAATCTCAATCACTAAGTTGGTCCGTCTGCTTGCGGACTATCAATCCTTGGGATACTGTTCCCTAGTTTCACTGTGCTTCGGCGCTAGAATATATTTGAAAATTGGGAGTCACAAAAGGGGATAATTATTCTAAAACTAGTTAGATCTTTGGCTTAACCTTCGCTCTGCATATATTCATTATAATTTTAAACGTCATCAAATTCAATATCATCATCTAAGAACATATACAAATTTGCAGCATGGACCAGACATGCACATTTTCTGTACTTAACCTTCAATCTAAACAATGTAATATTGCCAAAGAGTGTGAACATTATTATGTTCAAAAATTTACCGAAAGACGTAATTCTGATTTGCTCTATTCCTGCCTCAAGCATCATCATGATCATTTACGAAGTATTATTTGTGCATACACGACCATGTATGTCTTTCTAAATTCATTACTGTACAAGATGACACACACACTTATAATATTGTAATATACAAAACAAAATTAGAAAGTGTGACTGAATATTTATTTTCTGATCAATAACATATGTTCAGAGTTACTTGCAGCGAAACATCATCTTTGTGTGTTTCAGTGAGTAATAATAACCTCTCCAGTGGTACCAAATAATTCCGTCAGCATAGGATGTTATTTTTCCATTTAAGTATAGTCCATTTAGATTAGCATAATGGCAAGCCCTGTGCCAAAATGCAGCATAAGTAGATGCACAGTTACTACCCCATGTATCTTGATCCTTGTCGTATGTTGAAAATTTCATCCCATTGACATGAGAGAGTGAGTCACCTGTAAATATACGTAATACAAATCAATATTTCAATTTCACACAAAAACGACATAAGATAATATAAGTTATACAGTGTTTTACAGGGGGGATACAGAAAATATTGGGTCGATGAAAAAAGTTGTATTTGGCGAGGCGAAGCCGAGCCCGATACAACTTTTTTCATCGACCCAATACATTTTTGTATCTCCCCTGTAAAACACTGTATAACGAATTCATCTCGCTGATGGCTTTTGGTTTGTGTATGTTACGTCAACATATTTTAAAGCATTTTGGTGACGTCAAAAGCATAAAGCGTCTTAGTAGAAGCAGGATATTAAAATAATATCCTGTTAGTAAAATAAAACAACATAATATTTGGTTCTTCTCGACCAATCAGATTGCAAGAAATTTGCCAGAGGCGGGATAAGCATAAATATGTACCCATGTACTCGTTTCATAGCATTAACCTAACATTATAAGGTATATTACATACATTTAGTACATCACATGATAAATCCTGGGAATTCCATTGGATGAGCACAAAGGAACTATGCGAGAATAGCGGCTGGCGACCGGGCATTATATTGCTTTATGTTTTACAGAGTTACGTCGCTAGGTGTCGCCTCTTCCTCGTAAACTCTGTTCTTTAAAAATTGCTATCAAGGTCATGTGAAGGTAAATAGTGCCTCGCTGACGCTCGGGCACTATTCCTTCCAAAAGCAACACTATGAGAGAATAGTACCAACAGAAACAGGCATTAATAGATAAATAAGATAAAATTATAGTAACTTATTTCTGGTTCCCCGCATTCAGAGATGTCTGTCACGAATTAAAAAGCTGCTTCTGTCAGCTGATTTGGATTCTTTGATTTTCTTTGTCATTTTTGAAGTATGTAGTGAAGCCAGAGTGATCAGTAAATTAATGCCAAACACAAAAGCAAAATCCAAAATTCGATATCATTAGGCATGACAATTCTTGAAAAGTAAAAAGCCAAACAAAGATAAGCAAAACAATAGAACGCACTCTCACAAAATAAGAGAAAGTGGACAAACAGACGTAGAAAATAACAAGACACCATAGAAACAACATGAATAGCAACACTTTCTTAATTAACATTTTTCAAAGCGTCCAGTGTTAAAACGAAAATTTTTGATTTGAAATTCCATCTGTTCAAATAGGTCCTTTCATTCTGAATGATCATCACTAATAAGAAAGCTAACACTCCTGCATTATCCAGCCAAGGATTTCGGACACATTTAGCTTGAATTGCGCTTCTATTAAAAGAAGGGAGGAGATCTCCAACAAGACCCCGTTGCAGCATCAACAGTAAAACACCAAAACACCCGATGCAAAAACACAAAAGACGAGTACAGCACGAGACGGAAAAGAGACACACGACATGCAAACACAAAAGACTACGCATAAACCGACGAGACCAACGGGCAACCGGCGCCGACCCCGGACGGCCATCCGTCACGCAAGCAGCAAATGGCGCGGCCATCCTGGACCATTAAGACCCTACAGGAAATACTGTATGGACCCACTAGTTCTTGACACCAAGATCTTAGTGTTAAATAAATGAGGGTGTGTCATTCTTATTTTATTTTCACATTTAAATCTTTTTGGTTCTTTGTAACAAAGACGAGCATTCAATATTCAAAACATGCAAGTTTGAAGCACCGCATTCGGATTCTTTTGTCCAAAAGGCTGCTCTTTGGCGTCAACGCTAGACACTGCATTTTCCTTAAAAACAATAGATTGAATAAGTTAAAGATAATGGGAGGATCTCCAGCATGACCACCCTGCATTCACCCAGCGAAACAAACCCACAAAAAAGCGACACATGAATGACATCAGACAATAAGACACAACAATATTAATTAGAACTTCATACAAAAAAATCGAAACAGACGTACAGAAACATCAAACAAAAATGACAACACATAAAAGGAAGGAGACAAATAAGCACCCAGCGCGGACTTTGGACGGCCATCTGCTATGAGCAAATGGTGGTGTCGTTATCCGGATAACGTGCGCGCACTCTCCCCCTTATCGGGATGTACACATGTCTCCATAGACGCATAATTATTGTTTAAACATAAAACTTCTCACTGTAAGGACGACTTTGAGACTGAAGAACTGATAGGTACTTCTTTAATGTTTATTTATGGTAAAACGCAGTGGCCTCTTGCAACCCAGGTTCTATGTAAATGGATCTCAGTTCTATGGCATGCGTATAACAGTCTGTGCTTTGCTAGCTGAAATTAAAAAAAAATATATTCTTTACCTGCATCGCCACTGTAAGATCCTAATGTCAATTTGAATCCATTATTTTCATCTCCAACTTTGAAACCTTTATATAAGGCGTATCTTGTTTCATTTTTGAAATCCTCCAGGTCTACACGAAGTTCACATGAGCCATCCTCTGTCAGTTTATGGATCAGCTCATTGCCTGTTCAATGTGAAAAAAAAAGTATCATTCATCCTTAAATAACAACATAAATGCTGCAATAGACCGCCTTTTGCATCATTTGTGAATTACTTTAGTTTATATATTACATTTACAAAGTAATTTCAGCATTCATTTTGCGGAGTTCAGAGATTTTCAAATCATGTAGTACCAAGTGCGATTTCGGTCTTCAAACTCCACTAATTCACTTGTTCCTTGACGGATTTCGACATGTTTGGTATCGATAGAACCAGAAAACAATTTGAATGTAATGAATATATAGTCAAATGTATCGTTAAATCTATATATAAATATACAAAAAAAATCCAGTAAGTGAGACACCCTGGTCATCGCCGTAAACATATTGCTTTTATAACGTCATCATCGGAAATTCAACCGCTTGTTGCTTGGGAACAAAATGAAGTGGGTAAAGGGGTAGGGGCAAAAGTGACCATTTTTGGCCCCAATCAAAATTTTTGAAAAGGTTCTTATTCATTATGCTTCGTCTAAGCAAAAAAGGACAAATTTAATGTTAATTATCAAAAACCCCACCTTTTAGAGCAAAATGATTGAAAATTTAGCTGTATGTCTTCACATTAGAAATTCAGATTTTCGGAAAAGAACAAACATACCTAAAATTGTAAGCCACAGAGCAAGGGCATGTAACATGTTCAAACTCATATGGGACATTCCTTTTCATATTCTGAATGTACATGGAAAGTATAACTTTGTTACAGTCCTGCAACCCACTTGTTTGACAAAAAAGTGGATAGGATAGGATGTAGGATGCAGGGTGTAGGATAGAAAGTGGATAGAATCTTATCCTATCCCATCCTATCCTATCCTATCCACTTCTATCCTATCCTATCCTATCCTATCCCATCCTATCCTATCCTATCCACCTCAATCCAATCCTATCCACCGGAAGCGGTTTTCTATAAATAAACTGTCGATTTAATACACGCATAGAGTGATTAATAACACAGTCTTAAGTCGCCTGATTAAAATGTGGATAGGTGTATTTTGATCTATATATCTAAAACAAAAATAAACGATTTACTGTATTAAATACAGGTTTGTTTTTCAACGACATCTTTTAACTATTAAGATTCTTATAATCATGTACATGTATTATTTTTTTTTATCTAATTAGATAAGCTTTGAATTTGATTGACATGACAATCTCAATACGTTACGGCAGAGCTATGGTTTGTTTATCAATTAATGAACGGCTCCTATTACGCAATTATCTATCGCAATAATTCCCTCTCTCTCTCTCTCTCTCTCTCTCTCTCTCTCTCTCTCTCTCTCTCTCTCTCTCTCTCTCTCTCTCTCTCTCTCTCTCATTGGTACATGTAAATAAGATAATAAAATGATATATATAGCGCGGAAATGGTTCGAAAAAAAATTAGCTCACAAAATCAGCAATAAGAATATAAAAATAAAATAGAAAAAAAAAAATGTAGATCGTGTAAACCATGTACATAAAACTTAAATAAAAATAAGTACTTGGAATTCAATGAATAAAATGTTCAAAATTCAACAACAACAACATAATGATCAGGGACGTATATAACTTAGTTATATACGTCCCTGACATAATTATGTTATCCAGTCCACATTGTATACCCCAAATAAAGGCGGCGGTACATCAGTTGTAAAACATTAATGTTTATCTTTTGTATAAATCATCCCCTCGTACCGATGCATTTACAACCTGCTCTAGAGGCCCAACTCTAAGCCCCGCCCTTGATCGATTTCGGGTCAGCTGTCAATCATTATATACATGTATCTAACGGACTTGTGACCGGTCAACTGTGTGATCAACCAAGCGTAGAGAAGTTCAGAAGTATCATGGCTTTGGTATTAGCCTTATACAGATATATCAGGCCAATTTATATTTGATGAGTATCATCGCTAAAAAGATATTGCGTACATGTTTTTTTTTTTTTTTCTTTCTTTTTTTATTTAGGAAAATAATATGTTAATTAATACATGATAGTTTAAACGATAAAAAAATCTCATTATAGATATTTAGCAATTATCAGAGGAAAAACTTCATTTAAAATTGGTTATGAGAAACGATTTGTAGCCCCCAACGACTAACTTCAGCCAACATAGGAAATACGCATTTTCACAGTCGGCCTTTATCGAAAATAAATACAACGACATTAACCTCTAATTTAGACCAGTCAACATTTCATTAAAAAAATATACAACTCCTTACTATAAATATGGCTTCTTGTGTAGTATCTTGCCTATGAAGTCGTGTGATAGGAAAAATTATAGTTATTTACGATAGGAGTTTCAGAAAAAACAACATGTTAGAAAACCGATAGTGCAAAAAAAAAAAAGAAATGCTAGCACCTTCAAACGGTTCCAAATAAGTCCGTTTTTTTTTTATCGAGGACGGGTGAATCGTATTTAAAAAAAAAAAAGAAAAAAAAACCCGGCATTTTCTGCAGAATTTGAATAAAACAGTTAGACAATAATGCCACTTACTACTTTTTTTTTACAGTTTTATTACTCTTTGTGCCGTTGTTTATTGACCAAGGTGTATAATGTATATGGGCTGTATAGGAAAGCTACATCACTTGAAAAGAATCAATCAATCAATCACTACTTTATTCTCATCACTTTTTTTTTTACAAAAGTATATTAGAGAAATAGACAGTACAATGATGTTATAATATACAAAGCATATTTATATGCATGCGTGAACATATCACATAAATGATAGAGAAGTGTGGCGTCAACATAAAATATTTTGTGACCTGCAAACCAAAAACAGTCATATTAAACATTTTTGATTAACAACCCAAAAAAGATTTTATGGAGACAGTATTATAACATAATAATAATAAAATTTCATGATTAGCATGTGATTTTGCAATACGGGGAAAAATTATGGGGGAGGGGGGGGGCAAACTTTATTTATGTTACGGATAAAGAAGATACATAATTTTCTAAGTACAGATTGTTTCTAAATAGACGCCATTATATTTTTAAATGATATTATATTTCTTGTTCTTTTTAATCTGTTTGGAATTAATCGCTGTCCTTCGTCTCTTGAAAATGAAAATTCATCGCCGAATCCATGTTGATTACATTTTATACATTTTCTTTCATCTCTGGAAACACGTCCGACTTCAATAGGCAAATGATGATTTCAAATTCTGAATTTACAAAAAAAAAGTTATAGCATAGTTGATAGAAAATTAAGGTACATAAATTCCAGGGGTGGTGCGGAACCCCCCCCCCCCCCTGGATCCGCGCTTGCAAAGAAACACAAATCATTGAAATAATGACAAAAAACCGTTAAAAAACTAGAAAGAAAAACTACATGACTTTTAGGAGGATAGCCTACATGTAGTAATAAAATAAACATTGTCAACCCTTTTTTCCCCACTGAATACCAAAAGTAAACCGGTGAACGCCAAACGAGATATACATCTGCCTATACATCGTACATGTAGACAATAATGCAGCATGGAACTATCTTATATCGTTACATAACATAGATGGCATTTTGTAGTTAAGTAATGGAGAGAGGGGAAATCAGAAAATGCATCATTATGTGTGTGTGTTTTTTTTTTCTCCTCTTTATCTCAATCGTTGATATACCTGTTTGCCAACTATAGTTTAAACGAACGTTTCCCATGTCCGTTTTTTTGTACATGTTTTTAATGTTAAGAATATAGATATTAGAAAACGAGTCTTGCATATCTTACATTTATATAAGTCTTTGATTTATTTCATAATCCGATGAAAACTGATTTTCATAGGTCAATAGATTATCGTTTGTTTGTTACATTCATTCAATAATCTGTCCAAAGCAGGTGATATTTTGACAAGTATACAAACATATCAATCGATATGTACATGAGTGACGTGCAAGGTGTGAAAATCAACCAAGCGTGATATCGCCATGCCCTGGTAGACAATATTTGATTATTGATTAGCCAAAACTAAAGTACTGTTAGCGCAAAGTGCATGTTTCACATAAAATGAAATTTCATGATTACATGCGAATTATATGAATTCAACAAAAGTTCTTCAAATTTAAATCATTCAAGAGAAGGACTACCTGCAATAAAATTAGACGTTGAATGAGAAAACCAGCAAGGAGAGAGGGGGATCCTGAAATAAATAATGAAAAAAAATATCTCCCGAAAAAGTTGTGACAAGAATGCGCATGGTGATGATCGACAGCCGAGAGTCTTACATGTATTTATATCATGGAGTGGAGAACTTATAGGTATGGGGAGTATAAATAAGGTTTGCTAAACGTTGTACAATAAATAAAGTCTAAGTTTTTAAAATAAGGTTGTCTAAACGCGGATCTAGTTGGACCCCTTCCCCGGGCCTGAATCCCTCTATCTTTTTTTTTTTTTTTTTTTTTTTTTTTGGGGGGGGGGGTTTATCTTTTTTTTTTTCTAAGTCATAAGGCTGGAACCCTTGGAATTTTTTTTTTTAGATTTACGTTGGAAATAAAATAGTTTCTATTCTGACTGTTGAAGTTATGCCTTACAAGTTTACAAGTTTATTTCAATCTCAACATAAAACACATATTGAGGCAATTTACAACAAATACATAGTCAAATGGAATAAATATGTTTATGATTTAATGATTTATTTGACGTTCGATGGCCTCATACAAAACCTTATCCATAGCAAAATGCAGAAGATTGATCGAATCTGTTTTAAACAATCATTGAAGAATGTAATGCTACCCCTCCCAGTGGCGGATCCAGTGCCCCCTTTGCCGGGGGTTAAGGAGCGTATTTTGCCGATTTTTAATGGAAATAGGCAAAAATAATAGGGTTTAAAAAAATTGGGTCAGTGCCGGGGGGGGGGGGGACGCAAAAACTGCCTCCGCTTTTACATCTACAAGTACGTTATTAAAGACTTGTATATTTCAGAGTTTATAAATTTTCAAAAATTAAAATCGGGGAGCACTTTTCGTGAAATTGTGTACAGAAGTAAATTCTTGCATACAGGTACCAGGGACATATATAACTAATACGATAAAATATAGGTTACATATCTCTGTTATATGTAAAGGTTGGTACACGATTTTCAAACACCCCGAGACATGGTCCCGAGCATCACCAAGTACTCTTAATTTACGGCATGTATGAAGGTGCAGGTACCGTTTACGCATGGGTGACTTTCCCCAGGGTATTGATCGGGAACGTATATAACTAAATTATACACATAGGGGCGTATTAATACGTCTCTGTCCCTTTACATCGAGAAATAGAATGAATAAAAAAATTACACTTTCATTTTTTTTATCTCATTTTTCTATTTTATATTCTATTCATGAATATTTATTATATCTTATAGATATGTGTTTAAATAAGATATTGCCCACATCTATTTTTAAAATGTCATTATTACCATGATTACATGTATTAGATGTGACGAATCCATGTTGCTACACTGCATGTAGAAATGTACAAGTTTATATCTATTAATAGCACACCGATAGCTTCCGGTGGATAGGATTGGATGGAGGTGGATAGGATAGGATAGGATAGGATAGGATAGGATAGGATTGGATTGGATAGGATAGGATAGGATGGGATAGGATAGGATTGGGTGGATAAGAGGTGGATGTAGGATGTAGGATGTAGGATAGAAGTGGATAGAATTGTCAAACAAGTGGGTTGCAGTACTGTACATGCGCTTGCTCTATATATACTATAAACTATAATGTTTAAATATAGTTTTTATCATTTTACCACTAATTTTGGTAGAAATGGGCAATTTTGGGCGGGAAATAACACTCATATTAATTGCTAATATCTATTTTCAATTCAATGTCAATAAACAATAATATCTCTCCCCTTATTTGAAAGATGAAAAACAGTAAGAAAACTATTTTTCAAAATGGCAAAAATGGGGCCAAAAACAACAGATTTTGCCCCTACCCCTTTAAGTCGATGATCAAACAGGATATTACTTGGAGATTTTAGCGATATCATAGATAGGATATTTTAAGTTTAGTTTCTCTAATTTTTTATTGCTGAAAGAATTATTCTTCAATTTTGTCAGCTTTCGTACTTGCAGCGAGATATTATCGAACAAAGTTTCCCTCTTAAAAAACTTTGAGCGAGTGAATGTTTAACGTCGTCAAATTCATTAGCATCATTTTAGTGCAGATAAATTTACAGCATGGACCATACAAGCACGTTTCGGGTACATGTATTTAACCCTCTACTTTGATAATCTGGCGGATGCCACTCTGGCATCTTTGGGCATTTCGAAATTTTTGGGAAAAAGTGTAATTTTTCAAAGAAAAACCGTTGAAAATTGGAAAAACGCGATTACTTTGTCCATGTTGTAGCTAGAACAACAGATTTGGTATCTAAAGAACAGCAATGCCATTGCCTTTCAATCTCAAGCTCAGTTTGTCAATAAAATGGGGAAAATCATGGATTTTCGATGAAAAACCGTTGAAAATTGGAAAAATGTCATATCTTTTTTCATATTGTAGATAACAATTTTGGTACCAAACGCACAATGAATGTATTGCTTTTCAATTGATCAGCAATTTGCATGTACGAAAATGGGGAAAAGAATGCATTTGAATGAAAAAATCGGTGAAAATTGGGAAATTGCCATGCTTTTTTCATGCTGTAGGTAGAACAACGACAAGAAAAAATATTTCATTGATTTAAATTCAGAATTCCACTTAAGCAAATGGAATCTTCTTGTTTTTTTTTGTTTTGTTTTGTCGTTTTTTGTTTGTTAGTTTGTTTTTTTGCTGAAAAAAAGGTTTTAAATTGTAAAAATGTAATCGGTTTAACGAGGTTCTAGAGCAACAATTTTCGTATCAAAATGATTGCATATTGATAATTTTAGATTTGCACTCTCTTATTACCCTTTTTCTACTCTAGATTCTCTGGTTTCTCTTGCTGCGTGTGTCTTCTCTGTGTTTTTGATGTGTTGATATTGGTGCTGCAACCCAGTTTTGTTGGAGATCACCTCCTTTCTTATTGCCTTGTTTTTTCATCAACATGCAATTGTAATACTGTGTGCAACTACTTCTAACAACAAAGAACCCTTCTTTCATGGTTGATCAAAGTACCTCCTTTGCATCGTACTCTGACAATTCTCTACTCCAAAACATTTACAGAATTAAAGGAATTTGTCACATCTGTTTGTTACACAACTCAAATTTCATGTGCGACTGCAACAAATCAACAGGATAACAGATAGAGGTACAGACGCGATTGGCAAAATATTATCACAATTGGTCTCAACATTTTTTAAAAATCTAATTCTTTCAGCAAATCCAGGTTTGATTGAGCTGCATCTTAAGAATGTTTCCTTATGCATGGCTAAAAATATTAAGTTTTTTTTTATACGTTATCGAAATTATTCTATCAACTGTTGGTGACAATGGTCATCTTAGAGTTTTGAACTCTTACAGCGTATTTCATTCAATCGTACACTGCACCTGACTTCAGATATACTGTCTAGATTCTCTAAACCATAGTAATTCTTTATGAATAACATGGCCTCAGTCACCATCTTTTCAATATCTGAATTAACTTCTCTGACATCTGACACGGAACACCACTTCAAAAGCTTCCCACAGAACAAACTTTGTCTCTCTAATACCATCATATGTTGATGATACCCATCATCATGATCTGTTCTCAATACCTTAATCTACAGAATGTGTAGAATGTGAGTTCTTAATCAATGGGATTGCTTTCTCGATCAACTGATTGCAAGTACATGTAATATCAATCAGTTGCACTTCATTTCCTGAGGTGTAGCTTTCCTGACTGAATCTTTTATATCATTGTGATGGTAAGTAGGGGTCAATTGAATATCATTTTAATTTGCTCTCTGCAAAGTGATAGCAATTTTAAGTTCAGAAAATATGGCCAGGGACGCTGCTGGAGAGGATTTTGGCTGTGCCATGAAGTCATTTTAATTGAAAGCATTACTGATGAGGATTTTTCTATCCAAAACACATGTCTTGTGCATCAAAATTTGTTTAAAACTTTCTTCAAGAATTTAGATAGTTGGAACACTTCTTGTTGAACATCTGAAGTGTTTAGTTTTGTTAGAAATATACGACCAGAAACATTCAAGGTATTCATTCTGCATGAATGAGAGTCCTGCATACATCAATCGATCATCAGGCATTCTTGTCGAATGAATAACTTGGAGCTTATTTTAAGAACATATTTCGATTGAGTTAAAGAAGATCCTGACGATAATCTCAACAGCACTCACAATAGAACACAAAATTGAGAATCGACGGACCCCTAGCAAGCTAGAGGTTGGACCATCCGCCGTCCATGTTCTCGCACGAGAATGAAAAGAATATATAAAATACATTGCAAAGTTTGGAAGTTGCAAAAACCGAAGTCATTTTTTCAACATCGACGTAGGGACTAGAACAACGTCATGACTAAGCAGGTCTTTAAGATTCACTTCAATATTTGTAAACAACTACACAACCCTGGCAGAAATCATCTATGTTTTAAAAACGTCTTCAAATTCATTAGCATCATTTAAAAGCAGATTGATTAACAGCGTGGACCAGACATGCGCGTTTCGGGTATTTAGCTCTCGTCAGTGATCCTCAATCTAAACAATGAAATATGACCAAAATGTGTGATAATTATGTCCAAAATATACCGAAAGACGTAGCAAGATGACTGAAATATGATGCTACAGGACCCAGGTTTTAGAAATTTGTGACAATTTGTAAACAGAAATTTTCGAATGCGTTTGAAGAAACGACCAACCGAAATTGATCGATCTTGGCTACATGTGCCCTTGGGGACTCCTGTTCCACCAGCAGTGACATTCACCAAGTGGTACAAATGTTAAACGTCATCAAATTCATTAGCATCATTTAAAAGTAGATTAATTAACATCGTGGACCAGACATGCACGTTATGTATCATAGACAGTAGCCACTTTCTTTTGAACAATGTCTCTTATTTCATCCACGTCTCTCAAAAGCTCGTTTCAAGACTCCATGTACCAGTAAAATGTTTTAAAAAAGCGTTGACTTGAATACACATATCTTTGTTCAAGATTTTCTGTAAACGTTTTGCATTTTTCAAAGTCCTAACTTTTAATGGAAAATACCCTTTAAAAATCAAAGTTTTCTCCCTCATTGGTCTTCTCCCACTTTATTTATGAGCAAGTTGCGTCATACGAATTCAGAATAAAAGACAATAAAAATACTTCTTTTGGTACTATAATTGCTGTGCCTCATTCTAACTACAGTTTGAAAAAGTTCATTGCAGTTTGCACATTTTCAGCGTTTTACATCCAAGAGTAGTTGTTTTACCCAATTTTCCGTACCAGCTTATTGCGAATCTGACTTCTGTATTATTTAAAATGAAAGGCAATAAATTTATTGTGCGTTTGGTACCAACATTCTTTATTTAGCTACAGAATAAAAAAAGATATTGTATTTTCCCAATTTTCAACGATTTTTCATCGAAAATCCATAGTTTTCCCCATTTTAGTGACAAGTAAATTGGTAAATTGAGCTTGAGACTTAAAGACAATTAAATTGTTGTCTTTTGTTATCGATTTTGTTGATCTAGCTGCAGCATGGAAAAAGTAATTGAATTTTTCCTATTTTCAATGGTTTTTCTTCGAAAAATACCATTTTACCCCAAAACTTCTGTGTTACTTATTTCAGAATCGCCCCCTTCTTTAAACATTATTGAGAACCCTACCCCCCACCCCCAATTAAAATAGTTAATATGGCAAACAAGTATTTTGAATCAGGATAAACGAACACATGTACTTTTTTTTTTTTGAAGAACAGAGTTTGTCGTTGAGTATCATGTGAAAGAAATCAACTTCCGACGAAGACTTCTTATCACATTTGATGACAAATAAGCGTACTCGGTATTTTTTTTTTTTTAGATTTTCAATTTGGGTGAGGGTGCACAAAATGTACTTTTCGGGAACAGTTTTAGCAATTTCACTTTTTGAAAGCATTTTCTATAAAGAAATAGACATATTTGATTATATCATGGTGAAAATAATCATAAGAATGGTTTCAATGTGAAATTATTATCCCTATATCATGTATTTATCTATCAAAATTCATTATTTTGCGACAGATCTCGGAATAGACCATTTTCGAGTTACAACTAATGACCGTTATAAACCTTCAGTTTAGTCACTGCTATGACGCACCTGCTTAGTTACGTCAAGTAGGGTTACTTCCGGTCTACCTTAGCAACGTCACATATTGTGACATCAACGGTGTAAAATCGATCTAATCTACTTAAAATTGAAAAACTACTTTTCTTTGAATATGGAAATTAATTTAATCGCTGCTTTCGTTTGTATTGACCATTAATTTGTTTACGTCATCAATTACAATGTAAATTATAAGTCATCGGATTTTTATCATTTTACTTTTTTTTCAGTAATATCATAAAGAGATAATTATTCTAATAAATATTGAAAAAGTGAAAAACAGGAAATTCTTTGAACGGAAAATTTAAAAGTCTTACATAAAAAAATTAGAAAATGGTAACCCAACTGAATTTCTTTTTTAAAACATAATTGTGACTTAACCCCCCCCCCCCCCCCTTTAACGCCATTGCCTTTTTGTGCAAATATATCCCTAAGGCTAAGAAATTGTCAGTAAATGAAAGGTTCTAAAATTTAAATGACACTAAGTATTTCTGAAGTAATATAGATCTAAGCCACTTTCTCTTCTGAATGCATCACTGAATTCAGTATGAAAATCGGTATTAACAGGGTTGTTTTTTTTTTTTTTTTTTTTTTTTTTTGGAGGGGGGGGGGTTAAAACTATTTTGATAAATGGCAGCGTGTGCTATTGGTAACTTGAGAAAATAAGAAAGATACGAAAGATATGTCCCTGTACACCTGACGAAGGCATTAAAAAAAAAAGATGTCCAAAATTGAAAAAAAAAAGAATCTGAAAAACGGTACCTTGGAATAATGAAAAAACAAATTGTATATAAATAAAAAAAATAATGCGTGGATCTAAAACATTTTTCAAAGGATGGGGTTCATCCTGGCTCTGAAGTGGAGAAATTGGGAGCGTAGAAATAGAATAATGACATCTTGAGGGGGAGGGGAGTTCAGAGCCTCAACACCAGCGCGGGTGTAAACTTCACGCAAAATAAAATGTAAATCCAATGAGACTCAAAGTTCATGTAAACGTTTTATTTGCCGTATTCACAGATAGACCTTCTTGTGTCTATTTAGTCATGATCCTTGAACATACGTCTCAACTTACATCTGGCCTGCAAACTTTAAAATGAAAATTGTTCTAATCTCTAGGGGACGGCGTTCACCCCAGTCACGCCCATGGCCTAATCAATATTTTACAAACGAGGAATGCCGGGAAAGCCGATAGAAGGAAAGGGGGGGGGGTTCAGCCAGGTAAGGAAAATATATCAGTCCTGAGTCCGAGAAGATAATTAATTCAGACATTTTTTTTTTCATTACTAATTCTTTTAGATTCTGCATGATCTTTTTCCGATTACAGTGTATATCAATACTATCATGATATTTGATCGTCAGCAGGGTACACCTTTCCCCCCCTCCGACCCCCTTACCTCCCCCTCCCCTCCTTTTCACCCTTCCCTTACCTCCCCCTCCCGCCCCCTTTCTCCCTCCTCCCGCCCCTTTCCTCCCTCCCCCTCTCTCCCACCCCCTCCCTTTCACCCTGTCCACCCCCTCACCTTCATAAGCTTTGCCCGGCATCACGTCGTTGGCCGGTTGCCTGGGTACTGGGTAGATGTACAGGTCAAAATCAAACATTTAAACACCTGTCGTGTCAAATGTCTATCCCCATCTAACTGTCACAAACAATAAATTCTGTCACATACACCTGGAGACGTGTCCAGAGTCTCTTGTTATGAACGTATGTCTCCTCGTAAACACCCCCCCCCCCTTTCCTGCCCATTCAACTTCTACATAGAGCATCCCCTTTGACTGATACCTTTTGCTTGAATTTTTCAAACCCCAAATCATGTAAATGGTGCACATTTATGACGCTACAATGCCATTTGGTTGCGTAAATAGTTTATTTCTTAATCGTGATTACGTTATTTTTAGACTCAAATGTAAACCGGAAGTAGGGCATCTTGATAAAACGTCGAAGCGGAGTGTAATATCCGAACGTGATCGGTAACTCGAAAATGGTCTATTGGTTTACACATGTATATTCAGAGGACTACTAGTCAATTAAATGAACGATAATATGTAATCTTAATTACAAATATAAATCATCAGACATGAATGTCAAATAAATAGAATAATTTTTTTGCTATGACAAAGAATTCTTGGATTGTTGGGCCACCTCAAGCTTCCTTTTTCGTCTTGCTTACTTGTATGCTTTATGTTGCATCATATGTGTACTAGCATGATTCATATAATACTTAATTCTGTTTAAACTGTACTAATAAGCGCCAACTACAACGCAATTGTTCATTGGATTAGGCTGTCCATCGTGTTCCAGTTGGGCTGTCTTGATGTCCCCTTCTGTCCTATTGACTTTTCTCGTGAGAAGCTGTAAGACTTTTGATTGTGATTTTTGGAATACATGTATGATGTCTGGTTTTGTGTTTCACCTTCATTTACTGATTGCTTACTCTGTGATCTCGCATTAAGGTGTTTCAGCCTTTTTTACAACCGAGTACTGTTAGAGATACCCTCTTTTCTTTTGAATCGGATACGTATACCACGCTTATTGGTCTCTTTAAAGAGTTTATTTGGCAAGGTACATGTATCACTGTGGCGTATCACATCATGCAAAAATGATATGTTCCACGGGAATCCCCTTTGATTAAACCAAGTAAATACTGTCTAAATCTACTGTATATGAATTTATTTTAGGCCTATGATATGGTCATTATTATTAATCATATAATGGTAATTTATTCTGGTCAAGAATAGACGTATATTTGGAGAACACTTAAACAGAAAATTTTGTATCTGTCCGTGCATCATATCATAACATGTGGCGAGCATTGAAAATTTTCTGTTTAAGTGTTCTCCGAATACACGTCTATTCTTGACCAGAATAGATAACCATCATATCATTGATGATAATGGCCATATCATAGGCCTAAAGTAAAATCATATAAAGAAGATTTAAACAGTGTTTACTTGGTTTAATCAAAGGGGATTCCCGTGGAACATATCATTTGCGTATCACGTGATACGCCACAGTGTGTATTATCATTGAAAATGTACCTCTACAGAAGAAATGTACAGTACGTAAAAAAGGAAGTAATAATCATTAAAGGTATGGTTTCTCACCTAGCCAAAATTCTTTCTTGATGTTACCAAATCCTTTACGATAGGCATTATAGTTTTGTTTGAAATTCTGTGATCCATCAACTCTTCTTTGAAAAACCTACAGTAAAATGATGTAAATTCATTTTGAAATTCGACAAGATATGCCCACCATTTCTTTTACCATCACTACTACAAAGTACAAACAGGTTACCTGAATAATCTACACTAAATAAATATATTCCATGTTTGAAAACATGTCCACATTTGAGAGATGTGTTAACAATTGTATATCAAGAAACATCGGATCAACTGTGTGATACTGTATGTCACTGAAATGAGAATTTTATTAAAAAAACATAATTTCTTTGCAAATATTGTCAAGTCAATTCCATGACGAGAATTGAGCATTACTAGTATATTACATAATTTGATGAAACATACTGCTTCATGTACGTGCTTTATCACCGTTATCTTAGTTTAAGATTTATTCATTCAAATATAAGCATGTGTAAGATGGTTTCAGAAATGAATCTTATAATTATGTTTTCTGTTGATGCAGGTACCACCCGACAAATTGGACAGAAAACTGCATCAATGTGCGTAGCGCGTTGATGCAAAAGTTTTCTGTCCAATTTTTCGGGTGATACCTGCATCAACAGAAAAAAATATAAGATTAATTTCTTATCATTTAATTATCATCTATCTATGGAAAACAGACTGTTTTCTTGGACCTTATAACAATCAATCAACGCACTATGTTTCGTAAGTTGGAGGGTTTCGCAGTGATACATCTGCCAAAACAAGTTATGGCAGCCGCCATGATTCAAACAGCGAACGATCGTCCCTCTATATCTTTGGAATAAGTGCCAGTTTGAGCCAATTCTACATGCACTGTTAATATTTGAGTAAGTAGAAAAGAAATGGTACCCTTAAAATGATAACTTCAACAAATTGTATTTTCAGCAACGAGTTCATTCGTGTTTGAGGGAACTCCAGGTTCTAAAAATAGTGCTATTAATAAACTTCCGTGAAAAATTGTGTTGATCGATGTATCAACAAAATTTCTCAGCCAATCAGAATCTTCGTTTCTTGAAAATGGCAATGGAAATTAAATGATTCAATGATAAAACAAAAATCTGATTTTCTCAAAGTTGGGATACAAGATGAGGTTTTGATTAAAGGGAAAATTATGAGAAAAGTGTTAAACTCATTGCCTCAGTGCGGTCTTAGAACTAGACAACAATTAGGAAATCTATAAAATCGTTTAGAGTAGTCGAAAATGTATATTGCTCTATTCTATGTCATAGATCTAGACTGAAGTTCGAGAAGAAATGAGAATTATTTTTTCTACATCTATTTAGCAATTCTTTATCAACATTGAGCATATATGAAATATAATTTCGTGGTATTTGATATTCAAAAACATTACTTATTTGTTATCCTCTTCTTTGATTGTACTTTTCTTCCTCTACGCATGTTTATGGGTATCTTGGAATCGGTAACAACTTTTTAAAGTAAACCGACTACATGCATAATTAAGCTATTATGCATTACGCATTTGTTGACAGCATATATCTTTTTAAATCTCCTCGCGATCAGCCACGAATTTGCAAGCCCTCGTCCAGTTATAGACTTTAATAATTTCATTCTTCCTTCATGGTCCATTGTAAAAGTTTTGATTTCTATTTATGTTTTGGCAACCTATCTTTAAATCCTACCTAGATTTCATAATTTATATGATGTAATAGAGCAGTTGCATTTATTCTACTTTATCACTACTTTTACCACAACTCTACGCCTCAGTGTTCACTTCGGTTAGAGGTTACATAATCTTTGTTCTCGAGTATTGACTACTACAGTTAACTTTTAAAGCTGACATTCCCTGACGTTTCACGTGTATATTTCAAATCTTAGACATAAAACGTATGGGTACATTTTATGTAAATTTCCCCTTTTCAGACGAAGAAACATTAAGCGTTGTAATTTTTGCTAGATAGATAAATGATCTTTCCGTCTGCATGTCCGTCCGTCTGATCATTATTCTTTAATTTCTTTTATTTAAATGCTCAAAAAGTGACAGGTCAGCTTTAAAAGGTAACTGTAGTTGAATCGCCTCAGGACAGGATTGTGTATTGAACAATGTAAAACCATGGCTGTGAAATATTCTGTTTTACGTGTGTGGGCTGGTACCTTTTGAGAGAAAATACCAGATAAAAAGCATAAACTCGCACACAATTCGAGATTGACAAAGGTATCCTTGCTAACCGAAAAAAGTTCCACTATAGCTTTATTACTCGAATCGAAATACGGCTCAAATGGATCTATTTTAACCCTGCCATAGCTTTAAATGCATTCCCGTCCCTTGACCTGTGCAGGGGATATGTGCCTTAAGTACCATGTCAGAATATGACAACAATACACCAAATTGTATGTTTGTTTTTGCCTATCTAGAGGGTGCCTTTTTTAACACCTGGTTGGAAAACAAATATTAAATACCACGGCATAATCCCTGATCCCAGTGACCACTGAAGCGTAGAGTTGTGGTAAAAGTAGCGGTAAAGTAAAATAAATGCAACTGCTCTAATATCTTACCGTCCATCCCCCGCCGTCCGTGGTCATATCGCAGTAAACTTTTGCTGTCGATCCACCAGCGATTCGTATGTTGTAAACACCGCTCTTCTTATTTTTCAAGGCCACACAACTACTATCTGTCGTCAAATAAGAATATCTATGATAAATGTCATTAAATATAGTGATTATATTCGTCTTCTAGTTACGTCTTTTGCTATGAAAATACTTTAACTTTGGAAAAACGGTAAAGGATATCTTTTACTCAACTACATACTAAAATCAATGTATTGAAATTTCGTTTGCAAGCTGGAACATGTATTATGAATTGCGCACATCAAGATTAACAAAAGAAAAAAATTAGAGTCAGGTACTTATTGCTTCTTCATTACATGTAACATGTAGATACACGTCAATAGAAATGTCAGTCCCCTCTCTTCCCCTTTTTCTTTTAAAGAGGGGCATGGTAATAAAAAGTATAACTACAAGGCCTTTGGCTTGTACAAAATATATTCAAAAGCACATAATATTATACTTAAAACAAACTTTTAGCTGTGGATATAACTCCCGAAAGGGTGAGATAACTTATGTTAAGATAAAAAAAGGTGATGTCATTAAACTCCTTTAAGGCGAATCAGAGGTTTTTCCTAAAAGGTAAAAGAATATCCTGATCACATTCGCAACAGCACTCACAATAGAGCACCAAAATGAGCATTGACGGACCCCTAGCAAGCTAGAGGTTGGACCAGGTACCCGGGAGGAGTAAGCATCCCCTACATATGAAACACATATGTATCAAACATGAGAAAAATTCTGATAATTAAATAATACTTACATATCTTATCATCTGGATTACCATCATTGATGAGATACTTGTATGTAACCGAGAAAGCAATAGGTTTATCCAACTTGACTGCATCAAAAATTGGTTTTACATTCAGATGTCCTTTCTTTATAAGATCTACATGTACAAAAGTTAATAAGAAGTATTTTGAAAATTGCAATGACCGAATAATCTAGAATTTTAAACAAAATGATTATTTTACCTAGTACACACCAAGGGTAGTGAGCTATCGTTGAAACCCTGAATCCGCGGTATTTTCTGCCGTTTTAACAAAAACACGCCCTAGTGAATACAACTTGATATTTGCTTTGAATATATAAACAAGAGCCCCAGGGGGGGGGGGGGGGGGCACAGCACTCATCTGATAGCCATGCACGCTCTTGACATACTGACATTGCATAATGATAGAGCCAGTGCCAGGATTTGAGCCCACAACCTTTGTCAAAAGATTTTTGATGGATGCAGATAATTAACAAAGGAGGGGATCTCCAACAACAACCGGTTGTAGCACCCACAGCAAAACCCCAAAACACCCAATGCAAAAACACAAAGAAGATAAGCACGGAAAGAGACGCATAAGGCACAAGGAACGTCAACGCACAACACAGAAATATCAAACACAAAGGACTACACATAAACCAACGAGACCAATGGGTAAACGGTGCCGACTTAGGACGGCTATCTGCCACGGAAATAGCAGAAGGTGTGGTTATCCTGGATTACGTGCGCACAACCCTCCCACTTTTCCGATTACCCAGAGGTCTCGAAGAACGTGTAATTGTGGTGTAAAACAACCTCCTCACTGTCAGATGACAACACACAAACAAGACCGCAAAACGCAGGGGCCCAAACAACACAGATGAATATGTAAATGGATATAAAAAGAGGGCGTACGTAATACAATCCGTGCTCTGCCGCCGCGAGCTCATGTATGTTATCACCCGAGGAGTCCGACTGACATTCAGAGAGGACAGGTGGTCGGGGCCCTGTCTTCTCTAAAGAGGTTTGGACAGGGCCCGTCATGGAGTCCCGTCGTCACAGTCAGTCAGAGTGCAAGTTTTAAAAATGCGCTTGTACAAGACTGTAGATTGGTCAAGTACCAAACCTAGTGTCCGTCTGGTGACATTAGGATCATATCCACGGTATAAAAGGCGTTTGATGATACTGACGCATTTTCGATAGTGATGTTGTCTATCTTTGATCCCTCTTATTTTGTTAATAATGTCACCATAAAATGCAGGTTATGAAATACCCAAAATAATATACTCTGTTGCCTGTATTGGTCCGAATTTCAGAAGAAGCTGACTATAATTTTTGTAAAATTTCCAGAAAGTCTTTACTAGTTTGTGAAAGCGAAAACCTTGTTTATTAAGTTTAGTTTTTTTCCAGACGTCAACCTTTAAAAGTACAAACTTTGTCAAAACTTTATCTTTTTTTACTGATTTGAAAAGACAGATGACGTGATCTAAAGTCATTTGCCCAGCTAGTACAGTTCAATTATACAACAACAACAAATTAAATAATTTAGTTAAATTCCATATTAATGTGCACCAGATGATGACGAAGCAGACAAAATGAATAAAACAATCATAATAAAACAAACTTGAAATTTGAGAGCTTTATCACCTGCCATTCATAAGTAATGTCCAATGTTAAAGTTGTTTAAAGTAGGTCAAAGGTCAAGGTCACAAGGGCAAATATTTTGGTATGTATGGAAAGGTCTTTTCATGAGGTATACACATATGAAATATGAAAACTCTATCACCTTCCATTCAAAAGTTATTTGCCATGTTAATTTTTTTTCGGACAGACAAACCGATGTACAGGCCAAAAACTATATGCCCCGAACATTCAGGGGTCATTAAAAATTTTGATATCTTGTCATAAGGAATACTCATGTGAAATATGAAAGCTTTATCACCTGCCATACAAAAGTTATGCCCTTTGTTGAAGTTTTTCAAAAGTAGGTCAAGGTCAAGGTCATAAGGTAAAAAAATGTTGGTATGGATGGAAAAATATAAAAGCTCTAACACCTTCCATTCAAAAATTATGTGCAAAGGGAAATGCCAAACCTATGTACCCCCTATGTCTTTGATTCAGGAGGCATAAAAAGCAGTGTATGATGTATCACACCTTATGACCGGTGAAACCACTTGATCAATTTTTTGGGGCAAATGCTGAAATGCAGTGCTTCTCGCCTAAGCATTTCATAAGGCGAGACGAAGCGTGGCATTTAAGAATACAGTACACTGTTAACCGAAAAAACTTAACCAAGTGGTTTTGCCGGGTCTTGCAGTTTGATGCAGCATACTCTGGTGTATGTCGCTTTTAGGGAAACAAATCAATAGGCCCATTATGTTGTTAGCTTGTCCGACTTACAGTCCTACGACGATGTTATTTACTGTTATTTCGCCTCGTCGTAGGTCTGCTACTTGAACAAGTTGTTAGCTTACAGAGTTCATGAAAGTATCGGTTGAATTGGATTTGCCGATAAAAAATTATTTGGTCCGATAAAAACTTATATTGTATCTATTATTTGGACAAATATCCAACATTTCATTGAAAAATTGCAAGAACTCTGAGCTGAATGAAATTTCTCAAGAATTTCAGATAGATAAAAAAATGTCCTATGCATTCTTACACTCAAAAGGAAGGGATGAATTATTAAATAGACGTTTCTTCAAGACCTCTGATGAATTATGAGCAGTCTCCTACATATATGACAGAGGGAATTCGAGCTAAGTTTATGAATGAAAACAAGTATGCAAGTGTTCTAAGTATATGCACATTATATAAAAATCTTTTCAAATATACTATTTCGTTTCCACGATAGATTCAATCTCCTGAAAGACGTCACAGTACTAAAGCCGTAAAGGTCATTTTCGCGGGGATTCCCATCCCTTTTGGCTGGTGAACAGTACTGAATAAAAGGTATCACACCATTGGTAAACAATATTAATATTGGAAATGTGTTTATAGCATATAGAATCAATGTCGTGATAAATTTAACTTTGAACTTGATCGTCTTTTATGCAATCGAATTGAAAATATGTAAAAATTGGAAAATTTTCAATGAGGACGAAGGGGTCCTGAAAAAAAAATGAAATTCGCGAAAAAAGGATAAGCATTACTCGTCTTTTTCTTTTTATGCGAACCAAAACAGTTGATGTTTTGACAAAAAACTAAGAAGGAAAACAAATCAGGGGGGGGGGGTCCCGTCGGGTTTTGAACTCACTACCCTTTGATCCATTTGGCATGCAAAACATACCTATGCTGCATCAACAGCAAAACACCAAAAACACCCGATGCAAAAACACAAAAGACGAGAATAGTATGAGACGAAAAAGAGACATACGACATGAAAACATCAAACACATAAGACTAAACATAAACCGACGAGACAAATGGGTCACCGGTGCCGAATTTGGACTGCCATATTAATATGGATATAAAAAGAGGGCGTGCGTAATACAGTCCGTGCTCTGCCGGCTGTAGCGAGCTCATGTATGTAATCACACGAGGAGTCCGACTGACATTCAAAGAGGACAGGTGGTCGGGGCCCTATCTTCTCTATAGGTTTGGACAGGGCCCGTCATGGAGTCCCGTTGTCACAGTCTGTCAGAGTGCAAGTCTCAAGGATGTGCTGGTACAAGACTGTAGATTGGTCAAGTACCGAGCCTAGTGTCCGTCTGGTGACATTAGGATCATATCCACGGTATAAAAGGCGTTTGATGATACTGACGCATTTTGGATGGTTATGCTGCCTTCCATTGATCCTTCTAATTTTGTTTGTCGTATCACCATAAAAGACCCAAAGTAATATACTCTGTTGCGTGTATAGATCCGAATTTTAAAAGAAGTTAACTGTAATTTTCGTAACATTTCCAAAAAGTCTTAATTAGCTTATGAAAGCGGAAACCTTGACCTAAAAGTTTTTTGGTAATTTGTAAATTTCTACTGTGAAAATCCAAAATATCAGTACATGCTATAACGTACCGGATGAGCTGTGATATGTAAATGCCGTATGAAGGTAATTTTGGAACATCACCGTCAAGCCAGGGGAAATTTACTATGTTGAATCCAAAATCATCCCTTTTGTCATATACACTTGTATGAATCTTTCTGTTTACAATTTTGATATTAAGGTCCAAAAATGGGGTTTCTATATTTGTAACGTTTGCCTTGTTAAGTGTTAATTCTTGTGGATAAATTTCATTCTTATATAATTCAAAAGCAGGAATGTCAATAGTTAGAATATCATCCAGATACCAAGAAGTATTATTGAAACATTTCAGATGTACGATTAAAAAAAATCCTTAAAAATTCAAAGTGGATAAAATACACATGAACGCATTACGTAATGTAAATATGACAATTATGCAGTATATGAGTAAAATCATTCACTTATTGAGTTATTCAAAGAAAAAGTGCAAAAAATGTGCATTCTGACTAAGTCCGAAAAGACGTCAAGAACACGTCAAAAATTTGAATTCGGAGTGGAAAAAAATAACACACTTCACTTATAGATTATCAAGATGTTTTCAGTTTTTCGATACATGCTTCGGTTCTGAAGAAGTTTGTCAAAGGAGGGAACCTTCGTGACCTACATTTGCCTGTGGTGGTGCCACCTGTTGACGGATGCAGACAAACAACAGCACTTGAAGGGGACCATGAGTACCTCATATCTACCAACTTTCATGAAAATCAGAAAAGTGGTTATAGAAAAGAAGCTGAAAGTGTAAGTATATCACCCCTTCCTTTTTACATAAGAAAAACAATCATGAAATAAAAAAAAGCATAAAATACATACCGAAGCATTCAGTAACTTAAATATGATAGTTAGATATGCAGTAAATAACTGTGTTATTTAAAGAAATAGTGCAAAACAACAACCGCGTTAAAAATTTTACTTCGGAGTGGGAAAAAAAATAACAACACTTCTTTAAAAATGTCGAAGGGTTCCAACTCTCTACCTTCTTGAAGAAAATTCCAAGTCAATTTACATGCACCAGACACGTGTTTCGAATATTAAATTCTCATCAGAGATGCTTTCAGCGGAGCCACCAAAAATAATTTCAGTAGCGCTCTCTTTAATTTTTTGAAGTTAGATTTTTACATTTACATTACAGAGAGCGCGCGGCTCCAAATTTCCTGTAGGGTCGATTCAGTAGCATATCCAAATAAAACCTATGTTCAAAATAGCATTCGAGAGATGGTGCTAAGATGTTAAACTCCTTTAATTTCGATGATATTCTATCATGTACTGTCAAAATAACATATGTATGACTGTATTGTGGACAAGGATCCACAATACACATGGGCACAAGGATCCACAATACACATGTCCACATGGGCACATATATTATAGTTCGATCAACTTCGATTCGATTGATAGATCGTTTCTTCTACGCATCCGAAAATTTCTGTAATCAAATATTCTTGGAATTTCTAAAACGTGGGTCCTGAAGCATCATATACCACCCATCCTGCTACGTCTTTCATTTCATTTTTGACATTATAATTTTCACTCTCTTTGACCATATTACATTGTTTAGATTGAGGTTCACTGACGAGGGTTAAACACCTGAATGTCTGGTCCATGCTGCAAACGTATTTGTTCTGAAATGATGCTATTGAATTTGAAGACGTGTAACATTCAACATTGTCATTTTAATAATTGTATATAGAAAATATCCTTAAAATTCAAAGTCTATGTGTCAAATCCACCCACCTGACTTAAGTGAAGAACTTAAGATGTACACAATTCTATTTAACCCGAAGCCAGACAAACATAATACTTTCTCTGCTATTTCGAAATAGAAAGATAATGAATATTGAAGACTACATTTACACATTTACCACATCTACACACATACAAACTGTAAGAAACATAGAAAATACTCCCACAACAAAGAATAGAATTGACTAAAACTTTATATATAAAAGAAGCAATAGAGATGACAACAGTTGCCCGGGGAGAATACGTATCTCCTGTTTGCTAGCATATTCACATGATCTTTTTCTGTACAACATCTACACGGTGGAACATTGTACGTTTGGACGCTTTACGAACAAACATGTAAACTGCAATGCTGTTAAACATGTCGGTAGAAAATTCATGTTCGTCGTTACTGCAATTGATACTACTTCGCTGGTATATTTTTCCGTGTCATGAAATGATACGAATTACTGCGGATTTCTGAATGAAATGGAAGTCGAATCTGTAGATACATCTTCCGAAATTATTTCTCTTTGAAGTAGATCCCTAACTGATTTGTAATATATTTAAGTGACCAATTGAAAAACGTCTCATTTCCGTAAGACTGCGATTGCATTCACTTTTGCTTAAATACTCGTTTTAAATTTGATAATAAGTAAGTTTGCGCACGCAAAGTGAAAATGTGCAGACAGGAGTTTCTGTTGTCATTTACCGACTCGTTGTGATTTGTTTGATAAACGTCATGTTTTAAAAGGGATGTGATTTAACTTTCCTGTACAAAATGTGGAGCCGCTGATTTTTGAGAAGAAGAAATTAAGATAATACGGAAGTGTTCGAGTCGGTTGTGATTTGTTTGATAAACGTCATGTTTTAAAAGGGATGTGATTTAACTTTCCTGTACAAAATGTGGAGCCGCTGATTTTTGAGAAGAAGAAATTAAGATAATACGGAAGTGTTCCAATTCTATACCTTCATGAAGAACATTTTCCAAACCAATTTTCTGCACCAGACACGTGTTTCGAATATTAAATTCTCATCAGTGATGCTTCCAGTGGAGCCACCAAAATTCATTTCAGTAGCACCCTCTTTAATTTTTTGAATTTAGATTTGTATATTTACTTTACAGAGAGTGCGCTCAAAATAGCATTGGAGGGATGGTGCTTATATGTTAACCTCCTTTAATTTCGGTGATAGATTTGAATGGAATGAGAAGTTTTCGAAATAGTGAAATAATATCTATGATTTCAAATCGATAAAGGGCAAAAACAAAGCTTCTTTCAGGTGATAGATCTGGCAAGAAGTAATTAACACACTTCTTAACACCAGGTCGGTCACGGGGAACGATTTTAACTGCTCCACACTGCAACATGAAATGAGTTTTATGATAATAATACGGAAGTGTTCCAACTCTATACCTTTATGAAGAAAATTTTCCGAACCAATTTTTCTGCACCAGATACGTGTTTCGAACATTAAATTTACATTAGTGATGCTTCTGGCGGAGCCACCAAAATTCATTACATTACGATACATGCACTTGCTGTGTACTGCATACCATAACAAAACATAAATAAAGACAGTTATTCTCTATATATATATCAGTCAGGACTTAAACTTAAAAGACCGGGTTGCAGCAACAACAGCAAAATACCCAAATGCAACAGAGAGTATACACGCAAAGTTGCACAATATGTATTTACATATTAATTACAGTGAAGTAAATATACAACATTAAAATGCGAAGCACGAAATTTGTGTGGATAATATGTAAGGAGTCATCTATAGACATAAGGAATTAAATCGGAAAAGTGTCTCTACATAGATAAACCATTTTGCAAGTTGGAATATTCTATTGAAAGCTTATATTGTATATAAGATGCAAAAGTAATTACATGTAACTACTTGCTTTGTTTATCATCGACTTTATAGGATAAAATCAATCAAATCGCGTCACATATATCTGATCTTATACATTGTAATTGCAAACATTTTAATTTTGGACTCACCGATTAAGTGACCTTTTGCATTTTTGTGTAGGTCAGGATGTCCATAGCACAAGGCAATTAAGATCACAACAAGTGCCGATGTAGGAATTACTCTAGTACCCATTTTATCGAATTGAGAATTCAAGGGGATGATACAAGCTATTTCATATCCCTTATATAGATATCAGTATCCAATACTTCCTGAAATGAATATCAACAATATGTTGTATTTCAAACGTCTAATTTGCATGTACAATGTAACATATGCATTGTGCATAGTTTTACAAGTCGGTTGGATGATACTCCAATGTTTATTATATTTAACTTTTACCTAAAATGATGCTATAAATGTGAGTACGTGAAACATCTGTACCACTTGGTGAGTTGTCCCAAAGGACTCATACAATGTATATCCAACCTATTCCGATCAGCTTCGGTTGATTGTTCCTTCAAACACATTCGAAAATTACTGTTCACAAAACATTCTTGAAATTCATGAAAATGGGTCTTGTAGCATCATATCTCACCCATTCTGCGACGTCTTTCGGTATTTTTGGACATATAACTTTCATAGTATTTGGCCATATTCATTGTTTAGATTGAGGAACGTGCAAGTCTGGTCCATGCTGAAAAGTTATCTGTTCTTGAATTATTGTATGAATTTAAAGTCGTGTAATAGTCCGCTTGCTTTTTGATTTCAATTATTGAATAATGAATTTAAATGAATTTTATTAGTTGCTTGTTTAAATAAATCGCATTGATGTATTTTGTTGATACACGAAAAACATGTTAAACGTCTTCAAATTCAATAGCATCATTTATAGTCAGATAAATTTGCATCATGGACCAGACATGCAACCACACATCCGGAAATAATATTTATCGATTTAATTCCCCAATATAAACTGCCTCACCATGTACCTATTACTTACAACTAATTTTCATCCTTTTCAATACAAAATCATAATTAAAGGCTTTTACTCATCTGACTATAGTTAGGGAAAACATTATATATCCTTATGAATCAGATTTGTCTTGATATCATATATCCTTATGAATCTGTCATAAGTTCTACGGTCGATATGGGGGAACTCGGCATACACTATGATGTCCCACTCCCCAGAATGACAAATATAGATAATGACAATATCCCTGTATACAACAAAAAATCGATAATTCAGAAACCGAAGGCATACAAAATCAAGATAAAACAGGAACCAAAGCAAACAAACAAAAACTTCCACCATATGAAGAGAAGCGAACTCTCGATAATGGGAGTGAGACCAGGTGCCCAGAAAGAGTAAACATCTCCTGCAACACCCGCCGCTTCAATCCGGTAGAACTGTCACATCCGGTTACTTGCATTGAAGACAAAGAATTTGTTGGATGGTTTTAATGCGGTTACTTCTATTTCGGTTTAAATGCGGTTACTTCCATTTCGGTAGAAGTGTCACATGATATTCTGTCTGTATCAGACAACTGAACCCTCCAACCATAGAATATACTTGTATCTTCCGAAATGGAAGTAACCGGATGTGACAATTCTACGGAATTGAAAGGACGGGTGTTGCATTCAAGCAGGAGATTCTGACTCTTCCTGGGCTCCGGGTCTCAAGGGATGGAGGTTTTTCTTTGTTTGCTTTGGTTCCTGTTTGTTTTGATTCTGTATGCATTCGGTTCATGACTTTCTGAGTTATCGATTTTGTACTGTGTGTTGGGATATGATCATTGCCCATAGTTGCCATTCATCGAATGTGAAACAGTCACAGTGAAGCCATGGTTTCACTGGATATATGAAAACTTGTGTACTTTGTTAAATCTAGTCCGAACTCGGAAACACAGAAAAACCTATGGAATTAGAAATATATGAATAAAACAGGATCACAGACGAGGGTTTAGTACCCGAAACGTGCATGTCTGGTCCATGCTGTAAATTTATCAGATCTTAAATGATGCTATTGAATTTGAATACATTTAACATTTGAACTACTTGGTCAGTGTCACTGCTGGTGGACCAAACGTTCCCGAGAGCACATGTAGCCAAGTTCGATCAACTTCGGTTGATCGTCTGTCTCCTTAACGCATTTGGAATTTTCTGTCACAAAATTTCTTGCAATGTCTAAAACTTGGGTCCTGTTGCATCATATCCCACCCATTCTGCTACGTCTTTGTGGTACATTTTTGGACATAATCATTTTCATACTTTTTGGCCATTTTACATTGTTTAGACTGGGGATCACTGACGAGGGTTTAGTACCCGAAACGAGCATGTCTGGTCCATGCTGAAAATTTATCAGATCTTAAATGATGCTATTGAATTTGAAGACGTTGAACATGCTACAGGACCCACGTTTTAGAAATTGCAAGAATTTTAGTACGAGAAAATTTTGAATGCGTTAAAGAGACAAACGATCAACCGAAGTTGATCGAACTTGGCTACATGTGCTCTCGGGGAGTCTTGGTCCAACAGCAGTGGCACTCACCAAGTTGTTCAAATGTTAAACGTCTTCAAATTCAATAGCATCATTTTTAAACGGATAAATTTGCAGCATGGACCCGACATGCACGTTTCGGGTTCTCAACCCTCGTCAGTGATCCTCAATCTAAACAATGTAATATGGCCAAAGATGGTGAAAATTATTGCCATAAATATTAAAGTGATATTAGAACATATTAGATAATACTTTTGAGATTATCGTCAGGATCTTTTTTAACTCATTTGTGTCACACTTATGCCCTTTGCCGTGTGGAGCTCGTAAAAAAGTTCCCCGCGAGGGGTTTGACAGTAAGTGTTTTGAATATTTTTTCCTGACATTGTCGCCATAGCACTTTCTATATAGTCGTGGCCTCAGACAGTGCATGTGTTTTATATGTTCTTTTCATCTTCGTGCGTGAACATCGACGGCGTGTGCGGCTAGCCAACAGGGGATGCTTACTCCTCCCGGGCACCTGGTCCCACCTCTAGCTTGCTAGGGGTCCGTCGATGCTCAATTTTGGTGCTCTATTGTGAGTGTTGTTGAGATTATCGTCAGGATCTTCTTTAACTCATTTTACCTTAAACTTACCCTCAAAATAAACCATAATACGCCAAAAATAGCTTTCAGCTCTTACCGCACACATACGTAAATCAGTTTTGAAGTTGCTATTTTTAGCCATTTACACAAAATCTGATTCTATAAATGATCACTTCCGGTAAATATGATGGAGAGACTTATGACGTAGAAAGTTGTACATGAAAGACGAATTCAAAGTAGTGTAAACAATGCAATGTACCGTTGAGGTATTGAAGCTGAGTTCGCATTTAATTTGCTCAGTTTCTCATCTTTTGATAATTTCTTGATCATGTCGAGTATTAATATGTAAATGTTTAATATGTTAGTAATTTTCATGCGACCAAGCATCTGTCCGTGAGAAAAAAAAGGGGGGGGGAAGGGTCTTGAGATGGACGATTTCACACAGGATGTCACATCATATTTTCTGTCTGTCCTATTTTACTATTTGTTCTAAACACGCATGATTTGAAACTATGGTTGAATATACAGCCCGACCTGTTTCAAACGCAGAAGGGAGGGGGGGGGGGTTACTTGGAATGCGTGCGACTGGAGTTTCATACCGGGAGGCCCCCGCCCATCCTTTTATTGAGCTTAGTGAACAACATAGTATTACCTATATTCATATTGTCATATACATTCACTTTAAATGACAAATGACAGATGGAGATATCTTTGGCATTGACGGATTCAGGATTCTAAAATAGGGAGGGCGGATCACAGTAAACATTGAAAACAATCTTTCGGAGAAGCGTAGGAAGAGGGTGATGGGTACAATGACTAAAACAAAACGTTATCAATTTATTTTTCATTTATTTTTTTGAATTCATCTTTATAAATAATTATTTCAAAATTCACCTGCATTGGTGCAAGGGATATAGGGTAGACCTTATTTCACAAGCTCCCCAGTGGGTAAAACACTCAGTAAATTTTAATATTATTCTAAGGCTCCAAGTCGATGTCACGGAATCTATTTTAATTAAAATAAGGATAAAATTTTATTCTATCAATGTATATGGTCAAAATTTTAGGGATTAACAAAGAAAAACGATTCGACATTATTCTTTTTTTCTAAATCATTAAGTTTTGTTCATAGCTATAGCGGTTTTTAATGGAATAACAAAATGATAAAAGAACGAAGCAATAAATTTAATATACTGATCTGAAAATATTTTTGAAATACGTTTTCATGAGAGGCAATTGATGATAGAAAAGATTGGATGATCTCTCTCTCTCTCTCTCAATGACTCAAAACGAACAAATGTGCGTGTGTGTGTAGGGGGGGGGGGTTACCCCCGCAAACCACGATCTAATATTCGGCAAGTGATAGATCCATAAATCCATATGTAGATTCAGAATTTATCAAAGATATTGGCAGCACGATTATTTTTTTAATCAGAATATAAATTATTTCAAACTTATGGTGGCATACATCTGCCCCCTACACGCGAGATATTTTCTATAGATAATGTCGTCATGCTTCTTATCTATGTCAACATGCAAGATAGATACGTAGACATGCAAGATGATTATGTTGACATGCAAGATAAATATGTCGACATGCAAGATGATTATGTTGACATGCAAGATAATTATGTCGTATGTTGACATAAATAAGTTGCATGTTGACATAATTAAGTTGCATGTAGACATAATTAAGTTGCATGTTAACATAAGTAAGTTGCATGTCGACATATTATAAAGAAAAATATCTCGCATGTAGGAGGCAGAAGTATGCCACCATACAAACTTCTGTCCTGAATCTACAGGTGATCGCCAGCCATGGGCATGTTTAGAAATGGTGCGCCCTTTATTTATTTATTTATTATTATTTTTTTTTTTTTTGCTTAATAAATAAAAAAAACTATGTTTTAGATAGTTATTGTTTTATTCTTGAAACTGTAACCAGATGCGTATATACATGTGCGTGTACAGGCAATCACTTTGTCATGTTCAACTTCTGACGTCATTTACTGAGATCCACGAAGAATACAGTCGATCCCGAAAATTGATTGGGTAAATTGACAAAAATGTCGATTTCCTCTAAAACCAGTACTTTTTTTCTGTGGTTACAGCATGAAAAATTTCATTTTTAAAGAGCTAATGCTATATGTTAAACGTCTTTAAATTCAATAGTATCATTTAAAACCTGATAAATTTACGGCATGGACCAGACATGCACGTTTCGGGTACTAAACCCTCGTCAATGATCCTTAGTCTAAACAATGTTTCATGGCCAAAAAGTATGAAATTTATTATGTCCAAAAATATACTAATTTCACAGATGTTCTAATATCACTTTAATTAAAAAAAAAAAGAATACCATTCCTTTAAAGCATGATACTTACCTAGCCAGAATTCCAAATCCCTGCGATAGACGTCATAAGTCTGCGTGAAATTTGTTGTTCCGTCCACTCTTCTTTGAAAAACCTTCAAGTGAAATACACGTAACAGTAAGATGATTTACATTTGACGACGTTACACAATATTTATTACGTATTTTATCACTTTTAAAATGTGGTATCATGGAGCTCTTGCCACGGGTGTTGCATGCAATCAGGAGACGCTGACTATCCCCGGGCACCTGCTCTCACTTCAGAAATTTGTTCATTCCGAGGTTCGCAACTGTTCCTTTGGAAAATCTAATGATTTTGCCTTGCCTTCTTGACTATGAAACTGAATAACTGATCGGTACTTCTGTAATGTTTATCAATTAAGTGACTGTATATTCCCAAAAGCAGAATTTTAAATGATGCTATTCAATTTGAAGACGTTTACATTTATACCACTTGGTGAGTGTCACTGCTGGTGGACCAGGAGTCCCCGAGGGCACATGTAGCCAAGTTCGATCAATTCTGTTGATCGTTTCTTCAACGCATTCTTAAATTTCTGTTATCAAAATTTCTTGAAATTTCTAAAACTTGGGTCCTGTAGCATCATATCCCACCCATCCTGCTACGTCTTTCGGTACGATTTTTCGACATAGTAACTTTCATACTTTTTTGGCATATTACATTGTTTAGATTTGAAGATCACTGACGAGGGTTAAGAGCCCGAAACGTGCATGTCTGGTACATGTTGCCAATTTATCTGTTCTTAAATGATGCTATTCAATTTGAAGACGTTTACATTCCTTTCGATTGTTTTTAGGGATACTATTCACGATACTGTCAGTGCCCTTGCTTTGAAAACAGTTTAAGAAAGCAATAGATTGTTACATAAAACATTCGGGGGAGAAGAATCAATCAAAGGTCGTACATGTATACGCATAGGTTTTCAACTTATTCCAGTAAGAGATAAAAATCAGTGAATGAAAGTCAAAGACAAAAATGCCGAAATCAGATCTTTTAAAAAGTACATGTACCAATTTTTATCTGTCCAAATAATAGATAAAACATAAGTTTTTATAGGACAAAATAATTTTTATTGGCAAATCCGATACAACCAATACTTTTGATGAACTCTGTGACATCATAAATATTATTTGGCTATTTCAAAAACTGAAAATTTCATCCAAAATATGATCGAAATTAATCTCTCCAATGTTATTTTGAACATACATTTTTTGTACCCTACAGGAAATTTGGAGCCGCGCACTCTTTTTAAAGTAAACACACAAATTTAAATTCTGCTGAAATGAATTATGGCGGCTTATGTAAAATTTGGTTGGAAGCATCACTGATGAGGGCTTAATAGACGAAACACGTATCTGGTGCAATATAAATTGGTTTGAAATTTTCTTCAAGAAGTGATAGAGTTTGATCCCTTCCGTATTATTCTAATGAAAGACAAACTTTTGCAGAAGTTGAGTGATCTTTTCAGTATTTAACTCGTCAATTTAGGGTAGAGCTTTTCAATAAGGAGAATTTCTCATCATTTAATTTACATCTTAACAATGATTCTGATTGGTTAAAAATTGGAGATATAGTGCATACAAAATATCTCCAGGAACAACATATCTGAGAAAGTTGAGAGGTAGATCGGAGGATTTGCGGAAGGCTTAAAAAATTTAAAGCTCGTTGGTAGGACTTGGGGATGGGGTGTGGTGGGGGATGGATTGAAGTTCACCACGAAAAAAAAAAAAAATGATGGGGAACTTTCGTATCATTCGCTAGCTACGCACAATGATGTATACCTTTTCTGTTTTATTTTCATGATATATCCCTTTCGAACGAAATATAAATAATAGTTAGTAAGTAAGTATGAGTAAGTAAACTTATCATTAAGGGAGCTTACAAATCAAGGATAAAGCACACCGAGAGTATGAAATAAGATGATTCCATGGTCATTTGTGTTCTTCCACTGAGTAATTGTATTATTGAACTGCATACAAGGGCTGAAAATTAATTGAGATACAGGGGATGTGTCGTAATCGTAGTTGGGCGAGGCGGAGCCATGATCAGAACTTATACCCTTTATTTCCATTGTAGGTCAGAGCTAAAAACCAATAACTATATCTTACCGTCCATCGCCACCGTCCGTGGCCATATCGCAGTACACATGTCTTGTCGATCCATCGGCTATTCTTATTTTGAAAACACCATTCTTTTTATTTTCTACGGCCATACAACCATTAACTGTCATCAAATAAGCATCTTGATTATGAATATAATTACATGGATTTTTACCATGATACATGTAAACATTAAAGAAGTACCTAACAGTTATTCAGTCTCAAAGTCGAGAAGGTAAGGCCAAATCGTGAGAATTCCCATCAGAACGGTTGCGAACCCAGGGATGAACAAAATTCCAAAGTGAGATCAGGTGCCCAGGGAGAGTCAACGTCTCCTGATTGCATGCCCACCCGTCCCAACAGCTCCATGGAATCCTGTCAAATTCGGTTCACTGATTGTCTCGATGTACATTTTGATGTACAGATCAGGTAAGTATGTCTTGTTTGGTGATGACGACAGCCATTTAGTCACAATGCAGAATGTTACTGATCATTCTGGAAAGGGGGATCTCATATGTTTTTATAATATCCCCGTAGCGACCGAGGAACTTCCTCGATGATGATTTCAGCCGTTGTGTGATATAGCCCTGAACAAGTAGCTTACTTGCAAGCCGTATTGTCCCCTGGTGCTGTTCTGAAGTATTTGAAACAACAGTTAAGATCGATTTTATTTCACTAAACCTCAAACATAAATCAATGTAGTTTAAAGTGTAGAAGCGAGAGGGTTGTGCGCATGCAATTCGGATAACCACACCGTCCGTTACTGGCGTGGCAGATGGACGTCCTAAGTCGGCACCGATTGCCCATTAGTCTCTTTGTTTTATGTGTAGTCATTTGTGTTTGATGTTTCAACATGATTTCTGTGTGGGTCTGCTCTGTATTTTGTAATGGGTGTTTTGAGGTTTTGCTGTAGGTGCTGAAACCGAGTGTTGTTGGAGATCCTCTCCTTTCGTTTAAAGAGTTTCCTAAAGTTGCAATCATGGACATATCTTTTCATTTACGCAAATCAGATAATATTTTGATTTAAAACACCAATTACGTATACAAGCACTAAATACCTGAAACATACATGTCCGGTCAAATGTAATTGAAAGTTTTTCCACGAAGCTGCTTTCTGGCAACGTTGTACATGTATGTGCATCTTGCAATTTAGTTTTCTTTATAGGTAAGATGCTCACAGTTTTAATGATACTTTTAAAATAATCTTTTCGTCTGGATGGCCATCAGTGAAACGAGATACTTGTATGTGACCGAGAAAGAAATAGATTTACCCAGTTTGACAGCAACCGAAATGGGTTTTACGTTCAGACGTTCTTTCTTTATTAGAGCTATATGTACACAAGTAAAATACATTTCAGTACATATATACAATTATTGTTGTGTGATATCATTAGTAATAAGTGTTTAAAACATCACAATGAATTTCTTTTGTACAATATGACACTTAATTTGTCTTGCTTATTTGGCGCCTCTCTTCCTTGCAATCTTTGCTTAGTGCTATTTTTGATTGGTAATTTTTGCAAGGAGTTGAGTTGTTTAGTGCATTTGCGTTTCTCTTACATACAGTGTTGTTCATCCCCATCTACTCCATTTTGGAAAGTTTTCCAAATTTTGATCAATGGGCCCATAACATGCCCGATTCTCTTAGCTTCTGAACGGATTTCAGGCTTCCGTCATGTATCTTAGTATACATTATCATTTGGCTTTCTTTTCGTCTATTAGCTCCTCGACAAAATCGTCCATAAGAGTGGTGAACACGGCGTAAGTAGGGATTGGCGTTTTCTTGAGATTTTTTTCCTTGATAACCTCATCCTTGATGTGGCGTGTGAAATGTTTATTTTATAATCACGCATGCCACCGGTCAGTTTGTCAGCCTCATCCCCAAATATAGGGTCAAAACGCTCTCTGGAGTCATTCTCGCCTTGCGACTGGTCTTCATCTGACTGATCAGTCGCAAAAGCTGCATAGTGATCATCAACACTTTGATAAAACTCAGACTCCGATACCGAGCTAGCTGATTCATCAGCTTCATGCGTTCTGGTTTGAAATGCGGGCAACCTTCTGGTCTTAATTTTTGTCCTTCTGGACTCATTCGACTCAGAAAAATCACTTTCTCTGTCGGTAATCATGAACTATGAAGCTCAATATTTCCAAATAACACAAAATAGTGTATGGATAATGGCGAAAAAGAAGCCGATTGCGCTGGATCAAAAAGTCGCTTCGAAAAATCGTGATGGCAGTTTGTCAGCCGAAAGAGAGAATGAACATGCACAAAGCTTATGATGACGTAATCTTCAAAGAGGCTAGAAAGAGGTCACCGAGGGGAGAAATACATCGAAGTTTGTGAAATAAAATTGACAAGTTGATCTTTCTACTTTAAGTCAGTGCACAAACAAATACCGTAAAGATGAATGCATGTAGATCGATATAACGTTCAATGATGCGAAAAAAAAAAACCCATGAAAATTAGAGTTTTACGGTAGACATACTTGTTCACGTACATGTAGCTGTTCATTTATAGCACAATCATAATACCGTAAGGTGTTGTGACAATATTGGTGAAACTTGTCCTGTACATTGAAAACATCAAATATCTATAATATCATATCAGTTTGTGCGATAAATCTAAATGTTTGTTAAATGTATGATGATGCATCTCATCCCCGTTAGCCTAAATAAGCAATGTAAGCAACGATGGCTGCTAAAGTGAAAGAGATATTTATTGCTGAAGCAAGATAAACTTCTACGACAATACATTAAGATGGTAAATAATTAAGAACCGATTATACCAATCTTAGGTGCGATTTGTAAACGAGAAAGGTCTATGAAAAGAGGTCCACATGCAATGCGATAAAACGTAGCTGTTTTTACAATGTTTTTGACTTCTTTTTAAGTTACTTATTTTAATGCAAAATCCTATTTCTACTCCCTATCCTCTGAGTAAAATGCATTGTACGGGAATGCTTAATGTGTGAAAGAATATTTGTAAAGACAATCAAAGGACTGAAGGTCCTGAAAGATACTTCTAGATCTACGCAAAATTAATTGTCAGCAAATATTAAAATGTTGAATAATTTCATCGTAAGGCAATGATGATTATTTTCTTAACACAGGATGCATATGTGAAACATATAATATCTCTATAAACAGCACAAACTATGTTTCTAACCTCAGTGTTGATACAAGAAAGACAACTCTATAACTGTAATGCAATTTTTGAGTAATCTTTCCTAACATTGTCATAAACAAAGTAGTATATCAATACGCCACCATTGTGCCGTGAAAACAAGAATTATAGTTGATATTATGTGATGCATTCATTCTATATGAAATTGAAATTGTTTTCAAGATGGAGAATATTCTTGTTCTTGCAATTTGTATGTGGTAGACAGCAAATTCCTGAACAAGACACGGCACTACATTTTGAGGTGCAAAGCGGCAGTATCTCAATTTGCATACTTTGAAGCAGTTACCATAACAGTAAGATAGTTCCTGAAAAAAAAATATCTCAATAAAATAGGCAAGTTTGAAAAACATGGAGATGGACGTGTTCTATCTCAATAAAATAGATTAGTTTTAAAAACATGGAGATGGACGTGTCTTGAACAAAACAATTGAGCTAATGTTAATGCACCAGGCACGCGCTAATGACAAATATGGATAATGACCATATCCCTGTATGCAGTACAAAATAGATAATTCAGAAAATCAGAAACAGAAGGCATACAAAATCAGGATAAAACAGGAACCAAAGCAAACAAACAAATACCTCCACCAAAGACGTGAACTCCCGATATGGGAGTGAGACCAGGTGCCCAGGAAGAGTAAGCATCTCCTGCTTGCATGTAACACCCGCCGCTTCAATTCGATAGAACTGTCACATTCGGTTACTTCAATTTCGAAAGACAGAGTACAATCTTTGGTTGGATGGTTCAAATGGTCTATGACAGAATATCATCCACCATTCTGGAGAGTATAGTGTATGACGAGTTCCCAATATAGTAGATACATGTAGTAAATTCTCATTAGTGGTTTTTCAGTCCAAGTAGATTTTCAGACACAGCTTGTAACCCCACGGTATTGCAGAAGAAGTTTTCTTTTTCATTATTCCATGCTAGACATGAAACTACTGAAATGTAGAGATTTCAATGAATTTAAAAGTTTGAAATGAAAAAGAAAATGATTTCATATACCTATAAAGATATTTATTGTAGCACAGCGATCTGTTGACATGTGCATGTATATTTTTAAGCTCTATTTGCAACGTAACATCATTCTCGAGCGTTTCAGGGAGTAGTGAAGGCCTTTCCATGGGTACCATTCAACACCATCAGCATATGAGGAGTGTTTTCCCTTCAGATACAATCCATTGAGGTTAGCTGTATGACAATCACCATACCACCATCCTCCTTTGTAAGAAACCGCGCAATTAGCTCTTGAAGTGTCTTGATCTTTGTTAAATGTTGAAAACTTCCTCCCAGCATGAGTACGCATTGCATCACCTATCAATTTATATTGACACTTTTAGTTGATGTATTTGTAAATTGCATTTCAGTAGACTAGTTAACATTCGCCCAGATAAGACGATATTACAGTGCAATACGTTTTAAAATCGAGATCTCATATCAGGAAAAGACCATATGACCACAGTGTTACGGACTACTTTTATATACAATATGTGTAATACGAAATTACGCCAAGGAAAAGAAAAACAAACTGTGACTGAAAACAAACCTGCATTTCCACTGTACTTTCCAATCAGCAATTTGTATCCACTTTTAATATCACCAACTTTGAAGCCTTCGTATTCAGCGTGTCGTTTTGAATTATCAAAATCCTCCAAGTCAATGCGAAGTTTACAATGACCTTTCTTTGTCAGATTATGTAAGAGGTCATTCCCTGTTAAAAAGTAAATGGGTTTTTAATTGTGCTCATTATTCCGTTTTGAAATTCAAACACACAAAGAAAAATCAGTATCCTAAAAAATCACAATATAAAAGTTTGAAACACGTACATGTAGCAAAATATTGTGAAACTGTTCTAAACAGTAATGATGTCATTTTGGTCTATTAAAAATTCAGGGGATGCGATTGACAAAATGAAATCTAGAAAGGTTTTAGCCATACGATTTCTTCATACGAGTTTCCAAATATGTACACCACGCTTCCTCGCGACAAAATTAATGATCAATTATCCAAACTCGTTATATGGTGCCTTAAGGTGGCTCCCTACTCGAACCATTATAGATTTTTCCTTATATGTAGCAGTCTGCGTATAAGTTTTACAATGGCTGGTGAGGGACGAGCCAGCGCACTGGAAAACACAAACAGAAGATCTTAAATGCCAAGAGAAGCAAAAGATGGTGCAATCTATCAATGTCCACACCAATCATATAGTATAATTTCTTAGTTGAAAATGTGATAAAATTATAAGGGGGTACCCTTATGTTTGTAGCCATATATTGATCATTTATAAAATTGTATACCTGTATGCGATTTTTCACCATCTATATATATTATCGTATGAAATGATCCAATTTGAAGAAATTCCATCTGTTGTTTTTTGCACAAAAATGTGATATACTATATATTATTTGTCGAAAATATGATAACATTATAAGGGGTACCCCTATGTTGGGAGCCATACCTTGATCATTTCAAAAATTGTGTACCTGTATGTGATTTTTTCTTCATCTACATACATAATTTTATGAAATATTACAAAATGAAAAAAAAAATCATCTGTTTTTTAATGCAAAAAGTTTGATTGAGTACATATTCTTGGTCAAAAATGCTATGAAATTATAAGGGGTTACCCTAATGTTTGGAGATATATCATACTTAGATTTATGTTACAATATTATTTTATGTGTTGTTTTTCTTCTGTATGACTTGTTAACATAAAATAAAACAAAACAAATAAACATATTCGAATCATCACTGAATTTGGAGGGTTCAAAAGCATATGGTGGATATTTGATATTTCTCAATTTTTAAGTGTTAGGGTACCTTCCTTTAATGCACTGTATCTTTAATGAAAACAAAATTACCTATCTATGTCTGTGTTCATTATGTCATTTTGACTATTATGCATAGAAAATAACCTTAAAATACAAAATTCATCCGTTAAATTCACGAGTAGGGACCCACCTTAATCGAGAGAGGAAAACTTATATTTGTACATCTGAATCAAAGGGTTTCTTTTCCACTACAGAAAACAAATCGTACATATCATGGACATGTAGTGACCTATGTATTAATTTGTCCTTCATCTTGCACATCATTTATGTAAGATTTGGTGAGAATTTCTACAAGCAGGTTGTACGGATCCCTATGGGTACTAATTGTGCGCCTCATGTTCCAGATTTATTTTTATACACGTATGAAAAAGATTTTATCCAAAATCCTTAAAAGCAAAGAAAACATAATGATATGAAATATTTCAATAACCTCAGACAGTGCAGTGTAAGTATTTTATCTATTGTTTTCATTTTCGTGCATGAACATCGACGGCGGGTGCTGCTAGCCAACAGGGGATGCTTGCTCCTTCCGGGCACCTGGTCCCACCTCTAGATTGCTAGGGGTCCATCGATGCTCAGGTGCTCTATTGTGAGTGCTGTTGAGATTATCGTCAGGATCGTCTTTAACTCATTGGTACTTCTAGGTACCTTGATGATATTCTTACTATCAACAATTATCCTGTTTTTGGAAAGTACAAACATGTCTTAATCCACAAGAATTGACTCTAAACAAGGCAAACGTTACAAACACCGAAACACCATTTTTTGAATCTAAATATCAAAATTGTTAATGGATAGATTCATACCAGTGGGTATGACAGAAGAGATGATTTTGGATTCAACATAGTAAATTTTCCCTGGCTTGACGGTGATGTTCCTAGATTACCGTCATACCGTATCTACATTTCACAGCTCATCCGGTATACTAGAGCATGTACTGATGTTTTGGATTTTCATAGTACAAATTTAAAAATTACGAAAAAGGTTTTCGCTTTCACAAACACGTAAAGACTTTCTGAAAATTTTACAAAAATTATTGTCAACTTCTATTAAATTCGGACCCATAAAAGCAATAGAGTATACTACTTTGTGTATTTCACAACCTGCATTTTATAGTGAAATAATTAACAAAATAAGAAGGAACAAAGGTAGACAGAATTACCATCGAAATCTTGTTAGAACCATCAAATGGCTTTTATACCGTGGATTTGAACCTTCTTTCACCGGAAGGACATTTGACTTGGTACTGTACCAATGTACAGCATTATATCAGCGCTTTCTTAAGAATTCAACTCTGACTGACTGTGACGACAGGACTCCATGACAGGCCCTGTGCAAAGTTCTTTAGAGAAGACAGGGCCCTGACCACATGTCTTTTCTGAATCTTTGTCGGACTCCTCGGGGGATAACATGCATGAGCTCGCTACAGCCGACAGACCACATACTGTATTTCGTACGCCTGTTTTAATATACATCTGTGTATTTCTGGGGCCCCTGCGTCATGCTGTCTGTTTGTATTTTCATCTTAATTTTAGGAGGTTATTTTACACCACAATTAAGCATTCTCCGAGACTTCTGAGTAATCGGAAAAGTGGGAGGGTTGTGCGCACGTAATCCGGATAACCACACCGTCTGATACCGACGTGGCAGATGGCCGTCCTATGTCTGTACCGATCGCCGTTGGTTTATGTTTGATGTTTCTCTGTGATTTGGCCTTTCTTGTACCATTTGCATATCTTTCTGTGCATGTCTGATTTTGGTTTTTGCAGTCAGTGGTTGTTTGGGGGTTTGACTGTTGGTGCTGCAGTTAGGTGTTGTTGGAGATCCCTTCTTTTCAGAATCACAATCAACGTTACATCCTAGTTATATAATATAAATGTATAGATGATTTTAAATTTGGGTATGAGTAGGAGTTAGTGTATACATATTGAAAGTAATGTTTACTTTTCAGGAATCATCTCTAACTTCTTTGTATTAATACATTAGTAATGTACTAATGTATTAATACAAAGAAGTTAGAGATGATTCCTGAAAAGTAAACATTACTTTCAATATGTTTACACTAACTCCTATGGATCTGAATCTTTTATGATACGCAAGCAGAAAATGTAATCAAATATATGAAGAGTACCCTTAAATTTGCGTTACTGACTAAAACGATTCAGGGCGAAGCTTTTTGATCTATGATATCCATTCGATTGGAATACTCTGATACTCTAGAGCTTGAATCTCCTATCAATTCAGACGTGTACCACTATGTCACTGACGTGACAGATGACCGTCCTAAGTTGGCATCGATTGCCCATTGGTCTCGTTGTTTTATGTGTAGTCATGTTTGCTTGATGTCTCTATGTGATTTGGCGTTCCTTGTACCATTTGCGTCTCATTTGTCCGGTTTTTCTTTTTATCGTGCCAACGTTCTGTTTCACATTCTTTAGATAAATCATCAGCCTTTTGATGATGATTTTTTTAATTTAATTCCGGCTTTTTGATTTTTATTCCCCGAATCGGCCTAAAAAGTGTTTAATGATTACCAGAAGGGTTGGATCGGGCGTAAAACTAGATAAAGAAACATAAGTTTCCTAGTTTAAAGACATAGACATATACCGTTTACATAAGAGTTCCGCGTTGAGTTCTAATAAACATCAAAGAAGTACCTCACCATTATTCAGTCTCAAAGTCGAGAAGACAAAGCAAAATCGTGAGAATTCCCATCGAAACGGTTGCGAACCCCAGAATGAACAACATTCCGAAGTGAGACCAGGAGCCCGGGGAGAGTCAGCGTCTCCTGATTGCAGAGATGGTAAAGAGTGTAGGATCCTAATGAATAAAATATGGGCGAGTCTGGCTGCTTGATGTCTTTTATTTTAATAAAACAAAATGATTTGGATATTCAATTTCTACATACCCTTACCTAACCAAAATTCTTTGTGAACATCTCCGAATCCATGTCTATAATCTGAATAACTTCTTCTGAAAGACTGAGTTCCATCAAATCGTTTTTGAAACACCTGAAACGAAATTGCACATAAGTTGTCCTCCACGTATATGATATGTTTATTAAATTCTATTTCTAATATAAAGAAAAGGTGGTGATTTAAGGTATTCGCAAAAGGCACGCATCGAAATGGACTCTTTCTTTCCATACACCATGTTACAAGCAAAGTATGGCTCTGAAAGTATAGTTTGAATGAAAACTGCCCCAAAGGGACAAATTATACCCCCAATTAATATTTCTCTGTGCAGATCCAATTTTCTGAACTGACACTCTGTTTTCTAAATGCATATTTTCTTATATAAAGTCATCATTCATGGTTAAGGTGACGATATCGAACAAAATACTTAGTATCTTAATGTTTTATGATATATGATAGACTTATGATGTAAACGTCTTCAAATTGAATAGCATCATTTAAGAACAGATAAATTGGCAACGTGGACCAGACATGCACGTTTCGGGTACTTAACCCTCATCAGTGATCCTAAATCTAAACAATGTAATATGCCAAAAAAGTATGAAAGTTACTATGTCGAAAAAGTGTACCGAAATACGTAGCAGGATGGGTGGGATATGATGCTACAGGACCCACGTTTTAGAAATTTCAAGAAATTTTGATAATAGAAATTTAGAATGCGTTGAAGGAACGATCAACCGAAATTGATCGAACTTGGCTACATGTGCCCTCGGGGACTCCTGGTCCACCAGCAGTGACACTCACCAAGTGGTATAAATGTAAACGTCTTCAAATTGAATAGCATCATTTAAGAACAGATAAATTGGCAACGTGGACCAGACATGCACGTTTCGGGTACTTAACCCTCATCAGTGATCCTAAATCTAAACAATGTAATATGCCAAAAAAGTATGAAAGTTACTATGTCGAAAAAGTGTACCGAAATACGTAGCAGGATGGGTGGGATATGATGCTACAGGACCCACGTTTTAGAAATTTCAAGAAATTTTGATAATAGAAATTTAGAATGCGTTGAAGGAACGATCAACCGAAATTGATCGAACTTGGCTACATGTGCCCTCGGGGACTCCTGGTCCACCAGCAGTGACACTCACCAAGTGGTATAAATGTAAACGTCTTCAAATTGAATAGCATCATTTAAGAACAGATAAATTGGCAACGTGGACCAGACATGCACGTTTCGGGTACTTAACCCTCATCAGTGATCCTAAATCTAAACAATGTAATATGCCAAAAAAGTATGAAAGTTACTATGTCGAAAAAGTGTACCGAAATACGTAGCAGGATGGGTGGGATATGATGCTACAGGACCCACGTTTTAGAAATTTCAAGAAATTTTGATAATAGAAATTTAGAATGCGTTGAAGGAACGATCAACCGAAATTGATCGAACTTGGCTACATGTGCCCTCGGGGACTCCTGGTCCACCAGCAGTGACACTCACCAAGTGGTATAAATGTAAACGTCTTCAAATTGAATAGCATCATTTAAGAACAGATAAATTGGCAACGTGGACCAGACATGCACGTTTCGGGTACTTAACCCTCATCAGTGATCCTAAATCTAAACAATGTAATATGCCAAAAAAGTATGAAAGTTACTATGTCGAAAAAGTGTACCGAAATACGTAGCAGGATGGGTGGGATATGATGCTACAGGACCCACGTTTTAGAGATGAGCGATGACAAGATTCGACATTTAAATTGCATAAGAAAATCTAAGTCAAAGGACCATGACTCTAGTATAACTTTTTCGGCTGCAATACTCTTTCTTCGTGCACATCTACATATTATGATCTTTCGTTGTGTAAAGTTTCATTGAAATCAATCCTAGGATTTGGGAGGAGTTGCGATGACAAGGATTGACATTGAATCTAATTCAAAGAGCCATAACTCAGGTCTAAATTTGTCAAAAGCAATCTCCTTTCTGCATGCACATCTACATATTATGATCTTCAGTATCGTAATTATTAATTATATCATATCCTGAAGCATCATATCCCAATCATCTTGCTTCGTCTTTCGCTATATTAAGGACACAATTTTCATCGATTTTGGCTGTATAACATTGTTTAGATTGATGATCACTGACGAGGGTTAAATACCCGAAAGGTGCATGTCTGGTCCATGCTGAAAATGTATCTGCTCTAAAATGATGCTAATGAATTTGAAGACGTTAAACATTTCATTGCGTAAAGTTTCATTAAAATCTACCAAATGGTTTGGAGAAGTTGCAATGACAAGGTTAGACATTGAAAATGCATGAAAAATCTAAGTCTAAGGGCCGTAACTCAAGTCAAACATTTTCGACAGCAATCTCCTTTCTTCGTGCACATCTACTTATCATGATCTTTCATTGTGTAAAGTTGTATTAAAATCCATCAAATGGTTTGGGAGAAGTTGCGATGACAAACGTTCGTCTACAGACGGACGGACAGACGGACGGACGGACAGACAAACGGACGGACAGACATGGTGAATCCAGTATACCCCAACAACTTTGTTTTTTTTATAAATATTCTTCATCTTCATTACTGTAACAACACTACTTTGACTGAACGATCCATTCAATTGCTTCAGTGTGATCTTTTATGATAAGTCAATTTGCCACTCGTGCTTTATATATCAAAATATATGCACAACCAATGTAATTCCCTGAGATGTTACTATTGAAAGAAACGTGCTGCAATTTGTGTATTAACACTCGTGACGTCACAATGCATAAGATCTTTTAAAAGAAACATGCCGCGACGGCTGTTCTAACCTGCAAACTGAGCCCGCGGTGACCTGAATTTTAACAAGGAGGGAGGAGATCTCCAACAAGACCCCGTTGCAGCATCAACAGTAAAACACCAAAACACCCGATGCAAAAACACAAAAGACAAGTACAGCACGAGACGGAAAAGAGACACACGACATGTAAACATCAAACACAAAAGACTACACATAAACGTCACCCTTTTACCTAGAAATAAATAAATAAACCCGATTTCAAGGTGTATGGTGCATGGTGCATATATATAGAATAAATGTCATAATTTGTGTTTAGTTACGGGTATACAACACACAGCAAGTGCATTTATCGCATGAAATGCGCTAACGCGCATTACATGTACGATAAATGCACTTGCTGTGTGTTGTATACCCATAACAAAACACAAATTAAGACTGTCACACATATTCTCTAAATAATGTCTATACATGAGACCGACCTTTTATAAACAAATTTTTCTGGTACCCATTTAAGGTATCCGTTGTACAATAGTAATCATCTCCATTGTTAAGTATGGTAAATGTCTTGCCTGGTAAGGTACTATAATTGTAAACGTCTTCAAATGGAATAGAATATTTTGTTATACCCTTATCAGTATCTCTATACAAAATCTCCATAGGAAAAATGCATATAAATTCGAATATTTGACCAAGCAGTCAATATCTACATCAATATTAGCCCTAGGGCAATATTAAAAAAAAATATTGACCGATAAACGGTAAATCGTTTGTGACGTCACGTCGTTGATGACGCTATTACTTCTACCTATTTTTCTGCGCTCTTTCTCTTATAGACGAAAATGAACGTAAACATGCCGGATTAATCGATTCGTTGCTGCAGTATTGATGTAAGGTATAACAAAACAATTATTGACTGGGAATTCGGGCAATATATGATTTGTTAGACCTTCACACAAAATATAGCCTTCGGCCTACGGCCTCGGGCAATATTTTATCTCCAGGTCCAACAAATCATATATTGCCCTCATTCCCAGTCAATAATTGTATATTGTTATACCCTTATCAGTAACTCTATATAAAATCTCCATAGGAAAAATGCCTATAAATTCGAAAATTTTACCAAGCGGTCAATATTTACATCAATATTGGCTCTAGGGCAATATTTAAAAAAAATATTGACCGATAAACGGTACATCGTTTGTGACGTCACGTCATTGATGACGCTATAAGCTCTACCTATTTTTCCGCGCTCTTTCTCTTATAGAAGAAAATGAACGTAAACATGCCGGTTTAATCGGTTCGTTGCTGCAGTATTGATGTAAGGTATAACAAGACAATTATTGACTGGAAATTCGGGCAATATATGATTTGTTGGACCTTCAGGCCTTCGGCCTCGGGCAATATTTTATCTTTAGGTCGAACAAATCATATATTGCCCTCGTTCCCAGTCAATAATTGTACAATATTTTCTCAAAGGTGATTATGCTCACAGTGTACAGATATAAGACTCCCAGGGCTTGAAAAACAAAGGGTAAAACTTTTGTACAACTAACGTATTTTGGACATGTTATGTAGAGAAAATAGACAATTTAAATGCTTTATAAGTTCTTCCCTTTTTTTCTAGCCCCAAAATTATTATTTCTTAGCTTTGGGCATTATTATATAGTTTAAAGTACCTTACCAGGCATGAAAAAATGCCATATTTTACGGATACCTTAACAAGAAGCACATTTTCGCAGCTCCGTAACAGGGGATAATCTTACTGCATTATGATTTGCTACCGTCGAAAATGAAATATCTGTTAAACTTGTTTTACTTTTCAATACATGTAATGTCGAAGGGTTCCAACTCTCTACCTTCTTGAAGAAAATTCCAAATCAATTTACATGCACCAGACACGTGTTTCGAATATTTAATTCTCATCAGTGATGCTTTGGGCGGCGCCACCATAAATAGTTTCAGTAGCGCCCTCTTTAATCTTTAGAAGTTAGATTTTTACATTAACATTACAGAGAGCGCGCGGCTCCAAATTTCCTGTAGGGTCGATTCAGTAGCATATCCAAATAAAATCTTTGTTCAAAATGGCATTGGAGGGATGGTGCTAAGATGTTAAACTCCTTTAATTTCGATGATATTTATCGGTGAAATGGCTAGTATCCGAAATAGCAAAAAAATATATTTCATGTCTCATTGATAAAAGGCCAAAACAAAGCTTCTTTCAGGTGACAGAGCTGGAAAGAAGTAATTAATACACTTGACAAACATCAGGCCACGGGGAACGATTTTAACTGCTCCACACTGCAACGTGAAATAAGTGTCTATATTAATAATGTCGAAGGGTTCCAACTCTCTACCTTCTTGAAGAAAATTCCAAATCAATTTACATGCACCAGACACGTGTTTCGAATATTAAATTCTCATCAGTGATGCTTTGGGCGGCGCCACCATAAATAGTTTCAGTAGCGACCTCTTTAATCTTTAGGAACATTTATAGCACGCTTAGATGACCATATCCGAGGCCACAATACGCTTTTCCTTTGTTAACCATAGGTGGAAGGTAAGTATTTTAGGGTATTTAAAAAGGAAACATGAAATTTTCATATTGTTCTTTTACTATTCGTTTAGTCAAGACAGAAGCATAATTTCAACTATTAACAGTGGGTAGTTAGACTTGCAAACGTCTAAATACTAAATAATTAAATCAAATGCCACAAAAGGATCATCATTTGCTTCCCCGCAGTGTAATGCTGCTATAATTTCATTATTGTTGCCTATTGATAGGCTTTAATTTCGCGGTCATTTTATTCAGACATTAAATGAGAACGTTTAACTTTTCAACGAATATTTATAGCACGCTTAAATTACCATATCCGAGGCCACAATACGGTTTTTCTTTGTTAAGCATAAGTGGAAAGGAAGTATTTTAGGGTATTATTTAAAAAGAAAACAATAAATTTCCATATTGTTCCTTTACTATTCGCTGTGTCAAGACAGAAGCATATTTTCAACTATTGACAGTGGGTAGTTAGACTTGCCAACGTCTAAATACTAAAACATTAAGTCAAACTAGAAAGGTTTCTTGTTGCGGTTGCAACAAGAGTGTCTTCCTCCTATACAATTTTTGGTTTGGAAATATGAAGGACGTCACATTACATGTATTTATATTATATATTTAAGTTTTCAAATTGCAGTAACATTAAATTTTCAAACCGATAATTGTTGGTGAGCAACCATTTGATTTTGGGGGGGGGGGGGAGGGGGGGGGGCAGGAATTCTATTGCCAGCCGGTAAAAATTTTTTAGCAATTTTCTGAGCAGGCCATTTTTTTCAGCCATTACCAGAGTCGGAGAAAAATTTTCGCCGGTTCTTCGGGCCGGATTTAAACAAATTGTCAAATGTTGTGAATGTCTGTGTAAGTTAAACTCCCCGCTGTTACAGAGTATGAGTTAATAACCGTTCCTTCAGATGTCTCTTTGCAATTAGCGAATTTCAGACAGATTGTATGATGTTTAAATAGAACCTTTTCTAGATTTTTGTGCCTATGCGTATTAGGTCTCTGGTAGATACAGCTATGTGAACAGTTTGTATTTATATTAATTAATTTTTTGACTTTAAATTGTCTGGCACAATGGGCCAGCAAAAATTTCCATATCATGCAATGTATCCTTACTTTTACATGGTCCGGGAAAAAAAAATGCCGGCCCTTTGGGCCGGAATATTTTTTTCAGCATTTTTCAGAGCCGGGATTTTTTTTTTTTTGCAAATTCTTCCTGCCCCCTTCCCCCATAAAAAAGGCGAGCTCGTAGCTGTAGAACCAATTTTCTTGAGAAGAGAAATGGTAATAACAAGTTACGTTCAATATATATATATATAAATACCATGAGGTTCTCGCTGTGCAGGTTCAAATTTGGACCCCCCCCTTCCCTTTTTTCAAAGTTTATTTTGAATTTCCATCATGGCGACATCGTTCAATATAAACAGAACTGTTTTCGAAAAACGAGGGGAGGGAAGAATGTTAGAGAAATTGTTCATCAATTTGTAAATAAACCAACCGAAAATTATGTTCGAACGTTTGCTAGAATTAGAAATTAAACTTGATGTTCAAAATATAGTTATTGAAGTTTAGAAACAGGTTTGTAGGTTAGAAATCGGAATCAAACTACCACTTTTTGTGTGTAAATTCTGGTTTGTAGCTGATCTCTTCTAAATTAATCAACTGTTTTAAAATCAAATTGTGTATATCGAAATGTATTTATGAAATGCATATTCATCATTGCCGTGAAATCGGAATTTGAAAATCTCAACACTGCTTTTCTCGAGTCGGACTCGGACTACCAATTTTAGTGTGCGCCCGATCTGTTGGCGTGAAGGTGTATCGAAATACCCAACTCAAAATTTCGATGCTCATATCTTTTCAACAGTAAGAGATAGGAAAAATCAGAAAGACTAAATAAGACAGATATATGGATAAAAAATAATAATATTGAAATTTTTAGGAAACTTCATAAGCTTAATTTTTGTTTACTATTATAAGCAAAAAAGTGTCTTCCTCCTATGAACTTCTGAATTTGGAAATATGAAGGACGGTGAAGGACGTCATCGTAATAAATCGTTACAGTGTGCATCTAGCATTTCATATCTTGCATGGCTGTCGACTTTCAAAAAGAATGGAAATTGTAGATAGCAAAATACGAGATATTTAAGCTTACAAATAGCAAAACATGAAATTTTCGGTCCTTTTGAGTAATTCGACGCTCCCGTCAAATATTTGAATCTACTAAAAAACATGATAAAAAAATAACAGAGACCAAAAATAAAAAAGACCAATCTAGCTTTTACTCCAAACGTAACGTTGGAGAACTTTCATTGTCCTAGCTTACAGGGTTCTTGAGAAATCGCTGATCCAATTTTCCACGGTTACGAAAACAATAGGTCTTCCGACGGAAGTCGGAAGACCTAATGACACAAAAGGATCATTTTGTGTAATGTTTTTTGCTTCCCCACAGCTGCTCTCTTATCTCTCTCTTATATCTGCTCCCTAAGAAATTTCTTATGATTTAGTTAGATATTCACGTCTGTCTGTTTTTAGCGGATATGTAACTAGGTTTCACTTGTTTGACCTGGTGCTTAACAAAGAAAAAAAAAACCAAAGTATGGCCTCACTAATTGATAAAGAAGATCCTGACGGCAATGTCAACAGCACTCACAATAGAGCACCAGTATATGAATAGACATTGATCAGCGTTAGTATTTTCGCTAGGGGGAAATTTTCGCGAAATGACCTTTGTGCAACAGTTCACGTGAATATAATTATGGTGAAATTGGGAGTATTCTCTCTAGTCTTTTATACATGCGCTAGTTGTAATTTTCACTCGGGGTATATTTTCCCTGTAACAACACAATTGCAAAAATAACCCTACAAGAAATTTTCTACGTTTTCCGTAAACGAATTTTTTTCTCAATAATTAAGATTGATATAAATCATGAGAAAAAAACTTAATTCAAAATGAATGAAGAAAGTTAATACTTTAAAGATGAATATTTACATTACTAGTGCATTGCCCATGTTAAACGTCCATAAGGTAACTAGAATAATATTCCATTAACTTGGGTTGCTATTGTGACGTCACTTTCTAGGTTTGCATGTAAGGGAAATTTACCAACGTTAAAATACATTTGACGTTGTTACAGGCAAAATGTGAGATGGGCATGCAAATGGAAATAATCGATAATTAGAATAAATGTTAAGATTTGCGATTCACGGACTTAACACGTGACCAACCAGAATTATTCACCAATGAACACCAAAAGTAAGACAGTCGTAACTTAAAGAAATTCATTTTTTGCACAAAATTTAAAATATCAAAGTATTGAATAACTTAAGTGACAAATATGCTGCGGATGAGTAGTTTTTCTCTTGAGGATCATTAGATTTCATACCGTCCATCCACCGCCGTCCACTGTCATTTCACAATACATCGGATTTGTTGTTTCTGAACCAGTACTGATGTTGTAAACTCCACTTTTTGTATTCTTTATCTCTGTGCAACTGTCATCTGTCTCAGAAAAACACATATTCAGAATGACACAACAGAACTACTGAATTAAACGAATCACGCAACCCTAAAAAGAAAGATCATGGTCAATTATGTTAATAATACGGAAGTGTCCCAACTCTATACTTCACGAAGAAAATTTCAAATTAATTTCAATTTCAAACTTATGGCAAATTATGTGTTCCAACCCGTCTGTTTTCAGCAACCAAAGCAAAGAAAGGAAGGGATCTCCAGCAACACTCGGTTACAGCATCTACAATAAAACCCTAAAATAGCCAATGCAAAAACACATAGCAGACGCCCACAGAAAGAAACCATAACAACCGATCGAAAACACAGAGTACGACAAGCACCAAGTCGCATTTTTCATTTCAAGGGTATCCCAGCTATCAATCTATCTAATGCACTGTGTAGAGGATAATATGAACTCTTTGCATACAAAGAAAAGGGGATGTACCAAAGATATCCCCGTGAATATGTTTGGGAAATTTGATAGATTCAATGCGGAACATTTCAGTCAAACGAGTTACACTATTCATGGATGGTCAATGGCAGCTCATGTCACTAATAACCCGACAACCGATCATTTATACGCATGTATTTTATCTCATTGAAGAAATATTGCATGTTGCAATCGGAGATTCGGATGCATATAAGTTTTATTCTGTCGGTTTGTCTGTTTGTTTATCTTCATAGTATTGACCAGAACTTCTGAAGTGTAATGTCGGTTTACACTTAGACGCGATTTTCTACTATGTCTACGACAGAGCAAAATTGTAGAGTCCCACGCTTTATTAATTTCCGTTACGATCACCACAATGAGCTATCGCACTTTGTCGTACTCTTTCACGATTCCCTATGCTCATCAGGTTTTCACACGGTCGACCGACACCACGCTCTCTCCTTCTCTACCATTCGATAGAATCGCAGATACCGTTACTTATGCTCGTTTTACACCACACCACGATGTCTACGGTTCGAAAGAATCATAGAGAACGTAAGGCAACGCTAAGTCGAGTCTTGAGGATCATGAGAAAAGTTGATGAGCAATGGGAATCGTTGTAGAACGCAACGAAGCGCGAAACGCATCATGGTAATCGTAATGGAACATAATAAAGCGTGGAACCATACGATTTTGCTCAATCATTGACATCGTAGGGCATCGTGGATATGTTAGCCTAGCATGTGTTTACCTTGAATATATGATAGGACTTTTATACCTGACAAGGCTTTCATACTCTGCATGTGCATTCCTTGCGACACTTACCTTCCACAGTGCTCCATGGATACCAAAATATGTGACCTTGATCTTGGAGTTTGACTAACTTTTGAGAAAATGTAAACATTTTCCATAAATTTTGTAATCCTTACATAAGTGATAGGACCTTCAAATTCACATGTGCATTCCATCTTGTAAGATCGTATTATTGATACCAAATTGTTGACCTTAGGTGATGACCAACGTTTTAAATAAAAAACTATTTTACTCATAAAGATGTCGAAAGAGGCATTTGTACTTTCTAAACACTTGTTGTTTTTTTTTTATAGATGTATTAAATTAAAATAGCACAATATCTACTTTTATACAACATGAATTATCTCGTGCTTTTGCACATATAAACATGGTAATATCACAGGCCGCTGAAATCATAGATATAAATCAAATACGCCATGCAAATATGTGATCATGTAACTCCTTCTTATAGTGTAGTATAAAAACACACAGGTACCTCTCCAATTTTTCGTAGAGGTAGTTTACAACTTTAACTAACCGATGTACGAGCCAATTTCCGTCCAATTTTCAGTTTCTATGTGTATGTATTTTCAGAAATATATAAAAACCCATTGTTTTTATACTTTTCGAAACTGCCAGGTAACCGGAAACGTTAGAGGGTTTGCGAGCGTAATCCGGATATTTACGCCATGTGCTACTAACGTGGCCGATGGCCGTCCTAATGAGTTAAAGAAGATCCTGACGAAAATCTCAACATCACTCACAATAGAGCACAAAATTAAACATCGGCGGACCCCTAGCAAGCTAGAGGTGGGACCGGATGCCCGGGAGGAGTAAGCATCCCCTGTTGGCTAGCCGCACCCGCCGTCGATGTTTATGAAGCATGGAAATGAAAATATATAAAATTCATGCACTGTCTGACGTCATGTCTATATAGAAAGTGATATGGCGACAAAGTCAAGTCGGCACCGATTGAACATTGGTCTCGTTGGTTAATGTGTAGTCTTTTGTGTTTTTGGTATCGTATTTAAGTTACATTGTACTTGTCGATTTTACGCCTCTTGTTTCGTGTTGTGATGTGGGTGCTGCTACTAAGTTTTGTTGGTAATTCCCTCCTTTCTTTTGAAAAGATGCAAAAATCAAGAACTTTTCTAAGGTTTAAGCATTATATTACATTAATCATGATAATCTTGAAATTAAAACTTGAAATTTTCATATTTCGGATTAATATTTTACAATCTAATTGCAGAACGAAGTATCTATAAAAGGTAGATAGCTACACTGTTAAAATCATACTGTAGCAAGAAAATTAATTTTACACAGATGACAGATAAATATTTTGAATCAGCAACTTTTATTGATTATATGAATAAACATCAAAGAAGTACCTAAGCGTTATTCAGTCTCAAAGTCGCGAAGGCAAGGCAAAATTGTGAGAATTCCCATCGAAACGATTGCGAACCCCGGAATGAACAAAATTCCGAAAAGAGACCAGGTGCCCGGGAGAGTCAGCGTCTCCTGATTGCATGCAACACCCGTCGCAACAGCTCCATGGAAACCTGTCAAATTTGGTGATTGTCTCGATGCACATTTTTATGTAAGATCAGGTAAGTATGTCTTGTTTGGTGATGACGACAACCATTCATGACTAATACGGCTTATAATGTGAAACAGTTCACCTGTTCCCTACAGACAAAGTTATATGAAAGAAAGAAATATGTCTAAATGTATTTGTTCATATCATAGAATTAGCAGCTGCAATGATCTGTATTTTAAGGCATGTCGTTACTGTAGTAACTAAAGGAATTTCAACGGTTTCATGAAAACAATATTAAATAATAGAATACATGTCAATTCATCATTATTTTTTTACGAAGAAAACTAATATGTCCGTGATAAAAATCAAGACTTTTGCTTATTTGTAAAACAAGGTAAAAAATGCTGGAAATTTGTTGCTAAATATAGCACATTTGAAACGAAAATACTAAAGGTGCTAAAATGCACTCATTTAATTTTAATTTTAGTTTTCTTTCTGAACATACAATGAAGCGGGTTAGCAATTTTGTATAAAACTTAATTTTGATGAAGTTTCACCGTATGTACCAAATTCACAGATAATTAAAAAATTTCTCGATTTTACACACGAAAATCGACTAAATTTAGGTCAAAATATCAGATACTGAATATCAACGATTTTTTCAAACACACACAGCAAGTATATTTTAAAAAGTATACTTACATGTCGACTTCCCATTGCCAATCAAGTACTTGTATGTAACTGAGAAAGCTATGGGTTTATCTAGTTTTGCTGACTTCATAACTGGTTTCACATCAAGGTGTCCTTTCTTTAGTAGAGCTTTCAGAACATCTGGTGAAGAGGGAAATATTCAGATCGAAGATATTACCTCTTTTATGTGGAGGGTATCATAATCAGCGATTGTTCTTCAAGACAATGGGAGGGTTATGTTCATGTAATCCGGATAACCACACCATTTGCTACTATTTGTCTCGTATGGTTATGTGTAGTCTAAAACACATTCAAGCCTTTAAACCTGAAACGACAGAATTGAAATGAGATGATAAAAGAATTAAAGATATTACAATAAAAAATAATCTTGTTAAATGTACTCAGTCATTAAACTCACCAATCAAATGACTTTTTGAATTCTTGTGAAGGTCATAATGGCCATAGCATACTAAGAACAAACATATGAGGACTAATTTACTCATTATCAAAGAGAAATTTCAATACTGTACCACAAGGCTACAATTTTGAAATCCAAGTAACATGGATTCTACTGTCATCGATTCTTATCAATTTATCAGGATATGATCCTTTGCGCATGTCAAATTTTTGTTCAATGGAAACGTTTCTACAGCTATGAAATCAAAATTTATTTAAAACATAACTTATTGTTGCACTTATACAAATATAATGCACCTGTTACGACAATAAATATCGAATATAGTATCATCATTAATTTCATAATCGTTGTCCAAATATAAGGCTGATGGATACACATTTTTGGACAAAGAAATATTTAAGAAATAAGCTCTCAGCTTATGAAAGAAAGTGTACAGTCATGTAAATAACAATGATTAATTCATTCACATTAAAAGATAGAAAAAGAACAAGTTTTCTGATCCGCATTGTGTTTACACAAGTTAATTTCTAGAAATAAGAATATCTGAAAAAATAAATTGGAATACAGGCGAAATAAAAAGGCTGAAACACACAATGTTAAATAAGGAATTTTTTCAGGGAAAATATGATTGATGTATTTTCAGGATAATTTAAAGATTATCTGTTTATTAATGATGCTATTGAATTTGAAGACGTTAAACATTAGGATAACTACTCATTCAGTCTTCTTTTATTGAGGAATGTCAAGAAACATACGGTTACCTATCGAAAGATATTTTTACCGGGAGAATGAATCTACAGTTATCAAATCGACACAACCTCTCGTGCTAGATATGTGCTTTCATATGCAAGTCATTGTTCTTTTTTTTTAATGATCAAGCTCCATTTGAATATAATAAATTTCAGAATTGATTCGAGCGCTTTTCAAAGTGGGATGAATGTTTTCGATATTCTAGCGTATGTAAGTCTTATAAAAGAGATTACATCATTGAGCAATTTCTGAAACGGTGTGTGTGTGTGTGATTTTCACATTTGTATATTTATGCAGCGCCGCAGGCACAGTTGTTGGTTTTCGGCAGCGCCGCATCACAGAGTCAAGGGCGTAGGAGAAGGGGGTAGCAGCGGGGGCATATCCCCCCACTTTGAAAAGAGGGGGGGGGGCACAACCATGTTTGTACACCCCCCACTTCTCAATCACAAAGTTATATGATGCATTAACATTGTTTAAAATAGCAACATTTTGTACCATAAATCTACAATTTTTCGGTCAATTTTCAAAATCATTCTTTGGCTCACAACCGCTCGCCAGTTCTTTATAGACTTTCTGAATAATTTAGCTATTCTGATCTATCCTTTATAAATGCATATTACTTTAACAATGTACATGAAGACATTTAAGTCAAACTATATAGAATATTAATATCACATGTAATTGTTAATGATAGCGGGTATTGAAAGTATTTCTGATAAGTCAATATTTTGCTAAAAAATTTCCTGCCTCGCTACCGCTCGCCAGACATTTATTCATGTACTTAAAATTTAGAATTGCACCAGAAATGTTAAAATTTGTGCATACAGAACATGACGGCCACATATTTTTTTTTAAATCTCACCCCCCCCCCTTTTTTTTTTGCTTGTTAGAAATTCTGGGATGTTGTGCCCCTCCACTTTTTCAGGCAGAGCTACGCCTTTAGGGGTATTGTGTTTGCTTTGGAACTTTGTGACGGTTGTTCGTGTACATGTATATATAATGTTAAACGTCTTCAAATTGAATAGCATCATTTTAGAACTGATAAATTAGCAGCATGCACCAGACATGCACGTTTCGGGTACTTAACTCTCGTCAGTGATCCTCAAATCTAAACAATGTTATAAGCCCAAAAGTGTGAAAATAAGTAAGTCCAAAACAATGTTGTCCCTAGTATTTTAGTAGTGATGTAGTGCAATGTTCTCATTTTCTATGTTTCTTTGTTCCTCTTCTTTTCGTCTGTGTCCAAGGACGCTCAGTGTCGTCGTGTTGGAGGTTTTCCATTGACCCTAGTTATTTTTATTAGTTGCTACAGGATACAATGTATAATGCACTGCATAATATTACCTTCTCTTTCACCATGTACATCATTCATACTAAACTTCAATGGCATTTGAACAGCCATGTATCTTCACAAATGTATGAAAGCTCAATGTATATTTAATATTTCGATTCCTATTCTATTTTATAACGCATGCAAAGTAATGAAATTTTATCTGTATATAATGTTCATAGGACATAAAAAGCACTTCACTTCAAATTGTAAGTACTTCTGGCAGTCTGGTACTGTGTAGCTTACTCCTAACACTGTTTACATTATCAATTCTCAAATAGTCAAACAGTTTTAATGTAGTAAATATAAATATATTACTGGTCGACAGCTGATGTTTGGTTTTCAGTGTTGCTTTGGTATCTCTTGATGTCCTTATATACAACTGTGTATTTGCATGTGTGTTTTTTTTTCAGGTATTTAAGCTATAATTGTCAAAGCGCACCGTTCGCCGTCCCATTTTCGGCATTTCCTCTGCAATCACTTCACAGAATATATTTTACAGGAACCATGTTTCGTGCCGATTGGACCATAAAGGGCTGTGGTAGACTGATGCATTTCTGACATCTCCTCTCAAAGCGCTGCAGAAAATTAACGAAACTTTACAGGAAGCAAATACTAAATGTCCTGATCAATTTTATATTCGTGCAGATAGGTCAACCAATATGGCCGTCATAGGCTCTGACTGCCTCACGCATATTCGACATCTCTTTTGCAACCAATGACAATAAACTTACGAAATCTTACAGAAAAGGTACCCAAGCCCCTCTACAAAAGTGGACACTTTCCGCCCTGAATCCATAACTGAGGAGAGCAATGTGGCCCCTGGAGTCTCTTGTTTTGCTGATGGTGTTGTAACAATGTTTAAGTACGACCTGTCTCTTATGAAGATTCAAAAACAAAAATATCATTTTCCAATTACTTACAGAAATCTAAAATCATGTGAATTCATGAAGAAAAATCATCAAAGAAGTACCGATTAGTAATTCATTCTCCAAGTCTTCTGATTTCATTCAACACCCGTCGCAACAACTCCATGAAAACTTGTCAAATTCGGTGATTGTCTCGATTATATCTGGTAATTGAGTGCTAACGTAAAATTCCATGTTTTCAAAGTACAATAATTTTTTTTTATTTCAACAATCATTGCTGTGAATATTTAACAAGTTCTATAACAGATGAAAAAGATACTATAAAAGTACCCCAACTCTGCTGCTAATGTGCATAGTTCTGGACAAATTCATCTATCGATCAAAATTGTATAAGAAATTGAATTTGAAGACGTATAACATTTGTGCCACTTAGTGAGTGTCACTGCTGGTGAACTAGGAGTCCTCGAGGGCACATGTAGCCAAGTTCGACCAACTTCGGTTGATCGTTTCTTCAACGCATTCGAAAATTCCTGTTATCAAAAGGGGTAGGGCCACGAGACCCCTAAATCGGCCCTTGATTATTCTCTTAAAATAAATTTCATGAGGAATACTTGATATCTCTTATGAAAATACACGAATGTTTACCGCTTTTCATGAAAAGAATAATATCACCAAACAATGTGCCATTTAACTGTTATGACGTCATTAAATGACGTCATTTTGACGTTATTGACAAAATATGGAGAAAATTGCTGGGATTTTGTCTTTTGTAGTAGAATTTTATGTGGCCGCATGCGTTAACTGAGATAAAACGTTTATGACAAAAGGATATAATCATTAGTATGATAATCTTTCACATATAAATTTTCCATCATAGTTAATGCATGCGGCCATTGCTAATTTAATAGAAATATTGAGTTTTTGCATCAGTTTCGCCGAATTTGACCTATTTTGTTGTTTTCAAAGGGCTAAAAGGTGTTGATAAAAGCAATGTTTACAAAAATTAGATTCGTGATTCAGTAGAGAACGTTTCAAAATGTCAAATAACAGTTAAAAATTCTATGAAGTACAATGTTCACAATATATCAAAATTAGGGCCAATATCGGGCTTCATGGCCCTACCCCTTTCTTGAAATTTCTAAAACGTGGGTCCTGCAGCATCATATCCCATCCACCCTTCTTCGTCTTTCGGTACATTTTCGGATATACTTACTTTCACACTCTTCGGCCATATCGCATTGTTCAGACTGAGGTTCACTGAGGAGAGTTAAGTACCCAAAACGTGCATGTCTGGTCCATCCCGCAAATTTATCTTTTCATAAATAATGCTATTGAATTTGAAGACGTTTTACTATGTTGAAATCTAAAACATCTCTTTTGTCTTACACACTTATATGAATCTCTCCATTAACAATTTTTAGCTCGCCGGGACGAAAGTCCGAAGATCTAATGTCATACCCTCGGCGTCGTCGTTGTCGTCGTCCGTAGACAAAACTTTCGTTGTCGTTGTACTTTGACCTACTTTTCAAAAACTTTAATCTGGGCTATATCTCTTCAACCATATGGAATAGGACTTTCATATTTCATATGCGGATACCTTGTGACAAGACCTTTCATTGGAGACCATGAACTTTGACCTAGTGACCTTGAACTTAGACGTTGACTTACTTTTCAAAAACCTTGACCTGGGCTATATCTCTACAACCATAAGGGGTAAAGCTTTCATATTTCACATGTAGATACCTCGTGACACGACCTTTCATTGGAGACCATGAACTTTGACCTAGTGACCTCGGACTTTGACTTTCTTTTCAAAAACCTTGACCTGGGCTATATCTCTACAACCATAAGGGGTAAAGCTTTCATATTTCACATGTAGATACCTTGTGACAAGACATTTCATTGGAGACCATTAACTTTGACCTAGTGACCTACTTTTCAAAAACTTTGACCTATTTTTCAAAAACATTTTTAACATGCACTATATCCCTTCAACGATAAGGGGTAGGGCTTTCACCATGACCTTTGACCTTGTAACCTTGACCTTTGACCTACTTTTCAAAAACTTTAACCTGGGCTTAATCTTTTCAACCATAAATATAGAACGTTCATATTTCACTTGTTAATACCTTGTGGCGAGACCTTTGACCTTGGCCTTTGACCTACTTTTCGAAAACTTTAACCTGAGCAATATCTCTTCAACCATAAGGGGAAGGACTTTCATATTTCTCAAGTAGATACCTTGTGATGAGACCTTTCATATGAGACCATGACTTTTGACCTAGTGACCTTGACCTTGGACTTTGACCTACTTTCAAAAAAATTAATCTGGGCTATATCTCTTGAATTATAAGGGGTAAGGCTTAAATATTTCACATGTAGATTCCTTAGGATGGGACCTTTCGTTTGAGACCATGACCTTTGACCCAGTAACAATGATCTTGGACTTTGACCTTAACCATTAACCTACTATCTAATTGCTCATACTTCGGTTGTGTCTTTAGTTCTCTAAGGGATGAGACTAACAGATGGATAGAATTCTGACAATACTTTTTGTACTTTGGAAGTTATTTCATTTGAACCATCCGACCAAAGATTGTACTCTATGTCTTCCAAAATGGAACTTACCGGATGTGACAGTTCTACCGAATTGAAGCGGCGGGTGTTACATGCAAGCAGGAGATGCTTACTCTTCCTGGGCACCTGGTCTCACTCCCATATCGGGAGTTCGCTTCTTTTCATATGGTGGAGGTTTTTGTTTGTTTGCATTGGTTCCTGTTTTATCCTGATTTTGTATGCTTTCGGTTTCTGATTTTCTGAATTATCGATTGTATGCTGTATACAGGGATATGGTCATTATCCATATTTGTCAATTTGACAGAAACCTGCTTCGGCGATCTGTGTATTCTTTGATTACCCTATGTTTTTATTTAGGTCCAGAAATGTTGTTTCTGTGTTTGTAACGTTTGCCTGAAGCTACGATGTGACTAGTCAAATTGGAATGCTACATGAAACTCTCTTGACCTGATACATGTACATGTAGCAATGTTCCTTTTGGGGTTTAAGTACACCAGAGAAGAAGTGTCAATCGTAATTCATGAGTCAAATATCCAGAGAAATAATTGTGAAAGTCTCCACTTACAAGGCAATCGCGAACCCCCGAATAAAGAAAAGACAAGGTGCCATAGCGGAGTGAGCGTCCTCTGATCATTTGGTTAGCATATTTTTATGTGTTTAGCACAATTTTATATCCATACCCTGTAGTTGTTTCCATTTCCGATAAAAAGCCCTTTTCTTCATATCTTGTCTTTAATCTGTACTTAAGGGGGTAATACTAGAAACGGCGACATTGGCGCGTTTTTCGCAAGAACGTCAGCATTGGGTAACGTAAAAATAAGGGGGAGGGGGTAACAAGATCACTATAACTTAGAAACTGACGGTCAAATGTCGATAGGAACTTATCGCTGTTTAACTTGTCATATCAAGTTTGTACGGAAAATAGTAATAATAAAAATATCTGATAAATTGACTTTGTGATTGAAAATTAAAAACTCAAACATGTTCTGAAAATAGACATTAATTCATCTCCTTTCGACAATTTCTTTTAAAAGTCATTATGATAGTGATCATGTATAATTCGTTAAGAAATGAATCTTATATTTTTTCTGCGTAGCGCGTTGATGCAAAAGTTTTCTGTCCAATTTTTCGGGTGATACATGTACCTGCATCAGCAGTAAAAAAATATAAGATTCATTTCTTATCATTTATTTTCATCTATTTACGGAAAAGAAACTGTTTTCTTGGATCTAAAAACAATCAATCACCGAACTATATTTCGTAAGTCGGAGGATTTCGCGGTGATACGTCTGCCAAAACAAGTTATGGTAGCCGCCATGATTCAAACAGCGAACGATCGTCTCTCTAAATCTTTAAATTAAGGACCAGTTTGAGCAAATTCTACATGCACTATTAATTATTGAGTAAGTAGAAAAGAAATGTACCCTTGAAATGATAAGCAAACATCAACAAATTGCATTTTCGGCAACGAGTTCATGCGTGTTTGAGGGAACCCCCGGTTCTAAAAATAGTGCTATAAATAGACTTCCGTGAAAAATTCTGTTGATCGATGTATCAACAAAATTTCTGAGCCAATCAGAATCTTCGTTTCTTCAAAATGACAATGGAAATTAAATGATATACATATCCGATTGCCCACATCATATCTAAATAAAAATGCAGTACTTGTTAATTTACTGCCTCTACAGAAGATTTGCAATTGTTTTTGCTCCCTAAAGTGTGTTTATTTTAACGTCACATTCATGGCCCATTTGGTGGCTTTAAAGGAGTCGTAGCTTCAAACTGGCGGTAAAAAATTGATGAAACCTTGCATATAGGAAAAGTATGTTTCAATTATTAACATCTATCATTTTTAGGAAAATTAAATGATATTATCTTTCTATAAGTCTGGCTGTCCTGGACCTCCTTAAATGACATTTTCATCTTCAATATTTCTTTCCTATATTTTATAATACATTTATTTCTTAAAATTTGTGATAAACATACATACTTTGAAACAAATGACATAAGTTTAAAATTTTATCATTATTTTCATCATAAATAACAGAAACAGGAAGGAATATTTCAAGTATATTATTATCTGAGTGTCTGTTACTGTTTATCTAATCTGTTCCATTGTTAAGTATGGGATCACATATAGTTCCATTGTTTGTATATTGTAAATACCAAAGCTAATTTGTTGTCAATTGCATGTTACGCAACAGTCATAAAACACAAACTACAATATTCGGCATATGAATCACAAATAAGTTAAAGTAGATCCTGACGATAATTTCAACAGCACTCACAATAGAGCGCAAAATTAAACATCGACGGACCCCTAGCAAGCTAGAGGTGGGACCAGGTGCCCGGGAGGAGTAAGCATCCCCTGTTGGCTAGCCGCACCCGCCGTCGATGTTCATGAAGCATGAACATGAAAATATAGAAAAAATTCATGCACTGTCTGACGTTATGTCTATATAGAAATTACTTTGGAAAAACAAAGCATAGAAAAACTTGTGGATTCAAGTGTCTTCTTTGCAGATTGCTAAAGTTAATTAAATTTTGTTTTCAGGGAGTATTTTTTGTTTTTGAATATTTGCTGATACATCTACATTGACGTTCTAAGTCGGCACATGTTGCGCATTGATCTCGTTGCGTTGGTTTGTGTAGTCTTTGGTGTTCGGTCTTTCTTGTCCCTTCAGCGCTTCATTTTGTGTCTTTCTGCTTTTTGTAAGTTGTGTCTGAGCTCCGTTTTTCTCCTTTAGATTTCGGGGTCTCTGTAAAGTGCAAAACTTAACATGCTTAAGAAAACGACATGAAATGACACAAACAAAACTTTAGGTCCTTGAGAAAACAATTTTTTTAAAGCCATATAGAAAAATAAGCCGAGAACGAACATGTTAAGATTTGCATTTGCAATGTATAATTGTCTTTATTCACATTTCTAGTGCTTACATGTAAAGTGTTGAAAGAGTCGGAGTACATGTCATAAATACATGCAATGTAAATGTTAAATGTATTTCAGAGGATTTATGGAGAGGGAACTCGTAATTAATAGGTGGATAGAGAAAAGAAGTCTAGTAAAGGCGAGACAGGGTTGTTCCATATTGTATTTTTAAAAAATTAGAACATAAACCATTTTTGGGGGGTTGGGGCACGGTATATTTCAGGTAACAAATTATCCTTTTCCAAATCTTTCTTCAATATGTTTCTTTTCATTTTTGTTTCGTTTCTTAATTTTACAGGGACCCTTTGTTTGTTACTTTAAAAATAGTCACGTGCCTTTAGAGTTCGACGTGTCAAGCTTCTTTTCTTTTATTGCGCGTTCTGATAATGAGTGTATGACATCCTTTGAAATCACTTAAATCACATGGTAAAAAAATCAGCTGTATGTTGATACAGCAAACAAAAGCATAAAGAAACTATTGAAAGTGGATTCATATATCTTATGTCACGAGGGGTAATCTCGGAATGCAGAACATAAGGTTTTTCTATAATTTCGGGTAACATAGATTATTCATCACAAAAATGCGAATGAAATGCAGTGTAAGGATTCCTTGTCTATGAGTTATATTCAAAATAAAAGAAATGATATCTTTTGAAAATGGTGAAAAACGATCGGCGTGATTTGTGTAGATTAAAGTGAAAATAAAACGCCGATCGCGTTTGTGCGTTATAAAAAAGTAATATATTTTTTTGGAAACAAATCATACCTAAGGTATTGTTACACTGCATCACATTCCCCTTTTTGTCATAAAGGGTCTATATTGCACACAAATATTGGAAAACCCTTGTTCTGCGTTGAAAGATTACCCACCGTGCTACAATGTGTATGTGTAAACAATGCATACCATTGGCTAGGGTTATTATTCATTTCTTTTTTGTTGTCATTTGTTTTTAATATTTCTATTCGGCACTTTATACTAAATATTATAATATGGACATATTCGTTTCGTCTTGAATTTGCTGATCCTAATGTCGCTATAAATTCTTGTGTTTACATCGTTCAGTTAGCCGTAATACATGGTTCTTTCAGTTAAACGCGTCTTCAAATTCAATAGATCATTTAAGAACAGATAAAATTTCAGCATGGACCAGGCATGCACGTTTCGGGTCTTTAACCCTCGTCAGTGATCCTCAATCTAAACAATGTAATATGGCCAAATATTGTGAAAAACATTATGTCCAAAATTGTACTGAAAACGTTGCAGGATGGATGGGATATGATGCTAAAGGACCCACTTAATAGAAATTTCAATATTTTGTGATAACATAAAGTTTCGAATGCGTTGAAGAGACAGACGAGCAACCGAAGTTGATCGGACTTGGCTTCATGTGCCCTCGGGGACTCACGGTCAACCAGCAGTGACACTCACCAAGTGGTTCAAATGTTGGGCACGGTCCATTTGATATTCTGGGGGGGGGGGGGCCTTGGGTTTTTTTGTCGGAGCAAGATTATTTTTTTCGCCCCGGACTGGGGCAAAATTACTTTTTTCTTACAAAGTTGGAGCAAGGGAATTTTTTTCATAACAATTGATGTGAATTTTAAGAATGTTTGCGTTTTTTTCAATAGAAATTCTTAATTTTTTATTTAGAGTAAACTTTAAACATTACTTTGTTTTCATGTAAAACTTGTATTCACTTCTAAACTGAGAGAGATAAAAGATTTTTACAATATGCTATTTATAATTTTCAGTAGACAAAATGTATATAAGGTCATGTAGCATGGCCTGAAGGGAGGGTCTTCTAGACAAGTTTTTGCATGTAGGAATGAAAACTAGAGAAAAACTAAATAAATTCTCCTTCCAAGCTTGTATGAAAAATAAAACACTATGGTGATACATGTATATCGATCTATTAATATTAACAGTAATAAATTATATACATGTAGATAATGTATTTAAGCATTTAAGAAAGCCCCTTTGTTTCAGTCACATGCACACTTTCGATATTTTTAAATATGATCTTGCCATTACAGTAGAAAAGTATGGCGAGCGAAGCGAGCCAAAAATTTGTCATAGAAAGTAAAAACTGCGGCGAGCGAAGCGAGCCGAAAAATTTTCAGGAATTTTTAGCGAATTATATGGTTATTCTTTAAATTCAGATTACTCGTAATCAAAGATAGACAGCATCATTATCGAAAATGCGTCAGAATCATCAAACGCCTTTTATACCGTTGGTATGATCCTAATGTCACCAGACGGACACTAGGCTTGGTACTTGACCAATCTACAGTCTTGTACAAGCGCATTCTTAAAACTTGCACTCTAACTGACTGTGACGACGGGACTCCATGACGGGCTCTGTCCAAACCTCTTTAGAGAAGACAGGGCCCCGACCACCTGTCCTCTCTGAATGTCAGTCGGACTCCTCGGGTGATAACATACATGAGCTCGCGGCGGCATAGCACGGATTGTATTACGTAGGCCCTCTTTTTATATCCATTTACATATTCATCTGTGTTGCTTGGGCCCCTGCGTTTTGTGGTCTTGTTTGTGTGTGGTCATCTGACGGTGAGGAGGTTGTTTTACACCACAGTTGTACGTTCTTCGATACCTCTGGGTAATCGGAAAAATGGGAGGGTTGTGCGCACGTAATCCAGGATAACCATACCTTCTGCTATTTCCGTGGCAGATGGCCGTCCTTAGTCGGCACCGGTTGCCCATTGGTCTCGTCGGTTTATGTGTAGTCCTTTGTGTTTGATGTTTTGTGTTATGCGTTGACGTTCCTTGTCCCTTGTGCGTCTCTTTTTGTGCTTGTCTTCTTTGTGTTTTTGCATTGGGTGTTTTGGGGTTTTGCTGTGGGTGCTACAACTTGGTGTTGTTGGAGATCCCCTCCTTTGTTTCGTAAGAGCAAGATTATTTTTTTTTTCTGTCACACCATAAGCAAATTCATTTTTTTCATCAAAATTCAGAGCAAATTTATTTTTTTCGAAAAAAAACCCCCAAGTCCCCCCCCCCCAGAATATCAAATGGACCGTGCCTTAAACGTCTTCAAATTCAATAGCATCATTTAAGAACAAATAAATTTTCAGGTTGGACCAGACATGCACGTTTCGGGTATTTAACTCTCGTCAGTGATCCTCAATCTCAAAATTATAATATGGCCAAAGAGTATGAAAGATATTTAGTCAAAAATGTACCGAAAGACGTAGCAGGATGGGTGGCTACAGGACCCACTTTTCAGAAATTTCAAGAAGGTTTGATATCAGAAATTTTCGAATGCGTTGAAGATACGATCAACCGATGTTGATCGAACTTGGATACATGTGCCCACGCGGAATTCCTGGTCCACCAGCAGTGACGTTCACCAATTGTTACAAATGTTACACGTCTTCAAATTCAATAGCATCATTTAAGAACGGATAAAGTTTCAGCATGGACCAGATATGCACGTTTCGGGTACATAACCTCGTCAGTGATCCTGAATCTGAAAATTGTAATATGGCCAAAGAGTATGAAAGTTATTATGTCCAAAAATGTACGGAAGGACGTAGCAGGATGGGTGGAATATGATGCTACAGGACCAATTTTTCAGAAATTTCAAGAAGTTTTGATAACAGAAAACAAATGAGGGGATCTCCAACACCAGGTTGCAGTACCCACAGCAAAACCCCAAAACACCCAATGCAAAAACATGGTTATATTTCTAAGGAATTGCCTTTAAGAAAATTACAAATTGTTACAACTTTGAGACTAAAATTTACAAATTGAAACTATTAGAGTTTCATTATTGAGGGCGATTGATTGCACTCTTTCAAACCTCCCTTTCCATTATCATTTGGGAATAAAGATTAAACAAAAACGATAATAAAGACAATGCCTGATTGATTTATGTCAGCGAATGAAAGTCCAACATCAAACCAAAAATCATAATTAATAGAAAAACAATCTTTCAAAATACAAAGCGAATCAAAGGAGCAAAGGTATATATATTCAATGAAGAAGAGATGAGGTATCCGAGAGTAAGCATTCTTGCTTTCTATAGAAACTACCGTCACGTTACCCATTTAGAACAATCAACAACTGTAATTGCATCAAAATTAAAGGGTTTTAAGTATAGCTCTTATCTGAATATATATTAAAGTAGTTTTTCCATAGCCCTTACATTAATAAATGATGGTAAAATTATCACAGTATAACTAACAAGCCTAATTTCAATGTTTTTTTGCGCAAGTATTTTTTTTCATTACCCATTGGATACATAAAATTACAGAAACAGGAAGAATAAATTGATGTACACGAATATCTAGTTGTCTATTTCTGTTTATATAAGTCCTTACTTCGTTTACCTTGAAATCTCAAAAAGTTAAAGTGTTTGTCTACTGTCAACGTGAAAATTTTCGCGTGGGAGTTATTTCCGCGTTTTTCGTGAATCGATAGATATTGCGAAAAATTCCCCCACGCGAAAATATCCCCGCTGCATTCTTACAATGGGCAAGTCATTTTTATCGTGAATATTTCCCCGACGCGTAATGTCTTGATGTTAGAATCGCGAAATTCCCCCCAGCGAAAATAACCACGTATACAGTATTTTAAATAACAAAGCTTATTGGTTGCCAGCTGCATATATTATGTAAAAATCATAGAACAAAGAGGAAAATATTCGGTACATGAAGTATTATAACACATAAAGAAGCTTTTGATTTAAATGTGCTTCCAAACTCTCAGAATGTTGTAGTTAATTCAATTTCATTATGAGAGAATATCTCATTGTTTCTAAATGTTTTTGGTGTGGTAGAAGTATTCAAATCGCCATTCCAAGTCGGCAACCGATGTCCATTGGTCTCGATGTTTATGTGAAGTCATTTTGATATTCTTTGGTACTTGATCTGTCTTGTCCCTTAAGCGACTCATATTGTGCTTTTTCGTCTTTGTGTGCTTTGAGTGCTTTGGGGGGTGGGGGGTTCGCTTCTCTGCTTTGTGTACTGCAACAGAGTCCTTATTGAGATCCTCCTCTTTCTTGTTTGTATTTTTGATAAAATTGGTAATCAGACACATGTCTTCAGAATTCACTGTGCCAGACATATTTTAATGTGACTGCAGGTAAGGAAAGTAATTTTTCACATGCTTTGAAATCACGTCGATTGCATGTTTAATTCTCTCTAAAATGGGAACCTGATACAGCAAACAAAAGCATGAAGAAAATGTGTACAAGGGTAGTGGATCAACGTTAAAACATTACAGTGTGATATATCGGGAGTTCGCTGCTTTTCATGTGGTGGAGGTTTTTGTTTGTTTGCTTTGGTTCCTGTTTTATCCTGATTTTGTATGCCTTCGTTTTCTGAATTACGATTTTGTGCTGTATAGGATATGGTAATTATCCATATTTGTCATGTGAGAAATGACTGTCTTACTCGTATGTGATCATGGGTTAAAGAAGATCCTGATGATAATCTCAACAGAACTCACAATAGAGCGCCAAATTGAGCATCGACAGACCCTAGCAAGCAAGAGGTGGGACCAGGTACCCGGGAGGAGTAAGCAACCCTTGTTGGCTTGCCGCACCTGCCGTCGATGTTAATGCACAAAATGAAAACAATATATAAAATACATGCACTGCCTGGTGTTATGTCTATATAGAAAGTGCTTCGGCGATCGTGTCTGGGAAAAAATATGGGTGTATAATTCTGGCTGGTCACATTCAAATTCCATGAATCGCGAAGCAATTCATGGACAGTTTGTACCTGTCAAACCTGAATTATACACTCATGAACACAAAAAGTAAGAATATCATTTATTATATTTACATTTTTTATGAAATATCGGTCATTTTCACTTCATGCATATCGCACATTATGCCTTTAAGAGCGTCAAATGTATTCCAACTTTGGTAAATTCTTCTTCATGCAAAACAGAGCAGACAGGTACAGAAAGAAATCTCAAACCAATTTATTATGCACCAGACACGTGTTTCGAATATTACATTCTCATCAGTGATGCTTCCAGCCAAAGTGCTTTTCATAAGCCACCCAAATTCATTTCACTAGTGCCCTCTGGTATTATTTTTAGAATTTAAATTTCCTCTTGTCCTCTTGTCATTCATTCTTTTGCAAAACGTCTAGCTTACTCCTCCCGGGCACCTGGTCCCACCTCTTGCTTGCTAGGGGGTGGCGTTGATGCTCAATTTGGTGCTCTGTTGTGAGTGCTGTTGAGATTGTTGTCAGGATATTTCTTTTATCTGATTTTTGTGTTTGGCTGTTTGCCTAGTTTAGTTAGACATGTGACATGATTAGTTTTTCTAAACAACACCTCGAAATATGTTTAATTGAAAAATGATGGCGTTCAAGTCTTTGTTGTCTTACCAATGGATGATTCTTAAAACGCGGCTTCTATACTCAAGAGCACAGAATAAATTTTTTTACATAAAATGCGACTTGTAGAGACTTTAATTGTCATCTCTTTTAATTATGAGGTTTAACAGCGTAACATCATCCTTGTTTCTTTCAGAGAGTAGTGAAACCCCGTCCAATGATACCACTCAATGCCATCAGCAAAGGAGGAGTGTTTTCCCTTTAGGTACAATCCATTAAGGTTTGCATGATGACAGTTATTGTACCACCATCCCCCTTTGTATTTACTACCACAGTTACTACTCCAACTGTCTTGATCCTCGTTGGCAGTGGAAAATTTCTGTCCATTACCATTTCGCATAGAATCTCCTGAAAATGTATATCAACAACACACATGTATACGTGCAAAACATACGCGTCACAACGTTTTGTCAAGACCAAAACTACTGTTATTAATAAACAAATCATAAAGTATTTTAAAAGTGTTTGGATCGAGTGTACTGTATTAGAAGGGGGGGGGGGGGAGGTGTTTTTTTATGTTTGACCCAGTTATCGAACCTTCGCGGGGAATGGATTTCGTGTTACAAATGTAGTTTGTATTGGCGTCCTTCAAACTTTAACACTGCCAAGTAATCAAAGATTCTAGATGATCTAACACATTTGAATTCCTGTGGGAAAACCCTTTTTTCGATACCACGCATAATGGCCCCATGGTCGTGCCCTTGTAAACGATAATGTTTACACTACCAAAGGGAGGCTGCAAAACACTTCGTCTTTCTTACAATTACTGCATTGATTGAAACTGAATTTTAATGCCTATTTAGGGAAAAGAAGGGACCGGTTATCAACCGAGAAAGCCTATCAACTTTTTTCTCGGCCAAATACAAACTCCGTCTGTTTGTCCAATCTTTCTTTTTTTAATTACGTAGATATGATCTTATTTTTCAAGAATTTGTAAGACACTTGAATCTGATTCCGGGATTTGTATTTGACTTTTTAATGTAATTGTTTAACGTCTTCTAATCCATTAGCATCATTTTAGAACAGATAAATTTACAGCATGGATCAGACATGCATGTTTCGGGTAATAAACCCTCGTCAGTGATCCTCAATCTAAACAATGTAATATGACATTAAATCTGTGAAAATTATGTCCTAAATATACCAAAAGACATAGCAAAATGCTGGGATATTATGCTACAGGACCCAGATTTTAGAAATTTGAGAGAATTTTGTAAACAGAAATTTTCAATGTGTTTGAAAAAACGATCAACTGAAATTGATCGAGCTTGGCTCTATGTTTCCTCGGGGACTCTTGGTCCACCAAATGTCTAACGTCTTCAAATTCATTATTTGTTGTTTTACGCGGCATTCAAAAAATCATACATAAATCTAAAAATAATAAAAGTTAAAACATTTTCACTTTGAATTAAAAAAAAAACGACAAGAGGCCCAAGGAAGTGGTGGGGGGTGGGGAGTAGGGGGGGGGGGGCACATCACTCACGGATGAACAACTGAAAGTGGCCAAAATGCTTCTACCGATCAAAGACCTCGGCGCCATATTTTACCCGATGGACACGAAAAACACAATATGGTCATTATCCATATTTTGTCATTGTTAGAGGACCTTTAGTACTTGCTTCCTGTAAGGTTCCGTGAAATTCAGAGAAGCGGCTGAAGAGAAATCGAAAATATGTCAGCCAATAAGAGCCTTCGGTGGCAATTTTTGGTACTTGCTTCCTTTAAGGTTCCCTGAAATTCTTTGCAGTGGCCGCAGAGGAGATGTCGAAAATATATAAAGTTTACGCAGGACGGACGGACGACGGACAGCGCGCTATGACAATACCTTGCTTTGAGCTACAAATTGATGAAATTATTTACTAACATTAAATTTCTTAAGAATTGAATTATTTTCTTTCAGAGTAAAATTTGTGGTACATTACCTGCATTTCCACTGTATTTCCCTAGCGTCAACTGGTATCCATTCTTGCTGCCTGCAACCGCAAAGTTGTCATACACAGCATACCTCGTGGAACCATTTAAATTTTCTAAATCAATCCGAAGTTTGCAAGACTTATCCTTTGTGAGAGTGTGAAGGAGGTCATTTCCTGTTGTAAATGAAAAAGATATTTACAGTATATTTTATAGTTTATTGATATATGATACAAATGATTTATCTAAGACATGGTCGTACACAAATCAGTATGTCGAAATTGTTTACATATCGAAAATCAAGACCCCACTGTGTTCTTAGCCGTAGAGCCATGATTTATCAAACCCTAAGGCAAAACTAGAAATGAGATACAAGTAGGTTGAAATCTCTGCTGGTGTATTGTTTAGTACATGAGGACATCGCTCGCCTAGTTTCGCTGTGTTTTGGCACTATCTGTAACTTCTTCGTCACAAATTAGAATACAAAAGTAAAGCTGAGGGATGCCTCCATAATGACATAGCGTCCTCAACAGGTTTATTGACAGTTTTTGGGGTAAAGTTTCGACTTTTGTACTTCATATTTCATATTTGGATTTTCTCTTCTTTGTCCTCGATCATCACTGATGAGTGTAATTAGTTCTGTATAGACATGACCTCAAACAGTGCATGTATTTTAGATATTATTTCCATTTTCATGTGTGAGCATCGACGGCGGGTGTGGCTAGCCAAACGGGGGATGCTTACTCCTCTCGGGCACCTGATCCCACCTCTAGCTTGCTAGGGGTCCGTCGATGCTCAATTTTGTGAGTGCTGTTGAGATTATCGTCAGGATCTTCTTTAACTCATTTATAATGTCGAAGGGTTCCCACTCTCTTCCTTCTTGAAGAAAATTCCAAACCAATTTACATGCACCAGACACGTGTTTCGAATATTAAATTCTGATCAGTGATGCTTTCAGCGGAGCCACCAAAAATAATTTCAGTAGCGCCTCTTTAATTTTTTGAAGTTAGATTTTTACATTTACATTACAGAGAGCGCGCGGCTCCAAATTTCTTGTAGAGTCGATTCAGTAGCATATCCAAATAAAATCTATGTTCAAAATAGCATTGGAGGGATGGTGCTAAGATGTTAAACTCCTTTAATTTCGATGATATTTATCAGTAAAATGGCTAGTTTCCGTTCTGTCACACGTATGCCCTTAAAGCCGCCCCTTTGCCGTGTGGAGCTCGTAAAAAAGTTCCCAGCGAGGGGTTTGACAGTAAGTGTTTTGAATATTTTTCCTGACATGGTCGCCATAGCACCTTCTATATCGACATAACCTCAGAAAGAGCATGTATTTTAGATATTATTTTCATTTTCATGCGTGAGCATCGACGGCTGGTGCGGCTAGCCAAACAGGGGATGCTAACTCCTCCCGGGCGCCTGATCCCACCTCTAGCTTGCTAGGAATCCGTCGATGCTCAATTTTGTGCTCTATTGTGAGGGTTGTTGAGATTATCGTCAGGATCTTCTTCAACTCATTTCCAGCTCTGTCGGCTGAAAGAAGCTTTGTTTTGGTCCTTTATCAATTTGACATGAATTATATTGTTTTGTCATTTTGGAAACTTGTCATATCATCCAAAAATATAAAGTTAACATCTGAGTACCATTCCTCCAATGCTATTTTTGCCATAGATTTTATCAACTTGCAACAAGGTCATAGGCGGCACAGGCTTGCACTATAATCTTGCCGTCATCGCTATTTTCCTACGTCATTTCACGCAATGATTAAACCCGAGAGGCATCGCAGGTACGGCATGTCGTCACAGTGACTTCATTCGGACTTCTGACGTAAACAGTGCAAAAGATTCAAAGGCAGAGGCACATATTTGAGTGTTTAGGGCGAGTTAATGGGCAATGAAGGAAACGATTCTTATCTTGATGTATGAAAATTTACAAGACTCACGTCTAAAGACGGTAGGATTCGATTTATAGCTAGAATTTGTATTTTTACCGGAGACTTCTCGCTCAGCTGTTCGTGTTGGCAACGTACGAATGAAGAAAGAATCCCTGATACTGCATCGTATTGCATCGAAAGAAAAGCATTGCATGTACACTGTATACATCATAAATGTAATCAAACCTGATGGTATATACTTGCAATACTTTATTAAGAAATATGAAGCCCCAGTTCCAGTCTGCAAGAATCTTGCAGACAAACAATAGGCGATGACGGCAGAGGTAGATTTCAAAGTGAAGAAAAGCGGAACTGAAATCGGACGCATGCGTAGGAGATTGAGATTTTATCTAACTATGCTACTGAATCGACCGAGCCGAGCACTCTCTGCAAAAAAAAAAAATGCATAAATTTAAATTCTTAAAACCAAAACTTGAGAGTGCCATTGAAATGAATTTTGGCTGTGTATACAAATCACTTTCTCTGGAAGCATCACTGATGAGGATTTTCTATCCGAAATACGTGTCTGGTACATTAAAATTCGTTTGAGATTTTCTTCAAGAAGGTAAAAAGTTGGAAAACTTCCGCATTATCATTGATGCAATGAGTGATGAAATGTAGATATCAATCAAATTAAAGAATGAAATCACACATAAATCCCAAAATCAGAATCCAAACCTCTCAATCAAAATGAATATATCATTCTTTAAGAATATTAAACAAAGAAAGGGGAGATCCCCTACAGAGAAAACAGACTAGGAATTCTCCATTCAAGGGAAGAGAAAAAGTAGAGGAACAGACTACGACACACCATAGAAACACAAAGAACAACATATCGACATAAACAAACTCCACTATGTCTATTCTAAAACCGAATTGACTATAATCTTTTTATGTGTAGTTTATGTTCTTACCTAGCCAAAATTCTTCACTGACATCTCCAAAGCCTGTACAATAATCTGAATAGCCAAGTTGGAAGTTTTGCGATCCATCAAACCGCCTTTGGAAAACCTGCAATCACAAGAGCTAAAATTTATTACTGATTACACTTTCTAACTAAGGTTTAAATGAACTTTCTTATTGTTTTTAGTGTCTTCTTGAACCGTCGATTTTGAAGAGATGATACTGTATTGTATTATTTGTTAGAACGAATTGAATTCTCCATTCGATATTTTTTTCATCATTCTCACTGTCTCATTACACGTGGTACGCAAATACTTGAATCCCCTTCGATTACTTATACTGTCTAAATAACCTTTATAGGAATTTATTTTAGGCCTATCGTATTAGCATCATCATCATTTACATGATTTAAGTGAATCGTATGATAAAACATAGGGATTCCATTGGTTGAGAACGTGGGGACTTATGTTTTTTGTTTGCTTCAAAGAATAACGTCGCTTGGAGAGTCTCGTGCTATATGTGTCGCAACTTCCTTGTACATGTACGTGTAAAAACTTTCTACAATATTGAATTTGTCACAGGTTCGAGCTTCTCCGTTGGTTACACACGATGGCAAATATATTAGTAATACATGTACAGATTCTGTATTCAATGTAGATAGCTTGATCAAATATGCCTATCTAATTAGTTAAAGATGATCCTGACGATAATTTCACGATAGAGCAACAACTTGAGCATCGACGGACCCCTAGCAAGCTAGAGGTGGAACCAGCTGTGCCCGGGAGGAGTGAGTATTCCCTGTTGGCTAGCTCCACCTACCGTCTAAGATGTATACTACGAAGGCTGATTGATATCTTGTGAGCCTCGTATTGATAGATATGAATTTTATTAGACATTTTGCATCATTTTTCGACATAATCTCCTTCAGTATCTATACACTTTTGCCGTCGTTATTTAAGTGCCTCAATACAACTTTTAAAAACTCCTTTTCTCCCACTGTGGACTGTGATATCCATGGAAACGCTGGGAAAAGATATCCTTGTCTCACCCGATACCTTGTCTTACCAATATGGGGAAAGACAATATTTTCACGTACCTTTTAATTGTACGTCAATTGATTGCTGCGTTAGCCGATCAAAAAATGAAAACGAATGGATACAATCTCACTTTTTAAGCGTTTTTAGACAGTGGGAGAAGAATAATCAAGCAACAGATGTGATCAGGGACACGGATTCCAACCCAGGCACGGCAAGCCTCGTCGTGGTACAAGCAAACCAACTGCAAGTATGACGTCATCCCCGGACTGAAAGTGGTGCCAGAAATAGCTGCTTTCAGTTTTGAGAATAGATGAAAGTCTGATGGAGTAAGATCAGGTGAATAAGGCGGATGATCAATCAAATTAAAGCCACAATCATGAATGGCAGCCATGACACTGACAGATATGTGAACAGGAGCATTGTCCTAATGGAACACCACACCTTTAACTAATGCGCTTAAGTTAATATTTTCCCGTTACTGTGTCAGAAGTGAAGTATGGTATTTGTCATTGATTTTTGTCCTTTTGGAGACAATCTATCAGCAGAATATCTTCTGCATTCCAGAAAACCGAGGCTCTCCCCTCTTATAATTTCAAATAGACATTTCAAAATATTCAATTAGCATAGTTGAAGTATGCTATCTTACCTTTATCCCTATCGTTTTATCATAATATACATTTGTGTGAAATAGGATCAAAGTCGACGTCTGATGTAGTCTTAATGAGATTATAGCTCTGACGAACTGATGGATAGACAGACGGAAGAATAGACAGATGGACACGACTGCAACTAATTTTTCGGGAAGTACAAAAATGTTTTATTTGTATAAGACAACGTTGAGATCACTAACATGACATGACTACTGAATAATACGGAAGTGAACACACACGAGGAATAAAGGGAAAAAAAGTCAACACAACAAGAAAATTCAATAAATTAAAGCGATGCCGAAAAATGCATAATGGTTTAAACAAACAAAATTTTATTGCCTCCAAGAGTAATGTCATACACCGAATCCAGAATAATAAAACTCAAATACTATATTTTGAATGCGTAAAACAAATCAACTGCAGAAATAAAGTACTATATATGTTACGAATTCAAGGATAGTTTCGATGTCTTCAGGCTTCAAATATCTTGATTTTTAGAGTACAAAATAAAACCAGGCAGGTTATATAGCAATTGGTAGGGATTGTACCTTAAAATCCATTAATTGGTAAGCTCCATGTATTATTAGATTCGTTACATTGATCTGTGTACTAGAAACATTTTGCAAATATAATTCTCGTAGTCCGGTTGAACTAGAACAGAGATAATGGAGATAAAATTTTGTTGATTGGTGTCATTTTTGTGACAGTTTCCTATAGTATTCTATATAAAACATCTCAGATGTGACACAATTTAATTTTACTTTAAAATGGACTGTCATACACACCAAAAAAAGTTGTAATTATGGAAAAAATAAGTTCAGCTCGCCATGTGTTCAATTTTAAAAGCAAAATATGCAACACATAAACTTGAATTTCACCAGGTGTCCATACAATTTATCTGGCATTCTATGGAAAAGTCGTGTATCATAGTACAATATATGCTTAATTTTAGGAAATTATTTTGTTCAGCTCCATTAATATATTGTATATAGTTTATTCCATACCGTCCATCCACCGCCGTCCACTGTCATTTCACAATACATTGGCTTTGTTGTTCCAGAACCAGTATTGATTTTGTAAACTCCGCTCTTTTTATGATCCCCAACAGAAGTGCAGCTTTGATCTTTAATAATAAGAATAAAACATTAAAATTCTGAAAACCATATTTAACATTGAAGGCAGCCAATGTACAAATGTAAAAGTCTTAACATTGACTCGCTTGAGTGAATGGTTCCATGGTACTGTAAAGCTTTAAATATATGTTTTCTTGTAGAAAACTAGTACTTTCACAAGGGTATAAGTAGATACATGTATCTCATCTTTACTGTTATGAATGTAAGTGCTTTCAAAATGCATTAGCTTGTATTGAACTCAAAACGAGAGAGAATATATTCCTCTGAATGTAGCAAAGACGAAACTTTCTGTCCAATGCTATTTCATCTTACTTTAGATTTCTGGCTTTAACTTCACTCACAGATATACACTATTAGATGATGTGCTGTCCATCAATAATCCAAAAATCGCGGATTGCCTTTAAATTAGCAGAATCTATCTGTCGGAGCTTGAAGTCAAAGAAACTACATAGAAAAATAATGCTGTCCTATGACACTGTTGGTCACATGAACACCTCACTCTATGACAAACGTGACGACTTCAGTTTCACCATCACAAACTTCCCATTTCCCTTCATCGCCTGCTTACGGTGTGTTCATATCCCAATTGATACGTTATGCTAGAGCAAGTAGCAAATATACATATTTTGTTCTGAGAGCTAGGTGTCTTTCTGATGAGCTTTTCAGTCAGGGATACGTTTGTGGTCGACTAACAACATCACTGCGGAAGTTCTACGGTCATACACATGATGTCCCATTGTCCAGAATGGCGAATAATTTTCTGTCTTATGCCATTTGAACCATTTAACCACAGACTATATTTGTATCTTTAGAAATGGAAGTAAAAACAAATATACAGGAAGATATTATCAATTAATTATAGTATTCCTGAGAAAAGTCAACAATGAATAAATATTCCACTACAGTAACTGTCCTTTCGAACTAGAAAATAGAGCTTCTGAAATAAATTTAGATGTATGTGAAAATTATTTTATTTAGATTACGTATTACTACCTGAAACACGTGTTTGGTGTATTAAAAACTGTTTGAGATGTTTTCATAAAGGCATCGAGTTGGTTGGAAACTGATATCAATGTTCAGTGAAAGAGTTTCTGTTCTCATTTGCCACCCATCGAAAGAGTTTAATTTAAGAAGGAATTGAACTCCAAGATTGCGGACACCATGGTATAATTTGTTGTCTGATTTAATGGACTTTACTTATGTGGTTTGAACATTTTTCCGACGTCAAAAGAAATTAAACCCTTTCAAAATTTTTGACTTTGAGTTTGTTATCCATACGCAAACCACGGAGGAAATGATGTCCAAAACCCCTCTTTCAAAATGCCATAAAATCATTAATACCATACATAGGGAATTGAAATTTAAAATATATGAAAATGAAAACTCAGTCTTTATTAATGAGTATTTGTTGATAATTCTACATAACAGGATAGCGCATTATTATTTTATATACGAAGACGAAATTTGGAAGTGGAAGCAATGTAATATGTCAATCCTAAATTCAATTTCTTAATATAATTCTTGAACATTGTTTGTTTTTGAGGAAGATTAATCTACAGTGTTTTTTAATTATTGACTTTAAATTTAAGTCAACTGAATGAAAAAAAACCTTTGTTTGCGAAACACGAATGCCCTTGTTGGCATCTTTGACTGTAAAACAGATGAAAAGTAGTTTCATATTTAAGGTCAAGGTCATAAGGTCAAATTTGGTATCAATGGAAAAGTCTGTCTTGCCACATGGAATTCATATGTGAAATATGAAAGCCTTTAAGTTATCACTTAACATTCATGGGTAAAGTTTAAATTTTCGAAATTAGGTCAAACTCCAAGGTCAAGAGGTAAATGAGTTTGGTATCCTTGGAAAGGTCTTCTCACCTGGAAAACATAATATTATGCGAATTATTAAAGCCTTATCACACTACCATTCAGAAGTTACGACCAAGGTTAAAGTTTATCAATAGTAGGTCAAACTCAAAGGTATAGGTCAAAAGGTAAAAAAAATTGGTATCCGTGGAAAGGTCTTGTCACAAGGAAAGCACATATGAAATATGAAAGCCCTATCACTTACCATTTGAAAGTTATTGCCAAGGTTAAAGTTTATCAAAAGTAGGTCAAACTCCTAGGTCAAGGTCACAATGTCACAAAGGTCTTGTCACAAGGAATACACATGTGAAATATGAAAGCCCTATCCCTTTTCATTCGAAAGTTATGCCCAAGGTTAAAGTTTTTCAAAAGAAGGTCAAACTCCAAGGTCAAGGTCACAAGGTCAAAAGTTTTGGTATCCGTGGAAAGGTCTTATCACAAGAAATACACATGTGAAATACATTGTATGAAATCCCTGTCACTAACCATTCAAAAGTTATGGCCAAGGTTAAAGTTTTTGCGGACAAACAGACAGACAGACCAAAAACTATATGCCCCCGAATCTTCGATTACCTGGCACAAAAAAAAATTGTTGAGCGATACTTTACTCAAGTGCCATGTCTTGGTTTGAAATACGATTTTTCTCATATGTTCCACTTACAAATGTAATGCATTAATGAAGTTTTTTAAAGTTAAATTGAGATGATTTTCCAATAATTCTACGAGAAACAGACATAAACTTTTTAAAACATTGTGTTATCAAGAAATTTGCGCATATGTTCAAAATGCATTTTTCAAAGTCTCATAGTAAACAATCCTGTCACGTAGAAAGAATTAGGAGAATCAAGGACAGACAAGATTTTTTTCATACCAGAAAATAATTTCAGAATTACAAAAGAAATGAATATGGCGTCCAAGTGTTTAATACCTCCTTAAGCATGTCAAGCAATATAAGAAACGAAAAAGCCTTATTACAGGTCTTGAAGTTCCTTTATGCATCATTGAAATTGTATATAACTACAATATATTGTACCTTTCAAGCAAACAACAGATTAGTTACTTACATATCTTGTTGGCTGGTTTGTCATTACCAATGAGGTATTTGTACGTTATTGAAAAGGCAATGGGTTTGTCTAAATTTGCTGACTCCATGACAGGTTTCACATCTAAATTTCCTTTCTTGATGAAACGTTGAAGAACATCTGACAAAGAGAAGAAAGAGGATAAAGAGTATTTATAGAACAAAATATATAAACCGTAACATAATTTATACCAAGCGTGTCGTTGAAATTAAAATTAAGTAAATCTTTAAGATCTTTTCAGTGAAATAAAAATGGTCTTACGATCTTAAGGACGTGCTCTTGACTTTTAATATGATTTCAGCACTAACAAGTACGGTCCCGTTTTTAGACTGCTACCTGCATTGCATTCGGTACTTACTTTTCTTCAAGAAGGTAAAGAAATGAAACACTTTTTCGTACCATAACACTTGAATCTAGAGATTGTTAATTGAAATTAAGTTGTCCTTTGTGTTTGTATGAAGCTGTGTTATTGTCTCCGTCTATTTGTTCTATTTCCTTCTCTCGTGACAAAGTTCTGATTTTTACACTTTTCAAGAACTTGTAAGCCATATGATTGTGAAGTTTTAATCTGATTTGGGTTTTTGGGTTTGACTTTCATTCACTGATTTGACCTACAATTCGGTCTTTTCGAAATACAGAGCTACTTCCCATTTGTGCATGTATCTGACGTCAGCGCATTGTGACGTAATCAATTTTTATTAAAACCAGCCTGAAATTCAGGGGAACAGCGTTACAAATATGACGTTTTCAAAGGAATGTTATTACATCACAATGCTTTTTCGTCATATACCTGAACAAATCGAACGTAGGCCTGTCAAATCGAAAAGACGGAATTATGGTATGTTTATAAATCTTTTCCCTATATTATATGTATGTATACATTTGTATCATATCATGATCTTTTCCCTAAATTTACTTGAGTTGAAACAACTCTCCGGAATGGTGGATGATTTCTGTCATAGACCATTTGAACCATCCAACCAAAGATTGTACTCTATGTCTTCCGAAATGGAAGTTACCGGATGTGATAGTTCTACCGAATTGAAGCGGCGGGTGTTGCATGCAAGCAGGAGATGCCTACTCTTCCCGGGCACCTGGTCTCACCCCCATATCGGGAGTTCGCTTCTTTTCATGTGGTGGACGTTTTTGTTTGTTTGCTTTGGTTCCTGTTTTATCCTGATTTTGTGTGCCTTCGGTTTCTGATTTTCTGAATTATCGATTTTGTGCTATATACAGGGATATGGTCATTATCCATATTTCTCATCATACAATTTACCTTCTAAACTACATTTTGAAGATAAAACATGGGGGTGTTAAGGCTCATATTATCAATATATTGAGAGGTAATTTTACTTCAGACCATTCTAGTATATACTAATGTATCAGACCATAAAACCTGTCTGAAGCTGTAATAACGAATATCACATGCTGTGGTCGTTGTAGCGTCATGTTTTTTATTTCTTTATTTTATTTCAAATTGTAAGATTGTATTGATATTCTGGGGAGGGGAGGAGATAGGGGGGACTTGGGGTTTTTTTTCGGAAAGAAAATTTGCTCTGAATCATGTTAAAAAAATAATTTACCTATGGTCTAACAGAAAACATAATCCTGCTCTTATGATGCCGTGTAAATGATCTGAATTTGAAGAATTGCCTCAAAATTAAGTTTATATTCCTGAAAGTTTCGGCTCGCTACGCTCGCCGCAACATTCAATTTGTCTAAGATGCTTTGGTTCGCTTTGCTCGCCAAAATTTTCGATCTCAAAATTATTTCTTTCATTGTAAAGTTCAAAATATCTTTAAGGTTTTAAATGTTTATAAATGTATATGATATGGCTAACTAAAAGGCTCAAGTATACAGTATAATGTACTACATTGTAGAATATATATAGAGTACAAGCTTCACAGAAAAAAAATGGATAAATTAAACAAACTGCCTTGAAGCCCACACTCTTTTCCATTACACTGTTATTTAAGTTTTAAGTACACATTCGCATTGTAAAAAAAATCAATATACTCTCTTAGGAAGTGAATAAAACAATATTTGCATAAAATAAGAAATATTTACAGTTTTGAGTATAAATAAAGAACTTCGATCTGTTACAGTAATAATTCAGATAAAATACAGACATTTCGCACTCTTGATCGAAAAAAAATTCTTGCTCCAACTTTGCCTTAAAAGAATAATTTTGCCCCAGTCCGGGGAGAAACTAAGTAGAGGAAACTTACCAATTAGATGGGTCTTGGCATTTCTATGTACATCAAGATGGCAATAGCATATTGAATACATTGACGATAATATTGCAAGCGCATGAATTAATTTGAAATCCATAGTTACGCGAAGAACGTTGAAAGGAAGATTCTCGAATGTGATTGAATTCTGATTTGAATTTTAGATAAGTTTATGATTGCGGATGAGTCGAATGATAATGTGCAACATATGTTGTTTATGCAGACATGTACAGTATCCATTTCAAATTTGGTGCATGCAATATGGACATTTCAATTTTTGTAAGGCAACAGGACACCTGATGCCGCTTAATAGTGAGGTGAATTATGATTATGTACTTTGTCATCATTTTTAGACTTTTCACTTTTCTCTTTTATCTCCGCTTGAATTATTTTTTTCAATTTCGTTTATGTACTAGTATTGGATATACGCCGTAAACAATTTATTGTTAAAGATAATGGACAGTTTGAGGCCCTGAATTCACACATGAAGATGTTACGAGCTGTTGGTTAAGAAACAACCCATCCCTACAATTTGATCAGAGAATCAGTATATTATTTCAAATGTATATGTACATCATAAAAGAACAATGATTACAAATTACAGAATTCATAATAGCCCCCCCCCCCCTCCTCCGTATTTTCTATATAAACTTTGGTGCTGATATACAAAAGAGGTACAAAAATACATTTCCATTCAACCGAATTTAAAAAAAGAACAATAAAACAAACAGAAAGGATTCCGACGGAAGTCGGAATCCTTAATTAATCCCATCCTAATATTTTTCGAAAGTTGAAGTATTTCTATTCTGCGCGGATTGAAAGATATATACGCATGTAAATGATTAATTATAGATGGAAAGATGAATTAAATTACCATTTAAAGTAACTAAAGAATAAATAAAAAAAAACATAAATTAGAGATCTTATGATGTTTTCTTAATTGATAATGAAAAAGAATACGCAAACAGTTACAAAAAGAAGTAAAATTTCACAAATGAGTTAAAGAAGATCATGACGATAATCTCAACAGCACTCACAATAGAGCACCAAATTGAGCATCTACGGACCCCTAGCAAGCTAGAGGTGGGACCAGGTGCCCGGGAGGAGTAAGCATCCCCTGTTGGCTAGCCGCGACCGCCGTCGATGTTCAAGCACGAAATGAAAACAATTTATTGAAAACATGCACTGTCGGAGGTTCTGTCTATATAGAAAGTGCTATGGCGAAAATGTCAGGGAAGTAGAATATCAATAAATTCATTCTAAAAAATGACATTAATTTCGGTTTGCGTGTCGAAACTGAATATTTAGACTCTGTGGTTTGTAAGGACGAAAAATGGAAAGAAATCAAAGATAACTATAAGAAGAGTATTTATTTATATAAACAGGTCCATTGAGAACTAAGTTCTAATGGCATAGTCAGACATGTAGCAGCAGAAGATGGTTATTGAAATCCTCGACAGAAATGGTGTGAAAATCCACAACTTTACTAAATCTCTCTAAACTCATTTTGCTTGTGCTCTATTGTTTCTTTTTAACTATTTTATTTTGCATGGATTATATATAAGGTTTTTTTTTAGTTTGTATGTGTGTAAGTGATTTCTTGTTTATGTGAGACTGAATCCATTGTTGTCTGCAATGTAGGTACATGTACATGTAGCTTTGAAAATGTTAACAATTTGTAAATTTAAAGGAAGAACTTTTTCTAAATCTCGCATAATTTATGTCAATGCAATAAATAAAGAAGATTCACATAGCTCAAAGGAGAGCATTCCATAATTTCGAAAGATCTAGGTTCAAATCCTGGTGTGAATATTGTGATTACTTGTAGTGACATATATTGGTAATTTTTTATTATTGATACATGCAAGGGTGTATGCTTCCTTGAATTTGAATAGAAGAAAAATAATAGTTTTTTTTAAAGCAAAACGAGCTATTGGAAATTTTTATTCTCTGAATTTTTTTAGTACCTTGGAATATTCTTACTCCTCCCGGGCAGCTGGTCCCACCTCTAGCTTGCTAGGGGTCCTTTGATGTTTAATTTTGTGCTCTATTGTGAGTTCTGTTGAGATTATCGTCAGGATCTTCTTTAACTCATTAGTGTCACACTGATGCCCTTTGCCGTGTGGAGCTCGTAAAAAAGTTCCCCGCGAGGGGTTTGACAGTAAATGTTTTGAATATACTTCCCTGACATTGTCGCCATAGCACTTTCTATATAGACATAACGTCAGACAGTGCATGAATTTTATATATTTTCATTTCCATGCTTCATAAACATCGACGGCGGGTGCGGCTAGCCAACAGGGGATGCTTACTCCTCCCGGGCACCTGGTCCCACCTCTAGCTTGCTAGGGGTCCGTTGATGTTTAATTTTGTGCTCTATTGTGAGTGCTGTTGAGATTATCGTCAGGATCTTCTTTAACTTCTTATGCCCCAATTTTTTTCATTTTTTCTACTATCTCTGGTCCTCCATTTCTTAAAGTTCAGATTCTGTCAGCGTTTTGAAACGTGATGGCATTTTGGGGGGATCTGGGGAAGCAAGAAACCTCTGGTCCTCTTGAAGGGCTCTGTTCATTTCTTGTAAGGCCTGGTTATTGGTTGATGAGGCCTTGATTTCTTGTAGACCAGAACCAAAATCATCATCATCATTTTGCTCCAAATCTGTCAGTATGAAACAGAGGAGGGGATCTCCAACAAAACCTGGCTGCAGCACCCACAGCAAAACCCCAAAACACACTATGCAAAGAACACAAAATTGACAAGCACAGGAAGAGACGCAAAAGGGACAAGAAACGTCAACTTACAACACAGAAACATGAAATACAAAGGACTACACATAAACCAACGAGACCAATGTGATTCTCAGTGCCTCCTCATCATTTGTCATTTGGATATCAAATACTTCATCCACATTCCCAAGATTGAAAAGAGCGTTTTCATCCATGATCGATCGAATGATTTGTAAGCAGACGAATATTGTTTATTTCAGGGGAGGTAGGGCTAAATTGTGTTTCGTTTGTGATATTTATTAGTGTCTGTGTGCGGAATTGAAAGAAACATAACCTTATTAATGGTTTTATTGTGTCTGTTATTGTTTTTTTTTATTTGATTATGCATGTTATTACAGAATTAAAGAACAAAAGAAGAAATATTTCTCCCCGATCGATTAGACCGGAAGATAAAAAACCCTGTTCTAAAAATAGCATTATAAATAAAACGCATCCCTGTAAAGGTAGTTTCGGCACGAAACAAAATTAGGGTGAACGAGTATTCACCTCAATTTCTGAACGGCGTCTCGGCCAACCACAATAGGCGGGGGTGCGGCTAGCCAAAGAGGTGCTTACTCCTCCTTTGCACCTGTTCCCATCTCTGGCTTGCTAGGGGTCCGTCGATGCTCAACTTCGTGTTATATTGTGAGTGCTGTTGAGACTGTCGTCAGGATCTTCTTTATTTCATTTGGATCAATATTAAGACACTCTTATATCACATGAAGACAGTCGTTACTCATCACTCTCTGAATGTCAGTCGGACTCCTCGGATGATAACATACATTAGCTCGCTACAGCCGGCAGAGCACAAGTCGTATTACTTATGCCCTCTTTTTATATCAATTTACATATTCATCTGTGTTGCTTGGGCCCCTGCGTCTTGCGGTCTGTTTGTGTGTGGTCATCTGACAGTGAGGAGGTTGTTTTACACCACAATTGTACGTTCTCCGAGACCTCTGGGTAATCGGAATAGTGGGAGGGTTGTGCGCACGTAATCCAGGATAACCACACCGTCTGCTACTGACGAGGCAGATGGCCGTCCTAAGTCGGCACCGTTTGCCCATTGGTCTCGTTGGTTTATGTGTAGTCATTTGTGTTTTATGTTTTTCAGTGATTTGACGTTCATTGTACTACTGCGTCTCTTTCTGTGCGTGTCATTTTTGTGTTTTACAGTGGGTGTTTTGGGAGGTTGCTGTTGATGCTGCAACTAGGTGTTGTTGGAGATCCCCTCCTTTCATTAGTTGCTAAAACGTTGAGGGGTCGCCGATAAATTCCAACAACCGTGTAACAACAGTGGAGCGCATGTCTAACACGTACACAGCGACCTTCAGCGATGATCTTACGTCCTCAACGTGTGTCCAACGACAGTCTAACGACCACCGAACGTTCTTGGCGTGTTCATAACGTCTTGACAACGACCTTGACGATTTGTTCTTTTTAAATGTATTTTTATCATATAATTAACGAAATATTTTCTTAATATTAAGTTTTGCTGTTACAAATAATTAGAACTGAATAATTAAAGGATGACAGGCCGTGAGTTATAATACAGACACTTACAGCTACCTTTTTCATATCATCGGAAAAACAATATCGTTTTTTATTGTTATACGTAATGAGAAAAAAAAATGTAGTGGACATAATCATAATCGGAATGAGGTGGGGGAGTAGGAGGTGGGGGGAAGAGGATTAATGTTGAGGTCACTGTGACTTGTCTGCGTCCTCTCCCCCTCTTTTATCTCTTCGTGGTGGCATCCTTTTCCTCGAAGTCTGTTTTAAAGTGGCTGACTTAATAGACCCTTTCACATTATCTGCGGTACTAAATTTGAATGCCAGTTCCTGAGGACAACGAATAGATTGCGCATGCACCAGTGACGTCATTTGATTGTTCTAGGACGTTTAGCGCGGAATCATGTTTCGTTTGTTCCGCGGAAAACATCTTGGAACAATCGAATTACGTCACTGGTGCATACGCAATCTATTGTTTGTCCCCCGGAACTGGCCTTCAAATTCAGTACCGCAGATAATGTGAAAGGGTCTATAAAAAAAACTGTTTTTTTATCATATAATTAACGAAATATTTTCTTAATATTAAGTTTTGCTGTTAGAAATAGTTTGAACTTAATATTTAAAGAATGACAGGCCGTGAGTTATAATACAGACACTTACAGCTAGCTTTTTTATATCATCGGAAAAACATTATCGTCGTATTGTTATACGTGACGAGAAAAAAATGTAGTAGACATAATCATAATCGGAATGAGGTGGGGGAGTAGGAGGCGGGGGAAAGAGGGTTAATGTTGAGGCACTGTGACTTGTCCACGTCCTCTCCCCCTCTTTTATCTCTTAGTGGTGGCATCCTTTCTCCTCGAAGTCTGTTTTAAATTGGCTGACTAAATAAAAAAACAAACTTAAGTCTAGTTTTAAAAATTGTTTGACTCGATATCTATCAGTTACTTGCAGGTTCTTTGTCAGAATAGTTACTGACAGGTCGTTGGCAGGTCGCTGGCAAGTCGTTAGACGAACGTTGCGAGGTCGTTGGCAGGTCGTTGAAAGGTCGCTGGCAAGTCGTTAAACGAACATTGCGAGGTCGTTAGACACGTGTTATATAACGTTAACAGGTAAATTGCTTGGGCCCCTACGTTTTGCGGTCCTGTTTGTGTGTGGTCATCTAACAGTGAGGAGGTTGTTTTACATCACAATTGTACGTTCTTCGAGACCTCTGGGTAATCGGAACAGTGGGATGGTTGTGCGCACGTAATCCAGGATAGCCACACTGTCTGCTACTGACGTGGCAGATGGCCGTCCTAGGTCGGCACCGATTGCCAATTGGTCTCGTTGGTTCATGTGTGATTTATGTTTGATGTAACCATGTGATTTGGCGTTCAGTGTACCATTTCCGTCTCATTCTGTGCATGTCTGTTTTGTGTTTTTGTAGTGGGTCTTTTGGGGTTTTGTTGTTGGTGCTGCAACAGAGTGTTGTTCAAGATCACCCTCTCTCTTCAATATATACTTCATTCTGATAACCTTTGTATACACAATGGTATACAGATTACAAATCAGTCACAAATTGAATATATAACAATATGGACAAATGGTATACAGCACATGGGTACATTTGTATCATGATGCAAATACATAAACATCAATAAACAGTAAGTAACCAATTGATATATAATGCAGTTGTTATTTGTACACGAGAAATGATTATAGAGCCCTATTTTTAATATTGTTGTTTTGATTAAGTTTTTCGCTGTTTTTGTTTTTGATTTTCGGAATATTATTTTTAAGGAAGAGATTTTACCTTATTCACTACAACTTTACATGAATTCACTTCAAACTTATATGGCTTGATTTTAACATACCCATCCGCATATTTATACCAAAATTGTAGGTTGCTACTAACAACGAATGCTTCATCTTTTCTATCATGTAAAGTAATTCTAGGGACACCTATTTTACCTGTAACGAAAGTGTCCGTAGACGCAACAGGTCTGGACCCTTTTATATTGCGCGACGTCCCAGCCACTTTGTTGGTCTTTTGAGTATTATCCATATAGGCAAAAGATTCCATGTTAGTATATTCAAAACTAATGATGTTTCCTGAGATGAAACTATTGAAAGGAACGTGTCGCTTTCCGCAGGTAAACGCTCATGGCGTCACAATAAATAAGGTCTACAGCGACCGCGATGGCTGTTTTAACATTCAAACTTAACCCGCGTTGACCTAAATACTAACATCACCATTTAAGTCGAAAAAAAAACTTGATTTCAGAAAACTGAATAAAAGTGGCAACTGTTGTGCATATAAAAGAAATTTCATTATTTGTTTTCAATTTGTGTTTGGTAACGGCATTGCTAACGCGCATTACATACACTTAATCTGTGTTGCATACCCGTGACAAAACAAAAATTAAGACACTTACTCCATAAATACAACCTGCGGATTTAAAGGACTCAAAGCAACACTTTTACATTTTAATTAATAGCAAGTTTAAACATATTTTTGTCGAAATGATCGCGGATAAGAAACCTTCAGTATAAGACTCAATGATAATAAAATCATTTCAGCTCATCGCAGAATGAACAAACTATAAACTTAAAAATAAAGAAATTTTCTAAACTGCCTTCTAGGAATTTGATTTGTAAAATTTGTTTACAAATTTAAATTTTGAATGAAAAGAAAAAACAAACTCCGAGGAGCAGCTGATTGGTCTTTGATATTCAATATCATCCTACTCAGAAACAAGATATTTCAATACTGTTATACAGAGAGAACAGCTGTACAACGACAGGTAAAGTGAAAATGTGTTTTTCGTAGCTGAATCAACAAATATCAATGCAAATATTTCATTCTAAAAACTTTGCCGGACAAGATTGAGGGCTGGTTTAGCCCGCAATAATGAAAAAAAAAAACAACAGCCAAGCCTTTATACATATGTTTAAGGAGGTCCAGGACAGCCAGACTAAATAAAGATCCTATCATTTAATTTTCCTAAATATTATAAATGTTAATAATTGAAACACACCTTTTTCGACATGCAAAGTTTCATCAATTTTTTACCGTTAGTTTTGAAGCTACGAACGTACATATATACCCATTGAAAGCCCCCAAATGGGCCGTAAATGTGACATTAAAATTGACACACTTTAGGTAATAAAAAACAGTTACGAATCTTCTGTAGAGGTAGAATATTAACAAGTTCTGTATTTTTCATTTAGATATGATGTGAGCAATCGGATATATATAAAATTATAAACGATTACTAAGACTTTTAAAAGAAATTGTCGAAAGGAGATTAATATATGTATATTTTCAGAACATCTTTGAGTTGTTAATTTTTAATAATAAAGTCCGTTTATCTGAAACCCTATCATTTATTTTTCGTAAAAACTTGATATTGATATATGTTCTTCATATGTCAAGTGAAAACCCGATAAGTTCCTATTGAAATTTGACCGTCAGTTTTTAAGTTATAGTGATTTTGTTACCCCCTCCCCCTTATTTTTACGTTACGTAATGCTGACGTTCTTGCGAAAAACGCGCCAATATCGCCGTTTCTATTATGACGTCATAATTGATCTAGAGCTTTCCGATGGGGTTCTTTCGGATACTATTCTGGACCCCCTTAAATGTAGGTTAAACAGATTTTATTTCCACTAAACATGGAATGGGAATTTGGCACAAGTTATATAACCGTTATCTTAGCCCTCTCCCTTGTTTTAATGTATTAGATGTATATGTATAATATGAATTTCCATGCAAAGCCAGTGCTATAGTGATCAAGTAATTGCATAAATAGATTATTTAATAAATTTTCATCTATCGCATTTCAACTTGAAATAAAATGTGAGTGGCCGAAACTTCATCAAATGTAAGTAAGATTATATTCTAACTTCTGCCGAGATGATTGTAATTTTGCAGACAGAGCGGTAGTAGTCCATTATACATATAATGCCTAAAGGATTGTCCACAATTCTTTTATTCGAACGGCATGTCCTCATATAATTTCAGGGATCGCAACCTTAAATATATATTTATATTACTATAACATAACAATATAAGCGTAATAAACTGTTAACATATGGCGTTGAATCTGCCCTGAAAAGTCAAAGCTTAAAAAAAAAATGACAAACTACTTTTAAAAGAATTTGTTTTGTTTTGTTTTTTTCTGAGGAAATGGCCATTTCCTTTCCAGGGTTTAAATCTAATATGTGGTCATGTTGGATCGATTCATGATCAGATCAATATTTAGATCACCACGAGAGTTAAGAAATCAATTATTTTTATCAACATTCCATTTTTGTATCAGAATGTCACTTTCATCAAAGATGTGTATCGATAATACATATTTTCTTACCAAGTGGATCTCAGTAACTTGGGAAGGGGGAGGGGATAAGCAATGTTCAACAGGCACATTATGAAATGTGGGATGTTCGATATTTTAAAATCAATACATAACGGTAAAACAGATCAAAGTTACTTTTTCTTTTCCTTCTTTTTATGTCATTGAACAATCATCCATTATTGGTGTATTCCGATCAAATTGGTGACGTAAGAGATACAGAAGGCGAGAAATTTGTAACATCTTGCACTTCAAAACTTATGTTCTATGACATATCTTTACTACTAAAGAAACGAATTAGCCGATTCTCCGTCGAAACAAAGAGGACAGAGATAAATGGTGTTATATGAAGATCTAGCATATGATTTGACAATGTGAATTTGATAATTTTTGAGAAGCAATCATTTCTAATTAACGTGCAATCATTAACTATGTCTCACCGTTTTCCTAAAACAAATCTTAGAAAATCTAAAGTTCAAAACCGGCGACGGACACTAACCATTAACTTTATATTTTCCACTGATTTATGCTCCCATTCTACTCCACGACTTCTTAAGTATCATTAAATAAGTAAGACGATTCTTGCAAGACGTTTCTGATGTTAGTAAGAGGATATATTTCGCTCCAATTTCATATTCTTTTTAAGAAATATACGACGTACAATTTTACAATTTTATTTTGCATATAAAACATTCGAAAAGCCCTTGAAAGGTCACATGGCTGTATAAGCCAATCACATTTGTAACAAAATCGGGTCACTTTAAATGACGTCAGAGCTACCACGTGTTAACCATGAAATGTAAACAATGGCAAGAATTATAAATGTGTATTTGATATCGTCATAATCTTCGAGGGTCTACAAAGACATTTCAGAAAATAATTCATAGATATATGTAATATATATAGATCCAATAAAATTGAGAATATCACATTTGATCAGTTTTCTTTGTTCCGTAAGCGCTTTCGCCTTGCGGCTCTTCAGACAGAATATTGTAGCTAAGTTATTTTCTATTTTGACGTCACGCTATTGTATATTGCGTGACGCTTTGCTTATCATATAGAGTTTGTGTTTTGTTACGGGTATACAACACACAGAAAGTGCATTTATCGTACATGTAATGCGCGTTAGCGCATTTCATGCGATAAATGCACTTGCTGTGTGTTGTATACCTGTAACAAAACACAAATTATGACATTTATTCTATATATATATGCACCATAGTTGTCTATTTCATTCTTGTTTTCTGAAATCGCGTTTTCTAGGTAAAAAGGTGACGTTAAAATTCAGGTCACCGCGGGCTCAGTTTGCAGGTTAGAACAGCCGTCGCGGCATGTTTCTTTAGATCTTATGCATTGTGACGTCACGAGTGTTAATACACGAATTGCAGCACGTTTCTTTCAATAGTCACATCTCAGGAAATTACATTGGTTTTGCATATATAATATAATGATGCTTGCGTTCACATTATTTTCTGTTAAGGGATTGTTTAAAAAGTTCAATCAAGTAATCTTCTTTCGCACGACGAAAATTTTCGTCATTGTTTTTCATTTTATAGAAAGGAAATATTTTAAATCTCCCTTTACCGCATTCATCGAGATGTTTTGAGCACGGGTCGTTCCTGATTATTAGTCTGATCTTCAATACTTAATATAAAGGAAAGGATTAATTTTGTAGAAACTAGAAAATTAATATGTCCACAGGTGCCTGAAAATCACGGCGCCAACAATATACACCCCTTCTCTACAGCACTTTCACTTTCCTTTAAATATGAGAGAAGGAGGATGCCATTGTAGATCAATGACATCGAGCTTCTATGTGAAAATTTCTTTCTCCGAATCATGACTGTCTGAAAGTAGTCGTGAAGTCAAAGAAGAAAAGGAGGGGGAGAAAAACGAGCATATTTGCAGGCACTTTCTGACATTCTTTTCCGCGCTTGCGCGGGTTCTTTTCTAGTTTAAATTGAAATTGGAATATGCATCAATGACAACTTTAATGCTTGCTTAAATTCTAATTTTAATAAGTCATAGGACACTTACATCAGTAGCTGTGCAGTATGAATAAAACATTTACAGCTCCCGGATTGCAGATTTTGTTGATTATGGTCGATTATGCTGATTAACTATCGTCGGATTATTTTCAGCTTCATTCTATATCCTCAAATAGAGAAGTGTAACTTTTGCATTGATGCTGACTTGAGACACTTCATTCATAAAGGATGAAGATTATTCAGCAGAAGTGGGGCTCTGACTTATACAGTAATATTAATAAAACCATAATATAAATTAAATTGGAGTTATCTTTCTTTGAAATTTATCTCTTTATATTTCTGTAACAGTGTAAGTCGTAATACTATTAAGATGGTCAGTTCCCTCTTAATACCCGTGGATTCGGGGAGAAATGAGGGTGATAAGGAGTTGTATCTCGCTCAAATGTACACTGAAAAACTGAAAGGAACATCAGAATTATTTTTCCTTAACATACTTGAAGAAAATGTGATTTCAAAAGACGAAAAAGTGAACAATAGGTTCCAAATGGACATTATTTTCACTTTTCATTAGGATTTTTTTCATGTTTAATGAATTTGTTGTTGAGTGAAAGAATTGTATAATATAAACTTGATAAACTGTGCTAGTGGCCTTAAAACTTTGCTTTGTCTATATTAAAGAAATATGTAATATAGCGTGTTAACATTACTGTTTTCAATAATGTCAGGGATTATTGTTAACAGTAATATTACAGTTTTAAGTAATATTACTATTTTTAGTATTCTCCTTGACTGTTATAATTACAAATAAAGAAGCTGAATCTGACTAAGATGTAATCATAATTAAATCTAATCATTTAAATCAGAGAATCATCAAAAGTTCAACTCTATTCAAGACAAAATACGTTCAAATGCATCCAATCAATACACAGTATATACTTTTAAAATTTGATACCCAGCCATACTTGGATTACGAGACACTATTCACATGTATCACATTATTTTAAATTGATAATAACTTGAAAAAAACAATCAAAAGGTATTAAAGGTCCTTCGACCGCCACATTACGACTTTTCGCAACGACATTGGGGATTGGGGTGTTAGATTCCTTTACATCAGTGGCGTAGCTGCCATGTATGTTTGTATGCTAAGGGAGCAACATGTTGAAGCATGTCAATAAATGTAACTTTTTAACAAAAATTAAGTATAGCATATAAATCAACTTGAATGACGAAAAAAAAAAATGGCAATATCCAACAGTAATCTCCGCATTAACTAAGCAAGGGGGCGAACGTTTTTGAAAGCAAAGTGATAGTAGAACATTCTCATTCAGCATATTTTCTCAATAAAAGTAAGTACGCGTTACCATAAGGGCCTTTGCAGCAAGCTTCGCTATTACATGTGGAAACTAAGATTTAAAGTTGCGGGACAAGTTGAGCAAAGTTGGCAACATTCATTTTTCTCATCTCTCTTCAAGTTGAGGAAAATCTTGTCTTTCATACAAGGTAAATTTTGAGGAGTCCCTCACCGTTGAGGCAGTAGAGTTTTATAAAGGTATCGAAAGGTTAAATCTAAATAGAATCATAAAGGATTGTCTGGACAAGTGCTTCTTTAAGGAAGGCATGCGAAATGTACCGACCCTGTGCCTTGATTACTATGGTGATGATAACATATTTCCTCAACTCTTTCCTCAAGATTAGATAGAGTTACATAGGAGAAAATGACCACATCAATTTTCCAAGACCCTGGGGTCAGGGGCTCAAACAAACATACAAGGTGTATATCTAGCCCAAAAACTGAGAATAATGTGAAAAGAATTATCTTTCGATCAATTACACTTTCTGAGAATTGGTGCTCAAAAGATTACATAGAGTTATATTGGAGAAAATGACCACACCCATTTTCCAAGACCCTGGGGGTCAGGGGCTCAAACAAATATACAAGGTGTACATCTAGCCCAAAAACTGAGAATAATGAACAAAGAATTATCTTTTTATCAATAAACTTTCAGAGAATTCAAATTCAATTCAATCTGAATTTGAGGAAGAACCCTCAGGTAGATTTAGGTCAAGGAAAATCTCAAGAGTCAGAGTCTCTTGTTTTCATGCAGCATTTCCATGAAAAATTGTCAAATCCGGTGATCGATGTACATATTAATAAATCATTCAAGATGTATTGTTTGGTGATGTTGACAACCATTTATTCGCATTCCAGAACGACGTCACTGATCATTCTGGCAAGAGTTATCTCATATGCTTTTACAAGATCGCCGTAGCGACAGAAGAACGTCCTCAATGATGATTTCAGCCGTTATGTAATATAACCCTGAAAGAGTTGCTGAATAGCGAGCCGTCTGACTCTGAACATCTTAGTACTTAGTCATAAATACCTTATATTGGCACTTTTCTCGTGACTTTGTCTTTTAATAATTTGCTTTCAAAAATCCTCTGCTTTACATTTTGCCATGTATCGTCATCGCAGTCCAGACAGCTTGATCCAATTGTGTTTGTCAAGACTAGTAAATGGCGATTTAAGCTAAATCTTCATGTTATCTTAGAGTGTCTGCTTATTGATCCGATATCTTAACCAATCATGTTTCGATTGATCTACCTCATTAACATCTATATCAGTACCACCCCGGTGTTCACAAAACGTTTCCTTACAGGAATTTAATATGTAATATATGCACAACTAATGTTGTACGTCTTCAAATTCAACAGCATCATTTAAGAACAGGTAAATTTGCAGGATGTACCAGACATGCACGTTTCGGGTACTTAACCCTTGTCAATGATCCTCAATCTAAACAAAGTAATATGTCCGAAGAATGTGAAAATTGTTATGTCCAAATATGTGTCGAAAGACTTAGGAGGATGGGTGGGATATAATGCTTATAGGACCCATGTTTTTGAAATTTCAAGATATTTTGATAACAGGAATTTTCAAATGTATTTGAACTTTCCAGAGATGAAACTATTGAAAGGAACGTGTTAAATGCTCGTTGCGTCACAATACATACAGCCCCGACCAGTCGAAAGTTTAATATTCGCTTTCAATTCGTAAACGGTAAAAGGTCTACAGAAACCGCGACAGCTGTTCTAACCCACAGTCTTTACCCGTGTTTACCTCAATTCGAACGTCACATTTTGACCCGAAAAAAAACTTGATTTTAGAAAACTGCCAATTGTGATGTATATACATAGAAGGAATAGCTTAATTTGTTTTCAATCTGTGTTTATTATCGGCATTTCTCTCGCGCATAACATATACAATAAATACACCTACTCTGTGTTGCATACAAGACACTTATTCTATAAAATTTGAAATTGTTTGTCGAAATGCTCGCGGATAACAAACCTTCAATATCAGACTAAATGAGAATAAAATCATTTCAGCTTTTCGCAGAATGAACAAACTATGAACTTAAAATAAAAAAAAAAAATATATATATATATATCTATCTATTGCTTTCTAGGAATTTGCTTTATAAGTTGTTTACAGGAAGTTTAACTTTTGAATCGAAGGAAAAACAAAATCCGAGAAGCTGTAGGAGCAGCTGTTTGGTCTTTGTTATTCAATATCATCCTACTCAGAAACAAGATATGTCAATACTATTATACAGAGAGAACAGCTGTACAACGACAGTACGTAAAGTGAAAATATGTTACTACTGTCCGTTTTGTCATAGCTGAATCAACAAATAATGCAAACATTCCATTCTAAAAACTTTGCCGAACAAAATTGAGGGCTCGTTAAGCCCGCAAAAATGAAAAAGCAGCCAAGCCTTTTTACATATGTTTAAATGTAGGTTAAACAGATTTTATTTCCACTAAACATGGAATGGGAATTTGGCACAAGTTATATAACCGTTATTTTAGCCCTTTCCCTTGTTTTAATGTTTTAGATGTACATGTATAATATGAATTTCCATGCAAAGCCAGTGCTATAGTGATCAAGTAATTGCATAAATAGATTATTATATAAATTTTCATCTATCGCATTTCAACTTGAAATAAAAGGTATGTGGCCGAAACTTCATCCAATATAAGCTAGATTATATTCTAACTTCTGCCGAGATTGTAATTTTGCAGACAGAGCGGTAGTAGTCCGTTATACATTATAATGCCTAAAGGATTGTCCACAATTCTTTTATTCGAACGGCATGTCCTCATATAATTTCAGAGATCGCAACCTTAAATATATATTTATAATTTATCATAACATTCATGTAACAATATCAGCTTAATAAACTGTTAACATATGGCGTTGAATCTGCCCTGAAAATCCAAAGTTTTAATAAAGCCTACGCTCACGCAGCAAGATACGCCCGTTGGGATTTTTTTCACAACACTAAAATATCTAAGTCCAATAACTCCATAAGGACAAATCGGATGAACCTGAAAATCGAAAGGCGGCTTTCTCTTCAAATTCTGATCACAATGTACAATTATCATGAAAATCTGTTGACGCATATTGAAGTTATTGCATTCCATGCACCTATATTTTGCCCTTAACTTAACATGTATGTGCATATACATGTAACCCCCCCCCCATTACATATAATTTCTAGATTATGTGACAAAAAAATTAAGAACCCGTTCTATATGTGAAAGAACATCCTTTCTACTTGAAGTATACAAAATTTCAATACATTTTGACCAGAAATAGATTTTTAAAGAATTTTTAACTATTTTAGTATATTTTTCATTGTATTTAAAATATCTAAGTCCCATAACTCCGTAACGACAAATCGGATGATCCTGAAAATCGAAACGCGGCTTCTTCTTTAAAGTTTGATCACAATGTAGAAATATCATGTAAATCCGTTGACGCATATTCAAGTTATTGCGTTCCATGCGCCTATATTTTGCCCTTAGCGTATCATGTATATGCATATACATGTAACCCCCCCCCCCCTCCCATTACACATAATATCACGGTTATGCGACCAAAAATTAAAAACCCGTTACATATGTCAATGAACAATCTTTCTACTTTATGTATACAAAATTTCAAAACATTTCAACCAGAAATAGATTTTTAAAGAATTTTTAACTATTTTAGTTTATTTTCATTGTATTTAAAATATCTAAGTCCCATAACTCCATAAGGACAAATCGGATGAATCTGAAAATCGAAAGGCGGCTACTTCTTCAAAGTCTGATCACAATGTAGAAATATCATGTAAATCCGTTGACGCATATTCAAGTTATTGCGTTCCATGCGCCTATATTTTGCCCTTAGCTTAACATGTATGTGCATATACCCCCCCTCCCATTACTCACAATATCTCGATTATGCGACAAAAAAATTAAAAACCCGTTACATATGTCAAAAGACATCCTTTCTACTTGTAGTGTACATAATTTCAAAACATTTCGACCAGAAATAGAGTTTTAAATAATTTTAAACTATTTTAGCATATTTTCACGGTATTTTAAAAATCTAAGTCCCATAACTCTGTAACGACAAATCGGATGAACCTGAAAATCGAAAGGCGGCTTTCTCTCCACAGTCCAATCAAAATGTATCAATTTCGTGAAAATCCGTCGACGCATATTCAAGTTATTGCGTTCCATGCGCTTTTATTTTCCCCTTAGCTTAACATGTATGCGCATATACCCCCCTTCCCATTAAACACAATATCTCGGTTATGCGACAAAAAAAAATTAGAAAACCCGTAACATATGTCAAAGAACATCCTTTTTGCTTGAAATATACAAAATTTCAAAATATTTCAACCAAAAATAGATTTTTAAATAATTTTCAACTATTTTAGTATATTTTCACTGTATTTTAAAAATCTAAGTCCCATAACTCTGTAACAACAAATCGGATGAACCTGAAAATCAAAAGGCGGCTTCCTCTTCACATTCAAATCATAATGTATGAATTTTGTGAAAATCCGTTGACGCATAATGAAGTTATTGCGTTCCATAGGCGGACGGACAGACAGACATACGGACGGACTTCTTCATACCATAATACGACCCGTCAAATGACGGGCGTCTAAAAGAAAGACAAACTATTTTTAAAATAATTTGTTTTTTTTTCTGAGGAAATGGCAATTTACTTGCCATGGTTTTAATCAAATATGTGGTCATGTTAGATCTATTCATGATCAGATCAATATTTAGATCACCACGAGAGTTAAGAAATCAATTAATTTTATCAAAAATCCATTTCTGTATCAGAAGGTCACTTTCATCAAAGATGTGTTTCGATAATACATATTTTCTTACCAAGTGGATCTCTGTAACTCGGGGGAGGGGGGGAGATAAGCAATGTTCCACAGGCACATTATGAAATGTGGGATGATCGATATTTGGAAAATTAATACACAACGGTAAAACAGATCAAAGTTCCTTTTTTCTTTCCCTTCTTTTTTGTCATTGAACAATCATCCTTTATTGTTGTATTCCGATCAAATTGGTGAAAATAAGAGATATAGAAGGCGAGAAATTTGTAACATCTTGCACTTCAAAACTTATGTTCTATGACATATCTATACTACGAAAGGAAAGAATTAGCCGATTCTCCGTCGAAACAAAGAGGAGAGAGATAAATGGTGTAATATGAAGATACTTTTGAGAAGCAATCATTTCTAATTAACGTGCAATCATTAATTATGTCTCACCGTTTTCCTGAAACAAATCTTAGAAAATCTAAAGTTCAAAACCGGCGACGGACACTAACCATTAACTTTATATTTTCCACTGATTTATGCTCCCATTCTAATCCACGACTTCTTAAGTTTAATTAGATAAGTAAGACGATTCTTGCAAGACGTTTCTAATGTCTTTGTCGTGTAAGTGTGTGTGTGTGTGTGTGTGTGTGTGTGTGTGTGTGTGTGTGTGTGTGAGGGTGTGTGTGTGTGTGTGTGTGTGAGGGTGTGTGTGTGTGTGTGTGTGTGTGTGTGAGGGTGTGTGTGTGTGTGTATGTGTGTGTGAGGGTGTGTGTGTGTGTGTGTGTGTGTGTGTGCCGGGGGTGGGGATGGAGGGGGAGGTGTTCACAACATAGCAGGTAGTCATGCACGTATGTATGTACAACAAAGGGTAATGAAACACAAGCCGTGACTCTTTGTTGCTAATATAATTTAGAGATCAGACTTTAATACTTAATATGAAGGAAAGGATAAATTTTGTAAAAACTAGAAAATTAATATGTCCACAGGTGCCTGAAAATCACGGCGCCAACAATATACACCCCATTCTCTACAGTACTTTCAATTTCCTTTAAGTATGAGAGAAGGAGGATGCGATTGTAGATTAATGACAGGGGTAAGATGACAGCTTCTATGTGAAAATATGATTACCCCCTTTTCTTTCTCCGAATCATGACTGTCTGAAAGTAGCCGTGAAGTCAAAGAAGAAAGGGAGTGGGAGAAATACGTGCATATTAGCAGGCACTTTCTGACAGTCTTTTCCGCAATGGCGCGGGTTCTTTTCTAGTTTAAATTGAAATTGGAATATACATTAATGACAACTTTAATGCTTGCTTAAATTCTAATTTTAAAAAGTCATAGGACACGTATCAGTAGCTGTTCAGTATGAATAAAAACATTTACAGCTCCCGGATTGCAGATTTTGTTGATTTTGGTCGATTATGCTGATTAACTATCGTCGGATTATTTTCAGCTTTGACATGCGTTTTTGTATGCGTTTGTTCCAAATTTAACGTTTTCAGATATCGGTAATCTCAAGCTACCTCTTAAATCCATCATTACAATGTATATATTTTAGATCTACGTCAAAAGTATTTCAAGAAAATATCTTTACATTGTAAGTAATCTTCAAAATACTGTATGTGAGATGTGTATTTATATACACATCAAACTTATATATATTATACATCTCATACATACAAAAACGAGAACTACATAATCTTAATATGTACAAAAAATGTACATGTACACTGTATCTCTCTTTGGCTAATTTCTTCCCTGACTTCACTTTCAATGTCACTGTCGTCCTCTAAGGTCTATGTCTGCTCAATACCAAGCCAAATACAAATACGATTTTCTTTTCTTTCTCTTCTCAGATTTTGATACATGTAACACCGATTGTCGATTCCTTTCCGTCCCTCGTGTTATCCGTCCGCCATGTTGTTTTGCTTTGCTACAGTATTAGCCTTATGCAAATAAGTGCTTATATGTTACACGTGTTCGCATTCGGTCTTCTACGGAGAAAATTAGGTTATATTAGGGTAACCAGTTTATAAGTAATAAATGATCATAGCTCGGTAGCGAGGGCATATGTAACTGCTGTAACCAGCTAGTCGCTTCCATTAAAAATTTGACAAAAATATTTGATTCATGGTTTGATCTTGACCAGATCTATTGTAACTTTAAACATGCCTGTTACTTCCTTTAAGAAAGAAAAGAAAGGAGGGGTCTGATTTAAGTTGCTTTTAAAATTTCTGTTTCATATCTCAACGAACATATTGAAATAAAATTTAATTGGAAATAAAATCTGATCGGAAAAGGTATATGAACAGATGTGTAAAATCAAATATCCAACGTCCAAGTTACTACATATATAGAACCTAGAAACAAAATACTCAATGATCGCCATTCAAATAAAACAGATGTACAGCTTTATGAACATTCAGATCTATTGGAAAATAGATTTCATTTCATCATGTCTATGTATGAAATCATATAAACAATTTGAATTGTTAATATTCACATTTTTTCGCGACTGAATACATACTTTATAACAGTTACTGTAAGATATATGTAAATAATTATGTTTTACATTTGTCACAATTTTCCATATCCAAATCCAATTAAAAAATTGCCTAGTAGGTGGATAGGTCCCAGTCTATAATGGAGTCAAGCCATATATAATTAGAGCGTATCACACAAAATCTGAAAGATTCAAACCATAGATATTTAGAGTGTATAACACAATATCCTTATCAGAAAAAAATCAAGCATTTCTATATTAGAAATACCATGGAAGATGTGAAAGCCTTAGGATATATATTTAATAGAAATAATGTGAAAGAATACATAGTATGATTATGCATTTGAAATAAAGTGATACATGTGAATAGTGTCTCGGCTGTCAAGTATGGCTGGGTATCAAATTTCAAATTATGTACTGATTTTATTGTAAATAGATTATGGGTACCTGTAAAATGCGAAACGAAAAGAAACGAAACAAAACGAAACGATTTCGTTTCCATTTCGTTTCGTTTCGTTTCCATTTCGTTTCGTTTTGTTTCGTTTCTTTTCGTTTCGCATTTTACAGGTACCCAACAGATGTACAGTAACAAGTAAAAGGAAAATAATTCCATCATGTCAACAAGGTCAATTTTGTCGTATTTGAAGTTAACAGATCACAAACATCGTTTGTAATGTTCCTTATTTTTAACCAATGCATGTGTTCTTCTTTCTTTGCTTAAAACTTTAAAATTAATTTTGAATGAACATGAGGTAAAAAAAATGTACGAATCTAAAATGATTTTAGGTAAGAACGAAGAAGGATGTTTTGGTACCTTACGATGAAAAAGCTATTGTCAAAAATATGTCTTAATAAATAGTTGAAGTGGTATTTCATCGATTTCTCGGGTCTTTTAGTATGGCTAATAAACATGTATTATTATACTAAAACAATTTCGCTATCAATAAATGCACAAAAGAATTCTTGGTTAGTCTGAGTATTAAACCCGACTAGAAAGCTTAAATATATACGAATCGCGAAATATACTTTATAGTAACAATTCATTGAATTTTCACATTTTTATTTCGATTTTTGTAATGCATTGTCATTATTAATCAAAAAGTTCCTCTCGATTGTTACTAGTGCTTTTGAGGATTTTTTCATTTTAGTAGGACACAGTACAAATGAAATTATCTTTTTAAAACCTCGGCCGTTCAATATGAAAAAAAAATCAATAAATGTAATCAAATCCTCAACATTGAATAAATTGTGTACATAAACTGTACAATGACACGAAATACATGTATTTACATTCATCAATTAAACATTTCTGAATTGTCTGGAGATTCAAGAGTATCAGAGTATTGTTATAGCAATTTTTCACTACAACATTCTACATTTTTGACCATATTACATTGTTTAGATTGAGGGGCACTGACGAGGGTTATGTATCCAAAACGTACATGTGTGGTCTATGCTATATTTATCTGTTCTTAAATGATGCTATTGAATTTGAAGACGTTAAAAATTTGTACCACTTGATGAGTGTCACTGCTGGTGGACCAGGAGTCCCCGAGGGCACATGAAGCCAAGTTCGATCAACTTCGGCTGGTCGTTTCTTCAACGTATTCGAAAATTGTTCTTATCAAAATTTCCTGAATTTCTCAAATGTGAGTCCTGTAGCACCATGTCCCACTTTTCCGGCTACGTCTTTCGGTACGTTTTTGGACACAACTTTTTTTTACCATATTACATTGTTTAGATTGAGGATCACTGACGAGGGTTAAGTACCGGAAACGTGCTAGTCTTGCCCATGCTGCAAATTTATCTGTTTTTAAATGATGCTATTGAATTTGAAGACGTTTAACATTATTTTGTTGTAAAAAAAAAGAAATAAGAAAAGGGAAAATAAGTATTACATCAATATGGATAATGATTTTAAAAATTGGAAAATGTGAATAAAAAGTATTTTCGATGCTTTTTCACATAGAATAAGCTACCACTTTCTATTCCTCCGTTTATCTTTGTTATTGTTGGATTATCCATTGGTAAGTTCTTTCCTTTTCTCCATTTGTTCCTCGCGATATTGCGTGATATTTTTAATTGTTTTCGAAGTGTAAAGAAAATCATGATAAAACGGTGAGATCATATGCTCGGGAAATATTTTTTCATATTTTTATGCTTTGTCTTTTACAAAAAGTTTATCACGCGTTCACGACGTCAAAACCACAGGAGCTCGATGTCAACGATCCACAAGAATATCCGCCTCTACTTTCTTTATTTATATAACTTTGCCTAGAGAGAGATTGGAAGGGGCAGGTGTCATTGCAGGTTTTTGGCATCGAGCTCCTGTGGTTAAAACATCTTAATAAAGGCCGGCCTTAGTATATCCCCCAGAAATAATTCAACTTATTACGATAATTTCTGTCAATGATTAAACATTACCAAGTTAAATATGTCGCAAGACTTATCTTCTTTGTCTTTGTTTTAATTATTTTTCTCAATAAAACTTTTGTCCTAGCGACTTTAAATTTCACATGGAACTTTAATGATACGATAATAATGAGATCGTGAGAATATTTTTTCCTGTTTAATGACACTTTCTTCAATGTAAATACCGTAACAATACGAGAAAATGCAACGCGTATCACGTTTTCTTCCTTCGATTTTTTTTTCGCGCCCGTGCGCTATCTCAAAGTTAATTGTTATTTTTCATGAAAGTAACAAATAAAGTAATGCATTGAATTTTTAAGTGATAAGGAATCTAGAGACACATAATTAAAAAGATCAATTAATAGCTTTATAAAAGCAGACGAATCGCGAATTTCAAATTGGCGAAGTGACCTTCAGCATGGACGTAATCTCGCGGCTTGGAGTGCTATTCTTCAGTGGCAAAACTTGGATTTATCTACGCATTCAAAGATCTAATTTTCAAGAAAAGCTCGAAAAATATACAGCGAGATTCAATACTGTTTTCTTCAAAATCAGTCCAAATTTGTGACAACATGGATTAATATTTAGATGTGTACTGTACAGTAATGTTACCTCTTTCTGAAAATAAAATGAATGACTATAATCGATCATATCCTTTGAAGTGCTTTTTTTTTGTTATTTCTATTTATTCTTTTTTTTTTGTATTTTTTTCATACTTACTTTATCTTAAGAGATGCAAAATTTCACACACAAACATTTATGGTCTAGATATTATTGATATTGTCCTCGTTTTTTACATTTACCCTGAATGCTGAAGATAATTATGGGAAAAAATATAATGACACAGTGCAGTATACTTAACATGTCTACTTAAGTTATTATACCTAATAGGCGCTTTATGATGTATTATGTAGGATGTATTTTTTCATTGAAATTTAAACGTAACGAAACTTATTAAAAGTAAAATAATTTTTTTATGAAAGGGTAAGAGAGAGGGGTTATAAGAACTCATCCCTGTAATGTCTGACATATTGGGCTTGAAAAGTGGATTGCCTTGATCGAGCATGTCCAGGGTAAAGCCACAGTAAGTGTTCAAAGGAGGGACGGGGGAATCCGAGGGGAAACGGGTTTGAAATGTAGAAACCCGTGGGATATCTATACCTTTAATAAGTGTTCCAGAATGCCTATATGTTTCCAATTTTGTAATTTTAGCATGAAGAATTAGCCAATCGCCTTATGGAGGAATCATGAATTTAGCGCACATGACCTGTCCTCCTTATTACAACTGCTTCTGTTTTAAAAATGTTTCTTTTCTAACTCTCCTTTTAATTAATAAATGAACTTGAGCACATTCATTTTCATTTATTAAAAAAAAAGGACGGTTGGAAAATGGCAAATGTATAGAATACTTGGATAAGTGAATGAGGGACTGGCGACTCCTAAATATATTAAGTAAAACGACTAAAAAGAAAATATAAAAATACCAGCTGGGGCGTAGCTAGGGTGTTTTCTATATGGACGTTTGCAGAAGAGGTGGACACAGAACCTCAACTGCCGAGGGGGGGGGACAACTGGCAGGAATTTTTTAGGGGGATGTTGAGTTTGCGAAAGTCAAAATGCCGAGTGGGGAGAGTAATTTGGAAGGTTGGTTTTCCCTCTCGTAAGGGTTTAGGGGCCTCCAAGAAAATCTTGAAAAATATAAAGCAAACTGGTGGCATCTGATGCCTATTTTGGCTGAATTTACAATGGCTGAAGCGTACATGTACGTTTCGATGTCAGCAAACGATAAACAATATGTAAGATGAAGAAAACTTTCGATGAAATGCTTTTCGACCCAAACATGTACGTCCAGTATACAGATATTTGACGTGACGTTCTTTCCAATTGACCGCCCAACCTGAGAAAATTTTAATTGTGCCGATGTCTTTTTTACATTTTTTAAGTGCTATTTCCAAGCAGCAGTTTACTTCGAAAACCATGCCTTCTTTTGTAGCAGTAGGCACTTTCTCTTCAGGTCTTTTTTTTTTTCTTTCTGCAAAAACGATGAAGAAGTTTTTGCGTACAAAAGTACGCTTTTTGCGTACAAAAGTACGCTTGGCTTCGCCCTTGATCGGCATGTAGAATCAAAAATTTGATATCAAATTTAGTATTCGAAACGGAAACATGTACAATGTAAACGTCTTCAAATTGAATAGCATCATTTAAGAACAAATAAATTGGCAACGTTGACCAGACATGCACGTTTCGGGTACTTAACCCTCATCAGTGATCCTAAATCTAAACAATGTAATATGCCAAAAAAGTATGAAAGTTACTATGTCGGAAAAGGGTACCGAAAGACGTAGCAGGATGGGTGGGATATGATGCTACAGGACCCACTTTTTAGAAATTTCAAGAAATTTTGATAACAGAAATTATATTGCGTAGAAGAAACGATCAACCGAAATTGATCGAACTTCGCTACATGTGCCCTCAGGGACTCCTGGTCCACCAGCAGTGACACTCACCAAGTGGTATAAATGTAAACGTCTTCGAATTGAATAGCATCATTTAAGAACAAATAAATTGGCAACGTGGACCAGACATGCACGTTTCGGGTACTTAACCCTCATCAATGATCCTAAATCTAAACAATGTAATATGCCAAAAAGTATGAAAGTTATTATGTCGAAAAAAGGTACCGAAAGACGTAGCAGGATGGGTGGGATATGATGCTACAGGACCCACTTTTTAGAAATTTCAAGAAATTTTGATAACAGAAATTAGATTGCGTTGAAGAAACGATCAACCGAAATTGATCGAACTTGGCTACATGTGCCCTCAGGGACTCCTGGTCCACCAGCAGTGACACTCACCAAGTGGTATAAATGTAAACGTCTTCAAATTGAATAGCATCATTTAAGAACAAATAAATTGGCAACGTTGACCAGACATTCACGTTTCGGGTACTTAACCCTCATCAGTGATCCTAAATCTAAACAATGTAATATGCCAAAAAGTACGAAAGTTACTATGTCGAAAAAGAGTACCGAAAGACGTAGCAGGATGGGTGGGATATGATGCTACAGGACCCACTTTTTAGAAATTTCAAGAAATTAGATTGCGTTGAAGAAACGATCAACCGAAATTGATCGAACTTGGCTACATGTGCCCTCGGGGACTCCTGGTCCCCGAGGGCAATGTAATACTAATCTACACGCAGCAATTGTCAACATGAATAGAATCAACAACTGGTTTGAATCAAGATGTCCGATTCACATTTTACGTTCGTCACTAGCGAGTATAACTTTCGATAAATAGATGCATACAATTTACTAATGATTCTTTATACACGTTTTATTTCTGATTATTCAATAAATACATTTAAAATTAATATTTCCTAAATCAAGATGCTGGTTTTATAATTGTACAATTTCTTCCATTCATCTATTTAAAGCTAGTATATTTAGTAGAATGGAGGGGATCTCGGTTGCAGCACCCACGGCAAAACACCTAAACACTCCATGGAAGTGTAACCTATTTATAAGTATCAATTGTGCATTGTCCCGGTTATTTTCACCGGGTCTTTCAGCAGTATGCAATAAATTGTTGCGGAAATATGTGCATGGACTTGAAAACAAACACATCTTAATTTAAATTCTATAGAAATACTGATAAGCTGCACACTTCAAAATGTGTCACATAGTTTCAAATGCCCACATTATAATAACGTCATGACGTCAAAGTAACTTTGCGTCGCAGCTAACATCCTAATTTCAAAATCTATTTTTAAAATAAATTTTTTCAATATGTTTATATATTTAGTATCAAAATGATCGAAAAAGAACATATTTTTTGAAAATGTGAAAAAACAAAAATTATCTAAATTTTGTCATATTGTTGGTTTTCCTATATATGTAAAACGTCTTAAAATTCAATAGCATCATTTCAATCCTAATAAATTTACAGCATGGACCAGACATGCACGTTTGGGATACTAAACCCTCGTCAGTGATCCTCATTCTAAACAATGTAGAAAGACCAAAAAGTATTATGTCCAAAAATGTACCAAAAGACGTAGCAGAATGGCCGGGATATGATGCTACAGGACCAACATTTTAGAAATTTCAAGAAATTTTGTAACACAAAATTTCAAATGCGTTGAAGAGACAGACGATCAACCAAGGTTGATCGAACTTAAATAGATAAAAAGAGAGATACATTTATAAGTTCGTGGATTTGATGAAGATTACCATGGAAGTCATATATACTCCTCAAAAGAAGAAACGCATAGAACAGTATTATTATTTATTATTATTATTTAATATGCACAATTTATTAATTATATGACATTTTATTGTTGTTCCATGATGGTTTAGAGATCGATCGAAAAGAGTTTAGGGCTAAAGTAAGATTGTTAGATTGTCAAAAAAGCTCTTTTAATTAAAAACTTGAAATTTTGAATATTCTATACTTTACATGATTTGATGCATTTACCAGGTTTATGAGGAATTGTACGGAAAACGAGGGCATTCATATCTCCGAAAAATTGAACTTTTACAAACACTATAGAGTGTCCCTTTGAAAACATAGTGTCTGAGGATACCATGTAAATTTGGTTTCTTTTGTCTAGTACATGTAACATAATAAATGTGATCATTTTATACATGTTATATGTTTTCTAAGGATGAAATGAACAAATACTATGCGTTACTCTTGTAATATGGCTATTTTTATATGCAATATGATATAAGTGTATGTATTGATAATTGTTATATTTTCAATTGATATTGTGATCAAATCAGCAAAGATTACTCAGACATTTCTGGAAAATCCCAAATTGTGCATTGTCAGCGATTTTAGAATTTTACTTTCAATCACATTTAATTGTATCTGAAACTAGCCAATGGGATGATTTCTCTTCAAAGGGAGGAGCTTATCAATTTGGGGTATTTGATATCGTGCTCACTGAAAATACACTGGGCTCTGGCTTTCCAGACCCACTCTCTGTCGAGGTTCACTTAACACAACCTAACTTTCTTCTTTCGAACCCCGTGGATTTGTATCAATCAAAATAGTGGTTCCTTCTTTGTTCTGTTTCTCTTACTGGATTCTGGGAAGTGTATCCTTCCTAAATAGTCACCTTTGCTTTCTTCAGCCAAGGAAATTGTATTTCCTGATTGCTACCTTTTCATAGGTAATTGTTTTTTGTTTGTTTTATAGTTCTTCAAATCAAGGAGATAAGATTTGCTTATAGAATAAGTAGAAGTCATAAGTAATTAAATGGTAACCGTTATATTTTCATCTCAATTTTCTTTGTAATGTAAATACATGTAAATATTATAATCGTTTATTAAACATCAATAATATCATAATCAAAGAGTCTCTTGTTCTTGTCTTTTATCTTGATATTTGACGTATTTCGGACATTGAGGGCCACAGAATATTTCAGAGGTTATGAGGGCTACATTCAAGATTCAAGAGATCGAATCAGATAACAATACACAACGCACATAATACGTAGACATCAGGTTTTCGGTGATTCTTATGGTCAGTTTAATATCTCTGGTTCCTGTACATGTGGAGCGCTCCTTAATCACATTAAAAATAACGGTGAACCATTGGTATTTGATTAAATAAACAATCATCGTGAATCTGTTGTAAGTTGGTAATTTTAATTAAACTTTGTCAAGACGCAATAAACTGAAGAGTATAGCCGTTATTATCAAGGCGGGATATACAGCCCCGACCAGTCGAAAGTTTCAATTTGTAAGCGAATTGAAAGCTTTTTGAAAGCGTAGCTTTCAAATTTTCGTCAGCGATTGCTTTCAAACTTTTGAATACTCAAGAGATGACGAAATTTCATCAGCGATTTTTCGTTAACTAATTTTCGTCAGCGATTCCCTAGCTTTCAAAATTTTCGTCAGCGATAGCTTTCAAAAATTTTGAAAGCTATAGTTAACGAAATTTCGTCAGCGATTAGCTTTCAAAAAATTTGAAAGCTATAGTTAACGAAATTTCGTCAGCTTTCAAAATTTCTGAAAGCTTTTCTCGTAAGCTATTTTGTGTCGAGAAAACCAAGATGGCCGAAATCAAAGCAATCATCTTCATATAATTTGCTTGATGAAATAGTTTTAATTATGATGTTTATTCAGATAAAATTATGAAAATATATATTCCTGCATTAAATTAAATATTGTATCTTGTTTATTTCTATAAGTTTATTTGAAAAGAAGGGAGGAGATCTCCAACAAGAACCCGTTGCAGCATCAACAGTAAAACACTAAAACACCCGATGCAAAAACACAAAAGACGAGCACAGCACGAGACGGAAAAGAGACACACGACAATTCCGTGTGTCCCAGATCGGTGTGTTCCCCATACACCTACTTGGTTAAAATAACATTATGTTAATTGGGGTGAATAGGGCCATCAAAAGGGTATGCTTTGCACTAATTAGTTACCTGAATTTACCTGTATTTGTATTACCTGTAAAGGTAGTCCATCTTTAAGTGTATATATGAACAACTTCCATTTCATCTTAAATCTAAATGTATATATATACCAGAAAATTTACATCTGATCGGCCAAATTCTGACTAAATCAGGGGAATTTATATCCAGTGAAACCCTGGTTTCTCTAAGCTATGACTGTCGGAAGCTTTGAAAGATATTTCACAATCGGTGAATTTTTAAAGTGCCACGCCGATAAAGAGACGGCTTCTTTCATCCTCTAAACTGTACAGAGGAAATTGCCCGAGGCGTGCTGCAGCCATTGCAAAAACAATATGGCACCCGAGCGTTCAAAAAGCTTTCAAATTTTTCGTCAGCGATAGCTTTCAAAATTTTCGTCAGCGATAGCTTTCAAAACTTTCGTCAGCGATAGCTTTCAAAATTTTCGTCAGCGATTGCTGTATGTAAAAGAGTTTTTTATGAGTATATATAGGGAAGAAACATATAAATAATAATTCCAAAAAAATCGTTTGCATTCTTTAATCTTTATAGACTTAAGGCAGATTACAGCAGACTCATTTAGTGCCTGGATGCATCAACCAACAGCAGCAACAGGCCCATCTGTGCAGCGTTTCCATGGTCTTCGTCTAGAAACTAGTTTTTCACAGCCGAATGGATCACGTCTTACTCTGCATGTTGGAGGATAAGTAGTGTAATGAGGTCCTGCACTAAAGAGGAGGAGTATCAGTTAAATAACAAATGTATAATATGTAAATATAAATATTTTGCACCATATCACATTATTATAAATTATGTATATGTATATGTATTTCAAATTTCAAGATTGCGCATATGCAGAAGAGGAAAAATATTGAATAAATACCTGCAACAACTTAGAACGAAGTTTGCATTACAAGTACAGACTTGACAATCCCTTGTTTTCATGCGCTGTCCAGGATACAGATACACTCCATTTGTCACGCATGCTTTAATGAAAAATAGGTTCATATGGTTAGAAGACATAAAATGTACTTTTCGCAAGAGTCTGATAACTTAGATTACATGCAGGTACTTCTTTGATGATTATCTTACAATAATAATACGGAAGTGTTCCAACTCTATACCTGCTTAAAGAAAATTTCAAACCAATTTGTATGCACCAGATTCGTGTTTAGAATACTACATTCTCATCAGTGATGCTTCCAGCCAAAGTGATTGTGTAGGAGCCGCCAAAATTTTATTTCAATAGCGCCCTCTGGTTTTATTTTGTGAATGTAGATTTGTGCATCAGAGGGCGCAAAGCTCAGTCAATAGAGCTAAGATGTTAAGCTCCTTAATTTCGATAATAGATTTGGATGATATGACAAGTTTCCGAAATAGCAGAATAATATACAATGTATAAACAAAGATTCTTTCAGGCGACAGAGCTTGAGTAATCAATACACCTCAAAACATCAAGTCAAACTCCTTTCATCCTTGAAGAAAAGTTCAAAACGAGACTCACGTTTTGGATAATAAATGCCGAAGTGATTTTCGGACCCAGCCAAATGTAATCAAAGAAAGGGGGGAAACCCCAAGAAGACTCGGCTGCGGTACCAAGAACAAAGCACCATAACATCCGCTGCGATAACAAAGGGTAGACAAGCACAGCAAGAGACGTTGAAGAGACATACAATATAGAAAAATTGATCACAAAAGACAACACATACATGTCAACGAGACCAATGGGCAATCGATGCCGACGTAGGACGGTCAACTACCATTCAAGTAGCATATATTGTGGTTATCCAGATTACGTGCGCATATCCCTTACAATTTTCTCATAACCCAAGAGTCCTGAAGAACGCACAATTGTAGTGTAAAATAACATCCTCAATGTTTAACGTCTTTAAATTCATTAGCATCATTTCAGAGCAGTTCAATTCTCAGCGTGGACTAGACATGCACGTTTCGGTTATACATACATGTATATCCCTCGTCAGCTAAAGCCTCAATGTTAGATGACCGCAAAGCAAGACAGCAAAACGAAAGGACCCAAACAACATAGAGGAATATGTAAGATGACATGCAAACTAATCAGATATGAAATATTCTTCTCTGGCTAGATTTGAAGAAGACCCATCATGTAGTCAAATTGCTACGGTTGACTAGTGTGTAACGTTAGGAAAGACACTAGTACAAAACTGTAGATTGTTCCAATACCATGTCGAGTACCTTTTTATGACTTTTGGACCATATCCTCGGTAAAGCAGGCGACCGACAATTTCTTTTTAATTTGTGGATGAAGTTTGATCTACCTTTGATCCTTCTGATTTTGTTTTTAGGTCAACGTAAAATCAAAACAATGAAATTCCAAATGATACATACTCTGATTCTGAAGTTGTTCCAAATTTGGAAAGAATTTCAGAATAGTAATCTTTAAAATAATTAAATTTTTTTTACAAGCTTGTGATATATAAATTATTGGGGTTTTTTATCATGAAAGTCCGAGACATGGGAGCAAGCTCTAGCTAATCTGATGAGCTTAGAGATGTAAATGCCGTACGATGGCAATCTTGGAACATCGCCATCGAGCTAGAAAAATTTACTATGATGAAGGCAAAGTCTTCTCTTTCGTCGTATATCTTCATCTGTATTTCCCCGTCACTAATTTTGATATCAATATCAAAATTTGGTGTAACTAAATCATCTGTTTTTGTTTAATAAAGGGTTACTCTGGTGGATATTTGATATTTGTATAGGGCAAAATATGGGTTATCAATATTCAAAATATCATCAAGATACCAAGAGGTGTCGTTGAAACATTTCCAGTCGTCAACTTTCTTGCGTTTTTGCAGATTTTGCATGAAGTCTTTTGTAAAAACATCTTTACCCGGAGTCGCCATTGGAATTCCAACAGCTTGCCTGTATAGAATGTCACCAAATATTAACAAAATGTCGTCTAAAAGAAAGGACAAGGCCTTGCACAACTCAGATCGAACCCATGATTTGTACGATTTGTATTTTACTGAGGAAATGAATCCTCTTGTGTCAGAAGTACATATAAATGTGTACCGTATTGATCAAAACACCATTTAATATAGCAAAACTCATAAAAACTTCATCTTTCATGTATAAGGTCTATCTATACATAGTATCTTATATATCTCAAGTAAAATTATCTGACAGTGTTTTTTTTAATATAACCTTTACTGGTATTTGGCGTGTTCTTGTAAATACTGTAGACTGTATCTATAGTAGACAAACCTCTAGAAAATTTGAGTATAATTCATATCTATGATTTACACATACCTTTCGCTCCGGGTGGAGATCGATGTCCAACACATCCCGCTTGGATATGATAAGCTGACAAAATTAAAGCAAAGAACACCAGCAGAAAAGAATACATCATTGTTTCTTTACCAGAAGCAGAATGAAACAAGAGCTGAATTGTATGCCCTTTATATACATAATTCTTATTAAATTGATGTAAAAAATATGCAGTTAAAATGATTTCATAATGATGAAAATTATCTGCGACATTTCGAAATTATAGTTGTTGGATTCAAAATAGCTTCAATAAGCAAAATTTTATACATATTACGTTTATTTATTACAAAACGTATGCTACTCATCCCATTTTAGCATCTCGATTTAATAAATACTGTGAAAATAAATGATTTGATTTATTAAACTCATGAATTCATCCTATATTTCAATAAATACATTTCTGAACGGGTTTTTCGTTTGTTTGGAGAAAAATCAAGGGGGGATTTCCCGATCTACACACAAACACCTGTAATTTCTTCTGGATGATATGTTCAATCTTCATGAACATGTTTTCAGGATATAGGCTTAATACAAATTACATCAAGCTTATATTAGTTTAATTACCTTTATAATTGAATTTATATTACGTACACAGGCTAATCATGATAATTTCTGACTTGTCATCAAGTACAGTCAAGAAGTTGACTTTCGATATCTAAATTTAGTCTAGTTGCCAAATGGCTATTTTGGGGGGAACCCAAACAAATGTTACGCACAAAATGTTTTGGCATGAAAGTGATGTTAATACCATCTACTTTGATAATCCGGCGGATGCCACTCTGGCATCCTTGGGCATTTCGAAATTTGGGGGTAAAATAGAATTTTTCGAAGAAAAACCGTTGAAAATAGGAAAAAATCAATTACTTTTTCCATGCTGCAACTAAATCAACAAATTTAAATTGGTACTAAAAGAACGACAATTTGATTGTCTTTAAGGAGGTATTGAACACTTGGATGCCAAATTCAATTTTTCTAAAAAATTCAGAAATTATATATTTCTTGTCTGTCCTTGGCTATACAAACTTACATTTGATTCTATCCACAGGAAATTTTTCTACGAGACTTTGAAATATGCAAAAATCGACCTTTTCGTGAATTTCTTGATGACGTCATAATATTGAAAGTGTTATTCCAGTTCTCGTAAATCTAGTGGAAATTAATTTTGATTTAACTTCCAAAATATCTATAAATATATTGCACTTACATATGGAAAAGATAAATTAAATTGTGTTTTAAACACAGGCAGGATACTTGAATAAAAGATGACACTGTCGCTTAAATAATTGCAATTTCGAGCCAATTTACTGTAGTTGCTAGTTAATTATTAGGAATCCTGTGGATGAATCTTTGTCAAATACTATCAAAATTATCAAGTGTGTCCAGAGATAATTTCATGATTAAATGGGAAAAATTGAATTTAGGATTAAAATATTACAAGGCTTTATATTTTCCCAATTTTTTCTTCCAAATCGTTCATTTACAATGAAGTGACACCCGCTTTCATGTAACGTAAATTTGTCAACGAATACATTGTGATGAAGATTTAATTTTCTACTTTATACATGCTAAGTTTCAATGCAATATGTTTAGTAATAATGTTTTATTGCATTTTGAATGCAAAGGTTTGTGATACCATTTTTCCCGATATCGTTGAAATGACGTCGTGGATAAAACTCCCAAAGTCCTAAATTTCGAAAATCGCCATAATTTCTTCAAATGACGCCGGAAATTATTCAAACTTCATCAGGATACTCAAATGCGTATATCAATCAGAGTATCAAATGTTTTAAGGGAGTTAAGACTGTACTTTTCCTAGGAAGCGAGAAAACAAATAATGCCGCCGCCATCTTGGTGTTCAAACCCTCCTTAAGTTTCAAGCTCAATTTACCAATTTACTTATTAATACAATAGGGAAAATTATGGATTTTCGATGAACAACCGTTGAAAATTGGGAAATCGTCATATTTTTTTCATAGTGTAGATAAAATAACAATTTTGGTACCAAACGCACAATAAATGTATTGCCTTTCATTTTAAATATCAGATGAGCACTTTACAAGTACGAAAATGAGAAAAAGAATTAATTTTGAATGAAAAATCGCTTAAAATTGGGATATTGCAATGCTTTTTTTCATGCTGTAGTTAGAACAACAGCAAGAAAAAGGATTTCATTGATTAAAATTCAGAATTCCACTCAAGCTAATGGAATCTTCTTGTTTTGTTTTGGATTTGTTTTGTTTTGTTTTGTTTTGTTTTTTTTTTTTTTTTTTTGTTTTTTTTTTTACTTAAAAAAAAGCCTTTAAATTGTAAAAATACAAACGGATTATTGACATTCAAGAACAACAATTTTCGTATCAAAATGATTTCATATTGATAGTTTTAGATTTGCACTTTGTTGTTACCCTTTTTCTACTCTAGATATATCATTCCAAATAGTATAAATGTCCTAGCATCATCTTACAATATCAAACAACATTTCACGAAAAGAATGTTCCATTTTATCTGCATAATTCATACATTGCTTATTTGATGTTTGATGTCGTGTTTGCTGTTCCCTGTCCGTTTAGTGTCTCTTGTGTGTGTATTCTCTATGTTTTTAGTTGAGATGTTTTGATATTGGTGCTGCAACCCAGTTTTTTGGAGATCAGCTCCTTTCTTATTGCCTTGTTGTTTCATCAACATGCAATTGTAATACTTGTGTGCAACTACTTCTAACAACAACGAACCCCTCTCACATGGTTGATCAAAATGCCTCCTTTGCATCGTACTCTGACAATTCTCTACTCCAAAACATTTACAGAATTTAAGAAATTTGAGCACAGAATTTGTCACATCTGTTTGTTACACAACTCAGATTTTGTGTGCGACTGTAACAAATCAAAAGGATAACGGATAGAGGTACAGACGCGACTTGCATAATATTATCACAATAGATCTCAACATTCTTAAAAGAAATTAATTCTTCCAGCAGACCCAGGTTTGATTGAACTGCATCTTAAGAATGTTTTCTTATACATGGCTGAAAATATTTCGTTTTTCTTGACATTTTATCGAAATTCTTGAATCAACTGTTGGTGGTTATGGTCATCCAAGAGTTTTGAACACGTATAGCCCATTTCATTCAATCGTACACTTGACCTGACATCAGATATACAGTCTAGCTTCTCTAAACCATAGTAATTCTTTATTGATATCATGGCCTCAGTCACCATCTTTTCAATATCTGAAGTAACTTCTCTAGACACGGAGCACCAATTCAAAGGCTTCCGACAGAACAACCTTTGTCTCTCTAATACCATCATATGTTGATGATATCCATTATCATGATCTGAACTCAGAATGATGTGTAGAATGCGAGTTCTTACTCAATCGGATTGCTTTCTTGTTCAACAGATTGCAAGTACATGTAATATCAATTAGTTGCACTTCATTTCCTGAGATGTAGCTTTCCTGACTAAATCTTTTATGTCACTGTAATGGTTAGTAGGGGTCAATTGAATATCATTTAAATTTGCTCTCTGAAAAGTAAAAGCAATTTCAAGTTCAGAAAATAGGGCTAGGGGCGCTGCTAGAGAGGATTTTGGCTCTGCCATGAAGTCACTTTAATTGAAATGACAAATATGGATAATGACCTCAACAATATGAAAAGAAGCGAATTCCCGATATGAGAGTGAAACCAGATGCCCAGGAAGAGTAAGCATCTCCTTCTTGCATGCAACACCCGCCGCTTCTATTCGATAGAACTGTCGCATCCGGTTACTTCCATTTCGGAAGACATAGAGAGTATACAATCTATGGTTGGATGATTCAAATGTTAGACGTCTTCAAATTCGATAGCATCATTTAAAACCAGATAAATTTGCAGCATGGACCAGACATGCACGTTTCGGGTACTTAACCCTAGTTAGTGATCCTCGGTCTAAACAATGTAATATGGCCAAAAAGTGTGAAAATCATTAAGTCCAAAATGTACAGAAAGACGTAGCAGAATGGTTGGGATATGATGCTACAGGACCCAGATTTTAGAAATTTCAAGAGATTTTGTAACAGTAAATTTCAAACGCATTAAAGAGACAGACGATCAAACGAAGTTGATCGAACTTGGCTACATGTGCCCTCGGGGACTCCTGGTCCACCAGCAGTGCCACTCACCAAGTAGTTCAAATGTTAAACGACTTCAAATTCGATAGTATAATTTAAAACCAGATAAATTGGTAGCATGGACCGGACACGTTTCGGATACTTAACCCTCGTCAGTGATCCTCAGTCTAAACAATGTAATATGGCCAAAAAGTTTGAATAATGTCTCTAATTTCGCCCACGTCTTTCAAAAGCTTGCTACATGTACAAGACTCCATGTACCAGTAAAATGTTGACTTAAATACACATATCTTTGTTCTAGCTTTTCTGTAAACGTTTTGCATTTTTCAAAGTCCCAACTTTTGATGACAAAAACCCTTCTAAAATCAAAGTTTTCTCCCTCATTGCTTTTCTCCCACTTTATGAGCAAGTCGCTTAATACGAATTCAGAATAAAAGACAATAAAAAATATTCTTTTGGTACCATAATTGCTGTACCTCATACTAACTACAGTATGAAAAAGTTCATTGCATTTTGCAAATTTTCAGCGATTTTCCATCGAAGAGTAGCTGTTTTTCCCAATTTTTCGTACCAGCAAATTGCGAATCTGACTTCTGTATTATTTAAAATGAAAGTCAATATATTCATTGTGCGTTTGGTACCAAAATTGTTTATTTGGCTACAGAATAAAAAAAAATATTGTATTTTTTCAATTTTCAACGATTTTTCATCGAAAATCCATAGTTTTCCCAATTTTATTGATAAGTGAATTGGTAAATTGAACTTGAGACTTAAAGACAATTAAATTGTCGTTCTTACGCACCAATTTTGTAGACCGAGAACAGGCCAAAATTTTATTCTTGAGTTGGTATTTTGGCCTGAGACAAGGGCATTTGAAAAGTGGTAGAATTTACAATTATTCGATTTTTTCAGAATCTTCTCATACCTTGAATTTTTCGGTTAGTTATGTAATAAGTTGCTTTTTTACATTTCCTTTATCATGATTTAATTCTTTTAAGTAAGATTTCTTATCACTTTTATGTGTACAACTTTACTTTCACTTTCCAACTTGTTTATTTTTAGTTCATGTTGTCTCGTGTTGATGACTTTTTGCTCTGAATTCTTTCATAGTTTTTGCTCACAAAATGATAATTATGCATATCAATCTCATATTGGGATGAAAAATAGCGATACAAGTGTTAAATACTTTCATAATTTAACCAAATAAATGAAAATATTGACTGCAATTGCTTGTATTTCTGTGAATGTATGGTTTTAAATTTGGACTGAAAAGACATCAGTACGAAACATGCTGAAAAGTTGAAGAAGGAGAGTATTTTGAATCGCAGAAAATTGAGAGGAATCTTACTTAATGGACTTGAAAATCGCAAAATCAAATGAACAAAGGTAAATAATGACACAACCAATAGAAAAAATCAAAATATGAGCAGACTCTGAAAAAATTGTATAATTGTAAATTCTACCACTTTTCAAATGCCCTTGTCTCAGGCCAAAATACCAACTCAAGAATAAAATTTTGGCCTGTTCTCGGTCTACAATTTTGTTGATCTAGCTGCAGCAAGGAAAAAATAATTGAATTTTTCCTATTTTCAACGGTTTTTCTTCGAAAAATTCCATTTTACCCCAAAATTTCGAAATGCCCAAGGATGCCAGAGTGGCATCCGCCGGATTATCAAATAAGAGGGTAATGACAACACGTTCATGCAAAAACATTTTGTGCGTAACAAATTTTTGGGTTTCATGAATGGCACCTAGACTAATTGCTGTGATCGGGGGACATTCGTAAGCTTTTTTCTGATTTTGAGAAACTTTCTATCTTTGAGCATTACAACTACTTTTGGCATTTCAACATTGCATTTTTGTCCGAGGTGGTTGGTGTTTTTGTGAGTTTGTTTCGCTGGGTGAGTGCAGGGTGGTGATGATGGAGATCATTCACCCTTTTAACTTTATCATGTGAGTGAGGGATTTCGTCTTCTGTCTTATCAATTTGTTTTCTCCTTATGAAACCATAAAGACATTGTACGCATATTATATATTATATGAAACTGTAGTCTATAACTCTCTGCTGTCATCCTCAGGAAATTGAAAATATTTGAGGTAAAGTTCAATTTTCAAAGAAAAGGAAACTGAATTTGTTTATGATGTTACATATAATATGTACATGACATTGTATGTTTTTTTCATATTACTCAAGATGCCCAAATATGCAAGGGTGGCATTACTCGGATTTCGAAAATGTACATGTGTAATGTACTTAAATTTATTTGACCTTGCCTAAAATTCTTTTTTTTTAGCCTCAGTACTGAAAATGTCCTATTCTATTTTTTCTGGTGCACTTCTTCGAGACCTCTGGGTAATCGGAAAAGTGGGAGGGTTGTGCGCACGTAATCAAGGATAACCACACCTTCTGCTATTTTCGTTGCAGATGGCCGTCCTAAGTCGGCACAGGTTGCCCATTGGCCTCGTTGGTTTATGTGTAGTCCTTTGAGTTTTATGTTTCTGTGTTGTGCGTTGACGTTCCTTGTCCCTTATGCATCTCTTTCCGTGCTTGTCTGCTTTGTGTATTTGCATTGGGTGTTTTGGGGTTTTGCTGTGGGTGCTACAACCTGATGTTGTTGGAGATACCCTCCTTTGTTTTTTATTTTCTGAGGTCAGGAGGCCATTTGAATTTTTGTCTGTTTTGGTCGGTTAAAACATGAATTGGTCAGGGAAACTAAGCGATGAGTCAGGGACTTTTGTTCAAGAGTGCTGCCAACCCTTGGCGTAAATTTATGCCGGTAGGGGACTTTTTATACTGTCATATTTCATTGTTTGGATGGACGTTCACTGACAAAACCGAAACGTATATGTCTGCTTTATGTTGCAAATTTATCTGTTCTTAAATGATGCTTTGAATTTGAAGATGTGTTCCACTTGGCGAGTGTCACTGCTGGTGGACCAGGAGTATCCGAGGGCACATGTAGTCAAGTCCGATCAACTTCGTTTGATCGTTTCTTCAAACGCATTCGAAGATTTCTTTTTACAAAGTCTACTCGATATGTCTGAAAAGTGGGTCCTGTAGCATCATATCCCACCAATATCAGTGTCCATTTTCATCGCACCAATTCCATATGGTCAAATTGCTTTATGTGTCGTTAAGATCCTTTATTTGTACAATATAACAGAAACTTTAGACTGCTAATCCCTCATTGAAGTATTACACTACACAAACAAACAGAAGAGATTCCAATCACTATCGGGTAAATGTTTAAGCTTCTAATATTGTTCCTAACAATTGGTCATCAATATAGACAACATTCAGTGCTTCAAAGCTTGCCTAAAAGCTAAATTTAAAATAACAAAATGACAATTAGATTCAGTTTGTATCACAATGACTCTAACGACTGTTTGTTAAATTAGAAATGCAAACCTTCAGATGGATGTTTGTTATCTCTTCAAACATCATTCAAGGTAATGAATTATATTTGAGATGAATCAGTGAGTGAATGTCAAACAGTCTTGGATATATCACTGGGTTGACTGCCCCCCCCCCCTCCTTTGATCTTTCAACTGGCCTTTCTTTGTACCCATGTTTTGCCTTTTTTCAAATAACATATTATCTCATGGAATTTTCCATTGCAAAAAGGGTGTTTTGTGTTGAAAACATGCTTTTGTTTATAACTGAAAATAGGACAAAAATTCAACTTCTATATAGATGATGATTTCAAACATGGAAAATGTGAATAAATAGTATTTTTGTTACTCTTGCAGATAAAATAAGTTGCCAGTTCCTATTCCTCCTTTTACTGTGTGTTTTGGGGAATATAATTCGAATTTTTGCAAAATTTCACAGGAATTTGGAAACATCTTAATGACAATTTATTCCTACTTCTCAGTTCTTCAGTTTTGCATATGCTCGTTCAATGATTATTTGAAAAGTATGTTTTAGTCTCCTCTTTCAATTAACATATATTTTATATTCCGAATCCTGGACCATTGGCACAATCTACCGTTATTAAGATGAACTTTTCTGATGAAATGATAAAGTTTTCAAAATTATGTAAGTAAAGGATCTGGTAGTGATATACACCAACGATTCACTGACCACAGCGGCACACATAGACACAATTGTAATGAAGAAAGAACAAAACATATTCAACAATCAAAAGGGACAACGACACACCGGACCCACATCGAACGGTCCAATTAACAATCAAATTAGACACTACAAACATGAAACATAGTTGTTGATACATAAAATGAGGAAGCATATATGCACTTTTTAGAATCAAAATATAAGTTGTAATCGACGGCGGGTGCGGCTAGCCAACAGGGGATGCTTATTCCTCCCGGGCATCTGGCCCACCTTTAGCTTGCTAGGGTTCCCTCAATGCTCAATTTGGTGCTTTATTGTGAGTGTTATAGAGATTATCGTCAGGAACTTCTTTAACTCATTTGTAAATCAGACTTTATGACATTTCATCCTGTACTTTTGATGTGAATTCCTGGAAAAGTAAATAATGACGCCTTCTTGCTACAAATAACAACTCTACTGCAATTTCTATTGTTATGACACGGAAATTGCCAAAAACTTTCTTTAAATACACTTTTAATGATATGGATAATTTATCTATTCATAGATTTCGAATGGGACAAAATTTGTATGACATTTAGTGATCATTTAGTAATCATATTATATATGATAACGTTTTATGTTTTTTTAACAAAATGATAATCGCTTGATCTATGCTATTTACTTATAATTTAACTATTCCCGTAATGTCTGTATAACGCCTATACAAACGTACGGCGCGAAATTTTAACTATAGCTGTATAGATAATGTCGCCTATTATGACGTCACTAACGGCGAGTGCCGCTACGTTAGGCCTGTTCAAATATCACGTCGCCAGTTTTGAACTTGAAAATCAACCACGCTAAAATGACATCAATTGCAAAATAAACTAGATAATTAAATAGTGATTTAATTAAATTATAAGAAATGACTGTAATAATTTTTCTGTCTATCGATGTATAGACAAAAACCGATGCACAAACAAAATATAATCCGCTTCGCGGATTATATAGTTTGTGCATCGGTTTTTGTCTATACATCGATAGACAGAAAAATTATTACAGTCATTTCTTAAGTAACATTTAATTTACGAATAGCGGCGGTTGATCCTATTTTGGTATATGTATGCATTTTGATTCTAAGTAAAGACGAAAATAATGGCATTGCTATTCATATCCTGTAATCGTCGATTTCCTATTACAAATACTAAAATAACCAAGGCTTAAAATGTTAAATGTAACATTGTAAAATCTTCCTAGATGTTTCACAAAATTAATATTAGTCCTCATTGTCCAAGGTTTAAAAAGAATTTACCAGTGGTTTCTAAAATTGATTTAATTGTATCATTCCTCAAGATGAAAATCTTTTTCTTGACTTTATATCTTCGTATTTGACTTTCATTAAATAGAATCTAAAAATCATCAACTCTTTTATGGGCTTACTAAATTATTCCTAGTTAGTATCGTTAAAACAGCATTCTCTCATTTTGCGTTGAAAATTACATTCGTTTATAATATTGCCTTAAAGATATATAAATATATATATAAATGAAATTTAGTTACAATTTTTGGATATAGCATAAATATAACCCTACCATAGCATAGTAAACACTTGTTTGGATCTGTGTTTGGTACTATTCATTTCAGTGCAAAAACTGATACAATAAATTGCTTTTTTCCAAGAAGACTTTTGATACAAGAGATCAAAGTCAAGCACACACAAAAAAAAGGGAAGGATCATTCAAAAGTTGCGGTTATCCGGATAACGCGCGCAAAACTGGAAAACGCGAAATCAAAGTCCAAAATATTACACGTCTTTAAAATTCAATTTAATATCACAGATCTCCAGGATGACTACCCTGCACTGACCCAACGAAACAAACCAAGAAAAACACACATAAATGACATCAGACAAACCTACATCCCGAAACAGGATACAAAAATATGCACTAGAAAATCATACAAAACAGACAGAAACAGGTCGAAACAGACGAAGAAAAACATTACACAAAATAGACAAGACAAAAATGGACGGGGACCAATGTGCAACAGGTGCCGACGTTTGTCGACCATCTGCTATTACATGTAGCAAAAGTTGTGGTTATCCGGATTACGCGCGCAAAACCGGAAAACCCGAAATCAGATTCCAAAATATTACACGTCTTTAAAATTCAAATTAATAGCATCATGAAAAATCAGAATCAAAAGGCTTACAAATTCTAAAAACATATACTTAAGAGAAAAGAAAAGAATACAAACAAAACATTGAAAAGAAAATAGTACAAACAAACGGAGACAACAACTCAACCCCATATAAACATGAAGGACAACTAAATACTATCAAGAGTCCAGTGCAAGAACGTAATGTATTTAAGTGAAACGGTCTGTCCAACTAATCATTCTTATGACCTTTTAAGGAGATTACAGAAACATACCATGTACTAAGTATAATTTTGTCTTTATATTATCATGGTGATCCTCTCTCTTCTTGATAATGACTTATTCCTCCAAGAACATCGTGCGCTTAGCAAGTAGCATCGTCCCGTATTATCACACGGCATCGAAGAAAAATCAAACTTATATTTGATATAGATAGGCTCAGTTAAATGCTCATTTACAATCAAATAATGAATATGTTAAGTTGATCATATTTCAAACAATCGTATATACAATTGACATGTTCATAGACTAATTTTCTTTCCATTTGGTACAAGCACTTTTGTATTTGTATTGCTTCCATAGTAAATTTGTAATTAGATATTGTTGTCCCTCATGTTTCGTCGGTGCTGTATTACTGTCTCCGTATGTTTGTCCGCTTTTTTTTCTTGTGAAGAATTTGTATACTAAATATTTTAAATGATTGCGATTTTTGGATTCTGATTTCGGGTTATACGTTTAATGTTCATTCATTGAATAAGTCCAACTGGTGAACAAATGGTACCGTTCCACTATGTGAAGTCTATTCTTCCTGTGTACAAATGAAAAAGTTAACCCAAGCAGCTCCTTAATATTTAGCTTCTTTGTACACATATTTAAGATCCCTTTTTCTTTAATATACTAAAGTAACTTTGAAGGCAACCAATCCGTAAGACATAAATATCACTATGGTGGTGTGTACAATTACCCTACATTTTATGCAAAACTAAGGATTCTTATTTAAGAAATAAAAAATGACAAGAAGGGCTCTATTGTCTCATAATGCCCGAGCGTCCTCAGCCAATCACATTTATTACCGAGCCGCGTCAGCGACGAGGTGATAAATGTGATTATTTCGCCTCGGACTAGAATGTCGAAAACTGATTGGATAGAGCCCGTCACGTGGAAGCGGTCTATAACTCTATAGACTTTCTTATAGACCGTTAGTAGACAAAAAATTCGAAGTGGGAAATCCAAGATGGCGGACGTTAATTAAGCCGAGCTACGATATCAACGCCTCCCGCATCGATTTATTGAACTTGCCACTGTCTTTCGTCGATTTTACGAAGTTATAATTCACGATCAACCAAAAATTAATTTGTTTTGCCTGAAATGTATTGATTGGCAAGTATAGTACGAGTTACTTCTCTTCTGTTATCATACGGGGTTCACAGACACCACAAAATGGCGATGGCAGACGGTCGAGGGAACCGTTTCGCAAGCACAACAGAAGCCGAACAACAAGAGAAACGGCTAGGGTTGAATGCCCAAAAAACTCTGAAAGCAAACAGAGGGGCGGCCAAGTTGTTTAAGGAATATCTCAGTGAAAAGGGGAGTGACCCTGACTTCGAAAACTTTGCTGAATCAGTACTCGACCAAAAACTTAGTCAGTTTTACATGGATTTAAGGAAAACGGACGGGGAGAAGTACAAAGTCAACTCGATGGAATCAATCCGTCATGGCATCAACCGTTACTTACGTAGCCCCCCTTTTAACAAAACCTTCGATATAATTAAAGATGGGTCATTCGGTGAAAGCAACCAAAATTTCAAGGCTGTGTTGGCAGAACTGAAGCGTGTTGGTAAAGGAAGTGTTACGCATCATGCGGCCATATCCGACCAGCAGATCTACAAAAACTATACAACAGTCTGCACATGAGTACAGACACCCCACAAGGACTTTATAATAAAGTACAGTTCAATATACGCCTATATTTCTGCAGACGCGGTAATGAGAACATGTGTACAATGTCGAAAGAAACATTTCGTGTCAGGACTGACGAAAACTCTGGAAAAAAATACGTTGAAAAAGCGGTAGATGAACTGACGAAAAACCATAGGTTCGACAAGGAAGCATCTTCTGGTGTCATGCCGGCAATGGAAGGTAAAAACCAAGTTATTACTTCATAACGCATTATTATTTTCTTAAAATCAAAATGCCGACAACATAACATACCACGATGCATACCATATATAAAAGTACTAGTATACACTTCATTCCTGCACTGGGTTCTGTCAAAAGTTACCGTATAAAATTAAGAAGCGGTTCATGTAAGTTATCGTATTTAAGAAATTACTAAATAGATGATTTATGAATTCTATATCTGTTTCAGGATCCTCCCAGTGTCCAGTGGCATCGTTCGAGTTGTACTTGTTAAAACTGCATCCGTATAACGACCGGTAAGTGTTCATTTATTTTTAACAGTTAAATACTGAATAAATAATGTACTGCCACTGTGGCACTGACAACAGGGAACTACACTGGACATGGAGGTGAGACCAGGTGTAAATTATTTGACCAAAGTACATAAAACTGCTTTATTTGATCAGTTCGTTGGTAGACACAACCGCAGAGTGAGATATTAATTTTTAATGAGATAGTTATGTTAATAGGATGTTAATGTTTCACCGTTTCACTATTTGTAATTTCAGTCTGTGGCAGAGGCCAAAAGATAGCTACGTAGCAGATGATACGACATGGTATGCAAATGTCCCTGTTGGTGAGAAGAAACTAAGTGCGTTCATGAGTGACCTAAGCAAAGCCGCTGGTTTGAGCCAAAAATATACTAACCATTCCATCCGTGCTACAGGTGCCACCATACTATCTAAGGGGATGTTTGGGCCATCTCAGGTGATGGCCGTCACTGGCCATAAATCCGTCCAAAGCTTGAGCGTCTATCAGCGTGTAAGCGACGGCGAGAAAATTCAGATGGGTCAGGTGCTATCAAAAACCTTAGTTCCTAGTAGTAGTAATGCTCTTGTCCCAGTTGTGAAAAGTGCTACATGTGTTCGTGATCCGCTTTCCTGTATTGATAACGCACCGGTAAAACGCAACGCTATTGGGCCGAGCTCGACTATCTCCAGTGTATCGTCCACGGATAAAGAAGCATCGCAGGATATGGAAATAGCCGTAGCTCATGAAATTGCAGACGTTAATATGGATGACCTCTTTTGTGACTTTTTCAAAGCGAGCGACAATACCAGACCAATGGAGTGTTCCGTTATTACAAATCCCAAACCACACATGCCTCCAATAGTATTTAGTAATTGTACTGTTAATATTGCCAATTTAAACATTACCAAAAAGTAGGAGAGTTATGGAGGTTATAGAGTACGTAACCATAGATGGTTACGAGAAGTCCAAGAACATTTGAAACACTTCACAAGTTATCAGTACACATAGTTCTTCAAGTTCAATGAATCAGATGTTTAAACCAATTTGACGTATGTCATGTTTTTTGTTATATTTCATGTTAATAAACTTGTTGTTACTGAATTTCTCAATATGTTATACTAAGTCACTTTTCTGGTATCCATGTCTGTCTGAATTAATTACAAGATTTGAAGGCTATGAAAGCCATAGAACCCGTACAGAGCCGTATATGGTCCTACAACACCCTAGTTACATGCATGGTTTTCAGAAGGTTTATATATACCATGTCTACGAAATTTGTGATGAAGGGGTCCTCGGCAAAATAAAACACTTATTTGGTCAGTTACAGACCGTCTACGGAGATATGTCGGGTTGGTAAAATCTATGGAAGGCTCGGCTTCGCCTCGCCTTCCATAGATTTTACCAACCCGACATATCTCCGTAGACGGTCTGTAACTGACCAAATAAGTAATATTGGCTGAGGACGCGAGAAAATGGATAGGCATGACTTATCGCTATAAGGCCTATATTGGAGAATAGGGCCCGGCTCGCGTCTGTTGTCTTAAGAGGGAAAAATAATCAAGTCATATTAGAATATTGATTAAACGAGGACTCCAAAGCAAGCTTCGGTTGCTGCACTAGTAGCAAAACAACCTATGATAAAAAACAGAAAGAGACAAGGAACATCAAATACGACATAGAAACATCAAACACGAAAGACTACATTAAAAGAGGCAATAATGACAAAGAATTTAATAATTCTGACATGTTTTTGAAACCTGGTTTCGGCTCTTATGTTTGACTTTTATTCACCGATAATAGCTTTGGATGAGAAAGCAGTGATAAAGCAAGGAGACGTATTATAAACATTTGTTTTATATTCAGTGTAGTTTGGTATACGATGTAAAGACTGCAATATAAATTATCCCGCAAGTTGGTTTCAAGTAAGATTTCTTTGGGGTCATATGGTTTAGAATAAGAAAATATGTATAAAGTAATGATTGTTAAAAATATCTGGATAAATTCCACAACTGAGTAAAATTTGGACTTAAACAAAGGGCGGCATGACATTTTCTTGTTCTCGGGTAATCGAACTACAGTTATCTGTTAAAGCTGACGTTTTACGATTATGTTTTATGTCTTAGATATTAAACTTACGGGTACCTTTTATGTTCATTTCCCCATTTCAGATAAAGGGACATAAAGCGTCTGCATGTCAGTCCGTCTGTTGATTATACTTTCATATTTTAAATGGCTAGAAAATGATTTGTATTTGGTGTGACATGTTAGCTTTAAGGGATATCGACAAAATTTTATCGGCCATATTGGATTTGACGTGAAGCATACTTGAAAATCTGTCGTTCTGCAGAATTAAGACTCCAGTTTTAACCATTTTAATACTAAGTTTTCTTTGCCTCAACATCGTCATTTTCCCATCATTTTAAACAAAAACTGCATCAATATTTTTACATGACAACCATTTGAACTTAGTGCACCGAACTGCGCAGCTACAGGTTTGCAGGATTCATGGTTAATACTATAACCTACCTTAAACGTTACTATCATCATATGTCTACAAACATTTGTCCTCCAATTTTGATCATACTTTCTCAAAATACCGGGTATCTTCATTTTACACACAAGGGGCTAGTAGCCATATCAACATAGAAATGAATCCAGGGGCGGATCCCCGGAATGTTGCACATTTGTAATTTGTCACCTATAATTCACATGACTATCCCACTTTTCTAATATATATCATGTAAATAATTAATAATTGAATCGCAAACAGTCGAAATTCTAGTGAATTACCCCAGGAACTTAAAAATCGTTTATTTTTTTCTACCTATGCTGGGGCGGATCGGCACGTGAAAATGGCTACCTGTAAAAACTCGTGTTCGAAAAGACACCGTGTTGTATTAACAAGAGATTTATATGATAACGAGACCTTGTACTCAAAATCGAAGGACAAATGGTTGCAGATATAGTATCAATGTAATGTTTAAGGTAAGTTATAGTATTATTCATAAATTCTTCTGAGGTGCAGCTGTGCAGTTCGGTGCATAAATTTAACAAAGTTTCTAATGTTAAAATCTTAATGTAATTTGCCGTAGAAAATATGGGAAAACGTAGCTATTGGGGTTGAGAATACTTGGGATTAAAATAGTTGAAGTTGGAGCCATGACTCGGTGTGAGGAAAGATTTTCAATAACACACTACAAAAAATCCAATATGGCGAATAACGGTTTGTCGATACCCCTTAAACAGTAATTGTAGTTCGACCATCTCAGGACAAGATTATGTATTGAATAATATAAGACCATAGCCGTGAAATATTTTGAGAGAAAATACCAGAGAAAAAAAAAGGATACACTCGCACACAATTCGAGATTGACAAAGGTACCTTAGCGAACCAAAAAAGTTCAATTCCGGCTTCATTACTCGAATCGAAAAACGGTTCAAATGGATACAAGTAAATCCCGACTTATAGCTTTAATAGCCCGTTTCTCCGTCTTTACAGGCGGGGAATATGTACAGGGAATATGTGCCTTCAACGCCAATTCAGAATCTTACATCTTATTGACAACTGAAGCGTAGAGTGAACCGTAAAATAAATACAACTGCTCCAATGACACGTGGAATTTTAAAAATAAATCAGTTACACGCTCCATTTAATCTCCATTAACCATGTTAACCCGTAACATTTCAAATGCGTATCAAATCGAGTAGATTGTATATTAACTGATTCAATCTAAGGGGTTAAGGGAAAGGAGTGGTGTTTCAAAATTTTATATATTTTAATTGTAAATTGATTTGAACATTTATACTATTATTGCATGAACGCGGGAAACCCTTTGATTGACTGAGAATGATTAACAGGAAATCCTCGGCCCTCTGATTGGCCGAGACCTCGAGAAGGTAAACTATATGACGATATAATGACCTTGTGACGTAATCCATGGTAAAAGTAGCAATCCGACAGAGCGATATGTATACCTCAAGTCGCTCAGGCGCGGCATTGCAAAATTGATACATGTAACACATCCGGGTGTGTCTAAGTGATATGGTTTTATTTATAAACGATTTGTTTCTGAATGGATGCATGTAATAAAATAATTTACCTTTACCCGATCAGAAATATTCAATTAACCTCGCCCCTTCGAGCTCAATGAATATCGTTTTTCTCGGAGAGCTTAACCATCGTATTAATAATCGTATTATATTTTAATTGCATAATTCAAATAGTAAATTCAATTCATTTCCAATCATTCCAATTTTAATTTACATTTTTTTGATTAGTTTTAAGTTATTCGACCCCGCAAATAACAAGTTGTTGAAATTATATTATTATATAGGTAATAAAAAATGGATTTAGATACAAGATGTACGCAGTACGATGTCTGCTCTATGTTTTTGCATTGGGTGCTTTGGGGTTTTGCTGTGGGTGCTGCAACCGAGTGTTGTTGGAGATTCCCTCCTTTCTTTTTCCTGCTCTGGCTTCATGTCCACGAGATCCAATAATGGAAAGCGTTGAATTATTGTCATATACATTTGTATTTTTTATGTTGCACCATGCCTCCGCCAGCCCCAGTATCGCCTGTTCTCACCTTTATGGGTATCTGGGCCTTCTCGTGACGTCTTCGGATTTTTTCGCACGAAAGAAGTGTATACCAATACTTCGAGAAACTGGATCGTCAATCATTGATATGAAAGAGGAATTGAATGATCTTCTGGATCAAGATCCAAGATCAAATAGAAACTTTTGAGCAATAAAATTTTTCTACTCCTCATTTGGCGTGGGCTGTACCTATTTTACTATTTCTTATCATTGCTCTTTGGTGTAGCAGTGAGTACAATTCACTGTGAGAAAGCCTGTTTGATTTCAATATTCAAGGCAAAATTCAGCATTTACATTGTATATCACAATACATGTACCGTCCGATAACGAATGTCATTATATGCTTGTAGCGTCGTTGGGGCTATAGATGACACTCCGTTCAAAACGACTTTTCTACTCATGATATCGCCATTATCATGCGATCAATGCCCATGTTATCGTTGATAATTTCGGGTCAGTACGATACGTGGAATCTGGATTTCCCGGACACCAAAACGCGCTAAGCATTTTCATATCATGCGTTCTATTGGGCAAAATTCTGAACATTCACTTCCTGTAGATTGTTTATTACTTGCTGTCAAAATATATACAAATACTTAGTTATCATTTTCTTATGCCAGACACCGTCACTCAAACACATAGACAACCAGCAGTAATGCAGCTTTACCGGTGATATTAAGGTGATATCACACGTTTCGTGTTATACAACATTTATTTTCGGAAAAAAAGCATAATTCTGATTTCCTAATTTAATTCAGATGTAAGGGACAATATTAGGAGGTCACCATCCAAAATTTTGAGATTTTGAAATTGATCAGACTTTTTAGCCATCCATTGATTGTAATGGAAATGCTCATTTTTTTGGCTATATTATTTTTTCAGCCCAAGATTTTCAAATGAAACTTTACATATGATTCCCTCAACATATTGTGCAAATTCTTATAGAAAGAAATCATTCAATGACCACGTCATATGTTGCACAATCTGACTGAATGTGTAAATTATCATGTAAAAAATTAAAAAGTGCAATTTGAGTTATCTTTCTTTACTATGTGACCAAAGACAAAAGCATCCGAATTTATATAATAATCTTTTTGAAATATCACAGCAGTGTTCCTTCACTCACAAAGATGTCAATGTGTAAATAAATAGAGCCGAATACAGATTTTGTGAGATAACACGACAGTATGTGCACATGTGTAATGATATTACATGTACCATATGAGTAACTATATTATATTATATTATAACTACATTCAAACACTTTACTGACACCTGACTTATTTCTGAATAGATACGACATATGTATGTAGGTAAAAAAGTCTTAACAAAATTTTCAAATACATTTGTAAGTTCAATTTCAGCAAAAAATTGACTAATGTTGGTCACTTTAGGCTTACCATTACTTTGCAAAAAAAAATATATATATATACGAGCAACAATCTATTTATTATCCCATCGCCCAGGCTCGAACCGCGGTCTTCTCGCATGGTGGGCAAACGCTCTACCTCTGAGCTATTGGGTCAATTTGTCGGTTATGCGATTATAACAAAGCCAGAACATCAAGACATTTTAAGTTACGAAAATCGGAAATCTTCAGCATGGAGATTTCTTTAAAATTCTCGTCTAAGGGAGGCTACTGAAACGCGTGTGATATCTCGTTAAACGTTAGTGTAGGCGTCATCCCCGTAAGTAACTGGAATCCATTGTGATTATATCTACATAAAAACCGTCAAGTTATAGAAAGAAACTCGCACTTTATAACATTATTTCTTGTACTCTCTTGGGAGAAAGGGTATTGTTTTATCAAACAATGTAATTTAAGTTAAGGGTTTTTTTCAGTCTTCGTGAAAGTTCTTCACGGTGCGAAATGTCTATTTTGACGTGGCAACTGATTTTAATACTCATTTCCTTAGTGTTTGTGCTATCTAAATTCCTAGGATTTCCCTTCTTGTTTGTGATATCACCTTACAATTATTAAAATGCGTTTTGCTGATACAACAGATGTTGTACTCGTGTTACATGTATAACTACCCCATTCAATTTTATAAAGCGGAGTCAGTTCTTTTTTATGTGTGTTGTGTGTTTTGAAGTTGTTTTGTCTGATGTCCATTGGTTCTCACATTCGTGGGTGTCGTCCGCTGTTATCAATGCGGGTTAGTCACGTTAAAGATGTCCATTTCCTTATTGTGTGTCACAAAATTTAGAAAGTAGGCCGGCCCTTAGTGCCGCTGCGTTTAACTATCCCGTTTGTGATGTCACCTTACAGTGAGCTGTTTTATGTTTAAACTACAATTGTGCGCCATGGATACCTCTGTGTATCCGGATAGTATTCCGGATAACCACACCATTTGCTAATAGCAGATGGCCGTCCTAAGTCTGCGCCGGGTGAACATTGGTCTCATTCCTTTTATGTGTTGTTTGATGTTTTTGTACGTCTGTTTCGATTGTTTTGTATGATGTTCTAGTAAAGATTGCGTCTTTATGCGGTTTGTTGTTTTGTCTGATGCCCTTCATGTGTCACTTTCTTCTGGGTTTGTTTTGCTGGGTGTGTGAAGGGTGGTCATGCTTCAGATCCTTCCCTTTTCATGAAAAGAACACACCTGACACCTGTATTTTAAAATAATGTAAAATCTTGATACATTGTACATGTACCTATCTCTCTGTAAAGTAAATGTACAAATCTAAATTCAAAAAATTAAAGAGGACGCTACTGAAATTAATTTGGTGGCTCCGCTGGAAGAATCAATGATGAGAATTTAATATTCGAAACACGTGTCAGGTGCAGAAAAAATTGATTTGAAATTTCCTTCATGATGGTATAGAGTTGGTACGGTGGTCATATGTATGATTTAACATATACATGTATAGCACATCTATACATAAGTCTGCACATGCGCAAAAAGGAGAATTATTTCGTTTCCACGAAATATTATTTCGTTCCCTCGAAATGATATTACGTTTCCTTGCAATATTATTTCGTTCCCTCGCAACATTATTTCGTTACCTCGCAATATTTTTTGGTTCCCACGAAATATTAAATTATATTATTACGTTCCCTCGCAATATTACTACGTTCCCTCGCAATATTATTTCGTTCCCTCGCAATATTATTTCGTTCCCTCGCAATATTATTTCGTTCCATCGCAATATTATTTCGTTCCCTCGCAATATTATTTCGTTTCCTCGCAATATTATTTCGTTTCCTCGCAATATTATTTCGTTCTCACGAAATATTATTTCGCTCCCTCGCAATATTATTTCGTTACCACGAAATATTATTTCGTTATCACGAATTATTATTTCGTTTCCTCGCAATATTATTTCGTTCCATCGCAATATTATTTCGTTCCATCGCAATGTTATTTCGTTCCCTCGCAATATTATTTCGTTCCCTTGAAATGTTATTTCGTTCCCTCGCAATATTATTTCGTTCTCACGAAATGATATTACGTTTCCTCGCAATATTATTACGTTCCCTCGCAATATTATTTCGTTCCCTCGCAATATTATTTCTTTCCCTCGCAATATTATTTCGTTCTCACGAAATTTTATTTCGTTCCCTCGCAATATTATTTCGTTTCCTCGCAATATTATTTCGTTTCCTCGCAATATTATTTCGTTCTCACGAAATATTATTTCGCTCCCTCGCAATATTATTTCGTTACCACGAAATATTATTTCGTTATCACGAATTATTATTTCGTTCCCTCGCAGTATTATTTCGTTCCATCGCAATATTATTTCGTTCAATCGCAATGTTATTTCGTTCCCTCGCAATATTATTTCGTTCCCTTGAAATGTTATTTCGTTCCCTCGCAATATTATTTCGTTCTCACGAAATGATATTACGTTTCCTCGCAATATTATTACGTTCCCTCGCAATATTATTTCGTTCCCTCGCAATATTATTTCGTTCCCTCGCAATATTATTTCGTTTCCTCGCAATATTATTTCGTTTCCTCGCAATATTATTTCGTTCTCACGAAATATTATTTCGCTCCCTCGCAATATTATTTCGTTAGCACGAAATATTATTTCGTTATCACGAATTACTATTTCGTTCCCTCGCAATATTATTTCGTTCCATCGCAATATTATTTCGTTCCATCGCAATGTTATTTCGTTCCCTCGCAATATTATTTCGTTCCCTCGCATTATTATTTCGTTCCCACAAAATATTATTAATATATTATTACGTTCACTCGCAATATTATCTCGTTCCCTCGCAATGTTATTTCGTTCCCTCGAAATATTATTTCGTTCCCACGAAATATTATTTCGTTCCCACGAAATTATTGCTATTGTTAACACGGCCCTTTACGACCACCGTAAGTTGGAACACTTCCGTACTATCTATTCTATTTAATCGAAGATTTCATTTCTTTTCATTTTTATTTTGCTTTGGCTTTTTCGTTTATTTTCAGCTTTTTCTTCAGAGCAACTGACAAAAAAAATTCAGATGAACTTTTTTTTCTTCTTTTTAGGCAGAAGCTACCAGAATCATTGTGTACAAAAATTGTGTCATCAATCTGCCATTATGTCAGAGTTTACATACATTATAACTATGTAACTGTCAGGTTGTTTTACTTTTCTATTATCGTGAGAATTAGCATGCTAGTGTACCAATTTAAAGAGAAATATACAGCTTTAATCAGAATGCATTCTCACATGTGCTGCTACCTACATATTCTAATTTACGCATTCTATGTATACATATAGCGACACATAGGTATTTGGTAACAAAGTATGGCTTGCAATTCCCATCTAAATAGCTAAAACTAATGTATAAATGCTACAGCTGTGATAAAGACTAGTATGTGCAGGGAATTAAAACATGAAAACCCAGAGTCATATTTATCACTAATTTCAAATGAAATAATCAAAACATTTTCAAAACATTAAGTCAAACATATAGGTCAAAGTCACAAGGTCAATTTTTTTTGTTATCTGTAGAAAGTATACTTGAAACATGGAATACACGTGTGGAATATCAAAGCCCTGTGACTCACGTGCACCATTCACGATTAATGAATAATCAAACAATTCGGGCAAGGTCACGAGGTCAAAAATGTGGTATCTGCAGAATGGTCTTGACACAATGAATGCACATGTACAATATCGAAACTCTATCAGTAACCTATGAAGAATAATAAATTTACAATCTTAAAAGGTAAGAAAAATAGGTCAAACATCTAGGTCAAGATAATAAGGTTAAAAGAATGGTATGAATAGAACTTGTAGATCGTACGGCCTTGACACAAGGAAAACATGTATGATACATGTATGTATCAAAGCCCTATCACTAACCAGCCAAAAATTATGGTCTGTGACTCCTTAAGTGTGACAGACAGACGGACGTACAACACGATCCCTAAGTATCGCTATGCTTCACGAATGTTATGTCTTCTTCATTAATTCGTTTTGTGATATCACTTTTGTGAATGAATGAGGAAACGGCGCCCCATAATTTTCTTTTCTGGAGGCTGAAGTCGAATGAAGCAGTTTATTTGTACACACGTATTCATTTGGAAATAGGTTTTGATGACCCAGTTTGTGTTTCATCGTAACGCTTCCTGGACGAAGAAACATGTCTGTCAAAGGTATGACTCCATTATATAGTATAATTGTGAAATAGCTTTTAACATCCCGCATATATATGTGGACTAATAATGTCTATAGTTAAAAGGTAAACATTTTAATTAGATCTAACATTCTGCATGTGCTAGACTATTGAGTGTACAAATTTTTTAAACATATCCATGTTAGTGTACAAAAACATTACAAAATGTATAAAGGAGCATACTTCATATTTTTTGAATTTCTCAATTTTTTTTAAGCACTCGGTATGTATTCATCGATCCATATATTAAACGTATTTCTATAAGTAGTCTTCATACATTTTTATACAATTTATTTCCACAATGAATTCCGTGTGGCAAATTTCTCTCAGTTAATTCTTGTGTCGTAAGTTTCATGGTTGCGTCAGCTTATACCATTTAAATATTTTTCAAGCATAATCTTTCTATATTAGACATATCCTCAGACAGTGCATGTATTGTATATATAATTGTTTTCATTCATCGACGGTTGATGCGACTAGCCAAACAGTGGAAACTTACTTCTCCCGGGCACCTGGTCCCACCTCTAGCTTACCGGGGGTCTCTCGATGCTCAATTTTGGCACTCTATTGAGAGTGCTGTTGAGATCGTCGTCAGGATCTTCGTTATCAATTTGGAGTTTTAAATCATCACATTAACAGAAATAATTCATTATTTAATTGATGCATGTAAAGACTTAGTATTTCTATCTATTTATAGAAAAATCTTGGCAAATTTATCTGTACTCAAAAGATGCTATAATAATTGAATTTGAAGACATTTAACGTTTGTAGCACTTGGTGAGCGTCACTGCTGTTAGGTCATGAGTTCCCGAGGGCACATGTAGCCAAGTTCGATCAACTTAAATTGATCGTTTCTTTAACGCATTCGAAAATTTCTGTTATCAAAATTTCTTGGAAATTTCTAAAACGAGGGTCCTACAGCATCATATCCCACCCATCCTTGTGCGTCTTTTGGTACAATTTTGAACATAATAATTTTAACACTCTTTGGCCATATTACAATTTTTAGATTGAGGATCGGATCACTGACGAGGGTTAATGACCCGAAACGTGCATGTCTGGTCCATGCTGCTTTATCTGTTCTTAAAAGATGCAATTGAATCTGAAGACGTTTAACATTAGATGCTCATTATAATCTCGGTTGTTCTTTGAATATTACTTGGCTATTGCTAGTCATTTGACTGGACGTACATGTATTGTGGTATGGCGATGTCCGTCCGTCCGTCTGTCTGTCTGTCCGTGCGGTTGTGAAACACAAAACTTCTAAATGGATTTTCATGATATTCATACACTAAAATTAGATTGTAGAGGGAAAGATTCCTTTCAATTTTCAGGTTCATCCGATTTTTCGTTACAGAGTTATGGGACTTAGATTCTTTTACATACTGTGAAAATATAATTTAAAATCTATGCTTTGGTGAAATGTCTTGCAAAATGTGTATTCTTCAAGAAGAAAGGATGTTCTTTCATGGTGTTCTATTTTTGTCGCATAATGGAGAAACTATGAGTAATGGGAAGGGGGGGTTAATATGCATTACATGTTAAGACAAGTGCAAAATATTGGTGCATGGAATGCAATAACTTATGCTACTCAATGGATTTCATAATATCCCTACAATGGGATCAGACTGTAGAAAGGAAGCCGCCTTTTGATTTTCAAGTTCATCCGATAGAGATAAAAACCTTGCTACTTCGAAATATAATAACCTATGGGTTTTTGCGTCAGACATTTTTTTCATCATGCACCGGTGTTGGAAAGTAAGCAATAGAAAACCAGAACACTAAGTCGCGGGGACCTTTTTTACAAGCTCCACACTGCAATAAAGAATATGTGTGAATTATCATTACGGATTATCACGGTAACGATTATAAGAAGTTTGCCTGAAGTGACTCGGTGGGCGGTTAGTTTGTTCAATTCACTTTCATTTTTCAAAGTATACTTGATATACTAGAAGTAATTTAGAAAGATATAACTAGAAGTATGTATACAAGTATTTACCATCCGAGGTATCATACGTTTGCCCATACGTCCAGTGATGTTGCATTAGCAAAGACTGTCCAACTTGTCTTTTCCAGATCGTATAATTTGAACGAAGCTTCGAATAAATACATGCATACCAGAGGATAAAAATCATGTCACAATGTAGATAGTCAAATTACTTAAAGATTTGTAACAAAAATAATCTTGCAATGAATAAAGAATTCTTAAAACAATAAACATCGAAGATTCGTCGTCTATCGACATGTGCACCAACAAAGAATTTCTAGAAGAAATTGTACATATACATTACTCAAATGAAAGAACAAGTCAAAAGTAAAACACTTAATGAAAAACTACAAAAAGTACAGCAACATTTGAAAAAAAAAGTAATTCTTAATAATGCAGGAATCGATGTCATGAAATGCTTTAAATTTACTTAAGAGGTTTAATCCAATATATGTTGTCAACTTGACATTTGAATTCAAATGGTGCGTTTATCGCAAATCAACGAACAATAGGGAATAGATACATATCTACAATTGTGCTGTGTAATTTATTTGACTGACCAGGTCACTTCAATGATTAACTTATTGAATCGTTGATTATCGTAATCACATTAAGCAAAAGTTCGAATACTAGTACATGTATTTGTGGTCATTTAAATATTTGACAAACCAAACGTGATCTACATTTTCAGTTGTAATAATCCCATGCAATATAATACCGAATATCGGGTAATTTTGGCGTGATGGAAAATTTGGCTTAATTGGCGGATGCAATAAAATCGCTAAATTTTAAAAGCGCCAAATTTTCCATACACAAAAGACGGAATTTATTCAGCAAGAGATCCGCCATTGTAAATGTGCAAAGGGTGATGACTTCATTTGTGCGATATATTCACCTATGCTGACCATGTCGTAAATACAGATATTATTGTTTACCTTCAAACAGACAATTATTGAAGTTCAAACAATTGACGTCTATCTCAATTTTAATCCAATTCTTTAATTAGCAATAAATAAGGCTCGTTCCGTATATTGAGGGGTAATTCGGACTTGTGGGCGTGACCGTAAATGGTCGAAAAAAATTAACCCCCCCCAAAAAAAAAACGAAACATTAACTGCACGACCACGATCATCGCTAAGTTTTCTTTTAAGTTACAGTGTCGATAATTGTGATGTTCAAACGACTTTTCAGAAGCTACGTGTATGAACAGCTTCTCTTATATCCATGAACAAAGCACCGAAAATTTTTTCTTACGTTTCTATCCATTTTATGTTCGTTTCGGCGGTCATAAATCATTGATACGCCAATGAATTTGACCATTATAATTTTGACGGATGTTTAAAACAATCCACCAATTTTAAAAGCGCAAACACTTCTCACGCCTAATTTGGACCACATTCGCCAAAATTTCCCGACACCAAAATTACCCGATATACAGGTAAAGTAATAATCTCATGCAATATACATGTACTTAACATTAGATAAGGTGCTGGCGAAAGAAAATTGAACTGTTTCAACTCGTTACCGCCTTGAATAAAATTTAAAACCAATCTTAATGCACCAAGAATGTGTTTCGTATAGTAAATCCACATCCGTGGTGCTTTAAGAAGCCAAAGTTATTTTATGACACAGCCAAATGTATTTTAGTAGTGCCCTCTAGTTTTGTTTTTTTTTAATTTGACTTTGATCGTGCATTTACTTTGCAAAAAGCGCGTGGCTCCAAATATTGTGTAGAGTCGAATCAAAGGCATGATTAAATACAATCTATGAGCAAAATAACATTTGAAGGTATTGTGCTAGGATGTTAATATACAGTTAAAGTATACCATTGAGGGAGTTAGCACGATTCTGGTTCCCCAACCAGACCTATTTCCCGAGGCGATACCGAAACAAACATTATACTGAAACAGACATGTCTCTTAGGTATACCGAAACAAACATTATACCGAAACAAACATTATACTGAAACAAACATATCTCTTAGGTTCACATGGTTCCAATGGAAATTCTAATGATTTTGCCTTGCCTTTTCGACTGAATGACTGAGTAACGGAAAAATATTAATTTTTGATAAGATAAACAGAAACATCATCTATCATACTCATACATGTTTAATTTTTGATTGTTTTATTTTATTGCGGATTAATTTATGTGCTAAGCGGATAGGAGGCGGATTACTCTGCTCGCGTATTAATAGCGTCATCCGATCACGGCGCTGATTTGCTGATACTGACACACCCCCAAAGAAGCTCCGCCCCATTTTGAAACTAACTCATTAGGGAAATAGTCTCCTCAACTAACGCACCCCTTTGCAGGGAAAAAGTCTTATCAGGCGATTTTCAGGGATTAAGTTAAATTTAATGAGTCTCTTTTTATATAGGACAAAATCAGTAGAGGTATAATAACACCCTTTAATTTCGATGATATTTTAAGATGAAATGACAGGTTTCCGAAATAGCAAAGCAATGTATGAAGTCAAATTAATAAATGGCCAAAAAGGAAGTTACCCTTTCCAGTTTTCCACTTTTTAGTGTTTTTCAAAGAACATACCCTCCCCATCCAACTAACTAATCCAACATTCTTTACAAACATAACGTATTTGAAGCTGATAAAGATAGGATTTTCGATTTCCGCATTAACCTAGAACTCCCATAAAGTGGACGTATGATACCCCCCGCGGGACGTTTTTGCTCAAATTGAAACTCTCATTTAGGATTAAATGCTCTGGTATGAAAATTTAGTACTTAGTATGCTACTTTCAGAACTTCATAACCAAAATACTATTATTCTGGTTATGAAGTTCATCACTTCTTACACAACAAAGTTACACAAGATCCTTAAATACTTGAATCATGTCCTGCTTCTTGAGAATGTGCAACGTCTGCATATCTATATAAACCAGCTGGTCATATTATTACAGGTGACTTTTCAATTATCAAAGACAGGCAGCTCCGTGGTCTTCTTAAGAAAGGACCTAAGTATAGAATCCCATCCAAGATAGATTTTATTAAATGTCGCGAAGTGCTAAAGGAAGCTTTAAATAACTATTCCAAAAGATGGTGTAAATCGGAAGGAGTCGAATCGTATGCTCTGAATGACTGGAAAAACCTCATTTTGGATATTACCGATATTCGAATAGATAACTACCACAAAAATCCTCAACTTTTTGAAAATCCAATTTCTAAATCTGAAAGATATTTCAAATCCAAGTTACGTAATCTACATGAAAAATATGTCTTCGCGCCTGCAGACAAAGCAGCCAACAGCACCATATTAATTATTTGAAAACGCTACTACATATCAACATTAGTTTCGGAACTTTCCTCTACTAATACTTATATCGAAAGCAACGAAAGTGTTCCCAATATTTTGAACAAACATAACAGTGAAATTCTTCTTTTAACATCCCTATTTCTAAATTGGATCTCCCTACAATATACTGTATACCAAAACTTCACAAGTCCCCTTACAAGTTTCGATACATTGCTAATTCTAGCAACTGCTCAACAACAATTTTTCTAGAAATCTGACGTCAGCACTCACGGCTATAAAGGAACACGTGACAAAATACTGTGAAACTGTCATGAACAGGAATGGCGTAAACTTCTTTTGATCTATTAAAAATTCAGGGGATGTGATTGACAAAATGAAATCAAGAAATTTTGAAGCAAATACGATATCTTCATACGACTTTTTTAATATGTACACCACGCTTCCTCACGACAAAATAAATGCCCGACTGTCCAAACTCATTAAATGGTGTTTTGATCGTGAGGGTAAAACTTATATTTGTACTTCTGAATCGAAGGGTTTCTTTTCCGCCACAGATTACAAATCATACAAATCATGGACATGTGGTGACCTGTGTATTGTGTTGTCCTTCCTTTTGGACAATATTTATGTAAGATTTGGTGAGAAACTCTACAAGCAGGTTGTAGGGATTCCAATGGGTACTAATTGTGCGCCTCTTGTTGCAGATTTATTTTTATACACGTATGAAAAGGAATTTACCCATTCTTAAAACTTGCACTCTGACTGACTGTGACGACGGGACTCCATGACGGGCCCTGTCTAAACCTCTTTAGAGAAGACAGGGCCCCGACAACCTGTCCTCTCTGAATGTCAGTCGAACTCCTCGGGTGATAACATACATGAGCTCGCGACGGCAGCGCACGGATTGTATTACGTACGCCCTCTTTTTATATACATTTACATATTCATCTGTGTTGCTTTGGCCCCTGCGTTTTGCGGTCTTGTTTGTGTGTGGTCATCTGACAGTGAGGAGGTTGTTTTACACAACAATTGTACGTTCTTCGAGACCTCTGGATAATCTGAAAAGTGGGAGGGTTGTGCGCACGTAATCCAGAATAACCATACCTTCTGCTATTTCCGTGGCAGATGGCCGTCCTAAGTCGGCACCGGTTGCCCATTGGTTTCGTTGGTTTATGTGTAGTCCTTTGTGTTTGATGTTTCTGTATTGTGCGTAGACGTTCCTTGTCCCTTACGCGTCTCTTTGTGCTTGTCTGCTTTGTGTTTTTGCATTGGGTGTTTTGGGGTTTTGCTGTGGGTGCTGTTTTGAATTTTTTTCCCTGACATTGTCGCCATAGCACTTTCTATATAGACAGAACCATAGACAAAGCATGTATTTAATATATTTTCATTTTCGTGCGCGAACATCGACGGCGGGTGCGGCTAGCCAACAGGGGATGCTTACTCCTCTCGGGCACCTGATCCCACCTCTAGCTTGCTAGGGGTCCGTCGATGCTCCATTTGGTGCTCTATTGTGAGTGCTGTTGAGATTATTGTCAGGATCTTCTTTAACTCACTGGTGTTGTTGGAGATCCCCTCCTTTGTTTCACAATAAAGCACCAAATTGAGCATCGACGGACCCCAAGCAAGCCAGATGTGGGACCAGGTGCCCGGGAGGATAAGCATCCCCTGTTGGCTAGCCTCACCCGCCACCGATGGTCATGCACGAAAATTAAAACAACATAAAAGATATATGCACTGTCTGAGGTTATGACTATATAGAAAGTGCTATGGCGACCACGTCAGGGAATAATATTCAAAACACTTACTGTCAAACCCCTCGCGGGGCTCCACAAAGGCATATTAACGAGCATCTACCACAAAGAGGCAAACAAGCGTCCCTTTCTTCGTCGTTCCTCAAACGAACTTTTTACTGGAATATTTTTAATTGTACGGAAAACGAGAATAGTGAGTAATCGCATCAGCCGTATGTAAGACGTTAACGGAATTCGTACTACCCCTGACCTGGTTTGTCCAAAAGTAATCTCTTTTGAAGCACACTTGTGGGATTTTACTTTGAAATGTTAAACGTCTTCAAATTCAATAGCATCATTTAAGTATAGCTAAATTTACTGCATGGACCAGCCAGACATGCACGTTTCGGGTACTTAACCCTCGTCAGTGATCCTCTATCTAAACAATGTAATATGGCCAAAGAGTGTGAAAATTATTATGCTAAAATGTACCGAAAAACGTAGCAGGCTGGATAGGATATGATGCTACAAGACCCACGTTTTAAAAATTTCAAGATTGATAACAGAAATTTTCCAAAGGGTTGAAGAGACAGACGATCAACCGAAGTTCATCAAACTTGGCTACATGTGTCCTCGGGGACTCTTCGTCCACCAGAAATGACACTCTCCATGTTGTTCAAATATTAAACGTTTTCAAATCCAATAGAATCATTTAAGAATGGATAAATTTACAGCATGGACCAAACATGCACGTTTCGGGTACTTAATTAACCCTCGTCAGTAATCCTCAATCCAAACAATGTAATATTGCCAAAGAGTGTGAAAATTATTATGTTCAAAAATGTAGCAAAAAATGTAACAGGATAGGTGGGATATTATGCTACAGGACCCACGCCTAGAAATTTCAAGATTTTTTGATAACAGAAATTTTCAAATGCGTTGGAGAGACAGACGATCAACCAAAGTTGATTGCATTTGGTTACATGTGCCCTCGGATACTCCTGGTCCACCAGAAGTACTCTCCAATTGGTTCAAATGTTAAACGTCTTCAGATTCAATAGCAAAGTCCCAAATTCTTACCGGGTAAACGTCACGACCTCGTTTAAATTAATCTACCTAGGGTGGCTTATACCTTACATGTAAAAGTATATACCTGTAGAATAGCGTTTTCTTATATAAAAAAAACACTAAATTTAAATTAATTTTGTAAATGTGAAGTCCATCGATTGAACATCTTTGTCTTGTGTGTGTTATGTCTTTTATCTCGTCGAAATGTCGAGTGAATTACATATCAAAGGTTGGATGTAACGTTTCTTGGTCGTTCTTTACATGAAGCATTTAAACTTAAAATTTTCGTCTTGTTGTCCTGTCCTGTCCCGAGTTCTGTTGAAGCTCTCCTCATTTCATTGTCAAAGCTATTCTCTCCATTGGTGATAACAGTTTACTATGGCGCATAAATCTATAACTGAAATAAAATTATTATGATACCTTAAAATAATACTTCGATATAATAGATTAACCATATTTATTGCAATCAAATATAACATTGCATCTGATTGGGCACAAGTTGTCCAACTTAGATAGCCCTCTCCGTTAAACATTGACAAAACAAAAAATGCGCATGCAAGGTATCACGCATGCGCAGAAAATACTTCGATAGTAAATATCATTAATGTCATAACATGAATGGGGCTCCATACATACAGATTGTTATTCTTTCTCCATTACGTCATACGTTCTCAATGACTATGTGAAATTATCTAATGTTTTGTACACGACATTTGAAGGCTGAATCTGTCTTTCTTTGGATTATTTTCACTTTTTGAAGGATTTATCTATATTTGGAGTGAATATAATAATTTGGTTGATAGTTTTGTTGAATTTTTATACAGTGAAGTGCAATATCCTGTTAGCCCTGCTACTTGTACGGTCTTTGTATGGTCTTTTGACCATACAATTTTATGGTCTGTATGGTCATCTTACAATGAGGAGGCTATTTTACCTTCGAGTAACCAGAAAAGTGGGAGGGCTGTGCACACGTAATCCAGGATAATCACAACATCTGCTACTAACGTGGCTGATAGCCGTTGTTAGTCGGCACCGATTGCCCATGGGTCTCGTTGGTATATGTGTGGTCTTTTGTGTTCGATGTTTGATGTCTCATTTGCTGATCATTGTCTCTTGCCGTATACATGTGTCTTCTCTTAATTTTCACTTGGGGTGCTTGGTGTGTTCCTGTTGGTGCTGCAACCGAGAGTCTTGTTGAAGATCCCTCCTTTCTTGTAGAAATATTGATACTAATATATACATGTACGAAATATCCTCTGCATTCTTTATATCATCGTCTGTTGTGTCTAATGTTACTATGTTGTATTTGGCGTTCCTTGTCCCTTTTCGTCTCTTGTTGTGCTAGCTACTCTGTGTTTACGTGTTAGGGTATTTTGATGTAGGTGCTGATACCGAGTGATCCTTTCATGTGATGACGTCATAATGGCAGCCCGTCCGTGACATTACAAACTAAACAATTATTCTTCAATTTTATTTTCTTAACTCATTGTTAGAAATCAATGGATTTTTTATCAGGAATACATTAATTCTTTATTAATCGTATATTAAGTGTGTTTAAGTTTAAAATGTATTCTAATTTCAAATAAAAACACAAAAACTAAAATATACAAATTTTCGGTCCTTGGCCTTTATTAAGTGTAAAAACGACGATCGTCGTTTTGTACACTTGATAAAGGCCAATGGGGCCAAAGCTTTGTGTATTTGAGTGTTTGTGTTTTTATTTGTTATCATCCCTTTCCTCTGAAAGAACTATTTCTATCTATTCTAATTTCTTTTTCTTTTTCAACTATGTATGAAATTCGTTTGTTAACATAACAATTCAAACTTATTCTGAAAGTTAAAAACAATTGAGGTATTCTTTATTAAAAAAGATAACACTTTTTATGACTTTGAAACACTTGTTTTTACAGGTTTAATTGAGAGGTTACGAGATGGGGAGGACGTTATCATAGCCGAGGGATATATCTGGGAGCTTGAAAGGAGGGGTTACATCTCGGCAGGGGGTTTTGTACCGGAAATTGTCATAGAAAACCCCGATGTTGTACAAGCCCTACACGAGGAATTCATTCATGCAGGAAGTGATGTAGCTGAAGCTTTAACGGTTTGTTTCATCGTCATGGTCAAATGAATATAATTATATTATGAATCTAAAGAGTGCCAGCTACTTTAACTGCATGTCAGAACGTAAATTCAGTTCATGTTATCTTACCCTCCTTCCGCTAACTTGTTGATGTGGTGTGTGGGGGATAAGGGAACTTAACAATTTGAAACTGATATTAATTCTTGATTCACCATTGAATGTTAAAAGTGCAATAATAACTTCTTCCCAGCTCTGTTGCCTGACAGAAGATTTGTTTTGGCCCTCTATCAATTTGTCAACATTTGATACGTCGTATTTTGTTATTTTGGAAGGTTATAAATCAAAATTAGAGGAGGTCAATATTGTAACACCATTTCTTTAATGTTATTTTGTTCATAGATTTTACTTAACCATTTTATTTAACCTGCTGCTGAATCGACTAAAATCAAACTAGAGGGCGCTACTAAAATAAATTTGGCAGTGTCTGATAAAGAGCCTCTATCAGAAACACGTGTCTGATGCATTAAAATCGGTTTGAAATTTTATTCAAGAACGTAACGAGTGGGAACACCTCCATCTATTTTCTGCATACATGGTATGTTTTCCTAAGTTGAAAATGCTACCTACTTCCCCTTCTCATCTATTTCATGTTGATAATTCAACGTCTCCTTACCATGTTAAGTCCTTATTTTATTTTCAAATATAGCAATGTTCTACGAATTTACTTCCATTATTGAGATGATCAAGCATGCGTGTTTCACACGAATTCCTTCCTTTGCAAAACGATAAACTACCGTCCTGTTCACTAAACACAATGTTTCCCCGTTTTTCTCTAAAATATGATATAATTGTCATCTTTCAGAAAATAAATCAATTTTATAGTACTCCTTTAGTCGTAGCATAAAATACCATTGTTGTATGTCAATTGAGTTCGAAATAGGACTGAAAATAAAAAGTGTACTGGGATTTTCTATAGTAAAATCACTGGAAATGCGTGACGATCGGACGATTTGTTGTCACTATTTACTATTAGTGCATCACATGATAAATCCTCGGAATTTCATTGGTTAAGCACGCGGGGACTATGAGAGAATAGTGCCCGGCACCCGGGCACTATTGCTTTTTGCTTAACAGAGTTACGTCCCTTATGAAGTATTATGACGTAATGTACAATGCATGAATGTAAATAGCAATCAGCGAAGTAGGGGGAATCAAAGAACACTTTTCTTTGATATCTCGAGTAAATTGCAATTGATTTATTGATTCTACAGTCATGTGATGCACTAAACCCATTAATGCCCGTTTGTGTGGGTACTATTCTCTCATAGTGTTGCTTTACTATTCCTTCCAAAAGCAACACTATGAGAGAATAGTACCCACACAAACGGGCATTAATAGGTTATTGTTGACACGGAAAACAATATGGCGGCGGCTTGGAATAAACGTGGAAATTTCCTTTAGACATTCTGTTTTTCATATTACGGTTTGACGACAGCTGATAGGGTAAGTTGAAGTTAATTTTCAGTAACGACTAAATGAGCTCAACTCTCGGAAACAATACCAGTAATTAATAGGAAAATTCTTCAAACGACAGAATAAATCGTCAAAACAGGTTGCTCTGGATTTAGTGAACATGACAGTAGTACGCTTTAATAGAAAGTTGTTTCTATAGAACTTTCACTTGCAAATTCTTTCTTGTCAGTACTATGCCCATCGAGATAAGCTCAGAACGATCGGCAGAGAGGACGTCCTGGAAAAATTGAACAGGACAGCCTTGAAAATAGCTCGTCATGTCGCGAATAAAACTGGAACTCTAATGGCGGGTGGGATTTGTAATACAGGTGTTTACAATCCCGATGATTTGGAATCCATAGAAAAGACAAAAGCAATGTTTAAGGTATGATGAAATAAACGTCATTCAGAAATTGAATAAACAACAACTGTTTCACTCAATGACAGTTTAACGTAATCAAATGTTTATCAATAATAAACATCAAAGAAGTATCGATCAGTTTTTCAGTCTCAAAGTCGAGAAGGCAAGACAAAATCATTAGATTTTCATAGGAACGGTTACGAACCCCGGAATGAACAACATTCCGAAGTGAGACCAGGTACCCGGAGAGAGTCTGCGTCTGATTGCATGCAACACCCGTCGCAACAGCTCCATGGAACTTGTCAAATTCGGTGATTGTCTTTATGTACATATTTCAAATCTTTCGTATTCAAATACATTAATTTTGCCAATTTTCTGGCATAACTCACGTATGTTCTGCATGAAAGTAGGAATATCTTACATTACTCGGCTGCAGTGCAGCACCAACAGCAACAAAAAGAAACGTAACGCCAAAATGCGAAATTGCATTGTGGAAAAGCATAAAACAGATATCACAAGGACTATGAAGACCAAATACCAAAGGTGATATCAAAACATGCAGAATAATATACCATATATAAGCCATCGAAACCAATGGGCAACAGGTGCCGACTTATTAGGTGTTTCTTTTAAGTTGTATTTTTCTCCCGTGAAAATCAAAAACATTAACTCATGCTCTAGCTTATTGGATAAGTTCAGTTTGGATAAGTAAAACAAAGGAGGGGATCTCCAACAACAACTACCATATTAACGGTAGTCACATCACCGTCATGTCAGCGAAATTTATTGTATTGAATCCAAAATTATTTATTTTTTCCATACAGACTGATTTGTTTAACTACGTATATGCATTGCTCAATTATAGTCGTGTGTTCCATACATGCTTTAGTTGGTGATTTTTATGCGAAAAGCAAGATTGTACACTGTAAAATACATCCAATATCTGCTGTTTTGTCTACAAAAGAAGATAAAAAATAGTTTCTTAACCCTAGCCCTATACGTATACCCATAATACATATTACAGGAACAAGTAGAGTGGGCGGCAGATGAGGGTGCAGATTACATCATTGGAGAGACGTTCAATGACTATGGAGAAGCTCTGTTAGCATTGCAAGCAATCCAGAAGTATGGAAAAGGTAATCACATGTATAGAAATTTGACGTGTTTAAACTCGTTACCTTCTTGAACTGAATTCCAAACTAGAAACGTGTGTAGGGTGGTTAATGTAATCAGTGGTATTTCGAGCCAAAGTGAGGGTCAGATACAGCCAAAGTAAATTTAGGAACTTAAGACATAAAGTGTACTATTTTATTTGTATATGTCAAATGCCGTGAGGTGCTTACGGAAGCCTTAGATGATTATACGAAAAGATTGTGTAAATCAGAAGGTGTCGAACAGAATGTTCTGATTGACTTGAAAAACCTCACTTTAGATAAAACGGATATTCGAATAGATAACTTCCCTAAAAACACGCATCTTTTTTCAAAATCCACGTTCCAAATCAGAAATGGATATTTCAAATCCAAGTTAAGTAACTTGCATGAAAAATATGTCTTTGCGCCAGCTGATAAAGCAGCCAACAACACCATTATCATTTGAAAAAAAATATCACCAGGCGGACACTAGTCTTGGTACTTGAACCATCTACAGTCTTGCACCAGCGCACTCTTGAGACTTGCACTCTGACTGACTGTGACGATGGGTGATTATATACATGAGTTCGCTACAGCCAGCAGAGCACGGACTGTATTACGTATGCCCTCTTTTTATATCCATTTACATATTCATCTGTGTTGTTGGACCCCTGCGTTTTGCGGTCTTGTTTGTGTGTGGTCATCTATCAATGAGGAGGTTGTTTTACACCACACTTGTACATATACCTTCTTCGAGACCTTTGGGTAATTGGAGAAGTGAGAGGGTTTTGAGCACGTAATCCAGGATAACCACACCATTTGCTACTTGCGTGGCAAATGGCCTTCCAAAGTCGGCACCGGTTACCCATTGGTCTTGTTGGTTTATTTGTAGTCTTTTGTGTTTCATGTTTAAATGTCTTGTGTCTCTTTTCCGTCTCTTGGTATGCTCTTCTTTATTGTTTTCGCATCGGGTGTTTTCGTGTTTTGATCGTCTGTCTCTTCAACGCATTGAAAATTTTCTGTTACTTATTTCTTGAAATTCCTTAAACGTGGGTCCTGTAGCATCATATCCCACCCATTCTGCTTCATCTTTCGTTACATCTTTGGACATAATAATTTCACACTTTTTGGCTATATTACATTGTTTAGACTGAGGAACACTGACGAGGGTTAAGTACCCGAAACGTGCATGTCTGGTCCATGCTGTAAATCTATCTGGTCTTAAATGATGCTATTGAATTTAAAGACGTTTAACATTGCTGTTGGTGCTACAACAGGGTCTTGTTGGAGATCCCCTCCCTCCATGTACATGTATGTACCATTTATGAAAAGAACATTTATATTCACCTGTATGGACTTCATGGCCAGATGACAAAAGAAAATATAAGCCTTTAATTTCACAAATACATGTAAAAATTTTCAATATACATGTAAATACAATATGAATTTAGGACTCCCTGCTGTGATTACACTGGTAGCATTTATGCCGGACCAAACGACAGACGAAATACCTATCCCAGAGGCTTGTCGGAGGCTAGAGGAAGCGGGAGCGGCTGTCGTCGGATTGAACTGCTCTCGGGGACCGGTAGTTATGCTACCTCTCATAAAGGAAATACGGAAAGCTTGCAAGGTGAATGAATGAAAATAAAACTTTAAATCAATGAGAAAACACGTTTAATCTTACAGAAAAACAAACAAACAAAACAAAGATCAGATTCACAGAGAAAGTAAGCTTGCTTGCTTTCTTGTATCCCTTCAATAACATATATTCCATATCTGTAATATATTTCAAATCCAATTTAAGTAATTTGCATGAAAAGTGTGTCTTTGATATGTCTTTGCACCTGCAGATAAATTCAGCACACAACACCATGATCATTTGAAAACGTTACTACATATCAACTTTAGTTTTGGAACTTTCTTCCAAATCACCGAATTTGACAGGTTTCTATGGAGCTGTTGCGACGGGTGTTGCATGCAATCAGGAGACGCTGAACCCCCCCCCCCCCCACCCACCCACCTGCCGGGCACCTGGTCTCACTTCGGAATGTTGTTCATTCCGAGTTTCGCAACCGTTCCTGTGGAAAGTCTAATGATTTTGTTTTGCCTTCTCGACTATGAGACTGAATGACTGATGGGTACTTCTGTAATGTTTATTCTACAAATACTTATATCAAAAGCAATATATATGAAAGTGTCTCTAACATTCTAAGCAAACATAACTGTGAACTATGTTCATTCTCAATATCTCTTTTTCTAAATTGGATCTCCCTATCATATTTTGCATACCAAAACTGCAGAAATCTCTTTATAATTTCGATTCATTGCTTATGCTAGCAACTGATCCCACTACAGTTTTGTCTAGAAATCTGACTACAGCACTAATGATGGTAAAGTAATACGTGCCATGACATTGTGTAACTGTTTTGAAGAGGAACGATGTAAATTTCTTTTGGTCTATTAAAAAATCAGGGGTTGTGATTGAAAAAATGAAAACTAAAATTGTCTAAGCCATTACGATATCTTCAAACGAATTCTCTTAATATATGTACACCACGCTGCTCACGACAAAATCAATGATCGATTGCTTACACTCATCAAATTGCCACAGTGTTATAATCGACAGGGAAAAAAACTTACGTTCAAAGGGTTTCTTTTTCTCAACAAACCATGGACATGTAGTGACCTGTGTAATGCCTTAATTGTCCCTCCTCTTGAACAACATTTATGTTGGATTTGGTGAGGATCTATACAAGTAGGTTTTAGGAATTCTTATGGGTACTAAATGTGTGCCTCTTGTTGTAGATTTATTATTTTACACTTATGAAAAAGAAGTTATCCTAAATATTCAAAAGCAAATAATTGATGATTTGAAATGTTTCAATGGTACTTCTAGGTACCTGGATGGTATTCTGACTATTGACAATCCTTTGTTGAAACATACAAGAATGAAATTTATCCACAAGGATTGACACTCAAAAAGGCAAATGTTACGAACAGAGAAACACCATTTTTTACCTAAATATCAAAATAGTAAACGGAAAGATTCATACAAGAGTGCATAAAAAAGAGATAATTTTGGCCTTAACGTTGATGTAAAAAAATTACCGTTATACGGCTTTTACATATCACAGTACATTCGTTACGCAAGATCATGTTTTGGGTTTTCATTGTACAAATTACTAAGACACTTTTACGTCAAGGTTACCGCTTCATAAATTTGATACAACTTTCTGGAAATTCTACAAAAAAAAAATACTGTCAGCTTCCTTTAAAATTCGGACCTATACAAGCAGTACAGTATATTACTTTAGGTATTGCACAACCTGCCTTTTATGGTAATAAACGAAATAAGAAGGACCAGAGGTAGACAGCATAACTATCGAGAATGCGTCAGAATCATCAAACGCCTTTTATACCCTGGATATGATCCTAATGTCACTAGACGGACACTCGGCGTGTTACTTGACCAGCCTTGTACCAGCTCATTCTTCGAACTTGCACTCTGACTGTGACGACAGGACTCCATGACGGGCCATGTCTAAACGTCTTCAAAGAAAACAGCTTGCAGAGCATGAACTGTATTCCGTACCCCCCCCCCCCCCTCTCTTTATCCATTTACATATTCATCTGTGTTGTTTGGGCCCGTGTGTTTGGCTTTCTTGTTTGTACATGTACATTGTGAGAAGGTTACAATACAATTGTGCCTATTTTGAGACCTTTTGGTAACCGAAAAGTGGGAGGGTTTTGCGCACCTAATCCGGATAACAACAACATTTCCTACTTGTGTGGCAGCTGGTCGTGTTAAGTCAGCACCGATTGCCCGTTGGTCATATTGGTTTATATGTAGTCTTTTGTGGATCATGTTTCTATGTCGTGTATGTCTCATTTGCGTCTCTTGCTGTACTTGTTTACTTTGCGTTCTCACATTGGGTGTTTTGGTGTGCTTTGCATTGGGTGCTGCAACAGATTTCGGTTGGAGATCCCCTCCTGTTATACACATGCATTATCATACATGTACTCATACAGGATAACCACACCTTCTGCTATTTCCGTGGCAGATGGCCGTCCTAAGTCGGCACCGGTTTCCCATTGGTCTCGTTGGTTTATGTGTAGTCCTTTGTGTTTGATGTTTCTGTGTTGTGCGTTGAGGTTCCTTGTCCCTTATGTGTCTCTTTCCATGCTTGTCTGCTTTGTGTTTTTGCATTGGGTGTTTTTGGGGTTTTGCTGTTGGCGCTACAACCTGGTGTTGTTGGAGATCCCCTCCTTTGTTTTATGTACAAGTAAGGTGAGTGTATCAAGTGTGATAAAAAATATATAATGAACAAGAAATGAAAAAAATCATGGAATTGGTCATGTAAATGTAAGACCAAACGTTTGTAGATGTTTTGATAATCCTTCAAGAGACATTCATTCATTCATACTGTTGAGTGTAAGAATATTACCAAAACAAAACTTACATGAAATTAGCATCTTCAACTATTTGAATTGAAGAAAATTAAAATCTAGAAATAATAAAAGTATTTTCAGATTCTAAAACTTTGAATATTTCTTTTCAAGGGCCCCATAGCAGCTATTCCTGTACCCTTCAGGTGCCGTGATGACTGTAGAACTTTTCAATCTTTGAGAGATCCTGTTTCAGGTGAATGGCAAAAATATTGTTGGAGAATCCTATTTAACAATAGGAATTTATTAATTATAATATGGCTGAAATACATATTTTTTATCTTACTTTCATGAAAAGTAAATGTCTTGTCTTCAGTCTTTAAAAATACATTTATCAACTCGACCAATGAGCATGATTAGACTAACGCAAGAGTGGATAAAATAAAATTTCGTTAATAATAAGAGAAATACTTTATTACTTATTTATTATTTTTATGCTGCTTATAGACATTTTAAAACTTATAAATAATACGGAAGTGTTTCAACTCTATACCTTCTTGAAGAAAATTTCAAACCAATTTTCATGCACCAGACACGTGTTTCGAATATTAAATGCTCATCAGTGATAAAATCATACACTTTTATATTGACAGGCGAACGATTCGATCCTCCAGATAGAAATTGTGTGCAGTGCAGCCGTGGCGAAATTCGCTCGTTTGCTATTGAATGTAAAAACATTGGCGTCCAGTACATCGGTCTGTGCTGTGGTAACTACTCTGGCTTCATGAGAGAGATTGCTGAGGCTTACGGTAGAAAACCACCAGCAAGTAAATTCTCCACACGACTTGACCAAAATTGTATTTACGGAGACACCAGTAAAAGAGACAAATACAAGAGATCAGAGAAAATAAGGCAGTATATGCTATCTGGAATTTGAATGACAATTATATGTAACCATGGCCGAAATGTATTTATTTTATACATGTACTGGACCTTTAGTTGTGCAATTACAAACAATTTAAAAGTTTAGTATTCTAGTAATATGGATTAGCACTTCATCATTTGGATGAAAATTTAACTAATTTTGAGTTTGAATTTCGCAATTGTCTTACTGAAGAGAAGACTAATAGAATCTATCCCCAGATGTGATCAGGGACATGGAAATCCAACCCGAGTGTCCAGGATTTGCTTGTACCACGACGAGGCTTGCCGAGTCGTGGACAAAATCAAATCCTGGACACTCGGGTTGGATTTCCGTGTCCCTGATCACATCTGGGGACAAGCCTCGTCGTGGTACAAGCAAATCCTGGACACTCGGGTTGGATTTCCTTGTCCCTGATCACATCTGGGGATTGATTATTTTTCTCCCACTGTCTAAAAGCGCTAAAAAATAGATTTTATGTATTCGTTTTCATAGTATGATCGGCTAACGCAGCAATCGTGTATGACGTCACAATTGACGTTACAGTCAAACAGCACGTGAAAATGTTATCTTACCCCATAGGGGTAAGACAAGGATATCTTTTCCCAGCGTTTCCATGGATATCCCAGTCCACAGTGGGAGAAAACCCTGTTGAATAATGTTGATGATGTTCTCTCAATTCACAGAATTAAATAACCATCCACTAGTTTGATTTATTTATTATTATTATTTTTTTTTTTTTTTGAATTCTTCAAATAATAGAGAGCTTGAGATTTCCTACGTATAACGTGTACGGGCCTGCTATTGTGACATCATCATTTATTGCGTTTGGCGTCATTTGCACTACAAGCTAAACGTCACCAGTGAACGCGTAAAGATATTGTTCAAGATCTTCCATCCCCTTTATTCTATCAAATAGTATAAAAAATATGGCATTCAATTCAGAATGATTTTACGTTTCTATTTCAATATATAACCGAATTTAATGTCCCATTTGAAATTAACAGATTTTACAAGTACGCGTTGTGGTTTTTGAAAAGAAATTTCACCTACAGTAACGCGTAGTTCAACTTGTACATTAAACGTACCCATGTTGTCTTTATTAATAATATTGAGAATCCTTAAGTTCCATTTTCGACTTCCCGCTGTTCTGAAACCATTTGTATGAAATGTTAAGAATTTCGCTCCTCACAGATTCACTATAATTCTAAGGAGCTGTTAAGATAAGGGCTTGATTTAGCCCTGAAATCACTCGATTATTTCTTGTACGCTGTCATTCTATTTCAATTAAAAAATGGTTGAGATTAAAATATAAAGTATAAGAAGATTCCTAGTAGGTATTTTATTTAAATAGATTTGGTGAAAGATGTTATAATAACGGGTTGAAGAGGTAGGGGTACTGATATGAGAAAATGTCAAATATCGAGCAAAAATTCACAAAAAATGCATTAGTTAACACAAATTTGATGTTTATTATACTTCTCTACCTTTTGATGTCAAACTTGGATAAGAAAAAATAACCTTGAGGTTATGGTATCAATTTAATCGGCAAAAACCGCAATCCGGAAACTGAAAAACGGTTGTATTTCGTATTTATCAGCCAAATATGTAGCTTTACGCACTGTGTAGAAATAGACAACTTTCTCGTTTATTTCCTTCCTAATGATTTAACATTTGATCGGAACACACTCTGAATGGATTGTTACATGATATTAAAAGGAAAAAATGCAATTTTAATTTATTTTACCGCTCTAAAGACTGATTCTAAAATAGTCATCCATCCCCCCTTTTTCCCGTTTTTCTCCTCTGGGACATTGTTCCCCCCCCCCTCGGTTCAGAACCCCACTTGGTCAGAAAATTTGTTTTATTGATATACACCTTTGGTAACAGTGGCATTCTGAACCGAGGGGGGGGGGAACAATGTTGTAGAAAAACTTTTCCGTTTTCCATTGATTTCTATAAGAAAAACGCTTATTTTGACCCAAAAATCTGTCTTATTTTGAATAATATATCAAACCTGACTGAAGATTCATATCTGTACCAAGTAAATTCTTATTTTTACCGAAAAATTTTCTCAATTTTTGCATTTTGAAATTTCGACTTTTCAGGGCAGATTTTACGCCTTATCTTAACAGCTCCTTTCCTCTGTTTTGGTTCGAGCATCACTGATGATACATTTTACGTTGGAATGCACAAATGGTGCACTTCATTGTTCCCATAGAACTAACATTTATTTCAATGTGATTATTCTAATCACTAGGTTGGCACAACTTGTATCTCTGATGGTAGACTGTTAGTACCCGAGTTTTTCGTTCGCCTAATTGACCGCTGGAAGACATATATGTTAAACGTTTTCAAATTGAATAACATCATTGAAGAACAGATAAATTGGCAGCGTGAACCATACATGCATGCACATTTCGGGTAATTAACCCTCGTCTGATCCTCAAATCTAAACAATGTTATACCCTCAACAAGTGTGAAAGTATATTATTTCTTCATTTAGATAATTAAAGGTGGTGCCACTTGCAATGGTTTTTGTTGTAACTTTCTGCGCTAGTTCTGATACCGCAGCCAATTTGCAAATCTTTTGTTTTTCAATATTACAGAGAGAAAGATTTTAATGAGATCATTTCAAAGCGTCATTTCCTCTACCTACAATACATTCCGTACTTGAACTAGGCTCTGGAGAGTGTTACATGTTATTAGATTAATATAGTCTATCACGACGGTGCGACTGAGACAGAGGAATTTCATCCGAGTGTAAAAGATTTGCAATCTATGACGAGGCTTGCCGAGACATCCTTGTAGAAAATATTTTGCACAAGGATGAAATTCCCCTGTCTCAGTCGTAACGTCGTGATTGATTATATCTCTTACTCACTTAATTTTATCATCCCTACGTGTATAATGACTTTTTAAAACTAGAATCGATACCAAAACCTACATAAATCTAACGATGACGTGACGTTACATTCTATGACGTCATAATAGGAGTCACGTGGAGTGTGAGACATAGAGAATAAGTGGGTGTTTTAATTGGTATTTTGTTACGGGTATGCAACACCCAGCAAGCGCATTTATCGTACATGTAATTCGCGTTATCGCATTTAATGCGATAAATGCACTTGCTGTGTGTTGCGTTGCAAATACAGAAACACCATTTTTGGACCTAAATATCAAAATTGTAAACATAGAGATTCATACAAGTGTATATGACAAAAGGGATAATTTTGGATTAGTAAATACCCCCCTGGCTTGACGGTGATGTTCCAAGATTACCGTCATACGGCATTAATATACTAGTATCACAGCTCATCCGGTACGCTAGAGCATGTACTGATATTTTGGATTTTCACTGTAGAATTTACAAATTACCAAAAAACATTTAGGTCAAGGTTTCCGCTTTCATAAACTAGTTAAGACTTTCTAAATATTTTACAAAAATTACAGTCAACTTTTTTTTAAAATTCGGATCTATACACGCAACAGAGTACATTACTTTGGGTATTACACAACCTGTCTTTTCTAAAACGTGGGTCCTGTAGCATCATATCCCATCCATTCTGCTACCTCTTTTGGTACATTTTTGGACATAATAATTTTCATACTTTTTGGTAATTTTACATTGTTTAGATTGAGGATCACTGACGAGGGTTTAGTACCCGAAACGTGCATGTCTTGTCCATGCTGTAAATTTATCAGGTCTTAAATAATGCTATTGAATTTGAAGACGTTTAATATTTTATATGATAAACAGAATTAGAAGGATCAAAGGTAGGCAGCATAACCATCGAAAATAAGTCAGAATCATCAAACGCCTTTTATACCGTGGATATGATCATGTCACCAGACACTAGGCTTGGTTCTTGACCAATCTACAGTCTAGTACCAGCGCATCCTTGAGATTTGCAATCTGACTCTACTGTTACGACGGGACTCCATGATGGGCCCTGTCCAAACCTCTTTAGAGAAGACAGGGCCCAGACCACCTGTACTCTCTGAATGTCATTCGGACTCCTCGGGTGATTAAATACATGAGCTCGCTACAACCGGCAGAACATTGACTGTATTACGCACGCCCTCTTTTTTTATCCATTTACATATTCATCTGTGTTGCTGGGGCCTCTATGTTTTGCGGTCTTGTTTGTGTGAGACCATCTTACAGTGAGGAGGTTGTTTTACACCACAATTGTACGTTCTTCGAGACCTCTGGGTAATTGGAGAAGTGAGAGGGCTGTGCGCACGGAATCCAGGATAACTACACCATTTGCTACTTGCGTGGCAAATGGCCGTCCAAAGTCAGCACCGGTTGCCCATTGGTCTCGTCGGTTTATGTGTTGTCTTCTGTGTTTGATGTTTACATGTCGTATGTCTCTTTTCCGTCTCAAATTATGCTCGTCTTTTGCGTTTTTTGCAGCGAGTATTTTGCTGTTGGTGCTGCAACAGGGTCTTTTTGGAGATCTCCTCCCTTTTTTCTTACCAGTAACAAAACACAAATTATGACAATTATTCTATATATATATATATGCACCACAGTTGTCTGTCTCATTTTTTTTTTTATTTTTAAATCGCGTTTTTCTAGGTAACAAGGTGACGTTAATATTCATGTTACAGTGGCTACAGTTTACAGGTTGGAACAGCCTGGAACAGCCATGTTTATTTAGATCTTATGCATTGTGACGTCACGAGCGTTTTCATACGAAATACAACCACGTTCCTTTCAATAGTTTCATCTCAGGGAATTACATTGGTTTTGCATATATAAGAAAATATCAAACTGCTACGTCTACTTTTTTCTTTTGTCTCAGGATGCAAGTGAGTGAGAATAAGTTGTCCTTTGTGTTTCTTTGGTACTGTGTTACTGTCTTGCTAATTATTTTCAAGAATTTGTAAGCCCTTTGATTATGTTCATTCACTGACCTGTAGATCTACTTAGCTGGCTCATTGGCATACATTTAGGTCAAGTTTAGAATATCGCTATTCATTTAGTCACTATAATTCTGATTTCCTTTCTTTTGGCTTCGAGCAACACTTATAATACAATAGTTGTTGGAATGCGCATATTGTGCACTAATAAATCATTACGATGGAATATATTAAAGAAAGGAGGGGATCTCCAACCACGCTCGGTTGCAGCACCCACAGCAAAGCACCAAAACACCTGATGCAAAAACACAGAGTAGACACCCACAGCAAAGCACCAAAACACCTGATGCAAAAACACAGAGTAGACACCCACAGCAAAGCACCAAAACACCTGATGCAAAAACACAGAGTAGACACCCACAGCAAAGCACCAAAACACCTGATGCAAAAACACAGAGTAGACACCCACAGCAAAGCACCAAAACACCTGATGCAAAAACACAGAGTAGACACCCACAGCAAAGCACCAAAACACCTGATGCAAAAACACAGAATACGAAATCACAGGAAGAGACGCAAAATACTACATTTATATAACCAACGAGACCAACACGCAATTTTGATCATGCAATGAAAGAGATAAAGAAGATTCTGACGACAATATCAACAGCACTCACAATAGAGCACCGAAATGAGGATCGACGGACCCCTAGGAAGCAAGATGTGGGATCAGGTGAAAGTGCAGTAGATGATTTAATATGTTAAATTTTTCTTGATAGTTTTAACAATAATCTATCAGTATCCTCCCTTTCATTTCAAATTTTTGTCTTTATCAACTCATCTTCATACATTTGACTTCTTATACTTGAGTTACTCAGTGTTTCTATTTAACAATGCTATGTGCATATTTCTTGCATGGCTATTAAAATTTCTGACCCAAATTTTCACAGATCCGATAACTTATCGAAAGGTACACCTTTTGTTTGAACTTTTCATCAGGTGTGTAACAAGTTGTAATGTTCTCATCGTGAAGAAAATAATGCAACAAACGAGAAGGGATAAATAATTGATAAATAACTAAATTTTAAAGAGGTCCAACTCTTTAAACAATCTACGTACCTAAAAGAAAGATATCATATTTATCATATTTTATCAAGATATAGTTAAGGTCCCCTTTTATCAATGGTTTCTTTAATCTCTTCCTCTTTACTTGCGTATTATCTCTCTAGATACGCCCCTGTTTACTACGGAAGCCTCATGATGCCACAATCTCAATGTTTTGACTCCAAATTATTAAATACTATTCCCAAATTAGAAGATTCAACTCCTGATTAGGACTTAACTTAGATCTTCAAAATTAATAAGTAACATTCTCCTAATTAGGAGAAAACTATCTCCTACATGTAATGAGGAGATACAGACTCCTGATTTCTTTGCTGCATATACATGCACCACTTAATAAGGATTTTATACGTCTTTAAAATAAGGAGACAACACAATATCATCCTTCTTAAGAGTTGATGATAATTAGGAGATGCTTACTCTGAATAAGTAATTATCTTTCTCCTAGTTTGGAGACTGGACCTCCAAACAGGAGATATTAAAATTACAGACCGTGGGACGAAGGCGCCCCCGTAGTTTACAAGTGATTTTTATTGCATAAGAAAGAAGATATGTCTGTGAAAGGTACGTCAATTTTCAAGACTTTTATTAATCAAATCTATGTATAAAATCTTTTTTAAAAAATGTCTAAGGTTAATTTTAGAAAACTTGGAATTGCTTCCTGTCTATGCTTTATTTATAATCGCATCATATGTGTTAGTTCTTTTACTTGCAAAATATTTTCAGTCATGATTTTTTTTTTCAATCATATCAGCTTATGTATTCATTTTGACCTGTAAGAATACATTGAGTTCGTGTAAATGTTATTTAGGTTTTTTTTATTATTATTTAAAATTAATGTGAAATAATATCTTTTTGCTCTGAGGGTACATGCACATGAATATGTCCTATAAGATGACCCCTGAATCTAGAACACTGAAAGAAATGTAGTCCAATCAATATGCAAATATAAACTATGAGATTTCGATTGATTAGTCAATGAGCTGACCGTATCCACCTTGTCCCTATTTGTATCACTATAGAAAAGGAAGGACACGATGCCCGAGTTTCCACCCTGCTTAACTGCATTAAGTCACTGGATCTTATTTTCTTTTTAATAAGATATGTACAACCGATGTAATTCGCTGAGATGAAACTATTGAAAGGAACGCGTTGCATTTTTGCATGTAAACGCTCGTGACGTCACAATACATAAGCGCTACAGAAACATGCAGTGACAGCTGTTCTAACCTGCAAACTGCACCCGCGGTGACCTGAATTTTAACGTAGAAAAACGCGATTTTAGAATACAATAATGAGACAGACAACTATGGTGCATTTATAGAATAAATAATTTGTGGGTTTTTTTTTACATAGCAAGTGCATTTATCGCATGTACACTTGCTGTGTTGCTTAACCGTAACAAACCAAAATTAAGACACTTATTCTCTATATATGAAAACTTATTTTAAAATACTTAAAATTTAGGATTAAAGTACAGTTTGATATATTTTGTATTTATTTATCATATTTCTTTGTAATTCTTGTTTTGGCTCACATGAACGTAGTAGAATTAAATCGCATTGTACATGTACATTTGTAGGTAAAGTTCCGAGTTCATATACATGTACACCTGTCTTCTCAGATTGCTGTTTGGATTTGTCGCCTTAAATCATCCAATAACAGAAAATGTTAATCAGGATTCCAAAGCGAAATCTCGCGCGAGACCGACTTTCAAGCAACACGTTGCTTTCATTCGAAAAGAACGAGACGGATGTAGGAATTCAGGTGCGTAGACCTGTGCTTCCACGTCGTTTTGCAGAGAAGAAGAGAAGAGTCATTCTAACAAAGATAACTGCCCTGTAATTGTGTAATATCCATTAGCTTCTTGGTAGCTCTGATCCCCCCCACCCCCGTTTCCCCTGAAGGGCTTCTCCCTGGAGGTCAATGACTCATTAAGGGCCTCACGGCGGTCCCCCAAAATCCTTGCTGAAAGGGCTTCCACTTGAGAAATTATCTGTCTACGCGCCTGGAATTTCGGGTAAAATACGTTTTTGTCAGAGTCAGGAATAATCATGCATGTAAGTCTTCTGCAATAGGCGTCGATTCGTGTCGAACCTTCATGTATATATATCTTGTATTTCCATTCCGCTTTTAAAGATTGGATCTGCAGCCAACACGCAATATCTTTCCAAATAGCAAGTGTTGTTGGCCGTTTTGTAACCAAGATATTTAATAAACATTTCTTAGGATTTGAGAACTTTTCAGAATATTTAAAGTTTTTTTTTTTTTTTTTTTCGTCAGCAGCAAGGTTAAGCAAGATGAATGCAATCTGTATACTTACAAATTGAAATTCAATGCTATTTTCAAAACTCTTAAATTTAAATACCTGCATTTTGTTTATGGTATGATATCTTATTCACGTTAACACCATGAGCAAATCTATGTAGACACCGACTACTGTCAAAGCAAATGCTTGTAAGAATTCAAAGAACTGGGCTGTTGAAACTTCGGAATGCAAGCTCTTTTCAGAAAAAAAAACAAGTTTCCTAACTCTGCTGACAGTAAGCAGCAATTTAAAAAAAGGCTAAAAGATTTTAAAAAAATTGAATTTTAAAAATTAAAGAAAAAATGAAAATTAAAAAAAAAAATTTTTTACATAGCAAGTGCATTTATCGCATGTACACTTGCTGTGTTGCTGTGTTGCTTAACCGTAACAAACCAAAATTAAGACACTTATTCTCTATATATGAAAACTTATTTCAAAATACTTAAAATTTAGGATTAAAGTACAGTTTGATATATTTTGTAATTATTTATCATATTTCTTTGTAATTCTTGTTTTGGCTCACATGCACGTAGTAGAATTAAATCGCATTGTACATGTACATTTGTAGGTAAAGTTCCGAGTTCATATACATGTACACCTGTCTTCTCAGACTGCTGTTTGGATTTGTCGCCTTAAATCATCCAATAACAGAAAACGTTAATCAGGTTTCCAAAGCGAAATCTCGCGCGAGACCGACTTTCAAGCAACACGTTGCTTTCTTTCGAAAAGAACGAGACGGATGTAGGAATTCAGGTGCGTAGACCTGTGCTTCCACGTCGTTTTGCAGAGAAGAAGAGAAAAAGTGTACAAAGAGTCATTCTAACAAAGAAAACTGCCCTGTAATTGTGTAATATCCATTAGCTTCTTGGTAGCTCTGATCCCCCCCGCCCCCGTTTCCCCTGAAGGGCTTCTCCCTGGAGGTCAATGACTCATTAAGGGCCTCACGGCGGTCCCCCAAAATCCTTGCTGAAAGGGCTTCCACTTGAGAAATTATCTGTCTACGCGCCTGCAATTTCGGGTAAAATACGTTTTTGTCAGAGTCAGGAATAATCATGCATGTAAGTCTTCTGCAATAGGCGTCGATTCGTGTCGAACCTTCATGTATATATATCTTGTATTTCCATTCCGCTTTTAAAGATTGGATCTGCAGCCAACACGCAATATCTTTCCAAATAGCAAGTGTTGTTGGCCGTTTTGTAACCAAGATATTTAATAAACATTTCTTAGGATTTGAGAACTTTTCAGAATATTTAAAGTATTTTTTTTTTTCGTCAGCAGCAAGGTTAAGCAAGATGAATGCAATCTGTATACTTACAAATTGAAATTCAATGCTATTTTCAAAACTCTTAAATTTAAATACCTGCATTTTGTTTATGGTATGATATCTTATTCACGTTAACACCATGAGCAAATCTATGTAGACACCGACTTCTGTCAAAGCAAATGCTTGTAAGAATTCAAAGAACTGGGCTGTTGAAACTTCGGAATGCAAGCTCTTTTCAGAAAAAAAAAAACAAGTTTCCTAACTCTGCTGACAGTAAGCAGCAATTTAAAAAAAAAAGGCTAAAAGATTTTTTAAAAATTGAATTTTAAACATTAAGGAAAAAATGAAAATTAAAAAAAAAATTTTGAAATATTTTTAGAATTTAAAATTTAGAAAATTAAAATTTAACAATTTTTTTTTTAAGTTTTCTAATTCTGCTGCCAGAAAGCAGCAATTTAAAAATTTAAAAAATTGCGATGTTTTGACATTGAAGTTCAGAAATTTTAGAGGCTACTTGTAGTCCTCAGGTTTCTGTATGCCACTGAAATATATCACCCATGAGTAATTCGCAATGCATACGATAAGTCCAATGATTTTGTGAAATGGGAATTTATTAAGAGTGTTATTCAAAAAACGCGATTAATGCTCTTTGAATATATGAATTTGAATTTCATAAAATTATCTACTTTCTGTCTGATGCTATCTGATAATGTAAGAAATCTTCACTTAGATTTACTCGACATACTTGACATGCAAATGAATATAGATATGAGATCATGCAACCTTCAAACAAATATATTGCATGTAGAAGAGAAGTATGATGCAACAATAAAAAATTGCAGGTCTTGTTCAGAGGCTACAAGATGGAGAAAGTATCGTTATATCGGAGGGCTACGCCTGGGAGCTAGAGAGGAGGGGCTATTTGGCTGCTGGTGGATTTGTACCGGAAGTGGTGTTAGACCACCCGGAAGTCGTCAGAGCTCTGCACGAGGAGTACGTTCATGCTGGCAGTGATGTTGTCCAAGCATTCACGGTTAGACATTGTGAAATCACTACAGTACCTATAAAATGTCAAATTAGGTTGTGTTTAAGTTTGTCAAGAAATTGTTGGTTTTTTTTTCAAATAATTCAAGAAATCATATTGTTACACATCACCATAGATTATTCGAAACATACGTTTTTACATTTCTCATGTTTTGTTCGGACTTTCAGTATTTCGCCCACAGAACAAAGCTTAGATCAGTAGATCGAGAAAAAGATCTGGAGAATTTGAATAGAACAGCTCTTCGCATTGCCAGAGATGTTGCAAATAAAACGGGAACTTTAATGGCGGGAGGGGTTTGCAACACCGGAGTGTATGATCCCGACGATCAAAAATCTATTGAAATAGTCAGAGAAATGTTCAAGGCAAGTTTTACGAATTAGATTTCATGTGTCAGGTATTGAATTGTCAATTCAGTTAAAATCTATAGAGAAGAAAGTGTTCTTTGATTATAATATAAATAATTTTATACTAATTTCAGGAACAAGTAGAATGGGCAGTAGAGGAAGGCGCTGATTACATTATAGGAGAAACTTTCAATGATTATGGTGAAGGTCTTCTCGCACTTCAAGCCATTCAGAAACATGGAAAAGGTACAGTCATTCTTTTGAAATGTTCAATTTTTGTAGGTCAAATATCATCATATTAAGAGGAAATTAAAGCTCTGTATTGCAGATGGCGCCAGAAAAATGCGCTTTGACTTTATTCAAACTGTTTGGCATGAAGTACTACTGACGAGGATTAAAATATCTGAAACACGTGTCTAGTACAACAAAATTGGTACTGTAGAACATATATTTCAATATTGACAATACACGTATGATCATGTGAAGTCATGTATTTCCTCCCGCAAATCAAACCACAAAAAATGTATTTTAAAAGTTCTATAGCTAACTTCTTTTAAAATGAGTAGTTTCACATATTGTGCGCATTACCTTATAAAAGATTGTCCTGAAACTGTCGAGATCGTCTGTGACCGAGTAACGGAGTATACAAATTGAAGTAAAAAAAAGGAACATGCAATTTCAGAAGTACTGGTAATAAGAAAGGATTTATCTGTTAAGACAAAGATATAAGATAATTTGCAGGAAACTGTATCAACATTTAGTTTCTTTGAAATTCTTATTTTCTAGGTCTTCCAGCCGTCATTACTTTGTCGCCTTTTATTCCGGATGTGACGACAGATGATATCCCCATGGCTGAGGCTTGCCGGAAGTTGGAGGAAGCAGGAGCGGCTGTCGTCGGATTGAACTGCTCAAGAGGACCGGAAACCATGCTGCCTCTGTTAAAAGAAATACGAAAAGTCTGCAAGGTACTTTTGTAAGAGTAAAAATTCACCTAGATTTTATGTCTGTATTCTGTTTCAAGGGTAATCTCAATAATATCTTTTTCAATCTATTTTAAGTTTAATCTTTTGAAACAATATTCGTTAAAAAAGAAAAGAAAGGAAGTAGTTGAAGCCCGATATGTACAAATAATGATAAAGTATCAAATAGATGAAAGACCAATACAGACTCGAACATGATCTTCTTTTTTTTCTTTTTAAACATCTTGCACTTGATTTATAAAGCCACTGTATATATGTATATGACACCTAAAAAAGCCTGATCCTTTCAATGGGTAAACATAGGGTAAGTATGCAGACTTTTTTTTTCATATTTTTTTCTCCATGTGTTTAGAGGTCCATACTATAATGCATACGAGTTGTGCCTGACAGTTTTCTGCTTTTCAGGGATGCTTTGTAAATTTACGAAACCACGAAGTGACACTTTGAATCATTTTGAATGTTTTTAAAGTAATCACAAAATACAGCCATAGTTACTGTATCATTTTTCGAAATTAGTCTGTTTTAAATATACTGGGTGCTTGGAAATGGCGAAAAGAAGTTTAGCCTAGGCATTCCTCAAAATAAGGTAAATGTAGGCAAGGTGAGCAAAAACAGAGGTCTGGGAAACTATAATTGAATTTATGGATTTGTTGAATTTGGTAAGAACAAAAATGAATATTTAATAATGTATTCATCTTTTTTTGTTTCCAGGGGCCCATTGCAGCACTCCCTGTAACGTTCAGATGTCGTGATGACTGTAAGACTTTCAGATCGTTCAAAGATCCGTACTCTGATTCAGGTCTGTTGTATTACATGCAATATAAGTCAAATAAAAAGCCGCTGTAAAGGTCGAGTTCAATTACAAAAGAAATTAGGAGATCTCCAACAACACTCAGTGAGAGAACCCGAAACTGTCCTATGCAAAGACACAGAATACACACGCCCATCAAGAGGCACGAAAGGGGCAAGGAACGCCAACTACGACATCAAAACACCAAACGCATGAATTAACGAGACCAATGGGCAAGCGATGCCGAATTAGGACGGCAATCTGCAACATTAAGTAAAAAACGCTGTGATTATCCGGATTGCTTGAGCACAGCCTTCCCACTAATACGGTTACCAGAGGTCTATAAGTCCTTTTTTGTGGACAAAAGAAAGGTGATCCCTGGAATAAGATAAAAATAATCCTTCATGGGCCTGATTAATAAATGCAAAATTTGCAAGATTTTTCATATTAATGAAGAGATCACACAATATTGTAACACACAACAGACACCACGCATACCATACACTTTTAAAAATAAATATTGGAGGTACAGTGGTTACCGTAAAGTAATGGATATTTGCATTAAGACGACAACAAACCAAGAAAAATGCCAAAATGATACGAAGCCTGATGGACAAAACATAAATTATATGGACTTCAAGACAAATTTGCACCAGATGATAACTTTGGACAGCCATCTGCTTCATTCAAAGCAAATGATGTACAATGTAGTTACATGTATCTGTGTCTACAAGCCTTCCACCACCAATTCGGATACAAAGAGGTATGTCGATGATGAAGATTTTAAGTGTAGTTTTGTTCGATTATCGGAAGTAAAGAGATCAGCACAATGCAACTATCACAGTAACAAACGTAAAGCTAACACATAAAAGACGAAATGAAAAAAAAAGAGAGACGAAAACACGACAATCACCAACGACACAAATTACATTAAAAATACATACAAACACCAATGACGTAAATGAACATCAACGACTCCACACAAACCGACTCGACGATCAACCAAAAGCATGTTATGTTCTACTTTCTGCAACAACTCCGATATTTTTTTCTAGAAGAAAAAAAAGTTCATTCGAAAATCTCTTTTAATCCTACACATTCAATACCTTGATGACTATGAAAGAAAGATATCAATATTTTGTTTCTTTCTTGAAGATAAAAGAGTAAAGTCGTGGAACAGGTCCATTTTCATGTGTAATCCCAAAGATATCAGAAAGTTTGCTGAGGAGGCTAAGGCGATAGGTGTCAAGTACATAGGCTTGTGTTGTGGTAATTACTCCTCCTTCCTTAGGGAGGTAGCCGAGGTGTACGGACGGAAACCTCCCGCCAGCAAGTTCTCTCCTAATGAGGCTATCCATGTCCTGTTTGGGGATAACGTTAACAACAGAGCCAAGAAGATTCTGCAGTATTCTGCCGGAACAGTCTAGCAACAATACCACTGTTGATTTTCATGAATAATTGTATGTCATAATTTCTGTTTGTGTTCGACGTCTAAGTGCACATTTATGGGGTTAAAATCAATTTGTTTGACTGCTCGAAATTGAAGGGAGGCAGTGTAAATGTATCAAATCTTGTTAATCCGTTGGAATTGTATTATTCCTATTCTCCTACTTGTTTAAAAAGCTCAAAATACATGATGTTGATTCACGACATTCCATCAGTAGTATCTGGGGATGAATATTTTTTATTAATTATCAATAAAATAATTAACCAAGAGAAACTGCACAATGTTATTTTTATTCAAAATTTGAGGAAAAAAGGTGGATGTCCCAACATGATGATGTTGCAGCAGAATGTACGTCCGTATTATCGATTATGTTCATGTAAGACAAAAAAAGAGAACAATCAGGCATTCGCTTATAGAAGTATAGAGAGTAATCGCATTACATCATTGAAACATAGAAGACAAACCGATATACTTCTATATGGAAAATCTCTAGCAGGTCCAAACGTAAAAACGAAAGTCAGTGTACATGTAGGTGGCGCCACTGAAAATAATTATTGTGGCGCTTCATAAATCCAAAATGGTTCCATTTTATACAAAATAAACAATAAATTGTCGTCACACTATGGTTATCGTATCGAAACAAGATACATGTGCATGTATGATACTCACTTAATTATACTAACCAAACCCTCTTCTTTGTCAATTAAATATTCTGACTTGTGACATGTATTGCAAGAGTGAGAAGAAGGAATTCCGCACAGAAAGAATCTTTTTGCATATTTTCCATGAAATATTAACTTCTAGGGTTGCCAAGTGCCTAAATAGATTTGTATTCCGCTCTGTTAGCATGCTCGAATAGTGAAACATGAATAAGTAAAATGATCGTCACACTTGATACGGCTCGGAAGCAGAATCAATTATTGGCTGTAATGATTTCACGTTGTTCATACATAATTGAATCCTTTTGCTTTTTCAAATGCAGCCCTGTAAAATGATACAACATTGTTAAGATGACGGTTGCTACAGAAAGACTCCCCCTATGCGCAAAATGTAGAAAAAAGCTATCGGTCCATTCATGGGTGACAGTAAATTCATGATACGGTAACGGTGATCCTAGCAACTCCGGAAAGAGAGATGGAGATGTGGTTACATCGATATTAGAGACAATGATTAATTAATAGATTACAGGAAATTGACCGTTATGGATATTATCTTTATTAATTAATTTTTGTGTCATTTTCGTAATTAATTTACATGTATCGATGTGATTTTTATTTTTCGAAAGAGAGATCTTTGAGAATTTTTTTCTACGTACAAATTTAACTGTACAACGAAAATCTAATAAAGGTTTCAAAGATAAATATTACTTAAAAAATCGAAAATTCCCAAGAAGTGTGACTCAATATGGTTGAACCACTAAAAAGGTCTGTGACTTTTGAAAGAACTTATATTATTTCAAACGACGAAAGTGATGACGACGACGAAATAGACAACGAAGAGGAAGAATGTAATGAAGTGACTGACGTCATCGTAGATTTGGACAATAGCTCTGAATTCGACACCGATTTGGAGGACACTTATGAATTTCAAACACAAAAGAAAGGTATGTAGGATTTTTTTCGGTCATTGATCATTTTTTTTTTATGTTTAACGTTATTTGCACTTGAATTTGAAGTAAATATTCTGGGTAGCTGTTCTCATATTTGACAACGTGAAGCAAACATTTTTTTTTCCAAAAAGTATGATCAAAAAGTATGATTTGGTGTAAATAAATCTCTCATTTAATTTATTTTCATTTCTCAAGTGAAAGAAACACATGTGGTTTTTATTTTTTGCTTTTTTCAAAGACGTCATTGGATCGAATGTTGAAAACTTGAATAGTTAAAAGTTAAGAAAAAAACAAACAAACAAACAAACAGTTTTTCCCGGTTACATTAGAAATTTAGCAAACATATAGTATATCTATATTCATACCAAAGTAGAGAAATAAAATTGATTTAGGGTTTAAGTTGTGTTTTGAGTTCAGATACATGTACATTAATACAGTACATAATTATATGAATCATGGAGGACAGTTTCAATCCTGTCCCCGACCTATCGATCTCTATTCTTAACTCTCAGGATACTGTCTGCAAGAAGAATAGAATTTATTGTATACCTTATATTGTGTTTAAGAACGAAGTACTCATATTTATATCATGAAAGGATGATACTTTCTGCACGCGGTTAATCTAGATTCTATAATCTTTAGTCATCTATCAAAATATTTAATATTCTAATCTTAATGTTGATAATTTAAATTAAAAGCGTTTTTAAGCTCTTTATGCAAAAATTAAGTAAACTTGTGCGTGATTCATTTTGAAATTAATAGATCATGCTTAGATGTGCACATAGCGAAGCATCCTATCATAAAACATCGTATGAAATCCATGTAATAAGTAATTATAAGCTACATGTACATTCAATGACTGTGACAATCATAATATGCATCATCAGCCACTAATTAAAGAAATTTGATGAAAACAAGATGCAAGCCTTTGCAGGTTATGTATATCCAATCGTTTCACTGAAATATACAGTAACTGTTGATGAATGAAGACATGTACTAGCATATTGACATGAAATCCTTTTTATTAATCGATACAATTATTCATATGTAACTAATATTTTACCTGAATCAGTTAACAAGAGGCCCATGGTTCACATCGCTCGCCGGGAACACCAGAAATATGAACTTCAAGGCAAAGGCAATTAAAATGCATGTATGTGGATTCAAAGGAATGAATTATAAAGCCACTGAAGTCAGTAACATCCGTATACTACCTGTACATGCGTTAAAGTCCATTTTGATGGGGATATTTTCTTGAAAAAAAATGGAAGTCAATCATTCTTGTTTAGTTATAGTGACTGTCTTTATTCGTACAACTTTCTAGCTCACTGATAAGAGTATTGAAACTATACCAAGAAATAAAACGAGAGCAGACGAAAAATGATATTAAGTGTATTTTTCTTTCACATTCTTTGATTCCTTGAAAATCTGCAGAAAACCCATATGGTGAGAATGACGACATCATAGGACGAAACATTTACGTCACAGCATGTGAAAGGTTTGGTCACGTGGCTCCTCAGAGGCGGATCCTGGATGAGTTAGAGAAGAAGACGCTGAACCTTACACATCGTTCACTGGGTCCCGACGCTATACGTCCTCTTTGTATAGCTTTAGTTGTAAGTACATGTAATAATGAAAATTTCTGTATGTTACTTACAAATTTGACAAAAAGTCAACTCTCATAATGAAAGGTCATTTCCGATGGTTAACGTTATATGGTTGCATGACCGAATATTGTACATTTAGTACACACTTTCGAGTGTTTTAGGGTGGAGTTTTCTTTTTTATCGAAAAATTCTAACGACCAAATGACATCTTACTTATGAATGCGATGTTGATTTTTTTTCCTCTTGCGGTCTTATTGATTCTTATTATAATGCAATACTGATGCCATGACATTGTCCCTCACTATATAACTAAAATGGTTTAAGGTGGAGGTTTATATAAATGTTTTGAAAAAAATTATTTTCTATGTTTTAATCTTTTTCGCGTACCGCGCGACTGTATTTTGATGATTTAATTGACATTCTCCTGAAATTCATTCAAGTATTTCTCTTGTTCTTTCATAATTTGTATATTGTACATGTACAAGTATATTTGTACAAATGAAGGTATAACATTGTTTTTATACATCGATCATAACACATGATTAGAAAAAAAAGTTGGGTTTTTTTCTCTTCTTTCTAAATTCTTTTGAATGTTGTGAGTCTGACGCGACATGCAATGTTCAAACAAAGTACTAGTATTTCTCATTACATACAGGACAATCTTCGTATAGAGAATCTGATACTAGATGGGTGTGACATCGGAGACCAGGGTGTGGTCTACGTGGCTCAACTACTCCTAGACAACTTGGTTATATCAAGACTGGTGTGTTAAATTTGTATCGATCGATTTCTTTATTATTATTTTCACTTTCCAATAGACCGTTTATTTATTATCATAATGATACAATGATATGTAGTAAACACAAATAAGAACAGTTAAATTAAAGGTATTTAATTGGTAATGATAGAAACTATGCTCAAAATAATGAAATTAGGAGTATTTATCATAAAAATTATCAAAATATTTGTCTGTGTCTTATGATGATAATTTTAAAACTGTTGTACTAGACTAGAAGATATTGAAATAAGAGATATTTCAAAAAGAGTCATGTTTTTGATGATATGAATTGAAAAACGAAGTCGATGGCAAGAAAACTAATTGGTGAAGTTTCGATTTTTCAGTAAAATTTGAGAAAATATTTTTTTTTTAAATGTTTTGACCAATCGATATTTGATGCCCCATCCTTCTTTTTTCCATAGAGTTTAATGTTAACTCTATAAGGGCCCATAATTCTTGAAGTGGCTTTTTTAATTAAAAAAAAACCCTAATTGGTCGAAAAGTTTTATTTAAATTTTACATCATAACTATGCTCAGATTTTAGAGCTCCAGATTCCATAAATAAGTGTCCCAATTACTTCTCATTACCAAATGAATACCTTATAGTTGATGCAGTCTTCATGTAGAAAAAAGTCCGGAGTATACATAATATTTTTAAGCCTATTTATTTTCCTTTTTGTGACAGTCTGACAGAACAAAAAAAGTACCATTCAGTAAATAAACGATCTTTTATCAGTATGATTTTTAGATAAATTTTTCCTGTCCTTTCTCCTGTTCAACGAGCTCATTATCAATATATTGATTTTCCTTATATCTAAAACATGAATAATTTATGCACCAAATGCTTCTGACTTTTACAAACATTTTGATGTTACCTAGATAATTATATCATAAATGATAAACCACACTACAATTAGATGTACATTCTAGAGAGTAATACTAGCTCATTTATTTGTGGTAAATATGAAGGAAAGATATTGTACTATATCCTTATACATTTACACACTAGTATAACCTTAATTATGATTATCGTTGTCTGCATGAACATGCACCCCATAGCCGATATAGATGGACGGATAGAATCCCATAGCAGTTGATAAATCCCGATATACCCCAATTTGCAGCTGTTAGGAAAAGAAATTTAAACCGATAGGAGCCCATACAATACCCCATAGAATGTCACCCATACGATCTTACAGACGTCCCATACGATAGGATAGAAAGTGTGCATTCATCGTTCGCGTAACTGTATTTATATCTATTAATTTCATTACCTCCGGATTGCATGATTTCACGACAAGACATCTTTCGAAGATACATTTTCCTTGTGTCAATAGAGGACCATAATCCGAAATTATTTGGTTAAAATCCTACCAATATATATACCTTAACTTTTGTTGCTTGCTTTTCTTCTGTCAATTTCTATGGCTCCATCTATACCATAAATTCATTCTCTACGTACATGTGCACTATGTTTTTAGCAATTGGGTGTCTCGGTATTTTACATGTACTGTGGATGCTGCAATCAAATCCTGTTGGAGCATCTATTATTACATATAATTTTATGTATTTTACATTGATTTCAGAATCTGTCAAACAATTCAATGGGAGAATCTTGTTCCAAAACATTATCGATAGCTCTAACCAGTAACAACACGCTCCTTCATCTCAATCTATCAGGTAAGATAATTATAAACTCCATGATGCTAACAACAGCTATGTCTCTGAAGGCTTCTGTGCATTCGGATAAGTCGTAAGGGTGCACACGTACAATGTAATCTGGATATCTACATCATTCACTATAACATGAATATAGCGGACGGTCATCTGTTGTCGGCGCCGGGTGTACATATACACTGTAAACCGTCTTTTATTCGCGATGGTTTAATTTTCACAATATTTGCGATGTTCTTTGATTCGCGAAAATAAAACTCCGCGAATATGTCCTTGACAACACATGTGGGGAAAGATATGTTTATACGATGTCGCAAAAATAAAACGTCGCGAACCAGTCACCTCATTTCCGTTCGCGAAATTAAAACGCCGCAAATAAAAGATGATTTATAGTATTTAGGCATTTTAAGGTTTGGTTGTTTATCGTTCCTTCGGTGTTGGTGTTACTGCGAGTGTATGTGTCGTTGTTCCCTGTTGTTTGTTTAGTCGTTTATTGTTTGTAGTAGTCAGTGTAGAATAAAAGAGTTTATTTACAACAACACTCGGTTGTAGCAACCACAGCAAAACCCCAAAACATCCAATGCAAAAACACATAAAGAGACGCAAAATGAACTCCAACTTACAATTATGGAAACATGAAACAAAAAAGACTACTTAAAAACCAACGCGACCAATGGGCAACCGGTGCCGACTTAGGACGCAAGTAGCAGACGGTGTGGTTATCCTGATTACGTGCGCTCAACCCTTCCACTCTTCCGATTAACCAGAGGTCTCGAAGAACGCACAATTGTGGCGTAAAATAATGTGATTTAAAACAAGTGGTCAATATAGGGTTCAGGCGCGTAGCCAGAGTACTATTCAATAGGAAGTACTTTTGGGGACGTCCTTGAGCTCCTAAAAAATCCAAGACCTTAGGAGAACAGGGGGGGGGGGGGCGAAGACAAAAGGTTTGCCACATTTACATGGCGGTTTTCTTACTTTTTGTAAACTTTATCTTTTTTGCAAGACAATGTGGAAGCACCTGCGTACTAGCTTACGCCTGGCTACGCGCCTGGGATTGTCCTAAGTATCCATTTGTTCACGAAATTGCTCCTGATGCCTTCATAATCATGGCGATGTCAAACAGTATCAGTATACGTGTATTTTATAACACTTGATTCAACTAAAAGTTTGTGTACAGCACTAAAATTAGATTACACAATTTATGTCTACTTTACTTTTCAGACAATAAGCTTGATGATAATGCAGCTTTTGGCTTAGCACCAGGATTAGCAGTAAGTAATCGAAGTTTTTAAAAAGAAAGGATGGTATCTCCAACAAAACTCGGTTGCAGCACCCCAAGCAAAACCCCAAACACCCACCTGACACTCACAGAAAGAGTCGCAAAAGGGACAAGGAACACCAAATCACACCATAGATACATGAAACACAAAAGACAACACATAAACCAACGAGACAATGGCCAACCTGTGCCGACTTAGGACGGTCATCTGCCGATCAAGTAGCAGACGGTGTAGTTATCCGGATTACGTGCGCGCAACCCCTCCACTTTTCCGATTACCCAGAGGTCTCGAAGAATGCACAATTGTGGTGAAAAATAACCTCCTCATTATAAGATGAACATACAAACAGACAGCATGACGCAGGGGCCAAGAAACATATAGATGGATATGTAAATGGATATACAAAACAGAGGGCATACGAAATACAGTCCGTGCTCTGCCAACTGTAGCGACTTAATCACCCGAGGAGTCCGACTGACATTCGGTTTGGACAGGGCCCGTCATGGAGTCCTTTCGTTACAGTCAGTCAGAGTGCAATTCTGTTCCTTGTATATATCTGAATTTCAAAAGAAGTTGAAATATTTTGATAATTTCAAGAAAGTCTTTACTAGTTTGTGAAAGCGAAAACCTTGACCTTAAAGTTTTTTGGTAATTTGTAAATTTCTACTATGAAAATCCTAAACATCAGTGCATGCTCTAGCATACCGGATGAGCTGCGAAATGTAGATACAAATGTAACGCATGACGGCAATCTAGGAACATCACCGTCAAACCAGGGAAAATTTACTATGTTGAATATAAAATCATCTCTTTTGTCATACACACTAATATGAATCTCTCCATTAACAATTTTGATATTTTGGTCGTTTGCCTTGTTTAGTGTCAGTTCATGTGGATAAATTGCATTTTCAAAAACAGAATTCTCGATAGTAAAAATATCCTAGAATTTAAAATTATTTTCAGAGGAAAATTCTCTTAAGTTTTGAAAAACAAAATACATAAAGAAAGAAAATTTAAACAATATAATAATGTGTCTAATATAACGTGCAACCTGTTCCTTGCTTTGCAGAAAAACACTGGTTTGTTGACTTTGAACCTTGGCAAGAATAAACTGGGAGAGACAGCTGGCAAGGTCTTGGGGACAGCACTGCGTGAGTACTATGTCCTTATATTATCCATAAAATTTGAAGTTTCTGATTTCTCTTTGATCTTTTTGTAAACGTAGTGACTGTCCATTATTTTCCTTTATCTATGAATAAATTCGGTCCATTTTTTTTTTCAAAGTTGATAATTCAAGGCTGACAGAACTAGATCTTAGTTGGAATGAACTCCAAGGCAAGGGTACAGTTGGCATCCTAAAAGCTCTAGAGGTAATTTATTAGACAGAAAACTCTGAAATTGATTTAATTAACCACAAAATATGTCTATTAGATGAAAAAAATCAATCACGATAAGATGTGGAAAATGCAAAGCGAAGTATTTTGTATAAAGCAGCTTAATTTTAAATACTTACAGAAAAACTCAGTTCTTGTGAAGATAAACCTATCCTGGAATGGTCTGGGCTATGAAGGAGCGGTGGGTGTGTCCAAAGCCTTGAAGCAGTGCCACACCCTCAAATACTTAGACATCTCCCATAACAGGATTAACTGGGACGCAGCACTCGTCATTTCCAAAAGTCTTGCAGTCAATTGTTCTCTGGAAACGCTCAAGGTTCAGTACTGTTGACTTCCTCTTTTATATGTTTTTTTCTAGACTATTCTGATTTCTGATATTAGGTTAATTTTCTTGATATGCTAATTTTGTTCATACTACTAGTTTTTTTATATTTACTTTTTAATCTAATAAGTTAGTATTTAGTTCTTTGTGTATGTAGAATAGAAAACTTAATTGTTATCTCTTTGCACTTGTAACTTCGATACGATTTTCTTAAAATGAGCCCTTATTTCTTATTTGATTTTGTCGTGCATCTTTCCTACAGGTTGGTGATAATCCACTGACCACCACGGGAGCCAATGATATCGTCCAGGCTGCATCATCTGATAAGTGCCAACTTAGACTTCTTGATCTCATGGTAACATGTAACATGATTTATGATTCCTGTAACATTCCTCCTAACATTGAAGTCGTTCATAGTATCTTCAAAAAAGCTTAAATGTCAAAAATAAAACATGTAAATTGTTTTGTTTGTTTTTGTTTTTCTCAATCAGAATGTAGCAGTCCTTGCTGATACCGAATTTCTGGCCATCATCATACAGCGGAAACGAAAGTTCAAATTTATTCATGGCGGAATCGTCCATACCCCCGATGTTCTAGGTCAAAGGAAGGGTAAGTATCCTCATATTTATTTGGACATACTAGTGTATTCTGCTAAATTTGTATGTACATATAGTTACAATGTACATGTGATTACAGTATCTATGGTTTTCGAAATTCTTTCTCTTGTGTGCAAAGAGAGATAACTCTGAATTACGAGAGAATACATAGGTTCTTTTAAGGTTAGGGTTGCGACTACAGGGAGATAACTCTATTTTCATATCACATAATATTTGAAACCGACATAAACGATACATGGTATTAGCCCAGATTGTTACATCATTTTACTCAAAAATTAATTCGGGTACATATTGATTTGACTGCTTTAGGCTAAAGCAATACCATAAATATATACGTAGAAAAAAAGTTGTGTAGCTGGCGACCTTCTAGCTATTAATAAAAATCACGAGTTGTTGCCATGGCAACCAGCAACAGAGTTTTTATAAGAAAATACTCTCCATACAACTGATTATTTTATCAGAATTTCTCAAAAAAGCCTATAATTCATCTACAAGCTATAAGAATCTTGAAAAATAAGAATATAAATATGAATTTTTGAAATTTTATGCATTTCCGAGGTATGTAAAGTTATGATGTGGTATTTTCTAAAATGTCAAAAATGTTTAAAAAAAAAAAAAAAGGCCAAAAATGGACGCTTATAGCCAAAAAACGAGACGGGCAAATTTTGATTTTTTGGTCTGAATACATTTAGTTTGAGGAGATGTTCCTCTTCATATGAACCTATCCATCTTTCTTCTATCTCATTTCTATTAAAAGTCGCCACCCTGACCTTAATAAAGTTGATATTCATATGTAAAGTACTATAATCTTATATTTTTACAGAAAGGGAGATAACTGCGATGGAGCGAGTTATTGAGTATATGAGGAGACTCGGCATTCGTCCTGTGGAACTACTTAGGGCGTTCGACAAATCCGTCTCTTTCAATGTTACAAAGAAAGAGTTTATTGGTAGATTGAAGGTACTATTTGTAAGTTTCATATACCATGGGTAAGGCTATCGCCGTTGTGCGCATGCCTTTGTTGTTCTGAGACCACTTCCTTCCTCGGAGAGCAAGTCTTTCAACACGTTTGAACGTTTTGATACTGTAGATTATGGAATGTTCAGTCCAGGAGACATGTATTTTATTTCAAGATGATTATCACTATTTAAAAAAGTGAAATGCATTCATTTGCATGTCTCCATCCTTGCGTTGGGATAGGAAGCATGATTTGAAACTATTACGGTACTATATTTCCCATACACAAAACCCCCTTAACTCCTCCCACACACATCCCAAACATTTGCATGATTGTTCATTTCAATTTATTCCCTTGCATCGTGTTCATTTCCATTCAGTATTATGTATACTAACATAATTAAGTCACAGAAAGAATTTAAGAAAGTTGATATATGATACACGTAAAAGGTTTGCAAAAGGGTAGTACTAACATGTATTACATGTTCTTGCACTTGACTGTATTTGTACCAGAAATCCGAAAGTAATGTACGATGCACAGAAACTCGATGCCAACGATCGACAAGAATATCTGCCTCTACTCTCCTTATGACTATAGAGAGAGATGGGAAGGGGCGGGTGTCATTGAAGATTGTTGGCATCGAGCTCCTGTGGTACGATATTGCTTCAAAAGATATGTATTGAAAAAAAATACTAAGTCTTATTAATATTATTAATCAGTCAGGCATTGGCTTGAATTCGGATATTTGCTTCTAATAGTATTGCCGAACCAATATATCTTATAGATTTGACTAAATATACTAATCTATTTTGCATTTTAGAAGACAAATGTTGGTCTACATCAGTATGAAATGGAAGCTCTAGCAAACGCAGTGGCATCAAAAGGCATGGACGGAGGTGGAATTAGCTATAGGTACACTTGTGCACAATTTGCAAAGAAGTATAATGATATAAAACGTTTGCGATTCACCCTTATTGACTGTTTGGGCAGGGACGAATTTTTGTGCAAAATGTTTTCGTAGAAGTTTTCTTACAGTGTTTTTAATTACATCTTAATCATAGCATGTATGGTTTATTTCCATAAAATCACATAAGACACTAAATTATAAGCTTTTAAAAAGCCCAGTCACTTTTCAACTATGTACTTTATGACTTTTAATCTTTTCAATAGTAGGACAAACTCAAAAGTCAAGTCAAAATGGCATAAAAATGAAATGAAAATAAGGCCTTACTAATGTATGAAAATGTAGGTCCATAACGAATTACAATCACTAAATCAATATCATTATACTTTGAAATACAGGAAACTTGTCGATGCGGTTCAAGATGAAGTTCTTCTTGAACGAAACAGAAAAATCGCAGAACGGAAGCGGAAGGAGAAACGTATAGCTCTTCACAAGAGGATCCTGGACGTAAAACTTCCGGTAGAAGCTGTCTCCGAAGTTGAGGAAGAAATTGCCCTGAAGAAGGCGATTCTAGAGGGTCAAACTGGAAGTTTTACTCGGCCAGGAACTGGAATGAGTTCTCTCTCATCTTCCTCATTCACAACGTTATCTCTGCTTAAGGACAAACCTTTTCTGGCATCGCAATCATCGTCAAGTCTGTTAGGAGGAAGTCGTTCATATGCGAAACTACCGATTATAGAACTGGATACGGTCAGAGAAAAACATGTTCCGGTCATCAAATCTAAATCAAAAACTTCACTTTCAATGTGTGCCCCTCTAGAAAAATCAACGAAAGAGAAGAAGAAAAAGAAGAAGAAACGAATAAAGAAAAGTACACATGATCGTCAAGTGCCCTCGTGGATGTCGAGCTACCAAGTCTGAAGTTTTCTTTTTACATGTACATGTACATGGACGAGTTATTTCGCTTGTCATGTAGCAGGCTGGGAAATTTGTCAATAAAATATTATTACTTTTTTTGCGTCATGGAAAAGGGTTTATACTGACTTGGACTATTTAGCATCATTAAAACAGCAACGAAAATTGCATTTTATTGCACGCTTCATTGTTTGTTTAACAATAATGAATATAGCGCACCATCTGTGATATATAGTATGTAATTATTTTTTTTAATAATAAAATTTTGCCGCTTTTTCTGTTTTTCTGATCCCAAAAGAATAAAACTGGCTCCGCATATAGAATATAGAAAAAAAAAGAATATTAAAAGACAGATGTCATGATGATATTGGACGATGTAAAGAGTTATTTTGCTTTCTCGATTATCTGTGGATAAGGTTTATTCACCCTTAATTGAAAACTTTACAGCTAGTATTTCATTGACAAATGGTACATAAACAGTAAAAATCATATCACAAAAAAATCATTCGATCGCAGTGTCCGCCCACCTAACAGCTGGTCCAGTCCAGAGAACCCTTCGTATACATGCATGCCCTACATGTTCATTTGCGCAAAAAATATTTTATGACGATCGGTTACTTTATTTGCAAACAGATATCACTGTGACACCAAATATAATATAGTCTACCAGCATCTTTTTAAACGTTTCATTCTGACTGACTCTGGTGACGGGACTCAAATGACGGGTCATCACTGAAGACAGATCCCTGACAATATGTATAATTATGTCTTTCCTCGAGGTTTGTCGGAGAATTGGGGAAAATATCTCCAACAAGACCACACTGCGCTGACCACAGCGGAACACACCTTCAGAAATACAACAAATACTGTTATCACGTGTCCTGGAAGAGTGAGCATCTCCTGCACTGACTATAGCGTGACACACCCGCAAGATTGTAACAAATATTGTTCAATAAATGAAATAACCACTTCACAAACAATCGGGAACAACGAAACACATGATAACACCTCACAAAATTGGCTCATGAAATAAAACAAAGCAGTTACTTTAAAACACAAAACTCTGTTAACGCACATAAAAAGATTCCCATGTACAACCGGTGTCGATTTTGGGTCTACTAGCCATCCGTTATGTCCATAGCAAAAGTGTCGCTTGGATTACATGCATTTTAACCTCTCATTGAATGTAGCATTGGACTTATTCAGTTTATGAAGTATGCCCAAAACATGCTTTCTGAATATCAACTTGACAAACACGAAGATATAATTGTCTTGAGTTCTTTATCAAAAGACTCTGCCTTTCAATACATTTTTTGCAACATCAACATTAGGGGTTACATTTGCACATCCTTAGAACGCCTTTACACAGGGAAGTGTCATGTGCAGGGAATCCGGATGATACATCTTTATGTATATATACGTATTTATGTAGAAAGTGATCGTTCTGCGTACATGTAGGCTCTGAATACATAGTGTTGCATTTCATTTTTGTGTCTTAATTATGTTTCAACGACATATGCTTGTTTTGCTCGGTGGTTCTCTTGAAAATATGTTGGTTTTTTTTTTACTTCTATTTTGGTTTTTGGTCGAACATTAAAAAGGGTATATATAAGGTATGTGGTTCCATGTAATACTTATTTATTAATTTTACGCATCTTAGAATAATTATGAATTTAACATTTTCGGAAAAAGCGATAAAGCCCAAACTTTGAAATATTCAAATGGGTTTCGAGATTTTTAAAATTTCAATCAATATTTGAAGTGTAAAAAATCAAATCTAGACCGTTCTAAAAAATATATATAAAAATTTCAAATCTTCATAGTATTTATCTTTAGTCTTTTGAGGTTTATTCGTTTATCTTTTCAAATATTTTGATATTCAAGTCCAATGGCACGCTGGAAGATGGTAGACAGTTACATGTCGGTTTGGTTAAAGAATGAACGATAACCCAGGATTCCGACTCTTTTTTTATTTTTGGGGGTCCAATGGCACGCTTGAAGATGGTAGACAGTTACATGTCGGATTGGTTGAAAAATCAAGACGAGAAAGAACGATAACACAGGATTCCAACTCTTTTTTTTTTATCCTATTATTTTAGGGGGGAGGGGTTATTGTATCTTATAAGCAAACTAACGAGAGAGGAATTGATAGTTTAAACATATTTTATTTCAACTGATATAAGTGGGCATGCTGCTTGTTTTTCAGTATCTAATACTAATACTGTCTGTATTTTGTTTTATGCATATTTTTGAATAAATAATGTTTAAACGTACCTAGTAATGCCCGGCCTACTACATGTACGATTTTTATTGAACAAATTGACTGGATAAGTTGAATCTAAAGTATATATTATTATTCTCAAAGCTTACATTCTACAACTAGAATAAAATACTCACCAACGCTCATTTTGGAACATCGCTTTAAATATTTCACGAAAAAAAAAAAAGATTTTCCAAAGGTTTTATTTCCAATCTTTCATATTTACAAGACATCAATATCATAACGTTCATTTATATCCCTCTTTCAGTATAATATTTTTCCATTTTAAACTGTTTACTCCCTATTCTGTATAATGTTTAATTTCAATCTTTTTGCTTTATGTAAAGCTTTAAACCGCTAAATATTATTTACATAGACAAAGTCAAGAGGGTAATATTTTGTTAAATAAAGGGGTGAGTTTGTGTGTTTTCCTTTCGTATCTTTCAACAAGAAATCACCACAAAGTGTCTGAGGCTTCAGATGAGTAAATTGGGTAATTACAAGGGGAGATTATTTACACATTTTACAAAATTTATAGGGCCGTCTTTTTTCCTCTCTTTATTTAACGAAGTTTATGCTTATAAATTGTGTACGGATGAATGTTACAAATGCCAGACAAGGTGGCTTTATCAGGAAAATCAAATGAATATTTCTGTCTTTATTTATTTTGTGTACACAATAAATTTTGAAAATCAATTTTGTTAAATAAATCGATTTGAACATATACATGTATACAATTATTTGATTTAAAATCTTATCCTGTCAGATTTTATTTTGAATAATTATTGTGTCTCCTCTATTTCATTTAGAAATCCTTTTGTTTGTGTGTTTGTTTTTTATTATTATTATTTTTTTTTTGGTTCCAAACATCAACAGTGAAAGGGTAGGGGCTGTATTATTGTAATTTTCTTTAAAAAGAGGATGTAAATAAATTCGATGAATGAATTTCAATGAATCCATCATTTTGAGATTTTTTCTCTTTATGCATTCATTTTAAGGAATATTAATTCGCGAATCTACGGTTTGGCAGATATTTCTTTTTGATTTTCAGTTTCTTAATTTTTTTTCTACAAATTGAGCCCACAAGGTATATCGACGATAATCTTACAATTTAATAAATTCATAAATTTCAATAATTCCTTTATTTATTTGTTCATAGATATAATTGATACTGTAACAATGTACTAAAGTTTTTCACTCCATTCAAAACGATTTAGGATATAATAATAAGGAAGTATTAATTTTTATATTTTAATTCTTTGTTTATTGACACATCAGATATGACACATTACATAAAAATCCTTTTTTCATGTGGGATTCTCCAAAGGATTTCTGAGATTTTTACACCTCACCACTGCTGACACGAGCGTGTTCCGACAGAGTTATCTCCCTTCTCTTCATACGTCATACATTTACAATGTATGTCGACACGAGGCATATCATCGTATAATCCCGATTATGTATTTAACGTTAATCGGGATCGCAAGGGGACAGGGGGGATGAAGCTAATAGTTACATTTCAACAGCTCGATACAATGGGGGCGTGAATTTGAACAGATTATAATCTTGAATGAGCCGTGAAAACTTTCCCAATCTCGGCTTTTGTAAGTTTATCATATATCAATGCCTTCTTAAATGACAAGTAAATTTTGCAATGCCTGTTAAAGTTCAATTGAGGCTATTAAATTCGCTGAAAAGAGACATTGTTTGGAATCTTCGATTAAGTGTCACCTAATATGGGAAGAAATCATGCCCTCTTGTCATCTCCAAACATTTTTTTCACACACATTGACATCATCTATGCATGTACAGAAAATTTGTCTCCTATGACTAATAATGCAAACATGTCAAAATTCCGTATCTAGATGTACATGTATATAGAAGTACACCATATTTATTGGGTTTCTATCTTTTAATGATACATTAGATTTAAGGACAAATTCATTTGTCCAGATTTTTTCAAGGAATGAAGGGGAGACTGAGCCTTTAAGTTAGTTTTTATTAGTTTAGAAAATAATACGACCATTGGAAACTTTAACTTATGTTTGCCTATACTTCTACTTGGTATCAAATTCTGAAGAAGAATATATTATACATGTACTAATATCATGAATATGCAAATCCTATCGAATTGGGATATATTAGTCTGTATATTCATTTGTGTCCCTGGGGGTGATTGTTTTTGTGCTTCTTTTGCCTTATGTGTCTGGTGTTTTTTTTTAACGTATATACCACAGCAGGAGCTCGATGTCAACGATCCACAAGAATATCCGCTCCTACTTTCCTTATATAAACTTTGACTAGAGAGAGATGGGAAGGGGCGGGTGTCATTGAGGGTTGTTGGCATCGAGCTCCTGTGGTATAGACCTGCCAAACGTGTTATGATTCCATTGTTAGAGATATTTTCCATCTTCTGGGTTAAAGTAAAACATGTACATGTTGCAGATTTCATTTCAAATCTCAATGTTGTCTGGAATAAACCCAATCACGTTTGGTCGTTGTTGGTCCTTTTGGAGTACATTGTACATCCCGCTCATTTTTGTTTTGTTTTGTTTGTTTGTTTGTTCTGGTTTTGTGTGCTTTGTGTGTTCCCTCTAGCCAATGGAATCCATCATGTGTACGTTTGATTTTTTTCTTCCAAAACTGAAGAACACATGGATCTTAGGCTCAGCTGGTAAATTAAAGCGTTGTGTTCAATATTCATGCATATACATCATAATTATTGGAAAAGACATAGTAATGAAATATTTTGTTTTACGTCCTGGTCAGTTTCTGAAAGGTACCCTCTCATTAGCCAAGAGGACGTGACACACTGACACATCATGACATGCATATGAGTAATAAGTCTTAAAGAAACGTTCGATCAGATTGAAAAGAAGATTCTGAATTTAAAAATGACTTTTTTTTCTATATGTACTGGATAATAAAAAAACTTAATTCCCTCATAAGTACATATAATTTAATTATTATATACATGTAAAATTATAGTCTTATGTTAAAGAAGTTAAAAGATTCTGTTTAATTTGAAATGAATTTTGAGAATTTTATTCAGGATAGCAAAATAGATGTTAGAATGTTTTTTTTTCCAAAACAATATGATATCTCTAAGAAGGTACCCTCCAGAGGTCTTAAAACAAAATATTTTCTTACCATTGCCTTACCAAGAATTATTATGCTCATTTGTAAAATGGTAAAAAAAATTATGACAAATATAAGTTTGATAATTAGTACTGATTTAATTATTTGCGTAAACAAATTCAACAAAAAAGTGTATTTAAAATACACTGACGGACACAAACGTACACATTTGAGTAAACATACAAATAATATACACTAAGGCATAAAATATATTTGTCCAGATATTTCTAGAAAAATGTTTCTATTATAGCACTAGTTTTTATTCTCTTGTGAGAATTAATATCGGAAAGATATATACGGCAAGAAAATGCTGTTTAAATGCAACAACAAGAATGTGAACCTCAAAACAAATTTGGTTTCAAAAACCTCATAAAAATTTGTTAATCTTGAAGAAAAAATGTTAGCTTTACATAATGCTTTAGATCCTTTAGATTTTTAATGAAATTCTTTCTTACAATGTTGGATTTGATTATGAACATCGGCCAACCGCTCTTTTAAAATATCTATATACTTTTTAGGTATTTTTGGTATAAAACTATTGAATTCCTCATTTGCTCTGTATAGGTTGTGTAACTCGTCACCTATATTTTGTGACGTGTGTAGTTTTTCAATAGCCTCTGCGGTGCTAGGCCTGAAGACACACAACGAATCTAATAGACTTTTATGGTAATTTGCGTACTTATCTAGAAGTCTATAGCCATGAAATAACCCTGACTCATTGTCTAAAAACACTAACTGACCATCTCGACTACGCTCCAAATTATGGGCTGGACTGTCCATCATTTGGTCATTCCATTGTTTGTTAAACATATTATTGACCACACGGTCCAAGTTGGCCGTCAAATAATCGAAAATAATTAGGTCCGACCATTGCACTAAATCACATAAATCTCGTTTTGCCGTTCCAAGCAGCGTTTGCGCTGTTGGATGAAGTTTTCTATTGTACTCTCTGAATTCTAGAGGAATGTAGGAGGGTTCTAATCCCTCTATATATTGAGTAAGGATGACCACTTTGCCGTCACCCCACTGAGAGTTGGCTATTTCACTATGGACAGAACTCCATTGGTCCGAGTCAGAGTTCACTACGTGGAGTGACGTTGGAGGGACGTTATTTATACCCAGTAATTTCGCAAGATAAAATGAAAATATTTCTCCCTGCATCTGATCTGTATTGAGACGATATCTAGCACACGCATGCGTAGTGTCTTTGAAAGTGATCAAACGATTTTGCATCCTACCGCATCCTTCTTCCATCTTCACAATTTTCATGCTTTTGGCCTTGTCCTTCCAATCTTGCTGAATGTCGTCTGCAAATCCTTTAGGACATTCCTTTTCTAGGCGGGGAGACCAGAAGATCCCACTAACGATGTCTGATAGTCTGCTTAGCAGACGTCTTCCATTGTTTGTATTTTCAAGCTGGGTATTATTTTGTTTTGCAGGTGATTTGCCTTGAGTTATAACTACTTTGTTCAAATCTTCTGCGGTTCCAGTTTTATCCTTATAATTCCCTGTAACACGAGGTTCAGTTTGCGTTTTCTTGGCGAGATAAGAGTTTGTTCTATTGTTTTCCGGATACACAACGCCGTATAGAGAGGGTTTTAAGCCGCTCAAAGGATTTTGTAGTAAAATCTGGTCTCTGCCACCTTTCAATGACTTTGCACTACCCATTCTTGAATTAAGGTCTCTCCCTTCTACTTGACCGCTTATAACTTCATTTTGAAGACTTCTCCTAATGCGGAGATGCCGCGAGGGACTGTTAGATAAACCCTCGAGGTCATCCGCAGGAAAGGGTATCACCGGCAACTGTATCACAAGTCCAAGAAATATTCCGAAAGTGAAAGCAAGTCCTGTCATTATTGCAACATTTATTTTCCGCATAACACACGCAATGTCCTCTTTTTTAAAATCAGTTCGAGCTAAAAAGTAATCCTTTAGCTTGAAATGTACATCCGTGAGGTATAGAATCCAATGGGAAATTTTCGCTAGACTATAGCAGTAATTAATGGATCGACCAAGGATTGTATTGGGTAATTATCACTCAATTGTCACTCGAAGTCACGACAGAACCCTGGTCAAATGTCCACATCACAAATGACTGTTCGCAGACGATAGCCTTTGTTTGTTACATTCTCCATAGGTAAAGACCCCGATTCCAACTGTGTATCACATACTGTGTCATTGTCCATCAGCGAATTGTTTTGATCACGAAGGTAAATCCGACGAAATCGCTAATAGAGAATAATGAAAATTCCCTTTCTATGTGGTCATCTTTGACGTACGTGTGAACAATTTGGGACAGAGGTGCAACAAACATAAAATCTGTGTTCTGATGTCCATAAAATCATCTACATGTCACTTGTCATAGTTGTAGTTAGTCCTGCGTCGAGCCGGATCCTTGCACTGGTTTTTAGTACTCTCCCAGCAGGTAATTCTGAAAGTAAATATTAGCAGAATTTAGGCAGCTATCTTGACTTAAAAAACTTGTCACAAAATAACAACAGGCTACTTTGATTTCCTACGATCTTCTAATAATAATAGATTTAATGCCACTAATGCGTCAACGGCTTTATTGCGCATGCCCGACCGAGTATGAAAGACGGCCCATCGTGGTCGTTTAATCGATTTCGCCGAACAAACCTGCATTAAAGTCCCAATTATTTGACCATGATACTAAATCCCTAACCAAGCCTTTCCTTTGAAAATAGAAAAATAGCAAGAGAGACGAAAACTTACCGAAAACACTGTAAATACGTAGTCCAAAAGCTTAAAAATTACAAAGAAGGCCTATATATACATGTAGCTAGTGGGAAATATGTTAACATACACATGTATTTTTGATTTATGTTTTTGGACATGAAAGATATGTGTCAATCATGTATAAAATCGTGCGATACATATAACATATAATTCGTTAACCATGAGTAGATTTATACATTATAAATCATGACAGCGATGTCAAACTTCTTATTGACTTAAAGCTAATTATTTCTTACTTAATATGCATTAATTATCATAAACTAGGAGTTGACACTAATTCCCCTATTGAAAAATTAACCTTTTCATCCTATATTCTATAAAAAATAGATCTGAATTCAATAACAAATTACATAAATCAGTCACCAAGTAAAACATAAAACGAATAAATTTGGGAAAAATCATTAAAATTCCTAAATTCAGGAATTATAATGCATTGCGCATTAAAGGTCAGTTTGCAAGAGACATGGAGACGAATTTGGATAATTATTAGACTATTATTCTGAAAAGTCACAAATGGTCTGTCATTTCTTTAAAATGTTCGAACTTAATTGACATTTTTCTTTGTCGAAATTATACATGTATCAATCATTACATTTGAAGAGTGCGCGTACATGCATACGTTTGCATACATATACATCATATGTATTATTCAAAGAGTACAAACTTGCCAATGAATTTATGTACCAAATAAATTCACAAATGACAAATTTTTAAATTAATTTCATAAAAAGGAAATTATTTTGAATTTTGACTTTTGAATTTTTTAGCAACAAAGTTATACATGTACATTATGAATAATTACATTTGTTTGTCTTCCCTTGTAAATAAGTTTGCTTTGGTTTAGCATTTGTTACATTATTTTTGTTTGTTTATTTCTTAATCAACATTTATTTATTTATTTATTTATTTATTTATTTATTTACTTATTTATTTACTTATTTATTCATTTATTTATTTGTTTATTTATTTATCTATTCCTTTTTTTGCAATTTTAATTCAAGATTAAAGATTTTCTTTTCGTGATCTATGTCTAAGACTAAAACAAATTCAGCTGTTACATGACTTATGTGCCTATAGAGTTTGAAATATAAATGGTTACCATAAAAAAGTTTTTCAGTATCTCAAAAGGTTTAGGAAAACCAGACAGGTTGTAATGAAATAAAAAAGTTGTAAAGCCGAGTTACGATGCATAAAAGGTACCGACTTTTCATATAAATACTCAAATGTTCGAAATATTGTGTCATATTAGAACAACAAACAGTTATATTGAAAAGATTTAAGCGATTTAAGTGTTTGAATTGTCGCGGAAGTATATGGATAGTTGAATAACGCCTTATTACTGAAATTGACATAAGAAAACAAAGTAAACAAATATACAAGACATTTAAGGTGAATGGAGATTTATAAGAACCATTGATAAAATATTATCAGCTCATAAAAGGCAGGGTATGATGATTGAAAAAAGGGGAAAAGAAAATTTTATTTCTACAATTTTCGTAAAACAACCCTTTACGTGCACTAAAACGTTTTTTGTTTTTTTTTAATTACGTTTAAGATATTGAAAGATCCACTTTTGATCCAGCATTGTTTAGATATTCAAGTTTCGTTTTCTATCATTTTCTATCGTTTTCTATTATTTTCTATTTACACAATGTACTTACATAATTATGTACATGTTCATTTACCTGCATGTTAATGTTCATTTACTCACATGTTTATTTGCTTAAATGTTTATTTACCTACATGTTTATTTGCTTTGAAAGAATTATCTACATTATGTATAAAAATATTTAATTAATGTGAAACGTGATTTTTCTTCTTCTTTTTTTTTCTCTACAGAGAGGTGGGAAAGGGGTGGTTTGGCGCTCGACTTAAACAAAGACCCATGAAATGTACTTTTCAGGGCATCATCACTGTAAACATAATACAGACTGAATCTTATTTTCTTCCAAGAGTCGATTTCAAAATTCGAATTAGACCCCCGTCAAATGTACAAACACGCAGGGCTGTCTGATTTTGAAAGCTCATAAAACCAGCTAGTTATCTTATGTTTCCATTTTGAATCACGCAACTTGACCGCATCCCCAAGATGCCGTGGTGTCTGTTTTCATCGTTTTGAGAACGTCAGATTGCTATGAACAAAAATGGTCAGCTAATATTACATTATTATGGAGAATAAAAACTTATAAATGGGAATCCGAGATAGGCAGTTCATAAATCGTCATGAAATGTACATGTGGCGCATTAAATCATCGAACACAGGCGCATCCATGTGAAAATTAAAATTTGAAAGAGCAAGAATCAAAAGCAAACTCCGCGAACTCAGTGGCTGTCATTGTATTAGGCTTAGAAACAGATATATGAATGTTTTAACTGCATTATTGCATATAAATTGAAATTTAATGCAAATTCAAAATTGAAGTCGTCTTCTTTAAAATTTTTATATGAATTAGAGTTCGTGAAATTGACATTCGGACGGCTAGAGTTTTCAGAACAGAAATTTTATTGGCATTTTCCTGTTTTTCAGTTCATTGTTGGAAATAATTTAAGTATGTTGGATTAGAGGGTACAATGGTAATTTCGGATGGGAAAAGAATACTCGCGATTTCAAATTTAAATTGAATGACTACAGAAGCGTGAAATAGTCACCTTCACAAAAGAAATGGGCATGGCCGATTGTCCGAAACTAACATTGCACTCTATAATTTTATATCATTCAAGAGGAAACAGTGATGTAACCCCCCTTTGACTTTATGAGTGTAAACTTCACTATACGTATAAACGTTCCCTCTTATTAAATCAGATACAACACCTTTCGTGTATAAGATACACATTTTTGGTGAAAATTAGACATACTAAAATCTCTTTAAAAGGTGATTTATATACTCTTTTATTCCCATGAACAAATCTACAAATGTATGCACTGGATGACAGTCAAATATAGAACAAAATTTTTCGATTCATTAACCTTTTCCCATTTCCAAAATGTAGTTACTTTACATGTACATTTTCAAAATATCCCCTATGTCTTTTAAAATCCTTTTAATTAAAAGAATTCGAATTACATTTTTTCATTATTTTTAAAGATCTTGCTTGTTCAACATGATCATCTGTACAATGTATAAAGAATTTGGGTATTGGTCAAACTAAATCGAGGATTAAAGATGCATTTTGGGGACAGTAGAACTGATGAAAAAAAAGGTGACAGAGTTCACTAGAATAATCAAAATAGCAAATTCTACCCCCAAAATTACTACGATTTTCAAATGAAAAATACATGTAAAATTCGACATTTTTCATTATCTCAAATAATCGGATCTCCGCATTTTCTTGTTCCAATTGATCGTCAGCATATCTGAAATGTTTTCATCATTTCTCATTAGGAAAAGGATAAGTGACAAACGTTTTATTTTTCCATCCGACCATTGGATGATTACTATAAATATCCGTATCATTTTCTCCGATTACAAAGAACTTGTTCCTAATGCTATTTGTTGCCATGCTTTCCGGATTAATCCGTCTTTACCTAGACAAGATACATGGGGGTATTAATTACTAGCGACAAGGGTCGGACGCAGGTGACCAATACAAAGGTATTCAAATCCCCCCTCTCATCTCGCGGGATAGCAACCTTTGAAAACGGTCAACAAAACAAAAATAATCGGGATATAATGAACCTTCTTTTCTCCATGGTCAGTCGACCACAATAGCGATCCCGTCAATTTTGAATTGGCCGTGCAACTTGCATAGAACTGGAATAAATTCAAGTGGCATTCAATCATGCCGTCCTTAAATGGCAATAAGAGATTTTATTTTGATATCATTATGGACGGGGAATTTGGTCCAACTTGAGATGGTAAATGAGAAAAGTTATCCGCGGATTTTATGTCCGGTCATTAACACGGAAAAACGCACGGAAAATTACTGTAAAGAGATTTTTAATGGAGTTTCTTTACATTTTGTTCTGTTCTTTGGACACGGATCCAATATCCGATAATTCAAGATTTATTTCTATCATCATGTTTTCTTTCATTACAAAACTCGTATAAATTAATTTGCTTAAAGACACCCCTCCCCTTCCTCCTTTATAACATATGTACATGCCATTGAAAATAAACATTTCGGAAACATTCAAGTTAAATTGGACTACAGTGTACGGCTTCCTTAAATCATTTTGTTATATTAAGTACACAAAAATACGAGCCACAATGCAATGAATAAGAAGCAATTCTCTGGCAGTTTTCACCGATATTCCATTGTAATATGATTCACATGTCATTTTCATATATTTTCAAATAAAGCCAACGTGACGTTAGGTTGCAAATACATTGATCTGATGAAAAAAAAAATTGATCATAAGTCTTTTTTTTTCAGCCAATGGTCTTTGCACATGTTGCAGAAAGCGGTTTGGTTTCTGACTAAACTATGAAAAAGTAAACAAAATATAAATTATCAAATTTTCTTAAGTATCACATACTTACAGACAAGGAAGTTAAGGCAATGTCGAAGTCAGAACACTTTCAATTTGGTTCCAAAATATGTTTCAAAGCATCGATTACACATAAACATTAATAAAATATCTTCTTACACACGAAAATTGCGTGTGAAACAACACGTACCATCCCAATACTCAAACTTACATGTACATGTATACACATCTATACAATATTCAATTAAATTTTAAGCTACCGCAAACGTGACTTTTTTCAAAACATTGCCGCTGCCATGGATCGGTGGGTCTTTGCAACAAGGTGGCATTGTTTTAGGTGGAAAGCTGCTAGCAAATCAATTGGGCGTGCTGATCTTAGATACCTATCTGTTTGTTTCTAAATGTTTTAAATGTTACAGATGGGTATCTATACAAACTAGTGGTTCCTTACTCATGTTTTTGTTATTTTCCTTTTGAATTTGGTTTTGAATCAAAATGACAATAGATGCTAGCCAAAGACAGGAGGATTTATTTGGTCCCGGATCTTTTACATTTGCCTGCAGAATTTGACAGACGTTTATTTGGAATTTCTTTTATAAAATGGTATATTGGCAAGGGGGGGGGGGGGGTGAAAACATGAAGAAGGAAAATACAACATTCATATATTGCATCTTGATGAAAGATCTTTGTCAAGCATATGTTATTTGTGAATTTCAAAATGCACACTGAAAATTAAGCATAAAGTACTGTCTGCATAACAAGCAGAAACCTACATGTATAAGCATTATGGGGGGGGGCCTATAATCCCCAGGAAAGTAATTTTTATTTATTCAATGATTGTGAGAAACTTTCATTTTGTTTACGATTGAAATTGAAAGGAACGTACATTTTACATAAACAAGAATAAGGCAATTGGGTAATGCAATATAGGTTCATGACCCTCTTTACTCTCTTTATAAGACCTTCGTCTTTGATATCATCATGTTGGTTTTGGTGGTCACTTGGTCTTACACCTGCTTGTGCAAAGGTATTTCATCAATGGCTAATATTTACATCTTTAAGTACATTTAGTCATATGTAGCGGCGATATACCCTAGATTACTTCTTTTATTAACATTTCCCATATTGACTCCTTTTCTTTGAACTTTCCATTTCTTTCACACCACACACGTGCTTATAAGGATTCCATCATTAAGGTTCAGTTCACCGGATTAGGTTTTGCTTTTATATCCATCTTCCTTTGCATTCAAATGAAAGACTTAACAGCACTAAGGTCGTGGTTTTTATAATCTGAATAATTTTTACTTTTTGCTATCCAAAGCTTCCCGTTTTGAAATGATATTGAATACTTGTTGTGCTCACACGTACCATGACTAATTTAATGCAAATTTATCAATGCATTCAGATCTTATTTCTAATATTTGCTTGATTTATGTTGAAAAAATTCTAGGTAATATGCAGCATACATACTGAAAATGAAAGATGTTAACTGATAAAAAACAGATAACGTTCTAGTTTCTTATAATTGAATACTAAAAATAAGTACTATGGTCAGCAAAAGAATGTGAAATCATGCAGAAAAGCATCGTTGAGAACTGCATGATAGCATCTTTTTCGTAAATTTTGAAATAAAATTTTTACTTTGAAATTCCTCTATCTTTGAATTTATTTTATTATTGTCACCTCAAAGATGACCTACCACAGAAAATACGACAAAAACGAAAGTAACCTACCGTAAATGAGTCTATGAATGTCGTGCAAAACCGTATGAACGCAACTGCATGCTTTCCCACCTCGCCCTTAAATGGCAAAAATCCCAGATGTTCAAACTGAAAAGCCCAAACTTTAATTCAGTCACTGACTATTAATTCCTATTTATAAATGAAATCTTATCCGGCAGTCAACTGAAGACTTGAGGTATGCAGAGTTAGGGTTTAGACAGGGGTAGAGTTTCAATATTAAGGGGACCCTATCCAGGGGTCGGCAATATGGGATACTTTTTATGTGTCACTGCACGATAGGTTTGGATGGGGCATCAACAATAGAGCGATGGTTTCGTATCATTGTGGGTTGACGAAGCTTGAAGTTTTCGGATCATGGCTTCTGTTGTTGTCGGTACCAAGACCGCATCACTGCTTTATTATCCTGTAACCCTACGCGTATTATTACACCAAATCTACCCGTATCATGTTTAATACTGACGCCGTATATTTCAGATAAATATTGCATTAATGACCTTTTATGGTTACTTTATGTGAATTTGGAGAGATAGCTTACATCAAACTATTCCTATTTTGTTTGAAAGCGCTGGGTGTATAGAAAAGGTTATCTTAAATCTCAGATACACATTGAATGTAGCGTACCCATTAACAAAATGCTTCCAAGATCATTTATAATGCCCACCAGATTACGTTTCAGAATCGGATATGGGTGGCAGTACTTTAAAGGGATATGTAAAAGACCGTTGATCTTGTACGCCCAATTCTGACATTATCGTGAATGCGCCATTTTTATCGTCTGATAAACATGCATGTACATTTCCCCACACGCAAACCGCATTTGCAACTGTTTCAACATCTAGCTTTCACTTTCTTGCAGTTAAATTTCTTTTTTTTTTCAATTCTTCAAGATCCGAAGATAGAAACAGTCTCAATTTTGAACTGAGAGAACATGTACATGTACATGTATGTAGAAAATATAGAAATTACATTTACATGTTACAGAATATCATATGACGGATTCATGAATCTCTCCCCTCTAAATTTCTCCAAAAAGAAATAGCACAATTTATATGTAGAAATTTTCTAAAGAAATCTACAGTTCCCCTGTACTAAAGAAGTATGAAATTCTCATCTGAACTTGACCTCTTGTTAAGCCTAAAAATTATTTACCAATTTCAATTGTTTGACACCCCTCTTAATCAAATCCTGGAACCGTAGGTGGCTTTGTTTGTTCCACCGTTCTGTGAGAGTGTTATCATTGTCTCATGTTGTTTGTTGGGTTTGTTTTGTCTGATGTTGGCTGTATCCTGTGGGTGTGTTCCGCTGTGGTCAATGCAGGGTGGTCTTGCTTGAGATCTCTTTCAAATTTCTCATTAGAAGTTTGATGTGGTGAAGGAAACTACAAGCTCAGCATTAAAATACCAACTATGTATAAAACGCCAATATCAATACGCTATTTTAATTTTCAAAACAAATTTTAAAACAAGGGATTTTTGTTTTAAAAATCAAGTTAATCGGAAATGAAATTTCTAAGTGCTCAAATTTTGTAATCAAATGTAAAGTAACTGCTTTGAAAAAGAAGATCTTATCACTTCGTGTATATACATGTACATGTGATATTCATGACATGTGTACTTCAACATGTTCAAATAATTTGGGAGAAATATAAAAATTCTATCAAACGCTTACATTTTTCTGAAATGCAAATGTACTGCAGTTCGATATAAAATCTTATTTTATATTATAATTTTTCCCTTTAATATACGGAATTTTACATGAAAATTACTTCAAATTAAAATCCTGCACGAGAAATTAACATTTGTTATACTATAGGGTGTGACACCGACGGGATTATAAAGGAACTTTTGAACTTCAAATTTAGTAGTTTTTAATTTTAGAGAAAGAGGCACTTTCTCAATCATGAAACATTAAATCATACTGTCAACGGCTACATATTTTCTAAAATCAAAACGAAATTGTTATTCCGGATAAAATTACAGGTAGTGTGTACCTTTCAATTTCTGACGGACAACGCCACTTGCTGAAGCGACCAAAATTTTCGGTCGTAAACCGAGGCCCGTAAAATTTAGCATATAATTAATAGCGACGTAAATATTTTTCAGCGATGAAAATTGGACACCAAAACTCATTTACAAATATTCAAGTTTTATTTTCGGCAAATTTTATGGTTTAAATACACCGACTGTTTTATTGATTATTTGGACAATATGTTTCACGCGTGAGTCACTATTCAGAATCCGTACTGAAACACACCCCAATAATATTCTGGATCAATGTACGGTTTGCGAATTATTGACGGAATATTCATAGAATGTGGCTTTAATAAGACATTCTCTTTGTCCTCCAATATAAAGTCGATGAAGCAAAGGTTATAGTACGTCGCGAATATAATTATGACGATAAAAAATATGAAAGAAAAGAAAACTAAATCCGAGGGAAAATTAGGCTGCACTTATTTTCATTAATAATGTTATATGAAAAATGAAATGATCATTGACAAACATTATTTCTATATTCAAACAACGCAGCACGTATTACGTAAATGCAAACTACAGAAGAATATTATTGCATGTTCCCAATTATGGTGCCTAATATTGAAATGCTAAATATGCCTCAATTCGAGTTGGACTCCCGTTAGTCAAATTATTTTTTAGTCATTATAGAAATGGATTCGTAAAAAATGGTGAGGAATTTTGGAGGAAAATTTTCCATGGACCCTCATTCTTAATGAGTTTTGGCTGTACAGATTTGGAATCTGTGACTTTTCACCGATTTCCAAAATTAATGATGACCATAAGATTGGCCATTGTCTACTGCCTGATCCAAATAATTATATATTTTCATTTGTTTCACTATACTGATCCCACATTGATGAAATCGCTACTAATCATGTACATATTCACTTTCAACCAAGTCAAAGGGAAGGAATTAACTCCCCAACAATATCTTTCGGATGACCCACCTACGGACTAAAGACTAAAACACAAATTCAAATATATATTGTACATGAGTTCATGTTAACTCAACGACTCGGACCACACAAGAAATGAAGCAAACTAAGAGAAACAACGAGCAATACGCAACTTTTTGATGACTTGAATTCAAAATTATACCAATATTGACTATCCAAAATCTTTTCTTTCTGAACTATCTAAAACGTAGACCGAATTCAGACTGTAATTGTTGTTTTAATATACTGAATACAACACATCAATATAAAACAACAATAACCGCCTGAATTCTGTCTAATATCCAAAAACAGGGTTCCCTAGACTAGAGGAGACCGCATGGTGTTATGAGAAAACAGCAGTTGCTTACTCCTCTGGGCGACTTGTCTCAGTACGCTGAATTTCCATTTGTAGTTCCTTAGTGCCTGTTGTTTTGTACGATACAAATTATTTTTTTTTTTGTTTAACAATGTTATTTTTCCTGTCTATTGTTCATTTGTTCTATTTGTTACTTGTTTTGCAGTCTTGCTGTTATATAATATTCATCATTCCTATCATAATGGGATTAATGACAACCACACTAAAACGCTTTGTGACTCATTCAAATCTTTTATATAGAAATTTAAACCAAAAATTCAGTTGAATGACATAATAGGAAAACAATAGGATCTTATTTGTGTACAGACGTTTTTGGAATGAAAAAAGGAGCGATCCCGACCCGACCTGACCGTCATACGTAAAGACAAAGGGGTTGTCCAGACCCTAACAGCTTTCATAAAACAATTATTCTCCAATAAAAAGCATGCTTGTGTCGTCAAGATGGCGAACAAACGGGAAGGATCAATGGAAATAATTTATCAACACTTGATGATGCAGAGAAGGTAAAAGAGGATTCACAATGTAAATAGTTGATTTACAAACATTCAATTACAGCTTGACAAAAAGGGAATTCATCTCAAGAAATTTACATTTGATCATAACCTTTTCTTTTCTGTTTGGACACATATATACATACCAAAGCAAAATGTCTTTTTTCTCACTCAATGAGAAAATCTTGTCCTCCTCAAAGTGTTACATGGATCCACAAAGAGATTTTCGTCTTTGCGGAATGAGAGGGGGGTTAATATCGAAAATTGCAATATTTCAGACACTTGGTGGGTTTTTTTTCAATTTTTTTGTAGTATATTTGTGAAAATGGTTTTAAATTGATAGACATATCTGAAGTATCAAAACCTATAGAAATCAAATTTGATAATATTGAATCATATATAGATTTATATTTAAACTTTATTTATTTTACAACGTTTAACAAACAAGTTACACAACTTATATAAATGTCTCACGTTGGCTCAGATGTTGGCGTGAGGGGGTCCAAGGAACAGGAGGAAACCGGAATACCCGGAGAAAAAATCCCAGCAGACGCCTGGGTGGGGGACCACCTACCCTCCCACATAAGACCCTTTTGCCGAATCTGAGATTTGATCCCGGGACCTTAGAGGTGAGAAGCGAGCGCGCTAGATATAGATAATGATGAACCATTGGCAATGAACTAAGTATAATAAGGGAACAACTGAATGTTGGCAATGGTTTGCTGCTATCTTATAAGAAAGTCATATTACCTCAAGATTAATATTTTTCATCTTTGATGTACGTACTAAAAATGGACACCAATTACTTATGGACGTCGTCACATTATCGGGATGTTTAACATCAATTTTGTATCTTAGCTCCGTTTTATTTTGACACCAGTATTTGCGCTTATGTTTGCAAAATTTTCGAGAGTGCATATTTTTCATTTTTCAGCACGACTGAAAAAACACATTTTCTTCTTAATATCATTTCATTCGCCGTGTAATTGAAAAGTCCTGAGTTGCACCTTGGTTGATGCGGAGTCCGTCCCGGACCCGTTACTTAGTTTTTACATTGTTCCGGCACTTTGCCGTAGTCCCTATCAACAAAACGAAATTTTTACCTGCCCAAATGACATAAAATAAACCTGCTTTTGAATGCTTGTATTGTGTTTGTGAATTGAGATTACCCAAGACAAATGCACGAATGAATCATGACAGGTGCGCGTTCAATCTATTTTATTTTTTCTTTAGAATTTTGTCCCTTTTTTCCACATTGCACTTTAGTTATTTTTTATCGGAATGCTCGATCTTGTGTTGTATATGTGACTAAGTCAAGATTGTAACCTTTACATGTACATGTATAATAAGTATTGCCGTTCCATTGTAAAGTAGTTCTATTTAATAAAGTATCCAATAAAGGGAAAGGTTTATGTCGAAAAAAAAAAAAACACCTTCTAAACGAGCCTCCATGTTCATGATACATTTATGTCCACTTTCAAAGACAAGAAAAATCAAGCCATATGGGTTGTAAGATGTAGTTTCATCAAAGTGCTTCTTACAAAAGAACTCTTTTTTTTTACATTTTAAATCAACTAATTCCGCTGTCATACATGTTCAATGTAATAGAACATGTAGTGTAATGTACATCATCGCATTTCTTTGTGTTGGAGAGGTGAAACGAGACTTCAAGAGACAACAAGAATTCAGACCACATCCTGACTTCAAGTAAAGTAAGAGAGGTGGAGTGGACTCAATATGTATTTGGAGGGGGGGGGGTACTCTTGAAGCGATATGCTATGAAAAATACCAGAAGACAGTATTTCCATCCGAAATCAAGATGGGGTTTTGGTCACACAGAACACCCCCCTCCCCTCATTTGAACTAAGCTTGCATGTACAAAAGTATACCGCATGTAAAAGAATAGAACAGAAAAGCTTTAAAAAGTTCTTTCAAATGATTTTTCGTTGATGATACAATTTTCTCATGATGTTCATCACATATATCTTCAATTTCTTCGTTAATGTTGCAGTGGGAATCAAATGATATGATAAATTTGTTACACTTCTCCTCACTCTAGCTTTAAGTTCAAACGCAATGATCAACATTTAGCAACAAATTAAATGTTTTGTAAAGTCATTTAAGAGTAAATCTCAAGATCAAAATCGCAAATTGCGTGCATGGTTGTTAACTTTGATTCTAATAAACCTCAAATGCCTAATCCAGTCTCTTCTCATAAAAGGAGAAATACCTATTGATAAAGACTCTTTCCACAGTAAATTTTGTCATCCTGAAACCATGTGCAAAGTCATCATGTGTAAAAATCTATCCCCTAAGCCGCATTCAAATATGGAATAATGTTAGCCAGATAAATAAAAAATCCGTTTTCTATTACGGGATCGAGATTTCCGCTGCGAAACATAGCCAAAAAAGGAGTAATAATGGGATATATTGGGGATTTACTATAGAATATATTCACACTTCATTACGCGGTTCAAAATGAAAAGTACGATTGAAGTTGTTTGATGGAATCCGCTAGAGAAGAAAAATAGGCGGTGCTCCTTTGATGAAAAACGCAAAGCAAAATTGACTTTGTTCATTTCAGATAATATGTTGAATCAGAATCGACGGTGTTATGCGAATTTGTAACTTTGATTTTCTGTCCAGATGAAATAATTAATTCTAAACATGTCTGGTAGATGACATAAAGTTCTGCAATAATAAAGCTAGGTGTGAAAAGGGCTGCTGTCAAACCGAGTTCAAATAAATTCGCTTCTAAAAAGAAGTTGTTTTTCGATATTTGAACAGTTGGCATTTGCAAAGAAGATTTTTTAGTCTCTATACGAGTCTTGTCTGCTGTCAAGTCATTAGAATCTTCTTTACTTTTGAAACGGCAAAGTTCGTAGTTTAGAGAATTTTATTTCTTCCACTTTACCATATTATTCCACGAAAAAGAAAACCGAACAGTAGTATTGGAAGACATTCTTCGCTCTCTGATAAACGTCAAAGAAGTATTGTACCTAACAGTTATTCAGTCTCAAAGTCGAGTCATTTGAAACACCCCCCCCCCTTCGATCCTTTCAGACAACACCAACACCCTCCCTCTATACAAAGAAAAAACAATTGATCTCAAACAAGACCTTTTTGTGTAAACTACATCAAGGCACCAAAATATATGAAAACAATTACAAGAAAACACATACACACGGAGGGACAAACCAAAACACCCGGAACCGATTTCGCGCCACTGTACATTCTTTTAAAAAGTGGCACAGCAATGGTTTCAAAAATACAACACATCAAAGAGTACATGTCATGTACATGTATCTATAATTACTAGCTATTTTTGATTCGCAAAATGTCGTCCTGCCTTGAGATAAACCAACTAAAATATCTCTTTAAGATTCATGTCCATCAACCAATCGTCGATCGCTTCCCATGCAATTTTTTTTTGCAGAGATGGACATTATAATTTACCAGGCTCTGGTATACCTTTCAACCTTCAAGCCAAACTCAGATATATTGGGCATATAAATTCTATCTAATCGTTCATCGATGAACAATATGCAATGTTCGGCAGAAATCGTTCATTTTCGTCAATTTTGACTCATGGTCGTCATGTAGACTCACATCCAGACAGCCTGACTTCAGCTGTCATAATCTCAGATACAAACCTACAGCGCCCCTCCATAGTTGTTTCCCCTCAGAGATGGCGCTCTTTGTCTCGCGGGCGTAGGTCTCCATTCCAAGTATCGAATCATTCACATTCCAAAATTCTTACAAGCATCGTACTAGTCCGAAATGATGATTTGATTGCTGCATCAGTATATTAAGAGGTTGTCTTTCGATTTCACCGTCAATCAATTTATCAATAGATTTTTTTTTATTTCATCGCTGTACAAAATGTAGATGATACTTCTGAACAATAATATACTTTATTTGAAATCAGAAAATCTTTTGTAGTTGATGCTTTTGGACAAAGGATTTTCTGATTTCAATATGATATATTGAAATATTGAATTCTTTGTAGTTGTACGTTGCTATTCTGATTCCAATATCATATATTAATAAGGAAATCTGCAGTATCATTACGTTCGATAATATATATCTTCATTCAACATAAATTGCATAAAACATTTAATTTGTTTTCAATTTTGATATGTAAAATGTAATTGATTTGCGTATTATAGATTACTAAATCCTTCTCGAAAAAAAATTATTTTTGCTGTTCGTTTGTTCTGCAGCTTTATTTTTGTGTATTCTTGCATTCATTTGCATGTTTCATTGCTTTATTTTGAAATTTTATACTTCTTTCAAAACAGTATTTTAGACAAATCTGCATTTTGTTTTTTTTCAATTTCATTTGCACTATATACAATCTAAAGCAAAGTGAAAATAAATAAATGAATAGATAAGAAAAAAAAGTTCTTTACAAAAATTACTTCCTCATTCAGATTCCATGCATGGAATCGGTTAGGAAAGGGGGGTGGGGTGGCTATTAAGTAATGTTCATTTTCCGATTTTTTCGTATAACTTTCCCAAAACCCAAAATCATAGGTTAGATACCCTTCTCGTCCCCTTCTAGAAATATTCTGAATCCTCCAATTTGAACTTTTCATTCTTCAATTCCATTAAAAGGGAAGGGTTCATATTTTAACTATTTAAATTCTTCTCTTTCTGATATGATTACTTTGTTGATCTTTTCTTTATTTGCAAATACGAGGAGTATCTTTCATATAGCACCGGTTAAGTGACTATAGATCCAAAAACAAACACAAATACAATAGAGAATTTATCAAGAGTTTCTACACGATTTCAAGGGACATTCCTAGTGCTATTGAGGAGATATTACACGCATTAGACAAGTTATCAAAACTTTAGACAAGAAATATCCAAACTTCAACACTAGGCTTAAGTAGGATCGATTCTCCCCAAACTTGGTGTATATAATGTATACACTGTTGAAGTACTTTCATGATTAGAGCAGAGTCGTCGCGCCAGGCTTAAGGTGCAATGAACATGTACATGTACTTTGTATTTGTAGAAAATCAATTGCATTAAAATATATCAATTTTTTTTTTCAATTTTAAAACGTGATATTGAAACTTAGCGCAGTGTAGATCTAACATAGAATGGTGGTGGTCATTTATTGTGTCTGAACAGAGTACGTATATACATACGTATCCATCTTTGAAAAAAAAAATCATCGCACGACGAATGACTGTGAAAATTAGACTGTATAGCGTTGAAACCAAATGTTTGAATATTTCAATTTTGATGATGCTAATTTTCGGATGAATGAAGCGAATATATAAGAGGGAAAATATATGTTATGTTTATATATACTAGTATAATGCACTGGCATGATTACATGTAGGTGGAAACATAGTTAAGAACATGCATATATTAATATACATTAAATTCGAATCGGACTTCAACACTTAGCTACATGTATAGTCCTATAATATTTGACCATATGGCTAGCTTAGCCCCCTCCATATAACAAGGTCGCAGTCTTATATCATAGGACTACTAGAAGCATAAAAAACTACTTTTTTCTCAAGTAAACATCTTTTATTTGGAAAAGTCCACTCGGAGTCTCCGAGAATGTATCTATTTGAGATCAAATTCTGAAACCCTTCATTATATCAGATTATATCACATTTTCTATACGGGGACAAAATGGTCTGAACATCACGTGTTAAAGATGGAAATTAGACCCGCAGTTAATATTTGCTGCACGAAAAACAGGTTAAGCCGCGTTTACACTATCAAAGTTTTCTTGGTCAAAGTCCGTCAAAGAAAACTTGGTCAAAGTTTTCTTGGACAAAGTTGCCTGTTCACACTATCAAAGTTCTTTGAACGACTTGTACAAGAAAACGTGGTAAATATGCACCAAAACAGATATGGTTCCTGTAAATACTGTGAAAATTTTTCAGGAAAATATATAGTTTATGTTTGTAGTTGTTCATTGGTCTATATGGAACCTTTAAGCACGCGTTCACGGATTTTTAAACAAAAAAGTAGATGGAATTCACTGTATCACTTCTTCTGTCTTTGTCGCTATATTCTTTACTTTTAACGTCCTAAATTACATATATTTCTTTCTTTGATACTTTAAATACGTCTGAAATAATTTTGAATCTCTATTCTGATTGGTCGATTCCCGTCAAAGTCCGTCAAAGTTTCAAGAAAAATAGGATGGAGTTCTATTCCGTCAAAGTCCATCAAAGTTCTTTGACGGACTTTGATCAAAGTTTTCTTGGATCGTTTACACTATCAAAGTTTGCGTCAAAAACTTTGACCAAGTTTTCTTGTACAAGAAAACTTTGATAGTGTAAACGGGGCTTAGAAATCTGACACGTACAAAAGCTAAGCCGTCCCGGAATTGACACTGTCTGAAGGGATAGGACAGGGGGAAAGTACACAAAAACAGTGGCAGTTTCTCGCTTCTACCATATCCATCTTCCCATATCTTCCCATATCTTATTTGTCGTTCCGAATTTACTTAGAAAAGATGTAATGTTCCCGATTTGTGTAAACACTGAGTAGTTAGACAGGTCATTTAATCAAATGTTTCTTTTCAAACTTAAAAAAAGGAATCACTTTGTTTTCAAAATGTCCAAGTATTAAATGTGGACTTGCTCTGAATTTTCTTTTTTACATTTTTCCTATGAAACACAGAAAGGTATTCTAATAATGCATGTTCAATAAAATATTTATCCATGATATAGATATATGAACTAACTTATTCTATTCTTTTTTTTTTTTTGAAGAAATTAACAGAAAAGGGGGGATGTGATCTAAATTTTCTAAGTTTTTATAACTTACATCGATTAGGTATATTCACATTATGTAATACTATTAAATTGTTTGGAAACTTTTAAAATGTATAATCATTCCAGGAGGTCGGTCGGCCTTCCGTATTCTTTCTGAATGCAGAGTTTTGCACGTGCGCGAAAATAAAATCATTAAGATATAAAAGTTTTCATTCTTTTCGTCCAACCTTTAAACCAAACTTTATTGTTTGGAAACCGTCTTGGTAATTTTTTACATCGAATTTTCATTCATAACAACGCTGTTATTTATCATTAAAGTTTAATAACAAATCTTTTGTGGTATTTGTGAAACAGACGGGTAAAGTAAATAACATGACACAGGCATTCCGCAGTGTTCAGTCTGTCTGGACTCACTTCAACCATTGTTACTATTGCACGAAAGCATACAATTTCTAATTTGGAAGAATCATTCATAATGCCTTGACACTTTAGCTATACCTGTCACACGAAATTTTTGAAATTAGAAAAAAAAACTGTATTCATCACAATTTCGTACACGAATGAAGAATACCATTCTGCATTCTCGCATATTCATGTTCTACTATTGGTTTTGAATTAAGTATTTGTATTAATTCTCACAAGCGCGGATCTAAAAAGGGGGGGGGGTTCAGGAACTACATTGGATTCGCCAAAATGTTTTTCGATTTTAATTTTCATTCTAATTTCAAAATCAAGATTGGAAACAACCCCTTCCTCTCGCCTCCCCCCTTCCCCTTTTGGAAAAAAAAATCTAAATCCGCCCGTGTTGAATTGCATTCTCGAAATCGTAATTGAAATAGACATAGATGACGTCTACTTCACTCTTGCTATAAAGATGAAATTCAATCTTTATATAAGAAAGTATAGAAATCGGCCCATCGATTTTTGTTAGTCCCGCATAAAATGGCCATTAGTGATAGTTAATTATTTTACAACAAATTGTCTGAATTCAAACTCGAATTGACTGCTTATTGAAATATAGAACACGGTTTTAAAGAATCATATTTTCTTTAGAAATACATAAATATGTGACAAACATATGGCTCGCATTACCAAGCCAAAAATGAAAAGAGAATTCAACATTTAGGCTGACTGAATGATATTTTTGTTAAATTCATCTTTAAGGGGAATGGGGGGGGTTGCAAAAATAGTGCCTACGGTTATGAAATAGTGCCTACGTCAAATGAATGGATATCAATTATATCATAACACCATTTTAAATCTTAAATCTAACATCTAAATTTAAAAATAATACATAACGTATATTATAAATGCTTTTTTTAAATACCGACTTATTTTCGAAACAAATATGTATTACACATTCAATTTCTTAATTACAAGTTACATGTATGTTACAGTAGATATTTCCAGCTTTGATGAACATGTAACGTTGATTAAGATAAGATGCAATTCAATTAAACAAGTCAGGATGTGATTAATTACTGCAAAATTCAAAACATTTGTTTTTACACATTTTTTTCCTCGGGCATTAATCTCCCTAGGGCAAGTCTCTATCATGATAGATCACGGCGAACGTAACTCTACGACCTTTTAAGGTGCCTGGCTCCGCACATTAAATTCGGATTACCGCCCCTGTGGCCGTTACCGGTCAGTAATTTTGCACACCTCATTGACTCATTCATCACTTCGTCTGTTTTAAAGATATTTTTGTGTCTTTACTGGCTTTTTAATACTGTCAACCCGTTCTCAACATACATAATTATAACGGAGTACGACGAGTTCATTGGGTTACAGTTTATGAACATCGCCTCCCCCATTCCCTTTCCTCTATTGATAGGGAACTGCACGGGTACCTGTAAAGTGCGAAACGAAACAAAAACGAAACGAAACGAAACGAAACAAATCGAAACGAAACGAAACAAATCGAAACGAAACGAAACAAATCGAAACGAAACGAAACAGATCGAAACGAAACGAAACAAAACGAAACGAAACAGATCGAAACGAAACGAAACAGATCGAAACGAAACGAAACAAAACATAAAACATAAAGAAAATGAGAAAAAGAGGAAAAATCGCCGAAAACGAATATTTCAAGACAAGATCTTTTTGAAGGGTCAGGGGGTACCACTCTCCTCCTGCCGCCTCCCCCCTCCCCGGTGGGGGAGGGAGTCTTTGGCGGTCAAGACAAATGTTTAAACTTTAAAGTGTAAATTGGTGCAATAGTGAAGTTATTTGGGTTATTTCCTTTATTAAACCTTGAAAAAAGAAATAGACCTGTTTAGATGAACCAGAAGTCTCTGACGAGACTGTAGCTCTCCTGGTTGTTTTTTTTTCCCTAAAATGTCAATTTCCTTTTTTTTTTAAACCAAGACCATAGGGAGCAGGCGCTCTCACAAATTGTAAGTAGCACGTTAAAACAACATATCCATTAGACTGCAACTAGAATATCACTCGTATAATTCATAATATCCAAGATATAGTATTTCAAAAAGGAATGTCACATCCATTTTCCAAGATCCTAGGGACCAGGGGCTGCTAGCTCAAATGAACTATCAATGACACAACAGGACTACAGATCCATAATATTGCATAAAGAATTAACTCTCCATCAATAATAGCTTTAAAAGAGTAGAGAGCACAATTATATTGGAGAAAATGACCACACCCATTTTTAAGACCCTGGGGGAAAGGGGCTCAAACAAAATATCAGGTGCACAACTAGACCACAGATCCATCATATTGCAAAAAGAATTAAGTCTCCATCATTTATTGTCAGAGGAGTTGCGAGCACAAGATTACATAGAGTTGTATAGGAGAAAATGACCACACCTATTTCTACGACCCTGGGGGTCAGGGGCTGAAACCAAATGTCAGGTGCACAACTAGACCACATACCAAGTAGGATGCAAAAAGAATTAACTTTCTATCACCTATGGTTTCAGAGACGTTGCGAGCACAAGAATTGTTTACGGACGGACGGACGGACGGACGGACAGACGGACGGACACCGAACGACAGGGTATCGCATAAGCTCGACTGGTCTGAGACCAGTAGAGCTAAAACTAAGGTGAGCGAAGCGAGCCTGAAGTATCTGAAAAATGAATTGAAAATTGCGGCGAGCGAAGCGATCGGGAAAAATTTTAAAGGTATATAAAAATGAATTTCGTGGTAATTTTTACAATTGAGATTATGTACATGAACGCATAAGAGCAAGATTATTTATGTTAAAAGTAATTTCCTAATTTTTGGGGTTACTGTTACTCTCCCAATCATCTGTCCCTCCTCTCGCCCCCTTTCCTCTCCTCCCACCCCCTTTCTCTCCCCTCGCCTTCAACCGTTAGTTCTTGTGGCTGGGAGGGTTTTTTTAAAGAATCAAAGTTGACGATTAAAACATAATATATACGGTATATAGCACAATATCATTTTAAATTAGAGTGATTGGGATGAATAACCTCGTCACAGATGGAAAAATATTATTTAGCAGGGAGGAGTCTAGCGCAGAGGAAACGGAACTGTTCCGTTATGTGTATTTGAAAATTTTATCAGAAAAATGAGAACAATTAAAAATTGGGGGGCACATTTCGTTTGAAAAAGGATAAGATTTTTTTCCCTGAAATGTGCCCCTGTTATAGAGTAGACTTTCCCCCCGGGTAGATCTTCCCCCCGGAAAATTGGCTCTAGAGTAGAATTCCCCCCCTGGGGGGAAATCCTGCTCTAGAGCAAGCTTTCCCCCTTCAGGTTTTTGGGGTAGAGTTTCCCCCTTAAGGGGGAAAGTCTACTCTAGAGTAAAATTCCCCCCTAGTATTCCGAATCTGCATAACGGGTGTATCATGTGATAAATGTCAATTAATTTGGCATCCATAATTAAGAAATTATTTGCCAGACACGATTCGAACAGAGGGACAAATAAGGCAATTCCTAAATACCCAAAACTTTGTTTGTGGGGGTAATTTATAAATATAATTTCAATCAGAGTTATCATCTTCTGTGAAGACTGTAATTTTGCGAAAGGAGCCCTTCTCAAAAGAACGTCAAGAAAACGTTAAATAGAAGGGGGAAATTCTACTCTGGGGGGAAAGTCTACTCTACAACTAGTTGTAGAGCAGAATTTCCCCCCGGAAAAATGGCTCTATAACAGATCTTCCCCCGGGGAAATTCTACTCTAGAGTAGACTTTCCCCCCGGGGGAAAGTCTACTCTGGAGTAGGCTTTCCGGGGGAAGATCTACTCTAGAGCCAATTTTCCGGGGGAAGATCTACCCCGGGGGAAAGTCTGCTCTATAACACCCCCACCCCTTTTTATGATCTCATTACGGTGTCATAGCGTGGTTTTCTATCCCCTTCCTTTTATTCCTCTTAAATGCATGAATGGTATTTGACATTTACTTTTTTTAATTGTCAACTTTGACTCTTTGAAGAAACCCTCTCGGCACTAGTTACAAATATTATTAAGGCAATATTACATGTTGATCTTGTCTTGAAATGTTCGTTTTCGGCGATTTTTCCTCTTTTTCTCATTTTCTTTAAGTTTTATGTTTTGTTTCGTTTCGTTTCGATCTGTTTCGTTTCGTTTCGATCTGTTTCGTTTCGTTTTGTTTCGTTTCGATCTGTTTCGTTTCGTTTCGATTTGTTTCGTTTCGTTTCGATTTGTTTCGTTTCGTTTCGATTTGTTTCGTTTCGTTTCGTTTCGTTTTTGTTTCGTTTCGCACTTTACAGGGACCCGGAACTGCACAAGTTAAGACAACTTTTCTGATAAAATGATTTTGATAAAGCAGAGACGAAGTTTGGTTTTTCTGTATTTAAATTTTCAAAGAAATAGAGGTGGATTCTTATAGGTACATGTTACATAAAATGAATCTCTTGACTTTTTCCATTCTAAGAAACGATGTAAATAAGATGGGTTAATTAACCTGTACTAGCGAGTTTTCAAGTCAGATTTAGAATCAAGGATAGGGGGCTCTTCCCGTTCAACATCCAAATGTATTGAATATTCCTTCATTTTATGCATTCATCTTGTGAATCTCTATTTCTCTACTAGTTTTCATTGTCGAAAATCGCTTGACATTATGCATGTTGTCCGCGACGGTGATTTTATAAATTCAGTCATCTTTAATGATGGTAACCCCCCCCCCCCCCTCCCCATTTTCCCTGAAATAATAGATCCTCCACGGAATATGTACCTGTACATCCAAATTCTGTAGAAAAACTTCTGCACAGGTGTTTCATAATCTGCATTATCATGTAGGAAAAAGTTGAATAATTATAATATTATATCATATAAATTTACTAGGAGAGACACCTATCATCATCAGTGAATGATAAAAATAATAAAGACTGGTTAAAATAAAAACTGAAGACGTATTAGATGAGAAAATAGTGAAATGATCGCTGTGAATGAGATTTAGAGTGTTTTGTCCACTATTCATCATTGTCTTATAACACTTCAATCCGTCAGTTATTGTTTTATAAGTTGTGATTTTTTTTTTAGAATTTTGTAAAAAGCTCACATATCTCTTTAACCACTTTATATGAGACATTCTATCATAATTATATTTTTTATTTGGAAAAAAGTTGAGTCATGTATGAATTTTTGAAGGTCTTCACAAATTCAAATTTTAAACTGTAGGCAACTCTTTTCGGTTAATTTTAATGCCTTTAATATCATTTTATTCTAATAATTTTCTTTTAAACTCAATGTGATCACACACATATTATTTACAGTATTTTTTTTCATTTTCTTTGAATGAAAAAGGAATTAACCAAAAAAAAAAAAAAACAAATTGTACAGTTAATAAGAATAATTCAATTTAACAATTTGTAGAAAAGGAAACGATTTCCAGCATGACCACCCTGCGTTCATCGAGCGAAACAAATCCACAAGAATGACATCATACAAACTCTAAATCTTTGAAAATTATCATATTAGAATATTATTTTGATGAAAATATGCAGATTTCAACAATATTTTGGTTTCTTTTCCTAATTTTTTTTCTCAATAGTTTCAATAGTTTTATGTACATGTAAATCAAAGTTACAGATACATATCAATTAAGCTACCTGTACATATAGATAAGATCATTGTCATCAAACATGTAAAAAGTATGAATGTTTTACACGAAACATGGAGCTGTTTTCCATGTGAGAGAAAGTTTTGTAATCGTCTTTACGATCTTATTTGAGTGTGAACAAGTTTTACACTCGTGTATCAATGATGTACATTTCAATATTACAATAGAAACATACATCCCTTGTCAACAGCGTTACCTTCCGGCATTCCGTGAACATAAACAGATAAAATAATTAACATAAGATATTTACCTGGATTCACACCATGAGAACCCCTGTGACCACAGATCGAACATAAATGTTTTTTCCCTCCAATATGATCTTTCCGTTGCGTGTATCCTTATTTTCGGACTTTGAATCACTTGGTCCTTTCACCCTCGTAAGATGTTTAAGGTAATTTTCATCCCTTTCCCTGGATTTAAATACATCAAAAGCCGGCCTGTGATATAAAATCATTATTCAAAATAGACCTGAGACTGGCTGTCACTCAGCGGTCCGATCAACCGCCTTTACTCCTCCTAGGCTATTCAAAATCATGGGGCACAAGGTAACAATCCATTTAGATTGTCGTTGTATTTAGTAGTTGTATGTTTGTCATTTTCAGAGATTCCTTGGTATATTAGTCTAATATTAATATAATGTACATATCATTGCTTAATACAAACGATTATTTTTATCATACCTTTTGAAAAAAAAACTTTAAAAAGGTTTCATGTACATGTACATATTGCATATATACTTGGGTCTTGCTAGGTGAAAAGAATGTCTCTTCCACTGGATTTGAACGCGTCTAAGTGTCGTAGCTTTTTAGATGTAATGTGCATTGTATACTAGTAACAAGTACTTTACTTGCTCAAATGGTACAGCAAGCTTTTTCTGGATTTTTAATACAAAAAAACAAAACAAAACAAAAACAAAAAACTGATTAGAATCAATCTAAATCCTGGGTCCTATTATGTAAAAGCTGATCAATTATGTACTTTGTTCACAAAATTCATAGATTATTTATTCTGATACTCTTCTTTTCTACAGACGAAAAACATCGAAATAAATGAATGTGATTATGGACCCCATGATTTATTTTCAAACAAGGAACATTAACCATGATTCGTCCGTTGATCTATAGCAGGAAAAGCTCCGTTACCTGTAAGGCATTTTGTGGGTTTAATCGACCAAACTTATCTTTAACTATCTTTAAAAGTTAAATGTTTTAACCCTCTGATAACAGCAACAATACGTGCATATAACTGATAAGATATGATACAACGATTTAATAATTTATTTCCCCCTCAATTTCCATTGCATTTTGCTTTTAAAAACGTGCATAATGCATGTGGGGATTCAAATCAACCCATATTTGTACGTTCATGTATCATCTTCCATGTGAAAAGCTTTTATTCTTTGCTATCTTATTTCAGGGGGGGGGGGGGGGTGTTTGCAGTAGATGGTTAACAAGATATAGAATTGAAATAAATTGAATAAAAACTAAAACTACATGTAAGTATAATGCTTTTTACCAACAAATGAGTATACTGCATAACTTGTGCACCCAAAATATTTCTTCTTTTTATTATATATATATTATATACATGTACAATCCACAAATTCAATCTATTGCAATGGACATATATTCAAAGATATATTTTGAATGCATCAAATGGCTATTTGGGCCAATGAGAACCGTTTTCTTGCTTACAGCAGAATCTTTTTTCTTTAATACGTTATTGTAGCCTAGGTAAACCCAAAACGTATCGCAATGCTGTAAAGCTTAACAGGAAAGAACACAGAAATAGCTCATTCTTCTTTCACAGCTCTTCGATTTCTACACATAAATTACATAATACGAAAAAGTCAGTATAGACAGTCAACATGCCGCCAGAAAATAAAAATCTAAAATGTAGAACTCTCCATGTTGAAGTCCCTGAATCCCTATATCGTCAGGAAGAAATTATAAAGGGAAATAAATTGTCGAATACCACAAAAAAAAAAAAAAAAAAAAAAAAAAAAAAATAAAGCAAATCTAAATAAAAAAGAAATATGTTTGTGTGTAGCAACTGAAACGTTGATAAGACAAAGATATAAAAAATATCATGGATAAATTTTTGAATTAGATATAAATAAGTTAATATATAAATGTGAATGAATATAAAAAAAGGCAAGGTTTTTTTTTTTTTTTTTTGAGAACTTTTATAATTTAGTAATTACATATGTATCGGATTTCATCCTCTACTCCTATGACGTTTTGGTGGAAAATGTATAGCATCATATCTTTATAAGACAGGAGGGGGGGGGGGGGGTTACAAGTAGATGAGATAATCATCTTTGCATTTGTTTGGTGACAAATTGTATTATCATTTGACAATTCAAATGCAGCTTAAATTTATATCAGACGAAATCTAAGTAATGAGTCAAAGAATCATTGGCACATAAAATATCAAATTCACGATTCACACAAGAATCGGCAAGTTGAATGAACAACGCACGGCCATATGACACCTGAAATTAAAATATGATACCACTCAATAAAATCTACATATTTGTTCCGTACCATTTCTCAAAATGTCAAAATTTTGAATTGACTTTAATGCTGGTTTCTGTCATTGTATGAGTGAATCATAGACATAATAGAACAAACTTGAAACCGTAACCCCGGTAATATACTGAAACGAAATACAGGCCATCAATTTGACGCAATTTTGAACAAAAATGGCCCCGATATAATCTAGACAGCTCATTTGCATAATATATATTCAATATTATGTAAAAATCATCAAAATCATAGACGAAAGGTCAAGGATCAGAAATTCTGAATTAGCATAAAGCTGAAAAGTTCTCTCCGATCATAAACGGAGCTTACTCTATTCACCGATAATGTCTTTGGGCAGTATCACTTTGTATTTTATAGATATTTACATCTAGATTTCAGAATTTTAAGTGGTTAGGTGACATTAATATTCTATTATAATTCATAATCATTTTACAAAGCACCTTGAAAGACATGCGGATCATGTACTTTTATCAAAATATTCCAGAAATACATTAATGGGTATTAAGGAGTTTTTAGGTCCAAAATTAATTCGTTTTCCTACCCTTTTAACAGTTCATTTCCCTGCCTACTTTGGTACCATTTTCAAGAATGGGTATTCGCTATTATAAATACAAAGATGATTACTTTAGCTCTACACAAATGAGATCCTTTCAAAATCATTTTATTTAGACAAATGAGTCACAGAGACATGACAAAACATAAAGGAACATTTGAACTTTTTGCTAGATACTTATAATATGCAGTTGAAAAAATGAGTTCTAACTGCCCATAGAGCTACATGTATATTAAACAAAAAACTGGTCATTCTTCACCATACTTGTATAGATGTTTTGTGAACCTATTCTCTTTAACTCCGATTTGACAGGTTTCAAACCCTACATACTGATTTTGTTTCTGTCAGTAGTAGAACTTGCACAGACTGCTAAAAAATGAGCAGCCCCAAAAAATCCTTGAAGGAAAAAAAAATGGATAATCAATGCAAAATCTGTTCAGCCAAAAAAATCCTTGAAGGAAAAAAATGGATAAACAATGCAAAATATGTTCAACTCTTTCAAATTCAAGCTATACTCATTGAAGATTTGATTGAAGTTGATAAGATTTTAAAAGGTGGTAGACCCTCTGAAGTATTTTACAGCATGTTGTATTAAGTTTTGCGGGAAATTAAAATTGGTTGTTTTCCTTTAAACCAACCTGCCGTGTGGATTTGGTTTCTTTATGGACAACCAACGGTGAGAGGCTTCTTTTGATATTCTGCTTTTTGTTTATCCTGCATGGGGTAACCGCATGAATTAACAACAATGTAGATTCCGTCCTATTGATGGCCGACTGGCCGTGAAATCTACAACACATTACCCGGGGTTGTGAACTGATGAAACTGCAATTTTATTACTATCTACGTCGTGTCAGGACAATGGCGGCTAAATGCGCGCCCTCTGGCGGAACAGAAGACGTAGAGACTGTACAATCACTTGATTATATGGTCTTAAATAACTTTGATCCAACAGTTTAGGACTTGTCCTAATTTATATTGAAATAAAAGACTTATGAACAATTCACGAAATTTTTATTTCTTTTGAGGCTGATATTTTATTACAAAATTAAAGCGTTTCGGTTGCTATGACACAACAAATCAAACTTGGGCGTTGGGAAGTTCGAATGCATCAATTTTGTCATTAAATTTGGGTTAATAATTTATGAGAACAGTCTATAAACCAAAGCAAAACCAAAATGCCTTTATATGCTAATGTTTAAAAGGCATATTGAGCTTCAAAGTCAAAGCATTTCAAAAGGACATTGTTTAATGGCCATAAAAATAGAGTACTAGCTACAAATGTACATATAGAACATTTTAAACTTGCCCTACAAATGATGTAGCAGAACAAGAACAGGATGAAAAATTTGAAGAAACACTCTTTTTTGACCTAAGTGATGAGCAGCTAGTTACTTAGATCCTTTTTTCCTTGAAATTCGGAGAAAGAGTAACTTTTTTTTCGGGGAGAGCAACATTTTTCCGAGGAGAGCAACGTTTTTCGAATCTACAAGAAAATAATGTTCTCTAAATAGAACAACATTCCCTTTGATGAGACCATGTCATCTACGTTACTTGGAGAAATGCATGTACCTTCTTAGACGAGTTCAACATCTTTTTGAATAGAACAACATATTCGTTGGAGAAAAGAACATCGCTAAACATCTTTGACAAGAATTAAGTTTTTTTGGGAGAATGTAGCTTTTCTTTGCTTTTGTACCGGTTGCATAAAATTGTTCATCTCCCAAAATTTATGTGTTGTACGTCTTGATGTGGTTGCATGCATTGATTGTTTGTTGGTTCGGTAAGTGTGGATGTTGTTGCGCGTGTCCATGTCCCCTATCGCATGGTGAAGTTGTTTTCTCTGCCGTCCATTATTTGTTACAATTCTGTAGGTGTGTTCTGTGGATGTTTTCTGTGGATATAATCTGTTGATGTGTTCTGTGGGTATGTTCCTTGTCCTCTATTGCATGGTGAGGTTGTTTTCTCTGCCTTCCATTATTTGTTACAATTCTGTAGATGTGTTCTGTGGATGTTTTCTGTGGATGTGTTCTGTGGATTTGCTCTGCGGGTGTGGTGTGATCTTTGAATATGTTCTGTGGGTGTGTTTTGTGGGTGTGTTTTGTAGGTGTGTTCTGTGGGTGTGTTCTGTGGATATATTCTGTTGATGTGTTCTGTGGGTATGTTTTTTGGGTGTGTTCTGTTGATGTGTTCTGTGGATTTGTTCTGCGGGTGTGGTGTGGTCTGTGAATGTGTTCTGTAGGTGCGTTCTGTGGATGTGTTCTGTGGGTGTATTATGTTTGTGTGTTCTGTAGGTGTGTTCCGTTGATGTGTTCTGTGGGTGTATTATGTCGGTGTGTTACGTAGGTGGTTCTGTGGATGTGCTCTGTGGGAGTGTTCTGTGAATGTGTTCTGGGGTGTGTTCTGTGAATGTGTTCTGTGGATGTATGTGCTCTGATGGTGTGTTCTGTGGGTATGTTCTGTATGTCTGTGATGTGGATGTGGTCCGTGTGCATGTTCTGCTGTCATCAGTACAAGGTTGTCTTGCTTGAAATCAACTGAAACGTTAAAAAAGCAATAATGCTAGTATGATTTGCGACAAGAGTGTTAAAACTTCACTTATTCGGGAATCAGTGAAATAATTTTGGGTTGAATTTGGTATAAAATAAACTTACAAATTATTTTCCATAAAGTCAATGAATTGTCAAGCATGCCTTAGGGATTATAGTACATGTCTATTCAATTCAAATCATTCAGGCGAAATTTTCTTTAATCAGACACATCTTTAATCGGGCATCAAATGTCAATCCATGAAGTCAATCATTTTATACCTTAGGACTTTAGTGTATTAGTGATACAACTCATACTTCGTCGTGTATACTGCTGTGGTAAAGTACATTGTACATATTTCATTCGCGTGTGCACGTATATTAATATATACAAATACGCAAAAAGAATACAGATTTTAAAAAAATTGCCATTCTTTACCTTCCTGAAGAAAATTTCAAACCAATTTACATGTATTATGCACCAGACACGTGTTTCGGATATCAAATCCTCATCAGTGATGGTTCCATCCAAAGTGATTTTTAGACACAATCAAAATTCGTTTCAGTAGCGCCCTCTGGTTTCATTTTTTTGGAAAACAAATTTATGCAATTTAAAGAGAGTTCTATGGGGTCGATTTAGCAGCATATCCAAATAAAAACCATGTTCAAAATAGCATTGGAGGGACGATGCTAAATGACAAGTTATTTTGAGTGAACCTCACGTCAAACACAGCCACGTCATTTTTAAGTACAGTATCATGATGACATTCTTTAAGTAAGGATGGCCTGATATTTAAAAAAAAAAGAAAAGAAAAGTTTAAGCCCTATGTTTATGCTTTTCTTAAACTCTACCCTTTCAGTTGTATCAAACTTTGATCATTTTATAAAAATGAAATAAACGAGTTTATTCCTTTGTTGATTTAGCCTATCTTAACCAAACAGGAATGGTGCATTTACTGGGCTTTACGCAAATGGAACTCCCGATCAGCAAAATTCAATCTGGTATTTACAGTAGATATGGTCCTGCATTGAAATTAACTCCTATGACTTTGAAAAATTGAAAATTAATTTAGCGGTCCCGGTTTGCGTATTTGACCTTAAAACCCCTCAAGATAAAATTGCCAGGATACACGTGGAGTGAAATTGATACGATATCGAGCGAGCGTCCATAAGTAATTAATCACTTGTAATAAATCAAATATTGAATTTCAAATTAGAAAAAAAGACATGGGGATGAGACAATATAGCAATAACCACCTCACCATCGTTCAATACTCTCTCCCTGACAGAAATTTGACATCTTCTTCTAAATCTTTATAGTGTCTCATGTCACTTCTATTTTCAGCAAATTCAAACCTCAAAGGAAGGAAATATTATTGATAAAATTCATTTTATTTTTTCCCCCACGTTTAAATGAAATAAACAGTCATTATAAACCGACAACAGAAAAGAAACAATTTAATAAGATAAAACCATCCACATCATTAATGTCAGAAAAGAAAAACAAAACTAGTACTAATATTAAAACAAAACAGACCAACTGTCAAGAACTTCAAAGAAAATGTCTCTGTAATATGCATCCATTGACATGATCATGACACGGTCAATTTTGCCCTACTAGCATTTTTCAACTTCCTGTACACGAATTGACATATTTGAAGAGCGCAATACATGATGTTGAAATTCCATTTATTTCAGAAATGCTAATAAATTGAAACGATTTCTTTAAATTTCAATAGTGGTTATCTTATATTAAAGATTGGAAGAAGCTTCGATCAAAGCTTAAACAAAGTGTTAAAACTATATAAGATTGAATCAAATGATTATATTAAACTTTCATTTCTTAGTGGTATGATCCGCAAGGACTTCAATTCCTCTTTAGAATTGGTCTGTCGATGATTCAAGTCCCTCCAAACTGATTATTCAATTCCATCCTATTCTTATTATCAGAGTAATTCCTGGTGAACATTTCGCCTTGAAAGGGTCACATATGTCTAATGAGTTAAAGAAGATCCTGATGATAATATCAACAGCACTCACAATAGAGCACCAAATTGAGCATCGACGGACCCCTAGCAAGCTAGGGGTGGGACCAGGTGCCCGGGAGGAGTAAGCATCCCATGTTGGCTAGCCGCAGTTGTTAAGCTATTAAAGTGGTTTCATGGCAACACTTTGTCCAAATATAGCTTACTCCACAGTCTAATGAGGGCTAAAAATTGACTGATCTCGTTTCTATAGCAACCGTCATTTACACTGTCAGAAAATCTACATATTTACATTTACATATTGATTGCATTGTACGAAAAAGAAGAACAGATAAAAACAGATTCCCGAAATTTCGAAACTCTCAGTAAAAAAGCAGCCATCTGGACAAAAACATTCCAAAAACTGTGCACAAAACATGCATGTTCCGGTTAACCAATCCTCACCAGTGGTTTACTTCAAGCCAAAATGATTCAGAGATTTTATATTTTAGTGGCACACACAACCTATCTTGCTTCAAAGGTGTGCTTGCTAAGTTGCTGTAAATACATTATACATGTATATGGTTCAAATGGGTGCTGCAACCGAATGTTGTTGGAAATCCCCTCCTTTCTTGCGTAAACAGGATAGAATACATAATACCTAGACCTTGAACAAGAAGAGAACATTTTTGTATATTGTTGATCTACATGAAAATTAGTCAACTACCCTACAAATGTTAAACGTCTTCAAATTCGATAGCATCATTTAAGAACAGGTAAATTTTCAACATGGACCAGACATGCGCGTTTCGGGTATTTAACCCGCGTCAGTGATCCTAAATCCAAACAATATAATATGAAAAAAGATAGTGAAATTTAATTTGTCCAACATTTACCAAAAAGAAGTAAGAAACGATCAACTGAAGTTGATCGAAAAGAGTGTTTCCATTCTCCATCCTCCAAGATAAAAAACATTGAAGCTCTCGCTCAATGAAAGAGCTTAGAAGGATAATGGAAATTAAATATTTCAAGAAAGACTCCTCTCTACTTACAACAGCACAATACACCCATATGATTAAAACAGATAATGAATGGAAAACGTCTTCAAATTGAATAGCGTCATTTAAGAACAAATAAAGGGGTCGGTCCACGAAGCCCGTTATTGGCCCTAATTTTAATAAATTTTAACTGTTATTTGTCATTTTGAAACGTTCTCTACTGAATCACCAATCTACTTTTTGTAAACATTGCTTTTATCAACACCTTTAGCCCTTTGAAAACACCAAAATAGGTCAAATTCGGCGAAATTGATGCAAAAACTCAATATTTCTATTAAATCAGCAATGGCCGCATGCATAAACTATGATAAAAAATTTATATGTGAAAGATTATCATTATATCCTTTTGTCATAAACGTTTTATCTCAGTTAACGCATGCGGCACATTGAATTCTACGACAAAAGACAAAATTCCCAGCAATTTTCGCCATATTTTGTCCATAACGTCAAAATGACGTCACTTCATGACGTCATTACAATTAAATGGCACATTGTTTGGTGATATTATTCTTTTCATGAAAAGCGGTAAACATTCCTGTATTTTCATGAGAGATATCAAGTATTCTCATGAAATTTATTTTAATAGAAAAATCAAGGGCCGATTTAGGGGTCTCGTGGCCCTACCCCTTTGCAGCATGGACCAGACATGCACGTTTCGGGTACTTAACCCTCGTCAGTGATCTTCAATCCAAACAATATGATATGGCCAAAAAGTGTGAAAGTTATAATATCCAAAAGTGCACCAAAAGACGTAGCAGGATGGGTGGGATATGAAGCTACAGGATCCATGTTTTAGAAATTTCAAGAAAATTTGAAAACAGAAATTTTCGAAGGCGTTGAAGAAACGATTAAGCAAAGTTGATCGAACTTGGCTGCATGTGCTCTCGGGGACTCCTGGTCCACCAGCAGTCACACTCACCAACTAGTACAAATGTTTAAAAACGTCTTCAAACTCAATAACATCATTTGAGAGCAGATACATTTTCAGCATGGACAAGACATGCACGTTTCGGGTACTTAATATCAGACAAAACAACCTCAGCCAACAACAGGTTATAACGCGACACACAATAATAACCATATCAAATCAAAGCAGACAGATGAAACATAATTGGCAATACATAAACTGAGGAATACTAATGTACATTCATTGCCGACTACGTGCGCTTAATCCTTCCAAGTGCACAGACTTCTTCCAACAAGTAGAAGAAAAAAAAAAGTAAAATACAGACCATATACAATGTTAACATCTTACAGTTCGCTGTCAGTGGTGATTTTAATGTTATTTTGTTTTCAAACTTTCCCTTCTTCTAATCAGTTCCTGTACAAAATATAGTGTATATTTTAATTATAACTCTGTATTCCGTAAATACTCAATAACCTAACATTCATACCAAAGAACCAGCTAAAGACAGTGATATGTCTTCATTAAGATACCCCGTAGTTTTACAAACAATCATCAAATTCAATGACAGAAAATTTAAAGATATATTTCAGTAATAGTGTCCAAACACTGCAAAACTCAAAAATATTCTCATTACGGCTTGCAGTCCACCAGCAAAGATACAAACCTAGTGGTTGAAATTATCAATGTCGCAATATATGATCTATTGTAGAAATTTTAATGCACAATATGCGCATTTCAACAAGTTATGTCTCATAATCGATACTCGATGCCGACCATATGTGTACTCCAACAAGTTATATCTCATCTGTGATACTCGATGCCGACTATATGTGTATTCCAACAAGTTATGTCTCATCTGTGATACTCGATGCCGATCATATATGTATTTCAACAAGTTATGTCTCATCTGTGATACTCGATGCCGACCATATGTGTATTCCAACAAGTTATGTCTCATCTGTGATACTCGATGCTGACCATATGTGTATTCCAACAAGTTATGTCTCATCTGTGATACTCGATGCCGACCATATGTGTATTCCAACAAGTTATGTCTCATCTGTGATACTCGATGCTGACCATATGTGTATTCCAACAAGTTATGTCTCATCTGTGATACTCGATGCCGACCATATGTGTATTCCAACAAGTTATGTCTCATCTGTGATACTCGATGCTGACCATATGTGTATTCCAACAAGTTATGTCTCATCTGTGATACTCGATGCCGACTATATGTGTATTCCAACAAGTTATGTATCATCAGTGATGCTCGATTCCGAAAAAGAGGAAAATTAATTAAAATTATGAATTTATGAGGAATGAGATTCTAAATTATCAATATTGAAATAAATGTTCAAGTGCACCATACATATGTGAACAAATTATCATTGATGCTCGATGACGATGAAAAAGAAATTTTATTCCAAATAACGAAATTCTAAATATTTCCTTAAATTCGTGCCGAAGAACCAGTTCAGGATAGAGCTGTGCCTTGAGTCAGATACCATTTTGTTTTAGAAAAATATCGCATTTAGTGATTGAAAATTTACAATTGAAAATTATTAATAATATGAAGAGCGGAATATGTATTATATTTATTCCATACACAATTCAATTTAAGACTTATGCCAATATTTTTGTCACTTAACTACATGTACATTCGAAGAGAAACCAGATTATTTCAAATCTTCCTCTGTTTGTATACTATTATCTTTAAAGGGACGCTACTTTATCATATTCCTATTCCCATAAGAACTGCTCAGTTAACTTCTCTTTTTGTTTTTGTTTTTTTTTCTCGAATTAATAATAAATCGTTAGAAAATAAATCTGTGTAATTCTGAAATCCAAAAAGTTTTCATATAAAGCTAAATTATTGCTACATGTAGATAGAGGATTATATGCGCACATCCTTGTACTGAAGTACGCTACCATACAAGTACATGAACAATGATTTACCCCTTGGTGTAGGAGCGACAACAACACGAGGAAGAAAGTAGATGACTGGGTAGTGTTCCATGCTGATAAAGTAATTCTGGGTTTGGAGGGTTTTTATTAATTTTCCCAATCAAATCGTGCTACGAACACTGATTATTTCATGATAGAGTCTCCCGAAAATACTAATATATATAGTCATCATACCTCTACTTGTGTCTAAATCAAATTGGGTTAAGTACCCGAAACATACATGCCTGGTCCATGCTGCAAATTTATCTGTTGTAAATAATGCTATTGAATTTGAAGACGTCTAACATTGTAACAGGGAATGAATTCTAAGTCAAACTCGAAGACACATGTTAAGTGCAAAGAGGGGCTCTGAATACCGACATACGATTATAATAGAAAAGAATCGACAGCATAAATTCTTTTGACAAGGTCAATTATGGAATCCGTTCACTGTGCTTTTTATTTGTCTGAAAAAAAGCGCAGTAAAAGGACTGAGAATGGCTTTATCACAACATAGACTATCTCCATGAATATTGTAAGATCATATTTATGGTAAAGTGGCAATACATGTGAATAATTGCATGACCATCTGTATGGTTTTGTTGTTTTCACTGTGGTATTATTTTCCTTAAGTATTTACATTTCTCTCTTTGATAATCTTTCCACTTGGTGAGTGTCACTGCTGGTGGACTAGGAGTCCCCGAGGGCACATGTAGCCAAGTTCGATCAACTTCGGTTGATCGTCTGTCTCTTCAACGCATTCAAAATTTCTGTTATCACAAAATCTTGAAAATTCTAAAACGTGGGTCCTGTAGCATCATATTCCACCCATCCTGCTACGCTTTTCGGTACATTTTTGGACATAATATTTTTCACAGATTTTGGCTATATAACATTGTTTAGATTGAGGATCACTGACGAGGGTTAAGTACCCGAAACGTGCATGTCTGGTCTTTGCTGTGAATTTATCTGCTCTTAAATGATGCTATCGAATTTGAAGACGTTTAACATTTGAACCACTTGGTGAGTGTCACTGCTGGTGGACCAGGAGTCCCCGAGGGCACATGTAGCCAAGTTCTATCAACTTCGGTTGATCGTCTGTCTCTTCATCGCATTCAAAAATTTCTACTATCAAAACATCTTGAAAATTCTAAAACGTGGGTCCTGCAGCATTATATCCTACCAATCCTGCTACGCATTTCGGTACATTTTTGGACATAATATTTTTCACAGTCTTTGGCTATATTACATTGTTTAGAATGAGGATCACTGACGAGGGTTAAAAAGGTTAAGGTAAAGGTAAAGGTAGAGTTAGGGTAGGGTAGGGTAGTAAGGTAGGGTTTCTAGTCTCGTTCGCCTGAGCCTCACGTGACTTCTACAATCACCTCCCTGGCGAGACATGTACAAACTAGTGCATTTTCAACTCCCTTGGGAGTATACAAGCAGATCTGCCGTTTAGGCGCTAATGCTTTTCATTCACATTACAAGCTCGTCTCATGTGCCAGGTACCCGGTTTACTCCTGGGTGGAAAGAGTGCAACGTAGTGTAAAGCATCTTGCCCAAGGTTACAATGGTTTGCAATGATCGACGACGGTGAGATTCGAACCCACGACCTATTAATTAAAATGGTATTTAAATGGTAGTGCTCCCTTTACTGCATTGGCTCCGGATTATATTGGCTTCCTGTAGTGTTCTCCTATACTGCAATGATTTCCTTTGTTGTGTTGCTCCATTTTCTGTATAACTCTCATTACTATATTGCCTTTATGATTACATGTACATTGTCCTCTGCTAATGCTGACTCCTTTTTGGTACTCTTTTTGTGTCGCCTGCGAAGCATAGCGACACTAAGGGACCGCTTTGTCCGTTGTCCGTCTGTCTGCCTGTCACAATTTGGGTGTCACACCCCATAACGTTTGATTGGTAAGTGATACATGTATGGCTTTGATATTTCACTAGTGTACTCCTTGAAACTAGACCTTTCTACGCATACCATAATTTTTGACCTAGTGACCTTGATCTACATATTTGAACTACTTTTCAAAAAATTAAGATTGCCTATATCTTTCGATTGGTAAATGAAAGGGCTTTGATGTTTCACGTGTGTATTCATTGAGACAAGACATTTCTACGCATACCACAAGTATAAGCTTTCCAAAAAAGCTTGGTCGATATCAACATCTCTTTAATCCCGCAATATTTTTTTTTTCGTCGACATAGGTTAAATTTTTTAAATACCCTTAAAATAAAGACTAAAGAGTAATACTTATAGAAACGTATGTCTTTATAATTCTGACAAGTTAGAAAATAGATACATTAACACTGGACAACTCAAGATGCAACACTCTTCATATCCATTCAGAAATTGTTTGATCCGTAGGAAAATTCCATTATGACACATATTGACCAATCAAAAGCCTTTCTGGGTGTATTCGCGGGAAAAGTGGAGGGTTCCGATTACATGTATAAGAATTTGGAGGGAAATAAGGGGAAATTTCTAATAGGTTCAATCAAATTTTGTGACTCGTACAGTCTTGTCGATTTTTTTTATCGCTCATTTACCAATTTCTTTTGTTTCGTTTATCAATTTGTCTTTGGTAAGAAAATAAACAAACAAACAAAGTGGTATATCCTTAACGAGAAACAGCTTAGTCGGATGGACGGTTAAAAACTTTTCAGCCCACTGGCACCCCTGGCATACTTTGTGATCGCGTATTTCTTTGTTGCAATGGATCCAAGGATCCAGAAATGTCGTCCATAGGAATTTAATTTGAAGGCATAGGGTTCACTGTATTACTCACTAATTGGTCTGGAAGTAAATATTGTTAAAGAAAAAATATCATGCAGACATTACTTTCATCTGCAATATCTAAATTCATAATTGCAATACCTAAGCGTTGTCATGACAACATGTCCTATTTTTGTGAAGTGGATTAAGTGGGAGGTCATGGGAATGCCTGTCTCTGGTCACGTGTATTTCACTAGTCACAAAAACGTTTCTTTCATAAGGATCGATGATTCAATGTTGCATTTTGGAATCTGACGGACTCAATAAGGAACGTTCTCCTATTGACAGCATCCGGTCTACAAATTAAATATTGTTAAAGAAAAAATATCATGCAGACATTACTTTCATCTGCAATATCTAAATTCATAATTGCGATACCTAAGCGTTGTCATGACGACATGTCCTATTTTTGTGAAGTGGATAAAGTGGAAGGTCATGGGAATGTCTGTCTCTGGTCACGTGTTTTTCACTAGTCACGAAAACGTTTCTTTCATAAGGATCGAGACTAATAATTCAATGTTGCATTTTGGAATCTGACGGACTCCATTAGGAACTTTCTCCTATTGACAGCATCCGGTCTACAGATCTAGTAAGGTCGATATCGACCAATAATTTTTTACCTAGTGACCTTAACCTAATTATTTGACATACTTTAAAAAGAATTAGATTGGCTATATCCTTTGATTGGTACGTGATAGGGCTTTGATATTTCGCATGTGTATCCCTTGTGACAAGATCTTTCTGCACGTACCATAATTTTTGATTTAGTGACCGTCACCTACACTTTTCAAAAAATTAAGATTGGTGTAATCTTTTGATTTATAAGTGATACGGCTTTAATATTTTAGACATGTATTTCTTATGGTAAGTCCTTTCTTCTGTTATCAAAAACTTTTACCAAGTGACCTTGACCTAGATGATTGACCTTCTTTTATGAAAATGTGATATTGACCATATCTTTTAATTGGCAAGTAAGAGGTCTAATATTTAACATTTGAATTTCATTCGAAAAGACTTTCCTACCGATACAAATAATTTTGAACCAAGTGACATTGACCTACATACTTGATCCACTTTTTAAAGATAAGCCGCTTCGCAGGTGACACGAGCATTCCTTGGATTGCTATTTTTCCGTACTAGAAAATCTCTCTCTCTCTCTTTCTCTCTATTGTATTGCTTTGATGATTTGATCTGATTCTTCATGTATATTGCTCCCATTGTCAGATCGATCTCTTTCCTATATTTCCTTCATCATTTTTGATATTGCTCTTCTTTGCTGTATGGGATCCCTTGTTTTACTCACTCTGTCCTTAGTGTTCCCTGAAACCATTTTTAAAATTAGATAAAGACAATCCACGCAAAGGAAAATTGAAGTGTTCCTTCTCGTTGCATGTTCCTTCTTGAATAATATTTTAAGCCAATGGCAGAGCACCAGAAACATGTTTCGGATATAAAATCCCTCATCAGCGGTACTTGAAGTCAAAGTGATTATCAGACTTTTGTAGCATCCTCTAGATTTTTCTTAAATGCTGCGTATCCTTTTTACAAAGAGTGCGCGGCTCCGCATTTCCTGTTGGAACGATTAAGTAGTATTAGTGAAAATAAATATATTGCCTAGTAGTGTAACGATATATCGTTTTTACTTGACAATGTATCTCGATACAGTAGTTTGACGATACGAATCACGATACATCTTCCAATCAAACGATACACAACGATACAGTATTTTTAATAAAATAAAGCATAGCGTAACAAATAGAGATAAATTTTTTCTTTATCATTTACTTATAATGCACATTGTATAAAGCCAATAGTATATCCCCATTACCATGTAACTTGTGAGAACCCTCCTTATGTTGTTGAGACTAAATTGATGCTTAAGTTTGTCTTTGGATTCAAGAAATATGTGAGTGTTGGATTGGATATATAAAAGTGTATTGTGATACGTATCGTATCGTGATCTAGTGTATCGTTACATCCCTAATATTGCCAAAAGAGCATTGGAAGGATGGTGCTAGGATATTATTCTCCTTTTTTCGATGATATTAAGGAAGGAATAGCGAAATATTATATGGTGAGAAATTGTTAAAGGGTAAAAATAAATCCTCTTTCAGGCGACAGAGCTGGAAAGAAAGTACATGTTATTAATACACTTAAAATATTCAATCTTGGGAACGTGTTTAATTGATCCACACTGCGGACATCACCCACTACGTTTTGTTCATTTCAAGTAACACAGTCGTTCATCTTTGACTTAATACATACGCTCGATTAATTTTACATCGAGAGAACAAATTTAAGAAGTTTATTATCCTTCTTTCAATGCGGGGACAATGGTCAGACAGGAATATAAATTTGGGGGTTTTTTGTTTGGCTATGTTTCAGTAGCAGAATCTTCAATAAATTCCGTTTTCTGCCAGTAAATGTACACATTGGTCGCCTACTATTGTATGTGTTGTCTTTATTGTGTCAACGGTGTTTGCATTATATAGAGAATAAGTGTCTTAATTTGTGTTTTGTTACGGGTATACAACACACAGCAAGTGCATTTATCGTACATGTAATGCGCGTTAGCGCATTTCATACGATAAATGCATTGCTGTGTGTTGTATACCCGTAACAAAACACAAATTATGACATTTATTCTATATATATGCACCATAGTTGTCTATTTCATTCTTGTTTTCTGAAATCGCGTTTTCTAGGTAAAAGGGTGACGTTAAAATTCAGGTCACTGCTGGCTCAGTTTGCAGGTTACAACAGCCGTCGCGGCATGTTTCTTTAGATCCTATGCATTGTGACGTCACGAGTGTTAATACACGAATTGCAGCACGTTTCTTTTAATAGTAACATCTCAGGGAATAACATTGGTTGTGCATATATATTATGTTTGTTGGTCTCGTTGTATCAGTCTGTTCATTCGTGTGGTAGTTTTTACTCGCTTTACCTCTTTTCTTGTCTCATGTGTTTGTTTCGCTGTCATTACTGATCGTTCTTGTTCTTATTTTCCCAGTTGTATTGTTTGCTTTGAACTATTGTTCGCTTTGTAGTATTGCTCGCTTTGCAGTATTGCTCGCTTTGTAGTATTGCTCGCTTCGTAGTATTGTTCGCTTTGTAGTATTGCTCTCTTTGTAGTATTGCTTGCTTTGTACTATTGTTCGCTTTTTAGTATTGCTCGCTTTGTAGTATTGCTCGCTTTGTAGTATTGCTTCCTGTGTAGTATTGCTCGCTTTGCTGCTTTGGTCTCCATTTTCTATTGTCCTCTTTGTTTGATTTGCATATATTTCTATACATACCGAACTATTTCATCATCACTTGTCAAATAATACTCCAACAAAATCAGATAGATGTTTACACGTCTTTAAATTCATAGTCATCATTTAAGAACAGATGAATTTGCCGCATGGACCAGATGTGCTCGTTTCGGGGTCTTAACTCTCGTCAGTGATCCTCAATCCACAGAATGAAATATGACTTAAATACTGTGAAAGTTATGTCAAAAAGTACAGAAAGACGTAAACAGAATGGATGGAGTATGATGATAGAGGATCCACTTTCAGAAATTTTGAGAAAATTTTGATAACAGATTTCTGACAAACATGCCAGGAAATAGTTTCTCTGGGTACTGTAGCATCATATCTCACCCATCCTGCTACGTCTTTCGGTACACCGTTTGGACTTGATAACGTTCACACTCTTTGGCCATATTACATTTTTTAGATTGAGGATCATTGACGAGGGTTAAGTATGTGAAACGTGCATGTCTGGTCCATGCTGCAAATTATAAGCTCTTACATGTATATGATGCTATTGAATTTGAAGACGTTTAACTTCTCAACTTCCTTTTATCTTTTCCACTAGGGAGCGAGTGTGCCCACGTCATCAGGAAAGCCATGACATGTACTACTTACGTGACAGATTGCTACCCTAAGTCGGTACGGATTACCCATGTTATCGTTGGTTTATAGGTATTCTCTTTTTGTTTCAGTTAGTGTTTTGATGTTGTATTTTGTATTGATTGTGCTTGTCTCTTCGATGTTTTCGAATAGATGTGACATAAACGTGTTCCGGTGTTTTACTTGGAGTGCTTCCCGAGTATTAGTGTTTATCCCACCTCTGGCAAATTTCTTGCAATCTGATTGGTCGAGAAGAACCAAATATTATGTTGTATTATTTTACTGACATGATATTATTTTAATATCCTGCTTCCACTAAGACGCTTTACGATAATGACGTCACCGAAATGCTTTGAAATATGTTGACGTTACATACACAAGCCAAAAGCCATCGGTGGGAAAAATTCGTTATACAGTGTTTTACTAATAATATGCCTCCTTTTCTATAACGAAGGCCATATTCGGCCGTTACAATATAGTTTTTTCCCTTTCCTTTTGGCTGTTGTCCTTTGTGTTTTAATAACTTTGATGTAATGCCTAGTTGGTTGACCATTTTGATAATTATGATTCTTCACGTTGATTCCATCCGTTTATTTTGTATTCTTACTGAAGGTATCCGATGTACAATAGGGCATTTTTCTATGCCTGGTAAGGTTCTTTGAACATTAAATTTTCTGAAAGGTTACAATGCCCACTGCTCAAAAAAATAATTTGGGGTCAGAAAAATAAGAAGGAATAACTGGTGAAGCATTTAAATTGTCTATTTTCTCAAATCAAAAAATGTACAAGAGTTTTTCCCTTTGATTTTTTAAGACCCGGGAGTCTTATATCTGTACTCAGGGCATCATTACCTTTCAGAAAATACCTTACCAGGCATACATTTTACGATACTTTACAATGGAGATGATTAAAACGCTATGTAAATGACTCTATTGTACAACGGATACCTTAATTCTATTCACATCGATCTATTCCATCATCACTTCTGAAAAAAAAAATACTCCAACACAATCAGATAGATTCCTGACAAACGTGCTAGAAAATTAACTTCAACTGAATATAAATAGAATTCATTATTTTACATCAGAATCAATAACTTAAAATTAAGAGATTTAGTCAGATATACGAATGAGTTAAAGACGATCCTGACAATGATCTCAACAGCACTCTCAATAGAGCACAAAATTAGCATCGACGGACCCCTAGCAAGCTAGAGGTGGGACCAGGTGCCCGGTTGGAGTAAGCATCCCCTGTTGGCTATCCGCACCCGCCATCGATACTTAAGCACAAAACTGAAAACAATATATAAAATTCATGAAGCTTGAATCATCCTAAGAGTCTCCATCTCTTCCAAGTGTCTACTTGTCCTGATGTATATTATTCGGATCTCGCATATATAGGTATTCGAAGCACAGTCATAGTACAAGAGGTCTTCACAAGTCCCTTACAAGTGGAATTATTCTTGGTAATTTCTCCAATACACATCACCTCGGCCCGCTTTTCCTGGCTCTGTGCGTCCATCAATCTTAAGTCTTGATTTGCCACTGCCGTCGGCTTGAATTTTATCAGTGCTTCAGGATATAGAATTCGTTAGGTCAGAAAGATTACTAAGATTATTTTAACGTTTAACGTGAACATATAAAAAGGACACTGGAACTTATGAACGTTATCAATATATGTATTCTTCCTTGAATCTGACTTGACACGTGATATGAGTATGTCGTCCACTGTATTCCCGATCGTGTTCTTGTCTGGAAGTCATACGTACTATGATGCTTTACAATTGCTTAGTCATCAAGTAAAAGCTCTGCAAATAAAGCAAAATATTAGATGTCATGCTTGGATTTGGAAAGTAAAATGTTACAGAACATCTGAGGAAAATGACATTTAATCATTGTATTAGCCATAATGATTTAATTATATCGTTTGTACATGTATTTGTTTGCTTCGTTCCAAGGGTGATTTTTTTTAAATCAAGCGTTGCCATGGTTATCTAATTCGCAATGTTAGATACAACACAGTTAAGTTTTATAAGATGTCTTAATGTTTCCTGGTCATTCATATACTTATGAGAGATTTTGATGAAGGAGGCAATCAAAGTACCCGGCGGAAACTGGGACAGGGTGAATGAAATATTACATGTTACGTACATATATATATAACATGCATGTATATGCTACCATTTGCCGAATCGATTATCTTATCCTTTTTCAAAGAAACAAAAATGTTTGAAAAAAGGACTCTCGTCTTAAGGTATTCAACCCCTAATGTATTTTCGATAATAAATACCAGAAATAAGAATTTTCTATCTCTTCAAAAAGAATGCTATACATACTCCTCCCGGGCACCTGGTCCCACCTCTAGCTTGCTAGGGGTCCGTCGATGCTCAACATAGTGCTCTATTGTGAGTGCTGTTGAGATTATCGTCAGGATCTTCTTTAACTCATTCTAGCTAAAATTAGGGATTACAACTTTTCATACAATGATCTACTCTGTCATCCCGGAGATTTCCGATTATGAATTCATCAGCATTTGTCGGGAAATTCCTGTACGAAATTTCAGAGGCGTAAAAAGAGAAAAATATCAGGGTGAATTTTGTCAGAAATCTAGGCGGATTTTTACAAATCTTGAAGTGACAAGTAGTAGAAAATAAGCCCTTACTTTTAGAAAAACTGGCCCATGTGAGGCGTACAGGAGGCGTAAACATCTCGGTTTTTTTTTTTGCCGAAATATGCAAATTAGTACGCCTGGGTTTTTAGAAAAATACGCCTCATTTGGAAGGGCGTATTTTCAGAAAACGGGCTTATTTTCACTGGTAATTGACTGAGGCTTATTTTTTAACAGGGCGTATTTTTACAGAGGCTTATTTTTAAGGAGAGGCGTATTTTTGTTCAGCAGCCAGCTTAATTATCAGTGAATGAACATGATGAAAGTATGATCTAATCAATTTTTTTAATTTTTATCACTCTAATCCATGAATCATATTCCATAAGCATTTTAAGAGTCTAACTAAATAAAAAAAAAGTTACTTAGCAAAATTGAGAAATATATTTGTATGCTATACAAATGTACACGAATAATTGATTTGATTTACTAATTGATACTGATTTATCTGTTTTGAAATATGTTAAATTTTAAATGTTTAAGGCTGACGGAACACTTTTCCTGAATGCTGCATGAATTTGCTCACATCACATTCATGATTTAACCACAGTCCTTTGTTCCTATTGGAAATCTGAGAAACTTCTGTCCAATTCGCTTGTAGTAGACTAGTAATATATGGTATATAAGTCGGTAGCACATTGTCACTTGAAGACACATGATTGGTTCCAAATATATCCAAATACTTTTTTAATAAAGCCTGTGTTTGTGAAACACGAATGCCCCCGGTGGCATCTTTGTTAGTATAAATGCCATTTTCTGTTGAGTAAGTGAAAGGTCAAATTTAAAGGTGACGAAGTCAAAACTTTTTGCTATCAATGAAATGGTCTTGTCACAAGGAATACAAATGTGAAATATGAAAGCCCTATCACTTACTATTCAAAAGTTATGCCCAATGTTAAAGTTTTTAGTTCGGACAAACAGACAAACAGACAGACAAACAGACGGACAGGCCAAAAACTATATGCCCCCAAATCTGTGATTCCGGGGGCATAAAAATTCTATCAGGCCACATTTCATTAAATCAATTTAACTCTCACAGACATTGCAACTATATGAATTGATTATTTCCTTCTCAACATATCATTATGCACTGATACTTCTTCTTTTTGTCCACTAAGTTTTGGATTATGATGTAACACCAGAGAATATTCCAAACAATTTGACATCTTTCCTGGCAGAATCCTGCATATTAGGCAAATGTCTTCCTCTGGAAAAGAACTTCAAGTATAATTAAATGGTTGAGAATCTGATTAGCAGAATGAAAATGATAATTTAAAATGGGTATCAGAATTATATGAATACTAGTCATGCTAGTAGTGAAATACTTCAATTAAAATACAGTACTTAAAAAAAAAAAGAAAGAAATGAGCATTACTATGAATACTAGAAGAGAGGAATACTGTAATTAAAATACAGTACTTCAAAAATGTATTTATGCTCTGTATTTACTGATTTTATATTTTATAGTAATTTGCATACATGTATCAGTAGCATGACATGCCTTGATTAGTTGTGTACAGGTATTGGGGCACAAAATATGATGATAATATACAAAGGTTTGTCACACTTGCATGTGCATTTAAATAAAATACGGTTAAAAAACTTACCTCTACTAGTATCTCTTGGCTCTCAAAGGCCGGTGTTTTGGTTCACTAATAACTCGTCAGCGCACTGAAAGAAAGTACTAGTATTTAGATAAATTGTAAATTAAAAAGGTCTACATGTACATCAGGATCAGATCTAGCTGTGACTCACGTTGGCCAAATACAGCGCATGCTCAGTAATAGAATGGCGCGTCTGTCAAATTTGAAAAGTAGAACTAAAAGATTTTAATGGGTTTTTTTCTCAAGATATAGTCATGATACTGATAGTAGAACGAGGAACAAAGAGAGAGAAAGAGCTATGTCATGTAAAATTAATTCTTTGAAAACAACGATAATGCCTGTCTTACCTTCATATGATGGCATGGGTCATTGTCGCCCAATGCCCTGGCGGATTTTTTCATTCTCGTCATTGTTTTGTCTTTGATTTCATTCAGGTAACACAGGATCCCCATGCATGATAATATGTCCTTTCAATCTCATAAATGTAGTATCATCACAAACTTTGTTCTATTTAAAAACTCGATGAAATCCTCCATGAGCTATGTACACATCCATGGACGTAATTAACTGGCCGCGCACTCTAATGTGAACTGGGAACTTGATGTAGATGGAGGTGCGGCCCCACGCTGGGAGCGGCATCAAATTTCAGCAAATGCGCGATAGCTAGCTTGATAAACCATCGAGGTCGGTAAACATGTGTCACAGTCACTTAAATCCTATCACCGTGTTAGTTTTGGTTTTCTTTCCAACTTTTCCAGGTAACATTTAATTAATAGTTTCCAAAAATTATGATCAGTAAACGTTTCTATCCATGTACCCATACGCAATCCAGCGTATCTCGTCGTGTAGTCTAGAATTTGTCAAAATAATGAATCCGATTTTGCACATAAAGATCTGGAAATAATCTACTCGTAAACTCCCCCCCCCCTTTCCGTCTTTTCAGGGAATTTTCTGCTTTTTCTCCGTTGTTCAGCCAGGAAATGTTGTCGACTAGCTAATCTTCTTTCCCGGGCCGTTGGTTTTGTATTTTTTTTATTCTCGTAATTATAATGGGATGGTCAACTTGGTAACTGACTTTTTTTTTCTGTTTTCAGCTCACTCTGCCCCCCCCCCCCCCCCCCCGTATCTCGTCGTGTAGAACTTGTCAAAATAATGAATCCGATTCTGCACATAAAGTTCTGAAAATAACCGACTCGTAACATCCCCCCTCCCTCGTTTTTTCAAGGAATTTTCTACGTTGCCAATTGGAAATTTTGTCAACTATAGCTACCTCCTTCCCGTATTATTATTATTTTTTTTTTCTTGTTTTGTTTTTTCTCTCCTAATTAATCGCCTAGGATTTGCCAAATGCCCTTCAGTTTTACGAATAATTTATTTTCAAGATCAAAGGCTGGACCCCCCCCCCCCCTCGCCCTCTCCCCTTTCTCCCTGACCGTACGGTCTCATGGCATAACTTTCTAAATTCTGCCATTATTTTGGTGGATTATACCTTTGGGGGGGGGGGCGGTCGTGGTACATGTAGTCTGTCTTTAGATTTAATTCAACTCCAGACTCTTTTTTCACCAATATTAATATTTGGAACATTTTAAAAGAATTTAACATCAAGTAAAATATTAAGCAATTATTTCTTCTTTTTTCTTAGATTAAAACACATATATAGAAATCAAATTTGTCACAACAATTTTTCCGAATACATGTGTATAATTACAAAAAATCTTTATTATGCTATCCTCCTACAACAGGTTGAACCCCCCCCCCCCCCTCTTCCGGTAGAATTTTGTGGATCCATGCCAGGATTAATTAAGTAACAAAAAGTCATTGTGATGTAAATCATTCATGTTCTTGAGAAAATTTAAAGCTTTTTCAAAATAATCATAAAACATAAACAAAAGTAAGTTAATTGACACAAACAGATATAAACGCCTCAACTTTTTAAGTCTTTCTTTTTGTTCTTGAAATTCTAAGTCAAAAATATGGCTAGCAGCTACAGAAATACGCCTTGTAGAATTTCTAAGTTTATTTTTCATAGCTGTGAAAATTCTGAGTTCTGAAAATAAGGTTAGAGAGGCGTATTTTAAAAAAATACGCCTCAAATAATACGGGCTGAATTTTTCAAAAATAAGGGTACGCCTGAAAATGAGGCGTCTTTTCAAGAATCTGGTTCAATTTCACCCGTATTTTGGGAAAATACGGGCGTAATAAGCCTCGATATTTCGTACGGGAGATGAAAATGTGCATAAATTGTAACCGGAAGTACTCTATTAGGGTATGAGATCCTTAAACATGCTTTTAATGTGTGACTTGTGTTTGGATTTACAATTTTCCACCGTAAAATAGTTATGTCTAAACATAACCCAACCTTTTCTCCAGTAGCACACCATAACCCACATCCACAACAGCCGTATTTAGTATTCTCTATGTGATAACCATGCCGTTCATATAGGTTCTTGGCGCGGTTGCTCGTCGCCACATACAAAAATATCTCCTACAAAATCAAAAAAGTTATGATAAAGAGAACTGTGTATTAAAATCTCTGTAGGAAACTGAAGAGGAGCATTGCCATTGTAAGCAAATGTCAGATACGTAAAACGAACGAAAACATGTATAATAGCTTCCGGACAAGGCACTCTGTAAGTCTTTTTCTTGCCTTGATGGTTCTTTATAGCAAGTTTGAAGGTCGTTTGGTTAATGGTTCATCCAACATTTTGCCACAACGTTTACATGACCTGCACAGTACAGTGTAAATGACCTTGACTTTTGACCCTGTACATTGAAAATCAGATCTTTCAATTATATAATATCATGGCACTTGTTAATACCAAGGTGTAAATTCAAATTTGAAAACTTACTCTGCAACCATTGTTTCTAGCTTCCTCGTCTCCAAGTTCCAACAGTACCTTACCAATGCCTTTTCCACGAAAATGCTCATCCACACAAATGTGATCTACGTAACATTTTCCTGTCGGAGCTTTCATACCGGCACAAAAGTCAAATAAAAGCAATCTGAAAACAAGACAGGATCTGAAAATAGTTTACGCATACTTATAAGTTTTCATCTTTGAAATGACGGAAGCATGCGATATTTTGATTTGCAATTATAACATATTTACGTAGCTATTTTCACGTCAAAAATACAATTTAGGAAATTACATGTATCCCCTTTCATTGCATTTCTCTGCCTTTTTGCTTTTCAATCTGCATAGATTAATAGAATCTATCCCCAGATGTGATCAGGGACAAGGAAATCCAACCCGAGTGTCCAGGATTTACTTGTACCATGACGAGGCTTGCCGAGTCGTGGACAAAAGCAAATCCTGGACACGAGGGTTGGATTTCCGTGTCCCTGATCACATCTGGGGATTGATTATATTCTTCTCCCGCTGTGTAAAAGCGCTCAAAAATTAGACTTTATGTATTATTTTTCATAATTTTATCGGCAAAGGCATCAGTCATGTATGACGTCACAATTGACGTTACAGTCAAAAGGCACGTGAAAATGTTATCTTACCCCATAGGGGTAAGACTATAACTATCAACCATATGCTGTCATGTGGGATGAGAAAAGCAAACCCGAGGGGTCTCGTTTCTGGTCAGGGAACGAGGCTTGCCGAGTTCCCTGACCAGAAACCAGACCCCGAGGGTGGGCTTTTCTCATCCCATATGACAAACATATGGTTGATCGTTTTTCTCCCATTTCTAGGAGCCTTTCTTGAAATTCCATGAAATCATGAAAACGCCAACTTTATCGAATTCGAAAAATAAAGGAATATTCGTTTTCAGCGCCCCCAAAAATGGTTTATTCTAAAAGAATAAACCGTAGTCCTTAGCCTTAATCGGTTTAATATGAATTAGAATGTAAAAAAAAAAAGAGTTTTAAAACGACGTTTTTGTTGAGAGGTCGCCGCTTTAGGTGCAAAAAACATGACGTCACAATGGATAACAACGACGTCACAATATGGATACGGCCTATACGGCCGACGTTAAATGTCACGCGAGGTACATGTGGGATACAGTGACCCTACATGACGCGTCGCTAAGGGCAAACTCTATCCCAAATGAGGGCAAATGGGAGAATATAAGACTCTTTCATGGTCTTCTATGAAAGATACTTCGGTTCCACCCGAGGGGTCTCAAAATCATGTAAAACCCGAGGCTTGCCGAGGGTTTTGCAAAATTCTGAGTCCCCGAGGGTGGAAACGATGTATCTTTCATAGAAGAACATGAAAGAGTATTTTTCTCTCATATCTATGGGTCAAAAACAAAACTGAAAGAAAAGGGACGAAATTTGAAAAATGTCAAGTCGATCTATTCGCGAAAATTTTGCGATATTCGAATTCAGCGCCCCCAAAAATGGTTTATTCTATAAGAATAAACCACGGATATTAGGCTTTTCAAAATAAAACGCAAGAGTACATTGTAAAATGATCTTAAAATCGATGTTTTATTGCGACGTCGCCGCTAACTTGTTTGTTTTGAGGGCTGAAATCATGACGTCACAATAGCGTAAACAATCGAAACAATAGCGTCACGTGATATGTGATACAGCTGTCACGTGATATGTGATACAGAAGCAGCTCACATAGCTGTATTTCCTTGGCCTACTCTGTAACACATACGCGGGTATGAGAGAAAAGGATATCTTTTCTCAGTGTTTCCATGGATATCCCAGTCCACAGTGGGAGAAATTATCTATCTCCTCCTCTTTTTTTTCTGATTTAATACATATAACAGTATGAATTTAAGCAAAACATATTCGAATCGCAAGACAGGGGGGGGGGGGGGGGGTGTTCCAAAACTCCCAAACCTATAATTTAGGCATAATGACACCAGATACATCTAATCCTGACAGAATGAAGCATTTACCCGATCAGATCACAGCATCCTAGGGAATTCCACGCCCCATTATCTCTGTCAAATATAGAAATTATATTAGATTTTTCATAATACTCTTATCAAAAGTACATTATGTAATGCAAATAATGTTGAATCAGGAACTTCCCCTGACAGGATTATCGGACTTTTCTTTTGTTACAGATTTTTCTCTGACTTTTTTTTAATTCGTATCCATCGATTTTCTTATTAAATTATTTATTTAAATCTATTTATTCATTAACTTTGTGTTTGCAAGACTTAGTCCTTTTCAAATTAAGTGCACACAACTGCATTGTACATTAAGTTACATGACTACCTTTCTGGAGGATCGCCTTTGATTTTCAACATCAGAAGTCCCGCTCTTTGTCCGTTGTATTCAGCTATAAAATTTCTCTTGTAATACAACGGGTCTTGCCCGCGTAAACTTTTCTGTGAACACTCCGTTACTTTTGGTAAGCTGAGGGGAAAAACAAGAGATATGTATAATTGATATTGAACTCATCTTGATAAGATTGAATTAAACATCCAGTTTCAAAATTTAAGGCCATTGTAAGTATTTCGTTTGATGTTCCGGCCATCTTCTGAAACTTCAAAGATACACATCCCTTCCTTCGTTAAACAAGAAGCCACATGCGAGTAATTTCGAAACTTAGGACTAAATCCCTATTAAAGATTTGGGGAGAATCAGTGTTCAACTGTACCGATGTTTCTGATTGTTCAAATAGCAAAGGAGCTGTAAGAATAAGAAGTAAAATATGCCCTGAATTAGTCGAAATTTCAAAATGAGAAATTTGAATATTTTTTTCAGTAGAAATGCCTGGTGGAATAAATTATCAATAACTATACTGATATTTGGGTTAAAATATGCGTTTTATTCTATAGAAATCAATGGAAAACGGAAAAGTTTTCTACAACATTGTTCCACCCCGAGTTACAGAATGCAACTTTTACCAACGGTGTATATTATTAATTATACCAATTTTCTGACGAAGTGGGGTTCTGTAACTCGGGGTGGAACAATGTCCCACAGACGAAAAACGAAAAAGGGGGATGGGCAATTTCTTAAGACTCTGAAATTAAAGCGGTTAGGTAGATAACATTTGCCTTTCTTCAAGTTATGCAATGGAACAATCTATTCTGAGTGGATTCCGATGAAATATACAAGTGAACGATATAAAACTTAAGATGTCTATTTCAACACAGTGTGTATTTCGCGCCTGAAAGCTTACAATGTGGCTGTTTAGTACAAAATAAAACGGTTTTCAGTTTCCGGATTACGTATTTTACCGATTACAATGACATAGTGGTTTCAAAGTTTTTTTTTTTTCATTTTTTAAATAAGAAGGGATCAAAACATAAAACACTTTAAATTTATGTAAAAAAGCACTTTTTGTATATTTTCGTTCACTATTTGACGTTTTCAGACATAATGTTACCCCCTACCTATTTTAAAAGTCGTAATTACTTTTTGTATATTTTCGTTCACTATTTGACGTTTTCAGACATTGTTACCCCCTACCTATTTTAAAAGTCGTAATTATCAAATCTTAGTATACATCAATTTTTTTTAATAATTCCTTATGAGAAATCCTCTAATACATCATATTTTCATCCTAAACAAAGGAAGGACATCGCACGAGAAATAATCGAATTATTTGAGGGCTTAATCAAGCCCTTATTCTTACAGCTCCTTTATAATTATTCTACAAAGTTACCTTAAAACAGAAAATATTTGTAATGTCATGATTATGCACAATCTTACGTGGCACGTGTAAAGAGCGATAACTCTATGTAAGAGAATGATATTTCACTCCCCCCAAAAATCAACGGTACAGCCAGATTCCATTCAACATTTTACCTTCGTTCACTGCTGGCGTGAATAAACTTTCCTCTAAATGCTTCCACCATTAATCGTCCGGCGAATGCACAATCCTCGGGTGTGTCCGTCAGGTGTCGAATAGTGACGGGTCCATCCGAGTATAGACGGACAGACACATCAGTCGGTTGTGTGAAAAGAGTATCGTGTGTCATATCCTTGGCTTACACATAAACCTTTAACCGCGCTGTGGTTTCTATACATGTACGTGTCTTGTCACTTGAAATCCTACTTGTAAATCGCCAATGTACTCCAATACTGTATTTAATTATGGTCGATATTGACAATGTTCACAGTAGGGCACCCCTGTTGGAAATACTGAGCACGTACATGTAGTTCATAAAAGAGATTTAAAGTTTTCTCGTACGCAGACGCTCGACAGTCTAAACCTACATAATGCGGGGGCGGTATACGAATACAAAAATCCGATATATCTAATTTGTCATAATTATTAGCTTTATGAAGAACATGGGCACGGGCATTAATTTCGCCTCCCGATCACGAGAGGCATAGTGTAAAATCTGGATTGGATTGGATTGGACGATTGGACTGGACGATTGGATTGGACTGACAAATTGGATTGGATTATTGGACTGGACGAACATTTCAAAAACTTTGCTCATTCAATTATCTTGCTTTTGAATGTTATCTGACTAAGAACAAATAATAGTAAGACGGAGTGTCATAGAAAGTTATTTTTCTTTTGCCGATCGACTTCTTACATGATAAAAATTTTAAAATCTTTTGCCGATCGACTTCTTACATGATACAAATTTAAATATGGGGTAATTAAAAGTTTTGAGTTCAACTAATGGCAGCACAATTACATTAGTTACTTTTCTGTGTAAGCATTAAAGTAATTGAGAAGAGGACCTAACTCTTCTCTAAAATATAGATTCTGAAAACAGGCTTATTGTATACAACCTACAGATCAAAATAATTACCATGTATGGTACCGTGAGATTTCGCAACATGTACCATGTGTAATGTGCCCAATATTGGCGATAAGAAAAGAAATATCTGAAGCAGAAGAAGTAGGTCAAGGTCATAACTCAAAACGATCTTCAAAAATGCAAGCTTGGTACATATACCATTTGTACTTTGCAGATCCCTGAAACGGAAAATGTGGGTCTAGATTAAATAATGAAATATTGTTATAGTATGACAGAGATGCATCTAACATGCAAGTGTAGTGCGCAGTAATGCGGAATGGCCATTTAATACAGAATCAGAATGGAAAAAGAAGGTCAAGGTCAAATCATAAAAAAATTGACCAAAGATCCTTCCAAAGTGCACGTATGGTGAATATAGCAATCGCTTATATTGGCTATTATAAACAAAATCATTCAAGAGGAAAAATTAGGTCAGATGCAGTATCTGATGAATAGACTCAACTACGCAACCTTAGATTATTCAGATTATTCACTTTGTGAAAGTTTGGTTACTTTTCACTTTTTCTTACACTGAGCTACCCCAAACTTCCTAATAGAGTCATTTCAGTAGAAAATGTAGGTCAGTATCCCAAGCATTGTGTTCAACTCAAAATCCCATAATGGATCACTTGTGCAAGTTTGGTCACTATAACATCAGTACTTTATCCTATACTGATCTACCAAACTTCTTCATCAGACACCGACGTCTGGGTATAGCATAAGCTGAATCAACATAAAAAAATCATTTGTTCTTTGTTAAAAAACATTCAAAAGCAAGATAATTGAACGAGAACAGTTTTTGAAATGTTCGTCCAATCCAATAATCCAGTCCAATTTGTCAGTCCAATCCAATCGTCCAGTCCAATCCAATCCACATTTTACACTATGCCATCACGAGATCAGGTTTCGCGCTTTCGATCGCCCTTTTGCCAAAAAGTTTGAAAGTGGCGAAAGAAAATTGAAAGCGAAAAAAATTGATTACAATATGTGGAAATTGTATACAATTGCTTTTAAAATCGTCATTGCAACTGCCAGATGCTCTCGTGACTATTACGAAGGGAAACATACCGGTAGTCTACCGGAAAATAACGAATGTGTACGGATTTCACCGTAAGTGTGACAAAGAAACAACGGATAGAATGAAAATACAACATGTAAGAACCGGACAAAACAGAAAATTAACGAAAATATTTTTTATCAGTTACTTGACCGTTCGTCGTATCCGACTAAGTGTGAAAATATCATAGGAATGTAGAATTCACATTAAAGATTCTTATTATACCTACCCCGCAGAGTACAAATGGTTGTGTAAGGAGGGCATGAGTTAAAATGAACATTATCACAATTTGGAAATAAGGGGTAGATATCGTTTTGTACGTCGACGAAGATTCTACAATCAATGTGACAACACAAATGGAAGAGGGGGGTTAATCATATATATTATAAAACATTTTCTTGCATAAGAAATAAGCTTTTCATTTGTAAAATGACTATTTAAAAAATTTTGTAGAATGTAGAGTAGTACGTTTCGACATTAAAATCAAACTGAAAATGTTCGTAAAATACTTGTAATACAGTGCATTTTTTTTTTTGGTACGCCCTGAACATAATTTCAGACTATTTATCAAAAAATGAATACATATTTGTCAATTTTCAGGTTGTCCCTGACTACGGTAACCCCGTCTCACCTCTAGATCTGCGCTTGAAAGGGATAGTTCGCCGTTGAAATATGAAAATTTGAATTTGTACGACACCGCAACAATTAATTCCAGTTGCGCCATCTACAATAATATTCGTTTTAAAAATTTTGAGTTCTTATACAGTGGGGTTTTTGGATTTTTCCCTGAAATTTGATCTATACTATTGTACAAAAAAAGTGTATTATTATTTACTTATTCCACTGAAGCTTTGCAGAGCTTGCTGCATTTAAGTAGAAATGGTTAAGATGAATCGCGGTTCCGCAGATATACATAAAAAAGGAAATACTATTGTCTGTACCATGTCTACATACCTGTAGTGTTAACCAAAACGAGAAAAATATAAAAGTCAAATCTCTATGCCAATGAAATTATTTCTAACGTAACGACTCCAAAATCAGGGTCACAAAAAATGTTGGCACCGATAGAAATTGCAAAAAAAAAAAAAAAAAAAAAAAAAAAACATAATTTCAAAACGTATGATAATTATATCTATCTGGTTACTTTTGTTTTGTTTTGTTACTTATTTATTAATTAATTTATTAATTCTTTTGATTGAACGAAGGTCGGAGAGATATTTTAATGGCGCTCCTTTTGGCGGAGTGGGGTACAATTTCAGTTTTCGAGCATGCGACGGAAAGGTCCGAAAATGTCCGATGTACGACACTGCGGTAAAACCAGGGTATACTGCACCTTTTGATATACGTATATGATTTGATACGACCCATCAATCTGTACAGTGTAGACAGTCAGCGCTCTGCATACGGAAAATCTTTAAACGTCTAATTATCGATTTAAGATTTCTTTGAGACTATAAATGGAAGCTATTTAATGACTTATTGCAACATGACATTTCGAGATTTTGTAGAGATTTTCTATCACATGCTGCAATTCAGTACACGCAGTCTAAGTGCTACAAGTTTTCGGACGTATATATACATGATTATGTTATGAAAAATAAAATATTATACAAAATTTTACGTCTTCAATTTGAATAGCATAATTTAAGAACAAATAAATTTGCAGCATGGACAGTACATGAAAGTTACGGGTACTAATCTAAATACTGTAATATGACCAAAGAGTATGAAAGTTATACTGTAATCAAAGACGTAGCAGGATGGGTGATACATGATGCTACAGGACCCATGTTTTAGAAAGTTTAAGAAATTTGATAAAAGAATTTTTCGAATGCGTTGAAGAAACGATCAACCGAAGTTGATCGAACTTGACTACAAGTGCCCTGGTCCACCAGCAGCGACACTCACCAAGTGGTACAAAGGTTACAAGTCTCCAAATCCAATAGCACAATTTAAGAATAGTAAAATTTGCAGCATAAACCATACATACATTTCGGTTACTTAACCCTCGTCAGTGATCCTTAATCAATGTTTGGCTATGTTTCAGTAGCAGAATCTACAATAATTCCGTATTTCAGCCAGTATATATCAAACGTCTTAAAATTTAATAGCATCATTTAAGAACTGATAAATTTGCAGCATGGACCAGGCATGCATGTTACGGGTACTACTTAACCCTCGTCAGTGATCCTTAATCTAAACAATGTTATATGGCCAAAGAGTGTAAAAGGTATTATGTTCAAAAATGAAGCGAAAGACGTATGTTTGCATTGTATAATTATTAATTAAAGACAAAAGAAACTCTAATTCTAACTTAAGGCAATTTAACTTTTCATAATAGAATTTCGATCAAATAAAGAAGTTTTCACTGTCTCTAAAACCTTAATTTGATCACATTCGTAGGAAGAGTGCAGAAAGGTGATGCGTCAACTTATCGATAATCGGATGATCGGAAACAAAGACCGACAAAACAAGTTTGTTACACATGCACAGCTATTGAGTAGATTGAGTAGAGTGATACATGTATATCACAGCAAATCGATGCACTAAGCGGCATGAACTATACCGGAAATATGGGCATCTCCAATGGTTCTATAGGATATATTTGAAACATGACATTCTTTGCATAAATACACGTATAATAAAGAAAAACTTGAAAGTCATATTCCTATATTTTACATTTCAAGGTAGTAACAATTATATGGCACGTTACAATAAATATACAATGTAAATCAATAATTATATTATCATAATCATAATAAGCTACATTGAAGATCAAATGTTGATATGGTATAATCGTAGATCGTAGAAAATAGCCCATTCTTAAAACAGAAATCGTAACATGTAACAGCTAGAATTTAATGCAAGGCAACAAATAAAGTTTCAGAGGAAGAACGGTGACTTCCGTTATAATCTATCAAATATTGGTCACGGTTTAAAACAGCAACAATGGAAAAGGTTAACTTTAAACGATGATTCGGACTTCGGAGAGAAAGAGTTGTCCCAATGTGTAACATTTCTATATTTATGTCTGCTAGATAGATATGGTCTACAGAAGATCTTGTAAGTCACAACAAACAAATATAATGTATCCAAACAGCCCGGATGTTTGCCATGTCAATGTCATAATTGTACACAGTTTTTGGGTATTACGAAGTCAAATGCACTTTTGAGATTTCTGTTCTCCCATCCTCACTAATTTCTTTTTTCACATCACTGAAGTTTGCATATATTGTGGTGCATAATTCTATATCTTATGACAGCTTTTTCTCCATTCTGTAAAAACCCTGAAATGGAATAGTCATTATAAACTGTATATTGATTTATTTATTCAAAAAACTAATAGTACATGTTTCTTCATTGTTACATGTATACATTCATGACATTTGTACATGTAAACTTGCACTTAAACTATTTTCTATTTTTCTGTAGACGCAAAATCCAATGAATGAAAAAATCTATTTCATGAAAAAGTTTACAAAAGATATGCATAAGTCGACACTGAGAGATTTCTTTGAAAATTGAAACGAACTGTTGTCCTGTAACCTTTAGAACCATACTGTTGGCATTAGTATTGCATATAGTGTATCCGTCCTGTCTAGTATTTAGGTGTTTGTCGTCTTGTTACAGGATATTACATATTCATTGGCATTTATGTTACCTAGGTTCCTTTTGTTATCTTCTATATAACATCCGTGCCCATCGGAAGAATACTGTGTATAAAAATAATTTTGGTTTGTGCTCACGTAATCCGGATAGCAACACCTTATTTACAAAAACTCTTAATGACAATTTATGTATTGTCATTTATGTTTTGATTGTTTATCGGTCAATTTTGGTGTGTTCGTGTTATTGTGTGTCTAGATGTATCCTGTAGTCTGTTAAAGTTGTTTTGTATGATGTACGCGTTGTTAGTTTTGGTGTTTTCGTGTTATTGTGAGTCTAGATGTATCCTATAGTCTGTTAAGGTTGTTTTGTATGATATAAGCGTTGTTAGTTTTGGTGTGTTCGTGTTATTGTGGGTCTAGATGTATCCTGTTCTCTGTTGAAGTTGTTTTGTATGATGTACGCGTTGTTAGTTTTGGTGTGTTTGTGTTATTGTGTGTCCAGATGTATCCTGTACTCTGTTAATGTTGTTTTGTATGATATAAGCGTTGTAAGTTTTGTTGTATTCGTGTTATTGTGTGTCTACATGTATCCTGTAGTCTGTTAGAGTTGTTTTGTATAATGTACGCGTTGTTAATTACGGGTGTGTTCCGCTGTTGTCAGAACACAGTCTTCTTAATGAAGATTTTTTCCATATCCTTTCTAAGTCGTAAGTTTCTTAAGTTTACCTTGACGCCCACAATGCACCTGTACGACCAGCAACATCCGTAGATAGTGTCCTGAATCTCATAGCCTTGTCTCTCGTATAGGTTCCTGGCTCTATTGGTAGTCGTTACATCAAGAAAAATACTCTGTAGTTTGAAGAAGTTTGTATCAAATCATCATCATCATCATCATCAAGTTCACACAATCACTCGAAGAACACGAATGCATGATGGTTAAGCCACCATATAAGAAATCCTGATGCATGCAACGTTCATTTTAAAAGAAATAATATGCAGTCTTCTCGATACAAGTGTGCGTACTTGTCTGGAGAAAATGATAATACGTTACAAGTATTCTAGAGAGGAACCAATTGTAGTTCAGGAGTCAAAGATCCAGGCGAATGTAGCATAAGTCTCCATTTACGAGGCAATCGCGAACCCCTGAATTGCGACAAGACCAGGTGCCCAGGAGGAGTGAGTGTTCTCAGACTGCGAATGCCAAATAGAAATGTGTCAAATCCTGTACTGTTCAAGAAGGTAAAAGACAGTCAATTGGCAAGGTTGCACTCAATAATGCCCTTAATCATCCTTGATAGGCTAATCTCGAATAAATTGTAGCAACTGTAGAACTTTCTCAATGTCATTGACAAATAAGCACATATCTAGATATTTTGGAGATGAGATCGTTGTGTTCATCTTTTCCTGATAACGCATAAACATAAGTCTCACGCAAAAAAAATTAATTCAAGATTGCAAGAAAATTATTACGAACCTCTTGCAATGTTCTGTTGTAAGGTTGGATACACTAAAATATTTCTATCCAACATAATGTGCACACTTAAAATCCGACACGAAGCTCTTTCATGAAAAAGGGGGTTGAATAGTTAGTTACTGTATAATTATACAATTTTCAAAATTATTAAGATATCTTAATTAAGCATAAAATTTATACCTTGCACCCAATTCTTCTGGCCTCAATATCGCAGAATTCCATCAGAGCTTTCCCTATACCTTTCCCACGGAAATTTTCATCCACACAAATATGATCGACGTAGCATTTTCCCCTCGGAATACTTTTACCGTCTAAAGATACGCACTGCACGCAAAACAATCTGAATTTACGAAAATACAGTTTGAAATATATTCTGATATAATTATTTAAATAAAATTAGTATATGCCAATTACAAAGAAATGGATTCTACATGTACATTTTATGGACGCACTGTGGTTACAGACAAATTAGCTAGGGATGTATCATATACGTACCCAAACATATCACAAAAACTCATGGAATTAAATGCACCATTATCCCTGGAAACAAAAATAATGCGGATAGAAATTTCAAACATGTTGTCGACTAAATAATTAATAATTCAACCGTCGCCATCTTTTCACACAGAAAGTGTTGGGGGTGGTTATATCTTAGGAGGGGATGTCCGGAGTCAGTGGTTGCCATTTCAGTTACGATCTATTATAGTATACGTTCCCACATAACCAAAGTTCCTTCAAACCACATAACCAAAGTTCCTTCAAACCGGCTATCGTTATTTTCCTCTCTGGATACAACTGTTTAGTCCATCTCAATGAATTCGCATTTTCGGTTTACATTTAAAAATAATATTTCACTACATACATTGTAAGTCAGGGGCATCCCTTTTTTCATTACTTTTTCAAACATGATTGAAATCAGTAATTTTGTAATTTGATTTTAATTGCTGCTATAACTGAATTCCATACGTTTTGCGCGCATTCTTATTTCTAGTACATGTGTACCTCTTTCCGGCGCATTTCATTTTATGAGTTCATTAAGTGCTAAATACAAATGTAGAGAGTACTACAAATCATTGGAATAAGATTTCCCTAGATAGTGTAGTAAAGGCAATGAAATCGAAAAACTTTAAAATATGACGGAATTCAATCATTTTTATAAGACTGATTTCTATAGTTTTGCAAACTGAACATGATGAATATCCTTGATCTTGCATATCATGCTTATTTACAAAGGAAATCGAAAAATATATAAAATATGTAATGAGTATCAGACATCAGTAGTACCCCTGACTGTACATACTCTCAAGAAAAACTACTAAAAGGTTTTTTGTTCCTTTTTTTCAGACATACAGAGGGTTACTTATTCATTTCGTTTACAAAATAAATGCATGAAGGAACATGTACCTTTCTGCTAGGTCTCCGTGACATTTGATAGTTACTAGTCCCGCTTTCTCTCCATTATGTTCTGCTATGAAGTTCCTCTCATAATATTGAGGTGTCTGGTCTTGCATGTGATTTGTGAAACTGTCGATGACTTTTGGGATACTGAAACAACAGATGGAATACAGTTATGATAAACACTTTCACCATGGAAGATCGAGATGATAATTATAATAAATCGTAAAACGTCAAAATACGCGTAAGCTAACCTTCTATTTTGATAACATGCTTTTTTTCGGTTCTTTGTAGTAACAAAGCAAATAACTCGTAGAACAAAATTTAAAATAGAAATACAACATAAATTTACCTGCGTTCACTGGTAGCATGCACAGCTTTTTCTCTAAATGCTTCCACTGTCAGGCGTGCAGCAAATGCACGATCATCGGGTGTATCCGTCAAATGTCGGATACTTACGGGTCCATCCGTATATACAAATGTATTCCTTTCGGGAAAATTGGCCGAAATAGAAGTGGGCTCTACGGTAATTACAGGTGCTTCGTTCATTTTGATTGATAATTTACTTCATTTATACTACTAGCATTTGCCGAAATTCTTGTTATTTATACATATACCTCGATCACTGCGTCATTTGAAAACCAAAACTGTATCGTTTGATAACCAGTCATCCTCACGTGAAAGGCGGAATAATAAAAAGTTCATAATGTGGAATAACAACCTTCGATGAATTTATAATGGCGGAGAGTCGATTATGTTCTTTAAAGCTGGTTATTTATACGTTGTAGGTCAGAATGTAGAACATCATACGATCATTCCTGTGACGTACGTTTCTTGAGCTTTAAATCAATAATTTGATCTATTAAAAATGAATGGCGATCTACGTAAGTCCAGTGTAGAGAAATGTTTTGCAAAACATCATTCACACCGATACAAGACTTTAGTACTTTTTTATTTTCCGAACTGAAAAGAAAAAACGTACTGAAATTTCTACCAATAGTGAAACAGATGTGGACATCTCTGATAGTATGTAAATTTGTAAATTGCTAATTGGATTGGTTGCTTAATGAAAGCTTTTTTTCTGAATTATATTTAAGATTTGTTTCATACTACACATGTATAATTGTACACAATTAATTAATCGATGAATGAAAACTCCTTCATATATGTACTTGCATCTGAATGGCACAGAAAAATTCAATGAATTGGATTCAATTTCTATTTTAATCTTTTTCCACTGATGAACTGATGATCAGTTGCAGAAAGTCGAATTAGCAAATGAGGCGCTTTCTTATCTATGACCCTAATGAATGCCAGACACGGGGATATATTTAACGTATATTCCACGAAAGCGGGTTAGTGTTGGTGTGGGGGAAGTATTCCGAACGTTTACTGATGGAATGTTAAACGTCTTCAAATTCAATAGCATCATTTAAGAACAGATGAAATTGCAGCATGGACCAGAAATGCACGTTTCAGGTACTTAACCCTCCGTCAGTGATCCTTAATCTAAACAATGTAATATGACCAAAGAGTATGAAAATTATGATGTCCAAAAATGTACCGAAAGAAGTAGCAGGATGGATGGGATATGATGCTACAGGACCCACGTTTTAGAAATTTCAAGAAATTTGGTAACAGAAATTTTCGAATGCGTTGAAGAGACAGACGATCAACCGAGATGATAGAACTTGGCTTGGCTACATGTGCCAACGATGAATACTCATTTAAGAACAGATGAATTTGCAGCATAAACCAGATATGAACGTTTCGGATACTTAGCCCTCGTCAGTGATCTTAAGCTATCTAGTATCATTCAGTTTTTCCGTTTCATTGAGAGTTCCAAATTGTTACATTACACACTTGAGCCATGCAGTCTTGAAAAGGGATTTTGAGAGAAATTATTGAAAGTGCCTACATTTGTACCAGTCCTGTAGATTTATCAATATATGTGCATGTACATGTAGCCTTAATTCAATTTACACTGATTATAAATATCAGAATCAAACTCCATGATGTGAATTGTCCATCTCTCAACAGGAAGGACTGGTTCAATCTTGTTACAGTAATGGTAAGGTCATTTGTAATGATTATCGTCGGAATTAAGGTAGAACGAGTGTCTGCATGTATGAAAGAAAGGAGGGGATCTCCAACAACACCTAGTTGCAGCAACAACAGCATAGCATAAGAAACCAAAATTCAGGTATTTGTCATTAATTACTGAAAATACAATTAATTTTGAAGTTATTTCATACAAAATTTGTGATACAACTGTCATTTCATCATCTATGATTTTTCACGCAAAACAAAAAAATCAAATAAAATATAATATTCAATTCTCGATTACAGAGTTTTGTATCTCTTAGCAGTGTCTTGCTGTTTGTCTGTAGCATCACATGACAGTGAAAATATTATTTGCTTAACATACAAAATCTGTGTATCTTGAAAGGACTGTATGCATTCGGATAAGTGGGAGAATTGAGGGAGCACAGGTAATCCGGATAGATACACTATCTGTTACAAATATAGACTGAGGATGGCCGTTCAAAGTCCACACTTGATATACATGTACCTTAAATTAGTCTTGTTCCTTGACCTTCTCTGTGTTGTCGTTCGTGTTTCAGAAGTATGATACGCAGTCTTTGTCTCTAAGTCTATTTTGTGTGGTATTTTCGTTGTCGCTGGTTGAGCATGTCAACTTAGTTGCCTATTATTTATTGCAATATTTGTGAGTAGATAGCCACAAGTCACCCATGTTCACCATTTCTTAGACTAGCCTCTTTTGTAAATTTTGGAAAGTCATATGAAATCACACATTCGTCGGCGTTAATATTTTTTAATCTGATGTTTGTAGATGCATTTTTATACATCATGACAGGATGAAACCTTTAGATTCTTTTCGAGTACATATTTTCGGAATATATGTTTCCACAATCCAATGGCATTTAATTGTAGATATTTGTTTATTTTCGCGTTTAAATACATAATAAGCGAATCATGTGATATGCAAATAATCTCTTACAAGGGAATCCCCTTCAATTTAACAAGGTAAATACTGTCTAAATCTACTTTATATTAAACTATTTAAGGCCTATCATATGAGCATCAATATTATTTATATGATAGTAATCTTTTCTGGTCAAGAATAGGGGAATGTTCAGCGGTTGCATAGGAGCAGTCGAAAATGCATCAGCTAATCAGAGCCTTTCTTGGCAATTTTTGTTTATCGATCGGCATGAAATACACAAATATGGTAGAGGACCTTCAATACATGCTTCCTGTAAACCCCTCTTAACGGATCGAGCTACAACTTCGCTACGACTTTAAAATAGATCTATCTGTGGTGAGTCGGGACGCAAAACGTTCAGTGAACCATGAACCAACGGCTCTGCTACGGACAGATACGATTCCAGTACATATAGCTACGGATAGTTAAGGATTCCTACTGATATCGTCCCGATATTTCTACGGATTGCTATGACACGCGTACCGATAGATATGGATATTTACGGATTTCTACGGATTGTCACGACTCGTTCACGGATTGCAACGACATGCTTACGGATAGCAACGACTCGAGCACGGATAGCTACGACTCCAGTACGGATTGGTTTGACTAGCTTGAATTTCCGATGTATATTTGCAACATTATTATTAACTTAAACACCCCATTCTTTCAAGATCTCACTTGTTTTGTAACGGTTTCGGAGTTTCATGCACGTCTTACACATTATTATCTGTAAACGAATAGTTGAGGTATCATCTCATATACTGTCCAAAGAACGCAAGATTTGAAATAAATCGAAAGACCCAAACCGTACGTACAACAATGTAGCTATCCGTAGCCTTTCATTGAAGAATCCTTAGCAACCCGTTGCTGAGTCGTAGCTTATGATAAGAATGGCCCCGGATTGTAACGAATGCGCTACGGGTTACTCTACGACTCCCCTACAGATTGCTACTACGCCCCTGTGGATTACTTAGAATACACTACGGAATTCTATCCGTAGCGTAGTCGTATAGAAATTTTGAACATGTTCAAAATTGTTCTCTGCTGTCCGGATTGATACGGCTGGCCACGACTCAAGCCGACTCGAGCTACGGATTGCTACGGATCCGTAATTTATCTCGATCCATAGCTATCCGTGGCCAAATCCGGGATAGTATGAAGGGGGCTTAATGTTTTGTAAAATTATGTACATTTGCAACGGTTGCAGGGGAGAAGTCGAAAATGTGTCAGCCAATCAGAGCCCTCGGCGGCCATATGTTCGTTATTTTACTTGAAAATAGGCCAGTCTCAAAAAAGCAACTGTAAAATATACAACAGCTAGAGTTTAATGTAAAAAAGAACGGACAGTAAAGTCTATCAAATATTGATCGTGGTTAAAAACATCAACAATGAATAGGGTGAAAGGATTATCCAGACTTGGAAGTGAAAGAGTCGTCCCAATGTGTGCCATTTCTTCAAACATGCATTGTATCATATATTGTATTGTATATGGATCCTAAGTCGAATGTACTACTGACATTTCTGTTCCCAAATCCCCTTTGAATTTTATTTCCTTTTCACAACACTAAAGTTTGCATATATGGTGGTGTTGTATATATTTTATGACAGCTTTTTCTCCATTCTGTAAAAGCTCTGAAATGGAACAATACATAGCTAATGCCATTATAAACTGTGAATTGATTTATTACGTCAAATATTAATTCATGTAGGTAGTAGTATATGTTTCAATTGTAATTCCTTGATATACATGTCAATTTGCATTTATTATAATCAGCTATTGTCTTTATTTCTATAGACATGATAGACGGAAAATCCAATTTATGCGACCTAGGTTCCATTTGTTTTACTGTTGTGTCTGTGATGACGGTTAAATTTTATGTACGTGTAACAGCTGTGCGACCTGGAAGAATAATGTGTATCCAAATAAGGTAGAGGGTTGCGCTCACGTCATCCAGTTAATAACAAATTTTGTATAATTGTCATGATTCATCTGGGGTTGTTTTGTTCGTAGGTCTTGTGTGATGGTGTGTGTGTAGGGGTGAGGGTGTGAATGTGTGTGTTTCGATGTATTCTGTAGTCTGTTGATTCAGAAGTTCTTTCATGTGATGTCCGCTGTCGGTAACAATCGTGCAGGTGTACTCTTCTGTAGCAAGAGCAAAGTGGTCTTGCTAGAATTTTTCCACATCTTTACTGTAAGTATATTTACCTTGACGCCAATAGTGCATCTATATGACCAGCAACATCCGTAGATGGTGTCCTGTATCTCATAGCCTTGTCTCTCATATAGATTCCTGGCTCGATTGGTTGTCGTAACATCCAGGAAAATGCTCTATATGAAAGAAGTTTGAGTCATGATCATCATGATCATCATCATCATCATCATCATCATCATCATCATCATCATCACACGCAAAATATTGTGCATAAAAACTTTGATCAAATGTACATGAGGAAGTTCAATGACATACAATCTCTTGAAGAATACGAATGCATGATGGTCAAGCCATCAAATAAGATACCTTTATGCATGCAACGTTGATTTTACATGATAGTATGTCATCATCTTGTGACACGTGTACGTAGTATATTACGTTACACTCTTGTCTCTAGAAGATAACAATATGTAACAAGTGTACTAAACATTATAGAAGACGTATCAATTGTAGATTAGGAGTCAAAGATCAAGGAGAATGTGATATAATAATGCCGAAGTTTCCATTAACAAGACCTGCCTATCGCGAACCCCTGAATTGAGGCAGGGCAAAGTGCCCGGGAGGAGTGAGCGTCCTCTTACTGCATGCAACACCCGCCGCTAATGCCAAAGAGAAATGTGTCAAATCCTGAAATGTCCAAATAGGTAAAAGACGGTCAATTTGAAAGGCCGCACTTTAGAATGTGTTTCATCATCCATGATGCATGTAGCATCGTGTTTAACCTACGGGTAAGTTCTTATACCTCACAACCCATCCCGGGGGTTCACACGATGCCTTGATAGGCAAATGTCGAAATGTGCCAATAAAGTCTTTGTTGCGATCATAGAACTTTCTCAATAACCTTGACAAATAATCACAGATCCAGGTATTTTGGAGATGAGTTCGGCGTGTGCATCTTTTCTTGATGGCATTAAAACGAAAGTCTCGCGCAAAACAAGATTTCAAGATAAGTATTACGAACCTCTTGCAAAGTAGATACACTTTTAAAATAATTCTAGTCAATATTACATGTATGTGCAAACTGAAAATCTGAAACGAGAGGCTCTTTCATGAAAAAAGTTGAACAGTTAGGTACTGTATACATGTACAAAGTTTTCGAAATTATTGAATTATCTAAATTATGCTTGAAATTAATACCTTGCATCCAATAAAACTAAAAATCTGAAACGAGAGGCTCTTTCATGAAAAAAGTTGAACAGTTAGGTACTGTATACATATACAACGTTTTCGAAATTATTGAAATATCTAAATTATGCTTGAAATTAATACCTTGCATCCAATTCTTCTGGCCTCGATATCGCAGAATTCCATTAGAACTTTTCCTATACCTTTTCCACGGAAATGGTTATCCACACAAATATGATCGACGTAGCATTTTCCCCTCGGAATACTTTTACCGTCCAAAGTTGCAAACTGCATACAAAACAAACTGAATATACGAAAATACAGTGTTTGAAATATATTCTAATATATTTATGTACATATTAAAACATACGAAACAATCCAGTCTATATGGCAATTATAGAAAATGGATTCACTGGATCCAATTGTAATAGATTCCATGGACGGAATACATGTACATTGTAGGTATACGTACCCAATCATATCACAAAAACCCATGGAACTAAATGCACCATTATCCCTGGAAAAAAAGGTAGATACAAATTTCAAACCTGTTTATATGATACAGTTTGTCGACTAGATTCAAACAGAAAGTGTAAGGGGTGGGTAAATGTACAAGTCATCCTCGTATGAGAGAGGATGCCCGGTGTCAGGGGACAGTGGTTACCAGTTTAGTTACGGTGTAACCGAATGAACTGTTGCAACAGGTGTTACATGCAAACAGGAGATGTTGACTATCCTCGGGCACCTGGCCTGTTTTAGTAATATTGTTTATTCCGGCGTTCACGACTGTTCCATTGGAAATTCTAATAATTTTGCCTTACCTTCTCGACAACTGAAAATGACTTCTTCTTCGATGGTTATTATATCCATCTAATCTCGCTGACGTCTCGTCCATTTAACAGTGTTTAAACTTTGGTAGTGTATCGATGGTTTACGTGGCTAAGGCACGGTCCATTTGATATTCTGGGGGAGGGGGGGGGGGCTTGGGTTTTTTTGTCGGAGCAAGATTATTTTTTTCGCCCCGGACCGCAAAGTTGGAGCAAGGAATTTTTTTTTATAACAATTGATGTGAATATTAAGAATGTTTGTGTTTTTCAGTAGAAATTCTTTATTTTTACTTTTAGAAATACTCCAAACATTATTTTTATGTAAAACTTGTATTCACATCTAAACTGAGAGAGGTGAAAGATTTTTACAATTTGCGATATATAATGTTTAGTTAACAAAATGTACAAAAGGTCATGTAACATGTAAAAGGGCCTGATGCAAGTTTTTACATGTAAAAATGAAAACTAGTGAAAAACTTATTTAAATTCTTCTTCCAAGCTTGTATATAAAATCAGACACTATGGTGATAAATGTATCTATTATAGTAATGAATTATATTGATAATGTATATAAGTATTTTAATTGTGTCAGTAACATGCATTCTTTTGATATTTTCAAATATGAACTTGCCATTACAGAAGAAAACTATGGCGAGCGAAGCGAGCCAAAATTTTTTCATAGAAAGTAAAAACTGCGGCGAGCGAAGCGAGCCGAAAAATTTCAGGAATTTTAAGCGAATTTTATAGTTATTCTTCAAATTCAGATTACTTGTAAGAGCAAGATTATTTTTTTCTGTCACACCATAAGCAAATTTATTTTTTTCATTAAAATTCAGAGCAAAACTATTTTTTCGAAAAAAAAAAAACCCCAAGCCCCCCCCCCCCCCCCCCCCCCCCCCAAATATATCAAATGGACCGTGCCTAAGATGACAGTTAGCATATTGACCTTTGATAATTGAAACCAATTTTTATGTTGATTATGGAATATTCAGATAAAGACATGCTGCGATTCTTACTATATAATTCCCTTGATATTATTTTGTACAACGTCTACCTTAAATACTTATCTTTTTAGTATCTATATTCAGTAGATCAATATTAATGATAGAGTGATCATTAGACAGCGGCTCGACGCCAAGGATCCACAATAATATCCGCCTCCTTAACTAGAGAGCAATTGGAAGGGGCGGGTGTCATTGAGGGTTGTTGGCATCGATCTCTTGTGATTGAGTAATGCACGCAATTTAGTAGAAGATGTAAGCTGCATTGTACCATCGAGTACCACCTCCTAAAATCTCTCGTAATGTGGAGATTGAAATAGACATCGGGAAAAAACATGTAGTCCCTCCCCAATGAAATTCAGGCTTCTTGTTCCCCGTTTTCAAACATACGGACGGTTACTAAATATAATTCATTTCATTTATTTTTTTCTTTCATTTTTACAAAATAAATGCGTAGAGGAACATTTACCTTTCTGCGAGGTCACCGTGACATTTGATAGTTACTAGTCCCGCCCTCTCTCCATTATGTTCTGCTATGAAGTTCCTCTCATAATATTGAGGTGCCTGGTCTTGCATGTAATTTGTTAAACTGTCGATGAATTTTGGGATACTGAAAAAACAGATGGAATACAGCTATTTATTATAAGAAATGACTGTCTTACGTTTTGGTGTTCATTGGTTAGAATTTTAGTTGACCACGTGCAAATTCCGTGAATCGCGAAATCACATGATGAATGACCTAGACCTATAACCCTAATATGACCTTGAAGACTTTGTCTGAAAGCCCACATCATGCAAAACAGTTTGTGAAGTCTAAACAAATTATGCCCATGAAGTAGTGTGTAATACACCCAACCCGTTTTGGGACACAATGCAAAATAAAAAAAAATTAACAGGAATGCAAATGACCTTGATCTTTATGAATTTACTTAAGTGACCTTCGTTTTGAAGGGTCTGAATAATGAAAATGATAATATTCTCAAATACTGCCGATATATACACATCGTATACATCGTATATACATTCATCTGAAGTTATGTGTAACCCCCTTCCCTCTCTTTTGGCACACAAATTCTCATCAACGCAATATAAAATCTTAAAACCCGGAGACTTATTTAAAAAATTATACTTTTTTCGTCGTTATTCAAAATTTGATTCATTTCAATTTTTTTTTTATTGCAAAAAAATCTATTTTTAGCTTGGAAATGACCTTGACCTTTCAAAGCCTTTCATGATTGACCTTGCTCCCGAAGGGCTACGCTAATTAAATGATTGAGGGATCTATGATGACAATTTCATAAGCAGCCTATATATACACTGTATATACCTTTACCTGGAGTTATGTGTTTTCCCCCTCCCCCACTTTCATCACACATTAATCTTTTTTTTATCAACACAATAAAAAAAAAAAACAACCTTAAACCTGTAACACATAAAACTCTCTCCCTCCCTTCCAAAGAGTTCTACCCTGCCCCAATAGAACAGATCAGTGAATAGCAGAAATATATTTTCAATGTGAAATGTGTGCAGGCAAATGGGCTAAAATACACTACTCCTTGGAATTATAGTTGGAACGCCTCTTCTTGTTTTGGAAAAAGGGGTACAAAAACCTACCCGCATGCGGACGCAAAACAGAAAAAAAAACAAACAAAACTTTGGCCTTATGCTCTGGACAAGGTTGTACAAATTATGTATATTGTGACCTTGAACCTTGATCTATGACCTTGGATCAAGGTCATGACACATCCTTAATTAGGTCCTTAGTCCTGAACATTTCTCTGAAATCAAATGTAATTGAACTCCATCCAAAGGGGGAAGAGTTATGCTCTGGACAAGGTTTTACTAATGATGTTTATTGTGACCTTGACCTTTGACATATGACCTTGATTCTAGGTCGGTACACACCCATATGTCCTTAGGAACATAAAATATTACTGAAATCCATCCACAAGGGGAGGAGTTGTGTTCTTGACAAAATTTTACTAATGATGTCTATTGTGACCTTGAACTTTGTTCAATGACCATGGTTCAAAGTCATGACACATCCCTATGGCTCAAGGAACATTTCTGTGAAATATCATTGAAATTCATCCACAGGGGGAGGAGTTGTGTTCTGGACAAAATTTTCCTAATGATGTCTATTGTGACCTTGAACTTTGACCAATGACCTTGGTTCAAGGTCATGACACACCCTTAGGCCCTAAGGAACATTTCTGTAAAATATTATTGAAATCCATTTACAGGGGGAGGACTGATGGACAGACGCGCGGCTGCGTTAAGGTGCTCCACGCTGACGTCGCGCTGAAAATATTCCATTTTTACGGTGCCTGACATTCAACCCTCAATTACAGCTTAAACGTTCTTTCTTTAGTTCAAAGCTGTATTTTTTTAATATCTGGTAGGTGTCTGGTAGCTAAGAAAAAAAAATCACCAAGGGGATTCCCCTGTGTCACGTGACAGCCCTAAATATAACTCTACAGTGTTGTCTCGGTTTTAAATTGAATTTTGCAAGTGGTAAATAAGGAAAAAATAATATAAATGTTGTATCGTTTTCTTCAGTAAATCCTGTAGATTTAGAAATGTGCTGGGCATTGTGCCACTTAAAACGATTAAGAGGAGAAAATATACCGAGAAGGAAAAAAAGTGGTAAAAAACACTGCAAAACTCGACTTTACATCCACATTTTACACAACTATTAAAATTTCTATTAAATGCGCAGCAAAATGTTGGTAAATTGAAGTGTCCTCTATAGGTTCTGTATAAAAATATCGAAATTGTACAAGGGTAGTCACCTGCAATTTACATTTTTTACAACTACCCTATATCAGTCTATTTTCAGAAAGGACCTAAACGCACAGGTGATCTGGATTACGTCATAGAAATTTAGCGGGAAAGCATTAGTCATGTTAGTAAACATGCAACATATACGTGTGTACAACATAATAACACGGGTTTTTAATATCTGATACAATGTAAAGTGGTTTTTTTTTTTTAAATTTAGTATTATTTTTACAACGATGAGAATATAATAATACATATATTAAGAAGGCAGGCCCGGGCGGGGGGGGGGGGGGGGGGGGGGGGGGGGGGGGCTGACCCGGGAGGGTAAGCCTCGTCCGGGCATCCCGCGCTTTATCAAGTTAAAATATTATACATTTTCTTTGTGGGAAAGTTTGTGGTAGGGAATAACTCTGGTGATAAAGGTTGCCGCTAGACAATAAAACTTCTGCCGATCACATATTTAAATCTATGTATCAATGCAATATTTCCTCGTACTGAATCCAACCCGGCGGACTAATTAATATTGAGACTGCGATACTGATCGTCTTCTAGTTTTGTATTTAACAAAATTGATTGTAAACTTGTTACACAGTGCTTTCATCAGCAGAGCTCTATCGGTGACAAAATAATCATAAAAAAAATATAATATATAACTTGAATAAGAGAGAGAGAGAGAGGGGGGGGGGTTTCTTTACCGGCTAGGCTAATCATGTTTCAGTCTAATTATAAACCGCCCGATCCTTTGCTGATTACAATTTGTTTTATTATTATTTTTATTTGTTCTTAGATTTAGTCTAGTACAAGTTGACCGTATCTGAAGTCTCAATATTGTTCTGTTGTACCGGCTATGAATACGTATACGGTGCCCGCCGTATAGCCATTTATAGACACATGTATTTTAGCACCGTATTCGTAATGATATATATATTATATATATTTTAAAAAATAATGCTTGAGAATAAATTGTATTTATGTGCATGAGCTGGCACCCTCGCCCCCCCGCCCCCTCCAAACCCCGGCAGCAACAACAACTAAATGAATATAAAAATGAATAAGAAATAATTTATTTTAAAGCCGGTAAATCAGTAAAACTCCATTAAATAGCTAAATATGGACAATATCTAACAAATAATCTAAATAAAAATTGTGCACCTTTATGAGGATACCATTATCAATTCCTTATATTGATTTACTAGTTGAAAATCAGTGATTCCTCTGTGAATAAAAGCGGTTTCTCGTCCAAAGCTTCCCTTTAACCCTGAAGTCAGACTGCGCATGCTTGACCTACAATGACCCGATGGGCAAAACTGTGGAAAAACACGCATTCTTTCATTACTTCTCGCAAATAAGATACTGGGAACATTTAGAGTTGATGTAAGTAATAGGATGAAAGCTCAATAATATTGAGAATCGATCCAGTACAATTCATCCCTTGAAATATCCCTAGCATACGATAACTGATGTGACGTCATTTATAACGTCACACAATGTTTTCGCGGAATTTTCTCTAACGTCATTGCGTGGAGCACCTTAACGTAGCTGCGCGGACGGACGGACGGACAGACGGACGGACAGACAGGGTGATTGCTATGTACCCCCCAAAACTTTGTTTGCGGGGGGTATAAATATAACAGTTTTTTCTTCAACCAGTGCAAGAGGTTTCATTATCACATGGTTCTTACTAATATAACATTATCTATCTTCCATGACTTCTCCAATAATAATGACTCAAACCACATATTTTTCATGATTATCAGACTTCACGAATTTTCAAGAATTTTCAGACTTCGCGAAGTTAGTCACTCACGGTTAAAACCAACAGAAAAATAATTGGTCCAATATTACAATCTACATGTACGTTCTTTTAAGACCAAATGTTTGTCATTGTTCGGAGATGAGTTTTTGCAGATAAATAGAACCTCAGTTTCCATGTTACATGTATATAGAGAATAAGTCTTTATTTTTGTTTTGTTACGGGTATGCAACACACCGCAAGTGCATTTATGGTGCATGTAATGCGCATTAGATAAAAAAAAAAGTCGAAACGTCTGATATCGGAATGTCAGAAGTGTCGGGTCGAAGTGACTAGCAACCCTATACACTAATACAGTTTGCGTCTTAAAACTAAATAAAATGGTTTGAGCTTGGTCTTGTTCTACCGTCTAGTCTTATTTTGTTCCCTGACTGCTTTCAAAGTCTCACCTCGTGTATGTATCTAGTGGTAGTAGTAGTACTGCAGTGTGCGAAATTAACGGTGGACCGATAGACAATGTCTATAGTTATTCTTGTCGGTCTATAGAGATCAAAAACTCGGTAGACCGACTTGTCTATAGGAAATCTGACCCATTTCATGTAAATGTTTGCTCTTCACACAGCAATAGCTTAGCAAGAGCAGGTAAGGCCATATAAAATTGATCGGTCGTTTCTCAGATGCCGCCGCCGATGAGAAGTTTTCATTTCAACTGCAGAAAAAAAAAAACCCGCTGTGTGTCATTTTCAATCGTTACTTATAAAAAGTTAAATCATCCAAAAGGTACCCGATAAATATTTAAGTGTAATCACAGCACGTTCCATATTACGGTAACGTTAGGACGTCTTCTGTTCAATATTTTACACGTGAATGTATATAAATATTTTTACATGTCCTAAATCCAGCCTATTTATACTACCAATGATTATTTAAGCACCTGTAAAACGTTGATGTGTTGTAGTACTTCCGTTTTTTATCGTCCTTTCGTCATCTAAAGCCGGTCGCGATGTCGTTCTTTGACAGGTTGAAATATGCTGAAGGTGCACACCCGGGCACGAAACGAAACCCGGCATGTGCTAGTTCTAGTGATGAATCAGATATTGACAGTGAATCTGACAGGGAAATAGAACAAAATGAACTTGAAAATAAATCCCATCACATAAATTGTCTACCAAATTGAGAGAGAATATGACTAAATGATTGGCAGATGATTTTAGCAAATAAAATGCAATAACATTCTGATTTCTGTGCCTTTTTATTTCGGTCTATAGGAAAATGCTGAGGTCTATAGGAACTAAAATTACTGTGGACCGAATGTCTATAGGACTTAAAAGTTAGTTTCGCACACTGTAGTAGTAGTACTCTTCTTCTACTGGGAGAACTTTTTTGTGGAAAGTAGCAAGACAACAGCTTTAACATAATGTCAAGACCCTTAAGTATCAGTATTGAAAAGATATTAAAGCCATTCAGATGCTTGATGTGCCGATCAACTTTTTTTCGGGGCAATGTCGTGAATTTGCATCTTTGCGTTAGCTATCTGATTACCAACAATATAAAATGACTTTTGATTTGCTTGACACTAGTTCATGATTTCCCTCACCTTCAGTGAGGCTTTGAGGATTCCACTTCTCCGCCATATCATGTTCCATATGCGTGCGCTTCAGCCAATCCGATCGCTTCATTTATTCACTTGTCGGTATATCGAAACACCCCAAAAGGTTAAAAAGGTTTTTAACCGAAACGATCATAAAATTAGAGGATGAAGTCTGAAGACAAAGTAGATGAATAAGTTTCCCTCATGTTGATGACAAAACGAAATATTCAAATCAACAGAATATTGAGAAATAGGACTACAACGAATTTTCACGAATTAGTAGATTGTGTAATCATCAATTCGAATTTTCAAAATCTATTGGAAGTATTCGAAAGGCGATATCAATGCGCTTTCAAGACACAGAGTGTAAAAAAAATCGATCATAAAATTGAAGAGTTTTTACCGTCAGCAAACATAACGTTAGTATCTAGTTATTCCCATTCTAATGCATTCTGTATTTTTGTGAATATAAAACGAAATGTGACGTTAGCAACGTCAAAGCCTGGTTTGTTATCGTTTTACAGCGGCTATCGTAACTAAGGAGCAAACGACCACTGAAATACGACGTTATAGCGATATTGCATTAGAATCTATACTACTAAAGGAACGAATTAGCCGATTCTCTGTCGAAACGAAGAGGACAGAGATAAATGGTGTGATATGAAGATATAGGATATGATATGACAATGTGTAATTCATATTTTCCTATGATTTATTATCCTTTCTAATCCCCGACATTTTAAGTATCATAAATTTTGTAAGGCGATTCTTGCAAGACATTTCTGATGTTAGTAGGAGGATGATTTAATTTAAAAATCCATATTCGTTTTCTGAAATTTGTACCTACGATCTTACAACACAATGTTTGAGAAAAAGGTTTCATAGCTCAGTTGGTTACGTGGCGGACATCTTATCAGACTTCCAGTCTAATAAGACTAGGTTCGAATCCCGATGAGCGGACTTTCTGACAATAAATTTATGTATTATATCATCTTACTCCAGTTTATTTTCTGGCTCTATTTTTTTTAATACTCAGTGCATTCTAAATTACCAATCGCATGCTATTTTTCCCATGACGTTTTCCATTGACTCAGTGTCAGACTTGGATGCGGACAATTTCCAAATATACTTTTTGTCACTTTTGTAAACTTTAAATGTGTAACCCCTCCCGCAGGTGGGGGTCCGGGGGAGGGGGGGCTTCCCCGGAAAATTGTGAAATGCTGCATTTTTTTATATAATTGTACAATCTTATTTGCTATTAAGATTGACGTAAAAAGTTGCATATAAATCTACGTACATTATACACTTTTCCCGAAAATTAATGGTGTTTTATGATTAGGAAGGCTCACTTTTGATATTTAACTGAATTTCCAAATATCATTTTTTTCACTTTTGTATACTTAAAATGTGTAGCCCCTCCCGCAGGTGGGGGTCCGGGGGAGGGGGGCTTCCCTGGAAATTGTGAAATGCTGCATTTTTAAAATATATTTTACAATCTTATTTGCTATGAAGATTGACGTAAAAAGTTGCATATAAATCTACATAATGCACTTTTCCCGATAAATTAATGGTGTTTTATGATTAAGAAGTATCACTTTTGATATTTAATCTATTCGATCCTGGATTTCTTACAAGTGTAAGAAGCGTTACGAATATTTCAAGTAATAGAAAATAGATATACTGTTAAAAACTGACAATTGTCTTAAAATCGTGACGATTTTTATGGGGTTCCAAGGTTTAAAATAGTTTAAAGGAGATGATTTTTAAGGCACAATTGTCAACCTTGGAAACTTTAAATGGGGCGGGAGGGTGTCGGATGCGCCTCTTTTAAAACTACGGATGCCGTTAGTAGACAGTTTTTAGGTTTACGATCTATCCGGAAAATTTATGTGTAGGCTTGAGTCTTTTAGATTATATGGAATATATACGCCTCTGAATTGACAATTTTTTCCGCGCTTGCGCGGGTTCTTTTCTAGTACTTTAAATTTTTAATCCTGACCAAATTTTATCCAAATTGGACAAGCAACGCACGAGAAATAATCTAGAGATTTCAGCCCTTTTCTTAACAGCTCCTTACATGCACATTTTAATTTAATATGGAAATACACTATCAATTAACATATTACCTGCGTTCACTGGTAGCATGCACAGCTTTCTCCCTAAATGCTTCTACTGTCAAGCGTGCAGCAAATGCACGATCATCGGGTGTGTCCGTCAAATGTCGGATACTTACGGGTCCATCCGAATAAACAAATGTATTCCTTTCGGGAAAATTGGCCGAAATAGAGGTGGGCTCTACGGTTATTACAGGCGCTTCGCTCATTTTGATGGATAATTCACTTCGAGGTACTAGTAGCTTGTTATTTATCGTTGTTATTTATTTTGCGTCACACATTAAGGGTCCTTAGCATTATTCCTGTGACGTAACGATAAATGACGTCGAAAATTAGCGGCAAAAATTCCACGTGTTTTTATCAGCGTATCGATTTTGAATGCCTCATACACAGACACTATCGACGCGTTGCGCACAGTATATACTTTCAAATTTGCAACCGAAAGTTTAAATGAAGAATAAAAGATAGATCTACATTGTACATTATTCTGACAGTACCGGTGAACATCTTTCTCCCTTTAGAGCTTCTGCGAATGATCACTTAGCGACGATAAACAACAACATGACAGACATTCGGAACACCCTCAACCTTTTCTTACAAAAATGTACTTTTTAAGAAGGAACGATTTAAGGGCGAGGGGTTCCGAGTGCATGGCAGACTGCCTTGTACGCAAAACTATAACATGATGTATTCTGTAAAAAAAAACAACACATCTTGGTCCCTCTCTTTCTTCTCCTTTTGGTCAACTCATACTTCATGTAAGTTAAATGAAAACTTATTCATTTGAAAGAAGTTTATAAAAGCTTTCCTATATTTATTTTGAAAAATAAATTGTAAACTGGCATATAACAACACATTTTTCAGAAATGGCTATTGCCCAAGTAACACAAAAACAGCAAAGGAATACATGTACAATGATAGATGCATTATATATACAAATGTAGGACCTGGTATAGTTCCGTAGCAATATGATGCAAACATGACTAAAAGATAGAGGCGGTTACAAATATTCATATAATAATTAAAATATAAAAATTATAATATATATACATCTTGATTTCTTTTTCCTTTGATTTTTTTTAATCAATCTTACATACATCTTTCCTAAATAAAATACGTTTATTTTTAGAATCAGTTTAGCTCATGAAATGTTAAATAATAAGAGAGAGAGAGGGGGAGGGAAAGACGATCCAAAAAAAAAAAAAAAAAAAAAAAAAAAAAAAAACAGTATGAAAAGAATTAAAAAGACCCAGGAAATATAAAATTGAAAATAATAAATGAACGGACAAATATAGGAGAATCGGAATTACAAATGAAATTTATTTTCTGATCAATTTGTGAATAAATAAATCAATAAATAGAAAAGATAGATAAATAAATAAATAAATAAGTAATAACCTAATATAAATGTGTACGATTTAGCTGACTGTTGATTTTTGCAAAAACAACTATGATACATGTTATGTCATTTTGAATGAATCACAATTTTTTTTATGAATGTCCCGTGATATTTGATGAAGAAACATTGATTGGAGACCCAGATGTTGCATTTATACACGACAAGACGAAAGAAGGGTGTGGCTGTAAAAGAAATTGTTTAAATTTGATCTGCTTACAGAGAATGACATTTATCAACATCGGTTATCTACAATGTACTTGTATGCGCGAACTAGATAAGTTAGAAAAAGAGGTTCTTCTTCTTGGAAAACTTCACAGAGTGAAATAAGGGACATGAATCGATGTAAAATGACATGAAACGCAGAGACAGGTCTTTAAATTATTATTCTTTCAATCAGAAAGCGATTTGTGAAACCGGTTTTTGATATTGGAAACAAGGCCTTCAAAAATTTGCAGAAGCACTACAAAGAAAATGTAATGGAAGCACGAGCACAAAGGAACACGTGCTCCTATCTTATTTCCTTTCGAAGTAAGTCTTGTACGTTAAAAATCATGCTGATGAAAATGGTCTTCGAATGCTCACAGCACCGCGCAGACGAAATGAAATCCCTCCAAGATAGGTAACCTACCATCTTACGAAACCAAAACTTCTGTTCACAAGCAGCATATAAGGCACGGTCCATTTGATATTCTGGGGGGGGGGGGGGGGGGGGGGGGGGCTTGGGTTTTTTTCGAAAAAAATAATTTTGCTCTGAATTTTGATGAAAAAAATAAATTTGCTTATGGTGTGACAGAAAAAAAATAATCTTGCTCTTACACATTGTACATGTATTCTGAATTTGAAGAATAACCATAAAATTTGCTTAAAATTCCTGAAAATTTTTCGGCTCGCTTCGCTCACCGCAGTTTTTACTTTCTATAAACACATTTGGCTCGCTTCACTCGCCATACTTTTCTTCTGTAATGGCAAGTCCATATTTGAAAATACCAAAAGAATGCATGTGACTGAATTTAACACAATCAAAATGCTTAAATACATTATCAATATAATTTATTACTATTGATAGATACATGTATCACCATAGAGTCTAATTTCATATACAAGCTTGGGAGGAGGATTGAAATAAGTTTTTGACTAGTTTTCATTTCTACATATAAAAACTTGCATCAGGCCCTCTTACATATGTTACGTGACCTTATATACATTTACTGAAAATTATATATCACATATTGTAAAAATCTTTCATCTCTCTCAGTTTAGAAGTGAATAAAGTTTTACATAAAAATAATGATTGGAGTAATATGAGTAAAAATAAAGAATTTCTATTGAAAAAACACAAACATTCTTAATATTCACATCAATTGTTATGAAAAAAAAAATTTCCTTGCTCCAACTTTGCAAGAAAAAAATAATTTTGCCCCGGTCCGGGGCGAAAAAAATAATTTTGCTCCGACAAAAAACCCAAGCCCCCCCAGAATATCAAATGGACCGTGCCTAAGATATCGTGAGGTGAACTCTGTTCAAAATTATTTGGCAGCATACTTTACCCCATATACAAATAATGAAACCCAGGAGCGATTTTTACTTTAAATATCAACAACATCGTGAGCAGATTTCTGCAGCAGTTACTGCAGCAGCAGAAAAGCTGGCCGTAATATCGGTAGTTACCGAGCACATTCAGCAAACGCAAAATGAGCGTGATTTCTATAATTGTTGCATAAGAAAATCTTAGGATAAGCTCTCTGTAGTTAATCTGTTAATATTCAGCCCGGACAACATCAGCCAAATAGTTCAGACCTTACAGACATCCACTATATATTTGATTATTCTCAACTTTTTCTCCCTCCTCATTCATCACAACAAACAGGACCAGTCCTATTTATTTCGTTACACCTCGCAGAATTCAGTGTTATGGTATCTGCAATTCAGCGGTCCAATTTTCTACTTGATGAAAACGAAACAATAGGTAAAGATGGCTCACGTTGTCATGGTCCAAACAGCGTTATCAGTATGTTACATGAAATATCTCCGTACAAAATCAAAACATTTGATAAACAAATTCATCATAGGTCAGCGATAATTACCGCGAATTACCTCCGAGCCCCTTATGAACATTCTTCGTCGCCCAGAAACCTTTGCTTTATTCTGTGGAGATAATTGATAATGATGTCCGTATGACAGATTTAGACAATATTTACCATGTTGAATCGAAGGGGATTCCCATGCAAAAGATTATTTGCATATCACGTGATTCGCGACAGTGATATGGTTGCCTGATTTTCTTTGTGACATCTAGTTTTTTATTATAAGAATGAATTCTATTTCTAATTACAGCAAGCTGGTACATGTACAATGTTATTCATTCGTCTCCTTCTTTTTATGTGTAGTCCTTTATTTTTGTCCCCCGTTTTCGCGAAAGCGCGGGAACATTAAAACCGGTTCGTCCGTCTGTCCGTCTGTCTGTCCGTCAGTCACAAAAACTTTAACCTTGTGCATAACTTTTGAATGGAAAGTGATAGGGCTTTGATATTTCACATGTGTATTCCTTGTGACAAGACCTTTCCATGGATACCAAAATTTTTGACCTTGTGACCTTGACCTTGGACTTTAACCTACTTTTCAAAAAACTATAACCTTGACCATAACTTTTGAATGGAAAGTGATAGGGCTTTGATATTTCACATGTGTATTCCTTGTGACAAGACCTTTCCATGGATACCAAAATTTTTGACCTTGTGACCTTGACCTTGGACTTTGACCTACTTTTCAACAAAATATAACCTTGACCATAACTTTTGAATGGAAAGTGATAGGGCTTTGATATTTCACATGTGTATTCCTTGTGACAAGACCTTTCCATGGATACCAAAATTGTTTTTCCTTGTGACAAGACCTTTCCATGGATACCAAAATTTTTGACCTTGTGACCTTGACCTTGGACTTTGACCTACTTTTCAAAAAAATATAACCTCGACCATAACTTTTGAATGGAAAGTGATAGGGCTTTGATATTTCACATGTGTATTCCTTTTGACAAGACCTTTCCATGGATACCAAAATTTTTGACCTTGTGACCTTGACCTTGGACTTTGACCTACTTATTAAAAACTTTAACCTCGACCATAACTTTTGAATGGAAAATGATAGGGCTTTGATATTTCACATGTGTATTCCTTGTGACAAGACCTTTCCATGGATACCAAAATTTTTTACCTTGTGACCTTGACCTTTGAGTTCGACCTACTTTTCAAAAAACTATAACCTTGTCCATAACTTTTTAATGGAAAATGATAGGGCTTTCACATTTCACATGTGTATTCCTTGTGATGAGACCTTTCTGTTGGTAACAACAACCTGACCTTGTGACCTTGTCCATGGATGTTGACCCACATTTAAAAACTTCAACCTCGACCATAAGTTTTTGATTTTAATTTAAATCATAGGTCTTAAATATTTCACATGTGCATACCTTTTTATAAGCCCTGTCCCTTGGAAACAAAACAAAAGTTTGTACCTTTTGACCTTTTCTTGGAGTTAATCTTTCATATTTAGAATGTTGATAATATATGAGATATATTATTAAAACTTAAGAATGGGGGGATGTCTGTAAGCATTTCTTTAAAGACAAACACCCAAAAGCGGGGGACCACAATTCCTTGAATTTGATTTTCAATGCTATTTTGCCTTGTTTGTTGTTCTCATTCTACCCCGCATTTTAGTTTTACGTCTTCTACCTGTGGGTACTTCTGTAAATCTTTTTTCCCTCCACGTCAGAAATGCTTACTAATGAAATCGTTGAAATTCTGTTATTTCTTTTAAATCTAATTATCAATCAATCGGATATTCAGGTTAGAGTGATTAAATATAAAGCGAGACTAGTCGCCGCCATGGTCTAGAGGTAAGCGCGTCCGACCAGCGACCAAAAAATTGCTGGTTCGAGCCTCACTTTGACCACGAGTTGGCCGACATATATCTCAGTATGTTCTGTTTTATATACTAAAATGTCCTGGTCTGTGTTGTTTTCAAGTCTGTGGTGTTTAAAAAAGAGGCACAAGGGGCAACATCGCTCACCTGAGTTGCAGACAAAAGAATTATCATAGTGAAATTTGTTAGGAGGCCCTTTAGTATTTGCTTCCTTAAGGTTCGTGAAATACTATGCAATGGATGCAGAGAAGTTGAAAATGCATCAGCCAATCAAAGACCTTGGCAGCAACATTTGCTGACCTATCGACACGAAAAACTCATACTTGGTAGAGGGCTTCGAGTACGTGCTTCCTGAAAGGTTTCGTGAAATTGTGTGCATCGGTTGCAGACGAGAAGGCGAAATTGCGTCAGACAACCAGGGCCCTCGGTGGCAATATTTCTTTCTGTTTGTTTACCTTGCAGCCCTCTATTGGATCAGTTTGCTGTATTGATGTTATACTGCGGGGAACTCATTCGCCAACTGCCCGTTACAGAGTACTCTAGCCAGGCCGTTCCCTTCTGGGGTGCCTCATAGCCCCTTCTATTACCTAAGGGGCGGAGTACTACCTTATTTTAATGCCCACCCTCCACTTGTGTATGTGGTACTGCTTGGATGGTCCGTTCTTCCAACGGCTTTTATAAGGTACCACCACACCTGGATACCCTTGCTGCAGCATAAACGCGGGTACCCATTATTGATGACCGATCGACACGTGAAACAAACCTGATAGAAGAACTTGTACACTTGCTTCCCGTAAGGTTTCGTGAAATTCTGTACATTCTGTACAGCGGTTGCACAATCGAAAATACATCTATCAACCAGAGCCCTTGGCGGTCATATTTGTTCACCGATCGCCACGAAAAACAAAAACTTGGTAGAAGATCTTGAGTACTTGCTTCCTGTGAGGTTTCATGGAATTCTGTGCAGCAATTCCTGCGAAGAAGTCGAAAATGCGTCAGTCAATCAGAGCCTTCGGCGGCCATATTTTTTGGCCAATCGAAACAAAAAAGAAAAAAAAAAAACAAAAACACAAACTTGGTAGAGTACCTTGAAACTTACTTCCTGAAAGGTTTCAAGAAATTATGTGCAGCGGTTTTAGAACAGAAGTTAAAATTGCGTCAGCCATCAGCTTGGTGGCAATATCTGTTTATCGATCGGCACATGAAAAACACAAACATGATAGAGGACCTTCGGTACTTGCTTCCTGTTAAGCCCCCTTCACGGATCGAGCTACGACTTCGCTACGACTTCAAAATAGAACTATCCGTGGCTTGAATTTCCTATGCATTTTTGCAATATTATTATTAATGAGTTAAAGAAGATCCTGATGATAATCTCAGCAACACTCACAATAGAGCACCAAATTGAGCATCGACGGACCCCTAGAAAACTAGAGGTGGGAACAGGTGCCCGGGAGGAGTAAGCATCCACTTTTAACTAAAACATCCCATTCTTTCAAGATGAGAAAATCTCTCTTGTTTTGTAACGGTTTCGGAGTTTCATGCACGTCCTTATATTATCATCTGAAAACGAATAGTTGAGGTATTATGTCATATATTGTCCGAAGAACGCAAAATTTGAAGTAAATCCAAAGACCCATATCGTAGCTATCCGTAGTCTTTCCTTGAAGAATCCATAGCAACCCATAGCTGAGTCTTATCAACCCGTTCTACGACTACGCTATGGATAAAATTGCCGTAGGGGAGTCGTAGCAATCCATAGAGCTATTTTTGTTTCTCCTGCAAAGCATAGCGACACTTAGGGATCACTTTGTCCGTTGTCCGTCTGTCTGTCACACTTGGGTGTCACACCCCATAACTTTTGATTGGTTAGTGATAGGGCCTTGATATTTCACATGTGTATTTCTTGTGACAAGACCTTTCTATACATACCATAAATTTTGACTTCATGACCTTGATCTAGATATTTGACCTACTTTTCAAAAAATCTAAGATTGGCTACATCTTTTATTTGGTAAGTGATAGGGCTTTGATATTTCACATGTGTATTCCTTGTGACAAGACCTTTCTACATATACTATTATTTTTTACCTCGTGACCTTGACCTAGATATTTGAACTACTTTTCACAAAATCTAAGATTGGTTATATCTTTTGATTGGTAAGTGATAGGGCTTTGTTATTTCACTTGTGTATTCCATATGAAAAGACCCTTCTAAACATTCCATAATTTTGACCTAGCGACCTTACCCTTGATTTTTGACCTACTTTCAATTAAAAAAAAAGATAATCCGCTTCGCAGGCGACTCAAGCATTCCTTGGATTGCTATTTTATTGTCATACAAATGGCCCCTGATTGTAACGAATGCGCTTCGAGTTGCTACGACTCCCCCACGGATTGCTACGACTCCACTACGGCAATTCTATCCGTAGCGTACTGTAGTCGTAGAACATTTTGAACATTGTTCAAAAAGGAGTAGGGCCACGAAGCCCGATATTGGCCCTAATTTTGATAAATTTTGAACATTGTACTTCATAGAATTTTTAATTGTTATTTGACACTTTGAAACGTTCTCTTCTGAATCACGAATCTATTTTTTGTAAACATTGCTTTTATCAACACCCTTTATCCATTTGAAAACACCAAAATAGGTCATATTCGGCGAAATTGATGCAAAAACTCAATATATCTATTAAATTAGCAATGGCCGCATGCATTAACTATGATGGAAAATTTATATGTGAAAGATTATCATTATATCTATTTGTCATAAACGTTTTATTTCAGTTAACGCATGCGGCCACATTGAATTCTACGACAAAAGACAAAATTCCCAGCAATTTTCGTCATATTTTATCAATAACGTCAAAATGACGTCACTTCATGACGTCATTACAGTTAAATGGCACATTGTTTGGTAATATTATTCTTTTCATGAAAAGCGGTAAACATTCGTGTATTTTCATGAGAGATATCAAGTATTCCTCATGAAATTTATTTTAAGAGAAAAATCAAGGGCCGATTTAGGGGTCTCGTGGCCCTACCCCTTTTCTCTGCTTTTCCGATCGCTACGGATAGGTACGGATTGCTACAACTGACCACGGCTAATGCCGACTCGAGCTACGGATTGCTACAGATGCGTAATTTATCTTGATCAGTAGCTATCCGTGGTCCGATCCGGGACCCCAGGTAACACAAAACATTTTCGAAACATTTTCAAAAGGTTTAAAGTAAATTCTGCTGAAACATTTTTGGTCAAATGTTTCAAGAACATTTTAAAAACATTTTGCAGTAGTAAGGAAATATTTTCAAAACGTTTTAACAACACTTAAGGATGTCCGCTACTCTGAACAGAGTAATTAAATTTCTCCAATTTTATTTTCTTCTAGTAAAGTTATCATTGCACTTCCCAGTGATAAATTGCAAAGTATTTGTCAATGATCTACTTTTTGAGAAATACGCCTTTGAAATGAGTGGGGGTCTGCTGCAGGTGATGAAACCTGGGAATTGTCAAATTTGAGATGGTTATATATTTTTTAGTAAAACAAAAGGGAATAAATAACGAACATGCTATAATTTTAACTTTAAGTAAGAGAGTTACAATAGTAGTTCATATGAAAAATGAAATTTACTACAATCAACAACAAGGAGACAGGTTTCAAGATATTTAATACTATGTATCTATCAATTCATATATGCATGGAAATGTTGTTCACAGCTATTAAAAAATGTCGAAAAATACATTGCTAAAAGTAATTAAATATTTTTATAAATTAATGATTATGAAGGCCAATACCATGCTCTATTAAAAAACTGAGAAATTACGGTAGGTCAATGAGCTAAATTTTAAGATAATAGACATTTTCTCTAATAAGGGGCAGATAACTCTTAAAATTTCCCCCAAAAAATTGCTTTTCGTGCCCTACTACCTGTATTTATGATCTGATATCAATGAAACTTCACTCACTAATAGCTCAATGGCCAAAGATAAGCACCAATTATTTTGGGTTCAAAAGGGCAGAGATCAAGGTCATTTTGGGGCTAAAAATAGCATTTTTTTGTAGAAATACTTGAATTATCAAGAAAAGCTCTTGTTTTGACCGAAACATTCTTTAATTTTCTGTACTGATATGATAAATACATTTTCTTTTAAAGACATATCTGGTTTTATAATCTTTAAAAGAATAATTTAGAAATTGATCGACGTAGAAGTGGGGAAAGGGGGGGGGGGGTTAATACATGCACCAAAATGTTTACGCTGCAAGTATAGGCTGAACTGTAAACCATAGGATCCTCAAACTTTTCATGCAGAAGGTTCTCAACAGAGGAATAATGTTCAAGATCAGGATCAAAGATCATAGACATTTGGATCCATTAACATTTTGAAAACATTTTGAAAATGTTTAAAAAATCATAAAATGTCTATTTATTTTCAAGATTACGGGGTCTTTCGGAATACATGCAACTATATTGTTTGGGGGAACAAATGTATCGCTTGCAATAGGTCATTACAAGCAACAAATAAAGCCTAAACCATCTTGTTACAAAGAATGTACAAAGTATAAAGAAATTCTTCTTTACAATTCAAGGGTAATGGAACATCCTTGGTATTAAGAAAAAGGTCAAACAAATATGTCAAGGTCACAAAATTATCCAGAGAACTGCTGAGTGCTTCACGGACACTGCAATTTCTATACCACAATTTCTTTTTTCTGAGTGTCCCTTTTAAAAGTTTAACTTCTCATTTTAAAAGTAGCATATATAGTGTTGTAACCTTGCAATCGTCTTTCTAGGCGAAGTTCAAATATCTCGACCTTTTGTTAACATGCTAAAGAGCACGCCCCTATCTAAATGTAAACGTAGATATTTGATGTGTAATTCTGGTTTTATTGAAGGAGTTATTGCCCTTGGAAATATGTTCAATGATGACTACCAGCGGGGCATTCATGTCGCACCGGCACCCCATGTTTGCCGCCTATGGGTTTTTTTTATAGAAAATGTCAAATATCAAGGTCAAAGAGGGAAAATCATGACCAAAATTGTCACAAGTACATGATTATTACCGGCAGTCATGACTGCCGGTATACTGTAATCAATCGTGACATACTTGCACGGATAAAATAACTCTTGGCAATATGATTGGTGGACAATTACAAAATATGCAAATATTCGTCAAGGTTATTCAGAATCTGTGCATAAGATACTTTCATCAGGTCGGCTCAAGAGTCTAGATGACTTGACAAGTGAAAGTCATATCATATCAGTGCATTTTCGTTCGAAAGATGCATCGAAAAGTCTTTGTACCGATACGTCCTACAACAATCACAGATCCTCGGAAATTTCCGTAGCTTGAATCGGAAATAAAAACGGAAAAGCCCGGAAATGTGCGATTGGTCAACAAGAACAAAAATCGTTTATTCAATTTTTTCTTATTAGTATTTTACAAGCTAACTGCCGGCAAGCTTTTTGTAAAAGCTAATACTTGTATCACATACAAATTGAATCTAAAGTTACCAGTCGAAAGAAATGACCAGGTTAATTCCTTGCGTGAGAAAAAAAAAAACATACGGAAACACGGACAGATGGAGTGACTAAAATGTCGCCAAAGTATACAGGTAGACAGAAGTAACGAAATGAGATGTAGTACAAATGTATGTACGTACCTACATATATACAGAGAAATAATTTTGGATTCAAATAATTTGTTTTATGAATATGAGTAACTGTTGCGTAGTTTTGACAAATTGTTTCCATAAAAATCGATAAACATTCTAGCCATTGAACTTATATTTAATAACATGACATATTTTCCTTCGAATTTATTTTCATCCTTATTTCACAATGGGGGGGGGGGGGTTAATCTGGAATTATCCCATTGATGAAAAATTATGTTGTTGTAACCGGCTTAATTGTTGCAAAAAAGGTAGCAAGTTATCTATGATAAATATTACGTTATCATTATTACCAATAACATTATCATACATACGATTTATAGCAAGTGCACTGATTAGGATTTAATTTCAACTTAGGGAACAATGTCCAGTTTCATAAACGTTCTTACGAAAAGAAAAAAAGGAATTTTCGTAACTTTCGTCATTGAAGAAAAGGTTGTATTTTTTTTACATTGTATTATGTTTTCTAATTTTTACGTACTAAATATAAATTCAGAAACAAAGCTTCTCAAAATATGGCTAGAAAGAAAAGCTACGCAATCAAAAGTTACGAATTTTCTTGAAATTTTTCGTAAGAATTTTTGTGAAACAGGGTGCTGGCCTAGTTTTGCAAAAAGGAAGAAATTACGCGTAATTTAACATTTATAATGGGAGATTCCAAAGGGGAAGGATCATAACCATCCTGACTCCATGGCGGCTCCCACAATTTTGCTATTCCATGCATCTTTTTTTTTTTTTTTCATTTATTGTATAAAGTTCTTTAAACTTATCTACGGATTTTACACACAGGTAATTCCTTTGTGACCCCTCGACTCTCGATCGTAACTCTAAAATTAGAGGGGTTCGAGTATGTGCACGAGTCTTCACTTATATCTCCAAATATTCATTTGCCCAACCAAAAAATAAGTAGCCTACTGGCTTCTATGAGAGGAGTGCCCAGGCGCGTAGCTAGTAGCTACCATGTAAGCAAATAAGCCCGGACTTGCACATCAGCTCGGCCGTATCATTTCTTTTTTTTTTGTAATTGCATGAGAGAGAGAGAGAGAGAGAGAGGGGGGGGGGGGGTGTTGAAATTTCGACAAATCAAACAGTGTATGGACATGGACTAGACTATTAGTATTATAAGACGGAGACCAGTAGTCTAGACGGTAACAAGGAAAGGTCAATCTTTGATAGCCCATTTCATTTCGAGGCTATGAACTCTGTCTCTTTTTTATGATCAGACAACCATCTCGTTATACCTTGTTGAGCAACTCATACGAATTCAATCACACTGCATGTACGACTTTTAAAAGAAAAAGACAGATGAAAACGATAGAGAAAGTGTGTGTGTGTGTGTGTTGTCCTTGGTCAATCCATATGCAATAAAATCACACTACATAAAATTTCTTTTGTTCTTGTACTATAGTTTTGGCCTTGGAAAACGGGAGTGATCATTGTCAGCGTTACGACCGTCATATTTGACCATTATTTCAGACACAGAAGCTATGTAATGTTTTCAGAATACCTTCACTCAGTATCTGGATTCTACGTCTGCAAGAACCAGTTTGATATCGCTGTCGCGTCGTCAGGAACACTCAGTTTGTTTCGACAGACTGTCCGAAAATTTTGAATTACTCGACTCGACCGCAAATACTAGGTACGTCAGACTCACACAAAGATGTTCGGTTTGTCATTGATATGAGACTCCCACTACAACATACTAGTATATAGCGCCTGTACTTCAGACATTTGAACACTAAGTTTACTTTCAAAACTAATTTTGTTTTATTTAATGTTTTAATCATTTTTTTCCGAAGAGATGCATTCGAATATTTAAACTATTCTCTTGATAAAGAGGTATTTTCAGTATATTTTCTAGGGCTCTGATTATCTTAAATAGTTTCCCGTCGGGGGGGGGGGGGGGGGACCCTACCTGGGCTCTGCCCTGGACCAGCCTCTGTGAACCTGCATTTCAAAACATGGCTAGCTACGGGCCTAGCTAGTGCTTATGGATTCTCGACTTTTGAATGGTTTAGATAAAAAAAAGAAGATTCATATCATGTTGATAACTTGAAAAAAAAATGCCCCCCACCCCTAAAAATTTTGGACCATGTTAAGTATCGAAACTTATGCATATTTTATTTCTTGTTTTTACACAGATTCAAAATATGTTTATTCCATTATCAAACTATGCCGTCTACCTCCAGTGATACATGTGTCAAAATCTAGGTCACGTACTTGCACTTCAAAGAAGTGTGACGAAGTAAGTCGATCACGCGTCACACCATACGAAGTTCAAGGACGAACTATACTGTCTGCAGAAAGGTCCCATATTTGCATGTGCAAATTCATACATTAGTGGATCAAATATTCAATATTCAGGATGAGGATTTGATCCACTTGTGTCATTAATCAACAGGGAATTTATATTTGCTTCTGATGGAATTATTTCGAGTAGATCAATCAGCGAATCTTGAGTCATGTTGTTGAGGTAAGTCGTGTATCGGTCCAGTAAATTACCTTTTCCGCGGCTGTTCTCGATTTTTGCATTACTGTAGAAACGGATGATTTTTACCGAAGTTGAGCTACCCACAATATCATGTAAATTTCGTGTCATAATGCATTAGAAATCCAGAGTGCTGCAATTTTTCTTTCTTGCCACGTCATTTTTACAAAGAATATGTACACAGATATTGTACTTGTACTATTATACTTGTACAGTACATGCGGTTTGGGCTAAAAGACGAAATGACGTAAAGTGTAAATGGGACGGATAGTTCTTACGTCGTAACGTCGTATCTTAGATGCGCGGAAAGTTCGAAAATCAAAGTAGCGCGCATCCTTAAGGAGGAATTCAACACCAAGATGGCGGCAGCATTATTTGTTCTCTCATTTCCTAGGAAACGTCCAGTCCTTATTTCTTTCAAACATTTAATACACTGATTGATATACAAATTTGAGTATCCTTATAAAATTTGAATACTTTTCGACGTCATTTGAAGAAATTATAGCGATTTTTTGAACTTGTGGACTCTGTGAGTTTTATCCACGAGCAAACCACGACATCATTTCGACGTTATCGGGGAAAATGGCGTCACGTTTAAAAATGCAATTAAAATGTTAATACCAAATGTATCGCATTGAAACTTTGCATATATGAAATAGAAAATTCAATTTTATCATAGTGTATTCGTTGACAAATTTACAAAACAGGAAAGCGGATATCACTTCATTGAAAATGGACGAATTTGGAAGAAAAAATTGGAAAATGTAAAGCTTTGTAAAATTTTTATCCAAAATTTAATTTTTCTCATTTAATCATGAATTTCAAATCATCTCTGGACATCGTTGATCATTCTGTTAGTTTTTGACAAAGATTTATCCACAGGATTCCTAATAATCAACTATCAATTACAGTCAAATGGCTCGAAATTGCAATTTTTGAGCGATGGTGTCATCTTTAATTCCAGTATCCTGCCTTTGTTTATAACCAAATTCAGCTAATCTTTTCCATATGTAAGATCAATACATAAATGAATATTTTGGAAGGTAAATCAAAATTAATGTCCAATAGCTTAACGAGAGCCGGAATGACAATTTTAATAATATGAAGTCATAAAGAAATTAACGGATATGTTAAAAAATGCATATTTCAAAGTCTCATAGAAAAGTTTCCTGTGGATAGAATCAAATGTTAGTTTGTATGATGAAAGACAAACAAGAAATGAATAGTTTAAGAAATTTTGAGAAAAATTGAAGATGGCATCCAAATGTTCAATACCTCCTTAAGAGTTAACGTTGTTGAAACATCTGTATAAAACGTAGAAAGAATACATTTATGCAACAAAACAGCACAAATGTTTCCAAAGTATTTTAAGAACATTTGAATAATAACCAATTAGTTAAAACATTTTAAACAAAGTTTAGAATATTTTGTAGACGCGTTTTAAAATCACATCAATGTTTTAAGAACATTATTAATAATAACAATAGCCAATAAAATACATTTAAGAATGTTTTGAAGATGCGTTTTAAATTCACACCATACATTTATATGGCTCATTCTAAGTGTTTTAATGACAAATATGGATAATGACAATGTCCCTGTATACAGCACAAAATCGATAATTCAGAAAATCTGAAACCGAAGGCATACAAAATCAGGATAAAACAGGAACCAAAGCAAACAAACAAACCCTCCACCATATGAAAAGATGCGAACTCCCGATATGGGAGTGAGACCAGGTGCCCAGGAAGAGTAAGCATCTCCTTCTTGCATGCAACACCCGCCGCTTCAATTCGGTAGAACTGTCACATCCGGTTACTTCCATTTCGGAAGACATAGAGTACAATCTTTGGTTGGATGGTTCAAATGGTCTATGACAGAATATCATCCACCAAAACATGCTTGTGTTAACTGGGAAAGAGGGCTTAATGTTTTGTAAAATTCTGTACATAGGCCAGTCTTAAAAAACAAATGTTACATATACAACAGTTAGAGTTTAATGTAAGGCAACAAACTGTTACACAGTTTCAGAGGTAGGACGGTGACAATCGTATAATAACCTAAGTCTGTCAAATATTGGCCAAGGTTAAAAACATCAACAATGGATAAAGTGAAAAATTGATCCAGAATTGGAAGGGAAAGAGTTGTCCCAATGTGGAACATTTCTATCTTCACGTCTGCTAGATAGATATGCATGGTTACCAGAAAATGTTCTTAGTCCCAACAAACAAATATAATGCATTCAAACAGTCCGAATCTTTGCATGTCATGCGTTGTATTTGGGTCATAAAAAGTCGAATGTATTGCAGAGATTTCTGTCCTCCAAATGGCTGAATTCTTTTTCCACAACACTGAAGTTTGCATACATGGTGGTGTTGTATATATTTGATCAGAGCTTTTTCTCCATTCTGTAAAAGCTCTGAAATGGAACAATACATAGCTATTGTCATTATAAACTGTAAATTGATTAATTAATAGTACATGTTTTAATTGTTTTCCTTGTTATGCATGTAAATTTGCACTTAAGATAATTTTCTTTATTTCTATGGACGGAAAATTCAATTTTTGCGACCTATGTTCCCTTTGTTCTACTGTTTGATCTGTGATGACGGTTACATTTCATGTAACAGCTGTGCGCCTTGGAAGAATAATGTGTATCCAAATAAGGTAGAGGGTTGCGCGCACGTCATCCGGTTAATAACAAAATAATTGTCACGATTCATCTGGTTTTTCGTTCATTTCTATTTAGGGTGTGTGAGAGGGGTTGTGTGTAGGGGTGAGGGTGTGTGTATCCTGTAGTCTGTTGTTTCGTGTGATGTCGGTAACAATCGCGCAGGCGTGTTCTTCTGTAGCCAGAGCGAAGTGGTCTTGCTAGAATTTTTCCATATCTTTACTCTAATTATACTTACCTTGACGCCAATAGTGCACCTATATGACCAGCAACATCCGTAGACGGTGTCCTGTATCTCATAGCCTTGTCTCTCATATAGATTCCTGGCTCGATTGGTTGTCGAAACATCCAGGAAAATGCTCTTGTGAAAGAAGTTTGAGTTAAAATCATCATCATCATCATTATCATCATCGGCGTCGTCGTCGGTGTTGGCGTCATCATAATCATCATCATCATCATCATCGACGTCGACGTCGACGTCATCATCATTATCATCATCATCATCATCATCATTATAATAACACAACATTTTTTTTGTGCTGAATAACTTTGATCAAATGTACATGAGGAAGTTCATACAATATCTCGAAGAACACGAATGCATATTGACCAACGCATTAAATAAAATGCCCTTATGTATGCAACATAGTATGTCATAATCTCAAGACACGTGTACGTAGTCTATTACGTTACACTCTTGTCTTTAGAAGATGACAATATGTAACAAGCACTTGTATACTAGAGAAGAATGAGTTTAAGAAGATCCTGACGATAATCTCAACAGCCCTCACAATAGAGCACCAGATTGAACATCGATTGACCCCTAGCAAGCTAGAGGGGGTACCAGGTGCCCGGGAATTACCACATGTAAATAAGGAGTTAAAGATCCAGGAAAATATGATATAAGTTTCCATTTACAATACCTGCCTATTGCAAACCCCTGAATTGAGGTTATACCAGATGCCCGGGAGGAGTGAGTATCCTCTGACTGCATGCAACATCCGCCGCGAATACCAAACAGAAATGTGTAAAATCCTGTAATGTCCATTTAGGTAAAAGACGGTCAACTGGAAAGGTCGCACTCAAGAATGTCTTGAATCATCAACGCTACATGTAGCACCTTGTGTAACCAACGGGAAAGCTCTTATAACTCACAAAAAGTGAGTTACGACCCAACCCAGGGATTTACACGATGTCTTGATAGGCAAATGTCGAAATATTTTAGCGACTATAGAACTTTCTCTATAACATTGACAAATAAACACAGATCCAGATATTTTTGAGATGAGTTCGGTGTGTGCATCTTTTCCTGATGGCATTTAAACGAGTCTCGCGCAAAAGTATTGATCAAGATTTGAAGAAAAGAATTAAGAACCTTTTGCAAGGTTGTGCACACTGAAAATCCGAAAAGAAGCTCTCTCATGAAAAAAGTTGAACAGTTAGGTTCTGTTTACAAAGTTTTCGAAATTAATGAAATATCTAAATTATGCTTAGAATTTATACCTTGCATCCAATTCTTCTGGCCTCGATATCGCAAAATTCCATCAGAACTTTTCCTATACCTTTCCCTCGGAAATTTTCATCCACACAAATGTGATCGACGTAGCATTTTCCCCTCGGAATACTTTTACTGTCCAAAGTTGCAGACTCCATGCAAAACAAACTGAATATACGAAAATACAGTGTTGGAAAATATAATATCTAATATAATTATGTACATATTATGAAACAATCCAGTCTATGTGGCAATTATAGAAAAATTGATTCATTGCATGAAATTTTAATAGATTCCATGGACACGCTGTTGTTATAGGTAATAGCGAGGATTGCATGAAGGTATACGTACCCAATCATATCACAAAAACCCATGGAATTAAATGAACCATTATCCCTGGAAAAAATAAGGCAGAATGATACAAATTTAAAACCAGCTTGTATAATACAGTTTGTCACTAGATTCAGACAGAAAGTGTAAATGGTGGGTGCATGTATTCTTTGTGTGTTGTTTTCATTTCCGTGCATGAACATCGACGGCGGGTGCGGGGAAGCTTACTCCTCCCGGGCACCTGATCTCACCTCTAGCTTACTAGGGGTCCGTCGATGCCCAACTTGGTGCTCTGTTGTGAGTGCTGTTTAGATTATCGTCAGGATCTTCTTTAACTCATTTACATCCTCGTATGGGAGAGGAAGCCCGGTGTCAAGGGACAGTGGTTACGAGTTTAGGTACGGTATAACCGAATTTGACAAGTTGTCATTGAACTGTTGCAACAGGTGTTGCATGCAAACAGTGCCCTCATTTGGGAATGTTGTTTATTTCGGGGTTTGCGACTGTTCCATTGAAAGTACTAATTATTTTTCCTTACCTTCCCGACATTGAGACTGAATAACTGATAATGACTACTTCTTCGATGGTTATTATTACATGTACCATTTTTGTCCCCGCTTTCGCGAAAGCGCGGAGACATTATAACCGGTTTGTCCGTCCGTCCGACCGTTTGTCCGTCAGTCAAAAAAACTTTAACAGTGTGCATAACTTTTGAATGGTGATAATAGGGCTTTGATATCTCATATGTGTATTCCTTGTGACAAGGCCATCCCATGGATACCATGATTTCTAACCTTGTGACCTTGACCTTGGACTTTGACCTACATATTAAAAACTTAAACCTTGACCATAGCTTTTGAATGGAAAGTGATAGGGCTTTCATATTACGCATGTGTATTCCTTGTGACAAGACCTTTCCATAAATATGTATTCCTTGTGACAAGACCTTTCCATAAATACCATTTCTTACCTTGTGACCTTAACCTTGGACTTTGACCTATTTATCAAAAACTTTATCCTTGACCATAACTTTTGAATGGAAAGTGATAGGGCTTTCATATTACGTACGTGTATTCCTTTTGACAAGACCTTTCCATAAATACCAAAATTTTTGACCTTCTGACCTTGACCTTGGACTTTGACCTACTTATAAAAACTTTCTTGATCATAACTTATGAATGAATAGTGGTAGGACTTTTATGTTACACATATGTATTCCTTGTGACAAGACCTTTCCATGGATACAAAATTATTTGACCTTGACCTTTGAGTTCGACCTACTTTTCAAAAAACTTTAACCTTGTCCATAACTTTTTAATGGAAAGTGATAGGGCTTTGATATTTCACATGTGTATTTCTTGTGAAAAGATCTTTCCATGTATACCAACATATTTTACCTTGTGACATTGACCTTGGAGTGTGACATACTTTTTTTCAAAAACTTTAACCTTGGCCATAATCTTTGAGCGGAAAGTGATGGGGATTTCACATTTCACATGTGTATTCCTTGTTACAAGAACTTTCTGTTGGTAACAACATTCTGACCTTGTGACCTCGTCCGTGGAGGTTGACCCACATTTAAAAACTTCAACCTCGACCATATGTTTTGGATGGCTATTTAAATGATAGGACTTTAATATTTCACATGTGCATACCTTTTCATAAGCCCTGTCCCTTGCTAACAAAACAAAAAGTTTGGATCTTTTGACCTTTTCTTGGTGTTAAATCTTTCATATTTAGAATGTTGATAATATATGAGATATACAAATGTATTATGAAAACTTAAGAATTGGGGAAGTGTGTTTGTAAGCATTTCTTTAAAGACAAACACCCAAAAACGGGGAACCACATTTCCTTGAATTTGATTTTAGTAACTATATTCAGTCGATCAATATTAATGACAGATTGATCATAACACAGGGGCTCGACCCCAACGATCCACAATAATATTCACCTCTTTGACTATGGAGAGAGATTGGAAGAGGCGAGTGTCATTGAGGGTTGTTGGCATCGATCTCTTGTAATTGAGTAGTGCACGTAATGCAGTTGAAGATGTAAGCTGTATTGACTGTACTACCGAGTGCCACCTCCTCAAATCCCTCGTACATGTAATAAGTAGATTGAAATATTGAAATAAAAATCGGGAAAAAAACATGAAGTCCCTCCCCCATGAAATTCATGCTTTCTGTTCCCCCTTTTCAGACATACGAAGGGTTACTTAATATAATCCATTTCATTTGCTCTTTTTTCTTTCAATTTTACAAAATAAATGCATAGACTGTTAGAGGCACATGTACCTTTCTGCGAGGTCACCGTGACATTTGATAGCTACTAGTCCCGCCCTCTCTCCATTATGTTCTGCTATGAAATTCCTCTCGTAGTACTGAGGTGCCTGGTCTTGCATGTGATTTGTTAAACTGTCGATGAATTTTGGAATACTGAAAAAATGTTAACAGATAGAATACAGTTACAATAATGCGGAATGGTTCCAACTCTATACCATCTTGAAGAAAATTTCAAACCAATTTTCATGCACCAGACACGTGTTTCGAATATTAAATTCTCATCAGTGCAATACATTTTCACCATAGTCTCCATAGAAGATAGAGATCATGATATAATAAATCTTAAAATGTCTAAATGCTGTCTAAATTCTAAATGTCTAAACGTAAATCAACCTTCATTTTTTATAACATGCACACTTTAGAATTGGAAGATAACTAAGTGAATTTCTCGGTTCCTTATATCAAAATTTTGTAATAATATGGAAGTGTTCCCTGAAGAAAACTTCAAATCAATTTTTATGCACCAGACACGCGTTTTGGATATCAAATCCTCATCAGTGATGCTTTCCAGCCAAAGCGACTGTCATACGCCGCCAAAATTCATGTCAGTGTCCCGAGGTAGTAACAAAGCAAATTACATGTACATGTACAAAATTTAAAATAGATATGTAACATCAACAGATCAACTTACCTGCGTTCACTGGTAGCATGCACAGCTTTCTCCCTAAATGCTTCCACTGTCAGGCGGGCAGCAAATGCACGATCATCGGGTGTGTCCGTCAAATGTCGGATACTTACGGGTCCATCCGAATGAAAAAAATTATTCCTTTCGGGAAATTTGTCCGAAATGGAGGTGGGCTCTTCGGTAATAACAGGTGCTTCGTTCATTTTGATTGATTATTCACTTCGAGCTACAAGTATCATTTGCCGAAATTCTTGTTATTTACCTCGATCATTGCGTCATTTGAAAACCAAAACTGTATCGTTTGATAGCTAGACATGATCCTCATGTGAAAGACGGAATAAGAAAAAGTTCATAATGTGGAATAACAACTTTCCATGAATTTAAAATGGCGGAGCCGTATAAATAACCAATATTATGTGTTTTGTTCGCACACTACCATTACACTATTCTTTAAAGCTGGTTATTTATAAATACAACTTGTAGGTCAGAATGTAGAACATCATACGATCGATCCTGTGTACATGTACCTTTCTTGAGCTTTAAATCTTAACAATGTATGGTAATCTGAGGTCCATTGAACAATAATGTCTTGCAAAAATTCATTCGGACCGATAAAAGTAATATGTATACACCCAATATTTTTTTTCCGGACTGACAAAACGTACTGAAATCATCTCCGATACTGTAAATTAATTGCTAATGAAATGGAGTATATCAGATTGATAGATTAATGGAAGCTTTTTTCTAAATTAAAAATTTTGTTTTATACTACATGTGTGCATATGTATATTTTAATCATATAAATGAATACATTTTATTAATCGTTAAATGAGCACTAAAACTGCATAGTGAATGTACTTGTATGTGACATGGAAAAGTTCAATGATTCAGAATGAACTTTATTTCGTATTAATTCTAATCCTTTTCCACTTAACTTAAACTCATCTGAAGAATGTCAAATACATGTAATTAAGCAAAGGAGACGCTTTCTTATTTGTGAAGCCAATGAATGACAGCCAATTACGGGGATATATTTAAGGTATACAATCAACAAAACCCGGGGGATATTCCAAACGTTTACTGATGGAAGCTAATTTCGACAATAAGTATAATTAGTTTGAGAGTTCCAAATTGTATTGGTACATGTCAACTGCGATGCAGGCTCTGTATCTACTTGATTTTAAAAGAAAACGTTCAATTTGCCTACCGTACCTCTAGATTAACCAATATGTATAGCCTTTTTTAAATATACACTGATTATAACCTACTGAATTAAACTCAATGATGTGAATTGTGCATCTATCAACAGGAAGAGACGTAATTCATGATAGGTAGAACGTGTGTGACTGTCTCCTTGTAGCGTGTATGAATGACAGACAAATTCAATTATTAGTTATTATTTACTGAAAATACGATTGATTTTTTAAGTTATTTCATACAAAAGTTGTTATACAACTGCCATTTCATCATCCACGAAAATGTCAGAACAAAAATCAAATCAAAAATAACATTACAGAGAAAATATATCCTTTATATGGAACCAAAATGTCAAAACTATCATGGACTCTTGTGAGGAATATGCAAGACGTTGGGCAAAGAAAGAGGATGTACAGCTCGACACCCTTTCCGAATGGATAAAATCCATCAAAGGGTTACTTTTATCTGGAATTTACCGATTAAATCAACTGTGAACACCAGATTCGAGTCTATATTTAAAGACCCTGATGTTATCACACAGCTTACCTACCTCCAAGAGCATTATGTCATCACACCAGCAATAAAGCCTCAAATAATTACACATTTACTCACAAAAAAAGTACTTTTTCGACAGTCTAGTTAAAGAGTTGGGTTTAAATTCGACACCTGGAAATCCCACTTACACCCCAATAACCATTTCTGCCTCTGAAATAATAGATAACCACAAATTAGCTCTTGCTTCCTTCGGCTGCGACACTAACAATTTAGATTTAGATTTACCATACTTATACTGCATACCTAAAATGCATAAGAATTAATCCGTACAAACAACGTTTCATCGCTGGTTCCTCAAAATGTTCTACCACCAAAGTTTTTTTTTCTGAAATCAAATCTGGGCTTCAAAAATATTGTTCGACAGTATATTCTCGCAGTAGTATCAACCAGATGTGGATTTTCGAAGGAACTTTTAGAACATCTGAAATCCACTCATTTTAGTAGTGTCCATTCGATCACAGCCTTTGATTTTTCGGCACTTTACACTACGATTCCATATTCTAAATTGAAAGAAAGACTCGCAAAAATTATAAATAATGCGTTTACAAGCAAGAACGGTAATCGCAAATACAAATTTATTGTTGTTAACTATGACAAAACCTACTTTGTCAAAGGAAAGTCCGATTCTGAAAATAAGTACACTGAAAAAGATTTTATTCAGATGTTAAACTTTCTGATCGACATTTTTGTGGTTTTTGGAACAAAGGTCTTCAAGCAAATTGCCGGAATTCTAATGGGGACCAATTGTGCCCCACTCCTTGCCGACATTTTCCTTTACTCGTACGAAGCTGAATTCATTCAATCTTTGGTCTCTGAAGGGAAAAGATACTTAGCTTCTGACTTCAACTTCACTTACAGATACATAGACGATGTGTTGTCCATCAATAATCCAAAATTCGCGGTTTGCCTGAGCAGTATCTTTCCTTCGGAGCTTGAAGTCAAAGAAACCACAGAGACAAATAATTCAGCATCCTGTTTGGACATAATGTTGTCCTACGACACTGATGGTCACATGAACACCTCACTCTATGACAAACGTGACGACTTCAATTTCAGCATTACAAACTTTCCTTTTCTGAGTAGCAACATCCCTTCATCGCCTGCTTATGACGTGTTCATATCTCAGTTGATACGCTATGCCAGAGCAAGTACCAAATATTCTACGGTCGATATGGGGAACTCGTCATACACTATGATGTCCCACTCTCCAGAATGGTGGATGATATGCTGTCATAGACCATTTGAACCATCTAACCAAAGATTGTACTCTATGTCTTCTGAAAAGGAAGTAACCTGATGTGACAGTTCTACCGAAGTGAAGCGGTGGTTGTTGCATGCAAGCAGGAGATGCTTACTCTTCCTTGGCAACTGGTCTCACTCCCATACCGGAGTTCGCTTCTTTTCATATGGTGGAGGTTTTTGTTTGTTTGCTTTGGTTCCTATTTTATCCTGATTTTGTATGCCTTCGGTTTCTTATTTTCTGAATTATCGATTTTGTGCTGTATACAGGGATATGGTAATTATCCATATTCGTCAATTCAATTCTCAGTTACAGAGTTTTATACCTCTTAGCTGTGTCTTGCTGTTTGTCTGTGGCGTCAGACAGTGAAAAGATTATTTATCTCGTAGACAACACCTGTGTATCTTTAAGGAGTGTATGCATTCGGATTAGTGGGAAAATTGAGCGAGCACAGGTAATCCGGACAGACACACCATCTGTTATAAATACAGACGGAGGATGACCGTTGAAAGTCGACACTGAATGTCCATTACTCCCCCACCCCCTTCTCTGTGTTGTCGTTCGTGTTTCATATATACTTTGTTTCTAAGTCTATTCTGTGTGGTATTTTCGTTGCCACTGGTTGAACAAGTCATGTATGTTGGTGGCCTATTGTTTGTTTGTGAGAAGATAGGCACAAGTCACCAATGCTCACCATCCTTAGACTAGCTTCTTTTATAAATTAAAGAAAGCCATATGAAAATCACACATTGTCAATATTTTAATCTGATGTTTATAGGTGTATTTCTATATATCCTTGACTGGACACAACCTCTAAATTCGTTTCCAGCTGCAAAGATATTTTCGGAACATATTTTTCCACAATCCAATTATCATACTATATACATTAGCATTAATTTTCATTATTAAAATCGGTTTAATAATTCAACGTTCTTATGGTTGCCTGATTTTCTCCTGTCGTGTCATCTAGAATGAATTGTTTTTACATTGTAATTACAGCTAGCCTGCACCATTTATTTCATTTTTCTCCTTTTTCTCTGTGTTGCCTTCATTTACAACGGTGTTTTGCCTTGTTTGTTCTTGTGTATTGATTGATCTCATTGTACCCCGCGTTTCATTTTATTATTATTATTTTTTTTTGTTCTATTCGTGCGAGTACTTCTGTCTTTTGTAAATCTTTTTTTCCTCCACGTCAGAAATTCATTGGAATTCTCTTATTCAAATTTCTTTTTAATTCAATTATTAAATTGAATATTCATTAGATCACTAGGATAAAGCGAGGCCAGATATATAGGTAGAGTAAGCATCTCGTACCATGTCACAAGGAAAAAGCGAGGCCAAATGTATAGAGAGAGTAAGCATCCCCTACCATGTCACTAGATCACTATGATAAAGCGAGGCAAGATGTATAGAGAGGGTAAGCATCTAATACCATGTCACTAGATCACTAGGATAAAGCGAGGCCAGATATATAGGGAGAGTAAGCATCCCCTACCATGTCAGTAGATTACTAGGATAAAGCAAGGTCAGATGTATAGGGAGAGTAAGCATCCCGTACCATGTCACCAGATCACTAGGATAAAGCAAGGTCAGATGTATAGGGAGAGTAAGCATCCCGTACCATGTCACCAGATCACTAGGATAAAGCGATGCCAGATGTATAGGGAGAGTAAGCATCCCGTACCATGTCACCAGATCACTAGGATAAAGCGAGGCCAGATGTATATGGAGGGTAAGCATCCCGTACCATGTCACTAGATCACTAGGATAAAGCAAGGTCAGATGTATAGGGAGAGTAAGCATCCCGTACCATGTCACCAGATCACTAGGATAAAGCAAGGTCAGATGTATAGGGAGAGTAAGCATCCCGTACCATGTCACCAGATCACTAGGATAAAGCAAGGTCAGATGTATAGGGAGAGTAAGCATCCCGTACCATGTCACCAGATCACTAGGATAAAGCGAGGCCAGATGTATAGGGAGAGTAAGCATCCCCTACCATGTCACTAGATCACTATGATAAAGCGAGGCAAGATGTATAGGGAGGGTAAGCATCTAATACCATGTCACTAGATCACTAGGATAAAGCGAGGCCAGATATATAGGGAGGGTAAGCACCCAATATCATGTCACTAGATCACTAGGATAAAGCAAGGCCAGATATATAGGGAGGGTAAGCACCCAATATCATGTCACTAGATCACTAGGATAAGGCGAGGCCAGATATATAGGGAGATAAGCATCTCCTGCTCCCATACAACACATGTCAATTATATTTCACATGTATTGAATATGTTTAATAAAAGAAATTAACGATTTAATCCATAACATTTTTTATTATTATGCAGAAAGTAACAACATAGGTTGTACAAATGACTAGACTCTTTGCTGCTGTTACAATCTTGTAACGGCAGCAAAGAGACTGAATTATTCAGTCTACAAAATGACCAATATGTACAGGATTCCTATTTTGATTGAAGAACCTGTACTCTTTACAAAAGAAATCTTTTATTACACTGAACAGTTTTTTGAAGATAAAATACATGGATAAGGTATCATGGCACAATGTTGAATGGATAAGTCTTCATGGGAAAGTAGTTTGAATGATATGTATATAATAATAATGTTTCTATACATCCTACATGTAATGATACTACATGTACTTGTACATGTATCTAGAAACTTTTTTGACACTGCTATTTTAGAATTTTGTTGTTCCTGACATTGGATCCACTATTGAGTCTTTGCAGAATACTGAGTTTTTCCCCTTACAGACGGTATCTGACGTAAACCATTATGACGTCATGAAAATGATATGGTAACGTCGATTTTATACCGTCATTTCCCAGACTTTCATAACTGTTTCCATTCAATTCATTGACGTCATAATCAGTCTACGTCAGATACCGTCTCAAATGGGAATTAACTCTCATGGTTTTCGAAAATAGCGAATAATGATCTTTCTAACATATTATAAGTACTAAATGTACGTTTATTTGCTGATAACTTTCATTCGGTCTTACAGAAATTTATGTCTTGAGGAAACCGATTTCTTTGGTACCTACCAGTAGGGCGGCCAAGAGCAATATGCACGTGCGGCAACCGTTGCTAAGGCTCGCGCATGAATATGCGTTCGAGCTAACGTCGCCGTTACTGGGCACCTTTTGTCCGAAAGTTAGTCGCATGAAAAAGCTGATTTCAATGATATCGTGCGATGACATAATTGATATTGACCGTGGTTTATTTTCTGTAAGATTAAAGATTTCTTGAACAGATAAAAAGTACATCATTGGTATCGTCTATTTTGTGAAATTTGACTGACAATCTTACGATCTCTCCACGGCCATAAGATTTTTCAGACACCTGTCATGAAAAGATGTCATGATTACAGAAAAAAATCGGAAAAACACCTTTTTAATTTTTTCATATGTTGTAGAGATTATTCATAAACAACATACTCAAATTTCGTGAAATTCTGTGAGGGACCATTTTTTTGTACCTAATTCGTAATTTCCAGAAATTTGATCATTTTTTCCCGGGAAAACCAAGCCAAGTTTAATGATGGTTTTCTCCATGAAAAATTCAATTATCTCTCATCAACACTAATTTATCGTATAAATTTAATCTTTTTCATCAAAGAAATTGATATATTGTCGTGTAAAAAACTAAACATTACGAGAAATGACTATTTCAAAGTGATGAAAATCCGGAAATATTTTTTTCGTTCGACGAGAAAGAGTGCGTCGCCGGTTTGCGGACTCACATTTTCCTGTTTACGCCGCACGTGCAAATCGCTCTTGGTCGCCCTACTGCTACTAATATCATTTATATAAAACATTTTAGTAAAAAATTCAATTTTATATACATGAATAATAATTTTATCCTGCCAAGTTCACTGGACATCATACTGTATGATTAGGCAATAGCTACAATGTACATAAATGTATGCATGTATCAGAGTAACAATGTCTTTGAATGCATATACATGTAATTTTAGTGAAAATAACTGATGGACCCATTATGTAACACAACACAGATAAGAATGATATGTTCCATACAATATCGAAAAGATGATCAGAGATTCTTGTCAATTGATGTCTTCCCCTTTCCATTCTGTATTACACAGTCATCATAATGGCTTTTCCATTTCGTAAAAGCTCTGAAAGAAAATTCAATACTGTCAAATGTATTGGAATTTATTAATATATCTTCATCACAACCATAAGGCATACAAAACAAGGGGAAAAACAGGTACAGGTCCCCCTGCTTGTACATGTACATGTAAGCATCACATTGCCATGAAGTGGCGTCAAGCGAAATGTCATTAAACCCTTGGTGCACAAAGGTCTCAGTATAATGTCTCAAATGGGACATACAATAGTAACTCTGTATTCCAGCAAGACTTTCAGTATAGGATAAAGACCGAGTTGAGGTCTGTATGTATGTTAGATGCCCAAGGAGAGAACATCTTACCTTCATACAGACCTCAACGATGTCTTTATCCGACTTACAAACCGCAGATTTTCTTCAATTTTTCGAAAAATAAAAATCTAAATATTTAGTACACCCCTGCGTTTCAAAATGAAATTGACCAAGCAAATTATCGGGTGGAAATATGCAACGGTAACGATTATTAGGCCATAGAAGTAAAATAATTTGTTATACATCCCGATGAATTTCTGAAAGGTACCCTGTGTTCGGTCAAAGAAGAAAAATAGCAGTGTAATTATTATTATTAGATTTTTATTTCCATTAAAGTTTTTTAATATGTGATTACATTATTGCAAATAGAGATAAGGAAGATTTTCTAATCAAGTGAGGATAATATTTCTTTATTTTAACCATCACGTTCCTCAATATACATGTATTTGAAAAGCATGTAGAATAGTTGATCTTCAAGAATCGCTATCGGGATCTAGATTGATTTGAAATGGCATTTTGGGGTTTTCGGGATAGAAGAGTCTATTCTTCTTCTGTTAACATTTCTTATAAAAGGATTCTTAGCGGACTTGAAACACAATATTTTCTATACTATGGCTAAATACTCATTATAATAAAAACAATTCACACCCGCGACTGAAATAGTTTTCTTTTCTCAGCCCCTCGTTGTTTTTTATTGACCTCCACACTTCATTGAACGTTCATAAAACCTTATATATTTAGAATCGTCCGCGGTCTTTATGAAATAAAATGACCGATGAATAACAAAAGAATCACATTTGAAGGTTTGTAATTGTGAATACTAAATGTACAATGTACATGTATTACATATATGTATAAATTTATTTACTTACTGATAATATTTATTCAGTATTACAGAAGAGTAAAATCAATCATTCTACTTTAAGAAGAAACCAATTCCTTACATTTTTAAAGTACAATGTATTTTAAATCATCATAAAATTTTGCTTATGCAGAATGTTCTTTTATCAATGTGTTTGTGACTATTATTTGTATAATTGTATTTGTAGAAAAATAAATTTAAAATATCAAAAAATAAATAAGTACATGTATATTATATAAAACATACCTTTTCCCCTGTGCAGCAATAGATAAAACAGCAACATGATTCTTCACCCTTCACTCTGTATCCTTGTCTCTCATATAGATTCTTAGCTCGATTTGTTGAAGAAACGTATAGATATATTGACTGCAATTAGAAGACAGTGAACTATAGATTACCAATCAAAGATACTACTAGAGAATATTATTATATATGACCAGGATGTAACGTCGATTCTGATTGGCTGTAATGATAGTTTAAGAAATATACATGTGTGCAATTCTTTATGCTTTTTAAATTAATGAATTTACACTTAGAATTATTGTTACTTCTTTGTTCATTTGTCTGCCTTAAATTATCATACGTGTACATACATTGCATTATAACATTGTAACATACATTGAATATTTAATGTATTGCCCACCCCCGCTTTTCCCCCATACATACGAGCTTGCTATTTATTCAAAGATCTTCAATTTTTCTGCCTGAATGATGTCAACATCTTGACATATAATGTCAAACATCGAAGGATTCCAATTTCAATTCATTTTGTATCCTGGCGGAAATATACAATATCGATGTTTTCCAAAATATGCTGACTCAGAGTCTTCCCGAAATGACTCAGATTGGATCAACCCCCCCCCCCCTTCTGTTGATGATAAAAATTAATAGAGCTGTGCATGTCTTCTATACTACAGAGATTATCGCAGTGCCCTCTACATAAAAATCGTGGATACTCAGTGTTACTCACTCGGCAGCCATTTTTTCTAGCCTCGTTTTCACCAACTGTCATAAGTGCTTTGCCGATTCCCTTTCCACGGAATCCCTCGTCCACACATATATGATCCAAGTAACATTTCCCTTTAGAAACGCTACTATTTAGACAGAGGGCGAGACAGCACATTCTGTCGGAAGAATTGAAATAATTATGATAACATATAAATACATGTGTTATACATTAATACATGATCGAATTTTCAATGTAGCTTAAGCTTCTTTAAAACAGTAAAAGGGGACGACCATTTGATTCTGAGGAGGAGGGGGCTGGCACATTTTGGAAATAAAAATTCACTACCCCAAAAATGTTGAAAATGAATTAATCTTACCCTCTTATACACATGTACAAAAATGTACCTGTTTTATTACTTCCACTGAACCAAAACTTTCTTGGACATGCATGTACCCTTCTACCTATGTTTGGTGAAAACTCAATTTAGAATATGCCTGTACATATCATGTATATATACCCAACAAAAAAAAAACGCACCACTTAATCTTCATTCTGTAAAATACATTATGTAATCTATAGGAATTCAATTCCTTTCCATCATAAATCGTAGGTATATGAGTGACTTATTCTGTCAAACGCCAAACGAATGGGTCTTCATGATCAGACACAGCGTCATGATGAAGACACTAGGTTCAAAACGCAATGTCACAAAATGACTTTTAAGAATTCTGTTCGCTTTTTAGAATTGATTAAAGCTGTTAAACCTATCCAAATTGATATATCAGGCATTGTGATTTGTTTTTTTCAATTATGATCAACAGTTTTCTCTGAATACAAATTCATTTAATTGCTTCAAATGACATCATCAAACAGAAAATCCAAATTTGAGAAAAAATCCCAAACATCAACTGTTTTGTTAATGAAGTCCATGATTTGAAAATTTTCGCCTTTAAATGTGTCGCAAAGCACAAAGTTACCTTACTACAGCTAATATCTGACCTTTTTTCGCAAGTGCAGTTTTCAGAAACAATACCTCGATCTTGACAGGTCATTTTTACGTGCATTTTCAATGGTTTTGGACGTTAGTTTTTAACCTTTTCTGGTATTTCATTTGGTTATTTCAATTCGATGTTAAAGATAAATCTGCAGCAAATAAATAAGAATGGCTAAGACAAAATTAGTGTTCCTTTGGGATCAGAATTGCAAAATATTGATATTCTTTATTGTAAAACATACCCCAATATACAGAAATTTCCACTAAGACATTTAATGTTCAGATTTATTGGCATATTTTGACTACATTTGAATAGAGAAACCAGTATTAATCTATATTTTTACTGAAAATTTGCTGAAAGTGGTCAAACAACAGAATTTCAGAAGGATACCAAACCTGCAGCCATGCAAAAGGAGCTAGAAACAACGTGCTTTATTCGGCACTATCATTGTGATATGTTGCGAAAAAATGATCGAAATGTGTTTTATCCTCGGTAATTCGGGTGCTGGAAAAAGAAAACTATAATCAAAGGTCTATAGCTAGATATTTATGATTAATTGAAAAAAATCACTATATAATATGATGTGCGTTTCTTTTTTTGTTGGGTATATATTTGAGTGCCCAACGAGTCTTGAACTCTGTAAATAATTAAAGGGATTAATATCAAAATATTTTTTGCTTGGCGGTATTGTTAGAGATTAAAAATAAATAATCTGGCCTGCTCTGTGTGAAAATAAATAATCTGACCCGAAAAAATTGCCAGCCCCCCCCCCCCCCCCCCTCTTTCAGAATCAAACGTTCGTTCCATAATACTCGTATAAAAGAATTTTAAACTACATTGAAAATTCATCTATGTTTTAAGCTAAAGGAATCGTATTGCACATGTTGCATGCATATCCATTTTAAAGTTTTAAACATCATTAAAATATGATTTTCAAAAGATAGGAGAGAAATATTATTGTTGAACAATAGCGAACTTCTGTCTCGTCGGTTTAAGTGTAGTCTCGTCGGTTTATGTGTAGTCTCGTCGGTTTATGTGTAGTCTTTAGTGTTTGATGTTAAATGTCGTGTGTCTCTTTTCCGTCTCGTGCTTTACTCGTCTTTTGTGTTTTTGCATTGGGTGTTTTGGAGTTTTGCTGTTGATGCTGCAGCGGGGTCTTGTTGGAGATCTCCTCCCTTCTTCTGTTTATAATTATTCAAACTACAATGTAACATGAAAGTGATGATACAGACATGACCCAGAGGACTGTGTTATGCGATTATTGGCGGATTTAGAAAATTCTCAAGGGCGTTCAAGCATACATGTACTAAGGTTGCGGTTGAGGTTTCTCTCCTTCTTTTGTAAATGTATGCAAAATGGTATCATCTGTTCAGTACTGGAAGGGGGGATGGTGGTATTGTCCGTGAAGCCATTTTCTCCCCGCTTCTGGGTCAATTAATCCTTGCTAATAAACGAATTTCAATTTTTATATTGTATCATGCATAAATAAAAGTGTATCTGTATAAAGTAAATTAATAATATGTATATATCAACACTGCAAGACTTACCCCAATGTGTCACAACATCCTAATGCGTTCCATGCATCATTATCTCTGCAAGAAGAAGTTTTATACGTCTACGAAATATAGAAATCACAGGGATTTATCGCACTTCCCGGGCAGCTTGATTGATGTACTATTGGAGCGCGATAAATCCCTATGATATAGAAATATTATTTTCAACTTTGCTTTTGATATCATTTTTTTCTTTTGATTATAATTCAAACTGCTTTCATTCAACATCAGTTGGACGTCTGCTTTCAAAATACTTCTCGACCAACCTACATGTATTTTGACTTGGACATATTGGGAAATAATTTGAATGTAAGTACCCATTACTTTTTCTATCTAATTAATCAAATATCACATGCTCACGTATTATAAACTACCTTTCTTCGGGGTCACCATTGTATTTTAACATCATTAAACCAGCTTTCTCGCCGTTGTATTCTGCTATAAAATTTCTCTGGTAAAACACTGGGTCTTGTCTGTACTGACTTTTTTCGGAGCATTTTATCACCGTGGGAATACTGCAAAAAGAAAGTGATGCAAAGATACATACATGTAATAATTAAGATACAATAATGTATAAATATTTCAAAGGTGCATACTAATATTATCCAAATGTATTTGCATCAACATGCACCATACTTACATTGTACATGTAACTTTGACATTTATTAAATGTCTAAAATGATCAGGAATTATTGACGATTTTGCTTATTTCTGATTGGTGGAGACGCTGTTTGATGGAGTGTACCTCAGAGTGAGTTGACCGCTAATGCTCAAAAGCGGTCTACTCAGGATTAGCGCGTGTAGGAGCAGCGCGTGCGTTGATTTCTGTAGTGTTAGATCTTTAACTTCGCGTATCATTACAATGCAAATATTAATAAAATCCTGATAATTTAATAAAGCAGTTATTGACTTTTGATTTAGGTCTACTTGTGACCATACAGACCTGGTCAAGCATTGGTTAACCTCGGCCTTCGGCCTCGGTCAACCAATACCTGACCAGGTCTGTATAGTCACGAGTAGACCTCATCAGACGTCAATAACTACAATGAAAGTCGAAAGAGCACCAAGTCTTCCTTCTGCGTAAACAAGAGGCCCAAGGGGCCACATCGCTCACTTGAGTTGCAGACAAATGAATGATAGTGGACTATTTACTAGAGGACCTTGAGTAATTGCTTCCTGCAATGTTTTGAAACATTATGTGTATCACAGTATCAGTTTTGGAGATGTCGAATATGCCTCAGCAAACCAGAGCCCTCGGTGACCGTACTTATTGACCGATCGGCATGAAAAACACAAACTTGGTAGACGGGACTTTGAGTACAGCCCCAACCAGTCGAATTATTCGTCAGCTTTTTTTTTAAAGCTACTGAGATGACGAAATTTTGAAAGCTCTAAAAAGCTTTCAAAAAGCAGATGACGAAAATTTCGTTAACTAATCTTTGTTAACGAAAAGTTAGAAAGCTATGAGTTTTCGAATTTTCGTCATCTCGAAGCGTTCAAAATATTTGAAAGCAATCGCTGACGAAATTTTGAAAGCAATCGCTGACGAAAATTTTGAAAGCAATTGCTGACGAAAATTTTGAAAGCTTTTTAAACGCTCGGGCGCCATATTGTTTTTATAATGGCTGCGGCACGCCTCGGGCGAATTCCTCTGCACAGTTTGGAGGATGAAAGAAGCCGTCTCATTATTGGCGTGGGACTTTAAAATTCATCGATTGTGAAATATGTTGCAAAGCTTCCAACCGTCAAAGAGAAAGCAGGGTTTCACTGGATATATTAACTTAAAGAGTTGTGTAATTTGTTAAATCTATATGTACATGTAGTCCGATCATGGAAACACGGAATCTTATAATAAATAAAACAAAATACAATATTTAATTTACTCCAAGAATATATATTTTTCATAATTTAAACTGAATATTATTAAACATCATTATAACTACTATTAATCAAGCAAATTATGACGATGATTGCTTTTATTTCGGCCATCTTGGTTTTCTCGACTCAAAAAAGCTTACGAGAAGCTTTCATAATTTCAATTTTGAAAGCTAGTTGACGAAATTTTCGTCAGCGATTAGCTTTCAAAAAAATTGAAAGCTATATAGTCATGTACGTATAGTTAACGAAATTTCCTCAGCGATTACATACATGTTTTTTTTTCAAAATTTTTGAAAGCTATAGTAGACGATAATAATATAGTATTACATGGTATCTTATCGGTAAGTAAATCATAATATTACAATTTCTTTATGTACATGATCTTTTTGGAATTTGACCCTCGAGGTTCCTCGTCCTTATATTTTCCAATTATTAGCTAATAAATGTAAGAGTTACAGGTTTGTCATCATTAAGATACTCCTTTTCTCCATTAAAACTTAAATGGGGAAGGGGGAAACAGGGGGTACCTCTCTCCCCCTCTCATCCCTCATCTCCCCTCCTTTTTAACCCTTCCCTTACCTCCCCCCTCCTTTCTCTCCTCTCCCGCCCCTTTCCTCTCTCCCCCTTAATTCCTCCCCTTTCTTCCCCTTCCCTCCCTCCTCCCACCCTCTTGCTCCCCCCTCTCTTTCACCCTGTCCACCCCCTCTTGCATGGTAGGCTTAGTTTATGTACATGCTACCGATCGAAGTAGATCTATTTTATTCGTACTGGGAACTTTACGGTAATTACATCTTAGATTAGTTTACTCGATCTAATAATAGATACACACGTGTACATGTAGTACATGTAACGCAAACAAAATAAAGTAAGAAATACCTTCGCTCGCTCGTAACATGTACGAATTTGCTCCTAAAAGCCTCAATAGCTAAGCGTCCGGCGAAAGAACAGTCTTCGGGAGTTTCCTTCATATTTCGAACAGTGACGGGCCCGTCCGAATGGATGTACATTCCAGGAAAAGTAACCGACGGTTGCTGAATGACCGGTTCACTCCACATGTCCCTCGTTTATTTTAATAGTTTTTTCTGTTTTTATTCCTGAGATGTTTTATTTACACACAGCTTTATTTGACATCGGATACACCTGGATTACACAAGAGCTTTCTTAAATTACGTTCTCATTAGTACACAACGACGTACTGTATCCCTGTGTAGGTGTATGAATTGTATACTAACCCGCAGTGTCGGTGATTTCGCAATTTTGAAATACTGATCTTACTCCGAGTTTTAATAAATGGTAGCAAGCAAGGTCGCGACAACTCATAAGATTTCCAATATACATGTACATGTACTCAATAGATCAACGCACACATACAATGACATTGTATTATATGTATTTGGCATGTAGCAGAAAGGAAAACATTCAATATATGATTCATATTGTCTATATAAAGATGATTTGCTAAAAAAAAGTGTTATTTGGTGCGAAATCGTTTTGATATTTTTGGAATGAACGATTTTAAATTAAAAGCTTTTGATTTAAAACATTGATCATGTTGATGTAAACATATTTTTTCAATTTTAACTTAATGAAAAAAAAGATTGGGAAACGAGTTGTCTCAAAATTATATTCAGCCGCTTTCCATGTAACAGACACATATAGATGTCATTCATAAGTCTCATTAAGAAATTCCTGCAACATTTAACGAAAACATCAGAATTCCTTTTATAATCAATATTGTATTGTAAGCATATATCTGTTGTAGGATGAATGACACATTATAACAGATTTTCCGCTCAGTATGAATTTACAAAACACACCCGAGTTGCAGACCAAAAAAAAAAAGGATAGTGGGCTATTTGGTGGAGGCCTTTGTGTATACTTCCTGTGCTGTAAGGTTTCGTGAAATGCTATGCACTGGTTGCAGAGAAGTCGAAAATGCAACAGCCAATCAGAGCCCTGCAGTCATATTTGTTGACCGATCGGAACCAAAAAAAAAAAAAAAAAATGATAGAGGACCTTGAGTACTTGCTTCTGCAAGGCTTCATAAAATTCTATGCAGCGGTTCCAGAAAAGAAGTCGAAAATGCGTCAGCTAGTCGGAGCCTTCCGCGGCCATATTTGTTGACCGATCGGCACGAAAAACACCAACTTGGTACAAGACCTTGAGTACTTGCTTCCTGTAAGGTTTTGTGAATATTTGAGCAGCCACTAAAAAGCCGTCTTATGAAAGGAGTTTGGTTGCTGGCTGTGATAAACAAAAATAGATTGTTTTGTCTGGTCCATGCTGCAAATTTTAATGAAGATATTGAATTTCAAGACGTTAATATTCGTATTGTTGGTATATAATGAATGTGTCGGGTAGTTAACCCTCGTCAGTGATCCTCAACCTAAACAATGTAATATGGTCAAATATTGCGAAAGTTATTGTGTCCAAATATGTACCAATAGACGAAGCAGGATTGGTGTGATATGATACTATATCGACGATAATCCACAACTGCTAAAACATAGTTAATTCTTGAATCATACACATTCTGAGGGATGCCCGACTGATAGTTACTTTAACCCCCTTCCCCTTTCTCCCATCTATGAAGATTCATTCTTCCCGAATGACGACAACAAACATTTTCAAGGCGAGTGATTCCATTTTATTTTAATCATATTTTTCATCATGGGATCATTAATCTCAAACATACATATTCACACAACTTCACGTTAAGTACATAAATAATACGGAAGGGTTCCAACTCAATACCTTCTTGAAGAAAAAGTTCAAACAAATTTACTATGCACCAGACACGTGTTTCGAATATTAAATTCTCGTCAGTGATGCTTCCAGCCAAAGTTCGTTTCAGAAGCCGCCAAAATTTATTTCACCAGCGCCCTCTGGTTTTATCTATAAAACTTAATGCGCGGCTCCATATTTCATGCAGGGTCGATTCAGTAGCATATCCAAAATAAAATCTATGTTCAAAATAGAATTGGAGGGATGGTGCTAAGATGTTAACCTCCTTTAATTTCGATGATATTTTTCGATGAAGTGGCAAATTTCCGAAATAGCAAACATATATTATATATATATATATATATATATGATGTCAAATTGATAAAGAGCGAAACAAAACTTCATGCAACGGAGCTGGAAAGAATTAATTAATACTTTTAACACTTAACTTACATGTAGCATTTATAACAAGCAAGGGCGTAGGAGAAGGGGGCCACTTTGAAAGTGGGGGGCTCAACCATGTTTGTGCCCCCCCCCCCCCCCCCCAACACACACTTTTAAATCACAAAATTTTATGATGCATTAACATTGTTTAAAGTAGCAACATTTTGTACCATTAATATACAGTTTTTCGGTCAATTTTCAAATTTTTTCTTTAGCTCGCTACCGCTCGCCAGTTCCTTATAGACTTTTTGAATAATTTAGCTATTCTGATCCATCCTTTATACACGTTGCTTTATCAATGCACGTGGAGACATTTAACTCAAACTAAATAGAATATCATTACATGTACTTATTATTGATCGAGAATAAAGAAAGTATTTTCTGATAAGTCAATATTTTGTTAAACAAATTTCCTGGGTCGCTACCGCTCGCCAGACATTTGTTCATGTAGGGAAGAGTCAGGTAAAACAAAGGAAATTCTATTTTTCAATTTTGTGTAGGGTACATGCGAGCCTGTAAATAATAATGTTTCTGATGTTCTGATTGGACAATAATTACAAAATTGGTCTTTTTAGAATAGAAACATTTCTTGCTTTACATTAATACAGAAATAATTCCTGAAAACTCATTCATTAATATCTAAAAGCTGTAGAAATTATGCTATTTTAGAGGCAAAAATAGCTGCTCCATTTAGTGCAGATTTTAGGGTGACCTTGAACTACACTTCCTGTCTTCAGATTCTAATGATAAAAAGTTTTTATTCTGACATATTTTTGACTCGCTAGCATTGACGGTTAATTTCATGTATAGATTGTAAGCATTGGAAATGTATATGTGAAATGCGACAAGATTTCGTTAACATTGCGGCCTATGGGAAAATGGACAAAAATGAATTACTGGACTCTCCCCTGTATCATGTCTTTAAAAGTTAAAATTGCACCAGAAATGTTAAAATTTGTGCATACAGAACATGAAATTCCCATATCTTCTCAAGAAATTAGTAATTTAATACATTGCGTATGAAAATATCAACTCTGTAGGGCCCGTAGGCGAACAAGTTCCCAGACGAAATATATATAATGTATACGTTGCTAGTTAAAGGCAGCAAATGTGTCAAAAATATTCGTTCCCCATCTGGAGCCCCATTTACCAATCCATTACATCATCCGATGATATGACGTAGCATTTTGATGACGCGTTCTGCAGTTCAAGTTCAAGGTCGCCGACATGGCAGTTATGTGTTTGGATTGTACACGCAGGAGCTGGGAGTTTATACAGACAGATTTTCTGTACTTATAGATCTAATACTTGCAGAAAACGGCATGATTATGATCTATTGATATCAGAATACCTTCCTAGGATTTAGTTATTTCATAAGTGACAAGTTAATTGTGAGAATTCATGACGATACTGTATCCTGATCGAGGCCGAGGTAGGTCGCCGTATTTTGATCTCTCATTTTCTATTCGCTGTCAATATTTTCTTCTTAATTCTTCATCTAGCCGAAAATATATCATTAGAAACGTTTCTAGTTTCAATACTTCATAGGTTCAGAACGATTGTACCTCATAGAAATCATTTGAAACAGTGATCTTCGGTCCTTTTGAAGTTCTCAATCAAAACTTTTACACGTTGTTGTTGACAGTCGTCAGTCATTGGAAAATTTCAAACGCAGGTACTTGCTACTGTTACGACGGGAATGCAATTTAGAAGAAAATAGCTGGAAGTTTCTGTTTTTCTCGTCATTTACCGAATTTTCAGTCTTTCATGAAATTTTAAGGACAGGAATGGTCTAAGAAACTTCAAAAACAGGAGCATAGCAACCGAACAACGCTGTAAAAACCACGTATACCGGTACAACATCGAAATTGTCATAAAATTTTCATTAAATTCTGATATCGTATTTATATCTAAGGGCTACTGTTAATAAAACTATTTTTTCTTTGCAAAATTATCATTCGAAAGCCGATCTTAGCAACATACTAAATGATTTTGATGAAAGTAGTTCCGGCTCTTCCGGTATTTTATGGTGTTCATTGGGGTATGAAGGTGTATTTCGCCATTTTTCTGACGATCAATTAACCAATCAAAATGCATAGATTCGTGTAAACAAACTTATTTGGAAATTATACATATAATTATACAAGACATTACAATATGAAAACGAAGTGTGGAAAATGAAGAAGATAAGTAGTATATTTTTAAATGGTAACTCGTTTGTCGAATAGCTTTCCTCCAATTAATTCTGAGTATTCCTCTTGTCTGGATTTTTGACAAGAATTCCAACGGTCCACTTTGGTACATGTATCTCTTCGCAGCCGTTCCGATGGAAATTCTCACGATTTGGCCTTGCCTTCTCGACTTTGAGACTGAATTTCTTTAATGTTTGTTCCACCATATTCCACTCTTCCGTTGTTTCTGTTCTTCATTTTAAATCTCTGCTGGCTTTAAGTTTTATACTTCTTCCTGATTCTTCTCTGATTCTGAAATTGTTCCTTGTCGTCCAAATAATCTTATGAGTACTTATATATATATCGTTACGTCCTGTTTCCACCGGTCTCTTCCCTCACCAGGCTCGATCACCTCTTAATTTCCGCTTTAAACATGTTACTTTCTTATCTTAAGATGTAAAGGGCGTATCCTGTAGATATTGTATTTCCCTTTAAATCACTGGTTGATCCTCCGTACCAAGTGGTTGTTCACTTGGCACCTCAAGTCCCTCAATATAGATTTATGCGTGTGAGTTTCTATGCTATGGAAGTTTCCTAATCCTCATCTGCACGTCGACATTAATACCAAGTAAAGGGTGAAACAGACTCTCCTCTCCTTGTATTTATGCGGTTGATAGTTTCTGCAGAGGATATTCAGAGACACAGAACACTTATGTCGAAATTCGGATATGCCGAATTCGTGTGTTGATTTCATTATTTGCCATTTCATGTATCATTGCATACTGATCTAATCCAGGTTTTCTTTTCATTTCACTCATAGTTTGGGTATACCCCCACCTTTCCCCCCCAAAAAATTCAATATGGTATCGAACAGGTTAGCTGAATGGTATGATAGGTAACGCATAGACTTCTCGGGTGGAATAGTTACAGTTACTTTCAAAACTACACATTATCACACAAAAAGTAAATTGTAAAATCTCTTCATCATCCTGCAGGCGATGGGTTGGTCCAAATGCTATAGATGTCACTCCACCAACAATGTAAACTTACTTAGATTCAGAGGTGATCGTTGTAGAGTGGACAAATCCCAATGCAAAGTACAAAATCAATGATTCAAAAAAATCAAAAACCGAAGGCATACATAATTAGGATGAAACAGCAATAAACTCCATCAAATGCAAAGAAGGTAACTCCTAATAGAGACCAGGTGTCCAGGAAGAGTCAGCATCTCCTCCTGAAGACTTTTAAAGAACTGTCTTAATTTGAGTAAAACGCGATGCCGTTTTAAAGGCTTTTACTCATGAATATTCACGTGATTCATGTACGTCACATGACAAGCGTTCCGCCGTTTCATTTGTCAAACAAAGTCTTAATTAATGCCGTTGAATTCAAGATATTTTATAAATTTCTTGTATGTTAAACGCCATCAAATTCAATAGCATTTAAGGACAGATCAATTTGCAGCATGGATCAGACATGCACGTCTGATCAGTTCACTTACAAGGGTTACATGTAAACACCCGAAACGTGCATGTCTGATCCATGCTGCAAAGGATTTTACAGTTCTTGAAAGATGCTACTGAATTTGAAGACGTACCATGTATCATATATATAAGTATAAGACAGTGTTCATAACATGTAAAACAAAAGATTTATGGCATTTTTTCCCCTTGACAAAGTTGGCATTTTTCATTTATACATGTATCATAAGTGATGTCACACGATGCTTGTGTAAAGAATAAACGTTGAAATCGTGTCAAGTAACACGTACATGTATATCAGGTTCTATGATAAATATACCCGTATGCAGTCTATGGTTTATCGATTTTGTGCTTTAAACATGGATATGGTCATTATCCATATTTGTCACTATGAACCATATTCATTGTCTGGTCTATTTACATTTACATGACTCTATGGCCCCTGCGTTTTGCGGTCTTGTTTGTGTGTGGTCATCTAACAGTGAGGAGGTTGTTTTACACCACAATTGTATGTTCTTCGAGACCTCTGGGTAATCGGAAAAGAGGGAGGGTTGTGCGCGTGTGATCCAGGATAAACACACCGTCTGCTACTTACGTGCTAGATGACCGCCCAAGTCGGCACCGACTGCTCATTGGTCTCGTTGGTTTATGTGTAGTCATTTATGTTTGATGTTTCTATATGATTTGGCGTTCATTTTACCATTTGTGTCTCATACTGTGCGTGTCTGCTTTATGTTTTTGCAGATGGTGTTTTGCTGTTGCTGCTGCAGCCAAATGTTGTTGGAGATTCCCTCCTCTCTTCTATATTTTGAAGAAAAGAGAGGATCTCTCCAACAAAACTCAGCTGCAGCACAAACAGTTAACTCATCGAAAACACTGAGAAGACAAGCACAAAAAGAGACATAAAGGGTCAAGAAACATTAAATATTACTGTCACATCAAAACACTAAACAGAAAACATAAAAAAAAAAACCCAACGAGACAAAAGGACAATCGGTCCTGACCTAGGATGGTCATCTAAACAGTTCATTTTCGAGGTCTGAAACTTTTTGCTATCTACTGAAAAAGTTTCACCTTAACTAACTAAAAATTATTATTTTCGTGTTTCCTTCAGATTTATTCTTTTTTTTCGAAATTACAGAAGGCAAATAAAAGAAAATAGGCGTAAAAACTTTGTTGCAATATAAATAAAACATAATATGATCTCTTTGCACAAATATAATACATGTACGTATTAAACATCACAAAACAATACGATAATAAACATGATTAAAGTGTTCAAAGCACTTAGACATCGATACTACTAACATGATTTTTATCTCTTGTCAGTAAAAAGGTTTTGAAGTATTCAAAACATGTAAAGTAATCTCTGATCCACATGAAAAACGCCATATATAGATACAAGACTCGGGTGGACCTTTCTCTCTCTAATGAGACAAATGATATTTGGTGCAGCACCAAAACAAAGAAAAAACAAATCTTGTCTTCAAGATATAAATTATAGTTGTAAATGGATAGCCGCAAAAGCGAAATACAGTCAGATTCATAAACGGTCATCATGATTGACAGGAAGAAAAAATACCCAACTTGATTTGAATAAAAACATTGAGAACTTGCTCCCTTTGAGCTTCTACTAATTTTATAGATATGTCTGAATCAATCTTCTGTCTTGACTCCAGTCTAAAATTTAAAACGCACAATAGTTTGGCAGAATGAGAGGATAATGAGTTTATTATACTTGTTTCCTGTAGGGTTTTATGAATGCTGGACAGGCTGCATTTACTGATATTTCACAAATGTGTTGCCTCAGGCAAACAGATTTGTAGACAGCAATAATATTTGTCGATATGGGTAAAAACGCTAACTTGCTAACTGTCGATTGCACAGGAGTCGAAAATACAATAAAAAGTACACCAGAGGAATGCTGAGATCAGCCGGACATTACACTATAAGCTTGACTGTAAGCTTGGAAAAAAATTAAATAAGGACTTTTAATTACATGTATCACTGATGTCCTTTGCGTTGAATCAATGGCCGTTATGACACAAGACACATGATTTGTTTCTATGATATCGATTTTTTCCTTTCATTATGGTTATATAAAACGTCAGCCATTTTTTTCACGAATTACGATTTGATAATCTCAGTATCTTTTTATAATCCCAAAACTGCTGAATACATCGATCAGTGATCAAAAACTAGATTCTATCTCCATTTAAGCAGAATTTAGAAGAACTAATTTCTACATCTTCAACATCTATGTGGTCACCTTACGACAACTGCTTTTCCATCCTGAAAGCTTTCTGTAAAGACAAAAAAGATTTCATATCTGAGTACAAAGTCGTGTGCGCAGAAATTATACATGATTACAAGTAATCAACATGAGTACTAAATTATCCTCTCTTTGTGTTTAGCACTCGAATGACAAATATGGATAATGACCATATCCCTGTATACAGCACAAAATCGATAATTCAAAAACTCAGAAACCGAAGACATACAAAATCAGAATAAAACAGGAACCAAAGCAAACAAACAAAATCGCCCACAATGTTAGTGGGTATGTTGCTGTAGATGTTTCATGGGAATGTTGTCAGAGGGACAACACCATATACGCCCTGTGAAATGTCAAGTGGAATAAAATCATGATCGCTGAGCGATATAAGTTCCCTACCGGCATAAATTTATGTCCTGCAACTCTGTCCATAACTCTTCAATTAAACATGAATTTAAACTTACAGTCCATGAAGCACACTTCAGAAATAAGAAAATTGCAGAAGTTTTATCTCCTTTATGGACATTTTTCCGATAAAAAAATCATATAGTGGATAGATTTCTAAATCTCGTAAATAACGGTGTCCTTACGACCAATAATACGCTGATAATAAAAGAAAATGGATTTTGATGGGGAGATTTCTATGCGAATCTTAGCGTGACGTAGTTGACATTCTCCATAAGTCGAACTTGCTCTGTAACTATCCAAGGCCAAGCTATTAATAAAAGTGTATGTGTTGCAGAAATAAGTCTGGAAAACTGAATTTATTTTGCATCAAGGGACAGAACTCCTTAAAAAAGGTCATGTGTGACCCAAAGTCAAAGCTGCTCTGTAAGTATCCAAGAACTAGGTAGATGTATGTACAATATATCAAATTTCACCTGAATATCTTGTTTGTAGCAGAACAAAAGTCTGTAAAAATGAATATTGCAAGTAATGAATTTTGCAAGTCACCAAGGGACATAACTCATCGGAAAATATGTAAAGCGTGACGAAAGTCAAACCTGCTCTGTAACTATCCAAGACTAGGCTGTGTATCAAATTTAACCTGAATATCTCTATTTAGTGCAGAAAAAAGTCCAGAAAACACAAAAACTCAATTTTGCAAGTCATCAAATGGCATAGCTCCTCGGAAAATAAGCCAAGGTTGACACAAAACAAAGGAGGGAATCTTCAACAACACCAGGTTGCAGCACCCACAGGAAAACCCTAAAAGACCCAATGCAAAAATACAGGGCAGACAAGCACAGAAAGGGGCGCAAAAGGGAAAGGAACGTCAACGCACAACATAGAAACATCAAACACAAAGGACTACACATAAACCAACGAGACAAACGGGCAACCGGTGCCGCCTTAAGACGGCCATCTGCCACGGAAATAGCAGAAGGTGTGGTTATCCTGGACTACGTGCGCAGAACCCTCCCACTTTTCCGATTTGCCCAAGGGCTCGAAGAACGTACAATTGTGGTGTAAACCAACCTCCTCATTGTCAGATGACCACACACAAACAAGACAGCAAAACGCAGGGGTCCAAGCAACACAGATGAATATGTAAATGGATATCAAAAGAGGGCGTACGTAATACAATCCGTGCTCTGCCGCCGCGAGCTCATGTATGCTATCACCCGAGGAGACCGACTGACATTCAGAGAGGACAGGTGGTTGGGGCCCTGTCTTCTCTAAAGAGGTTTGGACAGGGCCCGTCATGGAGTCCCGTCATCAAGTCAATCAGAGTGCAAGTTTTAAGAATGCACTGGTACAAGACTGTAGATTGGTCAAGTACCAAGCCTAGTGTCCGTCTGGCGACATTAGGATCATATCCACGGTATAAAAGGCGTTTGATGATTCTGACGCATTTTCGATAGTTGTGTTGTCTATCTTTGTTCCTTCTTATCTTGTTAATAATGTCACCATAAAATGCAGGTTGTAAAATACCCAAAGTAATATACTCTTCTGTCTGTATTGGTCCGAATTTCAAAAGAAGCTCTGTAACTATCCAAGACTAAGCTGTGTATCAAATTTCATTTGAATATCTCTATTTGATGCAGAAAAACGTCCAGAAAACTAGCAAAACTCAATTTTGCAAGTCATAATGGACATAAATCCTCAGAAAATAGGTCAAGCGTGACGAAAGTTCAACTTGCTCTGTAACTAACCAAGACTAAGCTGTGTATCAAATTTTACCCGAATATTCCCATTTGCTGCAGAAAAACTTTCGGTAAACTGATAAAAACTGAATTTTGCACGTTATCAAGGGTTATAACTCCTCGGAAAATAGGTCAAGCGTGACGGAAGTCAAACTTGCTCTGTAACTATCCAAGACTAATGTTAAACGTCTTTAAACTCAATAGCATCATTTAAGAATTTAACAGATCAATTTGCAGCATGGACTGGACATGCACGCCCCGGGTACTCAACTCTCGTCAGCGATCCTCAATCTAAACAATGAAATATTGCCAAACAGTGAAAAAAAATTTTGTCCAAAAATGTACTGACGGAGAGACAGAACGAGAGGGAACTAAGAGTCCCAGACTAACTGACAGAAAGGGAACTAAGAATCTCATTCGGTGTTGTCAGTAGGGAACTAATTACAACATGTTACAACTATTCAGTCATTCAATACTCGATGAAAGTCAAGGTTTACAAACTGGCAGTAAAGGTGACGATCAGAAAAGAAATTACATGTAACTCTTTGAGATCAGGAATGAACCAGGCAAAATGAAATCCCGCAAGTGGAATGAGACCAGGTAATTGGGGAGGGCAAAGTAAGCATTTTCTGATTGCTAGTAAGATTTGAGTCACTGACAATGTAGGGGCTTTAATAGAATTATAACAAACACAGTTCACAATAAATCAAGTTCTACTCCAGAATGTTTCGAAAAAGAGGCAGCACCGCAGAGACTGAGAGCATATTCATAACTGTTGAATAATATTGTAAAAATAAAAGTATATTAGGTACTGATGTTTCTTTTTTTTTTCATTCGATGTGCAGATGAAGCAGATAATAAGAAATGATATCTTACAGATTCTCCCGTTGCACATTTCATACAGCAGCATTTGGAGCCTTTGATTTCGTATCCTTGTCTCTCATACAGATGTACTGCTCTGTTTGTAGCCATGACGTAAAGCATCATTGTCTGTCAAAAGAGAAGATACCCACTGAGTAACTGTTATTGCGATGACGTATATTTGGAGGAAATAATATTTTTGTACTTAGTCTAGCTGTATTGATTGAAGAAGTAAGTGGATAAAAATCACAACATGCCATCTGATAATGGTATATAAATTATTCTAAATATGATAAAGAATTATTTAAATGTAGAATCACAAATAAAACAAATAAAGAAAATTGGAGGACCAAGTCTTTGTATATCACTATACGTTTCTGTTCATTTTTTTTTAAAGATAAGATATCTTACATGTCGACTTTGCATTTATCACAGCGAAAAAAAAAATCAACTGACAAGAGAAAGGGAACAAACAGAAAGGAAAATATTTTCCCAATGATCACAGCGGAATACAGACGCACGAGACGAGAAAAAAATTGGAAGAAACAGAAAGCAAACGATCTTTCGAGTTTCCAGTTTCTTACATTGCAATTTCGTTTCTTCGCGTCAAACTCCGCCCGATCCAGTAAAATCTTGCCAATGCCTTTTCCCCGAAATTTGTCTTCCACTGCGATACAGTCCACCATGCAGGTTTGTTTTGGCACTGGGAATGTGAGGGTGATGATCATGCACATAAGCCTAAAATATGTCAAGTTCTAAATGTAAAAAATCCTAAATTTTTATTGAAACAACGATAATTTCGATTACTAGTAATTACCGATTCTTTGTAAAATACTCTATTATGTCATCACGGTTTGGATTTTATTTCGGATAGTGCATTGTTCATGTACGGATTACAGAAGATTTTAAGCTTGATTGTAGGAAATCAAATCATTAGAGGAATACAAAAAATGTACCTTATTCGTTTTTGTTAGACAGACGTACAATGTTGTATACTACAAAGAAAAGAACGAAAAAGTTCTGTATCATGAAATACTGTTTTGCTATCTTTTTCGTTATACATGTTGCATACATATACCTCCAGCCAACATGTAACGATGCAAATCATTGGTTACCATGATTTCAACTCTCCGCTGTACTATTTCTAAACCAATACCATGAATACATATATTACGTGTTTGTAATTTGATTGTGTTTTTTTCAATTGGTATTGTACTTACCCGCATACGTCACAGCAACCGAGACCATTCGAATCACCATTGTCCCTGAAATATCCATATTTATTTCAGCATCTTTATAGATATAGACATATCCTTTCCTCATTTAGTCTACATTCATAAAGTTTTCTATGGTATAACAAATTTAAAAGGAAACAAGTCCCAAAACTAGTTGATATCCATGGTTAAATTACTTTCATTGGTATATCATATAAATTCAGGGAAAATTTAATTAAAATTACTAACGTAGCAGATGACCGTCCCAGTAAAGTTGGAACCGATTGCTCATTGGTCTTGTCGGTTTTTGTGTACTAGCCTTTTGTGTTTGGTATTTTGATGTTGTGTTTGGAGTCCCTTGTCCCTTTTGTGTCTCTTGCTGTGTGTGTCTTCTCTGTGTTTTCGCTTGGGATGTTTTGGTGTGTTGCTGTTGGTGCTGCAACCGAGTCTTGTTGGAGATCCCCTCCTTTCTTTTACAGCTATTGTTAAAATAAAACTAATGCAGATATGACATTGCTTTCCAAGTAAATAAATCAATCATTATCTTAACCGTTACCGTTACATTACATGGATAAATGAGCATGTAATGAAAATATTAGGAAATTTCAAGATGAATTAAGACATAAAAGGAAGTCAAAATCATTCATTTTACGCCCTCACTAGTTATCGCATGGATATTGGTGATAGGTTTTCTTGATATTGATTGGGACTTTTGAGGGTGAAGCAATTGAATGTGACGTCTTACACATGTATATACTGAAGACAACTGAAATACTATTTTCGATTTATTCGTCTTGAATACTGGTATGTTATATGTTTTCTGCATAATTAAACATACCTCTGATATCTTCTTTTTTTGCTATCTATAAATCCCTTTTCGTCATATGTTTTCAATACATTAACGAATTCAAGTAATACTATATGTTTTGCTAGTAAGACCTTTATTTTGGAAGCTCTTTTTCTTGTGAATAATATTTTCCAGTCATACAATTGTTGCTCTTTGGTAATAAATTTCATTTATAATTAAGCTCCTGAATCAACACTATAGGAAATTTGAAGTCGCCCACTCTTTACAAAATATATACACAAAATTCCAAAAATAAACCAGATGGCGCTACTAAAATAAATTTGTGTCTGAAAATAACGTCAGTATCTAGTTATTCCCTTTCTAATGCAATCTATATTTTTGTGAATATAAGGCGAAATGTGACGTTAGCAACGCCAAAGCCAAGTATGTTCTCGTTTTACTGCCGTTACCAAGGAGCAAACAACCAATGAAATTCGACGTTATATCGACATTGCATTAGAATGAGAATGTAATACCCGTAACACGAATCTGGTGCAGTGAAATTGATTTGAAACAAAGGAGGGTATCTCCAACAACAACATGCAGGTTGCAGCACCCGCAGCAAAACCCCAGAACACCCAATGCAAAAACACATCTAGCAGACAAGCACAGAAAGAGACGTAAAAGGGACAAGGAACGTCAACACACAACACATCAAACATCAAACACAACCAACGAGACCAAAGGGCAACCGGTGCCGACTTAGGACGGCTATCTGAAGTGTCGTTCAGGAAAGTTACGAGCTGGGACACTTCTATTTTCTTGTTGGAGATTTATTCCGTATTTTCCAACTGTTATCCTTACTTTTCTGGTGGAGTGTCGTGGTATTTGACGACCATAAGTCCAGCTTTCTCATTTCGATATTCCGCAATGTAGTAATTTTCGAAGAATCCCGGGTCTTGTGTCTCAAACATTTTTCCGAACCCTTTCATTAACTTTGGTAAACTGAAAAAAAAAGATCTAGTAATTAAGTTATTTTTAAAATGTCTTTGAATACTTCCCAACTATTTCATTCTAAAACATAGAAGATCATTACTCAGCCCAATTACTTATGAAGAATATTTCACAAGATACATATTTTATGCATTAGAAAAAGTCTAGTCGTATACGTATACGGTCTTTTAAAATATACAGTTTCTTTTTTTTTTTTACTTACTTACTTAGAATAATCTATACAGTAAACAAATTGTAATACTATAGATAAAAAAGAATTTGTTTTGTCATTGTAAATTTTTAATATTGCTGGTCTGGATCGAGTTATGTCCGGATTACACAAATGCAATTGATCAAATACATGACTGGTATATTTATAGCAAATCAATAGAAGCTACATGTAGTAGAAGTTCGGTCAAAATGTAGAACAGTGTATTGGAATACACGTTATCGCTCAATGCACTGGAAACTTGATTCTCGTGCCATTTTAAAATGTTTCAATTAAATTTTATTTAGTGAAAATAGATATGACAGTACCATAATGCTTTACATTCTGCTTAGTTTCACATAATTATGTAATAGATCACATTATTACTTAGTACTACTTACGCTTCTTCACTAGTTGCATGCACCATTTTACTTCTGAATCCCTCCACGCAAAGTCTCCCAGCAAAAGCACAATCCTCGGAAGTGTTTGTTAGGTTCCTTACAGTGACTTCTCCCCCACTCCCCGGGGCTCCGGGAGGGGATGAGCCAAGCCCATATCCACTGTTTGGTTGGGATGTTATTGGGGGTAAGGCTCCGCTGTCCATTTCACAGGCTGATCTTTTACATGTACATGTAGTCAGAGCGTTTAAAGCACATGTGTAGGTCAGTTTCTCCTACAAGTATAATAGTTTATAGCCAAAAGGGATTATTTATAATTCTACGCTGTTTAAAGGCAGCTACATGTACATTTAACTCTACTTCAGGTCATTCTGATCAGTAATTATAGGCCTTTAAAACCCCAACATCCAAGTGCATAACTATGTGTACATTGTAAGGGTTATTCTACTGTCTCCGAGGGCGTAGCCCGAGGAGCAGTTGAATAACCCACTTGTTGCACGGCAATTGTTATGCCATCAAACAATCATCACCGTTGATTGAGTAATTATAAGTCGTTATTCCGAGTAGGATAAAAGTACTCATGGTCAGAAAACCGTTAAGAATTTCATGCATTTCAAATGTAGATTTCAAAGAAAACAACGCCAACGGTAAAAACAAAAAAAAAACCAAAAAAACAGTATTTGAATTTTTTAAACTACGGTGTAATTAGAGAACATAGGAAGCGGATTCTAATAGGAGATTCGGTTTAGGATTCCACTGTACATGTTTTCCAACAAATATTCAAAACTACGGGAATATTATGATACTTTTTGTTTCTTTTCAAAAGTATTCCAGGGTACCAGTCAGTACATTATTCCATCGAAATCTTGCGAGTTTTGTCTGGTAGCTGATCCTATGCATATTGAAACATTTTACAAAGAGCGGATCTAGAGCGAGCTGGGAGTCAGGAATCCTCCCCACTGGAATTTGCTAAAAAAAAACCTAACATGATTTTCCGTTTCTATGTATTTTCTTTCAAAATCATAGGTTGTACCCCTTTCCCTAACGGGCTGAATCAACGTTATGGGGAAAAAGTCGAGATCCGCCCGTGACATTGAAGTTCAACCTGTAAATCGCGGTATTTTTTTTTTCTTAATTCCTATTATGAAATGCCATTTAAGAGATGCTAAAGCAAACATTCCTGTCCTTTTTTTGTTGTGTTGTATTTTCTAAACGGGAGGCAGTACACGCCAGGTCAGTTAAGGACACTTAACGGCTCAGTTTATCAGTCAATGATTAGTTCAATCATTAATTCAATCATTGTTTCACAATGAAAAATATTGCACTGTCTGGAAAGGTGTTAATTACCGTCTAAAAGGTAGACCGTGCAACAAATACAATTATTGACTTTTGATCAGGTCTACTCGTGACTATACAGACCTGGTCAGGTATTGGTTGACCGAAATCAAAAGTCAAGAACTGCTTTATTAAATTATCAGGATTTTATTCTAAAACAATAGCAGTGTAATGATACGCGAAGTCAAAGATCTTACTCTACAAAAATCAACGCACGCGCTGGACACGCAAGCGCTTATCCCGAATAGACCGCTTTTGAGCGTTAGCGGTTAACGCACTCTGAGGTACACTCTATCAAACAGCGTCTCCACCAATCAGAAATAAGCAAATTCGGCAATAATTCCTGATCATTTACTAAAAAATAAAGAAGTATGACTTTGTTTTCTTCCACGATGAATGCTTTGTTTGGCCAAAAATACCGAAACGAATAGAAAGTCGAAATAAATACATGTATCTAACATGTTTAAGATTGTTCTTTATTCCTTAGCAAATAGATATTGAACAGGTGTATCTGATTTATGCTAGTAGTTCTATTGATCATGAACACGTTCTGTACTCTTTCTCGGTATATTGTTGTAATATATGAGATTATTGAATTAAAAGACGTTAAATATAGATTTACATGATCATGTTTGTATAGCCATGTAAATCATAAAAGAAAATAATTCATATGATTTTTCAAGGGTTATGAGGAAGAGAAGGGGGGGGGGGGGGGGGCTTACATGTATTATCCACATCCATCTGACATTTTATTCTTTGTAAAATCTCGAGCCTTTAATTTTTGTCTCGAATAAAGAAATCAAATGACTGTTTCTCGGAGTTATCTTTCTTCGTCCACGGTATTGGTTGCGAAGCCAGGCAGATATGTTTATTTATATATTGCACCATGTGTATCTCATAGGTTACTTCGGCAGAAATTTGAAAGGGGTGGGGGCAAAAGTGACCATTTATGGCCACAATCAAACTTTTTAAAAAGGTTCTATTTGCTTAATCATAATCCTTTTTTTAACAAAAATTGACAAATTTTATGTGATTTCTCGAAAACCCAATCTTTTAGGGCAAAATGATTGAAAATTGAGCTCTATGTCTTTAAAACATTAGAAATCAAGGTTTTTCGACAAACCAACCTACAATTGTAAGTCTCAAATCAAAGGCGTGTACATGTAACAGATTCAAACTCATATGGGACATTCCTTTTTATATTCTGAATGTACAGGTACACTGTACATAATGGTCGAAAGAGGGGGGGGGAGGGGGCAATTGCGTGATCCGGGATTTTTTTCTTTTTTTTGGGGGGGGGGGGGGGGGGGGGGGGGGGCTGGTCCTTCGGGTCGGAATCCCCCCCCCCCCCTAAAATCTCGATCCGGAAATTCTGTTTTTGCAAAGCCTTCCTACCCCCTCCCCCCCCCTCCCCCCCAAAAAAGTCAAATGGTTGCTCCCTTATCAGTATTATAAAATACAACCTCAGTCAGTGACTTCAACAAAATACAAATTGCGAAATGTTCATATGCCTCAAAAATATGTTTTAAAGATATTAAGAAAAGAAACCATGAAATAAAAGTACAAAACAACAACTGAGAGAGAGAAAAAAGAAACTAATTTGCTGCATAGAATGGACTGAAGGTGGCGCTGTATGTAAAATGATTACCTGGTAGAGCTGTAATTTTCAATGTTGCTACTTATAGTAGCACGTTCTGAATCAACCAAGAGTCTGAAAATAATGATCGAGACAACACAATTATCTAGTCGAGTATGCGCCTTCTTCAATTTATTTAAGATTTTTTCTGTCTATCGATGTATATACAGGAAAACGATGTACAAACTATATAAGCATATATTGTGCATCGAAATTCGTCTATACATCGATAGAGTCATTTCTTATAATTTAATTAAATAGTACTAGTATTGTTATATTACGTCATTTTAATAGCATTGTTGATTTTCAAGTTCAAAACTGGCGACGTACAAAATGTACATGTAATATTTGAACAGGCCCAACGTAGCGGTGCGTAGTGACGTCATAGTTGGTGACATTGTATTACAGCCATATAGATATTTGTATACACGCGTTATACAGACACTACGGAAATAATTTAATTAATGATATTGGTAATTATTATATAGTCTGTCTATAATCCCACTCTCATTGGCTGAGAACTGTCACGTGACGAGTCATTGTCTCATCATATTGACCTGTGAGGGGCGATTTCATTAAATATCACTACCGCGAAAACTCTTGCTTCCGGTTTACCATGAAATATCGAAAACGCGCGAAATTCATATCTGTGACGTCATTAATGTCATTTTGGAAACAGCAGCAATGACCCTGAAGCTGAGCTCAAATCCTTGAATTTTGAGTCTATCTACGGATTTTGACTTTGAAATATTCTTCATTTGACTCATTGAATGAATTCCATTACGTTCAGGATAATTCAGCGATAGAAAATGCTGATATTAGCACGTCTTGTAACATTTCCAAAGAAAAGTCGATGTCAGCCATTTCGAGAAGGTACCTTTATAAATACTGATTAAGTCCCCCATATAATAAAACAATTGTGGACTTTTCACTCGGTGAATATGGTGTGATATTTTCTGAATTTGAAAATATTGACCTCGGCTTTCGCCTCGGTCAATATTTTCAAATTCAGAAAATATCACACAATATTCACCTCGTAAAAAGTCCATAATTGTATAATGTATAATGAATTTAAAAAAATATATAAAATAATCGCAAATTGTCCTTTAAGAAATGAATATTTTTTTCTGTTGATGCAGGTATCACCCGAAAAATTGGACAGAAAACTGCATCAACAGAAAAACATAAGATTCATTTCTTATCATCTAATTATGGAAAACAGACTGTTTTCTTGGATCAAAAAACAATCAATCACCGCACTATATTTCGTAAGTCGGAAGGTTTCGCAGTGATACGTCTGACAAAACAAGTTATGGCAGCCGCCATGATTCAAACAGCGAACGATCGTCTCTCTATATCTTTGGAATAAGGACCAGTTAGAGCAAAATGCACTTTACCGGTACGTAGGAAACTGCACGTGATTGCCCTATATAGGGGAGGCACGCGCAAGCGTGCCGACTTTTGAAAAACGGCAACGGAGAGCAAAAATAAGGTCATTTTTGAATTCCTTGTGAAAAAGTAGGTTAATAACTATTGCTATTAACTGGAAATGATACCAATTTGCCGACAAACTCGTAGACTTTCTGCAATCGACCCTGAAAGAAATGGCTGACGTTGCTAACTTGGAGTGTCACGTGATGATTTAGACGGTTTCGATTGGCGTGACGTCGAATGCAGTTGTAAACAAAGTAAGCTGTGCAGCATGTACGTCGAGTTTAAGATAGGATTTGATACAAGTGTCCCAGTTACATGAATGGTAATAAAACAAATAACAAATGTGGATCATTTTCTTTAATCGGAACTAGGAATGAGAGTCAAATTCGTACTGTAACAGCAAAGCGAATTCAAACGGAGGAAATAAGCACAGCAGAACACGGATGACACCGGAAAAGTAAGAAAGCAGACGATTTCTGGATAACGGTGAGTTCGCGATCAATTTAAATGTTTTTACCCCCGCTTTATTACGCTCAAACGCCGCTAGGCTCACGCTTAAACGCCGCAAGGCTCTCTGAAACGGAGCACAAGTGAATCAAAATGGCGGCCTAGTTGCAGTGTACACGTTGCTAAGTTGAAGTTGAGCTCCGGTGAGAATCCAAGATGGCGGATGCGTACCGGTAAAGTGCATTCTAGCCTAAATGATTAATAAATCATCATAAATAAATCAAGATGACAGAACAATTATAACTGCATGAATTGATTTAAGTCAAATTCTCAAAATACAATGTATAAAATTTAAAACATTGAGTTCATCCATCCTATTCTACTCTGAAAACAGACAAATTTTTAAAGTAATTTCAAGTCACCACTAATGAAACCAAAAAAAAAAAAAAAAAGAAAAAAATGAAATTTTCAAAGGAAAATTGAAATTTAGACTTAAGTCAATTCTTAGTTTATGATGCCTGGCCCCGATTGATCTTATAACATCATGTGAATAATGTACATTGATAAATACTGACCGACTTTGTAGTCTAGCTTATTTTGACATTCATGCTGCGTGCCTTGAACTCAACTTACAGTACTGTACACAACGTCATAATAAAATACCCCACGTGAGACGTCGTAAATATGCACGACGCACGTGAATATCGCGCGTAATGTCGCACATTGCAAATAAAAACAATCAAACTATCAAATTTTGTATTAATAAAGATTCCAAACGAACTTATAGATAGGGAAGTCTAAATCTTCCTAAAATGCTTAATGAAAAGATAAAAATCATCAGTAATCCTATATTGCAACTCAATAACTTCCTAAGAAATTACATACATGTACACTGAATGCCAATTTTTTCTAGAACCTTTTTTCAGCGCCATTATGAAAAATATAATAGTGGAACGAAGCGAACAAAAGACTAGCCCCCCCCCCCCAACAAAAAAGTGGAAAAATGATAGAAAAAAAAATAAAGCAAAAAAGATACATTCAAAGCTCACAAAAACTTAAAAAGGAAGTTCAAGGTTATACATCCATTGTGCGACAAACTTGTATTGGGTTTCATTAAGTAATGTTGTTGAAATCTCTAGTTCTCCCCAAAAGGAGTGCCAGTAATTTCCCTAGTTATACCCCCTATTCATGGAGCAATAGATTTGGTCTTTCTAATACAACAGCTGAGGGAGGTACATGTAGACAGACCGGGAATCAAAGCTGAGACATTCCGCTGTATTTTTGCACATGGCTGTCTCAGTTTTATCCATGTTTTTTTTTTTTTTGGTTTCTTTTTTTTTTTTGGAAAAGCAGGTCAAACTCCAAGTAAAAATCTTTTTTTTCCCTGTTTTGAAACCTACATAGTATTACATAATGCCATATACTGAATTGTGTAAGTATGCTATCTTTGTGAATAAGTCTATCTTGTCTATTAAGTGAGGGCAACACCATATCACCAGCTTCCTAGAATGAAAATTCATCGCCCTTTTGAAGATAAACGGGCGTTTAAGATGGGGTTTTAGTTTTTCTTTCTAGGAATCTGGTGCCTGTGGGCAACACACTGCTAAAGTTGTACAGTAGTATAAAGTGTAAAGTTGCACTCTCCTGTAGGCAACGTTAAAATCTATCAATTGTCCTTCTTGATTAAAAGATATTCAATAAAAAACAAAATTTGTTTTAAATTTTAATGTTTGTGAAACACGAATGCCCCTGTCGGCATATTTGTCAGTTAAAATTGTAAAATGCTCAAACTCCAAGGTCAAGGACACAATGTCAAATATTTTGGTATCCATAGAAATGTATAGTTAAATGGAATACACATGCGAAATATCAAAGCCCTATCCCTTACCATTCAAAAGTTATGGTCAAGGTTAAAGTTTTACATAAGTAGGTCAAACTTCAAGGTCAAGGTAAAAAATTTGGTAACCATGAAAAGGTCATGTCACAAGGAATAAACATGTGATATATCAAAGCCCTATTTCTTACCATTCAGAAGTTATGGCCAAGGTTAAAGTCTTTGCAGACAAACAGACTGACAAACGGACAGGACAAAAACTATCTGCCCACGAATCTTATAGGGGGAGGGGGCATAAAAATCAATTAGACTTCTATTGAATTTCCACACAAAATAACTCGATACTAATACTCGATACTCGACTTAGAACTCTGCATTGCTGTAGATGGCGTTACTGTCGTCCTAGAAATCTGCATCGATACTCAGTATAGATGGCGTTACTGGAAAGAGTTTGTGCAGCGCCGCACGCATCTGTGAAATATCGCCCAGAGGTGATCGAATGAAATTTTGTTTTTGACTGGTATGGGAGCATACATGTACATGTTGATATATAATTTGTTGACATATTGATGATAATTTATAACAAATAGTAACGTTCAATACCCTGAAAAAACCATGACAATTCTAATGCAACGTCACCATTACGTCGATTTTCATTGGTTGTTTGCTCCTTAGTTACGGCTATAAAACGAGGACATACTAGGCTTTGACGTTGCTAACGTCATAATTCGCCTTATAATCACAAAAATATTGATTGCATTAGAATGGGAATACTGAAGTTATGTTTGCGGACGATAAATGCTGATTTTACGGTGCAAAATCCGTTTTTCTGGCCCCGCTAACGCGTCGCCAGAAAAACTCGAGATCAGTTTGCAACCGTAAAATCAGCATTCTAATGCAACGTCGCTTTAACGTCGAATTTCATTGGTTGTTTGCTCCTAAGTTACGGCTGTAAAACGAGGACATACTAGGCTTTGGCGTTGCTAACGTCACATTTCGCTTTATATTCAGAAAAATATAGATTACATTAGAATAGGAATTACAAGATGTTGATGTTATGTATGCGGACGGCAAATGTTGATTTTACGGTGCAAACATCCGTTTTTCTGGCTCCGCTAACGCGTCGCCAGAAAAACTCATTTTGCGACCGTGAAATCAACATTTACCATCCGCAAACATAACGTCAGAAGCTAGTTATTCCCTAATTTACCGTCCGCAAACATAACATCAGAAACTAGTTATTCCCTAATTTGAGTATCTCGACCAGACTGTCCTTTTTAAAAGTAATGGCACTTTCTTTTATTACACTGACCATCTTGATTTATGACAGGAAGAAAACAAACAAAATATTTACCCTAGAAATTCATTATACTTTACTCAGACTAAGTACTCTTCTTTCTAAAAATTGAATTATGGTTTTATCTATTTACAGTTTTTACATTTTGAAATAACTTGAAGAGTTGTTTCCTGATTTTTTTTTACTTTTGAAATAATGATCATCTGTTTTTATTGATGTTTCAGTAGATGTTGTCGATACGGGCGTAATAGGAAGAGTGTCCCATCACTGTCCCTCACATTCTTGTATAGATTTTAGAGCGAGTAAGATTCTTTAGTTTATCCGACAGACCTTACTAATTCCCGAAAGCTTCCTTAATTTCACTGGACAAAGTATTATTTGGATCCTAGACTTAAGACAAACAATTATTTTGATATTTTAGATCACGAAAGACAAAATTCAACGCAAATTGGTGATAACAATATAGGATAATACTGATACAAAATTTGTAAGTTGACTTCAGCTTCTCTAGATGTGGCATAGGTTCGTTAGCATCACAAATCCATTGTACTCCCTCAATTTAGTTTCTGATTCTTCATTCCCGTCGAGTGTTATTATTAATTTGAGTTTATCATAATGTCATTAATCAGGCGCGGATCCAGAGGGGGGGGGGGCCTCCTGGAATTTTCGAAGCATGGTTAAAAAAAATGTTATAAATATACATACTTCAAAAGATTAAGTCCCAATGCCCCTTTTGATGTCATAATATTTGATTTTTTTACATGAATTTGTGTTGGAAATCATTCATTTTGATAATATTTTGCCGTCAGCATTTCAAATTTTTTCTCCGGCACGTTTCCACTTGCCAGAATTTTTTCAAACGAAGCTGCGCTTTCCTACATGTTTACAACCCCTATTCTTGGTCAATAAACAAGGGCACTACGAGTAATGAAACTGAAAAAAAAGACACGAGATAATTTTATTCCAATTCTGAAAAAAAAAAATGAACTGGCACGCTATCGCTCGCCATTCGTTGTATCTACATATTAAAGCTAACAATCATTAATCGACTTCTATGATGTGAAAAATCAAGATTTTAAGCTTCTTGTTCGCTTGTGCACGCCATTGCGCCATTCATCTGTTTCATTTATGATTAGAAACAGAACTGACAATCGTGGACTTTTTTCTTTCTTTCCTTTTTTTTTTTTGCTCTTCAAAACATTAATTCTGATATTAGGACCCTTCCCCCCTTTGACAAAAATTCCTGGATCCGCCCATGTTAATAATCACTAGCTTTTCTAGCTGCTTTAAAGATATCCGGAAAGTGCTCATAATAGATCATTTTCATATTACCGTTAGACTTGTATTTTAGACACTCTAAGACCCGACATCACAATTTCTAAAGTTATTTTTATTATAACGTCATAAATCTGTTTCGACGTCACAGTCAAATGTTACGTCAAATGTTGTCATGTCGGGTCTTGGCCTATATAAAATTAAAGTCTACTGCGGTAATGTGAAAATCTTCTATAATTGCTACGTCCACCACAAGTCTGACTTTCTAAGTTCGCAATTGTTCTTCGCGTCTCATAGTTAAATGTGGTACTGCATAACACGGTCGCCATTTCTGTTAGGCCAATTACCACCGGTGTAAAACAGATGCACGTACCATCGGGTACCTACATGCCATGATGGCGACAGGTGATGCCGCTTTGTATGTTTATATCCTTCAATATAAATAATTTACACAGTTCGTGTTTAATCTGTACAATCAACATGAAGATAATGGTTAGAATGCGCATATGATCATAACAATGGAGGTGGAACTATATTTTTCAACTAAATCAAAATGACGATGATGTAGGTACCGAAAACTCTTTGATGTAGGCACCACAAATCATTGCTCAAACAGTGGTACCTACATCCTTGTCATCTTCATAATCTCAACATACACTGTATATTTTACAATCAATTATGAAATTACACAATTTCCAGCATTTATCCATACATAATCTTAACGTTGAGTGTACAACTCCAACAAGAACTGTAGTATGCATTGATATTAAACGTCTCAAATTCAAAAGCATAAATTAAAAACAGAAAAATGTACCGAAAGACGTAGCAGGATGGGTTGGATATGATGTTACATGACCCACGTTTTAGAAATTTCAAGAAATTTGCTAACAGAAATTTTCGAATGTTTTGATGAAACAGACGATCAACCGAAGTTGATCGAACTTGGCTACATGTGTCCTCGGGAACTGGTCCACCAGCAGTGACACTCACCAAGTAGTTCAAATGGTCAACGTCTTCAAATTCAATAGCATCATTTAAGTACAGATACATTAGCAGCATGAACCAGACATGTACGTTTCGGGTACCTAGCCCTTTTCAGTGATCCTCAATCTAAACAATATAATATGGCCAAAGAATATGAAAATTATGATGTCCAAAAATGTGCCGAAATGTTGAAAGGTGTAAACATACGAATCAGCATCGCCTGTCGCCTTGAAGGGATGTAGGTACCCGATGGTACGTACATCTGCTTTACACCAGTAAGTCACGCAACTCTCAATGGAGTATATTCAAAGAAGACGTAATTTGAACGATATTTGTTTCTGATTTACCATGACTTGGTGCAATGGTACCAATCAAGGTGAAATATTACGCTCTGTTGGAATTTCAACTATCAAGAATGAGCATTACATGTACGAGCGAGACTTTCTTTCAATTCTTAGAAGTTTTTCTCGTTAATCATGCTGTTATATAAGGTCATACAGTTCTCAGAAGATAAAAAGTCTGTCTCAAAGAGGCTCAATTAAGATATAAGGACGTATTTCTGCACTCTCATCTTTTTTTAATGAGACGCTGTACGTGAAAATTTTAACTAACGATGGACTTGAGTGAGATTTTTTTGTTATTACCCGCGACATATTGACAATACATTTTTATTTGTTTTAAGTTCAAACGTATGAATGGGAAGGTTAACATAACACCAAAGTTTATTCATAGGTATTTTAATTCAATAGTACATAAACTATTGAATTTTATATTACCATGATGTTGGAGGGTAACAACCTTCACAGACGACCATTTGATTCTGAGGGAGTTAGTACTTTTTGGTAATGAATATTCTGACAGAGAAAAAGTTTAAAAAATCGGACCCTTCTGGCTTTGATTCTTTATATTCTAAATTTTCGGCTCACTCTACTCGCCATTAACTGAAATAAATATCAAAGATGAACCCATCAGCCATTCAGTCTGAAGGTCGAGAAGGCAAGGCAAGATCATAAGAATTTCCATTGGAACAGTTGCGAACCACGGAATACACAATATTCCAAAGTGAGACCAGGTACCCGGAAAGAGTCAGCGTCTCCTGTTTGCATGCAACAGCTCCATGAATACTTGTCAAATTCGATGAATGTATCTAAGTACATATTGATGTACATATCAGGTAAAGATGTCTTGTTTGGTGATGTCGACATCCATTCAATCGCAATCCAGAATGTCACAGATCATTATGGAAAGAGGAAGCTCATATGGCCTAATGCAACTTTCAGCTATCTTTGCTAGCGACACACTAAAAAATTTGTTTCGGCTCGCTTCGCTTGTCATACACTAAAATAAAATGATTTTTAGGCTCGCTACTTTTGTCCTTCCTTGATATTTCACATCAAATGTTTGTCTATAATACGTGCAATGCAGTGTATTTTCATCAAAACAAGCATAAATAAAATTGTACCTTTTTCCTTACGATTTTTTTGTTCTTTTGTTCACAATTTCTTTGATTATTTTTCTGTCTGATTAGTCTGCTACATATACGATATATGTAGCAGATATTAATTTTTTTTTTAAATATTAATTTTTTTAATACAGGGAGGGTGAATGTTTTATGCTTTTGTAAGCACCAGCATTTTGTATTAGGGTATAGGAACGCTAGGTCACCGATCCTTCCGTTATCTATTTAAATGAAAGTCCATAACGAAAATATTTGAAATTGATTAAGAAATTACTCATATTCATGATGGTTGCCATGGAAACAGATTGCAAACACTAAATAAGTGCATTTTACAACTTTTTTAAACCACACGGTTTCTCAATTTTTACAAACATATACGATTGAACTATAATTTTGCCCCTAACTCTATCTGATAAACACTTACATGAAGGAAAAAAATTGAGTGTCTCCATGGCAACCAATATATCATTTGCTGAAAATGGTAATTTGTCATTTTAACTGAAATAATTGAAAATGGAAATGGTTTTAGTAAGTTTAAAGTTAAAACTAATGAGATTGCAATCAATGACAAGTATTTTTTTGTTTCCAAGGTAACGTGGAGGGTATCCAAGGAAAAATACTAATTTGACTTCAGATTGTAGTCTTTATTTCTGACAATATCGAAGGACAAAACATGAAAAAGATCGATTTAATTTTAAGCTTTAAAGGTATCTTAAATTTAAATTGAAATAATCCGTTGCTAAGGAAACATATATAAGATTTTGGCTTCAAACTTAAAATAGGCATTTTTGTTTCCTTTTAATTTAATGCTGTTCTCTCGTAGAAGTCATATTTGACCTTTGATCTCGATCGATCCTGGAGAATCCTTCATTTTTGATAGAAAATCTTTGTGTGAAGCTTCAGAATTCCCTTTTACTCATATACAAATCATTACCCTCCTTAGATTATTGGAAATTTAAGTTTCATAACGTTGAAACTAGAACTTGCAAACGTTAATCGCTATGATCAAAGTACTTGACTGTATTTTAGCGCGACAAATGTTTGTGGAAACAGAGAAAAAATGCATGATTATTGATCACCATTTTACATTTCTATAAATTATATGCATTCGAACGGTTTACAACCCCCTTTCGTTCTTCAATTGAACTATGTAACGATATTTGATGTTGTTTGTTAGTTTACAGTATATGATACTGTATGAACGTAAAAGTTGATCTTGAAGTTTGTTAACGTCGGGCATTTTACAAAATAAATTAAGAGTGTATGCCCAAGTTGTACGAAACGTATGTACACAGGGAGGGAGGGGGCACGCTTGTCGTTCCAAGTAATCATAATGTAAATAACCTATGTTGATTCATTTAAAGATGGGAGATGAAAATTAGTCTACAAAATGTATGGTGTCTTCCACGCAGCATTTTGTTTTAGTAAAACAAGAGATATCGAGAAAACATTCAATGAAATACGTACATAGTAAAAATTAGAGACAGGAATGTAAAGCTGGCACCAATAGTCCAAAATAATTTGATGCCAAATATGTATATATAGTTAATAATGTCTATGATTTTCATGCTACGTGTATCTTTGTTCTCCCGGCGAATTGATGCTATGCATCAATAGTTTTCTTGTTAGTTACTGTTTTGAACTGATTTAATAAAGCTGTCTCAAATCTCGTCGAAGGCTCCTACCATCAATTTGTCCTTCATTTTTAGGTACTTTAAGATAATGCCAAAATGCTTTAAGGTTAGGGTTGCAACTACAGGGAGATCAACCAACATGGACGATAAATGATATAAGCTCAGTTTGATACATTATTTCAGAAAAAAACCTCCTTGGACATGTTGAAATTTGCATTGCCTAATGGGTATTTTTGGGAAAATTTTCAATGAAAATCGCCGAAAATAGGAAAAACTTGTCATTTTCGCATGAGCTCTGCTTCTAAAGATTCAAACATCAGAAAATATACGTCTATTCATTACACTCTTTAAAAGTGAGATAAGTAGAAATTCTAACTTCGAGTTAAAGAAAAGTTGATTTTGCATCAATTCTTGTGCTATTTATAGAAACAGTCATTTTGCTCAAAAGTGAATTGGGTAAATATTGGTTTGACTACTTTAGGATAAAGCAATACCATAGCGCTATACGTAGGAAAAAAATGTGCAACTGTCGACCTTCTAGCTATAAATAAAAATTATGAGTTGTTGCCATGGTAACAAGCAAAATCGTATTTATAGAAAAATACTCTCCTTAGAACTGTTTATTTTATCAGAATATCTCAAAATAGGCTTTTATTCATACACAAGCTATAAGAATCCCGAATATAACATTATACCGTATTTGAATTTTTGATTTCATGCATTGCAGAGAAAAGTCTCTAAAAAGACGAAAATGTTGAAATAGGCCAAAAATGGACGTTTAAAGCTAAAAAAAAAACGAGACGGGCAAATGACTACGTACGCTAACCCCTCATTTCGGCCCTATAATTTCGACGAAAATGCTTTTGATAAACGAATCATGAATTATCACTTTTTGCAATGTTGAATGTTTGAGAAAATACCGCGTCATCATTTTGAGCCCTCTTAACGTCGCGCGCGTGTTGTATGACGTCATATTCTGACGTCGTTTGCCCTGAATGACACAAAACAAAGGAAAATCATTGTATTTTTCACACAAATTTTCAAAATTCATCTACGTTCCAGGCCTCGCCCACGATATTGATTTATGCAAATTAAAAAGCCAATTAGAAATTCATCGATTGGTACAAAAATATGCGTCAAAGGACAAGGCCTGCAGTGCTATTTGATTTCATAGTTTCGTATCGAAATGTCGATCATTTATTAATATTTTCAATGATTTCAACGTTTTTAGACGTTTTGAGCGACGTATTATCCAGTATAGGACTGTGAAATAAAAACAGGCTTTCCTAATTTGGATTCGCCATACATTTGGCATTTTATAAACTAAAATATAATGGATATATGAAAACTTTGAAAATAGGGCCAAAATGACTGGTAACCGCACCTACTCCTTTTGACTTTTTGGTCTGAATAGTTCAAAAAGATGTTCCTCGACATGTGGACATATCTATTTTACTTATACCTCTTCTATCACTGACGAGGGCTAAGTACCCGAAACGTGCATGTCTGGTCCATGCTGCAAATTGAGCTGTTCTTTAATGATGCTATTGAATTCGCAGACGTTAAATTCGCCACCCTGAGATTAAGTAAAGTCCAAAACAAAGGAGGGGATCTTCAACAACACCAAGTTGCAGCAACCACAGCAAAGCCCCAAAACACCCAATGCAAAAACACAAAGCAGACAAGCACAAAAAGAGACGCACAAGGGACAAGGAACGTCAACGCACAACACAGAAACATCAAACACAAAGGACTACACATAAACCAACGAGACCAATGGGCAACCGGTGCCGACTTAGGACGGCCATCTGCCACGGAAATAGCAGAAGGTATGGTTATCCTGGATTACGTGCGCACAACCCTCCCATTTTTCCGATTACCCAGAGGTCTCGAAGAACGTACAATTGTGGTGTAAAACAACCTCCTCACTGTCAGATGACCACACACAAACAAGACCGCAAAACGCAGGGGCCCAAGCAACACAGATGAATATGTAAATGGATATAAAAAGAGGGCCTACGTAATACAATCCGTGCTCTGCCGCCGCGAGCTCATGTATGTTATCACCCGAGGAGTCCGACTGACATTCAGAGATTCAAGTCACTAAAGATGTTTTGTTTCGTCACAAATGCCCTTATATGGGAGAATATTTGCGTAGCATTTTCTTGAAATAATTTGGCTTGGCTAAAATTGTTTTTCCGCACATGTTCAATGTTTTACATGCTATTATGAAATTGCAGTGTGCAATGTATACTCATTTCAACAAGTTTGCCTACCATTGATTCTCATGGCCGACAAAGAGGAAGTCCAAATGATACTTATGAGAGTATGAAGAGCAAACATCTAAACTTAACCTAAGAATCAGCTCAAGTGCCGAGATACTGTGAAACAAAGGAAACGATATCCTCGGGACTGAAACATCCACCAGCGGAGAAACCAATCTATTGTCCGCGTAGCTCACTTCAGAAATCGGATAAAAGAAGTTTTCTCTACTTTGTCGAAAAATTTTGCGAATAAAATGTATATAGGTAAATATATCTCGAACTCATAGGCTGCGTTTGATTTGAACAACACTAGAGTCAAGAGTGTTATAGAAGCGCATGCGTACTCTGTGTAACTGACTGATTTTAATCGAATGACACGAGTTGTAATCGTGTCGTGTCCAGTGTAAACAAAAGGCCCCCTAACTTAGCTAAAGCCCCTGAAGTCACAAAATTCAATTTTTTTTATTGAATATTTTAGGAATTAAATTATCCCTTATATTTTGTTGTTAAAATGTATTTAATCAACACTATTTGTCTAATATTCTAATGTTTCAAATTCGATTCGATTCGATTGCTTGTCCTTGTCCGCCATCTTAACACTCGATTACTCCCGGTAAATTGGGGAGTATACTCGTGTCACTCGTGTTCAACACTCGGGTCGCGACACTTGTCGTTCGATTTCACTCGAGTCAAACACGTGTAACACGGGTCGTCTAATCGAACGCAGCCATAACTAATGGTGTACGTGTATGATATGCGTACCTACCATTAATACTACGCTCATGATCACAGTGAAAGAAAATAGATTTCGATAGGAAGTTTTCTATGTTAATTTTAGCTCGACGTCGCCGATGTTATCAATGAGTCTATGGAGAACGGCGGCGACATTAAGCTAAAATTAACATAGAAATCTTCCAATCTAAAATTATTTTCTTTCACAGTGAGCATAGCATTGGTCGTACAGACATATATCATACACCGTTACTTATGAGGGTTTGATACTATCCCAATATATGAATATTAATCGGAAAATATGGTGACATAAATGAGAAAACTTCAATTTTCCGATTTCTGAGCTGCACGGACAGTAGTGTTGTTTGAAATTGTCAATATTGACATTGCTCTATTATTAAATATCAAGACACCGTATGTGGTGCTGTGACACTGTTTTTCTTGCAGAAACATAGGTTTCTATTGTAACTGTAGTAACATCATCAATGGGGCCTTCTTGAATCTCATGTTATTCGGAAATTTGGATTTCAATTGAACCACAAGCTGGTTCTTTATCCTTTTCTATGGTGAAAGTCACAAAGTCCAAAAGTCCAGGAAGACAGCGTACAGTTGCATATTAAGTTGTTTGGCTTGTTTAATAGTTGCTTAAAAATGTTATGTTTCGTCAGTTGTTGTGGAGACATGTGGATGACGAGCAAGGTGGTGTGGATGACGAACAAGTTGATGTTGATAACGAACCAGACCGTTTAATTCCTGACTATATCGTTCGCCTAGTTTCTTGATGTTTCGATATTTAACTTGAAATGTATTTATAAGATAAAGAAGATCCTGACGACAATCTCAATAAATTTTGTTCCCCGAACAGCCTCAATATATATTGTATACGGGTGTTACATGCCTGACCTGAAACATGGCGATTTCAAGCGCCAAGTTGTAAGTTTACAATCATTTTGGCAAAAGCCAAGATTTGGTATTAAGGCATCACAAGGGTTTTCGCATGCTTACGGACTCCTTTTATCCAAATTGCGAACAGAGATGACTAAATTATAAATTGACAAGAATGACAGCTCATTTGACTACGAAAAATCAACGATAGTAGTTTTTATCAATTGAATTTACAATTTCGAAATGTCAAATCATTTTATCTTTCAGATTCTAATAGAACGACAAACGAAATAAATGTCAAAAGCCTCGTTGAGATTTAAAGTGAAAGTAACGACATTAAACATCTGATCAAAGGCTCCACATGGAAAACAATTGTGAAATAAGACACGTTTCCAATGAAATGTTAAAAATGGCACGATAAATAGAATGATTTTTTTACAATCTGTATCTAATTTTGAATTTACTTTAGTTCAAATAAAACAAAAGAGTTTTATTTGCAGATTTTTTTTCTCTGTGCAGATTCTGATAGTGTAACCAAGTAACGGAACTTTAATTATGTCCTCAGTCTGACTGCATCTATGACTGTTGCAAATCAAAGTTTTCGAAACGGAATACAAAACTCGTTGTACGAGGGTGGTCCGAAAAGTGCGCGGGCTTTAAAATGTTAAACGTCTTCATATTAAGGTAGAGCATCCCTCAGGTCTCAGATGCTCATATTTCCTAAATGACAATTGTACAATATTTTCATTTTCGTATATCCAAAGCTTATGTTAAACCTGATAAACAAACAAAATATAATTCATGGTTTCATGATTATACCGAGAAATGAGCCGTTTGAACTTTAACATTGGACCCTATGGGAAAAGTAAGAAAAATTCCCTTTTAGAGGTGATAAAATGTAACTATTAAAGTTTCTTTTCCCAAAACCATATTAGTTTGATAATCTGAGCAATATTCTGAAGAGAAAAAATAGGGTATCCAGGTATAAAACTACCAGCAATTGTGACCTGAGGGATACTCTACATGAAAAAGCGTCATTTAAGAAGAGATTTTGCAGCATGGAAATGCCTTACCGAAACTGATATCATACCTTTATTGTTTGCTTTACACATTGATAAATCGATTAGTACACAAGAAAGGAGGGGATCTCCATCAACACCAAACAGCAACAGCAAAACTCCAAAACATCCACTGCGAAAACACAAAGCAGACACACACACACAGGAAGACGCAAATGGTACAATGAACGCCAAATCACAAAGAAACATCGAACACAAATGACTCCAAATCACAAAGAAACATCAAACACAAATGACTACACATAAACCAGCGAGACCAATGAGCAATCGGTGCCGACTTCAGTAGCAGACGATGTGATTATCCGGATAACGTGCGAATAATGTACAATCCACCTAACAAATAATAAAGATTCATTATCTTTGAATACTTGCAGATGGGGTTCATAGAACACAATAATTTTTATGCCCCCACGGAATCAAAGATTCGGGAGCATACAGTTTTGGCCTGTCCGTTTGTTTGCCCGAAAGACTTTAACATTGGGCGTAACTTTTGAATGGAAAGTGAAAGAGCTTTCATATTTCACACATGTATGCCTTGTGACAAGACCTTTCCAAGGATAACAAAATTTTGACCTCGTAACCTTGACTTTAACCTTGACTTACTTTATAAAAACTTTAATATTGGGCATAACTTTTGAATGTTAAGTTACAGGGCTTTGATATTTCACATGTGCATTCCTTGTCACAAGATTTCTATTGATACCAACATTTTTAAACTAGTGACCCTGACCTTGACCTTTCACATACTTAACAGAAAATGGTGTTTATACCAACAAAGATGCCACTGGGGGCATTCGTGTTTTACATACACAGGCGTTATTCATGCATAGATTCTGCTCATAGTTTTTCACACTGAGATCTAGAAAATGTAATATTATAATAGAAAAAAACCATGCACAGAACTAAAATTGCTTTAGCACCTTTGATTCCTGATACCATTTCGTGCAGTGATTATATCGATATCTTTAAAATATGTACGAAGAATCAGTAGAAAATGTAAATGCAGCATAATTGTATCCAATCTTTCGGGAAAAAAGTGTCGTCAAGCGCTCGGACGGAGCAGCACGCAATTTTGTGTTTACTTAACTTAACATAAATATGATTGACCATTTTATATGACTTCCATCTATATAATGAACACTTGTTCAATGCAGAGATGTTGAAAACTTTTTAGGCATGCCAGTCATTTTTAAAAATGTCGCCAGTCCGAATAAAGAAATGTGTACCAAACCTTTTTGTCAGTTCGAATGAAATTTTGCCGGTCGAATCCTTCAGATTGTGCAAACGGTTTTTAAGGTTAAAAATATTCTGAGGATTAAAAAAACAGCGGACATACATGCACTAGTAATTTGTGGTGTCAAATAATGGTTGAAGTGATGAAAGTAACACTTCTGTCTAGGAAACCGACTGTGAGGGGATGGCATCGATCTGTGATCATGGCAAAACTTACACACTTTCATAATAGAACCGCGGTAGTGACATATAGAGCCATTTTATTTTAGCCAGGAAGTTATGGTAACGTCACAATTTCGCCATGCAACACGACCTCCTTTCGTTGTTATACGTATGAATTGCTCTTGTACATCAAAAGAACATGATTTTTATGCCCCGGAATAAAATATTCGGGGGCATATAGTTTTTTGCGCAACTCTGTACTTGGCAAAAACTTTAATATTGGGCATAAATTTTAAATAGCTTTGATATTACACATCTGTATTCCTAGTGACAAGACCTTTACATTGATACCAATATTTGTGGCATCGTAACATTGACTTTGACCTACTTCAAAAAGTTTGATATCGGCATAACTTTTGATTGTTTAGTGATAGAGCTTTGACATTTCTTGTGACAAGACCCTTAATTCCATTTATGTACCAACATTTTTTAATCCTTGACTTTGACCTTTCACCTACTGAACAGAATCTAACAAAGATGATGACGGGGGCATTCGTGTTTCACAAACTCGTAACATGGACGATACAGTCCTTTTACTTAAAATAACTATATATTTGAATTCGCAAGTGCTAAAGTGCCTTCGTCAAACTAGGTAAAAAAATCTGGTTCGGTCTGGTTAAATGAGGCAGATCTAAACACACAGGGGATATATATATAAAACACTCCTCCACCATCCATCCGACTGGATAAAACGTACTTCTTTAGTTATCGGAGAGCATAATACATCCATTGGTTCATTCATTCGTCAACATTTTACATTTACAGAGTCCATTTGAAGTCTGAGACCTATGAAAAAATTCTCATTGATTTTTTTGAATACACTTAATGATCTATCTATGTAACTTTCTGTATTACACGTAACTAATTAAAAATGGTATGAGTATATTCCTGGATTATTTCTAAAGATACTCTTGAGTATACCATTTTAAAATTTCCTAGAAAAGTATCTAATCTTTAGACGTTTCAGTAACCTTTGCTTTTTAGATATTAAAAACTCTATTAAAGATGATTATAACGCACCGTTTTCTTTTAGTGATGCTGTAAATCTCATGGAGATTCTATTTGTGGATATTTTCATTCGGTTTTCCAAGATAAAAGTGCATTTGCTCCCCAACTGTTACAGAGTTTGATGCAATATTATGCGAAATAGGATTCTTATTTTGTCGACTGAAATGTATTGATATAGCCTTAAAGTATGCAATTCATTTTCGTGCATTTTTTCCCTGGCGTCAACTTCAATGTGATTTTGTGATTGTCCTCGTGTCTCTGCAATGTGAGCAGTAAGCTCTTTCACGTGCTTTTAATTTGTTGATTGTGCATTTATTACATTTTTAAATCTATCCCTTTTAATCCAAAATTAAATACCTGTTTGTCGTCCGTGAAAACTAAATATATAAATCTTGAGAGAGCCTAAGTAGATAAGAGTGAAAAATATTACTTTATTAACATCAAAGAAGTACCTAGTCGAGAGGGTAAGGCAAAACCATTAGAATTTCCATTGGAACGGCCGCAAACCTCCGAATGAATAACATTCCGAAGTGAGACCAGGTGTCTGGGAGAGTCAGCGTCTCCTGATTGCATGCAACACCCGTCGCAAAAGCTCCATGAAAAACTTCGGTGATTATCTCGATGTACATATCAGGTAAATATGTCTTGTTTGGTGATGATGACAACTATTCGATCGCAATCTAGAATGTCACTGATCATTCTGGAAAGATGGATATCATGTGCTTTTAGTATATCCCTGTAGCGACCGAAGAACTTCCTCAATGATGATTTCAGCCGTTGTATAATATAACCTTAAACAAGTAGCTTAATTACTTGCAAGCTACTTTGTAAGTTTTTTTACAATGTGAGTGATCTAAATAGATCTCTTGATTGAAATTCCGAAAATCTAAGTAAGAAGTTTCTCTTCACAATCAACTGATCAAGGATGATTCAATGTTTTTCGTTACCGATGACTGGAATTATACATTGTACTGTATAATTAGACATTGCTTTACCTCATTTAAAGCAAAATCATACTGACTCTTGGAAAAACCCATTGAGTCAAGATATTGATTCAGGCAGTTAATCCATTATTGATATGTTAAAATTTATAGTAGATGAAAATCGTGACAAACAAAAGCATGACTACATCTTCTTGAAATGTATCCATTTGGATAATTATCACTTAGTTCACATTAAAGCAACAAAAAGTCGATATAACATATGCTGAGTACTTTAAAAACACATTCAGAAAAAAATGTAAACTGTCTTTTTAACTGTCTTTTTCGTTTGTAAAAAAATGAAGTAGATGAATAAGACCAAGCTTCATTTAAGGTTCAAGGATACACCATCCGAACAACAAATCACTTCGGAGTCTCTTTCGTCGCCAAAATCGACGTCACGTTGTCTATGACGTCACGAAAAAACGCGCAAAAATTGCATCGGCACTCTTATTATTTGACGCTGACTCACCTACGTCCTGAAACGTGAACTAGTATTTTAGGGATTGTGCTAAATAAAACTGCCGTATTTTGATAAGATTGGGACTTCTATCGTTTTCCTTTGAATCTTGATTAAAAATTGATGTAAAACAGCTCTTTGATGGGTATGTTCATTCAGAGAAAAGGCTTACAGCGCATTCTGCCGCTCGCCGTCATCTCTACGAGAAAATTACGAAAGAATAATTTTATGCTTGTTTTATTTGTAAACAACCGTTTGATTTATACCCGGGGTTAAAATAGCAATTGAATCTAATTAAAATGAGTGTGATGCCTTTTTTTTACACGCGGGGTTTAAATGAGCAACATCTCACAAAATTGTACATTTTATTAGGAAACAACTCCTTAGCTTACATGCGGGATTTTGGTAAAACAAATGAATGGACTTTTCTATGTCTATATATCTAGGAGTAGTGATATCTAGAACAGCAAGCATCACGATTAGGGTAAAGGAGGGGGGAGTATTACTGCTACGTAGCAATTTCTCTCCGCTATGTGTAAGATTCGCCATTTATTATAAGCGAACCGTAATAATTATATTTTGAATTTATCGAACAGGAGACTTTTCATGACAAATGACATAGTACTATAAGTCAAATCTTCTCAAAGTGAATCCTCCTTTTGAAAAAGTTCTTTTTTTTTTATATTATTTGTTCTTCTCCTTTTCTTACAATGCGATTATTCATGGACCTGTTATAAATCAATGATTTCAGGATTATTGCCTTAATTTAACCCTCTCCCCGGTAGGGAATTATTATTACCGGTATGCGTTAAATATTATAGGAATGGAAAGTACATACATATTTAAAAATTACCAGTGGTGGATTCAGGGGGGGGGGGGATACGGAGGGGGCGCCCCCGGCAATGACCCCAAATTTTCCAAAAACAGGTATATTTGTGCTCATTTTCAGTTAAATCGGCAAAATTCGCCCCTTGACCCCCCCCCCGCAAAGGGGGCGCTGGATCCGCCACTGATTACCTAAAGGACAAGTCACACTGACCTTGAGGATGACCTTGACCCACTTTGGATGCCATAATGCTGAATATCCCAGCATGTTTGATGAAAAATGCGAATGCCGACTTACCTACATTATATGATCTCCATAAATACGTAAATGCAAGGAATACTGTTTTTATCGTATTACATTGAAGTACACTAAAATTATTTTGCAATCAGGAAAGAATTTGTCAATAAACGCCTATATATAATGAAATATGTGCACGTAGACCAGTAAAAAAAAAAGGAGGAAGGAGGGGGGGGGTATGGAACGTTTATAATATTAATCGAAGATAGAACTCAGTTGCAGCACTGTTTTACTGTTATAAGTCAGTTAGTTGCATTTTACATTATATGGATTTTTTTTTTGGTTAAAGATATTTTTAAAAAATCCTTGTAAATGTTTTCTGTTTTGAAACACAGATTCTTACAAATAGGTTTCAAAACGCCGAGCAATTATAAGGCGACGTCCTGGTTCTAAACGACGTTGTTCGTGCTATTGTTTACCCTTTCTTAGAAGAAAACAAATAAATATGATTTTTCATAAATATTGGAATTAAAAAAACTATTTCAAAATGATATTCTGTCACAAAGCCGATTTTAGCCCTTCCCGGCTTTTCTCCTCATCCAAAACCAATGGATAGCAACATACATGTACTAAGCCTGTATATTATATATAACGTGTAATTGCACTTACATTCAAGTATTAGTAATTTTCTTTGCGTATTCTTTTATCTGAATATATTCTATTTATTTACAATTCTATTCATAAGATATACATCTTGTTTTCATCGCCCCATTTCATTCTGGACCGTTTTCATTTCTTTATCAACTTGATTTGACGTTCAAATGGCCAAATGCATCACGTGACGTCATTTGCTTAAAACTGTTGCCGGCGTTAATTTTACTGATATAATGGGTAAATATTATAAAATGGGTTACAGAATTCACATTTTGATCAGTTCTATTTCCAATTGATATATGGATGATAAATGGAGTAATTTAGATGAAAGGTTCAGGAGATATAAATCCAAATAGAGCACGGAGGGGATATCTTGCCAGCATTTTGTGACAAAATCTGGAGGGGGGTAAGGTCATAATTTTGTATCAAACTTAAAATTTTGTTAGATGATTGCAATATTTATTTTTATTGTTGAAAGATATGTTAACTTAGATTAAGATAGCAAATTTTCCGCACATTGGCATGTTAACAAAGTACTTAAACCCGTCATTTACTGGTTGGACTCTAAAAATAATGACGTCAAGAATAGAGCCTAAAATGGTATAATATTTACTATTTCATAGAATTTGACTTACCAGCATTGATGTATTTTCTATTTTTTATTTGTTTCAGGCCTTCTTTCGTTATTAAAAGAATGACCATATACATTCATGCATCAGGTTTAAAATAACAGGGGTCTATTGATGATATGATGCAAATTTGGGGAAAATTAAAGAAAAATTGGACATGTACTTCTTTGGAAGGTCATAAATCAACTGGAAGCTCGATGACATATACTTTTTTCATTAAAATACTATACATTGCATTGTTCTCTACCAATAAAATCAATAAAACTTAACCTGGGATGTTTAATAGTGTTTTGGGGGTGTTTTGGAAAGGGTGTAACCATGAACCTTAACATATACCAAAGGAGATCATTTAAAGTTCAAGGTCATAGAATATATGTCATGCATTTAATTAATATGCTACTGAACCGCCCCTACAGGGAATATGGAACCGCGCAGTCTTTGCAAAGTGAATGCACAAATTTAATTTTAAAAAATGAAACTAAAAATGTACTGAAATACATTTCGTTGTTTCAGAAAATCACTTAGACATGTCATTAATATTACGGAAGTGGTGTTCCAGGATAACCACATCATTTGCTACTTGCGTGACAAATGGCCGTCCAAAGTCGGCACCGGTTGCCCATTGGTCTCGTCTGTTTATGTGTAGTCTTTTGTGTTTGATGATTACATGTGGTGTGTCTCTTTTCCGTCTCGTGCTGTGCTCGTCTTTTGTGTTTTTGTATCGGGTGTTTTGGTGTTTTGCTGTTGATGCTGCAACGGGGTCTTGTTGGAGAATTCCTCACTTCTTTTACCATCTTGAAGAAAATTTCAAACCAATTTTCATGCCCAGACACGAATATCAAATTTTCACCAGTGATGCTTCCAGCCAAAGTGCTTTTCATAAGCCAACGAAATTCATTCCACTTGCCCCCTCTGGTTTAAATTTTAGAATTCATTTTTGTACATTTACTTTACAGAGAGTGCACGTACCACTGATGAGGATTTACTATCCGATACACGTATCTGGTGCATTAAAGTTGGTTTGAAATTTTCTTCAAGGAGGTAATTAAGAGTTGGAACACTTCCATTATATTGATTCAGCTGAAATGTATTGTCGCAAGAAAGGAAGAAATTTGTCAAAAATAAAAGTCCTAACACGTACATGCACATGTACTTATCAAAAGCCATTTCCAAAATGCTTTTTTGGAGAAATTTGAGAAATATGATACAAAAATGACCTTCATAGTCGTTTTAAGCTCCCCAATTGTACGCTTTGTGATTCGCATGTTATTACCAGCCAAACTGGCTGAGGTATACAAAAATGTACATTATAGTGATGAACAAAATATGCCCGTGTGTGTGTATTTCCGTTCGTCCTCTCCTCCCTCAAAAGGTTTACTTACATTTAAAAGAAAGCAATCACAGATAATCAGATTAGCTATAGAGTGAAGGTTTTTTCTCTAGGAAATAAAGTTCGGGATCAAATTTAGATTATGCTGCTGATATACTCCTAGAAACTAAACAAACTCAGTATTTTGTGAATATGCGTCAGCCACCAGACCCAAAAATGTTTTACAAAAATGTATATATGCCCTCTTTTTTGATTTTGTTTACATAGTTTTTGTATGACTGTCTTGCTCCACATTCGTATGAGAATGATTATAATTTTAACAAGAGCGGCTGTACTTTGTAATCATGATAATCACATGTTTCGAGCGGCCGCCTGAAGAATATGTAGGTACAGATTTGCATGTACCAGTTGGGCATTGGTCTTCCTCAGATTATGTACTGTCTAAGTAGTGAATATGTACCTTAAATTGTTATTTTGAGAGAAAAAAACGCCCTCTATTTCCCCGCACCATTACTGTTCCAAGTGTTAATAATTTACACCTTAGTCTATAAGATACGAAAACCCCGCTCATTTAAAGTAGAATTGATGTACATGAGTTTATTCACTTGCTTTGATGAATTTTAAAAAGTAATCTATGTTGAAAAGTTTAGGCGTAGAATTGATCGCAGAAGCGTAGAGCGTAATTTATGGTTGCATAATGTAAAAGCAACACGCTAAAATCGTAAAAGTTCGTGCTTTACTGATAAATGGGTCCCGGTCATGGGGAGAATAAGAGAAACCACAAAACTATAGGAATAACAAATATGGATAATTACCATATTCCTGTATGCAGCACAAAATTGATAATTCAGAAAATCAGAAACCGAAGGCACAATGTGCAACAAATAAATGGTCGAGTTTAAAGTGTGATATAGGAAATGCTGAAAATGGGTGTTAACATGTAATGCCCATTTGAGATGAAAAGTTTAACAGCTATGTGCCATAACTGTCCTTGTCAAGTGATATGATCCCTGATCTCTATTCAGTAATTGTAAATAACATCGGACTAGACATCGAAAAATCAAATGTCTGATTTTTTCTACGTTCGTATCGGAAAATGTTACTAAACTACTTTGAAATAAGAAGATAAATCTTCGTTAAATATGTTCAGTCTACATCGCTTCCTAGATGAACGTTCCGATAAAATGGTACCAATCGACTCGTGCGAGATCGATTATTCAAATAGGAATATAGTTTACAACCTGTCGCATTAATGGTTCAACTTCTGCTTCTTAATGTTCATAGTAATCGCATTTGCTCTACATAAACACTAAAGCATATTCTCCATTGATTAAATTCTGAATCCTATAACTAAATTACACTCAGTCTGCTCAAAAATTTTAAAGGAACAATTTTTCCATTTTAATAGAATGGTAAAGAGTATGAAATAGTCTTTGGAATCAACTGGGCTATCTAATCGTGTGTAATCCAGTGTGACGTTTCATCTGTTCGATACAGACACAGTTAGTTAGAAATGACCACTAAACATGTTTATATGCATTTTAGTTGATACATGTAATATAGAATAACCAACTGCAAATATATGAACAACTAGAAAGGTTTCTTGTTGCGGTTGCAACAAGAGTGTCTTCCTCCTATACAATTTTTGGTTTGGAAATATGAAGGACGTCACATTACATGTATTTATATTATATATTTAAGTTTTCAAATAGCAGTAACATTAAATTTTCAAACCGATAATTGTTGGTGAGCAACCATTTGATTTGGGAGGGGGGCAGGAATTCTATTGCCAGACGGTAAAATTTTTTCAGCAATTTTCTGAGCAGGCCATTTTTTTCAGCCATTACCAGAGTCGGAGAAAAATTTTCGCCGGTTCTTCGGGCCGGATTTAAACAAATTGTCAAATGTTGTGAATGTCTGTGTAAGTTAAACTCCCCGCTGTTACAGAGTATGAGTTAATAACCGTTCCTTCAGATGTCTCTTTGCAATTAGCGAATTTCAGACAGATTGTATGATGTTTAAATAGAACCTTTTCTAGATTTTTGTGCCTATGCGTATTAGGTCTCTGGTAGATACAGCTATGTGAACAGTTTGTATTTATATTAATTAATTTTTTGACTTTAAATTGTCTGGCACAAAGGGCCAGCAAAAATTTCCATATCATGCAATGTATCCTTACTTTTGCATGGTCCGGGAAAAAAAATTGCCGGCCCTTTGGGCCGGAATATTTTTTTCAGCATTTCTCAGAGCCGGGATTTTTTTTTTGCAAATTCTTCCTGCCCCCTTCCCCCATAAAAAAGGCGAGCTCGTAGCTGTAGAACCAATTTTCTTGAGAAGAGAAATGGTAATAACAAGTTACGTTCAATATATATATATATATAAATACCATGAGGTTCTCGCTGTGCAGGTTCAAATTTGGACCCCCCCCCCTTTCCTTTTTTCAAAGTTTATTTTGAATTTCCATCATGGCGACATCGTTCAATATAAACAGAACTGTTTTCGAAAAACGAGGGGAGGGAAGAATGTTGGAGAAATTGTTCATCAATTTGTAAATAAATCAACCGAAAATTATGTTCGAACGTTTGCTAGAATTAGAAATTAAACTTGATGTTCAAAATATAGTTATTGAAGTTTAGAAACAGGTTTGTAGGTTAGAAATCGGAATCAAACTTAGTCTACCACTTTTTGTGTGTAAATTCTGGTTTGTAGCTGATCTCTTCTAAATTAATCAACTGTTTTAAAATCAAATTGTGTATATCGAAATGTATTTATGAAATGCATATTCATCATTGCCGTGAAATCGGAATTTGAAAATCTCAACACTGCTTTTCTCGAGTCGGACTCGGACTACCAATTTTAGTGTGCGCCCGATCTGTTGGCGTGAAGGTGTATCGAAATACCCAACTCAAAATTTCGATGCTCATATCTTTTCAACAGTAAGAGATAGGAAAAATCAGAAAGACTAAATAAGACAGATATATGGATAAAAAATAATAATATTGAAATTTTTAGGAAACTTCATAAGCTTAATTTTTGTTTACTATTATAAGCAAAAAAGGGTCTTCCTCCTATGAACTTCTGAATTTGGAAATATGAAGGACGGTGAAGGACGTCATCGTAATAAATCGTTACAGTGTGCATCTAGCATTTCATATCTTGCATGGCTGTCGACTTTCAAAAAGAATGGAAATTGTAGATAGCAAAATACGAGATATTTAAGCTAACAAATAGCAAAACATGAAATTTTCGGTCCTTTTGAGTAATTCGACGCTCCCGTCAAATATTTGAATTTACTAAAAAACATGATAAAAAAAATAACAGAGACCAAAAATAAAAAAGACCAATCTAGCTTTTACTCCAAACGTAACGTTGGAGAACTTTCATTGTCCTAGCTTACAGGGTTCTTGAGAAATCGCTGATCCAATTTTCCACGGTTACGAAAACAATAGGTCTTCCGACGGAAGTCGGAAGACCTAATGAAAGTATATAGATCCCTTGCTCCCTTATTTTGAGCAGTGTATTAAAGCATCTCTTGCTTGAATAAATAGGTTTCGCCAAACATCAGGCAGGCAAACTGATACTAAGAGCAGATAACGTAGTTTTACAATCAAGGCAAGATACCTAAGTCCGTCTTTCATTCATGTTATTGAGCAAAATTGATAGATTCATAAGTATTTTTAAAGCGATTCTAGAAGTGAGAGGGTGAAAGTTAACAACAACAACAACAACAACAACAACAACAAAAAAAAAAAAAAGAAGCAAGATTATCGAAGAGCATACAAAACAAGGAAAATGATAATACCGGAGCAAGCATTATCGATAAATTAAAACGAGTATAAAGAAGGAAGTGATCTCCAACGAGACTTGTTTGCAGTATCCTCAGCAACACAACGAAATACTCCTACATGCACGCGGAGTACAGGAGTCCCTGTATTGTGCAAAACTAAACGAAACAAATCGACAAGGAACAAAACAAAACGATACAAAATATCGATACAAAACGAAACAGACCAAAACACGAAACGAAATAAGACATCAAATCGTTTTGCTTTAAAACAAAATTAGAAAGAAACCATATATATGAAAAGTGGCCGAAAACGGAAATATAAAAGTATTACAGCCTTTTTCAATCACTTCTAGTGCTTACCAAATACGCAGCGGAAAAGAGATTAGAAATACAACATACTACATACACAAACTTTCCTGTCAAAGAGCAGCGTATTGGGAAAAAATCAGCGTAAGGGAATCTCCAAGGAGATTTAAGGAACAACGGTTACAGTAACACGGTGGCTAATCTTGCAACGCAGAACGGGTTTTCCATAATTTCGTGAGAAAGAGATTATTTATCACATTTCTCTTTTTGTGATAAATAATCTATATCACGAGTGTAAGGATGCCATAACTATGAGTTTTATCCATAGAAATTAGATCGGCGAGATTTATGTAGATGAAAGTGAAAGTAGATCGCCGATCGTGTTTATGCATTTATTAAAAGCTAATGTTCGCCTTACTTTGCATGCAACTCATAGCTAAGCTATTCTTTGGCTGCATCACACTCCCGTTTTTGTCACAGATGATCTATAGAAATTAAACCTATAGTTCAGCGTTGCGAAATTAACCGCCGTGAGTAAAGCACCAATTAATCACAACGCGAAAAATAAGCGTGAGTGAATCTCCCAGGCGACTCGATTTGAGAAAAATACACCAATGCACCAATTAATTAAAACGCTCAAACACAGAGTGGACAAGCACAACAAGAGACACAAAGTGAACTAGGAAGACGACACAAGAAGTGTTGAAGATATCGCGAACTGAAAAGACCAAACGGAACATTAAAGAGGAGCATCTAACAAAATAATTCACTCGAGGTTTTCTTTAGGTATTAGGTTTCGAAACCCGAGGAAGCATTTTAGATAACTCAATGTGTTTCTATATAAACATGAATCAAAATATTTAACTTTCAGAAATTATTGGAGGAACAAGTTTATGACTAAAATCTATTTCATTTACGATTAATTTATCATGCTCGAGTGTGTAGATCAGAGAAAAGGGCAGTGAGGGAAGGAGTTTCAATGCTCTTTTTAAATAATGAGAAAACAGAACCTTTAAATTAGTAAATATTAGAAACAAAATTGAAAGAGGAGACCCTTACGCTCTAGGGTAATGGACGCTTATGTGATAGGTGCAAGTAGGTTTGGAAGAAAATTGCTACTGTAACAAGATATGAAGTCATTGAAAACATGTTTGTTTGAAAAATACATTGTTATTTTCACGCTAATTTTCAATCCATATCTCAGCATGTTGGAAAGCGTATACGTTGATAGTTAAAAGAGTATTTCAATCATGAGTTGGAACAGATTTATTGTAAACCAGATGTTTTCCAACCATATAACAGCCTCTTTTATCTGTAAAATAAAGTGAGGTGACTTGGGTTTTTTGTAAATATTGTCGTTCGGCTTGTAGACAAATTACTTCCGATGATGAAATAGTGATTCCAAGAAAATATGGTTGAAATTTGTGCTGAGGATCTCGCAACTGACACTTTTATGTAATGGATTTCCTCGACGGTGACAAAACATTATAATTTCAGGCCATCATAATACAAATTTGTAGCCTGATTGAGTAAACATATTTCCTTGTATACGGAGAACGAGGTCATTGAAAGTGCTTTACAATGTAAATATATTCATAAAAAGAAAAAAAAAAACTAACTTCAGTACAGTTCAACGTCCGCAGTAAGATACAAATGTACTGATACTTTATGTTGTTGGAGATCTCCTCCCTTCTTTTTATATTTCAGAAAATCAAAAAGTGTACAATTATGATTAATTGATTATAACTGGAAACACATTTTCATACTAGGTACAAAAGCAATAACCTCGGCCTGTGTTGTTAGAATCATCATCCGCCTTTCGTACCGTGGATATGATCCTACTGTCACCAGACGGACAATCGGCAAGGTACTTGATTAATGTTCAGCTTTGTACCATAAGACTGACATTGACGAAGATACTCTATGAAGGACACTGTCCGAACCTATTTAGAGAAGACAGGCCCAGCCACCTGTCCTCCCTGAATGTCTGTCGGACTCCATGGGTGAATACTTTTATGAACTCGCACCGGATGGCAAAACATTGGCGATTTTTAGTATGAACTTTTTACTTTTTAAATATCCACTTGCATTTTCATCTGTGCGTTAGTTTAGACGCTGCGTTTTTCTGTTTTGTTTGTGGGATCATCATACAGGAAGAAGGCTATCATACACAACGATTGTGCGTTACTCGATACCTTTTAGTAATCGGAAAAGTGGTAGGGTTGTGCGCACGTAATTTGGATAACCACACCATTTACTTCTTACTTGGTAGATTGCCAAAATGTCTGACCTGATGACCTTGACCCTTGACTTCCAAAAACTTAAATATTGGGCAGAAGTTTTGAATGGTAAGTGATAGGGCATTTATATTTCACATGTTTTCCTTGTGACAAAACCTTTCCATTAATACCAAAATGTTTGACCTCGTGACCTTGACTTTGACCTTCTTTTCAAAAACTTTAACATTGGGTATAACTTTTGAATGGTAAGTAATTGGGTTTTCATAATTTACATGTGTATTCCTTGTGACGAGACCTTCCTATTGATATCAAAATATTTGACATTGACTGTGACCTTTGACCTACTTTTCAAAAACTTTAACATTGGACATAATTTTGAATGGTAAGTGGCAGGGTTTGGATATTTAACATGATTTTCCATTGATACCAACATTTGTAACCTTGTGACCCTGCCCTGGAAAATAGTATTTATACTATCAAAGATGCCACCGCCGGGGGTATTCGTGTTTAACAAACACATGTTTTTTTTCATTTTTGAATCAAGTATATAATTGCACAATCAAGACGAGACTTGACTTAAGATTTTTGGCATACGAAAAGGACAATTATAAATTAAATGTTATATAACCCTTTCGATAGATCCTACTCAATTTCTGTCATGAAAATGAATTTCAATTACTAGCAATAAATTTTATCAATGTTTCATAAGCCGATTATTACACGTAATAAACAGAACATGGGATAGGAGCTTTTTTTTATCAAGAGCTCGAGAACAAGTCAATGGACTCGGATAACCTATTTTGACAAAGATAAGAATGATCCTAAATGTCCCATTAATCCTACCACAGAGATTTTCCGATAGAATATCACAACATTTTGTTGATACATAGTTATATTTCGATACATTAACAGAAGATCTTTTGATAATAAATAATAGAAATGTTCAAAAAATCTTATCGCTGATTTTTATATGGTTTTTGTTACATAAATGACATGTCTACAGCTTTTGTACCCATAAATATGTCATATTAAGTAGTAAATATTCAAATATTCTATTATTTTAACAATTTGATATCATTATTTCAGCATTTTGTAACTTGGGTAATTTACGTTTTGTAACTTTACACGGAAATATCTAATTGTAGCGATTACAACGACCTTGGTACATTTTTTTAGGTACTTATCGGCTATTTAATTAACAGTTCATTCAGCAATTTGAATTCAAAAAGACTAACTCGTATTTTACAAGAAATCGCAAGTGTCTAACCGCGCGGACAATCAAGTGCATACACTGCAATAAAAAGATAATTTAGCATGTATTAAATAAAATTGTACATGTATACAACGAAATATCACAATAATGACAAGTAAATATTTCATTCTTTAACTCTTTAAATAAATATTTAATGTTTCACCTACTCATCCGACTCTTAAATTAATAATTTGATTTCATTGAAATTTTAGACACATTAATACGTAAATGCGATTGACGAAATGGAGTCGCATTTGAAATTCATGTGTAATTTATTCATATCAAGATGTAAAATCGTAAACCCCCCCCCCCCCTTTACAGATTTCGTTATTCATAGTGGCCTATACATCGCCAAAATGATACTTTCTCATTGGTTATTGTTATAACTTTAGGAATGAATGAGTAGTATATTCTGGGGGGTTTGGGACAGATACCTAACATGGCGCACCGTATTTTCTCTGTCGTGAACGTGCAATGAATTCACAGGGTTCGGTGCAGATCTGACCCCTACATTGACCAGTCGTGACCTTCAATTAATTCTACTGATTACATGTAACCCTCCTTCTCTCGACCCCCTCCCCATCGCTTCCCTAGGGCTTGACCAGGTCTACCCATACCATACAGCCTGGGGGTGGTTCGTGGTCATTGGATGCAAAATAATCAAGTTATCAGAAGTATAACTTGTAACATATCAAATGAAAGGTCTCAAGGAGTACCATACATCCGGGGGGGGGGGGTGGGGGCCATTGGTTGCAAAGTTATACAACCGCCGCCGCGATATTTCAATATAGAATCGATTTCTTACCTGTCTGCTGCTGGATATTGAAACATTGCTGCTGCTGCTGCTGCGGCGGCGGTGGCGATGGTGCTGATGGTGGAGGAGGAGGAGAAGGAGGATATGTTTCAGTGACCAGAACCTTTCCGGACTGCATTCTACAGGCCGAGACCTTTCATTTAATAAGTCACTTATGTGGTAACTTTGCACCTTATGACCCTGAACCACCCCCGGGCTGTATGGTATGGGTAGACCTGGTCAAGCCCTGTGGTAGCGATTGGGAGGGGATCGGGAGAAGGGGGTTAATCAGTAGAAATTATTGAAGGTCACGACTGGTCAATGTAGGGGTCAGATCTGCACCGGACCCTGTGACGTCATTACACCACACGCGCGCCACACAGAAAATGTGGTGCTCCATGTTAGGTATATGTCCCAGAACCCCCAGAAATATACTACTTGAATGATCTATTATAAGCATTGCTTCGGGGAGGACTACATGTATTTTTCATCAAAGATTGCTCTAGCGAAAGCTGATAATACGTCATAGAAGCAAATTTAATGACAATCCCGAATAATATTGGATCCCAGGAGCAAAACCTACATTTATTGCAAGAAATGTGATATCCATGGAATTCTCGTTTTCCCCTTTCCAAGATTAATATTTTGTCAACCTTGCCGGAAAATGACCAACCTTGACGAAGAGACTACATGATAGGCACGGTCTTAATTATATCAAGAAATACTTGGTTCTTCTTCTCTGTCCTATTTTAATGTTGATAGTACTTTTTGGTCATGATGTTGCTTCAGCCAGAAGGACGCGGACTGTACATATTCCAAGAGCCCTCATATTGTCCTTTCAATTTATATAGTTGCCTTTGTTTCTATTATTTTACTGTAATGTTTTATGTAAGTTAAAGAAGATCCTGACGATAATCTCAACAGCACTCACAAGTTTCGACAGACCCCTAGCAAGCCAGAGGTATGATCAGGTGGGCGGGAGGAGTAATCATCCCCTGTTTAAGTAGCCGCATCCGCCGTCGATAAAATGAAATTACATGTATATAAAATGCATACACTGTCTGCGGTTATGTCTATATAGAAAGCGATATGACGACCATGTCAGGGAAAAATATTCAAAACTCTTACTGCAATCCTGAAGTGGGAAGACTCTTCAGTCTTTAGAACAGTTGTATGTCTTTGATGACATCATTGTATACAGCTATGTTGGAGGGGAGTGCGCACGTAATGTGGATAACGACATTAATTCCATTTAACACATAGCTTATGTTCTCCAGGTTCGTCACTTGGTTGTGCGCACGTAATCCAGGATAACCACACCGTCTGCTATTTACTTGGCAGATGGCCGTCCTAAGTCGGCACCGGTTGCCCATTGGTCTCGTTGGTTTATGTGTAGTCTTTTATGTTTCTATGTTGTGAGTTGGTGTTCCTTGTCCATTTTGCGTCTCTTTCTGTGGGTATCTGTTCTGTGTTTTTTTGCATGGGTGTTTTGGGATTTTGCTGTGGGTGCTGCAACCTAGTGTTGTTGGAGATCCCCTCCTTTCTTTGGTACATTTCCCGCCGTGTATGTGTTATCTTGTTTGTTAATAAAACGTCTTGCATTTTTTCTTAGTCTGTTATGTTTGGATATATCCAATTTCTCTAGCTGTCTGTGTGCATTTTGTATGAGAAAGGATGGGATCTCCAATAACACTCGGTTGCAGTAACTACAGCAAATCAACCCATGCATAAAACAGAGTGTACATGCACAGTAAGAGACACAAAAGGGATAACAAACAAAACCCCCACAGAAACATCAAACAATCAACACAAAAGACCATACATGAACATAAACCAACAAGACCAATTGCGAACCGGTGCCGACTTAGGACGACCATCTGCTTCACCAGTCGTGATTATCCGGATTTTAAAGACATTTCATTCTGTATGAACCTCTTCTTTGTAGGAGCGCTTACTTCTATGGATCAAAATTGAAACATGACGACATGATTAATGTAAAATCACTCTCTCACCTTTTTCAAGCTTATTCGTTTCATTTCAGGTTTATAAAAGCCAGTACATGAGTGATTTGATATATAGATGATCCCTTGGGGTGAGTGCACCGATAAATTGGAGGTTAATACTGAATGTTATGTGCAAAGGTCGAACTGAACAGAGCAAGTATTTTTGTTTTCATGTTGAAAATTTGGACTGTAGTACACGTGTAAGGATTTAGAAGTTTAAGACCTCAACTTACCCATGCCTAGGTAATGTTTGGAATATTGATGATCTGGTTTAAAGAATGCGGTGCACAATATTACTCAAAAAATAAACTTCCTACCAACTAAACTTGTTGCACTAACGCGATACATTACATTTTTTAACATTTACAATTGAAATATTTCTTGTTTCAGTACATAAATGTCAAAAGAATTGATGGAAATGAGTATGAATTAAGCTTGCATGACAGAGATATGCAATAGATATCGATTCCTTGATGTAAAAATAGTGTCCATTGGTCTCACAGCACGATGATAAGTTTTATTTATGACAAATGAGATAAAAAATAGGATGCATATTTGATATCATAAATCGACCAATGAGCTGAATAAGTTTCGCAAATTTTTCTTTTATCATTATTATTCAGAGACTAATCTTCTACGGATCAATTTAGGAATTTGGGGTAAAAAAGCTTCATATATTTGCGATATTTCGTGAAACTTATATAAATAGACACTTTCAATTAGAATTTAGGTTTTTGCTAATTCTCTGCAACTACAGAGATATATTCTTTAAAAAAATATTCCATAAAGAAAATTGTCAAACGAAGTGTCATAATGTATGCCGAATTAGAGGGGGGGGGGGGGATTGCTGATCTTAAAAGTTAATTTCAAGATCATTGCATATTTGTAAACGTTTACATTAATGTTTAATTGCTAATTACGAAAAAGATAAAATCTTATTCATACAATTGCCCTTTCTTCTAGGAAATGCACAAAAGGATATTTATCATGAAAAAAATCAAACATAATTAGCATTATGCGTCATCCCATTTAATTAATCTTCCTTGTTCATAGTGTTTAGCTTAATTAAAAATATATATCGTCAACAGAGTATATTACTTTTGTTATTTCACAACCTGCATTTTATGGTGACATAATTAACAAAGTAAGAAGGATCAAAGGTAGAGAAAATTACCATCGACATTGTGTTAGAATTATCAAACGCCTTTTATACCATGAGTATAATCCTTCTGTCACCAGACGGACACTTGGCGCATTCTTAGGAATTGCACTCTGACTGACTGTGACGATAGAACTTCATGACGGGCCCCGTCCGAACCTCTTAACCCCGACCACCTGTCCTCTCTGAATCTCAGTCGGTCTCCTTGAGTGGTAACATGCATACGGTCGCTATAGCCGGCAGAGCACGGACTGTATTTTATACGCCTTCTGTCTTTACATCCATTTACATATCTATATGTGTGTTTCTTAGGCCCCTGCATTATGTCGTCTGTTTGTATGGTCATCTTACATTGAGGAGATTATTTTATACCACTTTTGTGCGTTCTTCAAGAACTCTGGGTAATCAGAAAAGCCGGAGAGTTGTGCGCATGTAATCCGGATATTAATCACACCGTCTGCTCTTTGCGTGACAGATGGCCGTTCTAAGTCGGCACCGATTGCCAATTGATCTCTTTCGTTATATGTAGTCATTTGTCTTTGATGTTTCTAAGTGATTTGATGTTCCTTGTACCTTTTTGCGTCTCTTTCTGTGCGTGTCTGCTCTGTGTTTTTGCAATAGGTGTATTGGGGGTTTGCTGTTGGTGCTGCAACCGGGTGTTGTTCGAAATTCCTTCCTTTCGTTAAGATATGTTCAAAGGTGCACGTTATCAGTTTTTAGAGGATTTACCTGCTTCAGGGGTAATTTCGTATACTAGCTAGTACTGATTGTCGTCGTTACGTCGACAATCATCATATACATGCGTTGTTTAACATCGTTGATGTCAGTATAGAGTTAATATTAAGCATATCTATATCGAAAAGTAATTTGCTTGTATAATTTGAATAGGAATCTATACAAAATTGCCATTAATTCCATTATTATATTTCATTCTTTCTTGTTTCACTGACATTATCATGTTCTGCATTTTCACGTTGGGTAATCTAAAAATGCAGAACATGATAATGTTCTGTTATTTGTTCGTTCGCGTAACAAGAACAGTTTACTTTCGTTTATGAGAGGCTGGAGAATGTGCTATCACGTCGTATTAAAGGTTAAATTTAAAGTTTTTCGTGAGTACTAACTAAAGGCTTTCCCCGACTAAAGGGTATGTGATACAGTGTAAGAATGTTTTCACAAATGTATTAGTTGGGCATCAACAAACAAAATTTTTATGTGCTAGGACGATGTATGAAAAAATCACCAAGAAAAGGAATTGTAAAATGTATTTGTATCCCCTGTTTATTTAACCAAACACTACGGGTTTTGTCTTTAGATACGATACATTATAATCTTACCGGAACCAATCTTTATAATTTATTAAACTAAATCGATTTGTCTTAATTTAGTTAAAAGAAAATAAGTTTAATGTAATCCGGTCCTGATTAACGGGGAACAAAATCGATATTTTCTTACTTTTTTCAGATGCAGAAAAAAAGCGTTTGCGTGTGATATTTCCAGTTCTATACATCTTTCCGGACTTTGTCAGAAATGCTCGTGTTGGTACAAGGCTGTAGAATGGCCCAATAACATGTCCAGTGTTCGTCTGGCGGCATTAGGATCATATCCACCGTATAAAGGCGCATGATACTTCCAGACGCCTCTCTACTGAGTATGCAATGTAGCGAGCTTTGCTGCTGTCAGTCTTCTAACGCACTTGGCGCTTAAAACATCTGTCACCCACTGACAAAGATCGAATGTAATACAAAATCTGCTATACCCCTACCAATTTCAATTTTGATACCATACTAGTTAGCTTTGGCTGTTTAACTTATCTTTTGTTTTTATGAAATAATGCGCAGATTTTATGGACCTGTAAACTGCTTTAAACAGAAAATGATCGAAGAAAAATTATTTTCACTAATATTAGATAACGTTGGACCATTTTAAAAGGTCAAGCTGTTGTCGATTTTTCTGCTTGCAAAATGTCATCCCCATGTCTATTCAACTTTTTTTCATGGAAAATTAACCATAAAAATTTTGACATCTTTGCAACAAAGAGAGCTAATTTCATTATATCTTTTTTTAAAAAGCGACAAAATCATAGTACGATCTCTTAAAACTAACAAGTCAGAACTAGATTTAAACATTTCACACAGTTTTACGAGCATTTCTTGAGTAATATAGGATACTTCCGACAGGTCTTAGGCTTGGTGCGTCTCTTTGCGGATTCTTGTAAATTTGTAAAGAACGAGTTATCTGTAGGATCGCTTTAACTTTTCAAACCATGTACCCACTTTATACACAAAACGGCAAGATTTATGGTATTCGGGATGTGTTAAATATAGTGTAATATGTACAGGATGAGCCGGAAGTGCGAAATGCCCTTGAAACTAATGAACACTAATGAAACGCTGCCACTTCTTAGAACCATTCGAATATGATTTGCATGTGATTTCATTTCGCGAACACATATTTAGATGATCGCACACGTTTCCGGCTAAAGAATGCAAATCAGAGCCCTCTACGATACCGCGATCCTCCACCACATCATTTATATGCCTGTCGAGTCCTATACCCGAAATAAAGAATGAGGATTCATGTAAACATTAATGCAACAAACATAACATTTTGAAAGTTCTTCCCGAAGATCCCGTATTTGCCCAAGTCACTATGAGTGGAATCTTTGAAAAATAAATAAGCATTAACTTCAGGAATGAATTTGTCTTGTCTATGAATCAATGGCCAATGAGGGGCCGATTTCCAAACAGGAATAATATGAGTAGATTGTGCATTTTCTTTGAGAATTTTATTTACACCTTAATTTCAACTTTTCTGTTGTATGGAAACGCAAAACTATCATAAGTATGAGAACCCCATACCTGGTCTAACTTTTTTGAATAGACATCATTGTACTCCCCAGTATTCTTGAATACCTTTAATTTCTTATTTGACCATCAATTTTTTTCCTTCCATTTTCAGGGTTTTTCCCCATTTCGCACACTGTGATGGTCTATCATACATATGTATAAAAGTCACTCAATGCTGTAATATATACATGTATTTTATGCCGAAATTTAAGTTTTTAGAATTTTGAATTATTTTTGTTTTTAGAAATATGATTTATATTCATATGGACTAAAAATTTGTGTGTTCAAATCCTGACACTGTTTGGTCTGTATTGGTCTGTATCGATAAGTCTGTATCGCTATCAGGTGAGCGTTATACCCCCCCCCCCCCCCCCCCCCGTTTGACTGTTGTTGGTAATTGTCTTATTCTATCGTCTCATACCGCGACAAATGATCGGAATTCCCGCCTTGTTTTTATAATAATAACAAATGTCCTTTTTGATACCACTAACTTACTGACTATTACATTACATTGAATATGTTTAAACTGTCCGATGTATACCTGATTTTATTTTCCAAGATTCGTAAGCTAATTGTGGTTTTTGCAATCTTGTTTCGAATTTAGAAAATAGAAAATTAAGCAAAAGATATATTTTTCAGAAATTGTCATCGACAAGTGACAGGCCGATCGTTCTTGTACACATTTAAGATTGATTCATGCTCCAACTCTGTGATTACCTTGTAGTACACTACATTACTTTTACCTTTTTAAGGTACAACCTTTATTCAATGAAAACTTAATTATAATACCGGTATATGGTAATCTACGTTTCAGAGAGATAACAAAATATGCCGCTACTCATAACCGGAAACTTCCGTAACGCAAATATAAAGCAGATCATACCGCCTGCGTTCCGATATTTCCCACAGTGATTATTTTAGTACTTCAATGTTGATAACTGTTCCTTTGCATAGCGTTTGTACGACTATTGTTTGTTGAGTAGAAAAAAAATCAGTGTTCATTCCTTAACCCGGAGAATGATCTCCGACACCTTTTGTTTGATTTTTTAGGCGCTTCATCAATTACTGTTCTACATTTTGGAAATTATTTAGCCTTTGTAAAGATTCCCAGCTTCCTTTTATACATATATAATCGTCCACATATTTCAGTGATGCGATCTTATCATAATTCAAGTTGTCTCCATCTCTTTAGTACCTCTAAGATCTCTTTAACGGCTTTTTCTTTATACTATACATTACAACAATATGTGTATGGTTTTTATTTTCTAAAGATTTCCAAGACATAGTATTTGGCATTTCATCATACAAAATACAACAAAACCTGTTCTAGTTATTCTAAAGATTTTGCCATGCCTTCTCGACTTTGAGACTGAATAACTGATAGGTACTTCTTTGTTGTTTATTTAGGTAAATTTGACAAACCCCAAGTTTCAAAGTGACCAGCTGGTTAATATACATATTCTGCAGTACATTAGCAACTAGAGAGGAGACACAATCTGCTTCAGTAATTCTTGGTGTCCTTGTTGACTTTATGATTAACTGAATAATGCAAATTCCGTTTTGTGGTCATTTCAGCACAAGATTGCGTAGGTCATGAACCTAGAAACACATTATCAGTACTCTTAAGACACCAACTAAAGATAGCAAAAAAATCTTTTTATCGTAATTCTGTAGTGTTTCTTGGTTTTTCTTTATCGGTGATTAAATAAGAAGCAAAATTCGTTCAGTTTAATCGGTCATAAAAGGATGTTTTATAGAAGTGCATAGAACTTTGTTTTTCAATTTCATAAAACTAGGCAGAGCTGTAAACTCCGCGAACTTCTTTTAGTGTCTTCAATAGAGACGATGCATTAGTTCTAAAAGTTGAAGACCCTTCTGTTTGATACGAAATTGATTAAAACGAACACAAGTTATATTTTGCTAGCATTACCAATTGATGATTATAACCTTTATGAATACTAAATAATTACAAATAATACGCTAAAGAGAATGATCTCAAATGTCCCATTCGAAGTTTTGAATAGTATTAAAGAACAATGTGTTTTCTTATCCAAAAAAGTTTGCTAAAATTAAAGATGTAATGAACAATAAAAGAATAGAAATAGTATTGGCTTGGCATTGGAAAGATATAGAGTCTTAGAGACCTAGCTTAGAGGACGACCGTGAAATTAAAACTCAAGTCGGAGGAAAACTTGCTTTAAGGGATCAACCGTTTATTTTTATCTATGACATGTATATATATAAGTTTGATGTGTATTTATATTCCACAGTAAATTTTATATATGTATATGTAATATATATATTCACAGTCTTTATCAAATATTAAAAAAAGAACAAAAAATCATAACTAAATTCATTCAGGATTTGGTAAACAAACGCACATGTGTATAGCAGACTACATCTACCTCCCATTCAAGCCGTCATACACTATTACACGCTGTTAGTCATATGAAAGTATTCGATTGTCCACGTTCAGCTGGTTAATATACATTAGCAACTAGAGAGGAGACACAATCTGCTTCAGTAATACTTGGTGTTCTTGCTGACTTTATGATTAACTGAATAATGCAAATTCCGTTTTGTGGTCATTTCAGCACAAGATTGCGTAGGTCATAAACTTAGAAACACATTATCAGTATTTTAAGACACCAACTAAAGATAGCAAAAAAAAATTATCGTGATTCTGTAGTGTTTCTTGGTTTTTCTGTTTCGGGAAACGACAAGTGATTAAATAAGAAGCAAAATTCGTTCAGTTTAATCGGTCATAAAAGGATGTTTTATAGAAGTGCATAAAACTTTTTTTCAATTTCATAAAACTAGGCAGAGCTGTAAACTCCGCGAGCTTCTTTTAGTGTCTTCTATAGAGAAGATGCATTAGTTCTAAAAGTTGAAGACCCTTCTGTTTGATACGAAATTGATTAAAACGAACAGAAGTTAAATTTTGGTAGCATTACCAATTGATGATTGTAAACTTTATGAATACTAAATAATTACAAATGGTACGCTAAAGAAAATCTCAAATGTCCCATTCGAAATTTTGAATAGTGTTAAGGACGAATGTGTTTTCTTATCCAAAAAAAATTGCTAAAATTAGAGATTTTCTAAAGTTTGCTAATATTAGAGATTTTCTTCTAGAACTATGGGTATCCATGGTTAGAAAAGCTCTAAGAAAGGAGGGGATCTTCGACAAAACTCGGTTGCAGCACCAACAGCAACATACCAAACACCTCAAGTGAAAAATGGATATTTGAAATGAATATGATATCTATATACATGAGATCAACCTTGTATTTGCAATTTTAAATGAGATATTAGTACGACCAAAAGTAAGTTTTCTTTGAGAATATCAAAAAGACTCTATACGTGGTTAAAAGTATTACATGTTTCGTAGTGATACCGCGATGTGAAGTTCATTCAAGCGATTGGATGATCGTGGTAGCGTGCTCACTTTGACCTTAGTAAACGTGACATATTTCTACATACTGTATATGCAAATAAATATTTCCGGAGTTTACCGAAATCGTATGTACCAGAGAGTAAACACGTATATTAATCAAACATATGAGAGATATTTTATGCAAGTAATACATAGATGTTCAAATGGTAGTACTTAAAAGCTATTTACGGTAATATTTCATTGTTGACCGTTTAATTGGTAAACGTCTTTAAATTCAATAGCATCATTTTAAACCTGATAAATTTACAGCATGGACCAGACAATCCCTGTTAGACTATTTGTACCTTTAATCTTGCTCTAGAAAAGTTAAAAATAGTCTCCCCAAAACCAATACAATATTTTGACGCTTATTATAAGGTTTTAACAATGGGCTTTATTATCCCCTTTCAACTCTGTTGCGGAGAGGATATACATGTACAGGTAGCATCGCTGCCGTGTGCCGGTGTGTGCCGGTGAGGCTAGCCAACAGGGGATGCTTACTCCTCCTGGGCACCTGGTCCCACCTTTAGCTTGCTAGGGGTCGGTCGATGCTCAATTTGGTGCTCTATTGTGAGTGCTGTTGAGATTATCGTCAGAATATTCTTTAACTCATAAGTGTGCGGATGTATTTCTGCGTGTGCATGGGATTTTCATGTGGTCAACATAGAAGCCTACCAATCATCATAGAATCATCAAACTTTTCACAAATGTTTTCCAAGAAGAGGATGAATCCGATTGATTTTTATGGTCAAAAGTCAAGGTCACAATGGACTTGGGCTTAAAATCCTTGTCAACAGCATAGGAGACATAGCAGTAATCATAGAATTCTTGTGAACAGCATAGAAGACCTAGCAGTAATCATAGAAACATCGAACCTTCCACAAATGTTCTTCAAAGAGAGCGTTTGAATCCTATTGATTTTCAAGGTCAAAGGTCACGGTGGACTTAGACTTAAAATTATTGTGAACAGAATAGAAGAGAGCAAACATCACAGAAACATCAAACTTTTCGCATATGTTTCCCGAAGGGAGAGGATGATCCTTATTGATTTTCAAGGTCAAGGGTCAAAAATCAAGGTCAAAGCGGACTTTAGCTTAAAATCCTTCAGAAATCTGTTGATTGTAACGAACACGCAATTGCGAGGGGATTCTATGTTTGCGTTGCCGAGCAAAATAAAAAAGACTAATCTTATCATAAGACATGGAACATTTATTTACTTCGTTCACAAACATCTTGTAATGGCAAATATCTATGTAATATGTGAATATGTTTTCACCGTGCTTTCTTCTTCTTTTGCTCATTTGTGTCACACTTATGCCCTTTGCCGTGTGGAGCTCGTAAAAAAGTTCCCCGCAAGGGGTTTGACAGTAAGTGTTTTGAATATTTTCCCTGACATGGTCGCCATAACCATTTCTATATAGACATAACCTCAGACATTTTATGCATTTTAAATATTGTTTCATTTTTTTGTGCATGAACGTCGACGGCGGGTGCGGCTAGCCAACAGGGGATTATTACTCCTCCCGAGCACCTCATCCCACCTCTAGCTTGCTAGGGGTCCGTCGATGCTCTATTGTGTGCTCTATTGTGATTGCTGTTGAGATTATCGTCAGGATCTTCTTTAACTCATTTGTGTTACACTTATACCCTTTGCCGTGTGGAGCTCGTAAAAATGTTCCCCGCGAGGGGTTTGACAGTAAGTGTTTTGAATATTTTCCCTGACATGGCCGCCATAGCACTTTCTATATAGACATAACCTCAGACAATGCATGCATTTTAAATATTGTTTCATTTTTTTGTGCATGAACGCAGACGGCGGGTGCGGCTAGCCAACAGGGGATGCTTACTCCTCCAGGGCACCTGATCCCACCTTTAACTTGCTAGGGGTCTTTCGATGCTCAGAATCTTCTTTAACTCATTGGCTTTAGGATCTCTGGGGAGGTTTCTATACCGAAACGTGCATGTATGGTCCATTTTGTAACTTTGACCTTTTTGATAAATGATACGATCACTTTGAAGTCCAAATACAAGTGAAAGATGCTCTAACTTTGTCCAAGATATTCACATAATTAGTTTGTTTATCGACTTGGTAGAGAATGATGGGCTTTGTTAGGCATTTGTAGTTTCCTATCATAGAACATGTCTGGTCGAATACTCTATATGGTATTTAAAGCCGGAAAATTCCGAGTACTATTTTAGGAAACTATACGAGTTTTCTCCAGTGAAGTGCCGTTTTTCGACCAATGAGCGCTTTAATATTTGCCACACCTACGGATATTGTAAATAAATAACACGTGCTTATATTTACTTTTGGAGCTATTGTTTTAAAATACTCTAGGATAGAACCATAGGTACTTTTTCTTGGTTTATCAGTAATCCCTTATTCTTAGATATATGTTCTTGAAATCTACCGTTAACTGTTTATGATTCAACATATGAGAACAGTGTAAATTACAAGACTTAGTATAACATGGTGAGATGTCGACAGGCACATTCATGCACGAATAATTGCCGTTCATCAATGATTTAAATCTTATTCGAATGCGAAAGTACCGTCGATAATATTTATCGCAATTATTAATATAATTATCTGCCTCAATTTTTTTCTTGGATAGGCGTGCGGGAGGATAGATGGGTATATTTAGGCCGATGGGAAATTTTTCCCAGGTAGTTGGTCAAAACCGTCAGGGGAGGGGGGGGGGGTCAGCCTTTGGGTCAAATTAATGAAAATATTCGTCAAATGGAGAAAATCGGCATTTAAAAAAAAAGAAAAACGGTATAGGGCAAATCCCCATGTCCCCTTCTACATCTGCGCTTGATACCGATAATTAATTCCGTTGCCACAAAACATGCGACTTTATTTTGCTTACTCAACATTTACCCACTTGTAACGTCGATGGCATATTTTTTTATGACTTGAAAACTAGCACCCGACGTCTATTTTCATCCAAAATATGCCAAAATCAAATGAGTTAAAGAAGATCCTGACAATATTTTTTTCACATTGTACATGTTTGCCTGACTCTTCAATATATATTTTTTTGCGCCACATGATGCACCCATAAAATGTAAAAAGAAAACTACATATATTCATCTATACACAACTATTTTCAGTTATCGTCCCTGTTATTTCTTCCTGCCGACAGATGGCGCTTACTTCGCGGCGCCATCACAACCGTGACGCAACGCGTAAACAATAACAGTGTTCAAGCTTTCGCAGCGGGGAAGTTTAAAATGGAAATAAACTAAATAAAATGTTTGAATGGAGAAGTATATAAATTATAGCAAAGATCATGAATAATACTAAAGAATGTTTATATCCATCCATAAATACTTCTAAAGCATAAACTAAGTGAGTTAGTAGACGATATTTGCGAATAGCCCGACACATGCATTGTTCAAATCGGGGGTTTGATAGTGGAAAGAATAAAAAACTACAAGGACATGGGTAGTTTAACTTATTTCTACAGTGAATGTTTAGACACATGAATGTATCTTTCAATCCTCAATGCCTTCGTTTTGCTGAGTTCAAAATCCAATGCCTGACCGTCGAAGCTCAGCCCGGCAAATTCGTGACGAAGACGAACTACATTGGACCTCTCAAACTTCCTATTTGCCTCTCCCTGTTTATTTTCCTGTCTCAATTTGGGGGGGGGGGGGTCATGCCACCTCCTCTACTATTCACCTGGCCAGATCCTGATGTAGACAACCTGCAGCCTCTGAAATCTGTGCTAAACTTGAAACTCAGTGGGCTTAGGCGGATCCAAGATTTTCCAAACGGGGGCTTTGAATACATATTTTGACAGGATCTGTTTAACGCCAAGTAGGTTTAATTCAAATTTCTATTAACATACCCAATATTAGTCTCATATTCATAAATCGCGGCTCAGATAGGACCTACTCGACAGTAGGACGATTAGGACCCACCGGAGCCGTGATTTATCAGTGAAATGGGTGCGAGTTACGATATTTTTTCTGTTCGGGAGATAACTATCGTCTAAAACTCGCACGGTCAGGAAAGTTGTCGTCAACGATACACTGCCTTTTTAAATGGAACTTAAAAAATGACAATGGATCCATATGCTGCATATTGCACAAATTGGAAATAAATACAATATTTGTGTATTGAATTGATTTTATTAAAAAAACTAATTGTTGTTATATATAATGAATCGTTAATGTTACCTTCAAACCTTGCAAGTACTGAGTTGGTTTTAACGAGGACATACTTGACACGCATGGTTATTTACGGACCGATTTTGTTTGATTTTACTTATTTACCGGCCCTTCTTTAATTCGTAAAGGCTGGGGAATTATCTATTACATATTCGAACAGACTTGCTAGCATCTGTCATTTTGCTCCGGCAATCAAAAGGAAAACATAAGTCCGTACTTAATTTTGTCTGTCAGGACCGGCGGACCGATGTCAATATTGGTCAAGACTTTGTATATATATATATATATATATAGACTATTTATGTATATATACCTTCGAGCGTAAGCGATAATTCATGAGTCTAGGAGTTCAATTATATATTGCGTGAGGTCATATCTGTTTCCCCTTAGCGCCCCACTTCCTGATCCCTTTCAATCCCTCTTCTTCTTCTGTTTCTTCTTCTTTTAATTTAAAATTATTTTATTTGTGCATGGTTGATGAGAACTTACATAAAATTTAAACTGCCAAACTAGCACTAGGTTTCACCGAAATTAAACAATTTCTATTAAAATTTCCCGATTTTTCAGCGAAACATGTGACTCGGTTTTTGACTTTTTTATGAAGAGACGGAATCTCTTTAATCAAATTACAAATATTATTGTACGGGAGGTAAATAGATGATAATGTTTTATGCATATATAAACATGTTATGCACATGATGTTTAAAAAAAAAAACATGCAACCGTACCCTTCCTCACTCGGCGGCACTCGAATCAGTTCTTTGACTATGTCGACTCAACCCCCCCCCCTTCCCCGGCCTTTTCATACTCTCTTGTCATCTAGGAAATGTTAAGATTAAATATTTTATACATGTAAATATTCCCTCTGTCATTGCTGTATCCTCAAACGTGTCCACACCCTTCCCTCTCCCTCCCTTCAGCCCTTTCTACACGTTTATATGCTATGCGCTTCCATAACAGCCATGATAATATTCACGATCATAATGGCGGCGTGATCACGTGATTTTCAATGGTCGCGCCCGTCATCCATGACGTCATTTTGAAAAAAGTTGTGTATATGTGTTACATGTAAAAGGGTTCGCTGATCACAATTTTATGAAAATCATAAAAACTGTACGCTTAAGATGGAAACTATAGATAGTTTAGATCAATTCTGCGCATTTATAAACACATAGACGATGTGTTGTCCATTAACAATCCAAAATTCGCTGATTACCTGAGCAGTATCTATCCTTCGGAGCTTGAAGTCAAAGAAACTTCAGAGACAAATAATTCAGCATCCTATTTGGACATAATGTTGTCCTACAACACTGATGGTCACATGAACACCTCACTCTATGACAAGCGTGACGACTTCAATTTCAGCATTACCAACTTTCCTTTTCTGAGTAGCAACATCCCTTCATCGCCTGTTTATGGCGTGTTCATATCTCAGTTGATACGCTATGCCAGAGCTAGTACCAAATATACGTATTTTGTTCTGAGAGCTAGGCGTCTTTCAGATAAGCCTTCTCAGTCAGGGATATGTTTGTGACCGACTAACATCGTCACTGAGGAAGTTCTACGGTCGATATGGGGAACTTGTCATACACTATGATGTCCCACTCTCCAGAATGGTGGATGATATTCTGTCATAAACCATTTGAACCATCCAACCAAAGATTGTACTCTATGTTTTCCAAAATGGAAGTAACCGGATGTGACAGTTCTACCGAATTGAAGTGGAGGGTGTTGCATGCAAGCAGGAGATGCTTACTCTTCCTGGGCACTTGGTCTCACTCTCATATCGGGAGTTCGCTTCTTTTCATATGGTGGAGGTTTTTGTTTGTTTGCTTTGATTCCTGTATTATCCTGATTTTGTATGCCTTCGGTTTCTGATTTTCTGAATTGTCGATTTTGTGCTGTAAACAGGGATATGGTCATTATCCATATTTGTCACATACTTTATTGTAGAATGCGCCACTGGAATGAATTTAAGCTGCGTACCCGTACCATTCACGGCATCCATCAAACAAATGCAGCTTCTATTAATTCATAGGCAAATCAAGAAGTTTTCAAGGAGGTATAACCCTATTTTCATTGTTAGACGCACAAGGCTCTAAATCCCTCGATTCTAAGGTTTAATCTATATGTAACCGACAAGCGGAGAAATAAAGAAGCGAAGAAAAATGATAAATACAGGAGCTTTAAATAAGATAATTTAAAGAGGTTCTCTTTTTGTAATCGACCTTGCAAGCTAAAATTTTCCCGTGTGATTGTCAAAATAAGATGTATTCGTCCGAAAATGTAATATGTAATGTCGAAGGGTTCCAACTCTCTACCTTCTTGAAGAAAATTCCAAATCAATTTACATGCACCATGTAAGACATGTAAAATCAAAGAAAAAACAAGGATGTGAGAAAGTCAGACAAAGAAAGGAGGGACTTCAATATCCCTATAAGTACAAGTAATATGCCTGCTCTCGATTTTACTCATATACGTGCTAAATGAGTTTGTACGGTTATGTTTTAAAGTAATTTTTTTTTCCTTTTGGAATCCTTCTAATACTAAAACGTTTCTGGTATTAAAGATATTGACTGTCTTACTTTTGGTGTTCATGGGTGTATAATTCTGGCTGGTCACGTGCAAATTCCGTGAATCGCGAAGCGATTGTCGGAAAATTTGCACGTGTCCAACCAAAATTATACACCCATGAACACCAAAGGTAAGACAGTCATTACTTATATTTATATTTATTCTAATCATCTTTCATTTTTACTTGCATGCACGTTGCACTTTTAAGCCTGTAACAGCGTCAAATGTAATTTAACGTTGGTAAATTCTCCCTACATGCAAAACTTGAACGTGAAGTCACAATAGCAACCCAAGTTATTGGAATATAATAATTCTAGTTGCTTAACGGGCGTTTAACATGGGGAATTTACTAGTAATGTAAATATTAGGGGTTTGTCAAAAAATCGCTATAAACGATGAGAAAGACGCCGACTCATTCGACTCCCAGCTGACCTGGAAACCCCTGGAATACCATATAGAGTTATCGACCAAACCTGTAGAATGACAGTTTTGTAGTCACTTTGATCTTTCCGCTTAATGTAAAATTGTCTTCATGTGTTAATGCAAATTATTTTATTTAACATTCCGTTATGTTTCTTTTTATTTTGTCAAATCTAAGGAGCTGCAAGAGAATCATTTCCCAGATAATGACAAATATGGATAATGACCATATCCCTGTACATAGCACAAAATCGATAATTCAGAAAATCAGAAACCGAAGGCTTAGAAAATCAGGATAAAACAGGAACCAAAGCAAACAGAAACCTCCACAATATGAAAAGAAGCGAACTCCCGATATGGGAGTGAGACCAGGTGCCCAGGAAGAGTAAGTATCTCCTGCTTGCATGCAACACCCGCCGCTTCAATTCGGTAGAACTGTCTCATGCGGTAACTTCCATTTCGGAAGACATAGAGTACAATCTTTGGTTGGATGGTCCAAATGGTCTATGACAGAATATCATCCACCATTCTGGAGAGAGGAACATCATAGTGTATGACAAGTTCCCTATATCGACCGTAGAACTTCCTCAGTGACGATGTTAGTCGGTCACAAACATATCCCTGACTGAGAAGCTTATTTGAAAGACGCCTAGCTCTCAGAGCAAAATCCGTATATTTGGTACTTGCTCTGGCATAGCGTATCAACTGAGATATGAACACGCCATAAGCAGGCGATGAAGAGATGTTGCTACTCTGAAAAGGAAAGTTTGTATAATGCTGAAATTGAAGTCGTCGCGTTTGTCATAGAGTGAGGTGTTCATGTGACCATCTGTGTCGTAGGTCAACATTATGTCCAAATAAGATGCTGAATGATCAGACATATTCTTTTTTTTGTCCTGATGAAAATTCTCTGGTCTGTTTTGCTTGAAAACATATAATAATACATCTTTTTTACCTGGATATATCTTGTGACAATTACTTTCTATAGGTATAATTTATTCTGGGGTTCACAACTGCTCCAATCGAACATTCATTGAATGCGCCTTACTTTCTCGACTTTGAGACTGAATAAATGATGTTCATACATATTGATTTACCTGGAGTTTGACCTACTTTTATATAAACAAACGCATTTAAAAACAAGTAAGAACAAATTTTTAACTTTGTTTTTATTGATAAAACAATAAACAGAAGATTGTTATTTCTCTTACATCAGAAAGAAAAAAAAAAAATGTTAAACGTCTTCAAATTCATTAGCATCATTTTAGAGCAGATAAATTTACAGCATGGACCAGACCAGGTATTTAACCCTTGTCAGTGATTCTTATTCAGAAAATAAGGTTATCAAAATTTGATATGCTTTGATAAGAAAAGGAAGTCATCATAATTATGCATGTTATAACAACTTATTGAAAAAAATGTTATCTTCAGGGGAACATATAAACATGAAGTTAAATATTGCGGGTGCATAATGTTTATGCAATTTTATATCAAAATCAACATAAACTTCAATCAATTAATACATGAACATTAGAATTTTGCTATAAGGGAAAGTAGTTACAAAAAAGTTACAATTTCAAATACATATGGAAAAAAATATTATGACGTTTGTGTCTTCGTTTATTTCTGCAGCTACCAATAATTAAGAGAATTTGAATTAATCATGCACATTCCTTCACCCTTCGAATTATAACCATTTTTTTTCGGAAGATCTGTTTCTCTAAATTTCTTTACTGTACAAATATGTACATCTGTCATGGGTCCCATACAAAATAAATCTAATGATATCGTGCCTCAACTCTAAGTAGAAATGCCAACCTATTATTCTGGATAATCGATGTATTGCTTTGAAGAAGATGTCGCAAGCATATAGGATTTCTGTTTCATCTCAGGCAAGTCATATCCCTCTTTCAGGTATGTTACATGTTGGTTAGAATAGATTAGAGAGAGAGAGAGAAATTTACTTCATTTCAGTGATGCTGTTGGTAACAGGAATTTTGTGGTTAGGTACTGAAAAAAAAATAGGTCAGCGCGGCGTAGTGTGATCGCGATCAATGACCTCTGATCTTGTGATCAATGAAAATAATAATGATCAAAAATAACTGAATCTACATCATTATGAAGTGACGAAATATAATTTTTCTTGTTATAATCCCTCTTAGAATGTATTTATCTGGAACAAATTGGATTTTTTTACCTTGACTTTTGGATTAGGTCTCCGTAAAACCTCTCACTGACAGACAATTTATTGTAATTAATGCGTGGTTGATTCCTTCTTGTTTATATGGTGACGTTTTATGCAAATAAGGGTCACGTGGCAATCGCGTAATAAATATTCAAATTAGCAGAGGGGCAATATTTCTCTACATGACGATCTATGTGCTGTGTGAATATGTTTAATCTGTCCTAATGAGTTTGGTACGGCTTTTCAAGCACCACCTTAACAAAAAATGCTTAAATTCAAACGCCTTTTACACCCTGGATATGAACCTGCTGTCACTAGAGGGACACTTATTTTGGTACTTTACCCATCTACAGCCTTGTACCACCGCACTCACTGCATATTGACTGACTATGACGAGAGGACTCCATGACGAGCCCCGCCTCTCTAGAGAATATAAGACCCTGAACCTCTCTGAATGTCAGTCGGACTCCATTTACATATCAATATATGTGTTTCTTTGGTCCTTGCGTCATGCTATTTGTTTTTATGGTCATATTGCAGTGAGGAGGTTATTTTACACCACAATTGTGCGTTCCGAGAGACCTCTGGGTTATCGGAAAAAGTGAAAGGACTGTGCGCAGGTAATCTGCATAATATCACTGGCCTGGCAGATGGCAGTCCTAAGTCGGCATCGATTGCCCAATTGTGTTTGATGTTTCTATGATGTGATTTGGTGTTCCTTGTCCCTTTTTGGTCTCTTTCATTGTGAGTCTGCCCATGTTTTTGCATTGGGTGTTTGGGGGTGTTGTTGTGGGTGCTGCAACCGAGTGTTGTTGGGGATCCTCGTTCTTTTACACTGGATTCTGGAGTTTGTTCATTAGATTATGATGTCCTTCTTGTTTCTATAAATTTGTGTTATTATCTCCGTCTATCTGTCCTAAATTACTTTCTCGCGAGAATGTTCTGTTTTTCCAATAATTTGTTAGCTTTTTGATTTTGATATTTGGAGTCCGGTTTAGGGTTTTGTGTGACGTTCATTTACTGCAGTTCCAAAAGTAATTTATCAAAGAGTTCAGAATCACCTGAGGTCTCAAACAATGACAGCCACATTTCGACTAAGTTATTGTCTCAACTGTAACTCTGCACTTAAATTTATTATTCTAAATTTAGATATCTTTTTGCCACCGTGTTTAGCACAATGAAAAAAAATGAAAAATTGGTCACCAACTCCGATGAAATTTCTTGATGGGCCTAGCTTAATCTCTATTTCAGTTTTTGCTAACATCTCTCTCACTTATAATAAAGATACTAAGCAATTACTTCTTCTTGAACATGTATTTAAGCTTTTGCAGTGTTACGCTTTCTTGTAAATCTAGGATTCGTACTGACGAAAACCTAGGTACTATCAATCCAAATAACAATCAAAAGCTTGGCTTGTGTTACGTATAAGCCCCGGGAGAACTTTTATTGACTCTCCCTGGGTGCCTGGCCTCAATTCGGAATGTTATTTATTCCGAGGTTCGCAAATGTTCCAATGAAAATTCTAATGATTTTGCCTCACCTTCTCGACTAACGGATAGGTACCGCTTTGATGTTTATTGGATAACAAGTAATATTACGATTTTTAATTATTTTGATTGTAATAATGTCCAATTTTTATTTTCAAAGTGTAATTCGTTATGTCGTCATAAATAGAGGTATTTCGATGACCTCTGCTGTCAAAAATATAACAAAACATCTTTCAACTCTATTGAGCAAATGTAAGGCCATATGATAAAGATGTTTCTATGCGAACATAATTTTATCTTACGTAATAAGTTGTTACCGTATATCCATTTAACCTAAGAAGCCACAAGAAATTGCGAAGACATATATGTTTATCCTCTAGGCAACAGAGGGCAGACGAGTTTTTAGTGTCTGGTAATTAAGAATTAGTGACTTAACGAGCTATAATTGAGGCTGCCTCAGAACGTGCATTGTTTATCACCTTGTTATCGATAGAAAGAACATCATTTTATATGGGGCTTCCTCTCATGATTAATCTTTAATACATGTTGTTCCTGGAGATGACGCCAAACTGAAATAATAAAGAAAGATTTGTAATTAGACAGGCTTCGAACTGGTATTATCGTCTGAGTCTGATAACTTGCTTTTAAAATTTCTGTCTTAAGTTATTTTGATATATAAGGGCATTCTCTCGATTCTAGAATTTGTTTGAATTAGTCTATTTAAGATAAAGATGAAACACCTTTACACAGGAGGATCAACAATATTCTTAAATTGTTTTTTATGATATTTTGATGGTATGGTACTTAATATCTAATCTGTAAGTAAATTAATGCCACAGTGCGGAATAAACTCTAAAACAAGAACAAAAAAATCGACTTGGTTGCAATGATTGTTTTTTCGAGTCGAAACACATATAAAACTGTTTTGAACAATCTCTAATGAATTAAAAGATGCTATGCAAAAACGTGTCATTATTGACAATATCAGACACGATACAAATAAAAACCCTATACGTAATTCACGAAAGAGGAAGTTTTTTAATGTTTAAAGAAAGCTGCACGTAATGTTCAGTTAATTTAAGCTCTTTGTTTACAAAAAAGAAGGGAGCAATTTGTGTGATTTTTTTTTTGCCTTTTTGATGAGCAAAATGTATTATTTTTAAAACCTGCATCTACCAACTGTAATTATTTCCGGCGAATGAAATGTGTTTAGAAAGGAAATGCGTTATCAAATGCATCAAACCTACGTGTAAAGAATACTAAACATTTTTACAAGTAAAAGTGGGTTGATATTGTAACTAATAGATACATTCAATTGCAATCTTAGACGTATAGAAATAGATACATTATAAAAGATATTTCCTTGAATGTTGCCTAGTGAAAAAAAAAAACAAAAACATTAAGAATAATGCGGAAGGGTTCCAAGAAGTACTCATCAGTTATTCAGCATCAAAGTCGTGAAGGCAAGGCAAACTCAATAGACTTCCAATAGAAACGGTTGTTAACCCCGGAATGAATAAATTCCGAAGTGAGACCAGGTGCCCGGGTAGAGTCAGCGACTCATGATTGCATGCAACACCCGCCACGATAGCTTCATGAAAACTAGTCACATTCGGTGATTGTCTCGATGTATATATTGATGTACACATCAGGTAAGTATTTCTTGTTTGGTGATGATGACAGCCATTCAATCACAATCAAGAAATGTACTGTAGTGTTCATTCTGGAAAGAGGGATTTGATATGATTTTATTATATCTCTGTAACGACCGAAGAACTTCTCTAAAGATTATTTCAGCCGTTGTGCAATATAATCTTGAACAAGCACATGTAGCTTACTTGCAAACCGTCTGGCTCTAACGATGGAATCTTCATATTTGGAACATGCCCTTGCGTACCCCATCAGCCGAGGAACAAAAACGCCATAAGAAGGCAAAGACGGAATGTTGCTACTCATGAAATGGAAGTTAGTTATGTGGAAGCTGAAATCGTCACTCTTGTCATACAGTGTGGTGTTCAAATGGGCGTTTGCCTCGAAAGATAAAAGTATATCCCAGAACGAATACATTTACCGTATAAAGAATATCTTTAACTTCTTTCGATTTACTATCAGATTTGGTCTCCTTCAGTAAGAAAGAAGATAGTCTTAAAAGAAGCCTCGGTTGCAGTTCTAAAAACAAAACACTACATTGTGAAAATTAGGAGCAGACAGGAAAAACAAGAGTGGCAAAAGGAACCAATGACAAATATGAACAATGCCTATATCCCAATACACAGTACAAAATCGATAATTCAGAAAAGCATAAACCAAAGGCATGCACAATCAGGATAAACAGGAACCAAAGCAAACAAACAAAAACCTCTACCACATGAAAAGAAGCGAACTTCCAGTACGGGAGTGAGACCAGGTGCCAAGGAAGGGTCAGCATCTCCTGCTTGCATGCAACACACGTCGCTTCAATTCGGCAGAAATATCCATTTCTGAAGATAGAAGTATAGTCTGTGGTTGGGTGGTTCAAATTGTCTAAGACATAATATCATACACCATTCTGGACAATGACATGACGTCAAAATAAGGACACAAAGACTTAGCATAACATCTCGCTTCGAATTGTTATACAATCCGAGGTTCGCTGCCGTTCCAGTAGAAATTGTAATTATAAACCAATGAGGACAATGGACACTTGGTTCCGACTAAGGAGGGCCATCTGTCATGTAAGTTGCCATGTTATAGAAGTTTCAAGAAATTTTGATAAAATATTTTCGAGTGCGTTGAAGTAATGACTAACTTTGGCTTGATGGTGATGTTCAAAGATTGCCATCGTATGGCGTTTACATCTATCAGCTCATCAGATACGCTAAAGTTTGCTCCTATGTTTCGGACTTCAATGATAAAAATATACAAATTACAAAATAACGCATCGGTCAAGGATTAAGATTAATAGAATATATCACGACGTTGAGACTGAGACAGGGGAATCTCATCTGAATGTAAAAGATTTGCAATCCACGACGAGGGTTGCCGAGTCGTGGATGTAGCAAATATCTTGCCCGAGGATGAGATTCCCCTGTCTCAGTCTCAACGTCGTGATATATTCTATAAATCTTAATCCTGTCTCAATCGGAACTTCGTGATTGATTATTTTTTCACTCACCTCGTTTTATCATCGCTTGAATGTTTTTTTTTTACTTAGCAAATAGTGAGATTATCCGAATTACGTGTGCACAACCTCCCACTTTTCCGTATACACAGAGGTCTCCATATAAGCACAATTGTTGTATAAACATAAAACTCCTCATTGTAAGACGACATCACAAACAAGATAGTTAAACGCAGCGGCCTCTTGTATAACATATTCTATGAAAATAGATGGCATGCGTATAACAGTCTGTGACCTGCTGGCTGAAGTGATCTCAAGATCAAGTCTGACCAACTTTAAGATATGACAAAGAATCAGGACCCAGTCTTCTCTTATGAGATTTGAACAATCCACTGCATGGAGTCCCTTCGTCGTGAATGGCAAAGGTACAACGTTGGGAAAGACATTGGTACATTACAAAACTGTATATTGGTCCAGTTCCATGCCCAGTGTTCTTGTGATGACTTTAGAATCATATCCTCGGTAAACAATGGTAAAATGGGCGACCGACAGTTTTCTTACATTTGTGGTTGAAGTTTGATTTGCCTTTGAACCTTCTGATTTTGTTTATGAGGTCACCGTTAAATAAAGACAATGGAATTTCCAAAGATACATGTCGTCCAAAATTTTGAGAGAAGTTAAGAATAGTTATTGTAATATTCCCAAGATTTTACAATATTATGATTTCTCACTCACTCACGTCGTGAGACAAAAGAAAAACGTAGACGTAGCAGTTTGAGATTTCCTTGAATCACACTCCACGTGACTCCTATTATGACGTCATAGAAAGTAACGTCATGCCATCGTTTGATTTGTGTAGGTTTTGGTGTCGATTCTAGTTGCAGATGACCGTCCAAAGTCGGCACTAGGTGCGCATTGGTCTCCTTCTTTTTATATGTTGTCATTAATGTTTGATGTTTCTGTACTTCTGCTTCGATTGTTTTGTTTGATGTTCTAGTGAATATTGTTGTCTTTTTGCAATTTGCAGTTTTGTCAGATGTCATTTATGTGTCACTTGCTTGTGGGTTTGTTTCGCTGGGTGAGTGCAGCATGGTCTTGCTGGAGATTCTTCCATTTTCGTTGGCTACATGTGCCATCGGGGACTCCTGGTCCACCAACAGTGACACTCACCAAGTGGCATAAATGTAAAACGCCATCAAATTCGAACAGATATATTTGCAACATGAACCAGACATACACCTTTCAGATACTTAACCCTCGTCAGTAATCCCCAGTCTAAACGATGTAATATGGCCAACAAGTGTGAAAGTTATGTCCAGAAATGGGATATGGATATGGGATGGGTGGGATATGATGCTGCAGAGCCCATGATTTAGAAATTTCAAGAACATTTGATAACAGATATGTTCGAATGCGTTGAAGAAACTCACAAAAGTGATCGAACTTGGCTACAAGGACTCCTGGTCCAACAGCAGTGACACTTACCATGTACTTGAGATGTTACACGTCTTCATTTACTTAACAAAAATGCATTTACATAATACAAATACATTTGGCATTGTCCAGAAATAACTTTTGCTTGATGTATTACTGATGAGGTTTTTCTATCCGAAACAAGTTTCTGACGCATTATGGTTTGTTTGAAAAAAAAATGTTCAGGAAAGTACTTGTAGCGAGTATTTTTATTTTTATAAAAGAAGCGATTAATTTTGTTTCCGGAATAACACTTTTTTTAGCTTAATTATGCTAGTATGTGTAAAGACTTGACATTGAACAACGTTGTGTCCGAATCTCGTGTAAAAGAACAGTCTTTCGGAAAGAAAATTCAAAATTCGATTGATAAGAATGCATGTTTTGGAAACAAAATATCTTCATCAATTGAAGCCAAAATGATTTAAAATTGGAAAGACAAAAAACAGTGAAGTGAAGCGCTCCTATTTCCATTTTGAATTTGTTATATTTACCAGTGTTGTAATGAGGGAATGGTCCAATATTTTGATTTGTTTTCCATGATATCATTGAAGGGATTGTACATGTATGTAAAAGGTTGTCTATCTCATTTATTTTCATGATAATTAAGAAATAATAGTACGTTGAATGCATGGGCTTTTAACTTTTATAGTTCGCCAATGCAACGCAAAGAGCAATACAATGTCACATAGCATTGCTGATATAGCATATCTTCTATCAGGTCGGGTATCATACACTTAGAGTATAGAGTTGGGACACTTCCGTATTATTTGAACTTTCGCACTAATTTCTCCTCTTTTCATTTTCGATTCCAAATGTGTGTCTGATTTAGTTTGCACATATCGAATACTTCAATTTTCAATTCCGTTTATTTTCAAATAGTTATTTTACATGTATTACACATGTGTCCATAGTCGTTGTATTGGTGCCTCATTTGCTCTTAACTACCAATCTAAGCCCTTTGGTCTTATTTCTTGCTCTCGACTGGGCGAAAGCACCTCAATTCAATTTTACCTTCAGATACATAGATGACGTGTTGTCCATCAATAATCCGAACTGTAAGGGTCCTCTACATGAAATATATCCTCATGAAATAGTAATCAAGGAAACAGCCGAGAGCGACAGATCAGCTTCGTACTTGGATACACTTCTATATATATCTCGAAGTAAAGGACCATTTGAACACCACACTGTACGACAAACGTGATGAATTCAGTTTCCACATAACTAACTTCCCTTTCATAAGTAGCGACATTCCGTCTCCTCCTGCTGATGGCGTTTTTGTTTCTCAGATGATACGGTACGCAAGGGCATGTTCCAAATATGAAGGCTTTATCGTTAGAGCCAGACGGCTTGCAAGTAAGCTGCTTGTTTAGGGTTACATTATATTGCACAACAGCTGAAATAATCTTTGATATTTGAGGAAGTTCTTCGATTGCTCCGGAGATTTAATAAAAGCATATCAGATACCTCTTTCCAGAATGATCAGTGAAATTCTGAATTGCGATTGAATGGCTGTCATCATCACCAAACAAGAAATATTTACCTGATATGTGCATCAGTGTGTACATTGAGGCAATCACCGAACTAAACAAGTTTTCATATAGCTGTTGGGAAGGGTGTTACATGCAGTCAGGAGACACTGACTCTCCTACGGCACTTGGTCTCACTTCGGAATAATATTCATTTAAAGGCTCATAACCGTTCTTATGGAAATTCTAATGATTTGACCTTGCCTTTTCGACTTTGAGACTGAATAAGTGATAGGTAATTCTTTAATGTTTATTTGTGATAGAAAAAGACAAAAGCCTTACAATTTCAACTAAGGGATTTTACCTACATCAAAATAACCGCATTTTCAACGAAAATAATGTACTAGTAGAAGCTGACGAGTCGCTGATTATAGTAATATTGTGAAGTTAGTTTAAATTTATAGAATGATTGTAATGCTGATCGATCGAAATTTACCTTGAATGAAAAAAGCTATGTATTAAAAATATTTTTTAAATACAAGGTCATAAGCATGTTATGAAGCATTTACAGGAATCGCAAACGTTGTCATTGCCTTTTTGGTATTGAAACTTGCTTATATTTGTTTCTCACGAAAGGGAACGTGGGTTCGTTATTGGTTTATTTGTTTTGACATTTAAACAATTAAATATGAATTTCGATTACAGCGAGTGAAAACTGCTCGTCCTCATCTAAAGAAGAACTGTTGATACTTTTTTCAATGTTAGAGGGGACCTTTTTCATTTTAGTAGCAATGTTTTTGAAGTCAATGTAAATTGGAGTAAATTGGATGTATATTCTTGTTAACATATCACTCGTCTGATTCTTGGATAAAGTAGTGTAAATCAAATAAAAAAGAACCAATAATTATGGTCCCAATTAAGGAGCGTTCTTTATCCTCATTTACAAGTTAGAATATAATTAAAGGAATAGTCGAATATACTTATATCTTCCGCAATGGAAGTAACCGGATGTGACAATTCTACCGAATTGAAATGACGGGTGTTGCATGCAAGCAAGAAATGCTTACTCTTCCTGGGCACCTGGTCTCACTCCCATTTTGGGAGTTCGCTTCTTTTCATATTGTGGAGGTTTTTCTTTGTTTGCTTTGGTTCTTCTATTATCTCGATTTTGTATGCCTTCGGTTTATGATTTTCTGAGTTATCGATTTTGTACTGTGTATTGGGATATGGTCATTATCCATATTTGTCATAAAGATACAAACTTATCTAAAAGATGTAAAATAACCATCATTTAAAAGAGTGTCAAGCTCTTTGTACATTTCATTGTTTAAATGGTTATCGTACATTCGTAATAACACTTCAAATAATAAATATCAAAGGAGTACCAACATTTATCAATTATTTGAACATGTGTCAGCCAACCAGAGCCCTTGGCGGTCATATTTGTTGACCGATGGGCACGAAATACACACACATGGTTAGGAATCTTTGGTAACTGTTTCCTATAAGATTATATTAAAATATGTGCAGGTTTACAGAGATGTCAAAAATGCATATTATGTCAATCAGAGTCCTTGGAGGCCATATTTGTTGACTGGTCAGTTTTAAAAAACACCTACTTGGTAGAGGACATTGATTCCTTCCTTCCTGAAATGTTCGTGAAATATTGTGCAGTGATTGGAGAGGAGATCACGAAAATGTAAGAAAAAAAGATTTACGACGAACGACACTCTTTGAAAATAGCTCCGTTCAGGTGAGCTAAAATGTGAATATCAGAAGAAACTTTATCGTACACGAACAGACAGATATAAAGCGAAAACATACGCATCTTTAAAGCCCATCACCTACCAACACGTTCTTTCAAGACGTAGAACGTAGTTAGAACGTGGCTTTTTTCACTCAGTGCGGCTATATGAAAGAATTGACGGCTAGAATATGTGGTCAATACGACCTTTCTTCTCCAGTTTTGCTCGTACCCTATGAGACAGCCTATGTGAGACACATAAGTTGCCTCACAGGCTCCAATTCACCAATGGTAAAAGAGAATCTTAGTGTGACGTCACAGTAACGTCGTCAGAAAACATGGCGTCCGATGGCATTGGAAAAGACGGAATTTCCGTTACTCGTGTAAATTTTTGTGTCTCACTCAGTAGGTCGTGATAGAACCTATTATTCTCGTCCGTTGTTTTATTGATATACACCTTTGGTGAAAGTGGCATTGTAAAGCGAGGGGGGGGGGGGGGAAACGTTGTTGTATAAAACTTTTCCGTTGATTTCTGTGTAAAAAACGCTTATTTTGACCCAAATATCGGTCTTATTTTGAATGAATTATCCCATCTGATAGCAGATTCATATATGGACCAAGTTACTTGACATTTTTACCGAAAAAAATTCTTAAATTTTGCATTTTGAAATTGCGACTTTTCAGGGCAGATTTTACGCCTTATCTTAACAGCTCCTTTCCTTCAGTATCTATACACATTTGCCGCCGGTGTTCGAGGGCCTCAATACCACTTTTAAAGAACTCCTTATCTTGATTGGTCAGAAAGTCATCCACTGCAAGTATGACGTCATCATCGGACTGAAAGGGGTGCCAGAAATAGCTGCTCTCAGTTTTGGGAATAGATGAATGTTAAAATCCTTCAAATTCAATAGCATCATTTAAGAGCAGATGAATTTTCAGCATGAACCAGACATGCACGTTTCGTGTATTTAACCCTCGTCAGTGATCCTCAATCTAAACAATATGATATTGCCAAAGGGTGTGAAGATCATTATGCAAAAAAAAAAAAAAAAATACCGAAAGACTTAGCATGATGGATAGGATATGATGCTACAGGACCCATGTTTTAGAAATTTCAAGAAATTTTGATAACAGAACTTTTCGAATGCGTTGAAGAGACAAACGATCAACCGAAGTTGATCGAACTTAGCTACACTTGCCCTGATGTCTGAATGTCTGATGGAGCAAGATCAATAAGTCGGATTCTCAATCAAAAGAAAATATTCACAATCATGAATGGCAGCCATGTAAGTGACAGGTCCAATGATGGAACGACATACCTTTTACTAGCCAACTTTCCACGGCGCTTAAGGAGGGTTTGAACATCAATATGGCGGCGATATTATTAGTTTTCTCACTTCCTAGGTTAAATACAGTCGTAACTTCCATGAAGAATTTGATACGCTGGTTAGGAGTTACATTTGAGCATCATGATGAAGTTTGAATAAATTCTGGCGTCATTTGAAGAAATTATGGCGATTGTCGAAATTGCGGATTTCGGAAGTTTTATCCATGAGCAAACTACGACGGCATTTTGACGTTATCGGGGAAAAAAGCGTCATAAACCTTCGCATTCAAAATGCAATAAAACATTAATACCAAACGTATCGCATTGAAACTTAGCATGTATAAAGTAGAAAATTCAATCTTCATCACAGTGAATTCGTTGCCAAATTAACATTACAGGAAAGCGGATGTTACTTCATTGAAAATGGACGATTTTCGAAAGAAAAATTGGAAGATATAAAGCTTTATAATATTTTAATCCTTAATTAAACTTTTTCATTTAATCATGAAATCATCTCTGCACATTGTTGATAATTTTGTTAGCTTTTGACAAAGATTCATCCACAGCCTGCAGGATTCATAATAATTACATATATACTAGTCAAAATTTCTAACTTACATTTTCCCAGTTCCTTCAATATCACGATTGGTAGAAATCAATTATTTAATATCTATATTATAATAACGAAAGTTTTTTAAGTGTAAATGATCATCTTGCGATGTATATCTTCAAATTCTACAGCATTTTAGCAAAGAATCATCCGCTTCCGGTTTGTACGAAAACTTTGTCTCTTGACTGAAAAAGGCTACTGTAACAATAGAAAAGTTCTTACGGTTATCATGCGATTCGTTTTTCGGATTTTGAAATATCGGCGATTGAAACTGTTATGTCGTCGAGATATGCTTACACATTTTCTTATGCGTTAAGAGTCATTAACACTTCCGGTATCATTGATATACCGGGTAAGGTTTTTTGTGTTTTAACCAATAATTTTTACCTAGTGACATTGACCTACATATTTTAAAAAAATCCTCTTTGCATTCGACACAAACATTCCTTGAATTGTAATGTTCTGAATGACTTATCATGTACTTTGCATAGTATAAAACAAAGGAGGGGATCCCCAACAACACCACGTTGTAGCATCCACAGCAAAAACCCAAAACACCAAAAGCAAAACACAGAGCAAACAAGCAAAGAAAGAGACGCAAAAGGGACAAGGAACGTCAATGCACAACAAAGAAACATCAAACACAAAGGACTACATATAAACCAGCAATACCAATGGGCAACCGGTGCCGACTTAGGACGGCCATCTGCCACGGAAATAAGAGGGTGTGATTATCCTGAATTACGTGCGCACAACACTCCCACTTTTCCGATTACCCAAAGGTCTCAAAGAACGTACAATTGTGGTGTAAAACAACCTCTTCACTGTCAGATGACCACACACAAACAAGACCGCAAAACGCAGGGGCCAATGCAACACAGAAGAATATGTAAATGGATATAAAAAGAGGGCGTACGTAAAACAATCCTATCTCTGCCGCCGCGAGCTAATGTATGTTATAACCCGAAGAGAAGAGAGGACAGTTTATTTCAAAAATTAACTTTGCAGAAAACAGCAGATGAAATATGTGTCATGACGTATATTTCAAATAAGAACAAACCTTTTCGCTTACAATTTAGTGGATGATAAAGGTTTTAGCAAGTGCAATCCCTTTTCTCTCTTATGCTCGAGCAAAAGAGATGCGATCTCAGAATTTGTGAGAGATAACTCAATAAGGACACTATTTTTTCGAGAAGAAATTATTTTGTTTTGAACGTCGAAAGAAGTAACCATAGGTAAAATATTTAACATGGCATTATTGTTTTTCAGATATGTTATGTGCTATATGTTTTAAGAGTTAAAGGTGTAAATGCAAGGGAATCGTCTTTCTCCTTAAAATCTTTAATTGATGTAAAATAAAATCGGGATGGTTTTGTGATATTGTTTTTAGAATTATTGTTTTATAGTATTACATTCTCCGTGTTCTTTGTGGTTCTTCATCAAAGGAGGGGATCTCCAACAACACCAGGCTGCAGCACCCACAACAAAACACCAAATGTAAAAACACAGAGCAGACAAGCACAGAAAGAGACGCAAAAGGGACAAGGAACTTAAATGCACAACACAGAAACATCAAACACAAAGGACTACACATAAACCAACGAAACCAATTCAAGTAAATTAAGCTGAAAGAAATACTTTAAATTTATATGGTATTGAACTCGTTTGTAACGGGAATCATACGATTATGTACATTGTTTAAGATTTCAAGGCGCAATGGAGATTTCAGATACGCGTTTGATTCGAAATGTTACGTAGGCTTTAAACTCTCAAAATATGAAAAAATTGAATTGTCTTTCAGCATTTATTACAGATTATAAAAAAAAGACAACCATAGGTGGTTTTTATTTCTTTCAGTTAAAAAGAGTATGAATTATCTTGTGTGTTGAAGTGTAACTCTAAGGAAAAATTTGATAGGAAATTGAGAAATTGTTTTATCACATGATACACCCGTTATGCAGTTTCATAAAGCCGTTTCATAATCAAGTTATGATAACAAGTTACATATAGCTCTGCTTGAATGCAATTGGTCAAATTCAGAGCCTAATCACCTACACTTTGACAAGTGTGACCTGTCAAATATTGGTCATTTGTTAACTTCAGACGCAGATTCAATATCAATGAGTAAAATTGTTGCTGTTGAATTGATTATTGCATTAAGATATTAAACAAGTGAAATATTTTTCTCTTTACGCACAACAGACCTATATGATGGGGAACTACTTTTCATTGTGCAGCAGACAACTACATGTACTACATGTACTGGGTCACGGTGTGGTTCGCCTGTAGTTCTCAGAAACGTCGATTTCTCGTTAGAAATCACATTTTAGGCGATATCATGTGTCAAGGCTTGGAGATATAAAACTCAAAACTCGTTTAATAATACATCGTATGAAATGAGAAATCATTTGAAATCCTACACATGTGCAAGTAATTGAAAGATCTCGAATCCCTTCATTGCATCCTGTACCAAGTTTATAAAAATGCTTTTTTTTTTTTGACAATAACAATTAAAACATTAATTTTGCAAGATTTGTACCTCCAGAATTTCTGTAACAGATACAAGTAGGCGTTCTAAGTAATGTGCCAAATAAGTCTGAATCTAGGACATGGCTTTGTTCCTCCTGAATACTAGACGAACACTCCAGAAATTATCTATCATTCCTGTCGGCGTAAAAAGTCATCTAATTTAAAGAGGCATCATTAATGTTTGATACTGAAGATAAAGAAGGACTAAATACATTTATCATGAATATCTTTCATGTAATCGCTATATCCAGCGTCTCAATGAAAGGTAGTGACGACTTTATATAATGAAAATAGAAACTTGTATCTTGAGAATGACATTGATGTATATAATCATCTAAGAAAATTTGATTAAATTATTCTGAAATTATTAGTATCTCCCTCATGGCATAGCCATGTCCTCAGCTGGATCCGTGGCCTTATACATTTAAATGATAAACATCAAAGAAGTACCTATCAGTTATTCAGTCTAAAGGTCGGGCAGGCAAAGCAAAATCATTAAAATTCCCATTAGAACGGTTGTGAATAACATTCAGAAGTGAGACCAGGTGCCCGCGGAGAGTCGCATGCAACATCCGTCGCAACAGCTCAATAAAAACTTCAACGGATTTGACAAGTTTTCATTGAGCTGTTGCGACGGGTGTTGCAAAAAAGAAATATTTACACGATATGTACATCGGTATATAAATCGATGTATATACCGATGTACATATCGTGTAAATATTTCTTGTGTGTTGATGATGACAGGCATTCATTCGTAATTCAGAACGTCACTGATCATTCTGGAAAGGGAGGTCTGATATCCTTTTATTATATCCTCGTAGCGACCGAAGAACTTCCTCAATGATGATTTCAGCCCTTGTGGAATATATCCCTGAACATCTAGCTTACAAGCAAGCCGGCTGGCTTTAACGATGAAAACGAAACAAAAACGCCATAAGCACAGAAAAAAGAATTTTGCTTTTCATGTTATGTGGAAGCTGAAATCATCACGCGTGTCATACAGTGAAGTATTGAAATGGCCGTTTTCGTCGAAATATATAGAAGTATATTTCAGATTATCCCAATACATTCCATTTTGTTATTCAAAAATAAATAAATTTTCTTCAAGGTTACAATGTAGAATGAATTTTGTTTATGTTCTTTGATTCTATATTTAGTGTTTAATTGACCCTTCCGATTGCGGGAAAAAATGCAAAATTTCGTGACGTCACAATGCTTTTACCATGTGTTTACCTCGGACAAACAAGCTTCGAACCTCGGTCAAACATCGAAATTGCATTATGACGTCATGGAATTTCTCAAATTTTTCCCGCGCTCGGAAGGGTCAATTCTAGATCGTTTCGCGTGATACAGTTCTGTTTTGTATTTATTTTAAAGAATATCGTTTGTGATTTTTGGAATCTGATTTCGACTTTTATTGTTTTGCTTTTATTCCCTGATTATGTATATCGGCTCTCTTAAATTGAACATTTAATTTATTGTATGTACGCAAACGAAATGAATATTGATAAAAGACAAAACATTAAGATAACAAGTAAAGCATGTGCTTTCAAATCATTGTTTCCCTTTGAAATCAGGAGAACGTTCCGTAAAATATTCAAATCTTGAAGCAAATCTAGAGGGACCTTACTCATTTTGCTCTTTAATGCACATTTAATTAAATCAGATTAATCAATGCAACGCTTTATTACTTATTCTAATGCACTCCGTTTGTAACGCGCATTCTGATTGGTCGAGCGATTAAAAAACTGCAAGGGGATTCACGTTTCACTGCAGTTTTTGCTATGACGTCATACGTTGCTAAGACGACGTCGTTAAAAGCAGACGTTTTCTAGCTTTTTACTGACCAAAGCATTAGAATAGGGTTACCATACTGATGTTTTACAAAAACTGACAGGGTATCGGCGAATCCCCTGTCAGAAATATCCGTTTTACCGCTCGGCTAACGCCTCGCGGTAAAACTCAATTTCTGACAGGGGATTCGCCGATACCCTGTCAGTTTTTGTAAAACACACGCATGGTAACCCTTAATTTTAAAACTTGACCAATTTCAATTTTATTTCTCAAAATCAAAAGGCAGTATAAATTACATTGTACTGAAACGCTAGATCCTTAAACCGATAGATTGAAAATAAGTTGATATGATTAAATTTCTCCGTCAAAATCTCAAGTAATAATATTTTTCAACATTTATAAAGAAAAAGTTTAAATAGATAAGGATCAGACTACTAGAGCGTAAGTCAATTGTAATATACAATATTTTGAAAATTAGACAGTGTCTTATAATCCATCTTCATTTTAGACCTGTCATTCGCCTTGCATATTGCTCCTAAAATCTGCAATTTCATCGGGCAAAATTTTCATACCATCAAATTAAAATCGTATTTTGTAAAGCATTCCACTTCCCTCAGGTATTAAAACTTTAATAAAACACACAACGATGGCGCATCTATCATATAGACCTGATCAACACGACTGGTTTGAAAATATAATCGCGTCTAGGATCTCACGAGAACTACTCTAAAGTCTTTAACATATTTAATCCTTATAATGAATCAAGGGTAAGAAAAATGGGGCAGCCTTGTCGATGACTAGGTGACCGAGAAAAAAGGAAACTATTGTTTTAAGAAAATGAATCAGGAGTCCATAAAAATTGCGATATATGAAATATGAATGAGATAAAAAAAAAAAAATCCTGACTGACGACAATCTCAACAGCAATCACAATAGAGCATCGAATTGAGCATCGACGGACCCCTAGAGAAACATATTTCAAAATACATATTTCAAAACATTTTAAAAAACATAGTCCGTCAAACTATAGATAAATCAAGGTGAGAAACGCAATTTTCAGGCCTACGTTTAAAACTGTTTCTTTTAACAGAAATGCATCAGTTTGAAAAACAATGATAAGAGGTTAAAACACGTTTAATTTATCTAATCTACAAAGGAAATATATAAGATCAAATAAAAAAAACCATCAGATTCTGCAGAATTCGAATGTTTGCCTTTGGTGCAAATCTCCGTGTCCTCCATGTACAGCTGAGTTTGTTTCGGATAACTGTATTGAATACATGAACATATAAATTTAAATCAATAATGTTCAACGTCTTCAGATTCAACAGCATCATTTAAGAACAGATAAATTTACAGCATGGACCAGACATGCACGTTTCGGGTACAGAACCCTCATCAGTGATCTTTAATCTGAACAACGAATATGACCAAAGAATGGGAAAATATTATGGCCGAAATGTACCGAATAACGTAGCAGGATGGGTGGGATTTGATGCTACAGGACCCACGTTTTAGAAATATTTCAAGATTTTTTGATAACAGAAAATTTTTGAACAATCAGTAAGGGTAGCTGGGATTGAGTTGTAGAAATTGACACCGAGACATAAAAGTTGAATGGAAAAAAAGAGTGGATATCTAACAATACTCGGTTGTTGGACAGCAAAACACGCAAAAGGGACAAGGAACACCAAAACTTACATTTTTGCACCTTATAAATAGACATCATATACATTTTTTGGCAAATTCGGAAACTTGTCATTTCATCCAAAGTATCATCGAAATTAAAGGAGGTTCACATTTTAGCACCATCCCCGGTGTTCATTTGGTCGAAGAATTTATTTAACTTTGCTTCTGAGTCGAAATGTACGTGTTGCCGCACACTCCGTATTATTTTTAATCTAAAGCAATTTTGAAAAGAAATGAAAATGGGAATATGTTTGAAACATACATGTAATCCATCATGCCCGCATATTGAAATCTACTCTCACAGAGTCCTTAATATCGCTATTATGTATGTCGACATTCACATTATTCATGCCGACATAAATCTTATATCGACATTCAAATCATTTTCATGTATGTTAATCTGAAATAGTATTTGTTACATGTAACATGCAGAAAAAAATAACGTAAATGATAGGGCGTATGCAAGAAAATGATGTCAACATGCTAAATGTGTATGTCATACCTAGCGCGTCGAAAAATCTGAATGTTGTCATAAAATTTTGTCTTAAATGTTCAAATAATTATCGATGATGTCGGAACAAATATTGATGCGATGCATACCCCACCCCACCTTTCCGAGCAGGAATATATTGATGCGAGATGGTAAAAACCTGGGATTCCAACCATGTACTTGTACCTTTGACTTGACAGTCCATCGCTCTAACCGACTGAGCTATTAGGTCAAAACATATTTCCCAAACAATACTCGATCAAATCCGGACCTTGGAGATCCCTTCCTTTCTTTATTTAGAAATTAACAGCGATAATTAATTCGATAGAGCATAGATAGCTAAGACGGTTGCAAAACACGTAATGCGCAAATAATCTATAGCATTGGGACCCACTGCAATCAAACAGGTATTTTCTGACTTAACCTACTAATATGTATTTTCATTTTAGGCCTATCGTATGAGCATCATTATCAAATCGCCAGAATTACGTATCTGAGATAAGACTTTCTCTCATCTCGGACAGAGATATGTACAGATTAACCCGTTCTGAGACAACTCTTTCTCCCATTTGCCCCCATGTGGGATAGAGTTTGCCCATAGCGACGCTCATGTAGGGTCACTGTATCCCACATGTACCTCGCGTGACTTTTGACGTCGGTCGTATAGGCCGTATCCATATTGTGACGTCGTTGTTATCCATTGTGACGTCATGATTTTTGCACCTAAAGCGGCGACCTCTCAACAAAAACGTCGTTTTAAAACTCTTTTTTTTTTTACATTGCAATTCTTACTAAACCGATTAAGGCTAAGTACTACGGTTTATTCTTTTAGAATAAACCATTTTTGAGGGCGCTGAAAACGAATATTCCTTTATTTTTCGAATTCAATAAAGTTGACGATTTCATGATTTCAAGGAATTTCAAGAAAGGCCCATAGAAATGGGAGAAAAACGATCAACCATATGTTTGTCATGTGGGATGATAAAAGCCCACCCTTGGGGTCAGGTTTCTGGTCAGGGAACTCGGCAAGCCTCGTTCCCTGACCAGAAAACCAGACCCCTCGGGTGGGCTTTTCTCATCCCACATGACAGCATATGGTTGATAGTTATAGTCTCGCACCCCCGGATGTTTGTCTCGAACCCCCTATTGTGACGTCATAGACGTTTACGTAGGTTTAGCAGTGTTTGACGTCTTATAGAGAAACATTTAACGCAAAACAAGCAACGTTTATTCACAAATTATGTGAAAATATAAGGGTGAGAGAAAAAAATAATCAATCACCCCTTTGTAAAGGGACAGGGAAATCCTACCCTCGTAGCAAATCTTTGATACTCGGGTGGGATTTCCCTGTCCCTGTACAAAGGGATTCTATTAATCCTTATGCAGAGATTGTTATGTAATCATCTGGCATTTGCTGTCAATCAACTGATCGCATTTTTAATGGAATTTTTAAGTAAAATTAGTGAATGAAATTCAAAGTCAAACATAAAACTCGAATCCAAACAACTCACAAAATCAAAAGACAAACAAATTCTTGATAAAATTTGAAACAACTTCATACATTAGGTCCATCATGTTCGCAGAATACGCACTGTTTTCCTTAAGCCCTGTGGATTTTGTCCAATTATTTCCATTTGCAGTAACGTATTTCAAATTTTAATATTTGCTTTCAATTCGTAAAGAAATCTAAAGCCTTTTGAAAACTTAGCGTTCAAAATTTCCTCAGTGATTGCTTTCAAAATGACAGCGAAATTTGGAAAACTCGGAGAGTTCGAAGCTTTGAAAGCTTCAAGATTTCAAAATATAGAAAAAGAATTCTCCTAAAGTTTTCGTCAGCGATTTCGTAGCATTAAAAAGCTCTCCAAAATTCGTAATCTCGGCGTTTAACTTTCGACTTTCGGGGCTGTACCTATCCGTATATAGTGTAAAAGCCCAAAAGGTAAGGCAAAATTATTAGACGTCAAGAACCTCGAAAAAAAAAAAACAAAAAAAAAAAACATGTGTTTGTGAAACACGAATGCCCCCGTTGGCAACAGCTGAAAAGTAGTTCGCATCTTGAGGTCAAGGTCACAAGGTCAAATTTGGTATCCATGGCAAGGTCTTGCCACAAGAAATTCTTATGTGAAATATGAAAGCCCTATCACTTATCATTCAAAAGTTATGGCTAAAGTTGAGATTTTCAAAAGTAGGTCAAACTCCAAGGTCAAGGTCACAAGGTCAAACATTTTGGTATCCATGGAAAGGTCTTGTCACAAGGAATACACATGTAATATATCAAAGCCCTATCACTTACCATTCAAAGGTTATGGCCAAGGTTAAAGCTTTTCAAAAGTAGGTTAAACTCCAAGGTCAAGGTCACAAGGTCAAAAATGTTGGTATCCATGGAAAGGTTTTGTCATAAGGAATACACATAAGAAGTATAAAAGCCCTATCACTTACCATTCAAAAGTTATGGCCAAGGTTAAAGTTTTTGCGGACAAACAGACAAACAAACAGACAAACAGAGAGACAGACCAAAAACTATATGCCCCAAAATCTCCGATTACGGGGGCATAAAAAGTTTTGGCCTCTAAATAAGACTGCAACATTGGTATAAAACAATAGGCGCTTTGTTAAGTCTGCATAGATCTGTTAGTATCATTATCATGATTATATTACTTTACTATAGTAACCATTGTAACAGCAGTAACATCAATGCCCCTTACTTCCACTTGTTCATGTGGTTAGAATTGATACATTTTGTATCAAGCTGTTATTACTATGACATATACATGATATAAGGGGTGTAACAATTAGGGCTGGGTCAATATATCGATATACCGGTACGCATCGATATTGGTCATCGATACGAGTATCGATGCTTTTGCTCCGATACATTTAGATACAGTTATTTATCATGTTACTTTTCATGTTGAATCTCGAGCATTTTCATGAAAATGTAAGTTTGATCATAGGGGGAAATCTGATGCACGTACCATATTGAAAAATTTAGTACACTAACAGAAAAGGCATAAAAATTTAGATAGTAAAATGCATGAATGATATTGGACGCAATCGGAATGAATAAAAACGGTTGTTTAGATAAAAATACGAACTAACTTTATATAATACATCACCCCTCCAAAAAACAAAACAAAACAAAAAAAAAAACCCGATTTGTATTTTTTATTTCCATTTTCTTCATAATTTACTACCGTTAAATAAAATTGTTAATTAGTCAGATTGAGCTGACATATTTGTGTAGGCACATGACACTGTATACACCAGGGTTCTGACACCTTACTAGGGGAGGGACATGTGTAGGAGAATGGTATCAACACCTCGTATGACACCAGTCCCGGGGGCTTGGTACGGACACTATCTGAAGACAAAATATGGAAAAACAACCCATCAGGGAATGTAAAATATATAAAGAAATGCACAAAAACTATAACTAAAGATGGACCTTACCATCAGGAACCCGTTTTACTTTTTGTGTGTCGGGGAAGGGGGGGGGGTTAGTTTTCAGTGAATGAAATTGCTGATTTGTGCGTTTTACAAAGTAGAAAATTAGATACAATATTAATATATTGGATGTCGGTGTTTTTTGTATTGTATTGTATTGTATCGTATCGAATATTTGGTATCGATACCCAGCCCTTAGTAACAATATATATCGATACATGTACATCAATATATTACAATACTTTTAAAATACATTTGTACTGTACATGTTGTATCATGATACAAGATGCTTATCGCAATATATCGCATCCTTATAGATTATATGAATAAATCATTGAATTACTTTGACTTAATCAGTTTCATTAAAAACAAGCGATCCATGGTTTACTTTGCTCACAATTGACTTGAATCATGTGTTTCATTCACATTTTCAAGCAAAGGTCATTGACAATGTAAAATTCAATCAGAAAACTGTTAACAAAAACATTTTCCACAAACACACATAGAGGACCCGATTTTACATAAAAAAATAATAAAGCCTGTGTTTGTGAAACACGAATGCCCCCGGTGGCATCTTTGTTAGTATGAACACTATTTTCTGTTAAGTACATGTATGTGAGGTCACTGGGTTAAAAGGTCAAAGGTCAAGGTCACGAGGTTAAAAATTTTGGTATCAATGGAAAGGTCTTGTCACAAGGAATACACATGTGAAATATGAAAGCCCTATCACTTCCCATTCAAAAGTTATGTCCAATGTTAAAGTTTTTGAAAAGTAGGTCAAAGGTCAAGGTCAAGGCCACGAGGTCAAAAATTTTGGTATCAATGGAAAGGTCTTGTCACAAGGAATACACATGTGAAATATGAAAGCCCTATCACTTCCCATTCAAAAGTTATGTCCAATGTTAAAGTTTTTGAAAAGTAGGTCAAAGGTCAAGGTCAAGGTCACGAGGTCAAAAATTTTGGTATCAATGGAAAGGTCTTGACACAAGGAATACACATGTGAAATATGAAAGCCCTATCACTTCCCATTCAAAAGTTATGCCCAATGTTAAAGTTTTTGAAAAGTAGGTCAAAGGTCAAGGTCAAGGTCATGAGGTCATGAGGTCAAAAATTTTGGTATAAATGGAAAGGTCTTGTCACAAGGAATACACATGTGAAATATGAAAGCCCTATCACTTCCCATTCAAAAGTTATGCCCAATGTTAAAGTTTTTGAAAAGTAGGTCAAAGGTCAAGGTCAAGGTCACAAGGTCAAAAATTTTGGTATCAATGGAAAGGTCTTGTCACAAGGAATACACATGTGAAATATGAAAGCCCTATCACTTCCCATTCAAAAGTTATGCCCAATGTTAAAGTTTTTGAAAAGTAGGTCAAAGGTCAAGGTCAAAGTCACGAGGTCAAAAATTTTGGTATCAATGGAAAGGTCTTGTCACAAGGAATACACATGTGAAATATGAAAGCCCTTCACTTCCCATTCAAAAGTTATGCTCAATGTTAAAGTTTTTGAAAAGTAGGTCAAAGGTCAAGGTCAAGGTCACGAGGTCAAAAAGTTTGGTATCAATGGAAAGGTCTTGTCACAAGGAATACACATGTGAAATATGAAAGCCCTATCACTTCCCATTCAAAAGTTATGCCCAATGTTAAAGTTTTTGAAAAGTAGGTCAAAGGTCAAGGTCAAGGTCACGAGATCAAAAATTTTGGTATCAATGGAAAGGTCTTGTCACAAGGAATACACATGTGAAATATGAAAGCCCTATCACTTCCCATTCAAAAGTTATGCCCAATGTTAAAGTTTTTGAAAAGTAGGTCAAAGGTCAAGGTCAAGGCCACGAGGTCAAAAATTTTGGTATCAATGGAAAGGTCTTGTCACAAGGAATACACATGTGAAATATGAAAGCCCTATCACTTCCCATTCAAAAGTTATGTCCAATGTTAAAGTTTTTGAAAAGTAGGTCAAAGGTCAAGGTCAAGGTCACGAGGTCAAAAATTTTGGTATCAATGGAAAGGTCTTGACACAAGGAATACACATGTGAAATATGAAAGCCCTATCACTTCCCATTCAAAAGTTATGCCCAATGTTAAAGTTTTTGAAAAGTAGGTCAAAGGTCAAGGTCAAGGTCATGAGGTCATGAGGTCAAAAATTTTGGTATAAATGGAAAGGTCTTGTCACAAGGAATACACATGTGAAATATGAAAGCCCTATCACTTCCCATTCAAAAGTTATGCCCAATGTTAAAGTTTTTGAAAAGTAGGTCAAAGGTCAAGGTCAAGGTCACAAGGTCAAAAATTTTGGTATCAATGGAAAGGTCTTGTCACAAGGAATACACATGTGAAATATGAAAGCCCTATCACTTCCCATTCAAAAGTTATGCCCAATGTTAAAGTTTTTGAAAAGTAGGTCAAAGGTCAAGGTCAAGGCCACGAAGTCAAAAATTTTGGTATCAATGGAAAGGTCTTGTCACAAGGAATACACATGTGAAATATGAAAGCCCTATCACTTCCCATTCAAAAGTTATGTCCAATGTTAAAGTTTTTGAAAAGTAGGTCAAAGGTCAAGGTCAAGGTCACGAGGTCAAAAATTTTGGTATCAATGGAAAGGTCTTGACACAAGGAATACACATGTGAAATATGAAAGCCCTATCACTTCCCATTCAAAAGTTATGCCCAATGTTAAAGTTTTTGAAAAGTAGGTCAAAGGTCAAGGTCAAGGTCATGAGGTCATGAGGTCAAAAATTTTGGTATAAATGGAAAGGTCTTGTCACAAGGAATACACATGTGAAATATGAAAGCCCTATCACTTCCCATTCAAAAGTTATGCCCAATGTTAAAGTTTTTGAAAAGTAGGTCAAAGGTCAAGGTCAAGGTCACGAGGTCAAAAAGTTTGGTATCAATGGAAAGGTCTTGTCACAAGGAATACACATGTGAAATATGAAAGCCCTATCACTTCCCATTCAAAAGTTATGCCCAATGTTAAAGTTTTTGAAAAGTAGGTCAAAGGTCAAGGTCAAGGTCACGAGATCAAAAATTTTGGTATCAATGGAAAGGTCTTGTCACAAGGAATACACATGTGAAATATGAAAGCCCTATCACTTCCCATTCAAAAGTTATGCCCAATGTTAAAGTTTTTGAAAAGTAGGTCAAAGGTCAAGGTCAAAGTCACGAGGTCAAAAATTTTGGTATCAATGGTAAGGTCTTGTCACAAGGAATACACATGTGAAATATGAAAGCCCTATCACTTCCCATTCAAAAGTTATGTCCAATGTTAAAGTTTTTGAAAAGTAGGTCAAAGGTCAAGGTCAAGGTCACGAGGTCAAAAATTTTGGTATCAATGGAAAGGTCTTGTCACAAGGAATACACATGTGAAATATGAAAGCCCTATCACTTCCCATTCAAAAGTTATGCCCAATGTTAAAGTTTTTGAAAAGTAGGTCAAAGGTCAAGGTCAAGGTCATGAGGTCATGAGGTCAAAAATTTTGGTATAAATGGAAAGGTCTTGTCACAAGGAATACACATGTGAAATATGAAAGCCCTATCACTTCCCATTCAAAAGTTATGCCCAATGTTAAAGTTTTTGAAAAGTAGGTCAAAGGTCAAGGTCAAGGTCACATGGTCAAAAATTTTGGTATCAATGGAAAGGTCTTGTCACAAGGAATACACATGTGAAATATGAAAGCCCTATCACTTCCCATTCAAAAGTTATGCCCAATGTTAAAGATTTTGAAAAGTAGGTCAAAGGTCAAGGTCAAAGTCACGAGGTCAAAAATTTTGGTATCAATGGAAAGGTCTTGTCACAAGGAATACACATGTGAAATATGAAAGCCCTATCACTTCCCATTCAAAAGTTATGCTCAATGTTAAAGTTTTTGAAAAGTAGGTCAAAGGTCAAGGTCAAGGTCACGAGGTCAAAAATTTTGGTATCAATGGAAAGGTCTTGTCACAAGGAATACACATGTGAAATATGAAAGCCCTATCACTTCCCATTCAAAAGTTATGCCCAATGTTAAAGTTTTTGAAAAGTAGGTCAAAGGTCAAGGTCAAGGTCACGAGATCAAAAATTTTGGTATCAATGGAAAAGTTCTTGTCACAAGGAATACACATGTGAAATATGAAAGCCCTATCACTTCCCATTCAAAAGTTATGCCCAATGTTAAAGTTTTTGAAAAGTAGGTCAAAGGTCAAGGTCAAGGTCACGAGATCAAAAATTTTGGTATCAATGGAAAGGTCTTGTCACAAGGAATACACATGTGAAATATGAAAGCCCTATCACTTCCCATTCAAAAGTTATGCCCAATGTTAAAGTTTTTGAAAAGTAGGTCAAAGGTCAAGGTCAAAGTCACGAGGTAAAAAATTTTGGTATCAATGGTAAGGTCTTGTCACAAGGAATACACATGTGAAATATGAAAGCCCTATCACTTCCCATTCAAAAGTTATGTCCAATGTTAAAGTTTTTGAAAAGTAGGTCAAAGGTCAAGGTCAAGGTCACGAGGTCAAAAATTTTGGTATCAATGGAAAGGTCTTGTCACAAGGAATACACATGTGAAATATGAAAGCCCTATCACTTCCCATTCAAAAGTTATGCCCAATGTTAAAGTTTTTGAAAAGTAGGTCAAAGGTCAAGGTCAAGGTCATGAGGTCATGAGGTCAAAAATTTTGGTATAAATGGAAAGGTCTTGTCACAAGGAATACACATGTGAAATATGAAAGCCCTATCACTTCCCATTCAAAAGTTATGCCCAATGTTAAAGTTTTTGAAAAGTAGGTCAAAGGTCAAGGTCAAGGTCACATGGTCAAAAATTTTGGTATCAATGGAAAGGTCTTGTCACAAGGAATACACATGTGAAATATGAAAGCCCTATCACTTCCCATTCAAAAGTTATGCCCAATGTTAAAGATTTTGAAAAGTAGGTCAAAGGTCAAGGTCAAAGTCACGAGGTCAAAAATTTTGGTATCAATGGAAAGGTCTTGTCACAAGGAATACACATGTGAAATATGAAAGCCCTATCACTTCCCATTCAAAAGTTATGCTCAATGTTAAAGTTTTTGAAAAGTAGGTCAAAGGTCAAGGTCAAGGTCACGAGGTCAAAAATTTTGGTATCAATGGAAAGGTCTTGTCACAAGGAATACACATGTGAAATATGAAAGCCCTATCACTTCCCATTCAAAAGTTATGCCCAATGTTAAAGTTTTTGAAAAGTAGGTCAAAGGTCAAGGTCAAGGTCACGAGATCAAAAATTTTGGTATCAATGGAAAAGTTCTTGTCACAAGGAATACACATGTGAAATATGAAAGCCCTATCACTTCCCATTCAAAAGTTATGCCCAATGTTAAAGTTTTTGAAAAGTAGGTCAAAGGTCAAGGTCAAGGTCACGAGATCAAAAATTTTGGTATCAATGGAAAGGTCTTGTCACAAGGAATACACATGTGAAATATGAAAGCCCTATCACTTCCACTTCAAAAGTTATGTCCAATGTTAAAGTTTTTGAAAAGTAGGTCAAAGGTCAAGGTCAAGGTCACGAGGTCAAAAATTTTGGTATCAATGGAAAGGTCTTGTCACAAGGAATACACATGTGAAATATGAAAGCCCTATCACTTCCCATTCAAAAGTTATGCCCAATGTTAAAGTTTTTGAAAAGTAGGTCAAAGGTCAAGGTCAAGGTCATGAGGTCAAAAATTTTGGTATAAATGGAAAGGTCTTGTCACAAGGAATACACATGTGAAATATGAAAGCCCTATCACTTCCCATTCAAAAGTTATGCCCAATGTTAAAGTTTTTGAAAAGTAGGTCAAAGGTCAAGGTCAAGGTCACAAGGTCAAAAATTTTGGTATCAATGGAAAGGTCTTGTCACAAGGAATACACATGTGAAATATGAAAGCCCTATCACTTCCCATTCAAAAGTTATGCCCAATGTTAAAGTTTTTGAAAAGTAGGTCAAAGGTCAAGGTCAAGGTCACGAGATCAAAAATTTTGGTATCAATGGAAAGGTCTTGTCACAAGGAATACACATGTGAAATATGAAAGCCCTATCACTTCCCATTCAAAAGTTATGCCCAATGTTAAAGTTTTTGAAAAGTAGGTCAAAGGTCAAGGTCAAGGCCACGAGGTCAAAAATTTTGGTATCAATGGAAAGGTCTTGTCACAAGGAATACACATGTGAAATATGAAAGCCCTATCACTTCCCATTCAAAAGTTATGTCCAATGTTAAAGTTTTTGAAAAGTAGGTCAAAGGTCAAGGTCAAGGTCACGAGGTCAAAAATTTTGGTATCAATGGAAAGGTCTTGTCACAAGGAATACACATGTGAAATATGAAAGCCCTATCACTTCCCATTCAAAAGTTATGCCCAATGTTAAAGTTTTGAAAAGTAGGTCAAAGGTCAAGGTCAAGGTCACGAGGTCAGAAATTTTGGTATCAGTGGAAAGGTCTTGTCACAAGGAATACACATGTGAAATATGAAAGCCCTATCACTTCCCATTCAAAAGTTATGCCCAATGTTAAAGTTTTTGAAAAGTAGGTCAAAGGTCAAGGTCAAGGTCACGAGGTCAGAAATTTTGGTATCAATGGAAAGGTCTTGTCACAAGGAATACACATGTGAAATATGAAAGCCCTATCACTTCCCATTCAAAAGTTATGTCCAATGTTAAAGTTTTTCGGACAAACAGACAGACAAACAGACAAACAGACAAACAGATAAACAGACAAACAGACAAACAGACGGACAGGCCAAAAACTATATGCCCCCAAATCTTTGATTCCGGGGGCATAAAAACATCATTCCGTAGTAACACCAGTTGACCGGTATAGTCAACGTCTCCTGTTTGAATGCAACATCCATGACAATTTGTCAAATTCGTTGATTGTCACGGTGCGCATAAGGTAAAGATGTTTGTTTTGTGATGATAAGGCAAACAAACTCTGCATAATCTTTTCAAAGATATGATAACCAAAAGCGTACAAATCTTATAAGTGTGTATATAGTATATAAGTATGGGTAAATTAACAATAACATTGTGTACATGTATACTAAGGTTGAATTTTCCAGTTGATATGGAGAAATGCACAGATGGTTAAGGAGATATATTATGGACTCTTGATATGAAGTAAAATTATGATACAACCCTCAAATATTGAGTACCTTCCTTGGATTTTGTAAGACATGATTCGTCGCTAAACCGGATAACACTTATTATATTTAATGAAGGTATTGAATCTGATGCCGGAAAATGCAGGAATAAAGAATTTTCATCTTGAATATAAGATGGGCAAAAGGATTCACTCGAGAGTTGATTATAACAGCGATTCTGTACTTTTCTTACTTTCAAACAAAATTGATGCTTTTATTGTTGCTACACAAGTCCAGACACTATTTATATATAAAGGATTACGCGGATGTCCAGACAAAGTAATTGCTTCTAAAGTAATAAAGCCGACCAGAAAAAAACCCAGAAACAGATTGATTTTTATCTGCTAGGTAATATATGTTGAATGACATATATGGACAATGACCATATCCCAATACTCAGTACAAAATCGATAATTCAAGAAATCACAAACCAAAGGCATACGGAATCAGGAATAAAACAGGAACCAAAGCAAAGTAACAAAAACCTCCACCGCATGGAAATAAGCGAACCCTTAATTAGGAGTGAGACCAGGTGCCCAGGAAGAGCAAGCATCTCTTGCATTAATAATTATCCATAAGAATTGATACTTCATTTCAAAGAAAAGTCAAACACAAAGTCTGAAATCATAATCGCTATGAAAAAAAAAAAAACAAACAAACAAAACAACAATCAAACGGCATACCAACTTTTAAAAGACTTAAACAAAAAGAACAACGATAAGGAAATTTCCGAGTGAAAACATCCGCTCATACTTTCATGAGACAAGAAAAAAGGGGACAAATGGCCATGGGACGAAAGAGAAAAAAAGACAAACAGAAGAAATAAAAAATATCACATCATGAAACTACACCACAGGGTCTTGTGCAAAATAGGAATTATCATAGGTAGCGGTACTTAAATAAATGCAGCGACGCACAATATGTTTAACAGCTTCCAATTTGATTTGACCAATTCCATATGGTCAAATTGCTTTGTGTGTTGTTAACAGCCTTTATCTAAACAAAATTATCAATGATTTAGATTTCTAATCTTTTATTTCAGCACACATGTATTACACTGCAAAAACAAAGAAAACGGATTCCATACAAAATCAGTTGTAAATTTCAAAATCAAAGCTCCTAACAACTGGTTGTCAAGATAGACTACATTCAGTGCTTCACAAGTACATGTACCAAATAGCTTCGTTTTAAATGTCAGTTTGTATCACTAACAACTAGTTGTTAAGATAGCAATGTGTTTCGACTATAGAGCTACATGATAGGTAAACTTCTAGACAATCAGTTGTTAAAGTTTAGAAGCTAACAAGCGATATTTTTTTAACTACTAGTTGTTAAGAAATCTTTCTTATTTCAGACAAGGAGTACTTTCCTAACAACTGGTTGCTAACTTGACAACTGCTTGTTAAGACAAATTGTGCAATGACTTTCATTTCATACTTGAAATTTGGATTTTCAGTACACATTTGAGTAATTTGGCATATTTGACCAGTTGATAAGTACGTATGCGTCCTATCGTCACAGTTTGATTTTTTTATATCCTAATTAGGAGATACTATCACCTAATTAGGACTTACCTATCAGCTAATTAAGATATACTATCACCTTATTAAGACATAATATCACTTAATTAGGAGATACTATCACTTAATTAGGAGATACTATCACTTAATTAGGAGATACTATCACCTAATAAGGACTTAGCTATCACCTAATAAGAACTTAGCTATCACCTAATTAGAACTTAGCTATCACCTAATAAGGACTTAGCTATCACCAAATAAGGACTAAGCTATTACCTAAGTCCTAGTTAGGCGATAGTATCTTATAAGTAGGTGATAGCTAAGTCCAAGAAAGGTGATGGTATCTTATAAGGACTTCGCTATCACCTAATTAGGACTATCTTATAAGGACTTAGCTATCACCTTATACGGACTTAGCTATCACCTAATTAGGTGACAGCATGTCCTAATTAGGTGAAAGGTAAGTCCATATTAGGTTATAAAATCTCCTAATTAGGTGATAGTATGTCCTAATAAGGTGATATCTAAGTCCCAATTACAGTGGTGATCGTAGTAGTTTACACACTGTTTTTCGGAAACTTCGGGCACACCTCGGAAACTTCGTTAGGAAAAACTGGTAATTCGGAATCTTCGGGCAAAATTCCGCCCTAAATTTACCGATTTACCTAAAATTCCTAACTTTCCGAATTTCACCGGAATAACCTAAATAATTGTATTTACCCGAAATCCAAAACGAGGCTGCGTTAATATTTATTATTATTGTTTATTTCTTTTAATAAATATATTATTTCGAAATTGTTTTTCATTTGAAGGCATCAAATGTACAACTGATTCAATTTGATTGTCTAACGAGCATCATTTGCACCATAAAGGAACGATAAAATTCATTTTCGTGTTCTATCATTTCAAACCACGGATCTGTAATTTTTTGACGTTAAGTCGAGGTTAATTTCCCCAAATTTTAGAAAATAAGATATATTCTAGGATAATTTTAATATAAAATTAGACAAGTGATTCCTCTCCTTTGCCTTTAGACGTGGTCTGGGTCACCCCCCCCCTCCCCAATCAAACAGACATACATGTACATTTTTTCACTACATGTAAACTAACTACCGAGAAATTACATATTGCATAATGATGATAATTAAACAGCTTTATCTCTCTCTCTTTTTTTTTATTTTATTTTTCCCCCCTTTTTATTTATATGTATAGCTATGCATTTTGTCGGATTCGGAATGTTCTAGGTCTACTTTCGGTTTCAAAACATTACTACGATCGAATTTTTGTAGCAGTAAAACTTGATGTTTTATATTTCTGCCTTGATGAAATGCACGAAACAGTCAGGAATTTGATGAAGAATGATCATAGCCGCGTTACATATTGCAGAACAGACTGGTAAATGTCAGTACTGACAGCAAGGTGTCCAAGAATCTGCAAGATGTGCATGGTACTTGTTGCATGCATGTACATGTACTGATGAATGGTACCAGGGACGTATATACATGTAGTACGTATAAAAAACAACAACAAACATGGTCCAAACATAATGAAGGAATCGCAACTGTCAGAGCCACTGCATTCAATCCAACAATCAACGATTGACGTACGGATTGCACGGTATTCTGGAAATTCAACAGTAGGTTAGTACGCGTAGGACATGTACAATGTAAAATGATCTGATGATGTTTAATATTTATTTCGTTTTGTGATTCGGGCTTGGACCGTTTTGTTATGCTGCTGTTGACTGATAATCCTTACTCAAGTAGGGACTATCAGTCAACGGCAGTGTAATATAACGGTTATTATGTTACCGTTGACCGATAGTCCTTACTCGAGTAAGTCGACGGCAGTATAATATATAATTGACTGATAGATCGATCCTTACTCGGGTTAGGACTATCAGCAAATAGCAGCATATTAGAACGGTTTGTGCCTGAATAACAAAATTAAGAGATTATGATTTAAATCACTGTCCACCAGTCTTTAAAAAAAAATTCAACCACTGGCCCGAAGACAAGCTAGACATTGAAAATGGGTATGAAGAAGTCATGTGGATCCCTCCTTATAGGTCTCTCTTGTGTAATTTTTGCAAGAATTAAAAAAACATCTAATTCTAGCTGGTCGCTACCGCTTACCAGCTTTTACTGAACTCTTTTACATTATATTTATGAATTTCATATTATACAACTATTTTATATGCATGTACTCGAGTGACCTCAGGAGAATCAAAATGAATTCATACATGTATAATTGTCTGATAAATATATTCCAACTTTTTAACTTCGTGTCATGATTAATCAAGGACTCTTGTTTTGGTGTGAGAAATAAGAATAACTTCCATATACATTGTACATGTATGTCTCTTTTTAAAAATTTTTGCGTCCTTCATGGTTATGAACACCCCTTCCCTTTTGAATAAGTCTGCTAGTCTGTCTGATAGTCATGATACACGCACATCTATCAAACATGCATCAAAGACATGACATAAGTTGCACTACCTACATGTATATATATTTTATTTTTACACATCAGATGATATTGAAATGTGTGAATATTATCGTTACGCATTGTTTCTACTAGGGGTACATTCCATCCGCAGAGAGGGGGGGGGGTTACATGTATTACGTTCATATTTAATGAGAAAAAAAATCGTATTTGTCAGACTTTTAAAGCAATGTTTGCATAATGCATCCACCAGAAGCCGTAATTGGATCTAAGATCCCGGGTAAAAACTTTTAAAATTTTTTTAATACGTATTTAAACAATTCCAACAAAAATTGGTGAAATGAAAATGAATGATATGCTTGACAAAGACAAGTACCTGACAGGTGGCCAGACATATCGCGTAAGGAGGTAATAAATGTATCTGCTCCTTAAGATGCATGTACATAAATCAAATGAGTAATTGATAACAAATGTCCGACAAGGCACATGTTATGAACTTTCAATTATACCACCTAAAAGATCTATGATCTCTCAAATCGGAACACTAGCAGAAAGAATCGATCATTATTGTTTCCTAATGCAAGATATGTACATAAAAGACAAATCAGACTTCATATATAAAATTGAAATTTTAATCAGAGCCGATGATAGCTTACAAAAAGCAAAAAAAAATCTCGGAGACATACTCATTTCATCAATTGTCAAATAATGAATAATTAGTGAATTATAAGGTCTGAACACTGATGCATGGGATAGGATCTTGTTGATGATTAAAAAAAGTAATTCATAAGTTGAAAATCTAGCTTTTTTTGTTCCAAATAATGCAGCATTTTTCAAAATTTCAATGAAGATGAAATAATATCGATATTGTCTTGACATTGATTAATTCCATATACTATCTTTAATTCTTTTAAACTTTTTATGTAAATTAAAAAGTATTCATTTGGAGAGTACTGTCTATATAGGCGGATAGAGCCAGATAGATTGCACCCCCCCCCCCATATTACGTGACAGCTATATTTTAATAGATTAATGAAAAAAGATGTTCAACAGTATACTAAGAGATGTAATCAGGATCTAGGCAAATGGAGATACACCCCTTATAATTTTAAGGGGGGGGGATGACAAAATTGAAGATATGAAAGGGAAAAAACTAACGACCCCCCTCCCCTACAAAAAGAAATAAATAAGCTAGAAAAAAATCTAAATTTCAAACATCAAATAATAAATTCAAATAATCTTTGATAGGGAGTATGACTAACATTTATCGTGTAGAATGAAAACTGACAGACTCTCGAAAGTCTTAAAGAAGTACGACTTTCATTTTCTTTACATTTCTCAATTGCCTGTTATCTAGTACAGATTGCTTGAACCGCCACTTAGAGCATCACTGGGTCAATATCATGCGTTTGCAGATGGGAAATTGACATTCCCATAAATTGAAGATGGACATTGATCATTACTTGAATTAACCATATCAATAGCCGCTAAATTGTCTACCCAATGGGGATATAAATTGATAGGGCACACTGGTCAGGTCCCTATAGAAATGTACGGAGTTCCGAGGCCATCCCGTGTTTTGTTCTGTTATCTATTTCTATTTTATCATAATATTCTGGTTCATGCCGGATCTAGAATTTTTTTCACGGAGGGGGGGGGCAGCCCATCTTTGGGGGATTCTACCCTATGATTTTGAAAACTTAAGTACTGTGACATGCTTGAATCAGGCTGTGCTCACGCTGTTATTTTTTTTTAACAAGTATACTTGATCTTACCCAAAAGCAAAGCAATGCCTTAAAAATTCGGGGGAGGGGCGTTTTCCGATTTTTTACTTCATAAATTGATTAAAATTTATCAACTTGAAGTTTATAAGGAGAAATTTTATTCCCCTTCGATGTTCAAAGTTCAAGGTCACTGACTAGATTTAGCAAAATTCATTAGGTAAACTTTTTAGATCACATTTTCAGCAGAAAATATACCAAGTCCCGATGTTTATTGTGTTATAAGTAATCGTGAGAATGCTCTAATTTAAAGGTTAAAGTGAAATATGGGTGGTTTTTATGGATTCAAGTTAACAAGCCAAGAGTAATAGTCAAATATAGGAATTTATCAGAATCCTTTTCAAATTAATTTTGTCCTCTCTAAATGGTAAAATAATGTCTCCCCCCAACGGGGAGGAGACATACTGGTTTTGCCTTCGTCATCCGTCTGTCCGTCCGTCTTTCCGTCTGTCACACATCATGTCATGGCTATATCTCCTGAACCGTTTGCCGGATCACTTCCATATTTTAGTATGTTGTTGCTTATGACCCGAAGGTTTCACATCACCTTGACCCAAGGTCATGTCACCAAGGTCAAAAAAGGTCACTTAGTGCATTTTTGATGAAATTATGCATACATTCCTGCCCAGGCTAATCTCTTGAACCGTTTGTCAGAACACTTTCATATTTAAGTATGTTGTTGCTCATGACCCAAAGGTTTCACATCACCTTGACCCAAGGTCATGTGACCAAGGTCAAGGTCATTTAGTGCATTTTTAAAGAAATTATGCATACATTCCTGTACGGGCTATATCTCTTGAAACGTTTGCAGGATCAATTTCATAATTTAGTTTGTTGTTGCTTATGACCCGAAGATTTCACATCACCTTGACCCAAGGTCAGGTGACCAAGGTCAAGGTCACATAGTACATTTTTAATGAAATTGTACATGCATTCCTGTCCAGGCTAATCTCTTGAACCATTTGCTGGAAGACTTTCATATTTAAGTATGTTGTTGCTTATGACCCGTAGATTTCACATCACCTTGACCCAAGGTCATGTGACCAAGGTCAAGGTCATTTAGTGCATTTTTGATGAAATTATGCATACATTCCTGTCCGGGCTATATCTCTTGAACCGTTTGCCGGATCACTTTCATATTTTAGTTTGTTGTTGCTTATGACCCGAAGATCATATCACCTTGACACAAGGTCATGTGACCAAGGACAAGGTCACTTAGTACATTTTTAATGAAAATGTACATGCATTCCTGTCCAGGCTCATCTCTTGAACCGTTTGCCAGAACGCTTTTATATTTTGGTTTGTTGTTGCTTATGACCTGAAGGTTTTACATCACCTTGACCCAAGGTCATGTGACCAAAGTCAAGGTCTTGTTGTACAATTTTAATGAAATTTTACATGCATTCCTGTTCGGGCTATACCTCATGAACCGTTTGCACGATCACTTTCATATTTTAGTATGTTGTTCCTTATGACCCGAAGATTTCACATCACGTTGAATCAAGATCATGTGACCAAGGTCAAGGTCAATAAGTATATTTTAAATGAAATTGTATTATGTGTATTATGTCCAGGCTTAATCTTTTGACCCGTGATAGGATCAATTCATATTTTAGTATGATGGTGCTGATGACCCAAAGGTTTCAAACCACCTTGATCCAAGGTCATATGACTAAGGTCAAGGTAAAGTTTTATATTTTTTAATGAAATTGTAAATGCTGTTGAGTCTTGGCTATATCTGTGGAATCGTCTACTGGATCACTCTGATACTTAAGTATGCTGTTGCTCAGGATTGGAGGGTTTCTTATCATCTTGACCCAGGTCATGTGCCCAAGGTCAAAATCATTTAGTTCTTTTTAATGAAATTGTACATACTAATCTTGTCTGGGTTATATCTCCTGAATCCTTCCTACAATTGTTTTCATATTTTAGTATGTTGTTTCTCAGGACTAAATGTTTCTTATCACATTGTCCCAAGGTCACATGATTAAGGTCACTTCTTACTTTGGTAATGAAATTGTATATGCTAATCGTGTCCAGGCTGAAATTGTCTATGCTTATCATGTTTAGGCTTTATATCTTGAACCGTGTATCCAATCACTAATTCAGTTTTTGTTGCTCATGATCCATAGAATGTAGGTTTCAGATCACCTATATCCAAGGTCATGTTACCAAAGTCATTTTCACAAAATATGCTTATAATGAAATGGTATATGCTAATCATATTTGGGCTTTACCTCAAACAATATAATGAATCACTTTCATGTTTAGTATGGTATTGCCCATGACTCAAAGGTCTCACATCATCTTGGCCCAAGGTCAAAGTAACTTAGAGGGATTGGGGAGACATCTGTTTTTTTCTGAAAAAACAATTTTAAAAAAATTTGCCAGATCTTCATCAATTTGACCTCCTAATATTTTGTAAGTAAATAAAAAGTTGGACATTTACTTTTTAACTCACCTCACGAAGTGAGAGGGAGCTTATGCTATCATCCTGTCGTCGGCGTCGGCGTCCGCACTAGTATGTTAAGAAATTTTATTTCTCTATTATAAGTGCTAGGAAGTTCAAACTTGCACAGATGATGCGTCTTTAAGAGTAGATCACAAATCTACGTTCAAATGTAGGTAATACCTATATTTTCCGCTTGAGTGCACATATTAGCAAGATTTGGGTATCAATGTTAAGAAGTTGTATTTCTCTATTATAAGTGCTAGGAAGTTCAAACTGGCACAGATATTGCGTCTTTAAGAGTAGATCACAAATCAACGTTCAAATGTAGGTCATGACCTATATTTTCTGCTTGATTGCACATGTAAGGAAGATTTGGGTGTCAATGTTAAGTTTTATTTCTCTATTATAAGTGCTAGGAAGTTCAAACTTGCACAGATGATGCATCTTTAAGAGAAGATAACAAAGCTAATTTCAAATGTAGGTCATCAACTTTATTTTTTGCTGGATTGCACATGTTAGGAGGATTTGGGTATCAATGTTTAGAAGTTTTATTTCTTTATTGTAAGTGCTAGCAAGGCCAAACTTGCATAGTTTATGCGTCTTTATGAGTAGATCACAAATCAATGTTCAAATGTAGGTCATGATCTTTATTTTCATCTTGAGTGCATATGTTAGGGAGATTTGGGTATCAATAGAGTACACCCATCATGCAAAATTTGGGTCAATAAATGAAATATTCTACTTCCCTTTTCTATTCTATGTGGTATCATTTTTGTTGGTTCTCAGTAGGACAGGTTTTCGAATTCAAAACTATGTAATCTTTGGCTCCTTTCTGTGTGCTGCCGTTATAAAATGCTGCCATGAGGTGAGCTTTGTAATCTTTGATTACACTATGTTTGTTAATTGGTGTAGGATGCTTCAAATACTTATCATCTACTTCTTTACACTATTATACGGATGCGTACTAGTGCCAGATTGATACACTTTTTTTTACTTATAAAGTGTAAAATGTACAGTCAAAAGTGTATAATTTACAGGAAAAGTGTAAAATTTCACTTAAATATGTAAAATTTATAGAAAAAAGTGTAAGATTCACACATAAAAGTGTAAAAATATGTAAAATTTATAGAAAAAAGTGTAAGATTCACACATAAAAGTGTAAAATTTACACTTTTATTTGTAAAAATAAAATTAAAAAAAGAGTATCAAAACGACATTAATACGCTTCCGTAGTATTAGTATCTTTATATAATGAGAATGATGTTAAATATAAGAGTACGCGATAACAAAACATGAAGAATTTAGTAAATATTTATTGACAACAACTTTGTAACAGATGCTTTAATTTTCAATATATTAAATGCTTCAGGAGAACAACATCTGGAGAGACGATTATGGAGTACAACTGCAGTTCATTCAAATTCTTTGAGGAGACCGTTTGAATTTTATGAAAATCTTCAGAATAATGGATTGAACATAGTACCTTGATGAGTACTTTGATATCTACACATTGTAAGCACTGGATTTATCAACTTAAATATTACCTGGATGATTTTATCATGTGTGAACATTATTAAAGACAAAAAGAATGGAGTCAAAGTACAAACACTTGGGAGTACCAAACAAGTAGTTCTAAAGAATAATGTAACAATAATACATCAATGATATTCGTGATTTATGTAGGCATTTCATCACATAATGTCTCAGCAGTAATGAAAGAGGCCAAAAAATGAAGACACTTAGGACATCAGATGCGCTGAAATTCACGGAATTATATATATATATATAATGGATGCCAAGAACCATTAAAGAATCCGTGTGTGTGAGGAAAATTACGATGGCAAGACATCATAATGAGGAATTGGAAACATTTCTTTAACATATTGTACCGGACATTTGCTTTGGACAGAATATAGTAAGGAGAAGGGATTTCCGACATCAGGATCATAACTCAATGTAGGAGATTCTTTGTATTTGTTTTATAAATGTCATTAATTATCTCCGGAAGCGTCATAATGCCATATTCTAATTTTTTCTCCTAATAAGGAGATACTATCACCTAATAAGGACTGAACTTTCAACTGTCACATAATTAGGATATACTATTACCTGATAAGAAGATACTATCATCTAATTAGGACTTAGCTATCATCTAATTAGGACTTAGTTATCATCTAATTTGGATATACTATCACATAATTAGGACTTAGCTATCTCCTTACATACTATCACCTAATTAGGAGATACTATCACCTTATCTGGACTTAGCTATCACCTAATTAGAGCTTAGTTATCGCCTAATAAGGACTTATCTACCTCCTTATTCGATGATTCTTTCACCTTATAAGGAGATACTATCACCTTATAAGGAAATACTATCACCTTATAAGGAGATAGTATCACCTTATTAGGAGATACTATCACCTTGTTAGGATATGATATCACCCAATTAGGAGATAATATCACCTAATTAGGACTTAGCTATCGCCAAATTATGACTTAACTATTACCTAATTAGGAGATACGTTCACCTAATTAGGACTTAGCTATCACCTAATTTGGATCTAGTTATCACCTTATTAGGACATACTATGTCTAACGCTCGAATACTATTCCTTCCAAAAGCAACACTATGAGAGAATAGTACCCACACAAACGGGCATTAATAGGTAAATAGCTAAGTACTAATTGGGTGATAGCTAAGTCCTTATTAAATGATAGTATCTCCTAAGTTGGTGATAGTATCTCCTAATTAGATGATATTATGTCTTAATTAGGTGATAGTATGATTAGCTGATAGCTAAGTCCTAATTAGGTGATAGTGTCCCCTAATTAGGATATAAATAAATCAAAATGTGACATTAGGACGCTTAATGTACTTATCAACTGGTCAAATATGCTAAATTACTAAAATGTGTACTGAAAATCCAAATTTAAAGTGTGAAATGAAAGTCATTGCACAATTTGTATTAACAAACAGTTGTCAAGTTAGCAACCATTTGTAGGAAAGTACTCCTTGTCTGAAATAAGAAAGATTGGTTAACAACCAGTTGTTAAGAAATTATCGTTTGTTAGCTTCTAAACTTTAACAACTGATTGTCAAGAGTTTACCTATCATATAGCTCTATTGTCGAAACACATTGCTATCTTAACAACTATTTGTTAGTGATACAAACTGAATCTCATTGTGATGCATTTAAAACGAAGCTTTTAGGTACATGTGAAGCACTGAATGTAGTCTATCTTGACAACCAGTTGTTAGGAGCTTTGATTCTGAAATTTACAACTGATATTGTATGGAATCCGTTTTCTTTGTTTTTGCAGTGTAATACATGTGTGCTGAAATAAAAGATTAGAAATCTAAATCATTGATAATTTTGTTTAGATAAAGGCTGTTAACAACACACAAAGCAATTTGACCATATGGAATTGGTCAAATCAAATTGGAAGCTGTTTTCAGTAAAGTTATATGAGAAATGAATACTTTCGGCATTGAATCGATTAAGATTGTGAAAAATTAACATGCTTTGCTTGCAAAAATGAGAGAAGCATGCCCCGCAAGAGGACCAGAACAAATCGATCCCTGTGATATTTCATTACATAATAAAGTTTTAAAATTAAGTCTCTATGAAAAAAAATGATCAAAATACTCTTAGTTATCTTGAACTTTGTATATATTCAATCAATTGCGTATATTACTTTTGAAATTGTACAATCTGTATTATAAAGTGAGATACAATGTTACAGTAATAAAGAAAATAAGGAGAACCACATGTAGACATAATTGTCCCCCGCTTTCGCGACAGCTCGGGGACATTAGAACCGGTTCGTCTGTCCGTCCGTTAGTCTGTCCGTCAGTCACAAAAACTTTAACCTCATAACTTTTGAATGGTAAATGATAGGGCTTTGATATTTCACATGTGTATTTCTTGTGACAAGACCTTTCCAAGGATACCAAAATTTTTGACCTTGTGACCTTGACCTTGGACTTTGACCTACTTATTAAAAACTTTAACCTTGACCATAGCTTTTGAACGGAAAGTGATAGGGCTTTGATTTTTCACATGACTTTGTGTATTCCTTGTGACAAGACCTTTGCATGGATATCAAAATTTTTGACCTTGCGACCTTGACCTTTGAGTTCGACCTACTTTTTCAAAAAACTTTAACCCTGTCTATAACTTTTTAATGGAAAATGATAGGAATTTCACATGTGTATTCCTTGTGATGAGACCTTTCTGTTGGTAACAACATTCTGACCATGGAGGTTGACCCACATTTAAAAACTTCAACCTCGACCATAAGTTTTTGATGGTAATTTAAATCATAGGTCTTAAATATTTCACATGAGCATACCTTTTCGTAAGCCCTGTACCTTGGTAACAAAACAAAAGTTTGGACCTTTTGACCTTTTCTTGGAGTTAATCTTTCATATTTAGAATGTTGATAATATATGAGATATATCATTAAAACTTAAGAGTGGGGGGATGTCTGTAAGCATTTCTTTAAAGACAAACACCCAAAAGCGGGGGACCACAGTTCCTTGAATTTAATTTTTCTTATTTGAAATGCGCCAAAATCATCCATCGACACATTAAGCATATTTTTGTAAATAAAATAGATATGGAACCTGTTATTCCAAATGGAATAAGCTAACATTGTATATTAGCATGTTCGCATGGGCTCGAAAAAAAAAAAAGAAATACTCTTTAATTTTTTTTTACTCATATAAAGTTACTTTTATTAAAACCTCTGAAAATTTCAAGAAAAAAATATTTTATAATAATTGAGATTGGAGAACTTAATTTAAATTCTTAAATTCAAACCTTTCGTTAAAAACGACAATCTTGTATATTGGGCAGCTGTAATTATTTTTTACCGCAGCGGAAAAATGTCACATTATAACAATGATGAAATATTCTTTAGGAGTGATTTGCTTTCTGCTTCTATTTGGCCGAGAATATAAACTAAATATGAAAAAAATGTATATATTTGCCAAATGTTATTATTTCTGACGGAAGTTGCTACTTTCAAAGAAAAAAATCCAACCTAATTTTTCGACCAGGACAGCGTTAGGTACAGATGTATTTGCGACTACAAAAAGGTCTCATGTCTGGACGGTATTATACGTCAATAATCCTTTTTACGATTTTGCAACATTAAACGGCAAGACAGATGTAATCTTCCATGCAAATACTTCTTCCTTGATCATCGAACGATTCCAAAGTCTCAGAGTGAGAGATTTTCAACTATAAAGAAGATAAGCATGTATTGGAGCATGATAAATGTAAGAGCACATCAAAATTAATATTCTGTTTTACGTCCTGAAGTTTCATTTCAGAGAGGTTCCATCCCATGAGGCGTGAAAACACAAACACGTGCTTGACAACATGCTAGAACACAAACAAAATATGACTGAATTAATCTAATTGTTCAAAAGAAGACTCTTACAGGAACTTTTTTTTCAAAAACGCATTGGTGAAATTTTGTCAATAAATGTTTATATCATAACTATGTTATAAGTTTAGAATTCAAATCTGACTCTCAATAAGTAGATGAACCAGTTACCCCTCATTAGAACCTAATTACTATAGCCTTATTCAAAATTATTAATTGATTTATTGAACAGAATAATGTTAATTTTCCAGTTACCTTCTGCAGACATTAAATAACTTTGCGTTGACCGTTTAGGGGTCATTTTTATACAGCCACTGACAAACTGAATGTAATGATCTCTTCAAAATCTAAGGAAATTACAATATGTACATACCAGGAGGCAGTGGAGAATATCTATTAATTAAAAGCTGAGCCTCATGTATTTCATTTATAACGCTGGAGGCACTCCTCACATCAATCAAAACTAAGAAGTGTTTCAAAATTCAAACACTTTTTAGCAGAAAGGCGACAACGAAATTGTTATGCAATTTCATCGTCTTAAATTAGTTAATATTGACTACAATTATGTACATAAGGTTTTGTTTTTATCTTTCTGCTCATTCTTACATGGAGCAGAGGTAACACCATATCTTCCAATTCATTTACTCTATTCAATTCGAACATTTTTTTTTTCATTTAAAATTGAAATACTGCCTTCGCTTACCAATAGAAAAATGTTGTCCTTTTATACGAGTATTAAAGAGTTACATATCAGTTATTCAGTCTAAAGATCGAGAAAGCTAGGAGGCAAAATCATTAGAATTTCCATTGGAACGTATGCAAACCTCGGAACGTAAAACATTCCGAAGTGAGACTAGGTGCCCGGGGAGAGTAAGCGTCTCCTGATTGCATGCAATACCCGTCACAACAGCTCCATTAAATAATTCGATCGCACTCCATAATGTCACAAATCACTCTCGAAAGGGGGATCTGATATATTTTCATTATATCCCCGTAACTACCGAATAACTCCCGTCGCAACAGCTCCATGAAAACTTGTCAAATTCAGTGATTGTCTCGATGTACATATTAATGCACATACAGGTATATATTTCTTGTTTGGTGATGGTGATAGCCCTTCAATTGCAATCCAGAATGTCACTGATTATTCTGGAAAGGGGGATCTGATATCCCTTTATAATATCCCCGTAACGACCGAAGAACTTCCTCTGTGATGATTTCAGCCGTTGTGTAATATAACCTTGAACAAGTAGCTTACTTGCTAGCCGTCTAGCTCTAACGATGAAATCTGCATATTTGGAAATGAGTTAAAGAAGATCCTGGCGGAACATGTCCTGGTGTACCGTATCAGCTGAGAAAAAAAATTATATGGCGGGGGTATAATTAAGGATACAAGTTTATGAACTAAGTGACTGCGTTGACGTACTTCAAAAAACATATAACAGATTTTAAATTGCCAATTTACATAACAAATAAGTTAACAGCATAATCAAATTGAAAGACGGTTTGAAAAGGAAACTAGACAAATATAGGGATATAATAGCGAGTAATATTATGTCATCTATGTCTTATTCTTTGATTGGTGTATATCGAATTTCAATTATTCGCCAGCACGTACTACCAATACTAATATACATAGTATAGGATTAGACTGGATAGGATAAAATTGAAAAGAGTCCAATTGTATCCCACATCATGCATCCTGAATCCTTTCCTATCAGATTTCTTGTCAAATAATTGGGTTGTAATGCTGTATTGTGACTAGAAGTTTTCATATCGTAAACATATTCAACATCATTCATGTAACTTTATAAAACTTTTCGTAATTTCTTAGATGGAAGTGTAGTCATTTCTTGTTTTTATTCTGTTGTGCCTCCCTTTGAACTTGAAAAAGCTACCAGCCAGCGAGGTAGAAAAAAATAAGCAAAACAAATGAGTTAAATAAGATCCTGACGACAATCTCAACAGCACTCTCTTAATGTCAGTCGGACTCCTCGGGTGATTACATACATGAGCTCGCTACAGCCGGCAGAGCACGGACTGTATTAAGCACGCCCTCTTTTTATATCCATTTACATATTCATCTGTGTCCCTGGGGCCTCTGCTTTTCGCGGTCGTGTTTGTGTGATGTCATCTTACAATGAGGAGGTTGTTTTACACCACAATTGTACGTTCTTCGATACCTCTGGGTAATTGGAGAAGTGAGAGGGTTGTGCGCACGTAATCCAGGATAACCACACCATTTGCTACTTACGTGACAAATGGCCGTCCAAAGTCGGCACCGGTTACCCATTGGACTCGTCGGTTTATGTGTAGTCTTTTGAGTTTGATGTTTACATGTCGTGTGTCTCTTTTCCGTCTCGTGCTGTACTCGTCTTTTGTGTTTTTGCATCTGGTATTTTGCTGTTGATGCTGCAACGGAGTCTTGTTGGAGATCTCCTCCCTTCTTTTCACAATAGGGCACAAAGTTGAGCATCGACGGACCCCTAGCAAGCTAGAGGTGGGACCAGTTACAAAGTTACAAAATCATAAAACGTGACATTTAAGTACCATGCGAAATATGATAGAAACTTGTTTCATTCTATTATTAACATATTTTAAGCAACAAAAGAATGTTATCTCTAGGATTGTGTATTGCCATGTACTCTACGATATGATACACGATACAGGGTTGCGATACGAAAGCATCACGATACTCAACTTTGTATTTCTTTCATTGTAAATTTTGAAGCTAATGCAATTTGTTTGGGATCTTTTCTCAGAGTATTTTGTTTGTCTGACAATAATGTAGTACGGTGAAAGAAAAAAAGTAAAAATGCTGTTTTCCAGGTTAATTTTTTATTTATTACTCTCTCTCAGATTATTTATGAAATGCGAAAAAAATGAAATCATTAAGCGTTGTTTTTTTTTTTGAAGCGGACATAAATTATATCTATTGGAATAAACCAATATAACAGCAACACGATTTATCATGGGTATCGATACCATACGCGTATCGTTCGACCTACCGATCAATACTATCGATATATCGACATATTGTTTCAAACATAATCGATAATGCTGGAATCTGGAATCATTGACGTTCTTGCATCTATGCATTTTTATATTAGTTTTTTTTAATTTAACATTTTTTCTTTAACATTTGTAGAAAAAAAACATATCTAATTTGTAAAAGATTTTATCATTTTAATTTTGTTTTGTGTCATGATTGTGGGCTCGAAACCTACCAGCGCGGTGACATAAAAACGAAAAATAACACAAAAAATAACCTTATTTTATTTTTCATTTTTATTCCATACAAAATATTCAGATACAGCCTTCAAAAATAAAAGGATCAAAAGTAGACAGCATAACCATCGCAAATGCGTCAGAATCATCAATCACCTTTTATACCGTGGATATGATCATACTGTCATCAGACAGACACTGGACATTATACTTGAGCGATTTATAGCCTTGTACTGACACTTTAAGAATTACACCCCGACTGACTGAGACAACCGGACTTCATGACCTGCCGTGCCCAAATCGAAGTAGTGTCCTCCGTAGGGAAGTTTAATATAATAAATAACAATGAACACTCTACATCAACAAATTTTCGACCACTCGGCCAATCGTGTTTTTCCACTTGATAAAGGCCAAGTGGCCGAAAATTTATGCACACAGAGTGTTCATTGTTATTTATTATGTTTCCAAATCGGTTTCGAGAAAACATGGAACCGACCACCTGACTGTGTACAACATGGACTGTATTTCGTAGGTGTCGATATATATGCGAACGTGCTGCAACTCGTATGTTAATGCTCGTGCCGTCACAATGCTTAAGAGCTAAAGAAACATGCCCTCACGATGGTTGTTCCAATATGCAAAGTGAACCCGCGGTTACCTGAATTTTAACGTCACCTCTTTAGCCTAGAAAACGCGATTTCAGGACACAAGAATGGCAAACATGGATAACGACCATATCCCTGTATACAGCACAAAATCGATCATTCAGAAAATCAAAAACCGAAGCCACACAAAATCAGGATAAAACAGGAACCAAAGCAAACAAACAAAAACCTCGACCATATGAAAAGAAGCGAACTCCCGATATTGGAGTGAGACCAGGTGCCAAGGAAGAGTAAGCATCTCCTGCTTGCCGCTTTCATTCGGTAGAACTGACACATCCGGTAACTTCCATTTCGGAAGACATAGAGTACAATCTTTGGTTGGATGGTCCAAATGGTCTATGATAGAATATCATCCACCATTCTGGAGAGTGGGACATAATAATGTATGACGAGTTCCCCATATCGACCGTAGAACTTCCTCAGTGACGATGTTAGTCGGTCACAAACATATATCTGACTGAGAAGCTTATCTGAAAGACGCCTAGCTCTCAAAATCCGTATATTTGGTACTTGCTCTTGCAAGCGTATCAACTGAGATATGAACACGCCATAAGCAGGCGATGAAGGGATGTTGCAACTCAGAAAAGGAAAGTTTGTAATGCTGAAATTTAAGTCGTCACGCTTTTCATAGACATGTGGACAAAGAATGAATTAGACAACTTTGGTGTATATATTTAGTATAAATGTCATTATTTGTGTTTTGTTATGGGTATGCAATACACAGCAAGTGCATTTATCGCATGAAATAATGCACTAACGCGCTTTACATATATGATAAATGTACTTGCTGTGTGTTGCATACTCGTAACAAAACTCAAATTAAGACACTTATTCTCTATGTAACAACCGTCTGTGTAGCTTATTGGATTTGAATACATTAAACATTTATGCCCTGGGATTGCTGCTTTGTTTGTGTTGTCATCTTACAGCGAGGAGGTTATTTTTCAATACAATTGAGCATTCTTCGAAACCTACTGGTAATGGGAAAAGTGGACGGGTTGTGTGAACGTAAGCCGGTAACCATACCCATTCCTGCTGTGGAAGACGGTCGACCTAAGTCGGCACCAATTACCAATTGGTCTCGTTGTTTTATGTGTAGTCTTTTTGGGTTTCATGTTTCTATGTCGAACGTCTTTTTACGCCTTTTGCTGTGCTTGTTTACTCTATGCTATTCGCATTATGTGTTTTGATGCTTTACTGTGGGTAATTAAGAATAAAGTTTTTATCTTTCCGAAGAACGTGTAGACTAAAACGTTTGTCTTGAAAAAGGAAAGGATTGATTTTCATGAAAAAAATCATTACCTGCACACAAGTTAAGGGTTTACATTAATTTTATTTGTTATAAAAATGCATAATTTTTGTTACAGGTGTGCTACCTACTTCTGTTAAATTTCGAGTTTTGTCATTTTTAGCGTCGACAACTGATTTGACCAACTTTCAAATCTTATTTAGGGCAAATAATTCACGATTTATAAAAATGTACAGGTATGAAGGTTATTGCCAGGTGCAAGGTCGAACGTACCAAGGACCACACATGCATTCACTCTCTCGACATTCAGAAAAATAGAAAGTCGTGTAAATTATTTTTTGACAGAGTACTTGATACCTCTAATAAATTGTAAAAACATCTGACTGCCAATGAAGAATTAATTGAACCATTCATTAATAATTTATCATTTCTTTAACTAGAAATACAGCACAAAATCATATTCAAAAGTAAAAACAGAAAATGAATTCTATCTTTCATAATTGCACCTAATCTAAGATTCAACTGGAAGTGAATGTCAAATTTTCATTCACTCATTTGACTTCCGCTGCTGACATGTTATCCTCGCCCCAAATTGATTTAAGAATATGGATGACTATTTCATGATAATTAATATGCTTTACTTACATGTAATTTAAAACATTTTGTCTTGTCGAATTGAATAATGGGATGTTTTTATATGTTGATGTTAATGTGGGGTAAGTTTACGATGTTTTTATAGTTTTGAATTGAACGATAAGATCGTGGTGATGGGTATCTTATCAAATTTTGCTAATTATAAGATCTTGGTGATGGGTATCTAATCAAGTTTTGCGAATTGGATGTAGGGTATCTTCAAAATATTTTTTTTTGTGAGGTCAGAAAGAAATATTGTTAAATAATCATTATTTTTATCAAACTTGATATTTATAAAATATACAATCCCTCAATCTCAACTATTTTTGTCTGGTATTATTATGGATAAACATTGGACAAAACAAATATAAATGCCTATTTGGTAATTATCAGAAAGAGCCTGGAAAACAATATTTCACACCTCCACTATTTTACCGAATTATGATTTCTGATAAATAGATATTGAGATTCATGGCCAGAAAAGGCTGGTGCGAAACATGTTCAAACGCCAATAACAAGGTTTCAGCATATAAAACTTACACATTGTTTTTCATTTTGTTATAGCACTATGTCTAATCGGCATACATTTCGCAGTGACCTTTTGTACATGTATGATTAAATCAGCACCAATAAACATGTAATGGTAATATTACATGTATATTTTTACACTGTAGATAATATTAAACATAAAGAAGTACATGTACATATAGTTAACATGAAAAGTTCGCGTGGCGTCATTTTTAACACATGTCCAATTATAAAGACGTCTCGTTTACCATGTTTTCGCGAATATGACGTCAAAAAATCGACAAAGGTAAATTTTGGTATGAATGATTGAATATAGCACGAAGGTATAATTATATTAGACCTATATCATTTTCTATATTTAATTGATTCTAAGACGTTGCTTCCAATTTAGAGTTTTAATGAATGAAAATTTTGCATTCAGGAAAATTTTTCTTTAAAAAAAAATAAGTTGATACATGTATTACCAAAGGACTAAATTTGACAATATTTCCAGATTAATACAGTAGTGAAAAGATATAGGGTGAATATATCTGTATTATGTTTTGCTCCTCGCAAGTGATTAAAATAATAACTTCCTGCTGCTAAAAGAAATAACGTACCATATAAAATGTAGGATTACCCTTAAATTTCACCGTGCTCAACATTAATGTCAGCAGTTATCATTAGAATAGAATATATGCGTAACTGAAACTCGATTAAAACAACGTGATCGATTTAATTTACATTCAAGTTTGACTTCAATAGAGATATGTTACAGTTTTTATCTGACAGCGATGTTCAGGGCTATTTAATGCTTGCTTTTGATCCATTCACATTTTCCCCTTAGAAAATAGAACTATGAATACATCCTTGACATCTTAGTACATTTGTGTATGACAATAGAAGTATTTCAGACAGGGCAAGTGAACTAATTACAAATGCGTCAAACCATTTACATTTGAAAAGTCTCCGATATTTCTTATTACAGAGAGAAAAAGTTGCCTTAATACTTTGCCAGGGTCGTAACGGACAAATGGATTCTTACGGAAACCAAACGCATTTGACATTGTTTTGAATTTGGATTTTCATCATAAAATGTTTCAGAGAAGCCAAAATGAATTTACCTACTTGTTCTATGTTTACAAGCGACGAAGTACTAATCGTAGTCGAGGAGTCAATGAGCCCGGATAATATGACATTTTTGTGTAAGTCTCCATTAACAAGACAATCGCGATCCCCCGATTGGAGGAGGTTTCCGGGCAGGAGGAGTGAGCGTCTGCTCCTCTGTCTGCATGTAACACCCGCCGCAAATGCAAATATAACTTTGTCAAATCCGGTACTATCCAAATAGGTATAATTGGAAAGGTCGTACATTTTGAACTCAAGAATGTTGAAAGAAAGTTCAAAGAAAGTAAGCGATCTCTTTTAGTGCCTTGTTGTAGACCCCAAATAAAAATACCGAACCAGAATCACGCAGAAACTGTTAATAGAGAATTATCTCTGTCTCTTCATTCACTTTTTACAAATTTTCTTTTCCTTGATACTGATAATAGTTGGTATGCTCGAAGTACATGTACTTCAAGTCATTTACAAGGTTGTTCGTGCAGACCAAGTAGACTATTTTTTTTTTCAAATAAGAATAAAAAAAAAATACAAAGAAAGTAAGGGATCTCTTCCTTTTATTTGATTTGTCCTTTTCTGTATCAAATAAAGTGACTAAAATTTCATTTTAGCAATGAGAATTAAGAGAAAAGAGGGGTTTCCAACAACACCCAGTTGTAGCACTAACAGAACAATCCAAAAACACCCACTGCAGAAACAAAAAGCAGACACGCACAAAAAGAGAGGCAAATTATACAAGGAACACCAAATCACATATATCGAGGCATCAAACACAAATGACTACACATGAACCAACGAGACCAATGTGCAATCGGTGCCACGTCAGTAGCAGACGCTGTGGTTATCCTGAATTACGTGCGCACAACCCTCCAACGTTTTCCAAATTACCAACAGGTCTCGAAGAACGCATAATTGTGGGCTAAAATAACATCCTTAATACAAATGTAATAAAATTAGCAATGGAAAATGATGATATGATAGAAATTTGAGTAATAGCTAGACTACGTTTGGACTGTGTTTTTTAAAACTGAACAGGAACTTCAAGGCATTTTTTCTTATTTATATTTATCCTGTTAAATAACTCATTTAATTTCGATCATATAGAATTTGAAAGTTTGAATTTTATGTACTGTAAGTATTTTGTAAAAAGTGCGAAGCACAAAACTCCCTGTAGGTTTTATTCAGTAGCATGATGCATTCAAATATATAAATTTCTGAACTTGAAATTTTATTATTCGAATACCCTCGTTTGTCAAAGCATTTTGTATATCAGTTGACACTTTCCAAACAATGTCTATGATTTTTCCCTTTTGGATATATACATGTATATTGGCTTCCACTAAAATTTTACTATTATAATTAATTTAGCGTTTAATAGTATAAAGAAATGTGCTGAACAGACATAACATGTCGATCATGATCATGTCAACATTTCATTTCGTCAGCATCAAAGCTAAAAAAAAATAAGTACAAATTTGACGATTTGGTTACTAAAGTGTATCGAACCTTATGCCGACGGGCTTAAGGTCTTACTAAAAGGTCTGTCTGGATTTAATCTATACAAAGATACCTCGAAATAAAACAGTCCAAAATAAACCGTAAGATGCTTTATTTATTCTAGATCAGAAGTGTATAATTGATCGAAAAGTATCGTGTTTATCAGTGTTCTCAAATAATTTCCTGTAGATAGCCAGTCTGAAAATCTGGTCATATGGTGTATCATTTAGAAGTCTTAACTTTTTAAGGACATCTATTTCGTGCCCTGAAGCTTACACACTTTAGAGGGCGTTTTTTTCTACAACTCCATATAACAAAGTTAATCAGTGAATGACAATTAAACCTGAATCCCAAAAGAATAGTAAGAAGAACGATATTTTTTTTATTTGTTTGCCTGTGCTCTTTTAACTTTTGATTCATTATAATGGAACTCGAAATAAATGTAACTGGCAGAATGCCTTTTTTTTAACAATTGCTACTGCTGCATTCTTCTTAAGGTATTTGTGTACAATAGAGTCGTTTTACATAGCAATTAATTAATCTCTATTGTAAAGAATGGTAAATTTATGCCTGTTAGCAGAATGAAAATGGGATATGATACTACAGGACCCGAATTTTCGAAATTTCAAAACATTTTGATACAGAAATTTTCAAATGCGTTGAAGAAACAATCAACCAAAGTTGATCGAACTTTGCTACATGTGTCCTCGGGGACTCTTGGTCCACCAGCAGTGACACTCACCAAGTGGTACAAATGTTAAACGTCTTCAAATTCAATAGCATCATTTAAGAACAGATAAATAAACTAATAGATATACATTTTCTGAAAGATGATGATGCCCTGAGTACAAATAGAAGACCCCAAAGTCCTAAAAAACAAAGACAAAAAATCTCTTTAATGTAAATATCATATATAGAAAAAAAAAACAATTTAAATGCTCCAAAAATAGTCAATTGATGGTGTTTCATGGTAAAATTTACGAAGGCAAAAGTTTTATATTCTTGAACAAAAACAACTAATTTGTACAAAATGTACAAAGTTGTACGGAGAAATGAGTGGATGGAAATGCATTAATTTTACAAAGTTTTGAATAATATAAAGAATATTGTTTATACACAGCCAATTGTGCCTCACATGAACTTCATATGAAATGAGCATCATGTAAATTTCACATGAAAGTTCATGTGAAATTCATACTGAATTGTGTCAAATCATCATTCATTTTGAAGAAAAACAACAAAAAGAACGAAAAATTCTCAAAAGAGCGGAGCATTGTACGAACACGACTTAACAAACGCTGACCCAGTGACTTTTGACAAACATTCTATGTGAATTTAATTTCGCATGGAGGTAGCAAAGAAAAATTCATATAAAATTCAAGTGAAGTAAATTTATGTGAAATTGATGTGAAAAATATTAAACATAAATCTTATGTGAAATTCTTATGGCAAAAACTTTTTCAACTTCGAAATTAAATGGAAACATATTATTTTAGGATTTTATGATAAACATAATAGCAAAATATACTTCTAGAATATACATCCAGAATATACCGCTCATCCAGAATATACCGCTCTCTCAACGATTTACTTACTATAGCACGCAATGGCGGAAGACATGAGCTGTTACATGCTCTGTCGTCAATACCAGTTATGCACTTGAAATCTATCTTGGATGAAGCAGAGGCTGCATTCTTAAGAAACACTGACTGATTCAGACTTAATATCATTGTCTCATTCGCACAGTATAAACTTTATCCTATTGTGAAAAACACCTCACCGAAAAGACGATTCATAAAAATCCCGTTTATTAACAAAGTTTTTGATCTTCTAAACATCTCTAATATTTTTCGGGATCATCGCGTACAAAGTACCATTCCTCAATATTTTGAAAATTTAGAGCCACCTCTTATTTGTTATAAGTACAAGAAACCTATTCGAAACTTCGTTTTTAATTATAATAAAGTTACAACGGATCCTGACATACTTGAATCGTGTCCTGCTTCTTGAGAATGTGCAATTTCTAAAAATCTCTACAAACCAGCTGGCCATGTTGTTACAGGTGACTTTTCAATTATCCAAGACAGACAGCTCCGTGGTCTTCTTAAAAAAGGACCTAAGTATAGAATCCCATCCAAGATAGATTTTGTCAAATGCCGTGAAGTGCTTACGGAAGCCTTAGATGATTATACGAAAAGATGGTGTAAATCAGAAGGAGTCGAACCGCATGCTCTGAATGACTGGAAAAACCTCATTTTAGACATAACGGATATTCGAATAGATAACTTCCATAAAAACCCTCATCTTTTTCAAAATCCACGTTCCAAATCAGAAAGATTTTTCAAATCCAAACTAAGTAAATTACATGAAAAATATGTCTTTGCACCAGCTGATAAAGCAGCCAACAACACCATTATCATTTGAAAACGTTACTACATATCAACTTTGATTTCGGAACTTTCGTCTACTAATACATATATCAAAAGCAATGAAAGTGCATCTAACATTTTAGGCAAGCATAACAGTGAACTGTCTTCATTCAATATCTCTATTTCTAAATTGGATCTCCCAACACTATATTGCATACCGAAACTGCACAAGTCTCCTTACAAATTTCGATTTATTGCTAATTCTAGTAACTGCTCCACTACAATTTTGTCTAGAAATCTGACGTCAGCACTTACTGCTATTAAAGAACACATAACTAGATATTGTGAAACGGTTCTAAACAGGAACGATGTATATTTATTTTGGTCTATTAAGAATTCAGGGGATGTGATTGAAAAAATGAAATCTGGAAATTTCCAAGCCAATACGATTTCTTCATACGACTTCTCTAATATGTACACCACACTTCCTCATAACAAAATTAATGATCGATTATCTAATCTCATTAAATGGTGTTTTGATCGAGAGCGAAAAACTTACATTTGTACATCTGAATCGAAGGGTTTCTTTTCCTCGACAGACTACAAATCATACAAATCATGGACATGTAGTGACCTGTGTAATGCCTTGTCCTTCCTCTTGGACAATATTTATGTTAGGTTTGGTGAGGATCTATACAAGCAGGTTGTAGGAATTCCTATGGGTACTAACTGTGCGCCTCTTCTTGCAGATTTATTTTTATACACTTATGAAAAAGAATTTATCCAAAATCTTCAAAAGCAAAGAAAATTTGATGAGCTGAAATGTTTCAATAATACTTCTAGGTATCCGGATGATATTCTAACCATTGACAATCCTGCTTTTGAATTATATCAGAATGAAATTTATCCACAAGAATTAACCCTTAACAAGGCAAACCTTTCAAATACAGAAACACCCTTTTTGGACCTAAATATCAAAATTGTAAACGGAAAGATTCATACAAGTGTATATGACAAAAGGGATGATTTTGGATTCAACATGGTAAATTTCCCTTGGCTTGACGGTGATGTTCCAAGATTACCGTCATACGGCATTTACATATCACAGCTCATCCGGTACGCTAGAGCATGTACTGATATTTTGGATTTTCACAGTAGAAATTTACAAATTACCAAACAACTTTTAGGTCAAGGTTTCCGCTTTCATAAACTAGTTAAGACTTTCTGGAAATTTTACAAAAATTACAGTCAACTTCTTTTAAAATTCGGATCTATACATGCAACAGAGTACATTACTATGGGTATTACATAACCTGTCTTTTATGGTGATATGATAAACAAAATAAAAAGGATCAAAGGTAGGCAGCATAACCATCGAAAATGCGTCAGAATCATCAAACGCCTTTTATACCGTGGATATGATCCTAATGTCACCAGACGGACACTAGGCTTGGTACTTGACCAATCTACAGTCTTGTACAAGCGCATCCTTGAGACTTGCACTCTGACTGACTGTGACGACGGGACTCCATGACGGGCCCTGTCCAAACCTCTTTAGAGAAGACAGGGCCCCGACCACCTGTCCTCTCTGAATGTCAGTCGGACTCCTCGGGTGATTACATACATGAGCTCGCTACAGCCGGCAGAGCACGGACTGTATTACGCATGCCCTCTTTTTATATCCATTTACATATTCATCTGTCTCTGGGGCCTCTGCGTTTTGCGGTCTTGTTTGTGTGATGTCATCTTACAGTGGGGAGGTTGTTTTACACCACAATTGTACGTTCTTCGAGACCTCTGGGTAATTGGAGAAGTGAGAGGGTTGTGCGCACGTAATCCAGGATAACCACACCATTTGCTACTTGCGTGACAGATGGCCGTCCAAAGTCGGCACCGGTTACCCATTGGTCTCGTCGGTTTATGTGTAGTCTTTTGTGTTTGATGTTTACATGTCGTGTGTCTCTTTTCCGTCTCGTGCTGTACTCGTCTTTTGTGTTTTTGCATCGGGTGTTTTGGTGTTTTACTGTTGATGCTGCAACGGGGTCTTGTTGGAGATCTCCTCCCTTCTTTCTGCAATTCAGTCATCCATTTCAAATCTTATATAATATATAAATATAAAAATGTTATGTCGACTTGAAACTAAAACTGAACGAAAAGAAAATATAACTCAACATTTAGAAAGTTCTTTGATTATTTATAGTCAAGTTATGAATAAAAAATCAACGTTAATAAACTCCAGTGCTCTTCAGGTTCTAACATTTGATGTATTTTTCCCCATTTTTATGCTATATCATATGTTCTTTCTCATTAGTATGAATAAACATCAAAGAAGTGTACCTAACAGTTATTCAGTCTCAAGTCGAGAAGGGAAGGCCAAGTCGAGAGAATTCCCATTGGAACGGTTGCGAATCCCGGAATGAACAACATTCCGAAGTGACCAGGTGCAAGGGGAGAGTCCCTTGATTGCATGTAACATCCGTCAACCTGGAAACCTGTCAAATTCGGTGATGTATTACATGTATATGTAATATGTACGTATTTTATATAGTTGTAATCTGCATGAATAAACATAAAGAGATATATCCCTTATATTTGAAGATCTCTTTTACTTTGTAAAAAAGTGTTTCGATGCCAATCTGTCGAGATCCTGATCTTTGATCACTTAACAAAATCTAAAATATAGTGATTTCTAGAGTGCTAAAAAGTTATTATGTCTGGTCCATGCTGTAAATTTATCAGGTTTTAAATGATGCTATTGAATTTAGAGACGTTTAACATTGTACCTAAACAGTTGAATCTTTTTATGACTTACCTTTAATGAACAGTCTTCTGGAGAGTTTAAAAAATGTATGTCAGAAACTTCACATGAATTTCATGTAAATTTCATGTTCGTGCTCGTTTCACATAAATTTCATGCGAACTTCTATGTAAAGTTTGTGTAATTTTCACATGAATTTCATACGAGGCAAAATTGGCTATGTTCAGGTTAATACAGGAACATTTCAAATCAAGCCAAACGAAATGAACTTGATCTAAGATCGTCAAATTAAATGATGTTTTGATTTATTGCAACACTTCTTGTTTTATTTAGGTTGCATGACTATAACCGACGTATTCCATCTGGTTAAAAAAAATGAATCAAATTCCAGCCATTTCTGCTTTTTTTTACATTTAATTTACATAATATTCGTGGTTCGCATGTGTTATGAATAAAAATACAAACACTTAGAGTTAAAAAACGACGATGTTTATGTAAGCTATTTATAAGTTTAAATCATTTCTTCAAGAGGGAAGAAATCACATAAATAAAAACACAAGCACTCAATTGCACATAACGAATTTTGAAGTCAGATTACTCTCGTTTGCTATACATATTTTCTTTTCATAGTTCCGCCAATAAGGATTTACTATCCAAACATGTGTCTGGTGCATTAAAATTGGGTTTGAAAATTTCTTCAAGAAAGTAAAGGTTTCGAACCCTCGTACTATTTATATCTCTGCTGACACTTTTTAAAACAAGGTTGATGAATTTCGGCCCCTCGGCCGTAATGAAGTTTAATTACGTCAATGTATAAGTTAGTTTAGTGAAAACGTGCTTAGAATCAATTATTTATATCGTTCTTCCCTTCTGAAGAAATATATTTGCAGCAATGCTGTTGACTTATGTTTTTATTCATATCATGTTTACTCATAAGAGTCCACACTCCCCACGCTTGCCACGTAGAACTGATTTTTTATGTAGCCACTTTTCTTTCTTTTTTCATGTATCCCAGTATCTCAAGGCGTTTTCTGTTAATTTATAGCAATAAAACTTTCTCTACTTAACTTTGTAATGGTCTTTTGTCAGTCTTTGCCTAAATTTCTTCATCCGTTTCATAAAGCTTAGTACCTCTTATAATACTGAAATGAGATAAGGAAGATCAGCACTCACAATATAGCACCAAACTGAGCATCGACGGACCCCTAGTAACCTAGAGGTAAGATCAGGTGCCCGGGAGGAGTAAGCATACCCTACATGCCAAGAAATCCTTAGCGATTTAGTTTCTACAGAGTTAACCGTTATAAATTATCATCTATTATGATACCAGCTGTTTTAATAAGCTACCGTATCGAGACGACCGGCAGATTTGAACAGAATTTCTTGGCATGGCTGTTTCTAAGCACAAAATATCTGGCAAAATTCATTACATTTTCAAAACTGCCCTGTTCTCTTCCAAATAAAGATATATACATAAGATAAACTGTGTTGTCTTCCTTAAACTTTGATCTAAGGATATTTTAAATGCAAAAACTTCATGCTGTATTTCTAGAATTTATATGATTTTTTCCGTGAGGCCTTAGAGGGATAAAACAATCTGTAAAAAATGCGTAAAATCAACAGAAAAAAGAAATTTCTGGCTTTGTAATGTTATTCTTTTCCTTGCTCTTTGTCAGTGACCATAAATAAATAATATCAGGTGAAAAAGTATGCATATATCAAAATATCGTCCCCCAATAAGAGAAAGACGCCCCCCCCCCCCGAATTTTACAACCCCGCGTTTTTCTCTGTTTGCACGGTATAAGCTCAGAATGAAGATTAAAATCGTAGGCTAGACTCTGACTTTGCTAGTTTCTCACTTCCGTAAAGATTCAAATAACACAACTCTTTAAAAATACCTTTTCAAAGTCATGCACCTGGGTCGGGACCGGAATTATTCGAATTTTACTTATCCGAGGACCCATTTTCACACGTATTCTTCCATACATGTAAACGTCTCACACACTTTAAACTATTCTCACCATTTTATTTCATTTATTTATTAAACATTGACAGGAAGACAATTCAAGATACGCTGTATGTGCATTTTCTACACATTGTTGAAAATGGTAAAATTATAGGACCTATTTGACAGGACAATGACCGAGATATGCAATAATTGGGATCGGTACTAGTATCTATATAACTCTCCCATGTCAAGAAATCCTTAGCGATTTAGTTTCTACAGAGTTAACCGTTATAAATAATCATCTATTATGATACCAGCTGTTTTAATAAGCTACCGTATCGAGACGACCGGCAGATTTGAACAGAATTTCTTGGCATGATTTGGCTACATGTAGTCGTACCCGCCGTAGATGTTTACGCACGAAAATGAAAACGATATCATGTCTATATAGAAAGTGCTTTGGTGACCATATCAGGGAAAACATGCAATTAAAACACTTACTGTCAAACCCCTGAAACTAGCGGACACTAAATGTGTAATGGATGAATGCACTTCGAAACACATCTTCATCGGTAAATTTCTACATGTATAAATGCGTCTAAATTGACACTTTTCAAGTTGACGTACTTCGCACGTAAGGGTTAATATAAAAGAAACCAGGTACGATTAGAAAGAAAGATATGAACTCACAATAGACAAAATGAAACGGGAGACCTTTAAATATACATTTCATACATGAAAACAAATAAATCCCTCACACAAAGTATTCTAAGTTCATATGGGAATAGAATTAACATTTTGCTTTTGCGACATAGTTCCTTCGAAGTGCGATGTTCGAAGTTTGAATTCCGCGAAAATGAAAAATATCCATATAAGAGATATTTAAGTCAATTCAGTATAGTGTCCTGTTATAAAATTAATGCAATAGTAGAATTTTTTTAAAATGCAGATGTTTTATAGTATTACGTTTTTGTACGTAGAATAATTGTTCTTCATCATGTGCATTTTCTAAGACGTTGTCTACCCCGTCAAATATAATTCGAACATTTTTGATTAGAAAAAGAAAAGGGGATTAAAATAATATAGACTGAAATTTATTTCTCGAAGTGTTCCATTCTTATTTTATTAGAGTTAAGCCCCTTCATCTTTTCTTTAGATATTTACACATAAGACATACAAGTGCATATGGACTATAAGGAATTTTACGCATTCTAAGTATTACCCGTTATGTAAGAGCAATAAACTAAGATGTCAGTGACTTCCTGAAAGGATTGGATCGCTAATCTTAATTAAATTATCTGCATGTCAAGTAAGAATGAACAATGCAATTGGAGCATGATCGCAAATAAAGCTGGATTGTGAATGGCATCGTGTCCGTATAGGATGCATTTTATTGTAAATCCTCGACAACGACTTGGGTTTATACTCAAAAATCTCGAAATATAAAACAATGTATTACATATACTCAATTCATAATCAACTTGGGCATTTCAAGAAATATTTTTGCGCTTCTGAAATACACTGTATCTATAAACCACTTCGTTATTATAGAGTACCACTTATGAGGGGTTGGACAGGGTGAAAGGGATGCGGGAGGAAGGAGGAGGGAGGAGGGAGGGAAGGGACAAAAAAGGGACAAAAAAGGGAGGGAGGGGGAGAAAGGGGGCAGTATTGAGGAGAGAAGGGGCGGGCGGAGGGAGAAAGGGGGTGGGAGGGGGAGGTAAGGGAATTGTGAAAAGGAGGGTGAGGGAGGAGGGGCAGGAGGAGGGAGGTAAGGTGCGGAAGGGGGAGAGAGGTACCCCCTGTCCGCCCCCCACACTTATGAGGATTGACAATGTACTATCCGAGCCGTGTCTAGTATATTAAAATTGGTTTGAATATTTCTACAAGGAGGTAAAGTTCGAACATCCTTATTATTATGATAAAAACATATGAGATCCTTTTTTCCCGCATTCTCGATTGAACAACTTTCAACATCACCATCTCTTTATCAGTACATCAATATATTCATATATATTCATCGTACAGTTACTGACACAGTACCTAGCACTATTTTGCTTTTATCATGTATATCTACATGTAATGTAACATCTTAGCACCATCCCTCCCATGCTATTTTGAACATAGATTTTATTTGTATATGCTACGTAATCGACCCTACAGGAATTTTGGAGCCGCGCATTCTCTTCAAAGTAAATGCAGAAATTTAAATTCTAAAAATAACACAAGAAGGCGCTAGTGAAATTAATTTGGACTGCTTATGAAAATCACTTTGGCTGGAAGCATCGCTGATGAGAATGAAACATTCACTTGTCTGGTGCATGAAAATTGGTTTGAAATTTTCTTCAAGAAGGTAAAGAGTTGGAACCCTTCTGCATTATTTATGTAAATCTGTACATCTATAAATGCGGTGATCACTGAAACTTCGTCAGTTGGGAATATTCTCCTTTACCTATTTTAGTAATTCTGACAAGTTACAAAATACGAATGAATTTTCATTCTGAAAACAAAATTTACCCCTCGGCTATTTCGCTTAAAGCAAACGCATAGAACAATGAGCATCGTATCTATTAGTTACATGTACAAATTACGAAGATACTTCCAGGTCAAGGTTCTCGATTGCATAAACTAGTAAAAACTTTCTGCAAATTTAAGAAAAAATATCGTCAACTTCTTTTAAAATTTTGTCCCATACAAGCAAGAGGGTATATTACTTTGGGCTATTTCACAACCTACATGTTATAGTGACATAATTACCAAAATAGGAAGGATCAAAGCTAGACAATATAACCATCGAAATTGTGTTAGATTTATCAAACGCCTTTTCTACCGTGGATATGGTCCTTCTGTCACCAGACGGACTCTTGGCTTGGTACTTGACCAATCTACAGCCTTGTACATGCACCAGTGCATTCTTAAGAATTGCACTCAAACTGACTGTGACGACAGGACTTCATGACAGGCCCTGTCCAAACCTCTTTAGAGAAGCGAGGACACTGACCACCTGTCCTTTCTGAGTCTCAGTAGGAATCCACGGGTGATAACATGCATGGGCTCGCTACAGCCGGCAGAGCACGGACTGTATTTCGTAGGACCTCTGTTTTTAAATCCATTAACATATCCATATGTGTGTTTCGGTGGTCCCTGTGTCATGCTGTCTGTTTTTATAGACATCTTACAGTGAGGAGGTTAATTTACACAAATACCGTGCGTTCTTCGAGACATCCGGGTAATCGGAAATGTGGGAGGGTTGTGCGTTCGTAATTCCGAAAACTACACCGACTGCTACTGGCATGGCAGATGGTCGTCCTAAGTCGGCACTGATTGTCCAATAGACTTGTTGGTTTATGTGTAGTCATTTGTGTTTGATGTCTTTATGTGATTTGGTGTTCTTGTACCATTTGCGTCTCTTTCTGTGTGTGTCTGCTCTGTGTTTTGCATTGGGTGTTTGGGGTTTTTCTGTTGGTGCTGCAACCGGGTGCTGTTGAAGATCACCTTCTTTCTTTTTTAAAAGATATATCGATATATAATTTCTATCTTCAATGTATATTTTAATAAAAATTTTTTATATATAAACAGGTTGAAACATTGAGCTATATGATATAAAAAATTACGCAACTTGTGGTTTTTAATGAAAAAGTCTCATTTTATGTAATTATGATTTTACCGTGCGGATCCATTCGCTAAGAAAACAAAATTTAGAAATGAATAAGTTTTGTGAGAAATGTATCTGTATACTTTAATACAAACGTAATATTATTTATACGTTATATGGGTTTTTATGTTGTCATAGCTTAAATCAAGGTGATGTAAATGAAATGAAATATCAATTATTAAGTACAAAAAGAAATCTTATGACAGAAGAGACGGTTTCTAACACTATAAAACATTAAGTCCAGAAGACTTATTGGATATGACATCACCGATGAAAAGATGCATACATTGTAAAAAAAAAAATAGAGATTTTGCATATCCATATTCATTAATTTCCTACGTCAAATGACACTGTATAATTTGTATCCATAAGGAATGATATCAGTTATCGATCCTTTCACTTCCCTATAAGACAGGATACTTAGCTTTCTCCACTTAGACTTAGTTTAGAGTCCTTACTGAACATGACAATGCATTCTCGAAAATGGTGAGAGTTGGACTAAAATTATTGACCTTGTTTACAGGTATGTGCAAACCATATAATTTTCATTCAAAGCTGATGGAATTTTGCACAAGAACAAAAATTACGTAACTTCCCTTTGTCTTATGATAATCGGACAAGCTAGGAAAATTATTCAATTTAATTAAAAAATGATAATTATTAAAGAACTGAACAAAAAATATACTTATTGCTTTTTTCATTAAAGCAAATGCAATGTTGGATGTAAATTTGCATTTAAATAAATCTGACAAATTTGAAGATTTTGATATTTCATTTTATGTATTTGGCATATTTTATTGTAAACCAGTGTAGAAAAGATATTAAATAGTGAGACATGGAAAAAAAAGTTATATACATGATGTTTTTATGGATTGAAAATGTTGTCGGAAAGAGGGTACATGTACCTTAAGAAACAAAGTTCCTTACCCGTTGGTCAACGCGGAAACCTCCTCTTTGAAAATGATAACATGAAAATATCTACTTATGGAGTAAAACTAGAAAGCCTGCGAGAGAGCAACCGAGCTTTTTATTTGTAATGTTCATACATTTAACAAACCGCGCAATGAATCTTCTGTACGGTCTTTTCTTAATTTCTTAAAAAATGTTTAGTTGCATAATAGTGGTTCCAAGCTTATGCAAACGGCACATAAAGCTGTACAATCGTCAGAGTAACAGTCTCAAAACCTTAGGCCATAGTTCATTTTAAATGGAAAGCGATAGATTGGCATATTTCATGCATGTACTCCTTGTACAAAGATATTGAAATAATACTAAAATATTGCATCTTGCAATATCTTGCCTACTTTTGTGACAAACACCAAATCGACGAGGAAACAGCCTAATTATTTTGCAATAAAGTCTAAACAGTCTAACAATTTTAACATCTAAAAATCATTCACATTTATGATATGATTTTAAAATTTGCAAAGATTAGCCTTAAATTTTAGGAGAACATTTATTTAGTTGCAATTGGGACGTCCGACTACATGTTAAATATGTATTTTTTGTAATTTGATCATTGTCTACATGTCAAAAATATTTTTTTTTGTCATTTGATCATTGTCTTCTGAGATATTGAGCAAACACTTGTATGGCGAAGGAGAAATGACGATTTGAATCTGAGTGAAAATAAGGTGAAATATTATTTTTCGCTGTAGATTTTTTAGATATATTGTAAATTGTTTAAGGAAAGGATGATACTATGATTCGATATAGTGTCAGTTGACCGATATTACTTTAAAAAAGACAAGTATGCTATAAATCAGGGTAATATTTCAGACATGAAGTTATTGATGTGTCTTAAATTGAGATTTTGAAAGAGTCGTAAGCGTTATAGATTTGAGAAATAACAAGTTAAAAAATCTAGAAAGTTCGATTTAAGGATACCAATCGACAATGATAGACGTAAGACGTATTCTAGAGGTTTGGCATACCGTTATAAAGATGTTGGTGTTTTTTGATAGACCTGTGTCTATTGAGTGGCATCACGGCGAAGTAATTGCAATTCGGTTCTTGAAAAATTTGAGGCATTATCGAGTATCTACATACCTCATTTACGCCTGATAAATGAGAATCGGAGCTTCTTACCGAATGCATGAGAATATTTTTTATTTTTGAAATAAGTATTTCAAATAAAAAAAATTACGGAGGTGTACCAAAGTAGCGATATAGGGGCTCAGAGATATCAAGCATAAATTTTCCTGTTTGCTAGCATACCCGTCACTTAAAGAGGGCGCTAATGAAATTATTTTTGGTGGCTCCGCTGGAAGCATCACTGATGAGAATTTAATATTCAAAACACGTGTCTGGTGTATGGAAATTTGTTTGGAATTTTCTTCAAAAGGTATAGAGTTGGAACCCTTCGACATTATTTTCAACCTAAAGTATCTACCAACATGGATACCTACGAGATTAAATAAGTTTAATTTTTTATATGTTCATTGGCAATTTGCATCGTCCAAACATTTTGCATTGAAAAAAGTCAGTCGCTTAAAAATGTACCCTTAGTTCAGTAGGTTTTTTTTTTTTCGTTTTGTCACATTGCTCTGATAACAGTATTTAAAGTTTCTACAAAGGAGCCGTAAGAATAAGACGTAAAATCTGCCGTAATAAAGTTGAAATTGCAAAATGTCAGAAACTTTTCAGGTAGCAATGACAACTAATTTGATCCAGATCTAAATCTACTGTCAACTTGTATCATATATAATCAATACTAGAGGTATTTGGGTTAAAACGAGGTTTTTATCTAATAGAAATCAAAGACGGAAAAGGTTTTTTCCCAATATTGTTCATTCTTTCAGAAAATGTGTATAATCATTGATACAAATTTTCAGACCAAGTATGTGCAACACGCAAAATAACGAAAAAAAGGAGGATTGGGCTATTTTTGAAGAATCGGTATCCTCTTTTAAACGGTGTAACAAATAAAAGTTGTCGATCGATTTCTTCTTTTAAGAAGGACCAATAGTCGGATGACGTCATCAATTTTCCATGCCTATTATATGGATAGGGTGATTGGATAAAATTGATTGATTTTCAAGGTCAAATGCTGAAGCTCAAGCTCAGAGGTCAAAATAAAAGAAAACTTGTGGAAAAATTCTAAAACATCTCAGAATGAGACACTTTGAAAAGTCCAAGGTTTTTATTACTAAGCGGGAATGCTATGCTTCGTGTCGTCTTGTACATGAATCTCAGAATGCCTTTGAGTTTTTTTTTTTTTTAATATACAGTCACTTAAAAGAGTTATCAAGGTCACTACAATGAAATTGCCTGACAGTGTATGAATAAACTTATTCATATTTTTTTATTGATATTAAGGTAGCAAACCTATATCAGTAAAAAGCTATAGGTTGCAATATATCTTTTTTCTTCGAGAAAAAATGGGGGAGGGGGTTGAATATCAGTGTATCTTTACTATTTATATGGATACATATAAAATTTTCTTTACAAATCAATTGATCTTATAGATTAGAATATATCAACAACCATTTTTGCATGGTTTGACCTTGATTTTATTGTTTTATGTGCGATTTATATGGTACTGTTGAGTATTTTTACGTTATTATTCATGGGGTATATGTAGGCAAAAAAGCGAATATTTTCTTTAACTTGTCTATACTGATGAAGTTTTAGCTCTAAATGAATTAAGATATTCAGTATAAAGTGAAAACTCGAATGTCATTTGTGTAAATATCAAGGAAATATTGAAAAGCTATGAAATTTGATTTTTTATGGCATAAACCATTAGAAATGTAACGTCCACTTATTGCTGTTTTTGAACAATTATGCTCATAAGACCATTGAATATATAAAAAACCTGGATTGAGATGAACTCTTGTTGTATATTTCTTCATTTAGGATACATTGATCAATTAAAGCAGCTTTAAATAGCTTTAAACCTTGAATCCCTTAAGTATTCGTGATTCTTAATCTATTGGAATAACCTGTTACATTTATTTATGCAATGTAAAATGAAATATACAGCAGTTTTGAATGAAATAAACAATATGAAGTGCTTTATTTCTACCAATGTGTATTTTGCTTATGGATAATATACCTTTAAGGAATCTTCTAATAAATCATATTTTTATCAGAGCAAACTTTTTTCCTTCAAAGGAAGTATTTCAGGGCTAAATCGAGCCCTCATTCTTACAGCTCTTTTTTTCTTCAAGTTAGCAGTTAGTCCCCCCTCTTGAACGAATTGAATTTTATTCCAAGACTGACAACTTTCTATTTCTAAAGGAGAGCTTGAAGTCAAAGAAACTACAGAGACGAATAATTCAGCATCCTATTTGGACATAATGTTGTCCTACGACACTGATGGTAACATGAACACCTCACTCTATGATAAACGTGACGACTTCAATTTCAACAAACTTTCCTTTTCTGAGTAGCAACATCCCTTCATCGCCTGCTTATGGCGTGTTCATATCTCAGTTGATACGCTATGCCAGAGCAAGTACCAAATATACGGATTTTGTTCTGAGAGCTAGGATTCTTTCAGGTAAGCTTCTCAGTCAGGGATATGTTTGTGACCGACTAACATCGTCACTGAGGAAGTTCTACGGTCGATATGGGGAACTCGTCATACACTATGATGTCCCACTCTCCAGAATGGTGGATAATATTCTGGCAAAGATCATTTCATTTGAACCATCCTATCAAAGATTGTACTCTATGTCTTCCGAAATGGAAGTGACCGGATTGAAGCGGCGGGTGTTGCATGCAAGCTCAATCTCATATCGAGAGTCCGCTTCTTTTCATGTGGTGGAGGTTTTTGTTTGTTTGCTTTAGTTTCTGTTTTATCCTGATTTTGTATGCCTTCGGTTTCTGATTTTCTGAATTATCGATTTTGTGCTGTACACAGGGATATGATCATTATCTATATTTGTCATTCTACAGTGTTTGATGTCATAATAATTTTATCTTTCACTTTCATTCACTAACTGCCTTAAAATATGCGAAAAATATGGCTTTTTATAACACATATGTATTCATGTGTCAACACTTTCCTATTAGTATTAATATATGACCTAGTGACCTTGACTGGATTTTCATCTACTAACATGTGAAAGTAAACGTCTTTAAATTGAATAGCATCATTTAAGAACAGATAAATTGGAACAAGTAAAAGAATAGAGCGCTTATTCTTATTGAAATTACGGAGACTACCATCGGTTCATAAAGACACTTTTACATTTGTTTTGCAATCACCATATTCTCATTTATTATAAGGTCGTCTACGCATCACTCAATTCGATTCTTCTCCTTTTATGTATGATTTTGATGCTCGACTGCGATTGATATAAGTGGGCGTGTCAAGGCTGCTCGATTTATTGGGGCACGTTACTGATGACTTTTTCTTGTGTATCGATTCCATAAACATATATAGTATGATTCTTATTAATTTGGCAACATAATGACGATGTTTCATGAATTTACATGTAAGAGGATGTACTATATTGAACTTTTTTTTAGTTCTTCCTTGTTCTTTTTCTTTATCGAATATCAATATTTTTCTTAACGGGAACCAAACACGAAAGCAAAATAAACACTATACTTCCTACCTTTATCTATGGTGAAACATACATTACTTAACATACCCTCTCTTAAACAAAGTGTTTTATAATTTTTTATTGAATTTTTTGTTTTGTTTTTGTTTTTGTTTTTGTTTTTTTTTTTATCGATGGATAGCTGATTATTACATCAGAATTCACTTGTTTTATATAATATTCATATAATAAAGGAAGTGTTTAAAGTCTGTATCGTCTTGAAGTAAATTTCAAATAATTTTTTAAGCAACAGACATGTGTTTCGGTTAGTAAATCCTCATCAGTGGTACTTCATTACTAGCCGAAGTGATTTTTACACACAACCAAATGTTCTAGTAGCGACCTCTAGGTTAATTTTTGAATTAAAATTGTGCTTTTACTTTGCAAAGAGTGCGCGGATCAAAATGTCCGGTTAGGACGATTCAGTGGCATAGTTAAATAAAACTCTATGACCAAAAACATATGGGGATGGTACTAGGATATAAATCTCCTTTAATTTTGACAATATTTTTTTATCAAATGACAAGTTTCCGCAATAGCAAAATATGATATATTACTAGTATTTCAATTTGATAAAGGGCCAAACCAAAGATTCTTTCAGGCGACATAGCTGGAAAGAAATACTTATTACATTTAAAAAAGATAATAACGTCTCCTTGCTTCGGGATATATGAATGTATCGTTAATAATCGGAGTTAAAAAAAAATTACCATAGATTTTCCTCTTCATTTATTGCCGACAGAAGCGGGCGAATTATATTGATAGTTTTGCACTTCTGTCCATTGTCTCACGGAATATCTGCTTTATCATGCCACATATGGAAATAAGAGGTAATTCGAATGAACAAAATTTTCCTATAGCGTATTGTAAACGTGGGGGACCATATCGGATTTCTTCATTGACTGAAACGAGCATCTGTAGTTTGCGCCCATTTATCAATATACTTTTGATTTTTTAAGATGTTGCCATCTAATGCAATGTATTTTTAGTGTTAAATACCTTTGAATGTGAATATTTTGTGGAACAACCAATGACTAATTCCGGAAGAGACGGAAGACATATTTAGGGGTGGGGGTGGGAGAGGTGGAGGGGAGTCGGGTAATATACATTCATGTATCAAAATATTCCATATTACAGTAAGTTAAAGAAGATCCTGACGATAATATCAACAGCACTCACAATAGAGCACCAAACTGAGCATCGATGGACCCCCAGCAAGCCAGAGGTTGGACCAGGTGCCCGGGAGGAGTAAGCATCCCCTGTTGGCTAGCCGCACCCGCCGTCGATGTTCATATATACGAAAATAAAAACAATATCTAAAATATATGTACTGTCTGAGGTCATGTCTATATAGAAAGTGATAGGCGACAATGTCAGGGAAAATATTTAAAACACTTACTGTCAAACCCCTCGCGGGGAACTTTTTTTCGAGCTCCACACGGGAAAGGGCATAAGTGTGACACAAATAATAAGTTAAAGAAATTCCTGACGTTTGATTTGATTAATCAATTTAATTTATTATGTTTTTTTCCGTATCTTCCGGTGTAATGAATTCTTCCGGTGTAATGATGCATTGCATCAATTTTTTTTTTCAATTCATGTTTTTATTCCAGTCAAATATCTGGTTTATGCGGTCTCACAATGCATTCACAAGCACCAACTAATTTTTACGTGGATATTTTATTCTTCAATCTTATAATTGCATAAACGTCCGACAAATGATGTGTTCAAATTTTTACAATTCAAATTAATGTTTTGATAATTAAAAAAAATATCTCTGAACGCATTAAGACATTTTTGATGGACAAATACATCCATTATTGTCTAAATTTAGATTAATTCAAATCGTTTTATTTTTGTATCACGCAAGCAAATAATTGAAATAGAGTGAAATGAAATTTTAGAATAAATATGAAGCAAGTCCAAGTCTTCAGTAAAGATAAATTAAAAAATATATTGAAATCGGAATGCAAAATAATTTTAAAATTATGGAGAAATGATAAAAAATTAAGATTAAGACATGTTCTCGGGAAAGTAAGCATCTCCATCCCTCAAGCAACACCTGCGATCCGGTCAATCACTCACGCAGAAAAGTCAAATCTGCTATCGCTTTACAAAATATACGTCTTTGGTCCCAAGCTGATTGTGACAGCTATCAATGCTTCTTTAGTTACCATAAAAGTGTAAATCGGAGGGGAGTGTAACATTGAGAAAAATTGTAAGTCAAATTTTTCGTATTCAAATTTTTTTTTATTAAATTCTAGATCAATGATGTTAATGTATATATAACTTTGCCATGATGTGTTCCATGACATGCATTTTACTTCATTCTTTGGTTGGATATTTATGTTTTTTATTTCATTCATATTAATTGTGGTAAATGATAGATGTTTTAAGATGAATAAAGCATTCTAAAAGGTCTAGTAATTCATCACAGCTTCCAATTCAAATTGTTTTAGGAAACGTCTTAAATGTCTTATTTATGGACTGATTTTGAAATGATCGAGTATCATGATTATGGCGTTAATTGGATGAATGAATTTAGATTCCATCAAATAATGATAAAACATAAAAGATTTGACATTTGCACATTTGACATCGGAAATTGACATTGCAATCAATCCACATGATATCTTTGCAAAAAAAAATCAAGAATGAAACATTCGTCTTTTATTTTAACGTATCACAATTATACAAATTCTTGCTTTTTTGTATCGGTGTTGGAAATTGAATATCTTATATTTTTTTAACATTGTGCAACTAAAGTTTTCTTTCCTCCTATTCTTATCGTGCATATGCTTCTCATCCCAAAATCAAGCAAAATGTGTCACTTGATGAAACATTAAGTAACAATTCCCTTAAAGCTTGTAGAAGTGTCGTAATTGTTGATTCGATTCTGTATGAAAATTCTTGTTTTTCCTATATCATGGATGCACCTATAAACATAAAACGAATATAGAATTTCCATCACATACCAATTCATGTTTCAAAAGCCATCTGTGTATACGAATTAGCGAAAATTGCGCATACGTTAACTGGATAACTAAATAATTTGTTTTGAACATTTTGAAATTGCCTAAGAGGTCGGTAAATGAGTCTTATGTCAAACCATAATTTAATAATGTCTTTGCTTGGTTTACGCAATTTTAATACCTTTAGTTGTTAGTATAGTCTTTTATCTTTAGCACGTTCATTTATTCGTGTTACTTTTGCCTTCTGTCTGTCTCCTGTGCTGTATGTATGATTGTAGCTATGACATCTTCTTTCGTCAATTTGCTATCGGTTTTCTAATTGTTTTTTAAATTAATCTGTTGGTTTAAATTAACTGAACTATTTTCTATCGATTTGTTTAATTCACAACTTACGGGGATTCCCCTCAGCTCCTTAGCAAAATGTTTAAATTGTTTGTTTAGCTTTTGTAATATCAATGTTCCGATATGTGATCCATTTTCTTTTTGGTGTTTTGATGTTTTGTTTGGTATTCCATGTCCCATTTGCCTCTCCTGCTATGTGTATCTTCTCTGTGTTTACACTTCGGGTGCGTCAAACGGGTTTCATTGGAGATCCCTCTTTTTGCCTGCATGTGCTTTGTTTCTGTTTTAATGGTATTTTTTGGTTTTATTGTTCCTTTGCAATCGGTCTTTAATAATGGCCACTGAGGGCTCTGATTTGCTGACATATGTTCGCTGCACAGAAAGTCACAAAACCTTATAGGAAGGAAGTACTAAACCTCAACTTCTTGTAAAGTGTTTCTTGATATTTATAGAATACAGTATTCATTTTGAAAATAATGAATATCTATATCTCCGTTACATAATTTTTATTGAAAGGGTATCAGAAGCCGACTACCACATCACTGTCTGGTTTTAACTCTTCTCATGTGAGCTATGTGGCTAATGGGCCTCTTGTTCTTCTTGTTAATCGCAGTTATCTTTAAGATTATTTTTGTGTGTTCTTATATTCGCAATATACAATATCGAAAAACGGATGGTTTAAGGACGAATTAATCTCATCATAACTGTTGCTTGTTTTTAATGACAGAGTCATAATTTATATTCTTAAAATAGTTATGCTTTGAATGCGGTTAGCCAAACAGGGAATGCTCAATTCTCCCGGACATCCAGTCCTATATCTAACTTGCTATGGGTCCGTCGATGCTAAATTTGATGCTTTTTTGTGAGTGTTGGTAAGATTGTCGCCAGGATCTTCTTTAAATCATTTTTGTTGAATAAATCAGGCACCTTGTCTCAATTCGCAATATTGTTATCCCGGGGTTGGCAGCTGTTCTAATGATTTTGCCTTGCATTCTCTTCTTTGAAATTGAATAGCTGATGGGTACTTCTTCGATGTTTATTTATTTATTATAAGTGATCGGGGTCATGACAAAATAAATGTCAACAACCACTTAGGTTTCGATTAGCTCACAAATGACAAATATGGGTAATGACCATATCCCTGTATATAGCACAAAATCGATAATTCAGAAAATCAGAAACCGAAGGCATACAAAATCAGGATAAAACAGGAACCAAAGCAAACAAACAAAAACCTCCATCACATGAAAAGAAGCGAACCCCCGATATGGGAGTGAGACAAGGTGCCCAGGAAGAGTAAGCATCTCCTGCTTGCATGCAACACCCGCCTCTTCATTTCGGTAGAACTGTCACATCCGGTAACTTCCATTTCGGAAGACATAGAGTACAATCTTTGGTTGGATGGTTTAAATGGTCTATGAAAGAATATCATCCACCATTCTGGAGAGTGGGACATCATAGTGTATGACGATTTCCCCATATCGACCGTAGAACTTCCTCAGTGACGATGTTAGTCGGTCACAAACATATCCCTGACTGAGAATCTTATCTGAAAGACGCCTAGCTCTTAGAACAAAATCCGTATATTTCGTACTTGCTCTGACAAAGCGTATCAACTGAGATATGAACACGCCATAAGCAGGCGATGAAGGGATGTTGCTACTCAGAAAAGGAAAGTTTGTAATGCTGAAATTGAAGTCGTCACTTTTGTCATAGAGTGAGGTGTTCTTGTGACCATCAGTGTCGTAGGACAACATTATGTCCAAATAGGATGCTGAATTATTTGTCTCTGTAGTTTCTTTGACTTCAAGCTCTGAAGAATAGATACTGCTCAGGTAATCCGCGAATTTTGGATTATTGATGGACAACACATCGTCTAAGTATCTGTAAGTGAAGTTGAAGTCAGAAGCTAAGTATATTTTCCCTTCAGAAACCAGAGATTGAATGAATTCAGCTTCGTACGAGTAAAGGAAAATGTCGGCAAGGAGTGGGGCACAATTGGTCCCCATTTGAATTCCGACAATTTGCTGGATACCTTTCCTCAAAAATCCTCAGAATCGGACTTTTCTTTAACAAAGTAGGTTTTATATTATATTTGAAATATTTATAAATTCATTTCGAGTTTTATATACAAATTTACTCAAATTTATTCATCCTCCTAAAATAAAGGGCCATTTTTATTTAGATAATTGGTAAAATCTACATTTAAATCAAAAGTAGGAATAATTACATGTATGAAGTGACGTGCGTCAACATCTCTCTTGAGGACATAGTTAATAACCTCTATGGCGAAACATAATAATGAGATATCCCTTCTTTAAATCAACTTATTGAGGATCATTGAATCTTTATAGACTAGGTTTAATCAAATTTGTTAAGTTACCGTACAAACCCTTTCGAGCAAAAACGATCTACAAAGATTATAATTTTTGAATGGCACAGTGATCAACAGGGATGGTTATCTCTTGCAAATGACATCGTTATAAGAAAAGAGGGCATGTAGCCCGTTTTATATTTGAAAATTAGGAAATACGAACTTGCTACTTACAGATATTTACTAACATCTAATTTGCGATTGAAAGATATCAGTTCGTTAAATTAATTTTTCTTGTTAAAATAAAGATATCTCCAATTATACAGCATGCAATGAATGGCATTGGAGTTCTTGCATATTCTCAAACTGGACATTTAGTACCTTTAGTAGGTCGCAGAGCGATTGTGCAATAATGGTTGATTACCTTTATTTCGTAACAATGCTTCTACTACATTAATTAGTTTTTGGAGGAGACAAACTTTATCATTCCGTTTATAGCGTAGCTTAAAACGCCTAATTGCTTGCGTCATCAATAATAAGATCAGCATCAGAAGCGTATATGTATGGATACAAGAGGTTAAGTAAGGACGATTTATATTCACCTTTTGCGTGCAATATACCTTTCAGGAGGGAACTGCCTTTGCTGCAAATATATGTCTATACTTGTGCTCCTATTAATAATGCTAAGTCCAGACGGGTGTGCCTTTACATTTGCGTTGGTTTTGACTAAGATGCAAAATCCGTTCATAAGGTAATATTTTTAGGCGGACAATTTTAAGTAAGATAGTGTTCACACCTGCTTATACATCATCTTTATTAGTGCCATTTATTTTATGAAAGGCTTTATAAATTCAAATTTTAAAAATAATTTTCCCTCGCGCATTTTTATCAAATGGTTCTCTTATGTCATACATTTAATTCCCTGTAGCATTAGATTTAAATACATTTTTGGTTCAAAAATGTAAATAAACAAGTATGCAGTTGATTAATTACTCCTTATAGATTACTGATAGACTTTTTTCGTTAGTCAAAACATAAGTCGATACATATGAAGCAGGAATTTGCGTTTACAATATAAGAATTATCTAAATATGAAGGTTAAAGTGTGTTATTTTCTAAAAATGTCCGATTGACTGTTCGTATATAATCATGACAGTTGAATGCATGAGTAATTGTATACTACACACTTCGCTTATCCAAGCAAGTCCACCTTGAGTAAATAGCAATTTTAATACGCAACTCATTCATAAATCTAATTATCGAATTATTCATACACGTCATATATCAGTCCAATGAAATCTTTTGATTTCGCTAGGGGCATATCACTTGCGCTCATTGCAAATTTTTCGAAAATTATGGAAAAATACAGTGTTAAGCGCGTGAAGAAAAAGACGCTTAATCATACTTTGATTAGTTAATTTTCATTTACTTTGGAAAAATTCGAAAAAAGCCATAATTCCGGTCTCCTTTAATTACGACGCGAGTTGTGTGTTTCATATCTTTTTTATAACGAGGTTCATAATACATCGTATGAAATGAAAATTCATTTGATATTCTTTTTATCACATAATTCTTTCTTAAATGTGTATTTCTAACGTGAAATCAACGTTTCTGAGAACTAGAAGCGAAGACCTACCAGTAGATTGACTGCTACGCCATGAGAAGTAGATTTTCTGTGCGTAAAGAGACAAATATTTCAAATTAGTTTTTTTTAATTTTAATGCAATAATTAATTCAACAACAATGATTTTAATCATTGATATTGAATCTGTGTCTGAATTTAACAAATGATCGATATATGAAAGGTCACACTTGTCACATAGTTCAGGTGATTAGGCTCCAAACTTGACCAATCGCATTCAAGCAGAGCGATACGTAGCATGTTATCATAACATTTGATTATGAAATGGCTTTATGAAACTGCATTACGGGTGTATTATGTGATAAAATATCTTCACTTTTGCGTTCATTTGTATGCTACATGTATACGAGTTTTAATTTCGGTGTATTTTTACTGTATTTTTACTGTTTATCAATATTTGTTATACACTGTCTGTAAGAAACGTTTGATACATGAGAAGGCTTGTTACGAAACGTAATCTGATCTAAAAGACTTTCCTCTACAAGTTCGCTAACCTTTTGAAATAAAGTACGAAAATTGCAATATTTCTTTAAGATTAAAACTACCCACACACTTGAACTTGCAAGTCATTTAATGTATCCTGATACGTACAGAAAAGGCAGAAGCAAATTCATCCGTACCATGGCATTTAGAATACTTATGAAAACGTATCTTTCAAAAATATCATATGTATTTTGAAACGAAATTCAGTGGTCGGCGAAATGTGGAAATATGATCCATTTCATTCTGCTACAGGACGACTTGATGCAATTTGTTCTGATGACAAATATGGATAATGACCATATCCCTGTCTACAGTACAAAATCGATAATTCAGAAAATCAGAAACCGAAGGCATACAAAATCAGGACAAAACAGGAACCAAAGCAAACAAAAACAAAAACCTCCACCATATGAAAAGAAGCGAACTCCCGATATGAGAGTGAGACCAGGTGCCCAGGAAGAGTAAGCATCTCCTGCTTGCATGCAACACCCGTCGCTTCAATTCGGTAGAACTGTCACATCCGGTTACTTCCATTTTGGAAGATATAGAGTACAATCTTTGGTTGGATGGTTCAAATGGTCTATGACAGAATATCATCCACCATTCTGGATAATGGGACATCATAGTGTATGACGAGTTCCCCATATCGACCGTAGAACTTCCTCAGTGACGATGTTAGTCGGTCACAAACATATCCCTGACTGAGAAGCTTATCTGAAAGACGCCTAGCTCTCAGAACAAAATCCGTATATTTGGTACTTGCTCTGGCATAGCGTATCAACTGAGATATGAACACGCCATAAGCAGGCGATGAAGGGATGTTGCTACTCAGAAAAGGAAAGTTCGTAATGCTGAAATTGAAGTCGTCACGTTTGTCATAGAGTGAGGTGTTCATGTGACCATCAGTGTCGTAGGACAACATTATGTCCAAATAGGATGCTGAATTATTTGTCTCTGTAGTTTCTTTGACTTCAAGCTCCGAAGGATAGATACTGCTCAGGTAATCCGCGAATTTTGGATTATTGATGGACAACACATCGTCTATGTATCTGTAAGTGAAGTTGAAATCAGAAGCTAAGTATCTTTTCCCCTCAGAGACCAAAGATTGAATGAATTCAGCTTCGTACGAGTAAAGGAAAATGTCGGCAAGGAGTGGGGCACAATTGGTACCCATTGGAATTCCGACAATTTGCTGGAAGACCTTTCCTCCAAACACCACAAAAATGTTGTCGATCAGAAAGTTTAACATCTGAATAATGTCTGTTTCAGTGCACCTACCCCCAGAACCCGACCCTTCCTTCACAAAGCAGGTTTTGTCACAGCCAACAACAACAAATCTGCATCCGCGATCACCGTTCTTACTTGTAAACGCATTACTTATAATTTTTGCGAGTCTTTCTTTCAATTTAGAATGTGGAACTGTAGTGTAAAGTGTCGAAAAACCAAAGGCCCCGATCGAATGGACTCTACTAAAATGAGTGGATCCCAGATGCCCCAAAAGCTCCCTCGAATCCCCCTCGAGATGATATTAAAGACAGATTGATATTTTATTCATATGGCAAATATCTTCAATCATGTACCGCTACAGTAATACAGTAAATTGTCTAGTGAGTTAAAGAAGATCCTGACGATAATCTTAACAGCACTCATAATAGAGCGCAAAATTAAACATCGACGGACCCCTAGCAAGCTAGAGGTGGGACCAGGTGCCCGGGAGGAGTAAGCATCCCCTGTTGGCTAGCCGCACCCGCCGTCGATGTTTATGAAGCATGGAAATGAAAATATAAAAACTTCATGCACTGTCTGACGTTATGTCTATATAGAAAGTGCTATGGCGACAATGTCAGGGAAGTATATTCAAAACACGTACTGTCAAACCCCTCGAGGGGAACTTTTTTACGAGCTCCACACGGCAAAGGGCATAAGTGAGACACAAATGAGTTAAAGAAGATACTGACGATAATCTCAACAGCACTCACAATAGAGCGCAAAATTAAACATCGACGGACCGCTAGCAAGCTAGAGGTGGAACCAGGTGCACGCGCAAATCTCAATGCTTTGCGTTTTGTACAATCAGGTCATGTTATATTCATTATATTGATATGTTTTGGAGTTAAAAGATATTCAGAGAGTATTAATGCTGATGAACATGACACTTTAAAATGTTTCAAAAAAATCTCATCGCGGCCTTATGGTAATTTGAATAGGTCAAGAATTTCGGGGAATTACGGGGCAATGATCCAGAGATAAGTACGTTTTGTTGTTTAATCAGATACCGTTATATGTTGTCATCTGTCATACTTTGTATTGAAAGTTAAACGTCTTCTAATTCAATAGGATCATTTAAGACCAGATAGATTAACCGCTTGGACCAGTACTTTCGAAAGAAGTTAATATGCAATTAATGAATTTGAATTTTATAACTAAGGATACCAATTCGAAGTCTTTAGACGGAAGATTTTCAAAAACAATGAATAGAGAGATGAGTTTTTGTGAAAAAAAAATCAAACCGATACCCCTAAACCAGAAAGTATGAAAGAGGAAGCGAACCTTTTCCCCATAGAGATTCCACAATGCTGAGGTATCAGAGCTTGATCATAAACTCTTTCCTCAGCCCAAACTCTTTCCTCTACACGTCTTATACATGAATTAAAAAAAACCCAAGAGTGGCCACTTTCTATGAAATAGCTATATTTCTCTTTTTTACAACATCGTGCCTCATCTTCTGGCAATTTGGATTCGACAGGTGGAACTTTTAGGATGAACTTTTGATATTGATTTCTTTGAATCATTTCCCTTAGATATCATAAACTTGTACAACCGTTTTGGACATTTTAAAATGACTATTCAAAACTTCTTTCAATATTTGGGACGACTCCAGCATCAGAGTATGTATCATTGGGAATTTTATTGCCTTCATTTTAAGATAACCCAATAAACAAAATCAGAAGGATCAAAGGCAGATCAAACTTCAACCATATATGTAAGAAAATTGTCGGTCATCACAAAACACTGGGCATGGCACTAGACTAATCTACAGATTTGTACCAGTGTCTTTCTCGATGTTGCACACTTGCCAACCATAAGGACGACACTCCATGAATCTGTGTAAGAAGAGGCCGCTGCGTTAAACAATTTGTTTCTGATATCTCCTTACAGTGAGGAGTTTTATGTTTATACAACAATTGTGCGTCTATGTAGACCTCTGTGTATTCGGATAAGTGGGAGGCTAGTCCGGATAACCACATCATTTGCTAATAGCAGATGGCCGTCCAAAGTCGGCATCGGGTTAACATTGGTTTCCATCTTTTTTGAATTGTCATTAATGTTTGATATTTATGAAGTCTTTCGATTGTTTTGTATGATGTTGTGGTAAATATTGTGGGTTTTTTTTTGCGTTTTGAAGTTTTGTGTCTGATGTCATTTAGGTGTCCCTTTCTTGTGAGTTTGTTTCGCTGGGTGAGTGCTGGATATCCTTCCCTTTTCTTGAGATAATCTAACCGCAAATCGTATCAAATTAGTCATTCGATCAGCCTGTAGGAAGGAAGAAGAGAAAACCACGGTCGTGAGCAAATAAATTGTCCACCCTTGGTTCTTTTAATATATACTTGTAGATATAAGGGTTCGTACTAAGGAAAAAGTTTATTACCAACCAATGATCCCTCCCTCAAGTGAGTGAAACTGACAAATACATACCTATATTTACAATTTGATGTAGAATAATCCTTCTTTTCCTATACCTTTTAATTTTGTTAATCAGAGATGTCTTCGCTTATTCCAAGGAAAATTAAATTGTTCAAGGTCTGAATGTTATATAAAGGACCAATAAAATACTTAAACAAAATATCAAGGCTTCATTATATTATTATTCTTGGAAATGTTTTATTTCTAGAACATCTATTTCAATCTGAACCGGACATGAAACCTATTCATTAATAAATCAGGAATATCTACCTCATCTTCAATTGTATCAAATTCTAACGAAGGTGTATACGTGTATGAAGAATACAAATAGAAATGTCACGATTCATTATTTTCAACACTGGAAACATTTCAAAATTCATGTTTATTGCATCATTTCATGAATAGGGACAAGGGCTTGGTAGAAAAAAAGGTTAAGTAAGTGCTGTTATTTAGAGATAAGGCATACAGGTAAACTGGGAAAGGTTATGACATAGGCTAGATTAGCAAGTTATAACAACATCTGATAAGCCAAACCGACGTCCTATCCATTTTGTGTAAAAACTTTGACTTGTTCCAACTTTCTTATTACTTGAGCAATGTTTCAAACCAATTCTAAGGCACCAAGCACGTGTTTTGGTTGGTTTTAAAAACAAAAAAATTGAATAGAGAGGAGATGGAACTTAAAAAAATCAAACAAAATTGTACAAACTTCGTCGCGAAGAACCGTTCACTTCGGAACATGAAAATAGGGTTCATGTTTTTTGACAATATCTTTCCGCAATACGATTTGATTACAGCATCTACCTCTATTTTGTACAGGGAATGTTGACCGTCTTCAAATTCAAAAGCATCATTTAAGAACAGATAAACTTTCAGCATGGACCAGACATGCACGTTTCGGGTACTTAACCCTCGTCAGTGATACTCAATCTAAATAATGTAATATGACCAAAGAGTGTGAAAAATTTAATGTCCAAAAATGCACCGAAAACATTTCAAGAATTTTTTATAACAGAAATTCTCGAAAGTGTTGAAGAGACAGACGATAAACTGAAGTTGATCGAACTTGGCTACATGTGCTCTCGGGGACTCCTAGTCCACTAGCAGTGACACTCATCAAGTGTTTCAAATGTTAAACGTCTTCAAAAAGAATTGGGAAATCCCATCCATGTATCAAAGATTTGCAAATATACGGGGTTGGGGGTTTCCTGTTCCTCTCAAATGGATGATCGACTACTTTTCTCACCTATATTTTTTATTACATAATTCATAAATAAAAATTGCAATTATTTGTTGTTTTAGCTATTGGCACCTTCACATACTATAATATCGATTACAACTGAAATGTGCATAAAATTAACATAAGAGGGATTATGTAAGAGTTTTAACCTCTAATAGTCCTAAACATAAGCATCTGTTCCAAATAAAAGTGGAAACCGCAAAATAAAACTACCAATCGAATGTACATTTTCTTCGTCTTGTTTTCAGTATCAGCAGCAATCATAGCGTCACCATGTGGAAAAGGGACTTTTGAATGTAAGGACGTTCAAGAATGTATCGACGAAGGACTGGTATGTGATCAAGAGTTAGACTGTACAGATGGAACAGATGAAGTTTTCTGTAGTAAGTTGTTGATAGTGCAGTAGTTCTGTGTTGATAAAAAAGTGACAAAGAAAATGATATCCGATGAATCCTTTTTTGAAGATACTTATATAATAAAGAATTTAACAAATCAGAAGCATATGGAGAATGACCTTAGCAACACCACTATGTATTGACCAGAGCTGGGAATTCGGTCTTTTCGAAATACAGAGTTAATTCCCATTTGTATCTGACGTCAACGCATTGTGACGTCATCAAAATCTATGGAAACCAGCATGAAATTCAGGGAAATAGGGTTTCATATATGACGTTTTCAAAGGAATTTAATGACGTCACAATGTTTTTACGTCAGATACCTGCACAAATCGAACTGAAGACTATAAAATCGAAAAGACGGAATTTGCCAAGAACTGCAACGCAAACCCTTACAATATAATCAGGGCTATTGAAATATCACAGACAGTCCAGGAGAATACTATAAATAGTAATATTACTTAGAACTGTAATATTACTGTTAACAGTAATCCCTTATATTATTGAAAACAGTAATGTTTCCACCTTATATTACATCTTTCTGTAATATAGACAAAGCAACATTTTAAAGCTACAAGCACAGCTTTTATCACACAATTCTTTCATTCAACAACAAATTCATTAAATATGAACAAATTTTTATACTGAAAAGTAAAAATAATGTCCATTTTGAACCTATTTTTCACTTTTTCTTCTTTCTGATATCACATTTTCTTCAAATATGTTGAGGAAAAAAATTTTCCTGATGTTTTAAACAATTTTTCAGCATTCATTTGAATGAGATACAACTCCTAATTACCCTCATTTCTCCCCGAATCCACTGGTATAAGAGCGAACTGACAATCTATATAGTATTACTGCTTTCAGTAATATAAATGGATAAATTTCCAAGAAAGATAACTCCAGTTAAAGTTATATTATTAGTTTTAGTAATATTACTGTTTTTAGTATTCTCTTGGGCTGACAGATACACTTACATGTAGCAGATAAACAGTTAAATCATGCAGGCACACCGTGTCACATTTATGACAGAACAAAACATGAACATATTAAGTCATTTTCACCCGGCAAAACCTAAGTTTCATTTTCATCTTTTTATGTCTACTTTTTCTGGGTGATTTGGAATATTTTTAGATAAATTTTCAGAGATTAAAATGAATAGTTTTACTTTCAATATTTCATTTGTTGTTTCGTGTCTCGTTTTGATCAGTCCCTTACAGACAAATAAAGTCTTAAAAAGGGAAGGATCTGCAGCATAACTAGCCTGCACTGACTGGGAAGAACAGAAAGGAGGGAATCTCCAACAACACTAGATTGCAGCACCCACAGCAAAATCCCAAAACACCCATGCAAAAAACACAGAACAGATACCCACAGAAAGAGACGCAAAAGGGACAAGGAACACCAACTCACAACATAGAAACATGAAATATATATAACATAAAAGACTACACATAAACCAACGAGACCAATGGGCAACCGGTGCCGACTTAGGACGGCCATCTGCCACGTAAATAGCAGACGGTGTGGTTATCCTGGATTACGTGAGCACAACCCTCCCACTTTTCCGATTACCCAGAGGTCTCGAAGAACGTACAATTGTGGTGTAAAACAACCTCCTCACTGTCAGATGACCACAAACAAACAAGACCGCAAAACGCAGGGGCCCAAGCAACAAGCACATAAGAAAACGACACAAAGATGACATCAGACAAAATTACAATCCGCCACAGGAAACAACAATTATATGAACTACAACATCATACAAAATAATCAGAAACAGTCTAAACAAACGTGCGGAAACATCAAACTTTAATAACAACACATAAATGGATACCAATGTGCATCCGTCGCCAACTTTGGACGACCATCTGATATCTGGCAGATGGTCGTTTTAAGTCGGCACCGATTGTCCCTTGGTCTCAATTGGTTTATGTTAAGTCTTTTGTGTTTCATGCTTCCGTGCTGTGTCTTTTTCACATCTTTTGCTGTGCTTTTCTACTCTGTTGTTTCGCATCAGGTGTTTTGCTGTAGGTGCTACAACTGGGTCTGGTTGGGGATCCCCTGAGTTTGAAGACATGTACAATGTAACATTCTTTTAAAATATATATATTTTTTATTAAAATATTAGATTATGTTTATCATCCAAATCAAAGTAAACTACATGTATCTACTGTTTCGTGTACATTCTTGACATAGAGGCTGGATTGAACATTAAATATGCAATATTCAGCTGATCAATACTCTTCAATGGTAATACTGGCCCGGGGAAATATTTCGGTACATCTGTGGACATAGTAACTTTCTCACTCTTTGGTCATATTACATTGTTTAGATTAAGGATCACTGACGACGATTAAGTACCCGAAGCGTGCATGTCTCGTCCATGCTGCAAATTTGTATCTGTTCTTAATTGATGCTATTGAATTTGAAGACGTTTAACAATTATATTGAGTATAATTTGGTCCATCTACTATTAAAGGTGACAGAAATCAAGATGATATATGGAACCTCCGGTATCAGAAGAGACCAGATGCTGATAGAGAGGAACAAGATTTAACATGCGGTAAGATTAATTAATAGCCAACAGGGGATGTTTTCTCCTCCCGGGCACCTGGTCCCGTCTCTAGCTTGCTAGGGGTCCGTTAATTCAGCAGCAGATTCTTTTGATCTTTTCAGGAGTACCTCCTGTGTTTTTTCTCAAAACTATCACTAAGGCAAATAAAAGGAAAGTAAATGCCTGTTGCGACTCCTTTAAGGCATCAAATACAAACTGCCCTTTCATTTTTACGGAGGAAGTTTCTGGCAAATCCTCTTTGTAAAGTCTACCCTCCAGCATTAATCATACAAACAATTCATGTAATTATGGCATAGGGAACATGCCGTTCCACGACACTGTATTAGTTGGATACCAATTTTGTTGTTTTAATAGATTGTCCGACCAACAAATTACCTTTCAAATGACTTTCCAAGCGACCCCATTGGTGACGAAAACTGCAAAGTAGCCTAATTTTTTTTCATATAGAATTAGGCCTAGTCATTCTTACTACGAGAAGAGATCAATGAAATCTATCTACGTGCATCTGCCATCGGCGACATTAGCTTCGGAATTCGCGTACTAATGGCGAGATTCGTATTCTTTTTTTTTTTTTTTATAATACCGTAAGGTATCATACAAAGTTTACACTTGTGCGATATCAAAACAGTGTTTCCAATGCAAGTTGTCAAATCAAATTTGACAATTATCCAATTATTCGCGCCAAGGGTTTTTTTTTCTAAATTCTGTTCTGAAACACTCCGCATATGATATATTGTAGTCAGGAGATTTTTATACATTGCTTCCTTTCAAGACAATGCCGATATTGACTGTAGATTTGCATTTACATTCCAGATGAGGAATTAATATTTGTTAAGAAAAAAGAACTGCGATATTACTTACTATCTCAAATTTTGTACCGGGCATTACAGTACAGCAATAAACATTACGTATTTGTTACTTCTCCATGTTTATTATTGTATTTTATTCCGTTATTAACTACAATTATGGAGAAACATGTGCACAAGTGTGGGATTTGAGTACATTTCGTCTAATGGATTATTGTTCTTATATGTTTTAAGTCAATTAAGCCAAGTAAGACCAAGATCAAGAATTGAATAACCTACAAAGAAAAAAACCTATAATTTATTTTGATTTCTTTTTATTTCGACACATTTGAGTTCGCTACAACCTGTAATCCGTAGCCCAGCCCACTGGTTTTATAGCCTAGGGCCCCTGTGTTTTGCTGTCTTGTTTTTATGTTTATGGTCATTTTACAGTGAGTAAATGACTGTTCACCACATTTGTGCGTTTTTCGAGGCCTATTCGTAACCGGAAAAGAGGAAGGGTTGTGTGCATGTGATCCTGAAAAAAACAGCATTACATGTACTACTGGCTTGACAGGTGGCCGTCCTAAGCCGGTACCGATTGCCCATTGGTCTTATTGGTTTTTGTGTAGTATTTATGTTTGATATAATCTATGTTGTAAGTTGTGTTCCTTGTTTATGTGTGGTCTTTAATGTTTAATGTTTCTATGGTGTGAGTTGATGACAAATATGGATATTGACCATATCCCTGTATACAGCACAAAATCGATAATTCAGAAAATCAGAAACCGAATGCATACAAAATCAGGATAAAACAGGAACCAAAGCAAAGAAACAAAAACTTCCACCATATGAAAAGAAGCGAACTCCCGATATGGGAGTGAGACCAGGTGCCCAAGAAGAGTAAGCATCTCCTGCTTGCATGCAACATCCGCCGCTTCAATACGGTAGAAATGTCACATCCGGTTACTTCCATTTCGGAAGACATAGAGTACAATCTTAGGTTGGATGGTTCAAATGGTCTATGATAGAATATCATCTACCATTCTGGAGAGTGGGACATCATAGTGTATGACGAGTTCCCCATATCGACCGTTGAACTTCCTCTTGATGTTACTTGTCCCTTTTGGGTCTCTTTATGTGGGTGTCTGTTGTGTGTTTTGGGGTTTTGCAGTGGGTGCTGCAACCTAGTGTTGTTGGAGATACCCTCCTTTCTTATTTATTTGGCATTTCTTTCTGTGCTGATGAATTTGCATGGAGAACAGGGTACAAAATATTTCAATAAACAATGGAGGATGGGAATACAATACTGTTTCGTGTTGGACATGTTATTTATGACAACTTACTTAATGTTAAGCTCTATTGAATTATAAAGAGAGCACTGCACAAATGACCACATCAGAAAATATGATAAGATCTTTATTGCAAACAGGATACCCGAAGAAAACCATTTGATAAGTGCGCACCCTTTTTTTTGCTGTCTATTCTAAGAATAACATTGAATTTGCTGATAAAATTCTTTGTATGTTGCATGAATTGGGATGCCAATGAGTTAAAGAAGATATCAAATTAATGTGCATAACTTTTTTGAATGTTCCTTTCATGATCGTCAATAAAACTCTAAAGAAACTAAAATTATTATCATGGTTATTATCCCTTCTAAGAGTTTTATGCTGCTCTCTAGCATCTAATTGGACACTTCATTTTGAAACCAATCCTTAACCTTAGTTTTTATGAAGGACCTATTACATAACGTGTAACCTACATTATTAAGACCTTGTGGAAATCACAGACCATATTACGCATTCGTAACAAAAATTAGGGCACATCCCATCACATCAACGTTAAGGAGTTTATTCTATGAATGAATTTAGAAAGCAATTCATCCATTGGCAAGTAATTAGTGAAATGTGAATTGCCCTTTGGGATGCATGAATGCAGATATACGTGATTGAGGTATTTCATTCAGAATTATTGATTATCATTGATCCGTATTCATCTGCTTCAAATCCTCTGCGTGACAGATGTTTCGTTAAGTTCAAATTGATTAAGGTTTAGCAAGCTGAAATGTCCAAATTTTAGTTGAATGTAGAATTAATATTTAATTCTTCTTACGTTTTGCGGTCTGCGTTTTGCGGTCTTGTTTGTGTGATGTTACTTACAGTGAGGAGGTTGTTTTACACCACAATTGTACGTTCTTCGAGACCTCTGGGTAATTGGAGAAGTGAGAGGGTTGTGCGCACGTAATCCAGGATAACCACACCATTTGCTACTTGCGTGACAGATGGCCGTCCAAAGTCGGCACCGGTTACCCATTGGTCTCGTCGGTTTATGTGTAGTCTTTTGTGTTTGATGTTTAAATGTCGTGTGTCTCTTTTCCGTCTCGTGCTGCATTCGTTTATTGTGTTTTTGCATCGGGTGTTTTTGGTGTTTTACTGTTGATGCTGCAACGGGGTTTTGTTGGAGATCTCCTCCCTTCTTTTTACGCTCATAGAAATCTACATATTTATTAGCAACTGATTTATTTGATGCGTCGATTGCTTCTTTTGCAAAGATGTGATCCGGTAAATGTGGATTTTACAAAATTGCTTATTGGAAATGCAGTGGCTGACATGGAAAATGATAAATGAAAGTGCTGATTGGAAATGCAGTAACTGACATAAAAAATGTACAAAGAATCATGTTTCAGTTTGTCAACTAGTGTTGCAGTAATGGGAAATCGGATAAGAATCATAATCGATAATAACAATCGGTTGATGTATCCGATGCTATTCTATCGATTATAATCGGTCATAACACGATCTGAGATAAGGAGAAAAGATATTACATGTAACCCTACTTCAATGTTACTTCCAATTCCAATTAAAGCTTCATTTTAACTTGCACTCATTTTATTTTATGCGTCAATCTGAAAGCAATGGTTTACTATCATTTATTCTTTCTTTTTTCATGTATATTGCTTTTGATCTTGCTTCACTCCCTTTCTCTTGAAAAAAAATGTCAATTGAGAGTGTATCAAATCAGATCTTCTTTCTCTTAAGATTAGAATCTCAGAACAAATATTATTTTAATGAGTCTGAAAATCGTTATTTTTCATTGTTCAAACCAAACGAAAGTTCAATCCATCTAATATAACAGGAAATTACGCATCCTATTCCAATGTTTACAATATTTTTCTCACCTTGGTGTTAAATGTGAATATTCTTCTTAAAAATCTAATATATTCGTTTGATGATAATTAACTTTCTCATTTCGCAGAAAGGTATTATTCATTAAGTGAGATCTCAATATATCACCGGAAGCTTTTATGAACGAAAAAGCTTTATTCCAGTAGAAATTATTCATACCTATTAAACTACACCCAAAATTACTGCACCTTGGCATATCCTTTATGATTTCATAAATATCATCCAAATATCTTTGTTGTCCGACTCATTTTTCTTTTGTCGTCATAATCATATTATTATGGGCTACAACATTTCCCATAGAAATGTCAAGTTATGCATCAAATGAAGAAGAAAGAAGAACAATTCATGATCTAGAGAGTTCAATAAGACCTTAAAATAGATATAGTTCATCAAGCTTTTGAAAAACGCAAGATGAAAATCCTCAATCTCATTTCCCCCTCGCATTCATGTTGCAGGGGAATACAGTAACGCTACCGTTTGTGAGTAAATGAATCACAGGAGCTAGACGCCATCATCCCTCAATGACATCCACTCCTTCCCATTTCTCTCAATTAAAAGTTAGTTCAAAACATTTCACTATTCATTTTTGGAAATAAACCGGCTTGTTTGATCGATATATTATACGTAATAAATACATTTTAGGAACGAAATCGTATTTTCTGTATCTTTGAATGAAAGTTGAACACAAAATCTGAAACCATATTTTAAAACCACAATCGAAAGCCTCGCAAATTTTGGAGAAAAAACACAAAACCGAATTCACCCCCCCCCCTACGAAAAGGAAATAGGACAAACAGACGGCGACCATGACACAAGCCCCACAGAAAACCGAAGGACAACATTTCAAGTGTAAGTTCGGAGGGCATTGTGGAATGCATTGTAGGCGGCGCTGTAAAAACGCGTCATACTAATTAAACATCAATAATGCAAATACAGTATCCAAGAAGGAAGGGCCAAAAAGGAAACCAAAAGCTCATCCCAATTTCTGTCTTAGTGTAACCTACAGTTTCGCTGCTTTGCCATGGAATGACCAAAATTATACGCATTATTTTTAAACAAACCAAACATTATTAAACTTCAAGCTATTTCATCGAAACCATCAATATAGATGGGACATTATTAAACGGAACCTGATCTGTTTTGGTACTATGAAGTCTTTTGCGAAGTGATAGTGGTATGGATTATTTCCACTGCTATTTGTATGCGAATGGCTTGCATTGATATTGATGACGTTCGAATGGGATGCCAGTTTTGTGTTGATGATATTTTATGTCATCATTTATACATTTCAAAAGGTGTAAAACAAAATAATCCGTGTCTGCCTTCGAACATATACCTCATCTGAGGAAATGAAGCGTTAGTAACTAGCAATCTCGACGGTTTTGTGTCTATTCGGAGACAATCCTTAACAAATAAGTATAGGTAACGGCCTAACGAGTTCGCGTATTACACCGTAAAATTGATTATATAGTTGTTAAACCGTTAGTTACGAGCTTTGGGGAGCTTTCCGTACTCATCAATTCTTTTCTTTTTTAGAACATAGAACATACAAATTGAGCACGAACGTGACAGATTTATTGGAATGGCCGTCGTGTGGATAATGGGTCAAATCGTTTTTTCATAGTATTGGTTCTTTTATACCTACCGTGACAATAACAATGTATCTAAGGTAATGCTGTCTTTGTCTTAACACAGACAACTATGGATTCCTTAACAATATCGTAAAACAAATCAATGATATTCTATTGTTACCAGACACATTTATCACAATCCTGCTTTCTGTAAGCAGAATACCGATTGATACAATGGAGTAGAACTCTTATCATTGTGAACTGAGAAAAAACAAGAGAAGACGCATTTTAATTATGGAAGTTCCTAATATAACATTGTTTGGATTGGAGGATCACTCACGAGGATTAAGTACCCGAACCGTGCATGTCTGGTCCATGTTGCCAATTTATCTGTTCTTAAATGATGCTATTCAATTTTAAGACGTTTACATTTATACTGCTTGGTGAGTGTCACTGCTGGTGGACCAGGAGTCCACATCTAGCCAAGTTCGTTCAATTTCGGTTGATTGTTTCTTCAACGCATTCTAAAATTTCTGTTATCAAAATTTCTTGAAATTTCTTAAACGTGGGTCCTGTAGCATCATATCCCACCCATCCTGCTACGTCTTTCGGTACCCTTTTTTGACATAGTAACTTTCTTACTTTTTTGGCATATTACATTATTTAGATTTGAGGATCATTGACGAGGGTTAAGTACCCGAAACGTGCATGTCTGGTCCATGTTTCCAATTTATCTGTTCTTAAATGATGCTATTCAATTTGAAGACGTTTACATTGAGTGTTTGAAGGACTGTTAGCAATCAGAATATTCTTACTCTTCACTCATGCTTGATATATGAATTACCTGTATTTCCTTTCTGTTCTGTTCATTTTAATAGATAAGTTTGTACGTGCTCGGCTACTCTTATTTTTGTACATAACATTTTACTAAATTCTAGATCGCATAGGTGAGACATCATGATCAAAGAAAAAAATGTTTTACTCTGCTTCCATCCATGGCTAATTCGAGGTACCAAAATGTATCTTTTACACAATAATTCTTTTTCTCTGGTGGAGAAGAAATTATCGCCAATTTTCAAAACTGTTTTTGCTCTAATTTCTTTAATTTTCAAGACTTGTCCATGAAATTTATACAAAACAAACTAGAACCCTTTACTTATACTTTTCAATAAAATCTTATCACTAGAACTTATCAGTTAAAGCCATTTAATTAAAATGAGTTGGTAATAAGCACTCTTTAAAGAGGCCAGAGAATGAATTATCGCCGCGTGGGATGATTCTTGTCTACTGTCCATAATGTTTTAACTAACATTACACCATCGGATTCCTCTTTTGTTTTTCCTCTCAGTTGTGATAAAAAATATTGCAAATAATTTGAAATTGCTTCAGTGATTGCGAAAGAAGACGGCAAGGTGCATCGTCACCCCCACTCCCACTCCTGCAGATTTCGGGGAAAGACGTCCATTTTAGATGAAATTCGGATGTTAAAATTTGAGCTTTTATCGCATATTTCATAATACTGTTTGATTAACATTTGACGTACTGGCGCTGACGGAAACAAGTCATTCATATAACTAAAGATATTGACAAACGGCGATAATTTCTGCTCAGCGGTAACTACTTCCCGACCAGTATCCATCAGCTTTTCAGTTTCAAGGTCGAGAAGGAAAGGCAATATTATCAGAGTTTCATAAGGAACAATTGCGCAAACCCCGAAATAAAAAAATATTCAAATTGAGATCATGTGTCCTGAGAATGTCAGCTTCTCCTGTTTGCATGCAACAGCCGTCGCTACAGTTCCATGAAGCGAAACGGTAAAAGTAATTGATATATATATATATATATATATATACAAATTTCTTCATATGAACTCTTATTTAATAATTTGATTATACAGAATATTCCACATGTTCCATACACACGTTTACGCGGCCTTGTTGCAATGAAGGCAAACACATGTTTTTAATGTACAAAACGTTTGTGTACCAAAATAACGGTGTTCATTAGGGGACATCGCTTCTTCAAATCTTCGCCCTACTATATATCACCAGTCGAAGAATTGATGTAATGATGCGAAGATTTGAAGTGAAGATGCGAAGAATTGAAGTAATGATGCGAAGAGTTGAAGTAATGATGCGAAGATTTGAAGAAATGATGCGAAGAAACGATTATTTCTTCAAATCTTCGCATCATTCCTTCAAATCTTCGCATCATTACTTCAATTCTTCGCATCATTTCTTCAAATCTTAAAATCTTCGCATCATTTCTTCAATTCTTCAAATATTTAAATCTTCGCATCATTACTTCAATTCTTCTAATCTTTGCATCATTACTTTAAATCTTCGCATCATTACTTTAAATCTTCAAATCTTCGCATCATTACTTCAAATCTTCAAATCTTCGCATCATTACTCAAATCTTCAATTCTTCGCATCATAACTTAAATTCTTAAAATCTTCAATTCTTCACATTTTGACTTTGTCAGAAATAATCATTTTTGCACTAAATCTTTCAATAATTCAGTGATATATATATATGATTTTATGAACTGATTTACTGTATAACACATTACTTCTATCCAGTAATTTTGCCTTAAAGGAGCTGTTAAGATAAGGCGTAAAATCAGCCCTGAAAAGTGGAATTTTGAAAATTGAAATTTCAAGAACCTATTTTGGTAAAATGTATACCTATACGGCATCCCATCAGGATATGAAGTTATTTTTTATCTATTTTGCATAATATGGCTAATTTTGGGGTCAAAACGTGTCTTTTTCTCATAGAAATCAATAGAAAACGGAAAAGTTTTATTGAACATTGTTCCCCCCGGATATACAGAAAGCCACTTTTACTGGAGATGTGTATCCATGATACAATTTTTTGGGCAAAGTGGGGTTCTGTATCTCCGGGGGGAACACTACCCCAGAGGCAAAAAACTAAAAATGGAAAGGGGGGTGCATTTTTTAAGAATAGATCTTTTTGACCATTTAATATAGCACATTTGACTAATTTTCCTCTTTTATCCATCAAACATTGTGTACTCAATATGATTGAATGAAATATACAGGAATTAGGAACGAAATAAGCAAGAGTGATGTTCATTTCTCCGTCAATGTGTATTTCACGCTAAAAGGCTTACATTGTAGCCATTGAATGAAGATTAAGTTCCGGACTTCATTATTTACCGATTAAAGGAGGTAGAACTTTTGAAATCTATTTCTGATACACAATGTAGACATATTTGATGTCTTTTAGCTTATATTTATCCATTTTAGATAAAATACTCAAAAATGTACACGTTTTTTTGTCGATATTATCGGATTTTCTATCCGAGCACCCCTACCTCTTTCGACCTTAATTTTACAACCTTAAGAGTTCCTTAACATAATGTAAAACATGTAAAAGGTCTGCAAATACATTATATTTCAATAATGATTCATGTTTTTCTGTATACGATTCGCCATGCGCAAGAAATCAGTCACGAGATTCAGGGCTAAATACGGCCCTTATCTTAACAGCTCCTTATACAATATAGATAGATGTTTTTGAAATAGAGATAGATCTGTACGAAGACAATAATTATATATCATTTTCTAAACATAATTTGTAAGTGACAAGATATGATATTAAGAAATCGACTCAGATTTTTCCGAGTGGAACAATTTTGTAAAGCTGTTCAATAAGAAGAATAACCCTCAAAAGAACAAAGAAAAAATCATCATCGTTAAAATATAAAGATCCTCGTCCGTACTCTTATTTTAACTTAATACTTAATTGGATCTGGCTCTTTCGAGCTTAGCGATTTCATTTCCGTTTGTTTTCTGTGGTATGACTTATAATTATAGAAAAATACATCCATTCCAAACAAATCTTGCTTACGACAGCTAATCGGAATTGAAGATGCAGTCTTGAGCGGCCTATTTGCACCTATTTGCAGTTTTCGTACTTTTTTTGGTTTATTTAACCAAGTTAATTACAGAAATTTTGAAAAGAGTTGTCTGAGGAAATTTTGTTAGAATTGAAGAGGCAATAGTGTTTTACTGACATTCTTTTCCATCTTTTGCGATCGGAGATGAATTCCTAGCTAACGAAATTGAAGGTTTCGCGATTGTATACAGAAAACAAGTTTTCCGAAAGGAAGTGATACGTATATAAATGAATCAATATATTAAGTAAACCGAGATAGATATTAAGGTACGCTAATATTTTCGAGAACCCTTGGTTTTTCTTCAAGTTGAAACATAACATACTTATCGTATTATTACTTGCCGCGTGAAAATACGAAAAGGCAAATGTAGGTGGACAGTTATGCTTCATGTTTGTTTACAGGCTATAAGCATAATAAGATTTCAAGATTAAAATCAATATCATCGACACGACATCGTTGACCAAAAGACAAATAATTTGCCAAAGATAATTTGAGTAAATGGTTGTGTCATTATTGAAATATTCTAATAATGACAAATATTAGATTAACATATTTTTTCATTGATAATAACATCAAAGGGATTGGAAACAAGTTATCCAACTTAGATGCATTCCTCTCAAAAATTAATATTGTGTGCATTATTTACAAATCATTAAGAGACCGCAATTTGCAAATAGAGCCTTACACCTCCCGGGCATCTGGCCCCACCTCTAGCTTGCTAGGGGTCTGTCGATGCTCAATTTTGTGCTCTATTGTGAGTGCTGTTGATATTATGGTCAGGATCTTCTTTAACTTATGTAATAAACAACAAAGAAGTACCTATCAGTTATTCAGTCTCAAAGTCGACAAGGCAAGGCAAAACCATCAGAATTGGAGCGGTTTCGAATTTCAATAGGAACGGTTGTGAACGGTTGTAACTAGGGGTCATTATATTTACTTTCCCATTCATGGATGGTTTAAAACCTAGTGCATCTGAGAAATTAACCCTTCCGAATGCGGGAAAAATATGAGAAATTCCATGACGTCACAATACAATTTCGATGTTTGACCGAGTTTGGAGCTTGTTTGTCCGAGGTAAAAGCATTGTGACGTCACGAAATTTTGCATTTTTTCCCGCAATCGGAAGGGTCAATTTAAAGAAAATCACATTAAACAAAAAGAAGTGATAATTTAGACATTTCGGGTCAAGTTCAGTCTTTTGCTCTTAATAATTTCATATTATTTATATTTCTTCTTTTCGGTCTCGAGCATCACTGATGAGATATTACTTGTTGAAATGCGCGTATGGTGCACAGAAAATTTATAATAGCGCATATATTTCAATATTGACAACTTGGTTCATTTCTTGTTTAATTATTACCGTCTTGAATCCATGTCAACATTAAATGATCGTTAAACTTGTTTTGATCTGGGAATTTCAAACAGAAAATTTCAATTTTCCAGACCTTAACGTTCATTATCTATAAGTAACCCCCCTTGTGTTTTGAATGAATTCACGTCAATGAATCATTTTTTGTAACAGCATGATATAGATTTGCTAATGCCAATTTCTTTTTTTCATGCTATACCTCAATCTGCCTCTGTAGGGTCATTATTCTCAATTTTGTTTGGGTTAACGATGCGGTTTAACAATTACAGGTTCTAAGGGGATCAGTTAATTGTGCAGATATGCAATAAATGCTTGACAGTCTCTTTTTAAGGAAGAAATTTACCAGAAGGTTAGAAATGAATGTAATCGTAAAATGCATCGGACAAATCCTAGAGGTCTTATCTTATTTTTTTCTTGAATTGATTCAAATTAAGCTAGTATTGTCAGATAATATCTTAAAGGCGCTCCTCTGACCTTGACCTAATTTACCAATTTCTAGTTGTGAATGGAGAAGTTACATAGATTTATATTCCAGTAAAGGACATGTTTTCCCTGAAATGAATAAAGATCTGTCCAATCGGTTGTTTTAACGATGTATTGCTCTTTGATGATTTTAATTTGTTCAAATGTTCAAGTTTTATTTTGATTTTCTCAAATTTGTTATTTTTTTGATGATTTTGATTTGCTCCAATGTTTCTTTTAATTTGATCCAATTCGATATTTTAACTATGTATTGCCTCTTTGATGATTTTGATTTGTTCAAATTTTATTTTGATCTGTTCAACCTTTATTTTGATATGCTCCAATTTTATCTTGATTTGATCCAATTTGTTATTTTAATGATGATTTTAATTTGCTACAATTTTCTCATAAATTTGTACGATACTCAAAAATCACGATATGAACATTAGAGAAGCAAGTCTAGTCTCTATATCTCGTTTGAAAATTAGATTTCCCTATCGCTGTACATTCATCGAAATTAAAGGAGGTTAACATCTCAGCACCATCCCTCCAATGCTATTTTGAATATAGATTTTATTTGGATATGCTACTGAATCGACCCTACGAATCTAGATTCTAAAAATAAAACCAGAGGGCGCTACTGAAATAAATTTGCGCGGCTTATGATAGCACTTTGTCTAGAATTTAATATTCGTAACACGTGTCTTGTGCTTGAAAATTGGTTTGAAAATTTCTTCAAGAAGGTATAGAGTTGATACACTTCCGTATTATTTATACGCAGATCTGCAGAATATGCCAGTCGAATCCGTTAATAGTATAGAATAAGGGAGGAGATCTCCAACAAGACCCCGTTGCAGCATCAACAACAAAACACCAAAACACACCATGCAAAAACACAAAAGGCGAGTACAGCACGAGACGGAAAAGAGACACACGACATGTAACATCAAACACAAAAGACTACACATAAACCGACGAGACCAATGGGCAACCGGTGCCGACTTTGGACGGGCATTTGTCACGCAAGTAGCAAATGGTGTGGTTATCCTGCGCGCAACCCTCTCACTTCTCCGATTACCCAGAGGTCTCGAAGAACGTACAATTGTGGTGTAAAACAACCTTCTCACTGTAAGATGACCTCACACAAACAAGACCGCGAAACGTACGTAGAGGCCCCAGAAACACAGATGAATATGTAAATGGATATAAAAGAGGGCATGCGTATTACAGTCCTTGCTCTGCCGGCTGTAGCGAGCTCATGTATGTAATCACCCGAAGAGTCCGACTGACATTCAGAGAGGACGGGTGGTCGATGCCCTGTCTTCTCTTAAGAAATTTGGACTGGGCCCGCCATGGAGTCCCGTCGTCACAGTCAGTCAGAGTGCAATTCTCAAGGACGCGCTTGTACAAGACTGTAGATTGGTCAAGTACCAAGCCTAGTGTCCGTCTGGTGACATTAGGATCATATCCACGGTATAAAAGGCGTTTGATGATTCTGACGCATTTTCGATGGTTATGCTGCCTACCTTTGATCCTTCTAATTTTGTTTATCATATCACCTTAAAAGACAGGTTGCGTAATCTCCAAAGTAATGTACTCTGTTGCGTGTATAGATCCAAAGTTTAAAAGAAGTTGACTGTAATTTTTGTAAAAAAGAAAGTCTTAACTAGTTTATGAAAGCGGAAACCTTGACCTAATTTTTTTTTTGTAATTTGTAAATTTCTACTGTGAAAATCCAAAATATCAGTACATGCTGTGATATGTAAATGCCGTATGACGGTAATCTTTGAACATCACCATCAAGCCAGGGGAAATTTGCTATGTTGAATCCAAAATCATCCCTTTTGTCATATACACTTGTATGAATCTTTCCGTTTACAATTTTGATATTAAGGTCAAAAAACGGTCTTTTTGTATTTGTAACGTTTGCCTTGTTAAGTGTTAATTCTTGTGGATAAATTGCATTCTTATATAATTCAAAAGCAAGATTGTCAATTGGTTAGAATATCATCCAGATACCTAGAAGTATTATTGAAACATTTCAGATCATCAAATTTCTTTGCTTTTGAATGATAAATTCTTTTTCATAGGGGTATGAAAATAAATCTGCAACAAGAGGCGCACAGTTAGTACCCATAGGAATTCCTACAACCTGTTGTATAGGTCCTCACCAAATCTAACATAAATATTGTCCAAGAGGAAGGACAAGGCATTACACAGGTCACTAAATGTCCATGATTTGTATGAATTGTAGTCTGTCGAGGAATAGAAACCCTTCGATTCAGATGTACAAATGTAAGAATTCCGCTCTCGATCAAAAAACCATTTAATAAGATTAGATAATCGATCATTAATTTTATCATTAGTATGTAATTAATTGATTCGTAAAATGCAATTATTTTTTTCATTGAACATATCAGTTAAAAACTTCCATGTTTTTGCTATTCCGAACCACTCAAAACTTCTTGATGTAGAAAATGATAATATGTGACCATTGCAATAAGATTATCTGAAACCTGTGCAGACAATAAATAGATCTTTAATTTGTTAACACTCTAAAAACGAATTAAGGCAGAATTGATGAAAACTTTCTTTCAAATAGGCACCACAGAAAAATACACCAATCTATTTTTCTCCTTCAAATTCTCTGTAGGAAAAAATACCCTATGAGTACTCATTAAGAATAAATAGGATAGAAGGTTATCTACTGGTAAGAGTACAAATATTTTCAATACAATCAATTCTTAAAATAACTAAACGGATTACCGTAATGACATTTACAGTATTGGATTACGGAATTAAAAAACAAATGAAAATGAATGAGTTCTAAATATTTTTAAGTACACGTTTTTCTTGTAAATAAGCTGCATTTTTTCACGTTTATCTCTTTCTCGAGTACTAGTATTTATGAGCATTCATTTCTACGTTCTCCTTTTCTTACATGTTTATCCTTCAAGTGTTGATATGCTGTGGTTTGTCAACGCTTTCTGTTACTCCTTTTCTGCTCGTCTTATGAGGGTATGTTCCGCTGTTGTCACTGTTGGGAATCTCCACCTTTTATTTGGTACTCATCAAGTGGTCATGCTGGAGATCCTTTTTTCTTTCTTTCCTATTGACAATGCTTTTTTGGACTCAGAACTTTGGTTATGTGATTGACTTTAAGTACGGACGGAACACGGACTGTTATACGAATGCCTTAACATGTTTTATAACCATTTACATAAAATCTTTGTTACCTGAGACCGGTGCGTTTAACTATCTTGTTTGTGATGTCAGCTTATAGTGGGAAGATTTGTGTTTATACAGCAAGTGTGTGTCTATGGATACCTCTGTGTATCCGGATAAGTGGGAGGGTAGTGCGCACGTAATCCGAATAACTACGCAAATTTCTAATAGCAAATGACAGTCCAATGTCGGCGCCGGGTGCACATTAGTCTCCTTCAAATTTTTTTTTATGTTTGTGAACGTTGGTTTCGACTGATTTTGTCTGTTTTGAATGATGTTCTAGTGCATAGTTTTGCTTCCTGTCGCGGGATGTTGTATTGTCTGATGTCATTTATGTGTCGATCGCTTTCTTGTGAGTTTGCTCCGCTGGGTCAGTGCAGGATGGTCATGCTGGGGATCCTTAGCTTTTCTTTAATTTGTTGATTTTTTTGTGAAGAATAGACTTTTTTTCTACTCTTGAAATTGATAATAAACGTTAAACGTTCACTTATCAACTCTTTTTTAAACAGTTCGAAGATACACTACGTTGATTGATTTAAAAAAAATCTCATTTTCTGTTCCACCCTATGTTAAAACTGAAAAGATCTTTTCGTTTATATCTAGCAACCTTAACTCTAAATATAAGAAATCCATCGCTGTGTCGCCTGCGAAGCATAGCGAAACTTTGTGATTACTTTGTCAATTGTCCATCCGTCTGTCTACCTGTCACACTTTTTATGTCACAGCCCATAACGTTTGATTGGTATCGCTTTCATATTTCATATGTGTCTTATCATAATGTTTGACCTGGTGACCTTGACCTAGATATTTACAAGACCTTCTTTAATACAAATTAAGATTGGACATATCTTTAGATTGGTAAGGGATAAGGGCTTTGGTATTCTTGAAGCAAGACCCTAAAAAACATTATTTTCGACTTAGTGTCCTTGACCTAGATATTTGATCTACTTTTGTCCCCCGCTCTCGCGAAAGCGACATTAAAACCGGTCCGTCGGTCTGTACGTCTGTCCGTCAGTCTGTACGTCTGTCCGTCAGTCAAAATAACTTAAACCTTGTCTATAACTTTTGAATGGTAAGTGCTAGAGCTTTCATATTTCACATGTGAATTTCTTGTGACAAGACCTTTCCATGGATAACAAAATGTTAGACCATTTGACCTTGACCTGAGGTTTGACCTACCTATCAGAAACTTTAATCTTGGCAATAACTTTTTTTGGTTAGTGATAGGGCTTTCGTAATTCATAATTGTATTCATCGTGACAAGACCTTTCCATGAATACCAAAATTGTTGACCTTGTGCCGTTGACCTGGAGTTTGACCTACTTTTCATTTCCATAATTTTTGAATGGTAAGGAATTTGGCTTTCATATTTCGCATGACTTGTATATTCCTTGTGAGAAGACGTTTCAGTTGGTAACAACAACGTTCTGACCTTGTGACCTCGTCCTTGGAGGTTGATCCACAATTTTAAAACTTCAACCTCGACCATAACTTTTAGATGGAAAATACCGTGGATAAAATCCTAATGTCACCAGACGGAAACTCGACATGGTACTGGACTAATCTACAGTCTTGTACCATCGCATTTTTCAAAATTAAACTCTGACCGACTGTGACGACGGGGGATTCCATGACGGGCCGTGTTGAAACCTCTTTAGAGAAGACAGGACTTCGACCGCCTGTCCTTTCTGGTAAATAAGAGTTCTGATATTTCACATGTGAATTTCATTTTACAAGCCTTTCCTAATGATACTAATAATTTTGAACTAAGTGACCTTGACCCAAATATTTGATACACTTTTGAAAAGAAATAAGCCGCTTTACAGGCGAAACAAGCATTCATTGGGTTGTTATTTCGTTAATTTAGCGTATAAGCAAGATTTTTCGCAAGGAAAAAAATTCGCTATATTTGTGTGTTATTACAAAAAACGAATAAAATGTACCTCCAACATTGATGGATATTTTACTTTTATTGTGTACAGCTTGTGAGTTGGTAAATTGCACAACTCCATAATGACGAATGTTGTGTAAACGTGGTACGTGGTTTATACATTGAACCTGTCACGTGACTCAACCTTTGTTTCCATCTTCAAAAGAGCATTAGAAAAGATAAATTAAATGTTTATATGAACGAAGTCATAATATTCAATTTATCATACCATCTACAGACAGAAAAGTGTTATGTAAACAGGAACTGTAATGGCTCAACTTTCAAAGATAGAATCCATACATTTTCAGATTCTTTTCATTTGAAGATCAATCTTGAAAGGATTGGGATTTTATTTTCATTGATAACTTATAAACACTACCAAGCCTTCGAAGCATTAACCTCGTCACAATATCCTAATATGTTTTGTAGCATTTATGATGTGATGGCATCCAATTGAAACATTTATGATAGGACTTGTCGAAATAAAAACGGGAGATACAAAATGTATCTCTTGCTTTCTGATAAACTTTTTACTAAAAACATGTTATCAAAAGCATTGTCGGAAAAAAACTGACAGTAAAAACTATAGTTTGAATTTACAGATAAGATCATTTCATATGCTAGAGAAATAATTGAATTTATACATATCAAACTCTATACTATTATTACATGTACGAATGGCCGGAACAAAACCTTCGATCATGTTATCTGACTTGCACTCGTGCTCAAGCACCGTGAAGTATGGATAATCGGATAATTTTCCCGATCTTATATTTCTAATAATAGGTTTTCCTTGTTGTACATCGTAAGCTCATTATCTGATCCCCTAAAGCATTTCCAGGAGGTAGAAAGCGTTTATGAAAAAGGGAAGAAATATTTTCTAGTAATTTAACCAAATCAAAGTACATGTACTCATTGATGCGTAAGTTTGTGTTGTTGCCTGTTACCGATTCCAATAAAGTAGAATAACTCAAATCGGACATCGGTAATCATTTCAGAATTTTTACGGTAGTATTAAAGTTAAATTTCCCTCTTTTTCTAAGTTTTCTAAAACGTGGTATTCTTGGTTTATGCTTTATATCTTTTTACATACTTTAGGTACTTTGTTGCAAATTTTCGATAAAACACTTCATATCCCACCAATATCCCACCCATCCCGCTTCCCATTCCACTTCATATTACACCCATATCCCACACATCATATTCTATCCATCCCGCTTCGTCTTTCGGTAACCTTTGGGACATAATAATTTTCACACTATTTGGTTATATTACATTGTTTAGATTGAGGATCACTGACGAGGGTTAAGTACCAGAAACGTGCATGTCTGCTACATGCTGAAAATATATCTGTTCTTAAATGATGCTATTGAATATGAAGACGTTTAAATAAAGTAAAAAGATAATTATAAATCATTTATCCAGTGTGGCATTCATGACAAAATAACATTCTTGAAGAGGCAATTGACCGTTACATGAAGAATCGATGATTTACAACTATCAAATGTGATTTATTACATTATTAAATGTCGATAAAGCAAACCTAGTACATTAAGGGTATACAGATTTTTAGTTATGGATTTGATCAAGCGGTACTGAACACTAGAAATTAAGATTTTCCGCCAATAGACAAGCATACCTTCAATTACATGTCCCAGAGCAAGAGCATGTAACAAGTTTAAGCTTTTATGGGATATTCCTTTTCACATTGCAACTGTACATTTACTTTGTTCCACGCACTTGCTCTTGTTACACGCACTTGCTCTATGTGCAATATTTTACATGTGTTGGAATCCAATCTCCTATCATTTCACTACTATTTTCAGTAAGAATTTCCAATTTTGGCGGGAAATGTCAGATGATCGTCAGGATCTTCTTTAACTCATTCGTATCAATTTCAAAAATCTATTTTCGACACTACTTTAGTAAATGTAAATATCTCAACAATTATTTAAAATATGAAAACCAATAATAACACAATTTTTGAAAAGTTGGGGTCAAAATTTGATTTTTCCCCCTTCCCCTTTGTAGCATGAACCAGACATACACGTTTCGGGTACTTAACCCTCGTCAGTGATCCTCAATCTAAATAATGTAATAAGACCAAAGAGTGTTAAATTATTATGTCCAAAATGTACCGAAAGACGCAGCAGGATAGGTGGAATATAATACAATATAATTCCATCCGCCATCCCCGCATTCTCTTATTTATATAAAAATAACGGGTCAAGAACTCAGTGAAGATCAAAACTCACTGATAGAAAAGAGATACATGTAGCTTTACTGTCATTAAGCAAGGATCTTGCAGAGTCGAAATAAGTTCAATACACAAGGCCCCCGAAACCCTTTGCCTATCTAGTGCGTACACATCAATTGCACTCCGACTACTCATATGGAGGATTACTATAAATACCATGACTGAAAGGGTTGTGTTATGTCCTTTCTTTCGAATGAGACAACATTTGCTACGTCTTTCGGTATACTTTTTCGACATAGTAACTTTCATATTTTTTGGCATATTACATTGTTTAGATTTAGGATCACTGATGAGGGTTAAGTACCCGAAACGTGCATGTCTGGTCCACGTTGCCAATTTATCTGTTTTTAAATGATGCTATTCAATTTGAAGACGTTTACATTTAAACAAAGTTGGATGACGAATTCACGACCTATAAGTTATCATTCTCAGACAACAGAAAGATTATTTTTAGTTTTTGTCTAAAGGAGAGAGCGTGATAGGCCGTAACGTCAATAATCTGATCAGGTGGAAGTTTAATTTTTGATTATACAAAATTTAATGTACTTCATTCCCTTAAGAAGAACAGTACGTCATGAACACAGTTTTCATTGGTACCTTTTATCATTCTTTACGCGATTTCCTTGTCATACATATAGTTAATTTTCGCCCCCCCCCTCCAAAAAAGTCCAAATCAGATTGAATGACATATCAGATCCACAGAGAGGGTTTAGTACCCGAAACGTCCATGTCTGGTCCATGTTGATTTTTTTTTCTGTTTAGAAATGATGTTATTGAATTTGACGACGTTAAACATTCATATTTTGTTATGTTCATTCCTAGCTATATTGGAATAAATATGAACGTAGAGCAAATCTTGCATTATAGAGGTTTTTTTTTTAATTTAGAATGATTATATACTAATGAAGGAAATTAAATCATTCCATAGATGTTTTCCGAAAATTCATCAGATTTAAGTTTAAATATCTTTTGCTCATTCGAATATATATTTGTTATCGATGAGACAAACAAAAGTCATGTGACGGACAATTCAAATCAATAATACCCAGGGCGCTTCTACCGCTGAGTCACCGTGATGTCACCTTGACGTAGAACATTTATGAAACAAAGGAGGGGATCTCCAACAACACCAGGTTGCAGCACCCACAGAAGAGCAGACGAGCACAGAAAGAGACGCAAAAGGGACAAGGAACGTCAACGCACAACACAGAAACATCAAACACAAAGGACTACACATAAACCAACGAGACCAACGGGCAACCGGTACCGACTAAGGACGGCCATCTGCCACGGAAATAGCAGAATGTGTGGTTATCCTGGATTATGTGCGCACAACCCTCCCATTTTTCTGATTACCCAGAGGTCTCAAAGAACGTACAATTGTTGTGTAAAACAATCTCCTCACTGTCAGATTACCAAACACAAACAAAACCGTTAAAAGCAGGGGCCCAAGCAACATTAAGCATCCAATTACATCTATGGATTCATTTTTTTTTAATTCGCGACGACAAAAAAGACCAAGATTGTCTATAATGAGTTCAACTCATTTTTTGTATCTCCAAGTTATAATAATTTAATGATGCCGACATCCATATATCAAGGCTTCGTTTGACTTATTGGTTATTATTCCAAGTTATGATCGACTGACATTTTAATACCAATTTCTTCTAATGTATTTCACGGGCAAAACGTGTCTTATTATTTGTTGGAGATCCCCTCCTTTCTTATTTTACTTTATAGTCTTTCGTGAGGACTGTAAAAATCAGACATTTCCTAACATAAGAGTAATCCCTATTATAACTATCTCATGAAAATAAGTATAAGGTATTATAAAATGTGACTTTGATATCTGCATTTGTAGAGAGCTTCCATTAAAACAACATAAATACGAGAAGGCTGACTAAAACACTTAAAAGATGTTAATGTTTCCAAGGTGAAAATTTATATTTTTCCCTGACATTGTCGCCATATCACTTTCTATATAGACTGAACCTCAGACAGTGCATGTAATAAATATATTGTTTACATTTTCGTGTGTGAACATCAATGGCCGGTGCGGCTAGCCAACAGGGGATGCTTACTCCTCCCGGGCACCAGGTCCCACCTCTAGCTTGCTAGGGGTCCGTCGATGCTCTATTGTGAATGCTGTTGAGATTTTAGTCAGGATCTTCTTTCACTCATTTAAATAAACATCCCCATGTACATATTTCTAGAAAATTTAAATGCACATTCACTCTTGCACTCTTGCAAAAATTCTTGAAACGATATGCTTCCCATTAATTCATATTATATATCAAAAGGCGTTATATTTCCAGTTTATTTCGACTGTAAAATATATCCGATGCCGGTCGATGTAAGCTGATGTTGGACGGAGTTCGGACCACTTAAAATTTAGACAGTGTAATTGATGAAATTTGAAATTTTCAAAATACTAAGTCTTCTTTTTTTATTTTTACTTGATCAGACACAATACTGGCTTTGCACGGTAATTGTAGTTGATATATGTAATACCTAAAGTGCACTACTCCTGTCCGGCACATATGTCTAATGTTCATGAAAAATAATGAGTTAAAGAAGATCCTGACGATAATCTCAACAGCACTCACAATAGAGCACCAAACTGAATATCGACGGACCCCTAGCAAGCTAGAGGTGGGACCAGGTGCCCGGGAGGAATAAGCATCCCCTGTTGGCTAGCCGCACGCGCTGTTGGGATTATAAGATGTTTACACTCATCAGCATAATATATATTTTCATCAAATATTCTTGAGTAAGTGGCATATGTCAAATGACCCAATGAAACGAACATTTATATTCTATAAACTATTTCCTGATATTTAATACAGAGACAGTTCTTTAATATATTATATTTCGAGCTAAATATCTATAATTGCTACATTTTTTCCGGGCCTGATCTACCATCCCTGTATGTCATTGAAGGCAATTTATGGTGGAGTAAAGAGAAACGGATGTTTGCAAGACGGCTTGGAATTTCTATATGTCCGTTGATTGATCATAACCTTCCTTAAAGGAAAGAGCTGAATTATTGAATGAAAACTCACACAAAGTGACAAATGAAAAGTACCTTTAAGCAGTGTGATCACTGGAAGAGAATTCATACTTCCTTATTATACATTATTACTTCCAAACTAAAAATGATGGGGGATCAATATCAAAGTTTGTTTCGTAATGAAATAAGAAAGAATACAATTATTTTCCTTTACAATGAGTATTTTCGGATACTAATGATAAGTCTTCATATGAACTGAAATTGAAATCATAATAAATAGTCCAAATAAAGAATTTCTCAAAAGGACTACAAAAGAAAAACATCCACGATGATAACATAATCAATTGAACAAGAGGTGTTGGGTGCGTTTCTAGGAATTAATTTCTGTACAAAAACAACAAGATCGATTCAGGGTGGTCATCTACAACGTTAGTCCCTCGGTGCTCAATTTGGTGCTTTATTGTGAGTGCTATTGAGATTATCGTCATGATCTTCGTTAACTCATTTGTGTCACACTTATACCCTTTGTCGTGTGGAGCTCCTAAAAAGTTCCCCGCGAGGGGTTTGACAGTAAGTGTTTTCAATATTTTTCCTGACATTGTCGCCATAGCACTTTCTATATAGACAGAACCTCAGTGCATGTATTAAATATTTTGTTTCATTTTCATGCGTGGACATCGACGGCGGGTGCGGCTAGCCAACAGGGGATGCTTACTCCTCCCGGTTCCCACCTCTAGATTGCTAGGTGTCCAGCGATGCTCAATTTGTTGTTGTATTGTGAGTGATGTTGAGATTATCGTCAGGATCTTCTTAAACTTATTACAATTGGGTTAGATACTCTGGGGTCTCGAAGAGAACACAATAATTATTGCTGTGTTTTTCAATAGCCTCCTTATTGTAAGATAACGACACGCACATGAGTAAAAAAAAAGGATATTGCCCTCTTGACTTTGATGCCGAATAACTAATGGGTTCCCCTTCGTTTTAAAGAAAGCATATTAAGTTCATAAGAAAAGCAGTCCACGTTGTGTCGGTAAGAAAGAACTATTGAAGCAATCATCCATGAAGTCAGAAAAAATTCAGAAAGGAAAAGTGGTCAGTTCCTTCTCCCGTCCGGCAAGGTTTTGAAACAACCCGCCATGGAGTTCCGTCGTCATAGTAATTTCACGTATGACTCTTCAGAATGCGCTGTACAAGGCATTGAATATGTACAGCAACAACTACAGTGCTGTACAAGGCATTAAATACTTCAATACCTTCCAACTTTCACTGAAGAGTGTTCATTAGATATTTTTTCCTTCATTTTTTTTTGGAATAAACATCAAAAAAGTCGAGAAGGCAAGGCTAAATCGTGAAAATTCCCGTCGGAACGGTTGTGAACCTCGGAATGACCAACATTCCGAAGTGAGACAAGGTGCCAGGGAGAGTCAGGGTCTCCTGATTTTATGCAACACCCCTACAACAGCTCCATGGAAACCTGTAAAATTCGGTGATTGCCTACTTTGATGTACATATCAGGTACATGTAAGTATGTCTTGTTTTGGTGATGATGACAAGCCATTCAATCAAAATACAGAATGTCAATGATCATTCTTGAAAGGGGGATCCGATATGCTTTTTTTATATCCCCGTAACGACCGAAGAACTTCCTCAATGATGATTTCAGCCGTTGTGTTATATAATGCAGCCATTGTGTAATATAATTTCAGCCGTTGTGTTATATAATCTACCCAAACGTGCATGTCAGGTCCATGCTGCCTATTTATCTGTTCTTAAGTGATGCTGTGTAATTTGAAGACGTTTGACATTTATACCACTTGGTGAGTGTCACTGCTGGTGGACCAGGAGTCCCCGATGGCACATATAGCCATGTTCGATCAATTTCGGTTGATCGTTTTTCAACGTATTTGAAAATTTCTGTTATCAAAATCATGGGTCCTGTAGCATCATATCACATCCATCGTGTTACGTCATTCGGTACGCTTTTTCGACATAGTAACTTTCACACTTTTTTTGGCATATTACATTGTTTAGATTTAAGGATCACAGACGAGGGTTAAGTAACCAAACGTGCATGTCTGGTCCATGCTGCCAATTTATCTGTTTTTAAATGATGCTATTCAATTTGAAGACGTTTAACAACATAACCCTGAACAAGCTTACTTACAAGCCGTCTGGCTCCTATGATGAAATCTTCAAATTTGGAACATGCCCTGGCGTACCGTATCAGCTGAGAAAGAAAACGCCATAAGTAGAAGAAAACGGAGTGTTGCTACTCATGAAAGGGAAGTTAGTTATATGGAATCTTAAATCGTCACGCTTATCATACAGTGAGGTGTTCAAATGGCCGCCTGCGTCGAAAGATAGAAGTATGACAAATATGGATAATGACTATGTCCCTGTATACAGCACAAAATCGATAATTCAGAAAATCGGAAACCGAAGGCAAACAAAATCAGGATAAAACAGGAACCATTGCAAACAAGCAGAAACCTCCACCACATGAAAAGAAGCGAACTCCCGATATGGGAGTGAGACTCAGGTGCCCGCCCAGGAAGAGTAAGCATTTCCTGCTTGCATACAACAACCGCCGCTTTAATTAGGTAGAACTGTCACATCAGGGAGAGAGTTTAATATAAGAGCTACTCTCGTTACTCAATCCCAGATTTGTACTTATATCATGTGTAATCTATTCTCAATAAATACTGTTTAAACCAACTGTCACATCCGGTTACTTCCATTTCGGAAGACTACAATCTTTGGTTGGATAGCTCAAATGGTCTATGACAGAATATCATCCACCGTTCTGGAGAGTGGGACATCATAATGTATGACGAGTTCCCCATATCGACCGTATAACTTCCTCAGTGACGATATTAGTCGGTCACAAACATATCCCTGACTGATCCGGAAGACGTCTAGCTCTCAGAACAAAATCCGTTTATTTGGTACATGTACTTGCTCTGGCGTAGCGTATCAACTGAGATATAAACACATGAGATATGTCCAATTAACGAGATATCACACGCGTTTCAGTAGCCTCCCTTAGACGAGAATTTTAAAGAAATCTCCACGCTGAAGATTTCCGATTTTCGTTCCTTAAAATGTCTTGATGTTCTGGCTTTGTTATAATCGCTCAATCGACAAGTTGACCCAATACATTGTAGCTCAGAGGTAGAGCGCTTGTCCCCCATGCGAGAAGACCGTGGTTCGAGCCTGAGCGCTGGGATATTAAATAGATTGTTACTCGTATATAAATGCGAATGTTTTTTTTTTTCTTTGCAAAGTAATGGTAAGACTAGAGTGACCAACATTAGTCAATTTTTTGCTGAAATTGAACTTGCAAATGTATTTGAAAATTTTGTTAAGACTTTTTTTACCTACATACATATGTCGTATCTATTCAGAAATAAGTCAGGTGTCAGTAAAGTGTTTGAATGTAGATAAACTTATAATATAGTTACTCATATGGTACATGTTATATCATTACACATGTGCACATACTGTCGTGTTATCTCACAAAATCTGTATTCGGCTCTATTTATTTACATATTGACATCTTTGTGAGTGAAGGAACACTGCTGTGATATTTCAAAAAGATGATTATATAAATTCGGATGCTTTTGTCTTTGGTCACATAGTAAAGAAAGATAACTCGAATTGCACTTTTAATTTTCTACATGATAATTTACACATTCAGTCAGATTTTGCAACATACATGTATGACGTGGTCATTGAATGATTTCTTTCTATAAGAATTTGCACAATATGTTGAGGGAATCATATGTAACGTTTCATTTGAAAATCTTGGGCTGCAAAAATAATATAGCCAAAAAATGAGCATTTCCATTACAATCAATGGATGGCTAAAAAGTCTGATCAATTTCAAAATCTCAAAATTTTGGATGGTGACCTCCTAATATTGTCCCTTACATCTGAATTAAATTAGGAAATCAGAATTATGCTTTTTTTCTTAAAATAAATGTTGTATAACACGAAACGTGTGATATCACCTTAAAAAGCGGATCTGTCACTCTCTATTAATGTTTCCTTGATCTCTAGTTCATGGGTATAGATTTCATGTAGATGAAGATGTGTCATTGTCTCCGTCTTTTTGTCAAACTTTCCGTCGATTATGGCTTTTGGAATATGGTTTTGGCTTTTGTATTTTACTTTCATTCACTGATTAAAATGATTTCATGTAAAATGAGGAGAAGGTTTACCTTGCGAAACTGTTTTGCTGAAGAAATAGAAATAGTGAACATTTTTTTACCCAAAGAACATCTTGAAAATTTTTGGGGTCACTATAACTTTATGCTAATAACTACTTATTTTGTGTGTGAATATCGACGGCGGGTGCGGCTAGCCAAACAGGGGATGATTACTCCTCTCCTCTCGGGCGCCTGGTCCCACCTCTAGCTTGCTAGGGATCCGTCGATCGATGATTAATTTGGTGCTATATTGCGAGTGCTATTGAGACTTTCGTCAGGATCTTCTTCATTTATTTACTTTGAACGTTTGCAATGAGACGTCAATAGGGTAATGTTCAAGGCGCCTTGTCTCACTTCGGAATATTGTTCATTCCGCAGTTCGTGACCTCTAATCGTCATTCCGCAGTTCGTGACCTCTAATCGTCATTCCGCAGTTCGTGACCTCTAATCTTTTTGCCTTGCGTTCTCGACTTTGAAACAGAATAACTAATAGGTACTACCTTGACACTTAAAATGAAAGAAAAAAATTAAGGACTTTTTTAAAAACTATTACAACAAGTCCAATCAGATGATTCACAAGTACTTACTAATGGTAATCAGCAATACCGTTTATTATTTATCCCTTTATGCCTACGTCATGGTATAAAACTAAGAGACAAGGCAAATTATAAATACATGAATTAACTCCCAAGCTACGGACGATTTAGTTTAACACTGATTCCATAATGTTTGTCTGTCGGTCGGTTTGTCTGATCGTCCATCTACCCAAATGTTATTTTCAAGCGAAAAACATTGTATCACTTAGCCAAACATGCGGAAAGTAACCAAATACCTCAATATAACAAAACCTAGTTATATTTCAGCCACTATGAAACGTAGTTTGATAAAAAAAAACTTTGTCTCAAAATCTAGAAATGAAATCAAGAAAATACGAAACTTTACATATACATTCCTAGTGAAGGAATTATGTGAGTCAAGATATTAAAGATCGAGGTCAAGCTTGACTCAAATTGAAAACAATTTTTATTTTATTTACAAAACAACATCTGTCAAATAATTGTTGAATTACAGTAATGAATTTTCTTAGCTTGTATTCGTATATGACCAACAGAGGTTTGAACTTTGGATGGCAATATCATGTTCACATATAACGCCTTTAGAAAAAAAATTAAAATGATGAAATCTTGATTCGAATAAAGGCCATACTTGCCGTGTATAAAATGCAAATGCCATGCGAGGGAACGTAATACCTAATGCAAATTACCTTTCCGCTTTTTATATCCAAATGCAGATCATCTTAATGATGTAAAGGAGAGGAAGTCAGATGCTTCCCACGCTTTTTGTAATTTTAGCTATATTATTTTTCTTCTGAATATGAAATCCATAAAAAATTCATTGTCCATAATGTTATAACATTTGCTAAGAGTGTTGCAATGTATTGTTAAAAAGGGAATGGATTTTTTGTGTTGAAATGGAAAAGATGACACACACAAAAAACTTTGAAAAATAAAGATTAAGGCATTTCTTTGCATGATAGAAATACTGCATTCTTACATCAGGAAAATAGCCTAGAAATAAACTGAATGGACGACAATTTACATTGTACCATATCATAACCTATGTTTTCGCATTGGGTGTTTTTTGGGGTTTTGCTGTGGTTGCTGCAACCTGGTGTTGTTGGAGATCCCCTCCTTTGTTCTATACTACTCTTTATCATGATTTGACCTGTAACGACAAAGTTGAATACTCTTTCACCATCGGTATCAAATTATAAGCGAAGAAAATTCTATTCATGAAATAGTTTACGCCTTTTTTATTGCAAAGAATAATGGTTTCCCGCGATGTTCCGATATTAAGAATGATTAATACTAAAGACCTAAAGGAAATCAAGGATGATTGAACAGAAAGGGTCAATATAAAAGGTCAACGCCATACAGACTTTGAATATTCATTTCCTTCGTTGCAATGACATTCCAATGATTTCACATCAAAGAAAATTGTTCCAGGGGAATGGATCAAGAAATACGTGCGAAACTGTAATTTATTTTCATAATTGACGACAATGAATCTGTTTGAGGTATGACAAATAAGCATAATTTCTTTATAAACACATATACATGTCGAATATCTAATTTTAATTATTAGACACTCGAAATTATCAAATTCATAGATTCTAAAATCATGACATCACTCGAAAACAACTTCAGATATACAACTTAAGGAAATAAGATGCAGTGGCAATCATTTTAGTATAGTACCGGTATAGTAGTTTAAATTTTTTCGTTGATCGCAAGAAATGTTCACAAACTGTCAGTGCAGCATGAATTTTTAATAAGTGTTGAAAAAGGAATTTTTTCTTTAAATTCTAGTTTGGAATTTGATTAACATATCATCTTCATCGTAAGCCTGTGACCTTATTTTGGGATTTAGAGAATGGTTTTAAGTTAAAACCTGTGTTTTTAGCAATGGCACATGTCCTATAAGCAAAATATGTCATTGTCATCGCAGAAAACTCCCTTCTTTGTTTAATGGTTATCGAAAATGTGATATGAATTAAATCTTTCGTTGTCCTTCGTGCTCTAATTGTGCAGTGTCACTATCTGCGTCAGTGTCTTCCTTTTTTCTTAGAATTTCTTTGTTTCAATCAATAATTTCTCCTTATTTTTCAATCCGCAACAATGCTAAATTAAAGTCATTGGCAAAGTGATTTCTATGGTGGCATACCTCTGCCCCCTACTTGCAAGATATTTTAAATATATCAAACCAACATGCAAATTAAATATGTTGACATGTTAACATAAGTCGCCTGTCGACATGCATGTATTCTAAAGAAAATTATCTCGCATGTACACATGTAGGAGGCAGAAGTATGCTTCCATATGTACAAGATGTACATGTACAAGTGTAGTTTATTGACGATATACATGAGAATTTTAAAAAAAATGCCACTTAATTCTAAACTAAAAAAGAGAAAAAAATACTAATACATATCTTTCGATTCGAACAGAAAGTTCAATGTCAATGGCGTGGATTTGCGTTAGACACAATTTGCACACTTATTGAATATAAATCTGTATCAGACAATGTACCTCTGGATTCTTATTCGGGGTCGTCCGTTGTTTATGACAAATAATGAACAAATCCCAGCATGAAGTGTATCGACAATTTTTGCAAACATTAATTTTATTTTACATTTGTCATCATGACAATCCTTTGGCTGAACAGTCTTCATCTTGCTAACTTGTTTATGCAAATATTATAAGATGCATGCAATATAGATAAAAGCAAAACATGACAACACGAAGATCATGTATACTCAAATGTTTCAAATTAAGAAAAGATCGATCCCATATTCGTTTATGTATTTTCACATTTTGAATTAGGAATGAAAACCCATCAAACTTTGTGTAACATGTGTAATGCTGCTCGCATTTATCGTTCTGAGACGTTACTGGGGTTCAATTGCAAATATTAATATTAGAGAGGTTTAGAAGGCTAACGTGTACGCATATGGGTACGTGTAATCTAAAAGTACATCTACTAGTAAAAAGTAGCAGAGGTATAGAAAATTGACGAGTACGTGCACGTGTACTGGTGCCCTTTGCGATGACGTAAAATATACATATCCAAACATATACGAAACTAATAAATAGATAAAATGTTGAATTAAAACTTGTAAAATATTTTCGGTACAAGTATTCATTAAATACATCTGCTATATAATCATAAATGTCTACACGTGTGTACGTACGTGTAGCTCGCGATTTACACGTTATTGACAACTTGTAGAGATTTCCCGTACGCAAAAATAATGACGTCATACACAGTGATTGCGTCTACACGTACCCGTACACGTAACGGTTTCTAAACCTCTCTGTTCGAAACACATTCATCCTTTTAATTGTAATTTTGACATATTCCGAAGTTAAAAGTTATTTAGCTTCCTAATTAACGTCTTCTTCTTTGGAAAATTCTTGCTAATGTCTTTTAAACAATTTTTCTTATGAGTATCGAGTCACGTTATTTTCGCCTTTCTTTTGATCTCTGCGTATGCTATGAGAACATAATTTTCCTATTCACCAAAGGAGGTATATTTAGCGCACAAAAACTTCTTTGAAATGGCACTGAACTTAACGGCTTCATATATAACTGAAACCAAAATTCCATTAGACATTAATTTTGAATTCTGATTTCTAAGAAATAGAAGTATTTCCCATTAGGAGTATCGAGAAATCAATATTCAGAATATATATACGTTGATGACTACATACATGTATAAATTGGAATAATTTTTGTTTAACGAAGGCATCTAGTATATGCATACATGTTCTCTTAAAAACGGTTCTCTAAAATATTTGATCTCCAACTGGTTAAACGCCATATCGATTATTTCAAATCCATGGAAAATGATTGAGATCGATATATGATATTTGAGATACTACATTTATTTTTGATATGTACAAAACAGTTAAGATCTTTGTTTTCTAAAGGAGCTGTTAAGATAAGGGCTTGATTTAGCCCTGAAATCACTCGATTATTTCTTATGCGCTGTCCTTCCAATTTAGATAAAAGTTGGTCAGAATAAGAATATAAAGTATTACAAGATTCGTAGTAGGTATGTTATTTTAATAAATTTTGTGAAAATTGTTATAAAACGGGTTGAAGAGGTAGGGGTGCAGAAGTCGGAAAACGTCCAATATCGAACGAAAATGCACAAAAAATGTATTTTTTTACACATTTATTTGTGTCTATTATGCTTCTGTGCCTTTTCATTTCAAAATTGAATAAGAATAATTGTTTTTCAGGTTATTATATCCATATACTCGTCAAACTCTGCAATCCTGAAACTAAAACAACGGTTTTATTTCGCACTTCTCAGCCACTTATGTAGCTTTCTGGCGCGAAATACACACGGTATAGAAATAGACAACTGTCTCGTTTATTTCCTTCCAAACGGTTAGATATTTGATCGGAACACACTCTGAATAGATTTTTCCATGATATAAGAAGAAAAAAAAATGGCAATTATAACCTAGGCTACTTTATCGCTCTAGAGACAAATGTAAAAATGTAATGATCGCTGAACGATATAAGTCCCCTACCGGCATAAATTTATGTCCTGTATCTCTATTCATCAGTTTATTTTCTGCAGTAACAGCCAAGCGAAGTCCGGAAAACTGGTTTTTTATGATATTTGCTAATTCCATAGGACATAACTGCGACAATTGGTCAATCGAAATTAAACTCGACCTTGCTCTGTACCATACTATAATGTATTCACATACAAGTCCGGAAAACTGAAAAGTTTATGAAATTTGCTAAGTCCTAGGGCCATAACTCATGTAAAAATAAGTCAATGGAAACGAAAATCAAACTTGGTCTTTATCACACTAAGATGTATTTATATGCCAAAAATCAGTTCATTATCTGCAATAGAACCGAAGATAAGTCCGGAAACCTGACTGAAATTTGCATGGAAGTTGCCAAGTCCAAGGGTCATAACTCTTGTAAAATAGGTCAATCGAAATTAAACCCAAACTTGATCTGTATCACACTATTATGTATTCACATACTAAAAATCAATTCATTACTTGCTATAACAGCCAAGAGAAGTCATGAAAACTGAAAATTTCATGAAATTTGCTAAGTCCAAGGGCCATAACTCATGTAAAAATAGGGTCAATGGAAACCAACATCAAACTTGGTCTGTATCACACTAATATGTATTCATATACTAAAAATCAGTTCATTACCTGCAGTAGAACCGAAGAAAAATCCTGAAAACTGAAATTTTCATGGAATTTGCTAAGTTCAAAGGCCATAAATCTTGTAAAAATAAGTCAATCAAAACCAAATTCAAACTTGATCTGTATCACATTGAGATATATCCACATACCAAAAATGAGTTTAATATACATGTATGCAACAACAGCGAAAAAAGTCCGGAAAACTGAAAATGGGACAGACGGACTGACAGACGGACAAACTGAGAGGAATTAAGAGTCCCCTCTGCACCCCCCACCCTATTTTCGTTTTTCTCCTGTGAGACATTGTTCCTCCTCACTTCAAATCCCCACTTGACCAGAAAATGTATTTTATTGATATACGCCTTTGGTGAAAATGTAAAGCGAGGGGGGAATGCTGTTGCAACAAAACCTTTCCGTTTTTATTGATTTCTGTGTAAAAAAAACCCCGCTCACTTTGACCTAAATATCGATCTTAGTTTGAATAAATTATCCCATCTGACAGTAGATTCACATGTGTACTAAGTTTCTTGTTATTTCTACCGAAAAAAATTCTCAAAGTTTGCATTTTGAAATTTTGACTTTTCAGGGCAGATTTTAAGCCTTATCTTAACAGCTCCGTTCGTAAGTTTTATGCCTTAAATCGTTGTTTGAATTGCCTGATTCTGTCATTAATGTGTGCCATCCTTAAATAGACGATCAGCATAATTATATGTGATCATAATTATCCGTATGGTTATACATGAAGTGTCTGAATCCAGAACAGAATCAAACAGAAATACAAGGAAACATTTCTAACGCAAGACACTACGTTTTCTTTTCGATTTTGCCAACTTATAACGTGCAAATTCTCATTTTAATACTGAAACATTCCTAAAATTCGTAAAATGTTTGTCGGATGTCGCCTTGTGTAAACCTAAAAATGTAACTTATGCCCTTTGCCGTGTGAAGCTCGTAAAAAAGTTCCCGCGAGGGGTTTGACAGTAACTGTTTTGAATATATTTCCCTGACATGATCGTCATAGAAATTTATATAGACATAACCTCAGACAGTGCATGCATTTTATATACTGTGTTCATTTTCATGCATTAACATCGACGGCGGATGCGGCTAGCCAACAGGGGATGCTTACTCCCCCCGGGCACCAGATCCCACCTCTAGCTTGCTAGGGGTCCATCGATGCTCAACATGGTACTCTATTGTGAGTGCTGTTAGGATTATCGTCAGGATCTTAACTCATTTGATCTAAATCCCCGCCGTTACTGTGCATATATATGTACATGTAAGTAGAAAGTATAGTACATTATAAGATACAGTACAATTCTCATTTGTGTCTTCGCAATGAGGTGTTTCTGCTGTTTTCTATGTGTACTACAACCCAGTCTAGTTGGAAATCTATCTTTTTTTTTCTAATTTTGAGGTATGAAAAAAAAACCTATCATTTCTTCTTTCTGGATTCAGTTCAGTCTAATATTTCTATAAGGAGTCTCAAATGATCAAGTGATAAGCTCCTGTTTTGGTGCATTTGCACTGCAATTTCTAGATCATTTCAGTCAAGGATAACAAACGCAAAAAATTAGCATCCACAATCCATTACTGAAATAACATTCACCATTAGATTTTATTTACATCCAGCTGTCTACACAACTTTTTTAAAGGAAAAAATCTGCTTATTCAAAATGTAACTACATATAGATTTTTACACATGCAAAGAAGTGTCACATCAACAATAAATATATCGTTGGAAAACATAGTTCTGCACATAAATGTCAAAATGTTCCATTTATATTATGGAGTATCTCTATTTGGCATCACACAATCTCATCAGTTTGAAGTGAAATGAACTCTACGCATTGTTACTTAACTCGATGCCTTATACCAACTTGAGGTTAAAAGCGTCAATATCACTTCCAATTAGAAAACTTCAGGCAAAAAAAAAAGAGAGAGAAAGCGAAAAGAAAGGGATGAAGAAGAGAGAGAGATAGAGAACAGATTTGAAAACGATAGCTATATGTGTGACACCATTTAGCAGAAATTTTGAGACAAAAATCTTATTTATTTTCCTTAATGACTCGGACTTATCTTAATCCAGACAAGAAGCACAGTTCATCAAATACTCAAACGTCTCCGTTTTTGTGCTAACTTGAAGTGTTAGAATTCTTAAAAAAGAATCATACAGACATATGAATCAATACATCTGATAATTAGCTTAAGTAGGTTACTTTGCGAGTTATTATTATATCCTTTCTCAGACGGTTCTTTGCGACATTGGAGTTTGCGTGACTCAAAATTTTCTACATACACGATAGCCGTAGTCTTGCAACGCAGAACATTCGCTTTTTCTATAATTTCATGTGATAAAGTTTATCACTAGAAGGGGATTGTGATACAGTGTAAGAATGCCATTACTTCGTTTAACATTTGAACTACTTAATGAGTGTCACCGAGGGCACATATATTCAAGTTCGATCAATGTCGGTTGATCGTCTGTCTCTTCAACGCATTTGAAATTTTCTGTTACAAAATTTCTTGAAATTTTCTTGAAATTTCTAAAACGTGGGTCCTTTAGCATCATATCCCATCCATTCTGCTACGTCTTTTCGTACATTTTTTGGACATAATAATTTTATACTTTTTGGTCATATTACATTGTTTAGACTGAGGATCACTGACGAGGGGTTAGTACCCGAAACGTGCATTTCTGGTCCATGCTGTAAATCTATCAGGTTTGAAATGATGCTATTGAATTTAAAGACGTTTAACATACGAGTTGTATCCAAAACAAGACAATAATATCTTTTTATATAGCTGAAAAAACTATCGGCGTGATTCGTGTAGATGAAAGTGAAAGTAGAACGCCAACCGTGTTTATGCGTTATTTTAAAAAAAGCTAATATTCACCTCATTTTGGATAAACTATATTTTGTAAATGTGATAGCTAAGACATTCTTCCTATGCTTTACATTCTTCTTTTTCCTATGAATAATCTATATCGCATACATAAACCGATCGTTCTGCGTAGCGAGGTTACACCCTGTGATAATAACGTTAAAATGGCAGTTTTTATTTATAAACAATTCTGTTCGATGAAAAGAAATTCAAACAATTTTCTTTAAATTTCTTTGAAGCAGATTTGTTTCAAGGCACATCATTGAAACCGCCACTAGATGTTATGAAAAAATAACAATAATTGAAATTTACACATTTAGAAATTTTAAGGCCTGATGAAACTGAATACTATGGAAACATAGAGGGGATATAAGCAATTTTGTTATATGTACATGAATGTCGTACTACATGTACAAGATAATAATTCGTTGTCACGACTTAAGTACAGGTCCACGTAAGGATCAGGCAGATAAAAACTTCAAAATTTTTGCAGAACTTTTTTTCTCTTGAAATGTGTTCAGATCAGCCTCCATATGACTGTTCTGAACGAATTTTCCTCATACTTGGATGGTGATGAAAGTTATAGAGGTGGCAATTTGATAGAATAATATAGAGAAAATTTTCAAGCTATTTTTTCCCTTCATTATCCTCTTTAAATTAAGAGGTGAATATCTCGTTTCACCATCGCTAACCTTGGAAATGAATATCATATGTTTGATTTGTACCGCATATATGTCTCAAAACAGAAATAAACAGTTTCTCATAGCCATGACTGATTATCTCGTGATCACTGAATAACCAGCACGTCCCTCTATGCTTCTGCAGAAAACCAAAAATAGCTTTTATTTTATATACGACATATCCCTATAGACGAAATACCATAATATCTCAATAATTTTATAATCATTGCCTTTAGGTTACAGACACAGCATTGAAACTATCTTTTTATATTTCCGGTTCATTCAGGTCTTGATGATGTTCCAGCGAAGTGTAGCTGTACGGACACGACACATTTACTTTGTAACAATGCTGGCCTTCAACGACTTCCAGAACAACTACCAAAAGGGGTCACTTTTCTGTAGGTAGATTGCGTAAAAGTTTGAGCCTATGCAAAGCTAAATACTGTTAGGAGGTATAATAATTGATAATATTTTACTACGTATAAAAATGAATCAAATTTCAATTTAGAAAGACTGAGGGATACATTCTCTTTTGTGAAGACAAGCAATTATTTAATACAAACATTCGAAAGAATTCCGAATTATTTTCAGCAAAATCCGTACTACATATGTAATTTACAATTATGTATTTTACAGAGACCTTTCGGGTAACAGCATAACAGAACTAAGCTCTGATGTTTTTAATCAAGTAAAGACACTGAAGGAGCTGTAAGTTCATATAAGCATATGCCGCGTTTAGTACTTTTGAATTTCTTTCCAGTACGTGGTTTGTTTTATTTTTATGTCGCGCATGAAGAGAGGGATTATTCCGTTTCTTCGATATAAATGCGACTTCTTTCTCTTAGTCTATTTGGCAGAACCTATCATTAGTTGGAGCGATTTTTCAATGTCTGACCATGAACATATCTGTCATTTGGTTTCATCTTTCGAATTCACCATTGTATTCACTAATGATGTATGGTTTTAGTCATCATAAATTCATTGATGTAAAAGATATGCACCGGTCGGGTATAGTTCTCATTAAAGGAACTCTCGACGATAGGCTTGGTTTACTCCTTTTACATATTTTTTTCATCTAATTGTGTGGAGAAGTAATTTTCTTATGACCAGATTTCAATTATAAAACTGATCAAATTCATCTTTGAAACTTAAGTTCTAAAAGACGGAGAGGTAAAGCAATGGTATGAGAAAGATAGAAAATAGAGAAATATTCCATCAATAAGTATCTTGTAAATACAAATAGGAGATAAAGTACATAATTTGAATTTGGCATCTTTGTTTAAATTTTCCTATTTGTAAGGTTTTGATATTCCTAGCTGGTCGTTGGGAAATAATTTATAGAAGGTAAATAAGTGCCGAGGTACATGTATCATACAGAGTTTTTTACAGAATGATTTATATTGCTAAAAGTATTAATGCATAAATTCTGACCTGCAGTGCTCCGCAATCATGAAACATAAAACTATCTGATTAGATGAGACGACCATTGACATTGAAGAGATTTCTTTGAAATTATTTATGATATCTTAGGTTTAATAAATTGCTTTCCACAATGACAGAATGGTCATTTTTATTGACAATCTGACCAGGAATATTAGATGTTCTTTGTGTGTTTGCACACGGCGCTATTTTGATTGACAAATTATTGAATTCTAAGGCGTGCAATTTTTATTTATATGCAATTTCCACATGTAAAACATGTAGATTTAATAAATAATGATTAAGTGTAACAAGTTTAAAGCCATCATTTACATCATTTACTAAAAAAAATAATAATAAAATAGATTTATGTTGAAATTAATGTATTATAAGAATACATGTACTGAAATACATTTTATGAGGTAAAAGTATCAAATATCATTTATTCATTTTCGATTGAAAATACTTTTTTGTTTTGTATTTCAGGTTCATCCGACATAACAATTTGAAAGTTATAAGGAACGATACATTCTCCAACTGCTCCACTTTACAACACTTGTACGTTTCAAGGTTATTAAAAGTCATAGTATCCATTGCTTATCAGTTGTCTTAATATTAAAGGAATTTTAGAAAAAAATCGCTATCGTTTAAGTTTCTCCAAAAAAGTTTCTCGAGTTAAGAGCTCAAAGTGATCAATACATGCCTCAGGGTAGCGTATGTGTTCGTCTGTCCGTCTGCATGTCCATGAAATTCGTTTTCATCGAAGTCTTTACCCATTGTCATAAGCACTTCGTCTGAAAGGGAAGCATTCGCATCAATCATGTGTGTTCCTTGTCATACAGTATATGTCGCAATTTAGCCTATTCTCATTGTGTGCGTGTCTGCTTTGTGTTTTTGCAGTGGTGTTTTGCTGTTGGTGCTGCAACCGAGTGTTGCTGGAGAACCCCTGCTTTCATGTATGTCAGACAGGGACACGTAACAAAGCAAACGTTAGGAAGCACCATTATTGTAACCCAATTGATAATAATCTAAACTATTTATCAAAGATCTGTCGTTATAATTTTGTTTACATTCTTTCTCTTTCCAGGGACATGGTTGACAACAAAATCTTTTCAATAGAAGTGCCATTAATCTCGTCTCCGAATTCACTGAAGGCGTTGTAAGTTTTAATTCTGCACAGAAATATCAAATTAAGCTTCAATATTTCGCCCGTCTCACACGTTCTTCTCGCTCGGTTATTTTTGTGTTACAAATATAACCGAAAAAGAAGAACATGTGAGACCGGCGAAAAATTAAAGCTAACTGAAATCTTGATAAAAAAAAGCGCATTTAAGAAGGTTTGCACAAGTTATGATACAGAGAATTTAAATGTATTCTTTAAATTATGAAAATTCCCAACTCCTCTCTCATAGAGAATTTTCGAAGGTGAATCTTATTTTTGATGTATAATATCAACAATTCTATAAATACGTTTGATATGTGCAAATAGTCTGTCAATTCGGCACACCAGGACATGTTCCAAATATGAAGATTTCATCATTAGAACCTTACAAGTAGGTTACTCGTTCAGATTTATATCACACAGTTACTGAAAACAGCATTCAATTGAGGAAGCTCTTCGATAGCTATGGGTATCTTATAAAACGTATGAGTTCCCCCTTTCCAGAATCATCAGTGATATTTTGGATTGCGATTGAATGGCTGTCAATTAACATCACCAAACAAGACAGCTTTATCTGATATGAACATCAATATGTACATCGGGACAATCATCGAATTTGGCAAGTTTCCATTGAACTGTTGTGCCGGGTGTTGCCCTGTTTGCAAAGTGGAGACGTTGACTCTTTCCGGGCATCTTTTCTCACTTTGGAATATTGTTAATATTGCACACAGCGGAATACATACACACTTACAAATACATCGAAGAAGTACCAATTAGTAATATAATTCCGTCTCATAGTCGTGAAGCGAATGTAAAATCATTAAATTTTCCATTTGAAAAGTTGCAGTTGCCCGGGGAGAATCAGCGTCTCCTTTTTGCATGCAACACCCGTCCCAACAGTTTCATGAAACTTGTCAAATTCGGTGATTGTCTCGATGTACATTTCAATTTTAATATCAGGTAAAGATTTATTTATCTATTACAACTAGCATAAGATAAAAGAAGTTTAACAAAGTACAACGGTCCAACAAACAATCAACACATACAGTGGACAGGAAAGGGAATACAAAATAAGGAAGACTGTGTTCACTTTGTACGATTGAGGAACACAGAAATACCATTGTTACATTTTTAATTATCAAGTTAGGAACACAGAAATACCATTGTTACATTTCAAATTATCAAGTTTCTCTATTCTGAAATGTTTCCAACGTATGTCAAATTGAATCAACAGCAAGGACTGCACAGTTGGTCGAGGGATCCCTATCAAATGAATGTTCATGTTGTCTCTATTGCCATTGAGAAATAGTTAATGTCCTCAATATTCATCAATCGCATTATATGCCTATATTGCAAAGCTTCAGAGGTTAATGTTCCCATTCGTATGCTGTGAAAAACAAGAAGAGAGAAAGGTTGCATACAAAGTAGAAGTGACACATCTTATCGTAGGGACAAAGAAGCCCTAACAAGTTTCTGATTGATAATGAAGTCATGTTAAATGTTAAGGAGATGAATCCAATCAAATATCGTTTTATCGCTTAAGTTCATGAAACCTTAACGCACTCATTTACTGACCAGAAGAAATGAAAATATTCATAAATATTATTGTTTAAACGATGACTCACAAATAACTGATCGGTACTTCTGTAATGTTTATTATGATGAGTTTGGCTTCAGAACTCGGAAAGCACGAATTTTCTAGTACTTTTTTGTCTCGCTACCTCTTTAGCTACATGTATAATGGGTTCCAAATTAAATAGTCAATTTTTTAAACTTTGAATTGTTTTTGCACAAAATCGGCAATACGAACTCATTATTTTAAACATGCCTGTCAAGAAAATTGCTCTCTGACAGCAGTCTAGACTCTTTCGGTTTTTTTTTTCAAAATAAGGAAGTGTTCTAACTCTTTACATTTTTGAAGAAGATTTCAAACAAATTTATTATGCACCAGACACGTGTTTTAGAAAGTAAATCCTCATCAGTGATGCTTCCAGCCAAGGTGATTATCTGACACAACCAAATGTATTTTTGTAGCGCCCTCTTGTTCTATTTTTAGAATTTAAATTTTCAATGTATTTTCTTATTCTTTTCCTTCTTGTTTCAGATATCTTGACTATAACCTGCTCAACAGTTTGCCTTCTGATATTTTTACTAATTTGTATCATCTTGAATCATTGTAAGTATACATTGATATCTGAGAAAAATTCGTCAAATAAGTGAGTGAAAAAATAATTTTAAAAAATGAAATAAGAATCCAAAACATACTTAACCAGATACATACAGGTATACGAAAACAGTAAAACCACACATGACAACCAAACCAAAGTGCGAAGGACCTTAAGGAATTTATAAGGGGTATAATACTCTTCTTCCGGTTGTTTTGATAACAGAAACATTTAATACCACGAAGTTGGCCGACGACGCACGACGAATTCGGCAATGTTTGGGACCATATAGTTTCATGGCGAGTTGAATGAAACATACAAAAAATCAAATGTCTAAAAATATGTAAGATATGGAAGTATATAATTTCTAGCTTAATGAACTTGAAGACGTTAAACGTTTTCCACGATATTGTTTTGATACCCCTAATACCATAAGGGAATCACTGATGATGATGCGATCAGGTGTCGGGGGAATTGTAAGCATTTTCTTCGTGGTAGATATTGCAGTTGCTTCATCCTTGCAGAAAAAGGTCAAAATCAGTTATACGAGGGTTGCCCGGAGAGTTCGAGGACATGGTCCGTTATTCACTTCAGGATAAAGAAAATATCAAATTCAGACATAATACGTTTGATAGATGCAAAAAGAAGACTTTTTCAAAAATCATACTCATTGTACATGTTGTATATGAGGAAGCAATTATATAGGGTAAAGAATGAAGGGAGGTAGTGCCGCACAGAGCAACCGTGACGATACAATAACATAAACGGCGTATTTGTTGAAAGATAATAGTTCTATATCTGACACATTCCGCGGGACCATAGGCTAAAACTTGCTAATTTCAAAAGCTTCGGTTATATTCTTTGTATGTTTAAGATTTGTCATGATTAGAGATTGATCCTATCCCCCTCGCATTAAGTTTGATGAAGTACAGTTTTACTGGCATCATTTTTCAAACTTTTTGCCCATGATATTACATTGTTTAGACTGAGGATCACTGACGAGGGTTTAGTACCCGAAACGTGCATGTCTGGTCCATGCTGTAAATGTATCAGGTTGTAAATGATGCTATTGAATTTAAAGACGTTTAACAACTGCACCTTCATTTTGCCATCAGAAAGTGAACGTGTACGTATTGCTTCTGCTTTTCTAATCCTCAGAGTTGTTTTAACATTCGGATCATCGTCTGAACAATTTGTAATTAGGGTTTCGTGTTCCAGAAGTAAGTCATACACATATCAAACATATTTATTGTCTTTTTAGGTGTCTTTCTTAAGTCATTATGAAGTGGTCTCTTTGCGCGTTGCTCCGTCCGCAGGCATGACGACACGTTTTTCAATGAAAGATTGGACATGCTGCCATTACATTTTCTATTGTTTCTCTGTATTTATAAAATGTATTCAGATCAATACTACATAAAACGATACCGAGTATCAAAGGAACCTAATTATATAGCAATATTCGATCTGAAAATCTTATATTTGATTTTTAAGAACAAAATATAAGTACTATGAGTGACATTTTTTCGAAAAATGAATAGGCTCCGTTGACCCCACCTTTATAGATTCATAGTTAATAAATTAATAATTTTTTATGTACCGATCGAGTTATGAATGTGCTTTATTAACAGTAAAATGGTAAATAACTTATTTGATACCAGTTTCAGTAACAGTTGTACATCCAATCTTTATAAGACGGACCAGTCCACGACATTTTCGGACAACCCTCGTATATCCATTTTGTTATGATTTTTATGTAACGTTTTCTCGGGATAGTAGAAAAATGCTATATTATATTACATAACATCGTCCACAAATATTTGCTGCGACGAAGTTTTCGCTTATAAATGTTCAAAGATAATTTCTTAATACATTCGTCAAACTTCCTTTTCCCCTAGATACTTAAAGTTCAACAGAATTGCCTTTATACACGCCGATGCATTCAAGAATACCCCTAACCTCAAAATATTGTGAGTATAATTCTTTTCAATTCTATTTTGGTTTCGAATAATTTTCTGTGAAATAACGTAATTGCTGGTCGTTTTGCATCCATGAATAAGGTTGTTTTGAATATTTTGTTTGTTGCAATATTCTGTTTTTGTGTGTGATTCGCATTATCATCGCTAAATGGTATAACTCGTGATGATATTTAAATTTCATTAAACATGTATGTGAAGTATTAAGAGTTTGTAATAAATCTTGTCGGAATCTTGCTATCCTTCATTACATTTAATTATATCTCCATCAAGGTTTCCTATTTTTTGAATTTATATGATGGATTACCTTCATTAGAAATGGAGATTGCTGCAAATCTATTTCAACCATTCAGATTTAAAAATTTATGTCAGAATGATCCTAATGGATGGATTCTTTAAAAAGACGAGTGAGTTCTAAAAAATCTATAACTAATTTGGAAGTCTTCTGATACGAATCCTCTTTGACGTTCAATAATGTGCTTTGAATTCTCAGGTGTTAATGTTACAATAATACAACAATAATGGTAAAAAAGGTTGATCTGGTTTCGTGTCATACAATGAAATGTCTAATATTCAGGTGCTCTTGATGATCTCGGAATGCGATAATTATGGTCTTACATCCAAATGTCGCAATAACTTCGTTTCCTTAATTAGCAGTGAAGTAGTAAAATCCTCATTTTAGCTACAATATTAAAAGGATTGTACAACATCAGCAAAGAAATCTAGTCAATACCAAACTTTATAACACAGAAATGTATTGAGAAAAATAATAAGCTGATCAAATGAACTTTCCTTGAAATTTCCGTGTTCAAAGATATGAAGGGACTTTCAATTAGCAAGGAAGAAAAGGAAATGGATGTTTAATATCGTATTAGTCTTTTCATATCCGTTTATGATCCAATTCCGTGATTTAAGTCCTTGAGTGGATTAAAAGTTTGATTGAAATGTTTACATCCTTCGCCTGAAGGTTTATTTTGACTTATTTTATGTTTTGTAACAAGATAACTAAAAGAATCGTTTCCTCCAGGTTCCTCACTGGTAATAGTCTGTCGACGATTGGTTCATCCGTCTTCAAACCCTTGGGCAAATTGTCTCATTTGTAAGTATATATATATACGTGATATCCGTCTCTTAAATCATACTGTCATCAATACCCATTTAGCCGTCACGGAGAGGCCTGAATACAGTCGATGTCTTCCTCGCGTGATGCAGGATCTCACAAAGCATGTCACAGTAGAGGCAAAAACAGATTCGATTTGCCTCTAGGGTAACTGGAAAAACAGACATTTTTTCAGATATGCTATACGGAAGGTGACAAAAACTCTCAATAACGCATTTAATAACAAATTACCCTATCGGAATTGATAAATTCATATATCCCATCAAGCTTGCTGTGTCTCTAAGTACATTTTTGGACAAAATAACTTCTGCACTCTTTGGCGATATTATATCGTTTAGAATGAGGAACACTGATGAGGGTAAAGTATCCGAAACGTCCATGTCTGGTCCATGCTGAAATTTTATCAGTTCTTAAATGATGCCAGGCGCGTAGCAATCGTAATTTTCATGTGGAAGCTCTTTCAGTCAGGGGGTTTGGGGATTTCTTTGAGGCCCCTAATAGGTCAAGGGAGAAGTCCTTGTGGTGATCCAAGGGATAAAAAGAGGAATCCAATCAGACAAATGGATTTAACATATGTAGAACAGTTTTTCTACGTCAAAATGACTATTTGTACACATTCATCTTGCTACGTCTTTCGGTATATTTAAGACATAATTTTCACAGATTTTGGCCATATTTCACTGTTTAGATTGAGGATCACTAACAAGGGTTAAATACCCGAAACGTGTATGTTTGGTCCATGCTGTAAATTTATCTGCTGTCAAATGATGCTTATGAATTTGAAGACATTAAACATTCTTTATCTTTTTTGCAAAACTATGTGGAAGCATCTTTGTAATTGCGTACGAGTTTAATATTGATCACTGATCTGGTTACATGTACTTGTCGCGATCGTTAAGTGTAATTTTTGGTTTGCTATACAGGGTTATTTCCCGTTTTGCAATGATATCTGGCGTAAAAGTATTACATGAATAACGTAATAAATATTATATAAAAGAAAGGAGATTGCAGTACCAAAAGCAAAACACCCAATGCAAATATAAAGCACAAAGCAGACAGGCATAGAAGGAGACGCAAATTACACAAGGAACGCCAAAATCACATAGAAACAAATGGATTTGATTACGTCGCAATTAGTTTAACGTCCTGATGGAAGATAGTTTTGCTTATTAATAATATAAAAGACCCTATGAGCAAATAAGAATGAACGTTCTAAATGAAAGCAAAATTAAAAAGTAAGAAGAGAATCTTCACCAGGACCCGGTTGTAGTGCCGACTAAGGACGGTCATCTGCTACATTAGTTACTGTTACAGTAGTAAAATTTGCCGTTACATGTATCTATGAAAACACATATTTATTTTTGTAATTTGATAGCTGTACATGTTAGATGACAATACACGCAGATAATTAAACGCAAAGGATAAAGTAACAGAGTGATACATATGTAAATGGATATGATCAGCTTAAAGATGTACTACGAACAACCCATGCTCTGCCGACGGACCCCAACAAGCTAGAGGTGGGACCGGGTGCCCGGGAGGAGTAAGTATCCCCTGTTTGGTAAGCTGCGCCCGCCGTCGATGTTCAAGCACGAAAATATCTACAACACATGCTCTGTCTGAAGTTGTGTCTATTTAGTCTTTCAACTTCTTGACGCTCTACACTACCATTCCACACCAAAAGATCAAAAACAGACTGGCCTTAATTCGCAACACCATTCTTTCAATAAAATGGAAATAGGAGATACAAAATGTACAAATAACTTTTCATAGGGCGGGAGGATACTTATTACGCGAAGGAACACTTTGATCAAACAAAAAGTATACCGAAAATGATATCATCCAGATGCTTGAGTTTTTTTATTTACAACATCTTTGTGGTGTTTGGAGGAACCCACATGGGTACCAATTGTGCCCCACTGCTGGCCGACTTATTTTTATATTCATACGAAACAGACTTCATCTAGACCTTGCACTCGACTGGGCGGAAGCGCCTCGCCTCTCAGTTCAATTTTACCTTCAGATACATAGATGACGTGTTGTCCATCAATAACCCGAATGTCAAGGATCACCTATATGAAGTCTATCCTCATGAACTAGAGATCAAGGAAACAACAGAGAGCCACAGATCCGAATCGTATATGACTATACTTCTATTTTTCGACGCAAACGGCCATTTGAACTCTTCACTGCAAGCACGATAATTTCAGCTTCCACATACCTAACTTCCCTTTCATATGTAGCAACATTCCGTCTTCTCCTGTTTATGGCGTTTTTGTCTCTTAGCTAATATGGTACGCCAGGGCATGTTCATGTTCCAAGTATGAAGATGTTTTTGTTAGAGCCAGACGGCTTGCAAGTAAGCTACTTCTTCGAGGTTTCATTACACAACGACTGAAATCAGCATCGAGGAAGTTCTTCGGTCGCTACGGGGATATACTTAAAGCACACCAGACCCATCTTTCCAGAATGATCAGTGACTTGCGATTCGATGGCTGTCATCATTTACCAAACAAGACAATATTCACCTGATATGTACATCAATATGTACATCGAGACAATAACCGTATTTGACTAGTTCTCAATGAGCTATTGCGACAGGTGTTGCGTGCAATCAGGAGACGCTGACTCTCCCCGGGCACCTGGTCTCACGTCGGATCATTATTCATTCCGAGGTTCACAACCGTTCCAATGGAATTTCTAATGATTTTTGCCTTGCCTTCTCGACTTTAAGACTGAATAACTGATAGGTACTTCTTTGATTTTAACTTTAGAAAAGATTTAAATTGGAGTCTCTTCGTCAGTCAGTCAGAATACAACTATTTGTATATGTATATAATGAATGCGCTTGTACAAGGCCATTCATGGTTTTCCAGTTACTCAAGAATCATATTAGGCGCTTGATAATTCTGTAGTAAATCGGTAAATATTCAGTCTCCTTTTGTAAACATAAAAGTCATTTCTATGAGAGATACAAATAAGTGTACTCCATTTGGTAATAGATACTAACAGAACCATTGTATACAAGATACAAATGCAAATTTTGCATACAAACAGAAACTTCATGAGCATGAAACTATATCACGAAGGACATAACACATGGGTAAAATTCAAATATTGTGTCAAAGTATTAATCTATACCATGAAACACGAAGTAACATATTTATGTTGACGTCTTTAAAATCTAAAGATTGATGACAAAAGGGCATGAAACTTGAATTAAAAAAAACCCCTCATATTTTCTGCTGTGAGATAGGATGCAGGCGTGGCTAAAAAAATTTCTGTAATAAAAACAACATTTCTGAAATATAGTTTTTGTAAGCAATTGCACTAGATCATTAGATGTCATTATTTTATCGTGCTCCTCAACAGGTTTTTTAAACTACATTTATCATATTCTTTACTGCAGACATCTAGGGAGCAACAGAATCTCCCGGCTTGAGAAGGGATCTTTTTCATCGTTCGGAAATCTCGTTTCTCTGTACGTATCATACATTTTATTCTATAAACTATAAATAGCGACGCTCTGATTGGCTGATATCGTCGCTGACCGTCCTGGATAAATCACCGTATACCACGGTCTAAAAATAGCGACGTTATTTATTGTGAATCAAATATAAAATTATAGAATAAAACAGGTACGGACTTTTAACTCAGTATATATGATGTGATATTGACTTACAATGAAAATATTGACCTCTTCGTCGACTCGGTCAATATTTTTACAGTAAGTCAATATCACATCATATTTACTGAGTTAAAACTCCATAATTGTATAATATTCTTATTTCGTACTAATGGGAAACTTTGTCATTGTCAAAATAGTTTGCATCTTTCCAATAGATTGCATCTTTCCATTGATTCAAGGAAGTATTTATGAGAAAAATGGCCAGTTTTATCATCATTATTTATAATCGTTTACATCTTTTCAATTTTTCACTGACTTCTATTTCTGAGAAATGCATCCAGCATAATCAACCTGAATCGCCACAGACATGTACACCATTAAGTGAAACTGAAAATCGATTGTTGCGTTTTGACTCTTCTGACCTTCTTTCTGCTTAAATACATTTTCTAAGTTCATTTGTCTTTTTCAGGACGCTTGCAAGAAACCGGATCCGTTCATTGAAGAAAGACACGTTTTCTTCCTTACGTAATGTCACCTTTCTGTACGTATATATTTATTCAAATAAAGATTATGAGATTTTGCTGAATATGCACCTTCTTGGTTATCACATTAATTGCCTTTCCAAAGCATGTAACGTCAAGCTACTTTGGACATTTCCTTTTCGACGAGTTCTTCCTTTCACCTATTTTCAGTTAAAAAAGCATTTTCAGGCTGGATGAGACGTACGTTTTGCTAAATAAGAACCTAAGATCATTTGATTTAATGCATTTTTCACTTTGCAATGGCTAAAAACGAGAGGAAATAATCATGCACTAACAACAGAAGAGTAATACTACACTGATTCGATCGCTTCCGCCATTTTGACATTCCATTCTGCATTTATCATGTAACTGTCATTCTGGAAAGTATCATTATATAATAGAGATATACTATTATAGTATTCCATATCAGTTCAGAGGATTAAAGATTAAAAAATAAAGATTTGCACGTTACATATATTTAACCTAGAAAGCAACCAAAATTAAGAATAAAACCATACATTCATGATCAATTTTGATACCTGAAGAGTCATAGAACGTTATTTTAAATAGCAACGTTGATCCCGAAAGAGAAATTGAAGAGATAGGTTTAGGTTAAATTAGTGTAATCATTTAAAGTTCAGATCCGCCAATGCTTCATACCTTGATAAAGAAAATACAGATGGCATTTTATCACATAGCATTTACACGTTCGATGGAACTATATTAAGCGGTTTAGCTGATAATACAAATTCTTGAAATGTTAGCTTCTATATATAGATATCGATTTAAGACAAAAACCAAACCCCGTACATTATACATGTATCGCTATTTTCGAAAACCAGAGTTACTTCTCATTTGAGGCGGTATCTGACGTAGACTGATTCTGGCGTCATCAAATTCTATGGAAACATTCCTAAAAGTCTGGGAAATAATGGTATAAATTGACGTTACCATGCCATTTTCATGTCACAATGGTATTACATCAGATGACGTTTGTAAGGGGGAAAAACTCTCCGAAAAAGACTCAATAGGGAAAGGAAAGATGTCCATCCATCCGCTTGACATTTACCATTCACATCACTTTTTAAAAAAATCTCAGAAATCATAATTAATCGAAGCATACTATGCATGTTAATTTCTAAAATATATTCTTTTTATAAGTATCCAAACTGTAATATTTGTGAAGGAGGTAAATCCCAGGGTCAAAGGTCACAAGTTACTGATCTTTGATCCTGACATTTGACCTCCTTTAGAAATGTTAGCGAAGGGATTTATTGTTTGAATCTTCCATCCCTCCATTCTATGATCATAGACAATGTCAAACTGTTTTTGTTGGGCAATTGTTATGCCCCCGGAATCAAAGATTCAGTGGCATATAGTTTTTGGCCTGTCCGTCTGCTTGTCTCTCTGCCTGTCTGTTTGTCAAAAGACTTTCTCATTGGACATACCTATTGAATGGAAGGTGATATAGCTTACATATTTCATATGTGTATTCCATGTGACAGGACTTTTTCATCCGTACCAAACATTTTGACCTCGTGACCTCGACCTTTGACCTACTTTTGAAACATTTGGCTTTTTAATGGAAGGTGATGCGGCTTTCATATTTTACATGTGTGTTCCTTCTGACAAGACCTTTTCAAACCAAACTTTTTGACCTCGTGAACCATTGAAAAACTTTTAACATTGATTTTTGCCTATCGATTTTAACCTATCTAACAGAAAATGGTGTTAATTCTGACGAAGATGCTGCCGAGGATATTTTTGTTTCACAAACGCAGGTTTTATTCACAATGAAATTATGGCGTAAATAACCTTTCAATGGTATAATGAGACTTTTTTAAATTATGATAATTATAAAAGAAATCATGGTTAAATAAGGTTATGAGCAGTTTGAAAAAATACATTCAGTGAAACTATCACACTGATCAAATAAAAAAACAATCAGAAATTAATTACTGTGACGGGACTCCGTAAAATATGACGTCTGATAATAAATGAAGTGATTTAAGTTTTTATTAAAGCCAGATACATATAGAAGTTGCATAAAATAGAACAACTATCTCCTAACAAAATTGATTTAGCTACTGTACGGAGGTTTAATTGAAGTCAAATGACACATGGCCAGCCGCAAATTGAATTTAACTCCTTTAAAAGATAGTTTAAATCTAAAAATATTTAGGCTTATATGTACATTTGATATATCTCTCTATTAATAAAAAAAAGGCGTATTTGATAAAAAGTTCACTGCACTGAGCTGCAACATCAACATCTTAACTTTTTAGGCTTTTATCCATGTTCTAACATTCCTATGTATTAATACATGTGCTGTTATACGACCGTTGATGAGCATTATCTAAGATAATGACGTATTTCTACTATTTGATTTTTATCTTTTCAATATTAGATTGTAACATGTAGGCTAAGCTAATCACAGGCTCTCAAATTGATCGTCTTGTTTGTGAAGATTCTGTGTAGAAACCGACTTAATGGTCGTCATATATCCTGCATCCGACAAAGCTGAACAAAGCTGAACAGTTTATACTTGAAAAATATATGGCATGAATGTGGCGCGAACTCGGTACCTTCAGCATGTTATCGTGCGGGCTATCCACTACGCCACCGGAGTTGCTATCTAAGTTTCTACATGAATAAGAAGGGGCTTCTCTAACGCTCCGCCCACTTCTCATTCATGTAGAAACTTCAAAATACCTTCTAACCTATACATGGTGCTTAGAATTTCGTCCGTTATTTCACCGACTTTTATCGGTTCTATGGCTAAATATTCAGATGATTACAACATATTTTTTCCAGAGATATGAGAGAAAATTCCGTTCTAGACATAGATGTTGACTCTTTTAAAGCCATGGTTAATCTGAAATCTCTGTAAGTATTGTTTACATTGAAATGTTTTCTCTCAATATTACGTCTCATTTCAGTGCATTGTATTTGAGTGCGATATAGATATAATCTTTTCGTAAAAGTTTAGAGAAATTTACAAATTGAAGCGATTTTGTCTCTTAGTGCACATCTCTTAATTCTCTCCTTGTCTCTAGTTTCGTAGAGCTTCACCAAATAATACCTAGAAGATTCAATTTGTAATTCATGTTATCATTTGCAGTGATTTAAGGATGAATCCTGTGAAGAGGATGCCTGCGGAAACCCTGCATGGATTACACCATTTAGAATATGTGTGAGCATTCTTTTTTTATATAAATATATGATCTTATTGCAATATATTTTCCCGTATATAATGTTAAGCGTCTTTAAATTCAATAGCATCATTTAAAACCTGATAAATTTACAGCATGGACCAGACATGCACGTTTCGGGTACTAAACCTCGTCAGTGATCCTCAGTCTAAACAATGTAATATGGCCAAAATGTATGAAAATTATAATGTCCAAAAATGTACCAAAAGACGTAGCAGAATGGGTAGGATATGATGCTACAGGACCCACGTTTTAGAAATTTCAAGAAATTTTGTAACAGAAAATTTCAAATGCGTTGAAGAGACAGACGATCAACCGAAGTTGATCGAACTTTGCTACAAAGTACCTTCTATAGATACTCTACAAGGGAATGGAAATGTATCATTGTATTTTGAAAACCGTGAAAATCAAACATACATTATGAATCTTCAAGTTTTTAGTCTATGTAGATTTTTTTTCCATAATGACATTGGTTTTAGTAAATGTATCAGTCTCATGCCGATCAGTTTGAATCAGTAAAGACACATGTATCGACTGGATATTAATTGAAAGGATATAACCCCCTCCCCATAATTAAGCAGGTGTTCGTACGTAGCGAACACTCAATAATATTAAACGTATTCCATGCATGTGGTATGTGTTAAAGACGACTACATGTATATGGGTGTCTTGGCATCATAGAAAATCAGAGTGTCGGCAAATAATATTTAATTCATAACATGTGTAATCCTTCTCTATTATAGGTATTTTGACGAGTTTTATATGTGTATATATGCGACGCACGTAAAACATTGCGAGCCGTTTGGAAACGGAATCTCAAGTCATCACAACCTTCTCGAAAACATATTCCTTCGCGGAATGGTGTGGGTTGTTGCCTTAATTTCTCTTTTCGGAAATCTTCTTGTGATTTTTGGAAGAATAATTCTAAGGGAAGACAATAAAGTGCATTCATTCTACATCAAAAACCTATCTCTAGCAGACATGTTGATGGGAGTGTATTTGTTCATTCTGGGAGTGCGAGACATGATGTACAGAGGAACATACCTCTACCACGATCAAAACTGGCGTCTTAGCCACGAGTGTGACTTCTGCGGTGTCCTTGGTGCACTTAGCAGCCAAGTGTCCGTTTTGACTCTTGCTATTATAACATACGATAGATACACCAGTATTATGTATCCTTGGTATGGAAAAAGGAAAAACCTCAAGTGCGCTTACATCATAATGAGTATCATTTGGATGGTGTCTTTGACAATCTCAATTTTACCGATCGTTGGGATACCTTATTTCGGCGCCACGTTTTACAGAGACAATTCCGTCTGTATCCCTCTACATTTACACGACCCTAAAGTTCAGGGATGGGAATACTCAGCCTTTATGTTTATTGGTGTTACATTTACAGCATTTTCTTTTATGTGTTATGCGTACGTAACCATGTACATTATTATACATCGATCAACAGAAAATCTTCGGGCCCACTTCTACAGCCGAGAGACGCTGCTTGCGAAGCGCTTTTTTCTTATTGTCTTGACGGACTTCCTTTGCTGGGCACCAATCATGATTTTCAAATTTATTGCCATTTCCGGTGAGTGATATACGTCTCTTAATATTGAAAATATCTTTGATTAGTTTGAAGTATGAAATTTCTGACAGAAATTTGCTCAAAGTTCTAGTAATTTTGATTGTTTTATTGATTTTATGGTAGTACAACCAACTTATTACACTATATAATAGGAGTTGTTTCGACTCACTCTAAGAGATTACCGTAACGTTTCTTTTAGTTTGGTTGGAGACCCCCTCCTTTCATTTAAAACATGCGCTTCGTTAGAATCAAATGATGTGGTTACGGGTATAATGATACCATGCGCATAACCTTTCCAAATCTCCGGTAAACCAACTGTAAGGAAGGCTTCTCAATAGTGGTACAAAATTGTTATTTAAATTGCGCTTTAATTCAATAACTTCATTTTCAGGGACGAGGATAGACGGTAACTTGTATGCTTGGATAGTTATATTTATCCTCCCTATAAACAGTGCCATCAATCCTTTACTGTATACGCTAACTACGAAATTGTTCAGAGAGAAAGTCATTCCACGAATCTGCTGCGGTCTTACAATCATAAGGAAACAGGACCCGACATTCAGAAAAACGTCATCTTCTTCCTCTTCCGGGTCTAGAAGATGCGGAGCAAAGATTAGAAACTGCCTTGAACGGGATCTGTATGAAGTCGGAATGCATACGTTGCGTTGTGCAACCTTTCAATACAGCAACAGAAAGAAAGAAGAAAGTCCAAAATTGGCACAGGTAGAAATTTTATCAATGATTTTGCGCTAATTATTCATTGTGCAATGCATGAAACAATTGTCTCATTCGGTATTCGTTCTTCTGTTTAGAATAAATTTTCAAGAGTCAAGATACTTGGATAAGCATAATTTTATCTCTATGATAATAAAGATAGTGTCTTTATCAACAGGTTGAGTTAACCACAGGAAGGCATATCAACAGAGATTACCTATGCTTCAGAACAAGGGAGGCGTTTTCGGCGGTTGAAAACCGGTCACCGAAAAAAGTTGGCACGATGTATTTTCCCCTTTCTTCATCTACCGACAACTCCTTAAAGGTCAATAAGAGACAGCCGATGGCTCACAACTCGTCCTCAATTTAGATCATTGGTTCAAATTGACTTCTTTTTACAAATTGGTTGGCTCCCAAGAACTTCTATATCAAAATGATGAATACCTCACGCCTACTGATATATTGAACTATTTAACAGATAATTTCAGCTCAATTATATTATTTTCAGATGAATACGTACCTCTTTTCTATTTGACTTTAAGGAAAGGTTCGTTTTGCAGATAACATGGTGATTATATAGATTGTTTACAATTAGATCGGTCTGGAAATTACCATATTCCACTCCATTTCATCATGACCCACTCCTTAGGAAAGAAAGTCACATCTTCTCAGAACTTCAAGGATAGTACAAAGGGTCGGGCATAATTTTCTTTTTTATTTGTCGCAAAAGATCGTTTTGTGTGCATATTACCAGTTTTAGTTTGTTGAGCTCTCAAGCTATATTTATTGTTTAGAAGAGTATTTATGTCTCTGTTCTAAGCTTTTGCTCAATACTGATAAATTATTTGAGCTCCGTATAACAAAGAAGATATCATTTGCAATTGTTCATTATAAAGACTACATGATGTTTAAGAAATTGTATTATTATATCATCAAACATTCATGTTGTACCATGAGGCAGAAAATCCCTTCGAACATGGTACGAACAAGTACATGAACAATTAGATGTGGAAGGATATCAGAATGCAACGACCAAACAGTTGAGAAATTAAAGAGTATGGTGTTTGGTAAGGAGCGTTGAGGTCAATGACAAATATGGATAATGACCATATCCCTGTCTACAGTACAAAATCGATAATTCAGAAAATCAGAAACCGAAGGCATACAAAATCAGGACAAAACAGGAACCAAAGCAAACAAAAACAAAAACCTCCACCATATGAAAAGAAGCGAACTCCCGTTATGAGAGTGAGACCAGGTGCCCAGGAAGAGTAAGCATCTCCTGCTTGCATGCAACACCCGTCAATTTCATCATTATTGACAAAATGGAAATTTTCAAGATACATTTTTGTTATGTTCATTATTATGTTGTTGTTCTCGATTTTTCTGTACGTCTCCTTGTATAATATCATTCCATTTTATGTACCTTCGTTTAATATTCAACAAATGATAAATGTACAGTTTTCGACAAAATGTACGATGCAACGTGTATGATCGTGGAAAACTAAATTCGGTACTAAAAAACGAATGACCATTTGAATGACATGCCATGAACGAATAGTGAATTATGTCCAAAATGATCAAATGATTTGAATGTGAAAATGTGATTCATGCGTAACAAGAAACTGTACTGATTTTGTTGTCCATACATTTATACATCAAAGTTGATCGAACTTGGCTACATGTGCCCTCGGGGATTCCTAGTCTACCAGCAGTGACACTCACCAAGTGGTACAACAATTTCTATTTCAAACGGAATGAAAGACAGATATTTAACCGCTGTGATTCATAATTTGTGGATATTTACTTTTTTTCATTGCATCAAATGCATAAATAATGTAAACTCAAATTACCAATCAAATGATTTGAAACAAACTGATTAAATTTCTGTTAAGCCAGGGTAAATTTTCTGTTTTACGTCACCGACAGGTTTCCATTTTAGAGAATTTCCTGAAAGACTTCCATTTTGATATGAAGAAAATCTAAAAATATCTTTTAAATCAAATCTTTTTAGAATATTTTTAAGACCACAACTTTTTAAAACCAACGAACAAATTTTACTTGTGAGCAAATTTTCATATCATCTTGCTCATTAGCACAGAATATTTCAATGCTTTTCCCTCCTAAAATACCCCCGTTGAAAAAAATGCCAATGCTGCCTGCGATGATTGAGACGTAAAACGGAATTATATCTAAATATTATGATCTTGTAGAGATATAAGGTACCAATATATGAAAGCCGATTAGTGCCGTCCAGTGAAAATTTTATGTCGTTATCATTACGACTTAGTGATCTCGTAATTACGACTTAGTATATCGTAATGGCGACTTAGCTATCTCGTAATAACGACTTAGTACGTCGTTATGTCGATTCAATATTTTCACTTAATGTTGGCACTAATCGGCTTCCGTACCGATTTGTATGTGTGATCAAACTTTGATTTTTAATCCTTATGCATATGATATTTAAATATTACAAAGAGCAAAGCTCAAATATTTTCGTTTCTTTACAAGTATGCACAAAATGTGCTTCTTGTCATCAACTTTATAACAAATATTTTTTTTATTATGAAAATAACATAAGAGGTCTTTCCGTTGAAATAGGACAAGTCAAAGAAAGTTCTATACACTGTGAGACTATTTATAGAATGATGTACATTGTAAATAAATATACATGTAATGTATATTTCTGAAATTTTATGTCGTATTCTATATATACAACGATATGCTCAATTAACTCAGATGTTGTGATAAATAAAGTGTTATTCTAAATACAAAAATCTTCTTTTTTATTCATATACAATATTTCCCGGCTTGCTATTTTGATAATATAATACCGTTAATATTCATATTAAAACATCAATTTATTTTATGTACAGAGCAAAATGAAACATACTTAAAACGTCAAACAAATACATGAATGAAAGGAGGGGATCTCTAACCATACTTTGTTGCAGTTCTCACAGCAAAGCATCAAAACACCTCATGCGAAAACAGAGTAGACCAGCACAGCAAAAGACGTAAAAGAGACATACGAAATAGAAATATGAAACACAAAAGACTACATATAAACTAAAGAAACCAATTAGCAAACGGTGCCGACTTAGGACGGCCATATCCCACGCAATTAGCAAATGGTGTAGTAATCCGGATCACATGCGCGCAACCCCTCACTTATCCGTTTACCCAAAGGTCTTGAAGAACGCACAATTGTAGTTTAAAATAACATCCTCACTGTAAGATTACCACACAAACAAGAGAGCAAAACGTAGGGGCCCAAGCAACACAGATGAATTTGTAAAAGTGATGGGGCGTACAAAATAAAGTCCGTGATCTTCCGTGAGCTCGTGCATGTTATCATCCGAGGAGTCCGACAGACATTTAGAATGGACAGGTGTTCGGGGCCCTGTCTTTTCTAAAGAGGTTTATAGGTACCCGTTATGAAGACCAGTCGTCACAATTAGTCAGAGTACAAGTCGTAAGAATGCACTGGAATAAGGCTGTAGATTGGTCAAGTACCATACTGAGTGTCCGTCTTGTGACAGCATATTGTTCATATTCCATAATATATAGTCGTATGAAGAAATCGTATTGACTTGGAAATTTCTAGATTTTATTTTGTTAATCAGACTCCCTGAATTCTTAATAGACAAAAAGAAATTTACATCGTTCCTCATTAGAACAGTGTTACAATATCTTGTCACGTGTACTTTTATCGCCCTTAGTGCTGATGTCAGATTTCAAGACAAAATTGCAGTGGAGCAGTTGGTAGAATTAGCGATGAGATTGTTAAGGAAAATTGTACAGACGCATATTTAGAAATCGAATATTGAATATTGGTTTTCTCACAAGGAGAACATAATTGGCTGGAAGCATCACTGATGAGGATTTAATATCCGAAACGTGTTTCTGGTGCATAGTAAATTAAATTTAAATTTTCTTCAAGAAGGTATAGAGTTAGAACACTTCCGTATTAATAATTGAAACTACTAACTCATTAAAACTAAACCCAAGGTACAAGTCACTGTGACTGATAGACGGACGAACAGGAGTGCTTTTCAAACTCTTTGTACGAGAGAGAACAATAATGGCGAGTAAACAAATAGCATATTTTCTAATTTTAAGGTGTTTGGCAAATGAACCTCCAAATATTAAAAAAAATGTTACGAAAAAGAATAGTTATCTGCTACTTATTAAGATTAAACTCTTAATTTTCTACAATGTATTTTCAAACGAGGTATCTAACATAATTTAAATTTAAATTGGTATTATTCAATAGAAGACTCAATCGACCTCCTTTATAGTCTATTTCGACATTTGCTTGCTGAAGAATTTTTAAATTCATGTTCAAAACATTAAATCACAAGTGTATATACTTCATTAATAAAGGAAAAATGTTAAACCTCTTCAAATTCAATAGCATCATGTAAAAACAAATAAATATACAGCATGGACCAGAGATGCACATTTCGGGTACTCAATCCTCGTCAGTGATCCTCAATCTAGACTATATAATATGGCCAAAGAGTGTTATAATTATTCTGTCCAATATGTACCGAAAGATGCAGGATATGTGGGATATGATGCTACAGAACCCACGTTTTAGAAATTTCAAGAAATTTTGATTACAGAATTCAAGCGTCAGATCAAACATGTGACACCACGAGGTTGTTTCCATGACAATGTCCATACATGCTGTGGATCGAGGTGTCACATGTTTGACCTGACTCATGAGTTTAAACTTACAACATGGCGCTTGAATTCGAACGTAACTGCCCATGGCCAATACACCCAAACTAATCAAATAGCCAAGTGTCGTTGGCCGTTTCCGCGGCTAGGACAACATGTATATTTGATTTAATGAAAATATCTCCAGAAAACTATGAAGGAAATACAATACATAGAATTGAAAAAAAAAGCTTCCATGTTATTGTCATTCAAACACTTGATTTTCATTGATTTGTCGGAATATCTATACTTCAAAATATTCTTTATAATCGAAAATGCAAAAGAGCTTGTCAAAACCAAAAATAAAGATAAATGTACAAAAGGACCTTCCAATACCTGAAAAGAGCCTACAATTTTAATAGGAAAAGATTGATAAACTAAATATTTATCTTTCAGATGTACCTGCAAAGTGCAAAACGCAAATCGCAACATAATTAATCGAAACGAAACAAATAGAAACGAAAATGTCATTTCGATTTGTTTCGTTTCCCACTTTATAGGAAAGGGGATGATCTCCAGCATGACCATTCTGAACTCACCAAGTGAAACAAACCCAAACGAAAGTGACACATACATGATCACGTAACAAAACTACAAATCGCAAAAAAGACATAACAATATTCACTAGAACATCATACAAAACAATTGTAACCGAAGTACAGAAACATCAAGCATTGATGACAACACATAAAAGGACCCGCTATTAGTAAATGATGTGGTTATCCGGATTACGTGCGCACAACCCTCCCACTTATCCGGATACTCAGAGGTCTCTATAGACACACAATAAACATAAAACTTCTCACTGTAAGGTGACATCACAAACAAGATTGTTAAACGCAGCGGCCTCTCGTAACACAGATTCTATGTAAATGGATCTAAAACATTCTATGGCATGGGTTCCCTTTCAAATAATGAGAACTTTTGTTCGACTTGTATCTATTTTTGTGCAGCATCGCAATTACTTTAGGGGTGCCATAAACAAGTACAATGGATCAACTTTGGTAGAAATACACTAAGCTGAACATCAGTCATATGTACATATTGGTTTCCTTAAAGTTTCTACAATGTTAAACATCTTTAAATTCAATAGCATCATTTAAAACCTGATAAATTTTCAGCATGGACCAGACATGTACGTTTCGGGTACTAAACCCTCGTCAGTGATCCTCAGTCTAAACAATATAATATTGCCAAAAAGTATGAAAATTATTATGTCCAAAAATGTACCAAAAGACGTAGCAGAATGGGTGGGATATGATGCTACAGGACCCATGTTATGCATTACAATGCAGAAAATTTGCATGGAATTTTTTTCATGAAGGTATAGAGTTGGAACACTTCCGTATTATTATTACATAACATAATGCTGTCCTACGACACTTATGGTCACATGAACACCTCACTCTACGACAAACGTGACGCTTCAGTTTCAGCATCACAAACATTCCTTTCCTAAGTAGCCACATCCCTCCATCGCCTGCTTATGTCATGTTTATATCTTAATTGATACGTTATGCCAGAGCAAGTACCAAATATACAGATTTTGTTCTGAGAGCTAGGTGTCTTTCAGATAACGTTTGTGATCGACTAACATTGTCTCTGCGGAAGTTCTACTGACGAAACGGGGAACTCGTCAATGACATGCACTATGATCTCCCATTGTTCAGAGTGGTGAATGATATTCTGTCTTAGAATTTGAGCCATCGAACCACAATATATACTTTTATCTTCCAAAGTAATCGGATGTGATATTTCTGCCTAATTCAAGCGACGGGTGTTGCATGCAAGCAGTAGATTCTGACTCTGCCGGGGCATCTGGTCTCACTTCCGTATTGGGAGTTCGCAACTTTCCATGTGGTGGGAGTTTGTTTGTTTGCTTTGGTTCCTGTTTTATCCTTATTTTGTACATTTTTGTATGCCTTCGGTTTATGATTTTCTGAATTATCGATGTTGTCGATACAGGTAGCTCGTCATACACTATGATCTCCCATTTTCCAGAATGGTGAACGATATTCTATCTTAGACCATTTGAATCATCCAACCACAAAATAAAGTTTTAACTTCCAAATTGAATGTAACCGGATGTGATATTTCTGCTTAATTCAAGCGACAGGTGTTGCATGCAAGCAGGAGATGCTTACTCTTCCTTGGCGCCTGGTCTCACTTCCATATTGGAAGTCCGCCTGTTTTCAAGTGCTGGAGGGTTTTGTTTGTTTGCATTGGTTCCTGTTTTATCCTTAACTTGTATGCCTTCGGATTATGATTTTCTGTACTATTGATTTTGTACTGTGTATTGTACTCCTCCCGGGCACCTGGTCCCACCTCTAGCTTGTTAGGGGTTGTCGATGTTTAAAGTTGTACTCTACTGTGAGTGCTGTTGACATTATCGTCAGGATCTTCTTTAACTCATTTGTGTCACACTGATGCCCTTTGCCGTGTGAAGCTCGTAAAAAAGTTCCCCGCGAGGGGTTTGACAGTAAGTGTTTTGTATATACTTCCCTGACATTGTCGCCACTTTCTATATAGACATAACGTCAGACAGTGCATGAATTTTATATATTTTCATTTCCATGCTTTATTAACATCGACGGCGGTTGCGGCTAGCCAACAGGGGATGCTTACTCCTCCCGGGCACCTGGTCCTACCTCTAGCTTGTTAGGGATCCGTCGATGTTTAATGTTGTGCTCTACTGTGAGTGCTGTTGAGATTATCGTCAGGATCTTCTTTAACTCATTTGTGTCACACATATGCCCTTTGCCGTGTGAAGCTCGTAAAGAAGTTCCCCGCGAGGGGTTTGACAGTAAGTGTTTTGAATATACTTCTCTGACATTGTCGCCATAGCACTTTCTATATAGACATAACGTCAGACAGTGCATGAATTTTATATATTTTCAATTCCATGCTTTATTAACATCGACGGCGGTTGCGGCTAGCCAACAGGGGATGCTAACTCCTCCCGGGCACCTGGTCCCACCTCTAGCTTGCTAGGGGTCCGTCGATGTTTAATTTTGTTCTCTATTGTGAGTGCTGTTGAGATTATTGTCAGGATCTTCTTTAACTCATTGGAATATGTTCATAGTCCATATTTGTCATGTGACTTTTCTTGTTGTCTTCGTTTGTCCCTATGTTTTCTTCTCATACCTGTTTTAATGTCCCAGTTATCGAAGATTCAGGGTCATATACTTTTTTTGCTTGTCCGTCTGTTTATCTGTTAACTTTAATCTTGGCCATAACTCTTGAATTGTAAGTATTAAGGCTTTCCTATTTCTTATGTTCATTTCTTGAAGCAAGATCTTTCTATTGTTACCTGTAACAAAACGATCGACCATTTAGTTTTACCTACTTTTGAAAACTTTACCTAACCTTCGTTATAATATTTTAATGGTAAGTGGTGGGATTTCATGTTTCGCATGAAGTTTCCTTTTTCTACTTTTAAAAAAATCTTTTAACCTTGGTCATAACTCTTGAATGGTAAGTAATTTAGCTTTCATATTTCACATGTATAACTTTTGAGGAAGACCATTCCATTTATACTGAAATTGACATTATGACCTTGACAATTTCCGTAAAAAAATTAACCTTGGTCATAACTTTTGAATGGTAAGTTATACGGCTTTCACTTTTTATGTGTGCATTCCTTATGACTTGAACTATTTTTTTAATTGACCTTTGTCTTGAAGGATGACATACTTTTGGATTCAAGCTGTTTTACTGAAAATGATACCAACAGGGGCATTAGTGTTTCACAAACATTTTTTTTTTTCATGTTTTGCTGTGATCACGTCAACAGTTTTATCTTGGATATCTCCTTATCTTATGAAGGGAGTTTTCATTTAATAATCGTAAATTCCTGTCGCTCATGAGCATCATTTATCAAAAGAACATAAAAGAGTTTCAATTTAATAATCGTAAATTCCTGTCGTTCTTAAGCACGAATTATCAAAAGAACATAAAATATTTTTTATTAAATAATCGTAAATTTCTGGCTTTCATTAGTATCACTCATGAAGTGAAAGGAGAATAAAACCGGTCATTTCCGTCCTTGACTGTTTGCTGACATATAATGTACGTATACCTCTGGTAAATACATCACCAGTATTACCATAAGGATGAAAGTGTAAGCTTCACTTATCTTGAATTTACACTTGATATCCAATCAAAAGAATCTTGCAGCCCTTGTTCTTATGAAGAAGTCATTTGAGGTTCCACCTTTTTTAGAGTTCAATGACTTCGTAAAAGCTTCCAGGAAGTTTTATTTTGTAAGATATACCGGTATAGTCCGACGTGGATCAATGGTCGATCGTTGATATAAAATCTTATGCTTAGCCTGAGTTATTACGTTTTTACGTGCATCTTCTTTATCTCAACGAGATAACAAAATTTTTATTCTCATATCCATAATCATAATTTCGAAAAGAAAAAAGCCTAGGAAAAAGTATAAAAGTTATAGACGTCGAGGAGAAATAAAACAAAATGAACAATTAGTCTTTGGAAGAGTGAGCATACGATCGGCTAAGTATATAAGGAAAATAGCTATACTGCTAAAGAAACTAATTAGTCCATTTTCCCCCTAAACGAAGAGGACATAGATAAATGGTGTACTATGAAGATATCGCACACTAGTATATATGACATGACAATGCGAATTTGATAATCGTTTCGAAGGAATTATTTCTAATCAACGTGTAATCATTACTTATGTCTTGCCGTTTTAATAACACAAATCTTAGAAAACCTTCAGTTCAAACACGATATCGAACACCAATCATTTACTGAATACATTCTTCTGAGTTATACTCCCTTTTTAATCCCCGACTTTTAAAGCATCATAAAGTTAGTAAGACGATTCTTGTAAGACGTTTCTCGTGTAATTTATCTCGACACCAATTCTGGATTCCATATTATTTTTCTGAAATATTCGAAGTACTATCTTACATGAAAAGATTCGAGAAAGGGGTTTCATAGCACAATTGGTTAAGCACCGGAGGTCCAATCTGGAGAGAGAGTCTAGGTACGAATCCAATCGAAGGTAGCCTTTTTCAGAGGTGAATCATCATATCGCTCCTACATGTTCTCTGGAACTAAAACGGTCTAAGTATACTTAACAGCATTCATTAATATATTATACAATTCTTTGATGCTCAATGCATTAACCATGCTAATTTTCCTTTGACGTTTTCGATTGGTTCGATGTCATACTCAGATGCGGACACAGTTTTATATTTCACTTTTTGACATTTTTGTATACAAATAAGGTTTTCATTGTCCTTATAACATTCCAACGAAGTCAAGGGTATTGACTACTTTCTGGTCAATTCACTTCGGAAACTGCATAAACGCTATTTTAGCTACTTGATTATGAAAAAGTCTATGAAATTGATAAAAAAAATTCATTGAACTTTCTTTGTCGTAAATTCGTTGGTTTCTGATACTGACAAATTATTGAGATGACCGTAGTTTGTTACGGTCATCTGCTTACCGGTGACAATGAAAGTTGTATTATTTAAAATTAATTAAACGGTGGAAAATCTACCAATACCAGTGCCAAACAATATAAATCTGAATAGAAATAATTATTCAAATTTCTTGCATTATAGAGTCATACATAATGTATCTAAATATGTCAACGTATTAATGGCAAACTTTCCCGCGCTTGCACAGGTCAATTCTTTGTAAGTGTTAAAACTCGTAATCTTCAATGGTGATAGAAATTTTATAGAGGTTCTGATGGTAGAGTATAAGAACTATTTGGACAGTAGGAACGATAAACTTCATGGCGGAAAATGTTTTGGTAGATCTTTTGAACCAATGATTATCGATTAAGCTCAATAAAAATCAGAACTTTCACATTCAAAGAGGGGTCGTTACATTGATTTTTGTCATTTTTTACTAATTTTGCCTTGAAGTACCACCAATGGTGATTTTAATCCAAAACATGGATGTCTGGTGTACCGCAGTTAGGAATCCCTGTCTCGAAGACTGCTCCCTCGCAGCAGGGTTGGTTATTGTGTTTTCCTTCAGTATTGACACTTATATTGTACCTGTACTCATTAAGGCATCGTGGAGATATTCCCCGCGAATAAGTGTTTCTAGTAGATTTACTTTCAATAGCCTTGTTCCAAATGCTGGCACAAAAGGTAAAATCTTTCATTTTAATTTTATATAATCATCAATATTTCAGAGGTCAACACCTATGCACTTTTTATTGCTTTTGATCATTTTGTTAGTTTTGTTACGCCTTTGAATGGACCTTGCTTGATATTTGACTTAAAGACCCACTCACGAGAATGCATTAGCCGAAACATGCATGTCATTACATAGGATTTAGTGATGATTGCCCCGAGGGCTGCAATCTCGAAGCAAACTTGGACACTTCGGATTTTTTTTTCAATAACAGTTTCAATCTAATTTGCCACATCAACTACGATTCAAGATTTAGGCCAGATGTTAAAGATCGAAAAATAATACAGCGTGAATTTATTTTTATTATACATTTTCCTTAAAGATTTACTGTAATACAAAGAAAAAATAACTCACGAGAAAACACACGTGGAAGAAGTTCATGGCATAAAATGTCTTGATCAGAGCGTCGAATTATGTTTTTAATTCTACACCATCTGTAAATACTAAGTTAAATGGCGTAGTTAGCAGACTAATTAGGAACTTGAATAAAGCGCCTTAGGTAAGCGCAAAGTAAACATGCAGTTCAGTGTTTTCCGATAGATTTCAGAAATGAAGGACAATTAAAGACATCCTTATCATTTTGACTTCTAATGAACATGAACGTCATTATGCCGAAGGGATATCTGTATAATAGGACAAGGTCATAATCTGAGAGGATTCGGGTACCGTAGGAGATTACCCTTTTTGATAAAATGACACAGTATGACAGAAACAGAATTTAGAAATCCCCTCCAAGACTTTTTGAAAGGGCAAGAGCAGGGAAAATCCGCTTATTTACGTACGTCTAAATACAATCCTCTTAAAGAAAGAAATTTAGAATATAAGATTTGCATCTTTCAAGTTAAACTATATTGATATCATTTTTGGATAAGTAGTATTTCATAACTTTTTCTATCTTAATCTTATTAACTGTGACGTGAATCACTTTGTTAAAAGTTTATTGTTTCAACGAACAAAAGATAAGATAGATAAGACGACAATGATTTCAAATGCCGGAATATTACTAAAGTAAGATGAGAGAGAGAGAGAGGGGAGAAGAAGAACGTGGATTTTTCAAAGTAGACGCGGATGAAGTACACTTATCTAAAACTCATAATCCCCTCCCTTATTTCATATAACCACCAAAACGTTGTTCATCAAATTATATATTATCGCAAGTGGTGATCTTATTTCACTTTACATTTCCATCATACATGTATTTGACATGAAGATACAGACATAAATATTCTATATAATCAAAAAAGATCAAAAAATCAAAAAAAGACAACAACACATAAACCAACGAGACCAATAGAGTCATATCGACATCCGTCTGATTTTGATTTTGCATTACAAATCACGGCGATGCTTACATTTTGAAATTAAGAAAGTGTATGTTTGTTTTCTTTAAACTCAAGCCGTCATTCAATAGTTGATTGTGATAGGCACATTTAAATTTTGCTGAAAACAATTCAGAACATTTTTTCTGTTAAATCGTAGACAGTAAAAACTACTTGCGCATGTGCGGGAACGTTGACATGTTTTAATGCGTTATGTATGACTCTAGTATACAATACATGTACATAGAGATTCTGTTCAGATTTATATTGATTGGCACTGGTGTTAATAAATTTACCACATAATTTAAACATAATTTGATTTTCATTGTCACCGATAAGCGATTACGGGCATCTCAATTTTTCAGTATCAAAAACCAACGAAATCACGACTAAGCAAGATCTATTGAATTTTATCAATTTCATATATTTTTGCATGATTTTAAGAATTGTTTAAATTGTAGATAGAACGTAAGGCTCATGACAATTAATACATTATTTGTATGCAAAGTGTCAAAAATAAAATACAGGAAAGTGTCCGCATCTGAGTTTGACATTCAGCCAATGGAAAAGTGCATTGAGTATAAATTTTACTGTTAATGGTCTATTCAGACCGTTTTAGTTCCCTCCGAGCCAGAAAACAGGTGAGAGCAAGATGATAAATTACATCTGAAAAAGTCCACCCACGACGGGATTCGAACCTGGACTCGCCAGACTGGATGTTCGGCTGGATGTTTGGCGTTCTACCACCTTCGCTACGATACCTCATCCTCCAATGTTCTATTGTATGATTGTACGTCGTAAATTTCAGAAAACGAATATAGAATCTTGAATTTAGAAAAGCCTTATACTAACATGAGAAACGTCTTGAAAGAATTGTTTTACTAACTTTATGGTACTGAAGAAAGGGAGTCTAACTCAAGGAATAATATGAAGTAATGGGTAGTGTTCGTCGCCGGTCTTTAATCTAATAATTTTAGATTTGATTTAGAAAAATGATGAGACATAATTAATGATAACATGTTAATTTATAGATAATTCTTTCTAAGCAATTATCAAATTCATATTGTCATATTTAATTTAGATGTTATATCTTCATATCACACCATTTATCTCTGTCCTCTTCGTTTCGACGGAGAATCGGCTAATTCTTTCCTTTCAAGTATAGATATTTATTTGCTTATTACTTTTTCGTTTTTGTTTTAACTTGATTTGTTTTATATTGAATTACTATGAAACACTAAACCGAGATGCATTTTGCTCTTTGCTTTTTGTTCTTTGCTTTCTGCTTTTGTGTCAAATCCTAACAAGGGCCGAGACGGAACACGATTTTTCTGAAATCCAGTCACATTTTATCCAAGTGGGAGGGTTTATTGTACAGATAATCAAAATATTCGAGCCTTGTGCGATTCAGAGACCCCCTTCTTTTTTTCAAATTCAGGAATAAAAAAGGATAACCAAAGGATGAGAGAAGTGACCTAGAAACTCAAAAAGTATAACTGATATATAACAAGGCTAACCGTTAGAAGAAAGAAGGGGATTTCCAACTAGACCCTGTTGCAGCACCAACAGCAAAGCACCAAGCACCTCATGCGAAAACTGAGAGACGAGCGCAGCAAGAGACGAAAAAGAGACACACGAAACAGAAACATCAATCACAAAAGTCAATACATAAACCAATGGGAAACCGGTGCCGACTTAGGAAGGTAACGTTTTGACAAAATAGGACAAAACTTAACCCATGATTTCTTACGAGACCATCGCGTCTAACGAGGGCTGTTTGTAAAATTGTTCCTTCTATAAGTTCAAAATTAATGCAATTAGAAATTTGCTCAGAATATGTTTCATCGATTCTGCCAGACAGGGATCCCCTTATTATAAAATTCCCATTGTAAATCTTAAGAAACTATGATTCTGATTGGCCGAAATATTGTGTTGATACTTGTATCAACACAAAACGGAAGTACGCGCTTAACAACGTCATGAGCAACGTCGTTAGCAACGTAAATATATATATTGAGGTATTCAAAGAAACAGTTCAAAAATGAGCATTTCTGACAAAGTCAAAAATTTGACTTCGGACTGGAACCAAAAACAACAACACTTGTTAAGACATCCTTCTAGATCATCCAGATGATTTCGGTTTGTCGATATGTGCTTCGGTTCTGAAGAAGTTTGTCAAAGGAGGGTACCTCCTGTGACCTACTTTTGCCTTTGGTGGCGCCACCTTTTGGCGGATCCGGAAGAAAAACAACAATACTTGTAGGGGACCATGAGTACTTCATTCCTTCCAAGTTTTATCAAAATCCTTTCAGTGGTTCTTGAGAAGAAGTCGAAAATGTGAAAAGTTTACGACGGACGACGGACACCATTCTATTACAATATCTCACTTGAGATTCGCTCTTCTATCTGTAGCAAACTCATGTATGTTATCACCCGAGGAGTGATGAGTAGGTGTGTTCCCATTTCGCCTTAACTGAGAATTTTAGGTAGAAAAAATATTCCCATTTCGCCTTAGTGGATTTACGTGACTGCCGTTAAGGCGAAATGGGAACTAATAAAAACACTTCAATTATCGATATTTAGTTGAATAAACAATGAATTTGAATCTATCATTAATACCAAGTATTAGATATAAGGATGGCCGATATTAACGGTTTTTTTTTTCATTTTCCAACATTTTGATGAATATTTTTTCCCAATATCTCTTCATTTCATTTCTTGTTCTTTCAATTCCTTTCCTTATTCTTTCAGTTCCATTCCGTACTCACACACCACAATTTATCACGCTTCCCGGTTGCTTGATGTACTATGGGTTATGTACCTAACATATAGTACATCAAGCAACCGGGAAGCGCGATAAATCCCTGTGAGACAGACGGACTGGTACATTGAACTGCAGTATCTGGCTCTGTCAGAAGGGGAATTATAATAAAACTTTTATGCAGTAATATTGCCAGGGCACACGATTGTCAAAATTGGTTCGAAGTTCAGAGATATCCCCCATCTACGTGTTTTGAATAAAAATCCCCATTATACTCAGTTACGTTGCTCACGTCAAACCATAAAATTGCGCAAAATTACGTTAGAAAAGGACTCGATTTATGTTTGGGTGGATAAAAATCGGGGAAAGAGTTTATTCATTTTTCCAATTCCAGGGAAGGGCGCATCTGGATCATTTCATTGAAGAATCTTTGCGATGATTTTAAACTCTTTGTCATAATTCAATAAAATAAAAATTGAGAAGTTTGAAAACAAATAAAATGAAATATAAAAAAAAATCGGGGACCTTATGACTGGCGCATTTTTGTGAACCACTTTAATTGTATTGGGGGCGCTAAGTCTGCCCTTCTGATCTGCCTAGTGGAAGGGATTGGTTGTACCCATGTGTAGCGGAGAGTGCTGGAAGCTGACTTCTGCGGGTTCCATCATATCGCGGAGTTTGGCTATCTTATGGATGAAATAGTAGACGGCATCTCCACCCTGACCCTGGATGGGATCTTCTTGATTACTTTCACCCCTTTGCTGGTTCTTTATTGTTTAATTTTCATATGAATATATTGGGGAAAGGGGGGGGGTTAAATATGCAAACTGATTGTCAATTATAATTTATCGACCCAAAATTGAAGAAGAAATGTGAAAAATCCATTTTTTTTTTGCGGAAAAATATTGATGGAAAGAATAGAAAAATTTCAGTTTAAAAAACGATTTGCAGTTAAAAGGTAAGAAACGTGTTGAATAAATGACTAAATTGATGCCAATTAAGATTTAATTACAATATAATTAAGATTTAATTACAATATAATTAAGATTTAATTACAATATAATTGCACCACCCTGGTTCCCATTTCGCCTTACTAAAATTCCCATTTCGCCTTAGTACTTTTTTAGATATAATTTACCTGAAATTCACAGTTAAGGCGAAATGGGAACAAACCGATGAGTAAGTTGTTCATACGGTTTGCGGTTTAGCATACATTTGGAACACGTCACACATCACACGCCATTAGTAGAGATAAATGCTGGTATTAGCAAACCTGTAATTTATATCATCCAATCATGGTACTTTTTATAACAAGTTACTGATACTGAGAGAAGCTTATGATACATTGTATGAAGTTATCAACTGTAAATACTACTATGCTCTATATTTTAAATCATCCGAGGATGTTACATTTGTACTTCTTTTTTTCCAATATACTGATACTGAGAGGAGCGTATGATATGAAGCTATCAACTATTTTCATTCATTTACAAGTAGTCATTTAAGTTTTTTGAATGGCAATTGTGCTTCTTTCGGGACATTTGTGTAGTTGAATATAGCCAATGACCATCGAAAGTTGGTTTCGGATTAATATGTCTATGTCCCTTTAAATGATGGCATTGTAGTTTAACTGTTCCTTTCCTTTGTTATTTGTAAGTTGATCCTCTTTCATGGATATTCCGAATAATCTATTTGTCTGGTTTCTTCGAAAATACTGAAATACAGTTGGCTGTTTCAGAAAATTACTTCGACATTTAAGAAGTACCACTGATGAGGATTTACTATCCGAAACACGTGTCTGATGCATTAAAATTGGTTTATAAATTCCTTCATAGGTTGCACTCCACCATTTCGTATAAAATTAGGGGTACTGAATATTAATGTAAAAGGCTATCAGGGCATATACCCCTGAATAAGACAGCTTATATAAAGTAAGGGTGAAAAGTAATGAAATGGTTGAAAAGTATAAGGTAATATGTTTGTAACAGGACACTGAAAATTTATGAATCCTTAGTTTCGTATCCTATATAAACACTACAACGTGCGATGGACCCTGTGAATTTTGGCGGAATTTCCCTGCGTCAAAAATCATTCAAGTCGGTTCAACAGTGATTTCGCAAGAACTAGCCGTACCGCCCCTCTGATTTTTCCATATGATTTAGAGTAAGAATATATCTTTCAGACTATTAATTGAAATTTCTGGAAAAAATCAAGCAACTTGGTGAAAAATTGCCCAAAACATGGGCCAATATGGTACTTTTTGCATGAAATTTCAACCCATTTTCATGCCATTTCAGCACAGGTAATGTGGTTCTTATATTAAATATTTTTGTTAAATTGTCTGTAAATTAAAAATTTGAACTTTTCTGAATCTATTGATACCAAATACATAGTATGACATCACATTAGGTTGTCCATAATGAGTAATATAAGAGGTGGGGGGTCTGCGATAACGGGAAATGTCAAAATAATGGTGGAGTGCAACCATATTGACCATATAGCTTCCTAGGTTCAAATTTCAAAATTGGTTGCCATGGTAACAACCCTACTCACATAAAGGTCATGACCCTGCTGTATCATAATGAACCAATAATTGTTGGATTCTTTCAAATTTGAAAATTTTTTGATTGTTATGAAAATTGATGCTGACTCTATTTTAGCACTATTTTTGGAGAAAAAGGCAGTACAAGCTATGCACTCATGATTTATTTGGCACACCAAAGAGACAAAAGTATTAGGTTTAACACATAATGAAAGGTATCAACACATTAAGAAAATGTCAAATTTATGTAAATAAGCTAATATTTGAAAAATAATGGTTACCATAGCAACCAAATTGACCTAAAAACACAAATGATGCATATAACCATTTCCAATACTGGCCTTATTGGGGAATCGAATAACGGGTTCCGAAGCAACAAAATTTTGTCGTTGCCATAGCAACCATCCTCAAAAAAGAATTTTTTGCTTTCTTTCATCTTTTTCTTAAATGATGAATCAAAGTAAATACAAAAAGACACTATGGTGTCTCTAACTGAACATTATTATATACATGTCTGTCTATGTAAGCCTCATCATGGTCATGAAGGGGTACTTGGATGGGCGCGTCATGCGCCCTTCGGTACTGTGTAGCCACAAAAGTATAAGGCGTAGCGCTATATATATGGTACCGTTAGATGCGAAAAAACTTAAATTTTCAAATAAACACAAAGGACCAGAGCCACGAAGGGCAAAATCGGCCTAATTTGCCACAACGTTCATCTTTTATATTTTGATAATACCATATTTCAGCACTTCAGAACTGGCCAACTTTGTGATTTACGGCCTTGCTGAAGCAAAATATTTTAATGTGAATTGATGGTATGGTATATTGTTTGCGACGTCATTTGACGTCATTTTCACATATGACGTCGCATAATGTCAGGACAAGTACCATGAATTACTAAGTATTAGAAATGATAAGAGATATTTCTACATTGAGCAAATGTGTGAAATATTAATTTAAAGGAAACATATTTTGAAAATTTCTATAAATACAATATGTGTACAATCTATTATGTACAATCCGTGTTTGTTTTGCCTTTGCTCGAAATCATAGGCTGAAAATGTTCGTCCTGGAACTACAGTATGCATGTCTTCACTGTAATACTTTTACTTTTTGTATTCGTTTAAATTGCGTAAGATGTAAGCTGCATCGATCCACAAGAAATTGATGTCATTATTTATGATTATATGGGAAAAAAAAAACAAAGAAAGACTTTATGTTTACCGTCTTCATGAATCACGGATCCGATACGTTCAAACTGTCTTAGAAGAGTGTTCGGCTGTATCAGATCAGACAAAGGAATACCATGTATGCTTCTTCATTTTTTCCGAAAATTTCTGAAATACCGTTAAATTCAAAGATTTTCTCGTAATAAAGTTGTCAGAATATCTCCAATCAAAAGTGAATACCCCTGTACAACATCAAAACACGGTTCTATATCTGCTGCAGATCTAGATAATTAAAGCATCCACTTAATTTTGCCGTAGATACACCACTGTCAGCGATGTATGAAGATGAACATTGATGTGACTCAATTTGACATCTATAAGTACTTCAAATTTGTTCCTATAAACTAGTAGGCTCAAATTACACGTATCAGTTTTGATCCAATTTCGCGGTCAGTTGCTGGACTAGACAGAGATAGTGAAAACCCCTTCCGTACACTTCGGTGCATATGAGTCAATGACTCAATATAAATAAGTACAGATAAAACTCGAGCTGAAAAAATGATAAAAATAATGTCTTAATTCATTGCATGATTTTCGTTCTTAAATCAGTGTGTAATACCAATTTGCAGAGGTTGAGGCGGATACAGGAATTAGGGGGCGGGATATTTCTAACATAAAAGCGAAGGGTCCCATTCGGGTCAATGGTAGCGGACTTTGAACATAGAGAAAAAAACGATGGATGCATTTTGAATATTTCGTATTTTAAATTACTTTTCATGCTCCCGTTCTTATCATGACATTTATAATTATTGATTATAGAAATACGTGTGACTCTTCTCGCATGTATGTGCTAGTACTAGTATAAGTGTTGGGCAATCGGATGTTAAATCATAATCGATAAGCGGAAATAATCGGATGGGCATAACCCATTATTACTATAATCGGAAAATTTAAAACATTTCTTTTCTTCATTTTGCAACCAACAATGAATTGAAATAAACACCAAATCATTATTTCTTTGAATAAAATTGTTTTATTGAGTAAAGCACTTTCGATCACAACTACTATGGATACCTTATCAATTCGTTCAAGCTTCTTTTTCTTGAATACCATGCAACAGAAAATGTCATACACTAGTATGTACTTTGAAGTACAGAGAAAAAAATAATAGTATAAAAGGGAAATGCACGAATTTATCAAAACCAAGATACTATAAATCGGACAATCCGGTAATCAGCGATGTCGGCGACAATCGCGTTTGATTTTCAACATCGATTAGAAATGTTCATCGCTGGCCATTCAACGACCGACAATCGATCGTCAGCGATAATCGTTCCATAACTAAACTAGAATCCGTTGCCATGACTCCCATTCTGATACATTTTTAGTGTCATTTTGTGTGAAGAGAGAACATTTTTCAAAGAGGTGTAGATCTATTTACTCCGATTAATCGATTCTCAGAGATAGAATCGATAGTCGGCGAGTTGGATATTTTAGAGACGATAGCGACGATGGCTGCTACTATCGTTACAATAATACAGCGTGTATTATGTGATCAAGATAGAGATCGAGGTATGGAATACGAATACATGTACGTAATGATTCGCGCTTAGAGGAATGAAAACTTAGGTACGTTACACGAATAGGAAAACCACTGATCCAAATCTGCCAGAACAGTACCATGAATGTGACAAAACGATGTCATAGATGCACAACATTATTAATTTCTGGATCGATGGACTGTAGCAAAGATGATTAATGTTCGAATGTTATGAATTGCAGCGTTCGCGTACTTTTTAAGAATCAAAATTTTTTTCTCACATTTTTGCAATATCGGATGATTGGCGAATCTAAAGGGAGGGATGAGGCCAGGGCGAGAAGGGGAGCATGTTCTAGACTCTCCCCTTTTTGCGGTCAACATTTTTAAATGATGTGATTTTTGTTTTCAGAACTTGATGATAAAGCTTTTATAACAGTACGGTGTCCTTGAAAATTAATTAATTTTACAAAATCTTTAAATGCAAAATCTTTCTTTTCATATGAAAGTTTACGTTCTCATTTGTATAAATTCAAATTTTCAGGCGAATCTAACGCATACATTCACTGCTATAGCCGTTTGAAAACGTCATTTTTAATTTGGGGTGCGCAGCTCTTATTCATTTCGCTGGCGCCACCTACAATGTATTGTCTTTTTATAACGGAGGTATATGGAGATTTAATTTTACAAATTCGACAATATTATGGTCGTTACTGCATATTTTCAAATAAAACTTTTTATGTCTCTTTTTTTTTCTCAACCCAGACCCGTCGGAATAAATTTTACGTTTTCAATAAAATTTATTTTCAGGAAAACGGTATCTTTGAATAAATTATTATATCACGGTCTCCTATCCCCTGTTATCCATTATATTGGGCGCTGGACTTTATATTACATCAAAATAAACGGACAGAGAATTGATCCAGCATAGTCTGAACCTCAGTCAAAATTCGCTGGTTCGATATCGTTCGTCAATCATTTATTTCAAATTAATCATTTGATTTCAAGTTTTCTATCTTTTTTATTTTTTTGTCTTCAAAAATCCCCGCCTCCTCTTTAAAAGAACTAGATCATAAATGTTTCTTCCTGGGTGTCGATCTATTTTGCTTCTTTATGCTGCATTCATATAACGTCTTTCTTTTATGTTTCGAATTCTCATTATTTCACGTTTTCTACCCCTTATCTTCTAATTTCTCTTACTATCGTATGGGATAATTGTAGAAAGCCGATGCATTTTTGTTTACATATTTTATTCCCGTTTTAGGAACATTTTAGGAAATAACATACATATATATAACAAACAAATGAACCGAAACCCCCAAAATCCCACATACATTATATATGCCTTCTTTAAAAGATTTTAAAATTATTCTCTTATTTTTTCCTCTCGTGTATACATGCCGATATATACAGGGAAGCATAGAGTGGTTCAAAAGATTTAAGTATAACGAAAATATGTATCGTAACTACTCGAGTGCACAACTTGACATTTTAGGAAATTCATAAACGTCAATTTTGATGACGTCATTGGTATAAATGACGTCACAAACATTATCTACTATGGAGCAGTTTTCTGAAGGATTGGAATAATTTGAAATAGGTGTAAAAGTAATCAACAGCCAAATTTATAAAATTTTACATAATTTTAAAAGCTTTCAGATCATCTACTACCTATCTTGAAATTTCATCGTCTGGGAAGTCTTTTTCGTGACGTTCTAACCATCTTTGATGAACAATTTATCAAGAAATGTGCCAACAGAGAACTCATAAAAGTTTAATTTTCGACTACAACCGGACCTTCTACCAAAAAAATCTTCATCGAAATAATCACAGGTATAATCAAAGAATATTTAAATATAATGATTTTTTTGGTAGAATGTCCGGCCCTATACGAAATTATCGATCAAATTTCATGATACCCCACAAAAATACCGGAAATGCCAATCCTGGCTTGGTTTTGGGCTCTATATCTTCTTAAGACATGTCCGGAATCTCGTAACTTCGCACGTTTTCGAAAGACAAAATGTTCTCCTTTCCTTTTGTTGATAATTTAGAAACATTGTCTGTGTTTGAAAATATAAGAAAACTTTAGGCCGATATCGCCGTTCGTGGCTCTGGTCCTTTATATCTTTGACGGGAAAAAAATTCCCCTTATGGTTGCACTCCACCATTTCGTATAAAATTAGGGGTACTGAATATTAATGTAAAAGACTATCAGGGCATATACCCCTGAATAAGACAGCTTATATAAAGTAAGGGTGAAAAGTAATGAAATGGTTGAAAAGTATTAGGTAATATGTTTGTAACAGGACACTGAAAATTTATGAATCCTTAGTTTCGTATCCTATATAAACACTTCAACGTGCGATGGACCCTGTGAATTTTGGCGGAATTTCCCTGCGTCAAAAATCATTCAAGTCGGTTCGACAGTGATTTCGCAAGAACTAGCCGTACCGCCCCTCTGATTTTTCCATATGATTAAGAGTAAGAATATATCTTTCAGACTATTAATTGAAATTTCTGGAAAAAATCAAGCAACTTGGTGAAAAATTGCCCAAAACATGGGCCAATATGGTACTTTTTGCATGAAATTTCAACCCATTTTCATGCCATTTCAGCACAGGTAATGTGGTTCTTATATTAAATATTTTTGTTAAATTGTCTATAAATTAAAAATTTGAAATTTTCTGAATCTATTGATACCAAATACATAGTATGACATCACATTAGGTTGTCCATAATGAGTAATATAAGAGGTGGGGGGTCTGCGATAACGGGAAATGTCAAAATAATGGTGGAGTGCAACCATAGCCTTAATGTCGGCATTGTTGTATGGACAATTTTTACCCTGGGCCTAGTGACAGAGCTTTATTTCAAATCTGGTACTCGTGGCCAGATCTTTCATCTCTCGTCTTGACTTCTGACCCAGTGACTTTAAGCTGGGAGTTTAAGCTATGTATACTTTGTAATAACTTTAACCGTGGCTATATGTTAGTATTTTGTAAAATTGTTAATTTTATAACCTACAAGGCTAGAGATATTGTCTTCTGATAAGTTTTATTCTTGAATGAACTATTTTTTCTGTGGAGATTACATTTCATTTTCCATGTAATATGACTGTGTTTTGCCAACATATTCAAATAAGTGCAACATTGCGACATTTAAGTTTCATATCATATTTGTTGCCTTTGTTCAAGGAAATTTCATATCTTTTATAGTGTAAATTTCCAAAAATCCTATATATATAAAAATATATATTCGATTTAATAAACATCCATTTGATAACATATTCATTCAATTCTGGATAAATGGCAATTTGATTCGGATCCTTGTAAAATAGAAAAAAAATAGTTTTGTAATTTCAAGTTCAACATGGTTTCTTTTATTTTCCGACTTACCGACCCGATTTGCTTGGAAAAAACCGTAAACCAATTTATAAAAAAAATGTTTCGAAAAGAAGAATACAGATTCAAAGCGCTGATTACAGTGTTTGTACGTAGCCTTCGAGATGTTTGATCATCAGTAAAAAAAAAAAAAAAAAAAAAGTCAATTTCTACTTTCGTCTCCGTGAAAAAAAGGTGAAGGACGTTTGGAGACAATTAGAGAAAATGATTTTAGGGGAGTTAAAAATAAAGCTACACTGACATGAAAAAATAAGAAGCTTAGATTTCATTTATAACTATGTTTATTAATCCTGCGACCTCCGTGTTGTTAGTAGGACGCTGATTTCAGCTAAGATGTGAGTTGAGGTCTCCAAGATTTAAAAGCAGTCTGACTCAAAGTGGTTTTATTTCAAGCCATGTTATGAGATACAGGATGCATAAATTCCTAGTAGAAAATTGTGATAACTATTATTTGTGGAATTGCTATTACATAAAACAAAAACATAACAAAAAACACATAAAGACAAAATGTAAGAAATCTTATGTAGAAAATAATTGACCCTTCCGAACGCGGGAAAATTTGAGAAATTCCATGACGTCACAATGCAATTTCGATGTTTGACCGAGGTTCGAAGCTTGTTTGTCCAAGGTAAAAGCATTGTGACGTCACGAAATTTTGCATTTTTTTCCCGCAATCGGAAGGGTCAATTCCACAAGAAAATTCTGCAAAGAAGCAAAAGGGAATCTCAAATGAAGATGAGACTGAGACTTTCATACATGTATATATTTCTTTTTTGTACACTATTTAAAACAATTTTTACTCCTGGCAACGTTTCTCCGTTTCAACTTTAGCTGTCGCAACTGCAGAAAATTCTAATTGTAGTGTTGATTCGCTTCGTTCATATTTTACATAACCATCTTTTGTTTTATATATTTGTGTTTACAATCCTGAGAATTGTTGTTTTACTTATGAAGATATTTTTCTATAGATCGTCTTGTTCAAGGTCTCGTTTCTAAACTACTTTGTCATAAATATGCACACCTACGAGACATAGGTTTGGTAAGCAATGCGCTGCCATTCATTCTCCATGGAATAATATGGAAGTTTTCCAACTCATTACCATCTTCAAGAAAAAATTTCAAAAATTAAAATCCACCTGATACGTGTTCTGGATAGTAAATCATCATCAGTGATCATGATACTTCCAGTCAAAGTGATTTTCAGACACATATGAAATTCAAATCAGTAGCGCCCTCTAGTTTGAGTTTTTGTCTATCTACTTAGCAAAGAGTGTGCGGCTCCAATTTCATGTAGGGTCGATTTAGTAGCATAGTTACATAAAATCCATGGCCAAAATAGCATTGGATAAATGGTGCTAAGATGTTTATCTTCTCTTATTTAGATGACATTTTTGGATGAAATGACAAGTTTCCAAAATACCCTGTACTTCGGTTGATCGTCTGTCTCTTCAACGGATTCGAAAATTTCTGTTATAAAAAAATCTTGACATTTCTAAAACGTGCGTCCTGTAGCATCATATCCCATCCATTCTGCTACAATTTTCGGTACATTTTCGGACATAATATTTTTCACATCCTTTGGTCATACTGCATTGTTTTGATTGAGGATCACTGACGAGGGTTAAATAACCGAAACGTGCATGTCTGGTCCATGCTGCAAATTAATCTGTTTTAAAATGATGCTATTGAATTTAAGACGTTTAACAACTGATGACAGCGCTTTAACGAGGCCGTTGAGATTTTAGTTTTTAAGACTTTGTGTAATTCTTTCTTTTTGGGCTCTAACACAATCTTTTATCTATCTTGGTTTACAAAGTTTTCTTCCGAACTCGGAACCAGATTAACTGTCAGGATAAGCGTCCACGGACGTATGATAACATTAATAGAAATGAATTTGAGGAAAAGGATATTACCGATAAACAACTAACAAGTGTTTCAAATAAGCTGTACTGTCACGAACTAATAAGAAGCTTAAATTTCATTTTAAAACTATATTTATGAATTTAGTGACCTCTGTATATTATTCCAACGAAGAGGTGAGTTAAGATCTCCAAGATTTAAGAGCGTTCTGCAAAGTGGTTCTATTTCAAGTCATTCTGTAAACGTGGTAATTTTCGCTGGGGGGGGGGGGATTTCGCAATTATACCATCAAGACGTTTCGCTTGGGGTGATATTCGCGATATAAACGTACCTTCCACTGTAAAATGCAACAAGGTCCATTGAATCGCGAAATACGCGAAAATTACACCCACGCGAACATTTCCACCATTACAGTATTATGATACAGGGTGCACCTATTATTCATAACACTGATATGGCCTTATATAGTGATGAAATTTGATATCTTTAATGCTTGTAGATATTCTTGATGAAAGGTGCAACAAAAGATACCTAATTAAGAACATAATTGAGATAAAAGGTAAAGGTAGGGGTTTATAGTCTCGTTCGCTTTAGCCTCACGCGACATCCACAATTACCTCCCTGGCGAGACCTGTACAATCCAGTGCTTTCTCAACTCCCTTCGGAGTATACATGCAGAGCTGCCGTTCAGGCGCTAATGCTTTTCACTCAGATTGCCAACTCGTCTCATGTGCCAGGTACCCGGTTTACTCCTGGGTAGAGAGAGTGCAACAGTGTAAAGTAACTTGCCCAAAGTAACAATGGTTTTACAATGATCGGCGACGGTGAGATTCGAACCCACGACCTATGGATTTGTAGACCACCGCGCTAACCACTACGCTACCGGTACTACAATTAAGATAGATTTAATCGTAAGGGTAATGGAATATGCGTGAAATGAAAATATCGCAACGTGAAGCGATGTCAATATCAGTCAAGTTTTGATATAAATACCCGACATTTATTCTGAAATGTAGTGATATATACAACAGCAATTCATGCAAATACCATAAAATTAATCATTTGAGATATACTATGTATGAAATGGCTGGAAATGAAAACTTTCGAACGTGAAATATTCTATGTAAAAAATTCAAATTCAGTCTTTACACTTAGACAAATGAAAAAAAATACTAAGAAGCTTAAGATCGTGTTTCGAATTCCTTTTTCAAAATTTAGGTCATGAATAATTCCCCTTCTGTTTTAGAAGTATGACATATAAAAAGATTTTAATCACTTAAAACATTTTATGATAGAGAAAACAAAGAAATGTGGGTTGATTTTAGATCATGAGTGATAAGAGCATTAAAAAAGTTTATGACCAGGTCAAAACACTTATCTAAATAAATCGTAATTCTACAATGCCCTCCGTTCTTGCACTGGTGATGGTTCATTAGGTAAGTTGTCTTCCGTGTTTCTGTGGAGCCTGTTTCATTTTCTCTGTCGGTTTGTCCTATTTTCTGTTTTCTGTTCTTTCTTTCTTGAGAAAGTTCTTTTTTGTATTTTTTCAAAATTCTTAAGCCTTTCGATTGTGGCATTCGGAATATGGTATCTGCTTTTGTGTTTTACTTTCATTCACTTACAGTATAACTATTTCGTATTGTGTACTTGTTATGAACTTTCCAAGCAGGCAATTCGACGATGTTTTAACGTCGGTCTTCAACGTTGAATTTTTGTTGAAATTGAAAGTTGAATTTCAGCACTGAAATTTCAACGTTGAAAAAACGTTGAAATGCTGTGCATTAAGATATTTTCAACGTTGAAACAATGTCAAAGTAGTATTGATAGCGGGTCAACATCTGTTCAACATACGTTTGTTGAAAATTGTCTGAAATCTGCTATTAAATTGCTGTTATATCAACTAAAATGTAAATTTCTCAGAAAAAAAACCTAAACGTAAATAATTCATGTTGAATATGACGCACTGTACAAGGCCAAGTACAATGCAAAGGGACTAACAGAGAACTATACAACCAAGGGTTTGTATGCGACTGAAACAATACAAATACAAAATCTTTTAGCATCGCGTTGTGTGCAATTATTACACATCATTTAAGAACAGACTGCTGCAACCGGGTTTTGTTGAAGATCCCCTCCTTTCTTTTGTTCTTTTTATTTTTCATGTATTTTTAAAACTATCTAATACATGTCTTTGGATTCTTTCTTTTTCTTTTACAATTGTGTTTGACTCTCATTCAGTCATTTGCCGGTTCTGATTTTTTGTTTCATATGCAGAACTTAAGTTTCATATAAATGCTTACTAATAAAGTATTACAACATCTATTCATTCGTTTTTCTTTTAATTGGAAATTATTCAAAAATTTTTGAAAATGTATTACAATAGAATCTTTGATGTATCTTGTCCATTGTTATACCATTTCCTGGCATCTATCCGAATAGACGTTATCTGAAAATGCAAATGGCATCACTATGAATAAGCACAAACACACACCCTCACTCAAATACACAAAGGAACTGTTAAGATAATGGCCAGATTTAGCCCTGAAATCACTCGATTATTTCTCGTGCACTGTCCTTCCAATATTGATAAAAAATGGTCAGGATAAAAATATAAAGTATTATAAATAAATTTGGTGAAAGATATTAAGATTACAGATTGAAGAGTTAGGGGCTCAGATGACGAAAAACGTCGAATATCGAACTAAAATGCACAAAAAATGCATTATTTTACACATTTTTCATCTTAATTATGCTTCTGTTACCTTTTCAAGAAATTTACTTTGAGGATATTATATCAATAAAATCGACAAACTCTGCAATCCGGAAACTTAAAAACGGTTTTATTGCGTTCTTCCCATCCACTTATGTAGCTTTCTGGCGCGAAATACACACGGTGTAGAAATAGACAACTTTCTCGGTTAAATATTAAATTTTGATCGTAACGCACTCTGAATAGATTGTTCCATGATAAAAAAGAAAAAAATGACAGTTATAACCTACTTTATCGCTCTATAGACTTTAAAAATAGTCATCCATCCCCCCTTTTTTTCGTTTTTCGCCCGTGGGGCATTGTTCTCCCCTCCCTCGCTTCAGACCCCCACTTGCCAAAAATATGTGTTTTGGTTAAAGTGACATTGTAAAGCGAGGGGGGGGACGATGTTGTATAAAAGCTTTTCCGTTTTCCATCGATTTCTGTGTAATAACGCTTATTTTGACCCAAATATCGGTCGTATTTTGAATAAATTATCCCTTCTGACAGCAGATTCATATGACCAAAATACTTGAAATTTCGACTTTTCTGGGCAGATTTTACGCCTTATCTTAACAGCTCCTTTTCTGCCCCTTGGCCTTATCAAGTGCAAAACGAGGATCTATAATAATTTTGCAACGAACGCCAGAGAATCAAAGATTGACTTTACCTACATGTAGAATTATCATAGATCATCGTTTTTACACTTGATAAAGGCCTAGGAACCTAGAATTGGTGTACTTCAATGTTTGTGTTTTTATTCGTATCATCCCTTCCCTCTGGAAGAAATATTTCAATCTGCTGCCATCATTATGAAGGAAAATATTCTAATGAATTGAGATAATTTGCTAGCATATAATTTGACGTGGTAACATTCTATATGATAGTAAATATAATATAAAAGATTATATACATTCTGTACCGGTACATTATCTTAAAAGTACAATCCTACTCTAATTCATAAGAGAATTTTAATTGGATGACAAAATCGGCTTTCTTTCATCATTATACCGAAACACTTTTATAGTTTAATTAAGAAACGATCTTTCATTCAAGATAAAGTACGCAAACACTCAGCTACGTCTTCTGATGATTATGTCTTTGATCTCATGGCGTATACAACGTCTTCTTGAAAAGAGTGATGGTTTGTTGTGTACCATGCTTTCAGCCTTCATTTTCTTTGGCAAGTGTTTTATTTTTGTACTGTTAATAATGAAATTTAGGTATCCATCATATCAAGATAAATTGACAAGTATAAGTCAATACTTCCGAATTATTTTGGACTTCTTGCTAATATTCAATGACATTCTGATGTTTCGTCTTAAGACTTTAACGTTGTTACTTATTTCCTACAAACTTTTAGTTTTTTTTAAATAGCGTACCATCAGAAAGCTTACTTTTAAAGTTCATGATCCCTTTATCACCCTTACTATGTTTTAGCTGACTCCCTGGCAAGCATTTTAGGTCATTTACTTTCACTATTAGGATTTCCTTATTTTTATGTCGCCTCGAGCATCACTGATGATACACAATTTGTTTAAATGCCCATTGAGTACAGAAAATTATGACAATAGAACATACATTTACATGTCTGGTGCGTAATAAATTGGTCTGAAATTCGGAACTCTTCTGCATTTTCAATATGATATTGTGATAATCGCACATGTTTCGGTATCCGCTTTTTGTTTTTTTCGTCCTCGAGAATGTGCGATCACTATATGAAGAAATGGTACATAGGTTGTCGGACGAAACGGAACTTTTTGATACGATGTTTATTTCTAACATTGTTATTTTTTGTAGAAACCTAGTGGAGCAATAACTAATAAACAGATTACTTATAACCTTCACTTTTAGAGGAACTGAAAAGATTAATGTCATATCCATTATCAATTCTTCACTTATTCATATCTTGACAATATTTCATTTCTATACGTTATATGTACGTACTAAATGTACTTTAAAATCTTGTTTATTCTGAAATGTGACATTGAAACATTTTTGTAGTAATCTATGTTTCAAAGAAAATTGCATTTTGTAGTCTTCTGATCCATCAAAGACATTTCCTGCGCACAATAACATCAAGGATAGAATCTAAATTACGAGTATAGAATAAGACAAAAAATTGTATCAGCAATATTTATCTGAGCAGCACGGCTCATACAAGTGTGAAAGATATATTTCAAATTTCAATATTGATTTTAAATATCTCTGAGGATAAAAAGAATTCTCATGAGAGTAAATTGCAGATTTGACATCAAGTGTTTTAAATCTTTCTCCCTGACGTGGTTGCCATAGCACTTTCTATAAAAAAAAATCATAAAAAGACATAGCCTTAGACAGTGCATGTTTTGTAAAGAATATTTTCATTTTCATGCGTGAAAACATCGACGACGGATGCGGCTAGCCAAACAGGGGATGCTTACTCCTCCGGGGCACCTCCTCCCATTTCTAGCTTGCTAGGGGTCCGTCGATGCTCAATTTGGTGCTCTATTGTGACTGCTGTTGGGATTGTCGTCAGAATCTTCTTGAACTTATTAAAAAAAAAAGAATCAAAATAATGATTTATATGCAAATTGTGCTATTTATTGCATGCAAAAATTGCAAGAAATCAAACATAAAACCCGAAATGAGAGTCAAAAACACCATCAAAAGGCTTTAAATGTTTTGAATGTTAACGTCTTCAAATTCGATAGCATCATTTAAAACCAGATAAATTTGCAGCATGGACCAGACATGCACGTTTCGGGTACTTAACCCTCGTCAGTGATCCTCAGTCTAAACAATGTAATATGGCCAAAAAGTGTGAAAATTATTAAGTCCAAAAATGTTGCGAAAGACGTCGCAGAATGACTGGGATAGAATTTAAAACGGAACTTTTCCACGAAAACACAAATCGGACAAATACACAGATAGAGATCATATCTGTATTTGTTAGCTTTAGGATAGTAATTTTTTTAAATCTATTTACGGGTTTAGTGTTTGACCTTCACTAAATGATTCTTTTCTTCGCTTCCGCCAGATATAGTTCACTTTATTCTGTAGCATGATGTAATCCAAAATTTTGAGGAGAAATGCGATATTACTTATTGGAGTAATCTACTAATAAAGTGTACATGCATGCTGTACAAAAGAAAATGGTTGAATTCTCATTTGTATTCATAAGGCTGAGTGTTCGATCCTGGGACAAAATTCTGCTCTTTGAATAAAATAATTGAAGTTTTTTTTACTCGTCGTTATCTTGTGCAATATTTCAAATCAATTGAAATACACCAGACACGTGCTTCGGATACTACTGTCCGGGCAGCTCATTTCAAAAATTGTCATGTAATAAATTCAATGAATTCTTATTTCAAACGATGTATTATGAAACGAGTTGTGTATTTTATATCCCCGAGCCACAACGCATTTCAGAATACATTGTATTAAATGGAAATTTATATGAGATTCTTTTTATTACATGATATTGCCTACAAATGAGTATTTCTAACGGGAAATCAACGTTTCAGAGAACTAGAGGCAAACCACGCCATGATGAAGATAGACTGCAACGCAATGACAAGTAGTTCCCAATCGTATAGATTTGTTTTTGTGCGAAAAGAGAAAAATATTTCAAATTTGTTTAGTATTTTAATGCAATGATTAATTCAACAACAACACTTTTAATGATTGATATTGAATCTTATTGATATTGAATCTGCATCTAAATCTAACTACTGATAGATATTTGAAAGCTAACAATTTTCAAAGTTTAGGTGCTTACGCTCCAAATTCAAGCAGAGCGATATGTAACACGTTATCATAACATTTATGAAAAGATTGTCTTAAGGGCCGGGTGGGACTATAAAAGAAGACAAGTAAATTATATGTCATTTCCTCATTGACCGCTGTAGGGTTAACATCTCTAATCGCAATCTGATTAGTGGTCCCATGTATCCTTTATAACGCTCTTAAGTTTCGATTGACAGCTTCAAATAGATAAAATTGAGGTTAATCTAATTAGCATAATCAAGTATATCTGCTGGTATGTCTTTGATGTCACACATCGCTCGCGTCTCTGGGAATATCACTGGTCATTTCCTCATTGACCGCTGTAGGGTTAACATCTCTAATCGCAATCTGATTGGTGGTCCCATGTATCCTTTATAACGCTCTTAAGTTTGATTGACAGCTTCAAATAGATAAAATTTAGGTAAATCTAATTAGCATTATCAAGTATATATGCCGGTATGTCTTTGATGTCACACATCGCTCGCGTCACTGGGAATATTACTGGGCAGTAGATGCCGCCTCTATCACGCCTACCAATTTAAGATCACTCAGATGTGCATATTAATTACAAATCGGTGGAAAAAACTTGGCCTTTAAGTCTCTTTCAAATCAGCCGTACAACGCTCTGTGATCGACGTTTTGATAAAAATTGCTAGGTTTCGTGCAACTGCCGTCGCAACGTCGCAGGCTGAAATCTCAGCTTTTGGCCATATTCTTCACTTAAATACGCTTCTAAATAAACCCTACACAAATTTTGGAGGTGCTCATTTTGGTAAGAGGAAATTAAAGTTCTGTATTGTAGATGGCGCCAGGAAAATTCACTTTTGCTTTATTTAAACTGTTTGGCATGAAGTGCTACTGACGAGGATTAAAATATCCGAAACACATGTCTAGTACAACAAAATTGGTACTATAGAACATATATTTCAATATTGACAATATCACATTATCCTCGCGATTTCTAGACAACATTTTAGACGTAACGATACCGTATGACTGCCGTACGGCAGCCGTAAAATTGACTTACGATCTTGTAGCAGGTTGCAGAGTTTAAATGTGTGTTATTGTTCATCATATTTGTATCATCTATTATCATATTCTATTTATCATATAATCTAAGGACATCGTATGGCTGCCTGTCGTACGTCTTGACATATAATACTGGGATAGGATGTCTGAAATCGTAGGACACCTTATGTAGTCGTGCGACAGCCGTACGATTATTGCAGATCCTTATATGTTCAGAAACCATACGCTCTTTGTATCTTGAGACAAGATAGTAGATGGTTCTGTAATAAGAAGACAGCCGTTGGTAAAAATTTTAAGCATAAGTCTTGGCAGGCAGCAAAACACTTACATAGCGAAAAGCCTGGCACATGGTGGCTTTCTCATTTTTAAAAGAGCATGTCACTCAAAGGCCGTATACTTCAGAGTCAAGTGTGAAGAATTTGACTTTTTTTCCTTTTAGTACATGTATTACTTAAAATTCTCTATTACTGCATTTATTTTGTTACTACCATTATTAATAACTGTCATTTTATTTTACTTATCTAGATTTCAAGTAAGGCGATTGTTTCAATTTATAGTAAGTCAACGTTGGACGAATTCGCAGGATAGTCGCACGACAGAAGTACGACCTTCGCATGGCAGTCTTGCGTGCCGTACCATGCCCATACGATTACTTGTTAACGTCGATTCTGATTGGCTGGCGTGCGAGTCATTATTTCCCGATAATGACCGCTGACGGAGGATAATGACTCGGTGTGGTATTTGTCCTGATTTCATTATTTACGATAAAAAATAATATAGTTATTTTGTTAAATACTAAAAGTTTAGAAATACTTTTCACAAAAGAGGGCAATTAATTGTAGAATTCTTAATTCGACCAAGTCCATATTTGTATAATAATAATAATTGACGTACGGCAGTCGCACGGCTGCAATACGGCAGTCCTAGTACTTCGTACGGCTGCTGTGCGACTTGCTTGCGGCAGATGAGAATTCTTGAAACTGCAAACATCGTGCGGCAGTCGCAAGACATTCGCACGGCTGCCGTACGACCACTTAGATCTCTGCGATCTACTGTCAAAGTACCTGCGATCTGTCTGCGTCAATCAAGCTTTCAAAAATCATACCACCAAAAATTCTTCGGCAGATAAGAAACATGCTTTACTTTTGTTGTTCATGGGTGTATAATTCTGGTTGGTCGCGTGCAAATTTCTCAAACTGCGAAGCGATTCTCGGAAAATTTGTACGTGTCAAACCAGAATTTTAAACACATGAACAGCAAAAGTAAGACAGTCATTGCTTATACATGTACAATGTATTTATATTTATTCTCAGTATTGGTTAATTTTTTATTTGCATGCACATCGCAAATTTTGCCTGTTACAACGTTGAATGTATTTCCTCCCTACATGAAAAAAAAACGTGACATCACAATAGCAACCCGAGTTATTGGAATATAATTGTGGTTGCCTAATGGGCGTTTTACATGTGGAATCTACTAATCATTTAATTTCCATTGTCATTTTCAAGAAACGAAGACTCTGATTGGCTGAGAAATAGTGTTGATACATCGATCAACACAATTTTTCACGGAAGTCTATTTATAGCACTATTTTCAGAACTGGGGATTCCCTCAAACACGAACGAACTCGTAGCTGAAAATACAATTTGTTGATGTTTGCTTATCATTTCTAGGGTATCATTTCTTTTCTACTTACTCAAAAATTAACAGTGCATGTAGAATTTGCTCAAACTAGTCCTTATTCCAAAGATATAGAGAGACGATCGTTTGCTGTTTGAATCATGGCCGCTGCCATAACTTGTTTTGGCAGACGTATCACTGCAAAACCCTCCGACTTACGAAATATAGTGCAGTGATTGATTGTTTTTAGATCAAAGAAAACAGTCTGTTTTCCATAATTAAATGATAAGAAATGAATCTTATATTTTTTCTGTTGATGCAGGTATCACTTTCAGGTATTTCTGTCCAATTTGTCGGGAGAAAAAATATAAGATTCATTTCTTAAGTAATGTTATTGATTATGAAATGGTTTTATGAAACTGCTTAACGGGTGTGATAAAATTATTGATGATTTTAAGGAGTGGCTCCCACCTGCCACGCACCTCTGTTCACTTGGACCCTGATTTTAAGGAGTGGCTCCCACCTGCCACGCACCTCTGTTCACTTGGACCCTGATTTTAAGGAGTGGCTCCCACCTGCCACGCATCTCTGTTCACTTGGACCCTTTTAAGGAGTGGCTCCCACCTGCCACGCACCTCTGTTCACTTGGACCCCTTTGTGAAAAATGCGCGGCTTTCAATTTTTTATACATGTATATGCACAACCAATTTAGTTCCCTGAGATGTTACTATTGAAAGAAACGTGCTGCAATTCGTGTATTAACACTCGTGACGTCACAATGCATAAGATCTAAAGAAGCATGCAGCTACGGCTGTTCTAACCTGCAAACTGAGCCCACGGTGACCTGAATTTTAACGTCACCCTTTTACATAGAAAACGCGATTTCAGAAAACAAGAATGAAATAGACAACTATGGTGCATATATATAGAATAAATGTCATAATGTGTGTTTTGTTACGGGTATACAACACACAACAAGCGCATTTATCGCATGAAATGCGCCTTAGCGCATTACATTTACGATAAATGCACTTGCTGTGTGTTACATACAAACACAAATTAAGACACTTATTCTCTATGTATACATGTAATATCACTGATAAATGTTGTCAAATCAATAAAGGGCCGAAACATATATCCTTCACGAGACAGAACTGAAAACATTCAATTGCGGGAACGTTTTTACCAAATATCTTTAAGCAGCATCGTTGAATTTTGTGTCCTCTTTCAACGGCTCCAAATTTCTTGCCGGGTCCTGCGACTGTTCAAGTCGAACCGGCTGAGTTGTGAATTGGGTTGATGTAGATATTAACATAACTTTGAATTTAGCATTAACCTGAAATTGACCAGCGTCCATGCCGGAGGTTTAACACCCGATAACTCTAAAACAGGAAATAAGCACCATTATGTTTAATCTTAAGGCCCAGAAAGCCTTACTTCTTGATTGATTAGACAAGACATATTCTTAGATTTCTGAGTTGAAGGAAAACACATCAGTGTTAAATGAATTGAGGAATTAAGTTATTGAAACCATAAAAAAGGATATTTGATGGCAGAATGCATTAAATTGTAGATAACTTTTTTAATATAATAGTTGTTCGTGAAAAAGAGTAATGAGATCCTAAATAATCCTGAACTCGAAATTAAAGTAATTTTGATTTTTTAAGTACATCTATTCAAAAATAATGTGATTTGAAAGAAGTTTTCGAATGTCGGGAAAAATCCGGTACTTAATACCACTTCAATAATATCGGCTTCATTTATCCATTACACTTGTGGTCATTCTCGTGTGTACTTTGCAGATTTTAGGCTATTTCTTGGCTGATATTTAACCAAGTTTTTAGTATCCCACAATCAATTAGTTTTAAATTGCGGCTTGGGTTGTCGAGAATATCAGTACCATGCAGGAGTTTTATGAAGCATCTAGCCTAAAGTTGAAAAGCTGCTCAATTTGGATACATCGTACCCTTGCTTCATCTTCATACATTGTGCGGTTACATCCCTTGTGGACCTTCACCAAAGAACAATGTTTTTTTTATTTTACCGAACTTTGACAAAATCAGATGAAAAATTATATAGCATGCCGCCTTCTCTTTTCAAAATCATACACGATTGAATTCAAGTTTGAAAGTTGTATATCTTTTCTACGTATATCTTTACATGTATGGGCATTTGTTGTTTTTCTTTGAGGGGGGGGGGGGGTATATTCATTTGTTTCTTAGTTTATTTTGTATATCTTACTTTCAATTAATATTACATTATGTACTACTTAAATCTAGCATTTCTAATTGACTCCTGCTATCTATTTCACAATTAGTATCTAATCAACTGTGAGGTATTATACACTACTTGTGCCACTCTCAAAACACGTCTTATTAAATATTCTAATGCAATGATGATGCTCGTTTTTTTATACTTATGCTTTTACTCGTAAAGGTACAGGAACAATTGAGCAGATAATATACAAGCAACGCAGAAACATTGTTAGAATTAATATATGCATCTTTTAGCGCCTAAAGGGAAAGGTACTGAATTAAATCTCCACTTCTACGTTTTCCAAACTGTTTGAAGCTTGGTCGTCTTTAAGTCTTTAATCACATATTATGGCATCATTTTAACAATGAACTAATTACGTAAATGTGAAATATTCACGTCATCTTATAAAACAGGAAATTTCAGTCTAACCATTTTAAGGAACCTCTTGAAATGGCGCAATTTGTTAAAAAAAAATTAAAACTAACTCGCACATTTGCTTGCATGTGTTGTAACTTGATAAGATATAGAAGATATAGTAATTTGCAAATGTACAACATTACAAAGTAAGCGGGTACATGTGTTAAAGAAGATCTTGACGATAATCCCAACAGCACCCAAAGTTTGGACCGAATTGAGCATCGACGGACCCTTTACAAACCAGAGGTGGGACCAGCTGCCCAGGAGGAGTAAACATCCCCTGTTGGCTAGCCACACCCGCCGTCGATGTTCATGCACGAAAATGAAAACAATATTTGAAATACATGCACTGTCTTAGGTTTTGTCCATATAGAAAGTGCTATGGCGATCACGTCAGGGAAAAACATTCAAAATACTTACTGTCATGTGTAAATGTCAACCTCTTTAAGTATTATGCATGAAGGATGCCCTAGATAGAGTTGTCTTTCATGTTGATGTGTTATCGTCTCCGTCTATCTATTTGTCCGCTTTTCCTGTTCTGTTATATAAATTCTAAAGAATTAACATGCCTATTACTTGCGATTTATGGATTCTGAATTTGGGGGGGGGGGTGTTTTACTTTCATTTACTGATTGTTGTTTTTATTTGCGTAGCATCAACTACAATATATCATCACGCATTTCTTTTTTCAATGTTCTTGTTCATATAGGTTTATTTATTTCTATTGTTAATTTCATTGTAAAATTTAATTTCAGGTGCATCATCGTTCAGCTCTTGATATTCTAACTTTGTAAGTAGAGTTTTTAAATTCCAATGATAGTCTTCTAGACATTGATGTCACGTCGGTCTTCCTTATGTAGATATTTATCTTTATTTAGCAAATAGCTTGCCGATAATAGATACTCTTATCCCGTTGGTTCTTTAAATTATTCAGTTCATTTGAAAGGAAAATCTACAGTAACATTTAGACGCAGGTGAACAAAATCCTTAGAATTAGAATTGAATTATTATCCATCTCTTGTAATAATCTTCTATTAAAGTAGTACAGTCTGAAATAAAAAGGAAAAAGATATGAAGATACAGTCTGTACTACTTTAATAAAGATGATTACAAGAGATGAATAATAATTCAATTTTTATTCTAAGGATTTTGTTCACCTGCGTCCATATGAGTATGAATAAGCCATATTCAAATTTCAAATTTCAAAAAATGAATAACGCCTACGTTCAAGCAGCAAGATACGCCCGTTGGGATTTTTTTCCAAAACACCAAAATATCAAAGTCCCATAACTCCATAAGGACACATCGGATGAACCTGAATATCGAAAGGCGGCTTTCTCTTCAAAGTCTGATCACAATGTACAAATATTATGAAAATCCGTTGACGCATATTCAAGTTATTGCGTTCCATGCACCTATATTTTGCCCTTAGGTTAGCATGTATGTGCATATAACCCCACACTCCAGTTACACAGAATTTCTCGATTATGCGACAAAAAATTAAAAAAAAAAACCCGTTAAATTTGTTCATATGTCAAACAACATCCTTCCATCTTAAAATATATAAATGTTCAAAATATTTCACCTAAAAATAGATTTTTAAAGGATTTTTAACTATTTTAGTATATTTTCATAGTATATTAAAATTCTATGCCCCATAACTGCGTAACGACAAATCGGATGAACCGGAATATCGAAAGGCAGCTTTCACTCTAAAGTCTGATCACTATGTACAAATATCATGAAAATCTGTTGATGCATATTCAAGTTATTGTGTTCCATGTACCTATACATGTATGTGCATATAACCCCTCCCCCATCCATAACATAATTTCTCGAATATGCGACAAAAAATTAAAAACCCCGTTATATATGTCAAAGAACATCCATCCTTCGTAAAGTATGCAAATTTTCAAAACATTTCACCCCAAAATGGACTTTTAAAAGATGTTTAACTGGTTAAGTATATTTTCACAGTAATTTAAAATTCTACGTCCCATACATCCGTAACGACAGCTTAACATGTATATGTATATAACCCCATGCACCTTAGCTTTACATGTATATATATATACACCCCCTCTGATAGTACATAATTTCTCGATAATGCGACAAAAAATAAAAAACCTGTCACCTATGTCAAAGAACTTCCTTTCTTCTTAAAGTACAAAATCACAAAACCAAATATAAAACTGGGAGAAATGTTATTCAAAGAAAACAAGAAAAAATTCTGCTGCTATATTTTTCAAATTATCCGGTGTGATAACTATGCAGAAAAATTATCTATCTACCGATAATTCGAGAATTTGAAAGTCTCCAAAAATACGAAAATGCTACACTAAATTTATATGATAATGCGGAAGTGTTCCAGCCCTATACTTTCTTGAAAAAATCAGGCCAATTTATTATGTAACAGACACGTGTTTCGGATATATAAAAATCCTCATCAGTGATGCTGCCAGCCAAAGTTATTTTCAGACGCAGCCACAATTAATTTAAGTAGCGCCCTCTGGTTTGAATTGAAATCTGTGCATTTATTTTACTCCAAATTTCCTGTAGGATCGATTCAGTAGCATGTACAAATAAAATCTTTGTTCAATATTGCATCGGGGGAATGGTGCTAATTTCGATGATATTTTTGAATGAAATGACAAGTTTCCGATATTATTTGTTTACAGCGAAATAATATATATGATATCAAATTGATAAAGGGCATAAACAAAGCTTCTTTTAAGGCGACATACCTGGACAGAAGTAATTAATACAAACAAACATCCAGTCGCGGGGAATGAGTTTAATTGTTCCACACTGCAAAATAAGTGTTTGTATTAATAACATGGAAGTGTGCCAACTCTATACCTTCGTGAGGAAAATTTCAAACTAATTTATTACGCACTAGACACGTGTTTCGGATATTACAAACTCATCAGTGATGCTTCCAGCCAAAGTGACTTTCAGACACAGCCAAAATTCTTTAAGTAGCGCCCTCTGGTTTTATTTTTTGATCTAAATTTGAGCATTTACTTTACAGAGAGTGTGCGTCGCCAAAGTTCCTGTAAGGTCGATTCAGTGGCATATCCAAATAAAATCTTTGTTCAAAATAACATTGAAGAGATGGTGCTAAGATGGCAAATATGAATAATAACCATATTCCTGTATACAGCACAAAATCGATAATTCAGAAAATCAAAAACCGAATGCATACAAAATCAGGATAAAACAGAAACGAAAGCAAACAAACAAAAACCTCCAACACATGAAAAGAAGCGAACCCCCGATATGGGAGTGAGACCAGGTGTCCAGGAAGAGTAAGCATCTCCTGCTTGCATGCAACACCCGCCGCTTCAATTCGGTATTACTGTCGCATCCGGTTACTTCCATTTCAGAAGACATAGAGTACAATTTTTGGTTGGATGGTTCAAATGGTCTATGACAGAATATCATCCATCATTCTGGAGAGTGGGACATCAAAGTTCTCCATATCGACCGTAGAACTTCCTCAGTGACGATGTTAGTCGTTCACAAACATATCCCTGACTGAGAAGCTTATCTGAAAGACGCCTAGCTCTCAGAACAAAATCCGTATATTTGGTACTTGCTCTGGCATAGCGTATCAACTGAGATATGAACACGCCATAAGCAGGCGATGAAGGGATGTTGCTACTCAGAAGAGGAAAGTTTGTTATGCTGAAATTGAAGTCGTCACGTTTGTCATAGAGTGAGGTGTTCAAGTGACCATCAGTGTTGTAGGACAGCATTATGTCCAAAAAGGATGCTGAATTATTTGTCTCTGTAGTTTCTTTGACTTCAAGCTCCGAAAGATAGATACTGCTCAGGTAATCCGCGAATTTTGGATTATTGATGGACAGCACATCGTCTATGTATCTGTAAGTAAAGTTGAAGTCAGAAGCCAAGTATATTTTCCCTTCAGAGACCAAAGATTGAATGAATTCAGCTTCGTACGAGTAAAGGAAAATGTCGGCAAGGAGTGGGGCACAATTGGTCCCCATAGAAATTCCGACAATTTGCTGGAAGACCTTTCCTCGAAACACCACAAAAATGTTGTCGATCAGAAAAGTTAACATCTGAATAATATCTGTTTCAGTGTACTTATTGTCAGAATCGGACTTTTCTTTTATAAAGTAGGTTTTGTCATAGTTAACAACAATAAATTTGTATTTGCGATTACCGTTCTTACTTGTAAACGCATTACTTATATTCTGCGAGTCTTTCTTTCAATTTAGAATGTGGAATTGTAGTGTGAAGGGTCGAAAAATCAAAGGCTTTGATCGAATGGACTCTACTAAAATGAGTGGATTTCAGATGTTCTAAAAGTTCCTTCGAATTCTTTTAAATCCACATCTGGTTGATACCACTGCGAGAATATACTGTCGAACAATATTTTTGAGGCCCAGATTTGATTTCAGATAAAACTTTGGTGAGTAAGATCGATACAGATTTGGTAGAACATTTTGAGGAACCAGCGATGAAACGTTGTTTGTACTGATTCTTATGCATTTTAGGTATGCAGTATAAGTATGGTTAATCTAAATCTAAATTGTTAGTGTCGAAGCCAAAGGAAGCAAGTGCTGATTTGTGGTTATCTATTATTTCAGAGGCAGAAAGGTTTGTTGGGGTGTAAGTTGGATTTCCAGGTGTCGAATTTAAACCCAACTCTTTAACTAGACTGTCGAAATAGTACTTTTTGCAAGTAAATGTGTAATTATTTGAGGCTTTGTCCGCTGGTGTGATGACATAATGTTCTTGGAGGTAGGTAAGCTCTATGATAACGTCAGGGTCTTTAGATATAGACTCGAATCTGGTGTTCACAGTTGATTTTAATCGGTAGATTCTAGATAAAAGTAGCCCTCTGATTGATTTTATCCATCCGGAAAGGGTGTCGAGCTGTACATCCTCTTTCTTTGCCTAACGTCTTGCATATTCCTCACAAGAGTCTATGATAATTTTGACATTTTGGTCCCATGTAAAGGACATACTTTCTCTGTATTTGGGATCCTTTTTTAACAATTCTCTCAACTTGTCGTTCTTGACTATGCTAAGGTCACCAGTAATAACGTGTCCACAAGGAGAGTAGTTGAAATCAGATGAAGAACATTCGCAAGGAAGTGGATGTAGTGAGGGATTACTTAAATCAATACACTGCAAGAATCGTTTGTAATTGTAAATTTTATATGCAACTGTTGGTCTGTAGCTATAGGAAATACAAGGAGTCTCTTTTCTTTTGAAATATGGTGGGATTTTTTCTGTGACAGTTTTGTGATTCAAAATTTGACCAAGATTCAATTTATCAATACCTATGTTTGCAAATCTTACTTTAATGAACGGACGGTTTGTTTTCTCCTCTGATTTATCTGATCTAACTGCTTGAAATAAACGAAAAGTAGAAATGTCCAAGATGACTCCTTGTAGTCTGTATTCTGGGGAACGTGTATCGGTATATGTAAGGTCCCTCGTATATTCGTAGATTTCGTGTAACTTCCGTAAAGGAACTGAGTATAATTTGGTACTAGAGGCGCATTCAAAAATGGAACCAAGTCAAAATTATTACCAAAACAGCACTGGAGGGACGGTGTCACGACGTCTACCACCTCCCCTATTTCGACGATATCCCCGGATAAAATGACAAGTTTCCGAAAGAGGAAATCAATATATATGATGTCACATTAATAAAAGGGAAAAAACAAGGAATATTTTAGCGATAGAGCTGGATTGAAATAATTATAACACTTTAAACATCCAGTCATGGGAATCTTTAGAATTGTGAACATATCAACGTATTCATTGAGGACGATTTTTCCATCAAGTTGGATTTCTAAAATCATATCTCATATAATTTTAAATACTCATTCACTTACTTGTAAATAGTGTATTTTATCTTATTCTAGTCTAGGTTTCACTTTATATTATTTCTTTTTATTTTTTCCCTTATTATCTTTTCATTAATAGATGGTACGTTGTCCGACCAGTGAATTTATCCGTCTATCACAACAGTAATATCATTTTACATTCATTTTTTATGTATAAATAAAACTTGCTAACGTTCGCAAAATGTTGATCTGAACCTTACTGACCGCAGGCAGTTGTTTTACCGTAATGCGATAAATGTAAGAGGAAAAAATATAACTCGTCTTCTGACATTTTATTATCTGTTTACAAATTATCAGAAAATACTACACTATAAAGCATGCATTGAGCAGTGCAACTTAAAAATACTATTTATATAATATAAACGTTTTTACAAACCTACATATGATGCATCATATGATAAAATCAAATAAATGCAATGATTTTTCGTTTTCACCTCTTTGATCTAAATTTCGAGGCATTTCTATGCAAAATTGTCACACATACGTATGACCTCTGAAATTTCATTTACCTGAGCAGGTATATATTTGTACATGTATACTCTTACTTAACACATCTGCCACCAACTCTCAGTTTATATATGCATAGGCATTAATGTCATTGTCAATCGTAGTGTTAGTTATCATCAACTCAGAACTCAACATCTGAAGACATAGGTAAATAATTTTTTTCTTGGTTTTGCTTATATTAATATCAAATAATTCCTTGTTTTGAAGGTTCTATGGATTTAACCTATTTTTCACCATGTATTTCATTTATAAAAATGAATAAATAATTGCAATCTTTCTAAACAGGTGTCGTCAAATAGCTACAAGAAACAGTAAAACTGTGTTAAAATTTGCTAACAAAAATTTAGATTCATATTACATGTATTTACAAAAATTTCTCTAATGATTAGAATTCGTAATGAAGCAAATGCAATAGATTATTGTCTCTTCATATCGGATAAATATTTATTCAGTTATTACAGAGAGTACATGTAAAATCATAAGGATTTCCATTATATTCAGTAAAATTTTTACTTAAAAAGCAGAACTTTTCTTTCCTTATAAAACTTTCCTTTTAAAATTTGATAATGTTTATGTGAAGAATTTATTATTCCCCAAATCCGACATATGTTCTAGTTCTGATCATTACTGAAATAACTTCACAACAGATAAAAATTGCAGCATAATATATATCATGATGAGAAGTTGATAAAGGTTGATGGGATAGGATGTAGGATAGGATAGGATGTAGGATAGGATGCAGGATAGGATGTAGGATGGGATTGTAAGATTGTAAGTTTAGAATTTTGCTCTTCATATATTCACTATTTGGATTTCATCTCTTTCGGCTTCGAACATCATTTATGATACATTGTTTGTTCGGCTTCGAACATCATTCGGCTTCAAAAATCATTGATGATACATTGTTTGTTCGGCTTCGAACATCATTCGGCTTCGAACATCATTGATGATACATTGTTTGTTCGGCTTCGAACATCATTCGGCTTCGAACGTCATTCGGCTTCGAACATCATTGGTGATACATTTTTTGTTCACTTAATCATTACCAAAGAACTCATATTTTTATATCATGATATTTTCAACCATTAAGTACGTATCTCTGCTGGTAGGCTGTTATTCTTTATCGCCTAGTTTTACTGCGCTTCTGCACTTACTTGAAATATATTTGTAAATTGTCTAATACTAAATTTGATCACTTATTTTTAAACTGGTAGTTTCTCCTTAATGACATATCATCGTTGAAAACCCACGCTCGGTCACGCAAGCTCACCTCCCATGGGTCATAACGGCAGAATTTTCGCTGGACAACATAACAAAAATCTAATGCGAGTACATGTCAATGAATGTGTTATCGATAGCAAAAACCTTATCTATTTTACATTTTTATCAACAAAAGATGATCTAATTAATGTCGACAGTGATTCATATTTGTTAATTTTAAGAGTAACTATTACAAAACAGTATGACAGTATATTGGCTTTAAAATGCTCATTCACTGACATGTACTCGCATTAGATTTTTGTAATGCTATCCATCGAAAATTCTGCCGTTATGACCCACGGGAGGTGAGCTTGTGTGACAGAGCGTGGGTTTCCGACGATGGTCCGTAAGTGACTATTTGGCATATACATTTTAGGCGATATTTAGAAATATCTTCATATATACACTTACAGAATTATTCATTTCTGGCCACGAGCGTCACTGATAATACCTTGTTTGTTCAAATGCGTATACGGTGCACTGCATTACTACAAAAGTATATATTCCAAACACTAGTTTGATATATCTGCTGATGGACTGTTAGTTCCCTAGACTATCGTTCGCCTAAATTTACCGTGCCTCTGCATTTACTTCAAATATATTTGTAAATTGACTTATTTGAAGACGTTTGACATTATTTTAAATCTGCCAGATTATTCTGAAACTAATAAACGCTTATATTGTGCACTAAATTATTACGATTATCACATAAAATATATTTCAATTTGATGATTAATGATATGGGTGTATCTGTTTGATGTTTTCTTTATAGTTTGTTCTATTTTATTAATTAATGATAGTCCATCGATCAGCGGAAGAAGAGATACTACCGATAAAGCTTACGATATCCCAGGATCAGTGTTTATATCCCGTAGTTAAACTGGCCTGGAAATTATGATTTTGACATTTTAACCTTTCTTTTGATAATTCTAGGAAATCTCCAATAAAGCTAGGTTCCCGTATCCACAGCAAAACAGCAAAACACCCAAATGAAAAACACAGAATATAGAAGCACAAAAACAGATATAGATAACGCCAACACTAAAGTGACACCAAAATACTTAACACAAAAGAATAAACACCAAAACATCTGGACGCCTATTCAAAAAATCTTTAAGATTGATCAAACCTCATAATTGGCATGTAATAGATGTGAAAATCACTCACATCAAGATAACAAAAATTAGAACCAGCAGCTTCACAAAAATACTTACAAAAATACTTACTTACTTTAAGAATCGGGATATTTTGTTTTTTTTGAATTTATGTTGAGTATATGTAGAAAACCATATAGAATAATAATGGAAAAGCTATTGAACATTTTATTCAACAACGTATGCGATGAAAATTCTTGATTTTTTTTTTTTTTTTTTTTTTTTTTTTTTTTTTTTTTTGAAAGAATTTTTTTGAAACAGGGGGAAAATAAAGAACATTTGCAGTCGTGACTTCTGGTATAGACACAGACGGAAAGTGTTTAAATATTCCTAATTATTCCACTAAACTATCAGGATTACATAATCTTTACCAATTAAAAGTTAAAATAAATTTTGTAGAACTAATATCATATTCAAAAATCATCGAACTACTCAGAGCCAGTTCTTAAATTATTCGTATACATTCACGCGAACTCAGTTATTACATCACATTGACCTTACAAGTGTTTAGGTTAGATCAATGCAAACGCTTTGGAATGCAAAACACATATCAGTTTTCATTTTTCAACAAATATAATCTACCTGCAGACAGATCTGAGTGTGTCAAGGAAAAATTACTGGACATCTTTGTTTGTTTTTTATAACATCAAAGCAAGATAGAGTTTAAAACCTAGGTCATAGATAATGCTCACACTTATGATTGTATGGATTCCTTCATCCCTATTTGTTAAAACAACAAAGGGGATACTTAATGTCTATAACTAGGTCGGGTCTAAGTCAAAGTTTCACATTTTGTTTTACAGGATGAAGTTCGACGAAGTTCTCATACAGTTGGGTGAATTCGGATTTTACCAGAAGAGACTATACCTTATACTATGCATTCCTGCAATCAGCGTTGGGTGCTACATGATGATACTAGTCTATATAATGCACGCACCGGAACATAGGTGAGAGATATTCCTATGAATTCTTCACAAAAGCTGTGTACGAGGTTTCATATTACATGTATATCATTAATCAATTATTATAATTAATGCAATGGAACAATATTTAACCCTCTAGTTTTATTTTATGAATTTTTAATGCCCTAAAAATAAAAGTGCTGCATTTACTTAGCTGAAAATCAAGGTGTAGAAAATTGAAAGAGGGGGATATCAAAACAACTCGAAATGTCCCTTTTAAAATTCCCATTCCCGTTCTAGGACTAAAGGCTGATATAGAAGTAAAACGAAAAACAATATTTTTATATGGTTGTCATGGGAATGAAATATTGGCCAAATCACTTGAACAGCTGTCCTTGCCAGTAAATATACACATAATTGACGGTACTGTTTCTGGATTTAGATTTATTTATTACTATTTATTTTTATGCGATCACAGATGGACTTGGAATGTTATCCGATTGGATGAATGACAAATGACAAATGTTAATGCTGCTTTTTTATTTACTAATATACCGTTACATTTTACAAATAAATCGATGTGGATCGAGAAAGAGGTAAACCATTAGTTTCACAGCATTTGTTAGATTTTTTCCATTTACATTAAATACCCACTTTTGCATTTTGTAGACTTTTCGGGAGGGGGGATGGTTATTCAATGATAGAAAATTTATGTCCTGTTTTGTGAAAAGCTGAAGGCAAAAAGCAAAATCTTAACCACTGCAAAACAGATGTGCTGTCGGTGCAAGAACATTGAATCAAACAAATACGGAAGCTCGCAAATAATTTTTTAACGAAGATTATACGACTGTTTCCGCGCACTCTTTGATTGTTCTCCATTATTTTGACGTCATAGATTTAACTGGGCAGGAAAGGTTACCAAGTTTAGAACAATGGTTTATGTAGGTGACTAAATGCAAATCAGAACGGACATGCTGCACGCCCTGTAGTTCCGATCTTGCGTATTAGTGCGTGAGAGGCAAACACAAAGCTAAAATCAAAATCCAAAAATAAAATCAAATATGAAACAAAGATAAGGAGGATTTCTCTAACAGTGATAACAGCGGAACACGACCTCATGAGACGAGAAGAGGTGGACAAACAGACGGAGACAATGAGATAAAAAAATCATGAAGTAAAACACGATCTTTGTGAAATATCTTTACAGATTCCAACGTAAAAAAAACGAAATTCATTATATGCATTATAGATTGGATAGAGAAAATCCTGACGACAATCTCAACAGCACTCTCAACAGAGTACCAAAATTGAGCACCGACGGATCCCTATTAATCTTGTGGTGGGGTCAGGTGCCCAGGAGGAGTAAGCATCCTCTGTTTGGCTAGCCGTAACCGCTGTCGATGTTCACGCACGAAAATGAAAACAATATCTACAAAACATGCACTGTCTGAGGATATGTCTATATAGAAAGTGCTATGGCTACCATGTAAGGGACAAAACATTTGAAATACTTACTGCTAAACCCCTCGCGGGGAACTTTTTAAGAGATTCACACGGCAAAGGGCATAAGTGTGACACAAATGAGATAAAGAAGATCCTGGCGACAACCTCAACAGCACTTCCAACAGAGATGGCGCCACTCTAATAAATGAATGCGGTGCAAAAAATAATCAAAAAAACATACATCAGTGAATGGTTCAAACATCTCCTATGATCTTGTCAAAATATACAACAGAAGAAGGATATGGTCACTAAGATGGTCATAATAGGTGGTACCACTGCAGTAAAGAATACAGCACCGTACAAATTCAAGTAACGCGCTACAGATACAATAATTTTAAGAAAACCAAAGATGTCCAAATAATATTTCATCTATCTTTCGGTATAACTGAGAATAAATACTGATTTAATGTTAGGGTTGCAACTACAGGGAGATAACACTATTTTCATGTCACGTAATATTTGAAACCGAAATAAACGATAAATGGTATAACCTATACTAAGATTGTTATATTATTTGAAAAAAAAATAGTCCTTGAAATTCCCATTGTTGAATGGTATAACTTATACTAAGATTGTTATATTATTTGAGAAAAAAATAGTCATTGAAATTCCCATTGTCGAATGGGTATTTTAGGGAAAAATGTATATTTTTCAATGAAAAATAACCGAAAATAGGAAAATTACTTTTAAACTAATTTTTGCATGAGTTCTGCTACCAATGATTCAAACATCAGAATATATAATGTTCATTATACTCGTCAAAAGTGAGATAATTAGAAATTCGAGCTTAGAGTTAAACTCTATGCTTTTAAGGTCAAAATGATGATTTTTTTTTTTTGCATAAATTATTTTGCTATTTATAGAAACAGTCATTTTGCTCAAGAAATAATTCGGGTTCATATTGGTTTGACTGCTTTAGGATTATGCATTACCATAGCTCTCTACGTAGACAATTATTTTGCAACTTTAGACCTTCAATCTATTAATTAAAATTAGGAGTTGTTGCCATGGCAACAAGAAAAAACACTGTTTATTCTATCAGAATTTTTAAACAAATAATGATGTATATGAATTCTTGATATATCATACATTGCAGAGGTACATGTATGTGAAGTTATGATGTGGTATTCTCTAAAAAGACCAAAATGTTTATATAGGCCAAAATGGACGAAGAGTTCGAGGAGATGACCCTTTACATGTGGACATATCCATTTTTTTCTACCTCATTACTATTAAAAGTCGCCGCCCTGACCTTAATATGTTTTGAATTTCATACTATTTTCAAAACAAGTCGTAACCATGAAATTATTTGCATAAAGAAACATTTAAATTTAAAATAAATATCCTTACTTTCTGACAACGATTATCCGCTGGCACTATATATATCAACTTTGCCTTCATCTTGGCAGATTTCATTGTGTTTAACTTTTTGCACCTAGGCCTCATTATTTATCACTTTATCAAATTGATAGGGCCCAGGAGCTTCAAATTTCATTCATGTACCTCAATCATTTTTAAATGCGTGTGTTCACTAAGGTTGAAAGACCATCAATGGTATGATGTTCTAGACCTTTAAAATGAACATAATGATCATACTACTTCCCGCCCAGCTTACTCCAGAAATCCAAAAATTGCAGTTTTCTCTACTTCGTCGGCAAATTTTGCGATTAGAATTTATATAGGGGGATAGATATCGAACACTAATAAATAATGGCGTAAGATATTTGTTACTACGCTTACACTGAAAGAAAATAGTCTTCGATATAGAGTTTTCTATGTTTATTTTAGCGCGACGTCGCCGATTTAATATGGAGAACGTCAACGACGTCACGCTAAAAGTAACATAGAAATCTCCCCATCTAATAATAGATTAATGAGAGTTATTATATTTTTAATCGCTTCGAGTATATTTCCGTATCCGTGCATTTTTCCCTGAGTAATGACAACTTTGTATATGCTTACTGATCGAAATTTCGTTCCACTTATTTTATATTTCTATTTGTGAGCATCTTTTTTTAAATTTGCTATGTGTTTTTTTTTCACTCCAAAAGTTAACTTAGTGCCCAAGAAAATAAGATAAGATCGTCCTTGCAATCTACCAGAACCAATTACTAGTAACACTTTGTCAGAAACAAGGGAAAAAAGCATGCTTCGTCTAACATCTCTGTTTTCAAAGACTGACTGACAATAAGCTTGGTAAGGCAATTATTGAGTACTCAAGAAGCAGATTTCACTATTTTGCGGAATCTGATCACTTGTTACTGAAATGTGGAGCCGCGCACTGTCTGCAAATTGCACAAATTTACTTTAAAGAAACATATATAACCAGAGGGCGCTACGAAAATGAATTTTGACTTTTATTTAAGCCTTGACTTCCCGGCTTTGACACTGAATAACTGTTAGGTACTTCTTTGATGTTTATTTGGATGGCAGCATCAATGATGAGGATTTGAAAACGTTTATTATTTGTACCACAAGGTGAGTGTCACTGCTGGTGGACCAAGAGTCCCCGAGGGCACATGTAGCCAAGTTCGATCAATTTCGGTTGGTCATTTCTTCAAACGCATTCCAAAATTTCTGTTTACAAATTATCTCAAATTTCTGATACCTTGGTCCTGTAGCATCATATCCTGGCCATCTTGCTACTTCTTTTGGTATATTTTGGACATAATTTCATAGATTTTTGCCATATTCCATTGTTTACATTTAGGATCACTGACGAGGGTTAGGTACCCGATACGTGCATGTCTGGTCCATGCTGTAAATTTATCTGCTTTGAAATGATGCTTATGAATTTGAGGACGTTAAACATTAATATCCGAAACACGTGTCTGGTGCATAATAAATTGGTTTGAAATTTTCCTCGGGAAGGTAAAGACTTGGAACACTTCCATATTATTATGCTAGCAGCAGAGTCAGATCTTTCTTCTTTATGCCACCGGAATCAAAGGCCGTCAGGTTTGACATAAAATGCTGTTAATACTGACAAAGATGATAATGGAGGCATTCATGTTTCACAAACATAGATTTTACTGAAGTAATTTCAGGAGGCATATTTTCTTACTTTTAAAGGAATAACCTTTTTGTATGGATGCATATACCTCGATTTAGTAGCGAAAAAGACGATAAAATTCAATAAACGACATAACAACTTGAGATGAAAGTTTGATAAACTTTCGAATGAATCGTAATTAACGTTGTTTCTCCTCGATCAAATTATGGATTTCAACACCTCATTTGTTTGGTCTTCGCGACGGTAGGCATTTTCTGCTTCCTGACAAAAATCACGTATACTCTAGATGCAGGCAATCTTGTACCTTCCATTCATGGGAATTTCTGGGATTTTATTTTTAGCTCACCTGAATAAGATTATCAAAGTGAGCTATTATCATACCGATATGTCAGGCGTCCGTCGTCCGTCCGTTAACTTTTTCACATTTTCGACTTTTCCGAAACCGCTTGAAGAATTTTGATGAAAGATGGTATATATGAAGTACTAAAGGTACTCTACCAAGTTTGTTCATTTCGGCATTTCGGCCGGGTCAGGGGTGGATCAAGGGCGGGGTCAAATAGGTCCCAGAGGGTACCTCTCTGAACAGTCCTTTTCTCCAGAACTGATTGAATAGATTGAAAAACTAATGGTATCTGATTGATCAGGAAGGATGTACCCGATATCTAATTTACTTTTGACGCTTTTTGACATCTTTTTCTACTTATTTTAATGCAAAAATTAAGATTTCTTTCATTCTTCTCTATTTTGTCTAAATTTGCTACAGTAACTCCATTTTGGATCATTTTAACCATTACAAACTAGAAAAATGCTTTTGTGAAGGAATTTGCTGAAAAGGGGAAGAGGGGTCATTTTGAACATTTTCTACTTCTCCTCTTAAATTGCTCATATTTTTATTTTTATAGATATAGAAAGAAATGCAACTGTGCAAAAATTTTGTCAAAATATCAACTTTTGTATCTTTAGCAATTTTTAAAGATTGTACACAGGTATGTTTCTCATGCCCATTGGACCCAAGGGTAGTGGGTTCAAACCCGGCGGGACGAAAGATTTCTTTTTTTTCCTTTTGCAGTTTTTCCCATTTTCTTAGATTCTTATGCATTTTAAATTATCTTGATAATTTTTATTACATTTCTGATACATGACTTTGCACGTAAACATTTTTAATTCAAGTAAGCTTTTTTCTTATACTTTTCCCCTAAGATAGTATTGAACTATTTCGAAAATACGGAATACAAGCTTAGCCTTCGAAAAAGCTTAGGGGGCGAGCCCATAGCAATTGTATTCAGGCGCGAAGCCACTCCGCGGCACTTGTTAGCAATTGCATGAATAAATTCGAATTTCTACCCCAGAGAAAATTTTGAAAACATTATTCAAGCCCCAAAGCCCCCCCCCCCCCCCTTTAAATCCGCCACTGCATACATTATCATGCAATTATTAGTACAGCGCTAAATATAGTAAAGCGCTAAATATAGTAAAGCGCTAAATATAGCACAGGTGTGTGTAGTGTGCACATGCAAAGTAGCGCCGATAGCTTGCCGCTTGATATTTACTTGAAAATCGTTGTTTTTCTCGAAACAATTAGTAAAGTATGTAAGCAAACATCTTTGACTTCATTCAAATTTCTATTTATTGTGCGTTTAAAGAGAAATAGAACTTACACCTTGAATGTGTTAATCATGATTTTACTAAGCATGACGGTGGTTAGGAAGTAAACACTCAGTTTACAAACATTCTTGAGACTCAGTTTACCCAGCATGCCACGCACGTGGAGTCTGCACATGCGAATTATAGCAATTTGGACTATTCCAATATGCTCACCCCCGAGAGGGGTTCGCAATAAATTGCATTCCCTGTAAGGTTTCTAGTGTTCTCAGGTGAGCGATGTGGCCCCTGGGCCTTTTGTTCTTGTAGACTAAGTGATTATGATTTGGTTTTGAAGTTCATTTTTAAATATCTCGTTTATGTCGAAAATAAAGTAAATCGATTTAGGCTTAAAACATTGACTTAGCATGTTCAATGCATGCATCTAAATGCAATTTATCATCAAGCCATGGTTTTCTTAATCTCGTGTTACGCATATTTAGCCTCGAGTTCTTTCAATAATATACAATACTAAACTTCACTGCACCTCAAATGTCATGAAGGCAAAATGTAATATAATATCAAAACTGTCAGGAGTTTGGTTCGCAACGTTAGTGCACATACACGCATTCTGTCCATCCCCTGCATTTCCTTCGATCGTTTTAGTGATAAACAATCTCTTTTCCACTTCCTTTTTTACAATATCTATTCATGATATGAGATTGGTGCATCCTTACTAATATGTTGCTTCTTTATGTAATTTAGTATTTAGGTATAATTGACATGTAAGAAGAAATTGAGTTCCAACTTAGACTTTCAACCATGAAATGCACTTTTAAATGAAATCTGGAGATTTCCGAGCCAATACGATTTCTTCATACGACTTCTCTAATATGTTCACCACACTTCCTCATGACAAAATTAATGATCGATTATCTAATCTCATTAAATGGTGTTTTGATCGAGAGCGGAAAACTTATATTTGTACGTCTGAATCGAATGGTTTGTTTTCCTCGACAGACTACGAATCATACAAATCATGGACATGTAGTGACCTGTGTAATGCCTTGTCCTTCATCTTGGACAATATTTATGTTAGATTTGGTGAGGATCTATACAAGCAGGTTGTCCTATGGGTGCTAACTGTGCGCCTCTTGTTGCAGATTTATTTTTATACACTTACGAAAAAGAATTTATCCAAAATCTTTAAAAGCAAAGACAATTTGATGATCTTAAATATTTCAATAATACTTCTAGGTATCTGGATGATATTCTAACTATTGACAATCCTGCTGTTGAATTATATAAGAATGAAATTTATCCACAAGAATTAACACTTAACAAGGCAAACGTTACAAACACAGAAACACCATTTGTGGAACTAAATAGCAAAATTGTAAACATAAAGATTCATACAAGTGTATATGACAAAAGAGATGATTTGAATTCAGCATAGGAAATTTCCCCTGGCTTGACGGTGATGTTCCTAGACTACCGTCATATACTGCATTTACATATCGCAGCTCATCCGGTACGCTAGAGCATGTTCTGATATTTTGGATTTTCACTGTAGAAATTTTACAAATGACCAAGAAACTTTTAGGTCAAGGTTTCCGCTTCTATAAACTAGTTAAGACTTTCTGGAAATTTTACAAAAATTTAGTCAACTATACTTTAAAATTCGGATCTATACACCCAACAGAGTACATTACTTTGAGTATTACACAACCTGTCTTTTATGGTGATATGATAAACAAAATTAGAAGGATCAAAGGTAGTCAGCATAACCATCGAAAATGCGTCAGAATCATCAAACGCCTTTTATATCGTGGATATGATCCTAATATCACCAGGCACTAGGCTTGGTACTTGACTCATCTATAGTCTTGTACCAGCGCATTCTTGAGACTTGCACTCTGACTGACTGTGACAACGGGACTCCATGACGGGCCCTGTCCAAACCTCTTAATTGAAGACAGGGTCCCGACCACCTGTCCTCTCTGAATGTCATTCGGACTCCTCGGGTGATTATATATATGAGCTCGCTACAGCCGGCAGAGCACGCACTGTATTACGTATGCCCTCTTTTTATATCCATTTACATATTCATCTGTGTTGTTGGGTCCCTGCGTTTTGTGGTCTTGTTTGTGTGTGGTCATGTAATAGTGAGTTGTTTTACACCATACTTGAACGTTCTCCGAGACCTCTGGGTACATGTAATCCAGGATAACCACACCATTTGCAACTTGCGTGGCAAATGACCGTCCAAAGTCGGCACCGGTTACCCATTGGTCTCGTTGGTTTATGTGTAGTCTTTTGTGTTTCATGTTTATATGTCGTGTGTCTCTTTTCCGTCTCTTGGTATGCTCGTCTTTAGTGTTTTCGCACCGGTTTTTTTTCTTGTTTTGCTGTTGGTGCTGCAACAGGGTCTTGATGGAGATCCCCTCCCTTCTTTCACCACAATTGCTGAATTACGTAGAAAGTGCAATATTTTTTTTATTCTATCATAAAGGTGCAAAATACCCGGATATGACAACGACACATACGAGATTCAAAACAGCTACCATCAACACCTTATAAACACGACAATACCGCCTCCCCTTGACGAGCATTCTATCCATAAGTATGATCGATGTCATATCTACGTCAATAATGACGTCAATGCTGATCCAACCTCCGTCACCAGAATAAAGTGTACAGAATGGGTTTATGATACATCAACATTCGAAGAAACTTTTACCTCAAAGGTATTTATGAAGACTTTTTAGATATATTTTCTGAAAGATAATATTTTAGAGCAATGATTTAATGTCCAAAATGCACCTGGATTCATCAGTAAAATGTATATATATATTGAACACCAAATTTGAGATGAGGTTGCAAGGAACGAAATTATTGGAAGATTAATCACGAAAATTCTGTTGAAATGTAATATCTTGCTTCATCATTCTCTCCTTCGACCTCGATCCTTTTATAAAAAAAGGGTTGTTTAAAAAAACTCTTTAAGCAAGTGCCAAAGACTTTTATAACTACGTGACTATTCGGTCTTTTCGAAATACAGAGTTACTTCCCATTTGTGCAGGTATCTGATGTCAACGCATTGTGACGTAATCAAATTCTATGGAAACCAGCATGGAATTCAGGGAAATAGGGTTACATATATGACGTTTTCAAAGGAATTTAATGACGTCACAATGTTTGTACGTCAGATACCTGCACAAATTGAACGCAGGCCTGTAAAATCGAAAAGACAGAATTGCACAATGAGCAGTTACAAATTTCGTACAGTTTGAATATATGCGTTTGAAAGTGAGTGGCCAGAAAGCTATGTAGAGAGTACATATATACACGTAATACCAATTAGTGAAAGAAAGTCAAACACAAAATCCGAAATCAGATTCTTAACATCACAATAAAAATGATAACAAATTCTTGAAAGCATATAAATAATGTCGAAGGGTTCCAACTCTCTACCTTCTTGAAGAAAATTCCAAATCAATTTACATGCACCAGACACGTGTTTCGAATATTAAATTCTCATCAGTGATGCTTTCCGCGGCGCCACCAAAAATAATTTCAGTAGCGCCCTCTTTAATTTTTTGAAGTTAGATTTTTACATTTACATTACAGAGAGCGCGGCTCCAAATTTCGTGTAGGGTCGATTCAGTAGCATATCCAAATAAAATCTATGTTCAAAATAGCATTGGAGGGATGGTGCTAAGATGTTAAACTCACGAGAAAAGTAATAGGACAAACCGACGGAGACAATAACACAGCCCCACAGGAACACGAAGGACAACTTAATTTAATGAACAATTTCCAGTGTATAGTGCAAGTAATGTACGGAATGCATTGTAGGTGTTGCTTTAAACGCGGTACTGTGCTGCAGTTTAAGCATGTACGAACTTTCATCAAGTCAGTCAATGAAAGTAAGACATTAAACCCAAATTTAGAATCTAAAACACAGTGTCAATAGGCATACGAATCCTTTGTAAATATAAAACAAGAGTGAGCAGATCCCCTATTTACAACGAGGGTGAGTATAACCCCTACAGCGGAAACAACGAAATATACTATCATGAGACAAGAAAAAGATGACAAACAGACGGAGAAAACATCACATTATCGAACCAAAAGGGACAAAATTGACCATATGAACAATCTCCAAAAAGAGCCGCATATAAAAAATCAATTTATGAATAATAAAAAAATGAAAACTGGAATTACATTGTCAACTTGTCGTCATATATTTCTGGTATCACCAGAGGCTCAAGAATAACACGTTTTTTTAATCTTGTACTTTAAGATATACATTTCATCCCTTTTAATTTTCTTTGTCAAAATAATTATATTTGTTACGTGATGAGCTCTAAATATCATCCGCCCGCGTCGTGTATTTGTGGCATGTTATCCTCAAATACGTACACTTTTCTTTACAATATCGCGCACTTTTAGAAGTAGATTTCTATCTTATTTTCTTTATCCTTTTCAGAATAATTTGGTTTGTGACGAGGCATTAAAGACCTCTCATGCTCAGATGATATTCTACTTCGGAGTTCTGGTCGGTGACATTGGTTTTGGGATGCTTTCAGATGTGTAGGTGATGATAAAAAATACTCTAAAAAATCCATTTGACAAATTGGATTTATCATAAGCAAGAATGTACCTCCCTGATGTTTAACACCAAATGAAGCATCAATATTCGTTTAAATCAAAATGAAATAGAAACGGGAAACGGAAAGAAACTTGCGAAATTAAAGTCACTACAATCTAGTATCATGACTTGAGGGAAACGGAAAGAACTTCTTTAGGAGTATCTCCCTCATGGCATACAAGTAGATATCTCCTTTAGGCTAGCTCTAAAAGTACGTTAGAATCAGGCAGTTGAAAACCCTTAAAAATTTTGCAGAACTTTTATCTCTTGAAATGCGTTTAGATCAGAGTCAATACTAATGTTCTGAATGAATTTTCTTCATACTTGGATGGTGAAGGAAGTTATAGAGGTAGCAAATTTGGTTGAGTTATATAGAGAATTTTCCCCGCCATTCTCTCCCTTCATATACCTTTATGAATTGTGAAAAAAGAGGGAATCTCAACCAAGAGAGGGTTGCAGCATCAACAGCAAAACACCAAACACCCCAAGTGAAAACAGAGAAGAGTAAGATATCATCCTGACGATAATCTCAACAGTACTCACAATAGAGCATCAAATTGAGCATCGACGCACCCCTAGCATGATAGAGGTGGAACCAGGTGCCCGGGAGGAGTAAGCATCCCCTGTTAGCTAGCCGCACCCGCCGTCGATGTTCACGCACGAAAACAATATATAAAGAATGCATGCACTGTCTGTGGTTTTGTCTATATAGAAAGTGCTATGGCGACCATGTCAGGGAAATATATTCAAAACACTTATTGTCAAACAAGACACACAAAGCAGGCAAGGAACATCAAACGAGACATCAAACATCGAACATAAAAGACAACACATAAACCAACGAAACCCATAAGATGAATATCTCGCTTCACCATCGCTACCTTAAGAAATGAATATCATATGTTTGATTTGTACCACGTATATGTCTCAAAACAGAAATAAAAAGTTTTGCAAAAAACTTTTTGATGTATAAAACTCCTGCCTGATTCTTAAGTGGACCTATGCTTAAGCATACATTTTTGGTCTTGTTAGGAATCAAGCTCTTGGGTTTACTCTCTTTCAGTCTCGAGCATCATCGATGATATATTATTTGTTGAAATGCGCATATGGTGCAAAAAATCATTTCGATGGTAAATATTATTAGTTACACGGTTAGATAGTGACCTGATACCGAAAAATACATGGTGTGAAAAGAAAACCCGTATCGGGCGAGGCGAAAGCCGAGCCCGATACGGGTTTTCTTTTCACACCATGTATTTTTCCGTATCAGGTCACTAACTAACCGTGTAACGAATTTATCACGTCGAAGACCTCTTACTGTATGTGTGGGGGTCTCTGTATCATACAGTTCACGACGTCATAATAAACTACTCGCCCGATACGGATTTACAAGCCTGATACGGCTTTTTTCACGGCGTCATGTGACCATGATCTGACCAATCAGATTCCAACTTTTTTGTCTGAGGCGTGATAAGTTTCAATATAATAATTTTAATAATTTTTAAAAAGATCTCCAGCAAGACCAACATGAATTTAAAGATATGGAACACAGTGTCACATCCAAGGCCGAAGATATTTGGACATCAGTCAAAACACAGGGGAAAACAAGACTAGAAAATGAAAAAAAAATACATTCAAAGAGGTCCGGTAAATACTTCATAATTCTGTATTGAAAGAAAACGTAGGAGTGTGGAGAAGTACAGTTACTGTTGGATTTCTTCGCTATCAGCATACATCCGATACATAATACTTTGCAAGTCTCTCATTTGATGCTGCATTTTACTATGAAATTCTGCTAAAAATAATAGAGGAAGTGTAATTAGTTCTTACGTAAGCTCATTCGCCCGGGGGAACGTCTTTCGTTTAACCGGAAACCACACATAGTCCCAGTCTTTAAGGTATTTGGCATGATACTTTTTTATGTCTCAGACATTTGATCATTTTTATACCCAGTCTTTTGCTCTTCTTTTAAATTCAAATGTGGATCTAAAGATCGTTGATGAAATAAAAAAAAAATAAACCAATAACAAAAGAAAAATCACAATTCTAGACACAAAAACAGCTTCCTCAATAGCATTCTTTGTATTTGATTTAGTCCGCTGAAGATTCTTTACTCTATTTTGACAGGATAGGTCGGAAAAAGACGCTGGTAATATCGGCCGTCATACAAGTGTCAGCTGCAGTTGGCGTTGCTTTCGCCCCGGAGTTCTACAGTTTTGTAATACTTGAATTCATCGTTGGCGCGGCTTGTCATGGAGTTTTTATGGCAGCATGTGTTCTTAGTAGGTGTTGTATTATTTCAGCAAGTTTGATGATATGTCACTAGTTGGATAGCACAAAAAAGAGAAATGTCAAAGAAAATGTGTTTCATGTTTTTGTACTTAATTGGCAATCTATTTCCGTAATATTTGCACTCGAGATGATCATGATGATGGAGAAAAAAACATGCGTAGGGTACATAATGCATTTGCTTGGCTATCCCAAGAGTGCACATTACATACTTTCGTAATAATATGTCAAAGCGAGTTTGCAGTAAATGAAATGATTTCCTTAACAATCACAGTGGCGTATCACGTGACAGGCGAATAATCTCTAGCCTGGAAATCCCCTTCGATTAAACAAGGTTAACACTGTCTTAATCTACTTTGCAACAATTGATGTTAGGCCTATCATATGAGTATCATAATCATATATATGATTGTAATCTATTCTGGTCAAGTATAGAGTTATATTCAGAGAGCACCTCAACAGAAAAATTTGTTTATTTACGTGCACCGTATCATAACATGTAAACAAAATAAAAAAAATTCTGTTAAAGTGTTCTCTGAATACACCTCTATTCTTGACAAGAAAAGATTTCCATCATACAAATGATATTGATGCTCATATGATAGACCTGAAATAGTTTCATATAAGGTAGATTCAGACAGTATTTACCTTGTTAAATCGAAGGGAATTCCCGGGCTAGAGATTATTTGCATATCACGTGATATGCTACAGTGACAATATCAAAAAAGTAAATTCAAAGTATACTGCTCATTACTATGTTTCTACATGCAAGTATTCACACCATACCTTTATGAAATATTTTTGCTCTATATCCTTGATTCTTTTTATTCTCAGTATGTATTACATTTAACGGTGGGTATCCTCGCATCGCAGAGCCTTAACTATGCGTAATATAGATTATTTACAACAAAAGAATACATTGCTTTGGGAGATTAACCACCTTGAAATTTCATTTCATTTTCAATTAGGCCATCGATTCTTTGTTTCTGAAATAAAGCGTTCTAGTGGGCCGGAAAACCATACTTGTCTCATAGAATGATATTTCTCAAATATCGAAAGTACTCCGACTTAATTTCTATCATTAGTTCTACAATTGCCTCTCAATTTCCTTCAATTTTGTTTTAACTATTAAGGAAGGTAGACGAAATTACTAAAAGATGTCAATACCCTTTCGATGTTCACTGGTATAATTCATTCGAGCAGTAGTAGATCGAGTTCCATCAGATCCATCGCTAGATCTATGGATTCATTAGAAAGTGTGATTCACTTCAAATATAGGTGATGTTTTTAATAAAGTTGAAACCAAATCAATCCGTTGATGTTCCATGCAAGGAAAATACTACAATTAAAACATTGGCTCCTACTGCTTGAAGATATTATATCTAAATAAAGTTAAACCGTTTTTGAAATTTTGAATCAGTACTTGTGAATTCCAAATTAATGATAATTTTAAATCAAAATCTCGTGACTTAATTCCATTTTCAGCTTACCTGAGTCAGTGAGCTATTGTCATACAGGTTTGTCCGTCGTCAGTCGCTCTTTACATTTTCGACCTCTCCTCTGAAACCGCTTAGAGAATTTTGATGAAACGTAGTATGCATGAAGTGCTAAAGTTCCTTTACCAAGTTTGTTTATTTCGGCCGGATTCCTTCAGTGGGGAATCCAGGGTCCCAGATAGTATTCCTCTTAAAAATCTTCTTCTCCAGAACCGCTGCATGGATTGAAAACTAATGGTATCTTGAATGTATTATTCAAGTTTGTTCATCACGTTAAAATCCGATATCTAAGTTTTGACGTGTATTGACGTTATTTTTTATTTTTTTATTTTTTTTGTTTGTTTGTTTGTTTTTGTTTTGTTTTTGTTTTGTTTTTTTTTTTTTTTTTTTTTTTTTCCGACTTCGTACTTTTAATGCAAAAATTGAGATTTCTTTAATTCTTTTCTCTCTTTGCTAAATTTGCTAGCCCAATTTGTTCGTTTTAGCCATGATAAACTAGGGGACTGCTTACGAGTAAGAAATTAGCTGAAAAGGTTTTAAAAATTGATAGTATGTTTACCTGCAAGAAAAACGGGGAACGGGGATGGTCATTTTGAACATTTTGGAAACTTGTCATCTTATTCAAAAATATCGAATAGAAATAAAGGAGGTCAACATCCTAGCGCCCTCCCTCTATTACTCTTTGGTGATAAATCAAGACATATAATACTGAATTGACTATATATACAATGATACTCAAATTCATAAAAGTCAAATTAGAGGGCGCTACTAAATCATGTTTTGCTGGGCTGAAAATCGCATTGGCTTTAAATACCATCGATGCGAATTTATACTGTCCGAAACACGTGCCTGGTGCATTAAAATTTGATTGAAATGTTGGAATGGCTTTTAGCCTTCGAAACATATATATAACCGTCTCAAAATTGTCCTTAATAACTACAAAAAAAAATGAAATTAAGTTATGTATTTAGCAGGTTGAACTTGTATGCAAGAAATAAAAAAAATCAATGTTTGTATTTTGAATTTTAGGTGTAGAGTTCGTAGGACCATCAAAGCGAGTGATGACCGGCATTCCAATCCATATATTCTTTGCTATTGGTCTGGTTTATCTGTCTCTGATGGGATTTCTATTACGTAACTGGCAATACCTTCAGCTGTCCGTAGCTGTTCCTTGTATTGTCTACGTATTTTACTGGTGGTAAGAATACTTTTTTCGTTTTTCTTTCAACAAGAAATAATAACTACTTTTAAAAATATTCCTACAATTGCTGTGGAATTTCCCCAAAGGTGAAAACAGCAGAACGTACCGCATTCTCACGAGACGAGAAAAGCGGACACATACATGTAGATTGAGACAATAACATAGCACAGCACAGCCGGAACGGCAGTCGGCACTTGCCTTTGATGTCCAAAAACAAAGTCACGTGACTAACATTTTGTATATGACGACATTATACCACGTACGTCATAAAAAATGTGTCATACTTACTGAACTGCATGTGTAAACAAATAATACACAAGTTATTTTGATGGCAATATGAATACCGTATCACAAGTCATTTACACATAATCAGGTGTATTCTGAGAGATTTTGAAATAAGTTTGGTGTTTTTAAGGGCAATTGTCCGCGTACAGTACGATATGCTGAACGACTTCCCGACTAGGAACGATGGCGAATAATCGGAATATAAACTTTAGATAAATATATAACTGAAGACACCAAAACAAACAATAGTTTGACGATCTGACCTAAGGTGTTTGTCTCACAATATAAACATCGGCATGCTGTTTGGATGTCCGCCTTCCAGGTCAACGTATTATGTAACCTTGGTTGGAAATAGAGAGTTCACGAGGTACACATGTACTCAAGTTTGAGCTGCGAAGTAATAAGAATGGCTAAAATAAAGCATAAAGATCGGTACAAAATTATCAAATAATCAAGTATCGGTTTTTAAACAAATATGTTCAAATATTTATTTAAAATTGCATTTGGTGTATTTTGTGTCCGTAATGATAAATTGTCCTTTCAAACATAATGAAAGCGTCTTTATTGCTCTTCATGGAGCGCTCATTATCTAAAACAAAGGAGGACATTTGTGTCAGCTTGAAGATAAAAGGTGAATGCACCATTAGATGAATCTTTTAGAGGGCTGAAAATATTTATTAAAAACCATTGAAGGGAATTTTATTCATCTTTGGAGAATAATGTCTCAGTGTTATTCTTTGTGTACTAATATTAACAATTAAAGATCATATTAGCCTTATTTATTCGTATTTTGCAAATATGTTAGACAGAAGTTATCTTCCCTTGACTCCGTGTTTTTTTTTTTTTTAACGCACTATGTTTCAAACCGTCAAAACGGGGATTGGCGTTCCGGCTGAATATGGTCCGCGTAAGGATCAGGCAATTGAAAAACCTTAAAATTTTTGAAGAAGTTTTTTCTCTTGAATTTTCATATGAAGGTTCTGAAGGAATTTTCTTCATACTTGGATTGTAAAGAAAGTTATAGGGGCAGCAAATTTCTTTGAATTATATAGAGAAAATTTTCCCGCCAATTTTCCCTTCATAATTCTTTATAAATTATGAAGTAAATATCTCGCTTCACCATTGCTACCTTGAGAAATGAATTATATCATATGTTTGATTTGTATCACATATATGTCTCAAAACAGAAATAAAAAGTTTTGCAAAAAAATTTTGATGTATCACCGCTGCCTGATTCTTACGTGGTCCTATACTTCAGCAGTCACTCAGTAAAATGTTGAAATAAAGATAGAAAAGCATGCAGTTGCATCTCTGTTTTCAAGGTTACATTTGTGTTTACTACGTTTACGCACGTACGAGGTATCGATATTTACTGTATTTGCCTATAAATAAACAATATGTCCCCCAATAGTAAAATTTACATTTTTGTTTAAGCTTAATTCGCTTATTCCCAAATACATACATAATGCTGATGGATAAAAGCACACGTCACATGAGGTGAATGTCATCTACAAAATACATCCTTGGAGAATGTAGATTTGTACTTATGTTGATACTTAACATATTTCCTTCAGCATATTAAGCAATCACCGAACAAGAAAAAAATTGACTTTGTCATCAATATCAAATCAAGACATTGGATTTTCCTCTAACCATTTATCATCGAGCTTAAGGGGATTGGTGATTGATGTCATTACGAAATATAAGAATTTGTGAATTGTTGGGCTGATATCATTTGACACTTCCAATTTGTGGCTCTGTAACTGTGCCAAGAGAAAAAGTACATGACCAAGATCTAAATCAAAATTCCGTCGCATGCAGAATTCTCTTGACAGAACGCTACGCTCAGAAAAAGATAACAAAGGATCAAGACGTCTTACCTATTGGACATGGACTATATCGCTAACCGTTTTTAAAAGAGATATGGATTTAGGTGGTTTCAGATGCTCTCACTTAAGAAATGATTGTCTTACTTTTGGTGTTCATGGGTGTATAATTCGTTTAACGTTTAAGTTTAACGTATGACGCCATCGTTTTGAATGGAAACCAGCGTGGAATTCATGCAAACATTGCAAGAAGTCTGAAGTTTTCACGAAATTTACTGACGCCAAAATGTTTTAAGTCAAAAACTGTCTCAAACGGAACATTACGAATAGAAAGCAAAATGTACTCATCTTGAAGACAAAAGTGTACAAAAATCTAAAGAAAACGAACATTATCAATAAACATAATACTACAACTACGACAGCAAAAAAAGAGTTATGTGCTTTTGACTCAGGTGAGCAAAACAGTTTTAGAAATCAATAGATTCAACGCCGTAGAGTTATCATTTTAGTCTTCTCTTACATAGGTTAGGAGGAACTTGGACTGATTCATAACGCAATAATGTTATCCTAATCTTATATTACATTTTTTAAGGATTATTCCGGAGTCGCCTCGCTGGCTCGTCTCTCAAGGGAAGTATGCCGATGCAGAAACCATAGTTCAAGTGACTGCCAAAGCTAACAAAGCCAAAATACCAAACCCAATCATAGATCCCAAAACAATAGAGGTCAATAAAGGCGGTAAACTGTGGCACATGTTTACTCATAAAGTACTTCTCTTACGAATGCTGAAACTGCTTTACAACTGGTAAAAACTATCAAATTATTGCATTTTCTGTTTCTATACATAAACTATATGATTTTGCAGTACTTAAACGTTTTTCGTTCATCTTCATTTTATTTCATTTATGAACAGTAATGTAGGTCAATTCTTTACAATTCTTTATACTCGATTTCTATCAAAAAGTTATTTCTCTTCATTTCTTCCTATATAGAGAAGCGAATTGTGTACAGTTGAAACCTATCTAAGAGGCCTTGACATTTGAAAAAGGAACTCCGATATCCAGATGATTTTAGTAGACAATACTTTTAAAGATATCATATACATAAGATTTTTTTTTCATTCCAGGATTATTGTTGCAATGATTTATTACGGTGTCACCATGCACGTTGGTAACCTTGGAGGGGACTTTTACCTGAACCAATTCATCCTGGCAGCTGTTGAATTTCCGTCCAAAATAGGCAGCATGTTACTACTGAACAAAATAGGCCGAAGGAAGATGCACTGTACTTGTATGTTTACCGGAGGAATAGCACTTCTGTGCACCATTTTTCCAGTAGTGTTCGATCGGGAAGGTACTATATATAGATTGTATCTCCCAATTCTTCCCAGATTTATTTTATTCTATCAACTGCAGGTCAATATTTTATGTGACTTCATCTTTTTTGTCATTCTAACGATATCTTTGCTTTTCTTAATGTAGTAATTCTTGTCTTTAATTTGATTTTACCGGTATATCCTACTGCGGTCAGATTTGTGACTTCTCAACAATCACTTTCATTTTTCCGAGCAGCTTATACCTGTGTATACTGAATTACCATCGAATTTGCGTTAGAATTAGCAAACGCCTTTTCTATCGTGGATATAATCCTTCTGTCACCAGGGCACTTGGCTTGGTACTGGACCAATCTACAGCACTCTACCGACGCATTCTGAAGAAATGCAATCTGACTGACTGTGACGACAGGACTTTATGACGGGCCCTGTCCAATCCTCTGAAAAGAAGACAGGGCCCCGACAACCTTTCTTCTCTGAATCTCAGTCGGATTCCTCGGGTGATCACATGCATGAGCTCGCTACAGCCGAGAGAGCACGGATTGTATTTCGTACGCCTTCAGTTTTTATATCCATTTCCATTACAGTGATGAGGTTATTTCACAAAATTACACAACGATTGTGCGTTCTTTGAGAGCTCTGGGTAATTGGAAAAAAATATGAAGGTTATGCGCACGTATTCCGGATAACCACATCGTCTGCTACTTGCGTTACAGATGGCCGTCCTGAGTTGGCACCGATTGCCCATTGGTCTCGTTGGTTATTGGCATTTGTCTCGTTGGTTTATATGTAGTATTGCGTGTTTGATTTATATATATATATACTTTATTCTATTTGATTTGATGTTCATTGTATATTTTGCGTCTCTTTCTGTGTGTGTCTGCTCTGTGCTTTGCATTGATTGGGGTTTTGCTATGGGTGTGGCATTTGGGAGTTGTTGGAGATCCCCTCCTTTCTATGTATAATACATCATATGTAATTTTGATGTAAAAAATTACATAAACTCGGCAATGATAGGAAAATCTTTAGGTAATGTTCTCTATTTCAGGTCTTCATCCATTAACTCTAACGTTGTCATTCATCGGAAAGACCAGTTCGGCAGCTGCATTTGGAGTGATATACATATTTTCTGCAGAACTCTATCCCACGATTGTACGAAATGGTGCTATGGGCGCTAGCTCCTGTATCGCTCGATTTGGAGGAATGGCTGCACCATATATAGCCCAAACGGTACGTTTTACACAGTAATCAAGTGGGACAAAAATAGCTGGAAATGCTTACTCTTTTCATGCACTTAGTCTTCTTCTTATTATACAATTAATTGGTGATTCCATACATGTCTTGTAAGAGGTCTCCTTTGTTTAACTGGGTCTTCCACTCGCGAATGCAGAGACATAGAGCTACGATTACGTATTGCAGTTTAATCGTAGCAGATTCTCCTCTTAATCCCGGGCATCTCATCGTGTCACAATCGTTTCATATTCTCCTTTATTCTCCTTTGTTCGCAGTACCGACCCGAATGTTTCAAACTGTTTAATGACAAATATGGATAATGACCATATCCCTGTATACAGCACAAAATCGATAATTCAGAAAATCAGAAACCGAAGGCACACAAAATCAGGATAAAACAGGAACCAAAGCAAACAAACAAAAACCCCCACCATATGAAAAGAAGCGAACTCCCGATATGGGAGTGAGACCAGGTGCCCAGGAAGAGTAAGCATCTCCTGCTTGCATGCAACACCCGCCGCTTCAATTCGGTAGAACTGTAACATCTGGTTACTTATATTTCGGAAGACTTAGAGTACAATCTTTGGTTGGATGGTTCAAATGGTCTATGACAGAATATCATCCACCATTCTGGAGAGTGGGACATCATAGTGTATGACGAGTTCCCCATATCGACCGTAGAACTTCCTCAGTAACGATGTTAGTCGGTCACAAACATATCCCTTACTGTAATCATTCGCGTCTGAATGTTTATTCCCCTCATACTCGCGGCACATGCGAAGCGCATTCGCGCTGCATTCACCTCCATTCGCAGCGCGTTCTCCTCACAATCGCGTGCATTCTTGTTCCCAAGGTGGAGGAAGAGCCCCGACAACATATAAGCTGATGCGAATGCACCAAGAATTTGCCGCGGTTGAAAACACCGCCGCGAATCAGCCACGATCTTGACACGATAGTGACATGATATTACCAGGACAGTACTACATACACAGATGACAATGACACGAGTAATTATCTTTGAGTTGAAGTAAAAGTGTGTTGATAAGTATTTTGAAAACTGTGACAATGCCTCAAAAGAGAAAACAACCTGGAAAGAGATCAAAGTCAACCAAGGGTATTGATGCTTCTAGATATGTCAAATGATTTTGGTTTTATTCTTGTCACACTCTTGTCATGATCGCAGCTCTATTGACTTTGAGTCGTGTCTCAATCTCCTGCATTCGCCTCTCATTTGCCTCAGTATATTTTTATCATGACGCATTTGTGTCACATTCTTGAACAACAGAGAGTGACATATCCGCTTCGTACTTGGATAAACTCCTATCTTTCGACGCAAACGGCCATTGACCCCCTCACTGTATGACAAGCGTGGCGATTTCAGCTTCCACAAAACTAACTTCCCTTTCATGAGTAGCAACATTCCGTCTTCTCCTGCTTATGGTGGTTTTGTTTCTCAACTGATACGGTACGCCAGGGCAAGTTCCAAATATGAAAATTTCATCTTTAGAGGCAGACGGCTTGCAAGTAAGCTACTTGTTCAGGGCTATGTGACACAACGGCTGAAATCATCATTGATGAAGTTCTTCAGACGCTACGGGGATATTATAAAAGCTTATGAGATCCCCTTTTCCAGAATGATCAGTGACATTCGACATTGTGACTGAATGGCTGTCATCATCACCAAACAAGACATACTTACGTGATATGTACATCAAACTGTACATCGAGACAATCACCGAATTTGACCGGTTTCCATGGAGCTGTTGCGACGGGTGATGCTTGCAATCAGGAGACGCTTACTCTCCCTGGGCACCTGGTCTCACTTCGGAATTTTGTTCAATCCGATGTTCGCAACCGTTCCTGTGGAAAATCTAGTGGTGGATAATCTAATGATTTTGCCTTGCCTTCTCGACTATGAAACTGAATAACTGATGGGTACTTCTGTAATGTTTATTCTCTATTCTTATCACACTCGCATCACTATCGTAACGGATTCGTAGCATATTCTTGTTGCATTCGCGGTGCTATTGTGTGTCTAATTCACCAAGAAATACTTTATGGAACAGACGAGGATGTGACACGATTGTTCATTTGCCTCAGATCGTAGCTCATTCTCCTCTACATTCGCGACAGTGGAGACCCGTCTTTAGCAGAACTTTCTCTTCGGGTGGCATAACTTATGCTCCTCTCTTTGTGCTTTTACGATTCAGAGATGTTGGTTACAATTAAAAATAATAGGTACAAAATGAATTTACACCTTATATCATAACCAAATGTGCCTGTCTGTCAATGAAACCTCTCTATATTTCATATTAAGGGTGAAATGGTCGGAGGAAAATTCGGACCTGCTGTCCCTTTAATGATTTTTGGAGGAACATCATTCATAGCAGGCGTTCTTACTGTGTTCCTTCCTGAGACACTAAACAAACAACTTCCAGAAACAATAGACGATGGTATCAAGTTTGGCAGGTAAATAAACTGTTTTTAAGTCCCCGTAATCGAAGATTCGGAGGCATATAGTTTTTGTCCTGTCCTTTTGTCTGTTTGTCCGCAAAAACTTTGACCTTGGTCATAACTTTTGAATGGTAAGGATTTCACTTATGTATTCCTTGTGACAAGAACTTTCCATAGATACCAAAAGTTTTGACCTTGTGACCTTGGATTTTAAGCTAGTTTTGGAAAAGTTTAACCTTGGTCATAACTTTTGAATGGTAAATGATTTCACATGAGTATTCCTTGTGACAAGCCTTTTCTGTGGATACTAAAATTTTTGACCTTGTTACCTTGACTATGGAGTTTGACCTACTTTTGAAAAAGATTAACCTTGGCCATAACTTTTGAACGGTAAGATTTGAACGGCTTTGATATTTCACGTGTGTATTCCTTATGACAAGGTCTTTCCATGGATACCATTTTTTTTTACTTTGTGACCTTGACCTTGAGGTTTAACTTAGTTTTGAAAAACTGTAACCTTGACCATAACTTTTGAATGATAAGTGATAGGGCTTTGATATTTCACATGGGTATTCCCTATGACAAGACCTTTTCACGGATACCAAATTTTTTGACCCTTGCAATTATTTCTGACAAAGATGTGCCGAAGGGGGCATTCGTGTTTTACAAACACATAGTTTTTTTTTTTCTTTCATGATATAGATATTTTTTACAACCGATACGGTGTTATACGAGAGCTATAGAATGCTATTTTTTTCTTCATTATTTTTAGATAATTGTGTGAATTAGGTCACATGAAATCGATATTTTTAATATGTGAATTTCCGTGCCCGATAGAGATGATGGAGGATGAAAACTCTTTTTATTTCTATTATCTATCATTTGTTTTCATCTCATTCCACAAATTCGTACACTCAATTTATTTTTTATCATTTTTATTTCGGTGACTATTATTTCTTGTTAACTTTTTTTGCAACACGTGACCTTCAAAGCACGTGAATATCAGTTTTCATCTGTACTCTGGTTCAAGGGGATGATATTGATGATTTTGTCTTTTTCTGATATCGTAAATTATGATCGTTAGAATGGAATTAAATGTAATTTTGACGCTGCAAGGACAGGGGATTACATCGTGTTCGCTACTTCCGTTTTGCGAAAGGCAACCGTTAAGGGGCTTGTTAGTAACAAAATACAAATTGAAAAAAAAAAACCATCAAACTTCCTCGATATTCCTGAAACATTTCTTAGAAATTTAAAAGTACACAAAACGTGTATATATAAAATATGTCTGATGTATGGAATTGGTATCTCACGAACACATCATTATCAACATTACAATAACTTGCGACGGTCTTATATTACTTCTTTTTTATTGAAGTACAGCGAGTGTAATGAGTGGCGCTATCTTCTTTATCATTCCGCTCTAACACAAAACTCTGCGAAAATTGTTCATTATATTATGAAGATTGTTCATTATGAAGATTGTTCATTATGAAGATTGTTCATTATGAAGATTGTTCATTATAGATAGTATTGTATTTCGTGTTTACTAGGTGCTGTATATTGACTCCGTCTGTTTGTCCGATTTTTCTCACCTCGGGAAAATACGTAACTTCTTTGTTCTCACTGTTGGTCGCCTATAAACTCCGTACGGCAGCTCCGCCTAGCATACAAAGCAAGCCCTAAAAAGAGGTGTTTCTATGACGTCCATATGAATACGGCCCGCTCAGCTCACACCGGAAGTGAAGAATTCGTTGTTGTTTGAATATAATTGCACTTGGGCTCATCCGAGGCTGCGGACCCTGTCCTTTATCGACCAGCGGACTCCCATATAGGTGCAGATACTATTTATTTATTTATTTATTTATTTATTTATTTATTTTGATTCTGGTTTTGGGTATTGTATATACTGATGGCTACTGAAGAATATATCAACATGCATCTATGACTGTCATGATCGATCAATATTATTGCGGAAGTAATTTCCAACCTCCTAATCAACACTCTGACAATTTAAGTTATAAATTACTGCAATTGTAAGGGTACATGGTCATAGACGTAACTTTTTCCATATTTTGATTGCAGACATAATCAAAATACCTCTGGCGAAGAAAAGGACAAAGAAAAAGTGTGCTATGACAATAAATCATTCAGTGACATAGGGAAAGCTGAACGGGAAATGACGAAATTTTAAATCAACTGTTGATATAATGGAGAGGATTTGGCCAGAAAATGAAGAAATCATCACTTTTCCATTTCCCATCGTACCTGATAACACGAACAAAATAGAATGAATTAGAAATAATAGCTGATTTTATCACAGTTCTTTTAGCGATAAAATCACAATTAAAATATGTTACAATATAGTTTTTCCTCAATTTTCAATATATGTCATGATAACGTAAGTATATGCAATGTCGATGTAAAACACACTCTACCTCTTAAAACTAGAATTGTGCTCAAGAAGTGTTTTCCATTTTCTCCTAAATATTTTCCTAAATAATTTTCCTGAATTTTTTTTTCCCTAAATATGGACTGGATCTATGAAATAGCCTAGACAAGTGAAGGAATACTTTGAGAAAGAAGAAATTGCTTACTAATAGATGTTTTGTGAATTGAGAAGAACTGTCTTCATTTTAAAAACTCTGCAATATTAAGGAACATTTCTGTCAAAATGATGTTTGAGTGATAAACATTAAGACGAATACTTATACTTTTTAAACATACTTAAATCACAAAGAAAGAATGTTTTATACATTGCATTTATACTAAATCTGGTTAAAAAGAGCATATACATGCATATTGATGTAGCCATTTTTATATCATTATTTCTTAATATGCAAATCTTAATTCTTTAACGTGTATATTTTGGAATATAAAACAAAATATGAATAAAGAATTTCTCAATATGACATAGTCGTTACGAGAAATCGATAATACTTTAAATGAGTTAAAGAAGATCCTGACGTTAATCTCAACAGCACTCACAATAGAGCGCAAAATTAAACATCGACGGACCCCTAGCAAGCTAGAGGTGGGACCAGGTGCCCGGGAGGAGTAAGCATCCCCTGCTGGCTAGCCGCACCCGCCGTCGTTGTTAATGAAGCATGGAAATGAAAATATAAAAACTTCATGCACTGTCTGACGGTATGTCTATATAGAAAGTGCTATGGCGACAATGTCAGGGAAGTATATTCAAAACACTTACTGTCAAACCCCTCGCGGGGAACTTTTTTACGAGCTCCACACGGCAAAGGGCATAAGTGTGACACAAATGAGTTAAAGAAGATCCTGACGTTAATCTCAACAGCACTCACAATAGAGCGCAAAATTAAACATCGACGGACCCCTAGCAAGCTAGAGGTGGGACCAGGTGCCCGGGAGGAGTAAGCATCCCCTGCTGGCTAGCCGCACCCGCCGTCGTTGTTAATGAAGCATGGAAATGAAAATATAAAAACGTCATGCACTGTCTGACGGTATGTCTATATAGAAAGTGCTATGGCGACAATGTCAGGGAAGTATATTCAAAACACTTACTGTCAAACCCCTCGCGGGGAACTTTTTTACGAGCTCCACACGGCAAAGGGCATAAGTGTGACACAAATGAGTTAAAGAAGATCCTGACGTTAATCTCAACAGCACTCACAATAGAGCGCAAAATTAAACATCGACGGACCCCTAGCAAGCTAGAGGTGGGACCAGGTGCCCGGGAGGAGTAAGCATCCCCTGCTGGCTAGCCGCACCCGCCGTCGTTGTTAATGAAGCATGGAAATGAAAATATAAAAACTTCATGCACTGTCTGACGGTATGTCTATATAGAAAGTGCTATGGCGACAATGTCAGGGAAGTATATTCAAAACACTTACTGTCAAACCCCTCGCGGGGAACTTTTTTACACATATTTTGCACATATTTTGATTTATAAGGACGAATCTACATGAAATCAGGTAAACGTTGAACAAAAGTTTGGTGAACCTAAGAAAACAATTTGCTTGTTTGAGATAGCTAGAAAGAGAGCTCGCATCACCTGATGACCATAAAAAAAATATGGTTAGGCCCGTGATCATTTTTTTTTTCGGTTCATGTCCAGATAGGACCCATATCTAAATAAAATTATGATCGCTGAGCGATGTGAGTCCCCTACCGGCATAAATGTATGTCGTGAAACTCTGCCCAGAACTCAATTAAACATGAATTTAAACTTACTATCCGTGCAGCTCACTTCAGAAATAAGAAAACTGGGGATTTATCTCTTATCGATGAAAGTCGAAGTTGCTATGTAACTAACCAAGACTAAGCTGTGTATCAAATTTCACCTGAATATCTCTATTTGTTGCAGAAGAAAGTCCAGAAAACTGACAAAAACTGAATTTTGCTAGACATCTAGGGACATAACTCCTCGGGAAATACTAGTAGGTCAAGCGTGACGAAATCGAACTTAATCTGTAACTATCCAAGGCTAAGCTGTGTATCAAATTTCAACTGAATATCTCAATTTCTTACAGGAAAAAGTCCACAAAACTGACAAAAACTGAATTTTGCAAGTCATCAAGGTACACCTTTAAAATAGGTCAAGCGTGACGAAAGTCGAACTTGTTCTGTAACTATCCAAGATTAAGAAATGTATCAAATTTCACCGGAATATCTCAATTTGTTGAGGAGAAAAGTCCGGAAAACTGACAAAAACTGAATTTTGCAAGTAATCAAAGGACATAACTCCTAAAAAAGTAGGGCAAGTGCGACGATAGTCGTGCTTGCTCTGTAACTATCCAAGACTAAGCGTTGTATCAAGTTTCAGTTGAACATTTCAATTTGTTGCAGAGAAAAGTCCGGAAAACTGACCATAATGCATGTCTAAATGTTTTTATATTTCACATATGTCATAGGACATAAGAGTCCCATTCTGCGATGCCGGTAGGGGACTAAAAAGAAGGGGATCAGATCTCCACCAATGGCATCACTCCCAGCAAAACACCAGAACACTCAATTGCGGAAACAAAGTATAGACAAGAACAAATCATTAATAAGAGGCATAAAAGAAACAAGGAAGACTATCGCAAAAGAATACAAAATACAGCAAATACAAATGACGACAAAATACACCAAATACAAACGACGACAAAATGCATCAAATACAAACGACGACAAAATACACCAAGTACAAACGACGACAAAATACACCAAGTATACAAACGACGACAAAATGCATCAAATACAAACGACGACAAAAACACACATAAAAGAAACAAGGAAGACTTACGCAAAAGACTACGAAATACACCAAATACAAACGACAACAAAATACACCAAGTACAAACGACGACAAAATACACCAAATACAAACGACTACAAAATGCACCATATACAAACGACTACAAAATACAAAATGAATACAAACGAGAGTCGGACTACAAAATACACCAAACACAAACGACGACAAAATACATAAAATAAATCAAGGGGCAACCGGTACCCACTTCGGGCCCTTTGTCAAATTGTTAACAAATGTTGAGGTTCTCTAGATGATCGATCGGTTTCCGCGAGTCAGATGAATATATGTATGATGAAATTATGATCACTGAGCGATATTTATAAGTCCCCTACCGGCATAAATGTATGTCTTGCAACTTTGCCCAGAACTCAATTAAACATGAATTTAAACTTTCTGCCCATGCAGATCACTTCAGAAATAAGAAAAATGGGGATTTATCTCCTTTATCAATGGAAGTTGAACTTGCTCTGTAAGTATCCAAGAATAAGCAGTGTATCAAATTTCACATGAATATCTCTATTTGTTGCAGAAGAAAGTCCGGAAAACTGACAAAAACTGAATTTTGCAAGTCATCAAGGGGCATAACTCCTTGGAAAATACTAGTAGGTTAAGCGTGACGAAAGTCGAACTTCCTCTGTAACTATCAAAGACTAAGCTGTATATCAAATTTCACCGGAATATCTCAATTAGTTGAGGAGAAAAGTCTGGAAAACTGACAAAAACTGAATTTTGCAAGTAATCAAGGGGCATACATGTGTAACTCCTCGAAAAATAGGTGCAGCGTTTAGAAAGTCAAACGTGCTCTGTAACTATCCAAGACCAAGCTGTGTATCAAATTTCAGTTGAATATATCAATTCGTTGCAGAGAAAAGTCCGGAAACTGACAAAAACGGAATTTTGCAAGTCATCAAAGGGCATAACTCCACGAAAAATAGGTCAAGTGTTTGGAGAGTCGAACTTGTTCTGTAACTATACAAGACCAAGCTTTGTATCAATTTCACTTGAATATCTCTATTTGTTACAGTTTTCACAATATTTTTGTGGTGTTTGGAGGATTCGTATTCCAGTCGGAATCCCCATGGGTACCAATTGCGCCCCACTGCTTGCGGACTTATTTTTATATTCATACGAAGCTGACTTCATCTAGACTTTGCTCTCTCGACTAAGCGAAAGCACCTCGCATCTCAGTTCAATTTTAACTTCAGATACATAGATGACGTGTTGTCCATCAATATTCCGGAATTCAAGGACCATCTACATGAACTCTATCTTCATGAACTAGAGATCAAGGAAACAACAGAGAGCGACAAATCCACTTCTTACTTGGATACACTTCTATCTTTCGACGCAAACGGCCATTTGAACACCTCACTGTATGAAAAGCGTGACGATTTCAGCTTCCACATAAATTGCTCTTTCATCTCAATCATCATTGCGGAAGTTCTTCGGTCGCTACGGGGATATTATAAAAGCATATCAGAGCCCCCTTTCCAGAATGATCAGTGACATTCTACATTGTGATTGAATGGCTGTCGTCATCACCAAACAAGACATACTTACCTGATCTGTACATCAAAATGTACATCGAGACAATCACCGAATTTGACAGGTTTCCATGGAGCTGTTGCGACGGGTGTTGCATGCAATCAGGAGACGCTGACTCTCCCCGGGAACCTAGTCTCACTTCGGAATGTTGTAACAGTTCATTCCGGGGTTCGCAACCATTTCGATGGGAATTCTCACGATTTTGCTTTGCCTTCTCGACTTTGAGACTGAATAACGGTTACGTACTTCTTTGACGTTTATTATTACAGTTGAATATGTCAATTTGTTGCAGAGAAAAGTCCGGAAAACTGACAAAAACTGAATTTTGCAAGTCAAGGGACATAACTCCTCGAGAAATAGGTCAAGCTTGACGGAAGTCAAACTTGCTCTGTAACTATCCAAGACTAAGCTGTGTATCTAATTTCACCGAAATATCTCAATTTGTTGAGGAGAAAAGTCCGGAAAACCGACAAAAACTGAATTTTGCAAGTAATAAAGGGGCATAACTCCTCAAAAAATAGGGCAAGTGCGATGAAAGTCGAAGTTGTTCTGTAACTATCCAAGACCAATCTGTGTATCAGTTGAATATCTGTATATGTTGCAGAAAAAAGTCCGGAAAACTGGAAATAGGACAGACGGACAGACCGAGAGGAAACTAAGAGTCCCCTTCGGCGATTATGGTAGGGGACTAAAAATGGATATAAAAAGCACGAATAGAAACCCGTGCTGTCAACCGGACCGACCAATGCATACATGTAGGAGTCCGACCTCTTTTCAGAAAGGGATACAAGTTCAATTTACTTACTAATAGTCTTGTTGACGAATGGCAATTTTGGGGTGAACCCTAAAAATCGGTACGAACAAAATATTTTTGCATGAAAGTGATGTCAATACCCTCTACTTCGACCATCCGGTGGATGCCACTTTGGCATTCTTGGGTGCTTCGAAAGTTTTGGGTAAAAGTGAGATTTTTCAAAGAAAACCCGTTAAAAATTGGAAAAACGCAATTACTCTTTCCATGCTGTAGCTAGAGCAACAAATTTAGAATTAATAGAACGGCAATGTCATTGCCTTTAAGTTTCAAGCTCAGTTTATCAATTTACGGATCGAAGTGGGATTAGTTAATTTTTTTCCCTTCCTGGAGACTTTGACAAAACAATTTTCCTACTGTATAAATTTCCTTCAGCTCAACGTTACATAATTCAAAAGGTTAATATTTTCTTTTATTCTTTTCTGCTAAGATGTAAATCAAAAGTCTAAAACTCATTTCCATATAAGACATGATCCGCTGAGCCAAATTAAAGTCATTTACGCTAGAAGTACAGCTGTTATAAGGACAGAACCTTGATCTCAGCATATTTTCGTCTTCTTGCAGACAAAACCACAATGCCTCTGGCAAAAGAGGGAGTACCAACAATAAATCATACAGACATTGGAGAAATCAACCAGAAATGATGGATTAATATTAACCTCATTGTCTGTCTTGCTAACTTATTGGTTTAGCCATTTATGAAATTGCGTATCCCATTGAAAGGAAACATTGTACATATTTACAACTGTAGTGTTAGAATTATGTAATGTGGCGCTATAATCTGGAACAGAAGAAGTCCCTGATGTTATCCTGGAGTTTGCAAGCATATTTTATTGTCATTATTTGGTAATTTTAGATTTATTAAATACAAGAAATAGACGTATCCTTAAAGTACGAATGCAAGAGATTATCAAGTCATTTGTTATTTCTTCAAACTTCTAAAATACAAATTTTCATAAGTGTTTCGCCCCAGAAAATGACGGAAATATAAATGTACTAAACTTTGAATAATGCAAATACAATTTCATAAACTTTGTGTGTATTACACTTGCCCTCTGGCTGGAAAGCGACTGTTCAAAGTATATTTAAAATTTGGGTAATAATTTTTACATCATTCGAACAACAGACCGAAAAAACTCCCGTCTTCCATTTCTAGTGGATCGTCTGCATCCGGGTCTTCTGTAGACGTATTGCTTTCAGACGTATCGTCCTCTGAATTGTTCACGTCATATGATGTTTCGGACTCGTCGTCGTCGGGCATATCATCGACTGTGAGGTTTGGAAAAGCTGCGATCCCAGGCATGCCGGAATCTGGTTGGTGTATTGTTCGGACTGTTATCCGAGATCGGCGTCGAAAGCTTTCTTTCCTGGAAAACTACAAAAATTAAGGTTGTGACAAATTTATAAGTTTCAAATCATGTTTAGAAAATAATAAAATCTACTGGTCTATTATCTGTTTCTTTGGTTTCTTTCCATTGAATTTTCATGCATTGACATCACAATACTTTTTTGTTTTTTGTTTTGGTTTGTTTTGCGCATATTCTGAGCTTTAGGCATTGAATCTAATTCACACAGGCTGTCTATCTGTCTGTGCTCATCTTGACCTACTATATAAATATTATGTACTTTTAATCAGAACAAATCTATCAAAGCAGCACATGTAACATCATTTCTTCATTTTTTTTTAAATGAGTCTCTTTTTTGTATGTTTGGGTTTTTCCTTCTTTTTTTTCTTTTTTTTTTTTTTTTTTTGTTGTTGTTGCTGTGTTTAGGGGATTTTTTGTCCTCAAGAGTACTTCTTTGTTCATGTTTTATTCTGCTTCTGTTTTAATTGTTTGTATTGGTTTGGGGTTTTTTTTTTCGTCCATTTGTTTCTTTGACAATGTAGCCGTTTGGCTTTGATATGTTTTGTCTTTTTTTGGGGGGGGGGGGGTGTTTCTTAGTAAGCAATTTGAGATTTTTCTATTCACCTTCCTTGAACTGGTCAATATCCTTCTAGTTGGTCATTTTTGTTATGATTGACATTATAAAGGAAAATAAAAGACGAGAAGACTCTTGAAAAATGTAATGTACCAACAAAAAGTTAATATGAGACTACTCCGTCTTTCCCTAGAATCCCCATTAAGGGTTCATACAATGCAGTATATGTCGCACTCTTATAAGACCTTAGTAAAATTAATATAATTCTTCGAAACGTTTACCGTTATTGCCTACACAGTTTTCTGTCTGTGCAACTCAGATGTTATCCATTTTCGTTAACTTCTCTCATTTTCTAGGTACAGATGAACCTTAGAATCAATGGCCATCGACATTTTTCTAATGACCCAAGCAATCAAGATTCTTTCTTGAAGCTACACTTTACCTTAATTATTAAATATGCTCAAACCGCCAACTTCCGAATCATCGGCGGATCTAGATAAAAAAAATCCAGTGGGGTGGTTCCAGTCTATGTTTTAGTGTCAATATATCGGTGCTATGAAAATATATACAACGAAGTGTCATCAGGGTTATAATGGGGTATCAGGGGTTACAGTAAAATGTGTCAGCTAGGCTTCTAAATTTGAACTGTGTAATTGTTGTTTATTTCTATTCCAATGCATAGAGGAGGTCATTAAAGTTTTGTTCGATACTGTACGCTGTTTTATCATGGTTAGCTCATGAAGCTCTGAATTTGAAGACGTACGTGTACACTAACATTTGTACCACTTGGTGAGTGCCACTGCTGGTGGACCAGAAGTCCCCGATGGCAAATGTAGCCAAGTCCGATCAACTTCGGTTTATCTTTACTTCAAACGCAATCGAAAATTTCTGTTCACAAAAGTTTCTAGAAATTTCTGAAAAGTGGGTCCTGTAGCATCATATCCCACCCGTCCTACTACGTCTTTCGGTATTTTTGGACATATAACTTTCACAGTCTTTGACCATATTTCGCTGTTTGGATTAAGGATCACTGACAAGGGTTAAGTGCCCAAAACTTGCATGTCTGGTCCATGCTGCAAATGTATCTAACATGAAATGATGCCATGCATGAATTTGAAGACCAGTGGCGGAGTTTTCATACTCATTTTATGTTTAATTCTATCACTTTTGGGAAAATTGTCGGCTCGCCGCACTCATTTTTTTCATTGGATGTCTATAATATTTTCTTTTGCGTTTGAATGGAACCCTTATCATAAATTAAAATTCAGACTTAAATAATTACTAAATGCCTAATTTTCATGGGCCAGGTCAGACAGCTGGATAGCGGGGTTGCAATTAATGCCCTTTCCTTCCCAACCTTCCCCTTTTGGTCAAACAAAACATGGAACCATCTATTCCCAAATACCTGGACAAAAGGCATCAAGCTTTCCGGGATTTCTTCCATGAGAAGATCGTGGAAAATCCAGATAGAGGGTCGGACCTCGTCAGTTGGTAGTATAACTGGCGGTGCCTGGTTGTCTACGGGTGGGGGACCATGGGGTCCAACAATGACGTCATCATCATTCATTTCTTCATTGTCGCCGTTGGCAATCGTTGTGTCACTTGACGATTCTACGAGATGGACATGCCTGAAATATGAAGAAATCAAAATTTATAGATTTCGAATGTAAAAAAACCCAAACGCATTTTAACCTTGTGTTATTTGAAAAAATGTGTTCTGTATATGGTGCAAGGAACTTCAAAAAGTAAGAGGAATTTTAAGTATGGCCTATTGGTTATGAAAGTTGCCAGAATCATTCCTTAGTTAGTATATGCATGCAGTTTTTTGTTTTCGTTTCGTTTTGTTTTGTTATGCAGCACAGTGTCCAAATTGCTGTATGTAGTTACTGTATATACATTTGTAGACGATTCAATTTTTAGACGAAAGTGACATCTTTAGACGTGGTCCTTAGCATTAGCTTATATTCAAACTTAATGAACACAAAATTATATCATCTAGCTATGTTCTTAGAATGTCATTAAAAAAATCCAGTTTTTTAAACAACACATCAGTCGCAATCTTTTTTAAAATGGAACAATATTATTTCTATAGTGTATCAAAAAGAAAAATATTGTGATACCTAACAACTTACCTCCCTAAGCTCAAATTCGATCTCTTTTTCTTCATTCTATTCAGAGCGACGAGTGCTCCAAGTGACGGCTCGAGGCATTCTATCCAAAGCGCTGCCGGAAGACCGTCTACCAAGGGATCATCCGGGTAACAGTTTTCCACCATTTGTCGGTAGCGCGGCAAATCGAGAACGGAATCCCATCGGCTCCTACAGTAAGAAGTGTGGATTATCCCTCTCGGAGAAATTTCCCTATCGCTAAGTCCGTAGCCAATTCTTAGGACGGTGTTTCCTTCGGGATTTGTAGGTCCTCTGGGAACTAGTAAACCTTCGTAGAACAAAGCTTCTTTAAATGTATAGGTCCTCGGTTTTGATAGTATACTTTTAATCTTTCGTTCAGAAGTTCCAGAGGAAGCTGAGGGAAGATTTTCATCGCTTGGGTCGTCTTTGTTGGAAAAGGAAGTGGATGGGAAATCCTCATGAGTCGATCGTGACCGGAAGCAGTGGAGGAATAATCGTTTTACGGACAGTTTGTTGGTATTTTGCCGCCTGTCATTTGACATTACGCAGGATTCATTTTTTGTGTGAGGAAGAAGCTTTAAGCTAAGGCATTCTACAATAAAAAAAAAAAAAGAAAGAGAAAAATATGAAGAAAAAAAATCTTCAGAATTGTTCCTTTGAAAATTTTTCGTTCGTTGCGGATGTTATATTCTAAACGCTCCACTGCAGAAAAAAATAATAGAGCGACATATACAATGAAGATATCAAATGCTATTTTTTATCCCACTGTGGACTGGGATATCCATGGAAAAGCTGGGAAAAGATATCCTTTTCTCTCACTTGAGACTGATTTGTCCGCGAAATAAGGTGTCAGGAAAAATGTTGTCTCACCCTGCAGGATGAGATAAGCCAATTCCGGAAGTGCTTTTAACTGTAACGTCATTGTGACGTCATACATGATTGCAGCGTTAGCCGAGCGTAATATCAAAAACATAAATAAAAAACCTCATTTTTGAACTCTTTTAAACAGTGAGAGAAAAATATTCAATACCCAAATGTGATAACTAAGGGACACGGAAATCCAACTCTCTTGTCCAGGATTTGCTTTTGTCCACGATTCGGCAAGCCTCGTCGTTGTACAAGCAAATCCTTGACACTCGGGTTGGATTTCCTTGTCCCTGCTCACATCTGGGGATAGATTCTGTTATTCTTCTCCAGTTTTGCGCACGAGTACTCTGTGAGACAGCCTATGTGAGACACATAAGGCACGGTCCATTTGTTATTCTGGGGGGGGGGGGGGCTTGGGTTTTTTGTCGGAGCAAGATTATTTTTTTCGCCCCGGAACGGGGCAATATTGTTTTTTTTTCTTGCAAAGCTGGAGCAAGGAAATTTTTTTTATAACAATTGATGTGAATATTAAGAATGTTTGTGTTTTTTTCAGCAGAAATTCTTTATTTTTACTTAAAATTGACTCCAAACATAATTTTCATGTAAAACTTGTATTCACTTCTAAACTGAGAGAGATGAAAGATTTTTACAATATGCGATATACATGTATAATGTTTAGTAAACAAAATGTATATAAGGTCATGTAACATGTAAGAGGGCCTGGTGCAAGTATTTACATGTAGAAATGAAAACTAGTTAAAAACTTATTTAACTTCTCCTTCCAAGCTTGTATATAAAATTAGACACTGTGGTGATACATGTATCTATTAATAGTAATAAGTTATAGATCTATTGATAATGTATTTAAGCATTTGAATTGTTTCGGTCACATGCATTCTTTTTGATATTTTCAAATATGAACTTGCCATTACAGGAGAAAACTATGGCGAGCAAAGCGAGCCAACAATTTTTTTTATAGGAAGTAAAAACTGCGGCGAGCGAAGCGAGCCGAAAAATTTTCAGGAATTCTAAGCGAATTGCGAATTTTATGGTTTTATCTTTAAATTCAGATTACTTGTAAGAGCAAGATTATTTTTTTTCCGTCACACCATAAGCAAATTAATTTTTTTCATCAAAATTCAGAGCAAAATTATTTTTTTCGAAAAAACCCCAAGCCCCCCCCCCCCCCCCCCCCCCCCCAGAATATCAAATGGACCGTGCCTAAGTTGTTTCAAAGGCTCCAATATTTACTAATGATAAAAGAGAATCTTATTGTGACGTCACAGTAACGTCGTCGGAAAACATGGTGTTAGATGGCATGAAACGTTGTTTGAATTCCCTTTTTTCTTATGTTTCATGGAAAAAGAAATAGATTCCATCACTTTCCACTGAGTGAGACATAAAAATTTACACCCGTGACGGAAATTTCGTCTTTTCTCGAGTTGAGCGTAGATCGTGATAGAACCTATTAGTCTTACCCCTATGGGTTAAGATAACATTTTCACGTGCCTTTTAACTGTAACGACAGTATTATGACGTCATACATGATTGCTGCGTTAGACGATCAAAATATGAAAAATAATACATAAATTTTCTTTTTGTGCGCGCTTAGACAGTGGGAGAAAAATAATCACAAGGATGTGATCAGAGACACGGAATTCTACGAAAGCCTATTGAGCTCAAATGGTAGCTGATAAAATTATTTTTTCGCGTTATAACGCGAAGCTTTCGCGTTATATCGCGAAACTTACGGGTAATAACGCGAAACTTACGCGTTATAACGCGAAACTTACGCGTTATAACGCGAAACTTACGCGTTATAACGCGAAACTTACGCGTTATAACGCGAACTTTACGCGTTATATCGCGAAACTTTCGCGTAATATCGCGAAGATAAATGTGCAGAAACTTTCGCGTTATATCGCGAAACTTCGCGTTATAACGCGAAAATTACGCGTTATATCGCGAAACTTTCGCGTTATAACGCGAAACTTACGCGTTATAACGCGAAACTTACGCGTTATTATGGGAAACTTTCGCGTTATAACGCGAAACTAACGCGTTACAATCGCGAAACTATCGCATTAAAAACGCGAAACTTACGCGTTATATCGCGAACTTAACGCGTTAAAACGCGAAACTTACGCGTTATAACGCGAAACTTACGCGTTATAACGCGAAACTTACGCGTTATAATGCGAAACTTACGCGTTATAACGCGAACTTTACGCGTTATAACGCGAACTTAACGCGTAATAACGCGAAACTTCCGCGTTATAACGCGAACTTTACGCGTTATAACGCGAAACTTACGCGTTATAACGCGAACTTTACGCGTTATTACGCGAAACTTTCGCGTTATATTGCGAACTTTACGCGTTATATCGCGAAACTTTCGCGTTATATCGCGAAACCAATAAGCAGGCTATGTAAGATGAATATATGTATGAAATATCAGTGGCCTTCCATTGATAGTATAAAAGTAATCTGCGTTCAATTTTCTCGACTTTAAATGAAATACAATGTTTCGGCCAAAAGTTGATGTCAGACTGAGTGCAATTTACAATTTAAAAGTATGGTAAACATGGTGAATGTATTTTGGAGTTACCTGGTCACTCGAGTATAAAGTGATACAGATCATCCACACCAGAATTGCAGTAAGCATCCTCGGATACATCACCCATACAAGTTTGGTTGATCTAAGACTCATGATAAGCTGGATCTGTCCTGTTTTACTTAAGATGGTCAATCAAGTGTAAAATATAGATCATATTCAGCGTCCCTACCATGCATTGCAGGAAGGATCCTCAGGTTCATCATTCACACAAATTTGGATTATCTAGGACTTATAATAGACTGGAAATTGACTTTTCCAATTTTACTTAAACTGGTTGTTCAGGAATGCAATATAAATATAGGTCAAATGCAGCATACGTACCTTACATTACAGTATGCATCCTTACTAGAGTAGATGCATAATCAACACAAGTTTGGTTGATTTAGGACTTTTAAAAGATATGCTGATAAAGGACCTGTCTTATTACCGTCAGTCATGACTGACGGTATACTGTAATCATTCGTAACCTACTTGCACGGATAGAATACCTCTTGGCAATATGATTGGTTGACAATTGCATAAAATGCAAATATTCGTCAAGGTTATTCAGAATCTGTGAATGAGATTCTCTCAACAGGTCGGCACAAGAGTCTAGATGACCTGACAAATCAAAGTCATATCGCACCAGTGTATTTTCTTCCGAAATATGCATAGAAAAGTCTTTGTATCGATACGTTCTATAACATTCGCACATTTTCGGAATTTTCCGTCATTTGAATCGGAAATAAACGGAAAAACCCGGAAATGTGCGATTGGTAAATGCATTTTATTCCGAGTTTATCTAACTAGAATTTTACAAAAAGCTTGCCGTCAGCTAACTGACGGCAAGCTTTTTGTAAAAGCTAATACTTGTTTCACTTAACCTGGTTGCTCAAGCGTGAAATATAGATCCCGTTTTCTTGAGTGCGGACACTAATGCCACTAATAACCCCCTCCCCCTTCTTCTACGTCAAGGTGAATCTTGCTTGGACCATGTAACTCAATATAAGATTTCGTACCAATGATGCTCGATTCGTCCCAAAATCTTGTCGCAATTAAAAACCTTAGTATTTAAATACACAAAGGAAGGGGGATGCCCAAATTGACGTATTACATTTCATACTGATATGTCTGACAGGGCGTTCGTTCATCACTTTTATATACATTATATCAGATTCAGATACATATGTATCACATGAAAGGTAGTTGGAAATCAACACATTTAAGGCATTTTTTAAGCATTGTCGAGAAAACTAAATGGTCTTAAAATACTCATTTTTCTTCTACTATCGGTTTGTGTTTAAAAATATTTCAATCATCAATCATGTTAGATAAGTTCTTGATTGAAACTTTTGTTTTATGTTCATTCTGCATTAAAATAATAAATTGAACCCTAAATTTGAGCAATAATTTGATGGATATTACCTAAACTCTAGCTTGAATATTTCTATTTATTTGACATAAACATTCCTTTCTACTTGTCAAAGAGGATATTCAGCATCAAACGACAGAAAAAGCTATGATTTCAAATGTCAAAAGAAGACAAAAAAATAACGGTTAGGAAATACATGACAATGTTAAAATTCATGAAAAAGTCAGGAAATACATGAAACGCCTGACCAACTTCAGGAATTCCATATAATGACTGATCGATACAAGCATTACACGAAATCCCTTAAATTTAGGAATCACGTAAAATCTCTGATTACATTTATTCACTATAACATATACATGTATTTTAATATTCCTGAACTCAAGGGACTTCGTGATGTGATGTGTATATATGTTAAAGTGAATAAGTATAATAAGGAATTTTACGTACTTCCCGAAATAAAGGGATTTCGTGTAATGCCTATATCGATCATTCATAACATGTAGTAAATCTTGACATTTTCTTGAAAATTTACTCTTGTTTTCTGATTGAAATTTCGTCGTATGTATATACATGTACATGTATTTCATAATAATCTTATATATTGTTATTGCTATGAAAATACGGTATCCTGAAGCTCCTACCGGGGTTCCGATTTGAAATCTTTTACATACTGCATACATACAAATTTTCGCGTTATAATTTTCGCGTTATAACGCGAAAGTTTCGCGTAATAACGCGAAAGTTTCGCGTAATAACGCGAAAGTTTCGCGTAATAACGTTAAAGTTTCGCGTAATAACGCGTAAGTTTCGCGTTATAACGCGTAAGTATCGCGTTATAACGCGAAAAAATAAATTTCTCAGTTACCACTTGAGCTCAATAGGCTTTCGTAGAATTCCAACCTTTGTGTCCAAGATTTGCTTTTGTCCACGACTCGGCAAGCCTCGTCGTGATACAAGCAAATCCTGGACACTCGGGTTGGATTTTCTTGTCACTGATCACATCTAGGGAAAGATTCTATTTATCTCGTCGTCCAATATCTTGAGAGATGTTTTAGTTTCATCATCCAAAAAAGAAAAAGCGACGTCGACAAATTCACCGGTTTTTACCTTTTTCTACACTGCTAAAGTGACGGTGTTTTTTGCAAGCAGGGGATACTTACTCTACCCGGGGACATCATCCCATCATCATCGGGGATTCAATTTTGCTCAATTACATGGTAATGTGGTTGTTTTGTTTGGCTTTGTGTTTTTCTTGGTTTTGTGTGCCTAATAATTTAGATTTTTGGGGATTCTCATTCTGAGTTTTGTGTTTGACTCTCACTGACTCTCTTGCTGATTCCTTGCAAAACAAAGACCATGACTGTGTTATTTCTCTTATATATGCCTCTGTTGCTCAATACATGTATTCATTCGTGCTATAGTGGGGTGATTTGAGAGCCTTAAAGTTTAATCCGGATAGCATTATTTGTTTTGAAGTAAATGTATAGCGCATGTTGACGTCAAAAATTGGCCCCGGAGTGTGCCTGGAATCAATAAAAGTATGTGTTACCATTTGTGCACCATGACTGAATTTTACTTTAAGGTATTCAATAAATATGCCAAAAACATTGTTAAGTTTATAATTCATCATTACATATCTTTCTGTGTCATATGATATTTTAACAGCCTTAAGTTGCACTAGCCTATTAGACATCAATATGAGAAATATTGTGAAAAGGGTCAATTTAGGACTTATCTCCCCTTGTTGAAAAAACAAAAATAGGGAAAAAAAATCATTGTAGAAAAACTAATGATGAACCTTTTGATTTTCAAATAATTTTTTTTGAATTTTTCTTTAACAATCGATATTTGGTGCCATATCGTTCTTTACTATTATCCTATCAATGTAAACTGTAAGTGCGTAGCGGAACGAGAGGAAAGATGAAATTTCCGTCACTAGTGTAAATTTTTATGTCTCACTCAGTAGAACCTATTAATCGTCGTTATCATCGAAAGTGTATCATCGACATCGCCCGGTAAACTAGCATAATCGCCATTGCAATTTCGATGACGCGATGTTGCATGTACATGTATTAGAGCGACAATAAGTCCAGGCACATTTTCTTCTAAAATTTTCTCTCTTTTTTTCTACTCAGGATTTATCGATGAAATTGGTTACTGTCCATGTACATTGTTGACATCAACGTATTGAAAATTTCTTCCTCAAACATTTATATTTCAAAAATCAAAGAAAACATATTCATGTATACTACTTGATAGCCATTCTCTGTAAGGACAAAATCGTTCGGCACGGCATGTCATGGATTTTGATGATTTTCGGTATAATGGGTATATATTAAGTACTGACCATGAAAATAACACTTTTCAACCAATGTGACCTCTGGTTGCCATGGTAACGAGGTCATTCTATTTAAAGCACTTTTGGGACCATGAAATAAGCCAGCTCCGGAGACTTCGTTGCCATGGATACCACTGTAACAGCTTGTTCATCTTTATATAATTTATTCTTCCTTACTTCCATTCTTACTTAGTACACTTAGATATGTGATATTTATTACAGGAAGCTTATTGTATTAAGCCAAAATAAGTCAAAATGAAGCGAAAAATAGAGGTGAAAATAAGGGCCAATTTAGTGTGTTTTTGACCATTTTCAATCTTAAATATCACAAAAGGTACCATTAGGAGACTAGTGATTTTCATCAATGGAAATGTATGTTTATTGACAAATAAAATGAACGAAAAATTGGAGTGGGTATTTAAGAGTTTTACCTTAATTCTGTCGTCAAAGACCGTTGCCATGGCAACATTAGACCTTTTTGCTTGTTTCATATTATCTTTGAAATTGATTTTATTCCTCTTTAGAGTTACATAAGATTGTCAAAATGTATGCATGTATAGATATGACTTATATCTTTTACATAAGAACAATTAAAATGTTCAAGGTCATTGGCTTGATGTTCAAGGTCATTTATACTTTGAGACTCAAATTTTGCATAAAATACTGATTTTTAAATTTTTTTGTTACCAATTTTAGTGATTTTTTTAATTAGATATTTTCATAGGTCATATATATTATGAAAGCACATGAATATAAGAAAGACAAATCTTAGAATTTATTGAATTGTAGCAATTCAATAGGAAAATATTTTTCCGTCAAAAAACAAGAAAAATACAGATTTTGTCCCTTTTTTATCAAAATACTCAACAAGAATTTAGATATTCGAAGATGTGAAGTAATGTAATCAATAGTTCTAAGAAATAAGTGATACATTTATCATTTTATGGCAAATAACTGTTAAGTTCAATATTCCAAGGTTTCTAAAATATAGACATCTTCATTTTACGAAAAATCAGGATTTTTCGTCAAATCTGGTCACTTAAAGTTTAATGACCTTGAAAATTCAGTGGGTGACCTTGAAATATTTTCAAGGTCATTTTTAGATCAAAACGCCTCTGATAAATGTATACATGAACTTCTGTTCCAATATCGTGCGTAGATAGTTTGATAGAGGTTGTGTTAAATTCATCGTATTGAAACCTTTCGGTCGATTGTTGCCATAGCAACTAAATTTGATGCTGCTTTGCATATAAAAGGACAAATTAGCCCAATTAATTTCTTATATTCATGTAAAGTTCAAAGATGATACTAATTGGATAACTAGAATTTGGACTTCAAAAATTGGTGCTTTTATGAAATTTTCAACCTTGTTAAACAGTAAAAACATGCAAAAAAGGGTCTTTGAGTGCCCAAAACAAAGCCTTTTGATACCCTGTTTTGGCCCAATTATTCATCTTGTATACATAAGGCATCCGAGATGAATGTAAAAAACTTTACAAATATGCATAATAACAAGGATTTAAAGAAAATAATCAAAGCAATTTAAGATTTAAAATGTACCTGTTTCCATGGTAACGAAGCCTACAAATATGCCTTGTCCTATAGATTTTCCCGATTTTTGAAACTTCAGACACGGTTACCATGGCAACGACAACCTTTTTGAAAAAACTGGGGTTGATTTACATACTAGTACTTCATATTGAACTTCCACACGAAAAATCTCAAAAATCCATGACATGCCGTGCCAACATGTTTTGAAATTCTTTGGTTCTTACAGAGAATTGCTGTTAAGTGATACGTATTTTATAAAGTTTGTTTCCAAGACAATCTGTCAGCCTGTCAATAATTTTACTAAAAATAAAAGAAGTACTCTATACATACGGCCAGTGTTATTTTCTTGTCTGTCCCGTTTCAATGCATCTTTTTCTGGTCCATCTCCCCTTGTACTATTTTTTTTTCTATGACGTCATAGATATCGCGATTAATCCCGGTGACATTTATGATGTTTTGCCCGATGCATGGTCGCAACATGAATTTCATCTTAAAAGATATATATGTTCTTTTTAGCTCACCTGAGCCAAAGTTTAAAACTTGGTGTGTAGGAAGTACTAAAAAGGTCCTCTACCAAGTTTGTTAATTTCGACCCGATCCGTTCAGGGGTGGATCCAGAACGGGGTCAAATAGGTCCCAGAGGATATCCCTCTTTAAATAAATCTTGTCCAGTTCCAACGGCAGCATGGATTGAAAAACTAATGGCGTCAAAGTGATCAGGAAGGATGTATGATTCAAGTTTGCTCATTTCGTTAAAATTCGATAATTAATTTTTGACATATTTTTGACGTCTTTTGTTCTTTTTTTTTTTCTTTTGGCTAAGTTTGCTGTCCAAATTTAGTTCATTTTAGCAATAAATTAGAGGAATATTTATCTGAAAGATTTTGCTGAAAAGATTTTTTTTGATTTTATTTATTTATTTTTTATCTACAAAGAAAAAGGGGTGGTCATTTTAACATTAATTTTTCAACTTCTCTCCTGAAATTGCTCATATATATACTTTTTTGATGTTTTATTGTAAGCTTTTAAAGATCTGTAATTGTGAAAGAATTTTGTCAAAATATCATTGACAACTCTGATTTTTAGTGAATTTCGAAAAATTCTATATAGGTATGTTTTCCGTGCCGAAGGTACACAAGGGTAGTGGGTTCAAAACATTTTTTTTTCTTACTTTTATAATGAAATTCTCTTAATAACTTTAATGTCATTTGTTACATGTTTTGCACTAAGTGCAACAGTGCAAGCTAATCATTTGCAATGAACGCCAGAGAAGCAAGGAAGCCCTGCCAATAATGGAGTCTGGCAGTAATGGAAGATAGATAGATAGATAGATAGATAGATAGATAGATAGATAGATAGATAGATAGATAGATAGATAGATAGATAGATAGATAGATAGATAGATAGATAGATAGATAGATAGATAGATAGATAGATAGATAGATAGATAGATAGATAGATAGATAGATAGATAGATAGATAGATAGATAGATAGATAGATAGATAGATAGATAGATAGATAGATAGATAGATAGATAGATAGATAGATAGATAGATAGATAGATAGATAGATAGATAGATAGATAGATAGATAGATAGATAGATAGATAGATAGATAGATAGATAGATAGATAGATAGATAGATAGATAGATAGATAGATAGATAGATAGATAGATAGATAGATAGATAGATAGATAGATAGATAGATAGATAGATAGATAGATAGATAGATAGATAGATAGATAGATAGATAGATAGATAGATAGATAGATAGATAGATAGATAGATAGATAGATAGATAGATAGATAGATAGATAGATAGATAGATAGATAGATAGATAGATAGATAGATAGATAGATAGATAGATAGATAGATAGATAGATAGATAGATAGATAGATAGATAGATAGATAGATAGATAGATAGATAGATAGATAGATAGATAGATAGATAGATAGATAGATAGATAGATAGATAGATAGATAGATAGATAGATAGATAGATAGATAGATAGATAGATAGATAGATAGATAGATAGATAGATAGATAGATAGATAGATAGATAGATAGATAGATAGATAGATAGATAGATAGATAGATAGATAGATAGATAGATAGATAGATAGATAGATAGATAGATAGATAGATAGATAGATAGATAGATAGATAGATAGATAGATAGATAGATAGATAGATAGATAGATAGATAGATAGATAGATAGATAGATAGATAGATAGATAGATAGATAGATAGATAGATAGATAGATAGATAGATAGATAGATAGATAGATAGATAGATAGATAGATAGATAGATAGATAGATAGATAGATAGATAGATAGATAGATAGATAGATAGATAGATAGATAGATAGATAGATAGATAGATAGATAGATAGATAGATAGATAGATAGATAGATAGATAGATAGATAGATAGATAGATAGATAGATAGATAGATAGATAGATAGATAGATAGATAGATAGATAGATAGATAGATAGATAGATAGATAGATAGATAGATAGATAGATAGATAGATAGATAGATAGATAGATAGATAGATAGATAGATAGATAGATAGATAGATAGATAGATAGATAGATAGATAGATAGATAGATAGATAGATAGATAGATAGATAGATAGATAGATAGATAGATAGATAGATAGATAGATAGATAGATAGATAGATAGATAGATAGATAGATAGATAGATAGATAGATAGATAGATAGATAGATAGATAGATAGATAGATAGATAGATAGATAGATAGATAGATAGATAGATAGATAGATAGATAGATAGATAGATAGATAGATAGATAGATAGATAGATAGATAGATAGATAGATAGATAGATAGATAGATAGATAGATAGATAGATAGATAGATAGATAGATAGATAGATAGATAGATAGATAGATAGATAGATAGATAGATAGATAGATAGATAGATAGATAGATAGATAGATAGATAGAAAGATAGATAGATAGATAGATAGATAGATAGATAGATAGATAGATAGATAGATAGATAGATAGATAGATAGATAGATAGATAGATAGATAGATAGATAGATAGATAGATAGATAGATAGATAGATAGATAGATAGATAGATAGATAGATAGATAGATAGATAGATAGATAGATAGATAGATAGATAGATAGATAGATAGATAGATAGATAGATAGATAGATAGATAGATAGATAGATAGATAGATAGATAGATAGATAGATAGATAGATAGATAGATAGATAGATAGATAGATAGATAGATAGATAGATAGATAGATAGATAGATAGATAGATAGATAGATAGATAGATAGATAGATAGATAGATAGATAGATAGATAGATAGATAGATAGATAGATAGATAGATAGATAGATAGATAGATAGATAGATAGATAGATAGATAGATAGATAGATAGATAGATAGATAGATAGATAGATAGATAGATAGATAGATAGATAGATAGATAGATAGATAGATAGATAGATAGATAGATAGATAGATAGATAGATAGATAGATAGATAGATAGATAGATAGATAGATAGATAGATAGATAGATAGATAGATAGATAGATAGATAGATAGATAGATAGATAGATAGATAGATAGATAGATAGATAGATAGATAGATAGATAGATAGATAGATAGATAGATAGATAGATAGATAGATAGATAGATAGATAGATAGATAGATAGATAGATAGATAGATAGATAGATAGATAGATAGATAGATAGATAGATAGATAGATAGATAGATAGATAGATAGATAGATAGATAGATAGATAGATAGATAGATAGATAGATAGATAGATAGATAGATAGATAGATAGATAGATAGATAGATAGATAGATAGATAGATAGATAGATAGATAGATAGATAGATAGATAGATAGATAGATAGATAGATAGATAGATAGATAGATAGATAGATAGATAGATAGATAGATAGATAGATAGATAGATAGATAGATAGATAGATAGATAGATAGATAGATAGATAGATAGATAGATAGATAGATAGATAGATAGATAGATAGATAGATAGATAGATAGATAGATAGATAGATAGATAGATAGATAGATAGATAGATAGATAGACAGACAGACAGACAGACAGACAGACAGACAGACAGACAGACAGACAGACAGACAGACAGACAGACAGACAGACAGACAGACAGACAGACAGACAGACAGACAGACAGACAGACAGACAGACAGACAGACAGACAGACAGACAGACAGACAGACAGACAGACAGACAGACAGACAGACAGACAGACAGACAGACAGACAGATAGATAGGAACATTGTAGTTCTGTCATACACGATCCGGAATTTTATAAACGTTATGACGTTTTCGTTTTTCAACTTTAGCAAATGGGACTGGCTTCCTCAAAGTTGCTGGTAGATTAATTTCTTAAAAATTGTCAAAATTTAGGGTTTTAGCAATAGTTTATTTCATATTTTCATATGGAAATCGTCAGCACAATAACATACTTATCAGAAGTTTTATTACAGATCATTGTCATAACCTGTCAATTAATTTCTAGCATAATTTTCTCAGTATCTTCAGCATCACAGTCTTTCATTTGATTTATATCGCCACAGGCACATGTAGAAAGAGCGTCAATATCCTGTATGGTCATAAGAGAATACTGGTATCTTATAGAGAAACAAGGCTTCCGACGAATTTTCAGCTAGAAGTAGCGTTTCTGCAATTTTTTGCATTTGAAGGGCAAAATGGGGTATGACCATAAAGATTGATTGGTATACTTCCTAAAAACATCAATAATTCACCCAAAAAGATCTCACAACATAGCCTTATCGTCTACCTAAGTTGGACTGTTTTCTACTTTCTGTCTTGAATCTCCATTGCCAGATTAGCTTATCAGAATCATCCAGGTGTTTTACTCTGCTTACAGTAAGCAGAGTAAAGCCTCTGAATGAATCAGTATTTGTCCAATCTGGCAATGGAGATTCAAGACAGAAAGTAGAAAACAGTCCAACTTAGGTAGACAATTAGGCTATGTTATGAGATCTTTTTGGGTGAATTATTGATGTTTTTAGGAAGTATACCAATCAATCTTTATGGTCATACACCATTTCGCCCTTCAAACATGACAAATGCAAATATTTCAGATGCTCCTTCTAGCTGAAAATTCGTCGGAAGCCTTGTCTTTCTATACATATACTATTCCCTTATGACCTGTAAAGGGGTATCATACAAGATATTGACGCTCTTTCTACATGTGCCTGTGTATATCGCAGACCTCTCAGACACAGAGAATTTTAGTCCAAAAAACCTGACATGAGGGTTGCAGAAATCAACGGTTTTCAGTATAAGATTTGTTCTGATATCTATATAACCCAGCCCCCAACCATCCAAATAACTGTCAAAGGCTGCCGTTTTGGTCAGGTTTTTCGGACTAAGTGAGTTTGTGTTGGAGAGAAAAGATTAAAGGGCCTCTCAGACATAAAGAAAAAGAGAAAATCACCTAAGTTCTCCAAGCATGTGTAAACACTCACTCACTCACATTCACTTTCATTCTTTCTTTTCTTTTCTCTCCAGTACAGTTTCACACAAGTGTGAGTGTTTACAACTGCTTGGAGAATTTTGGTGTGTATTCTATTATATATCTGAAATGCAAATAAATAATTGAAAAAAAAAAGAATTTTTTTTCAATTATTTTGGTATCAATGGAAAGGTCTTGTCACAAGGAATACACATGTGAAATATGAAAGCCCTATCACTTCCCATTCAAAAGTTATGTCCAATGTTAAAGTTTTTCGGACAAACAGACAAACAGACAAACAGACAAACAGATAAACAGACAAACAGACGGACAGGCCAAAAACTATATGCCCCCGAATCTTTGATTCCGGGGGCATAAAAAAAAGAATTTTGGTACCTCCCTTTTCTTTTTTATGCCCCCGGAATCAAAGATTCGGGGGCATATAGTTTTTGGCCTGTCCGTCTGTTTGTCTGTTTGTCTGTTTGTCCGAAAAACTTTAACATTGGACATAACTTTTGAATGGGAAGTGATAGGGCTTTCATATTTCACATGTGTATTCCTTGTGACAAGACCTTTCCATTGATACCAAAATTTTTGACCTCGTGACCTTGACCTTGACCTTTGACCTACTTTTCAAAAACTTTAACATTGGGCATACCTTTTGAATGGTAAGTGATAGGGCTTTCATATTTCACATGTGTATTCCTTGTGACAAGACCTTTCCATTGATACCAAAATTTTTGACCTCGTGACCTTGACCTTGACCTTTGACCTACTTTTCAAAAACTTTAACATTGGGCATAACTTTTGAATGGTAAATGATAGGGCTTTCATATTTCACATGTGTATTCCTTGTGACAAGACCTTTCCATTGATACCAAAATTTTTGACCTCGTGACCTTGACCTTTGACCTACTTTTCAAAAAACTTTAACATTGGGCATAACTTTTGAATGGGAAGTGATAGGGCTTTCATATTTCACATGTGTATTCCTTGTGACAAGACCTTTCCATTGATACCAAAATTTTTGACCTCGTGACCTTGACCTTGACCTTTGACCTACTTTTCAAAAACTTTAACATTGGGCATAACTTTTGAATGGTAAATGATAGGGCTTTCATATTTCACATGTGTATTCCTTGTGACAAGACCTTTCCATTAATACCAAAATTTTTGACCTCGTGACCTTGACCTTGACCTTTGACCTACTTTTCAAAAAACTTTAACATTGGGCATAACTTTTGAATGGGAAGTGATAGGGCTTTCATATTTCACATGTGTATTCCTTGTGACAAGACCTTTCCATTGATACCAAAATTTTTGACCTTGTGACCTTGACCTTTGACCTACTTTTCAAAAAACTTTAAAATTGGGCATAACTTTTGAATGGGAAGTGATAGGGCTTTCATATTTCACATGTGTATTCCTTGTGACAAGACCTTTCCATTGATACCAAAATTTTTGACCTCGTGACCTTGACCTTGACCTTTGACCTACTTTTCAAAAACTTTAACATTGGGCATACCTTTTGAATGGTAAGTGATAGGGCTTTCATATTTCACATGTGTATTCCTTGTGACAAGACCTTCCCATTGATACCAAAATTTTTGACCTCGTGACCTTGACCTTGACCTTTGACCTACTTTTCAAAAACTTTAACATTGGGCATAACTTTTGAATGGGAAGTGATAGGGCTTTCATATTTCACATGTGTATTCCTTGTGACAAGACCTTTCCATTGATACCAAAAAATTTGACCTCGTGACCTTGACCTTTGACCTACTTTTCAAAAACTTTAACATTGGGCATAACTTTTGAATGGTAAGTGATAGGGCTTTCATATTTCGCATGCGTATTCCTTGTGACAAGACCTTTCCATTGATACCAAAATTTTTGACCTCGTGACCTTGACCTTTGAACTTTTAACCCAGCGACCTCCCATACATGTACTTAACAGAAAATAGTGTTCATACTAACAAAGATGCCACCGGGGGCATTCGTGTTTCACAAACACAGGCTTTATTTTCATTCTTTCTCTCCAGCTCACTTTAACAGGGATGTGAGTGCAGTTTACAACTGTTTGGAGAATTTTTTAGTTACAGTGCAATGAAGAAGTGAGAAGAGAGCAAGCTATCTGAATATCACCTCTCTGTTGTGCTGTTACTAAACATTTTGGTAAGAATCTGGAAATAATTTTTGGCCGGAGAGAAAAGAAAGAAAGAAAGAAAAATTCTCCAAGCAGTACTGTAAACACTCACACTCACTTTCTTTCTTTCTTTTCTCTCCAGTACAATTTCACACGAGTGTATGTGTTTACAACTGCTTGGAGAATTTTATTGTTACAGTACGTTACAGAGAAGTGATATTTTGCTGTCTTTGAGATGACAGCAAAATATCTGAATATCACTTCTCTGTTGAGCTGTCACTAAGAAGTTTGGTGACCTCCCTTTTCTTTCTTCTCTCTTTCTTTCTTTTCTCTCCAGCACAATTTCTCTATGTCTGATCTAAATTGATGATCATGTCGAGAACTGTAGTATACATTTCTTTACATGATCTTCGATGGCACTGTCATTTCACAATATAGGTATTACAGAAGAATTATCAAGACATCTGAAAGATAAGGGTGAGAATGAAAGAAATATTTTTCCTGCTTACATGACAGTCTTTGTACATCATGTACATGCAGGCACTTGTTGAGTGACCACTCCCCTCCCCCACTCTCATACCAAAATGTTGGGGGGATTGTAGGGGGGTGGGGTTACTTACACAAGTGCCAATATCTTGAGCTTGACCTCAAGGAGATGGACCTGCATTAATTGTTCCCAACACATTAAAGACTTCCTCCATTCTCAGATTTATTTTTCAAACTCTCCGATGTATGTAATAAATCATTAAACATGTTGCCCAGATTACATTTACATTTCAGGTTTCAATATAATTTATCATATTACCCCGGCATGTTTGGTGTGCTAGCCAGACAAGTGCGGAAACCTGTAGCCTTTACTGCCATTAAGTACTTGACTGTTATCAGCCTTACATCTAGAATGGCAGCATTATCAAGGGTATGTAAGAATCTTGCTGATGTTTTGTCTGTTCCCATGTACAATGACTCGGTTAAATTGACCACTGACTCAAATGAACTGACTACTGACTCAATTGAATTGACCATCCAGAACCCACATCTTTTCATCCTGCGTAGACAGATTCAAAGATCATATAATTATGCAGTTTACTCAGATGTTAAACTGCTGTATTGTAGTTTTGCATTTTGTATTTTGAAATGACTGACAAACTTATAATGTTTTCATATGCCTGCATGCATGTAGAAAGATGCATTGACACTTTATGATATGTGGAGTTGTCTGTCGCAGTCCTTCTCAAGTTCTCAGTGTTTGTACCCATATAGTCTTTATGGTAGAGATACACTCTGTTCGCTCTACGATCTTTATAACGTTGTCACAAAGGATCATAATAATTATTACATGATTTAATTGGCATATTTATCGTCAATTTTGGTCCCATACTATTTTAATCACTAGACACAATACATACCCAAAGTATGTCACCATTTCTAACCACTTTCATTGGAATATTTAAAAATTCATCTGTTTCTCAACTTTTATCATAGGAAGTTTGTACAACTGGTGTGGACTGCAGTGATGAAGTGAAGAAAGCCCAAAGTGCCACAAAGACTAAAGAACCGACTATATTTACCAAGATTTTAGACAAAACTATCCCAGCTGATATTATATATGAGGATGATAAGGTAGGATTGTTGAACTGATTCTAGTTCAAGTTCTAGATCATTGGTATCACAACCAAAAATTGAGGGAAAACTATAAATACATCAAGCATGGTGGGCAGGTTGCAGTTTGCCCTTAAATTTTGTTGAGTTTGATGCCTCAAACACCCCCCCCCCCCCCCCCCTAAAAAAAAATATCAATGACATTGTGCTTCCACAAATCAATGTTCTGTTTGGAGAGAGGATGATGTAGTCTTATTGATTTATAAAATTCAACCTGTATGGTCAGAGGTCAAAGATTAAGGTTGTGAAATATTCGTTTTTGTATTTTCTAGGGGATGGTACCTTTTGTATTGCCCTTTTGATATAGTATGTGAAACACCTTAAGTATGATATAAAACATAGCAAAAAATAATCCCTTAATACACATTTACATGTGCAATGATTTTCAGCTGTGTTTAATTTCAAACAATGGGGCTTGAAACTTGTAATCATATCACAAGCACTTGTGATATATATTCTTTTTCTTAGTTTAAACATATTTTATTTCTCAAAATGCAGAAATGGGATTTCAGGGCAAAAGTTTCCCAATATTACATGTGCCCTTTCCCTATTCTTTTTTATTGTGCATATCAGAGTTTTGTCAATCGGTTCTGATTTTAAACACATGTACTCATTTTTTTCCTTCTTTTACAGTGTATAGCTTTCCGGGATGTGAATCCACAGGCACCTGTACATTTCCTGGTAATACCACGTAAACCTTTATCTGGGATAAGTGATGCCGGCCCTGAGGATGTACCGGTCAGACATACTTTTAGATTATTATCATTGAATAGTACAACTGTAAAGTTCTCTTTTATAATTTAAGCTTTGTCCATCCAAAGGATTGGTTAATATAATACTTTTGCACTTGTCAGTTGTGTGATCAGTCTTACCCTATCATTCAAGTAAGGAATTTCAAGTAGGGAAAGGATATTTTATTTCATCAAATTGATTAAAAGGGGATAGCGAAATTAATAAATGTGTGAGTATGACAAAACCTGAAAAAATCACATTATTTGACTTCTGCCATGTACCAAATGGATTATTTAATCGTTGACAAGGGAAGTTAGTTCCCATTCTGATGTACACTCACAAATTAAACCAATTTTAGAAATGCACATTTTATTCCTGTAATTTTATGCTTAATTATAGACATGACTATATTTAATAGTATTATGGATATAAGTTAGATATTCACTATGCTGACATAAAACAAATTCTTTTTTCCAGCTCTTGGGGCATTTGCTTTACACAGCCAAGAAAGTAGCTGATCAGGAAAAGCTTACCAACGGCTATAGAATAGGTTTGATATTACATTTAGCATTTGATGAAGTTAAGTGCAGATGTCAGCGTGATGTCAAGATCTCTATGAATATGAACAAAATAAAAAAAAGTAATAAATTGAATAAGTTATTAATATTTTTATGCATTGGGTTAAAAAAAAATTATTCTTATGAATATATTGTCATTTTAAAAATTATTTTAATTTCCTGTTGAAGAAATAACCTACATATACATGTACATGTATTTTTCATTTAGATTAAGTCTTCTTCAAGCTTAAAATTTTACATGAATCAAGTTATTTCTAGCATCTATTTTTTCTTTCCGTGAACAGTGATAAATGACGGGAAAGATGGTGCCCAATCAGTCTTCCACTTACACATTCACGTTATGGGAGGCAGGCAGATGGAATGGCCACCTGGATAAAAGTTACATCGTCATTCAACTTACGTGGGATTCCTGGATTTTTTTTATGATTATTTTTTTGATCAAATAGCTTCTTGTGATTTATAACGTTTGACTTTTGTAAAAAAAAAAAAAAAAATCTGTGTCATTGGGACATACCATGGAAGAACTATCTTAATTATTTTCATTTGCCTGACGGCTGTGATTTTTTTTCTTAAAAAAAGTTTGTAGAATAGAAGAAAAAAAAAATCTAACTAGATAATATCTTTTCCCAGAAAATCAAATTAAACACTCACTTCTTTGAATTCATTGATTTTGTTAGGATGATAATACATGTAATATTAAGAAGAGATCTAGAATGTCTTGTACTGAGACCTGTTCTCTCCTTATAATGAGTGAGTACTTATTTTAGTGAGACCATATTTGACATGTTTTGGAAACATTTTAAAAGACGAGGAATTTGAAATTCATTAAGCTCATATTCCTAAAACAAACATCATAAAAATGCTTAATCTGCTTAATATATACATGTATATGTAACTATGGTAATGTTTATGTAATTTTTGCATTCCATTTTGAATTTATCTACACTTATTTTGTAAACAGGCACTGCAGTCACAATGTAGGTCATGGATTTTACAAATATTCTTTAGCCATTGAATCATTTTGAAACATGATGGTTCAATTTACATGTATCACTTCAAAGTCACATACATTTTCAATGTTATAAATATCTTGATGGTACATTTGACATGTACAAGGCTTCCATTATAATAAAGAGATATGAAACCAAGATTATGATTCTCCTTTTTGTCTCTGAATCAAGGACGTTTGTTTTTTTTTCTTTCTGAAACCTTAACCTTGTACACTTTCATTATTTTCATGTGTATTCCTTGTGAAAAGACCTTTCTTTTTGGTACTATAGTTTGACCTCTAGTCCTTGCTTGGGCTTGGCCTAAACTAAAACATATCTGTCACTGGGTTTCACAAACTTCTTTTTGTCATAGTGACAGCTGAAGTATTACAACAATTAAGTCACCTAGCAATGAAACCAGAGATGGTCATAAAATTCCATGCTGTCTGTCTGTCCAGAAAAGCTTAATCGGTCTACAACTTTTCACTGCCTTCTTGGATCAGAATGATATTACACAAAATAGCAATCCAAGGAATGCTTGTGTCGCCTGCGAAGCAGATTTTTTTTTTATTGAAAGTAGGTCAAATATCAAGGGCAAGGTTACTAGGTAAAAAATTATGGAATGTTAAGAAAGGTCTTTTCACGAGGAATGCAAATGTGAAATATCACTTACCTATCAAAAGATAAAGCTAATCTTAGATTTTTTGAAAAGTAGGTCAAATATCTAGGGCAATATCAAAGCCCTATCACTTACCAATCAAAAGATGTAGCAAAACTTCATTTTTTTGAAAAGTAGGTCAAATATCTAGGTAAAGGTCACGAGGTCAACCATAATGGTATGTGTAGAAAGGAGATTTTTTTAAAAGTAGGTCAAATATTTAGGTCCAGGTCACGAGGTCAAATATTATGGTATGTGTAGAAAGGTCTTGTCACGAGTAATACACGTGAAAAATCAAAGTCCTATCACTTACTATTCAAAAGATACAGCCAATCTTAGATTTTTTGAAAAGTAGGTCAAATATCTAGGTCAAGGTCATGAAGTCAAGAATCATGGTATGTGTAGAAAGGTCTTGTCACAAGGAATACACGTGAAATATCAAAGCCCTATCACCTACAAATTAAGAGATGAAGCGAATCCTAGATTTTTAAAAAGTAGGTCAAATATTTAGGTCAAGGTCATGAAGTCAAAAATCATGGTATGTGTAGAAAGGTCTTGTCACAAGGAATACACATGAGAAATATCAAAGCCCTATCACCTACAAATCAAGAGATAAAGCCAATCTCAGAATTTTTGAAAAGTAGGTCAAATATCTAGGTTAAGGTCATGAGGTCAAAAATTATGGTATGTGTAGAAAGGTCTTGTCACAAGGAATACACATGTGAAATTTCAAAGCCCTATCCCCAACAAATCAAGAGATATAGCCAATCTTAGATTTTTTGAAAAGTAGGTCAACTTTCTAGGTCAAGGTCACGAGGTCAAAAAATATGGTATGTGTAGAAAGGTCTTGTCACAAGGAATACACATGTGAAATATCAAAGCCCTATCACTTACCAATCAAAAGTTATGGGGTGTGACACCCAAGTGTGACAGACAGACAGACAGACGGACAAAGTGATCTCTAAGTGTCGCTGTGCTTTGCAGGCGACACAAAAATTGTTGCCCAGAAACCAAAGATTTGTCATGACCTTGAGCGAAGGTCAAGGTCACAGTACACATGGGTTTAAAAACTTGTCTGGACCATAATTTTCACTGCTCTCAGGGATCAGAATATTTCAGAAAGTTATTGCTCAGGACCCACGGATGTGAGGACCTTGATCCAAGATAAAAGTCATGGGTCAATTGATCATAAATCGCATTGCCTGCATGGATTGGAATTATATTTAGAATTGTTGCCTGGACCCAAGGATGTGTCATTACCTTGGTCCAAAGTCAAGATGAAAGACACATAATATGTGGGCTGAAAAAAATAGTCTGGACCGTAATTTTTCACTGCCCATAATAGATCACCATAATAATTCACATATTTGTTGCCAGGACCCAAGGATGTGCCGTGACCTATCAATGTCATACGTCAAAGTACATGTTGACTGAAAATATTGTTTGGATAATATTTTTTACTGCCAGCATTGATCCAAATGTTTCATATAATTTTTCCTAGGACCCAATTATGATTATCAATAATTTGATCAAAGGTCATAGGTCAAACTTTAAGGTCACAGAACATGTGGGTTGAAAAATTGTGTTCCAGCAATTCTATATTTTTCACTTCCTATATGGATCTGGACCCGGTTGCACAATGCGTTGTTAAATTTAACTATAACTGAATTAATAAGACAAAGGTCACAGTTAACATTACAGGTGGGTTGAAAAATCTTGTTTGGACTTTTTCCATGTCTACATGGACCTTCATATTTCACAGAATTGCTGCTCATGACCAAAAGGAGTAGTCATGAACTTGATCCAAGGTCAAGGTCACAGTATATGTGGGTTACAAAACCTTGTCCAAACCATAATTTTTCACCCTTTTCATAGATCTGAATAACAGATTGAATTCTTATCCATGTCTGAAGAATGTGTCATGACAGATTCAATATCAAGGGTCAAAAGGCAAGGTCATTATTCTTGCAAGTCGAGAAATTTTGTCCTTGCAAAAACTTTTCACTGCTTGAAATGATTTCAATATTTTACAGGCTTCGATGTTCAGGACAAAAGGTCATGACATCTCATAACACTGAACCAAGATCAAAGGTCAAAGTCTCAATCCACTTGAATGATAATATTGGAGATGTTATACAGATCAAGTTTGAGGCTATATGTATATATCCTACAAATGCTGCAGCAGCTACGATTTTTATTATAGGGGAATATGGCAGGTGTTTGATATATAGAGATGTGATCTTTGAGTGAATAAAACAAAAGACATTATGAGTGATTGTAGCTCAATTTAGCAAAGGGGTTGTCAAATTTTTACTGGCCAAACCGGCAAGCTCAAAATGAATATGACTGGCCCAACGCCAAAATTACTGGCCATAGGAATAATAGAATCTATCCCAAGATGTGATCAGGGACAAGGAAATCCAACCCAAGTGTCCAGGATTTGCTTGTGCCATGGCGAGACTTGCCGAGTCATGGACAAAAGCATATGCTGGACACGAGGGTTAGACTTCCTTGTCCCTGATCACATCTAGGGATTGATTATTTTTCTCTCACTGTCTAAAAGAGCTCAAAAATGAGGTTTTCATGTATTGTTTTTCATATTATGACCGTCTAACGCAGCAGTCATGAATTACGTTACAATGACGTTACAATTTAAACACTTCCGGAATGGGCTTATCTCACCCTGTAGGGTGAGACTATAACTATCAACCATATGCTGTCATGTGGGATGAGAAAAGCCCACCCGAGGGGTCAAGTTTCTGGTCAGGGAACGAGGCTTGACCAGAAACCAGACCCCAAGGTGGGCTATGGTTGATCGTTTTTCTCCCAATTTTCGGGGCCTTTCTTGAAATTCCATGAAATCATGAAATCGTCAACTTTATCGAATTCGAAAAAACACAGGAATATTCGTTTTCAGCGCCCTCAAAAATGGTTTATTCTGAAAGAATAAACCGTAGTCCTTAGCCTTGATCGGTTTAGTAAGAATTAAAATGTAAAATAAAGCCTGTGTTTGTGAAACACGAATGCCCTCGGTGGCATCTTTGCTAGTATAAACTTCATTTTCTGTTAAGTATGTGAAAGGTCAAGGTCAACAATTTTGGTATCAATGGAAAGGTCTTGTCACAAGGAATACACATGTGAAATATGAAAGTCCTATCACTTACCATTCAAAAGTTATGCCTGATGTTAAAGTTTTTGAAAATTAGGTCAAAGTTCAAGGTCAAGAGGTCAAAACTTTTGGTATCAATGGAAAGATCGTGTTGCAAGGAACACACATGTGAAATATAAAAGCCATATCACTTACAATTCAAAAGTTATGCCAAATGTTAATGTTTTTGAAAAGTAGGCCAAAGGTGAAGGTCAAGGTCACACAGTCAAAACTTTATGTATCAATGGAAAGGTCTTGTCACAAGGAACACACATGTGAAATATAAAAGCCCTATCACTTACCATTCAAAAGTTATGCCTAATGTTAATGTTTTTGAAAAGTAGGTCAAAGGTCAAGGTCAAGGTCATGCAGTCAAAACTTTTGGTATCAATGGAAAGGTCTTGTCACAAGGAATACACATCTGAAATATGAAAGCCCTATCACTTACCATTCAAAAGTTATGCCCATTGTTAAAGTTTTTGAAAAGTAGGTCAAAGGTCAAGGTCACAAGGTCAAAAATTTTGGTATCAATTGAAAGGTCTTGTCACATGGAATACACATGTGAAATATGAAAGCTCTATCATCTTCCATTCAAAAGTTATGCTCAATGTTAAAGTTTTTCGGACAAACAGACAAACAGACGGATAGGCCAAAAACTATATGCCCCCGAATCTGTGATTTCGGGGGCATAAAAAAGAGTTTTAAAACGACGTTTTTGTTGAGAGGTCGCCGCTTTAGGTGCAAAAATCATGACGTCACAATGGATAACAACAACATCACAATATGGATACGACCGACGTCAAAAGTCATGCGAGGTACATGTGGGATACAGTGACCCTACATGACGTGTGACTATGGGCAAACTCTATCCCACATGGGGGCAAATGGGAGAAAACATTTTTCCTGACACCTAATTTCGCCGACAAATCAGTCTCAAGTGAGAGAAATATAGATCATAACTCTGTATATCTAAAAGACCACATACCCATTCATGAAAGGATTAAAAACTTGCATACTGAAATATTAAATTCAAAGTTTTTATTGTATCTATTGACTCTCATAATATTCTAGTAATACAAAGAATTCTAACATGGAATGTTTACCACATTTGACAACTTGGACATCTAGGATTAACATGAACATTTTCACATTTAGGCGTGGTGTATACCTGATGACCAACAGGACATCAATGTAATGAATATCAGTTAACGTTCTAAAATGATAACTACATGTAAATGCAAGTGTAGTTCATCAGTTCTTTCCCTTTGTTTTAGAGTCTTTTACCCTCGGATTAGTAACTTTTCTATCGCTCAACTTGACTAGAATTGGTTTTCTTGATTACATACAATGTAACATCTTATAGTACAAATTTTCTACAAATATTTACAGGCAAAATGCTACAAAATGTTATAGTATGACACATAATATAAATCTAGCGTACATTTGTTCTTGCACTTACAATGTGTATACATAACTGGTCTGCAGTCACATAAGACTTGAGGAATTTTAGGCTCTTAAATTAGAAAGAGTATAATGCAAATTATGCATGACCAAATAAAGAGAAATCTTTGCGTAATAAATATTATAAAAAGATTATTACATGTACATAAACATGATGAATGGGAGAAAGAAATTCAAATTTGTGTTTTCATATTGCATAATTTGCTTTACATCAAGACTAATATGGTAAACACATGTATATTAGGATCACAGCTCGAAGCAGATCATAAGTTACATTGAGAATCTTGAATATACATGTACATACGACAGTTTAAATACAATTATCCAGTATCGGTGTCTGCCAAACTCCTCATACCATCAGACCAGCAGAACAAATTTTTTAACAGTCCGATGTGCGTCTTTTCTACCAGGACCAGATTGTTTGATGAAGGTTTTTAAGCTTGGTGTATATTCAATTCTCTTTATCTATCACTTTTTTTAACGTTTATAGTATTGATTCTTGCTACAATAATTTTTTCCTTCTATGAGGAAGCAAACAGTTAAAGTAATTTGAGGCGGCAATTTTGGGTTATTTTCTCACTCTGTTTATTTCCGGTCAGACAGAAATAATTCAGGTCGGATGAAAGATTAATTCTCATAAGACCAAGTGTCCAATGATACTCCAGAAAGTTTCGCAGACACCGCAGTATAAAATCTAGGTGTTTATTATTGAACTTGCTTAAAATTAATTTTGTACTTTTTTCAAAATAATCTAAAAGATGTTTCAACTTCGAGATTAATGTATACGTATGTTGAAAACTTACAGCAAAAATTTTGTTCTTGTTGAATGAAATCGACTCTTACTTCAGGTATAAAAGAATTGGTACCATGAAATAACAGTGAAAAGCAAAATCCATGATTCTTGCATGAAATTGTAAATCAAGAAAAACTGATGACAATTATTTGAATTTTGTTAACTACATGTATATTCATACAAATGTATGTAATTTTGTTCCTTAATTCAACAATGGAATGAACATTTTTCACTCATTACAACTGCAAAATATAGAAAAAATGGATTTCTGTGAACAACCATGTAACAGAGTTGTAGATATGGAAGATGTACATAAATAGTTTTAATAATCTGTCATGAAAATTCCATATTCAAGGTATAAATAAGACCAATAAATATTGAAGCAAGTCTCCCAGATAATGTATGAATGAATATCGTGATTTTTAATTTCTTTACTATTGTGACGATCCTTGTTAATCCATAAATCTCCTGTTGGGATTCTTGCCAAACAATACAGTTCGCAGTTCTGGTACCATCTGAAATACATGTAAGCATATGTAAGAAAAATTTAAATACATGTAGATAATGTAGATTGTTATAATTTGGATGTGACAGCATCCATACACATTAAATGACTTATTTTCATTTTTATCTTTTTTTCTAATTATTCATACAGAAAACACATACAGCAATACAGTGACACACATTTCACATATAGATCATAAGCATGAATCTGAACTTAAAATTTGCTTTAAATGACAATCAAAAGGTTTAAAGTTTTAGCTATTCTGAATTCTGTTCAATATTAATCATTATATTCATATCATTAGGCTATTGAGTCTTTGCGGAATACAGAGTTTTTCCCTCTTACAGACGGTATTGGATGTAAAACCATTGTCACATCATGAAAATGGTATGGAAATGTCGATTTTAGGACTGTTTCCATAGAATTTGATGACATCATAATCAGTCTACGTCAGATACATGTACCATCTCAAATGGGAAGTAACTCTGATTTTTGAAAATAGCAAATAATTTCAAGTAATCTTACCTGAATACTTATCAAATTAAGACGGCTTTCTAACGTGTTTTCTACCCTGAATTTACCATTCTGAGCCACCAATTCCACTCCACCAGATCTGCGTTGAAAATCAAGTGTTTTTAAGTACATGTAGTACTATGTATTTGGAATTATGGATCCACAGGTAATGGGTTCGAATATCTACACATGCTACATGTATCCATTTACATTGTAATACATGAAGGTAATTTTGCTTTCTGAGTCCGTTAATGGATGCAGAAAGCAAAATCACCTTCACGCAGAGAAGATGCATCCACATGTACCATTGCACCTCTTACATGTGCTTGTATACTCTGTGTTTTCGGGGTACTCAAGTGTTTTACTGTGGGACATACTGGTGCTGCAACCGAATCATACCTGTGTTTTCCTCTGCTAGGAGTTAAAAGAATACTGGCATAACATGTAAATATAGTACTGTGAATGATCCAGCAATAATACATGTACACATGAGTAAACCAGAAGTCTCTGACGAGACTGTAGCTCTCCTGGTTGTTTTGTTTTATTCACTCATTGACAAGTGAATAAGATACATAACACATAAATATCAATCACCATTTTTTTTAAACAAAAGACAATAGGGAGCAGGCACTCTAGCAAATTATAAGTTGTACAACAAAACAACATATCCATTAGACTGCAACTAGAATATCCCTCATATCCCTAATTAATAATATCTGAAATATAGTACATTGTATTTACATAAAAAAATGCTACACCCATTTTCCAAGATCCTAGGGGCCAGGGGGTGCTGCCTGAAATGAAACATCAATGACACAACAAGACTATAGATCCATCATATTGCATAAAGATTAAACAATCCATCACTAATCATGCTAATAGCTTTAGAAGTGTTGAGAGCACAATTATATAGGTGAAAATTACAACACCAATTGTCTAAGACCCTGGGGGTCAGGGGCTCAAACAAAATATCAGGTGCACAACTAGACTACAGACCCATAATATTGCAAAAGAAATTAAGTCTCAATCATTAATAGTGTCAGAGGAGTTGTGAGCACAAGATTACATAGAGTTATATACATGTAGAAGAAAATGACCACACCCTTTTTCTAAGACCCTAGGGGTCAGGGGCTCAAACAAAATATCAGGTGCACAACTACACCATACACCCATCATATTGCAAAAGAAATTAAGTCTCCATCATTTATAGTGTCAGAGGAGTTGCGAGCACAAGATTACAAAGAGTTATATAGGAGAAAATGACCACACCCTTTTTCTAAGACCCTGGGGGACAGGGGCTCAAACAAAATATCAGGTGCACAACTACACCATACACCCATCATATTGCAAAAGCAATTAAGTCTCCATCATTTATAGTGTCAGAGGAGTTGCGAGCACAAGATTACATAGAGTTATATAGGAGAAAATGACCACACCCTTTTTCTAAGACCCTGGGGATCGGGGCCTCAAACAAAATATCAGGTACACAATTATACCACACATCCATCATATTGCAAAAAGAATTAAGTCTCCATCAATTATAGTGTCAGAGGAGTTGCGAGCACAAGATTACATAGAGTTATATAGGAGAAAATGACCACGCCCATTTTCTAGGACCCTGGGGGTCAGGGGCTCAAACAAAATGTCAGGTGCACAACTAGACCACAGACCAAGTGTAATGCAAAAAGAGTTACATTTCTATCTCTTACAGTTTCAGAGGAGTTGCGAGCACAATTATTGTTTACGGATGGATGGACGGACAGACAGACGGACAGACGCCGGACAACAGGGTATCGCATAAGCTCGACTGGTCTATGACCAGTAGAGCTAATAAATTGCAGCATACCTTGTGTACTATGGTATATGTATATGTACATGAACTTCTATGTACATAATAAAGGTACAAAGATGCTGAAAGCTTTTCAAACAAGTCGGACATTTTTACGAAAGTGACATTTCAAGCAATTAGAAATGTACCACGATACATCATGTACATGTAAGTATCAGTCCGAAAGAATTTTTGTGGGACAATTCCGTCAGACTGATAGATTTAAATTTCTGCCAGTATATCACTTGATTATCTCAATACGTCAAGATCTTTAAAAGTACATGCATGTAATTAAGGTATAAGCTACATGTAGCTATCATGATATTGAAATCCAATTTCTTTCACACATACATGTACATGTATGGTGTAGACAACAAAATTATACATGCGTCTGTCTGTCTGTCTGTCTACATGTACTGTACATGTAAGTAATCAATTTAATCTTACCGCAACATTTACAAAGAATGACATTGTATGCAATACTCACACATCACTTCCTAGATAATCATTTGTGTCTATCACTACTTTAACATCTCTCCCTGAAGCCTCTTTGTAATGCTGGACAGCTTTTGATATACACTCCTAAAACGAATAATTATTTTCCCATGAATGATTTTCGATAAGAGCAGTGACTTGAAGGAAAACACTTTCACCACTGTAATAGTAACTTTAAGAAAGATATGTGATACTGTGATGCTATTACATGTACTATGCTTGTTGTAAACCTATGCCTGAAGTTGTTCTACACACATCAGTCTTGAAGTTCTTTTTTTAAACTTGGAGCAAAAGATTACAATTACTTGTCACAATCCAGCTTTAATACATGTAGGAAACAGCACAAGGTTGAAATTTCCTACGGTCAGCAGAAAATCAACTGTATCAGGTTTATATAATAATAGAAAGTCAGACGATGAAGTTCTGTAAGAAAAAGTAAACGGTGAATTAAGTATGAAGATACCTCAACAAGGGACTTTTCGTGAGACTTGCATCTAATGGTCACTTCTGGCTCCAACAGCTGGAATAACCCCTGAAATTAGAAAAGTCAAAACTTTGAAGTACCAGTACATACAATGTACATGTATCATTGTAACAGTAACATTAGTTTCAGCCTATTAAATTGCTGGATGATGATGTACATGTAGTACAATGTATGCACTATAATCATAAGATTTTCAACATTTCTGTGAATTAACAAATTCACAGCTATTATTACTGGGTGTAATTATTGACAGGGAAATCCAATAGCAGTTTTCAGTCTTGCTTGTTTCATGACTAGGCCTTCGAACTCTGAATTCATTCTTTCTAATCACAATCAGTATACATGTAAGTCTTTCCAAATATTTTACTGCTGATCACAAAATAGTTTACTGCAAACATGCTTCTTTTTCGCTGGGGAAAATTTTCACGGAATGACCATTGCAGCAATATGTGTGGAGGTAATTTTGGCGAAATCTGAGTATTCCCTTTAGTATTTATATTGGTTGTAATTTTTACGCGGGGGTTATTATCGCGACAATGATACAATCGCAAAAAGTGCAAAAATTATCCACCTGTTAAAATTTTCACACAGTATATATTTTTTACACATGCTAAAATAGATATGGAGCAGCATACCTGTATATGCTAACAAGTACCACAGTGATTTTTTTTCAGTAATTTGGGAATGGGGTCGGGGCCCGTGCAATTGGGAAAATTAAGGATGTTTGAGAATATTTTGGGAAGTACTAAAATAAAAGTATAATGACAGTTTATACAATCAAGAGTTCAGAATTGAAAGTTTAATCAAATAATTTTCTTTTCAATATGACTTAATTTCTTATGCTTACAAAAATATGGCAAATAATTAGTAAATTCGCTACTTTTGAACCAGTAGATTTCACTAATTTCGGTGATAATTCCATCTATATGTGATTGGGAAATTTTACAGCCAAAATTGGGAAAAAAGATACTATTTTTCATTGGAAATGGGGCCGAATTACGGCCCCAAAAAAAGGCAAAAAAAATCCCTGTACCATGTCATCAACTGAATAAAGATTGAGGTCATTTTGCACCATTTTAAGAGGATAACTCTTTGAATGTTGGAGAGTATGAATTTTACCTGTGATATCAGTCCCTCGACTACTTTCTTGTATTTATTCGTTTCCTTTGTTACTGTGCTGAGCCTATCTCTGGCTTCTTCCATTAACCTCTGAAATTTTAAGAAAATGATAACCAGATAACAGTAGTTAACATTGTCATGTTAATGTATTACACATTCATCTCTTTTTCTGAAGACATTTGCAACTATCAATACAAACACTTTTTAACATTATTATACATATAAGTAAAACATTCATGAAAGCCGAAACTTTTTTTTACAATTTCATAAATAAAATAGAGCATACAAATTTAAATAGATGTGCATGTACTGAGACAAAGGTTATCCCAATTTACCATTGATACATGTATATTTGATATTCATGCCTATGACATACCTTCAAATGATCCTCCCTAGTTTTCAACACCTTCAGTCTGGCCTGATTTAACAAATTTGAACTTTGACTGAAACATAGAGAAAATATGTTATACTATAAACAAGACATCCTTTGCTTCTGTTCAAATTAATGAAAAGAAGAACATTCATTTGCATGTATGGAATTTGCTTTGAGTCTACAGTGCAGATTTAAGAGGACTGACATAGGGTAAAATCTTGTCATTCCGTAAAGCTTCATGTCTTTTTCATAAATATAATATACATGTAAAAGCTGATAATGTTGCATTATGTGCAATTTTAAGATCTAACTTCATTATCTTTAAAGAATAAATCTTTGATGCATACATGTAAAGACTATTTTATGAGACTCTTAAACATTGATATAAACAATATGAATATCAACTAGGAAACGTAACATGGATTATCTCCAAAACTCCAGAACTGTTTCTCCTTAACATTAAGTAAACTTACATCTTTTTCTGTAATTCTACTTGTTTTTCTTTCCTTTCATAATACTCCATAATTTTCACTCTCTGTTGCTGTACAAGACGACCTTTCTCTATGTTAAATTCTTCCTCTGCCTGAAATAGAAAGTACAAGGCTTAGTATATTAATAGGATTTGAACTACATATACCAACCACATAGGCTGTATCCTTTATAAGGTGTGGTACTCGTGCTTGTGGGTAAACAAATTGTAACAGTGTGTAAGCTGTTTTAAATAGTAGACCAAGTCATACTAGTCATTGGGTGTCTATATCAAACAGCTTACTCACTAGATTATTGACAATATTTATAAATGGCTCGCAAATTGAGGGATGTTTCTTATCTATGAATGAAGAAATATACATGTATTGATCTGCTATCAGATATCTGCTATAATATAAGATATCTGCTATATAAGATCTGCTATTATAAGATATCTGCTATATATGTACCGGTATTAAGATATCTAATATAAAGATATCTGCTATATAACATGATATAAGATATCATACAGGGAGGATCATTTGAAAGTATGTCATATATGATATCTGCTACCGGTATATAAGATATCTGCTAATTTAAGATATCTGCTACATAAGAAGGGGATGGGGGACAAATCTAGTCCCAAATTATCTTTATCTGGCAGGGCTCTCGATCAGCCTATTTTATGGCCCATGATAATAATAAAGCCCCATTAATTAGGTCCAATTCCAAATGCAAAATAGTATCTTTTTTCCCAAATTTATTGACCATTTCTCCCATTTGACACCTGGAAACACATGGAAAATTTAACAAAATGAGTTGAAAATTCTCATTTTCAAATGAAAAGGAGCCAACCTTATATTACAGTCCTGCAACCCACTTGTTTGACATAAAGGTGGATAGGATAGGATGTAGGATGCAGGATGTAGGATAGAAAGTGGATAAAATCTTATCCTATCCTATCCTATCCTATCCCATCCTATCCTATCCTATCCTATCCACCTCAATCCTAACCATTTATATCCTACATCCTATCCTATCCTATCCTATCCTATCCTACATCCTACATCCTATCCACTTCATTCTTCAATCCAATCCTTCTTTTTTTTTAACTCTTTAGCTTTTAGCAGACAAACATACTCATTTGATTAAATTTGATCCATTGAAATTTCTTACTTGACATAAAGGGTGATATAAATTTTAATTCAATAAAAAAACAAACTTGGAGGTTTGTTGTGATATTTTGTTTCGTTCACTACAAGTGCAAAAACCTTATTTAATCATCTAATAATTTTCATTTAAATAAAATCCAAAAACAGCGATAATTACGAATAATATACTACTTATGCATGAATGTGTATCAAGTCATTTAGATTTAATCATAATCTCGCTAAATGTGATGAGAAGTAGTAAAAGGTGGATAGGATAGGATGTAGGATAGGGTAGGATAGGATAGGATAGGATAGGATAGGATGTAGGATGTAGGATAGGATGTAGGATAGGATGTAGGATAGAATTGGATTGGAATGAGGTGGATAGGATAGGATAGGATGGGATAGGATAGGATAGGATAGGATAGGATAGGATGGGATAGGATAGAGTGGATAGGAGGTGGATGTAGGATGTAGGATGGCGGATAGGATAGGATAGAATTGTCAAACAAGTGGGTTGCAGTACTGTATATATTTTACCAATTTATGACAAAATGCCGCTAGTTTTCCCAATTTCAATGGCCCTAGGCCCCAGTCCCAAAATTGGTGTGAGAGCCCTATCTGGTGCCCTTAGGTAATGTCTGACGATGATGGACAATTATGGTTTTATTCGTTTTCTCTTCAACTATATGTAAAATCCTTATAACATTTATTTTCCTTAAAACTCGGCTCATGCCATCATTTAAGAAGTGTCTAAGTGTCGTTCATGGTTTTTATAATGACATTTCATTCTGCTTGACCTAAAATTTTCACAAAATGCAACATTGATTCTCAGAAAATAATGTATGACCAACCAGAGTATAAAAGCCATAAAATTCATTCCAAGGTGTTTTTCTCAATTCATAATTACAATGTACATGTACATGATCATGGGCGGATCCAGGAATTTTTTCAGGGGGGGTCCTAAAGTCCAAATTTTTTGATGAGCAAAAAAAAAAAAAAAAAAACGCAAACGCAAACGCAAAAAAATTAAAGTTTTTTGTTAGTTCTGTTTCTAATTATTATTAAAATAGGTACCTGGAGAGCAATGGTGAGCAAAAAGCTTAAAATCTTGAATTTTCACATCATAGTACTTGATTATTATTAATTGTCAGTTCGAATATGTAAATACAGTGGCGAGCGATAGCAAGCCAGCGAATTTTTTTTTTGAGAATTTGAATAACATCCACTATTCGTGACTTTTTCAGTTTCTTTTCGTTTTCTTAGTGCCCTGGTTTATTGACCTAGGTGTAATATACATGTGTTGTATAAAGGAAAGCGCAGCGTCATTTAAAAATAGCGTACATGCATGTAATAAATTGTGGCGAGCGGATGCGAGCCAGAGAAAAATTTTTAGATGCTGATGGTAAAATATTACTAAAATGAAAGATTTACAAATTCTTGATATATTTTTCAAATACATGTATTATGACAACGAAAGGGGAATGGGACTTAATCTTATGAAATATGTATATCAATAAAAGAAAATAAGCTATGCTTCGAAAATTCCAGGGGGGTCCGGAATGCTATACTTCACCTTTGCGTCAATTTCCTCGGCTTTTTCATTGGCTTCTTGTTCAATGAAGGCCATCATGTGCTTGATCTACAAAATAAAGACTTATTATGTTAATGATTCGCACACACATTCAGTGATTTTTTTGCCATTTACTAAAGCCACCCCTACCTTCCATTTTGGGAAAATATGCGATGTTTCAGGATAATTGGGAAATTTCAGATGAAAGCTGCTTCATGTATTAAACACTGAAAAACTTAGTGAAAATGAATCAATAAGAGATTTTGGAAATGTAAAGCACCCAAATGATCTCTACATTCAATTTCTGAAGAGGATTTGTATCAAAATAATTTATACATCAAAACCTACAAATTTTACACTTTCAAATTGGGAATTTATTTCTATTTTTCAAACAATTCTTTTGGCAAAATGGCATTCATTCCTTGTGAAAGAGGTAATGTTTTCAAAAGAAACATACCTGAAAAGTGAATGGTTACTCAACTTACTAAGAAAACATACTTCCATTTTCTTGAAGATATTTAGCATGTTTAGGTTATTTTTCTCTAAATCTATTAAGTTTTCAGGTATTGTTGCTTATTATGTATTGTAGGCTAGTACCCGAGACTTTCCGAAGCGCAATTTGGAAGGTCTCAGGTACTAGCATATACGACGAAGAGCAAGGTGAAGGTCGATTTGCCTTATGTTTCCTTTGATAGGGTTCTCGATACAGGTGACAGAATTACACTCAATAACAGAGAGTTTCACGGGTATTTAACAAAGTTGATGATGTACTCAGGAGGAATAGACGTTTCTTGATCGATCCGTACCAATTTTCACCAATTGCACAAAATTTGAGCTTATAAGAATTGATCTTCTTCTTAGGGGTTTCAGCAAAACTTCATGTGATTGAAGATTACTTGCTGTGCATGGCCGATAGAATAACAAATTTAAAACTTTTGAAAATGAAATAAATGAAAAATGTGCATATTTACAAAAAGTGATTATAAATTTGGTCTCTTAGATTAATTACCATATGCATGTGGATCAGAGAACAGCAGGTGTAAGCTGTTCTCTAAAAATATCGATTGAGTGAATCAGGTGATATCATCATTCAAGTCACCCCTTGTGTTTGTTTATGTATTATAAGTGGAGCGGAAGGGGGTATTTATTCTGTACTCTTTGTGTTCCCGCACCGGCCCTGTGATTTCCAACACCAGTAAATTTTGTTGCGCCAATCTGGTGCACACATTATAAAAAGAAAGGGACATTTTCATTGTAATGCGAGTATGGTACATGTCCTTCCTAATCACTGGGTAAGAGAACTAGGATAAGCCATCATAAGGAGGGGATGGACAGTCACAGTGTATTGAAATTCTTTAGTTGCCAAGTATGCTAAAAGTTTTTCTTATACAGGAGGCGGATATTTGCGAGGTTTATCCCCAATTTCAAGTTGAAGTAGTAAAAGGAATATTGTTTCACCTGTTTTTGCACATCTGCATCGCTTAATGCCATTTTAAAAATAGTTTTTCAACCAATTTCACAAAATATTGACAGTCTGGCAAATCTCTCGTGACCGGTGATGTGCACAGAAAGTGGTGACGTCATGTGAGGAACAAAGACAAATAGGCTTTTAATTTTTCGATCAAAGTAATCTCGGAGGTTGATCATGCAAAACAGCAAATTTTGGTTTACACGACAGCGCCCCTTTTGCCAGGGTGGACTATTTTTTTTATACTGAAAATGGGCCAAAATATACTGTACTTGTATTTGGGTTTTTAAGGGGGGGGGGGGGATAGGCAAACACCCCGCCTCTCTATGACGAGATTATTCATCCCATTCACTCTCCTTTAAAATGCAATTGTGCATATACCGTATATATTATGTTTTAATCGTCAACTTTGATTCTTTAAAAAAAAACCCTCCAGCCACAAGAAATAACGGTTGAAGGCATTAATGAGGGGGTGAACAGGGACAAAGGGAGGGGAGAGAAAAGGGGCGGGAGGAGGGAAGAAGGGGGCGAGAGGAGGGACAGATGATTGGGAGGCTAACAGTAACCCCCCCCCCCCCCCAAAAAAAAATAGGAAATTACTTTTAATATAAATAATCTTGCTCTTATGCGTTCATGTACATAATCTCAATTTTAAAAATTACCACGAAATTCATCTATATATACCTTAAATTTTTTTCCCGATCGCTTCGCTCGCCGCAATTTTCAATTCATTTTTCAAATACTTCAGGCTCGTTTCGCTCACCTTAGTTTTTCATCTAAACTGGTCTATTTCCTTTTTCAAGGTTTATAAAAGGAAATAACCCTAATAACTTCACTATTGCACCAATTTACACTTTAAAGTTTAAACATTTGTCTTGACCGCCCAAGACCCCCCCCCCCCCACGGGGAGGGGGCGGCAGGAGGAGAGTGGTACCCCCTCACCCTTCAATAAGATCTTGTCTTGAAATATTCGTTCTCGGCGATTTTTCCTCAAAGTTTGTCTCATTTTCTTTAATTTAGTTTTATCTTTTGTTTCGTTTCGATCTGTTTCGTTTCGTTTCGATCTGTTTCGTTTCGCTTTGTTTCGTTTCGTTTCGATTTGTTTCGTTTCGTTTCGATTTGTTTCTTTTCGTTTCGATTTGTTTCGTTTCGTTTCGTTTCGTTTTTGTTTCGTTTCGCACTTTACAGGTACCCTCTCCTACGCCCTTGATCGGAGCTTGACCAAACTTCATCATTACACTTATTACTTATGACAAAAAGAAGAACCCTATTGATTTTAAAGGTCATGGAGCAAAGATCAAGGTCACAGGTTTGAAATGGTCAAAATTCTTGTATATATAGCCTATAGGCCTAAGAGGGTATAGTTTTGATCAGAGCTTGACCAAACTTCATACACTTAATTCTTACGTCAAGAGGAAGAACCCTATTGATTTTAAAGGTCATAGGTCAAAGGTCAAGGTCACAAATTGTAAATGGTCAAAATCCTTGTATACAGCCTATAGGGCAGTTTTGATCGGAGCTTGACCAAGCTTCATACACTTATTGTTATGTCAAGAGGAAGAAGCTAGCCTACTGATTTTCAAGGTCATAGATCAAAGGTCAACGTCACAATTTTTTAAACACCACAGACATGTAGACAATGCACAGACAAGGGAATTTTTTAGAACACAGAACATATATGAGTATATGTCACTAGGACCCGTGGTCCTAGTGAGGTTCGAACCTGGTTGATCGATATCGAGAACCTTATGAACTTTGGTCACTGGCCAAACACCCTCATCAACTTGACCACGACGTCGACTAAAAATCACAAATTTAAAATGGTTCAATTCCTTGTATATATACAGACTAGGGGGTACATTGCTTCTCATGCAATGCAAGGTTTTATTTTTTACGAAGCAATTCTCCTAAAAGGTACCTGCCCAGGGTTGTAAAAAAATTGATCATTATGGACTAAAGCATAATTTTCTTTCACATTCATTAATTTGTTTATTTTTTCATTAATTTATCTATTTATCTATTCACTCACTCACTCACTCACTCACTCACTCACTCACTCACTCACTCACTCACTCACTCACTCACGCACGCACTCACGCACGCACGCACGCACGCACGCACGCACGCACGCACGCACGCACGCACTCACTCACTCACTCACTCACTCACTCACTCACTCCTCCTTCACTCAGTTCTTCACTCAGTCATTCCTTCCTTCGCTCCTTCACTCACTCCTTCATTCCTTCACTCACTCACTCACTCACTCACTCACTCACTCACTCACTCACTCACTCACTCACTCACTCACTCACTCACTCACTCACTCACTCACTCACTCACTCACTCACTCACTCACTCACTCACTCACTCACTCACTGAATGAGTGAATGACTCACTTACTCACTGTTTCACTCACTGACTCAACTGACTGACTCACTGACTGACTCACTGACTCAACTGACTGACTGACTGACTGACGTGTGTATAGAATGCTAGTTTATCGACAATACCACGTGACATGATCCAGTATTGGCTTACCAAGACGTCCGCAGGCAAACTAAATTTTTGAGTTTGCAAAGGAGGACTTATTTTAAAATATAAGGTATGTAAAACTTAAAAAAATATCTTAATATAAATATACAAGACATAATTAAGCTTAAACCGGAACTGTTCAACAGATATACAGATGTATAAGGGATACAACCTTCAAACTTGATACAAAGATAAAGCATGGGGAGAGGATCTTAACACAGGTATCGTTTTTGACATTGATGTTTAACATTGCCCTTGAAAATGTCATTTTGCGTTAAGGTAAGTTGTGAATGAACTAAGGGTGCAATCTTAAAACTTGGTACAGAGATAAAGGATGGTGAGAGGATCTTAACACAGGAGTTGTTTTTGACCTTCCTTCACCCCCTCACGCTCTCCTTCGCTCCTTCACCACGTACTTCACTCACTCACCTCACCTCACTCACTCACCTCACTGACTGACTGACTGACTGACTCGCTCACTCACCCACTCACCCACCCACCCACTCACTCACTCACTCACTCAACTCACTGACTGACTGCATGACTGACTCACTCACTCACTCATTAACTCACTGTCTCACTCACTGGCTCAAACTACAGAAACAATGTTTTTAAAAGTTCCCTAGGAATAGTCTAAGAACGAACGGAAATCAAGTGAAATAAGTCGGTACTTGATGACGTATTTCACACATCCCTTCGAAAGCAGACGCTGCTCTCAGCTCTGGCCTGGCCGGGTTCCTGTCTCGCTGACATGTTCGTAAAGATTTATATCTTAGTACATGAAAAGCTTTTTATGCCAGCTGTTTTACTTCTTATTCTGGTGTCACTGACATTTCAGTCGTCTTCTTCAAGCACTTTGTCGGTGTCACTGTCAGAACAGTTTCCGGATGATTTTGAAGGTTTTTCGGGGATATCATGCATCAATGGAAAACATTCAAATTTCTCTCAAATAATGCTATGCCCTTCCCACAGATGCTCATGTTGAAAGAAGATAAGATCTTAAATATCTCAAGAAATATGGTTTCTAGGGAGGGGTATAATGACAAGAAAGGTATAATGACAAGAATGACAAGAAGACACATATTTCAAGGATTTAAAGTCAAAAAATGGTAAAATGTATGGAAAAGTTATATTTTTTATAAAGATTAGATAAAATACTACTATGTAATCCAACTTTTATCAAAATATCTTGTCATTTGTGGTCACAGTAGTCATTTGTGTTTTGACAAGAAAACCCCAGGGGTATAATGACAAGAAAACGAATGACAAGAAAACAGTTATCAAAGGATTTAAAAGCAAAAACTAGGAAAATTTTGTGAAAAGTTATATTTTATTTAAAGATTAGATATAATATTAATATTTAATCCAACTTTTATGCAAGATTTGTACCATTTGGGGTCACAGTGAACGAATGTAGATAGACAAGATAACCCAGGGGTATAATGACAAGAAAACGAATGACAAGAAATAGTTATCAAAGTATTCAATGTCCAAAAATACGAAAAAATCATACAAAAAGTTATATTTCATTTAAAGATTATATATCATACCAATACTTAATACAATTTTTATGCAACTTTTGCATCGTTTGGGGTCAAAGAAGTCATTTGTGTATTGACAAGAAAACCCCAGGGGTATAATGACAAGAAAACGAATGACAAGAAAACAGTAATCAAAGGATTCAAAGGCAAAAACTAGGAAAATGTTATGAAAAGTTATATTTTATTTAAAGATTAGACATAGTACTAATATTTACTTCATTATTTTTATCTAAGATTTACATAACTTATTGTCACAGTGACTGTGTATGCAGACTGACGAGAAAAGCCAGATATATGATAAATGACAAGAAACACAATGACAAGAACATAGTTTTCAAAAGTTTTTAATTACTTAGTATATTGAAGTGAATTTTATACATATAGAGTATCACTAATGGATGTGTTAGATATTAAGTTTGAGAAGAATTATGAATCGTATTTAATAATTTATGGCCACAGTGACAGTATGTTACGATTGACAATCAAATCCAAAGGGGATCATACCAAGAATGAGGACCGACTAGAAAAGGATTTAAAAGGATGATGAGATATCTATGCGATTGAACTGATCAGATATTTCATGTTTCATTCATGAATAAGAAATAAAACCTTTGTTCAATCAAAGTTTTGTCTTTTGTGTCGTTTGTGGTCAAAACCATCACTTGTGTATTTTTAAAGAACAAAAAGTTGAATGACAAGGAATGTACAGTTAATAAAAAAGAGATGAATTTTAAGGATCAAGGATGCAATAAAGATTCAATGGACATAAAATGTAACTTTTCTCCTTAGAACTGACATGAAGAATGACCCCACCCCAAACTGACAACTCTTGTTTTTTTTTTTTTTAATGTTTATTGCTATTTATTTTTATGAGTAGTTTATTTCACAAATATTCTCTGTTATTTCAATGTTGATATTTTTTACCATTTCACTTTATTTTATCATTCTAGTTTGTTGTCAGGCCAAAAAAAAAAAAAATGTTTGTATCCTGTAACAAGCCACAAAAATGAGAGGGTCGGTAGATAGGAAAATCTTTCTTTTTTTTTTTTTTTTTGAAAGATGTTTTTGGGGCAGATACAATAATGAAACTTTGTTAATTTTTTTCTATATGGAGGCACACTTCGTCTACGAGAGCAAAGGAACTGCAAATGTTAAGTCGCAGGAAGTTTTGACGACATTTTGCTGAGTCCCGTCATGGAATAATTTCATATTATTGATACTGGCACCAGTAAAATTTCAGCCGAATGTCCGATAAATCCTCAGCATGTGTCGGGCGCTTTGTCCGGTAAAGGACCTCGCACGAATTGGCGCGAAATCCGCCCAGATAATAAAATCTCCTTTAGGGTTACTAAAACTATTCTAAGGTATAAAATATATATTTATAGATAGAAAAACTTATAATCTATAATATTTACTCAAATGTTTGTCATTTTCATCACGTACTTCGCATTTATTCGAAATCAAAGCAAAAAAAGTAGTAATAACTTGGGAAATGAAAATGGCGCCGTGTGTCGTCTCATTGAAAAAAAAAACAGGAACAGAAAAGACTGCAAAGGACAGAAATAAAACAAAAATAAAATTTTACATGTTTAACATATAACTTTTGTAATTTTTCTACAGAAATAAAAATATGATTTAGAATATATGAAAAAAAAACTAATTACTTTGTGCGGGTTTATACTTCTATTTAAAGAAGCCATACTGTATATCTACCTAGTGTTTCGCCGGGTAATTATCCAATTATCTAATTATCTAATTTTAACTACCCCCACTGTGTCACTCCCTAATTAGCCTTCTTTACCGTGATAGAGATGCAATAAATAATCCGAGAGGTCGAGGCGGGAAAATTGGAATGCAGCTACATGTAGGTAAATATAATAGAATTTGGTGTTCCATATATGAAAATAATCGGAAATGTTCAAACCTTTAATATTTAAGTGTGCAAAATATAAAGGATAAAATCAAAAGTAAAAATTATATTCCCCCGAAAATAAATCCTTCACATTTGGAGTTAAAGATTTGCATGCTGTGACTTCGTTTATCAATCGGAGTAACCAGTGAACCACATATGAGTTTTATGTCATAAGTATGAGACCGCAATTTAAAGAAAAAAAGAAGGAAAAGAGAGAGACCTCAGTGCAAAAGAACAAGATTGGGAAGGATCTACATACGGCTGTCATGCCCAATGTATGTACGTGGATGCACATGAAAAAAAAAAAAAAAAAAAAAAAAAAAAAGTTTGTAGACTCCAGATCATGCTATGCACGGTCGCTTCGGAACTTTTCTGTAAAATTTTCCATGATTCAAACATCTTTGAATACTTTGAATACCAGTTTCTTGTCATTCGTTTTCTAATATATCGTGGTCATTCGTTTTCTTTTCTGGTATTTGATTATAGTAATTAATACCAGGATTTCCTTTCAAACTACTCAGAAGCACCCGATGATGATCGTAAATGATACAAGAGAAGGATATAAGTTATATTAAACATAAGCTTTATGTTTAGTATGTAAATGAAATAATTTAAACTTAAGTGTCTTGAAATCATTTGATGATTGTAACTGTTTTCTTGTCACCCATTCTCTTGTCATATAATATATATAACATTTGGATTCACTTCTCATTGGTTTTCTGGTCATAATATTATTTCACAAACTGCACAGTCAATGTGACCATAAAATCTCTTATAAAAGTTGTATTGAATATCATTTTTATATCATTAGTTGTATACATCATTTTTATATCATTGAGTTGTATATTTCATGTAAAAATTCACTCAAAGGTCCTTTGAACCATTGATTACCGTTTTCTTGTGACATACATTTTCTTGTCATATGATACTCTAGAGGTGACATAGCGATAAAAATAATTGATATAATTAAAAGCTGTACTTGGATTAAAAATTATCTTGCACACTTTATTCATTCATGGAATATAACTTATATGTAAAATTTTACTTTCTTTGATAACTGTTTTCTTGTAATTCGTTTTCTTGTCATTATGCTCCTGACTTTTTCTTGTCAATACACAAATGGCCACTGTGACACCAAACGATACAATGTACAAAAGTTAGATAAAGATTGGATTAAGTATTAGTATGATGTATAATCTTAAAACGAAATATAACTTTTTGTATGATTTTTCCATTTTTGGACATTAAATACTTTGATAACTATTTTCTTGTCATTCGTTTTCTTGTCATTATACCCCTGGGTTATCTTGTCTATCTACATTCGTTCACTGTGACCCCAAATGATACAAATCTTGAATAAAAGTTGGATTAAATATTTGTATTATATCTTGTCTTTAAATAAAATATAACTGTTCACCTAGTTTTTGCCTTTAAATCCTTTTAAAACTTTTTTCTTGTCATTCGTTTTCTTGTCATTATACCCCTGGGTTATCTTGTCTATCTACATTAGTTCACTGTGACCCCAAATGGTACAAATCTTGCATAAAAGTTGGATTAAATATTAATATTATATCTTATCTTTAAATAAAATATAACTTTTTACAACATTTTCCTAGTTTTTGCCTTTAAATCCTTTGATAAGTGTTTTCTTGTCATTCGTTTTCTTGTCATTATACCCCTGGGGTTTTCTTGTCAATACACAAATGACCACTGTGACCACAAATGACAAGATATTTTGATAAAAGTTGGATTACATAGTAGTATTATATCTAGTCTTTATAAAAATATAACTTTTCCATACATTTTACCATTTTTTGACTTTAAATCCTTGAAATATGTGTCTTCTTGTCATTCTTGTCATTATACCTTTCTTGTCATTATACCCCTCCGGTTTCTAGACCGATTTTATGACCCTGTAGTTATGGGCTACAGACTGCAACGAAGACGCTATTTTCAAATAACCGAATAAGAAAATAGCGTCTTCGTTGCACTGTAACTAATATGCAACACACTTGAAATATATGAGATGATCTGTGTTCTGGCAGTGATTAAAACTTGGGGAAGACGCGAAAGTTTAACGGTCTTTCGACATGGACAAAGCACTGTCATTGAACAGGTGTTCCGCGTTGGTATCTCGGGTAATGGCATGTGTATAGCATCTTAACATGAAAGCTTTTAGCTTTAGACATGGTTGGACGCGGTTAGCTGTGCTTCGGCAGTGTTTCAAATGGAACTACTTTTTATTTATATTACTAGAAGAAGTAATATGTTGCATGGACATAGCAAGTACATGTAAATCAGTTACTTTTAGAAGTAATCATTTTAGAAGGCAGAATTAGAAAGTTACTTGAAAAGGTAATTTTTTTTAATTACTTGTTGAAGTAGCACCCCTGACTGGCTACTGGTACATAGACTGTACGTGTATATATTATATTAAATTTCTGATGACGACTGTGAGATGCTTTACGATAATTGTCAGGGATGGGGAATGTCCGACACAATTCATCTGTAACGGCAGATACATGTATATGCAGTTTGATCTCATTATCAAATGATTTGTGAAAGCATTGTTTAATTAATTACATGTCGTATGAGGTCAGCCGGTAGGTGTGATGTCTTTGATTGTGATTTAATATTGCAGTGATAATGTATTTGTTGTATTGTATTAAGGTATGGAAATGAAGGTGATCAAGAGATGGAAAGGAAAGACTCCGATTCTCCAAACAGACGTACATCCAGGAAGGGGTCATCTACAGTTTCCACTCCAGAGAGTTTTACTTTTGAGACCAGATTTGTCGTTCTCAACTTCATGAGCTTTAATCCACACAGATCCCCTCCCTCCCATATCTGTACGCCTAGCAGCACCTCAGAATCAGACCATCTACTTGCTTCAAGGTTTGTTGTTATGGAATTTTCATCATAAAATTTTGTACAGGAATAGTGATTAATATTAGACTGTTTGCCGTGTGTCCTACATAATTTATAAGCTTAAAGTTTGTCAAAACCCATTTCACAAAAATCGGGAGCATGTAGAGATATGGTTTTAATCAGATTGGATATGTACACCTAGCGGAAATGTTCGCGTAGGCATGAATGTTCTATTATCTGATATGTTTACATTGTACATGTATCTGAACATGTTGAAAGTATATCAGTCCAACAATATGAACAAACCATGCAGACCACAGTGAAAAAAAATTCTCATAAACATACTGTAAATTGCTTTATTTTCGTCAGTACCAATTTTCGTCAATTCGTTAAAAATGACAATTTCGCCAGTACGTAAATTCGTCATCCAAGGGTCCCTAAAATGTAAACTTATCTGTTCAAATGCCAACTTAACATTTAGATCCGCCATCAAATAGTCAAATCCGTCGTATGCGTTTGTTTTCATTGTTTGTTTAACAATTATCGGTAAAAAAAACAATTAGAGACATGTATATCACATACCTTGCCGTGGTTTATTCCCGGAATGCCCACATTCTTTGATGTACCGACAGGTAGAATTGAATTATTTTGTGGGCATTCCGGGAATACATAAAATTACTAAAACAATACTTTGTGGCGATTAATTCTATTACCGTAAAACTTTTCAATGTCATAAATGTGAACGCAAAATGATACAGAAATTATACAGAAATGTTTAAGTTCACTATTTTTATTGTAAGTTTCTGCATTTGTCGATAATATTTGTTTTGTAGCACTACAAGAACATGCATGTTTCACATTACATGATAATACAGTTAGTGGCGGATTCAGCCGGGGGTACGTGCCCCCCCCCCCCCCCCTGCTGACATGCTTTTGGAAGAATTTCAAACTACTGTTTCGTAGATAAATCTATGAAATAGTCAGAAATGGCCCCCAAAACATACCCAGAAACCACCGACTTGAACAAATTTTCCGAAATTTTATCGGGGATAGATCTATTACAAAGTCGGCAAGGATGCATTGCTGCAATGTCTATTCACCATTGTCTGTACGTTAAAATACATGTACACATTTCGGGAAAAAAACCTACATGGAATCATGTTCATAAATGATTTTCTTTATCTGAGGGATGAATCGGGAATAACAGTCCTATGCAAGTCATAAAACACACACATTTCTTTACCACATCTTCGATAAAACTTCTATACAATTGACTTTTTTTAAAAAGATGCATAAACATATTATTTTGTAATTAAAAGTACATTATATGCGACTTTGTGGTCGAATTCAGTTTTCATTGATTTGCCATTTGCGTGTCGTAATAACAATATTTAACAATGTCTTAAAACTCGGAACCTTCAGCTTCTTCCTCCCTCCTCCGCAGTGCTCCCAGTTTCTACATTGTAAGTTTACCAAGAGACTGCTTCAATTTTCCTTACTTCAATTTATTTTTTGTCAGGAGTATTTATATTCGTTAGTACGTAATTTCGTCAACTAAGGCACTGACGAAAATGACGAAAATTGGTATCTGACGAATAAAAACCAATTTACAGTATTATGATTATGCTTTTGCTAGTTCTAAGAAGATTAAATTTTATGCATTGGATTTGAGTTTGAACCTGTACACATAAACTTTTATTTTTATTATTAAAGTCGAATTTCAAAATGAATCACTGCAGGAATGAATTATCTGATGAATATGAGTAATAATTCCGGATTTTCACTCCCAAAAATTGGGAATATGAAAACAGTTCTTCTTAGAAATTTCATCATAAAAACCTAGAATGATATTCCATGTACACAAAGATTTATAGAATTTGATTACTTACACTGCAGTCTGTAGATGTGCGATAATACTATAACTTAACCACCAAAAGACAAGGTGCACTAACCCTTAAAATTGGCCCGTTAATTTTCATGAATATTGCTTTTTTTTAACGGATAATGATCGAAATATCACTTAATATGTGAGGAAATACTTTGTCATAATTTTGAGTCCTTGTAATGTCACGCGCGTGCTGTTTGACTTCATATTCCGACGTCTTTTTACCTGAATAACGCAAAACAGTGGGAAATCATTGAATTTTACGTACAAATCTCTAAAATTTGAGTCAGCAGCGCACCAGGCCTCGCCTACAAAACTTTTAATGTAAATTGAAAGGTTGATCAGACATCTATCAATTTTTATAAGAATTAAAATGGGCAAGGGCTGGAGCTCTACTAAATTTCATAAGTTTGCCAGTTTATTGATATTTTCAATGATTTTACAGTTTTTAATCGTTTTCAACCTCTTACCTGTATACAATGTAGGGCCTTGAAATCAAACCAGTCTTTTCTCATTTCAATTCAGAATACGTTTGACTTTATGTAAACTATAAAATGATGAATATCTGAACATCTTTAAGAATAGGGCCAAAATTGCAGGTTACCGCACCTGCTCTTTTCGCATGATTGGTGATAATTACATTATCCCCTCCTTTCTTTTAAACAGCACTTTGTCGGGTTATAAGAAGAATATTTCTAGGCCCTTGGAAATTTAACAGTTTTGTTCCTTGATTTCATATTCATTACTAGTTATTTCAAGCAAAAATTTACCACTTGCAGGCACAGGTATAGAGAATTGATATTCCAAAACTCTACTTAGGAATACCCCATCTTTTGTCATCTCTGACAGTACATTTACTTCTACCTCTTACATGTACTTCAAAAGAATTTGATGTCTATAAGATTGTTATATATTTGATGTTATAGGTATGTGAGTCACAATTCACTACCAGACACTCCCTCTCGGTCGCATCCAAGTATACGTAAACTCAGAAAGGGAAACACCATGATGGAATTAGGGATAGCTGCAAATCGACATATGAACCTTCCCAATCCCAGGTCTGATATCTCTCAGGATCATAATCATTATCCTCGTCAAAGGCGACACACGCTGCATCATCAAGATTATAGACATTTACAAGAGGTGAAAGAAGAGGATGGTTTTCATACTATTTCCTCTCTTGAAGATAGAAGTGGAGGGCACTCTGTGGATTCAGCCCTGAAAATGACCTATGTTAAACAAGTATATTCGACTGATGAGCCAAAATTTCATTCGGCAACACAACTTCAACATCATAGTTCTATTGAAACAAGTGAAGGCAGCAGTTTGAAGGACTGTCACACAGAACTGAGTTATCACAGTGATGCTGATGACGAATATGAAGAATCAAACTCCTCGACTATGTTCAAAAGTCTTAATGCTCAACGTACTTCTCTAACCGAATTGGATCTCAGCCTTCCTTTGCAAAAGGATTCTAATTTCCTCAAACCTGACATTGAGGATGATACTCCAAAGACTGGTGTATTTTCTCCCAATTTAGACCTTGCGGACACAGCGTTTGCCTTTGAATCGCAAGTAGTGGAGAAAGATGTGACATTAAATAACGGAAATAAAGTAGTGGAAGAAGAATCTCATTTGCAAGAGGTGCATAGCATACTTATAGGAGATAACAATGAAACTGTAGTTTCCCATATTTCTACGGCCTCTGCAAACACTGTGATGGATGAGTCAGAAACGGAAATTACATGTAGAGTAGTTGATCATGCTGATATCATACCTTCGTTTTCATCAGAACCCATGTCGGAGAGTGAGGACTGTTTGACGAGCAGCGTATCGTTAGGGGAGCAGTCTGATGACGTGGTACCTACGGCCAGTTCCTCACACGATGTTGAGGGTATGTGCTGTAGAACACACGCCAAGCCCCTTGACAGGTCAAAACTTAGACTGGAAATAAAAGGTGAGAAAATACATACATACACAAAATATGGATTGGTAAAAGCATCCTTTGTGTTTATTGTAGATGCTTTTTACATTTGACAAGTAAGTAAAGAAAAAAAAACTTTTATCTCATGATATTATTACTAGGTAGAGAATCATGGTTATCAAATGATATATTTGTGTTACGTTTTCTGTTGAAAAATTATTTTATCATCTTTTATTCTCAATGAACTGATATTATTGTTGATAAAATCAATGAACTTTGAAGCAATATACAATTGTACATTTAAAATTGGGGCTACTGGCCTTTCTTGGATCTTCAACATGTTCAATGTAACCCATCTGATAACACTTTCAAACAGCTAATTTGAATGAATGTATATTGTATATTTTTTTGTTTCACACTTCTTTTCAAATTGCATAAAACCCTGTAAATAATGTTAAAAATCATTTCATTAAAACACATTATTTCATGGCAAGAGTATAAATATAGTTTGTGGACAAAGAGAGATAACTCTTGTCAAAAATGTATTTCTTTTGCTAAACAATGAATAAGTTTACATTGTTTGTGCTAAGTGAGTTTAAAAAAAATTACTAGATTTTGGCTGCGCTCTAATTCTCTGCCATTTATGATAGAATGATTGATATCTAGCTCTTGATATATAAAGACTACATGTAATTATACAAACAACAATACATGTATGATAATTATACCTACGTGTGTGTACATGAGTTTGTGCAGTGCATGTAGAATTGTATCTTTAATTTGTATCATTGTAGATAATATCAGAGCTGATTGTCCTTGTCCAGACTATGAAGTGGATAGTATTGTGGAGTCTATGAAGGCAGAATTAGAAGAAGAAATGTCCTGTTTAGAGTCGGAGGTCGCAGATGGTAAGGAGTTCCGGTTAAATTTTCCAAGCAGTCTTACTTTAAGTGTATTTACTTGTAGCTTGATATTTAGCATCAAATCCGATGCCTAAGTATGTTATTAAGCATACATTTAGTTAATTAATGGATCTACAAAACTTAATTTGAATCTCTGAAAATTCAATCATTTGAATTGAAAGTTCATTACTTCTCCCCCATTCATGTTAGTAACTACATGTTGATTCAGGATTATTATTCAGTCTAAAGCTCTGTACTCTTTATTAAATTATCCTAGCATGATATTGTAAACATGGAAATTTTCATGTTGGGGTAATTTTCACGTGTTTCATGATTCAAGGAACTTTGTGAAAATAACCTTGCTGCATTCTTAAATGGCAGAGATGTTTATATTTTCACAAATACATGTATTTCCCCTAAGTGTAATTTCTTGATGTTATCATAGCGAAATTTTCCCCCAATGAAAATAAACATGTTTACAGTACTTGTTCTGTCAATCTACAAGTAGTGACAAAGAACTTGTGAAATGAAGTCATCAACTGCAAAAAGAAATTTATCAATAGTAGTTGGACACGCATGGTTTATTTGAACCATAAATCTTACCTTTGCTCAATAAATTCCATGATAAAGGTTTATTTCCTTTGAAACTGAATTCTTTATATCTTAAATATAGCTATAAGGCACAAGAGAATCTCACCAGTATACTCTCCGTTCCTGATCCCACTCACCCCACAGTCAGAGGCAGCAAAAATCCTGGCCAGGATAGGAGACGAGGTCAAGGACAAATATGAAAACAAGCTAGAGACGGCCATGACAGAACTTTTCTATTCGGAGAACGCTACTATTACCTACAATAGATTTAAAGATGTGGCCAAGGATGTTGTTGATGAGAATCTGCCAGGCTGGAGACAGGTAGTTTAAGAACCCAATAAAGCCTGTGTTTGTGAAACACGAATGCCCCCGGTGGCATCTTTGTTAGTATAAACACTATTTTCTAATAAGTACATGTATGTAAAAGGTCAGGGTCACTCAATGGGTTAAAAGGTCAAGGTAATGAGGTCAAAAATTTTGGTATCAATGGAAAGGTCTTGTCACAAGGAATACACATGTGAAATATGAAAGCCCAATCACTTACCATTCAAAAGTTATGCCAAATGTTAAAGTTTTTTAAAAGTAGGTCAAAGGTCAAGGTCACAAGGTCAAAAATTTTGGTATCAATGGAAAGGTCTTGTCACAAGGAATACACATGTGAAATATGAAAGCGCTATCACTTCCCATTCAAAAGTTATGTCCAATGTTAAAGTTTTTCGGACAAACAGACAAACAGACGGACACGCCAAAAACTATATGCCCCTGAATCTTTGATTCTGGGGGCATATAAAGTACAGTCATACATTATATCATGTAGGATTATGGAGAGCAAAGCATTGTTGACATGAAGAGATCACTTTGTCCAGCATCTGTCAGTCAGTTTGTCTGGTAGCCATGCACATTTTCTTATACAATGTATTAAATTATAAATAATTTTATACACTCTATATTTCCATCAAACTTGTAGGGTTAAGTCAAGCATTGTTGGACTTAACACGCAAATATGGTGGTCAAGGTCACTGTTGAAGTAAAAAGAACATTCAAATTCAAACATGTCAAAGTCACTTATTCAAGGTCAAATTCGTGACACAGGCAACATATCTGTCCTTGAAGAGTGAAATTGGTCAAATTTCTGTATATGTAGAATAATCAGCAGTGTGTTAATCTTTGCTTCTTTTGCCATCAGTCTTGTACCAACTCAAGAATAAAATTTTGGCCTGGTCTTGGTCTATCTTTTACCGTGAATGGTTGGGGGGGGGGACTAATTTATTCATCCCTTTAGGTCAGTTTTCAGTATTTATCAAATATATGTTATATTTCAATATCTTAGATACATTTACAAATGTGATTTACAGTATGTCGAAATGCAAGAAATTCATGAATTCATTACTATTCTCTGAATTATACATGATCCATGTTACAATAGGTTGCCTTATTGCTGGTGTATGGCCAGAGAGCTGCATGGCGAGCCGTAGAATCAGGGCATCATGGGATAGGAGACCTCGTTGACAATACAGCTAGATTACTGGCTGAATCAGCAGCAGGCTTTATCATTCAGCAAGGTGGATGGGTAGGTTACTGTTTATCATGTTAATAATACAAAATTGTACTGGACTATTTCAGATTTTGTGTTCACGTCCAGTTTATATCGAATATTCTAAGTGAACAATATGCTTGAGGTTCCTTTCAGTGGTTTACAGTTGGGATACTAGTGGTGTACTGATTATTGCAAATAATTGATTATCACTCAATACAAATGTAATTTCTTTGGAATTGGATATCTATTATGACTCTTAATTATAGATTATTTTGCGACTTGATTTTAAAAACAAATTTTTATGAAAAAGATTCAAGTCAAGTTGTCTCAAATAGTGTAAATATGAAAGGTGTCCAGCCCTTTGCACATTCTTGACAAAACAAAAGACTAAATGGCTATCATAATGTAGTCAAATGTCAAAATACATGTATTAACACATTGTCAAATGAATATTTATTGCAACAGTTTTGTTATGACCTTGAATCAAGAACAAGGTTACAGTAGTGCATATGGTGGGATAAAGGTTTCACTTTTGATTGACTAATTGCTTGTACTGCAAAAGATAGATTTTACTTGGTTAACATATACATTGTACATTGACATTTTTGCACTAAGTCTTGATAAAAGCTAAAAATTTGTGTATTATTCTTGGCTTTGAAGAAAAATTCTGCTTTCAATATTTTCAGTCATATACTATTACAGTATTTTGAACTTCTTTTTGATATGATATGAAATTTTTTTATCTATTTCATAGGGAGCTGTAATGAACTATGACCTGAGTCAGTCGTCATCAAACAACACTCCAGAATCATTGAAGGATATCATGTCGCCATGGCAATCAGATCTTACTGTGGGTATGCCACATACAAACTCAGAAGAACAGTCACAAAACCCTGAATCAAAACTTACAGAAACCTTTACATATCAACGTACCAGTTCAAACTTGGACCAATCAAATGATCTCTTTCGTGTACATTCCATTAATGCTCACCAATCTTTCTCACCATTGGCTCATCAGATAGACATATCCAGCCAATCGAATTCCTTGAATATCAGTGCTAACAATAATCACAAATGTCCTGGAGATCTAATTAACCCCATGTACCAGTACTTTGCTGATGATGTTGAACAAAGCCCGGAGAATTTCCCGTTTATGCCTCCTGGATGGTCTGTTGATGATGATGACGATGATGATAACGTTAATCACGGTGGTATATGGAAGGATATCACAGAGTTCTATTTTTCTGTTGTTATGGTGTGCAGCATTGCGTTGTTTGTTTCTTTTACATCTAAACGTTAGGATGAGAATTGATACAGAGTTCTATTTTGCTGTTGTTATCGTGTGCAGCATTGCATTGTTTGTTTCTTTTACTTCTAAATGTTAAGACTAGAATTTCATTCTATTGATATGAATGGCATTGAAATATATATATATCGATATTTGAAATGAGCCTGATGAATAAGGAGCATGTGAACTTATACATGTACATGATGAAATATCAGTATACCCTTACTTTAGAGCATTAAGAATTGGATAGCACTCAAATAAGAGTTTGCGCAATTAATTTCCTGTTTGAGCATCAGTTGTATTTTGATGGTATCATGTTAAAACGAGGGCCAGTTGGTATTGAGTCTTTGCGGAATACAGAGTTATTTCCCCTTATAGACAGTATCTGAAGTAAAACCATTGAGACGTCATGAAAATGGTATGGTAACGTCGATTTTACACAACCATTTCCCGCACTTTTAGGACTGTTTCCATAGAATTTGATGACGTCATAATCAGTCTACGTCAGATACCATCTCAAATGGAAAGTAACTCTGATTTTTGAAAATAGCGAATAAACAACAGTTGAAACATGATTATTGTTCCCATTTTTAAGGAGTCAGAATATGAGAGTTATTTATCAATTTCATTGTCACAATGATTGAAACATTGATAGATTTACTGAACTACTTGACAGAATCTTAAATTAGTTGTGCATAATATTTCTAATTACCGGTGCATCCTGCAAACTGCTGATAATTGGATCTTTAATCCTTAAAATTCCTCTTTACAGATTTAGCAATTTTTAATGTATATTTGTGACAATTTTCATTGCCTTTGTCTCATATTGGATTATGATCTGACTGACTATTTTGTTTATTTATGTAATCAAAATATGCTCTATCTGTGCCATATTGCATTTTTTTTTTCTCCACAAAGCCGATATTTGTTAAAAATACATGTATAAGGTAGTCGGTTATACATGTACATGTTTATGTTTAAATTAGATAAATGGCATTATTTCAGGGTAAATTTGTTTTTCAAAAAGCTTTAATGACAGAATGAATGTCAGACTTAATGAATATATGCATTCCACATCAGATTCTAGAAAGCAGCTGTTTATTGTTTATGAAATCATCTCTTATGTTAAAAATGTATGCAATTCAAAAGATGTACTCAGTTCTTTCAAATTACATTCTTTTGATGTTTCATTTTCACATTGTACTACTTGTACCATGCACATGACTTGTATATACATGAAAACTGTAATTTACGTTTAGTGGTTACGACAAACTAATTGTAAATTTCAGCTCTTATTCATTATTTACATGTTATTAGGTTGTCACTCTAAAGGGTACGTTATTTTCCTAAAATCTAAAGCACATCAGATTCTATGAAATTCATATATTTCTTCATGTATTCTGGAAATCAGTCAGCATTTCTACCCAGCGGACTTGCACGTTAATAATCAGCTAGCGATAATGAAGGAAGGGGCTTTTACCTTCAGAATTACAAACAATTTTGTATGATGCACGTATAAATCACAAGAAATGATATTAAAGATTAAAATCCTGTTTCTCAATCACATTTTTTATAAGGATAATGAAACATTGATGTATTTTCTTAAAGATTTGTAACTAGTTGGAAATCATTATGCAACCATGAAGTCAACTATGTAAACCAACATTTATTAATCTCCCATTTGTATGATATGTATTCATGAAATACCTTCATTACTGATAAGTATTCAATAGGATATAACCCAAAAACACATTCCAATCGATTAACATTCCCCTATACAAGATTTTATTTTTCATTTATTCATATTTTAAACTATTCATCATGAAAAGCTAATCAAAAATTATTCTGATACATGTACTACTTTATATGACAATCAATGTTTAACAGCAGATTAAGTACTTAACCATATTAACCATTAGAAATTAAACTAGCTGCCAAACTAATTATTACATCATTCTCTAGGGTGCCCAGTTTAAGTTACAATGTGATAAATGACGAAGTCACTAATTAGGAAAAATCAGTCTTAGTCGTTAGTATACACAGTGTGTATTCAAAACATAGCGATACTTAGGAATCATGTTGTTTAATGACTCTTTGACGGTCTATAATTGTCACAAGCCATCAAATTTTGAAATGTGAAAGGTTGTTGATATCTCAAGTGTGCATTTTTGATAACAATATTTCTGCCCGTGCTTGTGACCTTACTGCATGTAGATGGTTAACCTATTACTTTTCTAAAATACTCATTACTAAATTGCTAGACTAAGTGATGTTAGTGTCACCAGGTCAGAGGTTGATGTCACTTTTCCTTTTATTGATTGTTGTTGTTGTTAGAGTCAAATTGTTACAGTTGATCGAGTAATATGAAAATAAAATTCTATTATTTTATCAAAGGTGAAAGCTAAAGGAAATTAATGTAAGACTTGTTACTGGAACACTCTAGTTAATTTCAGATATTCATACACTTCAAGATTGTTTTACGTATTAGTCACACTTGCCTATATGGTTCTTATTTAAAAAAAATATTTGTTGTGAATAAGAACAAAATTACAAAGATTTTTTTGATTTTTTGATTTTTTACATTTTTCAATGTAAGTTTATATTGTTTTGCTTTCTGTTATGATGTAAGATCCATTTAAATTGTGGATATTATTTTATGATATTTATACATTTGAATTGTTAACATTGTTTCCTAGTATATGATATAATTGATCATTATATTGTGCACTGGAAATAAAGTCTTTAATCTGGCATTTTGGTTAATCTTAATATAACAGATGCTGATATAACATTGAAGCAGGTTGATACATGTATGTGAAAACTCATCTTTTGAATGTGTCTCTTAACCTGAAGATCATTTGTCTCAGGTGAGCTGTAAAAGAGGGAAAAAATGAAGTATCCCATGTTACTATTAAGTTTATAAGATTGGCCTCATTTGATTAGATATTAAGACATTATGATTAGTCTGAATTCAATCAACATTACACACTTCAAAAATGGTTTTTAGGTGAAATAGTTAAATGCATTGTATAAGCACATGCCTCAGCCTTTGTCAATAACATTCATTTCCTATTGGTGTTTTGTGACTTAAGAACCTTGTGAGCAGGAAAATAGGTGATCTTCCAGTAGATTCAGTCAGCCAACAGACACCAGACATCACAAAATTTCGCGATATTTTCATCGTGACTTCAAAATAGAAAGCATGAAAACACATCAAGGTGCTTCAAGACGGTGCAATCACATGTGACATCACAATGGAAAATTTTGCCAAATGATGTGATGCCTCATGGTGTCTGTGTGTATAAAATTGAGGTAAGGAACGGTCATATCTTTTATCTGGAAAATGTATTATTGAATCAATTGGTAAAAGAAATGATTGGAAACGAATACCTCCAATTAATTCTTGACTTAGAGTATATAAAAATGTAGTGTCCATAAAGAAAGGAAGACCCCTGTTAATTTTGGGTCAAAATGTAACGAATTTCAAGGTCACGTAAATCATTTCTGTACCACAACTCCAGCAGTCTTGACTTGCAGTGATGTACATGTATATATTGTACACATTTTAAAATTTTGGACCAAGGGTCAAGGTCATAAAAGTCATTGCTGACATAAAACGGCATTAATTTCCTCATACAAAAATAAAAGTAATTCGATCTTTACCTACAGTGATAAAACTACACATATATAGATTTCTTATGACCTACATTATATTTACAAGGAGGAGCTCTTGTGATGTTAAGATGGATCAAAAGGCATTGTTTAAGCTTGCCATTTATGAAAAACATATTTCTGCATTAAAACTCAATAATTCTTTACATACAGTGATGGACCTTATCCATATACATGTACATTTATATCGTGATTCAGGAAAGGAGGATTAGTTTGCATCATAGGGTCAAGGTCAAAGTTTCATAATGAGATATGGGTCAAAGGTCAATGTCACACTTCGTGGTGTATTATAATGTAGAAAACATGGTTTTATTCTTAAAAGCAATAATTATACTCTAGCTTTGAAAGTAAGCAAAGCAGAGATGTATATGAAATAAGTACCTGGCAACAGAAATGAAACACATAAATTTATACATCTAGTCCACAGTGTAAGATTAATGAATTTTTTTTTATTTTTTTTTTTTTTTTATTTTTTATTTATTTTTTTTTTTAGCTCACCTGAGCCATAGGCTCAAGTGAGCTATTGTCATAGTGTTGCATCCGTCGTCCGGCGTCCGGCGTCGTCGTCGTCGTCGTCGTCGTCCGTCGTCGTAAACTTTTCACATTTTAAACTCCTTCTCCAGAACGGCTGAAGGGATTTTGATGAAACTTGGTAGGTATGAAGTACTCATGGTCCCCTACAAGTGTTGTTGTTTTTCGTCCGGATCTGTCAACAGGTGGCGCCACCACAGCAAAAAGTAGGTCACGGGGGGTACCCTCCTTTGACAAACTTCTTCTTCAGAACCGAAGCATGTATCGACAAACCGAAAGCATCAGGATGATCTAGAGAGATGTCTTAAGAAGTGTTGTTATTTTTGGTTCCACTTCGAAGTCAAATTTTTGACGCGTTTTTGACGTCTTTTCGGACTTAGTCAGAAATGCACATTTTTGCACTATTTCTTTAAATAACTCAATAAGTGTATGATTTTACACACTCATTTACTACATATTTATCATATTTAACTTACTTAATGCTTTGATATGCATTTTATGCTTAAAATTTATTTTTTTGATTTTTTATGAATTTTTTTCTTATGTAAAAAGGAAGGGGGGGGGGGGGTGATTTTCATACATTTTCTGCTTCTTTTCTATAACCACTCTTCAGATTGTCATGACATTTTGTAGATATGAGGTACTCATGCATGGTACCCTACAAGTGAAAGAATTTTGTCAAGATATCCACTTTTAGATTTTTAAGGAATATTTTTTAAGATTGTACATAGGTATAATGTATGTTTTCCATGCCGAATGGACCCATGGGGATTGGCTTCAAACCCCGACGGGATCCCGACAAAAATTTTTTTCCCTTTTTAGCTCACCTGAGCCATAGGCTCAAGTGAGCTATTGTCATAGTGTTGCATCCGTTGTCCGGCGTCGTCGTCGTCGTCGTCCGTCGTCGTAAACTTTTCACATTTTAAACTTCTTCTCCAGAACGGCTGAAGGGATTTTGATGAAACTTGGTAGGTATGAAGTACTCATGGTCCCCTACAAGTGTTGTTGTTTTTCGTCCGGATCTGTCAACAGGTGGCGCCACCACAGCAAAAAGTAGGTCACGGGGGGTACCCTCCTTTGACAAACTTCTTCTTCAGAACCGAAGCATGTATCGACAAACCGAAAGCATCAGGATGATCTAGAGAGATGTCTTAAGAAGTGTTGTTATTTTTGGTTCCACTTCGAAGTCAAATTTTTGATGCGTTTTTGACGTCTTTTCGGACTTAGTCAGAAATGCACATTTTTGCACTATTTCTTTAAATAACTCAATAAGTGTATGATTTTACACACTCATTTACTACATATTTATCATATTTAACTTACTTAATGCTTTGATATGCATTTTATGCTTAAAATTTATTTTTTTGATTTTTTATGAATTTTTTTCTTATGTAAAAAGGAAGGGGGGGGGGGGTGATTTTCATACATTTTCTGCTTCTTTTCTATAACCACTCTTCAGATTGTCATGACATTTTGTAGATATGAGGTACTCATGCATGGTACCCTACAAGTGAAAGAATTTTGTCAAGATATCCACTTTTAGATTTTTAAGGAATATTTTTTAAGATTGTACATAGGTATAATGTATGTTTTCCATGCCGAATGGACCCATGGGGATTGGCTTCAAACCCCGACGGGATCCCGACAAAAATTTTTTTCCCTTTTTAGCTCACCTGAGCCATAGGCTCAAGTGAGCTATTGTCATAGTGTTGCATCCGTCGTCCGGCGTCGTCGTCGTCCGTCGTCGTAAACTTTTCACATTTTAAACTTCTTCTCCAGAACGGCTGAAGGGATTTTGATGAAACTTGGTAGGTATGAAGTACTCATGGTCCCCTACAAGTGTTGTTGTTTTTCGTCCGGATCTGTCAACAGGTGGCGCCACCACAGCAAAAAGTAGGTCACGGGGGGTACCCTCCTTTGACAAACTTCTTCTTCAGAACCGAAGCATGTATCGACAAACCGAAAGCATCAGGATGATCTAGAGAGATGTCTTAAGAAGTGTTGTTATTTTTGGTTCCACTTCGAAGTCAAATTTTTGACGCGTTTTTGACGTCTTTTCGGACTTAGTCAGAAATGCACATTTTTGCACTATTTCTTTAAATAACTCAATAAGTGTATGATTTTACACACTCATTTACTACATATTTATCATATTTAACTTACTTAATGCTTTGATATGCATTTTATGCTTAAAATTTATTTTTTTGATTTTTTATGAATTTTTTTCTTATGTAAAAAGGAAGGGGGGGGGGGGTGATTTTCATACATTTTCTGCTTCTTTTCTATAACCACTCTTCAGATTGTCATGACATTTTGTAGATATGAGGTACTCATGCATGGTACCCTACAAGTGAAAGAATTTTGTCAAGATATCCACTTTTAGATTTTTAAGGAATATTTTTTAAGATTGTACATAGGTATAATGTATGTTTTCCATGCCGAATGGACCCATGGGGATTGGCTTCAAACCCCGACGGGATCCCGACAAAATTTTTTTTCCCTTTTTAGCTCACCTGAGCCATAGGCTCAAGTGAGCTATTGTCATAGTGTTGCATCCGTCGTCCGGCGTCGTCGTCGTCGTCGTCGTCGTCGTCCGTCGTCGTCCGTCGTCGTAAACTTTTCACATTTTAAACTTCTTCTCCAGAACGGCTGAAGGGATTTTGATGAAACTTGGTAGGTATGAAGTACTCATGGTCCCCTACAAGTGTTGTTGTTTTTCGTCCGGATCTGTCAACAGGTGGCGCCACCACAGCAAAAAGTAGGTCACGGGGGGTACCCTCCTTTGACAAACTTCTTCTTCAGAACCGAAGCATGTATCGACAAACCGAAAGCATCAGGATGATCTAGAGAGATGTCTTAAGAAGTGTTGTTATTTTTGGTTCCACTTCGAAGTCAAATTTTTGACGCGTTTTTGACGTCTTTTCGGACTTAGTCAGAAATGCACATTTTTGCACTATTTCTTTAAATAACTCAATAAGTGTATGATTTTACACACTCATTTACTACATATTTATCATATTTAACTTACTTAATGCTTTGATATGCATTTTATGCTTAAAATTTATTTTTTTGATTTTTTATGAATTTTTTTCTTATGTAAAAAGGAAGGGGGGGGGGGGTGATTTTCATACATTTTCTGCTTCTTTTCTATAACCACTCTTCAGATTGTCATGACATTTTGTAGATATGAGGTACTCATGCATGGTACCCTACAAGTGAAAGAATTTTGTCAAGATATCCACTTTTAGATTTTTAAGGAATATTTTTTAAGATTGTACATAGGTATAATGTATGTTTTCCATGCCGAATGGACCCATGGGGATTGGCTTCAAACCCCGACGGGATCCCGACAAAAATTTTTTTCCCTTTTTAGCTCACCTGAGCCATAGGCTCAAGTGAGCTATTGTCATAGTGTTGCATCCGTCGTCCGGCGTCGTCGTCGTCGTCGTCGTCGTCGTCCGTCGTCGTCCGTCGTCGTAAACTTTTCACATTTTAAACTTCTTCTCCAGAACGGCTGAAGGGATTTTGATGAAACTTGGTAGGTATGAAGTACTCATGGTCCCCTACAAGTGTTGTTGTTTTTCGTCCGGATCTGTCAACAGGTGGCGCCACCACAGCAAAAAGTAGGTCACGGGGGGTACCCTCCTTTGACAAACTTCTTCTTCAGAACCGAAGCATGTATCGACAAACCGAAAGCATCAGGATGATCTAGAGAGATGTCTTAAGAAGTGTTGTTATTTTTGGTTCCACTTCGAAGTCAAATTTTTGACGCGTTTTTGACGTCTTTTCGGACTTAGTCAGAAATGCACATTTTTGCACTATTTCTTTAAATAACTCAATAAGTGTATGATTTTACACACTCATTTACTACATATTTATCATATTTAACTTACTTAATGCTTTGATATGCATTTTATGCTTAAAATTTATTTTTTTGATTTTTTATGAATTTTTTTCTTATGTAAAAAGGAAGGGGGGGGGGGGGGGTGATTTTCATACATTTTCTGCTTCTTTTCTATAACCACTCTTCAGATTGTCATGACATTTTGTAGATATGAGGTACTCATGCATGGTACCCTACAAGTGAAAGAATTTTGTCAAGATATCCACTTTTAGATTTTTAAGGAATATTTTTTAAGATTGTACATAGGTATAATGTATGTTTTCCATGCCGAATGGACCCATGGGGATTGGCTTCAAACCCCGACGGGATCCCGACAAAAATTTTTTTCCCTTTTTAGCTCACCTGAGCCATAGGCTCAAGTGAGCTATTGTCATAGTGTTGCATCCGTCGTCCGGCGTCGTCGTCGTCGTCGTCCGTCGTCGTAAACTTTTCACATTTTAAACTTCTTCTCCAGAACGGCTGAAGGGATTTTGATGAAACTTGGTAGGTATGAAGTACTCATGGTCCCCTACAAGTGTTGTTGTTTTTCGTCCGGATCTGTCAACAGGTGGCGCCACCACAGCAAAAAGTAGGTCACGGGGGGTACCCTCCTTTGACAAACTTCTTCTTCAGAACCGAAGCATGTATCGACAAACCGAAAGCATCAGGATGATCTAGAGAGATGTCTTAAGAAGTGTTGTTATTTTTGGTTCCACTTCGAAGTCAAATTTTTGACGCGTTTTTGACGTCTTTTCGGACTTAGTCAGAAATGCACATTTTTGCACTATTTCTTTAAATAACTCAATAAGTGTATGATTTTACACACTCATTTACTACATATTTATCATATTTAACTTACTTAATGCTTTGATATGCATTTTATGCTTAAAATTTATTTTTTTGATTTTTTATGAATTTTTTTCTTATGTAAAAAGGAAGGGGGGGGGTGATTTTCATACATTTTCTGCTTCTTTTCTATAACCACTCTTCAGATTGTCATGACATTTTGTAGATATGAGGTACTCATGCATGGTACCCTACAAGTGAAAGAATTTTGTCAAGATATCCACTTTTAGATTTTTAAGGAATATTTTTTAAGATTGTACATAGGTATAATGTATGTTTTCCATGCCGAATGGACCCATGGGGATTGGCTTCAAACCCCGACGGGATCCCGACAAAATTTTTTTTCCCTTTTTAGCTCACCTGAGCCATAGGCTCAAGTGAGCTATTGTCATAGTGTTGCATCCGTCGTCCGGCGTCGTCGTCGTCGTCGTCGTCGTCGTCCGTCGTCGTCCGTCGTCGTAAACTTTTCACATTTTAAACTTCTTCTCCAGAACGGCTGAAGGGATTTTGATGAAACTTGGTAGGTATGAAGTACTCATGGTCCCCTACAAGTGTTGTTGTTTTTCGTCCGGATCTGTCAACAGGTGGCGCCACCACAGCAAAAAGTAGGTCACGGGGGGTACCCTCCTTTGACAAACTTCTTCTTCAGAACCGAAGCATGTATCGACAAACCGAAAGCATCAGGATGATCTAGAGAGATGTCTTAAGAAGTGTTGTTATTTTTGGTTCCACTTCGAAGTCAAATTTTTGACGCGTTTTTGACGTCTTTTCGGACTTAGTCAGAAATGCACATTTTTGCACTATTTCTTTAAATAACTCAATAAGTGTATGATTTTACACACTCATTTACTACATATTTATCATATTTAACTTACTTAATGCTTTGATATGCATTTTATGCTTAAAATTTATTTTTTTGATTTTTTATGAATTTTTTTCTTATGTAAAAAGGAAGGGGGGGGGGGTGATTTTCATACATTTTCTGCTTCTTTTCTATAACCACTCTTCAGATTGTCATGACATTTTGTAGATATGAGGTACTCATGCATGGTACCCTACAAGTGAAAGAATTTTGTCAAGATATCCACTTTTAGATTTTTAAGGAATATTTTTTAAGATTGTACATAGGTATAATGTATGTTTTCCATGCCGAATGGACCCATGGGGATTGGCTTCAAACCCCGACGGGATCCCGACAAAAATTTTTTTCCCTTTTTAGCTCACCTGAGCCATAGGCTCAAGTGAGCTATTGTCATAGTGTTGCATCCGTCGTCCGGCGTCGTCGTCGTCGTCGTCCGTCGTCGTAAACTTTTCACATTTTAAACTTCTTCTCCAGAACGGCTGAAGGGATTTTGATGAAACTTGGTAGGTATGAAGTACTCATGGTCCCCTACAAGTGTTGTTGTTTTTCGTCCGGATCTGTCAACAGGTGGCGCCACCACAGCAAAAAGTAGGTCACGGGGGGTACCCTCCTTTGACAAACTTCTTCTTCAGAACCGAAGCATGTATCGACAAACCGAAAGCATCAGGATGATCTAGAGAGATGTCTTAAGAAGTGTTGTTATTTTTGGTTCCACTTCGAAGTCAAATTTTTGACGCGTTTTTGACGTCTTTTCGGACTTAGTCAGAAATGCACATTTTTGCACTATTTCTTTAAATAACTCAATAAGTGTATGATTTTACACACTCATTTACTACATATTTATCATATTTAACTTACTTAATGCTTTGATATGCATTTTATGCTTAAAATTTATTTTTTTGATTTTTTATGAATTTTTTTCTTATGTAAAAAGGAAGGGGGGGGGGGGGTGATTTTCATACATTTTCTGCTTCTTTTCTATAACCACTCTTCAGATTGTCATGACATTTTGTAGATATGAGGTACTCATGCATGGTACCCTACAAGTGAAAGAATTTTGTCAAGATATCCACTTTTAGATTTTTAAGGAATATTTTTTAAGATTGTACATAGGTATAATGTATGTTTTCCATGCCGAATGGACCCATGGGGATTGGCTTCAAACCCCGACGGGATCCCGACAAAATTTTTTTTCCCTTTTTAGCTCACCTGAGCCATAGGCTCAAGTGAGCTATTGTCATAGTGTTGCATCCGTCGTCCGGCGTCGTCGTCGTCGTCGTCGTCGTCGTCCGTCGTCGTCCGTCGTCGTAAACTTTTCACATTTTAAACTTCTTCTCCAGAACGGCTGAAGGGATTTTGATGAAACTTGGTAGGTATGAAGTACTCATGGTCCCCTACAAGTGTTGTTGTTTTTCGTCCGGATCTGTCAACAGGTGGCGCCACCACAGCAAAAAGTAGGTCACGGGGGGTACCCTCCTTTGACAAACTTCTTCTTCAGAACCGAAGCATGTATCGACAAACCGAAAGCATCAGGATGATCTAGAGAGATGTCTTAAGAAGTGTTGTTATTTTTGGTTCCACTTCGAAGTCAAATTTTTGACGCGTTTTTGACGTCTTTTCGGACTTAGTCAGAAATGCACATTTTTGCACTATTTCTTTAAATAACTCAATAAGTGTATGATTTTACACACTCATTTACTACATATTTATCATATTTAACTTACTTAATGCTTTGATATGCATTTTATGCTTAAAATTTATTTTTTTGATTTTTTATGAATTTTTTTCTTATGTAAAAAGGAAGGGGGGGGGGTGATTTTCATACATTTTCTGCTTCTTTTCTATAACCACTCTTCAGATTGTCATGACATTTTGTAGATATGAGGTACTCATGCATGGTACCCTACAAGTGAAAGAATTTTGTCAAGATATCCACTTTTAGATTTTTAAGGAATATTTTTTAAGATTGTACATAGGTATAATGTATGTTTTCCATGCCGAATGGACCCATGGGGATTGGCTTCAAACCCCGACGGGATCCCGACAAAAATTTTTTTCCCTTTTTAGCTCACCTGAGCCATAGGCTCAAGTGAGCTATTGTCATAGTGTTGCATCCGTCGTCCGGCGTCGTCGTCGTCGTCGTCGTCGTCGTCGTCCGTCGTCGTCCGTCGTCGTAAACTTTTCACATTTTAAACTTCTTCTCCAGAACGGCTGAAGGGATTTTGATGAAACTTGGTAGGTATGAAGTACTCATGGTCCCCTACAAGTGTTGTTGTTTTTCGTCCGGATCTGTCAACAGGTGGCGCCACCACAGCAAAAAGTAGGTCACGGGGGGTACCCTCCTTTGACAAACTTCTTCTTCAGAACCGAAGCATGTATCGACAAACCGAAAGCATCAGGATGATCTAGAGAGATGTCTTAAGAAGTGTTGTTATTTTTGGTTCCACTTCGAAGTCAAATTTTTGACGCGTTTTTGACGTCTTTTCGGACTTAGTCAGAAATGCACATTTTTGCACTATTTCTTTAAATAACTCAATAAGTGTATGATTTTACACACTCATTTACTACATATTTATCATATTTAACTTACTTAATGCTTTGATATGCATTTTATGCTTAAAATTTATTTTTTTGATTTTTTATGAATTTTTTTCTTATGTAAAAAGGAAGGGGGGGGGGGGGTGATTTTCATACATTTTCTGCTTCTTTTCTATAACCACTCTTCAGATTGTCATGACATTTTGTAGATATGAGGTACTCATGCATGGTACCCTACAAGTGAAAGAATTTTGTCAAGATATCCACTTTTAGATTTTTAAGGAATATTTTTGGCCTAGGTCATCTTTGGCACGTATAAAAACGAAAGAAAAAAGGGGGTCATGCATACCTTTTCTGCAAAATTCACTTGTTTAATGACCCCTCCTTCCGAATTGAAAATTTGCTAATTTTTATATATTTTCAAATCGATCTATTGATTACATATAAGGCAAAATCATGTTCAAAACTCAATTTCTACAGACAGCAGGGAATCATACATTGATTTTATGTGCTATTTTTAAATTTTCAATAGTTATGTCCAATGAGGTGACACCTTCTATTCAGCCCGGTTCACCAGTCAAAAGGGAAGGGATTCCCTGCTAAAATGATTAACTGTAGTTACACCTTCGACGTATATTAAGAGGGATCGCCGACTCTAAAAATAGCACAATATGTTTACGTGTCCGCAGCGCCCCCACCGGGAGGCATAGAAAGTACTTTCACTTTCAATATACGTACCGAAACAACGAAGCGCCGTGAAGGTAAGTCAGCGATTTTTCACATAAATTAGATTAGTAACACCGGTTATGTTAAAACAAATACATGATGGTTTAGTTCTTGAAGTAATCAATTCCTAGGTTTAAATTATTTTGATGTATAAACATGTTTTCGAGTTGGATCTAGGCCTATGGCTATGTATTCATATACGTAGTGTGACATGTTACTTGCTGCATGCTGATTTGGTTAAATATCCCATAGAAATTCAATATTAGGACTATAAGTAATATTTCGCTCTGAGCGACTATTGCATACAAAGATATATCTGCAAATGGGGGGGGGGGGGAGGGGGGGGGGGTATGAGTTGTTTGCATTAATAGTCAGAAAATTTGATTTGGAGGGGGTTGCAAGGGAAAAAGTTATTGCAGTGGTAAGTCAAGTCTTAAAGATTCAAGTGTATGAAAATATTCCATTTTAATTCATCTTCAAAAAAAAAAATATTGTAAAAGTCCTAGTGAGTGTCTTTGGAAATAAGCTTTGTAAAAGCTTAAATGGGCTATCCTTGGATATAAATCAAAGTTATTTGGTGAAATAGTTCAAATTTTATTATTGAATATAGATTTATTGTCTCTATAAGAACAGAGAGATCTGAACTAAAATTTACATTTCTAATGTCACTTATTATTTTATACTTACTTGGTTTTGTGTATTCCTTGTGACAATACCTTTCCATTGATACCAAAATTTTGACCTCGTGACCATAACCTTGACCTTTGACGTACTTCTCAAAAACTTAAACATTGCGCATAACTTTTGATTGGTTAGTGATAGGGCTTTCATATTTTACATGTGTATTCCTTGTGACAAGATATTTCCATAGATACCAATATTACGCTGACCCTGACCTCTCACATACTTAACAGAAAATGGCGTTTATACTAACAAAGATGCCGCCGGGGCATTCTCGTTTCACAAACACAGCCTGTCAGGCTTTATAATTTCTGGCATGCTAGCTATCAATAATGAAAGGTATGGTCGTTCAGTTTTAAATAAACTTAATTTATGAAATCATTTCATTGTTTAATTCTTTTTCTGCTGCGCATTAAAGTGGGATTTTACAATATGATTTTATTTTTGATGTTGCATAATTGAACTATACTAGTTGGGCATATGAATTAAAAAAAGTTATTGTTTTGAAATGTGACTATTTTTTCTTGTTTGTACTTTTAAAGGTTGTCTGAAAAAAAAAACTTCTCTGCATCCGGCAAAAATGTTTTTAGAAAGGTTGTGGGCTAAAATCCCGGTACTGGCACTATCAGTATTCAATAGCAGTATGTCAATTAGAGCGTGCATGGGTATCAGGTGAGCGTTGTGCCCCCTGGGGCTCTTGTTTTTTTTGGGGGTATGTTTTTTTTTTTTGAGGGGGGGGGGGTCATCAATATCAGCAATGACCAACGATACATCCCTCCACCAAAAAAATTTATTTATCTTCATTTTTTCTCATTTAAATTTTCATACATTCAATATTTAGTATTTGTTAAATTTGTTGGAATTCCTTAGCCGGCGTAGCGAAATTCGGACTCAGGATTTTTATCTCGCACTCACAATTTGGAAAAAAAAGGTTGAGGCTATTCGTCACCAGCCTACGGATCATTTTACAAAACCTAAACTATAACGGAGAAAAACCGTGACGAAGATATAAAACCTAAAATGGATTCAGAATTACGGAGGAAAACACTAACAAATTCATAAAAGAAAACTGTACTCTCGATAAATTAACCATTAAAAATATGAAATAGGCTTTACTTTTTAAATGTCTGAAGTAGGAATTGTCACCATTGTTTATTTTTTAATTATTTGAAGAAAAGAGGCTTGGGAAAGAAGGGGGGGGGGAGGGGTGACATGCATGAGACAACAAAACGGTTTATAACCATGGCAATAAATACTAAAAAATCATAACAAATGTAGTCATAAAAAAATCTGCTTGAATTTAGACTGTCACAAAGATTTTTTTTCGGGGGGGGGGGGGGGGGGTACTTGCAATATAGTTATATAGACGAGCGGCTTTCATGCTGACGGTGTTATTTGGAATTGAATATTAAATCGAATTTCTGATTGCAATATTAAAGAAATATAGTTCTGGAGTAGTTTTTATATATTTCTTTTCATTTGTGAATTTATGACTTGATTAATCTTTGCAGTATTAACTATCTAAGTATGATTGTTTTGTTTTGTTACTGAAGATTTCTTTGTATCAGCATTTCCTTTCTACGGTATCATAGAGGAGATATAAAGCATAATCGACCTAAGCATGTTTTCTCTCTACGACATATTGTAGAAGAGATATACAGAGCTTCATCGCCCAAAAGACGTTTTCTCTCTACGGACTATTATAGGAGATACATATCTTCATCACCCTAACGACGTTTACTCTCTATGGATATTATAGAGGAGATACATAGCTTCACCACCATAAAGACATTTTCTCTCGTTGGACTATTATAGAGGAGATACATAGCTTCACCACCCTAATGACGTTTTCTCTCGTTGGACTATTATAGAGGAGATACATAGCTTCACCACCCTAAAGACGTTTTCTCTCTACGGACTATTATAGAGGAGATACATAGCTTCACCACCCTAAAGACGTTTTCTCTCTATGGACTATTATAGAGGAGATACATAGCTTCACCACCCTAAAGACGTTTTCTTTCTATGGACTATTAAAGAGGAGATACATATAGCTTCACCACCCTAAAGACGTTTTCTCTCGTTGGACTTTTATAGAGGAGATACATAGCTTCACCACCCTAAAGACGTTTTCTCTCTACGGACTATTATAGAGGAGATACATAGCTTCACCACCCTAAAGACGTTTTCTCTCGTTGGACTATTATAGAGGAGATGCATAGCTTCACCACCCTAAAGACGTTTTCTCTCTATGGACTATTAAAGAGGAGATACATAGCTTCACCACCCTAAAGACGTTTTCTCTCTATGGACTATTATAGAGGAGATACATAGCTTCACCACCCTAAAGACGTTTTCTCTCTATGGACTATTATAGAGGAGATACATAGCTTCACCACCCTAAAGACGTTTTCTCTCGTTGGACTATTATAGAGGAGATACATAGCTTCACCACCCTAAAGACGTTTTCTCTCTATGGACTATTATAGAGGAGATACATAGCTTCACCACCCTAAAGACGTTTTCTCTCGTTGGACTATTATAGAGGAGATACATAGCTTCACCACCCTAAAGACGTTTTCTCTCGTTGGACTATTATAGAGGAGATACATAGCTTCACCACCCTAAAGACGTTTTCTCTCGTTGGACTATTATAGAGGAGATACATAGCTTCACCAGCCTAAAGACGTTTTCTCTCTATGGACTATTAAAGAGGAGATACATATAGCTTCACCATCCTAAAGACGTTTTCCCTCTATGGACTTTTATAGAGGAGATACATAGCTTCACCACCCTAAAGACGTTTTCTCTCGTTTGACTATTATAGAGGAGATACATAGCTTCACCACCCTAAAGACGTTTTCTCCCGTTGGACTATTATAGAGGAGATACATAGCTTCACCTACTTAAAGACGTTTTCTCTCTATGGACTATTATAGAGGAGATACATAGCTTCACCACCCTAAAGACGTTTTCTCTCTATGGACTATTATAGAGGAGATACATAGCTTCACCACCCTAAAGACGTTTTCTCTCTATGGACTATTATAGAGGAGATACATAGCTTCACCACCCTAAAGACGTTTTCTCTCTATGGACTATTATAGAGGAGATACATAGCTTCACCACCACCCTAAAGACGTTTTCTCTCTATGGACTATTATAGAGGAGATACATAGCTTCACCACCCTAAAGACGTTTTCTCTCTATGGACTATTATAGAGGAGATACATAGCTTCACCACCCTAAAGACGTTTTCTCCCGTTGGACTATTATAGAGGAGATACATAGCTTCACCACCTTAAAGACGTTTTCTCTCTATGGACTATTATAGAGGAGATACATAGCTTCACCACCCTAAAGACGTTTTCTCTCTATGGACTATTATAGAGGAGATACATAGCTTCACCACCCTAAAGACGTTTTCTCTCTATGGACTATTATAGAGGAGATACATAGCTTCACCACCCTAAAGACGTTTTCTCTCTATGGACTATTATAGAGGAGATACATAGCTTCACCACCCTAAAGACGTTTTCTCTCTATGGACTATTATAGAGGAGATACATAGCTTCACCACCCTAAAGACGTTTTCTCTCTATGGACTATTATAGAGGAGATACATAGCTTCACCACCCTAAAGACGTTTTCTCTCGTTGGACTATTATAGAGGAGATACATAGCTTCACCACCCTAAAGACGTTTTCTCTCTATGGACTATTATAGAGGAGATACATAGCTTCACCACCCTAAAGACGTTTTCTCTCGTTGGACTATTATAGAGGAGATACATAGCTTCACCAGCCTAAAGACGTTTTCTCTCTATGGACTATTAAAGAGGAGATACATATAGCTTCACCACCCTAAAGACGTTTTCCCTCTATGGACTTTTATAGAGGAGATACATAGCTTCACCACCCTAAAGACGTTTTCTCTCGTTGGACTATTATAGAGGAGATACATAGCTTCACCACCCTAAAGACGTTTTCTCCCGTTGGACTATTATAGAGGAGATACATAGCTTTACCACCTTAAAGACGTTTTCTCTCTATGGACTATTATAGAGGAGATACATAGCTTCACCACCCTAAAGACGTTTTCTCTCTATGGACTATTATAGAGGAGATACATAGCTTCACCACCCTAAAGACGTTTTCTCTCTATGGACTATTATAGAGGAGATACATAGCTTCACCACCCTAAAGACGTTTTCTCTCTATGGACTATTATAGAGGAGATACATAGCTTCACCACCCTAAAGACGTTTTCTCTCTATGGACTATAATAGAGGAGATACATAGCTTCACCACCCTAAAGACGTTTTCTCTCGTTGGACTATTATAGGGGAGATACATAGCTTCACCACCCTAAAGACGTTTTCTCTCGTTGGACTATTATAGAGGAGATACATAGCTTCACCACCCTAAAGACGTTTTCTCTCGTTGGACTATTATAGAGGAGATACATAGCTTCACCACCCTAAAGACGTTTTCTCTCGTTGGACTATTATAGAGGAGATACATAGCTTCACCACCCTAAAGACGTTTTCTTTCGTTGGACTATTATAGAGGAGATACATAGCTTTACCACCTTAAAGACGTTTTCTCTCTATGGACTATTATAGAGGAGATACATACATGTAGCTTCACCACCCTAAAGACGTTTTCTCTCTATGGACTATTATAGAGGAGATACATAGCTTCACCACCCTAAAGACGTTTTCTCTCTATGGACTATTATAGAGGAGATACATAGCTTCACCACCCTAAAGACGTTTTCTCTCTACGGACTATTATAGAGGAGATACAGAGCCTCACCACCCTAAAGACGTTTTCTCTCTATGGACTATCATAGAGGTGGTAGAGAGATACACCGCCATAAAGACATTTTCTCTCTACGGACTATAATAGACGATATACAGAGCTTCATTCTCAAATCATGATATATTCAGCTTCATTGATAATTTAATCTTTTTACAGTGATAGGTTTTCTTTCTGGGGATTATTCTATTGTCAGCATTACCATTCATTCCTTTGACATGTAGATTTTATCCACCAATTTACAATTCCTCTTTTTTTTTAGCTTATACACAATTCATACACAATATATGTATATACTATCCTTTATTTCCGTAGTACAAGCTCTTGATATTATTTTAAACTCATCTGTTGACTCAATATGCTTTTGTTGTCATAATGAAGGATTATATATAAAGAAAAGCACTTCCAGTCAAATTTAATCAGGAAAACATAAAAGTAATACAATTGTATTAATCAAAAGTAAACAGTTGAGATTCTTATTTTCTCTAAATATTATGACGTATAAGCTAAAAGATACCGGCTTCATCAACATGCATGTTTTTAATATTGTCTAGTACATGAACAAGTAGATACCAGTAATGTAAACTACACACATACTAAATTATCCTGATGAACAAACAAACAGAATCAGATGAATGTACGAATAGAGATACAAAATGTTTCAGTGTTTGGCAAAGATACAACAGGATATACATGTACTTGGAGATTATAGTCTAGGTGCCATTCACGAAACCCAAAAATTTGTTACGCACAAAATGTTTTTGCATGAAAGTGTTGTCAATACCCTCTTATTTGATAATCCGGCTGATGCCACTCAGGCATCCTTGGGCATTTCGAAATTTTGGGGTAAAATGGAATTTTTCGAAGAAAAACCGTCGAAAATAGGAAAAATTCAATTACTTTTTCCATGCTGCGGCTAGATCAACAAAATTGGTACCAAAAGAACGACAATTTTATTGTCTTTAAGTCTCAGGCTCAATTTACCAATTTACTTGTCCATAAAATGGGGAAAACTATGGATTTTCGATGAAAAATCGTTGAAAATTGGGAAAACACCATATCTTTTTTTATTCTGTAGCTAAATAAACAATTTTGGTACCAAACGCACAATAAATTTATTGCCTTTCATTTTAATTAATACAGAAGAAAGATTTGCAATTTGCTGGTACGAAAAATTGGGAAAAACAACTACTCTTTGATGAAAAATCGCTGAAAATTTGCAAAATGCAATGACTTTTTCAAACTGTAGTATGAGGTTCTGCAATTATGGTACCAAAATAAAGGTTTTTGTTATTGTCTTTTATTCTGAATACATATTAAGCAACTTGCTCATAAATAAAATGGGAGAAGAACAATGAGGGAGAAAACTTTGATTTTTGAAGGTTTTTTCCATACAAAGTTGGGACTTTGAAAAATGCAAAACGTTTAGAGAAAATCTAGAACAAAGATATGTGTATTCAAGTCAATAGTTTTAAGAAAAACAATTTACTAGTACATGGTGTCTTGTAGCAAGCTTTTGAAAGATGTCGGTGAAATTAGACACATTGTTCTAAAAGAAGGGGCTACTGTCTATGATACATAACGTGCATGTCTTGTCCACGCTGTTAATTAATCTGCTTTTAGATGATGCAAATGAATTTGAAGACGTTTAACATTTGTACCACTTGGTGAGTGTCACTGCTGGCGGACCAGGAGTCCCCGTGGGCACATGTAGCCAAGTTTGATCAATTTCGGTTGGTCGTTTCTTCAAATCGTAATCCAGGATAACCACACCTTCAGCTATTTCCGTGGCAGATGGCCGTCCTAAGTCGTCACCGGTTGCTCGTTGGTTTATGTGTAGTCCTTTCTGTTTGATGTTTCTATGTTGTGCGTTGACGTTCCTTGTCCCTTATGCGTCTCTGTTTGTGCTTGTCTGCTTCGTGTTATTTGCATAGGGGGTTTTGCTAAGGGTGCTGCAACCTGCTGTTGTTTGAGATCCCCTCCTTTGTCTCAAACGCATTCGAAAATTTCTGTTTGCAAAATTGTCACAAATTTCTGAAACCTGGGTCCTGCAGCATCATATCCTAGTCATCTTGCTACGTCTTATATTTTGGACATAATTATCACACATTATTGGCCATATTTCATTGTTTGGATTGAGGATCAATGACGAGGGTTAAATATCCGAAACGTGCATGTCTAGTCCTCGCTGTTAATTAATCTGCTTTTAAATGATGCTAATGAATTTGAAGATGTTTAACATAGATGATTTCTGCCAGGGTTGTGAAGTTGTTTTCAATCATTGAAATGGATCTTAAAGACCTGCTTAGTGGTGACATTGTTCAATGTAAAAAAGATTACTTCAGTTTTTCAACTTCGAAATATGTTCTTAAAATAAGCTCCAGGTTATGATACTATTCGACAAGAATGCCAGGAGGTGCTGGTGATCGATTGATGTATGCAGGGCTCTGGTGTATCAACTGACCATTAACTGCAAGTACAATAAATAATTATAAAATTGTTTTTGGAAAAAAACAGATGTCCCCCCCCCCCCACAACACACATTAAAAATGTACTAAGTGACGTTGACCTTGATCACATGACCTTGGGTCAAGGAAAAGTGAAACCTTTGGATCATAAGCAACTACATATTGAAATATGAAAGTGATGCCTTGAACGGTTCAAGAGATATGGTGTGGACACGATTTGTCACAGTAGTACATGCATTTGCACAAACAAAGTCCAATTTCACCTTTGACCTTGATCACGTGACCTTGGGTCATGGTGATGTGAAACCTTTAGATTATGCTTAACTAAATACTAAAATATGAAAGTGATCCGTTAAACTGTTTAAGAGATATTGCCCAGACAGGATTTGTGACAGGTGGACAGACAGACGGACACAAAAGCAAAACGATACGTCTCCTCCCGATGGGGGGGGGGGGGGGAGACATAATTAAACCATCTCGTATCATGTAAGATAATAACAGCATATCATGCATGCTTCATGAGCCGCTCGTAGATGAGAAATTTAAAGAAATCTACACGGTGCAGAATTCCAATTTGTGTATGTATTAATCATGTATTAGCTGATATTCTTCAAGATACCTTCAAACCAAGGTAGAATGCTAGCTTTTAAGCTGTAAAATTTTTCAGCTGCAGGCACATAATCACTATGGTCATATTACATACACATACAATCAATGGCTGCAAAATCTCATAACTTCCAAATTCTCAAAATTTTGTGTGGTGACCTCCTTATATTGTCTCTTATTATAAAATCAAAGTAATATTTTTTTCTAAGAATATACATCCTAAAACACCAAAGGTGTGATATCACATAAAGTAATAATTACAACGCATAAAACCAGTGCTCTTCTTGACTAAATAATAGCATACATGATCTGTTTTAAAATGATGCTATTGAATTTGAAGTCCATAGAGAGAGAACGTCTTTAGGGTGGTGAAGTAATGTATCTCCTCTATAATAGTCCGTAGAGAGAAAACGTCTTTAGGGTGGTGAAGTTCTGTATCTCCTCTATAAAAGTCCGTAGAGAGAAAACGTCATTAGGGTGGTGAAGCTATGTATCTGCTCTATAATATTCCGTAGAGAGAAAACGTCTTTAGGGTGGTGAAGCTATGTATCTCCTCTATAATAGTCCATAGAGAAAAAACGTCTTTAGGGTGGTGAAGCTATGTATCTCCTCTATAATAGTCCAACGAGAGAAAACGTCTTTAGGGTGGTGAAGCTATGTATCTCCTCTATAATAGTCCATAGAGAGAAAACGTCTTTAGGGTGGTGAAGCTATGTATCTCCTCTATAATAGTCCATAGAGAGAAAACGTCTTTAGGGTGGTGAAGCTAAATATCTCCTCTATAATAATCCATAGAGAGAAACGTCTTTAGGGTGGTGAAGCTATGTATCTCCGCTATAGAAGTCTGTAGAGAGAAGAAGCCTTTAGGGTGGTGAAGCTATGTATCTCCTCTATAATAGTCCATAGAGACAAAACGTCTTTAGGGTGGTGAGGCTCTGTATCTCCTCAATAATAGTCCATAGAGAGAAAACGTCTTTAGGGTGGTGAAGCTATGTATCTCCTCTATAATAGTCCATAGAGAGAAAACGTCTTTAGGGTGGTGAGGCTCTGTATCTCCTCTATAATAGTCCATAGAGAGAAAACGTCTTTAGGGTGGTGAAGCTATGTATCTCCTCTATAATAGTCCATAGAGAGAAAACGTCTTTAGGGTGGTGAAGCTATGTATCTCCTCTATAATAGTCCGTAGAGAGAAAACGTCTTTAGGGTGGTGAGGCTCTGTATCTCCTCTATAATAGTCCATAGAGAGAAAACGTCTTTAGGGTGGTGAAGCTATGTATCTCCTCTATAATAGTCCATAGAGAGAAAACGTCTTTAGGGTGGTGAAGCTATGTATGTAATCCATAGAGAGAAAACGTCTTTAGGGTGGTGAAGCTAAATATCTCCTCTATAATAATCCATAGAGAGAAACGTCTTTAGGGTGGTGAAGCTATGTATCTCCGCTATAGTAGTCTGTAGAGAGAAGAAGCCTTTAGGGTGGTGAAGCTATGTATCTCCTCTATAATAGTCCATAGAGAGAAAACGTCTTTAGGGTGGTGAGGCTCTGTATCTCCTCTATAATAGTCCATAGAGAGAAAACGTCTTTAGGGTGGTGAAGCTATGTATCTCCTCTATAATAGTCCATAGAGAGAAAACGTCTTTAGGGTGGTGAAGCTATGTACCCAGGAAGCACAAAATATTTCGAAAAGATCGTATTTGTGTTTTCTTAAAATATTTTTTAAAAATATTTTCAAAACTTTCTTAAAACATTCTAAGCTAAGGACAAAACATTTTCAAAACATTTTAATAACATTGTGCTATATCGTTCTTAAGAACCATTTTTATAATTTTTTAAAACTGTTATTAAATAATAATTTGTTTATTCCCACAGTGTCTGTATAACGCCTATACGAACGTACAGAGCGAAATAATATCTGTAGCTGTATAGACAATGTTACCTACTAATTACCTACTATGACGTCACCAGTGGCGGATCTAGGATTTCAGAAAAGGGGGGGGGCCCAAAGTTTCAGCTCGAAGAAAACTGTCAAGCAAAAAAAAAAAAAAAAAAAAAAGGTCGAAGAAGTAAAAACAGAAAGACCTCCAAAACCTGAAGCCCTGAAGCTCAAGACTGGTGATTTTAATTAATAAGTTGGGGGGGGGGGGGGTCATTCCATTCCAACTGCATGTTGCATTTAGAAGATTGAGTTTCTTGATACGTTTACTTAAGTTTATAGGTATACTGGCGAGCGTAGCGAGCCGGAAAATTTTAAGATTTGAAGTTTTCTTTTTTTTGTTTTGGTTCAGTCATCAATACATGTATATATACATACATGTATATAATATCATTTATTTACCTTTCTCTTGAAGTAAGCATACGTGACCAAGGAGTGCTTAGTACTTAATCTTATTTACTTATCATGCTTTTTCATCAATATATTGCATGTACCAATACTTTGTTTCGTACATTATTGTCTGAAGAGGCCTTTGATACGGCCGAAACACGTGTAACAATAAAATATGTGAAAATAATACATCGTTTCTGTGGTGCTATAACATTTTTTTCTACATACATGTATATATACATACATGTATATATATTATTCTAAATTGGCGAGCGGAGCGAGCCGGGAAATTTTTGGAATAGATGGTTACATTTTGTCATAAGATTACAATATCTTTCTCATTTTCCATCCTCTATTTTTGTTTGACCAATTGGGGAAGGTTGGGAAGATTAGGGCATTGCAACCCCACTATCCACCTGTCTAAACTGGTTAGATCGGCCCATGAAAATGAAGCATTTGGTAATTATTCAAGTGTTAATTTAATTTTGAATTTTGTATATGTTTATGACATATAAATCCGTTCAAACACGATGACAAAGAAAGTTCAAGACAAAGTGAAGACGAAAAAATAGACAGCTAATGAAAAATTAAGTGTGGCGAGCGAAGCGAGCCGAAAATTTCCCAAAAAGTAAAGAGATTAAGCATAAAAAGAGTATTCTGAATCAATAACTTTGGGTGAAAAAGGGGGGGGGGGGGGGCCGAACCCCCTGGCCCCCCCGTCTAAATCCGCCACTGGTCACTAACGCCGAGCACCGCTGTGTTAGGCCCGTTTAAATATTAAGCAATGTTTAATCAAAATGTTTTTAAAGTGTTATTAAAACTCCACAAAATCACGTTTTCAAAACATCTTCAAAAACATTTCCGAAACCATTTTACAATAATTCAAAAACATTGTAAATGAATGAACGACGATAATGCGGGGCATGTTTCTTCGGTTTACATTATCAACCGGATTCTTGACTTATCCGTCATGGGTTTTATTGTACTAGAATTCCGGATTTGTGTGCTCTAGGTTGGTGAGGAATAGCCTCAACCGAAAAAAAATGGCCACCGAAGGGGGCACTGAGAAATCTGAAAATGACGCTGGGCCGTCACGTTCATCAGAGTCAGCGTTCAGCGAGTTCTACCAAGAGGTTGAATAGCCTAACAATTATTTTCTTTAGAAGAACAATTTTTCTCCAGATTGTGTGATTTGGGTAACGGTGCAATGTACTTGCAAACAGTTGAAACTCGAGAGAAAAACAAACTCGTACTGTACTGAATTTTACGGTTTTTGTCTTAAAAAATCAGAAATTCAAATTGAATAAAGGCTCATCATGTTGTTCGCTCCATGTTCAGCATTACTATGAGTAATGTTCAAGTCCTAACCATAGCCTATTCAGTCAGACTCCGAGTAAAAAGTCTGGCATAATCTCTTTGTTCAATAATTCTCCATCATGTCTGTTTACATTTGTGTACGGATAATGCTCTATAATCTCATTTGAGATTCCTGCACGTGTCTATTTACTGTGCTGTTGTTTACTTTACTACACTCACATGAATCACAGTGTGCAAAATTAACGGTGGTCCGATGGGGGTGGTGTAGCTCAGTTGGTATAGCACTTAGTACGTCGACTCGTGGCCAGTGAAGCATGTGACTGACCAGCATGGAATCCGAAGAGGGCCAGATGGAGGGACGATTGCCAACTAAGAACCTTGCCAGGTGTTCTGGGCTTATACCAGGTTGGGGAAAGGTACCGATCGAGCTAATATACCTCGATTGGGCTAATATACCTCGATTTGGCTAATCAATCTGAATATTTTCAGTAGTAAAAAATTAAAACATTCTCAAAATTATTCTTTTGAGCAAAATCGCATCAGTTCTTTATAAAAGAAGTTATGTTTACAAAAGAAACATACCTGAAAAGTGAATAGTTACTGAGAAAATATACCTCCATTTTTCTGAATATATTGGGTGAGATTTCTCGAAATCTAAAAAGTTTTCAGGCATAGTTGCTTTTTAAATATTATTTCTTGATATAAAAGCTGGTGCGAATTTGCACTCAAATATGATTTGGAGGAAAAAAGTACTTTTTTGTGAATAAAAAAGTCGGATTGATTAGCCCGATCGAGGTACATTAGCTTGATCGAGGTATATTAGCTCGATCGGTACCTTTCCCCAACCTGTATACACCTTGTATATAGCCAAGTAACCCCAGCCTAGTAATAAGTCTTTCGGAAGGGACTTTAAACGGGGGTCCCGTTTCTCAAATTGGCGCAGGCACATAAAATAACCCTCACTGCTTCTGGTGGGTCCATTGCATAGGTCAAAATTCCAACATACAGCTTAAGTCTTCGGACGGTACGCCTAGTAAAGGTGGAATCTATAACGGAACTGATGGTCAATGTCTTCAGTAAATTGGAATTTGGATCGGTCTACAGCATATCCAAACAGCCATAGACCAACTTGTCTATAAGAAATTGAGTATAAAAGTCACATAGTATTACAGCTTTGTACACTTTAAACACCTGCATGTGTACCGGGAACATCAATTTGAATTGCGCCCCTTCATGAAATAGAACATTACACTACGGTATATCAGAGATTATAATCTACAATTTGATCTAAATGGGTCCTATGGACCCGATGAAATTTGACCAATGGGTCCCAAGCCAAAACAATGGGTCCCAGGTGAATTTTATGGGTTCCAAGTACTAAAAACCGTCTTTTTTTGCGGCATCTTAAGTTCACGAATACAAGTGATATGAATGGTTTGCGGCGTTTTATCATGTTTATGTCCGCGAGATAAAAAAAATATTGGAAATGATACGTCTGTCTCCAAAACTTAAATCTAATTGTCAAATTTGCTGAACTAAATAATTTATTGTTCATTTAGTTGCTTTATTTACGCTAGGTAGGTTTCGTACACATTATCCAAAGGTATATGGTGTGCGAAGACGGTACTTACTACACTTACTTAGGTGTGAATTAAACGATTTGAATTGATTGATTCATATTGTCCTGCAAAGTTTACCATTGAAGACTTTTTCAAAGATATATTGTACGTCTGAATTCGAATGATAGGAAGTTAGACTCGCATCGGACTGCATATAACTTTCATATTGAATTTTTGGCCGGATTGCAAAGCAATTCCGGTCTATAGATTGACGATGTCCGTCCGTCCGTCCGTCTGTCTGTCCGTCCGTCCGTCCGTCTGTCCGTCTGCCGTCAACATTTTGGTTAAAGTTTCTGGTTGAGGCAAAATCTAAGGAACTATAGGCAGTAGAAACTTTATATTATACATGTAGCTTGCTCATGACAAGACCTTTCAATTTATGCCGAAACATTTGACCTAGTGACCTTGACCTTGGACTTTGACCTAATTACAGATTTTGGTTAAAGTTTCTGGTTGAAGCAAAATCTAAGGAACTATAGGCAGTAGAAACTTTATATTATACATGTAGCTTGCTCATGACAAGACCTTTCAATTTATGCCGAAACATTTGACCTAGTGACCTTGACCTTGGACTTTGACCTAATTACAGATTTTGATTAAAGTTTCTGGTTGAAGCAAAATCTAAGGAACTATAGGCAGTAGAAACTTTATATTATACATGTAGCTTGCTCATGACAAGACCTTTCAATTTATGCCAAAACATTTGACCTAGTGACTTTGACCTTGGACTTTGACCTAGTTAAAGATTTTGGTTAAAGTTTCTGGTTGAGGCAAAATCTAAGTAACTATATGCAGTAGAAACTTTATATTATACATGAAGCTTGCCCATGACAAGACCTTTCAATTTATGCCGTAACATTTGACCTAGTGACCTTGACCTTGGACTTTGACCTAGTTAAAGATTTTGGTTAAAGTTTCTGGTTGAGGCAAAATCTAAGTAACTATATGCAGTAGAAACTTTATATTATACATGAAGCTTGCCCATGACAAGACCTTTCAATTTATGCTGTAACATTTGACCTAGTGACCTTGACCTTGGACTTTGACCTAGTTAAAGATTTTGGTTAAAGTTTCTGGTTGAGTCAAAATCTAAGTAACTATATGCAGTAGAAACTTTATATTATACATGAAGCTTGCCCATGACAAGACCTTTCAATTTATGCCGTAACATTTGACCTAGTGACCTTGACCTTGGACTTTGACCTAGTTAAAGATTTTGGTTAAAGTTTCTGGTTGAGGCAAAATCTAAGTAACTATATGCAGTAGAAACTTTATATTATACATGAAGCTTGCCCATGACAAGACCTTTCAATTTATGCCGTAACATTTGACCTAGTGACCTTGACCTTCGACTTTGACCTACTCAAAGATTTTGATTAAAGTTCCTGGTTTAAGCAAAATCTATGGTACTGTATGCAGTAGAAACTTTGTATTATTAATGAAGCTCGCCCATGACAAGACCTTTCAATTTATGCCGTAACATTTGACCTAGTGACCTTGACCTTGGACTTTGACCTAGTTAAGGATTTTGGTTAAAGTTCCTGGTTTAAGCAAAATCTATGGAACTGTACGCAGTAGAAACTTTATTTTATACATGTAGGTTGCCTCTGACAAAACCTTTCAATTTATGCTGTATTATTTGACCTATTGACCTTGACCCAGTTGGTGACAAAAACTTACTTTGCAATCCGGCCATACCGTCTTTAGCGGTGTTTTATTTTGATGCGCAACAATTTCTCGTACAATACTACGGACTCTGTAAGGATTAAAAGAGCGGACAAAATAAAAAAACGAGACATTAACACGATATATACAGCTAATACACTTCCTGTTTCTCGACTTTAAAAGTTTTATGTAAACCATGAACTAAAGGGGAGGCACTATACGAAAGTGAATAATGGGTACGATGGGACGCAGCGATCGGGAATCAATGGGTCCTGGGCGATTTTTATGCGTCAGAGACGCAGGACGCAGAGGTAGATTAATCTCTGCTATATTGAATTAGTATTAATATTTTCAAATATAATAGGGGTATTCAAGGTCAAAGAATTGGTAGTTTTCTGCTTTTGATTTTACTTCGCAGTGAATGCAGTTTTGAAGTTTCAATTTTGAATGAGAATCACTTGGTATGTCGTTTTTGACATATTCTGGATGAAAAAAAAACGTATAGGAGATGCCAAACCTAGGACCAAAAAAAAGTAAATGACTTAGTTACAAAATCTTGAGTGTTTTCATTTTGGTCCTCAGGAAACTGCTGCGGTCTATAGGAACTGAAATCACTATAGACCAAATGTCTATATTAAGGAGGTCCAGGACTGCCAGACTTAAATTTGATCATGTTGATCCTATCATTTAATTTTCCTACAAAACTTCAATTTTCTGAAGTGAAATCAGAAATGTGTGGACAGTACCTGTATACTCTGTTGAACGCAATATTGTTATTCCTTATATTATTTTTAAGCAATAATTAATTATTTAATTGTAAAATAAATGATAAAATGAAATTGGGTCTTTTCGAAATACAGAGTTACTTCCCATTTGTGCAGGTATCTGACGTCAACGCATTGTGACGTCATCGAATTCTATGGAAGCCAGCATGAAATTCAGGGAAATAGGGTTACATATATGACGTTTTCAAAGAAATTTAATGATGTCACAATGCTTTTACGTCAGATACCTGCACAAATCGAACGCAGGACTGCAAATCGAAAAGACGGAATAGATAAACATGTACATTAAGCTCCAAAACATAACATGCATCGGATTTGTCGGACAATCCGGTCTAGATCGAAATGGCGCACATCAGACTGATTTGATATGTGTCTGGCCCGTCCGATGAATTTGGCTGACATTGGATTTTTGAAATTTAACAGTTTGAGAGAAATAGTCCATTTTCCAAAAAATATCTATGACCATTATAAACCTTGATTTTATATGCACAGACACCAGACATCACATCATTTGGCAATTTTTTCCATTGTGACGTCACATCTGATCGCACCGTCTTGAAGCACCTTGATGTGTTTCCATGCCTTTATTATTTTGATGTCACAATGAAAATATCGCCAAATTTTGTGATGTCTGGTGTCTGTCCTACTTATGAATCTATTGGAAATCAGCTATTAATATCCTAAGATATATAAGACTAAATGCACAAGAAGTTAACGCATACATGTGTAATAGGGGTAAACATGCATGTACATATATCTTGTGTTGTTTATGAACTGATAAATTAATTGACTATAGGAATGTTCCACTTCAATGCTGTTAAATCTGATGAATTTTCTTTTTAAAGGTGAAAGCTATCGAGCATAGGGATTCTGTCCTCACATCAAAACAACAGATAGACAAACTAAATCGACCTGGAGCCACATACTTCAATTTGAATCCATTTGAGGTCAGCACTACTGTATATTTCAAAAGAATTTGAATTCCTTTAAAAAACATTCCTTGACCATGTCGACAATATTTATCATTTATGTCATAGCAGGGCTCTTGTTGGCCTGATTTTGGGCCGAATATTGGCCCCATTCTTAATGCAAAATAGTATCTTTTTTTTCCCAATTCATTGACCATTGTTGACAATTTTCCCAAATTTGTCACCTCATGGAAAATTCTAATAAAGAGTTACAAATTCTAAACTTCAAGTGAAAAGACATCCGTATCCATTGATAATATTTCCCAATTGTTGATAAAATGCCACTGTTTCAATTTGACCACATACTCTTCAGGTACTTGACATAGATCCTGAGACCTCATTGGCCGATATCAAGAAGAGATACAGACAGGTTTGGCATTTTTCACTAGATTGTACTGGTAGTAAATCTGTAAACCTGTATTCTTTCTTTGTAAATTGTATTCCCTTTTCATTTGGGATGGAACCTGATGTAAAGCAATTGTAACTTCATTAAATTCTATTGGAACAAGCATAAAGTTAAGGGAAAAAAAGGTTTGATACTCTATAGGAATTTCATTACGTCATAATGCATTTACGTCATTTACCATCCCAAGTGGGAGGTAACTCTTTATATCAAAAAGCCTGAACATCCTGAGTGCGAAGAATTCTTGAAATAGTCATAAGCGCATTTACATTAATATTTAACAACTGAAGGTAAAAAGTTTAATGGTATTAATATATTTATTCTAGGTATGATAAAAATGTAGAATTTCTTCATGTTCTTAGTTACATGTACATTTGTTTCTCTCTTTAGATGTCCATATTGGTGCATCCAGACAAAAATCAAGATGATGTTGATAGAGCACAAAAGGCATTTGAAGGTAAATGTAAATATAATATTGCCAAACATTAACTAAATTTTTCAATGGTATGCATTGTAAGAATTCTTGATTTGTGTAAGGGCGATAAAAGTTAATTCTAATGTATTGTTTACAACTTCTGTACTACATGTATGTAGTTAATGGAAAACTGCTTTGGAAAATTTTACTCTTACTCACGGTGGGTAATATTGCAATGCAGAACAATAGGTTTTTCTATATTTTTGTGCAATATACATGTAGGTTATTTATATCAAAAAGGGGAATGTGATGCAGTGTAAGAATGTCTTAGCTATGAGATGTATCTAAAATAAGGTGAATATCAGCTTTTAATAACGCATAAAAACGATTGGCGTTCTACTTTCACTTTCATCTACATTGATCACGCCGATCATTTTTTTTTCAGTTCTATAAACAAATATGATTCTCTTATTATGGATAAAACTCAGCTATGGCATCCTTACACTGCATCACATTCCCCTTTTTGTGATATATAATCTGCATGTATATTACTCAAAATTATAGAAAAACATATTGTTCTGCGTTGCGAGATTACCCACCGTGTTACTATAGCATTGTGTATTTTGGATAAAAACATCTTAGAATTTAAGGCAGAATCTTTATGCCTTTACCAGTATATCAAAGATTGGTCTGCATTTGTATTGCTAGTTAAAACAAAAAATCTGATGATTTTGATAATACTTTTACAGCGGTAAATAAAGCATATAAAACTCTGGAAAATGAGGAAGGGATGAAAAGATGTAAAGAAATTATTGATGAGGCCAAATCAAGGGTTGATGATATGGTAAGCATGAATCTAATGATTAATGATCTAGTTTAAACATGTCAAATAAAGGTCCTCTCATCATGCTCAGTGAACATGTTAGTTCCCTTGATTGACACAGTATGTTGAATGATTAAGAATTTTTAAATTAGTCCTGTGTATCAGCAATATATTAAAGTGGTATGATATTGCTACAGCTAGACATGTACATGTATGCACAAAAACAAATTTTGTGGTGTCATCTGGTATACATGTAAGTTGTTTGCTTCTTTCATTTGAAATTAAATGAAAACAATTTGAAAGTGCTTGTTCATGTGTACATGTATATTGAATTTCATGATTGGCTTGTTTCTTTTCAGATAAAACAGAAAAGAAAGCAGCTTAAAAAGGAAGGCAAACCCCTAGATGTCCCAGAAGATGAGCCTGAGAAGGTTTGAATGCATAAACATGATAAACAAAAAGAAAAAAAATCTCGATAAAATCCGTTCAGTATCTTTGAAATATTTTGTATTGCATGATTTATTATGCAATTTCAAAAGAAATACAAGAATATGAAGAAGGTAATGGTAATGGTAAAATTCCTTCTTTTACTTCGGAAATTTCATTGTTAAGCCTAATTTTTGCATGTACATGTATTGAAAAGCATACTTTTTGCATGATTTACAATGGAAACAGACCTTTTTACAACAACTGGGGTCAAGTTGTTTTGGACAGCAAAATAAGAAACTTTTCCAAAAATAACAACAAGCACAGTCAGTTCCGATGTGTAACACAAAAAACAAGTTCCACTAAATGCTAGTCATACATGAATTGTGAAAAGGCTAATGATTAATGCTTATTTTATTGCTGTAACATGATGTGAATTTCTTATTTTTAGCTCACCTCGACAAAGTTGAGTGAGCTTATGCTATACCCGCGCACGTCCGCGTCCGTGTTGGCGTCTCCATCCGGTAAAGAAGTTTGGGGTAGCCCAAGAGATGGACCCATGCATTGGATGCAGCATGTGACCTACATTTCCTGCTTGAGTGACTTGGTTAAGAAGTTTGGGGTAGCTCAGTATTTGACAAAGTACTAATGCTACAGTAACCAAACTTGCACAAGTGATTCATCTTTGGATGCCAAGATGGACCCATGCATTTGATGCAGCATCTGACCTACTTTTTCCGCTTGAGTGACTTGGTTAAGAAGTTTGGGGTAGCTCAGTATCTGACAAAGTACTAATGCTATAGTAACCAAACTTGCACAAGTGATTCATCTTTGGATGCCGAGATGGACCCATGCATTGGATGCAGCATGTGACCTACATTTCCCGCTTGAGTGACTTGGTTAAGAAGTTTGGGGTAGCTCAGTATCTGACAAAGTACTAATGCTATAGTAACCAAACTTGCACAAGTGATTCATCTTTGGATGCCGAGATGGACCCATGCATTGGATGCAGCATGTGACCTACATTTCCCGCTTGAGTGACTTGGTTAAGAAGTTTGGGGTAGCTCAGTATCTGACAAAGTACTAATGCTATAGTAACCAAACTTGCACAAGTGATTCATCTTTGGATGCCGAGATGGACCCATGCATTGGATGCAGCATGTGACCTACATTTCCCGCTTGAGTGACTTGGTTAAGAAGTTTGGGGTAGCTCAGTATCTGACAAAGTACTAATGCTATAGTAACCAAACTTGCACAAGTGATTCATCTTTGGATGCCGAGATGGACCCATGCATTGGATGCAGCATGTGACCTACATTTCCCGCTTGAGTGACTTGGTTAAGAAGTTTGGGGTAGCTCAGTATCTGACAAAGTACTAATGCTACAGTAACCAAACTTGCACAAGTGATTCATCTTTGGATGCTGAGGTGAACCCATGCATCGGATGCTGCATCTGACCTACATTTTTTGCTTGATTGACTTGGTTAAGAAGTTTTGGGTAGCTCAGAGTGGCTTTGTTAAGAAGTTTGGGGTAGCTCAGTATCTGACAAAGTACTGATGCTACAGTAACCAAACTTGCACAAGTGATTCATCTTTGGATGCTGAAGTGAACCCATGCATCGGATGCTGCATCTGACCTACATTTTCCGCTTGAGTGACTTGGTTAAGAAGTTTTGGGTAGCTCAGAGTGGCTTGGTTAAGAAGTTTGGGGTAGCTCAGTATCTGACAAAGTACTGATGCTACAGTAACCAAACTTGCACAAGTGATTCATCTTTGGATGCTTAGATGGACCTATGCATTGGATGCAGCATCTGACTTACATTTTCCGCTTGAGAGACTTGGTTAAGAAGTTTGGGGTAGCTCAGTATCTGACAAAGTACTGATGCTACAGTAACCAAACTTGCACAAGTGATTCATCTTTGGATGCTGAAGTGAACCCATGCATTGGATGCTGCATCTGACCTACATTTTCCGCTTGAGTGACTTGGTTAAGAAGTTTGAGGTAGCTCAGTATCTGACAAAGTACTAATGCTACAGTAACCAAACTTGCACAAGTGATTCATCTTTGGATGCCGAGATGGACCCATGCATCAAATGCAGCATCTGACCTACTTTTTCCACTTGAGTGATTTTGCTTTTAAAAGCCAATATTGAGCAAAGTATAAGTGCTACATGTACCAAACTTGCATATTGGATGCATCTTTGATCAAACTTTCATAAAATGACCTTGACCTACTTTTCCTGCTTGAGTGATTTTGCCTTTAAAAGCCAATATTGAGCAAAGTATAAGTGCTACATGTACCAAACTTGCATATTGGATGTATCTTTGATCAGACTTTCATAAAATGACTTTGACCTACTTTTTCCGCTTGAGTGATTTTGTCTTTATAAGCTAATATTGAGCAAAGTATAAGTGCTACATGTACCAAACTTGCATATTGGATGTATCTTTGATCAAACTTTCATAAAATGACTTTTTCCACTTGAATAATTTTGCCTTTAAAAGCCAATATACATGTGCTAAGAAATATGATCGAATTGAATTTGGCTGCCACGAGGTGAGCTTCGTAATCTGTGATTACCTATGTTTCTTTTTAAGGTTCTTGTACAGGTCTTGTAGAACCAACTTTGCTCCTTTGATAGTGTAATAAATGTAACAAGTAATAATTCTGTTTTACCGTAACCATGGTAATGATAGTAAATACAGTCCAGTTCAAAACAAATGATTCTCATGACACTTATGGTCTCCTAACGTTTCATTTCTTAAAGATAAAAGAGAGAGTTTGTTTTGGTCGTTTGCTTTTCACACAAAATCACAGAGCTGGAAATGGGCACGGTTCTCTACTCGACCTTTGTCTTGTTCTTGATGAAATAATTTTCTGGTTCTGCTTTCAGAAGAAACACGCGGTATATGTACAGACGTGTAAATTATTTGCAGATTTAGAGAGAATGAGAATAGAACGGGAAACAAGAGAAATGCATGAAAGGTTTGTAATGAAGTAATATGACTGTTTATTAGTTTAATATACATGTACATGTATTAGTTTAACTGATAATACGCAAGATCGCAAATACAGCGCATGCGGCGTGTCCGTTCCGATTTTCTATTTAGTCACCTACCTAAACCATTGTTTAAAATTTGGGCACCTTTTCTGCCCAAGTAAATTGATGACGTCATAACAATCGAGAACAATGGAAGAGTGCGTGAGAACATTCGTATAGTCTTGGTTAGAAGTATTTGCGATTTTGCGTTTTGTTGATATTTAATGCAAATTTTATTTAAATAAAGGGTTCAAACTTCATCTGCGTGTTGTGTACAGTAGATTTACAGGACTTTTTGTATGTATTCAACTGACATCGTACTCCTTAGATTTAAAAATTGTTCTTTTTATGAATATGATTAAAGTGGAGGTAAAATTCTCAATATGACCAATTGCTGGACTACATACATGTATGGCTTCATATCTCTATCCACAATTTCAGCAAATATCTAGAGTTTTATATTGAGTTGCCAATAAGGCATTATTATACAAATAGGGTGAATGTTACTTTTCTCGGTCATGTCAGTTTCAGAGTCTTGATTATTAATTGCAAGAGATCTCATCATCATGCAATAGATATGCAACAGGCAGAACAGTGCAAGTCTCAGAATTGAAAAAAAAAATCTCTTGTCATGGCAGTGGAACAGGGTTTCTCTCATACATCTACAAACATGTACATGTAGTTGCATACCTTTACCAAATATTAAGAGCAGGCCTGTGAAATAAAAATATTTATCACATGATACACCCGTTATGCAGTTTCATAAAGCCATTTCATAAATATATGATATGATAACACATTACATATCGCTCTGCTTGAATGCGATTGGTCAAGTTTGGAACCTTATCACATAATCTTTGACAAATGTGACCTTTCAAATATCGGTCCACTGTTAAATTCAGACCCGGAGTAAATATCAATGATTAAAATTGTTGTTGTTGAATTAATTTTGCATTAAGATACTATTCAAAATTGAAATACTTTTCTCTTACGCACAGAATATCTATACGATGGGGACACTACTTCTCATGGCATAGCAGACGACTTCTAGATCACGGCGTGATTCGCCTCAGTAGTTCTCGGAAACGGAAACGTTGATTTCACGTTAGAAATACCCATTTTTAGGCAATATTTAAGAAATAAAAAATGACAAGCCGGGCTCTATTGTCTCATAATACCCGAGCGTCCTCAGCCAATCACATTTATTATCGAGCCGTGTCAGCGGCGAGGTGATAAATGTGATTGGCTGAGGACGCGAGGGCATTATGAGACAATAGAGCCCGGCTTGTCATTTTTTATTTCTGTTCTAATGATGACCAAAACTTAGACATTTTGATTCTTGGTAAAAACCAGTTCCTGCCGGTTTATCTGCTTTCAGAAAATGGGTAGGTGTGGTTTATCGCTATAGGGCCTATATTGGAGAATAGAGCCCGGCTCGCGTCTGTTGTCTTAATAGGGAAAAAGAATCAAGTCATATTAGAACATGTGATAAAAGAATCTCAAATGAATTTTCATTTCATACCATGTATTATGAAACTCGTTGTGCGTTTTATATCCCCTCGCCAAGGCTCGGGGATATAAAACTCACAACTCGTTTCATAATACATCGTATGAAATGAAAATTCATTTGAGATCCTATATACATGTATCTTATGACAGTTGTTTTACATGTTTTATGGCGTTTTCTTTTGTTATCATATCGTAAGGTTTATTCAGCACTGTAGGTAAAACAAAATTTCAACAACATAACATTGAAATCTTAATTGACTTGAAATTTCTTTTTATGATGGAGGGGTATATAAATGAAGTATTGAGCTCTGTCTTTTTTCTGTCGTCCATCAGTCATTATTTGGTTTCTGTGTATAATCCTCTTGGAGTTTTGATAATATATACGAATGGTATTAGGTGTATACATGTGGATGCATCATGTTAAGATATTGGTTGAGGTCAAAGTTGTCGCCCTTGGACTTTGAAGAAAAATTGAAAATGGCAGCTTTAAGGCATTTCATCCTTGGATCCAAATTGTAATTGTTATACAGATGTATCAAAGGGAGATGTTGGTTAAATTTGATTAGGGATTTTCCTAAACTGCTTAAAGTTTAAAATTATGATTGATTATGTACAAAATATTCTGACGGGTAATCATAATTTTCAATGTATAAATAGATCTTCCGTTTAAGGTCAAGGTTATGTTTGAGGCCAAGGTCATGTTTGAAGTGAAAACTATTATCATGCATTTCTTGAACAATCTTGTATTTGCATAAACAGCATAGATCACTCTAATGCTAAGTAGAACATTTCATACAGATTTTACCTACAACATGCACAATGTAACATATGATACTTCAAGTAGAGATAATTCCTTCGAAGTTCTTCCTCATAAAACTGAACAGCTTTATAACTATTGGTACATGTTTTATCTACGAATATTTGTTTTCAGGAAAAGAAAAGCAGAGGAAGAGGAAGTGGAAGAAGAAAAGAAGAAAACTGAAAAAGAGTGGCAGAAAAACTTTGAGGTAAAGTTTTGTATCCATTAACATGTATATGTATGTATGAGGGCTGATTGATTCGTTGAGAGCCTCAGTTTTCTGGGTTGCAGAAGGTATTCTGCTGGCAGATTATCTCCAAAAAGGACAAACAATCAATGGCGCATACTATGCTTCACTTCTGACACAGGTACGGGAAAATATTAAACTTAAGCGCCGCAGAAAGCTCACTAGTTAAAAGTGTGTTCTTCCATCAGGACAATGCTCCTGTTCACAAGTCTGTCATTGCCATGGCTGCCATTCATGATTGTGGCCTTGATTTGATTGAGCATCCACCTTATTCACCTGATCTTGCTACATCAGACTTTCATCTATTCTCAAAACTGAAATAAGATATTTCTGGCACCCACTTTCAGTCTAATGATGGCGTCATACTAGCAGTGGATGGCTTTCTGACCATTCAAGATAAGGATTTCTTTAAAAATGGTATTGAGGCCCTTAATCACCGGTGGCAAAAGTGTATAGATACTGAAGGGTATTCTGTAGAAAAATAATGCAAAATGTCTGATAAAATTAAATTCCTTAAAAACGATGCTCTCAACATATCAATCAGCCCTCGTATAATGAAATCTGAATTTTACAAATTATGGTAGTTTTAAAATAAGTTAAGCTATTAGATTTAGGTATGAATGCATGTATCATGTATGTGTGTGAAATAAACTTTAAAATATACAATTTTGTCTTTTCGATTTTACAGTCCTACGTTCGATTTGTGCAGGTATCTGACGTAAAAGCATTGTGACGTCATTAAATTCCTTTGAGAACGTCATACATGTAACCCTGTTTCCCTGAATTTCGTTCTGCTTTCCATAGAATTTGATGACGTCACAATGCATTGACGTCAGATACCTGCACAAATGGGAAGTAACTCTGTATTTCGAAAAGACCGAATTCAAATCTTTTATGCAATTTTTATAAATCAGTATTTGAAGGCTGGAAAAGGGTCTTATAATACATGTACATGTATGTAGTCCTTTGTACTGATTTTCCAAATTTTTTGTGATTACTCCATTTATAGGAAAGCAGAGCTGGAAGAGTGGATAGCTGGAGAACCTTCAAAACTGGCAACAAAAAATCCAAAAACAAAGGAATGTTCCGCCCACCCAAGCCCAAACTGGAGAAGAGATAATACATGTGCCATCCATCAGTAGAAATACATGTATGACTGAATGAAGGTAAAAGTGGTCGTAATATACACACAAGCTACGAGTGCTAACAAGTGTATGTATATGTATGGAAGACTAAATTGTGTGAAAGAAATATTCTTCATGTATGTTTTATTTTTGTGAAAAGTGTTCTCAATGTCACCGTATTGACATACTTCCTGTCAATTCTATTTTTGGATGTTCTGTTCAAAATAGAAGAATATCAAATGATATGCTTTTTGCAAAACAAAGCTATAAAGAGTGCTTTAAAAGTTGAGATGTGAAGAAAACTATTTTTTCTCCAAAGTTTGTAGGAACTTAATGTAAATGATCTGACTGTTATATTACTGAAATATTGAAAAAGTTTATGCTGGAAATAAGTATTCAGCAAATTATTTTCTTATGCTACTTGTACATGTATCTTCATCTAGCCTACTGAAATTACATTTCACTTAATGTAAGAAAACATCAAGTGTGAATGGCAGTATTTGGTTAACTTCTGTCTGTAGTAGATAATTTCATTCCTCCCTACTGGTAATTTGATAAGAGTTTCACAATTTGAGAAAGTTTAATGACCAAACCTGGGTGTGCATGGACATTTACATGTATATACGTATCCAATTTAAATGTCACAGTGAGCTGAATTCAGATAATGTTAGTCCAAGCTGGAGTACAATATCAAATTACCAAAAGGTCTTGCTCTGAGCAATTAACAAGTTATCGCCATCAGGAATCAATTCATCAAGTACCATTGTTCACAAAAAAAGTGCAATTCCATTTGTAGGCAAGCACTGTATGAAAGGGTACAAGAAATCTTAATAATGCAATATACATTGTAAATGTGTGTTTAAATATAAATTCATGAAAGTTTTTAAGTACAATACATGTGGTATAAGCCATGTCGTTTGCTGTTATATGTTAAATTGTCAAGGTTTCCAATTCTTGATATGCTGTATGGAAGATTAGATATACCAAGTCAACTTCCATGATTTTTTTTATTATAGAATTTCAAAATGAATTATAGTATACATGTAGTCGTGAGGCAAAATCTTGTGATATCTGAACAGATTCTTTTAATACTTTGGCATTTTGACTAAGTAAGTTTTGATCCAATCAATTTGATCTCTAGATGTATGCAAGTTTGTTTTATTGAGCATTATATTATAAAAGGTGCTGGACTTGTCAAAGCTTTTCTGACAACTGCCTCATTAAAACTGAATACGAATTTTCTGGAGTAATGAATTCCGGACTAATGAATCATCACTGTATTAATTATGTTTCTTTAATTAAGATTTAAAAAAAAAAATCATTCATACTATGCACAGTACTTATAACAATTTGATCTAAAGTACAAAGAATCAGGTTCATTATAAGTCTATGAAAAATTTTGTTAGATATATTTGTAAAATATCGATATTTTTCTGTCTTTTGATTTCACGTCTTTTAAAAACCAAAGGTACCTTCAGGTTTTTGCCTGTTTGTTCTTACATGTTAACTTAAGTCTTCATGTAAACTGTGTGAATAATGACTTAAATTTAATGTTAACTGTGGGAAATATTTTTGAGCTTAGGTCACAGATAAATTTATTTCATATTGTTCTGTCTTTGAAAATACATATATTATTATGTTCTTAGTTCACCATAAAACTTTTTTTTCACAAACACATGTTACTGAAATTTTTCTATTATTTATTTTAATTATTAATATGTTTATGGTCACCATATAGAATTGAGACCATGGGACCAAGTTTCCCTAATAATTATGTACTATAATGTAAGACCATAAACAATGGTTCATTAAATGGTGTATGAATGTTAGATTCTCAAACTGCTTGTTTTTAACATTAAAATCAAGCATATTGTTGTAATGATTTTGTAAGTGTTTTATGTATTTTAAAAGATTTTGATGAACAATTCAGGGAATTAAATCCTTCAGAGCTATTTTCTGATTTCTCTTTCTTTTATATATATGAAGTTTGACATGTGAAAATAGAGTCCCCAGTGGACTATTCCGTGTTTTCGATTTTATAGGCCTACGTTCGATTTGTGCAGGTATCTGACGTAAAAGCATTGTGACGTCATTAAATTCCTTTGAAAACGTCATATATGTGACACTGTTTCCCTGAATTTCACGTTTGTTTCCATAGAATTTGATGACGTCACAATGCGTTGACGTCAGATACCTGCACAAACAGCCGGAACGCCAATCCCTATTTTGACGGTTGGAAGCATTGTTTCTAAAAGGGGCGGATAACTCTTGACACAAAAAGTAACAGAATAAAAATAAATTGGGCTAAACGACTGTAATTGTTTATCTCAAATTTTAAATATTATTATACAACAAATAATACTCGGATATAATTCACTACATGTAACTGAAATTCCTCTGAAAGGGATTTTTGATATTTTTCAGCCCTGCTAAAGATCCAACGAAAATTGTGCATACACCGTTGGTTTTAAAAGCTGACACAAATGCTCCCCTTTGCACTTCTGGTCAAAATTCAATGATAATCTTTTCAACAGAATCCCAATTATGATACCTATATTGAATTTTAGTCAGTAAGTACTCTATAAATAGGAATAAAAACGCTATAACAAGGACCAGATTTTAATCAAAATTCATCGTTACGGACTCATAATACACCAAATTCAAGTGGCAATGGAATTTTTAACATTTGTTTTATGGTTTGATACCTTGTAGATGATTTTGTGCCAATGCCATGTTTCATTTTGGCAAATCTAACCACTTCGCAACACCGACTAGGGTACATGTGTACTCGCTGTTTACAAACGAGTTTCCATACGTTGACATGGAAGATGGACGCCCGAACAGCATATCGAAGTTTGAAAGGTGACACAAACCCCTTAAGGCAAAGATCGGCATACTATTTTTGGTTTTGGTGACTTCGGTGATATATAAAGTTTACACTCAGACTGTTCCCAATCATTCCCAGCCGGGATCTTAAAAGAAAATAAGCAATAAAATGCAGGTAAACAGATCGCTGGCGAAAAACTGCCCTTGACAACGCCCGATTTATTTCAAAATGCCACAAAATTTACCTGATAAGTGTTATGACTTGAAACGGTATCTCTATTGCCATCAAAATCACCTGTGTCATTCTTGTTTACACATTCAGCACAGTCAGTATGACGCGTTTTTGATGACGTGCTACAATGTCGTCATATTCAAAACATTTGTCACGTGACTTTTTTTTAAACTTCAAAGACAAGTGCCGACTGGCGTTCCGGCTGCAAATGGGAAGTAACTCTGTATTTCGAAAAGACCGAATTTCCAAGATGTTTCATTTCAGAGCCAGACTACAGACATCACGTACTAAGATGATGTTTTTCATTATGATGTCACAAGTGAGATGGAAACATAACGAAACACCTGCTATATATTATGACAAAACAGTTCAATGGTTTGGGAAGGTATTCAGTGTCCGTAGTCTGGTGTGTAAAATCAAGGTTTTGAACTGTCGCATCAGAGAACTTGAAAATTGACAATTACATTGTATATCTCACATACACAGCCAATTGTGTTGCCTCATATGAAATTGATCAAGACTTGGATGTATGGTGTGCCATTGCTGCAGTTCTAAGCATTGGGGCTAAGGGAAGCTTGTAAAAATCCAATGAAAATACATGTATATTGCATTTAATATTTATTTCATTTTTAGCTCACCTCGACGAAGTTGAGTGAGCTTATGCTATAACCCCACGCGTCCGCGTCCGTGTCCGCGTCCGCGTCCGTGTCCGCGTCCGTGTCCGCATCCGCGTCCGGTTAAGAAGTTTGGGGTAGCTCAGTATCTGACAAAGTACTAATGCTACAGTAACCAAACTTGCACAAGTGATTCATCTTTGGATGCTGAGGTGAAACCATGCATCGGATGCAGCATCTGACCTACATTTTCCGCTTGAGTGACTTGGTTAAGAAGTTTGGGGTAGCTCAGTATCTGACAAAGTACTAATGCTACAGTAACCAAACTGGCACAAGTGATTCATCTTTGGATGCTGAGGTGAACCCATGCATCGTATGCAGCATCTGACCTATATTTTCCGCTTGAGTGACTTGGTTAAGAAGTTTGGGGTAGCTCAGTATCTGACAAAGTACTGATGCTACAGTAACCAAACTTGCACAAGTGATTCATCTTTGGATGCTGAGGTGAACCCATGCATCGGATGCAGCATCTGACCTTCATTTTCCGCTTGAGTGACTTGGTTAAGAAGTTTGGGGTAACTCAGTATCTGACAAAGTACTGATGCTACAGTAACCAAACTTGCACAAGTGATTCATCTTTGGATGCTGAGGTGAACCCATGCATCGGATGCAGCATCTGACCTACATTTTCCGCTATAGTGACTTGGTTAAGAAGTTTGGGGTAACTCGGTATCTGACAAAGTACTGATGCTACAGTAACCAAACTTGCACAAGTGATTCATCTTTGGATGCTGAGGTGAACCCATGCATCGGATGCAGCATCTGACCTACATTTTCCGCTTGAGTGATTTGGATAAGAAGTTTGGGGTAGCTCAGTATCTGACAAAGTACTAATGCTACAGTAACCAAACTGACACAAGTGATTCATCTTTGGATGCCGAGATGGACCCATGTATCGGATGCAGCATCTGACCTACTTTTTCCACTTGAGTGATTTAGCTTTTATAAGCCAATATTGAGCAAAGTATAAGTGCTACATGTACCAAACTTGCATATTGGATGTATCTTTGATCAAACTTTCATAAAATGACCTTGACCTACTTTTTCCGCTTGAGTGATTTTGCCTTTAAAAGCCAATATTGAGCAAAGTATAAGTGCTAGATGTTCCAAACTTGCATATTAGATGTATCTTTGATCAAACTTTCATAAAATGACCTCGACCTACTTTTTCCGCTTGAGTGATTTTGCCTTTAAAAGCCAATATTGAGCAAAGTATAAGTGATACATGTACCAAACTTGCATATTGGATGTATCTTTGATCAATCTTTCATAAAATGACCTTGACCTACTTTTTCCGCTTCAGTGATTTTGCTCTACAAAGCCAATATTGAGCAAAGTATAACTGCTACATGTACCAAACTTGCATATTGGATGTATCTTTGATCAATCTCTCATAATATGACCTTGACCTACTTTTTGTGCTTGAGTGATTTTGCTCTATAAAGCCAATATTGAGCAAAGTATAACTGCTACATGTACCAAACTTGCATATTGGATGTATCTTTGATCGAACTTTCAAAAAATGACCTTGACCTACTTTTTCTGCTTGAGTGGTTTTGCCTTTAAAAGCCAATATACATGTACTAAGAAATATGTTTGAATTGAATTTTGCTGTCACGAGGTGAGCTTCGTAATCTGTGATTACCTATGTTTTCATTTCACCTGCAACACCAGAGTCTCTTATATAGATCATCTGTCCCTCTGTCTGTCTGGTATTCACACCTAAACATTAAGTAGCTATACAACTTGATCGGTATACATTTATAATAATTCCCATCAAAGCTGAAGGATGGTGATACTCAGTGCCCAAGGAGGGTCAAGGTCACCTTCAAGGTCAAGATCACTTATTTAGGATCAAATATGCGAAAAGTGACATGCCAGTTATATTTTTATACCCTTTTCTTCATCTACATGTATATGGACATGGAATTGACAACTTTTGTACGTTAATTGTTTGATTGATCTGCCTGCATGTATTTCTATCACTACAGGGAATGTTTGAAGCGATAAAAATTGAAATCCGTCAGTAATTGATCCAGCTGAGCATACTTTCGTAACAGTATGCGTTTATATAATAAGTTTTGATATTATAATTTGTAAGGAAACTTATCTATTTTGAGTGTACGTTATACCCATTGAGGATGCTCAAATGTCACTCGAGACGTCTCATGATTCATATGAAAAATTTATTTTATAGCATTATGTAATAAAATCAATGTAATGATAAAATAATCTTTATGATTTTACTATTTACTCAATGTATGTAGTGTTCTCAAAAAAGATTACTCCGCGCGGCTCACTTCAGAAACTGGATAAACACGATTTTGACTATTTCATCATGCACAACTTTGCATCAAATTGATACCATTCAATAGATCTTTCTTAGTCGTAAATTATGGTATAAGTTATGTGATAGCCAATGCACGTAATCAAACTTTATAGACAAAACAAGTTTTAGGTGGGCCATTTCCCATGACGTCGTGAGGCTTTCCATAGACTCAATGTTAAACTCTGCGACGTTACGCTGAAATTTAACATTGAAAACGCACTAAAATTTATTTTGTCTGAGTTATTTGATTGCATAAACCTTCGACCATGTTACATATACTAAAATTTACGACTAAGCAAGATCTATTCAGTGTTATTGATTTTATTTTAATTTTTGCATGACAAAGTTTACCCAGTTTCCGAAATGAGCCGCGCGGACAGGATATGCAGTAGAACTCTTTATTGACCGCAATTATCACGAAGAGCAAACGAATAATTAAAAGTTGGTAATCTTCACCAAAGAAAATCAGATTGGACCAAGCTTTGCCACATGACGATAAATCATATTAATCTTCACCAAAGAAAATCAGATTGGACCAAGCTTTGCCACATGACGATAAATCATATAAAAATGAAGAAGATTAATGAGAATCAACTGTCAGGTTCACTGATCGACGAGGGTTAAGTATCCGAAACGTGCATGTCTGGTCCATGCTGCTTTATCTGTTCTTAAACGATGCTAATATTTAATTTGAAGACGTTTAACATTTGTATCACTTTGTGTGTGTCACTGCTGGTGGACTTGGAGTCCCCGAGGGCACATGTAGCCAAGTTCGATCAACTTCGGTTGAATACTTGTTAGGTACTTCTAGATCTACTGAATAACTGTTAGGTACTTCTTTGATGTTTACTTCAACGCATTCGGAAAATTCCTGTAATCAAAATTTCTTGAAATTTCTAATAAAACGTGGGTCCCACCCATCCTGCTACGTCTTTCGGTACAGTTTGGATTTGATAGCTTTCAAAGTCTTTGGCCATATTGCATTGAGTAGATTGAGGATCACCTTCGAGGGCTGAGTACCCGAAACGTGCGCACCATGTGTGGGCCATGCTGCAAATTTGATTCTATTGAATTTGAGGACTTTTTTAAACATGGTATTCGTCGCAAAGGAAAATCCGAATGTCGATAAAATTAAGTCATACGTGTAATACATGTTTCCTATATTTGGTCTCTCCTTAAACAAAACAATATTCTAACTATATAAAATTGATGGAGAGTTAAAAGATCACATCATGTGGACGTTTGAAGTTTCCGGACACCAATTAGTATTTCGTTTCTGTTTATTTAGTTTGTCATTCTTGATGTTTTACGTTAATTAATACCCCTCAATGTATCTTGATGGGTGCGTTGAAGCTAGAGCTACCTTAAAGTGTAGGTGGATGATTAGAATTTCTAGATTATTAGGTAATGCTGGCATGCATGACACTATCATAATTACAGTTGCTATAATGGGCGAGAATATGAACATGAACGTGATTTTATGTCGCCTGCAACGCAAGTGCAATGTACATGTGTAGGGATCATTCTTTCCGGCGTCCGTATGCTTGATATGACTACATCTTGATAATACTAGGTATTACACTTTCATCAAATTTGCACGAATGGTCAAGTATGATACATGTAGAACTCAACATCCAATTAAGGTCAAGTTCACATGCAAGGTCAATGTCAAATATTTAGGGTCAATGATGTAACGCACAGGCGACATGCCTATTTTAATATGTGCGTAATGTTGCGCTGGAAAGGTGATGGATTATCAAATCCAGATTTATTTCTTGCCTAAAGTTGACAAAGGAGACAAAAACGATTACAACCCCCCCCCCTCTCCTGACCAATAGTCGATATAAGTACTATGCATCCCACAGCCGATGTCGTGCCTAAATACGGGAGATGAGGAAATCGTTGAAGATTTTTTATCTAACAGTCGTCATAAAACAAACAAAGGGACATTGATTTTGATATAGGAGATTTTCATTCGATAACAATACAGCGTCAAAAGACAAAATTTCCCTTGAATTAAATCAATGTGTACCTTCTGAGTACACGTGAAATTCTATTCAAGATGTCCTCGCATTTTTCCATCGTCCAGTCATCTCTGTTCCTGGTCTTTAGTGCTAGACTTATAACTCGGTATGTATTGACTTATGATAACACGATATAATTTATCAAATTATCCGTGTACAAAGTTTTGTAAATTAAAAAAAAAAACATGTAAAAGGTAAAGAGGATACTTGAAGTACAAAGACTTGTTATAATCATTGGGTAATTTCAGCAATACACTGCTACTTTACTTTATTTTTCATCGAATATCGACAGAGGCTTGTTTTTGTTTGTTTGGATTTTTTGGACTCGTCTGCATCGGGGTTTTCTGTCTGTACACTGGAACCTTACGAAAAGCTTTTGAAAATTAAGTTACAGGGCTTTTATACTCTACTTGACATATGTATTTCTTCTGACAAGATTTTTCCTTTCGTTTCAAGGTTACCCGAAGTTTGGCTAAATTAACACACAGAAGATAGCTACTGAATAACTATGCTAACGGAGCGTAGTTTCTTGACATACCATTGCTCATTTTTTCTTGCATGTTCAATGTTTTCAAAATTCTATTTCTCCTCCAAAGCGCTGCACAGAAATACAATCTACATCATACTTAACTGAATATAAATGCTCAAAGTCTTTAATTTGCTTTTCGACATGGTATCTGTACCCTAGATGGTAGACAGATATTCTAATTACATGGTCATACATTATAAGTCTTTTGAACCATTGCATAAATGTTCACCAATGCTTTACAGACAGTAAATACCGAAGTACTGGTTCTCTGTACTGAAGAACGTGTTTTCAGACTTGATACGTCAACCAGAAGTATGGTCAAGGACTCTGAATACATGTCATTGACGTTGTTTGCCACTACAACTAAACACTAATATCCTAAACACGTGTTTAGTACAACAAAATGGGTACTAAAGAACATATATTTCAATATTGACAATCACGGGTAATCTCGCAACGCAGAACATTCGATTTTTCTCAAAGTTCTTGTAATACAGATATTTTATCACAAAAAGGGGAATGTGATGCAGTGTAAGGATGCTTTAGATATGAGTTTTAGCCAAAATAAGAGAAGTAATATATTTTTAGAAAGCTGAAAAACGATCGGCGCGATTCGTGTAGATGAAAGTGAAAGTAGAACGCCGATCGTGTTTCTGCATTATAAAAAGCTATAATTCACCTTATTTTGGATGAAACTCATAGCTGGAGCAATCTTACACTGCATCATATTCCCCTTTTTGTTATAAATGATCTATATTGCACACAAATATAGAAATAAAACCAATTGTTCTGCATTGCGAGATCACCCAACGTGCAATATCAGCTTAGATTTAATTATGAAGCAAGAACCAATTTAAAAGGTTCTCTATATATAGTAAGTTTGTGTTTTCATCATTATAAAAGTAGCAATTCATTTTGTGACAGAAGCAAATATGTTGAGGGGACACTCTCAATCAACACCCAAATTGAATATACGCTGCATGCATTTCGAGGTGTCAAAAAATACACGCAGAGAAAATATAGCTGTAATTAATGTCAAGTTCGGAAATATCCATTGAGATCATCTGTCCGAATAAAATCTTGTTCTCGAAAGTTTGTGATCCTAACTATACAACTACATGGAAGTTATCATGATGGTATTTTATTTGCATTCTACCACTGTCAATGACTAAGTAACTGACTACAATGGAGTAGTCAAGTATCAATCTTTGTTTGCTTTGCTGTTATCGATCATGTAGATCTTAGCTTATCTACACAAACTGCTTCCTTGTGCACCCGTTGGTGCAATCTTGTTCCTTGTCATTTTGTTATTGCACATGCGCACACAGAGGCCCTTTTTAAAGTAGCATTATATTGAGATATGACCTCCTCAAAACTGTTTACACAATTTGACGATTTCAAGCATTCCATCTTTAAGGACCAGATGACATCCGACTACCTACATTTTACCACCTCCTTGTTGATTCAACATCATTTACAACCTTCTACAGTTTAATTTTAGTTCATAATGTTTGAGTACACTATTTTCAGTCAATGTATCTTAAAGTTTTGCACCTAGGTTGTACCCGTATGACAGTTTCAGATAAGTGTTCTATTTAGCCACGAGGTACAATCTTGGTAGCTAAATAAATTTTGATTACAGTAAAATCGATTTTTGGGACCTCCGACAGGATGTGGCACAACAACATAAACCAAAGGTACAAAGAAAACCAAACACCAAATACTACACACATCTTAACAAAAACACAAAAGACTACACATAGACCAAGGAGAAAAATGGGTAAACAATCAGTGCTCTCCTGGCTGGAACGAGCTCATGTATGCAATTACCGACCAACAGAGAGGACAGGTGATAATTGAAAGGGGTGAGTAATGGGGTCCTATCGTCACTACCACTGTGTGTTCTTTTTTTTTTTTTTTCATGTTTCTATGGTGTTAGTTGGTCTACTGTCCTGTTCACTAATTCCAGAGCACCCTGTTTTCCCGGTTTTCTCTAAAATATGATAATGTCATCTTCCAAAAAGATACCAATTTTATAGTACTCCTTTGGTCGTTACAGAAAATACCATTGTTTTGGCTGTGCGTTAGCTAAGTTAGAAATAGGACGGAAAACAAAAAGTCTACGGGGATTCGCTGAAAATGTGTGACGTCGGAGGCTTTGACGTCACTGTTTACTATTGTTGACACGGAGAACAATATGGCGGCGGCTTGAAATTAACATGGGATTTTCCCGTAGACATTCTATTTTTTCATATTGCGGTTTGAAGGCAGCTGATAGGGTAAGTTGAAGTTCATTTCCAGTTACGACTAAAGGAAGTCAATTCTCGGAAACAATAATATATAGCAAAAATCTTCAGACGGCAGTATAAATCGCCCAAACAGGGTGCTCTGGATTTAGTGAACAGGACAGTAGTACGTTTATGTGTGGTCCTTTGTGTTTCATGTTTCTATGATGTGAGTTAGAGTTCCTTGTCCCTTTTGCGTCTCTTTTTGTACGTGTCTGCTCTGTGTTTTTGCATTGGGTGTTTTGGAGTTTTGCTTTGGTGGGTGCTGTAACATAGTGTTGTTGGAGATCCCCTCCTTTCTTCTCTACCAATCAGTATACTCCTCTTAAAGATACATTGGTACAAGGCTATAAACAGATCAAGATCCATGCACCGTGTTAATCTGGTGACACCAGGATAGTATTAATATATTATTAATAAGGCAATTGATGTTTCGGACGCATGTTCGATGAAAATATCCTACATGTACTTCTTTCTTATTTTAGAAGGAAACGTCAAGATGGTGGCGACATAAATAATTGTTTTCGCATTTCTCAGGAAAATTGCTTAATTGAAACGTTTGATACACTGACTTGTTTGTAAAATGGACCCCACTTGGCGTCCAAATGTTCAATACCACAAAAGGAAAGTATAGTCTAGTTGACAGGCGAACGGAACCTTAAGTGTATTGATTATTTTACAATGTTTCAATTTAATTTATGGTCAAAAGTGAGTATTTTTTTTAGCTCACCTGAGCGAAGCTCAAGTGAGCTATTGTCATAGCGCGCCGTCCGCCGTCCGTCGTCCGTCGTCTGTCGTCCGTCGTCGTCCGTCCGGCGTAAACTTTTAACATTTTCGACATCTCCTCTGCAACCGCTGCACAGAATTTTACGAAACTTCACAGGAAGCAAGTACTCAATGCCCTCTTCAAAAATTGTGTTTTTTGAGCCGATCGAAAATCCAAGATGGCCGCCACAGGCTCTGATTGGCTGACACATTTTTGACTTCTCCTCTGAAACCGCTGCACACAATATCTCGAAACTTCAAAGGAAGCAAGAACTCAATGCCTTCTACCAAGTTTTTGTTTTTTGAGCCGATCTGAAATCCAAGATGGCCGCCATATGCTCTGAATGGCTGACACATTTTCGAATTCTCTTCTGAAACCTCTGCATAGAATTTCACCAAATTTCACAGGTAGCAAGTACTCATTGCCCTCTAGCAAGTTTAAGTTTTTTGGAGCCGATCGGAAATCCAAGATGGCAGCTACAGGCTCTGATTGGCTGACATGTGCACATTTTCGACTTCTCCTCTGAAACCGCTTCACATAATTTCTTGAAACTTCACAGGAAGCAAGTACTCATTGCCCTCTTAGTCTTCCAAGTTTGTGTTTTTCGAGCCGATCAGAAACCCAAGATGTCCTCCATAGGCCCTATTTGGATGACACATTTTTGACTTACCTATCCTCTTAAACTACTGCACAGAATGTCACCAAACTTTACAGGAAGTAAGTACACATTGTCCTTCTCAAAGCTTCACTAAAAGTGATTTTCTTCAATTCTTATACATACTTTGATTGAAAACATACATACAGTCTCCTCAGGTGAGCGATGTGGCCCCCTTGAGCCTCTTGTTTAATTTATGGCATGTAAAATTCAAGGCTTACCGAACAAGTCTCGCCTAAACATGCTAAAAGCCTTATCTAGAATTTACAATAACTAACGTTGCTGAATAGAATATCATACATGGAAACACTACATATGATATATTGCAATCGTTTGATTTGTAATAATTGCTGACTTTTCATTTTTCAACATGGTACGTAAGTCTATACTTTTGTATCATTTTTTTTTTCATTTGATTTTATATAGTTTGAAAAATATATCATCATGTATACACTCATCATATAGTTCCTTTCAATTCATAAGATATCGCATAGAATTATTTTTCATTATTGCATCTCAAAGACTTGAAGAAAACAGAAAAAAAATCATGAAAATCGGACGAAATTGTTTCGCAACCTTCCAAATTGCATTTGATTTTTATTTACGTGAAGATAAGTTATATATATTACTGTTTAGTGTATTTCATTGGTTATATATATATATTGATTGTATTACCGTAAGAGGGATTATATGTACATAGTAACATGACTCTATAAGGAAACCTAACGGCGAAAAGTTTTCAGTTAATTTCTAGATACATTATGACTAAGTAATAAGTTTAGATTTCGAACAATAAACGGGATATCCATCATATTTTACATATATGCATATACGCATATGCGACCAAAAATGATGAAAGGATGTTTGAAAACTAATATACATGTACTAGAATAAAACGTAATGTTGAATTATGGATACATTTTCAAATACAAGTATAGTAACATGGTTCATTTGTCTAAAAAATATTATCGCTGGCAAGAACGGTTGAATTGCACGGATTTGAAATATTCATCTTTAAAACTCAGTCGCGGAGAACTGTGGAGAACTATGGAGAACTGCGGAGAACTGCATGTGTCAAAGATTAATTGACTCATTTGAAGCAGTTTTGTTTTGAAGCTTCTAGAACAACTGATGTGCATGTCTGGTCCATGCTGCAAAATCTGTTCTTAAATGATGCTATTGAATTTGAAGACGTTTAACATGTTAATGACCATGCATTGCAATGTGCGTTCTGTGTATTTTCGTGTGATTGCTGCAATATTGTACTTGTTGAGAAACATTCAATTGAATGAAGAAAAACCTGTACTCTCTTGATTCCATGCAGATCAATGACATTTCAGTGTTGTATATACGTACGGAGTGTACCGACTTTGTAATATATCATTTGATTTTAAAAGCAGCAATCCAGCGCTCTGTCTTGTGTGGTGTTACTAATTATTCTCGTGGCGAAAGGAACAGTAAATGGTGAGTTGACTTATGTCTAAAACAAAGGATGGGATATCCAACAACACCAGGTTGCAGCACCCATAGCAAATCCCTAAAACACCAAATGCAAAACACAGAGCAGACACGCACAGAAAGCGACGCAAAAGGGACAAGGAGCACCAATGCACAACACAGACACATCAAACACAAGGACTACACATAAACCAACGAGACCAATGGGCAACTGGTACCGACTTAGCACGGTCATCTGACACGAAAATAGCAGACGGTGTGTTTATCCTGGATTACGTGCGCACAACCCTCCCACTTTGATACAATCAAAATATACAAATATATCATCTAAGATACATTCAAAATATACAAATACTGTATCATACAGTAACTGTAGTATGATGGACAGCCATGGTAAAACATTAGTTAAGGGAATTTTAAGGTAGAGTATCCCTCAGGTCAGAATTGCTGGTAATTTTTTCCCCGGATACACTATTTTTCTCTTCATTGTCCAGATGATCAAACTAATATATTGGTTTTGGGAAAAGAATTTTTCATAGTTACATTTTATCACCTTTAAAAAGGGATTTTTCTTACTTTTTCCATAGGGTGCAATGTTAAAGTTCAAACGGCAAAGTTCTCGGTCATGAAACCACGAATTATATTTTGTTTGTATATCAGGTTTAACATAAGCTTTGAATATGTGATAATGAAAATATTGTAAAAGTTATTATTTAGGAAATATGAACATCTGAGACATGGGGGATGCTCTACCTTTTTAAAATCTAAAAGGTAACAGGACGTTCCGTCCACAAACCAGTCCGTCCACAGTAAAAGACGATCCGTCTCCAGATGATCCGTCCCCAGACGATCCGTCCACAAACCATTCCGTCCATAAACACATATATACCCATACGACAAGTGGGGTCTAAGACGATCCGTCCACCGTTGTGTATATCAAGACTTAGTATATAAAGAGGTGTGTGTCTTGTATTAGACGATCCGTCCACCGTATACTTGAACGTTAATATGTATGTATGTCTTGTATAAGACGATCCGTCCACCGTATACTTAAAAGCCTCCTACAGTGTATTTGTATCATCGAATAAGGCGTGTATTTTGTAAAAGTCGATCCGTACACCGTATACTTATGCTGCGTAAGTAAGAGAACGAGAGAAAGATAGAAAGAGACAAAGAGAGAAAGATAGAGAGAGAAATGTAACGAGAATAAACAACAAGCACAATGAGTAATGCAATTGAGTTTCTTAAATAATTCAGTAAATGATTTAATTTCAATATAATTTATACTTTTGTTAGATTTTCGTAAGAAAGTATATAACGGTAGACAGTTCGTCTATCATCTCCGTCGGTTCAAAATAACTTCACAGAAACATAACGTTAGACGAATAGTCTCCATCAATATAATGTCTAGAGAAACTGAATAGAAGACGGATCGTCTCCGTCATCCCGCTATACTTGGCAAACGTCATTGGTGGACGTTAAATGAATAGTGGACGGATCGTCTCAGTCGCTCAACATGATATCTGTTGAAAGTCAATGGTGGACGGATCGTCTCCGTCACTTAGATGAACATTGGACGGATCGTCTCCGTCATTCCGTTATACTTGGTTAATGTCAATTGAAACTTAATGGTGGACGGATCGTCTCCGTCATCGTGGACGGATCGGTTTGTGGACGAATCGTCTGGGGACGGATGATTGTGGACGGAATGGTTTGTGGACGGATCGTCTAGAAATCACCTTAAAAGACGTTTTGTATTTCAACAAATCATTCAGTATACTGTGTAATTTTGGGTATGGTTAATGCATTTTCACCAATTGATTCGATTAATCTATTTCATTACATGATTGCAGGAACATTTATTTTTCTTCTTTAGACACACTGAGACTGCCATAGTCTGTCTGTCTTTAATACTGTCTGTGCATTGCATAAGACCTCTTATCCTTGTCAGAGAGATATTTACTAAACGGTCAGTTCCAGGATATTTTAACAAGTTAGAAAATATTGCAATGACAAGAATATAGATTTCAAGGTCAGAGATCAAAGGTCAAGACAGGATGAGTACTTCACAAAATTAAATTAATTAAAATAGCGTATATTTTGCAACTTGCATGACTCTCCTAAAGGATCTGATAATCTTTTTCAAAAAGATGTGTGACCCGCGCCTCCTCCATGTCCTCAGTTATACCGAAAAGGAAAACGATATCAAATTTGGCCGTAAATAATAAAATAATGAAAGAAAACCCTAAATTCAAAGCCTTTCAAAAGATTGTTTGGTTTTCAGGAGACTACAATTACCTAGACTTAAGTAGGAGTATATTGGTCCTTCATTCTTTGCATATTCAATTGTGCCATAGCACATATCATAACTTCATGAAATCAATTCTTACATATCATAACTTTATGATATCAATTCTTACTCAAAATATCGATTTTGCTTACTCAGGGCAGATATGTACAGACCTACTCGATGGCCAGAGTACACTTTATTTGTCTGACGATGGCACATTCAAAGGTTTGTTGAGCTTTGTAGATTTTTAAATTCAGTAATATGAGAATTTGATATCATATCATTTTTTCAAATCTTTTTTTTTCAACTCGGGCAGAAGACAAATAAGAAAGTCTGAAGAAGATTGTTAGCTGATATGTTCTAATAAAATCGGATAATTCCATATGAAAACAAACTGGTAATACATTGATATTTATATTTCAAATATTGCAATCTCATGAAGTTGTGTACATGTGAATTTTGGCAAGCATCATTTAAAGCCGGGCTTCCACTGTCGCGAATGCAGAGGCAATATATCTACGATTAGGTGATTTTGTTAAATCGTAGCGTATTCTCCTCTCAATTTCTTGTCTCGTCGTGTCACAATTGTGTCATATTCTCCTGCATTCTCCTCTGTTCGCGGCACCGACGCGATTGTTTCAAACTGTTGAAAACATTCGCGACTGAATTCGTATTCGCCTCACACTCGTGGCACATGCACAGCGCATTCGCGTTGCATTCTCCTCATTTCGGAGCGCGTTCTCATCACATTCGCGTGAATTCTTGTTCCAAAGGTGGAGGAGAATTAGCCACGATAGAGCCTCGACAGAGCACCAACATAGCGCCAACATAGCCCCAACAAGAAACAATCTGACGCAAATGTGATGCAAATGCGCCAAGAATGTGACGCGAAAAAAAAAAAAAAACAAAAAACAAAAAACAAAAAACCAACGCGATTCAGCCACGATCTTGACACGATATTGCTGCGATAGTACTACATACACACACGACAGTGACAAGAATGATTATCTCAGAGTTGATGTAAAAGTGTGCGGATCAATATTTTGAAAACTTTGACAATGCCTTTCAAGAGAAAACAAAACCTGGAAAGAGGTCAAATTTAACAAAACCTGGATATGTCAAATGATTTTGGTTTTGCTTTTGTCAATACTTGTCATGATCGCAGAGATTTCGGGTTAAAGTCGTGTCTCAATCTCCTACATCGCAGCGCTTTCGGGTTAAAGTCGTGTCTCAATCTCCTGTATTCGTTTCTCATTCGCCTCAGCGTCTTTTTATCGTGGTACATTCGTGTCGCATTCTTCTCTGTTCTTATCACACTCGCCTCACTATCGTAGCGGACGCGTAGCATATTCTTGTTGCATTCGCAGCGCTATCGCGTGCCTATCGCTCCAAGAAATACTTCATGAGAACAGACAAGAATGTGACACGATTGTTCATTTGCCTGTGATCGTAGCTCATTCTCTTCTACATTCGCGGCAGTGGAAGCCCGGCTTAACTGTCATACAATACTGCGGATAAGCAAAGTTTTATTCAATTGTTTCCTTTATAAACCTTTGCAAGAATACTCATTGACAACTGCAATGTCCTCGGTATTCTACAACATACACAAAGCAAACAAATGCAATAGACGGCAATATCCACAATTCTAGTATGACTTGCTATTTTCCTTTATATTTGTTCTACAGAGCTCGCACCTGGTCTATTCTCCAACATATTCATGGTCAGATAAGTCACGTCTTCTCACGCGAATACTCTCGCGCGCTCATTTTCGGAAAACTACATACACTACTTGTTATAATCAGAATATATTAGAATAGAAATGACAACTAGCTAGCCTTGGTTTATTATCCAGTAGTTCTCTTCGTCGCATGAACCAGTCAAAGTATGACCTCGCCGCTCGGTGACATTTTCATTGGTGCATGCGAATCGGGGAATTACTAGACAGTAAACCAGTTAGCTAGCTAGTTTTTATTTTTTATATACAACTTACTCGAATGATAAGTAATAACTAAGCATAAGAAAAATGATTATACAAAGAAAATACGATACGAAAAATGATATTGGGTTTTTCTGTTAACAAAATTTCTGTTATCAACATTTCTGTTATCAAAATTTCTGTTATCAAAATTTCTTGAAATTTCTAACACATGGGTCCTGTAGCATCATATCTCACTTATCCTGCTACGTCTTTCGGTACATTTTTGGACATAATAATTTTCACACTCTTTGGCCATATTACATTATTTAGATTGATGATCACTGACGATGGTGAAATACCTGAAATGTGCATGTCTGGTCCATGCTGCAAATTTATCTCTTCTTAAATGATGCTATTAAATTTGAAGACGTTTAACATTTGTTTGTTTGTTTGTTTTGTTTTGGTTTTTTTTTCAGTCGGACATGTCATAAAAAAATATTCGTCAAAAATCGACAACGTAAGAGTTACGCTAACATGTACCCACCCAACACCTGACTTTTTCATACTGAATGGCACCGATCTCATTCTTGGAACTGATCTGACGCTTTTACCATGTGTGAGTAAATTCTATCATACGTATCATGTGTTAGTTAATATTATAATACGTGCAATGTACACGTCAATTCTATGAGACGAACGAGGGCTGATTGATATGTTGTGAGCCGCGGTTTTCTGGGTTGCAGAAGGTATTATGCTGATAGATTATCTCCAAAAAGGACAAACAATCAATGACACACCACGACAAATATGGATAATGACCATATCCCAGCACAAAATCAATAATTCAGAAAATCAGAAACCGAGGGCATACAAAATCAATGACACATACCACGACAAATATGGATAATGACCATATCCCAGCACAAAATCGATAATTCAGAAAATCAGAAACCGAAGGCATACAAAATCAGGATAAAACAGGAACCAAAGCAAACAAACAAAAACCTCCACCGTATGAAAAGAAGCGAACTCCCGATATGGGAGTTAGACCAGGTACCAAGGAAAAGTAAGCATCTGCTGCTTGCATGTAACATCCGCCGCTTAAACTCGGTAGAACTGTCACATCCGGTTACTTCCATTTCGGAAGACATAGAGTAAAATCTTTGTTTTGATGGTTCAAATGGTCAATGACAGAATATCATCCACCATTCTGGAGAGTTGGACATTATAGTGTATGACGAGTTCCCCATATCGACCGTAGAACTTCCTCAGTGCAGATGTTAGTCGGTCACAAACATATCCCTGACTGAGAAGCTTACCTGAAAGACGCCTAGCTCTCAGAACAAAATCCGTATATTTTGTACTCGCTGTGGCATAGCGTATCAACTGTGATATGAACACGCCATAAGCAGGCGATGAAGGGATGTTGCTACTCAGAAAAGGAAAGTTTAAAATGCTGAAATTGAAGTCGTCACGTCTGTCATAGAGCGAGGTGTTCATGTGACCATGAGTGTCGTGGGACAATATAACTATCAACCATATGTTGTCGTGTGGGGTGAGAAGAGCCCACCCGAGGCGTCTGTTTTCTGGTCAGGGAACGAGGCTTGCCGAGTTCCTTGACCAGAAACCAGACCCCGAGGGTGGGATTTTCTCATCCCACATGACAAACATATGCTCGATCGTTTTTCTCCCATTTCTAGGGGCCTTTCTTGAAATTCCATAAAATCGTCATTTTTATCGAATTCTAAAAATAAACGAATATTCGCTTTCAGCGCCATCAAAAATGATTATTCTGAAATAATAAACCGTAGTCCTTAGCCTTAATCGGTTTGATAAGTAATAGAATGTAGAAAAAGGAGTTTTAAAACGACGTTTGTGTTGAGAGGTCGCCGCTTTAGGCGCAAAAATCATGACGTTACAATGGATAATAACGACGTCACAATATGGATACATGTACGGCCTATACGGATGACGTCAAAAGTCACGCGAGGGCATGTGGGATGCAGTGACCCTACATGACGCGTTGCTATTGATAAACTCTATCCCACATGGGCGCAAATGGGAGAACATTATGTCCAAATAGGATGCTGAATTAGTATTTGTCTCTGTAGTTCCTTTGATTTCAAGCTCCGAAGGATAGAAACTGCTTAGGTAATCCGCGAATTTTGGATTATTGATGGACAACACATCGTCATTCAGAGACCAAAGATTGAATGAATTCGGCTTTCTACGAGTAAAGGAAAATGTCGGCAAGGAGTGGGGCACAATTGGTCCCCATTGGAATTCCGATAATTTGCTGGAAGACCTTTCCTCGAAACACCACATAAATGTTGTCTATCAGAAAGTTTAACATCTAATTATGTCTTTTTCAGTGTATTTATTTTCAGAATCGGGCTTTTCTTTTACAAATTAGGTTTTATCATAGTTAACAACAATAAATCTGTATTTGCGATTGCCGTTTTTACTTGTAAACGCATTACTTATGATTTTTCGAGTCTTTCTTTCAATTTAGAATGTGGGATTGTAGTATAAAGTGTCGAAAAATTGAAGGCTTTGATCGAATGGACTCTACTAAAATGAGTGGATTTCAGATCTTCTAAAAGTTCTTTCGAATTCTTTAAAATCCACATCTGGTTGATACCACTGCGAGAATATACTGTCGAACAATATTTTTGAAGCCCAGATTTGATTTCAGATCTAATTTTGGTGAGTAAGATTGATACAGATTTGGTAGAACAGTTTGAGGAACCAGCGATGTTCGTTGTTTGTAAGGATTCTTATGCATTTTAGGTATGCAGTATAAGTATGGTAAATCTAAATCTAAATTGTTAGAGTCGAAGGCAAAGGAAGCAAGTCGAGCTGATTTGTGATTACCTATTATTTCACAGGTAGAAAGGTTTACTGGAGTGTAAGTGGGATTTCCAGGTGTCGAATTTAAACCCAACTCTTTAACTAGACTGTCGAATTATTACTTTTTGCTTTAGTAAATGTGTAATTATTTGAGGCTTTGTCTGCTGGTGTGATGACATAATGTTCTTGGAGGTAGGTAAGCTCTGTGATAACACCAGGGTCTTTAAAGATGGACTCGAATCTGGTGTTCACAGTTTATTTTAATCGGTAAATTCTAGATAAAAGTAACCCTCTGATGGATTTTATCCATTCGGAAAGGGGGTCGAGCTGTACATCCTCTTTCTTTGCCCGACGTCTTGCATTTTCATTACAAGAGTGCATGATAATTTTGACATTTTTGGTTCCATGTAAAGGACATGCTTTCTCTGTATTTGGGGCCCTTTTTAACATTTCTCTCAACTTGTCGTTCTTGACTGTACTAAGGTCACCAGTAATAACGTGTCCACAAGGAGAGTAGTTGAAATCCGATGAAGAACATTCGCAAGGAAGTGGATGTAGTGAGGAATATCTTAAATCAATACACTGCAAGAATCGTTTGTAATTGTAAATTTTAGATGCAACTGTTGCTGTGTAGCTATAGGAAATACAAGGAGTTTCTTTTCTTTTGAAATTCGGTGGAATTTTTTCTGTGACAGTCTTGTGATTCAAAAATTGACCAAGACTCAATGTATCAATACCTTTGTTTTCAAATCTTACTTTAATGAAGGACGGTTTGTTTTCTCCTCCGATTTATCTGATCTAACTGCTTGAAATAAACGAAAAGTAGAAACGGCTAAGATGACTCCTTGTAGTCTGTATTCTGGGGAACGTGTATCGGTAAATGTGAGGTCCTTCGTATATTCGTAGATTTCGTGTAACTTCCGCAAAGGAACAGAGTATAATTTGGTACGAATATAATGCAGGCCTAGAGGCTAATTCAAAAATGGAACCAAGCCATCGAAGAAGAAACTATGTATCTCAGGCCTATCATATTTATGAATGCCATGACTTCGAGGTCTTCTCTATGGTCTGTTGAATAAGCTAGTCACATATACCGAATGATAACCGGGACTTGTTAAGTGATATTATCGTTGCACCCACAGGGCGCTGCAGTATTAATATTTTTATACAGGACTCTTCTCTGTGTGCGGAAAGGTGTGCTCAAATTAGGATTGTTTGTGGGGGGATATGTTTTCTCCAGGATTCTGACTCTCATAGATAAAACAAAATGATCGGCCTGGTCAAAATACCGATAAAGACGTTGACTTCCTTTATTATTTATTTTTGACAAATGTCATGACATTCTGGTTCGGAGCTGACCTTTGGTTTCACCCACATAAATCAATCCACAAAGTGAGCACTCTATTCCCTACACAACATTAGATGTCTTACAGTTAAGGTTTTCAAAACTATGCGTGTTAAATGTTTGTTTTGTGAGATTACTTGAGAATGAAGTGTCTGTTATGAGAATGTTACAAGTTTTGCAGTTCTTCGTGCCGCACTTAGAAATTGAGTAATCGCCTCGTGAAAATGTGTGCTCTTTTAGTATATCGATCACTTCAATCTTACAGGGCTTGATTTTAATATACCCATCTGCATGTTTATACCAAAACTCATGGTTGATACTTACTACAAATGTTTCACCTCTAATGTCATGTAAACTAATTCTAGGGACACCTAAATTACCTGTTGCGTATGTGTCCGTAGACGCAACAGGTTGGGGCCTTTTTATAGTGGGCGCGCCCCAGCCACTTTGTAGGTTTCACGTCTGACGCAGTTACGGGAAAATATTAAACTTTAGCGCTGCGGAAAGCTAAATAGTTAAAAGTGTGTTGTTCCATCAGGACAATGCTCCTGTTCACAAGTCTGTCACTGCCATGGATGCCATTCATGATTGTGGCTTTAATTTGTTTGAGCATCCGCCTGTTTCACCTGATCTTGCTCCATCAGAATTTCATCTATTCCCAAAACTGAAAGCAGCCATTTCTGGCACCGACTTTCTGTCCGATGATGACGTCATACTTGCAGTGGATGATTTTCTGATCAGTCAAGATAAGGAATTCTTTAAAAGAAGTGGTATTAAGGCCCTTAAACACCGGTGGTTAAAGTGTATAGATACTGAAAGGAATTATGTAGAAAAATAATGCAAAACGTCTGATAAAATTAAAATTCTTCAATACTTGGGACTAATTTCATACAAACTTTTTAATATGATACTGCCTTCCGAACACATCCATATTTGATCATTTTAATTGTTTTTAGAGGCAATGAGGAACATAAAAACAATTCTAAGAAATGTAGTCATTGGTTGATAACTGAATTTATTTACAGACTATTTTCAGCAGGAAGCATACCTGAAGATATTCTGTGTTTGCATGATTTTTCACATTTAAGCAATGGTCTGATTATCCGAGTTAGAAATGTGTATACGAGGGCTGTCCGAAAGTCCGTGGACAAGTCTTAATTTTAGGAAAATTAGCACAGTAACTATAGATATTAATTTGTACCATATTCATTATCATATACTATTTGCGAATTACGAAATGTATCAAAATCGTGTTTATCGTTTTGCTGTTTATTTTTAGAATGGAGACATCGACAGTGCAACATGTTCAGGAATATGTGAAGAGGTATCTATTTATCATTTGTGAATGTTTTCCATGAAAACTTAATGTATGAAAAATAAACTATATCGAAGTCATATATTCACTATTTGAATTTCCTCTCTTTCGGCCTCGAGCATCACTAATGAAGCATTCTTTGTTCATGTGCATATTGAGTCTTTGCAGAATACAGAGTTTTTCCCCCTTACAGACGGTATCTGACGTAAAACCATTGTGACGTCATGAAAATGGTATGGCAACGTCGATTTTATACCGTCATTTCCCAGATTTTAGGACTGTTTCCATAGAATTTGATGACGTCATAATCAGACTACGTCAGATACCGTCACAAATGGGAAGTAACTCTGGTTTTCGAAAATAGCGAATATGGCACAGTAAATCATTAAGATAGAATATATATTTCAATATGATGATTGACGATGGAAGTTGTTATTCAGTAACTAAAAAGCAAACTGTCGGAAACGCTTGTTTGACCTCTTAACCATCAATGCGTTTAATGACAGATTTTCTTGTTAAATAATGCAAAAGCAGGTTATAATATAAGGACATCTGTTTCAATAGAACAAATATTTCAATTTGATGTGGTTGGTATCTCTGCTGTTGGACTATTTGTCTCGCAGGATGTCGCTCACCTAGTTTTACTGACTTGAAATAGATAATGTCTTTTCGTCATACCAAATGATGAATTATTCTGAAACTAAGGAGTATCTCCCTCATGACATACCTCTGTCCTTAGCCGCCTCTTCGGTTTCAATTTCAAGTCATGTTTAGAATTTCGACCTTCATAAATTCACAATTTGGATTTCCTCTCTTTCGGTCTCGAACATCACTGATGAGAGATTGTTTGATGAAATGTGCATATGGTGCACTAAATTATTACGATAGAACATATACTTGTATTTCAATATGGTAATTTCAACCACAAGTTTGGTATCTGTGCATTTGGACTCTTAGTATCCGATGATTTCATTCGCCAAGTTTTACTGTACTCCTGCACTGACTACCCATATACGTGTAAATGTGATGCTAAAGTTGATGAATTATTCTGAGACTAAAAAGCATTACCGCATTGCTTCTTGCTGCACCTTTGGCACACATTTTAGGCCATGTTAAGAATTTCGATCTTCGAATTCATCACTAAGAAAGGAGGGTATCTCCAACAAGACTCGGTTGCAGCACCAACAGTTGGATTTCCCGTTTTATTTTTGCAACGAACATCACTGATGAGATGTTCTATGTTAAATTCTCAAAATCGAATCACTATCGAAATGTAATGGTTTTGAAGACTTCAGTGAAGAAATACTAAGATTCTTAAATTAACGTCGGAATAGGTAGGGAGTATTCATATAGTAGGAAAACGAAGCAAGTGAAGAATATCTTACCTAAAATTGATAAATATTATCCGTCGAAGTCATCAAAGATGAAAGATCTCTACTTTGTTTATCAGAAATAGATTCGAAAGTTGGTAAATTATGGAATGCTCAAATGTAAGCTCCTAACCTCGAACACGTACATTCGCTGAAAAATAAACATCGCCTTTGCTTTTTCGTTTTAATTCATGCAGTGCCACTCAATCATACTTCGAATAGGTTTTTGAATGGATAAAGGATGAAATAGTCACACTTGACCTATTTTATGGTCTAATGGTTTAATCTTAAGAAAAATTCCTTCTTTTCTATTTTTTGTCTCTAAGGCAGTGATGCCCCGAGGTACAGATCCCTAATTTGCCTAAAAAATTGTATCATTGATAAACGAGGGTCGTCCGTAAAATATGATTTAATTTCAAATGCATGAGTTCAACTTCGTTAATACACTATGGAAGGTGAGCCGGGGCACGATGATTTTTTTCATGAAAAAAGTTGCATATCATTTAAATGGGTGTTTTCGGGAAAGGCGGAGCAGACAACATTGACAAAAATAGTTTAGACATCACATTAGCACCAACAGAGACCCAAAATTCATTCAAAGGTAGGACAAACATAGTAAAGTGATGCAATATTTAGTATAGACGATTCTTGGATTGGAGGGATGGCTCACAGTGCTCTAAGGAAAACTATCTTTCATGCAGAAAGACGTTATTGTTAGTTTTTGTCGACTTTCAATAAGTGAAATTCCAGGATTTGCGTATGTATTTCAATGACTATAATTTATTGTATTAAGGTAATGCACCCGTGTACACACCTAAGTCACCTAAATTAGAAATCGATTTACTTGAATTTTAATGATTAAACATCCTCCGTACAATCAGGATTTAACCCCCTATGAACCTTGACGTATTTTTAACTCAAATGTGTTTTAACAGAAAAGACTTTATGACCTTTTGTAAGATCTGAACGTTAAGTGTTGAATATTATTCCGTTACCAATAAGAGCTAATGGATGTATGATGACGATACACGTTTAACTGTAAAGAAATATACGTTACTGAACAAAAAGATTGTACATGTAGCAAACCAATAGAAGCGATTTGTTTCCAATTGGTGATTAAAAAATGTGAAAAATTAATATGAAATCAAAATTTCTATGTAAAACAGACGATTATCATATTCATCACCGCTAGACTTGCATAAGACATGTTAGATACGCGCCAAGACCCGATTTCACAAGTTTGGCGTTATTTCTTACTGTACACACGACTAAACACATATGATACGATTTCACACTAAAATATTACGTCAAATATTGTACATTGTTGAATATTGGCCTGTCTGAAATGCAAATTCATTTTGATAATACAAAAACCGTCGATCTATTTGTTGTGTTGGAGATCTACATAAGCTTGTAGCTTTGCTAGATGTGTTCCATAAATTTTCTTGTTTTCCTTACAGGCTGGTCAGTCTGACTTGTTCTGGGATTTGAGGGCTGTAATTGTTAGAACAGATCATGCTGATCCTTATTTTAACACAAGTCACTATTACGTTACTGTATCAGAGGTAGGGATTCTTCACTTCGTATGATGTAAAATATTTCTGATTATAACAAGCGGCCGGCAACGCCAATTTTCATAGTTCCATATCAGGTTTTCTAATGGGAACTTTTATTCCTTCCTTCTTTTCAGTTCGATTAATCTATGATATAAGAAATAATTAAGTGAGATGAACGCTTTTTTTAGTACACTAGAAAAGGTGCCACAATTTTTGACTTTTCTGGGCAAGCCTTCGATGACGACTGCTTATCAAAAGATGTAGGTTTCAATTATGCTATAGAGGTAAGTCGCTGGACATCAGTTTATTTTCTTGATCCATTGTAATATATCAAAGAAAGGGGGGATCTCCTACAAAACTCGGTTGCAGCACCCACATCAGATCTCCAAAACACAGAGCAGACACACACAGAAAGAGGCTCAAAAGGGACAAGGAACACCAACTCACACCGTAGGACACGAAACACAAAAGACCACAAATTAAGCAACGAGACCAACTCACACCAAAGAAACATGAAACACAAAAGACAACACATAAACCGACGAGACCAATGGGCAACCGATGCCGACTTGGGACGGCCATCTACCATGCTAGTAGCAGACGGTGTAGTTATTCGGATTACGTGCGCACAACCCCTCCAAGTATTCCGATTACCCAGAGGTCTCGAAGAACGCACAATTGTTGTGTAAAATAACCTCCTCATTGTAAAAGAAAGGAGGGGATCTCCTACAACACCAGGTTACAACACCCACAGCAAAACCCCAAAACACCAATGCAGAAAACACAATACAGACACCCACAGAAAGAGACGCAAAAGGGACAAGGAACACCAACTCACACCATAGAAACATTAAACATAAAATACCACAAATAAACCAACGAGACCAATGGGCAACCGGTGCCGACTTAGGACGGTCATCTACCACGTTAATAGCAGACGATGTGGTTATCCTGGATTACGTGCGCACAACCCTCCCACTTTTCCGATTTCCCAGAGGTCTCGAAGAACGCACAATTTAGGTGTAAAACAACCTAAGATGAACACACAAACAGACAGTATGACGCAGGGGCCCAAGAAACTCACAGATGGACAAACCTGAGTCCTGTAGCATCATATCCCAGTCATCTTGCTACGTCTTTCAGTGTATTTTGGAAATAATTTCCGCATATTTTGGCCATATTTCATTGTTCAGATGTAGGATAACTGACGAGGGTTAAATACCCGAAACGTGCATGTCTGGTCCATGCTGTAAATAAATCTGTTTTAAATGATGCTAATGAATTTGAAGACGTTTCAATTTGTAAATGGATATAAAAAGGGAGGTATACTAAATACAGTGCGTGCTCTGCCGGCTGTAGCGAGCTCATGCATTTGATCACACGAGGAGTCCGATTGACATTCAGAGAGGACATGTGGTCGGGGCGCTGTCTTCTTTAAAAAGGTTTGGACAGGGTCCGTCATGGAGTCCTGTCGTCACAGTCAGTCAGAGTGCTATTCTTAAGAATGCGCTGGTACAAGGCTACAGATTGGTCCAGTACCAAGCCAAAACTTTAATCGGTGATGTGCACCTAAATATTCTTGAATCATTTCGTAATATATTTCAGACACAAAATGTTACAGTGATCAGTATGAATTTCCATGGTGCTGCAATTCTAAACGAACCTCTGGACTACGAAAGTGACGATAAATTCCTTGATTTCAATATTTCTGTTTCAGTAGGTATTACTTATTCTTTTCTTTAGAATAAACTCGTATTAACTTATAAACTTGGAGCAATTTTATCATAGAGTTGTCATTATATTGATATTTTTAAAGAATATCATAACGTTCAAAGATGGGAAATAAATCCTTCCATTTTTTATTTAAATAAAGATATTGAAAAATATGTTGTATGTAATAACTTTCAGTGTACCGTATGCGTATTTCAACAAATAATGTGTCATTAGTTATCCTTGAAAATGAAATAGGAGAAATTCAAATACTGAATATATGAAGAGCTTAATTCTAAAAACAACCGATTTGAAAATAAATTGAAACGCCCCAACTAAGGGTAGATCTATACATTGAGGGAGATACTCCTCAAGATTCGAGATTAAATTTCTTAATTTATGGAGAATAAGATATATACACTCATTGGAAATAATCCATTGGTTATTACATGTATAATGAATAGAATTCCGAATATCTCAAAATATGGATGCGGTATTATGACAGCTTGAGTTTCTGTAGGTCATTATTCGATCATTAAATTCTTTGTGTGTTGAACATTTATAATACACCGTTTCTCTTATTTCGATAATTCATACGCTTAATATTGTCTTTTACCTTACCTTAGCCAAAGGTTCAAGCGAGCTATTGTCATTACGTTGCGTCTATTGTCCATCGTTGTATATCATAGACTTTTCATATTTTCAAATTCATCTCAAGAACCACTGAAGTTATTTTCATGAAACTTAGTAGGAATAAAGTACTCAAAGTCCCCTACACATTTTGTTGTTTTTCGTCCGGATCTATAATCAGGTGACATCGCCATAGGCCAAAGTATCTTTCATAGGCAAACTTATTCATCTATTACGAAACTGACTTTGTCAGAAATGCTCGGCTTTGTACTTGTTTCTTGAATAACCAATTTTTTTTTCTCTGCGCTAAATTGCTCTATATTTGCATTAATGGGGTATATGGTTGGCTTTGCTTGTTTTGATTTCTTTCTTTATCGATTGTCACGATTTATTTTTATTGAGAACAGAAGAGAGAGGCAGATGATTTATTTTTATAATCTAGAAAGTTGTTTTTCTTACCTCAGATGATAATGTATCCTGAGGTTAGCTATAACTAGATATTTTCGTTTCTATACAAGAGTGCATGAGCAATAGCGACCCCCATTAGGCCTCTTGTTTGTCTTAGTTATGGGGATTCTGTTTTTAATATCAATCTAGTAGAAAAAAAATACAAAACGTATACGGAATTTTTCAGCACGACGGAAAGGTGGCATATACAAAGCTGACCATAATCGTACATGATGAGGATGACATGGATCCAGCATTCACAAGCGATAAATATACACTAAAAATCATGGAAGAGGCAAGATATCTTAATATACTTTGCATATGTTAGACTGCATGTCATTTTATGTTATCTATTAAGATTTTGATAACTCAATTCCTACTTTATTTTATCAGAATAATCTTATGTAGGAACTTCTTATTTTCATATACTAACATTTTGTAATTTCGAATGAAACCTCAAAATGACAAGCATATGATGTATCAAAATTTCATAAAAAACCTTTCATCAGTTCTGAATGACATACCTTGTCTTTTGTACATATAACAGAACTCGACACTTACATCATTATGGCTGAGCGCATCACCACCTATACATGCTGAAGATCGCGACAAAGGAGCAGGGAAACAAAATGTCTCGTACTTCTTTCAAGGTATATAACATGAACTCTGTGATGTTATAGATCTAGTTGTGCAACCCTATGGTTGTGAACGACATCACAAATAAATACTGTACATTTACTTATTCTAGCACAACAATTATTAAGTGGAAATATCCAAACATAAGGCAAAGTAAAATAGTATCTTACATATAATCATGAGTAGCACATGCGCCATTTCCCTTTCATGATTCATAACAGAAGAATTTACTGCGCTAATTCTGCTCAAATATGAATCCCGCTAAAATTAGTACACATACAATAGTTAAGATATGAATATGAATCCTCAATCAAATCCTCAATCAAAACCTCAAATATGAATATATGAAATTAGTACATATACAATAGTTAAAAATAGTTAGATGACTCCACTAGAAGACCAAAATTGATACAGGGTTTACAATCATAGCAATTTTATCATTTTTATTCCTTTTTGATACTCTCTTTTGCTATGAAAGAGAATATAAGAGGACTAGTTGGAGTTACAAAACAAGATCAGCTAATAGAGGATTTCATATTGGCCACGAAATTAAGTACTACGATCTGAAAGGAAATGAAACAACATCTCATCTTGAGAAGTTCGTTCTATATAATTATGCTTTCTGATTTTAGATTTCTCTCAGTCATAGTTTTGTGATTGACTTTCATTCCTTAATTAGCATTATTGTAAGCTGAAAAAAATATAATGAATATACTATTAAACAATACAACATTCATATGTGAAAAGGTTTCCAATGTTTGTTTTCTTCAGATATGCTTGATGACAATGGAGTCTTTTTGATAAACAGTAAAACTGGGGAGATCAAACCTAAACTTAAACTTGATCGTAAAAGAAAACCATACTATTATTACATTATCAAGGTAATGAAATTAATTTACATAAAAATTAATCATAATGTTGTAATACATAATACAATTCAGAGCAAGGGTAAATTAGGAAATCAAGCATGAGAAGTGCAAAGTATACTACATTAACATAAGATAGCGTCAAAAAAGTGCACATGAAGGGTCATTCAGGTCCCCTCGCCCTTTATTTGTAACAGCATTAATGACTCGGACGCCAATGGTGGACGGTTTTACATCAAATCTATGTAAAAGTAAAAAGGAACTTTTTCAACATTCAAAATTCTCCAACTTGAGTGAGAAATGTTGTGATTGACATATTTGTCAGTTACTATTCAGTGTTGGAACTTGTATTTCATGATAGATTATAACAAAACTAATAGTTCAACGGGGTACTATTTTTAAAATGGCGCCGTCTGACGTCCGAGTTTTTTTTTCGAAGAAAAAGGCCGAGGCTAATCCGAACGACGAAGGGTGGGTGTGCAGCAAGTGTCAGCTTGATAGAAATGAGTTAAATCAGCTTTCTTGAAATTTCTAAAAAGTGGGTCCTGTAGCATCATATCCCACCCATCCTGCTACGTCTTTCGGTACACTTTTTCGACATAGTAACTTTCATACTTTTTTGGCATATTACATTGTTTAGATTTAGGATCACTGATGAGGGTTAAGTACCCGAAACGTGCATGTCTGGTCCACGTTGCCAATTTATCTGTTCTTAAATGATGCTATTCAATTTGAAGACGTTTACAATTGTCTATATATTTTTAGTAGAAATGTATCCTTATTTAGACATTATCTGAATTTGGTCTTGTCTCTCCAAAACATGTTCAGACGTCCCCTTATTCTTGATATTTCAGAAAGTGAAAAACACAGTTACTGTAGTTTTGACGCGTGTGAATAAGTGAAACCTTGCAAAATTGTATGTTTATTATCCCTTCTGATCCACTTATTAGCATTATTATTTCAAAATTCGTAAAACTTTCGACTGTTGTTTTGGAATCAAACCTGGTTTCGGTTTTTGTGTTGGACTTTAATTCACTGATTAATTTTGACTTATCATCTAAGCCCCTATATTTGTAAATGATATATATGTATATAAATTACAGCATATGACAATTTTTACTCACTTTTTATATGTTTGGAAATATTTGATATAATTGCTAAAAGAAAATTGTAGACGTATTTATAGAAAAGAAAAAGCAATCGTTTAAGAGAACATTTTGATAAATTAAGGCGACACAAAACAACAATCATTTGAGGTCAGCTACAGCAACGTTACTGATAGAAGTTGCGGACGTCAATGACAACCTGCCTGTGTTCAATAAGGCCTTCTACGATATTACTTTGCCTGAAAATTCACCGAGTGAAATGTCGGTCATCAGAGTGACAGCAGTAGACAAAGATGAGGTATGATTTTTATACACTTTTAAAAATTTTCAAGGTTACGAGTTGGAAAAAATTTCTTATCATCTACATTTATTCTCTATAGCGGAACAATTGAATACGTTCCTTGCGATTATGTGTTTCACGTGTTTCAATAACTTTCTTTCCAGTACTTTTGCCTGTAGGAAGCTTTGTACCCTTTATCAATATGACATATCACATTACTTTGCTATTTTGGAAATTTTGTCATTTGATCTCAAAATATCGGCACACAATTCCCATTGTTCTCGTTGGTTTTTGTGTAGTCTTTTGCATTATTTGTTTCTATGTTAAGTTTTTGAGTTCCTTGTTCCATTTACTGTGCATGTCTGGTCTGTGCTTATGCATGGACTGTTTTTGTGTTGTGTTTTGTTGTGGATGCTGCAATTGAGTGTTGTTGGAGATCTTTTCTTGATTGTCAGCATTTTGTAATCTCATTAATTTGTAATTTTAAGTGTGAAAATGCAGCCTACACAATCGACGAAAATCCATTCTTTGTGGTTGACAGGGATACAGGTGTTGTCAGGGTGAAACCTTCTGCTGAAATTGACAGGGAGAGAAATCATAAATTTAATATTACGGTATGATGATAATGTATGACCCCATATTTATATTTAATTTCATTTTGATCAGTCTCACTTGGAAAATCATATACAAAGTATGCATAGCGTCTAAAAATGGACTTTGTTATGGTTTTTTAAATGGTACATTAAGTATGTAGCATCTGTGAAGAATAATGAAAAAATTGTATCTTCAATTTCTTAATTTTCAACTTATCATTGAAATATGTTATGTCTTTCTGCAATTGGATGCTTGTTGTCTTGGCGTTAATCAGAGCAAATGTATTCCTTTCAATTAATGAGTAGCAAATTATGTCTCAGCTGATATTGTAATTTTTGGTACGTAAAACGATAAGCCCTACATTTGGTTTATTTTTTGTGTGTTAAGATAAAAGCAACAGACAAGCATTCAGGACTAGAAGTAGGGAATACAACATTAGTAGTTACAGTAACGGATGTTAATGACAACGCCCCTGTATTCACTAGCTCTCAATATCAGTTTCACATCGGTTCTTCAAACTTCATTGGTAAAGTTCAGGTAAGATGGAATACCTTTTATCTTGATTCATCGTATACACAGCGGATCGAGCGGGAACGGCTTATATTCTATCTTGTGATGGTATTCTCGCATTAAGTCCTGTTCCCCAAGAATTATATATCATTGAATCGAAATAGGATGTAAAGCTTTAGAACATGTCTCTCCTCATTTTTGCATCTTAGTTACAGTGCTTTTAACAGTGCTTTTAACAAATTCATCTTGAAAAAGAGAATAAGGCCCGCATTCTGTTGAAATGCACAAAGAATGAAATTACAACGATAAAACACTTATTTCAATATCGATAGTTCTAATTGATTTACGTTTGCTAAAACTCTGTGGATTTGGTAACGATAATACTTTGTCGTTTGACACAGATAAAACACAAATTATATGATGATCATGAACAATTTACGCATGTAGAATGAACTGATTTCATAATATCGACGAATTGAAAAATTCGAAGACAGAGAAATGTGTATGAACGACTGAATATGTCCCTGCAAAAATGTTTTGGACAAAGATGAGAACTTGCAATCCATACAAAACATTGAATGTGATTTTATTTTGACCTTTTCGGCACGGCTGAAGTAACGGGTGTTGGTATCAGGAGGTTCTTACTCTCGCTGCATGGGCACCTAGTGCTCTCAATCAGCCTAGTTTGGGACCGATACTGGGCCCCAGTCCCAATTCAAAATAGTAACTTCTAATTTAATGACCATTTGTTCCCGATTTGACTACTCATCGGAAATTAGAAGAACAAAATTAGATCAAACTTTGATTTTTTAAGAGAAAAGGCAGTCAAACTTATTGATATATTTTCCCAATTTTTGCAAAAAATGCCGCTATTTTCCCAATTTCAAAGGCCCCGGGACCCAGTCCCGAAAATGGGTGTGATCTCGAGCCCTGTCACATGCTCTTATCGCCCTAGAAGCATCTGCTCTCATTGCCCCAGAAGTGTCATGCTCCATTGTAAAATTTGTCTATTTTTATTGCATATGCAGATAACATCAAATTATGGGAAAGCAAACATTGAAAACAAAAAGTCTAATATTTGTTATTTTGTTTCATACATATTTTGAAAAATATTTACAGGCAACCGACAATGACGAGGGGTATAACTCTGTGATATCTTACAGCATTCACGATAAACCGTATGTACATGTGTTTCTTAGTAAATTCACAATAATATTATTCTTTGTGAGCTGAATGGTGGAGGTATATAATAAGGGTATCTGCTTAATCCATTCATAAACATTATTTTCATCCACATTATCAGAAAGGTTATAGTGTTGTTGTTTAACAATTGAATTGTAAATATCTACACATAATAAATACATAGTTGCATAGTTGTGGCACATTGACGAATTGAAGTGATCGTAATAAAATGTAATAACCGGCTTCGTGCAGGGAAAATATTCGAGAAAAGAGTCTTTTACAGGTTTTCAAGTTTTGCACAAAATGGCGAAACTCGAACATTTATCTACAACAACAGAAGTTTAATTATTTTGATAGAAACAAAATAAAAGAAACTTAAATTATCAATTCGAAATATTGCTGCTGAATACTTTTGTCAGAAACATTTCTTTACAAGTTTGCACTCTGATTCCAGGGATGGAACATATTTCACCATAGATAGTAATGGAAATCTGTCGAGAACAAATAAGGTGATACCAGCCACAAAAGACTCGTTCACCGTTATCATTGTAGCAGAGGATCATGGTTTTCCGCAGCTGAAAAGTCTTGCAACTGTGATGGTAATCCGTACTAATGAGCACTGTGGTTCAGCCTGAACGACGAGAATTCTGATACGGTTCCCCTAAGCTTTTTTGAGTGTCTTCATGACTTACCCTTTTTGAGTGTCTTCATGATATACCTTTACCTTTTACCAAATAAAGACGTATTCTTATCTTGATATTCCTTTTCGTTTTACATGTATTCAATTCAATTCGTACCCTTTTTTGCATAATTAGCTTCTCATTCACTGATAAGAAGGATCAAAACAACCTTTCGACAATTTGAAAAAAAAAAACACAGAAGGATTCATTTTTGAAAATAAACAAAATGAAATGAGAAATTGTGTGAGATTTCATGATTACTCAGTATTGTTTGATTTATTGTCTTTAGCAAGATAATTTGTGCTATCTTGATAAAAAATTGAATAAATTGACATTTGAAAAATCCTTACGTTTTAACTTACCTACTGCACACAAAATATAGTTTAAAATTGGACCTATCTAACTTAACAGAGTTCCAAGGAATATGAATGACATATCTGTATATGGTACATGTAACGTAAGCACCACTGATGGTAAAGTATATCATTTGTTGAAATTTGAAAATGGTGCACTAAATAACAGTAACAGTTCAAAAACAGTAACGCATATCTTGATTAATATCAAAAAGCAAAATCCCTCAAGCGTAAAATGTAGGTCAGTTGCAGCGTCAGATGAATGGGTCCATCATAGAATCCAAAGCTGAATCACTTATGCATGTTTTGTTACTGTAGCATCAATTCTTTGTCAAATACTCTAAACCGAATCATACTGAGCTACCCTGTAAAATTACCCTGAATCACTACCCCTAACTAACCAAGTCACTCAAGCGAAAAATATAGATCAATTGCAGGATCTGACGTATGGATGCTACTAAGCATCTGAAGATGAATCACTTGTGCAAGTTTGGTTTCTGTAGTATTAATACTTTGTAAAATACTGAGATACCCCCAAAACTTTTACCGGATGCGGATGGAGACACGGATGACATCGGTATAGCATAAGTTCATATCAACTTCGTCTAGGATACCTAAAAATGAACAGTTCCGACAAAATTCGAATAGATTCAACCCAGACGATATTGATCGTACACAATTTGCTGTAATGGACCATGAGTACATTAAATAGCAACAGCTCCATCCAAGATATACAAAAACAAAACATTTTTGCAGTTTATAGATCTGTCATCTTAATATTGTACGTAATCAAAAGTTACGTGAACCTTTATAGAAAGGACCAAATACAAGAAGCCAAAGAGGATTCAGGATTTTTTTTCCGAAGGGATGGGATGGTTTCCGATCCGAAAGGGGGCCAAGTTACGGATGTGATATAAAATGTACGTTAAAACGGGAATGCAGCCTTCCCGGCAAATTGGAGAAGAGGGCCTCTAAAATCTATTCTAAAATATTTTTCCATGATGGATTAAGATTTTTCCGAGGGGCGAGGAGGGGGTCCGATCACTCAGGGGGTCCAAGCTATGGTTTTGATGAAAATTATACGTGAAAACGGGAAAAGCTTTTATTTTTCGTAATTTTGCCTCTGTAGCGCCATGGATATCTCGTGAGTCATACTTTATGCAAGAATACTTGGCGATATTTCCTATGTTTGGTCTCTCCTTGAACGAGACCACAATCTAAAATTGATGGAGAATTCAAAGATCACTTTGTATGGACGGTTGAAAATTCCAAACATCATTTAGTATTTCATTCTGTATATTTAGTTTGTCATTCTTGATATTTGATATGTAAATTTATCCCTCCTCTGCATATCTGGATGGATGTGTTGTAGCTAGAGCTACCTTAAAGTGTAGGTGGATATTTATTGCAGTGATAGAGGGTACGCTACCCAGCACAGAAATTTTAGATTATTAGGTAATACTGGCATGCATGACACTATCATGATTTAGGTTGCTACGATTGGTGAGAATATAAGTATGGCCGTGATTTGCATTTCGCCTGCAACGCAAGTGCGATATATAGGGATAATTCTGTCCGGCGTCCGCCTGTCTTTCCGTCTGTCTCGTAGTAAATGCTGTATCTTGATAATACTAGGTATTATACTTTGAATTCATAAAATTTGCACGAATGGTAAACTATGATGGAACTTTCAATCGATTAGGATCAATTAAGGTCATATTCAACAAAATATGTTATCTCCAACAACACCAGATTGCAGCACCCACAGCAAAACACAAAGCAGGCAAGCACAGAGAGAGACGAATAAGGGACAAGGAACGTCAACGCACAACACAGAAACATCGAACAGAAAGGACTACACATAAACCAACGAGACCAATGGGCAACCAGTTCCGACTTAGGACGGCCATCTGCCACGGAAATAGCAGAAGGTATGGTTATCCTGGATTACGTGCGCACAACCCTCCCACTTTTCCGATTACCCAGTGGTCTCGAAGAACAATTGCGGTGTAAAACAAATTCCTCACTGTCAGATGACCACATACAAAACAAGACCGCAAAACGCATGGGCCCAAGCAACACAGATGAATTTGTAAATGAATATCAAAAGAGGGCGTACGTAATACAATCCGTGCTCTTCCGGCTGTAGCGAGCTCATGTATGTTATCACCCGAGGAGTCCGACTGACATTCAGAGAGGACAGGTGGTCGGGGCCCTGTCTTCTCTAAAGAGGTTTGGACAGGGCCTGTCATGGAGTCGTCGTCACAGTCAGTCAGAGTGCAAGTTTTATGAATGTGCTGACACAAGACTGTAGATTGGTCAAGTACCAAGCCTAGTGTCCGTCTGGTGACATAGGATCATATCCACGGTATAAAAGACGTTTGATGATTCTGACGCATTTTCGATAGTGATGTCTATCTTTGATCCTTCTTATCTTGTTAATTATGTTACCATAAAATGCAGGTTGTGAAATACCCAGATTTATATACTCTGTTGCGTGTATTGGTCCTAATTTCAGAAGAAGCTGACAATATTTTTTGTAAAATTTCCAGAAAGTCTTTACTAGTTTGTGAAAGCGAAAACCTTGTCCCAAAAGTTTCTTGGTAATTTGTAAATTTCTACTATGAAAATCCAAAACATCAGTACATGCTCTAGCATACCGGATGAGCTGTGAAATAAAGATACCATAGGACGGTAATCTAGGAATGTTAAACGTCTTTAAATTCAATAGCATCATTTAAAACCTGATAAATTAACAGCATGGACCAGACATGCACGTTTCGGGTACTTAACCCTCGTCAGTGATCCAAAGTCTAAACAATGTAATATGGCAAAAAAGTATGATAATTGTTATGTCCAAAAATGTACCAAAAGACGTAGCAGAATGGGTGGGATATGATGCTACAGGACCCACGTTTTAGAAATTTCAAGAAATTTTGTAACAGAAAATTTCAAATGCGTTGAAGAGACAGACTATCAACCAAAGTTGATCGAACTTGGCTACATGTGCCCTCGGGGACTCTTGGTCCACCAGCAGTGACACTCACCAAGTAGTTCAAATTTTAAACGTCTTTAAATTCAATAGCATCATTTAAAATCTGATAAATTAACAGCATGGACCAGACATGCACGTTTCGGGTACCAAATCCTCGTCAGTGATCCTAAGTCTAAACAATGTAATATGGCAAAAAAGTATGAAAATTGTTATGTCCAAAAATGTACCAAAAGACGTAGCAGAATGGGTGGGATATGATGCTACAGGACCCACGTTTTAGAAATTTCAAGAAATTTTGTAACAGAAAATTTCAAATGCGTTGAAGAGACAGACTATCAACCAAAGTTGATCGACCTTGGCTACATGTGCCCTCGGGGACTCTTGGTCCACCAGCAGTGACACTCACCAAGTAGTTCAAATGTTAAACGTCTTTAAATTCAATAGCATCATTTTAAACCTGATAAATTAACAATGTAATATGGCCAAAAAGTATGAAAATTGTTATGTCCAAAAATGTACCAAAAGACGTAGCAGAAGGTTAAAGTGCCTCAACATTGCAAAATCATATTTTGTCTACTACTTGGTATTAATGAAACGCATCTTTTCCCGAAAACGCGATATTTCTACGGAGTTACTTGCACCATCTTATCTTGATTAACTTTTGACCACCTGTGATCGCCGGTCTCCGGCGCTCTTTGTGGTCAGACGTACAAAGTGAAACGAATAGCCTGATCGTTGATGCTAACTCTGTATAAATAATACAGAGAGAGAGAAAGAAGGAGAAACTTTTGAACAGATTTTTAGATTAATAAATGACTTAGAATAGAGAAAAATGGCTAGGGATTACAAAAATATACATTTTGAACACAGAGCACGATAAGAAATAATTTATATAGGCATTTACAAGGACTGGTTAACAAAGACTTATCACGTATACATTAAGGACAGGCTCCTATTATGTATTTCCGGTAAATTGTAGTAATCACAGGGAAATTATTTCAATTTAGTCAATATTACTATGAAAAAAAAATTTCTTTGAAGTGTGAAATGTGTGTTTGAAATCCGAGAGTAACAAACAAGGGATAAAGACAGAATTCTTCCGACCAAAAGAATGTTATATTCGGAAATATTATTTTGACCCTGGAGGAGGTCGAGACTTCCATCTATTTTCTTCATTTTCCGGGTTTTTTTTTTAACTGTCTTTCTTTTTCTTCTGTTTTCAACTTATCCTGTTTGATATCTCAGTTCCTAACGGAGAAAATAAGATGGTTGTAACGGAAGGAATGGGGGGGGGGGGACAATCGTTCGAGCTGCGAACTTTCTTATTATCAGGCCGATATAACATGCCGAACTTTTGTAGTTTTTAAGATACAGAAATAGAAAAGTGCGAAATGTTTGAAATGTTGAAAATACTAGGCTAGCTGTTTTAAACATACCCCCTCCCATCCCCCCAAATACTTCGTATATGGTGCTTACAATCGGACTGATCGTATTCCCACTTTTCCTATGCCCATATCTCGGGCCAAAGCAATTTTGACCTCTCATTGCTCTTATTCTTACATGCATAATGCAAAAAAGAAACAAACAAAGAAAAAACAAACAAGTCTTAGAACAAAAAAACAAAAAAAACCCCCCAAAAACAAAACAAAACAAAAACAAACTACCTAATCATGCGCCGTAAACATGTATATATCTAGTATTCGAATATCGGTGGGGTTGAAATTAAAATGTCATGTGAACATATGAAATCCTGTATTTCTAATCAAGTCTGATATAAATAAAATGTAGGGGAATAGGCTCTGAACATATACTCGTGAATATATCTGTCTATTTACCCCAAATGTCTACTATCTAATTGTACTTTTTAACACCCCCTTTTAGTTTTCTTGAATTGTAATAGTGTACAAAACACTACATAGTAAAGGGGACAATATTTATCATTATTTCAATTCTTTTCCGGGTTTTTTTTTTAACTGTCTTTCTTTTTCTTCTGTTTTCAACTTATCCTGTTTGATATCTCAGTTCCTAACGGAGAAAATAAGATGGTTGTAACGGAAGGAATGGGGGGGGGGGGGACAATCGTTCGAGCTGCGAACTTTCTTATTATCAGGCCGATATAACATGCCGAACTTTTGTAGTTTTTAAGATACAGAAATAGAAAAGTGCGAAATGTTTGAAATGTTGAAAATACTAGGCTAGCTGTTTTAAACATACCCCCTCCCATCCCCCCAAATACTTCGTATATGGTGCTTACAATCGGACTGATCGTATTCCCACTTTTCCTATGCCCATATCTCGGGCCAAAGCAATTTTGACCTCTCATTGCTCTTATTCTTACATGCATAATGCAAAAAAGAAACAAACAAAGAAAAAACAAACAAGTCTTAGAACAAAAAAACAAAAAAAAACCCCCAAAAACAAAACAAAACAAAAACAAACTACCTAATCATGCGCCGTAAACATGTATATATCTAGTATTCGAATATCGGTGGGGTTGAAATTAAAATGTCATGTGAACATATGAAATCCTGTATTTCTAATCAAGTCTGATATAAATAAAATGTAGGGGAATAGGCTCTGAACATAAACTCGTGAATATATCTGTCTATTTACCCCAAATGTCTACTATCTAATTGTACTTTTTAACACCCCCTTTTAGTTTTCTTGAATTGTAATAGTGTACAAAACACTACATAGTAAAGGGGACAATATTTATCATTATTTCAATTCTTTTTTTGTAGAATATTCTGTTAAATTCACTGTTCATCTATATGCTTCGTACTACTATCTGAAATGCTATCTGTTTCACTCATGACGATTTCACCACACATGTGGTCAGCAGCAAGATTTAGCGATAAGAAGCTCGGCTATCTTCCGTTGCAGGTGTAAATGCATGGACACTAAAATAACAAAATACGGGGTTAAAACGCAGGAATTTTTGCAAATTAATTATGCAATCGCAAATTGATTCATATTTGTTATTTGATGGACTTAAAACATCCTGTAATGTAGAGGCACTTTAATGTCAAATGTTTAGGGTCAGTCTAATTTTTATGTATGCGTAACGTTGCGCTTGAGAGAATTAATGGATTACCATTATTATACAATGTATCTAGAGTATTTTCTGGAATGAAGTAAACAAAGGAAAACAATCGAGGACAACCTTCATCACGTACGAGGGTTGTCCGTAAAGTTCGTGGACTGCCTTGATAAAATCTAGCAAACAATCGTATGATAAAGGAAAGTATCATTTTTATTAAATTCAAGTTTCATATAAATAATATACCAAATTTCATCACAAACAAAGCACAAATACAGTAATCATATTTCTATACAATAAAAATAAGATAACCAAAGCTCTGAAGGAACTGATGGCGAGTTTCGTTTATTCATTTTAGAATGATATCAAACTATTTTATGGGATTTTTAAATATTGTATTTAATTTAGCAGATAGAACAAATCCATTTTCCAATGTTCGGGAACAAAACATTTATGAACCTATGTCAGCATGACTGCTAGTCAGTGACGGATTGAAGGGGGGCGTAGGGCCCCCTAAAATTTTCCAATCATAGGTAAAACAATCATTTTAAATCAAGAAAGAGTGAATATAAGTGAATATTACCTACCTTTTAGTAAATATAATTGTTAAATGCATCAAATTCCATTCTTTAATTAATTACAGCCACGAAAATGGGTCCTAAAAAGGCTGAAATTCAAGAGATTCCAGGGGGCTTCAACCCCCCTAACAGGGATCTGCCCTGGACCCGCTGGGGACCTAGGAAGTCCCCAAACCCCTTGCCAATTTCTCCCCCCCCCCCCTTAATAATAAGCTGGATCCGCACTGATAGTACAGACGTATATTTTTCTTCATGTATAGCACAGGGGTGAGGTACATGTATTATCGCTTGGTCACAAACCCTTTCCTCTATACGTACCGTCTATATAAAAAACGTTTTATATGTAGACATATAGAAGGGTTTGTATTGAGGAAAGGGTTTATGACCAAGCGATGATACCTCACCCCTGTGGTGTATAGATCTGCATATCTGTTCCAAAGGCCGTAAAAGCCCCTGGTGTGTGTACGTATGTGTACGACCTATGTATTGTTTAAGGCCAGTATCTTGCAGATACACATTCATGTCAAACTTCAACCATTGCACAAATTCGCTATAAGGATTCAAATAAGATCATACTTTCTACGATCGTACCTATATATTTTATCTACTATGTCACCAAATTTCATTAAAAAAATTCCCCGTACTTCCAGAGATATCGTAGGTACCATTTCTTCATTGGCCTAGTTTTTGTTTACTCGAATTTAGCTGTTTAGCGTGTCCGTTCCAGCCCTGGCTCGGTGTTCAGTCAGTGCATTCTATTTGCGAGATGCGACAGACCAATGCGCTATGAACGCTTGATTGTTTGTGAATTCTAAATTGATTTCTATACCTAGAAGTGTAACGTATGACCGTTACTCCTCGTTAATCGCTTAAACACTCGAACTGCTACGATTTGAAGATCAGCGCCTTCCATTTTATTTACATAAATCGGACTGAATTGGAATAAGCAATCTGATTGGACGAACTTTTACCGTAGTCTTGTTCTGATCTCCATTATATTTTAGAATTCACAAACAATCAAGCGTTCATAGCGCAGTGGTCTGTATTGCACGAAATTATAGAAAAACCGAACGTTCTGCGTTTCCTTACCCACTGAGAGCAATTTTACCTACAGGATCGTGTCACGTGGTACAGTATAGCCGATAAACTTATAATAATCTCAACACACGTGCACACGAGACGGTTGATGTTTACTGCATCCTAATAAAGTATCCTTTTTTTAAAATAATCTCTAACTTTTTAAAACATTATGAAACAACTGTTAAAACGCGGAATGCAATGTACGCTGTCTTAAATAAATATGGTGAATAATGAGGTCCAGAGTCATCGGGCCACACGATCGGAGTTGAGATAAACTGTGAATATATATTTATCTTCACTCGATTTATACATTTTGGGGCCCGGGGATGTCACGGATGTGACGTCATGAAAATCCTGCGATCACTATAGCCGAGATCGCTACGCGAAACTCGCCTAAAAAGGATACTTCCTCATACCCGGAGCACAAGCATGATAATCCTTGACATTATCCGTTATAAAATATTTTGACAATTCTACTCTCCTCACTTAATTTATATTAAAATTTTCTTAGAATTTTCGGAACCCATCAAGCACAGATGACATGACTCGTCGTAGGATTATGGGATAAGATTCTATGCACATTGTCATTTTTTTTTATTTCACAGTTATCTGCCATTTCCTGAAATTGTTAGTTTCCGATCACTGTGAATCACGTCACGTTCTTCATTTAACAGCACTTCTTTCTTTGATAGAAAGTCTTCCCTAGCGCATAATATGCTGTAAAATGTCCCTGACGTCCAAAGATCATATTTTCCACTTGAAGAATTGTGAACATATAGTTGTATCATGTTTTTCCGACTGTTTAAGTAATCCATGTGTCCCCCTGTCGGTCTTTTTCGGAAGACTACGCAAAATGTAATCACTGCTCTCTGCTCCGCCTTTCGTGAAAACGTCATTTTATTTTTCAAACTATGACGATCACGTCTTATTACCTTCAGATCCGATTTTCAAACTCATCGTGAAACTTTGAACGTTCAAATTGTGCAAGTTTGATGTCATTGCCATTGTCAACATCACAATATGAAAATTATCGTTTTATCATTTGGATTTTACAAAATGCAAATGAATTGAACTGAATAAGATGATAAAATATTTCGGTAAAAATTCACCGAGCTCCGGGTCACCGTCCCATGTCTAATTACGGAGTCATAGTTGTAATAATGAAATCAAAATATGATCATTGTTTAAATTTCTTAATTCGTAGATAGTATATGATAATAAATAAACTACAAATAAATATCTTTGACGCTAATTTTTCTTAATTTAAGACTTGTCCACGAATTTTACGGACAGCCCTCGTACACAAACTTGACCAATAGTCGATACAATTCCTGATTGTCACGCAGCCGATGTCATGCCTAAATAAGGAAGATGAGGAAATCGTTGAAGATTTTTTATCTAACAGCCGTCATAAAACAAACAAAGGGACATTGATTTTGATATTGGAGATTTTCATTCGATAACAATACAGCGTCAAAAGACAAAATTTCCCTTGATTTAAATCAATGTGTACCTTCTGAGTACACGTGAAATTCTATTCAAGATGTCCTCGCATTTTTCCATCGTCCAGTCATCTCTGTTCCTGGTCTTTAGTGCTAGACTTATAACTCGGTATGTATTGACTTATGATAACATAACACAATTTATCAATAGGAGTGACTTTTATCCGTGTACAAAGTTTTGTAAATTTTTAAAAACGCAATATAAAAGATAAAGAGGATACTTGTAGGGAGTTGAAGAAGTACAAAGACTTGTTATTATCATGGGGTAATTTCAGCAATACACTGCTACGCTACTTTACTTTTCATCGAATATCGACAGAGGCTTGTTTTTGTTTGTTTGGATTTTTTTGACTCGTTTGTATCGGAGTTTTCTGTATGTACTCTGGAACCTTACGAAAAGCTTTTGAAAATTGAGTTACCGGGCTTTTATACTCTACTTGATATATGTATTTCTTCTGACAAGATTTAAATTTTCTTTTCGTTCCAAGGTTACCCGAAGTTTGGCTTAATAGCTACTGAATATGCTAACGTACGGAGCGTAGTTTCTTGACATACCATTGCTCTTTTTTTTTCTTGCATGTTCAATGTTCACTTTTCAAAATTCTATTCCTCCTCCGAAGCGCTGCACAGAAATAAAATCTACATCATACTTAACTGAATAGAAATACTCAAAGTCTTTAATTTGCTTTCCGACATAGTATCTGTACCCTAGATGGTCGACTGATCTATATTCCAATTGCATGGTCGTACATTATAAGTCTTTTGAACCGTTGCATAAATGTTCACTTATGCTTTACAGACAGTAAATACCGAAGTACTGGTTCTCTGTACTGAAGAACGTGTTTTCAGATTTGATACGTCAACTAGAAGTATCAGGTCAAGGACTCTGAATACAACTAAATACTAGTATCAACTTAAATTTAATTATCATGATTATGAAGCAAGAACCAATTTAAAAGGTTCTCTATATATAGTAAGTTTGTGTTTTCATCGTTATTCGTCAAAGTAGACATCAAAGTAGCGTCACATTTTGCGACAGAAGCAAAGATGTTGAGGGGACACTCTCAATCAACACCCAAACTGAATATATGCTGCATGCATTTCGACGTGTCAAAATCAAAATACACTCAGAGAAACCATATATATATAGCTGTGATGTCAAGTTAGGAAATCTCAACTGAGATAATATGTCCAAATAAAATCTTGTTCTCGAAAGTTTGTGATTCCAACTATACCAATATATGAATGTTAAACGTCTTCAAATTCAATAGCATCATGGTGTTTTATTCGCATTTTACCATATTTACTGTCAATGACTAAGTAACTGACTACAATGGAGTATTCAAGTATCAATCCTTGTTTGCTTTGCTGTTATCGATCATGTAGATCTTGGCTTATCTACACAAAGTGCTTCCTTGTGCACCCGTTGGTGCAATCTTGTTCCTTGTCATTTTGCTGTTGCACATGCGCACACGGAGGCCCTTTTTAAAGTAGCATATTGAGATATGACCTCCTCAAAACTGTTTACACAATTTGACGATTTCAAGCATTCCATCTTTACGGACCAGATAAGCCGGCCACAATGACATCCGACTACCTACATTTTACCACCTCCTTGTTGATTGAACATCATTTACAACCTTCTACAGTTTAAGTTCAGATAATTTTTGAGTACACTTATTTCAGTCCATGTATGTTTTGACCTTCGTATGCTGTACCCGTATGACATTTTCAGACATTTGAAATTCTAATTTACCTTAAGAATTTTAAAGTTAGATGTGAAATTACAGATTCGACCATCAGACATTTAGGTATGTATTAAGGATTGAAAGGTAAAACAAAGACTTGTAAAACGTGATCGGAATTTCGAGTAGGAAACGTTTGTCCTTTGATAAGACAGCAATCGGAAAGAATCGGAGGGGCTAGTGTACTGTTTAGTCAAGAATTATAATCTTGAGGACTCAATTTTTATAACAGTCAAATTCCATAATAAAATTATGTTTCCTGGCGATAGCTTCCTTTCACTATGATAAGGTAGTTGAGGAATCATTCAGGAAAGTTTTAATGGGTCCATTTATCCGCTAATACCTCATACTAGATGGACAAATTTTGCTCGAGATAAGGGTTAGATTCTCACCTGTCAACAGGTATAGTCTAGTTGTTAGGCGCACGCAACCTTAAGTATATTGATTATTTTACAATGTTGCAATTTCACATTGATTTATGGTCAGAGGTGAACAAACATGTGACGAAGATTTTTTGTTTTTATGGAATATAGAATACAAGGAATTTCGAATCGGCCTCGCCTAAAAGTTTGTGCGGTCTTATCTAGAATTTGCGATAACGTAACTGCAAATCTAAAATATATCGCAACCTCGCTGTAAGCTGGTAAGGTAGAGCCCTTACACGGAAACGCTACAATGTTATCGTATTAAATTGTCATTGTATGATTTGAGTTATTGTTAAATTTACAGGAGCTGATGTGATCATTATGTTATGCTGATTTTACTATTCAAGCATGGTAAGTTTATGCTTTTGTTTCATAATTTATTATTTTTCATATTTTACTTTTTGATCATTGTTTCATTTATTTTTATTGAAAATGTATCCATTTGCTCTTCGTCTAAGTCCATACATTCATAAAGCAGGGAATGATAGAAAATGAAGAAATATAGATAAATTGTGATATTTAGGCGAAACTGTAAATCCATGTGATAATTTATGGAATAACTAGCTTCTGACGTTAATAATGTTTGCGGACGGTAAATGCTAATTTTACGGTCGCAAACTGAGTATTTTTGGTGACGCGTTTGCGGAGTCAGAAAAACGGATGTTTGCACCGTAAAATCAGCATTTACCGTCCGCAAACATAAGGTCAGTATCTAGTTATTCCCATTCTAATGTAATCTATATTGTTGTGAATATAAAGCGAAATGTGACGTTATCAACGTCAAAGCCTAGTACGTTCTCGTTTTACAGCCGTAACTAAGGAACAAACAACCAATGAAATTCGACGTTATAGCGACATCGCATTAGAATTATGGTTTTACTGCAAGACAAATTATAAGTTATTCTTTAGCACGGTGACCGTTTCCCCTACTTTTTCATAATGTTGGATATAATTTACCCTGATTTCCATTGTTATACTGGTCATTAGTCCATCCGCATATAAAGTAAAAATGTCATAGTTCAAGATAAAATGGAGCAAGATCTATCACAAGACTAAACCCTGCACTGACCACAACATAGCACTTCCTCAGGATGCAACGAAAACTATGAATGAAATAATACGGAAGTGTTCCAACTCTATACCTTTTTGAAGAAAATTTCAAACCAATTAATTATGCACCAGACACATGTTTCGGATATTAAATCCTCGTCAGTTATACTAGTATTATGCGTCAAGTCAAAGCGATTTTCATGAGCGGCATAAATTCAATGCAGTAGCAGCCTCTGGTTTGTTTTTAAAGTCATACACAAAAATCGAAATAAGATTCCAAAATCCACAATCAATAGGCTTAAACAATTCTTGAAAAAAAATATAAAACAGAATTTTCTCTCTAGACAAGACTGATTAAGACAATAACACAGCTTCATAGAAAACACGATGGACGACTTAATGTATATAATTAATAAACAGTCTCCGAAGTCCAGTGTAAGTACTAGATTCATGCATTAATTGACTGAATGAAAATCAGACCCCAAAAAGTTCATCAAAGAACAAGGGACTTTGTACTTTAATGTCCATTTTATGTTGATATACGTCAAAAATATATAAAAAGATACTATTATATCAGACCTAGCGTTTTTAAATTAATTCAGTTGTTAAATACTGTTAATGTCAAAGCATTAAGAAAATAAGGCAAATACCTAGAGGGAGCAGCGAAGATCAGACTTGAATCAATATAATGTTTGTGTGATTTTATTTTTCCAATATGATTCATATGCGATTATCTACTATATTATGGCATATTTGATATGTTGAATTTTCATTGTTTACTATATATAATATATAAGTTAGTACCATTATCATTATCATTATGACTCGTGTTTCTCTATCATGACACTCACTCTCACAGTAATCACTAGTTATTATTACAATTTGTAAATATTGTATATATGTTTAATACTCTGATATGTCTCTGGCACAAAGAAATAGATACTTGACCTTGAACTAAGATAACGAGACAGACACAGAGCGGTCAACCAATCGAAACAGAATCATCCAAGCATGACCCACGAATGACAATACATAAATCTAGGCAGACTTACTATGTTTATGTAGTGTTCACTAATTGCCAAATTTAAGAAAATCTAGCTACTCGAGATATCAATTTTGGATATAATAATTTTCACACTCTTTGGCCATGTAACATTATTTAGATTGAAGATCACTGACGAGTGTTAAGCACCCGAAACGTGCATGTCTGATTCATGCTGAAAATTTATCTGTTCTTATATGGTCTCACTCCCATATCGGGAGTTCGCTTCTTTTCATATGGTGGAGGTTTTTGTTTGTTTGCTTTGGTTCCTGTTTTGTCCTGATTTGGTATGCCTTCGGTTTCTGATTTTCTGAATTGTCGATTTTGTGCTATATACAGGGATATCGTCATTATCCATATTTGTCACTTAAATGATGCTATTGAATTTGAAGACGTTTAGCATATCAAATTCAGATATAAATACTTAATACAGTTATGTCATATGTTCATGAATCTTTGACTCCGTAACTATAATTGGTACTTCTTCTTAGGTATACTTAGAACTGAACTATAATTGGTACTTCTTCTTAGGTATACTTAGAACTGAACTATAATTGGTACTTCTTCTTAGGTATACTTAGAATTGAACTATAATTGGTACTTGTTCTTAGGTATACTTAGAACTGAACTATAATTGGTACTTCTTCTTAGGTATACTTAGAACTGAACTATAATTGGTACTACTTCTTATTATGTATACTTAGAAATGAACTATAATTGGTACTTCTTCTTAGGTATACTTAGAACTGAACTATAATTGGTACTTCTTCTTAGGTATACATGTACTTAGAACTGAACTATAATTGGTACTTCTTCTTAGGTATTCTTAGAACTGAACTATAATTGGTACTTCTTCTTAGGTATACTTAGAAAAGAAAGCACATACAGAATTGTTTTATAATGAATTTGCAATCTTCTTATTCATAGACATTTGACACATGTGAATAGTACTCAGGTGCATATATATACAAGGAAATAGCCATATTGAATGTACCATCTTTTCCGAAGAAAGAAATTCAATGTAACCTTCAAGTTAAAGGATATCGTACCTGATTGACATGGAAATGATTCTTCAGTATAATGTACTCATGTAAAAATTAAAATATGTTCTATGAAGCAATATATCGCATGAGGATTTCAACATTGACTACCAATTTTTTTAATGCTCACGACTGTACTGGGAGAATTTTTTTTTCATTGTAGAGTGCAATTTAAAAAGGTTTTAAAAGTGTACCAAAGTAACATAATGGCTTCTTTTATCTCTCCTATATAGTACGGTGACCAAAGAGCTAAATTTTACAATTTAGTCGACAGATTAGTACATGGGTAGATTATATGTCAAATGAAACTAGAAGAAATGTACTTTCAAAATATCAATGTCGTCAACAGGTTTGAATGTACAAACATTCCATTTTCAGGGGTCAAAGGTCAAAGGGGTCATTCAACATAGATTACGTATTTCTGGTCTTTTTCACAAAGGAAAGACATATTGATGAAAACAAAATTGAATTTTCTGTACAAATTGTATCAACAGAATAATAATCCAATCTTATCCATAACATATGTAAATCGCGATGACGTAAGATCTGCATTGATGACGTCATTGGTAGCTATTTTTAGAACAAATTAAGAATGTGAATATTATAATTCCTTAAAAAATGAAATATACCTCTCCGTGAACAAACATGGAGGACAAATATTTGTCAATTTTCTCTTCCATCATAGAAAACAAATGTTTGCTAATCATCCCCCGTAGCATAATTGCAGTGGGGTATAATGCGACCGTAGGTGGGGGTGCGTACGAGAGTGCGTAAGGGTGACTGTGTGGGAGAGGGAGGGTGTGTTTGTGCACGTCACGCTCTTTTATACAGCCTAGGAGGCACAATTTTGATTGGATCTTGACCAAACTTCATACACTTATTGCTCATGACAAGAGGAAAAACCCTATTGATTTTCAAGGTCATGGGTCAAAGGTCAAGGTCACCGGTTGCAAATGTTATTAATACTTTTATACATCCCAGGAGGCACAGTTTTTATTGGGTATTGACCAAACTTGATACACTTATTGCTTATGACAAGAGAAAGAACCCTAGAGATTTTCAAGGTCATTGGTAAAAGGTCAAGGTCACAAGTTGGAAATGTTAAAAATCATTTTTCTTAGCCTATGCACAGATTTGATTGGATCTTTACTAAACTCCATACATTTATTTCTTATGACAAGTGAAAGAACTCTATTGTTTTTGAAATATAAGGTCAAGGTGACAGACTGGAAATGTTTAAATTTAGATTTGATTTAAAATAATTTCATACAGCCTAGAGGGTGCAGTTTGAAATTGGTCTTCACCAAACTCAATACACTTGTTGCTTATGATAGGAGAAAGAACTCTTGACTATTGGTTTTCAAGGTAATGCATCAAAGGTCAAGCTCACAGATTAGAATGTTTAAATCTTTTAATACAGCCCCGATGATACATTGGAGTTTACCAAACTCCTTACACTTATTGTTTATAAAAAGAAGAAGAACCCTTTTGATTTTCTAATGTCAAAGATCAAGGTCACTGAAGGGAAATGCTTAAAATCTTTATATACAAATCAAGAGGGCACAATTTTGACTAGATCTTTCAAATGCCCATACACTTATAGGAAGAAACCCATTATATTATAGGTCAAGGTCGCAGGATTAAATTCGTCAAAATCATTGAAGATGCTTTGTGTCATTCACCAACAGATCTTGGTCAAGCTCTTTAAAGTATACATTTAATACAAATGACACAAAGAACATTTTTTCGATTATCAAATCAAAGATCAAGATCACAGATATAGAGGAGGCAACTTAAAAATGGGACTTCCTCAATGTTGACGCATAATTGCATATGTTGTGAAGAATTTCAAGTCCTATTTTAAGATTACCTACGAAGTGGTTTATATCCTTGTCACGCCTTCACTATTTTGGCCAACGCACGAGTATAACGACCTTCAACACGCTGGTAAACGTACGGGTTTGGTCTGAAAATCATTTATAAACAACGTTCTCAACGTGCGCATAGCGACCTTGTAGCGCATTGGGAACGTTCGCCAAACGCCAAACGCATAAAACTAGTTGACAATTTACCTGTTAACGTTCTATAAAGCGTGCCCAAACATCTTGCAACGTTCACCTAACGACTTGTCAACAACCTGGCAGCGACCTTCTCGCAATCTACAACGTTTACAGCAAAACTTAAGTTTCAGAAAATATTTCGTTGTCAAGACCTGAAGCACACGCCAAGGACCTTAGACTGTCGTTGGACACACGTTGAGGACGTTAGACCATCGCTAGAATAGTGTGGCTGTGTACGCGTTAGACTTGCGCTCCTCTGTCGTTACACATTCGTTGCAATTATCGGCGCCCTCTCAACGTTTTAGCAACGACTGCACAGCGCACGGAAACGCATGCCCAGCGGCCTCCTAAAGACTCCATAACTTACAGTTGGACGCTGGAGAGTGGTCGGCGGTTTCGTGCATTCACAAAATTTTCCGACGACCACATCGCAAACCAACGGCTACACAACGACAAGCGACCAAACGACGACTTCAACGTTTTGCGACGTGTTGGCAAATTTACTTTGTCGTTACTCGTGCGTTGACCAAAAATGTGAAAGTGTGACAGGGCCATAAAGACTATTACCTACTGGCGTGACTGCGAGTACATTGGTATTGATGCCGTCGTTATGATTGATTCAGCTAGGGTGTACGTACATATACAGCATTATCCATAAAATTATGTCGATGGGTAGAAAGTCCACTCTCCCCGATTAACCATCACCGATCTCACGAAAAAAATGCTTTTTAATGGAAAAATTACAGGAAATGGTAAACAGTTTACAATGTATCTCTTCCAGACATAAGCAGTAATAACATAGATTTATACAATTTTCAATGTACTTTCAAGTGAAATAAGTTTATGTTCAAAATGTTACGATAAAATGTGTGTACTGTCAGGCAAAATGTTTTTTTTTTTGTTGCTTAAAAATCATATAAAATTGTGAAAATTAACCACAAGAGCCGGAATGTTCATTCATTAGCTATTTACATACTCGTCCCTATTCTGTAACTCTCTCTTTCACATTGAGGTTCATAACTAACAAGATGATTATATCGGATGATAAACAGAGAAAGGATTCATTCTTTTAGAAGCAATTCAACTGATAGAGTCATCCTTCTTATCATTTGTAATGATTTGGGTTTTTTTATATTATATTTTTATTATGCTTTGTTATGATCACAGGGATTTATCACGCTTCCCGGTTTATAAAATGTACTATATAGGTTATAAACCATAGTACATAAAGCAACTGAGAAGCGCGATAAATCCCTTGGATTCTGAAGTTTATCACAAAAAATTATATCCAGTGACCAATTTTTGCCTGTAAATCATAGGGTACACTATATTTCCATTTTTTTCAATTGAAAAAGAAGTGCGTTTTTATTGGTATATACCTTCATTTTAGGGTAACGCGGAAGGAAGGAAATATATTTTATTTATCACGAAGAAGGTTTAAAATATTTTGATTTTAAACCAGCTGGCATCTATTATCAATAAATGTTCAAATCTTGTATCCCCCCCCCCAAAAAAAAGAAAAAGAAAAATGAACGCATATTTCATAAAATATTTGTGAATTGTAAATAAATTTTTATTTCTTATTTTTTGGATTTATTTTATTAAAGTCAAAATAAATATTTTTGATTTACAATTCAAAATTTTTTGTGACACATACATAGAGAAATAAATTGGTCCTTCATTTAGAATTTCAAAATAAGCAGCCCCCCCCCCCCCGTACCCGGAAATTTATACTAAAAATAGGGCAACGGTTACGCTGCAACATACGCCTGTCATATGATTGATGATGTCAAATGAACTTGACCTTCTTTGACCCGTATCCTAACAATCAAGTAAGTCCTTTGTCTGGGTCTACTCAATCTTCATGGTTAGCCTGAAGTTCCTAAGCTTTGATATCACCATGCATTACCGATTTCTCTATTATACAACGAAAGATATTTAACATACAAATTGGAAATTCCTATTTCGATCAGACGGTTTGGTCACCATATCTTGTTACAGCATGTGTACATGCAACCACCTCCTCTTCCGCATAATTTCTCAAATGTGCAAAAGGAGGAGATAAAACCCCCTTACATACATAAAAGATCATTATTTTATATTTTATTTATCATGAAGAAGATTTAAAATAGTTTGACCCAAAATAGATTTAAATGATTTTTTTGAAAAATTTAACCAAAAATTTTTTTAGCCACAAAATGACCTTGACCCTGACCTTCAAAATCAATAGGGGTTTCTGTCTTTTTAAAGTCAATGTTCATGGTAAAAGAGACCTAGCTCAAATTACATTGTATCAATCGTGTTTGCAATTCCTATAGTTTTAATAAATAAATGTGAGTATGAACCCCCCCCCCCCCCCCTTTCCCTTAAACTTAAATGTACGCATACACGTAATTTCTCTGTTGATGGAACAAAATGTATAGAAAGTCCGTTACATATTTGAAAGATCATTAATATTCCTTTAAGTATGAATAATTCCAAAACATACTGAACCAAAAAGAGAACAGCAACAATTATTTCAATGAAATTTTTATCTATTTCTCATAAAAATCTATCTTTAGCCTCAAAATGACCTTGACCTTTCACGCACGACCTTAAAAATAAAATTCTCTTACGTTCGTCAAGTTAAATCTACGTGGTAAATATGATGTTACAAGCTTAAACGGTTTTGTCTCTATGTTTTCTAAAGGTGCAGGACGCACCGGTGCTGCAATACCGATATCCGTAACCCCCCCTCCCCCTTTCCATAGGATAAAAGACAGGCATACAAGAACAGCCATAAAAATCCTATTCATACCCCAGTTTAGAGAATAAAAATAAAATTTTTGCTTGAATTTTGTATCATAATAGAAAAAATATGTTATAACTACTAAAGATTGTAATTTCACTGCAATGATATGATTATGTGAATTATATAGAAAATATCCAGAAATCCGTGATTTTTGAATGAAAAATACAGTTTTCCACCAAAAAAACTGAAAATACAAATAATGTGTTTAAAACGTAAGTTATTATGCGAAAGAGCACAAAAGATCAGAATGGAATACATCCTTCAATTATCAAATTCATAAGAGATAAAGATGTTATGATTGATGTATAGAAATAATATTAATAGAAACTAGATGGCTACTGTTGCAAGCAACAGACGGATTCCTCCTTTATTAGACCTTCCTCGGAACTGAAGTGTTAAAATCCGAAAAAAGAAGATGGTAAAAAGTATAGTTGCTTTCGTACCTTATTCACTTCAGCAGATGAGTCAAAAGAGCTGATGTCTGATTTGGGACTCTTATTTATTTATCAACAAAATAGAAGAAAAAAATAATAAATACCTTTCATTTTTACGAAAGCTTTAAACTCCATGCTCTATATCAAATCCTTTACAATTACACTCTCAAAACAGAATTGCACAATGATTTTGCAATGAGATAATTTCTATTAATAGAAAATGACAACAACATGAAAGAACAGATATGTAATGCTAATAAGAAAAAAAAAAGAAACAGAAAACAAGAAGAAAAGAGTTATCTTTCCTATACTATGTTAAGTTCAAATAAGAAGGACTACTTGTGAGAAGACTAAATAGTATAGGACCAGACATGTGAATTCTACTGAAGGAAATGTTTGTTATGACCTTGAGAATGACTCTTTGGCCTTGAACCAATGTCACAGATAAAAGATAAGTATTGGAGGTTATTCTCATCAAAATTGATCTTAAACTGATCAAAGTTCACTATTTTATCAACCAAAGTATGCTGTGACCTTGAAATCAAGCAAATGACCTTGGGTCAAGGTCAAGGTGAAAGGGCTTGATGCAAGGAATATTTGTGTAAAGTTTGAACTCTCAACGTCAAACAGTCTTTGTTTTACAGTCAAAAGTTTGTTGTGACCTTGAGAAAGAGAATTTGACCTTGGGTCAAGGTCAAGGTGAAAGGGCTTGGCTCAACGATTATATGTATGAAGTTTGAACTCTCAAGGTCAAACCGTCTTTGTTCTATAGGCAAAAGTTTGTTGTGACCTTGAGAAGCAAAATTTGACCTTGAAACAAGGTCAACATTAAATGACTACCTATAAGTTACCTACCATCCAAGTTTCAACTCAAAATCTCAAAAACTGAGGAAATTGGCACTGTGCCAATTTAAAATTCCATTTTCAACTCGTAATAGAGCGAAAACCGTAAATATTTCATCGAGCATGTAAGCGTATAAAAGTTTGCAAATTTTCCAAAGAACAATATAAAACAAGTTTCGTTCAAATCGTACGATTACCTTAGGAGTTATGAGAGTTTAAAGATTTGACCTTTGATGACCTCTAGCGGGGGCATATGTAAAATTTTGGACAAGAAAAAAAATTTGAATTGAGATCTTGATATGCTCTTTCGCATGGTATTTTCCACTTTATCATATATTGCGGTACTTTTTTGTAAAGTGTCTGGAACGTTTGGGGGTAAGAATAATAATAAGAATAATAAGAATAAAGAAAAGACAATACAATAACAGAAAGGATTCCGACGGAAATCGGAATCCTTAATTAGTATGCAGATTTTTGTAGAAAAACAGCAGTTTTGAAGTTTTTGCAATAAAATAATTTAATATATTTGATATCAATTGGAAGAGGAAAATGTTCAGATTTAATTTTTTGAAGAACGATCAAAATTCATTCAGTGGATCTCAGAGACGGGAAAAAATAAAATAGAATTTTCACAAAGTAATGCAATTTTTTAGCAAAATAAACTTTTTTAACCCAAAAACGCAAATTTCATGAGAAATTTGAATTAAAACTTATCATATTCGAAAAAGTATTAAATATGTTAGTAATTTTCACCTTTCAATCTTTGATGTTACTTTCGACAGAAAAAAAATTCATCGATTCCTTTTTTCAGTGATTTTTCGGTATTTTTTTATACGTTGATGACGTCATTTCAACGTCATTTTTGAAGACGTTCTACAATGAAAACCATTTGACGACATCTTGATTCATTAACCACAGATAAAGAGCTTTCATTTGATACCAATATTTGCCGTGTACTATGCGTGTCGACGAAACTCCTAAAATAAGCCACTTCTGGCGACTTGGTCACCCTACTAATATGTTATATTTTTCATTTCGAGTACTTCATAACATAAAGGACCATGCGACTATCAATCTAAGACAAATTGAGTTTGTTTTGTTTCGAATCACATTTGATTTGAAGGGCTGAATTAAAATAGAAAAAAAAACACCTTCAAAACATATTATTTCAGTCGAAACATCATTTCACTACCCATTTATTGTAAAATACTTTATAATATTGGCATAATTCTACGCGCATTTCATCAAATCGCGTCTCGTCAGTATTGTAAAAAATAAAAGACATCCGTAAGATTTACTAATTTACCAAAATATCCTTCGTACAAATATATATATACATGTAGTTCAGGTCCGTTCAGAAGAAAAACGAAGTGGCGCCATTTCGTTTCATTTTTGAATTTCAAGTAGCTATCTTGTCAAGAGTAAAGCTCTTCTTAGTCTTGCATGAACGTTGAAGAGTATGGAAGTTAAAAAAAAAACTGAACATGGTGTACAAGGCAACAAAGAATAATTCGGGTAACTTAAGTTACATATACTTTCTTGTCTGAGTCAGTTTTAATTCGGCACTCTTCAATTGTTGAGGAAATGTGATAGTGTCATACAAGTAAACCATTATGGACATAATAATGTTAGACTACGTGCACCAGTTGGACATTTCAACAAGTTGCGTCCATATATAGCACTTTCTATATAGACATAACCTCAGACAGTGCATGTTTTGTAGATATTGTTTTCATTTTCGTGCGTGAACATCAACGGCGGGTGCGGCTAGCCAAACAGGGGGTGCTTACTCCTCCCGGGCACCTGGTCCCACCTCTAGCTTGCTAGGGGTCCGTCGATGCTCAATTGTGAGTGCTTATTGAGATTGTCGTCAGTATCTTCTTTATTTCATTTAAAACTTACGGGTATCTCCCTGACGGCATAGCTCACTCCTTAGCTGGTTCTTTGGCGTACATTTTATATTCTGTCTTCAGAATTACCGATGATACATTATTTTTTGAAATGTGCATATGATTAACTAAATAATAGCGATAGAACATCTATTTCAATATTCATAATAAAATTGATTTGACGCCAAAGAAAAGTCGATCTCTGGAACCAGCGATGAAGTGTATGAAATTGAAAAAGAGAACACTTTTCTATACTCAGTCGCGAAGAACTGCATTTATGAGGTGGTTTTAATTCAGCACTTCGCACTGGCGATGCGAGTTAATATTATGTCATGCTTTTAAGCTCTCGGTATTTAGATGTGATCGCTGCAATTCGGGCTTGTTAGACTTATTGACAGACATTCAATCTATTAATTCGGTCTTTTCGAAATAAAGAGTTACTTCCCATTTGTGCAGGTATCTGACGTCAACGCATTGTGACGTCATCAAATTCTATGGAAACCAGCATGAAATTCAGGGAAACAGGGTTACATATGTGACGTTTTGAAAGGAATTTATTGACGTCAGATACCTGCACAAATCAAACGTAGGACTATAAGATCGAAAAGGCGGAATTCCATTTTCAGTGACATTTCTTTATTGTATATATTTGTTGCATTTAGATTCTTTTATTTTTAGAAGCAGCTACCCAGTGTTTTGTCTAGTGTGGTGTTTCTTTATCTCGTGGCACAAGGAACAGTAAATGGTAAGTTGACTTATTCATAAGTTACATAATATACATGTAAATTATTCTGTAGTAAGGAGGATAGCTCAGGTAAAATTAATTACTAATTTACATTTCACAAAGTCATACAGAAGTTTTAAAACATTGTGTTGTTTTGGTAATGATAAATGTAATCTTAAGAATATCGATCAATTCGGAAAATATATTTCTTCTTCTTTAAACGCACTCAGACTAACGTGTTATGGTATAACAATGTCTGTTTGAGCATCAGTCCTTTTATTCTTTTGAAAAAGATAGAAGTCTAGAATCTTTAACAATTAAAAATTTCAAGGTCATGTCAAGGCTACTTCATACATGAAACATTATTCGATCGTCGTCACTGTAACAATTTGCGGTTCATTTCAAAGTGGTCGGGTAATCATTCTGAAAATTGATATTTAGCTCGCTTCTCTTCTTTTTCGCTAAAAAGGCAGAAAACATGGAAAAAGATATCATAATAATTCTATTATAAAGGTCCATTCAAACTATTTACTTAAATAACTTTTTGAAGGTAATCTAGTCTTGAGGAGAAAGCAATTACATGTATATTGATCCCTCAGGGATAGCATAATTAATTGTACCATAGTTACTTCTAATCTTATTAATACACATCAATATGTGACACAAGGGTTAAGTACCCGAAACGTGCATGTCTGGTCAATACTGCACATTTATCTGTTCTTAAATGATGCCATTAAATTTGAAGAAGTTTTTACATTTGTACCACTTGGTAAGTGTCACTACAGGTGAACCTGGAGTTCCCGAACGGATATGTAGCCAAGTTCGATCAACTTCGGTTGATCGTTTTTTTCCAACGCATTCGAAAATTTCTGTTACATGTATCAAACTTTCTTGAAATTTCTAAATCGTTGGTCCCGTAGCATCATACCCCACCTATCATGCTTTGTCTTTCGGTACATTTTTAGACAATATTACATTGTTTAGATTGAGGATCAATGACGAGGGATAAGTTCCAGTAACGTGCATGTCTGGTTCATGCTGAAAAACTATCTGTTCTTAAATGATGCCATTGAGTTTGAAGACGTTTTTACATTTGTACCACTTGGTTAGTGTCACTGCTAGTGGACCTGGAGTCCCCGAAGGGATATGTAGCCAAGTTCGATCAACTTCGGTTGATCGTTTTTCCAACGCATTCGAAAATTTCTGTAATCAAACTTTCTTGAAATTTCTAAAACATGGGTCCTGTAGCATCATATCCCACTCATCCTGCTTCGTCTTTCGGTACATTTTAGACAATATTACATTGTTTAGAATGAGGATCACTGACGAGGGTAAAGTACCAGAAACGTGCATGTCTGGTCCATGCTACAAATTTATCTGTTCTTAAATGACGCTATTGAATTTGAAGACGTTTAACTCACCCTTCCTTTTGGACAACATTTATGTCAGATTTGTTGAGGATCTCTACAAACAGGTTGTAGGGAGTCCCTATGGGTACTAAATTTGTGTGCCTTTTGTTGCAGGTTTATTTGTATACACTCATGATTAGAATTAATCAGAAGTCCACAAAAGCAAAGAAAACATGATAATTTGAAATGTTTCAATGGTACAAGGTATCTGGATGATATTCTGACTATTGACAATTGACTATTCAGCCCTGCCTTTATGGTGGATTAGAGGATGAAAGGTAGATAGCATATCCATCGAAAAATACATCAGAATAATCAAACGCCTTTTATACCGTGGATATGATCCTGCTATCACCAAACGGTTACTCGGGATGGTACTCGACCTAACTACAGTCGTGTACCAGCACATTCTTAAGAGTTGCACTCTTCCATAACTTCCATAAAACACTCATCTTTTTCAAAATCCACGTTTCAAATCAGAAAGATATTTCAAATCCAAAGTAAGTGAATTACATGAAAAATATGTCTTTGCACCAGCTGATAAAGCAGCCAACAACACCATTATCATTTGAAAACGTTACTACATATCAACTTTGGTTTCGGAACTTTCGTCTACTAATACATATATCAAAAACAATGAAAGTGCATCTAACATTTTAAGCAAGCATAACAGTGAACTGTCTTCATTCAATATCTCTATTTCTAAATTGGATCTCCCAACACTATATTGCATACCGAAACTGCACCAGTCTCCTTACAAATTTCGATTTATTGCTAATTCTATCAACTGCTCCACTACAATTTTGTCTAGAAATCTGACGTCAGCACTTACTGCTATTAAAGAACACATAACTAAATATTGTGAAACGGTTCTAAACAGGAACGATGTAAATTTATTTTGGTCTATTAAGAATTCAGGGGATGTGATTGACAAAATGAAATCTGGAAATTTCCAAGCCAATACGATTTCTTCAGACGACTTCTCTAATATGTACACCATACTTCCTCATGACAAAATTAATGATCGATTATCTCATCTCATTAAATGGTGTTTTAATCGAGAGCGAAAAACTTACATTTGTACATCTGAATCGAAGGGTTTCTTTTCCTCGACAGAATACAAATCATACAAATCATGGACATGTAGTGACCTGTGTAATGCTTTGTCCTTCCTCTTGGACAATATTTATGTTAGATTTGGTGAGGATCTATACAAGCAGGTTGTAGGAATTCCTATGGGTACTAACTGTGCGCCTCTTGTTGCAGATTTATTTTTATACACTTATGAAAAAGAATTTATCCAAACTCTTCAAAAGCAAAGAAAATTTGATGATCTGAAATGTTTCAATAATACTTCTAGGTATCTGGATGGTATTCTAACCATTGACAATCCTACTTTTGAATTATATAAGAATGAAGTTTATCCACAAGAATTAACACTTAACAAGGCAAACCTTTCAAATACAGAAACATCGTTTTTGGACCTAAATATCAAAATTGTAAACGGAAAGATTCATACAAGTGTATATGACAAAAGGGATGATTTTGGATTCAACATAGTAAATTTCCCCTGGCTTGACGGTGATGTTCCAAGATTACCGTCATACGGCATTTACATATCACAGCTCATCCGGTACGCTAGAGCATGTACTGATATTTTGGATTTTCACAGTAGAAATTTACAAATTACCAAAACAAATTTAGGTCAAGGTTTCCGCTTTCATAAACTAGTTAAGACTTTCTGGAAATTTTACAAAAATTACGGATCTATACATGCAACAGAGTACATCACTATGGGTATTACAAAACCTTATGGTGACATGATAAACAAAATAAAAAGGATCAAAGGTAGGCATCGAAAATGCGTCAGAATCATCAAACGCCTTTTATACCGTGGATATGATCCTAATGTCACCAGACGGACACTAGGCTTGGTACTTGACCAATCTACAGTCTTGTACAAGCGCATCCTTGAAACTTGCACTCTGACTGACTGTGACGACGGGACTCCATGACGGGCCATGTCCAAACCTCTTTAGAGAAGACAGGGCCCCGACCACCTGTCATCTCTGAATGTCAGTCGGACTCCTCGGGTGATTACATACATGAGCTCGCTACAGCCGGCAGAGCACGGACTGTATTACGCATGCCCTCTTTTTATATCCATTTACATATTCATCTGTGTCTCTGGGGCCTCTACGTTTCGCGGTCTTGTTTGTGTGATGTCATCTTACAGTGAGGAGGTTGTTTTACACCACAATTGTACATTCTTCGAGACCTCTGGGTAATTGGAGAAGTGAGAGGGTTGTGCGCACGTAATCTAGGATAACTACATCATTTGCTACTTGCGTGACAAATGGCCGTCCAAAGTCGGCACCGGCTGTCCATTGGTCTCGTCGGTTTATGTGTAGTCTTTTGTGTTTGGTGTTTACATGTCGTGTGTCTCTTTTCCGTCTCGTGCTGTACTCGTCTTTTGTGTTTTTGCATCGGGTGTTTTGGTGTTTTGCTGTTGATGCTGCAACGGGGTCTTGTTGGAGATCTCCTCCCTTCTCTTACTGACTTTGACATCGGGACTCCATGAAGGGCCCTGTCAAAACCTCTTGAGAGAAGACAGGGCTCCGACCACCTGTTCCCTCTGAATGTCGGTCGAACTCCTCGGGTGATAACGTATATTAGCTCGCTATGGCTGGCAAAGCACGGTCTGTTTTTCGTATGCTCCCCTTTCTTATATCCATTTACATATTCATCTGTGTTGCTTGGGTCCCTGCGTTTTTCTTCCTTGTTTGCGTGGCCTTCTTACAGTGAGGAGCTATTATTTCATACTACAGTTGTGAGTTCTTCGAGACCTTTGGGTAACCGGAAAGTGCCTACCACATTCGTTTAACCACACCATTTGTTACTGGCGTGGCAGATGACCGTCCTAGGTTGGCACTGATTGCCAATTGGTCTCGATGGTATATGTATAGTCTTTTATGTTTAATTATTCTATGCCGTATGTCTCTTTTACGTCTCTTGCTTTGTGTGTCTTGCATTATTGAATTTGAAGACGTTTAACATTAAGTGCTTTGGTACTTTTCTATAAGTGATGCAACCCAATTTGGTTGGAGATCCCCCTCTTTTTTTTCAAAATATCGATTTTGTTCACTCAGGTGAGATATGTACGGAACTGTTCGTGGGTCAGAGTGCACAAAGTTCTATAAATCTGACGGACGATGGAACATTCAAAGGTTTGTTCAGCTTTGTAGAATTTAAGATTGAATTACCTGAGAACTTTTAGAAATACCAAGACACTTTACATTTCAAATTTGAAATAAGACAAATTGGAAAAAGTGGGAAAAATAAAAGCACATATGTTCTAATCATATAAATTGATAATTTCATTTGAAAACAAACTGGAATCGCTGTTATTTATATTTCAAATATTGTCATCTTGTGAAGTTCAATAAAGTATGTGAACTTAAGCAAGCATTTCTATAAAATGGGATCGCACTGTTGTACATTTATCCGATCCAAATTAAGGATAAGCACATTCAAATTCGATTCTCTTCCAGCAATACTACAAGGGAATGTATCCCCCAGAAGACTCGACTGCATTATCTCAGCGAAACAGACATCACAACAAGCGTTTATAAACTAACATCTTACAACATTTTACAAAATGCACAAAGACTACAAAACAACTCATTTGAATTGCAAAATGATTAGGATGAGTAATAAGAAAGCTTAGAAATATAGTCATGAAATAAATGAATTTCAGAGAAAATAAGATACAAAATAATTTTTGTTTGTTTGTTTTTTACTTTTCAGTTGGAGACGTCATAAAAAACTATACAGCAAAAATAAACAATGTAGAAGTAACGTTCACGTGTACACCTATTCCTGAAATCTTCATGCTGAATGGTTCAGATCTCATTCTTGGAACTGATCTGACGAGTTTACCATGTGTGAGTCAATTCTATGATATGTTCCATGTGTGAGTCAATTTTATTATACATGTACGTACAATTTGTGAGTCAGTTCTATAAAACATACCATGCGTGAGTCAAATCTATGATACATTAAATATGTGAGTCAATTCTATTACCTTCCATGAGTGAGTACACGATACGTACAATAAGTGAATCAGTTCTATTATACATGTACGTACAATGTGTGAGTGATCTCTATGAAACGTACAATGTGTGAGTGAATTCTGTATTACGTGCCATGTTCGAGTCAATTCTATGATACGTATAATGTGTTAGTCCATTCTACATGTATAATTCCATATATTAATCATTTCTACGAAACGTACATTGTGTGAGGCAATTTTAGGAAACGTACCATCTGAGAGTCAATTTCATGATACGTTCATTGTGTGAGTCAGTTCTATAGTACGTATTATGTAGAATGGCCCCAGGCACATCTCAAAAGTTGAATATGTGATGGTATATCCTTTTGTAGATTACGTAATTATTTAACGTTATTTTGGGGCTACTTTTCAACAACCTTCTTTTTATAATCGAGTGGGATTCCGAACGCATTTTATGTTTTGATCATTTTATTGTCCTTCTTTATAGACAGAACCTCAGACAGTGCATGTATTAAATATATTGTTTTCATTTTCGTGCGTGAACATCGACGGCGGGTGCGGCTAGACAAACAGAGGATGCTTACTCCTCCCGGTTTCTTGGTCCACTTCTAGTTTGCTAAGGGTCCGACGATGCTCAATTTGGAGCTCTATTGTGAGTGCTGTTGAGATTATCGTCAGGATCTTCATTTGGAAGCGATTGGGAACTTTAATAACCAAACATATTCTTAAAATATAGACATACATTGTATATATCTATAGCCCTCAAGCAGGGTTGTAAAAACACATATATTTCATTATTGACGACCTCAAACAAGGTTGTAATAAAGAAAACGATGAAAGAGATTAACATTCAAAAGATATGCACATATCATGTTAAATGTGTCACTGGTAAAAACACAAAAGATTTAAATTTATCACTATATATAATTTACTATGAGAATTATTCATTATTTATTGATATAAATTTTGACTATTTATTGATACAATTTACTACATATATTGTGCATCCATAATGAAAAATACATCGAAAAGCCATTGAAAAGACACCCAAAATCGTATAAAAGCTACAGTAAATAGGATTACATGTAGATGTGAACATTAATAAATGCAAATGTACCGTATCGTTTTCAGCTTATTGATAACTGTAATTCATCCTTAATTGATAGGTATTATTCACATAATCTTGTTATTTACCAATATTAGCTTCGTTACCAAATGATATAGTGATTTTGCTTTTTCACGCAATGGCATCACACAAATTGATTTCCTGCTGATTTTTAATTATTTTTTTTTCAGAATGGAGATGTAGAGAGTTCAAGATGTCCAGGGTTTTGCAAAGAGGTAGATATTCCCTTTTTTCATGAATAAGAATCGCACAAAAATAAACTTTATCTATAAGGTGGAAGTTGTTCTTCAATAACATCGACATCGACGGCGGGTGCGGCTAGGGGATGCTTACTCCTCCCGGGCACCTGGTCCCACCTCTAGCTTGCTAGGGGTCTCTCGATGCTCAATTTTGTGTTCCATTGTGAGTGCTGTTGAGATTTGTCGTCAGGATCTTCTTTAATTCAATGAATAATGAATTAAGGGTAAAAAAGCAAATTTTCCTACTTGTATTTCTGATATTTCTGGTAAGTGAAACGTTTTCTTGGTTAAAAAAAAGCGAAAGAAGCTGAGAAGATAAGGGCTGTATTTAGCCTTTATCACATGCCGTATATCCGCATAATGATTCGTTTGCAGAAAAAAAAAATCAAATTGAATATAATGTATTTGAATACTGCATATATATTTTACGTTTCGGTGAAGTTATTGTGAGATACTAAAATTATCGTCGGAATAGATAGGGGTACTCAAATAGGAAAACTGTTCATTTTGACCGAAGAACATCATGAAAGTTCGAATATTGTCACTTAGTATTGATAAATATTACCTACAAGACATCGAAGTATGGAGAGGATCTCCAAAAAAGACTCGTTTGCGGCATCCACGGTAAAACAACGAAACACTACATTAAGAGAGAGAGAGAGAGAGAGAGAGAGAGAGAGAGAGAGAGAGAGAGAGATCCAAATCCGACAGCAAAAGACCAACACAAAAGACCACACATAAACCAACGAGGGGAATGGGCAATCGGAACTGACTTAAAACGGCCATCTGTCATCTTAGTAGGGAATAAGGTGCTAATCCGGAATAAATGCGCATAACTCCCCGCCTTTCTGGTTACCCAGAGAACTCGAAGAACGCGAATTGTTCTATTTCATGCCCTCTTCACTGTAACATCACCATACAAATAGGACAGCAAACGTGGAGGTCCAAGAAACACAAAGATGAATATGAAAATGGATTGAAAAAGAAAAAATATTGTATAGAATGCATATTTATTGTGGCAATGATGAAAGTCATCATCGCTTTCACACCTTGCTCGTTGATTTAATGTTAATTTTCTTGTTTTCTTTTCAGAATGGCCGAGCAGACTTGCCCATTACTTTAAGGGCTGTTATTATTAGGAAAGATCATGCTCATCCTTATTTTAACAAAAGTCACTATTACGTTACAGTATCAGAGGTATGAAATCTGCATTTTGAATTTTAAACCCATGATTTCACACAGCTGAGACGTAAAATTTTAAATTCACATAGAGTTTTCCAATTGGAAATTCAATTCCTACTTACTTTTCAGTTCGTTACATCTGTGGTCTATGAGTTAACAAATTTTCTCGATTTTTTTAAAAAAAGGGGTTTCTTTAGCATGATATCCCACCCATCCTGCTACGTCTTGCAGTATTTTAAGGACATAACTTTCATAGACTTTGGACATATCATTGTTAAGTTTGAGGATCACTGACGAGGGTTAAGTACCAAAAACGTTCATGTCTGGTCCATGCTGCAAATTTATCTGTTCATAAATGATGTTATGAATTGGACTACGTGTAACACGTGATAAAGTGTGACTCATTTGAAATATTAAAAAATAAACACTGTGACATATAATTTTTCAGTATACTAGAACAGATTCAACAATTTACGACTTCGACGGGCAAGCCTTCGACGACGACTGTTTATCAAAAGATGTTGGTTTCAATTTTAATATTGAGGTAAGCTACTGGAAATTAGTTTATTTTCTCAATTCATTACAAAATTGACATATAATAATTCAGTGATTTGCATTCAGATTTCCTTGAATCATATCGTATTATGTTTTAGACACAAAATGTTACAGCGATCAGGATGCTTTTCCATGGTGATGTTATACTGAACGAACCTCTTGATTACGAAAGTGAACACAAATCATTTGATTTCAATATTTCTGTTTCCGTAAGTATTTCTGTTATAATCTTTCATTCCTGTTGATGATCCCCTCCATTTTTGATACTCTTGCCTATTTCATTTTTTTTTTCATTCAGTTGAATAAAACTGAATATAATATGCAAGGAATACATTTTTTCAGCATAATGGAAAGTTGGCATACACAATACTAACCATAACTGTGCAGGATGAGGACGACATGGATCCAGCATTCACAAACGATACATATACACTCAAAATCATGGAAGGGGTAATTTTTTTAAATTCGTTTTGCAGTTGTTGAGACTGCATGTCACAATCCACCTTCAAAATGACTTCTGTATTCCTTACTGATTAGACACATTTATGTTATCTAAAACTTTTCTTTGTTTCAATTCACGAATAAAGTTTTAATTTAAAGTTAGGTATGTGTTATTATGAAAGCAGTATAAAAATATGCATTAGTTTCGAATCACATAGTTTCTCTATTGCACACTTAACAGAATTCAACACTCACGTCATTATGGCTGAGTACATCTCCACCTATACAAGCTGAAGACCTTGACAAAGGAGCAGGAAAACAGAATGTTTCATACTTTTTCAAAGGTAAATACCGTTGATATTGTTATAATTTATTCTCATTACTTTGTACATGTGAACGGGTTTCAAAATTAGCTGGTATCTTTCCATAGAGCGACATAGGCGAAGCAATATGTATTCCATGGGGGAACGGCAAAATGATTTAACAAATTTGGAGTCTATTCCGTTCTTATTAGAAACTCTTCTTTAACACACACAGAGAAGGTGACACGTTGTAGTCATACAGAAAACACATAAGCGATGACTTCAGATTGAATACAAGAAAACTATTGATGCAATGAATCAATTCGCCGGAAAAATTTAGATACAAAATAACTGTAATTACTATCCAAATGTGGATTATTTTGATACATTAATGTATGTTACCCCCATCCACACTTTCCGCCTCTTAATAGATATTCCGTCCCTTCCTGAATCAGTCACTGGTTGCTTCCTCAAACATTCACATTCAAAGCTATGTTATACTTACATGCATTGCCTAAGATACGCATTCGAAAATTTCTGCCATCAAAATGTCTTGAAATGTCTAGAACGTGGGTCCTGTAGCATCATACCCCACCCATCCTGCAACGTCGTTCGCTACAATTTGGCCATACTACATTGTTTATATTGAGGGTCACTGACGAGGGTTAAATACCCGAAATGTGCATGTCTGGTCAATGCTGCAAATTTATATGTTTTTAAAAGATGCAATTGAAGTTGAAGACGTTTAACATGGCAACATAAAACGGGCGCGAACTCGAGACTGCATGTTGCTCGTTTCAGTCAATTAAGAATCCCGATACGGTCCTTCACTTTTAATACACGCTATTAGAAAAGACGGGAAACTTGATATTCCGCGAGACCATGAGCAGAAGTGCAAAATTATCAATATGAATCTTCGGCCTCTACCGACGATTAATGAAATTCATTATTACCAATTTAAAGAAAATGAAACGACCTTTTACTCATGTGGATTTGACAATACGTGATACCATTCCTAATTGTTACTTATCGTTTTTGACTTAACGGTAAGCTGACAATAATGTCGAAGGGTTCCAACTCTCTACCTTCTTGAAGAAAATTCCAATTCAATTTACATGCACCAGACACGTGTTTCGAATATTAAATTCTCATCAGTGATGCTTTGGGCGGCGCCACCATAAGTAGTTTCAGTAGCGCCCTCTTTAATCTTTAGAAGTTAGATTTTTACATTTACATTACAGAGAGCGCGCAGCTCCAAATTTCCTGTAGGGTCGATTCAGTAGCATATCCAAATAAAATCTTTGTTCAAAATAGCATTGGAGGGATGGTACTAAGATGTTAAACTCCTTTAATTTCGATGATATTTATCGGTAAAATGGCTAGTATCCGAAATAGCAAAAAAATATATTTTATGTCTCATTGATAAAAGGCCAAAACAAAGCTTCTTTCAGGTGACAGAGCTGGAAAGAAGTAATTAATACACTTGACAAACATCAGGCCACGGGGAACGATTTTAACTGCTCCACACTGCAACGTGAAATAAGTGTCTATATTAATAATGTCGAAGGGTTCCAACTCTCTACCTTCTTGAAGAAAATTCCAATTCAATTCATAAGATGTTATGAACATACGTTTGAAATATTCATCAACAGTATGTATAAATAAGATTTTTAACGTTCATTTATTCAGATATGCTTGATGACAATGGAGTGTTCCTTATAAATAGTAAAACAGGAAAGGTTAAACCTAAGCGTGAACTGGACCGTGAAAAGAAAGCAAACTATGAATTTATCATAAAGGTTGGTAAAATTAACACATCATAAAATCATATTGAAAGAAAATGTCAAAATATTCTATACAAAAGATCATTGATAACGTATATATCAACAGTTAAATCAATCATTCAATGATTCATCTTGATAAATTCAGGCCACACAAGACAACAATCATTTGAGGTCGGCTACAGCAACGTTGATGATAGAAGTTTTGGACGTCAATGACAACCAACCAATGTTCAACAAGGACTTCCACGATATAACTATACCTGAAAATTCACCCAGTGGAATGTCGGTCCTCACAGTGACAGCCACTGACAAAGATGAGGTATAAGTTTTGTGCGTGGTCATGATTTGCTATAAAAAATGAACTCAACATCTTTCCAAATTCCGGATGTTTGTGCTGTAAGCTTTCCTTCTTTTTTGTGATGCCTATCATGATTTGATTTAGTGAATGAAAGTCAAATCAGAATAAAAAAATCATGATAAATATTCACACAAATCCTTGAAAAATAAATGAAACAATACAAAGATAGGGAGGAAATCGCTATAGCCCTGGTCACAACCCGCCGTGCGTACTCTTTGGACGTGAATGTTTAGGGAGGCTTCGTACGCTGGTCACAACCCGCCGTGCGTACTCTTTACACGTGAGTGTTTAGGGAGGCTTCCTACGCTGGTCACAACCCGCCGTGCGTACTCTTTGCACGTGAGTGTTTAGGGAGGCTTCCTACGCTGGTCACAACCCGCCGTGCGTTCTCTTTGGACGTGTGTGTTTAGGGAGGCTTCGTACGCTGGTCACAACCCGCCGTGCGTACTCTTTGGACGTGAGTGTTTAGGGAGGCTTCGTACGCTACGTTTTTCTGAAAATGTAAGGAAAATACAAGGGCACGAAACGAGTGCGTCCACGCACGTCACATGTACGGTTATATGGAGTGGTTACATGCATCATATGCTGTGCACGTAGCAAGTGCGATGTACGTACTGACAACGTGCGTGCCGCTGGCTGACAACGTATTTTCCCCGTACGTCTTCCGCGTTGTCGCAAGTATATCACACTTACACGTACTGCTTACGCACGGGATCCTTACTTCCTTACTTGACAAGTGCGTTATAGGTACTTACATTGTAATTACAACGTGCGTTTCGTACGACTTGATGCATCCGTAGACCGCACGCAGACCGAACACAGCAGAAGTTCTATTTATACTTAAACTGCTACGTCCTGCGTGCTCCCAAATCCGTACAGAGACCGTACGGAACACGCACTGCCTATGCACAGACCACGTACGTATCCCCAAAGTTTGTCCGCTTTTTTGCACGAAGATAGCACGTACTTGTACGTACGGCATGTTGTGACCACCGCTTAAGTTAAGTAAGACTTCTCCGGCTATGCGTTGGTGTTTAGTTTGTCGCCTCTTATTACTTTTTAGTGTGTACTATTCTCTGGTTGCAGCAACCTATCTTATTTTTATTCACCTATTTTTGCGTTGTTTGTTTTTATGTAATGTCAGGATTAAAATATAGAATCAAACATTTTACAGATCAATCATAACATTTAAACTGATATCGAATTGGTAGCCAATGCATACCTTTTTCTATCACCAAAGATAATAATTACTGCCTTATTCACGTTATGTTTGGTCAGCAGGTTGACATCATGTTCAATTGTATTTTTAGGGTGAAAATGCAGTCACAACCTACACCGTTGACGTTAATCCATTCTTTGAGGTAGATAGGGATACAGGTGTAGTCAGGGTGAAACCTGCTGCTGATATAGACAGAGAGAAACATCACACATTCAATGTTACGGTAATACATGTAATAATATTATGTCTCTTAAGATTTCATTTATGGAGCGTTGCTTTAGGATTTTTTTTTTCAATTTAAACTGGTTACACAAAAATGTGACATATATAAAATGTACATATATACGTCTAAAAGGTTTATTTCTAAAGCACAAGGAAGAATTGATATGTGGTATGACAATTTTTGTATTTGAATAATTTCAGTATAATGGTTAAAGAAATTTCAATTTTTAAGATTTCAATTTATTATTGACAAATTTAAAAAGGACTTCTGTAATAATTTCATTATTTTCACTATTTAAGATTAAGGCAACAGACAAACAATCAGGACTTGTAGGAGGGAACACAACACTAGTTGTGACAGTAACTGATGTTAATGACAACGCACCTGTGTTCACTAGCAAAGAATATCAGTTTCACATCGGTTCTTCAAAATTCATAGGAAAAATTCAGGTGAAATGAGAAATATGTACCTCTAATATTAATTTTCATGTATACAGCAGATGCATAAGGACTGAGTAGGGAGAGGGTTTATGCATGTACAAACTCTTTGAAATATATATCCTTCTTTTGTATTTCATGCCATGTGCTTATAAGAACATTTCTGTCGCCTCATGACATTATGTGTGCTTCGTGTGTAGGGTTCCTTCATACGTCTAAAAATACATCTTTTTTATGTCCGATTCATTTGCTTTTCTCATTTTATTTCGACTTCATATTGAGTTTACCTCAAAGGAAATAGTCCATGATACATAAAGCGTAGCTTCGTAGATATCTTTTTCGGCTTGTATTTGTGCATGATTAATCTTTGAAGCCAATTCTTCGTCTGTCTTACTTATTTTAATTATCACTTTATCAGTTGTATGTTCATTCTAAAGTAATAAATCCCTCATCTAAGACAAATAAAAGAAAGGAGGGGATTAGATTAGAAAAAGTCGACCATAAGGCTTTGCGTAATATGTATCTAGAATTTGCCTATTTCATAACATGGACAATACTTTACAGATAACTTAAAACCATCCAAAGCATTGAGTAGAATATACACTGTGTATCACTAGTGTATCACTTGTTGACATTTCTGTAACGGCTGAAGTAAGTTGCTATACAGCAGGAGATTCTTATTATTCCTGGGCACTAGATTTACATTGGCTCCTTTGAATATTTTATTTGTTTTATTTTTTCTTTTGTTTTCTTATTCTGCATGCCAATTATAATTGTGAATAAGAAGGTTAACATCTTAGCACCACCCCTCCAATGCTATTTTGAACATATATATTTCCTTTGGATAAGCTATTGAATCGACCCTACAGGAAATTTGGAGCCGCGCACTCTCTGTAAAGTAAATGTACAAATCTAAATTCAAAAAATTAAAGAGGGCGCTACGGAAATGAATTTTTGTGGCTCCCCTGGAAGCATCACTGATGAGAATTTAATATTCGAAACACGTCTCTGGTGCAGAAAAAAATCGTTTGAAATTTTCTTCATGAAGGTATAGAGTTGGAACACTTCCGTATTATTATCATAAACACTTATTTCTTGTTGCAGTGTGGAAGAGCTAAAATCGTTTCCCGTGACTTGATGTTTAGAGGTGTATTAATTTCTTCTTTCCTGCTCTGTCGCATAAAAGAAGCTTCATTTTGGTCCTTTATTGATTTTACATCATAAATATTATTTTGCTATGTCGAAACCTTGTCATTCCAATCAAAACTATCATCGAAATTAAAGGAGGTTAACATCTTAGCACCATCCCTCAAATGCTATTTTGAACATATATATTTTATTTGGATATGCTACTGGATCGACCCTACAGGAAAATTTGGAGCCGCGAACTCTCTGTAAAGTAAATGTACAAATCTAAATTCAAAAAATAAAGAGAGCGCTACTGAAATGAATTTTGGTGGCTCCGCTGGAAGCATCACTGATGAGAATTTAATAATCGAAACACGTATCTGATGCAGAAAAAATAGGTTTTAAATTTTCTTCATAAAGGTATGGAGTTGGAACACTTCCGTATTATTTGGAATTCTGACTTTTGCTTTGCGTTTGATTCAATTAATGTGTTATGCTTGGGCAAGCTTCATGTACTCAGATTTTGGTCTAAGAGCTAGACAGCTTTCAGTTAAACTTCTCAGTAAAGGATACATTTGTGACCGACTAACATCGTCACTGAGGAAGTTCTATGGTCCGTATGGGGAAATGGTAGCACACGATGACGTCCCGTTGTCCAGAGTCAAAAATGATATTCTGACGTAGACCTTTTGAACCATGACATACCAATTTATACGTTTGTCTTCCTTTGTGGGAGTTACCGATTGTTACCTTTCTACCGAATTGAAGTGGCGGGTGTTGCAAGCAAGCAGGAGATGCTCACTCTTCATGGGCACCTTATCTCACTCCTTCGCAGGAAGTTCTCTTCTCTTTATATGGTAGATTTTTTTTATTTCTGTTCCTTTGCCTTCCTTCTGGTTTTATCCGGGTCTTGTATGCCCGTGGTTAGATGATTTGTCGATTAACAATTTTGTACTTCTTAATAGGGATATGGTTTTTTTTCCATATTTGTCACTCATCTTGAAATGATTATGTTAGAGGAAGACTTTTCATTCTTTGAATACGTCAAACATGCAAAAAATTCACTTTCTATGTACTTACCTATATTGACTTTCCTCATAAACTGGATTATATCTTTGAGGAAATATACGTTTGATTTGAAAAAAATATATTATTTTCAAGTTAATTCAGCTTCAGCGAGACGCCAAACTTAACAAAATTTTGCGAACTTTCATGTGACGTCGCAATTAATCAAGACAGTGAAATCAAATAAGACGTAACTATGAATGAGCTATGATTGGCCTTTTCATGCCTGGTGCTTTTACATTAATTTTGATGATCTAGGTCTGGAACGTTTATAACGTTATGGCTATTAATTCTGAAATAGGGATTCCAACTCTCAGAGTTCAGATAAGATGACAAATATGGATAATGACCATATCCCTGTATACAGCACAAAATCGATAATTCAGAAAATCAGAAACCAAAGGCATACAAAATCAGGTTAAAACAGGCACCAAAGCAAACAATCAAAAACCAAAGAAGCGAACCCCCGATATAGATGTGAGACCAGGTGCCCAGGATGTATTTCTTGATGTTTCCAACTCTCGTCTATTTCTATTGTTAAACGTCTTCAAATTCAATAGCATCATTTATAAACGGATAAATTTGCAGCATGGACCAGACATGCACGTTTCGGGTACTCAACCCTCGTCAGTGATCCTCAATCTAAACAATGAAATAAGGCCAAAGAGGGTGAAAATTATTATGTCATAAAAGTACCGAAAATTGAACACAGATCAAATCAGATCAAAAGAGAAAGGAATCATTTCTCTTAATACCATGGGCCTTACTAGCATTTGGTTCTGTATACTTATTTATGAAGTTATTAATTACAGGCAAATGACGTGGACGAAGGGAATAACTCTTTGATATCTTACAGCATTTTCGATACACCGTAAGTATTATCAGATATTTTTCTTAGTTAGCGGAAAATGCTTTTATTCATTAAGTCATTTTAGTTATTAAGCATTGCTTTTCATAGTAAGACACACGTTGATGAAATTCTATCAGAGTTGTGTTATTTACTCTATATTTTTATATATATTTTGAGGATATCACATAAAGCTATAATTACTATGTAAGCTATGTGGGCTTTTGGATCAATGGGATTAAATCTTGCAGTTGTAGTGTACATCTAATTTCTTCATCAAGTTTATTCAGAGTGGCGCTACTTACAATCTATCATTTGTGGCAATTTTCTTGGTCTAAGAAAGTTCGTATACTGCGGCCAATGAGCAAAACTTCCCTTTTGTTTTGGGGTAACACTGAGACAGAAATCGGATTGGGCTTTGGGCTTCCTTGCTTACTTGGATACTATGCTTGCATTGGATATGTAAAATGATTCATGTGATATATGAATATACTTACCTTTGCAAATTAGCATGACGTGATTTGACGGCTCCATCTACAATGCATACTTTGGGCAATTGTTCATTACATAAGTCGTCCATCGTGTTTTTTTGGAGCTGTGTCATTGCCTCAGTCTGTTTGTTAAATTTATATTTTCGATTGAGAAAGTACTGTTTTGTATTATGTTAACCTTTCGATTTTGGTTTTTGAAATATGAGTTTCATTCACACATTGATAGAGATCCCCTTCTCTCTCGAACATTGCTCCAGGAAAAAAGAATGCATAAAATGAATGTATCATCTTGTGGTGTGTTTATGCTTTGCATCTGTTTTTGATTTGGATTGTCTTTCCCTTTAAATTGATTTACAAATGTACATCTGACAAATAAGGAAAGCTCAAAATGCCATATTTGTTCTTCGATAACAAATTACTATGATTCGTATGAAATTAACATTTACTTTGATTCACTTTTCTAAGACTGGATTCTAATTCTAGGGACGGAAAATATTTCACCATAGATGATGATGGAAATTTGTCAAGATCAGATGAGGTTATACCAACAACAAAAGAGTCATTCATCGTTATCGTTGTAGCTCAAGACCATGGTTTTCCACAGCTTGAAAGTATTGTAACAGTCACGGTAATGTTTTCACCATACTCATTTAAAAAAATATATTTAAGGCGTTATCTCTTTGCTTTAGATTTTATTGTACCTGATTGATTTGAACGGATGTAAACTTTGGTGAAAGTAGAGAGAAGGAAAATTACTATTGTTCTTTTATAATTATTTTTCAGATATCCCAAACACTTGTTGAAGGAGACAATGTGATCATCGGTACGCCGTTATCCCTTGATAAACTTCGATCAAGACAAAAAGAATTAGAGAGGTATTCTGAGGTCCTTTCACTAAATCCTATCTCCAATATCAGTTAGAAATGTCTATAGCAAAAACAAAAAAAAAGAGATTAATAAAAATAGAACTATCAACAAATAAAAAAGGGAAAAAATCATGAAAACGCCAAAACTACAACGGCACATAATACACAATCCACAAAATACACCTTATTAAATGTTACACCACATCGATTAAGAACAAATGTAGCATCGAATAGACATGCGCGTTTCGGCTACTTAATCCTCGTCAGAGATCCTCAATCTAAACAATGAGATATAGCCAAATACTATGAAAGTTATGTCCAAAAATTACCTAAAGACGTAGCAGGATGAGTGGAATATGATGCTACGGGACCCACTTTCAGAAATTTCAAGAATTTTTTAACAGTTATTTTCAATGCGTTTTAAGAAACGATCAACCACTCATACAAATAAAGAACTTGCAAAAGGTAGACTAAAAAAAGCAATAAATAATGATGATGGCTTCAGGATAACATGAAAATCGAAGAGATCAACATGCAATAGAGGACTGATTAGGTTTAGTTGATAACTCGCTACACGCATAGCGAAAGTTGTTTGACTATCAAGATTGCATGTGCAGAAACACAGGGACTCCCATACCTGCTCATTTGGAGTACATTAGAAAAACCCCTTTGATTGCCACGTGAATTTAAGGCACATATGCCCATATTTCGTCAATTACCATTGGGAAAAATAGCGGCCGTTTCCGTTAAGAAAAGAAGTGCCTTATACAAGCGATATATTCATCTATGTTTAGACATGTAATTTGGAATCACTATATGACCAAATCCAGTGCATTGATGAGGAAACAAAATACTCCTGAAAAGGGGAATCGTATCTTTTATACTAACTTGTAACTATCGGCCGATAAAGATATCATGCATGATATATGCGTCTATAATACCGCTGTGTCTAGTGTAACAACTTCAAAATTGTCAGGATGGCTGAGAACAGATACTTGTCGTATCTTGTTCTGGTGCAGCGTATGTTGGTCTTTAATCCAACGGTAATAGAACAGGCATGCTCAGAACGCTCACATTATATAATATGATCTGTATGGAAACTTACACTGGACGGTTTAGAATACGTTTGCTGCTTGCGCGGCAAAAGTTTGCACTTAGTTAAACGTCTTCAAATTCTATAGCATCATTTAAGAACAGGTAAATTTGCAGCATGGACCAGACATGCACGTTTCGGGTAAATAACTCTCGTCAGTGATCCTCAATCTAAACAATGTAATATGGCCAAAGAGTTTGAAAATTATGTCCAACAATGTACAGAAAGACATAGCAGGATGGGCGGGATATCATTCTCCAGAATGGTGGATGATATTCTGTCATAGACCATTTGAACCATCCAACCAAAGATTGTACTCTGTCTTCCGAAGTGGAAGTAACCGGATGTGACAGTTCTACCGAATTGAAGCGGCGGGTGTTGCATGCAAGCAGGAGATACTTACTCTCCCTGGGCACCTGGTCTCACTCCCATATCGGGAGTTGGCTTCTTTTCATATGGTGGAGGTTTTTGTTTGTTTGCTTTGGTTCCTGTTTTATCCTGATTTTGTATGCCTTCGGCTTCTGATTTTCTGAATTATCGATTTTGTGCTGTATACAGGGATATGGTCATTATCCATATTTGTCATGCTACAGGACCCACGTTTTAGAAATTTTATGAAATTTTCGAATGCGTTGAAGAGACGATCAACCGAGGTTGATCGAACTTCTTTAACTTATTGGCTACATGTGCCAAGTCGGTTGCTAATGGTCCCCTTGGTTTATGTGTAATTTATGGTGTTTTGGTAATTTACATGCCTTTTGATTGTGTAATTTATGGTGTTTTGGTAATTTACATGCCTTTTGATTGTAACTTTGGGAATCTGATCTTGGGCTTTGTGTTTGTCGTTCATTCACTGATTGGTATCGTATTTGGCGTTCTTTATTCTTGTGTGTCTCTTTTTGTACTTGTATACTTTGTGATGTCATATAGGGGTGTTTCGATGTTTTCCTGTGGATACTGTAATTGAGATTGTTGGAGATCCCCTCCTTTGTTCTTACATTTCAAAGACTATTTTAATATTATGAAAAAGGGCTCCAAAATGATGAAGGATTTTGTAAAAAACATGTTGCGTAATATGTGCCGTATTTTGAGGTAGAGGCAACGTTTCACATAAAATTTTGCATTGTTTAAAAGATGTCTGCTTGATTGTACATGTTAGTACAGTGGAAAAATAATTTGTTAAATTTGTTAACATGTATTTGTTCTAATTGCTTTAGAAAAGCATACTATGGACATCAAAGCCAGTCTCATACACTAATGTCTTCTTAATTCTTTCAGAGATATCGGAAAAATAATTAATCTCGTTGTCACTGTGGCGAATACAAAAGCAAACGCTCATTCCATTGGGTAAGAAATTTGCCTTATGTTGTCCTCAAAATAAATTTTATACAATTTGTCAATTTCAATATAATTATACATGTATTATCTTTTAAAATTGTGAAAATGCATAGGCCTGACATATGTTTTTAGCTCACCTGAGCGAAGCTCAAGTGAGCTATTGTCATAGCGCGCCGTCCGTCGTCCGTCGTCGTCTGTCCGGCGTAAACTTTTAACATTTTCGGCATCTCCTCTGCAACCGCTGCACAAAATTTCACGAAACTTCACAGGAAGCAAGAACTCAATGCCCTCTACCAAGTTTGTGTTTTTCGAGCCAATCGGAAATCCAAGATGGCCGCCACAGGCTCTGATTGGCTGACACATTTTCGACTTCTCCTCTGAAACTGTTACACAGAATTTCTGGAAACTTCACCGGAAACAAATACTCAATGTCCTCTACCAAGTTTGTATTTTTCGAGCTGATGGGAAATCCAAGATGGCTGCCACAAGCTCTGATTGACTTACACATTTTCGACTGTTCCTCTGAAACCGCCGCACAGAATTTCATGAAACTTCACAGGAAGCAAGCACTCAATGCCCTCTACCAAATTTGTGTTTTTCGAGCCGATTGGAAATCCAAGATGGCCGCCACAGGCCTGATTGGCTGACACATTTTCGACTTCTCTTCTGAAACCGCTGCATAGAATTTCACGAAACTTCATAGGAAGCAAGTACTCATTGCCTTCTACCAAGTTTAAGTTTTTTGGAGCCGATCGGAAATCCAAGATGGCAGCTACAGGCTCTGATTGGCTGACACATTTTTGACTTCTCCTCTGAAACCGCTTCACAGAATATCTTGAAACTTCACAGGAAGCAAGTACTCATTGCCCTCTTAGTCTACCAAGTTTGTGTTTTTCGAGCCGATCGGAAATCCAAAATGTCCTCCATAGGCTCTAATTGGATGACACATTTTGACTTCTTAAACTTAAACTACTGCACAGAATGTCACCAAATTTACAGGAAGTAAGTACACATCGTCCTTCTCAAAGCTTCACTAAAAGTGATTTTCTTCAGTTCTTAGACTGACTTTGATTGAAAACATACATACAGTCTCCGCAGGTGAGCGATGTGACCCCCTTGGGCCTCTTGTTTTTAAATATTTGTTTTTATTAAAGTAATAAATTGCTTCCTTCGCAGATCCAGTCTGTATATATCGGCTAAATATTCCAACAGCACTGTCGTTAAAGGTGATGACCTACTAAGGCAAGTATACGACTACGAATATACTTCTGTGATACTGTAAAGTTTCTAGTATAAGTACAAAATATTTCTTTTTTTCACTGTTATATGGAGGAAAATGACAAGTGACAAGTGAAAGAACATTTCAAAGTACTTTCTGACTTTTAAAGTTTTTTTAATACATGTACATTGCAAACTTTGATAGGTAAGTTCTATTATAAAATTTCGATATACCATATGCGCATTTCAATAAGTTATGTGTCATCAGTTATGCTGGAGGCCGAAAAGGGGAAATTCAAATGATATGAAATTATGAAGAGCAAAAGTTTAAACTTGACCATAATTCCTGAAAAGAACATGTTAAGGACAGAGCTATGCAATCAGAAAGAAACACCCTAGAAATTCTTCATTCAAGTAAAGGACCATAACACTGTGAAACTAGGCTACCTGTCCTTTGCAAAGTCAAACATTCCTATGTCTTACTTTTCTTTTCAAACAGCATAGTGACAGAACATATGAGCGAGATCCAAGCTTTATTCCTCAGTAATAATCCGACAGTGTCAGCACAAGAATCAAAGTCAATGACAACAGCTGAGATAGCCCTCATCATCGTAGCAGGGGTCATCTTCTGTGGTAGCCTATTGGCCATTGTCATATTGTTTAGAAAATATCAAAAGTAAGTAGTATGTTTGGGCTTTCTCAGTTTTAGGTTTCATGTTGAATGTCATGTGAAACTAATTTGTAACTGCCGTTATCATCTAATGAGAAAATACGAGAAATTTAGTACTTGAATTTCATGAAGTTTGTAATGAAAGTAAAAAAAAAATAAAGGGCAAATTATTTTTTTTTCATTTTACATTTAGTTTACAAAGGTATAATCAACTTAATGATCACTTGAGGAGAAGGAGTTCATTGTACGAATCGCAAGAGATAAAAGTTAAAATGGAGGACGAAACTTCTGATTATGATGGTTCACTGAATACACAAGAAGTAGAAGCCGATAGTTCTACTGTTATAGTGGGCAAGGAAGGTCTCGTGGCGGCTTTCTCTAACCCAGTCTATGCAGACGACGAACAAACAAACGTCAAATTGTCATCAGCGAATGGAACAAATGAAAACAACGCTGTAGAAAAGGCAGAAGACTCTAATGATATCGAGGAAACCTTATCAAGCCTTGATGATGCTTTGGATACCGAGGATGTAAAAGTTCCTCGAGTAGACTACGAAAATACCCGACTAAAGGGAGATGGTGAGGACACAGAAAATTTGATAGATCTGAACGATGGTGAAAACGGCACATATGAGGAAACATTCTCTCAAAATGACAGAGCTTCTCACGGAGTCGTGTCTGCACAATTCGATGATGGACATGATAATACAAATGAAGAAAATGAAGATAAAGATGACGATGATGATGATCCGCCACCAGATTATAATGTGAAGGAAGTGAGATTCTCAGCACAAGTGCTTGATACAGATGAAAATAAATTTGAACCCTTAAAAATAGAGGAGATCCCGAACGCAGCACCAGAAGATGTAGATGGAGAAGCACAAATCATCGATAATGAGGGAAATGAAGGTGATAGAGATGATAATATCCCTCATTTCGCCGATGAGTCAGATAGAATGGATGAAGAGATAATTTCACCTGTTGACTTTTTGAAACCAGAAAACAAAGATGAGAACGGAGCAAATCTTGGCACTTTCCACTTTGGTCTAGATTCCTCGCATGATATGGAAATTACAAAGTTTTGAGCCAAGACCTTTTGGAGAAGACCACACTTTGCCTTACTTGTTTCTTCCATTATTCGACTGTGATAAAATAATTTTAAATCATTAACGACGAGTCATTATGTACTGACAAATACATTCATGTTTATGTGAGATATGCCATAGATCTTTACAAGAAAGCATCTTATTGTAATATTCCAATGTTCAAGCCAGATCATCAAATGATTCGCCATATTAAATGATCACATCAATGATGATCAAATCAGATACTTTTGGTGTGATTTTCAAAATACAATAAAACATGCTGCCTTTATTGGTAAAACAATTATGAAAAACGAATATCATTGTTCGATGCATAAACGTCTTTAACTTGTTTTGTATTCATTTATTTCATGTCATATCGATAATTCTAGGAATGAAAGAATGATCTGACTCGTAAGAAAAATACCATCAACGTCTCCATTGGACAATTTATATAATTTATCTAAGTTTGAATATATTTCTATGATATGAGAAGGATCCTGAGCCAGGCTACTCTGACAGAACAACTACAAAGCAACTACTTATCATTCTCATATAGAACAAAAAAGCAAGATTTTAGAACAACCACAAAACAAATTAGAAAAAAAAAACCAGAAAGAGCAACAACCGAGCAGGACTCGGTACCTTTCATGTACACCTAACCATACATGACAACTTATGTCTTAAACCAAAGATAAGAGTATTAGATCTAGTAGATCTAGTAATTTTTAAGAAGATTTTAACGACATCAAAAGTATTTTATTTTCATAGCATATATTCAACGCTTATATTCGAATGTTCATGGCGTACACACACATTTCATCTTTTCTCATCTCGGTCACAATCAAAACATTACGTACAAAACATATATGTAACTCTTAAACATCAAGATTCTGGCACTATAAAAGTATATCATGATTCCAATAACATCTGAAAAAGTCGGATGATTAGGGATCTAACATAAGAGGGTTTTACTGTAGAATACATTGTTCAATTCCAAAAGCTTATTTGCACGTTGATCTTGCATGATATTGATGCGCATTCGTATCGCAGCTTTGATAAAAACAAGTTTAATCAAAATATTTAAGAATCTCATATAAGAAATGAAAACATTTCATTTTCGATCACATTATGATAATAAGCAGAAACCATATGCTGATTTTACATGTTTTAAATTCAGAGCACATGATGATGTATGATACTTGTCGCTTGAACATTCGATTTGTTAAATTGTATCGATGTATTGTTTTAATATTTCAATTGTGTGATCATTTGCCAAACGTACTTATTTTTTTAAGATATTAAACAGATTTAATGATAGTTTTGTGTTCAAATTTTATCATGTTTACTTGAAAATTAAATAATGAAAGCTGTCCCTCTCATCTTTTAGAGCCATGTCTCCGATGAGTTTATCACCCCGTTACGCTTTGATAATTTAGCGTACATACATGCAATGAAACTGGACTTCAAAGCAGATGACTCTAGTTTGATTTCAAACAAACAACATTACGTGTCGGTCTCCATATTTACTGTCTTTGACATAGTGTTAAATAAAACAGAATCTATTCTAAATAGATAAATACAAAAAAAAAAATCAAAACCACAAGAAGTAACATCAGCAAATTATTTGACACAGGTATGAACTGGCACAAACTGTAGTCATTCGAACATTTCTAATGCTACCTGTTTTCAATTTGATTGGCCAATGACAGAGTTTGTGCAGCAACAGAATCCCGTCGGATTGTGCTATAATTTCCGGGTGGAGAGTTCCTTCTGGTATTCATCGTGCTTTGTGTATAACACGAATTATTTGCCCATGGTTTGGCATACAAGAAATAGATAAAGGGATTTACGGACGGATTTAATATGAAAAACACCTTGGATATTGGAACCAGGAAGTTTTCGTGCAAGTGGTAGTACGAGTTTTTTGCAATCAATCCGTGTCTCTCGTGAATCACTCTTAAAACATCTGTGACGACATACGGTGTTAGGCAAATGACGTATAGGATCAAAACTATTTTTATCATATTGGTTAGCCTCCTTTTATTTTCATTGATCGTTGGTAGACGAGAGTACCGCAAGGCTTGATATTCCAAGGAGAAGAAGATGACAAAGAAGATGATAGGAATGATGAAAATACAAAGCGCAAATGACACTTGAACTAGTGCATCGAATTCGTGGTCTATTTTCTTCGCGTAGAACAGAACGTTGTAATAGGCATAAAAACAACCAATCAGAATGCACACAATCCAACCAATCAGAGACGCCATGATGACTTTCAAGGGAGATAACTGGAATCGTGACGTGATTGGATTCACGATCATACAGCACTTGATTGCAGAAAGAATGATATTATGAATGGCAGACGAACATACTACACTACTCGTGACGGACAGTATGATGATTTTCTCTTCTGTTGACAAGTCTGCTCGACCCAGGATCAAACGAATAAATTGTAAGATAATGCAGAGCATATCGGCCACTGCTAAACAACCCACGGCCGTGTATGCTGTTTTGTGAAGATTTTTATCGGAGATAATCTTTATTACGGTGAAAAAGTTTCCAACAAATCCAAAAAGAGAGAGGGTAGAGCCAACAGCTAATATCACATGATTCGTGTAGTCTGGTAGCTTCAGAAATACAGTGGTGTTTGATCCATTGGTAACGCTGGTGTTGAATTCCTGGTCCTTGTCCAACATCTTTATGAAATCCGAAGGAATTATTCTTTTATTTTCTGGAAAGGAATGTGAAGTAGAAATAAATGATAGAGATAAAAAGATAACTTTTTTTGCGATAGCTGCGAATCAAACTAAGGGCGTCATGCAAGAACTCACTTGAAATTGTTCAATACATTAATCATTAGGTGTAAAAAATGAAGTACAGAATGTATGAAGAAAAATGCACAATACCGAAGAAACATATGACCAAAAAAATGTCTGGAATTGAGTTCTTCATCCCAGTATATCATATTTCACTCAAACTCAAAGACGATTTTACACAAATGCACAAATTTAAATTCAAAAAATAAAACCACAGGGCGCAAGTGGAATACATTTGACTAACTAAGTACCGCTGATGAGGATTTACCATCCGAAACACGTGTCTGGTGCATTAAGACTGGTTTGAAATTTTCTTCAAGAAGGTAAAGGGTAGGAACACTTTCGTATTTCTATCGCGATAAATCTATATTTATACATAACATGTACATGTATGTTCTATTGGAGAAATTTGGAATTGCTATGATTAGATTGATTAGATAAGGGAAAAGATTAAGAGGATTGGTGCTAGCAGAATGTCATATGGCGATCAATAGAGATTTTAGTCTGTAGTTGGGGGAGGGTGTTTGAAAAGTTCAGGATATGGACGTCTAGTATATACAATGTACAAGTTTTGCACCATAAGTCTATTGTCCATGACCGTCTACAAGTCAAACGAGGCAGAATGAAAATTGTAAATCTTGTCATATGTTTCATCAGAACAACATGCTTATTGGGATAATAATGAAGGTAAAATGATCCTTTTTCGAGTAGTATATTATCTACCTAAGATGACGTCATCCCGGGTAGATATACATGTAAGATTCCACATACTCTCCAAAAAAATAGATGAGAGAGCTTTTATAGTCTGAAAGTAATGTTTGAATGATTTATAAAGATTATTTTGAAACTTTATGTAATAAAATAGTTATTATACTTTTACATCGGTAAATACAATGGTGTAGCTCCCCTCGAAAACAATACTCTTCAAGTTGCCCTTCGGGATCGTTGAATATTGTCCTCTCGGGGAGCTAAATCATTACAGTGATAAAAGTAAATAATTGTATATTAACATAAATATTTTTGAGGTATCTCGTATATAACATGAATTTGAAGACGTTTAACATATATAAAGCATGCACGATCTTTTCATCTAAGATGCCGAATGAACGTGAGCATGGTGAGGGGAGAGTCCAGTAATTCATTTTTGTCCATTTTCCCATAGGCCGCAATGTTAACGAAATCTTGTCGCATTTCACATATACATTTCCAATGCTTACAATCTATGCATGAAATTAACCGTCAATGCTAGCGAGTCAAAAATATGTCAGAGTAAAAACGTTTTATCATTAGAACCTGAAGACAAGAAGTGTAGCTCAAGGTCACCCTAAAATCTGCACTAAATGGAGCAGTTATTTTGGCCCCTAAAATAGCATAATTTCTACAGCTTTTAGATATTAATTAATGAATTTTCAGGAATTATTTCTGTATTGATGTATAGCAAAAAATGTCTCTATTCTAAAAAGACCAATTTTTTAATTATTGTCCAATCAGAACATCAGAAGCATAATTATTTACAGGCTCGCATGTACCCTACAATTTCCTCTGTTTTACCTAGAATTTCCTCTGTTTTACCTGACTCTTCCCGTGAATTAAACATCCATACATATTATTTGAGTGATTCCATGACAATATCATTGAAGTACGAATATAAATTCAAAATTGAAAAAAAAAAAACGAAGATTTTTTATAACAAGTGAAAAATAGATTTTCAATGAACCAGTCAGTGTTTGACCTCGACATACTAAGATTGTCCTAAAATGACGACAAAATTGCTGTTCTGATTAAAACAGTCATATATGCATTGCTTTTAAGTATTGAACATGAGCAATTGTAAAAGAAATGAGGTGAAAATTTTATCAAGAAAAATCTTTTAGCAAAAAAAAAAAAAAAAAAAAAAAAGTTATGAAAATAATTAATGACGTTAAATGAGACCTGTAGACAAAGATTTCAATTTTCCGGATAATATTGCCGAATTGATTTACAGATGAAGATGGAATTAATATTAATTCAACTAAATGAATTAATGAATGAATGAAATTCAATGAATTTAACATTACGTGCAATTACGATAAATAATCAAACAAATAAATGAATCAGTCACAATGTAACTAAAATCACCACTGAAATACTTACAATATGTTGTCTTAAAAATCCCAAAACCACAGCTTTCAGAAGGAAAATGAATTGGTGATAGATTGTAGCATTTTACTCCTTTCTGTCACAAAATACGGACAAAGTTAGTAGCGTACGACAGAAATCGGGCTTTTATGACAATATTATGGAATATGATACTCTCAACATGTCACCATTAGGCATGTTCCTAGCTAGATTTAAAGTTCCGGGAAAATACTATTTTATTTCGGATTTGTGATCTCACCGCGGGAGGGGGAATCCGATACAGTGATAAGATGAAAATAGCTTTTTGGCATCTCTGGCGCAATTATCTTTGACCGTAAAGTAATTAACATCAGTAACTATACGCTTTCAGGTGGTGAAATGTTTTGCTCTGTGGTAGAGTGCCTAGATTTCGTTTCATCTAGAGATTTTTTTTTATTCTTTTCAACTATTGAAATTATGAATGGATACATGTATATGAATGAGTTTTTTTTATATAGCATGTCCCTTAATATTTATTGAAAGTGATAATGCACCACTCTGACGTCATCATGACTATAAATAGTACGACATGCAAGAAAATGGAAACATTTGTTTTATTTTATGAGATCAAATTGAAATAGAAATAAATTTGATGATTCTGTATTATTTTTGGACTTTTCTACATTAAAACTTGATGAATTGTCAGCATATTTAAAACAATTTTGTCAGGAAAAAGACCAAAGCAGATATACAATTGTATCACATCTCGAAATCATTAAAACAAACATATAAAAGGAAAGCGGTCATAGAATAAATAAAAGGAGGTGATCTCCAAAAACTCGGTTGCAGCACCCACGGCAAAACTCTAAAACTCCCAAGGCAAAAACACAGAGCAGAAATCCACAGAAAGAGACGCAAAAGGGACAAGGAACACCAACTCGCATCATAGAAACAGACCACACATAAACAAACGAGACCAATGGGCAACCGGTGCCGACTTAGGACGGCCATCTGCCAAGCAAGTAGCAGATTTTGTAGTTATCCTGGATTACGTGCGCACAACCCTCTCACTATTCCGATTACCCAGAGGTCTCGAAGAACGTGCAATTGTGGTGTAAAACAACATCCTCACTGTTAGATGACCACACACAAACAAGACCGCAAAACGCAGGGGCCCAAGCAACACAGATGACGATGTAAATGAATATACATGTAAAAAGGCGGCGTACATAATATAAATAGTATAAATGCTATAAATGAATAAAGTATGACTATACAAGTAACAATGAATACACCAGTAACGTTAAATACTACTATACAATTGATGGACTTCATTTATAGTTATGAAATAAATCAATTTGCAAGACTTGTCCTTTCTTGTACTTCATGCATGTGCAACACAGGAACCCGAGTGTATCTGTATTCAAATTTTCTTTTCTTTTTGTGTTTTCTTTGAGAAATTCCCCCTCCCTGATTTAAAGAAAATTGCAGTAGATACTGGTATAGAACATGTACTTTTAAAATAAATAGAACGTTTTAAAACTTCGGTATGAATTTGAAGGACTTGTGTATAATGTATTAGACATTGATAACATTTTTGTACGACTGTACAGCCCCAATGAAATGAATTATGTTATTGAGCGAGAAGGGAATGTGTATATTATATCATATATTTTTATGTTACTTTCTATAATTCCATCTGCAAATGAATCGTTTTGTGCACTCTTTGAAGTTACAAGAATAAATGCATGCTGACGTTGATCTTCGTCATGCACGCGGTTACACTTACAAGTGTCCTACTTACACATTATACATCGAGGTGTCCATAAACATGTGTCCCAAAAATGCAGATTATGCATATCATTCACCAAACTCTTCAAGAAAGTTCAGCAGTTGACGATGAAAACTCGTACAACAAAAAATTGACACTACGTACGTTACGTCAGAATTCGTCCTCGCCACGTAACATTTGAATAATGTTTTATGTCTTTTATGACGAACACGCTAGTAATAAAATGCTATCTTCCTTATAACTCTGGATGAAAAATGAAAAGCATTTCGATTTCTTCATGTATATTCATGAGACATCTTCAACATAAGCAAATTGTACCATTTTGAACTATTGGTTTTTCTGTCCCTAGACTAGTAAAACTGATAGTAAGATCTAAAACACATGTAAAATATATTCGAAGCTTTTGTCTACATTACAATACCATGTTCTTGAAATAATCGGGGCAGATCGAAGCGTCTCTGAGAGATTAATGTTTTGAAGATCAGAAGAAATCCAAGTTCTCAAATCACAAACTTAAGTCGTTTCATATATCAACACTTCTTGATTGATAAAACACGTTTAGATGCAAAGTGCTCCTAAAACTCGGCCGAGGAAATTGAATATGACACCAATAAATATACATGGATATATATTTATATTTTATGGTCTACTTTGAAAATGTTAATGTATAAATCATCCTTATAACCGGGTTACGTTCGTTTTATTATGTTACTCCTCATTTCTTACAGAAATGATACGGGAAGGGTTATCAAAACTTTTTATCTAAATTGATACCTCAAATTTTCACCAAACGTGCGTGATGGTATTTTTCTTCGTTTTATGAGAAAATAGTAGTATAGAAAGAAAAAGTATGTAGGACAGTTTCTGTTATCAAACTGAATACTCAATATTTTGGTTTGTACAAGTATGTGCATGGGGTATTGAATGAATTTTATGACGTAACCAACGCAAATTCTAAAGGTTGATAGAAATGATTGAAGATCGATGTTTTAGCCACTGAAGGTTGTCAAAGAAATATCAGAAGTCAACAAGGATGTACAATCTCTTCCGAGGTTCATAAGCTGCATTGCATGTCAAAGATCTTGCCCTATCTACAATATGACAAAGTAACCTCTAAGGGGGTCAAACATTTAGAACAATAGTCGGAATTTTTCATTCTAGGCCTTGATTATCATGGATTTTGAGTGACTGTGCACTATGATCCAATCGTGATCGGTTCATAAACTGCATTGCATTCCAAAGATCCTACCCTAATACATGTACATAGTATATAATTCTCACCAAATTTCAAAAGGTTGTCGAAAATGTTAGACTAAGTTTTAATTTGTTTGTTCTGATTTTTTAAGCTTTCAAATATCCAAATTTTGAACAAATTGGCCCCCTTAGGAACCAGGACTTAACCTCAGGAGGATGATACTTCTGACCAAAACTCTGGAACAACGTTAACGTTTGCATCTCTTGAATCAAGTCCTTGTAATCAAAACTGATGCATTGGCATTATAGAAGAAGGAATGTCGCTTGTCGATGACATCAACAGGTTTCCATAGATATCCTCTGACAGAACTTTATCCTCGGATGCTCAGATGAGGCGCTTCTGGTGTCACCTTCTTACTAAATGTCAAGACATACATTTTTCTGTATCGTAAACTTTCTTTTCATTTTCAGCTATAATCGTCTCACTTACGAAAGAAAAGTATTCTAAAGGTATTTGCATACTGTTATGAAATGCTAGAGAGAATAGATCCGAATTTTTGTAAGTTAATAAATTTTCAAAGCCACGCAAATTAATTTTCAAATCCGAGTGATTTATGAAGTCGCATTTGCTGTTGAAAAACGATGCGAATTTCTGCATTTTTGAATAACTGATCACCGAAGCGTCTCGTCAACCGATCTGTTAATGAAGCTACGAGTAAAAACCCTATGTGTCATGACTCTTATTCAGTGAGATAAAACGACGATTTTTTGGAGTTTTGTAATATTTACATTTTCATTCAGTATTTTAAAGTTGCGGAAATGTTTGTTGCGTCGTAACTAGTAGATTTTTTTTTACCTTAGATAATGACACATGTGTTTTCGAAGAGGGAAATTCCTTGATATTGAAATTTCGAATTAACAATGGCTTTGACAATTTGCAACAGTAAGTATGTTTTCGTCAATTCACAATTTGTGGACATCTAGGGGACTATTTTGGGTCGTCTTTTTAAATTTAATGTGATTGCATACATTTGAGATAGATGACTTAATTTTAAGATTTATATTTTCCTTGCTGTTAATCAATACAGTGCTTTGGGAATTAAAGTTTGGAGCCATCATCATTGTAAATCGGAAAACTGAAATCTGATGATTTTGAGAAAATTTCATTGCACTTCTTTTATAAAGGCGAAATTGTTAATTTATTGCAATAGGCTTTTTTCTATAAATTGATAAATTAAAAAGCGGTCAGGCTTCTAGAATTTACATGTACAGTAAATGTACAGCTCTGTGAACATGTTACACAAAATCTGCAAATCTATACCATATACACGTGTAGCATGCACGAAACAGATTAGCAAATATTGAATTAGAATAGAAAGAAAATATGGTAACACTGTGACAGTATTTTCAATAAAAGGCACTCGCATATTGTAAATATATTTCTTGGGTCGATACTTTATACATGTTAAATAGGAGTTTCAAAACAGTTTTAATATTTGATTATTACACGCACCGTATAATTACCTTTGAAAAAGAAGTCTTTAGTGTCTTTTTACAATATAAGATGACGTTTATTTTGTCAGAGGACTGAGGTATCCCTTTCTATACAAATCGTGATTTATGGTTTTTACAAATTCTTTCGTTTTCTCAAAAGGGGTCCCTGACTTTAAATTCTAACGATTAAATATAATCCAGGCTAGAAAACAACTGTTTATCTATAAAATCGAATCCATACAATTGATTTTGTGATAACATTTCCACCTTTTATAATACTGGGAAGCACAGTGTGTTTCGATAGGATGATTTACAAACGGTAAGTTTTTTCCTCTTCCTTTACGATGATAATGTAAGATTATAATTGATATTGTATATGGTTTGGTGATATTTGGAAATGTTAAAGTTAACATGCAGCATCGATAGTCATTTTGTTTGAAATTCAACAGGTGAGAGACTACATAATTTTATTAGACTGTCTTGCTAAATACCCGCTCTGTGATTTCGAACCACAGATTGGTGTTTGTTGCACTTTCAATGACACGGAATTGGCCTAAATATATTTTTTGGCACTAATGTAAATTTCTCTCACCTTTGCAGGTGTCAGTTGTAACTTTCATTTGTTATTATGTAATTTACTGGACTCCTGCATACATTATGAGTGTTAATTGTCACATACGGAGAAATAAAGCCACTCTGACGTCACGTCATGGCTCGCAGCAAGATTTGAAATTACTATTGTCGTATATGGGCATCACTGTAACTAAGACTGTTAAACGGCTTCCGGGCATTGGATATGATACTCGGCTATTTTCTGAAGAAGTTGATGTAAAAAACTTTATTTTCCGTGTTAAATTCGCGGTTCCCACTTAAGTTGAAAATTAGTAAGATTCTGTCCATAGGCCATACAGTAATTTCATAGGAAGACAGCATGATTTTGCGAGTTTTAGCAACTTCAATGTCCGTTTTATTAGGTTTCTAGTTTAATAATTCGTGTTCCGGGCATCGCGGCTGAAAGTTTATAACAAGTAGTTGAAGTCAGGTATCGTCGTTTTTTCGGATAACTGATTTTGGCGGTTCCCACATATTTTAAAAAATCCTTCTTTCTACGAAATTTCCTCTATTTTCTAGTATCAAATCATTATGTTTTCTTATAGAATTGAAAATATGTCATTAATCTTCGTTATATAACAAATTGAAAATAATATGAATAACAGAAATTAAATAAAACGAATATTTTACGGAGAAAAGCTACTAACTGATTTTAATGGGAGTTTCGCCGAACTTCGTCACGTGACTGGGATAAGTGGCATCATTTCTCCACATGAGTTATGACGTTGTCGATTGCCATGACAACATATATTTCGTACTCATTGAATAAAGAATTTCTTGCCATTTACAAAAATAATCGTTTCTGGAACAGAAACAATAATTTGATCCGGGAGGGGGGGGGGGGGGGGGGTTCAAGACCCAATTTACCAATTGAAATTGGCATAACTGTTCAATTCTACACGGGCGTTCCGATCCATAGTTATGGCAAAAATTATACGCCAATTTAAAGCAAAAAGGAAAACATTGTTGCTTAAAGAGAAGAGATTAACACCCCTTGCGTTATGAAAGGTTCCGAACATAATGTTGAAGGCACGTTTACACGAACCTCTTTCATTCAACGTCATCGATTCTCCTCGATGATCTATCATCTGACTATAAGATGTTAGACATACATGTAATTTTGAGTTTTCGTATATTCAATAAAAGATGTTGAAATAGAAAAAATGAATGAACAAGAATATTGAAGATCATGGTGACAGTTTATGATAAAATGTTTGGGTTATTTTTGCCGACCCCCACCACCCCCCCCCCTTTTTTTTTTTTTTTGGTGGGGGTGAACATTCTTAAAGGACATACTGACACGTAGTAAAGGTTAAAAGGTACTAAACTCAGAACTGACTAAAGCAATTATTCGAATAAAAGACAGCTTAAATATCGCATGTAATAGGGACACAAAATTGCAGTTTAACTAATGTGGTATAAACCGCTTTTTAAGCTTAACGTTTGTGAAAGACTTAGAATAATAAACTCGAAAATTCTTTTTTCACTAGGAATTAATTGGCCGTTAATATGCTAATGTTTAGATAGTGTTAACTTAATGGTGAATGTGTTTTAAACAATAACAAAAAGCCACATTTTTGCACGTGACGTAATTTCTATCGGAATTCAAAATGAGATGGTAAGTCTGAAAAAAAGTTTTTTTAACTTTAACATGTTTTATACGAATAAATGGTAATTGATGATTCTGATATGCAAATGTATAGGTTCCGTATCCTTACTAAGCATATGGCTGGTTGGTGCACGTGCACTGGGTTGAGGAATCGCTGTATGAATTATTAACTAAATACAGAAAACCCCGGTTTATTTTTAAACAACCGGAAGAGAAGATACAATATTGTAAAATGGATTTGTACAGGTCTCAGTAGCGATACCTGGACCCTATGGTCTATTGGAGGAAATTGGGACAGTACATTTCGATTTTTAATAATTCTTGAGTGTCGGTACTTCTATATCTTTGCTTTAATTTCTTTAACTTATTAAGGGCCTTCGAAAAATACATAAAAATTATGTAAGTTAAAGAAATTAAAGCAAAGATATAGAAGTATCGACACTATTTCTTTCCACCTCTGCAATTACATGTAATAATCGTGATCATGTCCCTCAGAAAGTAATAGAGTATCGTCTACGTAGAACACCTGGTCCATGAACTGACTTCAGAAGTGAAAACAAATCAATGACATATAGATCTAATCATTTCAAAAATATGACGATGGCTGTTCAATTCAGACATCTTCACTGGACATACACATACATTTTTGGCGTCCCTAGATGTAAATATTCGATCAGGTTTTGAAGCGCCATCCATATGCACCTGTCATTGGGATTGACCTGTTCCATCAATTCACCTGTCAAATGGCCCATCTCCTATCTTATATCATAGTTCGTCATACAGCCAGCACGTGTTTGGCACACCAATCATTGAGATATCAGCACCTATAGGACATTTTTTATGTGAATTTTTGGTTTTTTTCTATTCTGTATGTCGTGATCTGTAGTTTTTGTTTCTTTTAATTAAAAGATTTCTCTGTATCTCTTGGAAATTATCATTTGCATTGTTTACCTGTGCACGGTAGGTCTATTTTGATTGATCTTCTGCAGAAATTGATGAATTAAGAAAGTGATAAAATTTTCTAATCGATATTTTATTTTTCCTTAATATATGAGATTTGTTTTTTGATGATTAGATTAATTTGAGTATTTTTTAACCATATGGAAGCTTTTTATTTTACTTGTGCACTTCATCTTTATTCTTATTTTGAAACCTTCTGATTTATACAAATGAATTCTTTTTGATTTATAACAGAATAATTAAAACATTTTTGGGCCAAGATTTACGAATTTAGGCTCACATGTCAAGATTTCAACTTATTTCGTATACCAAGTACATGTATATTTTGCAGAAGTAGAAGGTAAAATTTATAAATGCACATGTAGACACGATGAGCATGTTTGACAGTTTCATATCAGTGCTCCCTTGAAATCAAATGTTACAGAAAGACGTAACAAGTATTTCAATTTTCTTTACTTTAGAAGAATACATTTTGATGGTTTTCATAAAGATTCGATTTGAATGCGATATCAATAAAGGGGATTGGAAACTATACAGGGTGAATGATAAAATTTGCCTCTGGAACGTACATACATATGGGTACATTTACATACACTCTGAACTAATGATTAAAACGTCTTTGGTTCGAATCTCCGAAAGACCTTTCTTCTAAAATTATTAACCATCCGACGATTGGTATAATGTCTGCAAATGTTTTCTGCATATAGGAACTTCCGTTTATTTATTCATTCTATGGAACACCCCTCTCTCCATTCCGTGATCTCTCTTTTGTCTTTAGCAAAAATATAATTAACATGATCTTGGTACTAGAATTTAAAGTTATAACATATCTTAAATGTACATCTAACTAATCTTCGTTGTATTTGTAAAATGTACCTAATCTTTCGTCAGGGATGTATTTTTTATCTTTGTATTTGACGTTTAGATACATCATATACATGCATTTTGATCCCAGTATAATTGCTCTTTACTTTACCCCTATGCATTTAAAGTATCTATTTTACAAGTAAAACCTATAAAGGTTTGATATAGATGTTAATTTTGTCTTAATTCATCCAGTTTCCTTGTTCGTATGACATTTTATATGACCTTTAAACAATAAAGATTGAATTTTTGACATAATTATTTTTAGACGAAAATGTAAAAATAAGTATAGAATGACAAAAATAAATCAAAACAGCTGGTTAGAATGCAAATACATGCTAGACTGCATATTCTTTTTAGGGCTACGGGAGGAAAACGGGTGGGATGGGGTTGAAATGAACTTTAAAGTACTTTATGTACTTGTTGTTGTGCTTGTCCCCTCAGTATCTTCGTATTTGGGCGTTTTGACAATTTGCTGGGGTTGCTACATATATAAGCAAGTCCTCTGGTAGATCATTTCCTTTCTTTGTTACTTTAATGCATTACAAAATCTACATTCTGAGAATAGTTTGTTTCTATAAAGGGGAAACAGGGAGACCGAAGTATACTATATATTTTAAGTTTTATAGCTCTATATAGAAGATCTTACTTCTTCACCAGGTCAAGATTGCTTCAAAGTTACCATGCTTTACTCAGTGTTGAACGGATTAGACAAGTGTTTTGTCAACACATACATGTATAGCGAGATAATCATGATCATATCTTATATTTTCACGCATGTTCACAAATATTTTTGACACCGATGTTCGACATTTGCCAGGGGCGACAATCCTTACATGCTCTTATGGTCTTAATGATGTAAAAACTTGACATTCTCTTTTGTTTTGTAACGTGAGAGGATTGTAGAAAAGCACAGAATCAGTGTTGGTATTGTCACTTGCATATTTAGCGAAATCATACCTTTTAGAAAGGCAAAACACGTAATATTTTGAATATAGCGAAATTCATGTCACATCTTTGCCTGTAGAGAAACATTTTTTAAAACTTAAATGCCATCAAAATCTGGCCTATTTCAAACTTAATTAGTCATAAACCAAGGTACTCGTTTAATTTTAAAGATAACCTAGTCAGAAGGTCACATTTAATGCTTTTTGTTGTAAAAAGCCACATTTTTTTCTCTCCCTCTGCGGTCTTTGTTTAGATTTGTTTGTGTTTACCTACTGAAATGTTTGATGTAAATTACTAATCGGAAATGAACATCTTGTTCGGTCATGGGAGGCAAACTCTACTTTTGTGTTCTCATATATCAGGTGTACAATCTGAAACAGAAGGATTGAAATGAAATCAATATTAGCAGTTTATTCAACATCACGACATTTGGAGAAACCTCGATTGATCATAGTCACGTGACTTCGCTGACCCGGAACTGAATTCATATTGAGGGGCATGAACCAGTCCGATGGCTACATTCTTATATACAAATTGCTTTTACTGGACCGTTGATTAACAGCGATAAGCTTTTAAATGTAGATATATTTCTTCTACATATTTTGAAGTAAATAGAAAAGTATTAGATAACATTGTAGGTTTTGAGATAACAGGTGTCATATTTTGAGCGCTAGATTAAAATTTTGCCGTAATATGAAATATTGAATTATTAATGACGAAGCAAATCTCAAATTCCAGGCTCAGCTTCATCGTTTAATCAGGCCAACGCCTCTCGGGCAATGGAAGATCCCAGTGGGTCAAGTTTGGGATGGGCAACGGTAAGTTTGATTTTTATTATGTAAAATATTAAAAGAAATATAAATAATTTTATTTTTGAAATTAAATAGAGCAGATGCTGCTGAAAATTTAGATTCTGATGCATACGCAGTAACAGACAATTTTTAAAACAGGATTGTAAAATGTAAGGAGGAGGGTCTCTGTTGTACGCTAAAAGGAAAACAAATTTGAAATAAAAATCTAAGGGAGAGACCCTTGCTAATCTATCCCTTTTAGATAGACGAATGAATCTTGGTTGCTGACTTAAAAAAATAACTTGTATGGTTTGCTCTATTAATTCATCTGCATGCCCTTGGTAGTGTGATGCATACACTTTTTTTGATACATATATAAAAGTACAAAATTCTTGGTTGCTAGCTAACTTCTCTCCTCCATCTTGTTTTTTTTTTTTTTTTGGTATGCGTATTGGTCAATTTCCAATGAAAAAGATTTTATCGATTGAATTCAGGCTGGTGCAACTTTATAATTTGCTATTCAATTTGTGATTTTTATTTTTAATGAATTCTCAAAAGCATGGATCTAGAAGGAGGAATTAGAGCAGTTACCCCCCCCCCCCCTAGGAACTTGACCGAAAAAGTCCTTTTCTCCTTTTACGTATAACTTTTTACAACCACCACCACCCTTTTTTTCCGGGACGGATTGGATCAGACCATTTTCATTATATTGGGGGAAATGCAAGTAAACATTAAACTCTTTTTCGAATATACTTTGTATGCAGAATAGTAAAATACTGTCTTTCTGGATATTTTTATTTATTATAAAAATCTGCCATTAGTCATAATGGCAGATTTTTATAATAAATAAAAATATCCAGAAAGACAATACTATGTTAGAATTGCATTCATGGAATTGAAGAAATACAAACGTAAACTATGCATTTATATTCAAATGGCACGTCCTTCGCCAGTGGCGGATTCAGGGGAGTGCGGAGGGGGCGCCCCCCCCCCGGCACTGACCCAAATTTTTCCAAAAACAGGTATATTTTGGCCCATTTTCAGTCAAAATCGGCAAAATTCGCCCCTTGACCCCCCGGCAAAGGGGGCGCTGGATCCGCCACTGTTCGCATACATTTCTTTTTCGGTCTGTTATTTTGGAGTTTCGATAACTACAGGTGACAGACTAAATACAAATATTTACGGACAGTTTGCGTTCCGGAATGCGAGGACGAAATCTTACGTTTTGAGGCGTCACAAAAGACAATGATTTGCATAAAATCCGTTAAACTGTCACGACTGATCATTCAACCTGTTTAATCTATGTATTCCGTGTTGTCAATGAATGGCCGTTTTTGACTAAATCTTACTGTAAAGATATTATATAAAAGACTTTATTGAACTTTATTGTAAATTTCTGACGCGTATATTTATGAAATATTAAGTTATGATATAAATTCATGCATGTTTTAAAAGAGAAATTGCAAAGAAATGAAAAATAGAGATGGACTTGATTATTATGACAATTTACTATAGACAATGCATAAAAATGTCAAGTGCATCTGTTCTTACATATGCTTTGACGTTTCAATTTCATTCTTCAGGTAAATTCACTCATCGGAAAATTGAAAAAAGGACTATTTTGGATCAGTCTAATAAAAAATTCGATATTTGGATGTTTATCTATAATTCGGATCACCGACCATAAAATATTTTCATCACTTCGTAGGTTTTTGAGTAATTGAAATATCACATGATTTTCGATAAGAGAAGTTAATGGATAAGGGGAAAAAAGTATAAAAGTATAAAAAAAGTTAAAAAAGGGAGGGAAAGGATAAAAGAAATACTTGACGCAAAAACAATCGTACATCTGGCGATAAAGTCGGTCATCAATACGGCAAAAGTGTCCGTGAACCATAAATTTTTCCCTTAAGGGTCACCATCGGTGGCGATCAGAAAATATATCTATCTCCTAATACAGGTAATGATACAGGTAGATATATGGGCGGCAGATCAATCAATGAGAAACGAAACGTCTTAATTACGAAAGATAGGTATGAAAAGAACGTAGAGTAAACACCACAGGCAAAATGTAAGAAATAGGACGGTGAAGTGATCATAAGATCTTATTCATTTCTATCTGTTTCTTACTCAATGTAGGTAACTTACCAACTGAGTGATCAAATTTCGGTCGACCTTTTAAATGTTTTTCACACGAAAGAAAGATATTTTTATATTTAATTTGACGAACGTATGTTTTGAAAATGAAAGGGTAAATGTATCGTTTTTCAAATGCTCAGAATCAAACTGAAATGCCAAAAATTTTATTATCTAAACTTTCAATATTTGAGGTTTTCTTAACCTCCCAACCTCCACAAATATATACATTTATCACATGATACACCCGTTATGCAGTTTCATAAAGCCATTTCATAAATATATGATATGATAACACGTTACATATCGATCTGCTTGAATGCGATTGGTCAAGTTTGGAACCGAATCACATGAACCTTGACAAATGTGACCTTTCAAATATCGGTCAACTGTTAAATTCAGACCAAGAGTCAATATCAGTGATTAGAATTGTTGTTGTTGAATTAATTCTTGCATTAAAATACTATTCAAAATTGAAATACTTTTCTCTTACGCATAGAATATCTATACGATGGGGACACTACTTCTCATGGCGTAGCAGACGACCTCAAGATCACGGCGTGGTTCGCCTCTGTAGTTCTCGGAAACGTTGATTTCACGTTGGAAGTACACAATTTTAGGCAATATCATGTGATAAAAAGAATCTCAAATGAATTTTCATTTCATACGATGTATTATGAAACTCGTTGTGCGTTTTATATCCCCTCGCCAAGGCTCGAGGATATAAAACACACAACTCGTTTCATAATACATCGTATGAAATGAAAATTCATTTGAGATCCTATATGTATCCATATACATGTCATAGAACAAACTGTACGAACACGTCTATCGATCAGTCCTCTTAATAGCAAGTATGGCTTATACATGTGCAACTCTAGACTTTATTATCAAAAACTAAATATTTGTTGATGCTTTGAAATAACCAACAAAACCATTGCCACGTACTGTTCTAGTATTTATACGGACATCAAAAACTGTATATTTTTTTTAATGTTTTACTCAAAAATCCAACAAAACCATAGTGATATGTCATGCAGAAATAATTGCAAAAAATATACACGATATTACAAATTGTTATAAATTTGTTTGGGTTCATAGAACCCTAGGACTGTCACATATCAAGCGGCCTATCCTAACGTACATTGACGTCATTACGTCAACGTTGTAACCAAGCATACCTAAATAAGATATACACTAGGTACACGTTTTGCAGGCAAAGTTATTTTTCCTTCACGAACGTGTATATATAGATTTTTATTTTCTATTTTAGAACTTTCTCAGCCTGTCATAATCAAAAGGAATAAAATTTTGAGAGAATCAGAGGTGGATCTTTGTTCCAAAAAGGGGTGGCCAGACGACGGTGGGGTCTATATAGGAGAACCCGACCATACCTTGTCAGGTAAAAACTCAGGTATTTCTATCTTCGATACTTTACTTCTGCTTACCTTTGTACATCTTATATGGTTAAGTAATGTAATAAGATATTTATTTTATACTTTCTGCCAAAATCTACTGCTGCATAAACTTATCAAATAATAAATGTCACGCTACCATGTGCTATAAAAACTTATATATATCAATATCATTATCTCTCGCATTTTTGCTATATTTGCATAATTACGTTTAACCTTTGCATCACAAAATCTAGCATTTTATATGAATTTAAACGCATATTATTCAATAGAATTACGTTAGAAAATCGTGTGAGTGTGCAAAAATAACACTACCAGAACATTAATGAATCATTCAAACACTTTTAAAATTGTTGAATGTTCTTTTCCAGAAGACACAAATCCAAAGACACTGTTCTTCAGGAATAATCAAATGAACGAAGACGAGATGAGTGGAGGGCCGATTATACAGAAAGTCAAACTATGTGACCTTGCAAAAATGTATACAGGCAGGAAAACGGAGGCGACTTCTCCTGTGCAACCAGTCTACTGTGACAATATAAATGGGGATGATGCATCCAGAGTCGATATGTGCAATAATCATGCAGAAAAGGTACATAAATTAGAAACCATGGACGAAATCGGTGAGAAACTGTCTTCTGTGTGTTCAGAAAAAGATGAAATATCAGAGTCAGAGGAATTTCGTACTACGCAAGCAGTCGATGTCATGAAAAGACTAAGCGGAGGTGAAAATGGAATAACAAAAGAGATGTTTGAGGATTTTACTAAAGAGAGTCAACCTACCAGACCGCCAAGACCTTCTAAGTTGGCAAAAATGAGACTGAATGTCAGTGATTTTGAGCTGAAAGGTAAAAAGTACTCCAAACCTCGTAAAGGAGATCCAGAGAAAGCAACCGTGAATCAGACAAAGTTAGACACTGAAGAAAATCAGGAAGAGAAATTGTGCGTGCAAGAGATGAAACCGCAAGAAGGAGAAGTATCGAAAAAAGACGAATTACGTGACTCAGAATTTCAAAGTGACACATCGGATGCAATTCAGGTTGAAACAGAACAACAATGTATTGAAAAGATATCTCTTAATTTAGTTGATGAAATGGAAAATTCACGTGCTGAGGAAATTTCATCTAATTCACAAGACAAAATAGAAAATTCGCACATAGAGACATCAATTCACGATTCACATGATGAATTGGAAAATTCACAAATCGAAATAGAAGAGCAATATTCAAGTGCAATGAAAGAAACGAACAGTTTATGTATTGAGGAAGAAACGATTAATCTATGTGTGAACGCGATTTCGGAAAGTTCTAATGACAGTGCTAATAGGGAAAGTTTAGATGTTCGTGTTGAAGCGGAGAATTCATTCATCGGAATCGAGAAAGATGATGAAACCCCACATCTAGAGAAAGAAATTAAACGTTCTGTTTCGGAAAAAGAGGGCTCCATTTCGAATCAAGATGGGCTTTCTTCGTCATTAGATAGTGCTGTAAAAGAGAACGGTATCCCTGTTTGTGAAGTGAAACCACTGCGTGTCATTGCAAAGGAAGTAGTTCATTCTAATAAAATCCCTTTGGATAATAACGTTGATGCAATTAGATTTTGCGAGGACAGTGTCAACACTGGCAATATACAAGTACAAGAGGGTTTATCTGAGGATCTTGCCGAATCTAGAAATGGTGAAGCAAATTTAGAAAACACAACACCAAAGCTAACAGATGTCAAAGTGTCTGAAGAAAATGGTTGCATCAAAAAGGAAAAGAAATTGAAATACAATACATTTTCGCGAAAAGTTGCTGCAATATGGGCAGAATACCCCCATGGAGATACTGTCGCCAAGGAACCTGAATCAACGAAAGAATCAAAGAAAGAACCGAAAGTGAAGAAATCGAATAGTTTTTGGAAATACCTCACATATCACGAGACTCCTAAAAAGACAAAAGAAAGACAGAAACGCAAAAAGAGTGAAAATGGTATATTAAATAGTAGTGCATTAAAGATTGGACAAAATGAAGTTCAAGTCCAAACAGCAACACGCTTAGGTCAAGACAAAGAAATTGTTAATGGAACTCCTGTCACTGAAGTTGAGGCTGAGGAGGCTTTAGTGATGGTAAATGAGGTTTATGTTGATACCTCAGTGACACAAAGCATCAGTACATCAAACAATACCAAAAGTTCATTTGAGGTATCCTGTAAAGAGAACGGTCACGTATCGGAGACCTTACCTCAACGTTCAGATATGTTGCGTGAGAGACCTGAAGATAAGAGTGTGAAGGAAATAGAATTGTCAGATACGATCGTAGAATGCAAAATTAATGGAACCGAATCAGGTCGATTCGAAGGAAGAACGAACTTGAAGACGATGGAAAACATGTTACCGTCACATACAGAATCGACTTTAGGTAGCGGTGTTGTCTCTTCCTCTGAAATTCAACAAAATATGGAGCCGATAAGTGCAAAGGAGAAAAGGGGAACGAAAACAACGAAAAGAAACAATAGTATTAGTGCTAAAATTTCCGATTTTTTCCTTCAGGACTTTAGACGGCGATCGTCAAATAAAGGAGACAAGCGACCAGATAAAGCTAAACCTGAGAGACGAAGGAAACATAGCTCTACTGGGAGTAAGAACAGCTCTTCTTCAATAGAGGAAAGTACCATTCAGGAAGTACCTGAAGAAGTGACTGAAAGTGATAGGACCTCCAAAGCAGAGAGGCTTTCTGGAATTTCGAAGTTCTTGTCGTTGTCTAGTATGAATTTATCTACAATAAAAGATAAGAAGCCAAAAAGACGGAAAAGTAGTAGTACGATGGATATTGCGGGAGTAGGGGTGAACGACGTAAAACCTTCTGACACACCTAGACAAAGACCAAAAAGTAAGTATTGATTAACTTCAAAACAGAAACATATTTCCAACTATGATACATAAATCTTATCTAAGTTCTTAGGAGTAGCTTGAAATTTGGGACGTTCACTCCGTCTGGTCATTTGAGTTTTCAACACTGTTTACAGCCCTATGAATAGGTAAAAAAAGAAAGAAAATGCAAAAATCATTCGTTATAATAAAAATCAATTAAAGGTGCAAATTTATATTGCAGTGGTATGTTTCTTTTTTCTTTCCCTCTCGAAAATATGCACATCTTATGTGTGTTTGAAGTATGAAAGATCACGAGTAATTTGTTCAACAAAGTCGTGTCACAACCGGGGGATAGGTAGAATGCGTGGGGCAAAATTTAACTTTCCAGCTTGAAAATGTAAAAGACACAACAGTGTCACAACCTATTTTACATTATTCATCAAAATGACAAATTAAAGTGGGTTAAAGAATGAGGTAAAAGCCAAGAATAGACGAGAATAGTTAGGTCATGGAAGATTAAAAGGCAGATAATTTAACTGAAATAACTTTGTCTATTTTCGTATAGGTACATGATATCCCACAACACCTGTTTTAAAATTACTGATTCCTGATCGTGTACGTGTCAGGTACACCCTGGAGTTCAGTCTAATCGACTCTTGATTAAAAATAAAACCCGAATATTTATATAAATCGATTTTTTTCCCGAAACTCCTATTTCAAATTTGCTTTAATTTAAATTCAATTTAAAATTACGTTTCTTTCATTTCTGAATCAGTATTAATATATTATACGGGTATGCTTCTTTAATGCATACATATACTAGAAGTCGTTTGTTCTTTTTATAATCTATCTATGCATATATATATCAGTAAAAATTTAGAGAAACTTTAAGGTCTCCATGCAGTCATACGGCATTGTCTTTCAGTTGTCATTTTTTATCAGTATAATGACTTAAACTTACGTCTGAGTACTTTAATTTTGGTTGCAGGGGATGATCAAATTAGTTATCTAAATAGTTTGTAGAATCTGTTGCACGAGTTATGTTTCTTTGTTCTTTCGTTCAGGTATTTTCGACGAGGATATCGAGGTGACCATTGATGATCAGAAAGATGACGTCGTTTCTTTATCATCGCTATCTTCTGGTATGTTATCGATGATGTAAAATGTTTGAAATATCTTGAAATGCAAAATATCTCTTTATGAATTGAATCTTATGAGAGTTACTAATGAGTTTACTAGAATAAACATACATGTAATAAATGTTTCAAGTTCCATATGCGCGTTTTACCAAAATCACGTCTAACTGAAGGTTTTTCGACAGGAAGGTGACCACATCCCAACACACCTTACAAAATCGACAACTCGGAAAATCATAAACCGAAGGCATAAGGAAATTCAGAAAAATATTTGAATTTAAAGATATAATAATTATACTCTACATGTATAAATTAATTATTTAATGAGAAAAAAGGATACACATGTATCTGCAATACAACCTCAAATCGTATTTCCTTTATTCGAAAAGTACATGTAATTTAAAGCTTGTTTTGATAAAATATGAAGAAGCATCCAGCTGACTTGATCCACGATTTATTTCAACGAAATAGATTTCATTCTTTTTCAACATGTTGAATACATGTAGGTTAACTTTTGTGTTTGTTCATCTCTAAACTCTATAAATTTTCCTTTCCTTTTCAGATAATGAGGATGAAGGAAAACATAAAGTTCAGGTACATATGCCCACACCATTGCCTCAGAGGGTACCGGATGTAGTAGCAAAGGCACCAGAACAGCCTTCTCTTGAGGGGCAATGTACTGAAGTGGAGGTACCACTCACAAGCTCAGCTTCTCCAAAACTAAATTCCCATCCGGAATCTGAAAATAAACAACACAGTGAAGAGAATGATTTACATTTAAAAGAGGATTCTTATGTGCGTTTGCGTATTGAAAGTAATGATACTAGGGACGACATTTTGACGTGTTCTGGAAGTGACAGTGTTCTTAGAAACTCTGAACCTGTAACGGATCTGGACGCCGATTGTGATTTACCAGCAGATTTGCCAGTAACAGATGAAAATGAATGTGAATCCATTCCAAATGGCAATAAAGATATTGAGCAAACCGTGGAACAACAGGTATATGTGAGTTCATGTACTCTATCACTCTCCTCTCCTTTGTATAATCTTATTTCGGAAGGAGAGGTAGAAAGTGAGAAGACGGGTGAGGTAGAACAAGAGGTTACCGAGTGTGATAGTGTTAGGGATGCCCAGGAAGCAACAAAGGAACTCATTGACAATAAGCATGGGACATTGTGTGACGCAACGAGTTATGATTACGAAGTAGTATCTCCTCCCAGTACTGAAAAGTCGGGCAATAGTGACAGAAATTTAGAAAGATTTGGATTAATGTTAGCAGAGAGTGGTGATCAAATTTCTTCTGAAACACAGGGAAATATTTCCCCTTCATCCGATACTGATATTGTAAGAACTTTAAGTCTGCAAGAACTCCATGTTCAGATGCATGTTTATGATGAAATTGAAAACAAACGCCCAATCATATATCGACGATTTTCAGACAGGGATGAAAGAGATGTAATTCGAACAGCGCCAGATGGAACCGACGGAAAGCGCGGGAAAAAGAAGAAACGAAGTCGATCATTTTCCGACCTCTTCAAAAAGAGTGGCAGAAGGAAAGCTCAGTGGAAAGCAAAACGAAAATCTAGAGGTAAGAATGGCGATCATGTCTGCTTATATGCTAAAAAAGTCCGCAATTTCTCCCACAACTTTTTAACTAGAATTCATTAAATAAAAGCTTTCTTTTTAAGTTTCCAGAGCAATTTGGAAGGCTATTGAATGTTTTCTTTTGACCCCCCCCCCTTGGATACCTACAAGGGAAAAGCTATTCATCTACATCCAAGGACGCTAAGTTAGTTCTTTCCAAAGGTTTCCTCCAAGTCTTACTGCTTGTGTCCTCAATGTCAGGTCCCAGGTACATTTACATTTGTATCTCGGAAGGCATTCACTTTATTTTGCCCAGGCTACGCCATTGCCGATGTAAATTTTGAGCAAAAGATTAAAAAAAAAATTATTGCATTCGACTTTCAAAGTTCTATGAAGATTTAAACTTGAAAAAAAATTAATAAAAGTTTGAATGACGTTATTGAAATACCTAATGTTGGACCTTTACCCTTGTCAGGTACTCAAAAGTTATGAAACAGAAAGAGAAGACTTCTTAAAGAATCATTTTGTTAGCTTTATGAACAGTTTATGGTTGAAACATTCAGAACAATAAAACCAAATTAGTAGACTGTACTAATTAATATTGATAAGGAATAAAATTATCTCCTAACTGCCAAAAGAGTAACACATTCTGTGACACGCTGTTAATTAATTTGAAGAAGGTCATTCTTGGTGATCCCTGCATCACGTGATTGTATATTAAGCTGTGCAAATGAGGACATCAGGAATGGAGTATTTGAACAGAGACTCGGGATTTACCTTCTAATATTGCAAAATCCTCGCATAGAGACCGACCTTAATAATCCGATATCAATCGAACTGTGCTTTTTAAAACACACTATAGACAACCTACTTGTTTTTGAATTAGTATCATGCGTCGAAGAGGACTGATAAAGATCTAATAAGGGATCAAGTTAAACACTGCGCAAAATATCCCCAAACAAAACTCATGGCTGCAATTAGTAACGAGGGTATAGCCATTGTCATTAGTGTTAAAATTTCGTGTGCCTATCTGTTGCTCCCATCTAATTGGTAATTTGTTACTTCGAGGCTAATGAAGCGATTGGCAAGTAGGACAGTTATTTCCTTGCCATTTAAGTATAATCTTCTTTGTTTTCCAGACGACACCACGAGAAGGACAGCAGACGACACCACGAGAAAGACAACAGACGACATATCGCCAACTACAGGTTCACCTACGTCATCTATAGTTCATATGTAGTCATCAGATTTCATTTACTCTATTTGTGCAATGCCATCTGAAGAATTTGTTTATAAATAAATTTATGACATGATACCATTCTTTATCTCGGATTTCATATTTACAACCTTGACTTTTTAGTCTTATCTTTACAGAGTGGAGATTATTGTATTGCCATATGATGTAATTTTCCTCTAATTTTAATACTGCATAAATATCGTAAGGCATATTTCTCTGAGTTTGAATACAATTTGAAACTGATAGAAATTTTCTGTTAATGATAAAACTGATTTTTTTTCTATGATGATACCATGAGGAGTTAGTCATGTACATATCTGAATTTTTTCATTACGATTTCTGTAAATTATTCCTTCATTTTTATGCAATATTGCTTATTGCAGTTTCTACAACTATAACTATTGTACATATTTTGTAATATACCATGATACAGCTTATTTGGTATTGTATAAACCTGCTAATGAACATGAATAATCTGCTAATGCAATAGTTATAATATTTCGTCAGGTTATAAGCAAGTTCATGAATATCTATAAAGGGATTGTATGGAAAGACTATTTTTCATAATATTAATGTTTGGCCACACGTACATGTATGTGGTAGACATATTCCAGCTAAAACCTTTTTGTATATACGGTCATTATGTCTATTTTATAATAGATCTGTACTCTTGGAATGAGTATGTACATTTGTACATGGCTAATTTAGAATTCATGTACATTTTACATTTTGAACGATAGAGTTTAACAATTTTTTGACTTGCGTTTTTTTCTAGCAGATTTTGGGAAATTTTGGGGTTTTTTTTTATCAGAACTGATATAGCAGAAAATCTAAATTCAAAAAGAAATCATCCTCAAATCTGAATCCAAAAAGAATCATTCTCAAATCTGAAATTCAAAAAGAAATCATCTAAAATCAGAATCCAAAAAGGAATAATCCTCAAATCAGAATCCAAAAAGGAATCATCCTCAAATCTGAATCCAAAAAGAATCATCCTCAAATCAGAATCCAAAAAGGAATCATCCTCAAATCTGAATCCAAAATGGAATCATCCTCAAATCTAAATTGAAAAAGGAATTATCCTCAAATCTGAATTCAAAAACGAATCATCCTCAAATCTGAATCCAAAGAGGAATCATCCTCAAAATCATCCTCAAATCTGAATCCAAAAAGGAATCATCCTCAAATCTGAATCCAAAAAGGAATCATCCTCAAGTCTGAATCCAAAAAGGAATCATCCTCAAATCAGAATCCAAAAAGGAATCATCCTCAAATCTGAATCCAAAGAGGAATCATCCTCAAAATCATCCTCAAATCTGAATCAAAAAGGAATCATCCTCAGCAACTGAACTAGTCCTTTTAATCTTATCAATCTTTTAGACTTAAAACAACACATTCAATTATTTTAGAGTATATAAGTATTTATGATTGTATATAGTATGGTGTACGATATTGTAGAATAATGTAAATACTATGTAAACTTAACACAATGTTGATTAATAACAGGAATTATACATTAAATATTATTTGTTATCCTATCTTGTTGTGTCTCTGTTAATTAAATCTGATTTTTTGATTTGACCGAATTAGGAAATGAATCACCTGACTGAAAAAGAGAAAATGCTGTCAACAGTTAAAACAAAGATACACTTCAACGAAGAAATCCTAATTGAAAAATAAAGGAAATAAACTCATAGAAAAGCACAATTTATTGTATGCCAAAACAACTGAAGTCAGGTAAAGAAACGAATACAGCCTAGGTGTGCAAGAAGAATAGCAGTGAGCATATTCTGCCAGAACAGTCACTTCAGAGTCTAATGTAACTATTGATATCGCAGATGCCTGTCCCAGGTTGGTTCTGGATACACGTTGGTCTCCTTTGTGCTGTAAATATTTGAATGTTGGCTGTCATCATCAACACACAAGAAATATTTACCTGATGTGTCCATCAATATGTATATCGAGAAAATAATCTAATTTGACAGGTTTCCATGGAGCTGTTGCGACGGATGTTGCATGCAATCAGGAGACGCTGACTCTCCCCGGGTACCTGGCCTTACTTCAGATTGTTATAATTCATTCCGAGGTTAGCAACCGTTCCAACGGAAATTCTAATGATTTGCCCTGCCTTCTCGACTTTGACACTGAATGACTGGTGGGTACATCTTTGATGTTTATTTCAATGATGTATATTGATGGTTACATGTCGGTTTTTGCTAATATCCTCTTGATGTTTGTGATTGCCATACTACGGCCCGACTCTTTGTTGATGTAACTGTTTAGTACATGTATGGTGTCGGCTATTTGTTGCAATTTTGTTGATTTTACTTTTCGTTGTGGTCAACTCAAGTTGTCATGTTGAAGCTTCTATTAAGTTTAAACTTGATTCTTTTCAGTTTTGAAACTTTGATGGAAGTTTCATATTTCATGTACAGATGAAGGGTAGACAGTAAGTAAAAAGTCAAATCAAGTGAATTCCAGATATTGAAAGTTTCAATTCAGGGATAGAAAAACTTCAATGTTTTGTCTAAACCGCTAAATGTCACAATATATTTACGAGTTCTTGTCTCAGATCAAAGTCCATATAAATAGAATTTGGCCTGGAGTAACGGTAAACTTAATCAGTATGAGGTAACTTGGCAATGGAAGAAAATTATCTTCTCTATTTTTTTTAGAATAATTATTCGTAGAAACAACATCAGGATGACTTCAGACAAAAGCTACATGTACATAGTATGTCCAGTTACAGAACGAATAAATAATCTACATGTTTCCAATACAGAGACCAAACATGTAGCCAGACACTACAAACCCACTTGAAGAAATAATTAAGGCTTACATCTATTTACTTAAAGCACGAACTCTAATGGATCTTTCCTCGATGTTAGAAGAGAAATATATAAAGTAAAAGAACCTCAAGATTTATCCAGTTCCGAAGAAACCCGAAACAAAGCAAGTACTTATACTCCTTCAATTCTAGTTGGTTTCCCTTTAATTAATAGGTTATGCCGGATAAAATGTTACTGTTTACTCTTGGTTAAATCTGTATCTAGAATTGATGGTTATAATTGAACTGTCTGAGGTAAATCTGCTTCAATAAAGCCCAATACCCGAGTAACATCGATTATGGTAAAATACTTTGCCTGTAGCTTCCTTCGATATTGATTCTTATAAAGCAGAGAGAAAAAGGAAATGCCAGTAAATTAACCGTCCCATAACGGGTCAGAGACTTTTAGATGCACGTCGTTTCACAGTTCATCACCTATTTAACGACTATTATGTAGATAAAGTCTTTGATGTTTTCTTTTTTACTCAAGTGTCGTCATTCTTATAAATGAGATTACATACCCATTAGAATAGTCTTCTTGCAAAGAGGAACCGATGCGAGAAATCTCAATTTGAAGACGTTTACATTTCACCAAGAGATTTAAACGCGGGTCTTGTTTGAGCACATAAATATAAAATAAGAACATACTTTTGCGTTGTCTTAAATCCTTTGTGAATGAGCGATGATTTAATTCTTAAATTGTGAGCATTGCCGACTACACAGTGGATAAAACTTATAGCAACCATATTGTCCGGGAACATCTATGTATGGGTGTTTCAAAGTTAAAACAAAGTATAATACTTAAGTGAATTTCAAATTCCATATAGTGTAATATATGGATATGGAATGGATTATTTACAAATTGAATTTAGTTTCCGTATTTCGAAATTAATTAAAGGAAGTACGCCGCTTTGAAATATATGTAAAGAGAAAAATTCGGATTTTGTGAGGAACAATTCAGAATCATGGGAAATAGACCGAGTATTCCAGTTGTCAAACTTCCGAGGACCACTGTTGCCATAGTAACTGGTGCAAACACAGGTGCGTAGCCAATAGAAACGTTATTTTCATTTTTAGATATGCACTTCAGTCGTCCTATTTAATCGGGGAGGGCAAATCCTTCAAAATAAGACCTTGACATCAACATACATGTTTACTGTGTTATGAAAAGATTTAGTAATTCAATTGATATGTCGCTTAGTTGAAATTACAATCGAGATTTTAAATGAAATCTTCACTTTAAATCGTTGTAACTTTTTTGAATTTCATTTGAAATCTAATACAGTCGGCTTTTCTGGCCACGTTTGCAGATGTTCTTTGTGTACTTAAACCTCTGAAACAATTATATATCAATAATTGTGTCAGTGTATTTTGAAATACTCTTCTCTTAAGTTAAAGTGGGTACATTTGTATCGCAGGAGTCATTGGAATAAAAGAAATCAAAGATTTGGCATCAACGTCATGATTAAGACCTTTCACTCTTCATAAATAAATCGAAATGAACCTGCCATTTAACATTTGGAAAGTAAGGTCAAGGATCAACCGAAAATAACATACGGCGATGAGGTATTTTAAATTCTTTCACAGGGAGTCGTTTAATTGAAAATATTTAATCAGAGGTTTGAATAGGTACACGAGTCCCTCTCTTTTCAACGTTCAATTTGTTTCCTTTATCAACGGAAGGCTCTTCACTATCAAATAGCTTTAGATGTTGAGTGGAGACTTGGACATATAGAATTTGCTTTACTGTCTTTTCTATAGAGCGCAACATGGAGAATTTGTTTTTGGCCACTTTCTATAGAGCGCAACATGGAGAATTTGTTTTTGGCCACTTTCTATAGAGCGCAACATGGAGAATTTGTTTTTGGCCACACTTTGGCCACTCTCTTCAGACAGGGGCATCACTGATTTCAGTCCTCTTTGGTAATGACTGATACTTGTAATTTATTTTTCGAGTTCCTTTGTAATTAAATACGATCAAAGATATTCATATTGCAAAATGATAGAATTCAGTCACATAAAAATGATTGAATCCCATCATATTTTAAAGTTTGTCCATTTGATTGCTTTGATTACACTATTTAGAGAAATCTAATTCCATGGGTTTGTAGTACTTTCTATTCTGCACCCAATGAACTCATTAAATAAAAAAGCGCAGGAATGAATTTCTAGAAATAAGAATGCGCGCAAAAAGTGTGGAATTCCGTCATTTGGAGGTAAAGCAGCAAGTAAAGTCAAAATCAAAATTACTGATGTTAGTAATTTCTGAAAGAGTACTGAAATCAGTGATGCCCCTGACTGCTCTTTGGCCATATTACATAGTTTAGATAGAGGATCACTGACGAGGGTTTTGTACCCGAAACGTGCATGTCTTGTCCATGCTGCAAATCTATCTGTTCTTGAATGATGCTATTGAATTTGAAGACGATTAACATCCCTTATCAAAATAAGTATTTGTTTGTTAAATCAATCAATAAAACTTTGGATTTATTCTATCACCTGACTATCAATGAAGTTGAACACTTCGGTTTCTTATTCATTTGGGACTTAGAGTTTCTAAACATTGTTTGCTTCTTAGTTTAAGCATGTCTTTAGCTTGTCAACCCCCCGAAGACGTTGAATTAACATTAATTTCTCTTTCTTAAAATCTATGAATGATTTTCCCTTGTAAGACGTAGGACATTCAATCAAGAATAAGATGACGATCTTTGATCATGTTTACTAGAAATTCTCTCTTCACATATTGATCATTTGGATTTCCTCGTTCCTTCTTCGAGCTACCTTGATAAGACATTGGTTGTTCAAATGGGGCAATGAAATTATTACAATAAAAATACCTTAATATTGATATTTACTCAATGTAATCTTTCTTGCTTGGTCTTCCTTGTCTTTTGGGAGTCTCTTGTTGCGTTTTCGCATTTGGTTTTTTCTTCGTTTTTTTTATTTTTTGACCGAACCCTGTTGGAGATTCCCTCCTTTCTTTTAGAAACACCCCCGTGAAGTATACCACATGTGTGTATGGATTGGGTGAAAGTCAACAACGAACTTTATAAGTTTTTTTTGTAAATTATTTTTATTCCAAAGTTGATGCCAGAGAAGCCTTTCTTTGACCAGTAATGAAACATGATTATCAATTATCCGAACATCTGTCTATTGAAAGCCTTCTGTACCATCAGTCCATGAAAGTGAAACACAAAAACCCGAAATCACAATCGAAAGGCTAGCTAATTCTTGAAAAAAATACTTGGTCTTACATAGTTGATAGTCGTCTCAAATCAGCTATAGTATTTTTCAGTAAATTTTTTTTACATTGATATTGGCCACTTGCAATCCGTATGCAGTTGCTTTTGTATTTTGGTATCGGTGTACTCGGATAAAAGGAAGGTCATATTTGTAGTACATGTATGAATACATCTTCCCTTTATCTGGTATGTGTTCTGCTGAGGTCACTGTACAACGTCGTCATGTTGGGATCTTATCTGTGTCTTTCGTCTTCAATCACCCCGATAATCATAACCATTGGTTTTATCGCATTGGTTTTAGAGAAATAATCCATCCATCCATCCATCCATCCATCCACCCAATTATGTCAGCATACAAACCATCGAACACTCAGCCCTACCAACAATGTCACGTCTACTCGCAGGGGCTAGAGTACACAAAGAGTACAGAAAAAATACAAACCCCCTTCCACTTATAATACATAAACACATAATAAGTGGAGGGGGTGTATTTATTTTGTACTCTTTATGTACTGTAGCCCCTGTGGTCTACTGTCACAACAACCAAGTCTAACGAATGATTACATCAATGGGAACAACCATCAAATACCATCAAAAGTCATATCAACAGTCAGGCGAATCACATCTTAAGTTACAACAGCAATCAAAAGAGTCGCAACAACTGTTATGCTACATGTAACAGTCACATCAACTTACACCAACAATGGTACTACATGTAGCAGTCACACCAGCAGATATACCATACCAACAATCTCATCAACCAAGAAACATATAATCACATGGAATCGAGGATGACCACACCGTCTGCTACTTGCGTGGCAGCTGGCCGTCCTAAGTCGGCACCGGTTGCCCATTGGTCTCGTTGGTTTATGTGTGGTCTTTTGTGTTTCATGTTTCTATGGTGTGTGTTGGTGTTCTTTGTTCCTTTTTTGCGGATTTCTGCTTTGTGTATTTGCATTGAGTGATTTTGCTGTGGGTGCTGCAACCGAGTGTTGTTGGAGATCCCCTCCTTTCTTATATATACCTAACAAAACTCACACAAATAATCACATCAGCGGTGATAGGAAAAGTCACACCTATAGCTATATGTACATCTACTTGGTGAGTGTCACTGCTGGTGGACCAAGAGTCCCCGAGGGCACATGTAGCCAAGTTCGATCAGCTTCGGTTGATCGTCTGTCTCTTTAACGCATTTGAAACTTTCTGTTACAAAATTTCTTGAAATTTCTAAAACGTGGGTCCTGTAGCATCATATCCCACCCATTCTGCTACGTCTTTTGGTACATTTTTTGGACATGATATTTTTCATACTTTTTGGCCATTTTACATTGTTTAGACTGAGGATCACTGACGAGGGTTTAGTACCCGAAACGTGCATGTCTGGCCCATGCTGTGATTTCATCAGATCTTAAATGATGCTATTGAATTTGAAGACGTTTAACATAAGAACAACATTATAATTCACAACATCCAACAGTCACGTCAACAGCAATTCTGCAAGCCAACAATTACATATTTTGCCACACCATTACAAATAAAGTCCCACTGAAATCCCTTTTACAGTCAATCGGAAGTCCCTTTGTAAGGAATAGGGAAGGATCTCCAGCATGACCACCCTGCACTCACCCAGCGAAAGAAACCCACAAGAAAGTGACACATAAATGACATCAGACAAAACTACACATCTCAAAAAGACAGAACAATATTCATTAGAACATCATAAAAAACAATCGAAATGAGTTAAAGAAGATCCTGACGATAATCTCAACAACACTCACAATAGAGCACGAAATTAAACATCGACGGACCCCTAGCAAGCTAGAGGTGGGACCAGGTGCCCGGGAGGAGTAAGCATCCCCTGTTGGCTAGCCGTACCCGCCATCGATATTAATGAAGCATGGAAATGAAAATATATATAATTCATGCACTGTCTGACGTTATGTCTATATAGAAAGTGCTATGGCGACAATGTCAGGGAAGTATATTCAAAATACTTACTGTCAAACCCCTCGCGGGGAACTTTTTTACGAGCTCCACACGGCAAAGGGCATAAGTGTGACACAAATGAGTTAAAGAAGATCCTGACGATTATCTCAACAACACTCACAATAGAGCACGAAATTAAACATCGACGGACCCCTAGCAAGCTAGAGGTTGGACCAGGTGCTCGGGAGGAGTAAGCATCCCCTGTTGGAAACAGACGTACAGAAACATCAAACATTAATGACAACACATAAAAGGAATGAGACCAATGTGCACATTGCGCCGACTTTGGACGATCATCTGCTATAAGCAAATGGTAACATGGATTCCAATGCATCCATTCCGAATTCCGATGTGGAAAATTAATATGTTTCACAAAAGAATCAATTGTAATTTGAAAATATATTTTGCAGGTATCGGATATGAGACGGCTAAATTCATTGCAATGATGGGAGCGCATGTTATTCTGGCATGTCGAGATGAACAAAAGGCGAAACAGGTATTGCCAATTGCTTTGTTCCTTTATTTACATTTCACTGTGAAAATGTCTCTCGTTTTCAATATGATCGTATGCATATATTTACTTACTACAAGTAGCCCTTAGAAAATTATTACCAGTTCATTTTGCCTCACAGAAATGGCAGCCAGAGTGAAGAAAGGAATTAATAACTGTTTGTCGTGTAAATATTGTCATTTGAATGTATGTACTGTCAGAAAAAGATAAACGAATGCAGTCGATATCTCTTCAATTCATTCGTACTTTTTCGCTGTCCTTGAGTATTGAGTCAGTCCACGTGACTTTATTATTCTTAATTCTGGAGTAAAACTTCATCAGAGAGAAAAAAGAAACATCGTATTATCATCGAATACTGGACAAATACAAAATTAAAAACATATTATTGACGAAAGAACAGCAGCATATTTTGATTGTCTGAAAGGAAACGGATTCTTCTGTTCACTACATGTATTTGCATTCAAAAGCTTTATTAATTTTAAGTATAGAATGTCTCGATATGTCAATATGTGGGTTCTGTTCTTTTACTTTTATGGTTTGTGTAGCAATGGACAGTATACCTGAAAAAGTTGCTTCGCGATAGATGTCTATAGCCTTAGCTGTTTGAATTGCATTTGATCCACAAATTCATGATGATCATCGCAACTGAGCACATCAGCAGCTTGAAAAAATGTATAATTATGAAGTGAAAAATATGGATAATGACCATATCTCTGTATACAGCATAAAACCGATAATTCAGAAAATCAGAAACCGAAGGCATACAAAATCAGGGTAAAACAGGAACCAAAGCAAACAAACAAAAACCTCCACCATATGAAAAGAAGCGAACTCCCGATATGGGAGTGAGACCAGGTGCCCAGGAAGAGTAAGCATCTCTTGCTTGCATGCAACACCCGCCGCTTCAATTCGGCAGAACTGTCACATCCGGTTATTTCCATTTCGGAAGACAATCTTTGTTTGGATGGTTCAAATGGTCATGGTCTATAACAGAATATCATGCATGCATGTGTATTGTCTTTGAGAACTCTTCAACACATTTTGGCAATCTCCAACACAGTAATTTCTCTTTCTGTAAATGTTCGATGGAAGAGATTGACATTAGGGATGCATTTCTCTTCATTTCTTGGTAAAAGGTGATACTGTTTGGAAACGACATAAATTCTTTTTCGACTGGATTAGAAAATCGTTTGAACAAAATAATAATGACATATTTACGAAGAGACAAATTCCCCATATAAGTCTAAATCTATGTTAATCGTACCAGCATACTAAGTATTATACATGTTTTTACTATCTTCCAGGCAATAAAGAAAATGAATGGTGAATTTCAAGATGAAAAAGCTGCGGGTGCTAAAAACATTATAAGTGATGAACGACTGAGTCTGGAATTCATGAAGGTCGACTTGTCGTCGTTAGAATCGACAAAGGCTTTCATAGATGCTTTTAAGGCTTCAGGAAGAAAACTTCATCTACTTGTTTGCAATGCTGCAATCCATTCTCACACACAAGGTATCTTCATATTCTAAAGTACACAGTTGCTGTAATAACTGGTTGAATCTTAAACCCAAGATCAAGTTCTTTCATCATTGCACTTAGTTTTATTCATTTTTGTTTGTTAGGAAAAAGGAATTTTCTAATTCTCTATATGTACTTTCAGTCATGACATCAGACAACTTCGAACTTACATATCAGGTAAGACAACGTGTATTCGTGGATACATTGTCGTCTTTTTAGTGCACCGATAATAGCGATGCTTCGATTTCGCCAAAATATGGGAAAAAATGAATAAACAACACAATAAATACATCGTACGTTGTAGTGAATACAAACCGAAACCATGGGTTGCTTTCTTGACCAATGATAACGAAATCGAATTTCGTGAACTTGCAAGTTAAGTGTTCCATAGATATGATTCCTATTTTTCAAATGAATTTTGAATCAAGAAGAATTCTATAATTACAAATGTATGACTTTTACTAGAAACTTTCAATATCATTTTTCAGGTGAATTATCTTAGTCATTTCCTCATCACTATTAGTCTGCTGCCAATAATGAAGACTTCCGGAAGTGACGTCAGAATAATTCAAGTCTCAAGCGAGGCTCATAAACACGAAAAGTTTGACAGAAAGTATGCTGAAAATGGAAAACCAGAGGAGTACAACGGTTACCGGTGCTATGCAAACACAAAACTGTTTCAGGTGAGAACCGAAGACAATGAATGAATGACAATCCTATTTTTTGTGTACTTAAAATCCATACCATACAATGGATTGATTTGATTCGAGTTTAGTATTATGCCTCATTAGGTATTTGCTGTAAAATGTAATATCATTCTTCATATAAACAAACTATTTCAGAGATTGATTACAAGATATGTTCTTTAAATAATACCCCTGGTTAATTCCCCATGAAGGACCACATCATCATTGAAGGCCTACTTCAGCGATTTTGACAAGGTCTTAGGCATGGCTACACACATCATTTACATTTGGATGTACAATATGATGTCTTGAATATTTGTAAAATGAAGGGTTCAATGGGGTACCTTTTTGAATAAGATAAATTTATACATATCAATCAGTGAATGAAATTCAAACACAAAAGCATAGATAGGAATCAAAAACAAAAGGAGGAGGTCCGCAACAGCAACGAGACGAAAAAAAAGCAGACAAACGGACAATAACATAAATAGCATAGAATCACTAAGGACAACACTTTCTTAATGAACGATCTCCACAGATATTACACATCTTCAAATTCATAGCATCATTTAAGTACAGATGTAGCATAAACCAGACAGAGTTCATTTCAGATGGTCGAGCAAGTGTTTCTCAACATGTGCATTCTACAATCTTTTATCAGTCCCCTATTGGCTCGCCGGAGGGGACTTATAGTTTCCACCACGTTTGTCTGTCTGTCCGTCTGTCACACTTTTGTTTTCCTGACATTTTTTCGCTGTTGTTGCATATATTGGACTCTTTTTTGGTATGCGAGTTTATTCCAGTGTCATACAGATCAAGTATAAGTTTGGTTCTTATTGACCCATTTTTACAAGAGTTATGGCCCTTGGACTTAACAAATTTTATGAAATTCTCAGTCACTTTTCCGGACTTTTTTGCCATGATATTGCTGATATTGAAATGATTTTTTTTTTATATTTGAATACACAGTTCAAGTTCGACATAATTTTTTGATTGATCCATTTTTTTACAGGAGTTATGACCCTGGACTTAGCGAATTTCATGAAATTCTCAGTTTTCCGGACTTTTCTTGGCTGTTGATGTAGATATTGCAATATTTTTTTTTATATTTGAATACATCATAGTGTTATACAAGTCAAGTTTGAATTTGGTTTTGATTGACCTATTTTTACAAGAGTCATTGCCCTTGGACTTAGCAAATTTCATGAAATTCTCAGTTTTCCAGAATTTTCTTCCATGGTATTGCAGATATTGATATTACTTTTCGTACATGACTAAATCTCATTGTGATACAGCTCAAGTTCGTTTTTCATTTCAGTTGACCCATTTTTACAAGAATATGGCCCTTGGACTTAGCAAATTTCATGAAATTCTCAGTTTTCGGTCTTTTTTCCCATGTTATTGCAGATATTGAAAAAAATGATGTGAATACATCTAAGGATTATACAGATCAAGTTTGAATTTGGTTTCGATTGATCCATTTTTACAGGAATTAATGCTCCTAGATTTAGCAAATTTCTTGAAGATCTCAGTTTTCTTGGCTTTAGTTTTAGATATTGAACTGATTTTTGGTATGTGGATACATTATAGTGTGATACAGATTAAGTTGAAGTTGGGGTACAAAAGTTATGTCCCCTTAGCAAATTTCATGAAGTTTTCTGTTTTCCAGACCAATTGAACTTAAATTCATGTGGGCATTCATTTTTTGGTGTAAATGGATTATTACCGGCAGGGTAATCGTCTCGCTTTGTGATTATAAATTTATTTAATATGATTTACTGTCAAAAGATGACACTTTATAGGGGATGAGACATCAGATACACATTTTTATTCGTTAAACAGTTATTTGTCATGGTTTTCTGTGGTAAAACTGTTTTACTTTCATTTATCATCTGGTGAAGAAAAAAAAAAGAATTATCCAAAACCTTACCTACTGGACATGAAATATCAGACATACATGTTTCGGAATATGAACAGAAGGAAGTGGGGAAGATTCCTTTTCATAGTCTACAACAAAACACAACATTCCAATGCAAAGAAAATTTACTGTAAACGTGATTATTTTCGCTGGGGAAAATTTAGCGATATTAACATCAAGACAATACACTTGGGGGTAATTTTAGCGACATAAACGTCAGTGTCTGTGTAAGAATGTAGTAGGGTCATTTTTGCGTTTGGGAAGTTCTCGCGAAATATTGAGATTCGAGAAATACGCCAAAATTACTCCAAAGCGAAAATTTCCACGTTACCAGTATCATGCATGCAAGTCGATGTAAATAGCACATGAAAAAGTATTAAAACCGAGTCAAAATGCATGCAGACAAATTACCAAGTACAAACTAGATCCACAGTAAAACATGAAGCTCTTACACCAACAAGACCACATTTTTAAATAGGTAAATGACCGACAACTAGGCAAATCTAGGATTGAACTCTGAATGCTTTGATATCGGTACGATCGTCCTCATGCCTGGACTTTAAGTCGCACTAAAAGGAAAATCGCTTTCATGAGTTTATTGCTAATGTGAAACTTCGAACTTTGAAAAACCTGTTTCAGAATGATTGCATATATTTTACATAAGAATTTGTTTCATCTTCTAGAATTACAAAACAGTATTCATTCAACGACTTTATGTTCCTTTTTCTATTGTTCATAGCTAATGGAAATTGATTATTTGAAAGTGACATTTTCAATGGGAAAACAATACATCGAGAGACAAAATCAAAGGAATTTCCCCCTGCACCCTGTTTCTAACATTCAAATATGATAATGTAGACATAAGCTTTTATGATAATTTCTCTTTTGCAACCCAAAGCAGTAGATAAATCCCTGGAGTCGAACTCTTCATTAAATATTCCCTGCAATTCAAAAGCCACAACGTCATTAAAGCGATGTAAGAACGAAAATAATGTATACAGACTCATTAGCATGTTTCATTACAAAAATGGTTTTACTGATATTTTGTCTTTAAACAAAGATACAGTACATTATAGAAAGGTACCCTTGCACATTAAGATTGAGGAATATAAAATTTCCAGCATATGCTTTTGAACCCTCCAAAGGAGCTGTTAAGATAAGGCGTAAAATCTGCCCTGAAAAGTCGAAATCTCAAAATGCAAAATTTGAGAAGCTTTTTCGGTAGAAATTTCAAGTAACTTGGTTCACATATGAATCTGCTGTCAGATGGGATAATTTATGCAAAATAAGACCGATATTTGGGTTTAAAAAAGCGTTTTTCACAAAGAAATCAATATAAAACGGAAAAGTTTTATACAACATCGTTCCCCCTCGCTTTACAATGCCACTTTCACCAAAGGTGTATATCGAGTGTCACTGCTGGTGGACCAAGAGTCCCCGAGGGCACATGTAGCCACGTTCGATCAACTTCGGTTGATCGTCTGTCTCTTCAACGCATTTGAAATTTTCTGTTACAAAATTTCTTGAAATTCCTAAAACTTGGGTCCTATAGCATCATATCCCATCCATTCTGCTACATCTTTCAGTACATTTTTGGACATTATATTTTCACTCTTTTTGGCCATATTACATTGTTTAGACTGAGGATCACTGACGAGGGTTAAGTACCCGAAACGTGCATGTCTGGTCCATGCTGTAAATTTATCTGGTCTTAAATGATGCTATTGAATTTAAAGACGTTTAACATCTAAACTTACTGCGTAAAAGGAAAAACCTATAACGGTTCGAGTAAGGACCCACCTTAAAACAACCTCTCTATTATTTTTCTTTTTTTTTTTGTATCTTAGAACAATGATGAGACTTTGGCGTGTTTAATTCTTTGTAAATGTGGAAATTCTTCCAGAAGTAGATTTTCTTTTTAGGATTTTTTCCCAACATATATATGCTACAAAAATTAGGTAGGAAATATACAAATGTATGTAGACATATAATGGTACTTCAAGTACACAAAAACACTAGAGTATCGATACGAACTTTATATGTGTTCGCTTAGAGTGTTTCGATGTTGTGCTATGGGTGCTGTGAGTAAGTCTTGTTGAGGACTCCCTCCATTCTTTTATCCAAAATTCAACAGTAGCTATATAGAGAATAAGTGTCTTAATTTGTAATTTGTTACGGGTATGCAACACACAGCAAGTGCATTTCTCGTACATGTAATGTTAGGGTATTTCATGCGATAAATGCACTTTTTGTGTGTTGTGTGTTGCATAGCCGTAATAAATACGCAAATTATGACATTTATTCTATATATATGCACCACAGTTGTCTGTTTCATTCTTGGTTTCTGAAATCACGTTTTTCTCAGTAAAAATGTGACGTTAAAATTCAGTTTACCACGGGTTCAGTTTGTTGATTACAACAGCGGAAGCATTTTTCACAGAGAGTCCGCATCTCAAAATTTCACGTTTTTATCAGGAAAAATGTGACGTTAAAATTCAGTTTACCACGGGTTCAGTTTGTTGATTAGAACAGCGGAAGCATTTTTCACAGAGAGTCCGCATCTCAAAATTTCCTGTAGTGTCGATTCAGTAGCATATCCAAATAAAATCAATGTTCAAAATAATCGGAGTGATGGTGCTAAGATCTTATGCATCGTTACGTCACGAGCGTTTTCATAAATAGTTTCATCTCAATAAATTACACTAGTTGTGCATATATATACTTATTATATAATAACTAGTATCCATCATGATAAAAAAGCCGACTTCATGTATATGCTGTTCAACAGTTCCTGATGGGAGTATTTTCAACGTTAGACTTGCTATTTTGTACTGTGGCAAAACAGTTCACACACATGAAAACACATACTATGCAGGTCGATTTGGGGGATCTCACATACAAAGCCTAATACATGTACATAGAAGACAAATAACCGAATGCAAAACCGCAAAAGACCATGAATAGCTTACACCAACACTTTATTTTTGAATAGGCAAATCACCGACGAACTTATAGTTAAAACATAGATTAAACTCTGAAGGTTTTGACATTACTCTCCAAAGAGCATGTTACATGTTATATGTAGGTACGATCGCCCCCATGCCTGGATTTAAACTTGCAATGAACAGAAATTTCTCCTCTTTCATTTAAGCCAATGTACCGTTTCGCATTGAAAAGCTAGTTTTAGATTGATTGCATATATTTTGCATAAGGATTTGTCTCAACTTTTAGAATTGCAAATAAGTATTAATTTTACACCCTTGTATTTCTCTTCCTTTGTTCATATCTAATGGAAATTGATTATTTGAAAGTGACTTATGAAAATAGGAAACAGAACTTCGAGAGCCGAAATCAAAAGGAATGGTGTAACTTTAATTTCCCTTTGTACTTTATATCTAACTTAAAAAAAAGATCATGTAGAATTTCAACCTTTCATGTCTAACTCATTGCAGTAGATGTGTCCCATGGGCCGATCACTTCATTGAATATTCCTTGCAATGCAAATGTCGCAACTTCCATAAAACAATGTAATGCACAAATGTAAAGAAAATAATGCATATAGATTAGCTTGTTCTCTCATTAGCATGTTTATTGGATTTATTTGTTCCGTTGAGTGATATTCTATCTTTGAACATCTTAAAAAAGATTGGTTATTTTGTAGAAATAATTTAGGATAATTTTGGTATATACTGGTAGATGTTACACGGATTCACCACCAAGACCATTCTTTTTGTTTTTTATCTATTAAGAGCATTGAATACAAGTTTACTTTTGCGGATTTAATTCTTTGTGTACTTGTATATGCACTCCTCCGTCATCAAAAATGTAGCATTTTCAATTAATGGCGTTTTCATCATCAACATGTTACATACATTTTAAAATATTGATAAGAAGAAAAACAAAAGTATTGTCATTATTTTGGAATTTATTAAGCTATTTAATTTTCAAACTTTTTATCTACGTCGTCAATGACGAGACTGGCTTTGCAAATACGCATATGATTCTACGAAAACATCAACATTGTAAAAAGAATTCTATTGTGATAATTGCTTTTTAATTATGGAAACGATTCAGGAAACTTTGCTCCATAATCTCTTCTTGCATTATCCACTTTATATTTCTTCATCAAATAAAGGATACAGATAAAACAGTATTTCTTCAATATGACAACTGGCTGATTGAATATTTGCTATTTTTACAGATAATGTCCATGTACACAATAGACAAGATGTTGCTTGACACAGATATAGAGATTGCGTGTGTTAATCCAGGAATAACAGATACCAAATTATACAGGGAACATCTCCCAGAAGGAAGAGAAGGCTTCAAAAGAACATGCTATAACTGCATGGGTAAGTTGAAAAAAGAAAGATAGAAACAGCGTACGTTCCACGCCTTAATCCACATCCTCTCCTTTCTTGGTGATACTAATGTATGAACAAAAAGTATTGCTTGCTCAGTCTTCGTAAATTATAAGGAAACATCTGTCAGTGGACAGAGAAGCATGTTATAACAGTCACTGCATAAGAAGCAAAATTCTTATTGATAGAATCAGAATGAATGTATCCTAAACTGCGTTGACACAAACATATGATCAAGTTATAAAGTCATTGTTTGCATTCTTTAACAGAATCAGAATGAACATGTCCCAACCCTATACAAATGAAGAGAAAATCCTTGGTTTTCTCAATGTCTCTTACATTATTTCGGTATTCCTTTCTTCATAGCGGCTTCTTTAGCACTTTGTCGTTGACAATCCCTGATACAATCTCTGGCAGAGTACTGAAGAAATTGTCCACAAAAACGTTCACACAGCACCAGTCTTCCTAAACAATACTCCCGGCATACAAACACCATGTTCAAATGTTCCCGCAAACACTGTTCTTCACAATTTGATAGATCAAAGGTGGTCGTCTGCTGAAGTAAAAGAATCAGTATGAAGCTGAGTAGGCTCCATCTGCGTCCTAAATACGCTTCCATATTTCAATTCTTAATTTAACACTTTCGAAAAAAAAATTGAAACAGGGTTTTGAATTTAAAAAAGAAAGTGTGCAGAATACAAATATGAACAAAAATGTAAAGTATGATATATGCAGATAAGACAACGTACATGTATGTATCAAGTGCAATATCGAAAATACAAATTTAAACAAATTCAGATATTTGCTTTGGGGTATTGTCTGTTTAATGTCTGTTCTCTTAAAAGGGAAAATAAAATTGGATTTAGTACAGAATTTCCTTTTCATTTTAGCAAAGAGTAACTTCGCATGAAGGGCACAAAGAATAAATCATGTGAAATTCATTTGATGTAAATTTATGTGAAATTCATGTAGAATATTTTTCACATAAATTTAGTGTGAAATTTGTATGAATTTCACACAAAATTTCATGTGGATTTACATGATGCTCATTTCATATGAATTTCATGTGAGGTACAAATGGCTGTGTACGTAGAGCAAGGAACCATATTTCGCCGGTGACCATATTTCGCCGGTGACCTTATTTCGCCGTGTAATACTTAATTGCTTTTCCTTTGTTATCAGCAATGTTTGTAAAGTTTAATTTACTGTATCCTATCAACTATGACCGTAGCAGTCATGTTTTGATATATGTAACATTCTCCTGCACTCAACTGTGATGAAAAATACGACAAAATGAGGAAAATTTGATAAAAACACCAAATTTTAGACGTAAACATCCGAAATTTTTACGAAAACAAAACAAAGAAAACATTTTATCGGGGATAATTTCTTAGAAGTAGTAGTGTCAAAAGATTCCCCCAAAACAAAATCATAATTTTGTCCGTGTTGCGTGCAAATAGGACACTTACTAACAAAAACGGCGAAATATGGTCACCCCCGAAAACATGGAAATGAAATATTTTGACGTTTTGTAAGGGTAAAATAAATTATTTTTGTAGTATTTCGATCGAGAATGGAGTTAAATTATATTTTAGAAATACCAATCATTGAATTCGCCACCAAGTATGGAAAACTTCTTGGAAATATACGAAAAATGCGGCGAAATATGGTCACTTGCTCTAGATCGAAATTCAAAAAATCATTCGGCAAAGTAGGGGACAAAAAGGCTGAATCAATACTCGGTTTGCAAAGGATGTCAAATCTGGTAAACTGATCATATGCGGTGTTTTTGGATTTATTATTTCTTCCCTATTATCTTTAACATTCTGGACAAAGAGAAATTCTAGTGTTTTACATTATCCCTGTCCAAAAGTTTTACGCTGTGACAAAATTGTAGCTTTTCTGTAAGTTGCCTTATCCACAGAACGAAGCCCTTGTAAGTTTAGTTGGCTTCATTGTGATATGAATACGTCATAGACAGTGGACGAAGGAAATGCTACTTTTCGCGAGGTTGATACATGGTAAATATATTATTCGGGTTGATCTTGGGCTGCAAGGTCAGATCCCCTGATTCCAATCAGACACTTCTGTAAGAGACCAATCGCAGGAATCTAAAGAAATCCTTATATTCGACGCATATCATTCCCTAATCGTACACATATGCGTCTTCATATACTACATTATTTAAAAATCGTATAGTTTTTTTAGGATAGTCAGGTAAAGAAGAATAACTCTATCTGCCGATTGGACGGCATATATCTTTAAAAGTTTTACGTTTCATATAAGACCAGCAAATTATTCTTATTTTGTGTGGTAGATTTTTGTTAGTATTAATTGAATATAATGCAATTTCATTCGTATACATGTTATAAATGACTACTTACTAAAAACAAAATGACATTATCATAATAGGTAGATTTATTTCGGTGATGAAATGATAAACACCATCACACATAATTTACACCTTGCAGGAGTAAAAAATCCCAATCACTGTCAAGATAATAGGAAAGTAGGTAACTGATGTATAGCATATGGCCGGTTTATTACAAATTGCAACACGTAAAAACATCATGATCTTTTGATGAACTGATTACGTTTGCCAAAGGTGCAGGTCTCATTCTGATATAGCTTTACATTTTACGAAAGTCGAATTAGAATTAATATATCTCAGAAAAGATCCCCCGGTATAAAATAAAATCAGTGTCGAATATTACTTTCTGTGTAATTATCACGGTATTAATGAATGATAGAAATGTAATAGTTTTATTTCATATATACACATATAAGAAGTATAGACTAGTATATGAAATGTGCATTCGAAGGGGAACACAAGTACTTAATTTTTCCGGGATCATACATGTACAAAACAGTAAAAGAAAAATAAAATCGTTTTCTTAGTTTGAAACCAAAGTCAGCATCTCCATAAGTTTTGAGATTATGAGTCCAGTATGAGTAAGCATCGACTGAATGTTAGTAAATACATGTACCACCAGTCGTATTCTATAGATGTGATTTCAATTTGTATAAAAGTGACTACATTTACAATTTAAAAGATGTATTCTTAAATTTTATTTTACCATGTTGTTTCAGGATGGGTACAAACCCCAAGAAGAGGCGCTGCTTGCTCCATATATGCTGCCGTTAACCCAGAACTGAAGGGATGTAGCCGTGGATACTACATGAAGTCACGATCAGCCCCATCCTTTCCAAGTTCAGCTGCCCAGTAAGTTTCTTGAACGAAGTATAGCGATCTTTAAGAAGGGAGGGGATTTCCAACCAGACCCTGTTGCAGCACCAATAGCAAAACACCAAAAAAGCAAATTTTATACTTCTTTTATCATTACGTTAGATCAAATATCATTGTTACTTGGGTCATTTCTTTGGATACTTCCATTAGGAATAACAAAAATTATTGGAAAAATAAATTTTCATTATAAGCTCATGGAAGTGGCCAAATGAAGTGATTAATTTAAAGTAAACGGCATGGGCATGTCTAGATACTAATTTAATACGGTTGCATAAGAAATGTCCTCTTGAACAAATAAAAAAATGTATCTATTTGAAGCTAAGAGTTTCCTTTAATCCTTCCTCAAGGAATTGTTGACATAAAAGAAAGAGGAATCTTGAATGGTAGACATATTTATGAGAATATCCAACCAGAAAACCTGTCTATTTACACATTGTGTAACCCAATTCTGCTAATTACCGTTTGTTTTATTCGCCTCGAGGTAAGATACACAATTTATATCTCTCTTCTTTTGTTTTATTTCAGGGATAAGGATCTTGCAGAATTTGTTTTGGAATGCACCAGAGAGAATCTGAAAGGATTCCTCACACCGGAGATCGACAAAATACTCGACACGTAGTCACGGGCGAAATTCTGCATACTCATCATCATCTATGTAATATTCTGTTGACGTCATTTTGATGTGAGCTACACATTGTATGGAATAGACTTCTGCCACTTTACGATAATGAAAATAATTAAGTTTATATTAAAAAATGCACATCATTGAATCAAGCATACGTTTAGTACCAGAATTTATGACATCGATTTGTGCATACAATACTTTTTACATTGACACATTTTGATACTTCGTCTTACTTGTTACCATGAGATTTGGGAATGTCATTTTGACATTTTCAGAATTCTTTTCAAGCTGATATTTCCGAAAGTGATTTTGATAAAGTAAAATAAATGTTTGTATGTCTTATGTAGAGCAAAATGATTTTTATCAGAATTGTAATTTTTGTATCTCATACTTCATTCCATCTACTGTTTATTGTTACAGTTTTAAAGTTTTTTCACCTTTCTTTTATATAAAATATGATCTAGTAAAAAAATCTACCAAGTACATTGTACTTTTTAACCTTTTCATAAATATCAATTTGACTTTGGTTTGTGACAATCAACATTCCAATGACCACGTGCGATTTCCGGAATCATATTCTTTGAATTAAGTTGATATTATTTTGTTAAGTCTTATAAAGTGAAGTGAGGAATTAATCTTCTTCAAACATCAACGACATAAATATTCAAGGTAAAACCCCAATTCTCATATGACTTGAGATTGTCTCCCTATATGTACTATATAGCTCGCCTGGTGTAAAATCTCCAACGTGCTATAAAGCTCGTGCAGAACAATATTAGAATAGAAATAACAACTTCGCGGCTCGGTGATAATTTAATTGGTTCATGCGACTCGGGGAATTACTGGACAACAAACCACGGTTACCTTATTGTTATTTCTTAAATAAGAACATGGTATTTGTCATAGTTCCTTACTCAACCTAAATTTCATCTATTGGAATGTTAAACGTCTTTAAATTCAATAGCATCATTTAAAACCTGATAAATTTACAGCATGGACCAGACATGCACGTTTCGGGTACTAAACCCTCGTCAGTGATCCTCAGTCTAAACAATGTAATATGGCCAAAAAGTATGAAAATTATTATGTCCAAAAATGTACCAAAAGACGTCGCAGAAAACTTTAAAGTTCCCATACCTCTTTTACAAAACAGTTTTCATCTTTAGTTAATAGGGCTTTTGCAACAGTAATTTAATTGTTGTTACAGTATCATTATTTCAAAAATTACTCTTAATGTCATTTTAAAAATTATCATCCTCATCTATTTATTTATTTATAGTTTTAATAACTTTGTGTTTTCATGCTTCTAATTTATGGAGTACGTTTGTACTTTCAGTGACATTTATCATAAATTTTCATTATGAATTGTAGAATCTATAAAATCGATTTGATCTTTTATTTATATATTATGTTACAAAAATTAAAGACCCATTATCCATTGATTTCTATGTCTCATTTTACCCATCAATTCATTGCATAACCTGGTGCATTCCTCCATTCTGCTCTCTTTTAAAATATTTTAGGATCATTTATAATGTTGTCGATTTTGATGGACAGAATCAATTAAAGTGTAATTTGTTCCTGTCTGAATTAAGCCTTGTGCAAGGATAACAACATAAACTGAACAAATTGCTTGAAACACCTGACATTCATGAAATGTAACACCTTAAGTTTGCATTTTTATGACACACTTCCAATGGATTTTTTGTGCTTTGTACTTCAAATAAACCCAATGTTAATCCATGTCATCTTCGTACGATTAAATTTTTTATCATTATATTTACGTGTACAAGTGTTATGATGCCCTTATGAAGTCGTTGTTTCGTCATTATCCATGTCATTTTTGAAAGTAACTGTTTTTGATGAGTAAAAAATATCTAGCTTGGTTTCACTTTATGGATCTATAACCATCATTACACTAGGTGTACAAATGGAAACAAGTTATACTGACAATTTTATAATGATTTTTCAGTTTTTATGTATTCTTTAAAATTCTATCTTGTGAAACCAAATTGGTAAATCACTTCCGATAAGATTTTTTTGGTGTTTTTTTTTTATGTACACGCATCATTATTGAACGTTTATGTAACATTGTTCGTGCATGATTGTAACCTCTTTTGTAACTTTTATTGCCGGTAACCTTACATTAATTTTCTAAATCACCAAGACTAATATAATTATTTTTCTATGAAGGTTTTGGAAAAGAAGAAACTTGTCAACAACAACAAACATAGAGCAATATTGTGATAATCTTGAACGTTTTTAATGAAAGAAAATAAACATGGATGTAAAAATAACAATCTTCATAACATTATCTTTTACTATGACAATGTGAACACAGCTTTTCGTCGTCTGCTAAGACTTGAAGTTTCATTGCCGTCCTCATCAGTTCTGTCTTCTGCTATAAAAGCCGGAAGTGACAACTGTTTGCATATTTGCCGACATTTTCTTGGTTTCCGGCACATGACGTAAATGTCTTCAAATATTTTACACACACTTTCTATGGATTCTCTCACTGATATTTCATAGAAACCAACACATCCGAGATCAATAGACTTTCTTCGTCCATCCTCTTCTGAAACCATTCGGTCACGTGGTCTGTCAATTTGATTACCAACTAAAGCCACAGGTGTCGTTGTAGAGTTCGTTTCCGGTATAGAAGCACTATGTTTTCGTTGTCGCTTGCCATAAGCGTTTATAAGGAATTTGAGTCTGCAAACCTCACTAAAACTACAAGAGTCTGTTACTGAGTACATCAGAATGAAGGCGTCTGCCCATTTTATGTGTTCCTCAATTCTGCTTTTCTCTTCCTTAAATTGAAAATGAAACGTATTTGTTACCTTGTGATGTCAATTAGAGAAAAGTTGAACAAACCACTATTGGTAATCTTAATTTTCAAGGTACAGCTTTCATATTTCATTCCTAAGCTATTTAAGGTAGACCATCCCTCAGGTCTCAGATGCTCATATTTTCTTAATAACAACTTTCACAATATTTTCATTTTCATGTATTCAAAGCTAATATCAAACCTGATATACAAACAAAATATAATTCATGGTTTCATGATTATACCGAGAACTTAAACCGTTTTAACTTTAACATTGGACCCTATGGGAAAAGTAAGAAAACCCCTTTTTAGAGGTGATAAAATGTAACTATAAAAGTTTCTTTTCCCAAAACCATATTAGTTTGATAATATGAACAATACTCTGAAGAGAAAAAATGGGTATCCAGGCAAAAAATTACCAGCAATTCTGACCTGAGGAATACTCTACCTACATGGTATGGTCAAATTTATGGTACATTGTACATGTAAGAGGTTTGGACCTGCTGTGCAGAAAGGGAGTGGGGAAAGAGGATCTGGGATATATTGATGAGAAGCAATTGGCAATGTCCTCCTCCTCTTTCTTTCCACAAAGTGACCTCTCTTTCAGAAGCATTTCACTTTGATTTTTCTCAGACAATTCTGACGTTTGAAATAGACCACCTACGAGTAAGTGCTCAATGTAGTTGTCAATATTGTGTGAAATCCTCCAACACTGAGTAATGAGTAAGCTTCTTATTTCAGCTTTTGAAATTCGAGTATTCTAAAGATTCGCTATTTAAAATCAAATATGAAGTTCAAAGTCATGTCACTGTTACATATTATTAAGAATCACCCGTTTTGATCCGCACTATCAATATTAATGTCCCACTTGTTTTGTTATAAATGTTTGCAGTTAACAAAGAAAGATTCATTGTATTTATCTATGGGCAATTGTGAAAATGGCACAGAAATTACTAAATTAAGGACTTTTATCGATCACTATGAAATTAAAGTGAAATGGCAAAGGTAACACGCTGATGGGAATTTATTTAATGTTCTTTATGTCATTGTTTATTCGTTTTAATTTTCAATTTCATATGATATGTAAAATGATAATCAATAACTTGCTGGATAAAGTTGTCTCAACATGGAACAATTGTTAAGAATAACAAAAAGTAATAGAAGAGGAGAAACAATTACTGAATCACAAAGTTTTATTGGAAATCATGTCAAAAATAACCTTATGGTGGAAAACTGATTAGCCAGTACTAAGAAATCAAGAGTTACCGTCCTTGAGAAAATTGGATGTAAAACACTGGAAATGTTTAAAATATACATGTATAAGAAGCGCTGAAAATACAATGAACCCGTTTTTTTTCCTGATTGTGTTTCTCTTTGACGACATTCAGTGTAATCATGCAGTTACTAGTAGCACCTTTTTATGACATAAGATTAATTTCTAAATGCTTCGTTATGTCTCAACATTTCATGGTTATGCCTTCTAATCTCTGGGAGACTTGTTCTTTAAGATTGAATTTTTTCACAGCTAATGAATTACTATACAAATTCACTCTCGTGTATTCTGTTCCTTCGATTGGAAAAAATCATAGAGATATATAAATGAGCCTTGCTGTCTAGGCTGATATAAACATGTACCCTCTTACATTTAGGTCAGATTATACAGACATTAAAGTTAGATCATCAGGCACAAGTAGGGATTTTCATCTTAAAATAACAGATGTACATGTACTTTTAACCAATAAAAACAAAGTCAGATGGGATTTAAGGTTTTCTTTACCTGGGCTGCAGTATCAAGTACCTCTAAAGTAACATTATCACCATCTAGGTAACGAGTGCATGTGTAAACTTTTTCTGTAAAAAATAGAGAGAATAGTAGTAGTATTTTTAAAAGACAAAAATTAAAATGTTCTGAAAATCTTGAATTTCATTTTAATGCAGAATTGAAAAAATGTATACATGTATTATACATGATACATGTACTGTCCCGGCCAGTCGAAAGTTTAATATTTGCTTTCAATTTGTAAACGAATTTAAAGCTTAGCGTTCAAAATTTCGTCAGCGATTGATTTCAAAATTTTGAAAACTTTAGAAATGGCGAAATTTTAAAAGATGGGAGCGTTCGAAGTTTTGAGAGCTTCAAGCTTTCAAAATTTAGGAAGTGAATTTTCGTTAACTAACTTTCGTCAGCGACTTCCCAGCTTTCAAAATTTTGCCAGTGATAAGCTTGCAAAATTTTGAAAGCTTTTCGTTAGCTACATGTATATTAACGATTCATTTGTTAGTCACTTTGTTCCATACGGGTGGGAAATAGATATAAATAAAATCAATAAATATGCGTTTGGCCATACTTTCAATATTTGTACACCATCTCGTTATTTTCGTTCAAGAAGTTCAATAATGGACCCAACGTCAATGAATTGGATTCAATTCCTATATAATTTAAAAAAAAATGTGGCTTATGGGCATTTGCAGTTAAAAGTAGCGATAATTTGGAGCAGATATATTCATTTTCTACATGGTGTTCTTAAATGACAGAGAATGATAGAATAAAGTTAATCCAAGAAAAATGGAAACCGTTATGGATCGCTCACCTAATTCTGGATCATATTCACCAATGAATCTCCGTGTGATGAAACGAACAATTAAAGCTGAAAACAAAGAGAAGAAAATACCTTCGTAACCGTACGTCTAGTTTATAAAGTAAACTTAATTTTTAAAAGAAGTATAAAAAGATTTGTTTACTGCTGATATTCCATCTGTTCTTAATCCACATATCAAAGGATGAGTTTTAATTTATCTGATGCACTTGGTACCACCCAAGCAAATACTTTCAATGTAAATATAACTGCATGATACATATAGTGTACATGAAGGCAATTTCCAGTTATCTACGGGCCAGATCACTGTGTCGACATATCGTGTGATGATGTCGACATCTCAGGTCATTTGTCAACTTGCCACATACTGTTGTAATTGCATGGAAAAGTAGGATCGGCAACATTGTGGCGACCTACCATTATGGTTCATCAACTTTTGATTTCAAACTCCCTTTCAATGTTTAAGGAACATATCAAAATTGTCAAATTGGAAAGGCACTTTACAAGATGTACTACTAACCACAAAGCCTACTATTGAAATGATTTTGAACGAATGAAAAAACATTGCCATAGTCGAGTTGTCTCCACCCTTTCCCGTTGCAGACGATGCAGTTATAATCATTTAGAACAGGTGATACATTATTTATTTTTTCTCCTGCCATGCGTTGTTTAAATACGATTAACACAGTCAGGTGCAAGTGATATTTCCACAAACGCAAAATTAGATGCAGTTGTCTTCTGCTCGAAGAATCGGAGGCACTTCGGACTGGGTGGCCTTGTTTTGAAGATACCGCTTGCATATAGACTAATGGAGCTTCATGAAAGTCACAGGGGCTCGTGACAGTGGAAATTTAGAAAGTCGGACTTTTTTATAAATGTTTTAAAATTATTCTGCATTGTAATCTTTTCTTGCCTGTTGTTTTACTTCAACTCAAAATGCATTTAGCTTCATAAAAAGTCCGACGTTCTAAATCCCCTCTGTCACAAGCCACTGTGATTGCATACCAGCAAAATTGGAGGCAAGTGAAATCAAATCATCGTCAAACCATTGCAGAATAATCAGATAATTTTGCGAACTTCAAATTTAGCTGTTTTCTAGAACGCCAACATATCGATCTAGTGGGATTAAAAACTAAAGAAAATCTGTTTCCGATAAATTTGAAAAGAGATTCTTTGCTTCTTCATAATTTTTATATTAGTAAAAACAAATGATTTTTTTTACAGTGATTGATAAGAACTGTAGTAAGATCATATATGTTCAGAAGATGAATTTTTTCTTTAATGACGGTAAGTTTTGATTAATTGACATGTTTCCAAAATTCCAATAAAAGATTCATTCATAAATTTAATAGCCTATTTTTCACTATTATTAACAAAATTTAATAATTGGAAATCGATAATGTTTTTGGGACAGCTAGATGGATCCATGAACATAAAATTATAGATGGACACGGCCTTTTAAGAAGGGCAAAATATTGAAATTTTCAAGAAATCGGGGCGCAGAAAGCTTTCATACACAAAAGTCATTTCGGCTAGAACTTTTGCCAATCTTAGGTATTTAATTAGATGACTAGACGATTTCTATCATGTTTCCGAAGAATGACGAACATTTGGAATTTGTTTTCTTTTTGTGCCAAAATCCCTATTCCGTAAATTAGCAAACATCAATTCTATTCCTGCAAGGTCGTGCTGATTAATTAAGAGCATTATTGTTACAAGGGGAGAGTGTTAACAAGGAGTCTTTGAAGGTCTTGCGAGATAAACAATACAAAAATCTAGGCAAGCAACGAAATCTAACGAAGAAGCTAGCACGTTTCAAATTTATCATTTTCTAAGTAGGAATAAATGGATAGATGTCTTACTAATTCAGAGTAATACTATGAAGAATCATATTTTTCATGTAAACTACAAATGATTTGATCGATCACACATTGAGGAACATAGCTTGATTTGGGGATGTTCACTGGGAAAAGAAAGGGGAAGGGGGGGGGTTAAAATCTCTTTGAAGTTGTTTCGGATAATAAAGTCCGACTTTTATCGGACATCACTTGGACAGTGGATGCATACCACGGCTCCACTTTCATATTTGTTAAAAAAAAAACTTTCATAAAAATGATTAGTTGCAATGCTGATGGTAAGCGCTATCGCACCATTATAAATGTACGGCTTCTTTCATCAGTCAGCTTCGTAATGCTAAATATATCATCGTTTGACATATATGATATCCGATACAACAATCAGATAGTTATGAATAGAATCGTTACATTTCCAGAATAAACTTCATACAAAAAATAGTACTTTATCTCTCCTGTTATTTTGATATATACGCATACGCGGATCTAGAAGGGTTTCTTTGAGTTGGTGTTCTGAAGCGATCTATAATTGAAATTCGTAAAAATCTATTGAAAGTTTTAGCTTTCTGACTTTTTTTTTGCTGAATTCTGGATTAGATTACTTTGTCCAATTTCTTCGTTGTATATCTATAAAGATATCAATCAATGACAAGGATCGTCCCCTTGACCCCCCAAACTCCGCACTTTAAGAAAAATCTAAATATTTTATAAAAAAAATCTTAAACTATGTTTCCATCTGTAGCGCCACAACATTATGTCTTTAGTTTTCAATCAATCAAATTGAATGGTGAAGTAAATGTTTACACGTTCATTCTTTTGAAATTATCAGGAAAGCTCTCATTTTCAGCCAAGAATGATTGATTGTAAGATGTTTTATGATATTTTATCAATGAAAGCAAATGTTTTTTATGCAAAACTCTTTTGTTTGAAAGTAGAGGCGTTTTGTACATACAACGTACATGTAGCTGAAAGCAATACGATATAACAAAATGCAAGGATCAAAGGGTACCCACATATTTTGTATATGAGTTGGGAATCGGAGTATTGGATAAAGACACCCTCCCCTCTTCTCTATTTTTTGTTGTTGGTAAAATTGTCCAGTTCAATTATTTTCTTAATTTCTAATACTTATATCACATGCTAACATAGGCATCGTTGGACTTGATTTTAGGTGTACAAGTACATGAATAATAACAAATAAAAATTGAACATTCAAATGAAAATTTAAAATTTTGAACATTATATCTTGATTAACGGAATACAACAATTCAGAATTTTGTACAAATGGATGAAAGATAAGAAAGAATTGCCGCATGATATATATATAACCATGCAAAAAGATACTATTCTATCAAAATGAAATCAAGAGATTTTCTCATACCACAAAAAGAATTTTTTTACCTGATTTCCCGACTCCATTTTGTCCTAAGACAGCTATTCTGAGAGGTTTCTGACGGTTGTTCATGGACAACTTCCGCAAGAGCCGTGGTGACGACATGTTTCTCATACCGTCCCTACAAAACGTACACGTACATTTGAAGATAAAACCTGTAAATGACGACGAGGATAACGATGACGACGATGACGATGATTATAAGGATGATTTTATGAGTAATTTATCATTATCGCAGAACTATTTTCCGCATAAAGACAAAATCCTGAAAACAGAAATACATGTATTTGCAAAATCACGTATCCAAAATGTTAAAATGCAATTTTGAGGTACCCACATAGTTGAAAAAGTTTGCGGTGAAAAAGAGTTCATGGTTTTATGATCCGTGTCAAGTTTTGAACAATAAATTGTCAATATTGATATAATCCTCCCCTTTAGTACATAAAATGATTATCATATACCGAGCAGCATTGTAAAAATCAACATTGAGAGCTCGCGCCAACTTCTTGACCAATGGAAACAGCATTTTTACAATCCTAAATCCTTGTTGACAAACAGAGCCAAAAGTAAACAACAAAAACAATGCTACTTACGTTTGCAGGGTGTATGGGTCATAGCTTTTCTTTTGAAGTTAGCAAAAACTGACCAAACAAATAAACCACAATTGAAATGTATACATGTAACAGTTTCTTACCTAAATGCAATTTGCGTTCAGCGCCAAGAGAAAATCTATTGCCAGCTTCAAGTTTGAATTAAGCCTCATTAACTCTCCTGATAATCATGATAATAATTTAAGAGTTTCATGACTTACTATTTTGCCTCATTAGTTTAATCCCGATTAATGATTTAATGTCGATTAATCCACTTCAAAAATAAATATATAATAGACTCCGCTCGGACCAGGTCGTTATCACTCGATCAGGACTTTCGGTCCCTATACTAAATCCCACACAGAAGTCCACTTTTATAAGACGAAATAATCCAATAACACCGAGGATGTTAAACCTCTTTAAGTGATAGTTAAATATTGGGTCATAGGTGGAGAAAAAAGACGAACTTCCAACCCATTGGGATTTTGGCGGCGGGACCCCTACGTACCGGTATCGAAACGTTTTGAGTTTACCTTCACATAAGCGGTAACGATATAATAGAATTTGACAAGCACTGTATCTACCGTTAATTGTTAGTGCGAAATCTGGCCACGATTGTTACAATGGTACTCCGTTTGATATTATCATGTCTATCTATTACTTTTATCGTACCCAGCCGGGAAGTGCAAACAGCGGGATTATTTTCTATCAAAGAATTAGTAGGCAATTGCGTCTATATAGCGCTTTCGCTCTGTCATGAAGCGCGCACCTGTCTGTGCAACTATGACGTATCAATCAAGGCGACAACTAATCTCATAACCTCCTACGACCATAGATTCTGATCACTGCTGTATCCAATATATGTATGAAACTGTGGTATTTCACGGTTGTACATGTTGTTGGATATACATGTAGATTATAGATCAAGGGCGGATCCAAAGGATGGGGCGAGGTGGTAAGGATCTGGAACTTTCCATATGGACTTCGAAGAAGAAGAAGAAAAAAACAAAAAAAAAATAATGAGAAAAATTGTCCCCCCCCATTTTTTATGTTCTAAAATGTGATTGACCATCCCCTTCGTGAATAAATGGACTCAGATACAATATAGTACTGTATATTACTATACATGTATGCTGATATATGTGTAGAGACTAGATGAAGGCAGGGATCCATAAAATAAGTGGGGCTGGGGGGGGGGGGACTGGCTCCATATACGTATAAGGATTATCGAAAATAGAAAACTAGGGGTAACCGTATTTCCTTTATTTTCTAAATCGTGATTGACCATTCCCATGATTCCCCATATGAAATTAACTCTCGACAGATAGATTTGGGAGCATAAAAAAATCTGGATCCGCGACTTTTTATCTACGTAAACTAGAATTTTGTCCGATTATTTCGATGAAAAAAAAAAAGAATTTACGTACATTGTACAAATACTGAGAAAAAGATTATACTATTTCATTGTAAATTCAGCCGACAATGGCTGTCTAAATCTTATTTTAATGCAGTGTAAATTTATGTCATTCGGTTCATTGTAAAATATACCCCCATTAAAATCTCTAAATTTGAATTGTAAAACGGAGTAAGCGTCACTTAAATATGTTAAGTATTGATTCAGCGTGAAAGATAATGTCATAGCGGTCAATTTTGGTGTTTATTTCGGCTCAGTAGCCTAGCTTCACAGGGATGAAGGCAAAATTATCTCGTCAAACTCTAACTTGTATAATATGGGTATCAAATATAGAATTTCAAATGCTATAAAACTTGTTTGTGCCAAGTAGTCGTGAAATTTGATATTTGCCCATACATCTCATAAATGTCAATTGAAAGTAAATAAAATTATGTACATCAGAATGAAATTACTATTTGATATTAAATTCCTTACAGAAATGTGAGAAACCATTGAACATACTTTTTATATTTTTATATGAAATGAAAAATAAAAGTCTGAACCCTAAAGGAAAGTTGATAAAACAATACAATTTGTGAAGGTTTTTACCGGAAACACCGCATAAGAATAATTGAAAATTATATATTACTGTAGAACTTTGGACAGTAATGATCTTCGACTTTAAAAAAAACTGAAATAGTGATAAAACGTAAAATCGAAGTCATTGAAGAAAACTTTGTCCATTTTCCCTTCATAAACATGTACTTCCTTCAATTTTTAGACCTTTTTTTCTGAAAGTTCCTACTTCATGTACAATGTTCATTAATTGAGAATTTCTTGAAATGACAACTTTCAACATGAAAATAAAAATTTATATTGTTGTCATACATGTAATGCTTTGACCATTCTTCAACTCCACATGACATGTACTACAGACAGACTAGCTGAATGTGCAATTTATGTACCCATATGAGTTGAAGTCAAATTTGCACACCAAAGCTCGTTTTCCGCTTAAAGAAAACTGACAACACAAATATGAAAATTACAGAACGCCAATGAACGTACGGTCAATAGCAGAACGAAATTATAAGCAGCTGTCTAAATTACTCTAAGTTATGCTCTATCTTAACCATCACTTGTTAACTGTCAAATATACAATGCATTCCACGGTGAACTATAGCAAAAACATAATCTCATGTTTTGTGCGAACTTCCGATATGTTGCATTTTTATGTCTTATATATCGATCTCATCAGAAAAAGTTTATCTTTTAATGCCTTTGTAATAGACATCCAAAGTTCAATAGCATAGATAATGAGAAAAAAAAACCCACATAATTTTTATATGAAACTCAATTAAAAAAGAAAACAAAAAAATCATCAATTCACAGGGTCACGTGACCAGATGCTAGTATATTACTACGCGATGTTGTTGGACATATCTTTATTTATATAACCCCATATTGCTTCATAATGTTTTTATTTTATTTTTGTGACTCAATTAAGTAACGTCCGATCAAGAAAGTGTCATTATCAAGAAGTATTTCCAACGACTAGCGATTTGAAGAAAAGCAAACTTTACATTACGTCGTACATGTACATGTACATACATAGATTTTATGCAGAAAAAAGTTAAACTTTTGATACAAAATGATGTAAATTTATAATAGTTAAAAAAATAACAGTAAAATAATTAATTTAAAAAATATAACAAAAAAGAGCAATTTATCATGTTAGATAAGAAAAAAATTATTGTAACGAAATGAAACTTACCTCGATAAAAAACTGTTAATACTATCCATTGTCCACAGGAAAAGTATCACAAGGAACGAATGATCAATGTCACGTACATGTTGTATGTAGATTTGGCAGAATGAACTAGGACGGTAGTTTTTGTCTCATCAACTACTGAGTTAGTCTTGGGACACGATGTAAATCGGTAATTAGTTTCATATTTATTTGTAAGCCAGACAGCATACAAAAATGACAATTATGGTAATCTATAAAGTACATAAAATGTACGTAAAAGCTGAACAGTTTTTACACTAAATGCACTTTATACGGTCAGTCACCTACTTTTTACAAAGTCCGTGTCCGAAAATTTAAATCTAAATCATTATGTATTTCATGGATAAAGCCTTCGATTTAAATTTTACATCATCCAATCCTTAAATTTTGAAATGAATAATAAAATATATATGGTCATTAGGAGTCGACCGCCCTATCGAACATGATCAGTATCACAATGTGAAAACAATGATTCGGTAACCATTGATTGTGCAAATGAAAACCGAAAACCGTGCGATAAACTTTAAAATAAATCGATCCAAAAATCAATATTGATTGTTTGATAAAGTAGATAAAGGCATTTTCTCCTTGCACAAAGCGCACTGTTTGCAAGTGGCCGATCTACCGAACTTTTGACATGGTCTCTTTGATATATAACACCGTTACATACACAGATCCCATTGAAATAGTTCGACCCCAACTTCAAATACAATTTCATTGTTTTCTTTCCATAACTTTGTTTACAATGTAAACAAATTACCGTTTGATTTTAATTACACGGGCAAACACGCGGCAGCCGTGTGAACATGACTACAAATTATCATGCAACATATATAATTCCATACTCTTGTCCGCATGTTAGAGAACCAAGTTAACCAGTTCGGCCAAAGCATGCCAAATTTCTGTTATTTTCAGCTGTAAAAATTTATTGAGAGTTGAGTGCCTTGAGCATGTTGAGAGCCCTTAAATTGTCTGGCAGGGTACTTCATCTTGGGTATTTACAAGAGAATGAAAGTGTCAACCCTTCTTACGCTTCGTTTGTAAATACATATTACGAAATCCAAGAAATAAGCTCTGTTCTTTGTTTAAAACATAATTCTTTGAATGAAGCGTGAGGCAATCCCGTTTTTGTTTTCATTGTTATTCTTGGAGTAGGCAATAAATTGCAAAAGAATCCGAAAACTGAAGTTTTTGATAATCGCTTTTCGAAATAGCGAAGATTTCGTGTATATCTATAGATAAATTTACTATTACCAATTATATCATTTAGCTATTGAATATTCTAATTTTACAATTCAATGTTGTATAACATGTACATGTATAAGTAGGTCGCTGGTTAAATTTTGTTAAGTTTTGTTATGACCAAACAATGACAATATTTATTTCATTATTTTTTTTTTTTAAATTTGAACAATTATTTCCTATAATATTATCAAGAAGAAAGTAGAGAGGAGTTGAAAAATTTTGAACGGAATTTTTCGTCATTACTTTCTTTCTAGAAATGCTTTTTTCCATAAATGAACAATCATGTAAAATCCTTTGAAAGAAAATCATACTGATTTTGTAAAAAAAAAAGTTTTTATGTTGGATATTATACATCATTTTGTGTCGGGTTTTAAAACTGAATACTCTATGGATGTTTAAGAGCTTTCAACAATAGGACTCCTGAGACAAATTATAGTTATCAGTGTTAGATCCTTTGAAGAACTTTATAAAGGGAGATTCCTGCTTCATTGATTCTGTCTCTAAGAAGTAAAATGATCATCATAACTCTCTATCTTAACTTTAAGTTTCACTAGGTTTTGGTATACAAAGTTCATAGAGTTCAGAAATAAGACATTCGTAATTGTGATTTGGCTGTACATGTTTCACATGGGGTCAACATGCAAAAATGCCAGTTTTTAAGCACATGTATTATACATGTATTTTTTCTCTAAAACGAAAAGCTGTACCCCTGACCAAGCGGTACCTCTTCCGCAATTTTCTACGCATGCATCCGACTTCAGTTCCGCTTTTCTTCACTTTGAAATCTACCTCTGCCATCGCCTATTGTTTGTCTGCAAGATTCTTGCAGACTGAAACTGGGCTTCATATTTGTAAATAAAATATTGCAAGTACATGTATATACCATCCTGATTGACAATATTTATGAGGTATACGGTAACAGTGTACAAGCAATGCCTTTGTTTCAGTGCAATACGATGCAAGATCAGGGATTCTTTCTTCATTTGTACGTCGCCAACATGATCAACCGGGCTAGAAGTCCAAAATTCTAAATGTAGCTATAAATCGAAACCTGCCGTCTTGTGAATTTTCTTACATCAAGACAAGAATCGGTTCCTTCTTTGCCTATGTACTGGTCCCTAAACACTCAAAGAGAAGTAATCTATGTCCTACTGCCTTTGAATCTTTAGCAACGTTTACGTTAGAAATCCGGATGACGTCACTGTGTAGACTGGTAACCGTTCTTGGTTCCTTCGTTTACGCTATGTTACGTAGTTTTCGTAGGAAGTAATAGCGAACAGAGAAAACCAAGAACGGTTGCTAGTCTAATCACCGTGATGACATGCCGTACTTGCGAGGCTTTATCATTGTGTAAAATGGCGTAGCAAAATAGCGATGACGGCAATTAATGTCATGCTGCAAGCCTGTACCGCCAATGACCTTGTTTGCAAGTTGCCCCTCATATTTTGGGAAAACTTACTAAAGATTTTCATGTCGATCTATCATGTTCCTCTAGCTTTTTAACTCTTGCCTGGAGGCAACTTATATGGATACTGTACCTGATAGCGAGGAACTTTGTTAAGTTAGCGCTGGGTTATCTTATAGTAAGGAGGATACTAGTATATTATTGATATGTCATCGGATGAAGAAAATTTCAAACCAATTTTAATGCACCAGACACTCGTTTCGGTCAGTTAATCCTCATCAATAGTACTTTATGGAATGCAAAGTTATTTTTTCTGAAACAGCCAAAATGTGAAGAGCTTTGATTATAAGTTCATCTGATAACGCGAAGCCTAGAATTTTAGGACATCATGCAGATAGCGAGGAGCTTAGATTGTTAAATCGTCTGATAGCGAGGATCTTAGATTGTGAGGCCATCTGATAGCGAGGAGCTTTTAAAATTGTTAGGTCATGCGATAGAAAGGGGCTTAGATTATTAGGTCATCTGATAGCGAGAAGCTTAGATTGCATGATAGATCATCTGATAGTGGGGCAGTTTGATTGTTGTCTTATCTGATAGCGAGGAGCTTAAATTGACAGTATATCTGATTGCGAGGAACTTAGATTCTTATGTCATCTGAAAGCGTAGAGTTTTGAATTTAATGTTATCCTATAGAAAGGAGCTTATATGGATAGGTCATTTGATAACGAGGAGCATAGATTGTTATGATATCTGATAACGAGGAGGTTATATTGTTATGACATTTGACAGCAAGAAACTTAGATTGTTAGGATGTCTGATAGGGAAGAGGTTAGAATGTAAATTGTTTTAAACAGTAAAAAAAGTAACAGCTTAAATCATTTGATAGATGGCGAGAAGCTTAGATTGTTAAGTCATCTGACTGATACATAGGGGCTTAGATTAGCTTTGGGAGGGACAACTGAAATAAGTAGCATAAAATTCTTCAGTCATATTTTAGGTCATCTGATAAGGAGGAGCATAGATAATATACGAAAGCCTATTGAGCTCAAATGGTAGCTAAGAAAATTATTTTTTCGCGTTATAACGCGAAACTTTCGCATTATATCGCGAAACTTACGCGAAATAACGCTAAACTTTCGCGCTATAACGCGAACTTCACGCGTTTTACCTCGAAACTTTCGCGTAATATCGCGTAAATTAACGTGCAGAAACCTTTGCGTTAAATCTCGAAATTTCGCGTTATAACGCGAACTTAACGCGTTATATCGCGAAACTTTCGCGTTTAATCGCGATCTTTCGCGTTATAACGCGAACTTTACGCGTTATATCGCGAAACTTACGCGTTATAGCGCGAAACGTACGCGTTATATCGCGAAACTTACACGTTATATCGCGACCTTCACGCGTTATAACGCGAACTTTACGCGTTATAATGCGAAACTTAAGCGTTATAACGCGAAACTTAAGCGTTATAACGCGAAACTTACGCATTATATCGCGAAACTTTCGCGTTATAAGGCGTAAGTTTCGCGTAATAACGCGTAAATTTCGCATTATAACGCGAAAGTTTCGCGATATAACGCGAAAGTTTCGCGTAATAACGCGTAAGTTTCGCGTGATAACGCGAAAGATTCGCGTTATAACGCGAAAGATTCGCGTTATAACGCGAAAGTTTCGCGTAATGACGCGAAAGTTTCGCGTAATAATGCGTAGGTTTCGCGTTATAACTCGAAAAAATAAATTTCACAACTACCACTTGAGCTCAATAGGCTTTCGTAATAACAAGATAATCTGACAGCAAGTAGTTTATTGTGTTAGATCATCTAACAGCGAAGAGTTTATGTAGCAATGACATGTGATAGCGAGGAGTTTTTATTGTCATGCCATCTGATAGCAAAGAGCTTAGATTGTAAGGTCATCTAATTGATTGCCAGGAGCTTATATTGTAAGTTCATCTGACCGATAGCGAGGAGCTTAGCTTGTTAAGTCATCTGACTGATTGCGAGGAGCATAGACTGTCCGGTCATTTGACAGATATCAAGGAGCTTAGATTTTTAGGTCATGCGATAGCGAGGAGCTTTTATTGTCATGTCATCTGGTAGTGAGGAGCTTATATTGTTATATCATCTGATAGTAAGGAGCTTATAATGTTATATCATCTGATAGTGAGGAGCTTAGATTGTTAGGTCATCTGACTGACTGCGAGTTTAGATTGTAAGGTCAGCTGATCGATTAGGAGGAGCTTAGATAATTAGATATATATAGGTCATTTGATTTATAGCGAATGGCTTAGATTGTTAGGTCATCTGATAGCGAGTAGCTTATATTGTTATGTCATCTGATAGTGAGGAGCTTAGATTGTTATGTCATCTGATAGTGAGGAGCTACATGGTTAGGTAATCTGGTAATAATGAGGAACCTTGTTTGATTACGTGATACAGAGGGGTTTATCATCTGAAATAAGGTGTTTCCACGTCCAATGATATTGATTAAGCTTGTTTTAGAAATCACGGAGATTTCAATTGCTTTTAGACACGGTCCATTTGATATTCGGGGGGGGGGGGGGGGGTTCGGGCTTGGGTTTTTGGTCGGAGCAAGATTATTTTTTTCGCCCTGGACCGGGGCAACATTATTTTTTTCTTGCAAAGTTTGAGCAAGGAAATTTTTTTCTAACAATTGATGTGTATACCCGGTTTAAAAAATGTTTGTGTTTTTTTTTCAACAGAAATTCTTTTTTTTTTTTTTCCTAAATTGCTCTAAACATGAAAAGATTTCTATGTAAAACTTGTATTCACTTCTAAACTGAGAGAGAAAAAAGGTTTTAACAAAGTGATATAATTTTCAGTAACAAAATGTATAATACAACAAGTAAGAGGGCCTGAGGGTAGGGTCTCCTAGACAAAGTTTTAAATTTAGAAATGTAAACTAGTGAAAAACTTTATTAAACTTTCCTTCCAAGATTGTATATAAATTTTAGACTCTATGGTGATACATGTATCTAATAATAGTAATAAATGATATTGATAATGAATTAAACAATTTAAAAGAAAGCCCCATTTTGTTTAGTCACATGACTTTTGATATTTTGAAATATGAACTTGCCATTTAAGAAGAAAAGTATGGCGAGCGAAGCGAGCCAAAAAATATTTATATAAAGTGAAAACTGTGGCGAGCGAAGCGAGCCAAAAAATATTCATATAAAGTGAAAACTGTGGCGAGCAAAGCGAGCCGAAAAATTTCAGGAATTTTAAGCGAATTTTATGGTTATTCTTCAAATTCAGATTACTTGTAAGAGCAAGATTATTTTTTCTGTCACACCATAAGCAAATTTATTTTTTTCATCAAAATTCAGAGCAAAATTATTTTTTCCGAAAAAAAAACCCAAGCCCCCCCCCCCCCCTGAAATTTAGCTAGTTATTTCACCTTGAGCTTGGTGTCATCTAATAGATAGGTTATTTGCTGGTTACGTCATCATGCACTCACAAGACTGATCGGATAACATGAGTTTTGTTTTCTTTCGATACTTTCTTTATATGATAAATGTAAATAAATGATGAAATTCAATTCAATCATTACGTCACCTGCAAACAAGTACCCATTTACATCAAGACTTTGTAAGTCACCTAATAGAGAGAAGTTTGCAAAATACGATTTGAGATATACATGTAGTGATGAGTTTTATTCATCTGAAAAGCGGTGGTCACACCCCGCCGTACGTGCACGTACGTGCTGTCTGCGTGCAAAAACGTAGGCAAACCTTGGGTATCCGTACGGTGTCCTTGCGTTATCAGTACGTGTCCTGTACGGCCTCCTTGCGCATTTGGGAACACGCAGACAAGCAGTTTTTTTCGCTGCGTCCTGTCTGCGACAAGAATTCAACACGAAGTACGACACGCACGTTGCAAGTACGTGTAAAGCACCTTCGACGCAAGGAAGTGAGGACTCCGTGCGTTAGCAGTACTTGTCAATTCGACATCCTTGCAACGGAGAACGTACGTTGTAAGCAAGTTGCACGCAAGTCGTAAGTACATGTACGTGCAACGCACTTATACTTTTTTTGCGCTACATATGATGCATGTAACCATCCATATAACCGTGCGTGCGACGTGCGTGACGCACTTCTTCCGTATTCTTGTCACTTCCTTCCTTGCGTCTTCAGAAAAACGTAGCACACGTAGCCTCCAATAACACGCACGTCCTAAAAGCACACACGGCAAGTTGTGACCAGGGCTAAAGTGAGGAACGTAACTGGTTATATGTCACCAAGCTAATAATGAGAGGAGTGTAATGTGTTTGCTACAATTACCGATGAACTCCCATTTAATAGGTGTTGCGGTTAGGTAACCTGGATAGCCACACCATTCATTGATCGTTGATCAATGTATTGAGAATTGTGTTGCAATGTCGAGGATTTGTGCATGCTTTTATTTCGTTCTTGTATCCTAAATTCAAATATGTGTATCTATGATTTCTTGTGAATCCATACACTGAGGAACAAATATTGAACGAAAATTTTAACAAATCAAGATATTTTATTCAAAAGATTCGACACCAGAGGAACAACTTTTAAATTCTACAGTAACTGTTAACATTTATTCCCCTATGCTTTCCACTGTCCTTGAGAAGAGATTCCCCTATTGGTACAGTAAGTAATGTATACATGTACTAGTTATAGTTTGAACCCTGTTACAAAATATAATAGACCCCCAGCCTCGTGTCAGAAAGTGATGATTGAACTACCCACACAGTAGGCTAATATGAATCAAGGCAAAGCCTTTTTGTGCGAGCGGAGAGAAAATAAATATGATTTTAGACTATGACGGTTTATCCTACTGTTTGGTGATTGCCAAAAAAAAAAAAGGCAGTATAAGGCGAGTGGAAACACAGAGGCATTTGTAAAATTGGTCTAGACCAGCAGATGAACATTTTAAGGGGTGGGGGTGGGGCTTAAAATATGGTTCTTTGTACGTTCCTGTTTTGGCCTTGACCGGCAAATATTATTTTAGGTTGAGGGGGGGGGGGGGGGTTATTCCAGTCAAATTTACAGAAAAATACGAGCAAACACAAAAGGTGTATGATTTTGAAACTTTATATCAACGATCTAGTTTAAAGAGCTCAGCTAGAACTGGTCAGACCAAGGATTTATAAACAGACCTGGTTATATTTCCTACATGTGATTTTTTTAATTTCAAGCCATTTTAATTTTGTTATAAAACGGTTAAATGAAAATAAATGACTCCTTGCATATCGCCGAAAAGAAAAAAATCCATCTCCCCGATGTCAGATACAATCGTCCAAAGCCTGTTTCATAACATTTCAATAAAGAAAACCATTTTAATATCGGACATCAAATTATAATTTTGGAGAAATGTTCGGATGCCTCCAGATATTATCGTAAAATCCGAGAAGTGTTCTGGATTGAGAAACTTAATAGCGAGCGAAGCTCGCCCTTATGGTAACGCGTATACACTTACCTTAGTGAGAAAATATGCTAAATCAAAGAATGAGAATGTACTACTATGCTTTCAAAAACTTTCGTCCCCTCGCAGACAGAGTTACTGCGGAGATGCTGAATATTGCCACTTAATTTTTTTTTCGACTCCGAGTATACGTATATGTTATACTCAATTTTTGTTTACAAGTTAAATTTATTGACATAATTTTTCGTAAAGCAGATTACGAAATAGCATCGACAACTCGGCGTAACCGCGGAATCTTTTTAGGAAAGCCGACATCTTCGTTTGAGTATAGATGTTTTGCACGCAGCGACGTCATGAAAAGGTTAAAGGTCATAGGGGAAAAAAGTTTACATCCGGGTCCTCTCTCCCTTCGATAGACGAGTAAATACACCGGGAAATTATGGTTTTAAACACTGTTATCTCGACTAGAAAAAAGGTGATTGTAGTGAAAAATCGATCTATCTAAATAAGAAAATATATGTTTACATTGTGTGCATAAGATTTTTCGTGATTTCGTACTCATTTGCCTGACGAAGGTGTGATATTATAGCACAATAGATCAGCTGATTGTCATGTGTAATGCTATGTGTACCATGCTGTTTTGCCCTAATCTGTTTAATTATACTGAACTGGTGAAATTAAAGTAATATATTCAAATTTTACAACAAATCTTCTCAAGATCGTGAATTTAGAGCATTGATAACTGTGCAACTGCAAAATTGGCAGCTCTGGCCTTTTCTTAAATAGGCCCCAAATCATTGTCATTGAATCATACAGCATACTTACACATGTGTACTTGTAATCATTATTAGATTTTCACAACTTTGGGAGTTTTATTTGATTTTAAAAGTATTTAGATAAAATAAAGGTTTGCTTGTAGAAGTTATACTGTTCAAGAAGTAAGATTGTAACGATAAGTGAATAACAACAATTTTAAAAAGTCAAAGCTATATACCCTATGATTTTTAAAACCATTAGCACGAGTAGAGAGAGAATCATACAAGCTATGAATGTAGCAAGTACTTGACAAGTATACATTGAGTGAAATTATCAAATTGTTTTTATTTATATGTGGTAATTTATTTTCATTTCTGGCATTGGTATGTAATATATGCATAATGATACCAGACTAACATGAAAGTGAATAAACCTTTAAGTCATAGAACTATTTAAGTTTCTGACATGAAGTTTGGTAATAATTTTTCCATTTCTTAAGTAATATTAATCTGATATTTCTTTAATAATATGATACCTGATATGATTTCTTCAATGATATCTGATATTTCTCTATTTCTTCAATGATATCTGATATTTCATGATATCTGATATTTCTCCATTTCTTCAATGATATCTGATATTTATGATGTCTGTGATATTTCTTCAACGTAATATTTCTCCATTTCTTCCATGATATCTGATATTTCTCCATTTCTTGGATGATACCTGATATTTATTTTGTCTGAGATATTACTTCAATGTCATATTTCTCCATTCAATGATATCTATTTCTTCAATCATATCTGATATTTCTCCATTTCTTCAATGTTATCTGATATTTCTACATTTCTTCAAAGACATCTTATATTTCTCCAATGATATCTGATATTTCTCCATTTCTTCAATGATATATGATATTTATGATGTCTGAGATATTTCTTCAATGTAATATTTCTCCATTTCTTCAAATGATGAAAGCATTGAATAATTCTTCACAAGCATCACCCATTATTTTCTTTTGATTTTTTTATTTTTTGTTATTATTGTTTTGTTTTTGGGTTTTTTTTTGCTTGTTTGTTCGTTTCTGTATTTGCTTTTGTTTATGTTTTTGTGCGTGTGTTTTTTTTTCCCATCTTTTTTAGGGGGGGGGGGGTTTCCAAGTTTAGCATGAAGTTCTTTTTTACACCCCTATTTGGCCTTTTCCAAGACTTTTTTCTTCACTTCGAGTAATATCAATTTCATAATTAAATTTTATTCGAATACTTTTTGAAACAATGCTTTATAATGCCACTTCTTTGTTATTTTCTGTTTTGCGTCCTCATGCTGGTAGGTTTTGAGCCCAAAGTCATAAAACAAAACAAAATTAGAATAATAGATTCTTTTGAAAATTAAATGTGTTTTCTTCAAAAATTAGAATATTTTTTTTTTTTACATTTTATGAAAGAATTCAAGAGTACTGCAAAGTTTTAAGACATTGCCTTATCTACCATTCTTTTGTTGACTAAACTCTGTTAATAATAAAATGAAACAAGTTTCTATCAAGTTTGTTTTTGGTGTGATTCAGTGTTTTCATCGTAGCATATTATATTTTCTAAGTATGTCCAGTAGGCTTTACGTGTTTCTTTCTGTATTTGATGTTTGATGTCTTTATATTTTTGTATCACTTTGGTGTTTTGGTTCTGTTTAAGTCTTTTAAATAATTTGTTTCTTTTTCTTATCATGGATTTGATTTCTTTGTTTATCCATGGTTGTCTTCGTTTCGAGTTGTGAATTGTTTTTGTAGGGATACTTTCATTCATGATATTTAACACTTTATTTTTGAAGTCGTTCCAGATGGTGTTAATGGAGTTTGCGCTTTTATTTTCTTCATGTTGTGTGTTTTTCTGGATGTCTATGTTGTTTAATTTAGCTTTTATCTCGTCTATGTTTGCCTTGTTGTACAGATATATTTTTCTTGGTGGTTTCTTAACCTTCTTTGGTCTTAAACTTGACTCTACGTAAACTATTTCATGGTCAGAAATTCCTGGAATTACTTTTATATCTAGTGCTTGTTTGTTTTTCTCCCCGGCTGGCTTGTAGGTTTCCCAATTTCAAAAGGACGCAAAACAGAATAAAAACAAAAAATGGCCTAAAGTTTAATGAATGGTTATAAAGATGATGATGGAATCATAACATCAATTAATTTTCATTCGTTATATATACATATATAATGTATAATAAAGAGGAAAATGTCGGTTATCGTGAAGTCGCGATCCTTCGTCTCCCTCAACGTGAGTGCATAGATCTAAGCCTACAAACTTTTTTCAAAATAATTTATAAAGTAATTTAAATTAAGAATCTATTTTTCATTATTTTCGTGAGTTTTTAGAATATTAGACACACATCGCCAATACCGCATAGACCGGTCGATTATACATGTAAGTTGTTTTACTGGGCTACAATCACACAATTTAGATTTAGAAAAATAAAAAATAAAATGAATGTAAATCTTGCATTTGACTTATTAATTTATTTAGTCAGTATTTATATTCGTCAACAACAGCCTTTTTATAAAAAAATCCGATCATATTAATTTAAAAAAGGTACTTATAAAATGCACCCGCGCCACTTTTTCACGTTATCGCAATGCGGCAATGGAAAGATAACTCGTGTTTTTTCCCTTTTGACCTTTGACATGCATATATAATGAGGTGATGCAATATGGCGGCGCGTTACGTGCAAAACATCTATTTTGTTTACTGTGCTTCTATGACGTCATTGACGTCATCGCGCCAAATTCTTAATATCACTTTCACGTTGTAAGATTTTCCTTTAATGGACGTATTTTGCTTGACGTAAACGCTTCTAAAAAGGTCAATAAACCGGCCAAAGTATTCCCATGGGCGATTTTGTGATCAATCCGGATGGCTTCACGTTATTAAGTTTCTCAATCCAGAACACTTCTCGGATTTTACGATAATATTTGGAGGCATCCGAACATTTCTCCAAAATTATAATTTTGATGTCCGATATTAAAGTGGTTTTCTTTATTGAAATGTTATGAAACAGGCTTTGGACGATTGTATCCGACATCGGCGAGATGGATTTTTTTCTTTTGGGCGATATGCAATGAGTTATTTATTTTCATTTAACCGTTTTATAACAAAATTAAAATGGCTTGAAATAAAAAAATCACATGTAGGAAATATAACCAGGTCTGTTTATAAATCCTTGGTCTGACCAGTTCTAGCTGAGCTCTTTAAACTAGATCGTTGATATAAAGTTTCAAAATCATACACCTTTTGTGTTTGCTCGTATTTTTCTGTAAATTTGACTGGAATCCCCCCCCCCTCAACCTAATCTAATATTTGCCGGTCAAGGCCAAAACAGGAACGTACAACGAACCATATTTTAAGCCCCCCCCCCCCTAAAATGTTCATCTGCTGGTCTAGACCAGTTTTATAAATGCCTCTGTGTTTCCACTCTTCTTATACTGCCCTTTTTTTTTTTTTTTTGGCAATCACCAAACAGAAAGATTTGTAAGATATGATAAACCGTCATAGTCTAAAATCATATCTATTTTCTCTCCGCTCGCACAAAAAGGCTTTGCTTTGATTCATATTAACGTGAAGCCATCCGGACTGAACACAAAATCGCCCATAAGAATACTTTGGCCGGTTTATTGACCTTTTAGAAGCGTTTACGTCAAGCAAAATACGTCCATTAAAGGAAAATCTTACAACGTCAAAGTGACATTAAGAATTTGGCGCGATGACGTCAATGACGTCATAGAAGCACAGTAAACAAAATACTACGAAGATGTCGGCTTTCCTAAAAAGATTCCGCGGTTACGCCGAGTTGTCGATGTTATTTCGTAATCTGCTTTACGAAAAATTATGTCAATAAATTTAACTTGTAAACAAAAATTGAGTATAACATATACGTATACTCGGAGTCGGAACAAAAAATTAAATGGCAATATTCAGCATCTCCGCAGTAACTCTGTCTGCGAGGGGACGAAAGTTTTTGAAAGCATAGTAGTACATTCTCATTCTTTGATTCAGCATATTTTCTCACTAAGGTAAGTGTATACGCGTTACCATAAGGGCGAGCTTCGCTCGCAAAGGCCCTTCGGGCCTTTGCAGCGAGCTCCGCTCGCTATTATCTCACTATGGTAAAACTGGCCCACGATAAATACTAGAGTACTTACCTTATGGTCAGTTGTACCACGAAGTCCCGAACCATCACTGCAGCCGTGAATTCCCGGAGTACGGTGAACTGCAACTGCTCTGTAATGGTGCTGGTTTAAGACTTACCCAGAATTCCTCAACGGTCGAGTAAATGACGTAATAAAGCGCACGTAATGTTTAGCGCCAACTACTACACTCCTCCCCCTTTTATTTGAGGACTCTGGGTACAGTCTCTCAAATAATCATACCTTGGATCGATCGCGAGTTTGCACCCAAAGGTTTTTCATACTTTCATGAATAATCAATTAGCTGGGCCTTTTAGCCATACAGCTACAAATAATCTTTCTCAGTTATTATCATATTTGACCTAGAACAGAGTTAAGACCCACATTTGCATGTTGCCTCCTGCTGTTCTCTAACTGTACTTTAACCTTGACCAATGGAGAACATAAGTATGGCCCACAATGCATGTTGCCTCCTATTGTTCTCCCACTACAGTAGTTTCAACTTAACCGACAGAGAACATAAGTATGACCCACATTTGTGTGTTGTTCCCTTATGGTCTCTGACATCAATGATGGTGTCAGGAAATGCCTCAAACCAACATGGATCATTAGAAGCTCTATTCTGTGTATAGATCCCTATGCCAGCTATCATCAGCAATTTCCACACACCCACCCTAATGTCATTTTGAGGAGGACCAAGATGCATGACCCTGGTCACTCTCAAAATTACAGGCTATGACCTTCAGTTGGGCACATATGTCTCCAAGCTGAAGTTCCAGAGCCGACACCCTTTTCTCTAGGTCAGAGGACTGTGGACAGTCTGTCATGCCTACACTAGAGACTCTGTATGACACTGGGAATGGTTCATGACCTTTGTATGTGATTTCCTTATAATCATGGTCTCCAGAATAAGGACTACAGACCACTCCCTTATCCTCTACCTTTGAAATGGCTAGATGATTAAACTGATAGTGTTTAATCCTATCTATAACTTCCAGAATACTGCTCAAATTCAGGTTCACCACAAACTGCCCAGCATTTTGGTCCAGGCATCCGTGGCAAATCCTGTAAATTACTTGCTTATTTTGGAAGTCATCTGGCAAGCCTTGGAATGCTTTTGCAGCAACTTGCTGCACACGATCACTCCATTCCTCCAAGCTTTCATCTGGGTTTTGAACCAGGATGCTAAATTTTACCTGTGCGGTTTCTGGCAGTTCACAATCCCCAAATCTCATCTCTAATTTTGTCATCAAGTCAGCAAACCTTACACCAGGGTCTTTTTTTACCACACTTGTGTAAAATTCACTGGCCTGACCTTCCAAGCACCAGCAAAGATATCCTCTGCTTTCCAATTCAGTCCACTGTTTTGCTTGAGCAAATACAGTGAATTTCATTTTGAAAGCTTCCCAGTTGTCTGTCCCATTATATCTAATGGTTTTGGGAATAGACTCTAAGTTTCTTTCCATAGAAACCATAGATTCTACAAGTCTCAGTTCGGATTCATCTGAAATCCCTTGATCTTGACTTGTAGCGACCTCAATGACTTCTGGGGCTGGGGTCTGATTGTATACGATCTGGTCTTGGCCATGAGGTTCAATATTAGAAACCAGGGACCCATTTCTCTCATTTGGACCCCTTTCTTCAGTTGTTCCCATTTGATTTCTGTTCGCATATGGACAATTTTGATCTGGATAGGGAGCATATCTCTGCCTATTGGCAGCTATGTCATTTGGTAGATCAGCCCACCTAGGGTCAAAACAATCCATATACGGAACATTGTACTGGTTGTACATAGGCGGGGGCATTGGAAACCATGGACATCCATATCCAGGATACCAACCTGGTGGTCCTAGGGGGCAAATATGGGAGGGTACCCCCAATTTGGTATAGGCTCTGGATATCTAGGATACATGGTTTCATGTACCTCTCTACTCATCCCTTCTCCATCAATAGGTCCTGTTGGAGGAAACTTTACCTGCTGTGTGGGTGTGACACCTCTGATATCATAATCAAAGGGTACTCCATGCGACCTTTGACCTCCATAGAAGCCCTGGTAGGGGTTCCATATGGGCTCATTTCCATATGACTCCACAGAGGAGCCCACTCCAGATTTTTGTTCTTTTTCAACAAAGAATTCATTTGATCCTTGATCAATGACCTTCCTAGTATCTGGACTTCTCTCCATTCTACTTTCAGAACATAAACTGTTTTCCTCATTATAACTTTGAACCTCTTGCAGGTTCTGTTCATTTTCAGAGTTTGTAAATTCAGTAGTCATATTCCAATATAATATGTATTTATTATCTAATAGATTTGATATTGATCTGTCTCTGATATTATATAATTTAATGCTGTAATAATGAGGAAAATCTACCCAAATAAGGTCGAACACACAAACACATTTGCATTAATGTGAACCCCTTACAGTATAATAAACGCAACAATATACGACAATTCAATAAATAGTGTTATGACAAGTCAGAGGAAATTCTGTATTTAAAGATCCCGAAACTTATCCTGAACAAATAAAATCGAAATCTACACAGAATAAATATTTCACAAATTTATACAATGTTTGCAATATTACACTGTCAATTTTACACGCTGACCCCTCCAAAGTTGCGCTGCATTGACCGAATCGCAGTGTATGTGACACCTGTCCAATCAATCAACACGATTACGGAAGGTAGACGCATATAAATAACAGCATAAAAGATGAAAATTGACGAAATATATTCTGTTTCACAAGTTCAGAAGCTGTTACCTTCACGCTTTACTTCCAAAATTGCATCTATTTTGACCGACGCTCAGCTTGAGACCGGCCCGATCAATCAACACATTTAAGGAAGAAAAGAGGACAAACAACAGCAAAATGTCACAGTATTTTGGATGAAATAACTCCTTATTAACTTCCACAAACAATTTCGGAACTATGATCTGTCCAATGAACAACCACAGCCCAATTTATGTTGTGCGAAGAAGAAGTTCGGCCGAAAAGTTCCGAATTCCACAAGATCAATATTGAAAATGATTAATACTGAGATGAGTCAATAATCTGATTTAAAATGAAGTAACTGAACAATATTGGTCCAATACCTCAACATATACTTCAGTTTCTAATAATTTCCCAGCTCACCTGTCGTGAACCAAGAAGCAGACGACACCTGTGATCGCCGTCCTGAATGTAAACAAATTATGTTCAGCAAGATTCAGACCCTGCTCGCAGCGCCAATATGGTAAAACTGGCCCACGATAAATACTAGAGTACTTACCTTATGGTCAGTTGTACCACGAAGTCCCGAACCATCACTGCAGCCGTGAATTCCCGGAGTACGGTGAACTGCAACTGCTCTGTAATGGTGCTGGTTTAAGACTTACCCAGAATTCCTCAACGGTCGAGTAAATGACGTAATAAAGCGCACGTAATGTTTAGCGCCAACTACTACATCACTCACATGTGATGTTGACAGCACCCCTGGATAGTATGAATTGTGAGTGACATGTATCACTGCATGAGGTCTCAATGGCGGATCAAGGTCGTTCTTCGAGGGGAGGGGGGGCTCTATCCAATTGAAGAGGGGATGTTCCAAGATAAACGATAAAATTGCTATAGCAAAAGAATTTGGGGATTGGGGGTGACGTACGTGGGAACGCCGATAAAATTGGTCTAAAATGCGAATTTTACTTATTTAAAGCATCGATTTCTCAGCATCATTGGATAGGCACTCTGTATTGAGTGGCTGGACCTGCTCTCCCCCTTTTGAACAGGAAAGATTTGTGTATGCATCAAAGAACTCAATGATCCAATTACAGCCATGTTCAGTCATATATAACCCATATATACATGTTGATTAATAATGAAATTGGTTTGCATGTGTTCTACAAAAATTGAGGTTTCAAAATTAAACTCTGCTCCCGATACATGTGTCAATTAATTAAATTAATTTTATTTACCGTACTGTCATAAATTAATTATTGATACATAAATTGAAATTAGTAAATGGAGGTGGATAATATTTTAAAATATTCCAGTCAAAAATAAGTCATATTTTCATATTTATCATTTTTATTTCAAAATAAAACATGGAGAAATTTTTTAATTCACAATTTACATGTACCTGTTGTATCAGAAAAATAGGATATTTTTATAATAAGATAATCATTCTATACAATATCTAAAGACTACGTAGTGGATTTTTCAAGTCCAAATGCACCAAACACCCTGTCTATAAAAGTCCTTGACCTTCGTTTGAACTCTATCACTTCTCGTGAGACTTTGTGAAATGCCTCTGTCACAGTATCAACATCCTCTGAAGCGGACACTTCCAGAAACGGACATCCGTACTCTACCGCCAACTTTTCACCTGTAAAAATGATTTAATAAATCAAAAATTAGATTAAATTGAGAATATGATTGTTTAAAATTGTCTTACATTACCTACCGTTCTGGAAAATTCTTACTTTCTTCCTGAATGTTACTGAATTTGTAACTTTCTATTTGCATCATAAAGGCAGGTTATCAGAGGAAATTCCAGAACTATGAGTCGCCGTTTTACTATTCATTCCCTAGTTTTTGATATCAGAAATTCGATTTTTGATATCACAAATTCCGTCATATATTTTTTATATCAAAAAAATTGATTTTTTGATATTACAAATTCTATATTTTTTTTAACAAATAATCGATTTTGTGAATATCACAAATTATTTTTTCATATCAGAAATTCTTTTTTTTTTTATATCAAAAAATAAATTTGCGGTACATGTATCCAAAAAAAAAAAAATTGTGATCTAAAAAAATAGGGAATAGATTGTAAAACGGCGCCTCATACAGAACTCTAACTAAGATCACTTCCAGAATTTCCTCTGACAACCCATCACTGTGTACACGTATTGTACATATTTGAAAGACACGTTATTCCTATACTAATGGAACACGTTATTTCTATACTAAAGGAACACTATCTGACGATTTCTCATTTTCCAGTATAATCTAATATTCATAAAATGTCAAATAAAGACGGGTCCCTGTAAAGTGCGAAACGAAACAAAAACGAAAATTTCGTTTCGTTTTGTTTCGTTTTTGTTTCGTTTCGCACTTTACAGGGACCCAATTAAGATACATACTTCAGGTGGAGTGTTCACTTATTTTGCTAAGTAATTAAATTAATTCTAAAATTAACTCTGTTCACCATGAGCATGTGCAATATATTTATTTGATAAGTATTTCGGCAGATACAAAATTCGTTAAACGAAAATCCTAAGTACCAAAATCAAAATTGAAACATATGTCTGTATGTGAAGGTTCAAAATACATATAATTTTCGACAACCTTAACAAATGACATTAAATTACCCAAATATACATATTGTTTTGTAAATGCACGGTAGCTCTCCCCTTTTTTATATACATGTAAGCAATAAAAACATATTGCATATTGCCAACAAATACCGTAACAAAAACTCTTCTTACCCTCTTCAGTTGAAACTTCGCGCATGTGCGCAAGATCCCTTTTGTTGCCAATCAGAATCATTGGAATGCTTGCACCTTTCCTACTCTCCTCTATCGTTTTCTTAAGTTCGGGAATAGCGTCAAAGGACTTCCGACTGACCACTGAGTATACTAACATTATACAGTCTGTCCATCGTAGAACATCGTCTCTAGCTCCACAATCATCATTCTGAAAAAAAATTAATGATTAACAAATGAACTTATATCTTCAAATTGAAAAGATCAACATTTTTGTCCTGCTTCATGTATTTTATTAACGATTTGAAATTTTAGGTACGTAAAAAAGTAGATAGATAAACAGATAAATACATGTAAGAGAAAGGAATAAAAAAAATCAAAGCGATCTGGCATTTCGTTGCATCTAAAATAATATACACTTTGTATCTAGATGTAATATTTAGCTTCTGAAACTGTATTACAGTATGGTATTTTCTAAAACAATGCACAGGTGAAGAATAATTAATTTTTCTCGAACAAATTTATTACATTCAATATGAACGTATTATCATCAGAGTTAGAGTGGGTGACGTCACGCTTTTCCCAAAATGTCAGAACTCTGCTAGAGTTATCTATCTTTGCATGCAATGTAAGAATTACCTCTGAAACGGTATCGAGAACTTCAAATATCATAGTTTCTCCATCAACATTTGTTGTATATTTGTATTTGGATTCTGAAACATAAGGAAAAAAAACAGACTACAATCACAGTGCATTTTACAAGTTGCTTAATTACATTGTAAACTATACAATATATAGACCAAATTAACTGTGGTCATCAGGGGCGTAGCTAGGTTGTTTTCGATGTGGACGTCTACAGAAGGGGTGGACATACAGACATAGAACCTCAGCTGCCGAGGGGGCAGACACTTTGATCTGAGAGACCCGAAGGGCCGAGTAGGGGAGCGTATGGATGTATGTTCCCCGGGGTGTGAGAGCCTTCCCCCAGAAAATTTTGAAAAAAAATAAGCAAATTGGTGGCATCTGAATCGCGTTTGAGCTGAAGAGATCACTGAGCGCATTATTAAGTGACAGCAAAGCATGAACCGTATCTGAGATGAACAAAATTTCCGATATGAACATGAAATGCTGTTACAGTAGCTTTTCTCCCAAACATGTACAATCGTCATGTACGTCGGACGTGACAGACCTACATCATTCCCAATCGACCGCTTGCCTTTTGATAGCGGTCATTGCAAGTAAATTAGAATGTATAAACCTGAGAAAGGTTTGAAACATGTATTCAAATCAGTGCTTTCTGGAGTGTTTTTAGGCTACTTCTAAACGATAGTTTGCTTTAAAAACCATCATGTCATAATCGCCCCTTCTTTTGGCACTGCCGAAGAAGGCACTTCTTTGTGAAAACGATGTTGGACGTTTGCCCCGGGTCACAATCTATTTGAAAGAAATGAGAAATATATATTACCTGCACTTTGGTCGTATTCTCCTATGAATCTTTTCGTGAGGAATCTAACAGACAAAGCTGAAATAAAAAAAAAAAATACATGTTATATTTATATTTTAAAAATGTTGACACGAAACTAATTAAAAGAAAAACGTGTTTGTGAAATACAAGTTGACATCTTTGTCAATGTACAAAAGGTTTGGTTCGTAAAATATTTGTGAAACACAAGTTGTCATCCTGTTTGGTTAAAACAGCGATAGACATGTAGTCAAGACAATTTATATGTACATGTAATTTTAACATAAATAGTAATTTGACCCATAGTTTGCATTGTGAATTTCATAGGGAGCATACGACATAATGTACCTCTCCCCTTATTGTACTCATCCGTGATTTAATCTGAATATAATTTATTTATCATTTCGAGTTATTTTTGGACAAAATAACTTGGTAAATGACGATAGAACACGAAGAGGTAAGATACCGGTTACTCTAAAATCAGACAGTTGTATTTACAGGTAGATTGTAAACCATTTATTCCAGTATTGCGTAATTAATATGGTCTGTGGTACATTGTGTTTGTTTTATTCTTGTAATACATGTTTATATATATGCACAGCCAATGTAATTCCCTGAGATGTTACTATTGAAAATAACGTGCTGCAATTCGTGTATTAACACTCGTGACGTCACAATGCACAAGATCTAAAGAAACATGCCGCGACGGCTGTTCTAACCTACAAACTGAGCCCGCGGTGACCTGAATGTTAATGTCACTTTTTTTACGTGGAAAAACGCGATTTCAGAAAACAAGAATGGAACGGACAACTGTGGTGCATATATATAGAATAAATGTCATAATTTGTGTTTTGTTACGGGTATGCAACACACAGCAAGTGCATTTATCGCATGAAATGCGCTAACGCGCATTACATGTACGATAAATGCACTTGCTGTGTGTTGCATACCCGTAACAAAACACAAATTAAGACACTTATTCTCTATATGTAGGTTTTCATATGACAAGAAAAATAGATATTAAAAATGGAATGGCCTTTTATTGAACATTGTTGAACTTGATTTCCGATCTTTGGGATGGAAATAGTCGGAACGAATACATTAGATACATATTTATAGTCACTGCTCTTCGAAAATACAAGATAGCATATAATGGGCAGTTCTGTGCGTATGTATAAGCAATCAGTAGAATGTTTTTTTCTGTCCATCTGATAAAAATCGGTACTGCTTCGAAAGTGTTTATTTGTATATACATTGTACATAGCTCCATTCCCCATCCTTAATGTACCGTGAATGCGATAACCGTCAGGTATTCCCTCTGATCTCGGAACATGGTGGATTTTGCCAAAATTGTGTCATGGTTCATTAATAATACGTCACGGTTCATTACAGTATCTCAGTTAAGTTAACCTTTCACTTCTAACCGATAACCAAAGGAACAAGTACTGTAATCATGACCATGTACTTAAAGTTTTCTACTGGTTGAATTAAATTTCAATGAAACTGTCGAACTTTAGTTTAACACGTACGTTGAAGAAAAATTCAAATATTGGTACATTGTGTACATGTTAGTACATGTTACATCGTTAGGAACTACATTGTACTTCGATTATATATAAGCCCCTTTTGGATAGAAAGACTGGACTATTTCTTTCGATATATACATAGTATTTATGTTGTCTTGAGCGTCTGTATCTGATTCATTGTAATGTCACCTTTCTGCGTGAAGGCTTTTTACTTTATACAGCAGTTATGCGTCTTGGGGATGTGCGCATGTAATCCGGTTGAACACACCATTTGCTATGAAAGTAGCGGATGACCGTTCTTTGTCGACACCAATTACCCTTTCATCTCGTGGGGTTGTGTTTGTTTTTATGTAATTTTATGTCGTCTTTAGTATCTAGTGTTTCTCGTCCCTTAGGGTCTGTTGTTGTGAAGTTTTCGCATTTAAGCGAATCGGTGTTTTACTGTCGGTGTTGCAACAGAGTCCCGTTGGAGATTCTCTTTTATGACAAAAGAAGGTTAACAAAGGCATAAGGGGTTTAGCCAACGCGGTCCTACAAATCTTCATCACAAATTTGTATGTTGGCATTAGTGCTGTATATTGATTTTGAAATATTGAAGAGTATCGATATTTTGATATCTCCAATACGTATCGATACACAAATTCTGAGTATCGATACTTTCAATACATCTAATAAATATAAACTTTTGATTCGTTTTTACTTCTATTTTTATATTTCTTCTGAATATTCTCCGATCACTTGTGCATTTAGGCATAAATATAAGTTCAAATAAAAGCTAAGCTGGGCACCTGGTCTCACCCCCCAAATTGTGAGTTCGATTCTTTCCATGTGGTGGATATATTGTTTGTTTGCTTTGGTTCCTGTTTTACCATAATTTTGTATGCCCTTGGTTTGTGATTTTCTGAATTATCGATTATGTTTTGTGTATTGAGATATGGTCATTATCCATATTATTTGTCATTCTATCAGTCTTCCTTGTCACTGCTGTTGGACCAGGAGTCCCCGAGGGCACAAGTAGCCAAGATCGATCAACTTCGGTTGACCGTTTCTACAACGTATTCGAAAATTTCTGTTATCAAAATTTCTTGAAATTTCTAAAACGTGGGTCCTGTACATAGCATCATATCCAACCCTTCCTGCTACGAATTTCGGTGTTTTTTGTACATAACTTTCACACTCTTTGGTCATATAACATTGCTACATGTACATGTAGATTGAGGATCACTGACGAGGGTTAAGTACCCGAAACGTGCATGTCTGGTCCATGCTGCAAATTTATCTGATCTTAACTGATGCTATTCAATTTGAAGATGTTTAACATTTTATTGAAAAACGAAATGTTGAGGTCAGCTGTTCGGCAGCATTTTCACAAAATCGATGCCAAAGAAACCAAACTCGCAAACTTCTTAAAAAAAATGTCGAAATAAATCTTTGGTAGAAAAAAGAAACACTTTCCATAGCTGCTAATGTTATATTTTTATTCCTTTTTTGCTTTTGAATTGATGGAAAAATACATTTGATGTTTATTTTTGTTGTGTTTTGTAAAGTTGTCATTGATTTAGACATAAAAACTCCATTTATTGATTCGTTATAATGATAATTTGAGAAAAATGAAAAAATGCGTATTGTATTGAAAATATTGAGTATTGAAGCAAAATGTATTGTATCGTATTGTATACATATATTGAAAAATTTATTTCAATGTACAACACTTGTTCGCAAACTGTGAATTTCAATATTTTTATAATATTTTGAAAAATATAATCGAGAAACTGTTAATTAACGTTTACTATACCATACTGCAATATGGTACTATACCGCACGTACGACGGAAAATTAATTCGGCGAAATCGACTTCAAATTGAGTTGTCTGTCAAATTTGCCAATTAAATTAGGAAAAGTGATTCTACACCACCTACGTTTGTAAACTGTACACATAACCAATGTGCTGTAAAAAAACCCTTTGTCTTTGTAAATATTTGACTTCGATATTACATGTAGGTTTATTTGAGAAAACTATGTACAATTATTGACTTTTGATGAGGTCTACTCGGGCTATACAGACCTGGTCAGGTATTTGTTGACCGAGGCCGAAGGCCGAGGTTAACCAATGCCTGACCAGGTCTGTATAGTCACGAGTAGACCGAAATCAAAAGTCAATAACTGCTTTATTAAATGATCAAAATTTTATTAACATTTGCATTGTAATGATACGCGAAGTCAAAGCTATATCACTACAAGAATCAACGCACGCGCTGGTCTCGCACGCGCTAATCCCGAATAGACCGCTTTAGAGCTTTAGCGGTCAACTCACTCTGAGGTACACTCTATCAAACAGCGTCTCGACCAATCAGAAATAAGCAAAATCGGTAGTAATTCCTGATCATTTAATAACATCAGATATTGCAGCGTACTTGACCCGCGCTTATTTAAATACACACAAAAAAGAGAGCCAACTTTTTACACATTCAAATTAAAAGCTAATTACGCACTCTTAAGATATAGACATAAATATAAACAGTTTAATCGTCAGCTATCGGAAGTTTCGAATTTTTGTGAGTTAATTACGCAAGTTGTGCGATCACGTATGAACAAACGCATCGTCTGCACAGGTGGAAGAGTAATTAACGAGTCTATAACGGAGAAACAAGACTGCATCTAGACCCGGGAAGCACTTGAACAATTAGATTATTTGATTACTTGGCGATCTGTACCCAATAAACCGATTTATTGCATTCTCGGACAAATATGCACCGTGGATAGACATTCCGTTGATTCATTGTGGAAATCGAATGCCAACTTCAAAGCTACAATTCGATTTTAACCCAGAAAATAATTTCATATCCGTCGTATGATTTCTGGGATATGGGTCTGAACATTATTGAATGCTTTCAATTACAATGTTACCATGGTTACAAATGCACGATTTATGGTGTTTGAGCGAGTGACACAATACCAACATCAGAAATCAAGGATTACATTCAATGACATACAAAACAAGGAAATTTACAACCAAACAAATCTTTCTACAAATGAATCCATAAAGGAGATAAGATCAGATACCTAGTCTCTTACTTAAGCCGCGTTTACACAATCAAAGTTTTCTTGGTCAAAGTCCGTCAAAGAAAACTTGGTCAAAGTTTTCTGGGACAAAGTCGTCTGTTTACACTATCAAAATTTTCGGCGACTTGTACAAGAAAACGCGGTAGGTATGCACCAAAACAAAGATGTATCCTGGAAATATTGTGAATATTTTTCATGACAACATTTAGTTTATGATTGTGATTGTTCATTGGAGTTATTACATTACATGTATATGGAAACGCTTTCAAAGAAATTTCTGAAAAAAATCGCAGATGGAATTCACTGCACGCATCGTTTGTCTTTGTCTCTTCATTTTTTAGTTTTGAACGTCTCTAAATTGCTTCATTTTCTTTCTTCGATACTTGAATACTATTGGCGTCATTGTGAATCTCTATACTGATTGGTCAATTCCCGTCATTATTAAATGATCAGGAATTATTGCCAATTTTGCTTTTTTTCTGATTGGTGGAGACGCTGTTTGATAGAGTTTACCTCAGAGTGAGTTGACCGCTAACGCTCCAAAGCGGTCTATTCGGGAATAGCGCGTGCGGTACAAGCGCGTGTGTTGATTTTTGTAGCGTTAGATCTTTGACTTCGCCAATATTTACAATGCAAACGTTAATAAAATCCTGATAATTTAATAAAGCAGTTATTGACTTTTGATTTCGGACTATACAGACCTGGTCAGGCATTGGTTAACCTCGACCTTCGGCCTCGGTCAACCAATACCTGACCAGGTCTGTCTAGTCAGGAGTAGACCTCATCAAAATAAAGTTTCCAGAAAAAATAGGATGGAGTAACTGTTCTATTCCGTCAAAGTCCATCCAAGTTCTTTGACGGACTTTGATCAAAGTTTTCTTGGATCGTTTACACTATCAAAGTAGCGTCAAAAAAATTGACCAAGTTTTCTTGTACAAGAAAACTTTGATAGTGTAAACGGGGCTTAATATTAACGTAGCTCGCGGGGAAGCTTTCATCACAATCAAATGTGTACGCAGGTTTCACCCTCGAATTTTTTATGTGCACATCTACGCTATGACGTCATAAACCTTACTTGCTCGTAACGTCACGTTACGTTGCGCGACATATATCGTTAGGGCGCAAATAAATACTTTTATTTTCTAGTAAGCGTAGAGAGCCGAAATTTTTAAACATAAACTTTACATTGTGTCTTAATTCAGTCAATGTATTTAGACACGCGTACGCTTGCAATGAGAACCGGAAACTTTGAGGAATGTTTGGTTAGATTTTGAATATTTCTAGGGAATGATATATGAATTATTATGCAATTTTTTCTTCAAATATTACGTTGGAAATCAATGTTCTTTCATCCATCCTCCTCCATCCTTATTTAATTTCTTTAGTGTACCATATAGACGGACGGAGAAGGCTTTACTTTTTTAATTTTTAATTTTAATTTAATTTTAATTAATTGTTTTAATTCACCACAACTTGCAAGCTGACATAAAAAAAATGCACATATCTTCTATAGATAATGATAACATAATATTGCATATACATGTAAGACATTGCATGAAATATACAAGGTTATACGGTATTGTATATAATTTGGTTTCATCTCAGGATTATACAAGAATATATCCTTAATATTTCTATCGTGATAGAAAATCATTGAAATTCAAAAGCTGTCGTGATCAGTTTTCAAAAATCAAATTTATAGTTTCCCATCTGCTTTTAATTCGTGTACTCTTTTGTTCTGACACAAGGTACAATGAATATAATTCCAAATTTCTATAGAATCTGGTGAAGGTTTTACTTTTGATCAGTCTTTTTCTCGCTCTCCTTGTTGCTTGTTTCTGTGCACAATCGGGGAAAGCAGGGGGGGGGGGGTTTCCGACAGAAAAGGAGGAGCGGCTGCCTTATAAAATGAAATTAATCTTCTCAATACTTTTTAAATGATATGCAAAGCGGTGATTTACTATAAGAATTTAAGAAAACATAATGTCTGAAATTTCGATTATGACGTAAGACAAAGATGTGTATATATATCAGAAAGCAGAGCGAACCGGAATTGTTTTGTAAGGGGACGACCAATTTGATCCTGGGGGGAGGGGGGGGGGGCTGGCAGATTTTTTTCGGGTCAGATTATTTATTTTCAACGCAGGGATATTTATTTTCCAGTGACTAAATATCAGAATATTTATTTTCAACCTGTAACAATCCTGGCAAGCAAAAAAAAAAAAAACAAAACAAAACAAACAAAACAAAAACAAAATTAAAGAGCCAAAAAAAGGTAATACTTTGGAGTCAAGGTCAGTGTTAAAATTTTGCCAAAGAGACTATATATGTGCAAGTTGTTTGTTTGTTTGGATTTTTATTTAATTTATTTATTTATTTATTTATTTATTTATTTATTTATTTATTTATTTATTTATTTATTTATTTTTTTTTTTTTTTTTATTTTTTTTTATCTGAAAAAAGATACCGTACTGCCTTCTTGAGGAATTCCTGACTCGGAGAAATAAAAATTTCATTTTAATAATATATATAACGACAATCGAGGCAGAACGTAATGATAGAAAACGAGCATGAAATGAAAATCACAATGTATATTTTAAATGGACCGCCCCTCCCCAACCCTTTTCCGATATCATAAAGTATATGTACATATAAACAAGAGGGAATTTTTTGTATGCCCCGCCAAAAGATATCGGATTAAATAGAAATGAGCATGTCCGTCCGTCTGTTCCGTATGATGTTTTCAAATATTTGAAGAAAACATGTTATGTACGGAGAATTTTATTTTTACATTAAGATATAAGGTCTAGTTCGAATACAGACCATGTAATTGTTGATTAATTATCTTTGAAAAAAAAAAAAGGTTTCTGGATGTTTCAAAGAAGACCGTTACAGAGAATCAAATATTCCGCATATTCCTTGACGTCATGATGACATATGCGATCTGAACACGCTGTGACTTTGACGTTGCGAGTAAAATTGACGCCGAAGCCACGCAAAACAAATTTTCAATCTTAAATTGCAAAAAATCTGCCGAGAAGACCTATCGATGTTTTTATATATTCGAATTCAGCTCATTCTCTACTTTAACGTGTAAGAAGGGCTTTGAGGACCTCCACAACTTAATGGAGAAAGTGATAATGAAGCAAGCCGTGTTTTGCCTTTTGAATGAGTGCGCATTTTTGAATAATAAGTTGCAAAATGGCGATAAAAATTGTAAATTTCCCCTTAGAGACACAATAAACCGTAGAAATACAATACTCAACATGGCAACAATATTTTCGATCTCCCTTTTCACCCTCCTTGGTCAATTTTCTAGATAAAAATTATTTTATTTAGAAAATGCATATTTTCGAATTAGAACGTCAATGCCGTCTTTGAGGCTTAAAATCTCGAAAAACTTCGTGAAATAATTACATGAAAATTATATCAAAGATTGATCAAATCTTAAATTTCATGTCGACAAATTTTCAGGCTATGTCTTCTCGCAAAATTTTCCGTGGCGTAACGCCGCGATGTACCTTAAGCTAACATGTAAAGTTAATAAACTCATTTGCCCCTATAAAAGAACTAGTCTTGTAAAGAACTGCCTACTTATTGGTCAGGGCCGTTAAATCGGTCATTTTCAAAAAAAGTGCGATTTAAAAGTTCATATTCTCGGGAAAATGAAAAGGCGTATTAGGATGTTTTCTGAGTATTTTTCTATAAGTTGGGTTGTGAGATACTGAAATCAAACATAATGCAAAAAAGAAATTTAAGGGAACAGCAAAATGTTTGGCCTCAAAATATGTAAAGGTGTTTAGAGCTGTCTTTGCTGTTACCGAGAACAAACTGTATATTTTATTAATAAAATAAGATTTGTCATATTTTCAGAAAAAGAAATAAATAATTCATTCAAAAATTATGCTTTTAATTGAAAAGTATGAAAGTTTTTGTATCATTATCTTATATATGATAACGTAACATTGAGTAGATCTTCGAATTTTCAAAAAATGAATAGTTTATCATAAGTTATTGAAGAAATGATATGTGGTGAAGTATTCTAAGTGGTTTTAATTTGATATCAATCATTCTTACTATTCTATTTTGCCCAATCTTGATCAGTTTTTCAGATCATAAGATTTTAAGACAAGGATTCAGACAAAGTAACAGCAAATACTTTTAAGCAACAGCAAAGACTAAGCAGTAACAGCACTGACTTTTTCTACAAATACTATATTTAAATGCAAATATAAAAATCATTGAAGACAAAAGATTATTTGATTCGAACCGTACGATATGAATACAACATACCTTAGTCTTAATCTTAAATTGTATGGTTCATACTTGAGATATTTTCAAACCAACAGCATTGTAACATCAAAGACAAGTTCAGTAACAGGAAATACAACTTTTATCTAGATGTCAAAGATTTATTTGATAAATATAGCTTGCAAATGTTTTTTTATGCCGATATGAAAGTATGTTTGAAAGATAAGATGGTTCTGTTCTAAGAGATGAATCCAGGTTGAATTGTATGCAAGATTACATGAGTAACAGTAAAGACAACTTTTAGTAACAGGAGAGACAAATAAAAAGCAGAAGACATACTTCTTTGATAGATACATTTTAAATGCATTGTTAACAATGATATCTATATCCATTTGGAATGATAAATTTCACTATTCCTAAAACAAAAAAGGAAACGTACAAACACATTTACCAAAAAATATCAGAGTATTTAAGTGTATGGGAATACAGATTAACAGCAAAGACAGCCCTAAGATGTTAAAAACTCGTTCAGACTTGAAGCAATGAATTACAGGTGTTATATAAATTTTCAATGCATAATAAAAAGCAAATCCGCCAAAAAGAACCCAACCATTTTCCAAGAGACCAACAGATGAATGTCATTGAGTGTCATTTACTTCTTGTAGTAAAAGTATTTGCTGTTACTATCATATGTACAATAATAATGAAAGATTTTGGACACTATTACATGTAAAAACTTAAAGAAAAAATGTTTATGTTATATGTCAATGTGAGAACTATTGATTAATATTTTTACTCAGCCATGAATAAAGCAAGTGATTAAGTTCATTTCAATTTAATGAAATATCTTCGATATGAAGTTTTTGTCAATGCTGTTACCAGAAATTACAATGCGTATGCAATAGAATATTAGAAACTGTAAAAATGTGTTTTAACAAGTTTGTTTGACTGTGATAAAAATATGTTGATCAGTGAAAATACTTTGATTCAAAGGGCGTCTGTTGGAGTTATTAACGGTTTTTATGTATAACTGTCTGTCATGTTACTATACACTGGTTTTTGCTGTTACAACCAATATTAGATACCGAGAAATGTGCCAGAAAAAGGCAAGATTTAAGAAAAGCACTTGTTCTTATTAATATTTAGATCCAATTATTTTATACATTTATAATTTTCAAGTAAGAATTACTTTATTTTACTAAAACAAAGATATATGAGGTAAGTGTCAATGATGCTATGACTTCTGTCTATCCTGTTACTTTTTTTAAAAGTAACAGGAAATACAGTAACAGCAAAGACATATTTCGGTTAAATTGGCATCAACTGACGTAATGGCGGATCACATGGTTGGAAAACCAATATGTATTGCTTTGTTGTTTTGTTTATGTACATTTTTCACATGAAGGTATTGTGTGATTATACTTATGAAGTCCTATAATCAGGTAACAGTAAAGACATGAGACAAAAATACTCAGTCAACAAGGGCTATAGTTTCAACATTTTTTTTATTTTTCCTTCCTCTTCAAATAACATCGCACCAAAAACTTTATGTAGAAGGTAATGACGCATAAGAATACACGAAGGATAAATCTTATAACATACGAGCGATAACTCTTACGCCGCATAATATTTTGTGGTAACAGGACAGACAAATTATTTTGGACATATGCTTAAGTCTTAATTTTTTCTTAAAGTTACATGGAAATGAGTTATTTTTAAGTTCAGAGAATCGTTATTTCGTATATTTACTAATTAAGTCATTTGATTTATCAGTGTTTGCAAATTTTAGCCACTCTTCTTTGTTCTCAATACGAATGTGCTGATTTGTGACATGCCAAAACTGCGATTTTTAGTGCATTTCTGATGCTATATCTCAAATTTTTCAAGTTGAAGAGGGACATTCTTAGTATCAAGAAACTGGAATGACATGAATTGATATCAAGTGATAGAAAGAACGATATATTCCAATGATTTTTATCATTTTTTCACAATGGACATAAAAAAGGATTTTTTTTTAAAATGACCGAAATATGTCGTAGCGATCTAGACAAAAGTTGAGGATTCTATTCTGTTACTACCCCGGTCTGCTGTACACTATTGTTTGAGGAGATGTTTCCCCTGTGATCCACAGCGCTTAATCAAGGCAGATCATGAAGTCCGATTTCAGTATATTTTTTTGACTGGAGCCAACCATTATGAGACTATTTATACAAAGACAGTGTTGTTTCTGGCGCGAAAGAAGAGTGCGATTCACATTTTTTTCTGAATTAAAATCTTGAAAGGTATCATATTGCATTGTCCCTAATACATGTAAGATAATTATAGAATAACTGTCTTTTGGAATGTGATTATACTGTGATAACCTACAATGGATCCAGGAATTATGTTCCATAATGCGCGTTAGTTACTTACATTCCAGTTTTTCACACTTTAACGACGTTAAAATACGTTTACAACTACGTTGCTAAGGCTCTGTTACTACGTACCGTCAAAGTTCAAATCAAGCCAACTTACTATGACGTCATAGTTCAAATCACGCCACTGCGGTTATACTCCTATAATCACAGTGTAAAATCTATACAAATGAATGGGCATATGTAAATATTATTCTGTAATTCTCTACCAAAATCTCAAAACAAATGAATTTCATTATAACCCAGTCCTTTAGGACGGTTGTCTTTTCAAACCAACTGGCATCTCTCTCCCTCTCTCTCTGTAGAGATGCTACCCGCTGAGGCGTAATGATTCTATCTATTTTATTGTTTGCGAAATTTCTCACGAAAGCTAACAAAAATGAAATCTATATAGATCTTAACACAGTTTCACATCTCTTTTATATAATAGATGAATATGAGTTATAATGACTTATGCTTTTTGCTAACAAATGTTTCAATATTTCTTTGAGGAAATCTTATCGACAATAAATTTTGTGTTTCATAGAATTTATATTTGGCATGATCTTACAATTATTGTTTATCTTAGAATCTTAGTCATAAAGCGAGCTCAGTTGCTTATGATGAAATTTGCGTAATCTTGAATAGTATTATTCTACAAAGGTCCCGGGTCCCAGATTCGGCGAAGGGTCTTATGTGGGAGGGTAGGTAGTCCCCATCAAGGCCTCCGCAGGGGGGTTTTCTCCGGGTACTCCGGTTTCCTCCTGCTCCTTGGACCCCCTCACGCCAACACCTGAGCCATCGTGAGACATTGATATACGTTGTGTTATCTTGTTTGTTAAACGTTGTAAAATAAATAACGTTTAATTCTTATTTATATTCTACAAAAATTTCAAAACTCAATTCCCTGGATTGAAAAAGTATTTTAATACGAGGTTTGGTAATTTTTCTTTTATCAAATGCTAATGGTCACATTGGTCATGATTCTACAGCCCCGACTAGTTGAAAACCCTCGTTGTCAGTTGATGCAATCTCTGGTGAAATTTTGAAAGCTAATGTTAACGAAATTTTGAAGGCTCCATGTTGTTTTTGCAATGGAATATATATTTCTAATAATTCAATCTGAATAAACATCATTATTATAATCCAGCAAATTATGCCGATAATTGCTTTGATTTCGACCATCTTGATTTTCTCGACTAAAGATAACTAACGAAAAGCTGGCGAAATTTTAAAAGCTAGGAAATCGCTTTCGAAAAATTTTCAAAACTTCAAACGCTCCGAGCTTTCAATTTTCAAAAATTTCGCCATCTCTCGATCGCGAGTATTCAGAATTTTGAAATTTGAAAGCAATCGCTGATGAAATTTTGAACGCTAAGCTTCATAAACTCGTAAACAAATTGATAGCGAATATTAAACTTTCGTTTGGTCGGGACTGTAAATTATACCTATTCTATATCAAAGATAATTTCTTCATGAATACACCATGTGCCACGGTCGCATAGCACGTGATACGCAAATGATATGTTCTTGGGAAAACCCTTTAGTTCGATTAAACAATTGCAAAGTAAATGCCATCTAAATCTTCTTAATATGACTTTATTTTAGGCTTATCCTATGAACATCATTATCAATTATATGATGGTAAACCATTCTGGTCAAGTCTATAGTTATTTCCAGAGAACACTCACCATGTTCTTTGCTCACACAGAACATTTTCAATGCTCACCAAATGTTATGATATGGTTCATGGAAAGATTCAAAATTTCCTGCCTCTTAGATTATCACTTTATTTTGACCAGAAGAGATTACCATCACATATATTATAATTGATAATGATATAAATGAAATATGATAAATAAATATGAAGTAGATTAAGACAGTACATGTATCCCAGGGAACATATCATTTGCGTATCGGGTGTTTTGCGATCGTGACTTCTATAAATCCAATATCCTAAGATGGCAATTAGTTGTTAACGTCATTTTACTTCCGCAGAATCACGGTAAATCATTTTGGATAACCCCAGTTAAATCGAATAAGTAATATTTCGTGAGGTCAGTGTCAAGGGCATCAAAATCTTCTATTATCCACCTAGGTCTAGACAAAATAATCTGAAACATGACAGAAAAGCTCAAAGGAAAAATCTGTCAGAAGATATCTACATTGATGGCATGATGAAGACAGTGAACTACAATATACGCCCCTGGTGGGCTTTTGATAACATGCTCGTCAAGTCTGAAAACATGTTTTTATGCTTTATCTTGAAAAGTTCCTTATTCTGTTATTATTGTTATGAGTTGGATTTTGTTGTTACAGTAGTCCTATAATATATGACCTTATGGCAATTCAAATAACAAGGTCGGAGTCTTGTATTATTGGACTAGTTTTTGTCGATGTTTCTGTTTGTTTCTTCGTGCTTTTTCGTGGCTGGACAACAATGAAATGGTGCTTTTAGAATTTTAGAAACATTCAATAGCAAATATGACTTTTTATTGCAAAAGCAGCAAAAAGTTATAAAATTATTACTTATTATGAAAAAAATATTAATATAAAAATTTGATATAAAACAAATAAAATGGAAATTTATTGTATCTGTTTTTTAAAGAACTTTATCAAATTTGATTTGTACTCACCACTTTTGCCCACACCATGCGGTCCTAAAACAGCAACCTTGGTCTCAGCAAATGACGATTTCTTCCTTTTAAGGTAAGGCCTGAGTGTTCCACCCTGTATCCCTGACTGGTCTGTTAGCCCCCCTCCACCGCTCATCTTGATCCCCTATACCCTCTTACTTAAGTTTCTTCGTACTCTAGAAGGCTCAAAGTCAATAGATCTGAGCCATATTGTATAGAACCATAAATTCCTCGTGTATAAAGTGATGTATTAAGAACAAATGTTCCGACAGGCACACCGAGTAACCAAACAATTTATTCTGACATTAACTTATATTCATAATACTCCCCGAGAATATTGCTACATAAATTAAGACTTTGAAATATAGCGCTACGGTATTTCTTATTTATCATCTGTGCACATTCATGCAGTTCTACGTAGAGTATCCTCTTCTTATCGGTAAATGCATCTCTCAGTAATATAACTGCATCTGATGGATGTCAGGTGTATAATTGGATTAGCCGGAAGTTATCACTAATATTTCCAGTCAATATAGATTTATATCCAATATCTTAATAGATTATTATCACGAGATCAGACGCTGCTCGTTTTCAGCATCCCTAACAATTATAAGGAGGGAACCCCTTTTTCTTGTATGCCAATTAACATTCATTTTCCAGCAAAGTAAATAAAGATAGTTTGTTTACATAAGAGTTATCCTTGCAGAAACATAGCATATTTTCACGAATATTACTTAGGTATAGGTCTCTGCTTCGCATTACAAGAGAAACTGGAGAAATTCACCCTCTCCTCTCATAGTGAGATAAGATAGAAGCGATCCTTGCTCTCTTGAGTGTAATTACAGACACCCACTTCAAACGAGTGTTCGATCTGATACTTTTTTGCGAAGAAATAGACATGAAATAATCATTAACAACGGCGTCCAAATCTTCATCATCGTTGTTGTCTTCCTCTTCCTCATCTTTGAAATAATCATCATCGTCGTCGCCGCCGCCGCTACCGTCGTCCTCTTCATCATGATCATCATCATAATCATCATCGTCGTCGACGTCATCATCATCATCATCATCATCATCATCATCATCATCATCATCATCATCATCATCATCATCATCATCATCATCATCATTTACGATCTCTAATTTAACAATATACAACGTTTTAATTGGATGTTCTTTTTTCTATAAGCAGCTTGTAGTTGCCAGACTGACTGCAATTTGTATGCAATCATCTAAGTTAGCATCCAGTGACATTACATGTTTAGTCCTGTGTATATGTTATACAGAGCACAAGAAGTTTTCTCTATTTCTCTATATCATCATCATCATTTACGACCTCTGATTTAACAATATACAACGTTTGAACTGGATGGTTTTTTTTCGATAGACAGCCTGTAGTTGCCAGACTGACTGCAATTTGTATGCAATCATCTCAGTTAGCATCCAGTGACATTACATGTTTGGTCCTGTGAACGTTCTACAGAGCACAAGAAGTTTTCTCTATTTCGTGGAGGGTTATAATGGTAGAATGCATCGTAAATTACCTCGTGAGACATGCATCATATCAACGTCGGAATTTATGAGTGTAAGTCAGTTCAAAGCATAACAATACAATCAATTATCTCTTACAACACTCATCATGTAAATCTGAAAGAAATGTTCTTCTAACAAATTCAATAACATGCAGCATGCAGGTCGCAAAGCAGGTCAATTAAAAATATACGGAAGTAATTATTTAGGAAAATGTATTTGAGAGAAGAAAAATCTCGAAAAGTTTTCAATTGATCTTGTAAAGTAAAATAGATTTCAAATGCCCCAATTACAGTCGTACTCATTCTTTACCTTTAATTTACCAAGCACATGAGTAGTGTCTCATCCCCTCTTCCTCTCTTTATGCTCATTGTCCGCCATGCTTTTATGAACAAGCCGACATAAAAACAACAACAACCGATCAATACGTTCAAGTGTTTAACGTCTTCAAATTCATTAGCATCTTTTTAGAGCAGATAAATTTACAGCATGCACCAGACATGCACGTTTCGGGCATTTACCTTTCAAGGCTGATTTGTTTTGTGTTTATATAGTCCATATATTGAGATACTTCCTCTTTATGTAGGTCTGTTTCCATTCACTGTATGATGTACTAGTGAATATTGTTGTGTCTTTTTGCGATTTGTAGTTTTGTATGATGTCATTTATATGTCACTTTCTTTTGGGTTTGTTTCGCTGGGTGCAGGGTGGTCATGCTGGAGATCCTTTCCTTTTCTTCCTTTCACGAAGTATCTTACTGTTACGGTAACTACTGCACTGTATTCATGAGATGCTGACCCTTTGTCACGTATCCATACTCCTCAAAATATAGTGCTGTGTCTAGTTAAGAAATTTCTCACTCCTACACATGCAAAATGCAAGAACAAGAATATTCTCCTTCTTGAAAAAAGTTCCAATGTCATATAAAATAAATGCATCACATAAAATCAACTATATTTCTTGTTTTCACTGCACTTTGGTGGCGTAGTAATACCTTTTGTGGTATAAATAATCATAGTTTGTGTTACTTTTGTATATAGCACATTGGGCACAAATTATAAGCTTCACGTATGCATCCTATAACAATAAATTTTCAATAGAAGTATATCACTCAGGACCTTCAGTCCTTTGATATTTGTATTATAAGTAATCCGTCACTAAATTTGATCAATAGCTAATTTTCCAGTAGATTCATTGGGAGGACAGACACCAGATATTACAAAATTTGGTGATATTTTCATACTAACGTCATAATAGAAAACATAGTCAGTGCTATCAAATATGACGTCACAATGACACAAATGCTGTGATGTCTGTGCATGTAAAATCAAGATTAAAACGGCCATATATATTTTCTCGAAAATGGACTATCGTTCTTACATAAACTAATATGTATCTCCCTAAAGTCCATGCTTCAAATTTATCAGGTCATAAATGATGCTATTGAATATAGACGTTTAATATTTGTTCTACTTGGTGAGTGTCACTACTGGTGGACCAAGAGTCCCCGAGGGCACATGTAGCCAAGTTCGATCAACTTCGGTTGATCTTCTGTCTCTTCAACGCATTTGAAATTTTCTGTTACAAAATTTCTGAAAATTTCTAAAATGTGGGTCCTGTAGCATCATATCCCACCCATTCTACTTCGTCTTTCGGTACATTTTTGGACATAATAATTTCTACACTTTTAGGCCATATTACATTGTTTACACTGAGGATCACTGACGAGGGTTAAGGAACCGAAACGTGAATTTTTGGTCCATTCTGCAAATTTATCTGATCTTAAATCATGCTATTGAACTTGAAGACGTTTAACATGTATCTTCCTAAAGACAAAGCGCTGCCTTTAGTTGGTTCTTTGTGACATGTGTAAAATTTTCTTAATGTTCTTCATAATTATATTTGATTTACTCTCTTTTGGTTTCGAATATCATTGGTTTGACTTAACTTGTTGAAATGCTCACATATTGCACTAAAATGATTGCAATAGAATATACGAGTTTATTTCGATATTGATCACCTAATCTGTGTGCTCTTCGGGTTATGATTTTAGAACTGAAAATTTGACTGAAATATCGTTTATTCATGTTTTGCAACAGAGTAAATTGATTCAATTTCAGTCAAATCTAAATTATTAGAAAGTGGCTGAATATAGAGAGATGAACACTCGACATAAATTTAACTCCGGAATGGACATTTTTCCGGACTTAAGATACCAGAAATAATACTATTTCTGGGAAAAATTCGAATTGTACTTTGTGAAGAACTCATCAAAATAAGGCATTTCAGTTAATTGAATCACCTTTGTAAACAGGTAAGGAGGCTAGAGTCAGCTGGAAAAAAATTCTACGCGCCTGCTTTCTCCCGTCTTTGATTTGAAGTTTAACATTTGAACCCCTTTGGTGAGTGTCACTGCTGGTGGACTAAGAGTCCCCGAGGGCACATGTAGCTGAGTTCGATCACCTTCGGTTGATCGTCTGTCTCTTCAACGGATTCGAAAATTTCTGTTATCAAAAACTCTTGAAATTTCTAAAACGTGGGGTCCAGTAGCATCATATTCCACGCATCCTGCTACATTTTGGGTACATTTTGGACATAATAATTTTCACACTCTTTGGTCATATAGAGGATCACTAATGAGGGTTAAGTATCCGAAACGTGCATGTCTGGTCCATGCTGCAAATTGCTCTGTTTTAATGATGCTATATATATTGATATTGAATTTGAAGACGTTTAACAATTGAACCCCTTGGTGAGTGTCACTGCTGGTTGACCAAGAGTCCCCGAGGGCACATGTAGCTGAGTTCGATCAACTTCGGTTGGTCGTCTGTCATATAACGCATTCGAAAATTTCTGTTATCAAAAAATCTTGAAATTTCTAAAACATGGGTTCTGTACCATCATATCCCACCCATCCTGCTACATTTTTGTCAAATAAGGAAAAAATAATCTCACGGGATTCACTAAAATACCACAGGATTTTTGACAGGTTTCTTACAGGATAAATAATTTCTTGGGCAGGTCTGTGGGATTTTTTCAGTTAAATTTTCAAGTGTATTTAGGTTCTGCAGAATGGCGGCATTTTATTTAATATGTCAATATTTTGAGGATTTCTTAACCTTTCACAGGCATTTATTTCTCTTGGCCAAAAGTGTAATTGATTCGAAAGACTTAGTGGTATCCACCTCGGGCCAGTGTACATAACATTTGTATATTTATATGTTGAATTTTGACATTCATTTGATAAATTTACATTTAAATGTAAATCTTCTGCATTCAAATCAATTAGTGTTACAAAATGTAGGGCTTACATTTTCACATGATTAAATGTATTCCTGAGGACAAGATGTCTGCCACTTTTGACCTTGCATTAAAAGAAATATACGGTTGCATCGAATATCACAGGAAACGTAAAACGGACAAGAAAGTTTACATGATTTATAAGTACAATGTTCTCGTATCAACGTCATATATGTTCAATAGTTTTATTTTTCAAAGACATACATGTATTATAGGGAAAAAAATTTCAATTGTTTTGTAAGCGCTTTAATTACCGTATGATTTGAAGCACACAGAGATACACTAGGTTTCTTTCAAATCTTTTAAACACAAAATACATAAAAGAAAGGAGGCAAATAGATCATCTATGTTAAATACATGTGGTTTTAGTCAAATTAGGTCGCTGACTATAATTTTAAGGACGACAATTATATGCCTTGATACATGTATCAAATTGTGTAGTTATCCGACTTACATGAACACATTAACTTAATGTGGTCATCAAGAGAGCTAAACTTACATGTACCTTCTCCTTGGGATTACGATACAGAGAATTAAACACTCTAAAACGTTTTCGTTACCTGAATATCTGCTGGTTTAAAAAAACGCATTCTTTATAATCATCTGCTACTTCATACTTGTTTTCCAGAAAAGATAAAATGGTCAAACTGGACCTAAGGGTGTTCTTGCAGCCTCCTATCGAATAGTTCGAACTTCACTGTCAGTCAGGATGTCATACTTAAGGATTTGTGGGTAGTGTGTACTTGTGTCTGGCTGTGGATAGGATAAATACTATAAGACTCTTTCATAGTCTTCTACGAAAGGTACATCGGTTCCACCCGAGGGGTCTCAAAATCATGTAAAACCCAAGACTTGTCGAGGGTTTTGCAAAATTTTGAGACCCCGAGGGTCTTTTTTTCTCATATCTAAGGGTCAAATCAAACCTGAAAGAAAAGGGACGAAATTTGAAAAATGTCAAGTTGATCTATTCGCAAAAATTTTGCGATATTCGAATTCAGCGCCCCTGAAATGGTTTATTATATAAGAATAAACTACGAATATTAGACTCTTTAAAATAAAACGCAAGAGCACATTGAAAAACGATCTTATTTAGGGGTTACTATGCGTGTGTTTTACAAAAACTCAATTTCTGACAGGGGATTCGCCGATACCCTGTCAGTTTTTGTAAAACATCAGTTTGGTAACCCTATTCTAATGCTTTGGTCAGTAAGAGGCTAGAAAATGTCTGCTTTTAACTACGTCGCCATAGCAACGCTTGACGTCAAAGCAAAAACTGCAGTGAAACGTGAATCCCCTTGCGGTTTTTTAATCGCTCAGCCAATCAGAGTGCACGTTACAAACGGAGTGCATTAGAATCGATGTTTTATTGCGACGTCGCCGCTAGCTTGTTTGTTTTGCGGGCTGAAATCATGACGTCACAATAGCGTAAGCAATCGAAACAATAGCGTCACATGATATGTGATACAGCTGTCACGTGATATGTGATACAGAAGTAGCTCATATAGCTGTATTTCATTGGCCTACTCTGTAACACATACGTGGGTATAAGAGAAAAAAATAATCCTAATTCCCTCTGGTTATCATACATGTATCATATCATATGTATGAAGTTTGATACATGTAGAAGATTCTTGTGTGCATCCTCGTCCTTGTAAGCATGTCGTCTTGGCATAGAAACTGCGCACACGAATTCGATTCTTGCATATTGTTACAGAATGATCGCATTGGGAATTATTATCACGTTTGCGAAGATATTCTGAATCAACAGTCATTGGCAATGTCGACTTTAATTCTTGTCAGTCGAATCTAGGCTACGAAAGTGTTTTAAACTGGTTTGACAAACAATACGTACAATGTATATGTACATTGATATATTTTCGAACCTCCGAAACCGCTTCATAGAATTTTACAAAATCAAGAATAAAAGGTCCTTCATAGAGTTTTTATTTTTTAAAATCCAATCCATTATTTGGCAATGTTCGTCTGTCTCTGCACCAATTGTACAATTCTTTATCAAATCTTAAAACCTAGTTCTGATTTTAAAACGGCATTTTGTACATGTATATCAATATCATATGACTCAATTGAATTGTATATGTCCAGTTAGGTACACGTATCTTGATTCATGTACAAGTCGAATGTAAACATTCAATTTTTGCACATATCCATGGAAAGCTTTTGGATATTTTGCATCATCGAAAACAGCCAGTCATAAAACTGCCACCTTAAAGTATTTTCAACGAAAAGAAAAAAAAAAAAGATTCTCAATCAAACTTTAATGTCTTGATACATGTAAGTTATATGATAGAATCACTATAACTTATCCCGTCAGAGGGACACATTGCAGTTGACAAGGTTCGATCTGGCAAATGCACCTTCTTCCATTAGGGCACATAACTTCACGCGTCTCATAAACGCATCCTGGCGGGGGGACTCCGCATGGAACTGGTCCGTCACAACTGTAACTACAGCCAACAGGGCAGTTAAATTTATCGACTTCAAGCATGCCAGCGCAACAGTCTGGCGGTCTAGCACAATCAGGTAGTGGACCGCATTTATGCTTGTACATGTACCACGAGGTATCACCTGAAAAGGATTCATTAAAAAACCTTTAAGTATCGTCTTTGATTAAATTGTTGAGACCATGTAAGACTAGGCTATATGTGAAATAGGATGAGCGATCCATGTCTACCTCAATTAAATGAGTTAATTTCAACTTTGTGAGTTGCAATAAAACACATCTTTCAGTAAATTGTCAAATGTCAACAAGAGAAATGAAAATCAAGTGCAAATCTGAAGGATATTTAAACTTACATAATGAAACCTCCGAAAACAAGTAAAACAAAGCACAATCTAAAATTGACTCAGACATTTTTTACTGGTTGGTTCAATTTAGAAACACGGTAAACAACGTACCTTCAAAATCTTCAACTTGAGCCAAAGCGATTAATTTCCATGGACCTACCGTAACTTTTGAATTAATTCATATTTAATTTAAGAAATAACAACTAGCTATTTTATTGTCAAGTAATACCCCAAGTCGCATGAACCAATCAAATTATTGGATAATTTGACTGGTTCATATGCGACAAGGGGAATTACAGGATACTAAACTAGGGCTAGCTAGTTGTTATTTCTATTCTAATATATTTAGTCAAACACGTCATATTACGATTTAAAATCGAACTAATTGCGAAAGAAATGTTTTAGTGTTACGCTGAACGTTGAGACACTTCAAGGTGGGTAATCTCGCAACGCAGAACAATTGTTTTTTCTATATTTTTGTGCAATATCACAAAATTTTTATAACCAAAACATTTATAACAAAAAGGGAAATGTAATGCAGTGTAAGAATGCCTCATCCAAAATAAGGTGAATAATACCTTTTTATAGCGCACAAACACGATCGGCGTTCTACACGAATCACACCGATCGTTTTTTTCAGCTTTCTAAAAAGATTTTATTTCTCTTATTTTGTCTACAATTCATCGCTTAAGCATCCTTACACTGCATCGCATTCCCCTTTTTGTGATAAAATATCTGTATTACAAGAAATTTGAGAAAAACCGAATGTTCTGCGTTGCTCTGCGTTGTGAGATTACCCACCGTGCACTTCGAACAACATATCAAAAGTCCTCTAAAATTTTCTAGATGGAAATGTGATTTTTGGCCTGAAAAAAAAAAAAAACATTTTTTTGCGCAATTTAGCATCACTGATAAGGATTTATTATTCGAAACACGTGTCTGGTGCATGAAAATTGGTTTGAAAATTTCTTCAAGAAGGTATAGAGTTGGTACACTGATAGTAGTAAGAACAAATCTTATTATGTAAACCTTAAAATTAACCACACGTTCATTCTTTCGTTCTTGACCCAAAACATGTTTTCGACTATTTACACATTTATACAATCACCAAATAAATGATTAATTTATCAACCTATGTTGTATTTTTGGCGATCATGTATACCGGTCATTTAAAAAAAAAATGTGCGATTTAAAAGTTCATATTCTCGGGAAAATGAAAAGGCGTATTAGGATGTTTTCTGAGTATTTTTCTATAAGTGGGGCTATGAGATACTGAAATCAAACATAACGCAAAAAAGAAATATAAGGGAACAGCAAAATTTTTGGCCTCAAAATATGTAATGGTGTTTAGAGCTGTCTTTGCTGTTACTGAGAACAAACTGTATAAATTATGAATAAAATCAGATTTGTCATATTTTCAGAAAAAGAAATGAATAATTCACTCAAAAATTATGCTTTTGATTGAAAAGTATGAAAGTTTTTGTATCATTATCATATACATATGTATATGATAACGTAACATTGAGTAGATCTTCGAATTTTCAAAAAATGAATAGTTTTAAATTCATAAATTATTGAAGAAATGATATGTGATGAAGTATTGTAAGTGGTTTTAATTTGATATAAATCGTTCTTACTATTCTATTTTTCCCAATCTTGATCAATTTTTTAGATCATTAGATTTTAAAACAAGGATTCAGAGAAAGTAATAGCAAATACTTTTAAGTAACAGCAAAGACTAAGCAGTAACAGCATTGACTTTTTCTGCAAATAATACATTTAAATGCAAATATAAAAATCATTGAAGACAAAAGATTATTTTGATTCGAACCATAAGATATGAATACAACATACCTTAGTTTTAGTCTTAAATTGTATGGTTTAAACTTGAGTTATTTTCAAACCAACAGCATGGTAACATCAAAGACAAATTTAGGTAACAGGAAGGACAACTTTTATCCAGGTGTCAAAGATTTATTTGATAATTAAAGCTTGCAAATGTTTTTTTATGCCGGTATGAAAGTATGTTTGAAAGATAAGATGGTTCTGTTCTAAAAAACGAATCCAGCTTGAAGTGTATGCAAGATTACATGAGTAACAGTAAAGACAACTTTTAGTAACAGGAGAGACAAATAAAAAACAGAAGACATACTTCTTTGATTAGATACATTTTAAATGCATTGTTAACAATGATGTCTATATCCATTTGGAACGATAAATTTCACTATTCCTAAAACAAATAAAAGGAAACGTACAAACACATTTACCAAAAAATATCAGAGTATTTAAGTATATGGGAATACACGGGTAACAGCAAAGACAGCCCTAAGATGTTAAAAAACTCGTTCAGACTTGAAGCAATGAATTACAAGTGTTATATAAACTTTTAGATGCATAATAATAAGCAAATCCGTCAGAAAGAACTCATCCATTTTCCAAGTGACCAACAGATGAATGTCATTGAGTGCCATTTACTGCTTTTAGTAAAAGTATTTGCTAATACTATCATATGTACAATAATAATGAAATATTTTGGACACTATTACATGTATAAAATTAAAGAAAAATGTTTATGTTATATGTCAATATGAGAACCATTGATTAATATTTTAACTCAGCTATGAATAAAGCCACTGATTGAGTTCATTTCAATTTAATGAAATATTTTCGATATGAAGTTTTTGTCAATGCTGTTACCAGAATTTACAATTCGTATGCAATAGAATATTAGAAACTGTAAAAATGTGTTATAACGAGTTTGTTTGACTGTGATAAAAATATTGTTGAACAGTGAAAATACTTTGATTCAAAGGGCGTCTGTTGGATTTTTTAACAGTTTTTGTGTATAACTGTCTGTCATGTTACTGTACACTGGTCTTTGCTGTTACAACCAATATTAGATACCGAGAAATGTGCTAGAAAAAAGCAAGCTTTAAGAAAAGCACTTGTTCTTTTTAATATTTCGATCCAATTATTTTAACATTTATAATTTTTCAAGAAAGAATTACTTTATTTTACTAAAACAAAGGTATATGAGGTAAATGTCAATGATGTTATGACTTCAGTCTTTCCTGTTACTTTTTTTGAAAAGTAACAGGAAATACAGTAACAGCAAAGACATATTTCTGTTAAATTGGCATCAAATGACGTAATGGCGGATCACATGGTTGGAAAACCAATATGTATTGCTTTGTTGTTTTGTTTATGTACATTTTTCACATGAAGGCATTGTGTGATTATACTTATGAAGTCCTATAATCAGGTAACAGTAAAGACATGAGATAAAAATACGCAGTCAACAAGGGCTATAATAGTTTAAATTTTTTTTTTCAATTTCCCTTCCTCTTCGAATAACATCGCACCAAAAACTTTCTGTAGAAGGTAAGAAGAATACACGAACTTCAAGGATAAATCTTATAACATATGAACGATAACTCGTACGCCGCATAATATTTTGTGGTAAGAGGATAGACATATTATTTTGGACATAGGTTAAAGTCTTAATTTTTTCTTAACGTTACGTGGAAATGAGTTATTTTTAAGTTCAGAAAGACATTATTTCGCATATTTACTAAATAAATCATTTGATTTATCAATGTTTGCAAATTTTAGTCACTCGTCTTTGTTCTCAATGTGCTGATTTGTGACATGCCAAAACTGCGACTTTTAGTGCATTTCTGATGCTATATCTCAAATTTTACAAGTTGAAGAGGGACATTCTTAGTATCAATAAACTGGAATGACATGAATTGATATCAAGTGGTAGAAAGAACAATATATTCCAATGATTTTTATCATTTTTTCACAATGGACATAAAAACAGCACTTTTTTTAAAATGACCGATACATTTGAAGCTGAAATGTTTCAACGGATTAACGTTTGACTCGTCGGACGTTTGTAAAAGATTACGGGTTTTGATGAATTTAATATAATGTAATATAGGATTTGTACTGACTACAACAAGCTCAAAACTACCCAAGGATCCGACAAAGCTTTGGTTTTAGTAAGATATTCCGGGAGTAACTTAAGTCATGCAGATATAAGGTCAAAAGTCCAAAGCAATCAGCTAAACTTAACAATCATTTTCTATGGCCCCGGAATCAAAGATTCAGGGGCATATATTTTTTGGACTGTCCGTCTCTTTGTCTATCTGTTTGTTAACAAACTTTAACATTGGGCATAACTTTTGAATGCAAGGTGATAAAGCTTTCATATTTCACATCTGTATTTCTTGTGACAAGACCTTTCTATTGATACCAAAATGTTTGACCTCGTGACCTTGACCTTTGACCCACTATTCAAGAACTTTAACATGGGAATAACTTTTGAATGTGAAGTGATAGGGCTTACATATTTCACATGTGTATAATCCTTGTGACAAGACCTTTCCATTGATACCAAACTTTTTTACCTCGTGACATTGACCTTGACCTTTGACCTACATTTACAAGAATTTGATATTAGGCACAACTTTTGAATTGAAGACGATAGGGCTTTTAACATCCACATGCGTATTCCTTGTGACAAGACCTTTCCATTGATACCAAACTTTATGACCTCGTGACAAGACCTTTCTATTGATACCAACATTTAATACATTTGATTTTGACCTACTCTGAAAAACTTAAATATTGGGCATAACTTTTGAATGGTTAATGATAGGGCTTTGATATTTCACATGTGTATTCCTTGTCACAACGTTTTTCCACTTTGCACCAAAAACATTTAACCCAGTGACTCTGACCTTGACCTTTCACATACTTAACAGAAAATGGTGTTTTTACTAACAAAGGTGTCACCGGGGGGGGGGGCATTCGCGTTTCACAAACACAGACTTTATTTTCAATTTCTACACATTTGTCACCGAGTAGGCCTAGACAATTCATTCAGAAATACAAATTTAAAACAAAACGGTTTGTCCACTCTGAACAAGACGAGAATAATAAAAACACAGGAAAAAGGATTCTTGTTTCAAATTGCTGATATCTAATAGGTGCCAGATACATTATTAATGGTCTTCCGAATTAAATAAACGGTACGTATACAGATTTTTCATGGCTACTTGCAATTGGGTAAGAGGCAAATCATTGTCCTGAGGAAGTGGAGAAGACCTGGGAAAGTGTAAGCGTGGTCGAAGGGACACCATAAACTTGTGGCCATGGAATAACTGTTTTATTACACAATTAATTGTGGGTTTTATATTCGAGGGCAACAATTCGTCACGGGACCGTGATAATAGTTATGACTGTTGCCCGATTGACTAAACTGTTACCCCATTGAGCAGAAATCAGGGAAAATTGGGCAAAAAGTAAAAAATACGTTATGTTTATAACATTACAAGGAATTTTAACTAGAACAAATCAGCAATTTAAGCTGTTGAATTCATACATCAATGATATTGTAAAAAAAAAAAAGAAGAAAAAAACAAAGCAAAAACAAAATCGTCACTAACCTTCAGGAAACAACGTTAGATAAACAACCACAAAGAAGACAACTTTTAACGTGGGCATCTTCAAACACGCAATATCACCTATTAGATGAAACTATTCCGAGATCTGACGTCTTGACGAATTTATACTGTCTCCATCTCAACTGGATAACATAAACATTGATTTGTTTTACTTCTTGAATTTCAAATCAAAGGGCGTCAGTTGTGCCTAGTACAATGAAGAACATGTTAATTTTGAAGTGTGCAACTTCAAAGCGCTTGTTTGACATTGAAATCATGCATGTATAAAGATTTCTATCATCTTTTACTGGTACATTTTAGGGAACCAATTGAAATGATGAGCTGTTAATGCATTTCATTTGGTTCCACATTATATCGATAAAGAAAGGGGAAGGATGTCCAGCATGACCACCCAGCACCCACCCAGCGTGACGAACCCACAAGAAAGTGACACATAAATGACATCATACAAAACTACAAACCGCAAAAAGATGCAATATACACTTGAACACCATACTAAGGAATCGAAACAGACCTACAGAAACATCAAACATTAATGACAGCACATAGAAGGAAAGAGACCAATACGCACCCAGCGCCGACTTTGAACGGCCTTCTGCCCATAGCTTATGGTGTGGTTATCCGGATTACTTGCGCACAACCCCCAATTATCCGTGCATACAGAGTTTTCCATAGACGCACAATTGTTGTATAAACATTAAACTTCTCACTGTAAGTTGACATCACAAACGAGATAGTTAAACGCAGCGGCCTCTTGTTACACAGTCTGATTAAAACCAGCCTGATTCTCCTTCATCGTCAGGGACTGGAGTACACTCGTTAAGGGTCGTGTTCTGTTTACCTTTCGTTTAGCCAATCAAATCGGGGATGCAATATCTAATTACGAAAACTATTAAATAACGCGTCCTTGAAACTGAAGTAGGAATAAACATCGATGAGCTACTTCACTGGTATATCTACATTTGTATATACTATAGTTATATAGATACATGTATACGTTTGCTGTTTAATTCACGTATTCAAATTTGATTAATCGCAGTCTATATCGAATATTAAAGAAAAACTGAAAATCCTGAGGGGAATCTTCCCTCAGGATTTTGATACATATGTAAGGGAAAGGAGGGGATCTCCAACAATATTCGGTTGCAACACCAACAACAAAAATCCAAAAGCACCTACTGCAAAAACGCAAAGCAGACACGCACAGAATGAGACACAAATGGCACAATGAACGTCAATTAGTTAAAGAAGATCCTGACGATAATCTCAACAGCACTCACAATAGAGCAAAAATTAAGCATCGACGGACCCCTAGCAAGCTAGAGGTGGGACCAGGTGCCCGGGAGGAGAAGCATCCCCTGTTGGCTAGCCGCACCCGCCGTCGATGTTAATAATGCATGGAAATGAAAATATATAAAATTCATGCACTGTCTGATGTTATGTCTATATAGAAAGTGCTATGGCGACCATGTCAGGGAAGAATAATTAAAACACTTACTGTCAAACCCCTCGCGGGGAACTTTTTTACGAGCTCCACACGGCAAAGGGCATAAGTATGACACAAATGAGTTAAAGAAGATCCTGACGATAATCTCAACACGGCAAAGGGCATAAGTATGACACAAATGAGTTAAAGAAGATCCTGACGATAATCTCAAGTCACATAGAAACATCAAACATAAATGACTACACATAAACCAACGTGACCAATGGGCAATCGGTGCCGACTTAGGACGGCCACCTGCCCGTCAGTAGCAGACGGTCTGGTTATCCTGGATTACGTGTGCACAACCCTCCCACTTCTCCGATTATCCAGAGGTCTCGAAGAACGTACAATTTTTTAGGTAAAATAACCTCCTCATTGTTAGATGACCACAAACTAACAAGACCTTAAAACGCCCAAGCAACACAGATTAATATGAAAGAGGGCGTACGTAATACAGTCCGTGCTATGCCGGCTGTAGCGAGCGCATGTATGTTATCACCCTAGGAGTCCGACTGACATTCAGAGAGGACAAGTGGTCGGGCTGTCTTCTCTAAAGAGGTTTGGACAGGGCCTGTCATGGAGTCCCGTCGTAAGAGTCAGTCAGTGTGCAAGTCTTAAAAATGCGCTGGTACAAGACTGTTGACTGGTCAGTATCAAGCCTAGTGTCCGTTTGGTGACATAAGGGTCATATTCACGGTATAAAAGGCGTTTGATGGTTCTGACCCATTTTTGATGGTAATGCTGTCTACCTTTGGCCAGATTACATTTTTGGCCATATTACATTGTTTTGACTAAGGATGACTGACGAGGGTTTAGTACCCGAAACGTGCATGCCTGGTCCATGCTGTAAATTTATCCGGTTTTAAATGATGCTATTGAATTTATAGACGTTTAACATTTGAACTACTTTATAACCCTTAGTCTGATGTCCAATTCCTAGATATTATTGTAGTAGTACAATTGCTCGAATTAGCAGTTTAGAAGTTTGGACAGAAAGTAAATAGTTGGTATGTCTTATTTCGAAATAGAGATTTGAAATGACGAATTTCATCCTAGAACTTTAGTTAGATTTAAGGGATAGATTCATTGGTTTTTATAGAAGTTTGGTGGTTCGAAAGTAATGCTGATATGTAATAACGCTTTGAAATTATTATAGTGTTGTTTACTGCCTTGTCTGCCGGAGTCCGACAAACTTTCAGATAGGACAAGCTATCAGAAAAAGAAAGGAGGGGATATCCAACCAACAGCACCCGCATCAAAGCATGAAAACATCTGATGCGATAAGACTCAGTAGGTAAGCACATCATTAGACATAAAAACATGAAGCACAAAAGGTTACACATAAACCAACGAGACCAATGGACAATCGGTGCCGATTTGGGACAGTCATCTGCCACGCTAGAAGCAAATTGTGTAGTTATCCGGATTACGTGCGCACAACCCTCCCACTTTTCGGGTTACCTAGTAAATGTCTCGCAGAACGCAAAATTGTAGTGTAAAAGAACCTCCTTACTGTTAGGTTACCACATCAACAAGACAGCAAAACGTATGGACAAAATTGGCTACAGTACATGACATTGTACGTTCGATTTCTGCGTATGCTTAACATTTCTTTTTTATTTAATTTTAATGTTCTATTGTAAAAATTCATTGCTCCATATAACATTTCATCAAGTTATATCCCATCAGTGATACTCGAGGCACAAATAGAGGAAATCAAAATATTGAATACTAGTATATGCATGTCAAGTACAAAATATTGTATACTAGTATATGCATTGTATATACAATATATATATGCATATGTATATACAAAATATATGCATATGTATATACAAAATATTGAATACTAGTATATGCATGTCAAGTACAAAATATTGTAAATATGACCTGAACATTAGGAACTAGCGTAGGACAGGAGCTATACCCCTTACTGTTAGAATAACAGTAATAATAATAATAACAGCCATCTTGCTACTTCTTTTGGACATAATATTCAAACATTTTGGCTATATTTCATTGTTTCGATTGGGGATCACTGACGAGGGTTAAATACCCGAAACGTGCATGTCTGGTCCATACTGTAAGTTTATCTGCTTTGAAATGATGCTAATGAATTTGAAGATGTTTAACATAATCAAACTTTGTGACGGTAAATTTACAAATATCTTACCAACACTTAAAAGTCTAAAAGACCATTGGATAATCAATACCACGTGAACACCGTGTATGTCTTATATCCTGCTGCCCATTGTTTCTTGACGTCATAGCGGTATTTCCCATGAAAAATTCAAATCTCAATTAGGGAACAAACGTACTGTGTTGTGTGGTTCCAACGGGCATTTGTTGGATATACTATTGGAAACGCAGTTATACCGTCGGGGCTTGTCCTCGACGGTATAATGTATGTTTCCAACAATATATCCAACATATACCTGTCGGAACCACAAAACACATTATGTTTATCCCTATTCTAATTCATGTGACATATTTATTATAAACTCTTTTTACCCCTCAGAGGGTCTCATGTATCGCTTTAGAGATGACGTTGCTACGGAGGACTAACAACGACCAACAAAAATTATTGCGCTGCAAAATATAAAATACAACTGCCTCGTGTTTATTACAATGGCGAAAAATCAAAGTGTTATCAAGAATTAACTTAGTACTCGATATGTTGTTTATAAGTGGAGAACGCCGTTTACAAGCTCACAACTTGTAATTTTACGTCACAATATGATGTCACTGGAGCAAAGCGCACAGGGAATCGTGACGTCATATGTAAGAAGTGCGCTTTAGCTTGTAACGTGCAAATTTACGTAGGAATACATTTTATAGTATGTCAAGTGAGGCGGTTTGCGGCATGTATATCATCGTTATACAGGCTTGTAGAAATTCTGTGAACCAATCAGAATGCGTGAAACAAACAGAATTAGAATCATGTTTTACTGCGCTTAACGCCCTTTACTCAGTTTTCAATTTATTCATTTTGAATTATCCATTTTCACAAACGATCTTTTTATTGGAGAAAACAATTTCTAAATCCAACCACGAATAAAAAAGTTACAAATTTTGCTTTAGACGCCATTTTCTTTAAGACATGAAAATGATTAATAAATCATACAGTTGGTAATATATTCACATTACATAGTTTGTAGTTTGTACATGTAACTTATAATAATATTATACGTAAATCTATTGTCCAACCACTGTGAAAGCAAGGGAACCGTATCCTCGGGGACTAACAGTGTGCCAGTAAGGATTTCTAGCCAGTGGTTGAGATTACATGTATATGTTCTACTTTAGAAAATAATCAGTGAATCATATGCATAATTATAGAACAAGTTATATGTTTCATCAATGGTGCAATATACTGCTCGTTCGAGGCGGAAATAGAGAAAGTTCTAATATGAAATATAGCAGATACTGGGCAAAATTCTAAATATATCGAAGAGCCATCTCACGACTGAACTATGCATTCTTGGAGATACCCCTCAATTTATAAAGTCTTGAACTATGCATTCTTGGAGATACCCCTCAATTTATAAAGTTTTACAACGTACAATATAATTTTATATGATTCAACTGAGTTTTGTCTGTGCAGTTGTACTTTTGTTTCATTCGTGAGTCAAATGCAAACATTTAATTAATGCATACATAAAAACCCATGTAATAGGCAAATCAATTTTTCAGTAAATGTTTTTTTTTTCATTGAAATAAAAGATCCTCGATCAAATTATAGTTGGAAATTTTATTTTATACCTCATTACTCCATTACATATCGGATAACAAATGTGATTGTTCTGTCCAATGCACATTGTTCCATAAGTACATGACGTTTCACTCTCATAGGAGCAGCAATGCGGGACTTAAAAACATGGAGGAGGTCTTGTACAGATATATTTGCATCCTACAGGACAATTGAATTTATCATAAACGAGCGTTGCAGTGCAGCAGACTGGCGGTGCAGCACAATCAGGTATTGGCCCACATTTCCACTTATGCGGCAAGTACTTCCAGGCATGACCTGCAAGGAAAAAAATAAGTAATCTAAAGACTTTGATGAAATAGTTGAAATTACATGTATGAAATACATGTAAAACTTACATTGCATAGGAAATTTGAACAGGTTTAAATTTTACGAATAAATACAGCGAGTTATTTAACAGCTCAAACTTTAATACATTCCGTACTATAACTGGGCTTTTGAGAATGTTCATTGGACGTCTATAATGTGTCTATAATGCTATGTTAAACATCTTCAAATTCAATAGCATCATCCAAGAACAAACAAATTTGCAGCATGGACCAGACATGCACGTCTCGGGCACTTAACCCTCGTCAGTGATCCTTAATCTGAACTATCACTGTGGCGTGTCACGTGATACACAAATGATATGTTTCACGGGAATCCCCTTTTATTAAACCAAGTAATTACTGTCTAAATCCACTTTATATGAATTTATTTTAGGCCTATCATATGGTCATTATTATTAATTATATGATGGTTATTTATTCTGGTCAAAATTAGACGTATTATTGGAGAACACTTAAAGAGACAATTTTGTATCTCCATGCACCATATCATAACATGTGGTGAGCATTGAAAATTTTCTGTTTAAGTGTTCTCCGAATACACGTCTATTATTGACCAAAATAGATAACCATCATCTCATTGATGATAATGACAATATGATAGGCCTAAAGTAAAATCATATAAAGTAGATTTAAACAGTATTTACTTGGTTTAATAAAAGGGGATTCTCGTAGAACATATTATTTGTGTATCACGTGATATGCCACAGTGACAATGTAAAGAGTGTATTATGTACAAAAATGTACCGAAAAACGTATAGCAGGATGGATGGGATATGGTGCCTTCGAATGCGTTGAAGAGACAGATGTTGTTGTCCCCGCTGTTTCTCGTGAGATAGATCTATTTTTTTAACCCTTTCAAGAATTTGTAAGCCTTTTGATCGTTCTTTTTGGATTCTAATTTTTTGTTTTGTGTATGACTTTCATGCATTCATGTTAGAGGACAAACGCTCCAGGATATTGTCATTTTGAGGTTTTCTTGAAAAAGTATTGCTACGATAAAGTATGGTTTATTTTGGATGGAATTATACAATATATAATGTTTCGGTAACGATATGTTCAGATCAATTATACTCCCTACGTTACAAGACTGAATTCATAGGCTGTTACTTACATAACTAGAATCCGAATACTTCTTAATCTAAAGAGTACCTCTAGATTGATTTTTATATAAATTACGGCGAAGCATTTTCTTACGCATAGTTTATTCAGTTTTGATCAATTTTTCAAACTCATCCTCACAGGCATTGTAGTGCAGACAGCTCTGTAAACGTATGTTTTCATGCTGAGTTTCTTGATGTAACATGTTTATTTTACCTCAGTTGACTTGTGTATCATCTTTCAATAACAATTAAAAGGTATTCAGAGACTTTTAGCAAGAAAATAATTTTTAGCCGCTGACAGCTAATATTGCTTTAATGCTTTCAACGAAATTGCGCTATTAAGATTAATTTTACGGCATTCCTTACCTCTATGATTTCATTTGAATCATTTACATGTATATCATTTTTTGTTCATTTGAATGAGTTGAAAAAGATCCTAACGATAATCTCAACAGCACTCACAATAGAGAACAAAATTGAGCATCAACTAGAGGTGGGACCAGGTGCCCGGGAGGAGTAACCTGTCTAATATAGTCTATATTTTGCATAAAATAAATGCTTAACATCTGCAACGTCAAAATTAACATCGACAACATATTTATCAAATTTTAGTTGTAAAGTTTGATGAAATGCTACAATGAATATATGGTTTATACATGTATCATTAGTTGCAACTACATACTATATTTTGTATGATTAAATTCAAGATAAATTAAATGAAAACCGAGTTAATCCATGTCCAAAATTTCTAAGACGGACAGTAGATTGAAACATAAATTAAGAAATAAGGAGCTGTAATAACAAAATGTATACAAAAAGCGAAATGGAAAATGAAAAAGTCCGTTTTTGCTTCGATAATAATGTGTTTGGAAAAATCGTTGAAATTAGGTATCTCTGAAATTTTTACCTTAACTTGGATGATTTTCGTTATTTTTGTGGAAAATCTAGAAAATTTTAAATTATCGGTGAAGTTGGTACCTAAGGTAGCACTTTATCAAATTATACTTTTATACAAAGTTTCTAACCTGTTTTATTGTATAATAACAAAGAAAAGTAAAATAAAAATCAAATGAGTGAATTTCAACACTTTCTGTATTTTCTTTACATATGTGCTATTTTTAGCGACAAACTTCCAGCATTTTTTACCAAGTTTTCAAATAAGCATAAATCTTGATTTTCATCACGGACCTATTAATTTTCCTTCATAAAATGATTAAGTGACATGAGCATTATGTTTTCATATGGTTATCATAAAATCGTTGAAATTCCTTCATTCAGAAATGACATGCCTTAACTTAATTTTCAGTCGTTTGACTGCAGATTTCAAGTATTTCATCATTCAATAAAATCGTCCATTCATAAAATTTTTTTTTTAAATATCTAACGTAGAGAACAATGAAATATTGATAATTACATGTATGAAAGAAGGGGATCTCCAACAAGACGCGGTTGCAGCACCAACAGCAACAACCAAACACCCAAAGTGAAAACACAGAGAAGACACACACAGCAAGAGACAAGGAACAGCAAACGAGACATCGAACATAAAAGACAACGCATAAACCAACGACACCCATGGACAATTGGTGCCGACTAAGGACGGCCATCAGCCACGTTAGTAACAGATGGTGCGGTTATTCTGGATTACGTTCGCACAACCCTCACACTTTTCTAGTTACCCAAAGGTCTCGTAGAATGCGCAATTGTTGTGTAAAATAACCTCCTGACTGTTAGATGACCATGCAAACAAGACAGCACAACGCAGGGGTCCAAGGAACATAGATGAATATGTAAATACATATAAAAATAAGGTAGGGGCGTACAAAATGCAGTGCCGGCTGTAGCGAGCTCATGCATATTATCACCCGAGGAGTCCGACCGACATTCAGAGAGGACAGGTGATCGGTGTCCTGTCTTCTCTAAAGAGGTTTGGACAAGGCTCGGCATGGAGTCCCGTCGTCACAGTCTGTTAGAGTGCAAGTCTTAAGGATTCAATGGTAGGCTGTAGATTTGTATAGGTTCAGTACGATGCCGAGTGTCCGTCTGGTGACATTATGATCATACCCACGGTATAAAAGGCGTTTGATTATTCTGACGCATTTTCGATGGTTATGCTCTCTGCCTTGTTAAATTTCCTAAAAGTCTTTACTAGTTTATGAAAGCGGAAACCTTGACCTAGACGTTTCTTGGTAATATGTAAATTTCTACAATGAAAATCTAAACATTAGTGCACGCTCTAGCGTACCGGATGAGCTGTGATATGTAAATGCCGTATGACGGTAGCCTGGGAACGTGACAGTCAAGCAAGGGGAAATGTCCTATGTTGAATCCAAAATCATCTCTTATCACATAAATACTTGTATGAATTTCTTCGTTTGTCATTTTTATATTTAGGTCGAAAAATTGTGTTTTAAGGAATGTATCTTACAGAAAGTTTGAGATTATTTGAGAACGTAAATGAAGATGATTATTGTGTATTACTTTATTTCGGTAAAATAAGAAATGCGGACGGCACTCTTGCATGACCATTTCAGTTCGGTCCTGTCCTTCATAGTATTCATTTTCAGTCAGTTAGCTATTTAAAGTACTTTGGCTTGAAGCATCACTGATGAGAATTTGATATTCGAAACACGTGTCTGGTGCAAGAAAATTGGTTGGAAATTTTCTTCAAAAAGGTATAGAGTAGGAACCCTTCCGAATTATTAATATAAACACTTATTTCTTGTTGCAGTGTGGAGCAGATAAAAAAAATCGTTCCCCGTCACTTGATGTTTGTCAAGTGTATTAATTACTTCTTTCCAGCTCTGTCGACTGAAAGAAGCTTTGTTTCGGCCGTTTATCAATGTGACATCTTACATATTTTTTGCTATTTCGAAAACTTGCCATTTCAAAACTATCATCGAAATTAAAGGAGGTTGACATCTTATCACCATCCCTCCAATGCTATTTTTTAAAATAGATTTTATTTGGATAGGGACACTACAGGAAATTTAGAGCCGCGCACTCTCTACAAAATAAATGCGAATTTGATTTTCGAAACACGTGTCTGATGCATGAAAATTGGTTGGAAATTTCTTCAAGAAGGTATAGAGTTGCCTTCCGAATTATTGAGAATATTAAGAAAAACCCTTAAATATCTGAATGGTAATTTCAATATTAAGTGTCATAACATACGACGAACAAGTATATCACTCACTTTGTTAAAAGGGAGGGTTAAAACGAGCTTGAAAAAGAAATCAGTTTGATGTTACGAGAATTTTTATTTTAATCTCAACACGAAAGAGATAGAGTAAAGGCGAAGAGAACATTAAGAACATCATCCGGATTCATTGAACACTAAGCAATCCATTTTAGGATGCGATGTGACTTCATTCAAAAATAAAATTGCAAAAAATCCACTTACCTTTAGAAACTAACGTAAAAGTAACAACCAAAAAGAATATCACTTTAAGCGTCTGCATCTTAAAGATTGTGATTATATAACCTATAAGAGCTAGGAGAAAAAGATCGAGCCTATAAGAAGATTGAATTTATAAGAAGATTGGACCTATAAGAAGATTGGACTTCTTTGCCTATTTATACTGTCTTCACTTGCATATATCATTAAGTTAACATAAAGTGTTATTTTTTTTATTTCCGGGAATTTCAAATAAAAGGACCTCAGATGTGCCCTATAGAATGTAGAGCATATAAATTGTGATGTGTGCAACTATTTCAAAGGCTTGTTTGACACTGAAAGCCTGCATTTAAAAAGGATTTTACCATATTCTACTTTTTTCATTCATTACAGTGTTTCCTTTGTACACTTTAGGTAACTAATTGACTATTCATTAATAGTATAAATGGTTACATATGATTTTTAATGGCTTGTTTAAAACGGTAAGTAGTTTTTGCCTTAGGCTATTTCTTGTTTGTCCTTTTGAAACTGAGAAAGCTACCAGCCAGCCAGGGAGAAAAACAAACAAGCTTATAAAACAAAGTTGCAATTTCATATTATGTGACCGTGAAATCAGACAGAAACTTGTTGCATTTGATCATCTTGACATAAATGTATTTTAATCATTTTAATCAACAAAAGAATGATAGACAAAGAGTCATTGTAGTTCTTTTTTTCCTTTTTACTTGAAATATAATAATTTATACAATTTTCTTCAATTTTTGTAGAAAACACATTTAATTTGCTAAATATCTTTTTATTTTGATTTTGTTTTGTTTTATGACTTGGGGCTCAAACCTACCAACACGAGGACGCAAAACAGAAAATAAAAAAAGAAATGGCCTTATATTGCTTGACATTGTTTAGTTCGGGGTTTGCAACTATTCCCTTGGAAATTCTAATGATTTGCCTTACCTTCTCGACGTTGAGACTGAATAACTGGTGGGTACTTCTATGGTGTTTATATTATTGTTGGTATTAATAAACTGCTATATTTATATCATTTTCACAAGGGCTGCAGGTGCAAACTATAGATGAAAATTCAATAATATGCCCAGACCTCCGCCCTCTTAGGAGCTTATGGAAATTTTATTATGATCATAATAGAATTTCCATAAGCTCTTAACAAGTTCGTGATTTTGAAATCCTTGGTCTGTTTGTTTTCGGATAGCAATAATCATTATTAATTTTGACATGGAAATTCGAAATACATAGCAAATTATGGCGTTTATGGTAGGTTGTAAAAATTAAATATTATAATATCTTTGCAATTTAGGAACACTGCTGTCAAACGAAGGAACATTCTCCTTTTGTGAGCCAAATCAGTTTTTTGTCATATTCATTTCTCCTCAATTTACCATATGGAATCGATTTCAAAAACCAGATAGTATAACATGACAAATATTATATGGACAATGAACATATCTTAATGCACAGTACAAAACTGACAATTCAGGAAATCACAAACCGAAGGAGTTAAAGAAGTTCCTGACTACAAACCCAACAGCACTCACAATAGAGCACAAATTTGAAAGCATCGACGGACCCCTAGCAAGCTAGAGGTGGGACCAGGTGCCCGGGAGGATAAAGCATCCCTTCTTTGGCTAGCCACACCCACCGTCGATGTTCACGTACGTAAATGAAAACAATATCTAAAATACATGCACTGTCTAAGGCCATGTCTATATAGAAAGTGCTATGGCGATCAAGTCAGGGAAAAAATTCTAAACACTTACTGTCAAACCCCTCGCGTGGAACTTTTTACGAGCTCCACATAGCAAAGGGCATAAGTGTGACAGAAATGAAGGCATAAGAAATCAGGACTAAACAGGAACCAAAGCAAACAAACAAAAACCTCCACCACCATGAAAAGAAGCGAACTTAGGTTCCCAATCAGGAGTGAGACCAAGTGTACCAAGGAAGAGTCAGCATCTCCTGCTCGCATGCTTCGCCCGTCGCTTCAATTCAGCAGAAATATCACATCCGGCTTCTTCCATCCCGGAAGATTCATGTATAGTCTGTGGCTGGATTGTTAAATGGTCAAAGACAGAATATCATTCACCATTCTGGTCAATGGGACATCATAATGTATGACGAGTTCCCCGTATCGACCGTAGAACGTCCTCAGTGACGATGTTAGTCAATCACAAACGTATCCCTGACTGAGAAGCTTATCTAAAAGACGCCTAGCTCTCAGAACAAAATCTGTATATTTGCTACTCTCTCTGGTATAACGTATTAATTGGGATATGAACACGCCATAAGCAGGCGATGAAGGATGTTGTTTCTCAGAAAAGGAATGGTTGTGATGCTGAAACTAAAGTCGTCACGTTTGTCATAGAGTGAGGTGTTCATGTGACCTGGTCCCACCTCTAGCTTGCTAGGGTCCGTCGATGCTCAATTTTGTGCTCTATTGTGAGTGCTGTTGAGATTATCGTCAGGATCTTTTTTAACTCACACTTAAGCCCTTTGCTGTGTGGAGCTCGTAGAAATTTCCCCGCGAGGGGTTTGACAGTGTTTTGAATATTTTCCCCTGACATGGTCGCCATAACACTTTCTATATAGACATAGCCTCAGACAGTGCATGTATTTTATATATTCTTTTTATATTCGTGCATGAACATTGACGGCGGGTGCGGCTAGCCAACAGAGGTTACTTACTCCTCCCGGTCACCTAGTCCCACCTCTAGCTTGCTATGAGTCCGTCGATGATCAATTTGTGCTTTATTGTGAGTGCTGTTGAAATTATCGTCAGAATCTTTTTTAACTCAATTATATGTTCTACATTAAAAAAATAACCAGTGAATCATATGCGTAAAAGAACAAGTAATATGTTTCATCAGCGCTGCTATAATGTCGTTCGACGCAGAAATAGAGAACATTCTAATACGGACTCTAGCAGATGCTGAGCAAAATTCTAAATGTATCAAAGAACCATTTGACGACAAAACTGTGCCTTCTTGGAGATATCCATCAATTTATTTATTCTTGAAAGGAAGTTTTACAATGTACAACATGATTTTATATGACTCATTTGAGTTTTGTATGTGCAGTTGGACCTCTTGTTTCATCTGTAAGTCGGATGCAAAATTAATTTATGCATGTATAAAATCTTACATTAGTTTGCACAATCGTTCAATCTGTAAAAAGGCAAACGTAATAGGCAAATCATCTTCAAGATGAACATCACTTTTTTCAGTACATGTGTTTGTTTTTTGTTTTTTGTTTTTGTTTTTGATTTTTTTGTTTTTGATTTTTTTTTTTATTGAAATAAAAGATCCTCGATCAAACTAGAGTTGGTAGTTTTTATTATTTCATTACTTCAATGCATATCGGACTGCAAGTGGTATTGTTCTGTCTAATGCACATAATTCAAATAGTACATGAGGTTTCATTCCCATAAAAGCAGCTAAAAGCAGGTCTTAAAAGCATGGAAAAGGTTTTGTACAGGTATAAGTGCAGCCCGTAGGACAATTATATTTATCAAAAACAAGCATGGCAGTGCAACAGACTGGCGGTGCAGCACAAACAGGTAATGGACCGCATTTCCGCTTATGCAAGTATTTCCAGGCATTACCTGAAAAGAATAAACAAATAATCTAAAGATTTTGGTGGAATAGTAGAAATAATATCTATGTAATACATGTATAATTTGCATTTAAAAATATTTACTTGAATAACATGATTCATCGGATTTGAACAGGTTTCATCTTTACGAACCTCCTTCTGGTAAAATACAGTCGAAAAAAGAGTTATTGCGGCTTGTTTGAATAAAGTATTAGTATTGCCTTTTTGAATTTACAATTCGTTTCAGAGACATTTTAAGCTTTCAATTTAGAATAAATGCATTCTTACGAAGGTACCATACCAGCTCTTACTGCAATTATAGCCAATCACATTACTTTTTGTTTTAATTGAAATATTCAAACCACAACCAAAAGACTAAACTAAATTGTTCATATTTTACACAGTTTCCGCACAGAGGGTAGGAGAAGGCATTATATAATGTTGTGAAAACTTTTGCCCAATATGATAAAACTATTAGAAGGGACTACTTCTAAGCTAACAAAAGATCGTGACCGATGAAGCGCAAAAGCGGAAAAAACAATCCTTATATATATACATGTTTATGTAAAAAAAAAGCTACTGAAATGAATTTTGGCTGTGTTTGAAAATCACTTTGTCTGGTTGTATCACTGATGATGATTTTTCCATCCGAAACATATGTCATTGGTCTAAAATTTTCTTCCAGATGGTAAGGAGTTGGAACACTCCCGTATTAATAGATAGGTAAATAAAATAATATAATCGCTTACCTTCAGATATCAAAAGGAGAGAAAGGATGACAAAGGATATTAATTTCAACGTCGACATCTTCAAACACACAATATCAGCTTTTCTTCACCTTTATATATAGCCTTAACTTGTTTAGATGAAAGGAAACATCATCAACATAAATTCCTTATTTCTTACATAATCCTACAAGGAAAAAAATGAATGTACTCATGTTTATTTCCATGAGTACATAAGTAAACGCTGCACGTTAGAATGTCTTAAAGTGCAAAATTGATGTTCGTAAATGTTCAATATATTCCTTGTAAATCCTGTTTTCAATTGTTTCATTTGTGTCACTTCGTTTGATCAATACTAATAGTAATCTTGAAATCGCTGTTTATTTAATTTTTTGTTTTATTATCATTTGCCGCCTTTCAATATTTAAAAACAGACCAATAAGCCTGGGAAAACATACAGTTATAACATATAACACGAAGGAAAACGTCGTTATTTAGTAAGATATCGCCTCTATATGAAACTTTTAAGGTTATTTATGTGATTTAGAGTTAATGTTCAAAATAATAGAATGACTTTATACGATCAATGAGCCATAAATTAATGATTAGAAATGATTCTGTTTCCTAATAATTCCGCGATACAGACGGAATTTAAGGGGAATGGTGACTAAAAACGTTAACTTAAAAAAACAAATTAAATACGTTTATTATAACCTCCGCAAACGAAGTTTTTTTTTTTGGGGGGGGGGTATAAAGGAATCACCCTGTCCCTCTGTCTATCCGTCCTCCGGATGGTGCTGTATGACAATGGCTCACTTGAGCTTGGCTCAGGTGAGCTAAAAAACCAAAAAGCATAATTATTTCTAATTTACTATGGCCGTAAAGGGAATGAAATATTATTTCGAGGGAACCAAAATTTGATATTATTTCGAGGAAACGAAATAATATTTCGTGGGAACGGAATAATATTTCGAGGACACGAAAAAATATTTCATGAGAAATATAAAATTCGTGAGCACGAAATAATATTTCGTTCATTTGAAATAATATTGCAAGGAACGAAAAAAAAAAAAAATTCGTAAGAACGAAATCATAAAATTTCGAGGGAACGAAATAGATATTTCCTTGGAACGAAATAATTATTTCCTTAGAACGGATTAATAAATACCTGTACGCGCGCGTACACCTGTAAAATTTAAAAATATCAAAATGGAAGAAGCCGAAATTAGAAAGTCTGCTATACAGGAATTATTTGAAATAGGGGTTGTTTTTCAAAGTTTATGGGGTATATCGTAATCACTCTGTCTGGTTGAGAAGTTTAAAAATAACTCTCTCATTCTACGAAAGATAGTCCTGTAATACGTTAGGAGTACTACATTTTGTTATCATTTGATGATCTGAAATGTTTCAATAATACTTCTAGGTATCTGGATGATATTCTAACCATTGCCAATCCTGCTTTTGAATTATATAAGAATGAAATTTATCCACAAGAATTAACACTTAACAAGGCAAACGTTACAAATACAGAAACACCGTTTTTGGATCTCAATATCAAAATTGTAAACGAAAAGATTCATACAAGTGTATATGACGAAAGAGATGATTTTGGATTCAACATAGTAAATTTCCCCTGGCTTGACGGTGATGTTCCAAGATTTCCGTCATACGGCATTTACATATCACAGCTCATCCGGTACGCTAGAGCATGTACTGATATTTTGGATTTTCACAGTAGAAATTTACAAATTGCCAAAAAACTTTTAGGTCAAGGTTTCCGCTTTCATAAACTAGTTAAGACTTTCTGGAAATTTCACAAAAATTACAGTCAACTTCTTTTAAAATTCGGATCTATACACGCAACAGAGCACATTACTTTGGGTATTGCACAACCTGTCTTTTATGGTGATATGATAAACAAAATTAGAAGGATCAAAGGTAGGCAGCATCAGAACGTCAGAATCATCAAACGCCTTTTATACCGTGGATATGATCCTAATGTCACCAGACGGACACTAGGCTTGGTACTTGACCAATCTACAGTCATGTGCAATCCTAGAGACTTGCACTCTGATTGACTGTGACGACGGGACTCCATGACGGGCCCAATCCAAACCTCTCTAGCAAAGACAGGGCCCCGACCATCTGTCCTCTCTGAATGTCAGTCGGACTCTTCGGGTGATTATATACATGAGCATGCTACAGCCGGCAGAGCACGGACTGTATTACGCATGCCCTCTTTTTATATCCATTTACATATTCATCTGTGTTTCTGGGGCCTCTACGTTTCGCGGTCTTGTTTGTGTGAGGTCATCTTACAGTGAGGGAGTTGTTTTACACCACAATTGTACGTTCTTCGAGACCTCTGAGTAATTGGAGAAGTGAGAGGGTTGTGCGCACGTAATCCAGGATAACCACACCATTTGCTACTTGCATGACAAATGGCCGTCCAAAGTCGGCACCGGTTGCCCATTGGTCTCGTCGGTTTATGTGTAGTCTTTTGTGTTTGATATTTACATGACGTGATGTACTCGTCTTTTGTGTTTTTGCATCGGGTGTTTTGGTGTTTTCCTGTTGATGCTGCAACGGGGTCTTGTTGGAGATCTCCTCCCTTCCTTCATGCTTGTTGATCAAGTGACCTTTCGACCTTGACTTTGTAAATAGTAATTAGATAGAATCGAAAACATATTTCATACTCTTCGTATTTATTCCCACATTCCAAATAATGTGTACTACATTTTTGAACCATAAATTCTTATCTACCAGTAGTGACCTTAATTTTCGGCTTTGATCCAATGTACATGTATACTCTATGGTTGTAATTGAAACTCTTCATATACAAGTATGACACATATATACAGAAATTCTGCACATGCGCAAAAGGAAGAATTATTTCGTTCCCTCGAAATTATATTACGTTCCACCGAAATATTATTTCGTTCTCACGAAATAAAATTTCGTTCCCATGAAATAATATTTCGCTCCCACGAAATAATGTTATTTTTAATACGGCCCTTCACAGCCACCGTGCTAATTATGTATTTATATTTCTTTGCTTTATAAGTTATTGTTTTTATTGTGTGATTTTGCATTGTATCTTGCATCATTCGATTTTATGCATTGGTATTGATGTTCATGAGGTCATATTGCTGCTTCTCGTGTACTCTTGTTAATAAAATACAAGTTTGGTGCATATTACATTTAAAATTTTGGTCAGACTTCACGGGTGATTATTCTTGAGTTTGCTTCAATCAGCATAGCACATACTTTGTACGCATGCCACAGAATTTCTTATATCCATTCCCATAGAATGCGTGTTACATTTTAAACTATCTTGTTTATTATTTCACCTTACTGATCGAAGTTTTATGCTCATACATGCAGCAATGGTGTGTCTATGGCGACCTCTGTGTATCTGTATAAGTGGGAGGGTTGTGCGCACGTAATCTGGATAACTACTCCATTTGCTAAAAGTAGATGGTCGTCCAAAGTAGGCACCAGTTGCACATTGGTCTCCTTCCATTAATCTGTTTATAATACATGTATGTATTACATTATATTATGATTATATGTCATTAATGTTTGATGTTTGTGACTGTACATCTGTTTCGACTGTTTTTGTTTTGTATGATGTTCATGGGCATATTATGGTGTCCTGTGGCGGGTCGTAGTTTTGTCTGATGTCATTTATGTGTCACTATCTTGTGGGTTTATTCCGCTGGGTCAGTGCAGGGTGGTCATGCTGAAGATCCTTGCCTTTTCTTTTCCCTTTTCTATATACAATTAAACATAATTCTTTGCTACGAAAAGTTTCTCATTCAGTCTTTATTCAGATTATCATTATCTTGATACATAATGACATCGGGTCGCAAGAGGAAAAGGCTTAGCCATTTCGTGTACAAGGGAACTCGCATACACATCCTTCTAGACAAAAATATTCGCAACCAAATCTACACCACCTTCCATTTATCCAAGTTAATGGATTTCTGACTTGGCAACAACCTAGGCCTGGCGCTGGGCCTGGTGGCGGTGCACAATCATTAACAGGCGGGCATTTTTTCCTTGGGTACCACCAGCTGTTACCTGTGAGAAGATGAATCGAAATAAAATTTTCAGTTTCTAAAATTGAGACATATTCAACCTCCTCTTACATTCCGAGAAAAGACATTTACACAATGAAATACACCTGAAATTGTTATAATATTAATCAGAAAAATTGACAAAAATATTTATTGCAGAACCTTAAATGAAATACTCTTTTCAATCTGATATGTTTATATTCTATGGAGAACCAAATCCTACATTTTCAAAGAGTATTTATATCCCTATTGTATTAATGAATTAAAGATAAATGAATGTTTTGTTAAAAAAAAGGAGGGGATCTCCAACAACACTAGGTTGCAGCACCCACAGCAAAAACCCAAAACACCCATGCAAAAAACACAGAACAGATACTCACAGAAAGAGACGCAAAAGGGACAAGGAACACCAACTCACAACATAGAAACATGAACCATAAAAGACTACACAAACCAACGAGACCAATGGGCAACCGGTGCCGACTTAGGACTTAAAGTTACCCCTAACAGCAGATATATAAGAGAGGGGAAAATGACGATAATTTTAATTGTTATAAAAAAATACTTTAAGAAAGGTACAATTGCGAGTTCATCCTCACCAAAAGCAACCGTACATAAAAAAAAAAAAACAAAACAAAACAGCAATAAAAACCTAGCAAACAAATACAATTTGAATGCAAATCTCTAAAAAGACATAGAAATGAAACGAAACATAACACCGCTAAATGTCCGACCTCGACATTGCACATGAAATTGTCACCACAAACAAAGCGATCGTCATAGCGATGGTTGGCAGACGAATGAATATATTGATTATGTCTTCACCAGTAGCAGTTCATCAGTATGTGCAATGTCGAACAGATAAAAAGCACCCCTCCCCCTAAAATAATACATATGAAAATTGGGTAAATAAAACAAATATACCCATCAAGATCAAAAATCGAAGCTTATATTGAGTAAATGCGAATTCAACATTTTAAGACCCACTCTGAGATTTTATATTCATATTTAACTATCTAAATATATAATACATTGAAATTTTCAAAGACCGAACAAGAATAGATAAAAAATAGATAATTAGACATTTATATAAATAGATAGAAAGTAAAAACAAATTGAGTAAACGAATAATTAATAGCAAGATAAGTAAATAAATTTTATAACTAACCTTCAGATATTAGTGTTACAGACACGATGACGATGAATACTACTTTTAAGGGCGACATCTTTAAATGCACATAATACATGTATCTGCTATATTCTTGACTTTTATACAATATATATGACTGGCTTTGTTTACATTAGAAAAGAAAATAATAAAACTGATTAATCAATGTTGATTATCGTACAAGGAAGACATACATCATAACAGTTATTTTCCATGAACTACTGATAAATTATTTTCTTTATTTCCGTGAAAACGTCAATTATTCTTAAATATACATATGAATATCAATCAAGTGCAATGTAAATCCTGTTTATCATCAATTTCAAGGTTTCATGAAGTGAGTGTCTCTTTTTGTAATAAATGATTGAAATAGTTTGCTTTTTTACTTTTTGTGCCAATAAATTCCTTTTTAATCTTACATTGGGCATAGCTACGGTATAAATTTGATGTGAATGCCTAAATAGGTATAGAGGGATGATGTTCAAGGATGAAACCCCTGGAGGGTACATTGTAATCTATGTGACTTTTCACCCTCTTCACTTCGACATTTAATTAGTACCATATCACTTAGATATCATATTTTTTATGGAAATAACTATTTTGCACTTCTTTCAAAATTTGTGACAACTCTAGTATCAGAGTATATATCTTTGAGAATTACATAATAAATAACATTGGAATGATCAAAGGCAGGTCAAAAATCAACCACAAAATAGTCGGTCGCCTTCTTTACCGAGGATATAGTCCTAAAGTCATCAAAAGAACATTGGGCATTGTACTGGAAACATCTACAGTTTCGTACCAGTGACTTTTCCAACGTTGCGCACTGCCAACTGTTTCAATGAGACTCCATGAAGGGCCCTATCGAAATCTCGTCAGAGACGACTTGGTCCTGATCCTATATCCTATCTGAAGGTTGGTCAGATTTCTCGGGTGATTGATCTTGAGCTCGCTTCAGCCAGCAGAGGACGGATTGTTATACACATGTCATAGATTGGTTTATATCCATTTTTAATTTTACAAAGAAATGTGTTACCTAATGCCGCTGCTTTTAACCAATTTGTTATCTGATTTGCAAATGCGATATGAAGTAAAGTAAATAACTTTTACAATAGAACACTTTTTAACGTGTGTGATTTTATTGTAAAATTATTTACTATACTTCATAGCACATTTGCATACCAGATAACACATTTTGGTTGTCTGTGCATTACGTTTCACTCTCATAGTGGTACATGTAGCAATACGGGGCTTGTCAACATGGAGGCATGCTTATGAAAGCATTAATACAGCTAATAATATATCCAAAATCATTCAAACGAGGTATGACACTACAACAGGACCATAACAGATAGATCTGAATATAGTTTTGTAGAATCAAGAACAGATTAGAAGAAAATAATTTCAGAAAAAAGAACTTTGCATCAAATTGTTCAATTCTTCCTCTCATATGATTTCAAGTACTTTGTTTTCGTGCAACCCTATATATATGCACAACCACTGTAATTGCCCGAGATAAAGCTTTCAGGACGATTATTATTGATTTCTGTATCAATAACAGTGTGACGTCAAAACGCCGCCGAGCATCGCGTATGAATTTGAATTGAATATCAACAAGTTTAAAATCTTTTCCTATACAGAAATTAGGAGCATCATCATATAGAAAGTCGAATTCATATCTAAAATCTTTCCCATTAATCCCTTACCTCTTTCAGCGACTTTGTCTTGACGATTACAGAATACGACATCAACAAGCAACAGAGGCAGGCGCAGCTACAATAGCTCTCTGTCGATTGATGTCACATGCTTCACTCAATGGAATATTTCGAATGAAGATTTCTTGTCACATTCGGCGTTGTTTGTGATAATTCCAAAATAAACCACCCATGTAAGCAGTACACAGTAGAAGAAAAATCCATGAACTAACGCTGTCAACATTTCATGATTTCACCGCGCTGCAACTGACTCAAACGGATACTAAATGGGAATTCATTCCGCCAACAAAACTAGTTCCAAACAGTCAACATCTAGAGAGTAATAAACAACTTATTTGGTCATATTTTGTCATGATTCCATTGCTAAATTGTTTAATTTGTAATACTTGATATATCATAATGCATTAATTTATGACAGTTCAGTCATAGTGAATAAGCGTGACGTTGTCATGGGAAACTCCTTTCCTTTCTAAAATAACTCCCCTCTGTATTGGTGAACGTATTCGCTTTATAAATAGAATCGGGTGCTTCCTTTGTTCTATTTTTGGCTTTGAAAGCGCATATATCAAAATAAATGCATCAGCATTTGTAATTTATTTCTGCATAAACACACAAAATAAGACACTTATTATATACGTAAATTCTAAACGCATCTTCTTTTCTTTGGTGAAAAATTAGATCAACTTGATATTTTACATTTAATCAACCATATATAAATATTTATGATATTATATGTACATCAATATGTACATCGAGACAATAACCGAATTTGACATGTTTTCATGGTGCTGTTGCTACAGTGTTGCATGCAATCATGAGACGGTGACTCCCCCCCCCCCGGGCACCTGGTCTCACTTCGGAATGTTATTCATTCCGAGGTTCGCAACCGTTCCAATGGAAGTTCTAATGATCGTGTCTTGCCTTCCTCGACCTTGAGACTGAATAACTGATAGTCTTTCTTTGATGTTTATATTGATAATGTTTGAAAATTGTTCTGCTCAATCTTAAATATCATCAAGATATCATTCTACCGTCCACCCAATGAATTCTTGCTATAATTTGCAATGAATAACACTGCTGTAATAGTTCCTTGGAATAGCCGATTTGGAGTCGCTCACCCCCAATAAATTAGAACATATAAAGTGAAATTTCGAAGGTTCATCTCTGAATAGTGTTTTCTCAAAGAACCGTGAATGAATTTTGTTTTAGAAGTCATTGAACAGCAGTCTGTTATCTAGCAGAGGTTTGAACACTTTATTTTTCATCGAGTACCACGGGCTAGTAATTTGTGTGTTGCGTACAGTGACTGCAGCAAAAGGGCCTTTCTAAAATACCCTTACTTACCTAAAAGATATTTTCAAACATATTAACCCAAGCTATACAGTATATAAATATGACAGATGTAAGAAATCTTTATAATGAAATATGTATTCTATGGTCGAATTTCATTTCACAGTGACAATGCAGGCGTTAGCAAATACTTCTTTTCAAAATTTGCAAATTATTTTTCATTAGCGATGACCGAGGCCAAAATCGAGATAATAGAAAATTAATGCTTTATGATATGGCCCGGCATGTATCATGCTTATATCAAAGATCCATCTAAGGACATAATAATGTGCTCTCCATTTAAAAATAACAGATAGTTACAAGAAAACAAAAATATAAAGAATTTTGATTCGAATTTGATATATATCATCATTATCCATATATTATGAGAAATTATCATATTCATATATATGTATAAGGTTTCCATATGATAAAGCTTGGCGATTTCAGTCCTCTAATTTCATTGCTAGCAATCCCAGTTATGGCAAATCCAAGGAGCTTGACAAATATCATGGGTGGACAGGGTGCAAAGGAGGGGGCGGGAGAATGAAATCGGGAGAAAGAGGAGGGATGGGGAGAAAGGGGCGGGAGGAGGGAGGAACCAAAGCAAACAAACAAAAACCACCATCAGTATATTTCTTTCGGCTGCAAATAATTTTGTAAATAATATATATGTCTTAGGGAGATGACCTCGCATAAGATGACCGTCTTGTTGTCAGATCCCATTGTATTACTTTGTAAAATAATTATATCATTTATGCAATTTTCTGAATAAAATACTGTTTAAACCAAAAACCACCACATGAAAAGAAGCGAACTCCCGATATGGGAGTGAGACCAGGTTCCAGGAAGAGTCAGCATCTCCTGCTTGCATGCAACAACCCGAAGCCTCAATTCGGTAGAATTGTCAAATCCGGTAACTTCCATTTCGGAAGATATAGAGTATAATCTTTAGTTGGATTGTTCAAATGGTCTATGACAGAATATCATCCACCATTCTAGAGAATGGGACATCATAGAGTATGACGAGTTTCCCATATCGACCGTAGAACTTCCTCGATGTTAGTCGGTCATAAACGTATCCCTGACTGAGAAGCTCATCTGAAAGACGCCTACCGCTCAGAATAAAATCTGTATATTTGGTACTTGCTTTGTCATAGAGTGAGGTGTTCACTTTCTATATAGACATTGCGTCGGACAGTGCGTGAAAGTTATATATTTTCATTTCCATGCTTCATAAACATCGACGGCGGGTGCGGCTAGCCAACAGGGGATGCTTACTCCTCCCGGGCACCTGGTCCCACCTCTAGCTTGCTAGGGGTCCATCGATGTTTTTAAATTTCGTGCTCTATTGTGAGTGCTGTTGAGATTGTCGTCAGGATCTTCTTTAACTCATTTGTGTCACACTTATGCTCTTTGCCGTGTGGAGCTCGTAAAAAAGTTCCCCGCGAGGGGTTTGACAGTAAGTGTTTTGAATATACTTCCCTGACATTGTCGCCATAGCACTTTCTATATAGACATTGCGTCGGACAGTGCGTGAAAGTTATATATTTTCATTTCCATGCTTCATAAACATCGACGGCGGGTGCGGCTAGCCAACAGGGGATGCTTACTCCTCCCGGGCACCTGGTCCCACCTCTAGCTTGCTAGGGGTCCATCGATGTTTTTAAATTTCGTGCTCTATTGTGAGTGCTGTTGAGATTGTCGTCAGGATCTTCTTTAACTCATTTGTGTCACACTTATGCCCTTTGCCGTGTGGAGCTCGTAAAAAAGTTCCCCGCGAGGGGTTTGACAGTAAGTGTTTTGAATATACTTCCCTGACATTGTCGCCATAGCACTTTCTATATAGACATTGCGTCGGACAGTGCGTAAAAGTTATATATTTTCATTTCCATGCTTCATAAACATCGACGGCGGGTGCGGCTAGCCAACAGGGGATGCTTACTCCTCCCGGGCACCTGGTCCCACCTCTAGCTTGCTAGGGGTCCATCGATGTTTTTAAATTTCGTGCTCTATTGTGAGTGCTGTTGAGATTGTCGTCAGGATCTTCTTTAACTCATTCATGTGGCCATCAGTGTCGACATAATGTCCAAATAGGGTGCTGAATCATTTCTCTCAGTATTTTCTTTGACTTCAAGCTACAAAGGATAGATTCTGCTGAGGTAATCCGCGAATTTTTGAATACTGTGTCGGTTCCTGCTTTATCCTGATTTTGTATGCCTTCGTTTTGTGATTTTCTGAAATATCGATTTTGTGCTGTATATAGGGATATGGTCATTATCCATATGTGTCACTCTACCACACAATATGGGAATGGGACCTGGAATCCCGGAAGAGTCAGCATTTCTTGCTTGCATGCAACACCCGTCGCTTCAATTCGGCTGAAAGATTCAGCGCATTCTTAAAACTTGCACTCTGACTGACTGTGACGACGGGACCCAATGACGGGCCCTGTCGAAACCTCTTTAGAGAAGACAGGGCCCCGACCACCTGTCCTCTCAGAATGTCAGTCGGACTTCTCGGGTGATAACATACATGAGCTCGCAGCGGCAGAGCACTGATTGTATTGCGTACGCCCTCTTTTGATATCCATTTACATATTCATCTTTTTCAGCTTGGGCCCCTGAGTTTTGCGGTCTTGTTTGTGTGTGGTCATCTGACAGTGAGGATGTTGTTTACACCACAATTGTACGTTCTTCGAGACATCTGGTTAATCGGAAAAGTGAGAGGGTTGTGCGCACGTAATCCAGGATAACCATACCTTCTACTATTTCCGTGGCAGATGGCCGGTCCTAAGTCGGCACCGGTTGCCCATTGGTCTCGTTGGTTTATGTGTAGTCCTTTGTGTTTGATATTACTGTGTTCTGCGTTGACGTCCCTTTTGCGTCTCTTGCTGTGCTTGTCTGCTCTGCGTAAATCGGCTTTTTTTTTTTAGTGTTTTGGGGTTTTGCTGTGGGTGCTGCAGCCTGGAGTTGTTGGAGATCCTCTCCTTTGTTTTAGAATATAAGTACATTCTGTGGTTGGATGGTTTAAATGGTCTAAGATAGAATATCATCCACTTGGACAATGGGACATCATATTTCATGTGGAGACAGGAAGACATAAAAGACCTATAACAACTTTGGACAGACGAATATTTCATTTCTGCTTATCATCAGAGATCGAAGATGAGTTCCACGTGATAATGAAATTTGAACGTTATGAAATGAAAAGAAACGAAGTATTTTCTTTTCTTACTAACATGTGTCCACGATTTTCAGTATTAACCGAAATGGATAAATTCAATTTCATTATGAATTTTGCAAGCGATCAAACCCGAGAAGGTCCCAATTTTAATAAGCACAATAATGCACATTATTGTACCTTGAGTAATACATTTCATTGCTTTTGATTTCTGAATCCAGATCAATGTACACTGCCCTGTTAATTCAAAGATATGTGTTATGAGCGCATATATATATTTATCTATCTATATTCATTTTTATTTATTTTTGATTTCTTGTGTGGTTACTTAACTGCATAATGACTTGTTTGATGATTTAATGCAATAAAGAAGTTGAATTTATTGTATGACGAGTTCCCCGTATCGACCGTAGAACTCCCTCAGTGACGATGTTATTCGAGAAGCTTATCTGAAAGACGCCTACCTCTCAGAACAAAATTTGCATATTTGGTACTTGCTCTGGCATAACGCATTGAGATATAAACATGCCATAAACAGGAGATTAAGGGATGTTGTTACTCAGAAAAGAAACGTTTGTGATGCTGAAACTGATGACGTCAAGTTTATCATAGAGTAAGGTGTTCATGTGACCATCAGTGTCGAAGGACAGCAGTATGTCCTAATAGGATGCTGAATTATTTGTCTCTGTAGACCCTTTGACTTCAAGCTCCGACGGATGACTTTTCATTCTTATATTTTTCATTTCATTTTATCCTTATATTTTTCAAAAGCAGGTTAGTCAATAGTCAGAATGTAATCCAGATACCTAGATACATGTATACCATCGAAACAATTCAAATCATGAAGTTTTCTTTGTTTTTGAAGATTATGGATCAATTAATTTTCATAAGTGTATGAAGAAATAGATCTTCTACAAGAGACGACAACCTCCGTCTAGATATTAGCACCAAATCAAGCATAAACATTTTCCAAGAGGAAGGACAAGGCATATTACACGTCATTAAATGTCCATGATTTGTATGATTCAGAGGAATCATTTGATTCAGATTTACAATAGAGGTCTTCTCCTCTCACGCTAAACACAATTAATAAACATTAAGAAGTACCGATCAGTTATTCAGTCTCAAAGTCGAGAAGGCAAGGCAAAATCATTAGAATTTCCGTAGGAACGGTTGTCAACCTCGAAATAAATAACATTCCTAAGTGCGACCAGGTACCCGGGGATAGTCGGCGCCCCCTGATTGCATGTAACACTCGTCGCAACAGCTCCATGGAAACAATTCGGTGATTGTCTCGATGTACATATTGATGTACACAGGTAAGTATTTCTTGCTTGGTGATGATGACAGCCATTCAATCACAATCCAGAATGTCACTGATTCATTCTGGAAAGGGGGATCTGATGAGCTTTTATTATATCCCCTTAGCGACCGAAGAACTTCATCAAAGATGATTTCAGCCGTTGTGCAATATAATCCTGAACAAGTAGCTTTCTTGCAAGCCGTCTGGCTCTTACGATGAAATCTTCATATATGGGACATGCCCTGGCGTATTGTATTAGCTGGGAAACAAAAGCGCCATAAGCAGGAGAACAAATGTTGCTACTCATGAAAGGGAAATTGATTATGTAGAAGCTGTAATCATCACGCTTGTCATACAGTGAAGTGTTCAAAAGGCCGTTTGCTTCAAAGATAGAAGTATATCCAAATACGAAGCGGATCTGTCGCTCTGGGTTGTTTCCTTGATTTCTAGTTCATGAGGATAGATTTCATGTTGATGATCCTTAAAGTTCGGATTATTGATGGACAACAGGTCATCTATGTATCTGAAGGTAAAATTGAATTGAGATGAGTGGTGCTTTCGCCCAGTCTAGAGCAAGGTCTGGATGAAGTTAGTTTCGTATGAATATAAAAAATAAATCCGCAAGCAGTGGGGCGCAATTGATACCATTAAATGAGATTAACCTTTCATTCAATGACATTTATTTTGTTGTGAGGAGGCGTGGTAAACATATTGAAAAAAATCGTATGAAGAAATCAAACTGGTTTGGACATTTGTCAGTCTCATCCCCTGATTTGTTGGAAAATTTAAAAAAGTTTTCATGTTTAGAATAGATACACTTTAATATCTTGCTGATTTCTAGACAAAATCGAATGGAGCAGTTGCTAGGATTGGCAATGTATCGGAATGTGTAAGGAGTCCTGTAAATTTTTTGGTATAAAGCGATATATGGTAGGGAGATCCAATTTGGCAATAGAGAATCTGATGTAGAAAGAAAGAGTTCACTGTTACATGTACTTTTTGATCAAAATGTAAGAGATTATTTTCTTACTTTTGATGCTAGTATTTGATGACGAAATGATCGAATCTGAAGCTAATTTGTATATTGATTTTGAAGACATTTAACATTGTAATGATATCCTGATGATGTTGTTTGCTGCGTTTACCATTAAACAAATAATTTAAAAAAAAAATAAAATGAAATAAAAAAAAATGAGGATTTTTTTGTTTCTGATTGATATCCCGGATTTATTGAACATGAAGCCATTTTAAATAACAAATCAAACACAACAATTTCTAGCTGTTGAATACATATATTAATAAGGAGGCTTTGAATTAAAAAAAATACTTATGATAATAACAAACCGCAAGTAACCTTAAGAAATAAATGTAAAGGACATAATCAAGAAAAAAAAATCACTTTTAGCGTCGGCCTCTTCAAACACGTAATAACATCTATAAGAGGAGGTAGATTCTACAATTTATGTTCGCGTTTCTACATCGTCTCATTAGATAACATAAAATGTCATTTCCGGGAAATTAAAATCAAATAAATTAAATTAATCATTAATATAACGAAGAAGATATCAACTTGGATGCGTGCAATTAATTCAAAAGCTTCTTTGACATTTGAACCATTCAAAATGCATTTAAAGAAATTATCATATTTTATTTGTCCATCATTTCAGTGTTTCCTTTGTATATTTATAACTGTAACTCATTGACATGTTGTAAATTAGCTCTTTTGAAAGTACTATTAGAAGGCATGAGATACACGTACTAATTTTTGTTTCTTGAGAAATCATATAGCAGTACAGTTCATGGGGACAAGATAGACAAAGAAGCAATATTGTTTAAAATTTACATCGGAAATAATTTCTATAAATACCTTACTATGAGAGGATCAATTCATGATAGGACAGAGTGGAAGAACTACTTTTGGTATGTAATATTCTCTCTCTCTCTCTCTCTCTCTCTCTATCTCTCTCTCTCTCTCTCTCTTTAACCGTCCGAAAATATACAAAGGGGGAGGGGTGAATCGCCGCAAAGCATACTCTAATCGCTATAACAGGCCATGGAATGCCATCTTTTCTCGAACAACATACAAACGGTCCAGAAGTTATCATGTAGACTTAACTCATAGATAAAAAGGACTGTCACATGACTTATATTTAAACAGGATTTATTTATCTCTTATACTACAATGTTTACTTTATGAAACTACTGAGTTTCCATTTTGACGTTGATGCATGATTTCTATAAATATCAGAACTGGAAATTCATGAGTACAGGTAGCTCATGATACATATTTTTTCGTCGTTTTATCTTCGTTTACTCGAATCCAACGAGAAAAAAAAAACAAGAGTCATTCCTAATCATTTTAAAATTTCCTACATTAGAGGTCTTTTAAAATGTTCCATTATGCAACCATGAATCATGCACTACTTCTTTTAAAACTTTACTTTTGAAAATCATACCAGCCGTAATAAATGATGTCACTTGAGAAATTTCTAGTATACCAGGAATCAGAATCGATGTTTTATTGAAAATGAAATGTCTCTCAAATTATTATATATTCTTTAATGTGTATAATGCTTATCCATGCACTTACTTTCAAATACATGTAATTTCAATAAATTTCAATACAAGATTAGACAAATCTCATGGCAATAGAATAAACTCGATCTCACACAATTCCTAAAGGGAATCGTATTTCATTATGTTATGAGGATCAAACTATGGACAATTGCATTCACATGTGGAATATGCGGGATTTGGACATGTATAAATGCAGCCAAATGGACACATCATTCCGTTAACATTGATGTAATTTGTGGTAACGTCGCAACAGCTCGGCGGCGGCGCACATCCAGGAGGATTCGGACATGTTCCATAAAACGAGGTATATCCTGAAAATATTCATATAAAATCAATATTCAGTCACAAACTAGTATTACGACAAGTATAAGCTTATCAAAAAGCTTGCCTGACTTAAACAAAACAAGTATTAGCTTTTACAAAAAGCTTGCCGGCAGTTAGCTGACATTAAATGTTGTAAAATTCTAGTAAGAAAGAAATGGAATAAACGATTTTTATTCTTGTTAGACCAATCGCACATTTCCGGGCTTTTCCGGTTTTATTTCCGATTCAAGCTACGGAAATTTCCGAGGATCTGTGATTTGTTGTAGGACGTATCGGTACAAAGACTTTTCGATGCATCTTTCGGAAGAAAATGCACTGATACGATATGACTTTCATTTGTCAAGTCATCTAGACTCTTCAGCGGACTTGATGGAAGCATCTTATGTACAGATTTAGAATAACCTTGACGAATATTTGCATATTTTGTAGTTGTCCACCAATCATATTGCCAAGAGTCATTTTATCCGTGCAAGTATGTCACGATTGATTACAGTATACCGGCAGTCATGACTGCCGGTAATAACAGCGTCTTCATTTTTTTATCAACACGCACAAGTTATACTTCTCCGACCCTCCTTATCCCATAGTCCACTATATATTGATGTAAGGAGATGTTGCTTGACCTAGTAATTATGCAGGAGAGCATGGCTATCTCCGAATTAAGACCAAAAAAAAAAAATAAAAAAAAAAAACCAACCCAATACAGATCCCTTTATTCTTGACATATATGAGTCAATATAACTATAGTATACAATGCAACATAAAGTCATATGCAATTTATACTAAGCAAAAAATTAATAAAAACAAAAAAAAAAAAAAAAAAAAAAAAAAAAAAGGAAGAAAAAAATGCATAATGCAAACAAAACACAATGTGTCGATCATTCGGAAGACGATATACTCGCCATTGTCATTCATATATCACTTGACCTTTAGGAGAATTCCATTATAACACAAATTTAAAACTTGACCAAACAAAAACCATTCTGTATATTAGCGTTAAAAGAAAATCAATAAATGCTAGAGTTCCGAAAGTGAAATAAGAGGACACTTCTAAAAAGTTACCATCAAATTTTGTGACTATGTTCAGTCTTATCGGTTTTCCCCGCTTATTTCTTTGTTGCATTCATCAATTCGTCTTTGGTAAAACAATCAAAATGATATAGATACTAAACGAAACAGCACAGTTGACTGGGCGGTAAGATTAATTTCAACTGAACATTTTAGACCAATAACTCTGGAAAGAGAAAGACACCCCATTGGACCATAATGTTCTGGATTTCTGTGGGAAATAGTGCTTCGCGGAAATAGATCATTTGCATGTTCTGTCTGATCTTGTAAATGTTTCTAAACATCACTTTCATTATTGCATGCATACGCCTTCAACAAAACCTTGACTCATGAAAAAGTGCATTTCAAATCTAGTTTGCCTGACGTCACGACGTCAGTCAGAAACAGTTCAAAGATTAGCATTTCATATAAAGTCCGAAAAGACGTCAGAAATGCTGAAAAATCACTTTAGAGTGAAACTAGAAATATAACCACTTCTTAAAAGGATCATAATTCTGGACTTTTTACAGAACAATCTATGAAGATACAGACTGTACATCCTTTTTATCATTTCTAATACTCTCTGTTTGTCAATGTGGGTTTCGGTTCTGACGAAGTTAATCAAGTGCGCACTACTTTCAGGATAAAGAAAATGAACACATGATTACTTTTTCCTAACAAATTTCATCGAAATCCCTTAAGTGATTCTTTAGACGAAATTGAAAATTTGAAATGAGTTCGACGGACGAATGAACAAACGCTATGAAAATATCTCAGTTAAACCTTAAAACAAGAAGAAATGGACAGATCTTTACCAACAAAAAAAAAGAAAAAAGAAAAGAAATATTCATATAGGAGATGATAATAAAGAAGTGCATTACATGTCCTCCCTCCGAAAAAAAAATCCTAAGAAAGTTTAATTGCGGTTAGAATGAATCAAACATTGCCTTTTTGAATTCCTTATGTTTGAGACATCTTTTGCTATTAATTAAAAATATTTGGAGAAATTGCGTTTGCATAGAAAAAAAAAAATTGATGAATGAATGAGAAAAGATTATCGATAAATACAATAACGTATATCACTTACCTTGAGATATTAATATGAAAGAAACAATGCCAAAGAATACTACTTTCACGGTCGACATCTTCAAACATTTAATATCAGCTTTTCCTCACCTTTATATACTGTCTTAACTAGTTTTAATGAAGGAAAACATCATTAACATTATTTCTACGTAATTCTAACAGGAAAAAATTGTGTATTCATGTTTATTTCCGTGAGTGCGAACGTAAAAGTTGCACGTCAGACATGCCTTAAAGTGCAAAATTGATGTTTACAAATAGTTTTAAAGGGTTAAATATCCTTCTATAGTAAATCCTATTTTTCAAATTTATTTCAAAGTTTCCTTTTTCGTCACATCTTTTGATCGCAATTTTTAGCAGTATAGGTAATTTCACGTTAACTTATTTATTCTCATTTGCTGCTTTTCGATGTTTAAAACTCTACCAATAAGCTAGTCCGAACAAAGCCTTTGACGGTTATTTGGACGGTGGGAACTGGGAGAAGTAAGGGCAATACCTATACAAATAGTCTCGTCACTCTCCGAACGTCTGAAGGGTCGTACGTTCGCTCCTTCTTTCTCTACCTAAATGCATGTTCGCGACTATTGACACATCCCAATCGCCAGATGAATCATTCTTTCACCAACCTTTGTTGTATTTGGACTAGATAAGGCCTTTATCAGTCGTATTGCTGTTGAAAAGTTTCAATTGGTAAGTTGTAAAATCCGTCGCCATGCCGTCCTTATTGATTTTAGTGAGGTCACACGATAATAACGCAAGTCACATGATACAAATAACATTATCATGTAATCACAGCTGTTTTCTATGACCCCATACGTCACGATCACTTGTCTAGACGAGATTTCCCGCGTGACGCCGTCCTTACATCTACTTTTTTTTTACATATCACAGCTCAGCCGGAACGCTAGAGCATGTACATGCTTCTGATTTCGATTTTCAAAGTAGAATTTTACAAATTAACAGCTTTTAGCATAATTCGGACACATACAAGCAATTCGATATATTATTGGGTATTTCACAATCTGCCTTCTAGATGACATAATAAACATAATAAGAAGAATCAAAGATAGACGAAATTACCATCGACTCCAGACACCTTTTTATACCGTCTATATGACCCTGTTGTCACCTACGAACACTTGACTTCTTACTTAACCAATCTACAACCTTGTATCTACTCATTCTTAGGAATTCCAAATTAGCTGACACCAAGACGTACATTATTTTAAACCTCTTTAGAGAGATAGGACCCGACCACCTGACCTCTCTTAATGTCGTTTGGACTACTCGGGTCATAACATGTGTGTTACTCGGGCCCCTTTGTTTAACTGTTTTTAAGTCAATTGTTCGTATGGTAGTATTTCAGTGAGGAGGTCAACTAACACTATCAGCGTCCATTCTTCGAGACCTTCAGGACACTGGAAAAGTAAGAGGGTTCTGCGCACGTAATCCAGATAATCACAAATTTGCTATCGGCGTGGAAGATGGCCGTCTTTAGCCGGCAACGATGACCTATTGGCCTCGTTGGTTTATGTGTAGTCTTTTCTGTTAAATGTTTCGAAAATAAATTTGGTGTACCTTGTTCCTCTTGCCTCTCTTGTTTTGCATGTGGTATTAGTGCTTTGCCCGGGATGATGCAACAGAGATCCCCTCCTTTCTTTTGTACTTGAACCTCCTGAAAGATTTTTCATAAGATGAAGTTGTCCATCGCGAATCTATGGAGCTGTGTTATTGTTTTCGTATGTTTGTCCGATTGTTTTTTCTCATGAGAAATTTATATTTCATATTTTTCAAGAATTTGAAAACCTTTGGATTATTACTTTATCATTTTAATTTTGGGTTTTTGTGTGAATGTATGTGTAAGTGTGCATTCGAGGGAGGATGAAGGGGTGTGATGGTGTGTGTGTGAGAGGGTGTGTGTGAGGGTGTCCTTTTCATCTATTTTCTATGAAAGAAGTTGGATCAGAGTTTTTTGTAATTAAATTTGTTTAAACATATATTTGTAGAGGAATCTCATTTTTTTATTTTCGCTGTGTGTGCTGTAGTCCAAAACACCTGTCCAATCCAAGTCTTTGACGGATATTTCGGCAGTTGGGGCCTGGGTTGGTCAGAGGACAAATCCTATCTTGATAATACGGAAGTGTTCCAACTTGATAACTTCTTGAAGAAAATTTCAAACCAATTTTCATGCACCAGACACGTGTTTCGAATATTAGTTTTTTTTTCTCATTAGTGATGCTAGATATTGTGAAACGGTTCTAAACAGGAACGATGTAAATTTATTTTGGTCTATTAAGAATTCAATGGATGTGATTGACAAAATGAAATCTGGAAATTTCCAAGCCAATACGATTTCTTCATACGACTTCTCTAATATGTACACCACACTTCCTCATGACAAAATTAATAATCGATTATCTAATCTCATCAAATGGTGTTTTGATCGAAAACTTACATTTGTACATCTGAATCGAAGGGTTTCTTTTCCTCGACAGACTACAAATCATGGACATGTAGTGACCTGTGTAATGCCTTGTCCTTCCTTTTGGACAATATTTATGTTAGATTTGGTGAGGATCTATACAAGCAGGTTGTAGGAATTCCTATGGGTACTAACTGTGCGCCTCTTGTTGCAGATTTATTTTTATACACTTATGAATAAGACTTTATCCAAAATCTTCAAAAGCAAAGAAAATTTGATGATCTGAAATGTTTCAATAATACTTCTAGGTATCTGGATGATATTCTAACCATTGACAATCCTGGTTTTGAATTATATATGAATGAACTTTATCCACAAGAATTACACTTAACAAGGCAAACGTTGCAAATACAGAAACACCATTTTTGGACCTAAATATCAAAATTGTATACGGAAAGATTCATACAAGTGTATATGACAAAAGGGATGATTTTGGATTCAACATAGTAAATTTCCCCTGGCTTGACGGTGATGTTCCAAGATTACCGTCATACGGCATTAACATTTCACAGCTCATCCGGTATGCTAGAGCATGTACTAATATTTTGGATTTTCACAGCAGAAATTTACAAATTACCAAAAACTTTTAGGTCAGGGTTTCCGCTTTCATAAACTAGTTAAGACTTTCTGGAAATTTGACAAAAATTACAGTCAACTTCTTTTAAAATTCGGATCTATACACGCAACAGAGTACATTACTTTGGGTATTACACAACCTGTCTTTTATGGTGATATGATAAACAAAATTAGACGGATCAAAGGTAGGCAGCATAACCATCGAAAATGCGTCAGAATCATCAAACGCCTTTTATACCGTGGATATGATCCTAATGTCACTAGGCTTGGTACTTGACAAATCTACAGTCTAGTACAAGCGCATCCTTGAGACTTGTACTCTGACTGACTGTGACGACGGGACTCCATGACGGGCCCTGTCCAAACCTCTTTAGCGAAGACAGGGCCCCGAACACCTGTCCTCTCTGAATGTCAGTCGGACTCGGGTGATTAAATACGTTAGCTCGCTACAGCCGGCAGAGCACAGACTGTATTACGCATGCTCTCTTTTTATATCCATTTACATATTCATCTGTGTTTCTTGGGCCTCTTCGTTTCGTGGTCTTGTTTGTGTGAAGTCATCTTACAGTGAGGAGGTTGTTTTAAACCACAATTGTACGTTCGTCGAGACCTCTGGGTAACTGGAGAAGTGAGAGGGTTGTGCGCACGTTATCCAGGATAACCACACCATTTGCTATTTGCGTGACAAATGGCCGTCCAAAGTCGGCACCGGTTGCCCATTGGTCTCGTCGGTTTATGTGTAGTCTTTTGTGTTCGATGTTTACATGTCGTGTGTCTCTTTTCCGTCTCGTGCTGTACTCGTCTTTTGTGTTTTGCATCGGGTGTTTTGGAGTTTTGCTGTTGATGCTACAACGGGGTCTTGTTGGAGATCTCCTCCCTTCTTTCAGTCTAAGTGTTTTTCATAAGCAGCCCAAATTCATTTTTCTAGCGCCCATTGGTGTCATTCTTAGAACTTAGATTTCTGCATTTACTTTACAGAGAGTGTGCGGCTCTAATTTTCCTGTAGGGTCGATTCGATAGCATATCCAAATACAATCTATGTTCAAAATAGCATTGGAGGGATGGTGCTAATATGTTAACCTCCTTTAATTTCGATGATATTTTTCGATGGCAAGTTTCCGAAATAGTAAAAAAACATATATGATGTCACATTGATAAAGGACCAAAACAAAGCTTCTTTCATGCGACAGAGCTGGACAAGAAGCAATTAATACACTTAATTAACAAACATCAAGTCACGGGAAAACGATTTTAACTGCTCCACACTGCAACGAGAAATACGTGTTTATATTAATTCAAGTTCAAATAGTTTATGTCAATTTACAATTTTAATATTCACCACAACTATATATAGATAAATTTCGATATAAAAAATTGACATCATGCCTTAATCATGACAATATACTCTTGTACATATTTATAATCTTTTTTCATTAAATTCATTCATAAAATTCACAAAAATGTCTTTCTTCTCTGAAACATATCGTGTAAAACATTTGCCAATTATTATTGTCATTAAAAAGATAATTTAAAATTTGTCATCATCATTCATATCATTAAAATGTTCTTCACAAAAAAGGTTCCTCGATATAACAAAATAGATGAAATCTAAGATCATTGTAAAATTCTCATTTCAATAAAAAAAAATGCATTTCATCTTCACTGGTACTAGTATTGCAAAAATTACAAAATTTAATTCTTTCAGAAATAGGTATTTTTGGTCTATGTTTTCTCCCGGTTTCAATAGCTAAAGGTAATGTACCACAACGGAAATTACTTAATACTCTTCTTTTTTGTTTACAAATGTTTTATTTTGTACATAAGACTCTGTAAAAATATTGGTTTTAAAAATTCTGTAATTTCTCATTTTGTTGCCATTAACATTGTTTCCATCATCAAATAAATCATTCTGCCATTTTATATTATCTTTCAAAATCAAAACATCTCTTATAATATTCAATTTAACACTAGTTTGATTCACAGTATCAACAATATTTTTCAAATCATGAGGTTCAATCAAATGTTTTACTTTATTAACCCATGATAATCTTTACTGTTTGGACCATTCATGCGCAATATAGGTTAATTTAAAACCTGTTGCATTAATGATACGAAAATAGAGTCTAAATACTTCAACATATTGATTTACAACACATGAAACCCAACCAATATCGCCTCTTGTTGCAATATTTGAAGCATATTTAGATGTTCTAAGAAACAACCTTATCGCTCTATTCTGTAAAATATTGACCTTTATAGGTCGTTCCTCCAGCCCAAACATATTTACTATACAGATTGCCTAAAGCGCGACTAGCAAATTTACATAACTCATCTACTGAGAACTGAAAATTAAGGTGTCCATCTAACCAAAGTCCTAAGTATCGATATTTGTTGTCGTATGCAATATCCAGATTTGCAAAAAAGTACGAAAGGTAACCGGAAGGGGATATAACTTTGGTTTTGTCTGGTTGACTGATAATTTCCACTAAACACTCCATTGGTGCACGGTGGTTAACCTTCCTATTATGTCCGAAAGTCTTGTATTCTGGTATATCTAAAATATCGTTTCCTCTTAAAAATGTCTTGGTAATTCCAAGCAGATCAAAATCAAAATGTTTTAAAACAGACACTCTAAATATGTAATTGTCATCATTTTCCCGAGTGATCCATCCCCGTACATTCCAGACACCTAGCCTGAGTTCCTTTGTGCGACGACCTCTCTGGGATCCTCTGTGTTGACCCCTCCCTCTGTTATGACCGCCTCCCCTAGATCCACATTGAGTGCGCACTCGACCAGAATCACTGGGGCCATGTCCCTCGTTAACACTATCTCGTTTCTTCATAATAAGACCGTTTACCACATGGATATTTTTATCGCAATGTTTGTGAAAACAACGGCGTTTACTTACTAACGAGTCCATGATTGTAAAAGTATCAGTTCAGATAAGGATATAGGCTATGTAAAGATAAGATTTCCGATGGGGACCGATTGTGCCCCACTCCTTGCCGACAATTTTCTTTACTCGTACGAAGCTGAATTCATTCAATCTTTGGTCTCTGAAGGGAAAAGATAATTAGCTTCTGACTTCAACTTCACTTACAGATACATAGACGATGTGCTGTCCATCCATAATCCAAAATTCGCGGATTACCTCAGCAGTATCTATCCTTCGGAGCTTGAAGTCAAAGAAACTATAGAGACAAATAATTCAGCATCCTATTTGGACATAATGTTGTCCTAAGACACTGATGGTCACATGAACTCCTCACTCTATGACAAACGTGACGACTTCAATTTCAGCATAACAAACTTTACTTTTCTGAGTAGCAACATCATCGCCTGCTTATGGCGTGTTCATATCTCACTTGATACGCTTTGCCAGAGCATGTACCAAATATACGGATTTTGTTCTGAGAGTCAGGCTTCTTTCAGATAAGCTTCTCAGTCAGGGATATGTTTGTGACCGACTAACATCGTCACCGAGGAAGTTCTACAGTCGATATTCGAAACTCGTCATACACTATGACCCACTCTCCATAATGGTGGATGATATTCTGTCATAGACCATTTAACCATCCAACCAAAGATTGTACTCTATGTCTTCCGAAATGAAAGTAGCCGGATGCGACAACTCTACCGAATTGAAGCGGCGGGTGTTGCATGCAAGCAGGGGATACTTACTCTTCCTGGGCATCTGGTCTCACTCCCATATTGGGAGTTCGCTTCTTTTCATATGGTGGAGGTTTTTGTTTGTTTACTTGGTTCTTGTTTTATCCTGGTACAGGGATATGGTCATTATCCATATTTGTCATTTCATCAAAGCAAGTATTGCATTTCCTGTTTTCTTTTCTCCAACTGAGCTTTTTATCTATTCGTGGTTTCACCAACTTAAGTCACGTAATGCTACACAGTGAAAATGATGTGCCAAAGAACCAGCAAAGGACAAAATATGCTTCATGTTATCTACAGATAGTTATTCATACTGTCATATTGACAAAGTCCATATTTGTCAAATTGGCATACACAATGTAGAAAGAATATAATGTAATAAAAAGTCTCCACATTAGACTTTATTGTTTGAAATAATTTTACATGTTTTTGTGAAAATGTATGACAACTTGGGTTGCAAAAGATTTAAACTCGATGAATTCACACATTTCCATCAGGGCAGGATGATCCCTTTTCATTGCTGGCAATTCCTTTTCATTGCTAGCAATCGCAAGTACAATTTCTAGATGGACAAGTATAAGTGCAACCAAATTCGCACAACGTTCCATTTATATTGATAAAGTTAGGGTTCACGTCGCAACAGATGAATTCAAATGGCGATATACACCCGGGAGGATTCGGACAATTTCCTTGTCCCTGTTGATGGTTAGTATAATACCGGGATTCGCCTGTAAAGATACATTCAAAAATAACCTTTAGTTATTAATATCATTAATGCAGAACTTCCTTGACCAAAAATTGAAAGCACTCATTGTGATTGTAATTAAATTATATTACAATTTATTCTTAATTTCATTTTAATATTTGTTCTTAACGAGAAATATGTTTTTGGACAAAATAATTTTTATACTTTTTGGCCATATTACATCAATTTTGTTTAGACTTAGGATCACTGACCAGGGTTTTGTACCCGAAACACGCATGTCTGGTTCATGCTGTAAATTTATCAGGTTTTAAATGATGCTATTGAATTTAAAGATGTTTAACATTTGAACTACTTGGTGAGCGTCACTGCTGGTGGACCAAGAGTCCCCAAGGGCACATGTAGCCAAGTAAGATCAACTTCGGTTGATCGTCTGTCTCTTCTACGCATTTGAAATTTTCTGTTACAAAATTTCTTGAAATTTCTAAAACGTGGGTCCTGTAGCATCATATCCCACCCATTCTGCTACGTCTTTTGGTACATTTTTGGACATAATAATTTTCATACTTTTTGGCCATATTACATTGTTTAGACTTAGGGTCACTGTTGAGGGTTTAGTACCCGAAACGTGCATGTCTGGTCCATGTTGTAAATTTATCAGGTTTTTTATGATGCTATTGAATTTAAAGACATTTAACAATTTCACTGAAATTTATATGAATATAAGGATATTTTCAAAAAGTATCAAAACTATTATTGTAAAAAAATCAGAACTTAATGATAAAAACCCGTTGGAATAAAATTCCATATAGTTTGATAGAGTTTTCCTGGTTTTTTAATAGAAATTTCATTGAAATTGCATCTCACTAAAAAAGCGAGAGGCCAAAAGGACCACAACGCTGACCTGATATCCATTCACATTCTAAGCATACTGGTAAATTACCAAAGAGTATTCTGATATTTGTACCTTTTCAAAATCCTTAAATCTTGTACAACAGTTTTATAATCCTTACATGTTATTCATCTCTATACACATGTATGTGTTGGTATCCTCTTGACAATTTTCTGCACTTGCCCCCTGGATCTACCTTTGAAGTGATCTGGATCATCGAAACAATTCCGGTAGGGGACCTTGAGTACATTGTATATCCGATTTTCATATTCTTTATGTTTTGTTTCAAAGAAAAGCTAAAATGTTAAAATAATCCTCTTCATTTTAACTTTTGAATAAAGGGATAAAACATGAAAATTATAAAAATTCTCATTCGAAATTAATGCTACATCTTTCGGTTTATGATTTTTGAATTATCGATTTTGTGCTGTGTATTGGGATATGGTCATTATCCATTTTTGTCATTGAACCATTTTAATGTGACGAAAATGCAGTGATTAATTGCTTAAAACATGCATTCATTGAGTTCTTTTGAGACGTTGTACAAAATGAGCATTTCTGACAAAGTCTGACAGACGTCAAATTTGCATACATTTGTAATTTAACGGATCTCCATGCCGGACAAAATGTTTTATCAATGTACTAATGCATTAAATTGCTTTGAAATTTTCGTCAAGAAGGTAAAATAGTTGGAACACTTCCGTATTATGAAATTCTGATCCATACAGCACGTTCGGAAATGTTTGTAGAGAGGTACCCTTATTGTATTTTTGGGGGTCCACCCTGGATTCATCTCTAAAGGGATCTCGATCCTGTACATAGAATTGGTAGAGGATATGGGGTATATTATGTACGTGCATAAATGTATACATCGACTTTCATCAAATCTTTCAAGCGGTTCCGAAGAAGTCGAAAATGTATATACAATGTAAATATTAACGATGGACAGTGGATGCTGAGCGTAGACAAAAAGCGTTTTATAGCTTTGCTGAATTCACACACATACAAAAACTGAATTAATTCAAAAAGCGGTAAACATAAAATCGGTATCTTTTCCCTTCACGAAAAGAAGAAAAAGACAGATGTTAAGATAAAGGTAAGTACAGCTGAGAAGTGCAGTTCCTTTTCTAATTCAACATTATTCTACATTTTTTTTGAGCTATTGAATTCATATAATATGTACATTGCAAACATTATCAAAGGAATAAATCCAAAGACAAAAGTCAATGTTAGATTAATGTAGAAAAATGAATGTTTATACATGTAAATGAATGAATAAATGTAACAATAGATAAATAGCGTATTAAAAATATAATAGATAAATAAACAAGCAGATAATTTTAAATATACCAATAAACATAACGATTAGTTAATTAATAGATAGATAAGAAAATAAATAAAAAAATCTATAAATTCCGTAACTAACCTTCGGATAACAATGTGACAGATACGATGACACAGAGCATTACTTTGAACGGTGACATTTTCGAAGGAAAATAGAATATAAGCTTTATTCTTCGCCTATATAAAATCTGTCTGAATTTGTCTATATAACGAAAGAATCATCAGCACGAAGCCTCTTTGCTTACATAATATTTAAGCCGTTTCCTCGAACTACATGTACTGAGAAGAATTTAGACGCTATATATCAGATATGCCTAATAGTGCATATACGATGTATGCAAATACTTTCAAAGGCTCGTCAAATATCCATTTAGTTAATCCTACTTATCGTCAATTTTAAGGTATCCTTAAGTTTGTGATAACATGCATCAGCTTGCTGCAGCCGGTAGAGCATCGAATCTGTTTCGTACTTCCTCTGGCTTTATATCAATTTACATATTCATATGTGTGTTGCTAGGGTCCCTTCGTTTTGCTACCTTGTTTGTTTGGTCATCTTGTATGAGGAGGTTCTTTAACACTAGAATTGATCATTCTTCAAGATCTCTGGGTAACCGGAGAAGTTGTGTGCACATTATCTACATATTCATAATCATGTGTGTTGCTAGGGCCCCTGTGTTGTGCTGTCTTGTTTGTATGGTCATCTTACAGTGGGGAGGTTCTTTTACACTAGAATTGATCATTCTTCAAGATCTCTGGGTAACCGGAGAAGTTGTGTGCACATTATCTACATATTCATATGTGTGTTGCTAGGGTCCCTGTGTTGTGCTGTCTTGTTTGTATGGTCATCTTACAGTGGGGAGGTTCTTTACACTAGAATTGATCATTCTTCAAGATCTCCGGGTAACCGGAAAAGTTGTGTACACATAATCCGGATAATCAAATAATTGTCACAAATGTACAAGCATGGTAGATGGCCGTCCTTAATCGGCAGCGATTACAAATTGGTCTCGCTGGTTTATGTTTGGTATGTTGTTTTTTATGATGTATTTTTGTGTTCCTTGTACCTATTGTTTCTCTTCCTGTGTGTGTCTTGTCTGTGGTTTTTTATGGGGTGTTTTGTTGTTGGTAGTGCAACCGAGTGTTGTTGGATATACTCTACTTTTTGTGATAACTAACGGAAAACTTCATGTTTTACTCTATTTCAACTTGCACTCAAGGATATATGCCTGTATCAATATATCCTTGCATTCAGCGGTCAATTTTTTCCTACGCAGAATGTTAAACGTCGTCAAATGTAAAACGTCTTCAAATTCAATAGCATCATTTAAGACCTGATAAATTTACAGTATGGACCAGACATGCACGTTTCGGGTATTAAACCCTCGTCAGTGATCCTAAGTCTAAACAATGAAATATGACCAAAAGGTATGAAAATCATTATGTCCAAAAATGTACCAAAAGACGTAGCAGAATGGGTGGGATATGATGCTACAGGACCCACGTTTTAGACATTTCGAGAAATTTTGTAACAGAAAATTTTAAATGCGTTGAAGAGACAGGCGATCAACCGAATTGATCGAACTTGGCTAAATGTGCCCTCGGGGACTCTTGGTCCACCAGCAGTGACACTCACCAAGTAGTTCAAATGTAAAATGTCTTCAAATTCAATAGCATCATTTAAGAAATGATAAATTAACAGCAATCAATATCTAAGAGGGAAATTTCCTTGGTTTTACTTTTACGTCAAGAAAAACATTCCGACGTCTTAATGACGCTGTTTACGTTTCGAAATATTGAATGATTTTTCCCATTAAAACAACGTCTTCCTTGGTAACAAGATTTGAACAACAATGCCTGAACATCATCTTAAATGCAAAATTGTAGCTCATATTCATATTTTAATTTAATTCTCTTAATTTGAAAAAAATTAAACAGCTGTGATGTATAAAGAAAGAATTAGCCTGAAAATAACGAAGTTCGACTCGAAATTTGTATAGCAACCGGCCAAGTCGAATAACCCCGGTATGAGAATATAGTACAAGGAAATTACGGGAAAAAAATAAATAAAAAAGATTATAAGCAGTGTCACCCTTAATTGATAGGATGGTGAAATTAGATGTGCACTATAATTACAAAAAGCAATTCCATTGATCACAAAACATGCCAAATACAACAATTTCTTTTTAAATCTGCTACAGTATTGCAAAATAGAAAGACAGCGAACTATGAGGATCATCGCACCGACAAACAATACAAACTACAAATAATATAAAGAACTACAAAAAGGCAGAAGTGAATATTTAACGTCTTCAAAATCATTAGCATTATCTAGAGCAGATAAATTTACAGCATGGAACAGACATGCACGTTTCGGATATTTAACCCTCGTCAGTGGTCCTCAATCTAAACAATGTAATATGGCCAAAATCTGTGAAAATTATGTCCTAAATATACCGAAAGATATACCCATTTTAGATAGGATCAGGTACCTGGGCGCCTACAGGATTGTAATAAAGCCTACGCTCACGCAGCAAGATACGCCCGTTGGGATTTTTTTCACAACACCAAAATATCTAAGTCCCATAACTCCATAAGGACAAATCGGATGAACCTGAAAATCGAAAGGCGGCTTCCTCTTCAAAGTCTGATCACAAGGTACAAATATCATGAAAATCTGTTGAGGCATATTCAAGTTATTGCGTTCCATGCACCTATATTTTGCCCTAAGCTTAACATGTATGTGCATATAACCCCCCCCCCATTAAACATAATTTCTGGATAATGTGACAAAAAATTTAAAAATCCGTTGTATATGTGAAAGAACATCCTTCATACTTGAAGTATACATAATTTCAAAACATTTTGACCAGAAATAGATTTTTAAATAATTTTAAATAATTTTTAACTATTTTAGTATATTTTTACATTGATTCTAAAATATCTAAGTCCCATAACTCTGTAACGACAAATCCGATGAACCTGAAATCGAAAGGCAACTTTTTCTTCGAAGTCTGATCACAATGTAGAAATATCATGTAAATCCGTTGACGCATATTCAAGTTATTGCGTTCCATGCGCCTATATTTTGCCCTTAGCTTAACATGTGTGTGCATATAACACCCCCCCCACTACAAATATCTCAGTTATGCGACCAAAATATTAAAAACCCGTAACATATGTCAAAGAGCATCCTTTCTACCTTAAGTATACAAAATTTCAAAACATTTCGATCAAAAAAAAAAATTTTTAAATAATGTTTAACTATTTTAGTATATTTTCACTGTATTTTAAAATATCTAAGTCCCATAACTCTGTAACGACAAATCGAATAAACCTGAAAACTGAAAGGCGGGTCCTCTCCACAATCCAAACATGTTGTATGAATATCATGAAAATCTGTCGACGCATATTCAAGTTATTGCGTTACATGCGCCTATATTTTGCCCTCAGCTTAACATGTATGTGCATATCACCAACCCCCCCCCCCTTCCCATTAGAAATATCTCGGTTTTGCGACAAAAAAATTAAAAACCCGTTACATGTGTCAAAGAACATCCTTTCTACTTGAAGTATACAAAAATTTCAAAACATTTCGATCAAAAATAGATTTTTAAATAATTTTAAACTATTTTAGTATATTTTCACTGTATTTTAAAATATCTAAGTCCCATAACTCTGTAACGACATATCGAATGAACCTGAAAATCGAAAGGCGGCTTCCTCTCTACAGTCCAAACATGATGTATGAATATCATGAAAATCTGTTGACGCATATTCAAGTTATTGCGTTCCATGCGCCTATATTTTGCCCTTAGCTTAACATGTATGTGCATATAACCCCCCCCCTTCCCATTACACACAATATCTCAAATATGCGACAAAAAAAATAAAAACCCGTAATATATGTCAAAGAACATCCTTTCTACTTGAAGTATACAAAATTTCAAAACATTTCGACCAGAAATAGATTTTTGAATAATTTTTAACTATTTTAGTATATTTTCACTGTATTTTAAAAATTTAAGTCCCATTACTCTGTTACGACAAATCGGATGAACCTGAAAATCGAAAGGCGGCTTCCTCTCCACAGTCCAATCATAATGTATGAATTTCGTGAAAATCCGTTGACGCATAATCAAGTTATTGCGTTCCATAGGCGGACGGACAGACAGACAAACGGACAGACGGACGGACTTCGCCATACCATAATACGTCCCGTCAAATGACGGGCGTATAAAAATCAATGGGGCGATAGACAAAACAAATATTAGGGGACAGCACGACACACACAACACCTACATCGAACAGACCAACGAACAATATAAAGAGACCCACCAAAACATAAAACACAAATGACATCCATAAAATGATGATGACCAATATGCAAACGGCGCCGAATTTAACGGACATCATATACTAAAAATGCATTGATGTAATTAACCGGATACAAGTATGTACATGTATATCGGAAAAAGTACATGTAAGATAAGCTTCTCAGTCAGGGATATGCTTGTAACCGACTAACATCGTCACTGAGGAAGTTCTACGATCGATATGGGGAACTCGTCATACACTATGATGTCCCACTCTCCAGAATGGTGGATGATATTCTGTCATAGACCATTTGAACCATCCAACCAAAGATTGTAATCTATGTCTTCCAAAATGGAAGTTACGGGATGTGACAGTTCTACCGAACAGAAGCGGCGGGTGTTGCATGCAAGCAGGAGATGCTTACTCTTCCTTGGCACCTGGTCTCGCTCCCATATCGGGTGTTAGCTTCTTTTCATATGGTGTAGGTTTTTGTTTGTTTGATTTGTTCCTGTTTTATCCTGATTTTGGTATGCCTTGCGGTTTCTGATTTTCTGAATTTACATTATCGATTTTGTGCTGTATACAGGGATATGGTCATTATCCATATTTGTCATGTATATCTAGGAATCCGCTTGATATCCATAAAGTATAAAGTCTATATAGATATTTTCTTCTCGCTTCTTCATAAGATTTATTTCAATGTAAGCCTAATTGATTTCTGTATCTGAAATAAAACCATGTACTAAGTTTGCAATCTTGCATATATGCAGATTTCTTTTTATTTAGATTTAAGTTATAAAGAAAAATAAACGGAAATTGTATATAGAGATTCGTGATCCGGATTTAAGACTCTGTTCTAGGTTTAAAATACTAGATTTGTACTTTTTGGATGAAAAGATCAAAATCCTGGGGTTTTGGTTTTTGTTTTCTTTTTTTGTATTTATTTAACAGATTAGAAAACATCTTATGGAGATATCAAGAAAAGAAGTGACTGTTGAAGATTTAGAAATGATCACTTGTACTGAAGAGACTGTTAAAGGTAAAATTATACTAGTGTAAAAGAGAATAACGCAATAACTGAGTAGCACTTTCGATTGAACATACTTTATACTTACCTCACAAAGATGCAGCTGACCTGGTTCAATGTGCAACATGAATAAACTTTCTGATCCGATAAGTTTGGGGTACATTTTCAAGTTCTGGCAATTTCGGAAACTATATTGTGTATTTAGGAATCCGCTGGATATAGCTTAACTGTTAAGTCTATATTTTCTCCTTGCTTCTTCTTAAGATTTATTTCAACGTAAGCATTTTAATTATAAGATGAAATACATGTACTTACTAGTTTACTTTGCATATACATATATGCTGATTGTTTCTAGTCATACTTAAGTTAAAAAGAAAAAAGAAATTGTATGTAGAGAAAGATCATTGTTTATTCGTTATCCGGATTTAAGATTACGGTCTAGGTTAAAAATGATTGATTTGTACGTTTCGGATTAAAATGCCAAATTCGAGATAAGAGAGCTTGGGATTTTATTTTCTTTTCTGTTTTTATTGCACAGATTAGGAAACACTTCAAGCAGCAAATTTTCAGGAATTTAAAGCGAAATTTTATGGTTATTCATCAAATTCAGACTACGTGTAAGAGCTAGCAAGATTATTTTTTCTAGTGAGATAAAGAGGATCCTGACGACAATCTCAACAGTACTCCCAATAGAGCATAGAGCACCAAATCGATCATCGACGGATCCCTAGCAAGCTAGAGATGGGACTAGGTGCCCGGGGGAGTAAGAAACCCCTGTTTGGCTAGCCGCACCTTCTGTCGACGTTCACGCACAAAACTGAAAAAATATCTACAAAACATGCACTGTGTGAGGTTATGTCTATATAGAAATTGTTATGGTGACCATTTCAGGGAAAACATTTAAAATACTTATTGCCATGCCCCTCGCGGGGATTTTCTTACGAGCACCACACTGCAAAGGACATCAGTTTGACACAAATCTATTTTTTACATCAAAACTCAGAGCGATAATATTTTTTTCGACAAAAACCAAAGGACTCCCTCAAAGAATATCAAATGTACCGTGCCTTAAGGAAAATAACACAATGACTGAATATTTTAGGTCAATTTTACTTTCGATTTAAATGAACCAAGTCTATATGCATAGAGGTCGATGAAGAAATTTCATACTAACCATACAAAGATGCAGCTGGACTAGTAATGTGAAACATGTCTGATCCAACAAGTTTTAGGGATATTTTCCAGTTCTTAAAATTTCGGGATACTGTACATGTCAATATTGAAATATATATTCTATATATTTTGTGCTGTATATAGGGATATGGTCATTATCCATATTTGTCCAAAATTATCAAAAATGTCGGGATACTGTACATGTCTATATAGATTTTGTGCTGTATATTGGGATATGGTCATAATCCATATTTGTCATATATATTCTATAGTACCAATTTGATTGTACTAGACACGTGTTTCGGATATTGAATCCTCGTCAGTAGTACTTAATGTCAAACATATTTGTTCAAGAATCAGATTGGAATCGCTCAACTTCATAAGATTTATTTCAACGTAAGTTTCATTGATTTTTTATCGAGAAGAAATACATATACTTAGTTTACGTTGCATATATGCTGGTTGATTTTAGTCAGATTTAAGTTAAAAAGGTAAATAAACGGAAATGCATGTAGAGAAAGAACATTGTTTAATCGGTATCCGGATTTAAGATTACAGTCTAGGTTTAAAATACTAACAGATTTGTACTTTTTGGATAAAATAGCAAAATCCATGATAAGAGAGCATGGGATTTTCTTTTCTTTTTTGTTTTTGTTTTTTTGTTTTTATTGAACAGATAAGAAAACACCTGAAGCAGATTTCAAGGCAAGAAATGACAGGTAAAATTATGGTATAAACGAGAAAAACTTGATAACTGAGTATTCTAGGTCGACTTCACATTCGATTTTAATGAACCAAGGTCGATGAACATATTCTATACTTAACCATACACAGAAAGTAGGTCAAGTTTAACGTTCGACATGATTGGATTTAGGTGTCTGACTAGACGAGTCCGGGATATAGTTTCAAGTTCTTAAAATTTTGGGTAACTGTACCATGTGTACATGCGCTTGATATCACTACACTGTAAAGTCTATATTTTCTCCTTGCATCTTTATAAGATTTAATTCAACGTAAGCCTCATTGATATTTTTTATCGAGAATAAATACATATACTTAGTTTACTTTACATATATGCTGATTTATTTTAGTCAGAATGAAGGTAAAAAGATAAACATTATAAATAAAGGGAAATTGTATGTAGAGAGAGCACATTGTTTATTCGTTATCCGGATTTACGATAACGGTCTAGGTTTAAAATACTAATAGTTTTTTACTTTTTGGATAAAAATAGCAACATCTGTGATAAGAGAGCTTGGGATTTTATTTTCTTTTTCGTTTTTATTGAACAGATAAGAAAACATCTGAAGCAGATTTCAAGGCAAGAAGTCGCAGATTTAGAAATGACAACTTGTACCGAAGGGACTGATACAGGTAAAATTATAACATAAAAGATAATAACGCAATATTTACTGAGTATTCTAGGCCTTGAGTTTACTTTCGATTTAAAAAAAAGTTATGTGCGATGGTCGATGAATATCTTTGATGCTTACCATACAAAGATGCAGCTGGCCTGGTTTAATGTGCAACATGATTGAATTTATGTGCCTGAACCGACAAGGCAGGGATATATTAATTTTAAGTTCTGGAAATTCCGGGTTTGGAAAGGAGGGGAGGGGGTCGCCCATAAGCTTATTGGGATAGATGATAAATATAAAGAGAGGATGGAATGAAGGCAATAAGAAATGAAAAAAAAAACCGACATGTACATATTTTCATGACTCGTAATACACAAACGGACAATGGAAATTACAAGAACAAATGCTGCAGTTACCACTCTTATACATGTACTATGAAAAAAAAGGTGTGAATGGGACTAATGATTAAAGAAAGAGAGTTTATATGCATGTGTAAATGATTTATATTATACAATCATTGGCTTTTGATGAGGTATACTTGTGACTTTACAGACCTGGCCAGGTATTTGTTGACTGAGGTCAATACCTGACCAGGTCTGTATAGTCACGAGTAGACCAAAATCAAAATTCAATATAAACTCCTTTCTTTAACTATCAAGATTTTTAAACATTTTATATGAAATAACTTTTATTACAATGAATCAATGAAATAAGTTTTATTAATAATCAATGAAACAAGTATTTGCTTTTAAAAAAAGCTTGTCACGGAAGAGGGGGAGGGTACTATGCGTACCTTCAGTTATTTCAGTTACACTTGAATTTGAAGACGTTTAACATTGGTACTACTTGGTGAGTGTCACTGCTGGTGGATCAGGAGTCCCCGAGAGCACATGTAGCCAAGTTAGATCAACTTCGGTTGATCGTCTGTCTCTTCAACGCATTTGAAAATTTCTGTTACAAAATTTCTTAAAATTTCTAAATAGTTGGTCCTGTAGCATCTTATCCCACCCATCCTGTTCGAAGTTTTTCGATACATTTTTGGACATAATCATTTCCACAATTTTTTGGCCAGATTACATTGTTTAAATTAAGGATCACTGACGAGGGTGAAGTACCCGAAACTTGAATGTCTGGTCCACGCTGCAAATGTATCCGTGTTTGAATGATGCTATTGCATTTCAAGACCTTTAACATGTACAAAAATGTAATTGAACCATAACAGTTTTTAAAATGAAATCAAAGATGTTTGCTTAGATACTTTACTAGTAAAGTAATAAGATATAGGTAATAAGTTGTTTCAAGAAAAACAACGATTTTCAAGTGTATAACTCATAATTTTATCGATCGGCGCTACTTTGATGTGTACACGACCTATTCTGTATTTATCGCTGTATGCGTGAACTGGCTGTATTTACATGTTCGTATGAATGAAATTCCTGCATATCAATTAGCGCGCCAAAGGAACCCCGATTAAGATCCTCCATTTGAAATTAACATGACGTTATCTTCGTATGCAGTCGGCCGTTTCCGTCGACACCTTAGTATCATGTGCATGCTTGCTGCCATTGAAAACGGAAGAAAGCTGTGTGATTGCCCGTATGCTACCTCTTGGGAGATGTGCATGCAGAAGTATAACCAATCCTAAATGGTCCGGCTCTGGCGCCGGACCAGTAACTTTTATTACAATTGCATTCTAATGATACGCGAAGTCAAGGATCTAACACTACAAAAATCAACGCACATGCACGTGCTGCTTATTCTTACGTCACTGAATCCCGAATAGACCGCTTTCGAGCGTTAGCGGTAATTGGAGAAGTGAGAGGGTTGTGCGCACGTAATCCAGGATAACCACACCATTTGCTACTTGCGTGACAGATGGCCGTCCAAAGTCGGCACCGGTTACCCATTGGTCTCGTCGGTTTATGTGTAGTCTTTTGTGTTTGATGTTTACATGTCGTGTGTCTCTTTTCCGTCTCGTGCTGTACTCGTCTTTTGTGTTTTTGCATCGGGTGTTTTGGTGTTTTACTGTTGATGCTGCAGCGGGGTCTTGTTGGAGATCTCCTCCCTTCTTTTTCACTATGAGGTACACTCTATCAAACTGCGTCTCCGCCAATCAGAAATCAGCAAATTCAGAAATGATTCATGATCATTTAATAAACGTGTATATCCTACTCTTTCGAAGTTTTTTGGTGGATATCATTACTTAATATATAAGTTTTATCTTACATGTCCATAGACTTGTTTCAAGTCTTTATATAAAATAAAATTATAAAGAGAATTTTAATTTTAATGCAACAATTATTTTGAAAAGAAACGCCCCTTCAGTTTAAAACTTTAGGCCATAATGAGCAATTGGTCGCATAGACACTAGTATATCGGGAACGAGAACAGATAACTTTTGTTTGCAATCAAAGGGATTTCAATGAATAAAAAGTTATTGAAATGTACGCTACGCGCACGATGCAATTTTCCCTCAAATTTTGGTGTCGATACCTCGATCAACTAAAAATTAAAGATATAACAATGGTTCCTTCAATCTCAGAAGAAAACACATCGTTTAATTTCGTCATTCGCTAAATTGCTGTAATATAAATATCGTATCAAATTAAAGACACGATATAACATGTAGGAAGAAGGGAAGTTATAAAGAAGCGAATTTGCAAAGAAGCGAACTTACGACGGGCCTTGTTTAAATCTCATCAGAGAAGACTGGGTCCTGATTCTCTGTCCTATCTGCAAGTTGGTCAGACTTCTTTGGTGATTGGTCTTGAGTTCGCTTCAGCCAGCAGAGCACAGACTGTTAAACGCATGCCATTGACTTTTTAGATGCATTTACATAGAATATGTGTTACTAGAGGCCACTGCGTTTAACTTTCTCGTTTGTGATGTCACCTTACAGTGAGAAGTTTAATGTTTATACATCAATTGTGCGTCTATGGAGACCTCTGTGTAACCGGATTAGTAGGAATGTTGTGCGCACGTAATCCGAAAAACTACACCATCTGCTAATAGCAGATGGTCGTCCAAAGTCGGTGCCGGGTGCACATTGGTCTCCTTCCTTTTATGTGTTGTCTTTGATGTTTGAGTGCGTCTGTTTCGATTGTTTTGTATCATGTTCTAGCGTCCTTGTGCGGTTTGTAGTTTTGTCTGATGTCAATCTGTGTCAGTTTCTTGTGGGTTTGTTTCGCTGGGTGTCTGCAGGGTTGTCATGCTGGAGATGCGAAGAAGTGAATTTACGATGCTTAAAGTTACGCATCTTCGTAACTTTGCTTCTTTGTAACTTCGTAACTTCGCTTCTTGCGTCAAATAGCTTGTAAAACATACACGAAATGCATTAATTTGTTGTGTTCCGTTTGGTTTTTCGCATCGTAACTTCGCTTCTTGACATCGTTTCTTTGCATTTTAACTTCGCTTGTTCGCATCGTTACTTTGCTTCGCTTCGTCGCAACTTTGCTTCGTCGCATCGTTATTTCGCTTCGCGTCGTCGCATTTTAGCTTCTTCGTATTATCGCGTCAATAATTTGAATCACCTGTAACAAAACAATCCACAAACACAAATACGATTGTAAACACGATAAACATAATAGAAATCCTGGCGATTTGATTGGATACCAACTGATACCGATGAGACACTTTACACGATAAGATAGGATTATTGATGATTCTAACTATATATGTATACTGTAATACACTTGATTTATATGTATACAACGGATACTTTAAGCTCTAAGAGTTTTACTTCTAGAAATCAGTGAAAGAACTATGTACATGTATCCAGTTATGCTGCCTAAGAGCAACCTCTGGGCAGAAATTTAAATGCGATGCACCACACATGCATATTTCTTATCATGAATCCTCAGCAATGGAACTTTAAGTAAAATGAAATGGTTCAAAGTTGGAAAAATTTAAGAGTGGTATACCCTTGTTTTACTTCGAAATTTCATATTTCTATTTTCTAAGAGTTAGCGGGACTTAGTATACAGTTAAAGTATACCATTGAGGGAGTTAGCACGATTCTGGTTCCCCGAGACCAGACCTATTTCCCGAGGCGAAGCCGAGGGAAATAGGTCTTGTCGAGGGGAACCAGAATCGTGCTAACTCCCTCAATGGTATACTTTAACTGTTTTATTATACCGAAACAAACATTATACTGAAACAAACATATCTCTTAGGTATACAGAAACAAACATTATACTGAAACGAACATATCTCTTAGGTTCACAGGGTTCAAAGGGAAATTCTAATGATTTTGCCTTGCCTTCTCGACTGAATGACTGAGTAACGGAAAATATTAATTTTTGATGATAAGACAAACAGAAACATCATTTATCATACTCATACATGTTTAATTTTTGATTGTTTTATTTTATTGCGGATTAATTTATGTGCTAAGCGGATAGGAGGCGGATTACTCTGCTCGCGTATTGATAGCGTCATCCGATCAACCTTCACATCATCCGATCAACCTTCAACGACGCTGATTGGCTGATACTGACACACTCCCAAAGAAGCTCCGCCCCATTTTGATACTAACTCCCTAGGGAAATAGTCTTCTCAACTAACGCACCCCTTTGCAGGGAAATAGTCTTATCAGGCGATTTTCAGGGATTTAGTTAAATTTAATGAGTTTCTTTTTATATAGGAAAAATCAGTAGAGGTATAATAATTTCCTCTAGTGTCTATTCACATGCGTAACTAAATTGAAGATGTAGCAAAAGTAATTCATTTTAGTAAAAATGTTATGTTAAAATCATCTTTTTTGAGGAAGCAGGTATGCTTAAGTGTTGAGTTAGTAGAAGAATGATTAAACTAAGTAAATTGGAAGAATAATAATAATCATTGGAACTTTTTTTTACATTCACAGGGGATGACTCCGACACTCTGTTTTTGAAAGATATACCGTTAGGACAGTTCTCAGATGCCGGTACACCTGTACGTACAGATGTATTTAACGTTCGTTTTATCTTATTCAATGCTCTTGGGTGTTTGGATAAAACTGTTATAGGAACATTTCAAGAGCTTCAGCAAGACATTGATTTCTTGAAAGATGATCCAGAAGATCTTATCAAAGCACAAGTTGAAAAAACGTTCAAAGGAATCGTCAGAGTAGGCATGTTTGGATCGGTTTTAGGAATTCCTCCAACTATTCTTAAAGCACATCTACTAAGAACGTGTAAATGGTATGCTATCGTATATGATGAAGAGGAAGATTGCATATCAGCAATTCTACCAAAAATGGCATTAGGATCGTCTATAACAGATGCATTGTCTAAGCTTAATGGTGCTTCTGAACTGAGGTATATCCGATTTTCGAGAAACGGTCACGTAGAAGATCTTCTTTCTGTCATAGAAGACGAGATAAACAAGGAACTGGAAGTTGAAAATAAGCTTCACTTGTTTCATTCTTCGAAAAAGCTTTTTCCTGAAAAATCCCTTTTGGACATTCCTTCCTCCCCTGAAGTTTTCCTCGTTCCTTTGAAAGAAAGAAAAAAACATTTGAAGATTTTGCACTCTGTTGACCAAAACAAGGACGAAATACTGCATGTAAACTGCTTAACGACTGACTCCGTATTAGAAGTGAGGAACAAGTTTCTTCAAGATCATTTTAAAGGAAAAGAAATCGATAAAATTGCCGTATATTTTTCAAGGCCTCTGTCAAACTCTCTCCTGTCCGACGATGATGCAGTTAACAAAGCTCTGTACACACCGACTCAGAAAACTGTGAAAGATTTCTATCCAATTGTTTCCGGTAGTGAATCTGAGGACGACGATCTGTATAGAATAGTTGATCTTGTAGCTCATGTAGGTGTCAAAGGATGTATTGGTGTTACGGTGAAATATACCAAAACACATCAATTTCGAAAGTCAAAATTTGCACTCATTGACAAAAATGGTTCTTCGGAATGTCTACGGCATCAAATAGGAACTGTTCTACATCAAGATCCTTTGTGTTTGAAGTTATCAATTGGAGGAAAAGATGTTCCGGAAATGATGTCATTAGCTGGATTAAGGGAACTGAAATATGGATGTACAATTTTTGTGAAAGTCAAACCTAAACTGGATCTAAGAATAGAAGGCGACAAACGGGTAGAAAGGATGGAAGCTAAAATTATGGAAAAAGTTTGTGACATCAAGGAAAGAGTAGCTAAATCCATTCAACTCCCTGTTAAGATGTTTGATATGTCTCATGCGGGGTCATTGTTGCATGACCATTGTACACTTAACGATCACAACATTGAGTCGGAAACAGTCTTGCAAATTGTCTCACATGAGAAAAGAATTGAAGTGAATGTAAAAATCATGACAGGTGAAATATTTCCCCCGGGGAGTGTGAAACCAAAATTCAATTCTCTTTGCGTCGATGATCCGGCACACACGAAAATAAGCGGACTCAAAGAAACACTTGGACATATCTTGGCGATAAAACCAGAAAGACTTGTTCTATCACTCAAAGGACAAAATATAACAAATCTTGGAACAATGAAAGATGCAGGTATTAAAGACGGTGATACAATAACAGTGTCTGCTACAAAGTCTGAAACACCTAAGAGAGTTCTAAGTTTAAGAAAATCGGACAGTCATGAAAGCAACACATCAGAATATCTAAGTGCCCACAATGACTCCGCTTCTGACAGTGGAAGATATCGACTTTCGGGAGAAGTATCTGACAATGGCTCACTTGATGTTCTCTTCCATAGTGACGAAGACATTACCCCGGACGGTTTAAAAGAAAACACAACGGTTTGTTCCTTTTTGTAAAACAAAGATGGTAATTTTGAAAATCTAAGAAACTTTTATTTACACTTTTTTTGTGTCGCCTGCGAAGCATAGCGACACTTAGGGATCACTTTGTCCGTTGTCCGTCTGTCCGTCCGTCTGTCTGTCTGTCACACTTTGGGTGTCACAGCCCATAACTTTTGATTGGTAAGTGATAGGGCTTTGATATTTCACATGTGTATTCCTTGTGACAAGACCTTCCTACACATACCATAATTTTGACCTAGTGATCTTGACCTACATATTTGACCTACTTTTCAAAAAAATTACAAATGGATATATCTTTTGATTGGTAAGTGTTATGACTTTAATATTTCACATGTGCAATCCTTGTGGCAAGACCTTTCAACACATACCATAATTTTTGACCTTGTGACCTTGACCTCGTTATTTGACCTACTTTTGAAAAAAGATAAGATTAACTAAATCTTTTGATTGGTAAGTGATAGGGCTTTGATATTTCACATGTGTACACATGTATTCCTTGTGACAAGACCTTCCTACACATACCAAATTTTTTACCTATTGACCTTGACCTTTATATTTGACCTACTTTTCAAAAAAATTAAGAATGGATATATCATTTGATTGGTGAGTGAAAGGGCTTTGGTATTTCACATGTGTATTCCTTGTGACAAGACCTTTCTACACAGACCATAATATTTGACCTTTTGACCTTGATCTAGATATTTGATCTACTTTTCAAGAAAAGTAATATTGGCTATATCTTTTGATTGGTAGGTAATAGGGCTTTGATATTTCACATGTATTTTCCTTGTAACAATGCCATTCTACACATACTATAATTTTTGACCTTGACCTAGCTATTTGACCTTCTTTTCTAAGGTTGTATATATATTTTAATTGGTAGGTGATAGGTCTTTGATATTTCTTATGATGAGACCTTTTTGTTACCAATTTTTACGTAGTGACCTTGACCTAGATGATGTTCTGAAAATTTGAGAATGACCATAACTTTTAATTTGTAATTAAGAGGTCTGATATTTTAAATTAATTTCATTTGACAAGACTTTTCTACTGATACCAATAATTTGATCCACTTTCTAGAATAATAATCAAACCGCTTCGCAGGCGACACAAGCATTCCTTGGATTGCTATTTTTTTCAAACAATATAAGGTGACCTTTAAACTTTTTCAAAACAATATAAGGTGACCAACATTGAAGTGATACAAATGTATTTTTAATGGAATTTTTAAATTGAATTATGATCAATGTTAATCGTCATGTATTTTTTAAATATCAAAATTTATATTCGTTATAGCTGTCAAGTACTCTTAAAAGATATGGCAAAAGCTCAATGTCGGACACAGAAATAGGCCTTCGACGGAAGCATGAAGCAAAACGCCCATCCATTGTTCCTTTTGAGGTAATGGCAAAGTTGCCTATTACCTTATCGGATCTACTGGATAGTACTATCGCGAAGTCTACTTTCCCAGGACAAAGTGATTGCAGTTCAATAAGGGATTATGATGAAGCGGACACTTTGGAAGAAAAGTTAAAACAGAGGAGAGAAGCAGGGCATGTGAGGTCATCTTCAGAAGGACAAAGAGAAATTATCATTTCAACCAACATTAAAGCTCAAGTGACAAGCTCTAGAGGAGAAAAGACAACTCTGAGAGAATTCAGTTTCGTAGAATCGGACATTTCTAATGGAAGGACATCTGTTTCATCAGAAACAGAATCGTGCAGAATGCAGAATGATAAAAGAGGTGATTTTTTTTTCTTTTTTAATACGTGTTTTTGTACAATGATAATTGTGTTTCGCCTGCGAAGGAAAGCGACACTAAGGGATAACTTTGTCTGTCATCTCTCTGTCACATACCAGTGAAAAGTTACTTTGGTTGATTTTTATCACCAAGCCATTCTGTACATACAAGAATGTTTGACCTGGTGATCTTACCTTTTGTGATACTTTTGAAAAAATAATAATGGAAATTTATTAATGGTAAGTGATAGGGGTCTCACATTTCTCAAGGACGTAACCCATGGCAAGGACATTCAATGAATACCCAAAATTTGACTTGGCGACCTTTACCTTTGACATCGATCTACTTTTGAAAACAAAATACTGGGCATAATCTTCGAATGGTCAGTGATAATACTCTCATATTTTCTATTTGTATTTCTTGTGACAAGAGCTTTGCTTTTGCCCTTTATCAAAATGGGATCATATGTTATTTTGATATTTTAGAAACGTGTCCATCATGTCATTCATCAAATTGGCATACACATTCTTGAAAAACCCCTCAAAACAGACTTTATTATGAAAAAGAAGAAAAAGTCGGCAAACAGACGGACACTATAACGCATCTCCATAGAAACACGAGTGAAAGTTTATCTAAAGAGGAAATATATTTCAATTTTATTTAAAAAACTGTTTTCAATAGATTCTGGCATGTTTTAATTTTCCCTTTCAGATGATTTGGACAGAATTTTTCAAGTAATTTCGAAGGAAATCCACGTAACCCGATGGAAATTTCTTGCAAGGCGCCTTGGTGTCAACGAGAGCAACATAGGTGACATTGACAATAACTTGAAGGTCAGCTGCGAAAAAACTTACCAAATGCTTGTCATTTGGCGGTCTCAGATGGGAAAGACAGCTACAACGGAAAAACTAAAAGATGCTCTGAGAGAAGAAAATGAAGAAAGTGTTGTCGAAAAAATAGAGGACCTAGAGCGAACTTTTGCTAAAAAGTTGGAAACATGGGTTTGAAAAGACTTAGAGCTGTTTAAAGAAGTGCTTTATCATAAGACTGACCTTGGTTGTTCTTTGCAATGAAAAGTTATTTTATAAGGAATATTGATACATATGTAAATATTTTTCAAGACAAATAACTAGTTTTATAGAATACATTTACATTTCATATTTCATTTTGTTTCTGGGTTTTTTTTTTTTTTGTCAAAGTATATGGGGGTTTATATATTATTTGTAGCTAGAGTGCGTTCTTTTTGTACAATAATGTCGAAGGGTTTCAACTCTCTACCTTCTTGAAGAAAATTCAAAACAAATTTACATGCACCAGACACGTGTTTCGAATATTAAATTCTCATCAGTGATGCTTTCAGCGGAGCCACCAAAAATAATTGGTCGAGGCTATATACCAACAGCCTAGGGTCGCTACATATATAATCTAAACATATAACGGACGCTTATCTATAAATAGCATCAAATCTGCAATTTAGATATTTCTATTAATAGATCACACTTTGAACGCGATAGAGGGGGTGATGGCAGCGCAAGGGAGGGGGTTATTACCAGATTCCCATGTGTCAAGTGTGGGAGTTCTTATGTATTCAACAAAATTGAATACCATTTCACGGCATTTGATCTTTGATACACAAAAAACATTATTGCTAAATTTAGTTTGTCGTACGGGCACGGCATTTTTTTTGGGGGGGGGGGGGGAGGAGGGGATGTTAGAATGAAGTCCTCAATTGAAATTAGGGGGGTGTTTTTATTTATTATTCTAGATATGAGAAATGATCGAGAACATATTTGTTTTATATTAATATTCAATTTTGATATATATTTGTGTGAACCTTCTCAAGACAGCAAAATAATAATAATAAACTTGAAAAATATGCTACTGGTCAACCATAATAGAGTGAATAGTGACAGTATATAGTCCTACACTATTATGAATATATTTATGAATAAAAATGTCATAAAGTTAGAAGTTTTTGTCATGTATTTTCAAAACATGACAGATAAAAGATATATATTCAAAGGTAGAATCTGTTTATCTGCAATTTAGTATTTATAAATGGAATCGGTACTTTGTATGTACTTGTTGGTAAATAAACCGTAAACCTCTTAAGGCATTATAAGGCCAAATTGCAAAAAGTGTCATGCAGTATTAATTGATGTATATCTTTTTTTGTGCAGACAGAACATCTTATCTGCACATGGAATTCACATTTGAAATACAAAATTAAATCCCTATCTCTAAAGGTTCAAAGGATCGATATATGGTCGATGTTGATGTTTCTGGAAAGTATAGTCAAACTTCAAGGTCAAGGTCACTAATTGTGAATTTTGTATTTTAAGGTTAAAGGTCAAGGTCAAAGTCAAAATTGTTACTGCGTTTCATTTGTCTCACAATGGTCTATCACCATGTAAAGCTTCATTAGTCACTGCTCAAATAGTTGTCTTAAAAAGATTTAAACACAGCAGTATAATCAAAATGTTGATGTACTGCATGATGACTTCACCATTTCATGGACCAGATTTGGCTTTGCAATCCTGCCAAAAATAACAATTGAAACTGATTTTTAGCATTTTACTCACAAATACATATATTTTCAAAATAATTTTGCCAAACTATTTCTGAGAAATAAGATGTACAGTCGTATGATAGTGCTTTATAATGTACATATATCTATGTCATGAGATATATAAATGATAATGTTTATCATAATCATTGGAATACAAATAATATTTACACTACATTATCAAATGAATTATTATTATCACAGATTGCTTACATATAGTCAACAACAAATCAATTATGGAGACACATATACGAAACATATATATTTAACATTAATCAATCATGCCTATCAAGTATATCAAACCTGATTGTATCAGAACGACTTGATCATATATCTGCACTCACAAAAAGATGCCCAACTTGAAATTGAACATATGTGACATACTTGATCAAAACCACTCTGTGTTCATTGAACAAAATGACAAAAAAGTGTATCTCTATGCACCATATTAAATGTAATCCAACATTGAGAGTGGCATTATATAGAACTATAGTAAAACAAGACATTTTTCAAAAAATCTGTGAAGAACACAAAGTTCCATACTCATTGGCAAATTTAAAATAACAATAAAAGTAACCTCATGCAAGGCTGAATCAATAACCTAGGGACAGTGACTATCACTAAAATCAAACAATAATGACCTAATACAAGGCACCAACAACCTAGGGACACAATCACTATAGTCATTAATAATAACCTAATACAAGGCACCAACAACCTAGGTACACAATCACTATAATCAATCATAATGACCATATACAAGGCACCAACAACCTAGAGACACAATCACTATAGGCATGCATAATAACCTAATACAAGGCACCAACAACCTAGGGACACAATCACTATAGTCAAACATAATGACCTTATACAAGGCACCAACAACCTAGGGACACAATCACTATATTCATACATAATAACCTAATACAATGCACCAACAACCTAGGGACACCATCACTATAGTCATACATAATAACCTAATACAAGGCATCAACAACCCAGGGACACAATCACTATAGTCATACATAATGACCTAATACAAGGCACCAACAACCTAGGGACACCATCACTATAGTCATACATAATGACCTAATACAATGCACCAACAACCTAGGGACACAATCTTTATAGTCATACATAATGACCTAATACAAGGCACCAACAACCTAGGGACACAATCACTATAGTCATACATAATGACCTAATACAAGGCACCAACAACCTAGGGACACAATCACTATAGTCATACATAATGACCTAATACAAGGCACGAACAACCTAGGGACACAATCACTATAGTCATACATAATGACCTAATACAAGGCACCAACAACCTAGGGACACCATCACTATAGTCATACATAATGACCTAATACAAGGCACCAACAACCTAGGGACACAATCACTATAATCAATCATAATGACCTTATACAAGGCACCAACAACATAGAGACACAATCACTATAGGCATGCATAATAACCTAATACAAGGCACCAACAACCTAGGGACACAATCACTATAGTCAAACATAATGACCTTATACAAGGCACTAACAACCTAGGGACACAATCACTATATTCATACATAATAACCTAATACAATGCACCAACAACCTAGGGACACCATCACTATAGTCATACATAATAACCTAATACAAGGCATCAACAACCCAGGGACACAATCACTATAGTCATGCATAATGACCTAATACAAGGCACCAACAACCTAGGGACACCATCACTATAGTCATACATAATGACCTAATACAATGCACCAACAACCTAGGGACACAATCTTTATAGTCATACATAATGACCTAATACAAGGCACCAACAACCTAGGGACACCATCACTATAGTCATACCTAATGACCTAATACAAGGCACCAACAACCTAGGGACACAATCACTATAGTCATACATAATAACTTAATACAAGGCATCAACAACCTAGGGACACAATCACTATAGTCATACATAATAACTTAATACAAGGCATCAACAACATAGGGACGCAATTACTATAGTCATACATAATGACCTTTTACAGGGCACCAACAACCTAGGGACACAATCACTATAGTCATACATAATGACCTAATACAAGGCACCAACAACCTAGGGACACAATCACTATAGTCATACATAATGACCTAATACAAGGCACCAACAACCTAGGGACACAATCGCTATAGTCATACATAATGACCTAATACAAGGCACCAACAACCTAGGGACACCATCACTATAGTCATACATAATGACCTAATACAAGGCACGAACAACCTAGGGACACAATCACTATTATCAATCATAATGACCTTATACAAGGCACCAACAACATAGAGACATAATCACTATAGGCATGCATAATAACCTTATACAAGGCACCAACAACCTAGGGACACAATCACTATAGTCAAACATAATGACCTTATACAAGGCACCAACAACCTAGGGACACAATCACTATATTCACACATAATAACCAAATACAATGCACCAACAACCTAGGGACACCATCACTATAGTCATACATAATAACCTAATACAAGGCATCAACAACCTAGGGACACCATCACTATAGTCATACATAATGACCTAATACAAGGCACCAACAACCTAGGGACACAATCACTATAGTCATACATAATGACCTAATACAAGGCACCAACAACCTAGTGACACAATCACTATAGTCATACATAATGACCTTTTACAGGGCACCAACAACCTAGGGACACAATCACTATAGTCATACATAATGACCTAATACAAGGCACCAACAACCTAGGGACACAATCACTATAGTCAAACATAATGACCTTATACAAGGCACCAACAACCTAGGGACACAATCACTATATTCACACATAATAACCAAATACAATGCACCAACAACCTAGGGACACCATCACTATAGTCATACATAATAACCTAATACAAGGCACCAACAACCTAGGGACACAATCACTATAGTCATACATAATGACCTAATACAAGGCACCAACAACCTAGTGACACAATCACTATAGTCATACATAATGACCTAATACAAGGCACCAACAACCTAGGGACACAATCACTATAGTCATACATAATGACCTAATACAAGGCACCAACAACCTAGGGACACAATCACTATAATCAATCATAATAACCTAAAACAAGGCACCAACAACCTAGGGACACAATCACTATAGTAAAACATAATGACCTTATACAAGGCACCAACAACCTAGGGACACAATCACTATAGTCATACATAATGACCTAATACAAGGCACAAACAACCTAAGGACACAATCACTATAGTCATACATAATGACCTTATACAAGGCACCAACAACCTAGGGACACAATCACTATAGTCATACATAATGACCTAATACAAGACACCAACAACATAGGGACACAATCACTATAACCTAATACAAGGCACCAACAACATAGAGACACAATCACTATAGTCATACATTATGACCTAATACAAGGCATCAACAACCTTGGGACACAATCACTATAGTCATACATAATGACCTAATACAAGGCACCAACAACATAGGGACACAATTACTATAGTCATACATAATAACCTAATACAAGGCACCAACAACCTAGGGTCACAATCACTATAGTCATACATTATGACCTAATACAAGGCACCAACAACCTAGGGTCACAATCACTATAGTCATACATTATGACCTAATACAAGGCATCAACAACCTTGGGACACAATCGCTATAGTCATACATAATGACCTAATACAAGGCACCAACAACCTAGGGACACCATCACTATAGTCATCCATAATAACCTAATACAAGGCACCAACAACATAGAGACACAATCACTATAGTCATACATAATGACCTTATACAAGGCACGAACAACCTAGGGACACAATCACTATAGTCATACATTATGACCTTATACAAGGCATCAACAACCTAGGGACACAATTACTATAGTCATACATAATGACCTTATACAAGGCACCAACAACCTAGGGATACCATCACTTTAGTCATACATAATGACATAATACAAGGCACCAACAACCTAGGGACACAATCACTATAGTCATACATAATAACCTAATACAAGGCACCAACAACCTAGGGTCACAATCACTATAGTCATACATAATAACCTAATACAAGGCACCAACAACCTAGGGACACAATCACTATAATCAATCATAATGACCTAATACAAGGCACCAACAACCTAGGGACACAATCACTATAGTCACACATAATAACCAAATACAATGCACCAACAACCTAGGGACACCATCACTATAGTCATACATAATAACCTAATACAAGGCATCAACAACATAGGGACACCAATGACCTTATTTGATATCAAACATGTACTGTGATTATTTTCTAGCAAAATAAATAGTATCATTGTTGAATGGTAAGTCCTTGATTTCTAGTGGCTGTTTATCCTTGTTCTGTTTTATTCCCTTGATTATCTTTGTGCATGTTTTTTTAAATTCAGGTCCATGATTTTGGATGTAACGATTGATTGTTATGCCAAGAAGGGCATGACTTACTTCATGTATCAAAATGTTGTAAACTTCACCGAGATCAGTTAGAGTGTCTTTGAAAATGATACTATCAGAAATATTCATATGATGACAAGAAAGTGTAATTGCAGAATTCTTGCCCAGCATGGACGACCAAAATATCATTTCTTTAGAGGGTTTTAAAACCCTGTTCAGTACAACATTATTTATGAAATCATATATAATGCATACAGGCTTATGAAGTCTGTGGTTTTGAGATGGACAGTACTTCTCAACTCGATGTTTCTCCAACTCAGTCCTTGCTTTAGCCATATTTTGTTGGTATCTTTGTGCCCTGGCTTTGTCTTTTTCTTCCTTTGTTAATGGTGGTTTATAAGGTACAGGGTCCTCTTCCTCTTTGAGGTCTGGTAAATCATTAATCCCAATGCTGTAACTACCACAGCTCTCTTTCGTGGTTTGCCAATTATCTGACCAACGTTTCTGTAATTTACATTAATACTACATGTGTATGTACATTTATTCAATTTACAAATACAAGGACCTACATTGATTATGTGTTTTATATGGTATTCATGGAGTTTTTTTTTCAATCAATATCCAATGCAGACCAACAGACAGCCGGAATACATGATTCCTGTAGGGCTCCCGCATTATGATGTGGGGCCCTAATTATAAGAGTTTATATTCCATGACTTTAGACTTATGTCATATTCTATATGGCTTCATTTTTGTCATTGAGTCAACATGCAAACTTTGAAATGGGCCACACAATTGTTGATGCACAGAAAATATTGTTACTGACATCAATATTTGCTACCACTACTGAAATGGACATCATACAGCTCACAGTATCCATATTCATAATTCTGAATTTGTACCTTGGTAATTAAGTTTTATTATCACAACATTTTAAAATACCTGTGAATGGATCTACATGTATATATATATATATATCAAACATGAAAAATAGGGTTACAATATAAGAAAGGGACAGCTTTTTTTATAATGCTTACCTTTGATGGGTTAATTCGCATGTCATATTTCTTTTCCCTTAAATCATCATTGTCATCTGACTGAACACTGGTATTTGAAGATGTACTAACAGGATTTTGCTTGTGCAGTTTTTGCCTGAAATATTTGTAATACAGTTACTAGCTGTCATGTTTAGTCTTTGTTGATAAAGGTCTTTTAACTGTTTGATAATTCAGTTAAGCTATTAATATATTAATGTTCAAATGATTCCAGCAGAAAATAATAGAATCCATTGTTAATCAATGGATGAATGATGCCCAAACTATTTTAAAATCCATTAGACATTCTTACTTCAAATCAGGATTTCTTAAAAGAAGTTCATTTGATAGTCACTTCTCCACCTTATACATATGCCACCTTTGGGTTTTCTTTAATATAATGGTATATTAATGAGTTTTGCGGTATATCGAGGTTCTTACAGTTTATTGAAAATTCTTTTGTTTTAATGACAGTAAGATATGGTTATAGAAATGAGCCTTTGCAATGATTTTTCTGTGAGTTTGTAACTTTTAGCTTGTATTTCATCCTGGCCATTAAAATAGGTAATATACGCATGATATCAGCAGCGTTATACATTATTTAGATCATTCGGATTCAGATGTAAAATATACAATATATTTATGAAAAATTCCTCCATTGGTTTTATCAATCTATTGAAATCGTTTAATTCACACCATAAGTGTACTGTCTTTGTATACCGTATAGAATTGGTTTGCTTGGATAGCGTTTTACTATACACATGTACATGATGTACAAAGCATCGCTAAGTAAATAAACAATCAATATACTTAATTCAGCAAAAGTAGATTGTAGTTTAAGAGTTAGACGTTTATTTTATGGAACATATAACGATCTCAAGGACATAAAATGCCGCAAGCAGGTCAGCTCACTTGTATTCGCAAACTTAAAACGCCACGAAAAAAAAAGATTTTTAGAAATTGGAACACATTAATTTCAGCTGGGACCCATTGTTTTGGCTGGGGACCCATTGGCCAAGTTTCATTGGGTCCAGAGGACCCATTAAGATCAAATTGTAGATTAATCTCTGGTTGTTAATGTCTTGTATTAGGTCATTATGTATGACTATAGTGATTGTGTCCCTAGGTTGTTGATGCCTTGTATTAGGTCATTATGTATGACAATAGTGATTGTGTCCCTAGGTTGTTGGTGCCTTGTATTAGGTGATTATGTATGACTATAGTGATTGTGTCCCTAGGTTGTTGGTGCCTTGTATTAGGTCATTATGTATGACTATAGTGATTGTGTCCCTAGGTTGTTTATGCCTTGTATTATGTCATTATGTATGACTATAGTGATTGTGTCCCTAGGTTGTTGGTGCCTTGTATTAGGTCATTATGTATGACTATAGTGATTGTGTCCCTAGGTTGTTTATGCCTTGTATTATGTCATTATGTATGACTATAGTGATTGTGTCCCTAGGTTGTTGATGCCTTGTATTAGGTCATTATGTATGACTATAGTGATTGTGTCCCTAGGTTGTTGGTGCCTTGTATTAGGTCATTATTCATGACTATAGTGATTGTGTCCCTAGGTTGTTTATGCCTTGTATTATGTCATTATGTATGACTATAGTGATTGTGTCCCTAGGTTGTTGGTGCCTTGTATTAGGTCATTATGTATGACTATAGTGATTGTGTCCCTAGGTTGTTGGTGCCTTGTATTAGGTTATTATGTATGACTATAGTGATTGTGTCCCTAGGTTGTTGGTGCCTTGTATAAGGTCATTATGTATGACTATAGTAATTGTGTCCCTATGTTGTTGGTGCCTTGTATTAGGTCATTATGTATGACTATAGTGATTGCGTCCTTAGGTTGTTGGTGCCTTGTATTAGGTCATTCTGTATGACTATAGTGATGGTGTCCCTAGGTTGTTGGTGCCTTGTATTAGGTCATAATGCATGACTATAGTGATTGTGTCCCTAGGTTGTTGGTGCCTTGTATTAGGTCATTATGTATGACTATAGTGATGGTGTCCCTAGGTTGTTGGTGCCTTGTATTAGGTCATTATGTATGACTATAGTGATGGTGTCCCTAGGTTGTTGGTGCCTTGTATTAGGTCATTATGTATGACTATAGTGATTGTGTCCCTAGGTTATTGGTGCCTTGTATTAGGTCATTATGTATGACTATAGTGATTGTGTCCCTAGATTGTTGATGCCTTGTATTAGGTCATTATGTATGACTATAGTGATTGTGTCCCTAGGTTGTTGATGCCTTGTATTAGGTCAATATGAATGACTATAGTGATTGTGTCCCTATGTTGTTGATGCCTTGTATAAGGTCATAATGTATGACTATAGTGATTGTGTCCCTAGGTTGTTGGTGCCTTGTATTAAGTTATTATGTATGACTATAGTGATTGTGTCCCTAGGTTGTTGGTGCCTTGTATTAGGTCATTATGTATGACTATAGTGATGGTATCCCTAGGTTGTTGGTGTCTTGTATAAGGTCATTATGTATGACTATAGTGATGGTGTCCCTAGGTTGTTGGTGCCTTGTATTAGGTCATTATGTATGACTATAGTGATTGTGTCCCTAGGTTGTTGGTGCCTTGTATTAGGTTATTATGTATGACTATAGTGATTGTGTCCCTAGGTTGTTGGTGCCTTGTATTAGGTCATTATGTATGAGGATAGTGATTGTGTCCCTAGGTTGTTTATGCCTTGTATTATGTCATTATGTATGACTATAGTGATTGTGTCCCTAAGTTGTTGGTGCCTTGTATTAGGTCATTATGTATGACTATTGTGATTGTGTCCCTAGGTTGTTGGTGCCTTGTATTTGGTCATTATGTATGACTATAGTGATTGTGTCCCTAGGTTGTTGGTGCCTTGTATAAGGTCATTATGTATGACTATAGTGATGGTATCCCTAGGTTGTTGGTGTCTTGTATAAGGTCATTATGTATGACTATAGTGATTGCGTCCCTAGGTTGTTGGTGCCTTGTATTAGGTCATTCTGTATGACTATAGTGATGGTGTCCCTAGGTTGTTGGTGCCTTGTATTAGGTCATAATGCATGACTATAGTGATTGTGTCCCTAGGTTGTTGGTGCCTTGTATTAGGTCATTATGTATGACTATAGTGATTGTGTCCCTAGGTTGTTGGTGCCTTGTATTAGGTCATTATGTATGACTATAGTGATGGTGTCCCTAGGTTGTTGGTGCCTTGTATTAGGTCATTATGTATGACTATAGTGATTGTGTCCCTAGGTTGTTGGTGCCTTGTATTATGTCATTATGTATGACTATAGTGATGGTATCCCTAGGTTGTTGGTGTCTTGTATTAGGTCATTATGTATGACTATAGTGATTGTGTCCCTAGGTTGTTGATGCCTTGTATTAGGTCATTATGTATGACTGTAGTGATTGTGTCCCTAGGTTGTTGATGCCTTGTATTAGGTCATTATGTATGACTATAGTGATTTTGTCCCTATGTTGTTGATGCCTTGTATAAGGTCATAATGTATGACTAAAGTGATTGTGTCCCTAGGTTGTTGGTGCCTTGTATTAAGTTATTATGTATGACTATAGTGATTGTGTCCCTAGGTTGTTGGTGCCTTGTATTAGGTCATTATGTATGACTATAGTGATGGTATCCCTAGGTTGTTGGTGTCTTGTATAAGGTCATTATGTATGACTATAGTGATTGTGTCCCTAGGTTGTTGGTGCCTTGTATAAAGTCATTATGTATGACTATAGTGATTGTGTCCCTAGGTTGTTGGTGCCTTGTATAAGGTCATTATGTATGACTATAGTGATGGTATCCCTAGGTTGTTGGTGTCTTGTATAAGGTCATTATGTATGACTATAGTGATGGTGTCCCTAGGTTGTTGGTGCCTTGTATAAGGTCATTATGTATGACTATAGTGATTGTGTCCCTAGGTTGTCGATGCCTTGTATAAGGTCATTATGTATGACTATAGTGATGATGTCCCTGAGGTTGTTGATGCCTTGTATTAAATCATTATGTAAGACTGTAGTGATTGTTTCCCTAAATTGTTTGTGCTATGTATTAGATCATTATGAATGAGATTGACGTTCATATGTGTTTGTCTTTTGTGTATAACAGTCCAAAGCATCTAGCTCACCAAAGTCTTGTATCATAGTTAGCTCGGTTTCAATGTCTTATCAATTTGATACATAATAGGTGATGGATTAATCCATGAATGAAGAAATGGAAATTGATTATTCAGTGCATTTTGGTACTGTAAGATACATTATATGTGTCATTTTACAGATATTTTATGAATCGAATAGTATGTTTGATCATACCTGTTTCCTGTTTAATGCTACTCTCCTTTTCTTCTTCCGATCTGGTCCGTGTTGGCATTCTTTGACCAACAATCCCAAAATTACAAAAGGACAACCAGTGAATGGAATGATGTCATATCCATCTTGTATGTTGGTGTCCTTCCATTTGATCTTGAATCCAGTTAAAGAGTTGAAGTCTTCATGCAAAAAATTAATTTGACAGATAGTCGATCAACTACATATGCAAAATGTTACATTGTTAGATGAACTTGACCATGAAAATAGAGATAGGGAGAAAGAAAAAAGATATATTTAGAGGGATACTGTATACAAATTGAACATTGAATACATTTAATATTAGGGCTGTATATTGGTATTGAAATATTGAAAGCATTTTTACTTATGTATTGATATGCCAAAGTACCAATACAATACATAACATACAAAAAACCTGAATTCTTCATCCTGGGGATGCATAATTCTAGTCAGTATGATTCTTCTCTTTCCATTTTTTTTTTTGGTTATAACAGCTTCTGCCAGACATTCTTTCATACCATTACATCATGTTATACAGGCATAGGTTTTTTTTATATATTTTTGACTTTGTTGTGGTATTTATTGATTTAATCGCCTTTGTATCTTATTCATATTAAAACTCTGGAATTTAAGCTCTGGATACTATGTTTTCTATTGGGCTGAAATATTCAGTACTGAAATTTTAAAAATTGTATTGTATCGTATGGTATCAAAAAATATATTTCAATATACATGATATACAGCCCTATTTAAAATTACATGAAAGGGGGGGGGCTGTATACAACAAATCAGTATTTTAAACATGAATGAATAAATTTAAATCAATTGATGCAAGATATTGCAATACCAATTTTTGAATTTAAGAGTACACCTATGTACATACATTTCTTCCTTGTTTTTCAAATTTAAACCATATTAGTACATAGTATATAAAATCACTTTCCCCTATTGTTTATTTGCATCATAAGCGGATATAGACAGGTGGATAGGAGGGTTGCATGGACCCCTTTCCATCCCTTTGGTTGGACAAATATATTGCCGGCTTCTATGTTAGCTCCTTTAGTGGATTCCTTACAAACTTTGGGAGGAAACTATTTACTTCAAAATGGCAAATTTGTCACCCGTGCGTAACAGGTTGTCAAACGTAAATATTTAGGACTAGTATTAGGTGATCAAAGAAATAACAGGTAGATTATTGCAAGTATTCTTATTTTTTTTAAACCAGAACTCTTATATTTAAATCCACTAAAGGGGCTATCATAGAAGCCGATGAGACGTTGGGGTTTTTATAGCCTATTAAATTGATGTACCTTTCTCTGATAAGAGTAACAAATCTTTATTCCGTGACCTCTGGTTGTAATATTTGGTTGTAGTAGCTATTTCTGTTTTTCTAACCCTCTCTTCTACTTCTTTGAAAGTGCTGTCTTCAAATGTTTCCATCTTACATGCCGCCGGTTACACGAAACACCGCCAAACCGAAAGTAGACAAACGGCGTGTGCACTATCTCCGTTATATGTTTAGGTTTTTTGTAAATTCCGGATTAGCGACCCTAGGTTGTTGGTATATAGCCTCGACCAAAATAATTTCAGTAGCGCCCTCTTTAATTTTTTGAAGTTAGATTTCTACATTTACATTACAGAGAGTGCGTTGCTCCAAATTTCCTGTAAGGTCGATTCAGTAGTATATCCAAATAAAATCTATGTTCAAAATAGCATTGGAGGGATGGTGCTAAGATGTTAAACTCCTTTAATTTCTATGATATTTATCGGTAAAATGGCTAGTTTCCGAAATAGCAAAATATACAAGTGTACTGTAGTGAATATATAACAGAATTTTATCAGCCGATAACAAGTCAATTTTACATTAATAGCTATAATAACAAGTTAAACATTTTGTACTTGACATGAAGCCACTTTGAAAAATAAACTAATTAAAATGCAAAGCTTTTTTTAAAATGAAATTTTCTTTACAGATTTTTAAAGAAGATTGTGTTATTCCTTGCTCATTGCCATTATGTGTTATGCAGTACTAAGAGGTCACGGTTATGCATATTTTTTTTTGCAGAAGATTGCCTACGTATATATCAGTTCAGATCGAGCTATCTCTCATATTCAACCCATTGCTTCATTGAACTTTGCATTATGGGGAGTACTATGATCATAGTAAAACCGTATGTATATTTTAGTACTGTTTTTTAAAAGTGCTTCGATATCACAGAAATCGAATTTTAAATTCCTTGGCATCATTGTCACTTATACTTTAGAAGAATATCTATCGATTCCATGTTGCATTCTTTAATAAATTCAAACTCTAAACTCAGAAATGAAGATGAGAAAATGACATATTTTTAATAATGACTTCATTTTTAATAATAACAATCAGGAGACGCTGACTCTCCCCGGGCACGTGGTCTCACTTCGGAATGTTTTTCATTCCGGGGTTCGCAACCGTTTCGATGGGAATTCTCTCGATTTTGCTTTGCCTTCTCGACTTTGAGACTGAATAACGGTTAGGTACTTCTTTAATGTTTATTGCATTGGTCCTACACATGATTTTCATGAATCCGATCAATTCAAAGATTTATATATAATGTACTTGTATTTACTTTTGTGAATTAAAAAGCATCGAATATTTAAGAATGATGTTTCTTATATTGTGTACATTGCAAACGGTTTTAAAATAGAGATTTTGTGAAGATTTGTCAGGTACCCCCTGGTATTTGTCGTAAGATCATAAGAGTTCCTCATTTATGTTTTATTTTCTCAAAACATGAGTTAACAACCCTTTTCGGTATGTATTCATTTGAAAAAAAAATCTAGAAATGTGACGGAAAAGCATCATAAGAAGTCGAAATTACTTAACATCAAATAAGAAGTTGACATCCACCCTTCCAACACCATTGGCAGATCTAGATGTTTTTCTTAAAGAAAGGAGTTTCAGCATGTAAGGATTGTCAACTTTTAGTCTGAAAAAAAAACTTAATTACATGAAAACGAGAAAAATAAAAATTTGGTATAGTATAGGAATGACCGCCCCTCCCCTGGATTTCTGAAAAGTGCCGATGTAAGGTTAAGATGGGAGGTATAGGTATAATCCATATCAAACCTGAGACGTAACCCTCAACCAGGGCTAGATTTATACTGTATGTGTCTCTCTCCCTCTCTCTGTCTGAGCTAATAAAGGACGTATCAATCGAATAATATATCATAATTTTCAGGGAGATCACACATTGAACCATTCAAAAGTGCATTCTCTCTCTCGCTCTCTCTCTCTCCCTCCCTCTCTCTCTCTCTCTCTCTCTCTCTCTCTGTGGAGAGAAACAGGAACTAGCTTATGTAGAGTGTATTAATATACTTATATCTCATAAGTTTCTGGAAGATCCCACAAGATTGGACTACCATAGGACCCCTATAATGCAAAGTTCAATGAAGCGATTGGCTGAATATGACAGTGGTTTCACTCTGAACTGATTATGCGACGCTTGACTTCCACAGCAGGAAGTTTTCTCGACCTGTTACATCATACATGAAGCAAGTACTCAATGTTTCTATAAATTGATTGAAGTGTTATATGTAAGTGTTTATTAAGTGAGAGAGCATGGGCTGAATGTTACATGTAAGTGTTTATTAAGTGAGAGAGCATGGGCTGAATGTTACATGTAAGTGTTTATTAAGTGAGAGAGCATGGGCTGAATGTTACATGTAAGTGTTTATTAAGTGAGAGAGCATGGGCTGAATGTTACATGTAAGTGTTTATTAAGTGAGAGAGCATGGGCTGAATGTTACATGTAAGTGTTTATTAAGTGAGAGAGCATGGGCTGAATGTTACATTTAAGTGTTTATTAAGTGAGAGAGCATGGGCTGAATGTTACATGTAAGTGTTTTATTAAGTGAGAGAGCATGGGCTGAATGTTACATGTAACTGTTTATTTAGTGAGAGAGCATGGGCTGAATGTTACATGTAAGTGTTTATTAAGTGAGAGAGCATGGGCTGAATGACTTAGGGCACATAATTATGTGTAGTGAATTTGGAAGACGTAAACATTTGAACCACTTGGTCAGTGTTACTGCTGGTGGACCAGTAGCCAGTAGGGAACATGTGGCCATGTCCGACCAACTTTGGTTGATCTTTCTTCAACGCATTTGAAACTTTCTGTTTTCAAAATTTCTTGAAATTTCTCAAACGTGGGTCCTGTAGCATCATTTCTCGCACATCCGATAGGTCGATTCCCTTTCGATCCGGCAACCCTGATCCGGCACTGTTAATTGTTCCTTTATGACGTCACAAACAAATAGACGTGCGTCATTTTACGTGCACATACATTTAGCATGAATTTAAGCCATTCTGATGCCTTGACAAGAGGACTTTGAAGGATTCAATGTGCGAGAAAATAATCAAGCACCACATTTGAGTTCCGGATAGAAAATTTTAGTCACGGGTGGAATGATCAAATGAGTTAAAGAAGATCCTGACGATAATCTCAACAGCACTCACAATAGAGCACAAAATTAAGCATCGACGGACCCCTAGCAAGCCAGAGATGGGACCAGGTGCCCGGGAGGAGTAAGCATCCCCTGTTGGCTAGCCGCACCCGCCGTCGATGTTTTAGCACAAAAATTAAAACAATATATAAATTTCATGCACTGTCTGACGTTATGTCTATATAGAAAGTGCTGTGGCGACAATGTCAGGGAAATATATTCAAAACACTTACTGTCAAACCCCTCGCGGGGAAATTTTTTACGAGCTCCACACGGCAAAGGGCATAAGTGTGACACAAATGAGTTAAAGAAGATCCTGACGATAATCTCAACAGCACTCACAATAGAGCACAAAATTAAGCATCGACGGACCCCTAGCAAGCCAGAGATGGGACCAGGTGCCCGGGAGGAGTAAGCATCCCCTGTTGGCTAGCCGCACCCGCCGTCGATGTTTAAGCACAAAAATTAAAACAATATATAAATTTCATGCACTGTCTGACGTTATGTCTATATAGAAAGTGCTGTGGCGACAATGTCAGGGAAATATATTCAAAACACTTACTGTCAAACCCCGCCAAGCGCCTCGGTTGGGACTTGATCAATCCCACCCTCGACTGATATTTTCTATCCGGAACTCAAAGTGGTGCTAGATTCTATTAATCCTAGTAGTCTGCTACGTCTTGGCATAATAACTATAAAACTCTTTGGCCTTATTACATTGTTTAAATTGAGGATCACTGACGAGGGATAAAGTACCCGAAACGTGCATGTCTGGTCCATGCTGCAAATTCATACGTTCCTAAATGATGCTATTGAATTTGAAGACGTTTAACATTGAACAATACAAGCAAACAAGTAGTGTTGGTGGCGTAGTGGTTAGGCGGTTGACTACGAACCCATCGGTCGTGGGTTCGAATCTCACCGTCACCGATCGTTGCAAAACCATTTTAACCTTGGGCAAGTTAATTTACACTACGTTGCACTCTCTCCGCCCAGGAAGAAATCGGGTACCTTGCACATGAGATGAGCTTGTAATGTGAATGAAAAGCATTAGCGCCTAAACGGCAGCTCTGCCTGTATACTCCCAAGGGAGTTGAGTCTGAGAATGCACTGGATTGTACAGGTATCGCCTTTACCCTTTTTAATAAACTAGCAAGTGTTTAACAGAGAGTAATGGACAGCTTGTCAGTACCCCTTAACATTTCGAAACATTGTATTTTGAACTATGCTGTTTCGAAAAAATAAAAATGCACCGATTGGAATTTTGACAAATATGGACAATGACCATATCCCAATACACAGTACAAATCGATAATTCAGAAAATCATAACATGAAGGCATACAAAATCAGGTTAAAACAGAGACCAAACCTCCACTACATGAAATGAAGCAAACTGCCATTGTGCAAATGAGACCAGGTGTCGTTTTGTCCCTTTAAATTCCACGAGACATATTGCATTCGAATCTCGTATAAAATTATAGACCATGAAATCAAAGCATTCATGTACACATAACAAACATATTTGCAGCAATTGCGTCCTCTTTATTTGCTGAAGGGTAGACAATACAATTGATCGTAACTTTCTTTACATGACACACATTATATCACGGTGATCATAATATAATTCAAAATATTACAACAAAATCATACATTTCTTAGAATGTTTCAGAAAAAAATGAATTTGCAAACTACACCTACAACATTGTTTTTTTTTATCATGGAACATTGATAGTTTATACAGTAATGTAAAATACTTCAGCTAAAATTCCAAATAATCTCTGATTTTCTTATTTTCCACCACTTCTCTTTGCGATGCTCTTGCCTTTTCTTCCAAGAAGAAGCGTATGCATTCATGGAGGAAAAGGTACTGACACTGAAATTAAAAATGAAATTCATATTCATGCAATAAAATAATTTATTTTGATTTATTTAACCCATAAAGTTAAAAAATGATTAAATTTCTTTTAAATGATGTGATAATGAAAATTTGTGATTGGTTAATGCCAATTCCGTTCCGTTTGCAAACATAACACATCGTTAAATCAGAAGAAGTATCTACTTTCATCATACCGCTGTTATCTTTTTTCTTTATTGAAATGAACTTTGTTTGCAGTTTCATGCATGTACATGTAATTCCCTATACTCAATGAATGTTCCATCTAATGTCAACGTCAGTAATATTACACGTTCCAAGAAGCTGTATCAGAATTCTATTTTCTGCAACTTGAGCTTGTCATGATCATCTTATCTTTTAAATTGCTGAATTCATAAATATATCGTACTGCAGATTTCATATATTTCGAGCTTTGATGGTTCAATGATGTGCTAAAATACCGTCTTTTCGATTTTACAGTCTTACGCTAGATTTGTGCAGGTACATTTTCTATCTGAAAAAAAGCACTGTGACATCCTTTTTCTTTCTCCATTGAAAACGTCATACACGTAACTCTGTTTCCCTGAAGTCCATGCTGGTTTCCTTAGAATTTGATGACGTCACAATGCATTGACGTCAGATACAGGGCACAAATGGGGAGTAACTATCTATTTCGAAAAGACCGAATTGTTTTTGTTGTCTCTAACTTTTTTCTTTTTTCTCTCGGGTCCCTGTAAAGTGTGCAACAAAACAAAAACGGAACGAAACGAAACAAATTGAAACGAAACGAAACATATCCAAACGAAACGAAGCAAAACATAAAATTTAAAGAACTTGAGAAAAAATATCATAAGAAGAAACACTGCCCAAACGAACATTTAAAGACAAGATATGCATGCATAAATTAATGCCTTTATCCATCAGTTCTAGTGTCGAGAGTGTTTCTTGAAAGAATCAAAGTTGACACAATGAAGTTTGTCCGACTGCAGTGAAGTTTGTCCCACTGCAGTAAAGTTTGCCCCTATGCAGTGAAGTTTGTCCTACTGCAGTGAAGCTTGTCCCACTTCAGTGAAGTTTGTCCCTCTGCAGAGAAGTTTGTCCCACTGCAGTGAAGTCTGTCCCACTGCAGTGAAGTTTGTCCCACTGCAGTGAAGTTTATTCCACTGCAGTGAAGTTTGTCCCACTGCATTGAAATTTGTCCCTAGGCAGTGAAGTTTGTCCCACTGCAGTGAAGTTTGTCCCGCTGCAGTGAAGTTTGTCCCACTGCAGTGAAGGATGTCCCACTGCAGTGAAGTTTGTCCCTCTGCAGTGAAGTTTGTCCCATTGCCGTGAAATTTGTCCCACTGCAGTGAAGTTTGTTCCTATGCTGTGAAGTCTGTCCCACTGCAGTGAAGTCATTTTGGAGATATCCTCCATACCACCCGAGTTATAAATCTGTCTATTAGATACGCCCGTGCTTTTATTTGTCTTCTTACGTGTAAGGTTAAAATTCGTAGATTCAATATTTGCTTTATATATTTTGACTGTCCACCATTTCACAAGTTGATTGAACATTGTGTAATGTAAATCTTCTCGAATCTTCCTTTCTACCGAACGCTGTCATTCTATTAAAATTTGAGTACATTTCTATCAGCATTTATGATATGTATGATTATAACTTATCTCTTTTTCAGACAGTAAATCCAATGTAAAAGCTTTTCGAAGAAAAAAGAGAAACTATCTGCTACAAAACCTACCTCTTCTTCAATTATTCTCGGTCTTTGATTACGCATGCCCAGGGTTAAGTCGAAAATGTCAATGTTGCCATTGGAAGATTCAGAAACAAGATCTTGTAGTAGCATATCGAGGGCAATGAATACACCCGTACGACCGGAACCAGTGCTAGAAAAGAATTGTAGTATAGACTTTGTGAGTTGATTTAATGATCCAGCAAAATAAATTTGACAGATATTTCTTTTTGAAATTAAGATAAGCAATATATTTTGGAATGTATTTTTATTTTTCAACGTTTCGAAGCGTATTTTTACTGTGGTGGTGAGGGTGCAGCGATGTGTCTCATGTTATGATGTCTGATGCCCATTATTTGTTGCCACCCTGTAAGTGTCCTCCGCTGTGCACAGTACAAAGTGGTCTCGTAAAAGACACTTCTAACATCAAGATCTTCTTGTTGACGTTTTGCAATTGCTTTTTTGAATTCTGAACATATAATAACCTCCTCTGTTATTACCTGCAGTGAACAATTTTACTCTCAATCTCTTCTTTTTCCTCCACATTTTTCCAGACCAACTGTACGAAGTCTACAAGAGTAGAGCAAACTTCCGTGTTGAACGACGTCCATTCGAGTAAGTGACACTGTGTAACAACTCGCGACTCCTTCTTTCGTGTCTGCAATGAAAGGAATCACATGTGTAGTATAAATTTCACGCATTAGCAATTATGAAATGATAAGAACTTTCTATTAGTTACATACTTTTCGAAAAACAAAAGCCCATTTTTTCATGGACTGTATAAACATTACTGGGAACATTCTATATATAATTGTTATACATGTATGTGTTTTATTTATGCCTCCGGAATCGAAGATTTGGGAGTATAGAGTTTTTGCCCTGTCCGTATGTTTCTCTGTTTTATGTTAATCTGTTTGTCTGTACGTCTGTCTGTTTGTCCGTGGCAAAAACTTTAACATTGTGCATAACTTTTAAATGGTAAGTGATTGGACTTTCATATTTCACATGTGTTTTCCTTGTGACAAGACCTTTCCATTGATACTCAACTTTTTGACTTCTTGAATTTGACCGTTGACCTACTTTTCAAAAACTGTAACATTGAGCATAATTTTTGAATGGTAAGTGATAGGGCTTGGATATTTCACATGATTTTTCCATTGATACCAACATTTGTGTTCCTGACCTTAAACTTTCACCTACTTAACAGAAAATGATGTTTATACTAACGAAGATGCCACCGGGGGCATTGTTTCACAAACACAGGTTTTATTGATTTTGTATTTTGGTATGGTGTTTGTATTCAATGTAATGTTTGATTATTTCCTACATAATATTTAATGATAATCAAGATACAATAAGTTAAAGAAGATCCAGCACTCACTACAGAGCACCAGAGTGAACATCGACGGACCCCTAGCTAGAGGTGGGACCAGGTGCCCAGGAGGAGTAAGCATCCCCTATTCGGCTAGCCGCACCCGCCGTCGATGTTCATGCACGAAAATGATAACTATATAAAATACAAGCTCTGTCTGAGGTTCAATCTATATAGAAAGTGTTATGGCGCCCAATGATGAAATTCAACATTCCAATTAACAGAATTCATCGTAGATGGTACAACTGATTGAAATATAGAGGCGCCCCAAGCATAAATTACAATGATTTTGTATGCCTAAAATCAATAACTTTTAAAAAAGATTTAAATCTTGTGTACCGACTATTTTAACAACATGTAACCGAATTTTTTTCAACTTCACATTTTAGTTTCTTTTTTTAGAACATGGCAATTTAGTTTTAACAAATATTAATTGATTTCCATTTCGTACTAATGTAATTACTTACAATGCGCAGTCGACGAATAACAGTTTTACCAGCCTTTACAATCATTTTTGTTTGTACGGAATATAAACCGAATTTTACAGTAGCATCCTGCTCGTTTGCCCAGTACTTTATGTCGGCATGATCCTGAAAGACAAGATTAACAATATACATCGGATTATAGTACTGATGAAAAATCTGGTGTATTGAGTATATAGTAGTAACTTCAACTTCAAGATGTAGTCTTACTTCAAGATTTAGTATATTCAACTTCAAGTGTAGTTTTACTTCAAGATGTAGTATATTCAACTTCAAGTGTAGTCTTACTACAAGATTTAGTATATTCAACTTCAAGTTGTAGTCTTACTCCGAGATTTAGTATATTCAACTTCAAGTGTAGTCTTACTTCAAGATTTAGTATATTCAACTTCAAGTGTAGTCTTACTTCAAGATTCAGTATATTCAACTTCAAGTGTAGTCTTACTTCAAGATTTAGTATATTCAACTTCAAGTGTAGTCTTACTTCAAGATTTAGTATATTCAACTTCAAGTGTAGTCTTACTTCAAGATTTAGTATATTCAACTTCAAGTGTAGTCTTACTTCAAGATTCAGTATATTCAACTTCAAGTGTAGTCTTACTTCAAGATTTAGTATATTCAACTTCAAGTGTAGTCTTACTTCAAGATTCAGTATATTCAACTTCAAGTGTAGTCTTACGTCAAGATTTAGTATATTCAACTTCAAGATGTAGTCTAACTTCAAGATTTACCCTAACAAGTTTACATTTTAAACTTACACAAAAATGGAAAATTTAGATAATGGTGTTTTCAATTGCCTCTAAAATATATCTTTTAATGAAATAGAATTTTCCCTGAAATTGCTTCAATTTAATCATGGCAGAAGTGAATTATAGCTATGGAAGCGATTAAGAAACCAGAGACAAAGACACATATACAATGCTTACAAATACATGGGAAATAGAAATAGGATTGTACTTATTGCTAGATTTGACATCATATATATTATTTTGCTATTTGAAACTTTTCGGATTCCATTCAAAAATATAAATGAAATTAAAGGAGGTTAACATCTTAGCACCATCCCTCCAATGCTATTTTGAACCCAGATTTTATTTGGATATGCTACTGAATCGACCCTACAGGAAATTCGGAGCCGCGCACTCTCTGTAAAGCAAATGTACAAATTTACATTTTAAAAAATGAAACAAGAGGGCGCTGAATTATGAATTATGGCGGCTCCGCTGGACACAGTACTGATGTGAATTTAATATTCGAAACACGTGTCTGGTGCAGAAAAAAAGGTTTGAAATTTTCCTCAAGAAGGTATAGAGTTGGAACTTTTCTGTATTATTATCATACATGTTAATATGTACCTCCAATCTTATTAAGATTAGATTGATTTGGCTCTACCTGTTCCTCTTCCTCATCTTCATAGCCGGATAGATTTATAATGATCTTAACATCTTGTTCCCAGATCATGTGCATGAAATCTAAGACGGTATTCTGCATTGGTGACTGCGTGCTGATATAGTCTATAACAGACCAGCAACCCTGTATAATGAGGAGAAAGATCCACAATAAGATAAATTGCTTAGTTCAGTACCGTGGACCTTTCTGCCTTCGTAAGTTTGTAAAGTGGTATCACATAATTATGGAATAAGAATTTCTCGACAAGTAAGCCAACGACGTACAACCGATCTAGCAATAGTTCATATAAACTTATTATTCCTGTCGATGATGCATGGATACTATGTGAATGAGATCAATGAGGTGCTAGTGAACTAAGAAATCATCAAGATAAAAGTCTGTCGTTTTGAAAGATAATTACGCTTATCATTTCGATACTATATATCTATGGCACAAATATTAATTTGCTCGTCCAAAAATTATTTTTCCCTCTTTTTTTCAAAATGTTTGCCTTAATCTTTTCAACAATCAAAACATGAGCTTTACGTGATTTGCATATTTTCTTTAAATTTTCGTCTAGAGATCTTTCACACAATGCTCAACTGATTTTATTGAAAATATCTAAATTTTGAAGTATAATCGCATGTTCCCTCAAGAAATAACGGAAAAATGCAAAGAAAATTAAAAAGAAATTATTATCGAATGTTCCCTTTAGAAATAAGCGAAAAATTCAAAGACAATTTCTCCCCAACTATTTGGATAATGTCTTTTAAATGGGTTCGGCAGAAACAACATTAAGAGCCACCAAGTGTAGCATGATTTAGTAACCGAAACGTGCATGTCTGGTCCATGCTGTAAATTTACCAGGCTTTAAATGATGCTATTGAATTTAAGGACGTTTAACATTTCATATATCGTTCTTTAATCAGTGACATGATTTTCTGTTATATATACATTTAACGTTTTGGTTTAAAATTGAAAAAAAAATTCTATTGCATACAAAAAGCATTGCAATAAAATGACGTTAACCTACCGATATGTAACTGGCATTGATGTAGTCATCTTCTCCAATGTCCACTTTCACTCTATTCATATCATCTGCAACATAAACACAATAAGGTACGTGACATGTGGATAATGATAGAAGTAATACTTTAAAAGTCCTTATAATTGAAAAGGTACCGATACATTTTAAACTCTTTGAAAACATCTTCTAGGAACGCGGGTCCCTCAAGTCAAAATTTCTAGAAATTGCATGGATACCCATGGGCCCTGTCCAAACCTCGTAAGAAAAGACAGAGCCCCGATCGCCTTTCCTCTCAGAATGTCGGTCGGACTCATTGGGTGATAACATGCATGAACTCGCTAGAGTCGACAGAGCACGGTCTGTACTTCGTAAATGTAGGCCCTCTATTTTTATAGACATTTACATATCCCATCTATGTGTTGCTTAGGCCCCTGCGTGAAGCTGTCTTGTTTGTATGGTAATCTTACAGTGAGGAAATTATCTTGCATAATTATTGTGCGTTATTTGATACCTCTGTGAAACCGAAAAGTGGAAGGGTTTTGCGCACGTAATCTGGATAACCACACTATTTGCTACTGGCGTAGCAGATGGTCGTCCTAAATCGGCACCGGTTGCCCATTGGTCTCGTTGGATTATGCGTGGTCATTTGTGTTCGATGTTTCTATGTTGTGGTTTCGTGTTCCTTGTCCCTTTTGTGTCTCTTGCTGTGCATGTCTGCTCTGTATTTTTCGCAAGCCTTAGGGGTGTTTTGACGATTTGCAGTGGGTGCTGCAACAAGTGTTGTTGCAGATTCTCACATATCTTCCCTATTGTTACTACGGAATATTAGTATCAATTTTTCTATTTCCCTAAACTACATGTAAAGTGCACAAGGCGGTATATTCAAATTACGGATATATAATGCTCATTAGATTTACTAATAAGCTGAAACAACAAAGTTCAGTGGCGCTATCGGAATGCCTATTCCACATTTTAAATCATTTAAACACTATACACCTAATTATTCAAATACTCACAAGGAATACAGCCCATATCACGATTCTTGAACTTATTCTTTTCAGAAACAGCGTCCTCAAAAGGATACCGTTGAGTCAGTTCTTTCAATTTCTGACAGAAACAGATATTTTGTATGAAACTGTCACAAAATTGTAAAGCACTGAAGTCCCTAGAAAATATTTTATCTTTGAAATATCGTTAAACAGTATACCTATATAAACAAAAACATATTTGATATTTATAATTATTTTCAACATAGCCATAACTTTGAATTGGTGTATGAAATAACGACGCTAAATTAAATTTCAAGTAAGCCATGTTATTTTCGAAAGCTTTCGGTTTATACCTCCCATTCGTCTGGTAAGACAGTAGCGATCCATTTTTCCATTAACTGATTGTTCTGTACAATGTTGATGTCCAGAGGTCTAAAAAGGAAACGTTAACAAAGGAATTATATTCATGGTTGAATGTGATCTACGACCAATTATACAGAAAACATGCTAGTACATAAGTGACAATACATGTAATTTCATAAACTGGAAAAATACTGTTTTTGGTCAGTTTGCATTATTAAAGGAGGCATCTTGTGTCAGACTCATTTTGCCTTTTTTCCATCAATCAGTCTGTGTGTCTTTATTTGTGTAGTATGTCCTGAATCAATTCATTGTTATCGAACCCCGTAAGTATTTATTGATAAAGTACCTCGTGCTTTTAAGCCGGGCTTTCACTGTCGTAAGTGAAGAGGAGAATGAGATACGATTAGAGGCGAATAAACAATCGTGTCACACTCTTTTCTGTTCTCGTGAAGTTTTTTCTTCATCGAGAATGCAACAAGAATATCCTACGAGTCCGCTAGGCGAGTGTGATACAAAGAGAGAATAATGCTACAAGAATGTGCCACGATAAAAATACACAGAGGCGAATGAGAAGCGAATACAGGAGTATGAGACTCGACTTTAACCCAATAGCGCTGCGATGCAGGAGATTTAGACACGAATGTAACCCTATGCGTTGCGAACATGACAAGAACAAAACCAAACTCATTTGTCTAAATTGACATATCCAGGAGCATCACTACCCTTGGTTGACTCTGACCTGTTTACAGGTTGTTTTCTCTTTGGAGGCATTGTCAAAGTTTTCAAAATATTGTTCCGCACACTTTAACATCAACGCTGAGATAATTATTCTTGTCGCTGTCAAGTGTGTATGTACATGTAGCACTATCGTGGTAACATCGTGTCAAGATCGTGGCTGATTCGAATTGATTTTTTTTTCATTCACGTCGCATTCTTGGCATATTCGCATCACATTTGTGTCAGATTCTTTCTCTCCTTCAACTTGGGAAGAAGAATTTTCGGCGAGTGTGAGGAGAATAAAAGTTTTGACGCAAATATCTTAAACAGTATGAAACATTCGCGTCGTTCCTGCGAACAAATGAGAATACAGGAGAATATGAAACAATTGTGACACGATGAGACAAGAATGCTCCCGATTGAGAGGAAAATGCGCTACGATTGCACAAAATCACCTAATGGTAGCTCTATCACCTCTGCATTCTCGACAGTGGAAGCCCCGTTTAAGTGTGAATGATATTTGCTCATAGAGAGTGAATAACAAACCTTTTGGTTAGGTCTGATAACTGGCTCATCGATGGTGAATAACAAACCTTTTGGTTGGGTCTGATTACTGACTTATCGATGGTGAATAACTTAAACCTTTTCGTTGGGTCTAATACAGGCTCATTGATAGTGAATAACAAACCTTTTGGTTGGTTCTGATAACTGACTTATAGATTGGTATTCATCAAAGTCATTACGCTTCGTCCGCAATCTATGAGTTCAAAGTAAAAGAAAATCATTTGGTACAAACAAACGTTTAAAACAATTTAATTTAAAAGATATATCACCTGATTTTTTTTTTACTCTAAAAGATTTATTATTTTAATTATCATTTCATATAATTCATATCCATGCAGCAACCATACAGTCACGTCATACATTTGACTTAAAGAAATAGTTCCAACATCCACACATAAATTTGACCTTAAGAACAATCCAGAACAATTTATTACCTTGGTTGAGTTGGTTTTATAACAATACTCTTTAGATCCACGTATCTATAATATAAAGAAATAATCTTATTCTGGAAGGATGAATACTTTATCATATTTACTATAATATCACGTTTTTCTTCTGTTTTCTGTTAACGTGAGAAAATTTCAGACCACTGAAAGGAATAATATTGCTTCACGAGGAAACTTAACAAACACACCTTATTATTTAATAAATGAAAAAGTAAATTGATTTTGTTACAATTTGTTATTCATTGAGAACAATCCAATATTTCATGGATACAATTTTCAAATCTTGCCATGGTTAAATTTTATTTTTCAGTAAATCTTAAGAAATTACTAATCGATCAGTGGGTCAAAAACTAATAATAATGGAGATATGATGTTTTTTTCGGAAAGAATTCCAAGTTTCTGGTGAAAACTTTACAGCATACAAATTTTGAGATAGATGATCTTGAATTTTAACGGTAGTATGCTATAGAGCGAGAATCACCAGCAACAATGCAATGAAGAGATGACTAAAGGTACAAGTCTTTTTACCTCGAGTCTTCTTCTGTGATATCCATATGCTGTTTTCTGAAATAAAGATTATTTATTTTGTAAATTATTGAAAAATATCCATGCACATCTGATTTTACCTTATTCATTAAAGGTTTAGAGGATAGAAAAATAAATCTATCATATGGATCACTTTGGAAGATTTTTCATGAAAGTATAAGAAAACCTTGGTTGCATCAAAATTTCATGCACAATTAATGCCTTAACCACCAGCTTTGAAAAATCCATAGTAAGTTTATTTCATATTTTCTCCTTAAAGACGTTGGGTTTTTTGTTTTAGCTTTTTATGCGATCTTCATTGTCGTGTCCTTCCGGTTAAGACGTTTAAAGTTATGGTTTTATGGTTAGATTTTATTTTTGAGGATGTTATTTTTTCTAATAAATATTGTTTGCTGAATTTTTCTTTACGCACGAGACAAAAGCTCAGTCGTATTGATTGAAAAAAACATCATGTATGTATATATATTTATCACATGATACACCCGTTATTCAGTTCATACATTCATTTCATTATCAAATGTTATGATAACACTTTACATATCGCTCTGCTTGAATGCAATTGGTCAAGTTTGGAGCCTCATCACCTACACTGTGACAAGTGTGACCATTCAAATATCGGTCATATGTTAGATTAAGACGCATATTCAATATCAAAGATTAAAACTGTTGTTGTTGAAATAATTAATGCATGAAAATAATAATACGGAAGTGTTCCAACCCTGTACCTTCTTAAAGAAAATTTCAAACCAACTTTTAAAAACCAATCAGTGATGCTTCTAGAGAAGCCGCCATAGTTCAGTACTAAACAAAGTTGAAATATCTTTTGCTTTCAAGTAGCACCCTTATATTGAATTTTACTATGTATTTCATTGTACGTTTTCTTTATATATCTTGTTTTACGAAGAAGTACTGGGTGAAAGACACCATTCATTTCGTAGACTAATGTTCCATCTCCCATCTATAAAAAAGTCAGCATAGGTTATGTACCTGTTATGATATTTCTTTCCTGCAGAACTTTACAGGGGTATGTTTACATCATGATTACAAGAATGACAAGCGTGTTTCGCACTGTGTGTATACATTTCGTACATCGATTAACTGGGGCATATAGGTTATCAAATATGCTCTTGATTCAAAATTTAGATATTTACTTTTTCCATGCATGCATGTTTCAAAATATTTTTTCTCTGTTTTAATTGTGTATATATGGTAAACAAAGTCGCCATGTTTCTTGTGTTATAAATTTGATTGGTTCAATACCTCCACGCCCCCTTCAGTACTAAACAAACTTGAAATATTTTTTTGCTTTACGCACAGATCATCCATACGATGGGGAACCACTTCTCATAGCGTAGCAGACAACTTTAAGGTCATGGCGTGGTTCGCTTCTAGTTCTCGGAAGCGTTGACTTCACGTTTGAAATAAACATTGTTTTGGCAATATCATGTGAGAAAAAGAATCTCAAATGAATTTTCATTTTATACGATGTATTAGGAAACTCGTTTTGCGTTGTATATACCATCGCCAAGGCTCGTGAATATAAAACACACAACCCGTTTTATAATACATCGGGTTTGACAGTACGTGTTTTGAATATTTTTCCCTGACATGGTCGTCATAGCACTTTCAATATAGACATAACCTCCGACAGTGCATTATTTCAGATATTCGTGTGTGAACATCGACGGCGGGTGTGGCTAGCCAAACAGGGGATGCTTACTCCTCCCGGGCACCTGGTTCCACCTCTAGCTTGCTAGGGGTCCGTCGATGCTCAATTTTGTGCTCTATTGTGAGTACTGTTGAGATTATTGTCAGGATGTTCTTGAACTCATATCATGAAATGAAAATACATATAATGTTTCATTCAAATAAAGAGCGCTTCTAAACATACTTACAAAGATTTCATTAGATTTTGAATTGTTTCACTTTTCTTTATCTTTTTCTTTCTCAGCTTTGATCTGCAAAGATACATGTTCATGGATCATTTTGTAATATGCGCTACGAATGATTATATGAATTATCATGTCTTGAAACATGATGAGTTATGAAATTTGATTATAAGACAAAGTAGTTATTACATTAAAGATAAATGCAAAATCAGAAAATTAAATGTGAGAAGCTGAACTTTTCTGAACCTGACTCTTACCTCTTTTGTGCTTTCTTTCTGCAAATATGTAACAGAAAGACCGATGTGGAGATAAGAAAGGTCCCCCCTACAGCCACTATGATCCAGATCTCTGTTGGGACCTCGTACACTTCTAAATGAAATGTGTTTTTGTGATGTCAGATCAAAGTTCAGTCTACTATTACTCAATTTAATTTTGATATATTTTGTATTTTGTATTTTTCTCTATTTAGCAGTCTTTGGATATACGAACAATGATATAAATATCGTTTTACACCTCTTTTTTATTTTGAAATATTGAAATGCTCCAGCTCGTAACATTTTTTTAACAATTTTTTCAAACATATTCTAGTACACCAAACACGAGTTTCGGATAATTATCATAGTAAATTCTCATCTGTAGTACTTAAACCCAAAGTGATTTTTAGACAAGCCAAATTTATTTCATTAGTACCCTTTGGTTTGAATTTTGTGTATCTATTATTAAAAGAGTGCGCGACAGTACAAAAATGTAGTATAATATTGCTGAATATATTCTATTACTAAAGGAGATTGGATTGTTGATGCTATATGTAGGATGTTAATTCCTTTCCCTGATTTCTTCACGGATAAATAACTGCAGTGATGACAGATGTTATGATATGAAGGCAGTATGGACTAATATTATGACCATCTTTCTGTCTGCATCTTTGATGTTTAGATATACATGTATGTAACATTGTTTAAGACTGCAAAATTATCTCTTGAATGAAAGTATTGTGTTCTTTTATGAAAATATGAATTACTTTGTAAGCAGGATAGCTGATTATGACAATATGCAACTTATAAATATCAAACTTCGACTTCACATCTATGCATATTACATAATATGGAAGTGTTCCAACTCTATACCTTCCGAAGAAATTTTGCAAACCAATTTATTATGCACTAGATACTTGTTTCTGATATTAAATCCTTATCAGTGATGCTTCCATCCAAAGTTATTTTAGACACAGCCGAATTTCATTTTAGTAGCGTCCTCTGTTATATTTTTCGAAATCAAATTTGTAAAATTTGCAGAGAGTGCGCGGCTCTGTAATTCCTGTAGGGTCGATTCATTAGCATATCCAAATAAAATCTGTGTTCAAAATAGCGTAGGAGGGATGGTGCTAAGATGTTACCCTCCTTTAATTTCGATGATATTTTTGAATGAAATGAGGTGTCTGACTTGCTCATTCTAACAATTTAATCTTAATCAACTTGGAAGCCGATATAATAACCTATATATCAACTCACTTTACGTAACATTTACATATAACTGTCTTGCATACTGAAAATTTTTCCACAAATGTACATCGTTTTCAGTAAAACATTTGGACTTTGCACTTTTAATTTTGTGCGAAGTTGCAAAACAGCAAACAGATAAAGATGATAAAGTATAGGGATAAACTTCTACATGGATGCTTACTCCTCCCGGGCACCTGGTCCCACCTCTAGCTTGCTAGGGGTCCGTCGATGCTCAGTTTGGTGCTCTATTGTAGGTGCTGTTGAGATAATCGTCAGGATCTTCTTTAACTCATGTAAGTATGGGTGAATGACAGTCAAACACACACAAGCCGAAACCAGATTCCAAAAACAACAATCGAAAGGCTCAGGAGTTTTGGAAAATAAAATACAAAACAAAACTTTCTCAAAAAATAATCGGACAAAAAGACGGACACAATGATACAACTGCACAGAAACACAAAATTACAACTTATCTAATGAATTTTCTTATATTACCATAAAATCTCTCTGGTATAAAACCTTCTCTTAGTAAACAAAAAAATCTCTAGTACTTCGAGTTCGCAGTGTTTTAAAACTTTTCTTTATCATTTTGCAAACCGTACAGTCAATGTATACGCATGAGAAAAACTTGTTATAGAAACCTTTTCAACCAAAGGCAAATGAAGATAAGATTTGATTTAATCGATCATATTTTATTTCAAATAAACGAAAAAGGACTGGGCAAAAGTTTACCAACATTTTATATTATATCCTCTCTTAACAGTTTCTAAACAATTACAGCATATTGAAGATTCCTTTAGATTTACTTTTTCTTTGCCTATAAGAGCTAACAAACAGTCATTAAACCATAAATAGTACGCTATTAATGAAATGGTTGGATACTTTGTATGATACAGAACAAATTATCACAACTTTGTAAATCCACCATCTCTTTGTAGAATTCTCTCGATCAAACCTGACGAAACGAACCCTCTCAAAATATATTTAAATGACAAATATGGATAATGACCATATCCCTGTATACAGTACAAAATCGATAATTCAGAAAACCACAAACCGAAGGCATACAAAATCAGGATGAAACAGGAACGAAAGCAAACAAACAAAAATCTCCACCATATGAGAAAAAGCGAATTCCCGATATGGGAGTGAGACCCATATGAGTAAAATAACCTTAAAGATAGGCTAATAAGACAGTAACGATTATTCAAATGCGTCTCGCACATCTAGAAAAGAACCTAAGATATAAGAAGAGATGAACAACTTATCTTTTTAAACTATGTTTTTAAGAAAACACCAGATCTATTCAAAGGTTATGAAATGTGCTAAGCTGCAGCACTATTTGTGTTTAAATGTCAATATTTAAATATAATATGTTCTATTATGGAATTTGAGTGCACCATATGCACATTTCAACAAGTGATGTCTCATCAGTGATTGCTCAAGGCCGAAAAAGAGGAAATACTAACAATATAAAATTATGAAGAGCAAAAGTCTAAACTTGATCTATAATTTCTACCAAAGAACCTGCGAAGGACACAACTATGCCATCAGGGAGATATGAGGGTACCCCTCAGTTTTATAAAATTTTCATTTAATTTTGTGACGGAGAATGTTTGAATATATTTCAAGTTAATTGCCGAAACACTGCAAGACAAGGTGTACGATATCCACGAGGACTTAACAATCAACCAGCAGAGTTAAATGTATCAACCTAGAGGTTAAAATGATCAATATTGAAATATATGTTATATCATAAAATCTCAGTTTGCTTCATTTGGGCGTTATCATACTGACCAAAATGGAATGCATTGCTGTAGCTAATAGTGACAAACGCCTTACATTTTTTTCCCAAAACAGTATAATCATTGTGCTCGGGTAAACGAACTAAAACAATATCCGCATTTGAAAATCATTCCTATCAGATATTTTTCTGTGTGTAATGATTCATTACCTCTGCAAACTCCACCAGTAGCGTTACCGTTGTCGTCATAGAAACCGCTGCGGCACCCACAGATTCCGTTGATACAAATGCTTGAATTCTTGCACCATAGCGATGACCCGTCACATAGAGCTCCATTTTCCATTTCTGTGTAATAAAATATATTGAAAGAAAACTACAAACAATTATAAGTAGGTAGTACGGATTGTATGTTTGTTCAGTATTTAGTGCATATGGACTGAGTTAAGTAGATCAACAAACTTCACTCTGTACTGCCGATTTTTATTACGGCCATATGAAATTGTGCCGTTTCTCATGCCTTTAATAATAGAAAATGATTAATCAGAGAGTGAAAATCAAAACTCGTAGATTCCAAAAATCACAACCAAAAGGTGTTAAAATCAAAGCAGTAAAGGTACTGAGTGCGAATAGCCAGAATAGTATCACTTACAATGTATGACAAAATATTGTGTTTTCAAAGTTATATTTGTTCCTGAACACCGTCGTAAGTTTGTAGGCCAGTTATGGACGAATAAAGACAGAACTAAAATGCAAATGCATAATGTTGTCGTAATGAATTGAAAGATGATGTCTGACAGTGAACATGAAAATTAAATAAAAATACAACAATCCAATATGACTATCGATTGATGATTCCATATACAAGGAAAGAAGACGAATCTTATTTTCTAATTTGATCCCCATTCTCTCTTTAACCTTTCATGTTCAATGTTAGGTGTGTGCTAAGAATTTGAAGGAAAATTCACTTCTTTTTTAGTATATAAAAACATGATACATCCTAAACGGGAATGTTTTGATCTTTTATTTTTCATAATTGTTAATATCATATTTCATGATGGAAGTTCCTAATTTTTCCGTCGTATACAGATTTTATTTTGGGGCAAAATAACCCTACTTGAAGTTATTTTTACGTTTAAATGATTCAACTTAATATCTTTATCAATAGCACCGTTTCATTTATATTTTGTCCACTAAAACAGATAATCACCTGGCAATGGAAAGGGGTTTCCAACACACAGCCTGTGTTCATCTCAGTACATGCAGATGCAATTTTTCATTAGGTCATACATGTACATAACACGACAGCTCGATTCATATAGATATAACTCATTGATTCAGACAGTGATCAGACTTTATACAGATCATGACGCTGACGCAGTCAGAATGTACATGTAAACAGAGTAACACCGTTTATACATACTCAGTAGACGGGGCTCTTATGAGTGAAGAAATCAGGCAATCGCTATGTGCTATTCGCACAAAAAAAGTAGATAAAACAGAACAAACCAATGGCGACAAAAACACATCTTCATAGTAACACGAAGGACAAATTTATCCATTTTTCTATTGATTCCACGAAAAGTTAAACATTTCAGAAATCACTGTCTTACTTTTGGTGTTCATAGGTGTATGATTCCAGTTGGTCAAGTACAAATTCCGTGAATCGCGAATGAGTTAAAGAAGATCTGACGATAATCTCAACAGCACTCACAACAGAGCACCAAATTGAGCATTGACGGACCCTTAACAAGCGGGAGGAGGAAGCATCCCCTGTTGGCTGGCCGCACCCGCCGTCGATGTTCATGCACGAAAATACAACACTATATAAAGTACATTCATTGCACTGTCTGAGGTTATATCTACACAGGAAGTGCTATGGCGATCGTGTCAGGGAAAATAATCAAAACACTTACTGTCAAACCCCTCGCAGGGAAATTTTTTACGAGTTCCACACGGCAAAGGGCGAAGCGATTCTCGGAAATTTTGCACGTGTCCAATTAGAATTATACACCCATGAACACCAAAAGTAAGACAGTAATTACTTATATTTACATTTATTATAATCATCGGTCATTTTTATTTACATGCACATCGTACATTTTGCCTGTAATAGCGTAAAATACATTTTAACGACGGTAAATTCTCCCTAGTTGCAAAACTTGATATTGACGTCACAATAGCAACCCAAATTATTGGAATATAATTATAGTAGTTGCCTAATGAGCGTTTAACATTGGGAATCTACTTGTTATGTAAATATTAGGAATTGGACATGAAGTTACTATAGGAGAATATCATTATTTCGTCCACTCTATGTTATGTATAAAGGATATTGTAAGTGTAAGAGTAATTGAGTTCATATGTGGAAGTAAAAAATAACGAATTATTTGAGATACTTTCAATATACATATTGAATTTAAAGACGTTTAACATTTGAACTACTTGGTGAGTGTCACTGCTGGTGGACCAAGAGTCCCCGAGGGCACATGTAGCCAAGTTCGATCAACTTCGGTTGATCGTCTGTGTCTTCAACGCATTTGAAATTTTCTGTTGCAAAATTGCTTGAAATTTCTAAAACGTGGGTCCTATAGCATCATATCCCACTCATCATACAACGTCTTTTGGTACATTTTTGGACATAATAATTTTCATACTTTTGGTCATACTACATTGTTTAGACTGAGGATCACTGACGAGGGTTGAATACCCGAAACGTGCATGTCTGGTCCATGCTGTAAATTTATCAGGTTTTAAATGATGCTATTGAATTTAAAGACGTTTAACATCTAAGAAGTACCCATCAGTTATTCAGTCTCAAAGTCGAGAAGGTAAGGCAAAATCATAAGAATTTCCATTGGAACACCTGCAAATCCCGGAATAAACAATATTCAAGGAAATGCGACTTTCACATTTTCAATATAATATACGTGGATATTTAGTTGTACCTTTACAGGAATTGAAATAATCATCCGGAAGTGTTACAAGTGCAGTCGTTGAATCGTCACAGTACAAAAGGCCCGCACCGAGTTGTCTAAACTGCATGACAGTCTTTACCCATGTTACAAGGTACTCCAAATAGCAATCACATACGTAGTTGTTGGTATGAATTCGACTGAAATGTATTACAAAAGTCAATCATTTATGTGTAGTCATTTATGTTTGATGTTTTTATGTGATTTGGTGTTCATTGCACCTTTTGCGTCTCTTTCTGTGCGTGTCTGCTCTGTGTTTTACATTGGGTGTTTTGGGGTTTTGCTATGGCCAGTATGGGTGCTGCAGCCAGGTGTTGTTGGAGATCCCCTCCTTACTTTCATTTCTTTTATTCATGATGTCTTCTATCAATCATGTCTGCTCTTCTATGGGTGCTGGCTGCAACCGATTCTGGTGAGATATCTCTTCCCTTCTTCTAAAAGATAAAAGTTAAATCTTTGACTTTGACTAAATAGTATTTGGTTGCCAAAGCTTGATACGTAATTGTTGTTCCGTGGCTCAGAGCTATTTTCAAGACATATGTCTAATATAAAAAGCATGCGCTAACCTTATGATGTTAATAGGATACTGTATGTATTTCAATGAGGATATCTAGCATGAAATTGTACGATTCAACTTAAACATTATTAATGAATGTTTACTGCAATAAGATTTGAAATAGAACTGTGCCAGTTGTTCCAAACTAAGTGTGCTTTCACATGATATTATTTTTCTACTGTATGTAAATTACGAAACAATATGACGTATTTCCAAAGTGGTTTGATACGAGTGAAAAAATGAATTTTCCCCTGATGACACTAAAACTTCGTTCTAATATCCTTCTTTGACTAGACATGATTGCGAACTCCCCTCTTTCATTCATAATGTTTCCTCACGTACTTTTTTTTCTCTCAAAACTTCACTTACACTTTACATTTTGATGCTACACAATAAAATTACTTACATATCATTGAAGGAAAGCAAATCGTCAAAAAGTCCTCGCTCAAAATTTCTGAAGGAGTTGAAAGACAATTGCCTTGAAATAGAGAAAGGTACTTACATATTACTGAAATGAATTAAGGAATGCACAAATGGTTAACAAATGCTGTGGTATTTTGCAATTAAGCATCTTTGAGTACAGTATGGGAAAATATTATACTGTCTATCTCTATTTCCAATCTCATTGGCTGAGTACTGTCACTTGACGAGTAATTATCACATTTTATTGACCTGCGAAGGGGTGATATTATTAAATAAATGGACTTTTTACAAGGTGAATATGGTGTGGTATTTTCTTAATTAGAAATGTAATTGAATTAAAAGTCCATAATTGTATAATATTGCCGCACGGAACACCCACATTAGACGAGACATCGAATTGCTCTTTGAAATAAATTCTTGGTGTTTTCCATAGAAAGAAGAATTTCCCAGAACAACAGTTTGTTCAATTACCTTCTTGTATTATGAAGGATTCCGATTTCCGTCTTCCGTATTATTAAGGATTCCGTCTATCCATTCTTCACGCAAGTTTGAATTTAACATAGTATAGGAAAGATAATTCTTTTAAGCATGTTCTTTGTTTCCTTTTTCTCTTAGAAGCATTACTTGTCCGTACTGTTGTCATTTTCTATTTATAAAAATTTTCTCATTGCAAAATCATTGCGCCATTACGTGAGGAGATATAGTGATTATAAAGGATTTAAAATTTATTATGTTTAAAGTTTTCGTAAACATAAAACGTATTTATTATCTTTTTCTTCTATTTTTGTTGATACGAATCCAGTCAAGGTTGCTCAAGTTTAAAGAGGGCATTGCGTTAAGCCATGGTCAAAGCCATCCCATTTGCATGTGGGTGAAAATTGGGATCCCTACTTGTTAAGTATAGTTATTTATCAAACTCAGGCAGGGGCCGATTCACGATATGAAAAACCCACAGGTTTTGCAATGCTATAGTTACTGTAAGAAATTCAAACTGTATTTCCTAAATTTGAGACTGAAAAATCGATTTATTATAGAATATATAGGAAATATCATTATTTGAAGAAAAAATAATTTCCTCATAATTGATTGCACTTTTTTTTTATTTATCTCAAAAATTGCAACTATAAAGTAGAAAAATGAAATTGTTTTAAAGTAAATGTGGACCTCGCTGATAATTTCAATGTATTCATTTCCATGGGTTTTTGAAATTGCATGAATCGGTATTTCCTTGGAACCTTACTTACAGGACCCTACAGGGAATTTGGAGCCGCGCACTATTTGTAAAGTAAATACAGAAATTTATATTCTAAAAATAGAACCAGAGGGCGCTAATGAAATGAAAAGCACTCTGACTTGAAGCATCACTGATCAGAATTTAATATTTGAAACACGTGTCTGGTGCATGAAAATTGGTTTAAAAATTTCTTCAAGAAGGTATAGAGTTGGAACACTTCCGTATTATTAAGTACAACGGATTTTGGAGAACGCATGCACGTCACAGCAGTTTAATGCGTGCAGAACTTTTTTTGCCTCCCACTTGTCTGTACTGACTATGGATGAGTCAATGATCGACAAAACCAAAAGCCGAAATAGGATTCAAAAAAAGATCTTAAAAATATAAAACAGAACAAAAGAAATGAATAATTTACCCGAAGAACGATGTGCAAGCTTTAACAAATACTTCTCTCTGACAATGTGTGAGAGTGACGATCAGTGAAAAGTGGGTATGCAAATAAGACAATCTGTTTATGGAACTTACATTTGTACATCTGAATCAAAGGGTTTCTTTTCCTCAATAGACTACAAATCATTTAGATCATGGACATGTAGCGACCTGTGTAATGCCTTGGCCTTCCTCTTGGACAATATTCATGTTAGATTTGGTGAGGATCTTTACAAACAGGTTGTAGGGATCCCTATGGGTACCAACTGTGCGCCTCTTGATGTAGACTTATTTTAAACACTTAAGAAAAAGAATTTATCCAAAATCTTCAACAGAACAGAAAATTTGATGATTTGAAATGCTTTACTTATACGTCTAGGTACCTGGATGATATTCTCACTATTGACAATCCCGTTTTGATACATATAAGAATTACATTTATCCGAAGGAGATGACAATAAACAAGTCAAACGTTAAAAATACAGAAACACCATTTTTGGACTTGGATATAAAAATTACAAACGAAGAAATTCATACCAGTATTTATGACAAAAGAGATGATTTTGGATTCAACATAGTAAATTTCCCCTGGTTTGATGGTGACTTTCCAAGACTACCGTCATACGTTATTTACATATCACACGTCATCCGGTACGCTAGAGCGTGCACTAATGTTTTGGATTTTCGTAGTAGAAATTTACGTATAACTAAGAAAATTTTAGGTCAAGGTTTCCGCTTTCATAAACTAGTAAAGACTTTTTGAAAATTTTTACAAAAATTACAGTCAGCTTTTTTTTAAGTTCGGACCTATACAAGCAACAGAGTATATAACTTTGGGTATTTCACAGCCTGCATTTTATAGTGACATAATAAACAAAATTAGAAAGAGCATAGGCAGACAACATAGTAATCGAAAATGCGTCAGAATCATCAAATGCCTTTTATACCGTGGATATGATCCTAATGTCACCAGATGGACACTCGGTATGGTACTGGACCAATCTACAGCCTTGTACAAGCGCATCCTGAAGACTTGCACTCTGACCGACTGTGACGACGGGACTCCATGAAGAGCCTTGTCCAAACCTCTCTAGAGAAGACAGGGCCCGGATCACCTGTCCTCTCTGAATATCGGTCGGACTCCTCGGGTGATAACATGCATGAGTGCGCTACAGCCGGCAGAGCACGGACTGTATTTCGTACGCCCCTACCCTATTTTAATACATATTTACATATTCATCTGTGTTCCTTTGGCCCTGCGTTGTGCTGTTTGTATGTTCATCTTACATTGAGGAGGTTATTTTACACAACAATTGTACGTTCTTCGAGACCAATGGGTAACCGGAAAAGTGGGAGGGTTGTGCGCACGTAATCCAGGATAACCACAACATCTGTTACTAACGTGGCTGATGGCCGTCCTAAGTCGGCACTGATTACCCATGGGTCTCGTTGGTTTATGTGTTGTCTTTTATGTTCGATGTTTGATGTCTCGTTTGCTGTTCCTTGTCTCTTGCTGTGTGTGTCTTCTCTTTGTTTTCACTTGGGTGTTTGGTGTGTTGCTGTCGGTGCTGCAACCGAGTCTTGTTGTAGATCCCCTTCTTTCTTGCAAGAAAATCAAAGACTGTCCTCTTATGCTATTCAGAGAGATTGTGTTGAATGTTGTCGTTTTTGTTCTAATATTACGATTTTAATTGAACATTAGAACTTCAACTTACAGTTCCATAAGTGCGGTTAAACCCTGGAATATTGATCTTGGAAGAGTCGTCAAGCGGTTTCTTTGCAGTCGCCTTTAAAACATATTTAATATCAAACTATAACTTTTCTGATACATATTAGTCGGGGAGCCAGTGAGACCCCATGCACCCCCTTGAATACTTTTTTTCAGGGGTTCCAAAATGTGCTTGGGGTCTACAGAATAGGTTTTCAGAATGCACTCAAAAATAAACTCATTTAGACTATGTGTTTTTCTACCGTTTCCATTGTAACCACCTGCTTGAGTCAAGGATTCACTTTTGGATAAGTAAAATAGCCATATCTTGGCCAAATGTTGAGCTAAACATCTGTAACTCGTATGAATATAACGAGGAAAGATTGTTCTATTAACCAAGTGTTCATATGCAAAATCGACCATTTTAAAGTAAAAAACATCAGATATCTGGATATTATGTATAAAAGGCCAACTGTTCCTGTTATCTATAAGTAAAACGTGTATGCTGATGTAATTTCATGGTTCTAAGATCGATTTATGTCTTAAAAGTGAACATGTCTGTTATTTTGGGTTAAAATGTCGATTTTTCATTACAGAGATTCCGAGAAATATTTCAAATATAATTCATATTTGTTACAATATAGGATATGAAATTAAATTGATATTGTACATCTCATTAGTGTATCAAATTAGAAAAAATAAAAAAGTCTTATATATAGAAATTCATTCCAAAACCACCGAAAAACAATGCAACAACACTCAACACCTCGTGAATAACACGGTATGTATGGCACGCCAAAGTCACATGAATTCGATGAACTAGGTTTCACAGCTGTAAACCCTAGTTTACGCATGGAAAACCTAGTTTTCCTAGTGAAAACTAGGGTTTACAAATGGTAATGATAATTAATTCTAGGTGTCACAAAAATTATAAAATTTGCATTCAAAAATGTAAACCTATGTTTACGTATGTATAACTAGGTTTTGCACGTGGAAAAGTATATTTTCATATCATTTTGGGTAGAAGTTAAAACTATTGTTAACAGAAATTAATTCTGATAATGAGAATTAAAAATTGTGTTAAAGACAATTTAAAATAAGTGTAAATGATAATTGCTAAACTCTGTTAACAAAACTTTTAGCCAATCAGATCAACTGTTTCTTTCTGGTAATGGTAATTTTATCCAATGAAATTGTTTGATAAAGTCTGATAATGGAAATTTTCCTTATTTCTGTTAACAAAAGTTTTAGCCAATCAGATCAACTCTTTCACTCTGGTAATGGTAATTTTATCCAAAGAAATTGCTTGATACAGTCTGATAATCGAAATTTCCTATTTCTGGTACGTTACTTGTTTCATTTCGTTGAAGAAACATTTAACTAATCAGAGGCGAACAGGAAATAGCTAGACTTCCGTCAAACTACCATTTTGAAAACTTGTAGACATGGATCGACTTACGCGGGCTGATTTACCTGAAAAAGATTCTATCTTGGATCGTTTGAATAGTATTTTACTTGGTGTACAATGTAGTGCTTGACAAGAAAATTAAGACAACAGGAACTTTAAATAAATAAATAAAAAAAAAACCACACACACACACAAACTAATAATAAGCAGAGTAATTTACTGATAAATATCGAAAGTGTTTGTTAAACGCATTCTTATTGGATGAAATTTCCATCAACACAAGTAAACACTATCCTCATTGGTCAAAATTTTAATTCTAAAACTTGAAAGAAAAAGCCATTACTACGAGTAAGAGTTCATTTGATTGGATACAATATATATATTCAAATTCACATGAATGCATTTTGATTGGTGGAAATTAGTACTAGTGTTAACAAGAAATTATTTAGAGAAACCTGGTTTCACATTTGCTAATCATAGTTTCATGCAATAGAGTACTAGGTTTTTGGCGTGTAGACTATATTTAACACGTGCTAATGATCAATAATTCGAATTCTTGTGCCGATGTGATGAAAATCAGAAAAAACTAGGTTTTACGAGTGAAAAGTTGGGTTTTCACTCGTAAAACTAGTTTTCACAACAGAAAAACTAGGTTTCACAGCTGTAAACCCTAGTTTACACTCGAAAAACTATGTTTTCCATGTGTAAACTAGGGTTTACAGCTGTGAAACCTAGTTTATCAAATTTTTGTGATTTTGGCGTGACATAGTATGGTATGACCACCCAATAACGTAACAGAACAAATAAAGTATAACCAAACAATAACATAGCAAAACCACTCAATAGCATGGTCTTTTAACCCTTTATTATATATAAACAACTCAATAATACAGTAAAACCACTCAATTATATAGCAAAACTACTCACTAAAGTGGTTGTTTAGTCCTTTGCTATATTAAAATCACTTAAAATACAGTATAACCGCCCAACAACGTGATGGTTTGAATATGTTTATAACAAAACCACTGAAAAGCACAGCGTAGCCACCCAATAACTAAGCATTATTACTTACTACTTAATAACGTGATGATTTGATCCTTATCATAACAAAACCTTTTACTAAAACAGTATAACCACCCAAAATTTTAGCATTACCACTCAATAACGTGATGGTTTGATCCTTTATCATAACAGAACCACTCAATGGCACAGCATAGCCACCCAATAACTTAGCATTTCTTGTTTCTAATCAATCTTAGAACCATGAAATTACATCAGCATATTCGTTTCATTTATGTATTACAGGAACTGTTATAGATAATATCCAGATATCTGTTATTTTTTTTACTGAAAAATACGGTTTTTGCCCCCAAAAATTACCGAAAATACGTATATCATGTTTTGTAAACATGTCTTACATGAGATTAAGCATGAAAGTACACTAGAAAACAGGTTCAGATATTCGATTTTTTTAAAAGTAGTAAATATCTTATGATTAGTGTACAAATGTACAAAAAATTAGGCGGCTTATCTTACTAAAAATAACCATTTTAGTGTAAAAAAAAACATCAATTGTGAAGCCATTGAACTAAGATATTTAGTCAAATGTTTTGTTAATGGTGAGAGAAGAATTTGTTGGTATTTCGTATATCATCTTATACCATTTGTACATGTAGATCAAAATAAATGAGTTCTTTTGCGTGTGATCTCTTGACTAATAGAACAATTCTTCCTAGTTATATTGATACCAGTTACAGATGTTTAGCTCAACTTTTGGCCACGATATGGCTATTTTACTTAACCAATAGTGCTTTCAATACTTTAGCAGGGGGTTTCTATGGAAACGGTCGAAAAACACATAGCCTAAGGGGTTTATTTTTAGTACATTCTGAAAATCTATTCTGTAGACCCTAAGGAACATTTTTGAACCCGTGAAAAAAGTACTCAAGGGGGTCCTACGGCTCCCCGACTATATGTAACACATCAAACTCGATACATTAAGAATCAAATTTTAAATAGCCATATTTATTTTCTCCGTTGATTCTTGAAAATATATTATCCCTTCATAAAATCTATGTATGCAATCAGTGTACAATTACGTAGTAGTAGAGCTCAGTTTCCTATTCGGTATAATTCTAATTTGCAAATAGGATCTAGCTCCTGTGTAAAAGAAGCAATAAAATGTTTAAAAATCGATTGAGACAATTTTCCCGCTCACAACTTTATTTGAATTTTTTCTCATCATTTGGAGAGGTGGCCATAATCCGTAAGGTAATAAAATTCACTTACCTTATCAGGTTGACCAATCACAGTAGGGCGGCCAAGAGAGATTTGTGCGTGCGTCAACCGTTGCTAAGGCTTGCTCATTAATATTCGTTCCAGCTAGCGTTGCCGTAGCCAGGCGCATTTTAATAGAAAGTTAGTCGCATGAAAAAGCTGATTTCAATTATATCTTGCGATGACCTTTTTTTAATTTCTTTAAGATTACAGACTTCTTAAACAGATAAAAAGTACATCATTGGTATCGTCTATATGGTGAAATCTGACTGACGAACTAACGATCACTAAACGGTCATAAGATTTTTCAGACACCTGTTACATGTATGAAAAGATGCCATGATTAAAGAAAAAATCGGAAAAACACATTTCTAACTTTTTTTATATGTTGTAGAGAAATTATTCATAAACAACTTCAATTTCTTGAAATTCAATGGGGGACTATTTTTTGTACCTTTTAATTCTACAATAACCTGGATTGCTTCAATAAGTACATGCTCATAAGAACAGCTATTTTGAAAAATAATGATTGCTTTCCTTTACATTCCACATCTTCGAAAGGGCAATTTTCGAATTTCCTCTGATCACCAAAGAAGCACCAATGTGCGCTTGTAACTTTAGAGTGCACCAGTTTGCAAAGAATTTCTTTCACGTTTTGGATAATTTCCAACCATTCGTAAGAAAAAAAGAAAATCCATTATAATTTCATTTTGTATGCCATAAACATGTTATAAGCACAAAAATTACTTTAAAGTTTTTACTTCTTATCTTTATCTATTATTCTTAATTTCCTTTGGCGTTTTCGAGTTATCTGATTTTTTTTACATATTTTTGAATCAGGAATGAAAAAGAATAGAAATCTGGATATTTCGTTCCTACTGATCATGTTTATAATTTATTTGAAGGTACGGTTCACTATTCGTAACTTAATTTGTTGTCGCCTTACCACACCCCAATAAAAAAAGAATAATTTTCACTGCACAATATGTTTTCTGAATTCAGTTAAAGTTGTATGCACATGAAGTTCAAAATTCTGGAAACTGTAATGTTAATTCAACACTTTGAAATAAATACACTTCTTTGTTACACAAACAATTTGACCTCTTCTCCATGAACTTTTCTTTCACATGGCATGTATATAATCCAGTAACTGACGACCATGGCATGAACCTGAAAACAAAATGAAAAGAATTGTTATTGAAAATGAATGAATGGATGAATGAATGAATGAATGAATTTTTTTTTTTTTTTTTTGCTATTTCAAAAGTGAATTAATTACAATATGTGCTTTGAACTTAATGGATTAATATAAATGAGTGAATGCTTTTATCTCAAAATGAATGCACTAAAATGAATGAATCAATCAATGCATTGTAATGTTATTTGAAGCTTCATTTATTATCATAAATTACTTTCAATTTAAAGAAGAACGTAAATCTTTATTTAATGATTTTACTTTTTAATACATGAAAATGTCCAAATTGATTAATTAGTTGGTTTTTTGTACCTGAAACATTTACTTTTGCTTTTATGTACACTACCATAGATAATACAGACATGTGTATTTTCTGCATAGTGCTGTACACATAGGGATACATGTACATATTTTCAATGTACCGTATGATTTGAATGTAAATGCTACATTTGATACCTATGTAGTGATGTACATGGTACTTACCGAATAACGAGGCTATTCTGGACTGAAATCATGAAAATCAATCATTTTCCTTTGTTGTGCACTCCCTCTACTATGTACATGGTAGCTGACTAAGCTATGAAATCAAATCAAAGAAACGGATAACAAAATCTGTATATCCATATCTTAAAGATATTATTTATCGACAATGAATAAGTACAGACCCAGAGATACGCATCTGCAAAGTTTACATACTGGCTACTGCTGAATTCTATCGTTATCTGATTCGTTTTTAAATTTTTGTTATGTGAAAGATGCCGATGTGAATTTCACTTTTTTTCTTAAATCATCCGAATCTAGGAGGGACCATTTTTGCACCTTATTCGTAGTTTCCAGAAATTTGATATTTTAATGATGATTTGAAAAAATAAATTCTCTTTCATCAACACTGATTTATCTTATAAATCTAATCTTTCTTTAAAGAAATTGATATATTGTCGTGTGAAAAATTACACATTATGAGAAATGTCTATTTCAATGTGATTTTTTTTCTTTCGAAGAGAAATCTTGAGTGCATCGCCGATTTGCGGACTCACATTTTCCTATTCGCTGCACGCGCAAATCTCCCTTGGCCGCCCTACTGATCACGATGAAGATCGCAACTTTGCTATAAGTTAAAAAGCTCGAACAAATCAAAGCTCGTTGTAGGTAAAACGTTTCATTTGAAGATACCCGGGTTCTATCACGCTGATTTACATGCACTTACAATATTCGGAGAAATGGCATATTTCGGAACAGATCTTCACTCAACGACACTATGGAGTTGTAAGATAGATCACTGTGAAAAAAATCAAACAAACATTCAGTTATTATGGAGACATTTTGGTTTGGGATATACGAGGGCTGATTGATATGCTACGAGCCTCGTACTGATGGATTGGAATTTTTAACATACCTTTGGCATTATTTTTCGACATAATCCCCTGCAGTATCTATACACTTTTGCCACCGGTGGTTGAAGCCTAGATACTAGTTTTACAGAACTTATCTTGACTGGTCAAAATATCATCCACTGCGAGTATGATGTCATCGATATCATCGGACTGAAAAGGGGTAACAGAAATAACTGAAAGGGAATAGATGAAAGTCTGATGGAGCAAGATCAGGTGAATGAGACGAGACGGATGCTCAATTAAAGCCACCATCATGAATGGCAGCCATGGCAAGGACAAACTTGTGAACGGGAGCATTGCCCTGATGTAACAAGATACCTTTAACTAGTGAGATTTCTGCGGCGCTTAAGTTAAATATTTTCCCGTAACCGTGTCAGAAGTGAAGCATAGTATGTGCCGTTGATTGTTTGTCATTCTTTGAGATAACCTATCAGCAGAATAACATCTGCATCCCAGAAAACCAATGCTCACAACATATCAATCAGCCCTCGTAACAACCTACAGTTGTAAATGTCAGCCATATATGTCCACTTCAAAACAGATGGTGGAGTGATTCAAATTTTGTTCTGTATTTCATTCTATTTTCTCCATACTTTAAGTGTTTCTTGAAAAAGGGAATATTCAAAATAAAGTAAATTTGATTTAACCTTTTATTTTATCCATTTCTACGGAAAGAAATGAATTCCATATCACATGGCATGTTTGAAATTGAAAGCTATTGAAATTCTTACCATATCCTGAGATTCTTCAAATCTTTAAAAGCACCCCTGTCTATAGTAGAAATCAAATTTTTCGACAGGTATCTGAAAAGGTGGACATGTATGAGTATCACGATATGTATTCGGCATTTTCGTTTACGGTTAAACAGAGCCACTTCCCGTTCTGAAAGGTGTATGACGTAAACCTATTGTGACGTCATCACATTCTATGGAAACCAACGTTGAATCCATGAAAGAGTTAAAGAAGATCCTGACGATAATCTCAACAGCACTCACAATAGAGCACCAACTTGAGCATCGACGGACCCCTAGCAAGCTAGAGGTGGGACCTGGTACCCGTGAGTAGTAAGCATCCCTTTTTGGCTAGCCGCTCCCGCCTTCGATGTTCACACACGAAAGTGAAAACAATGTATAAATGACATGCATGCACTGTATGAAATTATGTCTATATAGAAAGTGCTATGGTGACAATGTCAGGGGAAAAATTCAAAACCCTTAATGTCAAACCCCTCGCGGGGAACTTTTTTTACGAGCTCCACACGGCAAAGGGCATAAGTGTGACACAAATGAGTTCATGAAGATCCTGACGATAATCTCAACAGCACTCACAATAGAGCATCGACGGACCCCTAGCAAGCTAGAGGTGGGACCAGGTGCCCAGGAGGAGTAAGAATCCCCTGTTGGCTAGTCTCACCCGCCGTCGATGTTCACGCACGAAAGTGAAAACAATATATTAATGACATGCATGCATGCAAAAACACGCTACAAAACCAATGTTTCTATAGACATTTTATTACGTCATAATGCTTTTACGTTAGATATCGTCCCAAATCGCACACAAGCATACACCAACGAAAGACGAATGAGCAGCAGGAGCAGTCAGCAACAATACAATTTGTATGGTTATTGTGTCTTGGCTGCAATTCCTCTCTCGGAAAAAACCATATGTTTTCCAATATGCATATATCTTTTCTGTGATTCTACATTTTTACAATACTGAATATATTTTTTTAATTAATGAAAATATCTCTGTAGCCAGGGTTATTAGGCCTTGTCCCTGGGTTTATAAAATATCATATTTATACTATAAATTTCATATTCTTTAAAAAGTAACGACATAACAATATTAAACGTTCATGAGCAACATCATACTAAAACATGAAAGTGATACATTACATTGCTTAAGAGCTATAGCCAGTTCATAACTAGCAGATACAATATCACTTTTCACAATTTCAAGGTGATTTCAAACCTTTGGGTCATAAGCAACATCATACTAAGAATATGAAAGTGATCTGATAAAAGGTTCAAGCAATATAGCCCACACAGAATAGCATGTACAATTTCAGTAAAAATGTCCGATGACCTTGGATCAAGGTGCTGTGGAACCTTTGAGGCATAAGCAACAACATACCAAAATATGAGAGTGATAAGGTAAACGGTTCAAGATAATGTATAGCCCGGACAGAATTGCATGAGTTAAAGAAGATGCTGACGATAATCTCAACATCACTCACAATAGAGCACAAAATTGAGCATCGACGGACATCGATGTACAATTTCATTAAAAATGTACAGAGTGACCTTGGTCACATGACCTCGAATCAAGGTGATGTGAAGCCTGTTGGTCATAGACAATAACATACTAAAATATAAAAGTCATCGGGCAAATGGTTCAGGACAGACAAACAGAAGGACGCGAAGGGAAAAACGATATATGTCTCCATCCCGTTGGAGGAAGTCATAATTACGAGAGAAAAAATTGATACTCACAAGTTGTACAGATTTGTCAAATTTAAAAAATCTGTGTTGGATATTCCTCGAATCTTGTTGTTATCTAAAAATCTGGAAAATTATGTAAGTTAGATATCAGTATTATAGTGCATATAAAACGATTAAACATGTTTTCTTTATTATAGATAAATTCAGTGAATATCATACTTTGAAACAAACATGTATTAAAAGTTCCATAGACACTTTGATGACTCTGGTACATGTATAAACTTAGTATCATTGGGTTTTGTTAAGTATTTACTTGTAATGTGATAATGATATGTGGTTTGTGTAATAAATAATTAACTTCCCTTAAGAGAAAATTTTTTTAAAAAAAAAATCATTTAGATGATTTCAAATAAATGATAAGATACGAGGGCTGATTGATATGTTGTGAGCCTCTGATTTTAGGGTTGCAGAAGGTATTATGTTGATAGATTATCTCCAAAAGGACAAACAGTCTGTGCCACATACCATGCTTAACTTCTGACACAGTTACGGTAAAATAACTTGAGCGCGAATGTAAACTCACTGTGAAGCACAAGTACAAATTTAAATTCAAAGAAATGAAACAAGAGGGCGCTACTTAAATGAATTATGCTGGCTCAGCTGGAAGCATCACTGATGAGAATTTAATATTCGTAACACGTGTCTGGTGCAGAAAAATTAGTTTGAAATTTTTTAAAGAAGGTATAGAGTTTGAGCACTTCCGTATAATTATTATAAACACTTATTTCTTATTGCAGTGTGGAGCAGTTAAAATCTTTCCCGTGACTTGGACTGCTTATGAAAAGCACTTTGGCTGGATGGCTGAAGGCATCACTGATGAGAATCTAATATTCGAAACACGTGACTGGTGCATGGAAATTGGTTTGAAATTTTCTTCAAGAAGGTATGGAGTTGGAACCCTTCCGCATTATTGATGTTTGAGTGTATTAATTACTTCTGCCCAGCTCTGTCGCATGACAGAAGTTTCGTTTTTGCCCTTTATCGATTTGACATCATATATATTATTTTGCTATTTCAGAAACTGGTCATTCAATTCAAAAATATCATCGAAATTAAAGGAGGTTAACATCTCTCCAATGCTATTTTGAACATAGATTTTATTTGGATATGCTCCTGAATCGACCCTACAGGAAAGGAGCTGATAAGATAAGGCGTAAAATCTGCCTGAAAAAGTTGAATTTTCAAAATGAAAACTTCAAGAAAATTCTTTCAGAAAACTTTAGTTCTTGGTTTCATCATAATCAGCAGTTGGATAAGATTTATCGTGCATAGTTTTCCTAAATTTTGGGGCAAACTATGTCTTTTTTTCTATAGAAATCAAAGGAAAATGGAAAAGTCTTTTATAATATTGCCCCCCCCCCCCCCTAAGCTACAGAACGCCACTAGCACAGGAGATGTATATCACTAAAACACATCTTTTGACAATGTGGGGTTCTGTAGCTAGGGGAAATGATACCCCAGAGACGAAAAACAGAAAAGGGGAGGGTGGGGGGCCTTTTACAAATCTGTGTTTTAGGCCAAAATATAAGCAAAGTTTACATTTTCCCCTTTTAAAATCATTCATTTATTCATTCTTATCATGTTCATATGAAATGCACAAGATGTTGGAATGAAATAAACAAGAGCGTGTTTTTTATTTCTACACAGTGTATATTTTGCCTACTTTATAGCCAATTAATACAAAATACAACTATGTTTCAGATTCAAGATTTTAAAATTTATGGATAAAGTTGAGACCAGTCTTTTAAATTTGATTTCTAGTATCTTGTTTAGACTATAACTATGTTTTAAAGTTTATAGAATTATCCATATTAGCCAGATAATTCTAAATTTTCAACGTTTTTTTTTATCGATATTAGCTTCTTTTCAACATGGCTACCACCTACTCTTTGAGCTGTAATTCAAGTATCTAGAAATAAGTTTTCCAAAACAAAAGTTGTATGAGGAATCTCCAAATACATTACATTTTTAATAGTAATGATCAAGTTTTTCTTGCGTACAGAGCATTGTGTGGAAGAAATACTTGATGATATTCAGGGCTAAATAAAGCCCTTATCTTATCAGCTCCATCGGAACCGCGCACTCTCTATGAAGCAAAAGTACAAATTTAAATTCAAAAAATGAAACAAGAGGGCTCTACTAAAATGAATTAAGGTGGCTCCGCTGGAAGCATCACTGATGAGAATTTGATATTTGAAACACGTGTCTGGTGCATAAAAATTGGTTTGAAATTTTCTTCAAGAAGTTATAGAGTTGGAGCACTTCCGTATTACAAGTTAAAGGTGTGTTGTTCCATCAGGAAAATGCTCCTGTTCACAAGTATGTCAAAGTCATGTCTGCCATTCAGGATTGCGTCTTAATTTGATGGAGCATCCACCTTATTCACCTGATCTCGCTTCATCAGACTATTATTTGTTCCAAAAACGGAAAACATTTATTTCTGTTACCTGCTTTCAGTCCGATGATATGACGTCATGACGTCACTTGCAGAGGATGGCTCTCTGATCATAAGGAGTTCTTTAAAAGTAACATTGAGGCCCTTAAACACCGGTAGCAAAAGTTTATAGATGCTGAAGGGGATTATGAAGAAAAAAAAAATGCAAAATGTCTGATAAAATTTAAGTCCTTAATTCGAGGCTCACATCATACAATGTTAAACGTCTTCAAATTGAATAGCATCATGTAAGAACAGATACAATTTCAGCATGGACCAGACATGCACGTTTCGGGTACTCAACCCTCGTCAGTGACAAAGCAATATTGCCAAAGAGTGAAGAATATTATGTCAAAAAATATACCAAAAACGTAGCAGAATGGGTGGGATATGATGCTACAGGACCCACATTTTAAAAATTTCAAGATGTTTTGATAACAGAAATTTTCGAATGCGTTGAAGAGACAGACGATCAACCGAAGTAGATCGAACTTGGCTACATGTGCACTCGGGGACTCTTGGTCCACCAGCAGTGAGTTAAAGAAGATCCTGACAATAATATCAACAGCACTCACAATAGAGCACGAAATTAAACATCGACGGACCCCTAGCAAGCTAGAGGTGGGACCAGGTGCCCGGGAGGAGTAAGCATCCCCTGTTGGCTAGCCGCACCCGCCGTCGATGTTCATGCACGAAATAGAAACAATATATAAAATACATGCATTGCACTGCCTGAGGTTATATCTATATAGAAAGTGCTATGGCGACCATGCAAGGGAAATATTCAAAACACTTACTGTCAAACCCCTTGCACTATCAAATTTACCGTCTCCTCGAAATTCCGAATGTTCGGGGTTTCCCGCGCTTCAGCAGGGGCCCCACGGGGTCCCTGTAAATATCTTTGGTGTACTGTCCACTTGACTAAAGTAGATGCAAGAGAGGCATCGAACAGAAAGATTTATTTCTACCAATGCGTACTAATATCAAGTGACTCTTCCTGTTGATATAAAAAAATAGTTCCTTTGAAACGATCAAGGTAAGTTCATTTTTATGCATATTTACAGACCGGAAGTGACATTTTACCTGCATAGAAACCATCTGCCTCGTGTCATAAATTAATTTTTTTTTGAGTTTGTTCTTATTTTTTGATGACGATGAAAAAAATCATGAGTGACCTTAACACTTCAACGGATCTTGTCTATTTTTTTCATCAGGTGTCAGAAAGGGGAACGATGGTATCAACTGCTTTAAATACGTATGCTGGCAAGAAACAGACGTTTTTTAGGCTAAATCTGTGTAATAAAATGTTGAGAAATTTTATTTCAGTTGAAATTATCCCATTTTATCTTGCAATAATCCAATTTCTTCATTTTATTGCAGAATTCAAGCGTATGATTTATCAATTTTTTTGAGAGAAGACGAAAAGACGTATGAGTTGTCTCTCTTTGCGGGAGACGGTTTTTAACTGGTAAATTTGATAGTGCCTCGCAGGGAACTTTTTTTCGAGCTCCACACGGCAAAGGGCATAAGTGTGACACAAATGAGTTAAAGAAGATCCTGACAATAATCTCAACAGCACACACAATAGAGCACCAAATTGAACATCGACAGACCCCTAGCAAGCTAGAGGTGGGATCACCAAGTGGTTCAAATGCTAAACGTCTTCAAATTCAATAGCATCATGTAAGAACAGATACAATTTCAGGATGGACCAGACATGCACATTTCGGTTACTCAACCCTCGTCAGTGATCCTCAATCTAAACAACGCAATATGGCCAAAGAATGAAGAATATTATGTCAAAAACATAGCAGGATGGGTGGGATATGATGCTACAGGACCCACATTTTAGAAATTTCAAGATTTTTTGAAAACAGAAATTTTCGAATGCGTTCAAGAGACAGAGACCTTGTGCAAATCGGTGAATGAAAGTAAACTTCAAAAGACGAAATCAGGTTCAAAAAATCACAAGAAGGGCAAATTTTTGCAAAAATACATACATGTAACAGGTTTCACACACAAAATGAAAACACAGAAAAATAGACGGAATCTCGGTATTTCTTTAACTGAAGCGACCTCGTGTTCAATTGATTGAGAGGAATGACAAGTTTGAAATATGCCAAAAAAGGTTGTCAGAATTATCTCTATTCTTAACTCCAATTAGCTTTTGAACTTATCTGTTGCTGAAAAATATAAATGACTGTGGAATTCATATTTCACAAAAACGCAAGATGATGAAATGTAAAGTTTAAAACTTACATTGAAGCAAGAGTCAACGGAAGGCTTGGTAGCTCTGTAAGGCTCAGATTGCTCCCATACAAAAACGTGCCATCGGAGTCTACTAATGATGTTTCCACATATTGAAACAACAGCAATACCACAACAAAGATACTAAGGAGGAATGAAGAGTACCTGATGAAACAAAAGCAAATAAAGTTCAAATATGTATGATTTGCCGTAATCAGAAAAGTTTCACAAACATTCTTAGATGTCTCCATATTCAATAGAATCATTTAATAACAGATAAATTTCCAGCATTGACCTCATTTGCATATTCATGAATATTCATGAACTGAAATAAAAATGCTTGAAAAATATATAAAAAGCAACACTTTTCCCTTTTTTTGCTTCTAAACTCTATATTTTGATCTATAATCGGTATTAGATTTATTAACCGAAACGTGCATGTCTGGTCCATGCTGTAAATTTATCTGCTCTAAAATGATGCTAATGAATTTGAAGACGTTAAACATTTGTTCCACTTGGCGAGTGTCACTGCTGGTGGACCAGGAGTCCCCGAGGGCACATGTAGCCAAGTTCGATCAATTTCGGTTGGTCGTTTCTTCAATTGCATTTGAAAATTTCTGATTACAAAATTTTCTCAAATTTCTAAAACCTGGGTCCTGTAGCATCATATCCCACCCATTTTGCTACGTCTTTCGGTATATTTAGGACATAATTTTCACAGTTTTTGGTGATATTACATTGTTTAGATTGAGGATCACTGACGAGTGTTTATTAACCGAAAGTGCATGTTTGGTCCATGCTGTAAATTTATCTGCTCTAAAATGATGCTAATGAATTTGAAGACGTTAAACATGATATAAGAAATACCTACAAAAGCATCATTTAAAACAGATAAGTTTTCGGTATGGACCAGACATGCATGTTTCGGGTACTTCACCCTCGTCAGTGATCCTCAATCTAAACAATGTAGTATGGCCAAAGGTTGTGAAAGGTGTAATGTCCAAAAAAGGAAAAGGATAGGTGGGATATGATGCTACAGGACCCATGCTTTAGAATTTTCAAGACATTTTGATAACAGAAAATTTCGGATGTGTTGAAGAAACGATCAACCGAATTTAATCGAACTTGGCTACATGTACCCTCGGGGACTCATGGTCCACCATCAGTGACACTCGCCGAGTGGAACAAATGTTAAACGTCTTCAAATTCAATAGCATCATCTAAGAAGAGATAAATTTTCAGCATGGACCAGACATGCACGTTTCGGGTAAGAGAAACATTCAGTAATACGAGTTCAGAAAAAAAAAAACCTTCAATTAGAAGAACTTAACGATCAAAGTCCCTAAACTTCATATTTATCATTAGAAAATTTGTGACACAGGCTGCTGATTTTTACATTTAGATTTGTATATATTTTTTTTATCATTTGATGTGTTTTATCTTAAAAAACATCAATATTTAAGGTTTCCATTACCATCTTTAAGTACATAAATAGTATTTATTCAAATAAATATTTATATGACAGAGATGGAATGTTACTGCCAATGTAACTTCTTGTAAATTTATGCCAAAATTGGTTTTATAAGAAAAAAAAGTTATGTTATGAAAAAGATGACATACCTTCTCATACCCATTGTTTCCTTATGCTAAAACTTCGTGCTTCAAAATCACGTTTCCTCTATTAAAAGCCACATTATGATCATACAGAGGCTATATATGAAATAGGGTGGTATTTCCAATATGATACCTTTTTGGAAATCTCATATCATAAATGAAAAATTAAGGTATAAAAATTAATTTCAAAGAATGATATCCTTGTATCGTCCATTCTGTGAATTTGATTTGTTTTGAAAATGATTCGATCACTTTGAAAACATATTACATATAATTACTTTATTGTCTATTTTCTACAATTTTGAACGTTTAAGTTTAATAACATGAATCGTTTTTTATCTAATTGGAGTAACTTCATATGATGTTTGATAGCTTATAAACAAAATTCAACTTCAAAGACAAAGGTTTTGTATTCTAATAACTTAATGCTCAATTTTCTCAAATTGTGAAATGTATTTATCCAAATGACTCATATCTTCTTTTAGATAGAGGCTTGCTTTCCTTTGTTATTTGATAAAGAAAAGATATCACGATCGACTATATTTTGGTCGCATGAAAGGCAAATATTATAATGTACTATTTTTCATTCCCTCTCGTTTTTCTTAGGATTCCACGGATACGCGCGGACTTCAATAACATTATACGGACTTCAATATAATTTCCAAGTTAGCGACGAGACATTTAAGCAGTACTGTAGTCAGTGTACAGATGTAACACAAACAAAACAAGATATGTACTTTCAATCATTAAAATTCATCTTCTTCATAATCATTCTTCATACGTATGTAAAATATTATTAATGATAAGCGAGTCTATTTTATGCATTTGTTATACATTTAAAAGTTATGCTTTGTGAACGAGAAGATTTAAAAATTCATCCTTCATGAATTTTAAATTTGATACAAATATAAAATTCAGCGTTTATTGAGGATGTGCTCGTGAGTTGAGGTAATTTTAAAATATGTACTTACCACAATTAAAAGAACAGAGTCAATTTCACTATAATGCAATTCTTGAATGTTAATTGTGCAATTTGAATATTTGAAGTTGACTTCAAACCTTTTGGTGCTTGAAAGATGTTTCGCAATCTCATAAACAACTGAGGTCATTACATGTATAGATCTATTGATTTTAAACGATTAACAACAAATAATTTTGCTCTTTAACATCCAGCTTCCATTCTTGTTTTGTCGGCTGATCTTTAAAGCATGAAAACTCCTACCTAGACATTTTGCATTATAATTCGAACGATTTCATAAGTTTTCCCTGGTAAATTTCAATATCTAAAAAAACAAACTGTAGGACGGTCAAGCCAGATTTGCGCGTGACGGCAAGCGTTGCTAAGAATGGCGCATTGATATCGAAAGACGTTCGCAGCGCCGTTACTAAGCATTTTTTTTTTCGAAACAGTTTCACAGCAGAAAAATACTAATAACAGCAATATAAATTGATGGCATCGGATTTTAATCAATTGATAATAATAATGATAATAAAAGTTAAAACACTTAATGATAATAATAATAAAAGATTAAACCATCTCTTAAATATTTCATGTCTCTAAGTGTACCCGAGATGTGCTGTTTCATTCTGTAAATTTGTTTGAAAATCAGCTGACGAAATGAAAGCAATACTTTTGACGCTCGACTTCCATACCTCCGTCCTCGAGAATAAGGGGATCGTTTTCAAATATATTAAAAAGTTTTTCTGTAATTTTTTTTATATGTAGTGGATAATATATACAAGAGTTCTATTCTCAAATTTTATGAAAATCGGTGAGGGACCATTTTTTGTACCTCATTTTGTATGTCGACCTCCTGCCACAGTGTTGACAATTTTGGAGAAATTGCCGATCGACCGAACGCTTCGACGGGAGAAATTCACAAAACAGATCATGAATTTGAATTTTCCTTTCTAGAAGAAAAGGTTGCTTTAACCTTTTGGTGAGCAAACAACTGAATTGTGAAAAATATCACCAGAATTAAACAGACCGAAGATTCCTCCAGCGACCATCCTAATTTCCTCTGATCAAGTATAAAACTGCCACGCACAAGAGAAAAATGACATTTTCTTCAATATGCAAGGAAATAAATGCACAATTTGAAATACTTTCACTGTATCCGAGAAGAATACTTATAAAATTCCATTTTTGATTAGTTTAATGCGGTCGAGCATTCAATAACTGGAAAATAAATTTATACCAAAATTTAATTTCTTTAAAAGAAGCCTATATTTACTTTTTTACTCCAGATAGTCACTAGAAAGTTGAAACAAGTAAAAATTTATATTCTTTATTGAGAATATAGTTTACAATATTGCAATAGCTATAGCTTTTCTATCACAATGATAGCTTTGAAGAATAAAAAGAGCAATTCATGTATAGCTGTTACAATTACTATTCTATAAATTGATGTGTCCATGATCTATGACAGTTCAAATTTAATTTTTTAAACCATTTGAATGATATATATATTTGTAGACTCTCAAATTAAGAAAAATATGATGTCATTGACAATATTCACAATCTTCAAACCAATTCTATATACACCAGAGTATGATAGCGTTATACACAAAATCTTTATTCAGAATAATTTCCAACAGCTAAATCACAATCCTTTTTTACATAATTGTCTTTGCATGCCTTCTTAAAAATAAGTCTCAGGATGATTTTCAGACTACAGGATTTCTTCTAACAAGTTGGACCTGAAAAAAACACATGTTGCAGTTTTATTTGTTAACTTTGGTACAATTTCATGGTCATCTAGTTTCCTCTTACACTGATGCATATTCATATAAAATAATTCTTAAATTGTACATAAATTCTATTAATTTTTTCCTTCTTATCTATTTGTTTGTATATGTTATTCATTTAGCAATCATAAATTTATCACTGCAAAGAGTAGCAAAACTTTTTTCAATGACTAGAACTACAATAATATATAATAGTTATTATATTATTTAATCTAGAAATTCATAGTCTATATTACTCATCAAGGCATGTTACATTTTATATGTTTTGTGTGATGTACCCCCCCCCCCCCACCCCCACTTCTTTTCTCATTCCACTTTATTCTATAAAAAAACTTATTTTCATCTACATACTTATGTATTTGATATTTACTTGTGAATGATTATCGATATAGTGTTATTATAAAAGAAATATAATGACTAAGCTACAATGAGGGTGGGATTTAATTATGGTTTGTTCGATAAAGCTTATTTTATTCACTTGTCAATCATGGTAGCAAAACTTACCGGCTGAGTAATTGAAAATTACTTATACAAACCTCGAGAGAGAGAGAGAGAGAGAGAGAGAGAGAGAGAGAGAGAGAGTATAATTTGTTCATTCACCTTGAGAAAAAGTCGTTGTTTCCGATAGTTCCTGTATCGATTTCGTCATCGAAGCCTAAAGTACGACATCAGTCGTACACAGTTAACTATATAAACAAACAGCTGATGAAGGTAGAGCGCTGTTGACTATTTGCATTTTGTGTAGTACACAATTCGTGCGTCATCTCGTTTACATCACACCGACACCAGCCTTCGTGAATCGAGGGCAAACCAGCTTAAAATCTCCATTTATATCTTTATAAATGCAAATCCAAGGTTAGAAATGAGTTCACAAGATTGAAATCATCCAACATTATTACTTTTTCATACACAAAATGCTATAAACTCCGATAAAAAAAATCATTCATGCTTACAGTGTTACACACGTTAAATGTGCAAAATATTGATTCTGCGCATGCCGAAGCGAAGTTAACACCAGCTGATTTCAAACGAGAATTATTTAAATATATGAAAAAGTGGTTCTGTATTTTTTTGATTTTTGAAAGATGCCGAAGTGAATGTCATTTTTTGATAATATTATGAAAAATCTGTGGGGGACCATTTTCTGTACCTCATTTTTATTTTCCACTTTTTGGGGCATTTTTTCCCGGGAAAATTAAGCTAACTTTAACAATCGATTTAGTAATAAAAATGTATTGTTTGAAATACACTAATTCAGGGTAAAGTTTAATACTAAAATCAAAAGTTCGACGATACTTTATTTGCTGAAATTCAAAACTGTGCTCTCCAGAGCTTTCGGAAAAGGACAAAAATTCGGAGGCGTCCATATTGTCTCCGACGATAATGAGTGCGTCATGCGTTCGCGGACTCACATTTTTCTGTTTACCGCCGCACGTGCAAATCCGGCCTGGTTGCCCTACTGGAAGCTTTTGCACAGCCTTTTTTTTTAAATCATTGATCTTTAAATGCCGTATACAGATGAAAAAGAAGTTGAAATATGAAATATTGAGTTCATCAAATCTTTCTACTTCAATGTATAAGAAAACTTGTTTACTCGTCTGCTAGATGCTAGCAAGTAATCACTGATTTTATAGGAATACGCAAGAACATATATTTCCTAGTTTATGGTGTTCGATCCAGATTAAGAATTTCAAACGAAGTAACATGTATTAATACAGGTGAATGGTGATATAATAGTGCAAACTTTCAGGAAAGCATGAAACTTGGCACAATCTTTTTATAGGCCATACTTTACAATATTAGCTATTTTCAATATATTTTCAATTGATCTGATATAAACGATCGAAATAATGTAATTATCAGGAGAAAATTAGACGTTGGCCTAAAAATGGCCATCATTTGAAAATAGCAGTCATTTTTATTTCTCCAGGTGGGTCCATAACTGATATATTGCAAAGTATGGCCTATCGAATCATTGTGCCAGGTTTCATGCTTTCCTGAAATTTTGCACAATTCATCCGAGTATTTGTACGATTAAGAAGGTCTACAAAGGGTGCGACAGGAGACATTAACTCTTTATCTGTTCAGATTGTGATTTGTTTTTCTTAAAATTGCTGTTAAATGAGTTAAAGAAGATCCTGAATACAATCTCAACAGCATGTTAAAGTATACATTATCGAACGTTGTAGATTTTTTTGGGGGGGGTGTGGTTTCCGCTAATCCGGTAATCTCTTTTGCATGTCATAACGGTGCTCTTTCGATCGGTTGATTATCTCGAGCGACGACATGTTTACTTTTTGTTATAAGTACATGTACATGTATCACAGATCGTATTATTTTCAATTATAAACTTTTCATTTGCAATGCATTGAACACACATGATACACAAGATGTTTCAAAAGTCCAATATTTAGGAATAGTGAAGATATTTAAGATGTGTTGTTTTTTTTTCTATGTTTTGCTGTGAGTACAATAACCGAATGTTGATGGAGATCCTCAACTATCTTTTGCGTGTTTTTTTTTTTATTATTTCTTATTGCATACTTGCAATATCATAAAATATTTGATTGAATTAGATAATGCTCTTACATAAGTAGTGCATTTTGTTGCAGGACTTTTTCAAGCAAATTTTTGAACTTGGTTTTTTACCTTCTTTGAAATTGTAACACTTTTATTTTTTATTCTTAAATATGTTTTTTACATTTGCGTGAGGAAAGGATACTGCACATGTACTGTTTTTGTCCATTATTTTCCTACCTTAAGAAATGTACAACCTTAGTAACTGAAACTAAAGTAAATGTATGTGAAGTACAAAGCCTCTAGAAATTAAGTACATGTGTATCATAGCGTTGATGAGATATCTGCTTGATGCGTCATTTGCAAATTCAGAAGAGCCATGGGAAACAACGCTCACCTGATACCAATGCAGACTCTTATAACACTGACAATGCTTAATGATGCATGTTGTAGTTGACTGCTTTGCAGGGGTAGATCCAGATTTTCTTGTTCAAATAAAGGTACCATCCGGATGTGAAGCAATTTATGTAAGAAAGACAATTCTTGCATGTTTAGGACAATAAAGTCCCTATCACTTTTCTGTACGTAAAAATGAAAAAAAAAAAAAGATATTGAAGGAAACAAAACAATAAAAAAAAACATTTAGAAACTTGAATGTTTCAAATTTGTAGTAAATGCGTGCACAAAATCAAACATTTATTTTGTTATTCCATTAAAATATTCAAAAATGAGCAAATCTGACAAAGTCAGAAGGAAGAAAAAATTACAACACTTCTTCAGACTTCTAGATCATTCTGTTGCTTAAAGTTTCTTGATTTGTGCTTCTGTTCTGAAGAAGTTTGTCAAAAAAGGGAACCCTCTATGACCTACCTTTGCCTGAGGTGGCGACACCTGTTGACAGATACGGACAAAAGAAACAAAACTTGAAGATAACCATGATTACTTCATTCCTACCCAATTTAATCGAAATTTCTTGTGTGGTTCTAGAGAAGAAAACTATTATCTTTTATAAAGAAGGAGTGGGGGGTATTTTCATACATATTGGACTTCATCTCCAAAACCACTGGAGATATTTTGATGAAACTTGATAGGAATGAAGTACTAATGGTCTTCTGCAAGTGTTGTTGTTTATTGTTCGGATCTGTCAATAGGTGGCGCCACCACAGGCAAAAGCAAGTCTCAGAGATACCCTCCTTAGACAAACTTCTTCTTTAAAATCGAAGCATGTATCTACAATCTGAAAGCATCGGAATAATCTGTTCAAAGTACTGTCATTTTTTGCTCCACTACGAATGTTAAACTTCTTCAAAAACTTCAAATTCAACGTCAATACCAAACCACTTAACAATTAAAATGTGACAAATATGCAGTAAATGAGTAAACAAGATCACACATTAATAGAGCTATTTAAAGAAAAAGTGGAAAAAAGAGCATTTCTGACTATGTCCGAAAGGACGTCAAAACGCGTCATTTTGACTTCGGAGTGGAACAAAAAATAACAATATCTCTTAGGACAACTCTCTAAACCATCCTGATTCTCTCGGTTTGTCGATGCATGCTTAAGGTTCCATTCTGAAAAAGAAAATTTGTCAAAGGAGGATTGACGTGACTTACTTTTACCTGTGGTAGTGCCATCTAGTGACGGATCCGGACGAAAAACAACAACACTTGTAGGGCCCATTAATTTGTACTTAATTCCTACCACGTTTCATGCAAAATCTGTTCAGCAGTTCTGGAGAAGAAATTGAAAATGTCAAAAGTTTATGGACGATGGACGTACGACAGACGACAGACGAAGAGGTATGACAATAGATCTCTTTGAGCCTTTGGCTCAGGTGAGCTAAAAAGAAATGAAGCTAAACATTAGAATTTATACAAATACCGGTTATAGAAATATTACAATGTAACGTAACCGATAGGAGTATGGAAATTATTGTATGACACATAGTGCGTGGGAAGTTTAATATTACACATGCATCATCATAATTATTGGCAAGTGTTGGTCAAATTAACTTTGTGTATAGCATGTAGTGAACTTTATGTTCATACTTCGATTCTTTCAAAATTTGATATCGCACCTGCTGCTCTTAAACAACACTGTGTTACGCAAAATATTTTGTTTGTATCAAAAATATTTTATTGTAATTGATTAGCATTGTAACTATTATTGCTTTTATGTTAGTTGATAACCAAAATAGCAGATGTAAGGGATAATTTCAAATTTTACACATTTATGTGCATCCATTCGAATAATTAATTACTCAACATCATGAAATATAAATCTATCTATTGTTAGAAAACATTATAAAATAGAGAAAAAGAAAACCTTAGTATCCTGTCTTGTATCCAGGTATAAGAAGGTAAGATTCGAAAATATCTATGATATATAACACGTGCAAATTTTATATTGCACATGTCTCATAATAATTATTGGCATGTGTTGGTCATGCAAAGTTCACTACATGCTGTATACACAAAGTTAAGTTGACCAACACATGCCAATAATTATTATGAGACATGTGCAATATGAAATTTGCAAATTTCATATTGCACATGTCTCATAATAATTATTGGCATGTGTTGGTCAACTTAACTTTGTGTATACAGCATGAAGTGAACTTTGCATTCATACTTCGATTTTCTTTTCTAAATTTGATATCACACCTGTTGTCCTAAGTACCCGGTAACACTGTGTTTCGCAAATTAATTTGTGTATATCAAATCTATTACAAACATGTCAAGTAAATGCACAAATTCAAATTCTAAAAGAAAACCAGAGGGCGCCAATGAGATGAATTTTGACGGCTTTTGAAAAGCACTTTGGCTGGGAGCATCCCTATTGTGGATTTAAAACATCCGAAACACGTGCCTGGTGCATGAAAAATGGTTTGAAATATTCTTCAAGAAGGTATAGAGTTTGAACACTTCCGTATTATTATTGTACATGTAATTGATTAGCACTGTAATTATCATTACTTTTATAACATTGACAGTAATTTATAAACATTACTTTTATCAAAAAGCATTTTAAGTTTCACACAAGAGGGTAAATAATACGAAAGTGTTCCAACTAAATACATTCTTGAAAAAAATTCAAACCAATTTTATGCACTAGACTAAACATTAAATCTCCATCAGTGATGCTTCCAGTCAAAGTTTAGAATCCGCGAAAATTCATTTCTGTAGAGACCTCTTGTACAATGTTGTAAACGTTTTAATTTTTAGATTCAGATGTGTGCATTTACTTAACATAGAGTGCGCCGCTTCAAATGTCCTGTAGGGTCGATTCAGTAGCATATCCAAATAAAATCGATGTTCAAAATAGCATTACGTACCAGAAACGTGCATGTCTTGTCAGTGCTGCAAAGGAGAAGGTCCACTAACCGTGATTTACGGCCCTGTATTTAGTGACTTTTTAAAAATATATAATTTTGAGTCATTTTGATGTTAATCTATCTATCAACATTGGTATTTGTCAGCGGTAAAAAGTTTGCGAACCTGTGCGTTCCATGACGTCATTAATGACGTCAGAAACTGGTGACGGTACGGTAATATCCGTATTTTTCGTTAATTTTCATACATTCTTTGCAGTTTTTCGCTAACAACACAGGCGGGTGCGTACCTAATTTTTGTTTTAGATAAACAATCTTGACATATTCTCAATATCAACGAATTTTCATCTACGTACCTACTTGTGCTCTATATGAAAACCTTTAAAATGTTACGATATTTTACTGGTTGCAGTAGGGGTCACAGAAGTCGTTTTATCGATCGCTGCGTGTCCTTCTGCAGTTCCTCTGATTTGTTTCTTGGTGGATTTTGACAAGTTTTGTATTGATGAAATCGGGAAAGAAAATTCAAGTTTAACGATTAAACGATATATTGGGTAAGATATATCAAAGGTTTGGTATCTTTAATTATCTTTGATTATAAGGAATTTTCTCCATTTTTTTTAACTTTCGTACTTTGCAGCGAAATGTTAATAATATCAAACAAAATGTCTTTATTTGGAAACTTTAAGCGAGTTAATTTTAGTTTCAACCCTGCTTTGTTCAAAGATGTATCCATTATACAGAATACTTCACACATTATCGAGAACGAGCGAGTTGAATGACGTTCATTTATTGAACTGGAACGTCAAAATTTTAAACGCCTCCCTTTACTGAATGAATCCTCCCCATAGGGAATTACGTTTATATAATAAATTACAATAAACATATAAAGTCATAAAGTCAAAAAATTGTTGGCCTCTCGTTTACGTTTTTCTTTCCCTCTGACTTTATTAACGAACATGGAACTAGAAATGAATATTTGCGTAAAAAGTTCAATATTCTATTTGGGGGAGGGGGGGGCAAAACTGTTACCTATAAAGCATGACAGGTCAGTCTATATACCAGCAAGTATTAGTCAAGAACAGGTATGTTGCTTGTTGTATGTTTGATCCTAAATCTAGTTTATAAAACATAATTTATTTTCCAAAACATGAAAATGGGATTTGGCAAAAGTTATACCAACATTATAAACGCCCTCTCCCTCAGTACATGTACGTGAACTTGAACTTTAAAGTGACCTTGATCTTCATTGAATGCCGAGTTTCATCATGCTATACAATTCCTGCAAAATTTAAAACATGTCTGATGTGTATCATGTTTATTTGTTCTAGCGCTAGCGAAATACATGTACAATGTATATGAAAGTGTGACCTACAGAAAGACGGACACCGTGCAAAGTGATCTCTTTATGTCGCTCTTGCGTTTCAGGCGACATGAAAAAAAGGGTCGATGAATAATATGCTTGATCATAACACAATAATGTTACATTGTTGATTTTTTTTCCAGCACATTATTTGTAAAGTTCTTTATTTTGATGTGTGTAAGGAAAACAAATGAAAATTAACGAATCATGTGATTAATCTTCCTTGTGCCAAGTCGAAAGCTGAGGACAATTAAAGGTCATAATAGATAAAGAATATATACTTTCCGATCGCAGAGTAACTTACTTCGGTAACCGACAACAAACAAAAAGACGAAATTCAAACTAAATAATGCTTGTCACTGACAAATATTATAATTGTTCATACCGACACTTTAATTAAAAAAAAAACATCCCATGTTATAGATAAAACAATAAAGAATTATATATAAATTCTACAGATTTGTGAAGACGGAGATACGCAAAAACGTCCACATTTTTTCGCAAAAAAAAGAAGGGAGAAGAGATAAAGAGACCCCGTTATTTCCCAAAAAATATGGGGTCTACTTAAAGGATGTAATAAATGATAAAAGTGAATCCTGTACCTATGATATAGCCCAAAAACACTCAAAAATGATCGTGTTGAATTTTTTTTTAATTTTCTCAGGCGTAGAAATTCGCGCTAACAATGTGCGCACGGTCGATTTGGACAGATGTATGGTTGCAAATAAGCGTACTTGAATTTAAAAAAAGAATACAGCATTTCATGTTCATATCGGCATATCGGATATTTCCTTTATCTTAGATACGTTTCGTTCTCTTGATCCCTTTTAAATTCCGCTCAAATATGATTCACGTACCAATTTGCTTCACTTTCTCAAAATCTTCTCTGACCGATCCCCTACCCCCCCCCCCCCCCCCCCTCAACAACGAGAGAGGGAAACTTTCTTCCATATTGTCCCTTACTTCGATCTTATAAGTCATCCTCATAAAAAATGCGTCCCTTGTATTTGAGGCTGTCGTTGGCGACTAGGCGTCGACATCGAAAACACCCTAGCTACATGTACGGCATCATATTTTTGATTTGAACAACTTAACAAAAAAGATATATATATAGAATCATTCTTATGTGATGAATCTCTATCCCTCTCTCTCTCAACTTCCTGTTAAGCCCTCTCGGCAAAAAAAAAAAATAATAATAATAAAATAAAAAAATAAAAATGACGATCACAGTCGCTTATAGCACCCTTCCCTTTTTTTTTCGAAATTTGGTTACGCTAATGCGTAATGAACCTTACCATCTCCTTTGTCCTAAATTGCACTTTTTTTGAATTTTTCAGATAATTATTGCGTTTTTAAATATTGTAAGAGCAGTCTATACAAAAACATTGATGATATAAGTTCCCGTCCGGACTCTTAATCCTTCTGCATTGTGTTGCAATTCATCCCAATAAAAAGTTGTATGTTCATCCGGCATTTGAGTTTCTGGATCCGCTCCTGAATTTGGACATGTAACCTGATCTCATTAAAGTCAGAGAAAAGTCTAACTTGCTTATTCTGAAACGTAAATAATGACCCCCCCCCCCTTTCAGAAGCTGGAAGCTGGCGAAGAGTCATGACCTACCGTGAGAAAAGGCGTCGCCTTCTTTCTATTGTAAAGGCATTAAAAATGTCAAAATCAAGAATTTTCTTTTTCTATGTTACACAGTATCTTCCTTCAGAGTATCCACCTATACTTTAAAGTTTATTGAGATCCCTGCCCCATCCCCTGCAAAATAGTGCATGCATCAAATATGTATATATATGTAACCGTCTTCCATAAAAATCTAGAATACTTTCACGCGACGTCATTACAGTTTCATTGCGATTCTGAAGCTTCTGATATCTCTCGGATATCTTTTCCCGATTTATTTAACACTGAAATCCAAATATATTCTTTAAAAACATTATATGTATCAACTTTATCCTCTGAATTAATTTGACTTCAACAAAAATAGAACAGTTTTACTTTAAGTTTTAGTGTAGAGTTTTAGGTTAAAAACTATCATTTTACGTCATGACGTCATGGTGAAAGAAAGCGCATTTTGACGTTTCACAATGCCAACTTTGCCGGGTCATGAAACGCATACCTTATGTCAGATTTTCATAATGCTTACATTTTTAGAAACTAGAAATGTTGTATTATGTATACGTAAATGTTCATTAAAAACGGCAAGAGGGCCGATTTTGATGGTTAGTGGCCCTTCTCCTTTATCTGATGCTATGAATTTGAGGACGAAACATTTGTACCAAAAACACGGCAGTGATTCAAGTGATATAAAATAATCTCTTACAAGGGAATCCCCTTCGATTAAACAAGGTACCATTTAAATCCTGTCTAAATATCTACTTTATATGAAACCGTTTATGCGTATCATATGAGTATCAGTATGCCTATCATACATGTATGAGCATCATTATCATTTATTTGGTGGTAATCTTTTCTGGTCAAGAAGAGCAGAATATTTAGAGAACACTTACACAGAAATTTTACTACACTGTTTACATGTTATGATATGGTACACGTAAATAAATAAAATTTTAGGTTTGAATGTTCTCTGGATATATCTCTATCCTGGACCAGTATGGATTTTCACCATATAATTGATGATGATCTAAATGGTGCTCGAAATGTGCATGTATGATCCATGCTGCAAATGGATCTGTTCTTAAATTATGCTATTCAATTTGAAGACATTGAACACTCGTACGATAGGCCTACAATAAATTCATATAAGGCAGATATAGACAGTATATACCATGTTTAATCAAAGGCGATTCCCATGTAAGAGATTATTTGCATATCGCATGATTTGCTACAATGACAAAGTGGGTGCCAACGCTGGTTGACCAGAAGTCCCCGAGGGCACATGTACAAATGTAGCCAAGTCCGTTAAACTTCGATTGATCGTTTCTTCAAACGTATTCGAAAGTGTCGAAATTTCTTAAAATTTGGTCCTGTAGCATCATACCCCAAGAATCCCGCTACGACTTTCGGTCGGTATTTCTTTGGACATCACTATCGTAATTATTGTCAATTATTTTTTGGATTGAGGATCACTGACGAGGGTTAAGTTCCCGAAACGTGCATGCCTGTTCCATGTCTTGTCCATGCAACAAAAAATGATGCCATGAATTTAAAGACGTATGATTCAGTGACTATTAGTAAAGCATAATTTTGATCTTAATGTCAAGCAACGCTACAGGAAATTGATCGAAATGTCCATCAAAAGTAAAACAACCATCACCCAAATATGCAACGCTTGGTACTCAATTAAGTAGACCCCCTACCAGCTCACCGGAGGGGACTTTTTTACATTACGTCTGTCTGTCTGTCCGTCCGTCCGTCTGTCCGTTCGTCCGTCGCTCCGTCCATCTGTCCGTCCGTCAGTCTGCTTGTCACACATAAGTTATCCAGAGTTTTACTCTCTGTTGTTGCATATATTGAACCTATTTTCTTTTTTGTGGATATTATTCAACATGATACAGATCAATTCGAGTTGGGTGTTGATTGACATATTTTCACAATTGTTCTGGCTTTTGGACTTAAAATCTCATGAATGTTTCATTTTTGCGTACTTTTCTTCCCTGTCATTGCAGATTATGAAGTGCTTTAGGTATGTGAATACATCTTAGTGTGATACAGATCAAGTTCATGTTGCCAACTTGGTTTGCATTGACCTTTTTACAGTAGTTATAGTCCTTTAACTTATTTCAATTTATGGACGTTTCTTACCTATTATTGAAGATTTTGATATTATTTTTCAAATTGTTATTTTTATACATCTTAATGTGATACAGATCAAGTTTGGGTTTGATTGACCTATTTTTACAAGAGTTATTATCCTTTAACTTGGCACATTTCATCATACTTAACAATTGGAGCGACTTAAAGCCAGTAAGAGTTATCGCACTTTACGGTTCACATCTCTGAGAAGCGTGTCTAATACAGAGTTGGTAGATTGCATATTTAAATCATATCATCAAATAAACTCATTTAGATTAGATGTACTCAATACAAATGTTAAGTTTAAAATTTATTATTATTATCATTATTATTATACAATGTAAATTCCTATTTCCTTCTTCCTCTCTTCATTTGAAATGACCATTGGGCGATCTTTCACACCTGACAGGTAAAGGCACTTAAATACCCTGCATAATTGATTGACACGTGTGTACTTGTTAAAACAACGATATTGAATTGGTATGCTACTTATAAAAATTGGTTTAGTGAATGGCATTCGAATAGCAGAACCATAAAATTTTCAAACCAAAAGAATATGTTAATTTCATCATTTCAAGAAATATATATATATATATGTAAGATATAGTATAAAAATAAAAAATGATCAACACTTTGAAGTCTTTCCTGATAATGAAAAATCTTACTTTAGCCCTAAACTATTTTTCCTATCTCTATACCATCATTAATGCAAACAATAAGGTCACATAATCAATAGCTTGTGCATACTGAAAAATAATAATAACACATTATGATAGTGTTCTATTAAAGATAACGTCACGTATGTATGTTACGTCATTTAGAGCCTTTACATTGTTATATTGTAAACTATGACGTCATGATATGTTACCGTTATGATTATAACATTTCCACTGAAGGGCACGAGGGGCGAAAATGTTTCGGATATAAAGACCTTAAAGTGTTGATCATTTTTATTGGTCCATGCTGTAAATTTATCTGCTTTAAAATGATGCTTATGAATTTGAAGACGTTAAATATTTTTTACATGTATGTGAACTATTCCGAGAGGACTTAAAAGGAGCTGTTAAAATAAGGGCCGGATTTAGCCCTGAAATCACTCGATTATTTCTCGTGCGTTGTCCTTCCAATTTAGATAAAAGTTGGTCAGGATAAAAATATAAAGTATTATAAGATTCCTAGTACATGTAGGTATTTTATGTAAATAACTTTGGTGAAAGATGTTATAATTAATAGTTGAAGAGGTAGGGGTACAGATGACGGAAAACGTCGAATATCGAACGAAAATGGACTAAAAAGGCATTATTTTACACATTTTTATGTTAATTATACTTCTGTTGCCTTTGTTAGTCTAAATTGGATAAGAGAAATTAACTTTTAGGTTAATATATCAATATAATCGGCAAACTCTGCAATCCGTAAACTGAAAAACGGTTTTATTTTGTTCTTCTCAGCCACTTATGTAGGTTTCTGGCGCGAAATACACACGGTGTAGAAATAGACAACTTCCTCGTTTGTTTCCTTCCAAACGGTGGAATATTTGATCAGAACACACTCTGAATATATTGTTCCATGATATTAAATGAAAAATAATCAATTATAATCGATTTTATCGCTCTAGAGACACATTTAAAAATAGTCATCCATCCCCCTTTTTTCGTTTTTCGTCTGTGGGACATTGTTCCCCCTCCCTCGCTTCAGAACCCCACTTGGTCAGAAAACTTGTTTTATTGATAAACACCTTTGGTGAAAGTGGCATTTGAAGCGACGGGGGGAACGATGTTGTATAAAACTTTTCCGTTTTCGATTGATTCTGTGTAAAAAAAACCCGCTTATTTTGACCCAAATATCGGTCTTATTTTGAATAAATTATCCCATCTGAGAGCAGATTCATCCCCTCCTTTGTTTCATATGTGGACCAAGTTACTTGACATTTCTACCGAAAAAAAATCTTAAATTTTTCATTTTGAAATTTCGACTTTTCAAGGCAGAATTTACGCCTTATCTTAACAGCTCCTTCTACTATTAGTATATACTCATCAAAAATAGAAACGCATAGAACACTATTATAATGTATTATTATTATTATTCAGTATGCACAAGCTATTGTTTTTCGTGCCGATCGGTCAACAAATACAGTCGCTGAAGGCTCTTATTGGCTGACGCATTTTCGACTTCTCTGAAACCGCTGCACAGAATTTCACGAAATCTTACAGGAAGCACATATTCAAGGTCCTCTACCAAGTTTCAGTTTTTCGTGCTGATAAGTTGACAGATATGGCCGCCAAGGGCTCATATTGACTGACAGTTTTTTCGAATTATCCTCTGCAATAATGCGCAGAATCTCATGAAAACTAACTGAAAAAAAGAAGGTTGCAGCACCTACAGCAAAACCTACAATGCAAAACACAGAGAAGACACCCATAGAAAGAGACGCAAAAGAGACAAGGAATACAAACTCACATCTTCGATTGATCAACAAATATGGCCACCGAGGGCTCTGGTTAGCTGATGCATTTTTTACTTTTCCTCTGCAATGACTGCACAGAATTTTACGCAATTTTACAGGAGGAATGTACCTTAGGTCCTCTACCATATTTGTGTTTTTCGTGCTGATCGGTCATCAAATATGGCCGCCGAGGGCTCTAACATTACAGGAAGCAATTACTCAAGGTCCTCTATCAGGTTTGTGATTTTCGTGCCAATCGGTCGACCAATATGGCAACCGAGGGTTCTGATTGGCTGACGTATATTCGATTTTTTCCTACTACCATACACCGCTACACAGAATTTCAAGAAATCTTACAGGAATCAATTACCCAAGATTCTCTACAAAGTTTGTGTTTTTCGAGCAGATTGGCTTACAAATATGGCTACTGAGTTATTTTATTACATGTAGCTGACGCATTTGCGACATCTCCACAACTGATGTTCATAATTTCACGAAACCTTAAAGGAAGAAGGTACTCAAGGGCCTCCACTAAATTTTCCAATATCATTCTTTTGTTGGCAAATCAGGTGAGCGATATGCCCCCCCCCCTAGATCCTCTTGTTTAATTCAAAAGATGTGTTGCAAGGTTTTTTTATTAAGGTTGGAAGGGGAAAGGGGTAACAATGTCGGAAAACGCCGAACAGCAAACAAAAATAAACAAACAATGCATTGATTTACAAGAAATTGATGCGTGTTAGGTTTCGATCCCTTTTATGTTAAAAGTGAAAAGAAAAGTAATTTTGAAGGTAGTATATCCATACAATTGGCGAACCCCGCAATCTGGAAACTAAACACCGTCATAATTTGTACTTAACATCCACATTGTAAGCTTTTAAGCGCGAAATACACACTATGTAGAAGTAGACAACCTTATAAAGTTAATTTTATTCGTTTTTTTTTTTTTTTTTTTTTTTTTTTTTTTTGCTTATTTCATAAAATTAAACTCAAAATGGTTAAATCGATCAAATGAATAGACAAAAAAAGGCAACTTTATCAATTTAATCGCTTTAACGACCGATTCTATGGGACACTGTTTCAACCCGAGTTAGAGAAGAAAGGAGGGGATCTCCAACAACACTCGGTTGCAGCACAAACAGAATCCCACTTGGTCAGAAATTTGTTTTAGTGATATTGAAGACATTAGAACCACTTGGTGAGTGTCACTGCTGGTGGACCAGGAGTCCCCGAGAGCACATGTAGCCAAGGTTGATCGTTTCTTTAACGCACTCGTGTGTTTATGAGTTAAAGAAAATCCTGACGATAATCTCAACAGCACTCACAATAGAGCATACAATTAAACATCGACGGACCCCTAGCAAGCTAGAGGTGGGACCAGGTGCCCGGGAGGAGTAAGCATCCCCTGTTGGCTAGCCGCACCCGCCGTCAATGTTTATTAAGCATAAACATATCAAAATCTCTTAAAATTTCTAAAACGTCTGTCCTTCTTTCGGTACATTTTTGGACATAACTTTCACACTATTTTGGATCTCCAACAACACTCGGTTGCAGCACCAACAGAATCCCACTTCGTCAGAAAATTTGTTTTATTGATATTGAAGACGTTTATCATTAGAATCACTTGGTGGGTGTCACTACTGGTGGACCAGGAGTCCCCGCGGGTGAGAATGCATTCGAAAATTTCTGTATCAAAATTTCATAAAATTTCTAAAACGTCTGTCCTGTAGCATCATATCCGAACCATCCTGCTACGTCTTTCTTTACATTTTGGACATAATAACTTTCAGACTATTTGGCCATATTACATTGTTTAGTTTGAAGATCACTGACGAGGGTTTAGAACCCGAAACGTGCTTATCTGGTCCATGTTGCAAATTAATCTAATCTTGAATGATGCTGTTGAATTTGAAGACGTTTAATATACACATGGTGAAAATGGCATTCTGTAATCGGGGATAAACAATGTTGTAGAGAAAAGTTTCCATTTATTTCTATGCCTCATCACTTTCATATTTTAATATGTTGTTGCTTATGACCAAAAGGTTTCACATCACCTTGACCCAAAGTCATGTGACCAAGGTCAATATCACTTGGTACATTTTAAATGAAATTGTACATACATTCCTACCCGGGCTATAATTCTTCTACCTTTTGCCGGATCACTTTCATATCTTAGTACGTTGTTGCTTATGACCCAAATGTTTCACATCACCTTGACCCAAGGCCAAGGTTACTTAGTAAATTTTTAATGAAATTATACGTGTTATCCTGTCTGGGCTTTATCTCTTCCATATTTTAGTAGAAAAAGGAGGGGATCTCCAAAACGTTATGGCTAGACAAGGTCTTACCTACGAAGTATTCTGTGACCTTGACATTTGACTTTGGTCTTGGGTAATAACCCAACATTGAAGCCTAAGCTGCAATTTTGTGAAATATTACTGAAATCCATACCAAGGGAAAGAAGTTATGGTTCAGACAATGTTATGCTCAGGGAGTGTACCTCAAAGACTTGTTTTCAATTGACTGGACAGTGACCTAGACCTCTAACCTATGAGTTTGTATCAGAGTCATCACACTTCCTTTGGTTCTTGGCAAATTCTGTGAAATATCACTGAAATATATGAAAAGTTAAATAAGCTATGATCTGGACATGGTTTTATCCAGAAAGTAAACTGTGGTCTTGACCTTTAAACAATAAGGTTTTGGCACATTACAGGGTCTGAACAAATAATTCTGCAAAATATAATTAACAATGAAGTACATCTGTATACTGTGACTTTGACTTTTTACCTCTGTACAATGTTATGACACATATTTCAGTACAAAGCAAACAATTCTGTAGAATATTCTCGAAATTATACTAAGGAGCTCATCTTGCAGCAGTATATCATCAAGGCAGCAAAATTCAATAAAACAAATCAAATCAAAGATATATCCAATAAACAAGTTTGTTACACATAACATTGATGCTTTGCTAAATATTGACTTTCAAAAGCATCAATTAAATTAAGTGGAAAAAGTAGGCCAAAGTCATTTTACGAAAATAATATAGTTGAAAGATACATCCAATACGCAATTTTAGTACATGTAGCACTTATACTTTGCTTAAAATTGGTTTCGAAAGCAAAATAAACCAATGTAAAAAAGTAGGTCTAGGTCATTTTATGAAAAGTTGTTACAAGTTTGGTACGTGTAGCACTTACACTTTGTTTATTATTGGCTTTCAAAAACAAAATCAAGCAAGCAGAAAAGGTAGGCCAAGGTCATTTTGTGACACTTTGAAAGAAATGCACCCAATATCCTTGTTCATGTATTACAAGTTTGGTCCATGTAGCACTGATACATGTACTATCTCAATTTTGAAAGGATAATCACTCAAGTAAACAAAATAGGTCAAGGTCATTTTACTACAATTTGTTGAAAGATACATTCAATATGAAACTTTGGTACAGGTTACTTTGCTAGACATTGTCCTTCATGTTTCGTACATGTAGCACTTATATTTTTCTTAATATTGACTTTTAAAAACTAAATCAATCAAACAGAAAAAAAGTACGTCAAGGTAATATTTTGAAAGCATGATCGATGATACATTCAGTGCATGTTACATAAACAATATAATCAATAATTGTTTTCAAAGGCAAAATGGTCAAAAAGATCATGGTCATTTTACAGAAAGTTGTTGAAAGATACATTCAATATGCAAGTTTGGTTGATTTAGCACTTAATATACTTTGCTCAATATTGGCTTTTAAAAGCAAAATTGCTTAAGCATAGAAAGTAGGTCAGTAGGTACTTTTAATGAATAATTGGTAATTGTATGTTCTTTTAATCGATAATAAATAAAGTGCAACAACCATAGCATCAGAATTATTTAAGAAATGACTGTCTTACTATTGGTGTTCATGGGTGTGTTTGCATGCAGAAAACACATTTTGCCTGTAACAGCATCAACAGCATTTTACCGTTGGTAAATTCTCCATACATTCAAAACTTGGACGTGACGTCACAGTAGGCAACCCATGTAATTGGAATATAATTCTAGTTGCCTAATGGGCGTCTAACATAGGGAATCCACTAGTAATGTAAATATTTCAACTTGTAAAAGGGTTGTAACTCAAATAACTGTCAGGTCAAATATTTCTTTCCAAGTGCTATGTTAGATAACAAGGAATTCAACATCAATAAATCAGTTCTCAAGAAAATCTTATTGATCATTCTTTTTTCAGGTTAATCCAATCATGCTAAGTTTGCTCTTCCTGAGTTGTCTCCCGTTCTTTGCTTTGGGATCTGGTAAAACAGATGTGGACACTAATGCCTTACTGCACATGATTCTACGAGAACAAGCCTCTATGATTAAACACTGCATGTCGAACGTGTGTACGAGGAACATGTTCAATCCACGCGGATCAGGTAAGCTTGATGTAATCTTGAAAGGGGTCACTTCGTAAATGTTTCTTAAAAGCACCCACTCTAGATCTGTCACTGCTACAACACTCCTTAAGGTAAAGCATTCCTCAGGTCTCATATGCTCACATTTCCTAAATAACAACTTTTAGAATATCTTAATTTCCATATATTCAAAGCTTAATATGTTAAACCTGATATGCAAACAAAATATAATCCTTGGTTTCATAATTATACCGAAAACTTAGCCGTTTGAACTTTAACATTGGACCCTATTGGAAAAGAAAGATACATACCTTTTTAGAGGTGATAAAATGTAATTGTAAAAGTTGCTTTTCCCAAAACAATATATGTTAGATAAACTGAATAATATTCCTCAAGAGAATAAAAAGTATATCAAGGCAAAAAATTACCAGCAATTCTGACCTGAAGGATACTCTACCTTAAGAAAAATGCTTATATCTAAAGGTTTGTAAAGTTTATAACGAAGAGGAGATGGTCATATGACTGTTACATGTTTATCATGTTCTTTGAAGGTGGATCATGGCACAACGGAATGCAGGTGGCCTTCAGTGCCTATATTGCAAGCTCAAGATCCCTTCCAGCTAATAAAAAATTAGTATTCGATAAAACTCGCACCAACATTGGTAACGCCTACAGTACTAGCAATGGCATCTTCACTGCACCTGTAGATGGGATGTATGCTTTCCACTGGACAATGACGGTTTATAAAGGATACTATTCAATTATCCGTCTCCAAGTCAATGGTAGCAACAAAGCAGAGATGTATGCATATGGGAATAGTTATCCAAATCATTACTCTCCAAGCCAGTCCTATGCTACTGAGCTCAAAAAGGGAGATCAAGTCAGTCTATATAATAGCGGATCATCTGGGTACGTCTACGGAGCTTACTCTACATTCACTGGATACAGACTGTAGAAATGTATACTTCAGACACACAAAATGAATCAGAATAAAGAAATTCGCAAATGAATTAGAGAAATGTTTGTCTTTAATGATCTTTAAGGCTGAGGTACTCAATATATCTAACTGCAAAGACTTTTCTGGTCCAAGCAACTTGAGTTGTTACTGTTAGTCTCCAATGATATTTAAGATCGTGTTACACATTGCAACTTATTACAAAAAAAAATTATACAAAGGTCCTCAATGATTTTCAATGCCCAGTTACGCAATGAACTTTGTTTAACCAAATTCAAGATGATACTGCTTGCACATATTCAGTCTAAATTATTATAAATGCTGGTATAAATACCTTCAATCTCAAATTATACAAGCAAAGTTCACCAATAGGATTCAATTTTTACTACCATTATTTGTGATGTCGAAGGGTTCCAACTCTCTACCTTCTTGAAGAAAATTCCAAAGCAATTTACATGCACCAGACACGTGTTTCGAATATTAAATTCTCATCAGTGATGCTTTCAGCGGAGCCACCAAAAATTACTTCAGTGGCGCCCTCTTTAATTTTTACCATTTCCTCACATTTAAGAGAGAGCAGATACATGTACCAACAATACTCATGATCGTTAAAAAGACCAAATAAAAGTGTGCACCCTACTGTAACATTTTTTTGTAAAATGATCAGGAATGATAGTCAATTTTGTTAATTTTTGATTGACGGAGACGCAGTTTCATAGAATATACCTCAGAGTGAGTTGACGGCTACGCTCGAAAGCGGCCTATTCGGGATAATGCAGACTTTCATTGGGACTTCAAGTGAAGTGACGTCACAATCACCAGTGTGCGTTTTAGTGTTGACTAAGCGTATCATTACTACGTAAGTGTTTAAAAAAGAATTCCTGATCATTTGATAAAGCAGTTATTGACTTTTGATTCCGGTCTACTCGTGACTATACAGACTTAGACAGGTATTGGTTGACCGAGGCATGCGCTGGTTTTAATTACGTCACTGAATCCTGAATAGACTGCTTTTGAGTAGCAGACGGTCAACTTACTCTAAGGTTCACTCTATCAAACTGTGTCTCCATCAATCAGCAATTTGGCAATTATTCCTTATCATTTAATAAAAGTTTTTATTATAGTTGACCTTGACTTTTTGAATCTTTATGTTTAGTGAATCTACTTTCACTTTCAAGGTTATCTATACGTTTTTTGTAGATACATACTATGTGTCATCATCGTATAGTTATCATGAAACAAAGGAGGGGATCTCTGACAACACCAGGTTGCAGCACCCACAACAAAATCTCAAAACATCCAATACAAAGACACAGAGTAAACACGCACAGAAAGAGAGGCAGAAAGGACAAGGAACGTCAACGCGCAACACAGAAACATCAAACACAAAGGACCACACATAAACAAATGAGACCAATAGACAACAGTGTGGTTATCCTGGATTACGTGCGCACAACCCTCCTACTCTTCCGATTTACCAGAGGTCTCGAAGATATACAATTGTGGTGTAAAAGAACCTCCTCACTGTCAGATGACCACACGCAAACAAGACCGAAAAACGCAGGGGCCCAAGCAACACAGATGAATATGTAAAAGGATATAAAAAGAGGGCGTACGTAATGCAATCTGTACTCTGCCGGCTGTAGTGAGCTCATGTATGGTGTCACCCGAGGAGTCCGACTGGCATTTAGAGTGGATAGGTGGTTTGGACATGGCCCGTCATGGAGTCCCGTCGTTACAGTCAGTCAGAGTGCAAGTTTTAAGAATGCACCAGTACAAGACTGTAGATTGGTCAAGTACCAAGCCTAAAGTCCGTCTTGTGACATTAGGATCATATCCATGGTATAAAAGGCGTTTGATGATTCTGACGCATTTCGATGGTTATGTTATCTATCTTTAATCCTTCGCATTTTGTTAATTATGTCACCATAAAATACAGGTTCTGAAATACCCAAAGTAATATACTATGTTGCCTGTATCTGGTTCAGATTTCAGAAAAATTTGACCATATTTTTTGAAAATTTTCCAGAAAGTCTTTACTAGTTTGTGAAAGCGAAAACCTTGACAAAAAAATTCCTTGGTAATTTGTAAATTTCTACTGTGAAAATAAAAAGCATCAGTACGTGCTCTAGCATACCGGATATGCTGTGAAATTTAGATACGTGCTATATGACGGTAATCTAGGAACAGGAAATTTACTATGTTGAATCCAAAATTATCTCTTTTGTCATACACACTTGTATGAATGTCTCCATTAATAATTTTGATATGTAGGTATACACATGGTGTTTCTGTGTTTGTAACATTTGCCTTGTTTAGAATCAATTTTCGTGAATAAATAACATTTTTATACTGTTCAAAAACATGATTGTCGATAAAAATAATATCATGATAACTTCTTTTTCATACATGTATAAAAAATAAACCTTCAACAAGAGGCGCACAATTAGTACCCATAGGAATTCATGCAATCCGCTTGTAGAGTTTCTTATGAAATCTTACATAAATGGTGCCCAAGAAAAAGGAGAGGACAATACACAGGTAACCACATTACCATGATTTGTTTGATTTGTATTCTGTGGCGGAAAAGAAACCCTTTGATTCAGATGTACAAATATAAGTCTTCCCCTCTCGATCAAAACACCATCTAATGAGTTTGGTCAATCGATTATTAATTTTGTCGTGAGGAAGCGTGGTGTACATGTAATTCCGGCAGCTCAATTGAAATCTATGTTTGATGAAGCGCTGGTTGCATTCTTAAGAAAGAAGGGGATCTGCAACAAAACTCGGTTGCAACAGCAACACAACAAACACTCTAAGTGAAAACACAGAGAATACGCACACAGCAAGATAGAAGGAAGAGCAAACGAGACATCAAAAATAAAAGACAACACATAAAACCAACGAGACCCATGGGCAATCTTACGAAACACTGACTTATTCAGACTAAACATCAATGTAGAGAATTTAGAACCTCCTCTTATTTGTTACAAATATAAGAGACTTATTCGAAATTTTGTTTTTAACTACAACAAAGTTCCTCAGATCCGAAAATGCTTGAATAATTTCCTGCTTCTTGAGAATTCTTTTCATTTTCGTGCATGAACATCGACGGCGGGTTCGGTTAGCCAACTGGGGATGCTTACTCCTCCCGGGCACCTGGTCCCACCTCTAGCTTTCTAGGGGTCCGTCGATGCTCAATTTGGTGCTCTTTTGTCAGTGTTGTTGAGATTATCGTCAGGATATTCTTTAACTCATTTGTGTCTTACTTAAGCCCTTTGCTGTGTGGAGCTCGTAAAAAAAGTTCCCCGCGAGGGTTTGACAGTAAGTGTTTTGAATATTATTCCCTGACATTGTCGCCATAGCACTTTCTATATAGACGTGGCCTCAGACAGTGCATGTATTTTATATATTGTTTTCATTTTCGTGCATGAACATCGACGGCGGGTGCGGCAAGCCAACAGGGGATGCTTACGCCTCCCAGGCACCTTGTCCCACCTCTAGCTTTCTAGGGTTCTGTCGATGCTCAATTTGGTGCTCTATTGTAAGTGCTGTTGAGATTATCGTCAGGATCTTCTTTAACTCATTTGAGAATGTGCAACGTCTGAATATCTATATTAACCAGCTGGTCATATTATTACCGCTGACTTTTAAATTATCCAAGACAGGCAGCTCCATGGTCGTCTTAAAAAAGGACCCAAGTATAGAATACCATCCAAGATATATTTCATTAAATGTCGCGATGTGCTAAAGGAAGCCTTTGACAACTATACCAAACGATTGTGTAAATCGGAAGGAGTCGACTCGCATGCTCTGAATGACTGGAAAACCTCATTTTGGGTATTTCCGATATTCGAAAAGATAACTTCCACAAAAAAACCTTATCTTTTTGAAAATCCAAGTTCTAAATCTCAAAGAAATTTCAAATCCAAGTTACGTAATTCACATGAAAAATATGTCTTTGCACCTGCAGACAAAGCAGCCAACAACACCATAATCATTTGCAAACACCACAGTACTACTTATCAACTTTAGTTTCGGAGCTCTCCTCTACAAACACTTATATTGAAAGCAGTGAAAGTTTCCCCAACATTATGAGCAATTTCTTCATTTAATATCCCTATTTCTAAATTAGATCTCCCTACAATATACTGCATACCAAACCTTCACACGTCGCCTTACAAATTTCGATACATTGCCTATTCTAGCAACTATTCAACTACAATTTTGTTCAGAAAAATGGCGTCAGCACTCACGGCTATAAAGGAACACGTATCCAAATACTGTGAAACTATCATAAACAGGAATGGTCTATTAAAAATTCAGGGGATGCGATTGACATTATGAAATCAAGAGATTTTCAAGAAAATACGAATTCTTTAAACGACTTTTCTAATATGTACATTGTATATTAATACATTTTAATTGAAAGCTCGTAGTTTAAAACAAAGAAAAAGAATTGTCATAGTCAAAAAGCAGGGGCGGATCCAGAACCTCATCTGCCGGGAAGGACTTGCACTTTTTATTTGGGTGAATTGCGAGGCTTGAATGGCCGACTAGGGGGGGTGGGTATTGGAGGGGTGTACAGCACCTCCCATTTGCGGGGGTTCGGAAGGGGCCCTTGCCCGATAACGTTTTGAAAAAAAAGGTGGTTCCTGGATCGTACTTGAACTCAAGATTGGACCGAGCGCATGATTCAGACGCGTACGTCTATATCTTTAAAAAAAAGGAACCCCTATCAATGTTTACACTTCAAATTACCTCTTCTTCTGCATGGCATTCCGAAATCGTCAACAATTCTTTAGGGGAGAGGCGGGTGATTAGATTTTTTCGGGGGGGGGGGGGGGGCAAATTATGGCGAGCATCCTATTTATGATTGTATAAAAAATATTAAACGCACAAAACAAAAATAATCATACATGTACAATGTATATAGAAGATTTTTTGGCAAATTCTGAAAGGATGGGCTCTAGATCCGCGCTATCATTCAAACAATGTCTCTAGATCTATTGCATAATAATATTTTTATGAAAAAAATTATGTCAACAATGTACCTAATTCATCTCATGACCACGGCTTCTCATACCAGGATCGTCAATCAAGCACAGCATGTTGTATCGGGAATGCGCCCTTAATAAAAATTGAAAGAATATAGTTTTTGTCCGAAAAAGAAAAACAGGGAAGTAAGAACTTCTTTTTCAGAGCATGGAATTGGACCTCCCGCAAATAAGAATAAAATGGGTATCAACATTAATTTGTAATTTGTAATGGCGGAGGATGAAGGAAGCATAGAGTACATTTATATAAAAGTTTGCCCCGTATACACAAATGACCGAAAATGAAAAAAAATGAGCAAAAACCCCAAATATATTCGTAAGGGAGAATTCGCTTACATGTTTCCTGTAGTTATTGTTGAAAAGAAAATATGTTTTATACATTTTATATCTGACCATTCCAGACACTGTCACTTTTGGACTTAAATTCTTGAACGCATGACTGACTCCACCCAGGTAGACTTCCATTCCATTGCCTGTCATAATCGATCGATTACGGGGTATATACATGTAAAGTACAAGGGGTCAATAATGAGAACTGACATCTAAATGAATAAAATGACTTGCTTCAAAACTCATATTTTAAAATAATTGTTAGATAAGTTCTATAACCCGTTGAAACGGACCCATTTTACACGATAAATTTAGCTGTTTTAAAATGATTAAATTTTATCCAGAGACTCGATATATCTAGAAACATTAAAACAATTATCATAGCATATAAATTCGATTATAAGTGTGATAAAAGACAAGAGTGAAAATAAACGTTTAAAAATGTAATATTTAGATTTTACGCCTACATGTACATTGATCGCATTAAACCCCGCCTATATATATTTCCAAAACGAGGCTGGAGGCGAACATTGAAAGCGAACTGGAGGCGGAATTTGAAAGAGAAACGTAAGCGGAATCGTAACAGAACATGAAGAGAATCGAAGGGGGAATTAAAGGAGAAATATTTCTCTTTCGAGTTCGCTTTGAGCGTTCTCGTTTATTTCACCTTACAAATTCCTCTTCTCTTTCTCCTTTCACCTCGCAAATTTCTCCTCTATTTTTCCTTGTACATTTCGCCTTAAAAATTCCTCTTCTATTTTTTCGTCTTCATTTTCCCTCACAAAATTTCTCCTTCGTCTAACAAAAATTCCTCCTTGAGGGGTAGACAGTTAACGTAATCGGGACTGTAAGAGGCGCCATCACCTTCCTTGTCAGGGTTCAAAATTTAGAATCAAACATGCAACGTGCGACGTATTTATGGTCATTATCCATATTTGTCATACTTATTACATACTTGAATTATCATAAAATATTTGATTGAAATAGATAATGCTCTTACATGAGTGATCCATTTTGTTGCTTGACGTTTTCAAATACAATGACAAATATGGATAATGATCATATCCCTGTATACAGCACAAAATCGATAATTCAGAAAATCAGAAACCGAAGGCATACAAAATCAGGATAAATCAGGAACCAAAACAAACAAACAAAAACCTCCACCACATGAAAAAAAGCGAACTCCCGATATGAGAGTGAGACCAGGTGTCCAGGAAGAGTAAGCATGCAACACCCGCCTCAATTCGGTAGCACTGATACTTCCGGTTACTTCCATTTCGGAAAACATAGAGTACAATCTTTGGTTGAATTCATCCACCATTCTGGAGAGTGGGACATAAAAGTGTATGACGAGTTCTCCATATCGACAATAGAACTTCCTCAGTGACGATGTTAGTCGGTCATAAACTTATCCGTGACTGAGAAACTTATCTGAAAGACGCCTAGCTCTCAGAACAAAATCCGTATATTTGGTACTTGCTCTGGCAAAGCGTACCAACTGAGATATGAACATGCCATAAGCAGGCGATGAAGGGATGTTGCTACTCAGATGAAGTGATTTTGGGATGAAGGGATGCAATGAATGTATTTTATATATTGTTATTATTTTCGTGTATGGACATCGACGGCGAGTGCGGCTGGCCAGCGGGGGATGCGTACTCTTCCCGGGCACCTGGTCCCACCTTTAGCTTGCTAGGGGTCCGTCGATGCTCAATTTGGTGCTCTTTTGTGAGTGTTGTTGAGATTATCGTCAGGATTTTCTTTTACTCATTTGTGTCATACTTATGCCCTTTGCCGTGTGGAGCTTGTAAAAAAGTTCCCCGCGAGGGATTTGACAGTAAGTGTTTTGACTATTATCCCTGACATGGTCACCATAGCACTTTCTATATAGACATAATCTCAGACAATGCAATGAATATATATTTATATATTGTTTTTATTTTCGTGCATGGACATCGACGGCGGGTGCGGAAGGGCAGCGGGGGATGCTTACTCCTCCCGGGCACCTGGTCCCACCTTTAGTTTGCTTGGCGTCCGTCGATGCTCAATTTGATGCTCTATTGCAAGTGTTGTTGAGATTATCGTCAGGATTTTCTTTTACTCATTTGTGTCATACTTATGCCCTATGCCGTGTGGAGCTCGTAAAAAAGTTCCCCGCGAGGAATTTGACAGTAAGTGTTTTGAATATTATCCCTGACGTGGTCACCATAGCACTTTCTATATAGGTATAACCTCAGACAGTGCAATGAATGTATTTTATTTATTGTTTTTATTTTCGTACATGGACATCGACGACCGTTGCGTCTGACCAGCGGGGGATGCTTACTCCTCCCGGGCACCTGGTCCCACCTTAAGCTTGCTTGTGGTCCGTCGATACTCAATTTGGTGCTCTTTTGTGAGTGTTGTTGAGATTATCGTCAGGATTTTCTTTTACTCATTTGTGTCATACTTATGCCCTTTGCCGTGTGGAGCTTGTAAAAAAGTTCCCCGCGAGGGATTTGACAGTAAGTGTTTTGACTATTATCCCTGACATGGTCACCATAGCACTTTCTATATAGATATAATCTCAGACAATGCAATGAATATATATTTATATATTGTTTTTATTTTCGTGCATGGACATCGACGGCGGGTGCGGAAGGGCAGCGGGGGATGCTTACTCCTCCCGGGCACCTGGTCCCACCTTTAGTTTGCTTGGCGTCCGTCGATGCTCAATTTGATGCTCTATTGCAAGTGTTGTTGAGATTATCGTCAGGATTTTCTTTTACTCATTTGTGTCATACTTATGCCCTATGCCGTGTGGAGCTCGTAAAAAAGTTCCCCGCGAGGAATTTGACAGTAAGTGTTTTGAATATTATCCCTGACGTGGTCACCATAGCACTTTCTATATAGGTATAACCTCAGACAGTGCAATGAATGTATTTTATTTATTGTTTTTATTTTCGTACATGGACATCGACGGCGGTTGCGTCTGACCAGCGGGGGATGCTTACTCCTCCCGGGCACCTGGTCCCACCTTAAGCTTGCTTGTGGTCCGTCGATACTCAATTTGGTGCTCTTTTGTCAGTGTTGTTGAGATAATCGTCAGGATTTTCTTTTATTCATTTGTGTCATACTTATGCCCTTTGCCGTGTGGAGCTCGTAAAAAAGTTCCCCGAGATGGGTTTGACAGTAAGTGTTTTGAATATTATCCCTGACATGGTCGCCATAGCACTTTCTATATAGATATAATCTCAGGCAATACAATGAACATATATTTATATAGTGTTTTTTTTTTCGTGCATGGACATCGACGGCGGGTGCGGATGGCAAGGGGGGGGGGATGCTTACTCCTCCCGGGCACCTGGTTCCACCTTTAGCTTGCTTGGGGTCCGTCGATGCTCAATTTGGTGCTCTTTTGTCAGTGTTGTTGAGATTATCGTCAGGATTTTCTTTTACTCATTTGTGTCATACTTATGCCATTTGCCGTATGGAACTCGTAAAAAAGTTTCCCGCGAGGGGTTTGACAGTAAGTGTTTTGAATATTATCGCTGACATGGTCGCCATAGCACTTTCTATATAGATATAATCTCAGATTATGCAATAAATATCTATTTATATATTGTTTTTATTTTCGTGCATGGACATTGACGGTGGATGTGGATGGCCAGCGGGGGATGCTAACTCCCCCCGGGCACCTCGTCCCACCTTAAGCTTGCTTGGGGTCCGTCGATGCTCATTTTGGTGCTCTATTGCGAGTGTTGTTGAGATTATCGTCAGGATCTTCTTTAACTCATTTATGTAACACTTATGCCCTTTGCCGTGCGGAGCTCGTAAAAAAGTTCCCCGCGAGGGGTTTGACATGAAGTGTTTTCAATATTATCCCTGACATGATCGCCATAGCACTTTCTACATAAATATAATCACAGAAAGTGCAATGGATATATTTTATACATTGTTTTTATTTTCGTGCATGGACATCGACGGCGGTTGCGGCTGGCAAGCGGGGGATGCTTACTCCTCCCGGACACCTGGTTCCACCTTTAGCTTGATGGGGGTCCGTCGATGCTCAATTTGGTGCTCTATTGCGAGTGTTGTTGAGATTATCGTCAGGATCTTCTTTAACTCATTTGTGTCACAATTATGCCCTTCGCCGTGTGGAGCTCGTAAAAAAGTTCCCCGCGAGGAATTTGACAGTAAGTGTTTTGAATATTTTCCCTGACATGGTCACCATAGCTCTTTCTATATAGATATAACCTCAGACAGTGCAATGAATGTATTTTATATATTGTTTTCATTTTCGTGCATGGACATCGACGGCGGTTGCGTCTGGCCAGCGGGGGATGCTTACTCCTCCCGGGCACCTGGTTCCAACTTTAGCTTGTTGGGGGTCCATCGATGCTCAATTTGGTGCTCTATTGTGAGTGTTATTGAGATTATCGTCGGGATCTTCTTTAACTCAGAAAAGGAGTTCATGTTAGAGTAAGGTGTTCATGTTACCATAAATGTCGTAGGACAACATTACGTCCAAATAGGATGCTGAATTATTTGTCTCTGAAGCTTCTTTGACTTCAAGCTCCGAAGGATAGATACTGCTGAGGTAATCCGCAAATTTTGGATTATTGATGGACAACACATCGTCTATATATCTGTAAGTGAAGTTGAAGTCAGAAGCTAAGTATCTTTTCCCTTTAGAGACCAAAGATTGAATGAATTCATCTTCGTCCGAGTAAAGGAAAATGTCGGCAAGGAGTAGGGCACAATTGGTCCCCATTGGAATTCCGACAGTTTGCTGGAAGACCTTTCCTCCAAACACCACAAAAATGTTGTCGATCAGAAAATTTAACATCTGAATAATATCTGTTTTAGTGTACTTATTTTCAGACTCGGACTTTTCTTTTACAAAGTAGGCTTTTTACAACAATAAATTTGTATTTGCGATTACCGTTCTTACTTGTAAACGCATTGCTTATAATGTTTGAAATTGAGTCACTTTTATTTCTATTCTAAAATAAATTCTTTTTTTTAAGCGATTGTATGAGGAAAACATGTACTGTTTTATCCATTCTTTTCACATCTCTAGAAATTTACTACCGTAGTAACTGAAACTAAAGTAAAAAAAAACTACATGAAGTACAAAGCCACTGGTGTAAAGCAGATGCACGTACCAGAGGGTAAAAATGTACCTACATCTCGTCGTGTCGACATGCTATGCCGATTTGTTTGTTTACATGCACCCTGCAATACAAATTACATTTATAGTGTTATTTCATAATTGATGGTAAGATATACAGTGTGTATATGTTGAAATTATGAAAATGACAAAGAAATATTTCGTACCAGTATTTGAGCAAAGATTTGTGGTACCTACGTCAAAAAATGACCGGTACCTACGTCATCGTCATTTTGATTCGGTTGAAAATATTGTTCTTGCTCGATTTTTATGATCATATGGCATCGCCTGTCACCATGACGGGATATAAGTACCCAATGGTACGTGCATTTGCTTTACACCAGTGCAAGCCTCTACATTGAAAAAAATTAAGTATACGTATACCATAGCTTAGATGATATATGTGTTTGATGTGTGATTTGCAATGATCAGACAATGTCCTAAAATAGGTTTTTCGCTTCTTTTCATGTGAAGGAGGATTTTCTTTATTTGTTTTGTTTGTTTTGGTTCTTGTTTTATCCTGTTTTTTTTTTTTTTTTTTTTTTCGTTTTTTTTTTTATTCTGTCTTTAGCATTATAAAGTAAACAATATGATTATATACATATGATTTCAATACGTTCATTCACACTCTTTTGCTCACAGATCCATACATCCTATAGATTAATATGTATGAAATAAATTAATTAATATAGATTATACTGCTTTGTCAAGAAAGCGAAAGATTCCCCATTTGTTTATGTACTTGTCAATATTGAATTTTTTCATATATATACATGTATACTTCTCATTTTTCCTATATTTAATAAGTTCCCGTTTAAAACTATATATTTACATTACTAGTAGATTCCCCATGTTAAACGCCTATGAAGCAACTAGAATTATATTCCAAAAACTTGGGTTGCTATTGTAACGTCACGTTCAAGTTTTGCATGTAGGGAGAATTTACCAACGTTAAAATACATTTGACGATGTTACAGGTACAATGTGCGATGTGCGTGCAAATAAAAATGACCGATATGTAGGATAAATGTAAATATAAGTAATGACTGTCTTACTTTTGGTATTCATGGGTATATAATTCTGCTAGGACACGTGCAAATTTTCTGAGAATCGCGAAGGAATTTGCACGTGTCCTACCAGAATTATACATCCATGAACACAAAAAGTAAGACAATCATTTCTTAACTGTAGAGGGTAAAGCAATTCTCTTTTGTCTGTAAATATGACATTTTGCCAATGTGACTATTAATGTAAGAATTTTCATATGTAAAAACATTCAAGTAGTATATTCTCAATAGTAAAATCTATATCAATATTCAGTTTCTCTTTAATCCATGTTGATATCTGCCCCTCGAAAAGATCTCACATATGAACACTCGTAAAAAAGGTGACTCATGATTTCTGTTTCGAATTTGCAAAAAGAACATTTATCGGATTCTTTAATTCCTATCTGAAATAAGTAAGAGTTTGTACTAATAATCCTATGTACGCGTAAAATCCTATAATTAGAGAGGTTTAGAAACCGTTACGTGTACGGGTACGTGTACGTGTAGACGAAATAACTGTGTATGACGTCATTATTTATTGCGTACGGGAAATCGCTACAAGTTGTCAATAACGTGTAAATCGCGAGCTACACCTACGTATAAACGTGTAGACATTTATGTTTATATAGTAGATGTATTTCACGCATACTTGTTCCGAGAATATTTTATAAGTTTTAATTTTACATTTTATCTATATATCAGTCTCGTATATGTTTGAATATGTATATTTTACGTCATCACTAAGGACACCAGTACACGTACACGTACTCGTCAATTTTCTAAACCTCTGCTATTTTTTACGTGTAGATGCACCTGTAGGTTACACGTACGCGTACCCGTACACGTTAGCCTTCTAAACCTCTCTATTGAACCAAAGCAACTTGACATTTCTAGTAAGATAATGTAGAAGAGAATAACACTTGTCCAACCACGTTATATCTGTATCAATATTTTGATCGTTCTTCCATTTGAGCTCACTTTGTGGCTTTACATATTACATTCTTTTTACAAATATTTCGTACAGTGATTTTATTCCCTTTTTCTCCTTTGTAATTTTTGTAATTGAGGATGGAGCAAAAGGTATGTTCACATCGTAATCATTGAATTCAGACACATGTAGGTTATCACTTCTTTTTGATATACACGTTAAACTACCACAGTGAATTGTGAATTGGAAATTAAGAGAGTATTTAATCTGAAATGCATTAAAGGACAATAACTCAAAATTCACATCAATCAGATCGTAGACATATCTGATTCCTTTCTCGTACATTAGTTTATTAAAAAGTGTTTTGTTTTCAATTACGAACATTTCATTATACCATAGTGGTTGGAATCTGGAACAGATTGCCCTCGTCTATAAACGATTTAAAAGTATAAAGAGAATTGAAGACATCACCCAAAAACTTATTTTTATTCGATTCTGAAATTTTCTTTATATACGCATTTACAAATTGCAATAAAGACCCCAATCAATGTCAAGACTTTCTGGTATGAGGTGGATGCATCAGGCATTTTCACAAACTAAAATTCTTCTTATCCAGGTCACTTTCAGGCTATTTAAAAAATATTCTATATGTATCATTTAAAGTCCTCCCTCCTCGTAGTGTTGAATATTATTTTTCCTAGATATTCTGTCTACCTTTCCTCCCCATAAATATTCATATAATATCTTTTCCATATCTTTAATTAATGGATTATCAGGATTCGGCAAACTAACAAAAAGTTGTCAAGTTTTGGGATAAGAATGGTTATTACAACAGTAATCCGACCCATGAATGATGTCAGTCTTCTTCACCAGTTCTTTATTATGTTTTTCAGTTCTACTAGTTTTTCTTCATAGTTTAATTGAATCATATTAACTAAGTCCACTGAGAAAGTTATCTCTAGGTATGTAAAAGGCCATTGGCTCCAATTCATGTCATATTTTGCTTCAAAACATAATAATGTGTTCTTAAACGACCCAATTTTTATACAAGTAGTTTTATCAAAATTGGCTTTAACCCAGAAAACTTTGAGTACTGATTTACGAGATGTAACGATGCTGCAATATACTTTTCTGATCGATCTAGAAGAATTATCGTATCGCCTGCAAATTGGATAAATCTGTATTCACGTGACCTTATAGTTATTCCCTTAATTTCTGTATTATTTCTCATGAGAATTAAAAGTATTTCGGCACAAAACAAAAAATATAGGGAGATACTGGATCCCATTGCCTGCAGCTCCTCCCGATGCTAAAGAAATCTGAAAAAAATACCATTTTGAATTACGCAAGTTTCTTAACCTGTAAAATGATCCGAAACAGTTATTGAAAGTTGCTACCGAACTTAAAGAATTTCAAAGATTTAAATATATAGTTCCAAGACACCGTATCAAAAGCTTTCTCTTTATCCTGGTTTTGTATGCCTTCGGTTTATGTTTTTTTGAATTAGCGATTTTGTACTATGTATTGGGATATGGTCATTATCCATATGTAATTAAGCTAAACATTAGTTTTTCTAGAAAAACGGGATGTAGGAATATTACAATGTTATGTTATGTCACCGAAAGGGGTTTAGAAATTAGTGTATGACACATAATGCGTGGGAAGTTTAATATTACACAGGCCTCATCTTAATTATTGGCATGTGTTGGTCAAATTAACTTTGTGTAAAGCATGTAGTGAACTTTGTGCTCATGCTTCGATTTTTTCTTAATCTGATATTACACCTGCTTTTCCTAAATAACACAGTTTTGCTCATTTTATCAAATGTATCATCATTGTAATTGATTAGCATTGTAATATGTATTGCTTTTATGTTAGTTGATAACCATAATAACAGATGTTCGAGATAATTTCACACTTTACACATTCATGTGCATGCATCTGAATAATTAATTACTCGGTATAGTGATATATCAATCAATCTATTATTAGTAAACAGTATAAAATAGGGGGAAAGACAATCGTAGTATCCTGTCTTGTATCCAGTAAGGTAAGATATGAAAATATTTTGTATTGTATGAAACATAATGGGTGCTAATTTCATATGACACAGGCCATATCATAATAATTGGTCAAATTAACTTTGTGTATAACAGGTAGCGAATTTTGTGGTCATACTTCGATTCTTTCTAAACTTGATATCGCACCTGTTGTTTCTAAGTACCCGGTAACACTGTGTTTCGCTAAACATTTTGTTTATATCAAATGTATTACAAAAATGCAATGTAAATGCACCAATTTAAATTCTAAAAATAAAACCAGAGGGCGCCACTTAATTGAATTTTGGCGGCTTTTGAAAAGCAATTTGGCTGGGAGCATCCCTAAAGAGCATTTAACATCTGAAACACGTGTCTGGTGCATGAAAATTGGTTTAAATTTTTTTCCAGAAGGTACAGAGTCGGAACACTTCCGTATTATTATTGTAATTGATTAGATTTGCAATTATTATTATTGCTTTTATAATATTGACAATAGTTTAAAATAATTACTTTTATCTGAAAGCATTCAAAGTTTGACACACGAGGGTAAATAATACGGAAGTGTTCCAACTAATATATACATTCTTGAAAAAAACGCGAACAAATTTTTTTGCACCAGACTAAACATTAAATCCTCATCAGTGATGCATACAGCCAAAGTGATTTTGCAGAAGCAACAAAAATTCATTTCAGTAGACCCCTCTTTTTTAGATTTAGATATTTGCATTTACTTTACATAGAGTGCGCCGCTCCAAATGTCCCGTAGGGACAATTCAGTAGCATATCAAAATCAAATCGATGTTCAAAATAGCATTACGTACCAGAAACGTGCATGTCTGGTCAATGCTGCAAATTTATACGATGCTATCAATTTGAAGACGTAACATTTGCACCAAAAACATGGCCGTGAATCAAGTGATACATGTATGCAAATAATATCTTACAAGGGAATCTAGGTAAATCCTGTCTAAATCTACCTTATACAGTGTTATATTAAACTGGTTATGCCTATCATATGAGCATCATTATCATTTAATGGTGGTATTTTTTTCTAGTCAAAAATAGCAGAATATTTAGAGAACACTTAAACAGAACTTTAGCTATATTATTCACATGTTATGATATGGTACACCTAAATAAACAAAATTTTCTGTTTGAGTGTTCGATGCTCGAAACTTTTATGTCAAGTCCATACTGCAAATTGATCTGTCCTAAAATGATGCTATTCAATTTTAAGACGTTTAACACTTGTATGATAGAATTAATAATAATAAATTCATATGAGGTATACTTTATGGTGGCATATTTCTGCCTCCTACATGCGAGATATTTTTCTTTCGAATATGTCGACATGCGACTTACATATGTTAACATGCTACTTATTTATGTCTACATGCAACTTATTCATGTCTACATGCAACTTATTTATGTAAACATGCAACTTATTTTGTCGACATGCGACATAATTATCTTGCATGTCAACATAATCATCTTGCATGTCAACATAATCATCTTGCATGTAAACATATTTATCTTGCATATCAACATATTTATCTTGCATGTTGACATAAATAAGTCGCATGAGGACATAGTCCATAAAAAATATATCGCATTTAGGAGGCAGAAGTATGCCACCATAATACTTAGACAGTATATACATTCTTAATTCGAAGGCGATTCCCATTCAAGAGATTATTTGCATATCACGTGATTCGCTACTGTGACAAAGTGGGTGTCACTGCTGGTGAATCAGGAGACCCCGAGGGCACATGTAGCACTTCTTTAAACGCATTTGAAAATGTTATGTACCACCATATCCCACCCATTCTGCTACGACTTTCGATATTTCTTTGGACATAATATAACTTTTTCTATATCTTTGGCCACATTAATTTCTTTTTTTTTTGTATTGAGGATCACTGACGAAGTTAAAGTTCCTGAAACGAGCATGTCTGGTCCATGTCTTGTCCATACAACAAAAAAATGATGCTTTGAATTTGAAGACGTATGATTCAGTGACTATTAGTAAAGCATAATTTTGATCTTATTGTCGAGCCACATCAAATTGATGGAAAAGTCCTTCAAAAATAAAAAACCCATCACCAAAATATGCAACGCATGGTACTCTGGTAATTTATTAGACGCCTACCGGCTCACCAGAGAGGAATTAAATTTTTTATTACGTTTGTCTGTCCATCCGTCCGTCTGCTTGTCCCACTTTAGTTTTCCAGGCCTTTTCTCACCGATGTTACATATAATTAACCTATTTTCTTGGTATGTGAATATATTCAACATGAGGGCACTTGTCCCCGAGGGCACTTGTCGAGCAGTTTTTTGCTTAAATGGATAGAACTCAAAAGACCTACAATGTGGCTGGGGCGTCGCCCACTATAAAAAGGCCCCAACCTGTTGCGTCTACGGACACATACGCAACAGGTAACTTAGGTGTCCCTAGAATTACCTTACACGACATTAGAGATGAAACATTTGTAGTTAGTAACAACCATGAGTTTTGGTATAAACATGCAGATGGGTATATTAAAATCAAGCCCTGTAAGATTGAAGTGGTCGATATACTAAAAGAGCACCTATTTTCACCAAGCGATTGCTCAATTTCTAAGTGTGGCATGAAGAAGTGCAAAACTTGTAACATCCTAATAACAGACACTTCATTCTCAAGTAATCTCACAAAACAAACATTTAACACGCATAGTTTTGAAAACCTTAACTGCATGACATCTAATGTTGTGTACGGAATAGAGTGCTCACTTTGTGGATTGTTTTATGTGGGCGAAACCAAAGGCCAGCTCCGAAAAAGAATGTCAGGACACCGGTCAAAAATAAATAATAAAGGAAGTCAACTCCTTTATCGACATTTTGACCAGGCGGATCATTCTGTTTTATCTATGAGAGTCAGAATCCTGGAGAAAATATATCACCCCACAAACAATCCCAATTTGAGCACACCTCTCCGTCGCAACAGAGAAGAGTTCTGGATAAAAAATCTTAACACTGCAGCGCCCTATGGGTGCAACGATAACATCAGCACTATAGGAAACTTAACAAGTCCCGGTTGTCAATCGGTAAATGTGACTAGCTTATTCAACAGATCACAAAGAAGACCTCGAAGTCATGGCATTCGAAAATATAATAGGCCCGAGATACATAGTTTCTCCTTCGATGACTTGGTTCCATTTTTGAATGAGCCTCTAGGCCTGCATTATATTCGTACCAAATTATACTCTGTTCCTTTACGGAAGTTACACGAAATCTACGATTATACGAAGGACCTCGCATATACCGATACACGTTCCCCAGAATACAGACTACAAGGAGTCATCTTGGACATTTCTACTTTTCGTTTATTTCAAGCAGTTAGATCAGATAAATCAGAGGAGAAAACAAACCGCCCTTTCATTAAAGTAAGATTTGCAAACAAAGGTATTGATAACTTGAATCTTGGTCAAATTTTGAATCACAAAACTGTCACAGAAAAAATCCCACCATATTACAAAAGAAAAGAAACTCCTTGTATTTCCTATAGCTACACACCAACAGTTGCATCTAAAATTTACAATTACAAACGATTCCTGCAGTGTATTGATTTAAGTAATCCCTCACTACATCCACTTCCCTGCGAATGTTCTTCATCGGATTTCAACTACTCTCCTTGTGGACACGTTATTACTGGTGACCTATATAGTATATAGTATAGTCAAGAACGACAAGTTGAGAGAATTGTTAAAAAAGGGTCCCAAATACAGAGAAAGTATGTCCTTTACATGGAACCAAAATGTCAAAATTATCATGGACTCTTGTGAGGAATATGCAAGACGTTGGGCAAAGAAAGAGGATGTACAGCTCGACACCCTTTCCGAATGGATAAAATCAATCAGAGGGTTACTTTTATCTAGAATTAACCGATTAAAATCAACTGTGAACACCAGATTCGTGTCTATATTTAAAGACCCTGATGTTATCACAGAACTTACCTACCTCCAAGAACATTATGTCATCACACCAGCGGACAAAGCCTCAAATAATTACACATTTACTTGCAAAAAGTACTATTTCGACAGTCTAGTTAAAGAATTGGGTTTAAATTCGACACCTGGAAATCCCACTTACACCCCAACAAACCTTTCTGCCTCTGAAATAATAGATAACCACAAATCAGCTCTTGTTTCCTTTGGCTTCGACACTACCAATTTAGATTTAGATTTACCATACTTATACTGCATACCTAAAATGCATAAGAATCCGTACAAACAACGTTTCATCGCTGGTTCCTCAAAATGTTCTACCAAATCTGTATCGATCTTACTCACCAAAGTTTTGTCTGAAATCAAATCTGGGCTACAAAAATATTGTTCGACAGTATATTCTCGCAGTGGTATCAACCAGATGTTGATTTTGAAGAATTCGAAGGAACTTTTAGAACATCTGAAATCCACTCATTTTAGTAGACTCCATTCGATCAAAGCCTTTGATTTTTCGACACTTTACACTACAATTCCACATTCTAAATTGAAAGAAAGACTCGCAAAAATTATAAGTAATGCGTTTACAAGTAAGAACGGTAATCGCAAATACAAATTTATTGTTGTTAACTATGACAAAACCTACTTTGTAAAAGAAAAATCAGATTCTGAAAATAAGTACACTGAAACAGACATTATTCAGATGTTAAACTTTCTGATCGACAACATTTTTGTGCCATATTCATGTAATTTTGTTAGGTTTTCTTCGTTTTATTAAGTCAGTCTTTCTATCTATCTATCTATCTATCTATCTATCTATCTATCTATCTATCTATCTATCTATCTATCTATCTATCTATCTATCTATCTATCTAAGATGGGGAAGAAAAGTGTGGAAACTGAAAATAAGTTAAAGGATAAAAACTATTGCAAAAAAAGTCAAAGCAAACCAAGTTGGCAATTCGAACTTGATCTGTATCATACTAAGATGTATTTACATACCTAAAATCAGTTCATACTGTGTATGACAGGGAAGAAAAGTATGAAAGAATGAAAATTTCATGGCATTTGCTAAGTCCAAGAGCCAGACTTATTGTGAAAATATGTCAATCAAACTAAAACTTGATCTGTATCATGTTGAATATATTCACATACCAAGAAAATATGTTAATTATATGTAACATCGGTGAGAAAAGGCCTGGAAAACTAAAGTGGGACAAGCAGACGGACGGATGGACAGACAAACGTAATAAAAAATTTAATTCCTCTCTGGTGAGCCGGTAGGCGTCTAATAAATTACCAGAGTACCATGCGTTGCATATTTTGGTGATGGTTTTTTTTATTTTTGAAGGACTTTTCCATCAATTTGATGTGGCTCGACAATAAGATCAAAATTATGCTTTACTAATAGTCACTGAATCATACGTCTTCAAATTCAAAGCATCATTTTTTTGTTGTATGGACAAGACATGGATCAGACATGCTCGTTTCAGGAACTTTAACTTCGTCAGTGATCCTCAATACAAAAAAAAGAAATGTGGCCAAAGATATAGAAAAAGTTATATTATGTCCAAAGAAATATCGAAAGTCGTAGCAGAATGGGTGGGATATGGTGGTACATAACATTTTCAAATGCGTTTAAAGAAGTGCTACATGTGCCCTCGGGGTCTCCTGATTCACCAGCAGTGACACCCACTTTGTCACAGTAGCGAATCACGTGATATGCAAATAATCTCTTGAATGGGAATCGCCTTCGAATTAAGAATGTATATACTGTCTAAGTATTATGGTGGCATACTTCTGCCTCCTAAATGCGATATATTTTTTATGGATTATGTCCTCATGCGACTTATTTATGTCAACATGCAAGATAAATATGTTGATATGCAAGATAAATATGTTTACATGCAAGATGATTATGTTGACATGCAAGATGATTATGTTGACATGCAAGATAATTATGTCGCATGTCGACAAATAAGTTGCATGTTTACATAAATAAGTTGCATGTAGACATGAATAAGTTGCATGTAGACATAAATAAGTAGCATGTTAACATAAGTAAGTCGCATGTCGACATATTCGAAAGAAAAATATCTCGCATGTAGGAGGCAGAAATATGCCACCATAAAGTATACCTCATATGAATTTATTATTATTAATTCTATCATACAAGTGTTAAACGTCTTAAAATTGAATAGCATCATTTAAGGACAGATCAATTTGCAGTATGGACTTGACATAAAAGTTTCGGGCATCGAACACTCAAACAGAAAATGTTGTTTAATTAAGTGTACCATATCATAACATGTAAATAATATAGCTAAAGTTCTGTTTAAGTGTTCTCTAAATATTCTGCTATTTTTGACTAGAAAAAATACCACCAATAAATGATAATGATGCTCATATGATAGGCATAAACAGTTTAATATAACACTGTATAAGGTAGATTTAGACAGGATTTACCAAGATTCCCTTGTAAGATATTATTTGCATACATGTATCACTTGATTCACGGCCATGTTTTTGGTGCAAATGTTACGTCTTCAAATTGATAGCACCGTATAAATTTGCAGCATCGACCAGACATGCACGTTTCTGGTACGTAATGCTATTTTGAACATCGATTTTATTTTGATATGCTACTGAATTGTCCCTACGGGACATTTGGATTGGTGCACTCTATGTAAAGTAAATGCAAATATCTAAATCTAAAAAAGAGGGGTCTACTGAAATGAAGTTTTGTTGCTTCTGCAAAATCACTTTGGTTGGAAGCATCACTGATGAGGATTTAATGTTTAGTCTGGTGCAAAACAAATTGTTTGAGTTTTTTTTCAAGAATGTATATATTAGTTGGAACACTTCCGTATTATTTACCCTCGTGTGTCAAACTTTGAATGCTTTCAGATAAAAGTAATAATTTTAAACTATTGTCAATATTATAAAAGCAATAATAATTGCAAATCTAATCAATTACAATAATAATACGGAAGTGTTCCGACTCTGTACCTTCTGGAAGAAAATTTTAAACCAATTTTCTTGCACCAGACACGTGTTTCAGATGTTAAACGCTCTTTAGGGATGTTCCCAGCCAAATTGCTTTTCAAAAGCCGCCAAAATTCATTTAAGTGGCGCCCTCTGGTTTTATTTTTAGAATTTAAATTGGTGCATTTACATTACATTTTTGTAATACATTTGATATAAACAAAATGTTTCGCGAAACACAGTGTTACCGGGTACTTAGAAACAACAGGTGCGATATCAAGTTTAGAAAGAATCGAAGTATGACCACAAAATTCGCTACCTGTTATACAAAAAGTTAATTTGACCAATTATTATTATAAGGCCTGTGTCATATGAAATTAGCACCCATTATGTTTCATACAATACAAAATATTTTCATATCTTACCTTACTGGATACAAGACAGGATACTACGATTGTCTTTTCCCCTATTTTATACTGTTTACTAATAATAGATTGATTGATATATCACTATACCGAGTAATTAATTATTCAGATGCATGCACATGAATGTGTAAAGTGTGAATTTATCTCGTACATCTGTTATTATGGTTATCAACTAACATAAAAGCAATACATATTACAATGCTAATCAATTACAATGATGATACATTTGATAAAATGAGCAAAACTGTGTTATTTAGGAAAAGCAGGTGTAATATCAGATTAAGAAAAAATCGAAGTATGAGCACAAAGTTCACTACATGCTTTACACAAAGTTAATTTGACCAACACATGCCAATAATTAAGATGAGGCCTGTGTAATATTAAACTTCCCACGCATTATGTGTCATACACTAATTTCTAAACCCCTTTCGGTGACATAACATAACATTGTAATATTCCTACATCCCGTTTTTTCTAGAAAAACTAATGTTTACCTTAATTACATATGGATAATGACCATATCCCAATACATAGTACAAAATCGCTAATTCAAAAAACCATAAACCGAAGGCATACGAAACCAGGATAAAGAGAAAGCTTTTGATACGGCGTCTTGGAACCATATATTTAAATCTTTGAAATTCTTTAAGTTCGGTAGCAACTTTCAATAACTGTTTCGGATCATTTTACAGGATATGAAACTTGCGTAATTCAAAATGGTATTTTTTTTTCAGATTTCTTTAGCTTCGGGAGGAGCTGCAGGCAAGGGGATCCAGCATCCCCCTATATTTTTTTGTTTTGTGCCGAAATACTTTGAATTCTCATGAGAAATAATACAGAAATTAAGGGAATAACTATAAGGTCACGTGAATACAGATTTATCCAATTTGAAGACGATACGACAATTCTTCTAGATCGATCAGAAAAGTATATTGCAGCATCGTTACATCTCGTAAATCAGTACTCAAAGTTTTCTGGGTTAAAGCCAAATTTTGATAAAACTACTTGTATAAAAATTGGGTCGTTTAAGAACACATTATTATGTTTTGAAGCAAAATATGACATGAATTGGAGCCAATGGCCTTTTACATACCTAGAGATAACTTTCTCAGTGGACTTAGTTAATATGATTCAATAAAACTATGAAGAAAAACTAGTAGAACTGAAAAACATAATAAAGAACTGGTCAAGAAGACTGATATCATTCATGGGTCGGATTACTGTTGTTAAAAACCATTCTTATCCCAAAACTTGACAACTTTTTGTTAGTTTGCCGAATCCTGATAATCCATTAATAAAAGATAGGAAAAGATATTATATGGATATTTTTGGGGAGGAAAGGTAGACAGAATATCTAGGAAAAATAATATTTAACACTACGTGGAGGGAGGACTTAAAATGATACATATAGAATATTTTTAAATAGCCTGAAATTGACCTGGATAAGAAGAATTTTAGTTTGTGAAAATGCCTCATGTATCTACCTCCTAACAGAAAGTCTTGACATTGATTGGGGTCTTTTGGCAATTTGTAAATGCGTATATAAAGAAAATTTCAGAATCGAATAAAAATAAGTTTTGGGGTGATGTCTTCAATTCTCTTTATACTTTTAAATCGTTTATAGACGTGGATAATCTGTTCCAGATTCCAACCACTATGGTATAATGAAATGTTCGTAATTGAAAACAAAACACTTTTTAATAAATTAATGTACGAGAAAAGAATAAGATATGTCTACGATCTGATGATGTGAATTTTGAGTTATTGTCCTTTAATGCATTTCAGATTAAATACTCTCTTAATATCCCATTCACAATTTACTGTGGTATTTTAACGTGTATATCAAAAAGAAGTGTTAACCTATCTGAATTCAATGATTACGATGTGAACATACCTTTTGCTCCATCCTCAATTACAAAAAAATGCAAAGGAGAAAAAGGGAATAAAATCACTGTACGAAATATTTGTAAAAAGAATGTATGTAAAACCACAAAGTGAACTCAAATGGAAGAACGATCTAAATATTGAAACAGATATAACGTGGTGGGACAAGTGTTATTCTCTTCTACATTATCTAACTAGAGATGTTAAGTTATAGGATTTTACACGTACATAGGCTTATTAGTACAAACTCTTACTTATTTCAGATAGGAATTAAAGAATCCGATAAATGTTCTTTTTGCGACTTCGAAACAGAAATCATGAGTCACCTTTTTAACGAGTGTTCATATGTGAGATCTTTTGGGGGGCAGATATCAACATGGATTAAAGAGAAAATGAATACTGATATAGATTTTACTATTGAGAATATACTATTTGAATGTTTTTTACATATGAAAATTCTTACATTAATAGTCACATTGGCAAAATGTCATATTTACAGAAAAGAAAGAGAAATGTTTTACCCTCTACAGTTAAGAAATGACTGTCTTACTTTTGGTGTTCATGGATGTATAATTCTGGTAGGACACGTGCAAATTCCTTCGCGATTCTCGGAAAATTTGCACGTGTCCTAGCAGAATTATACACCCCTGAACACTAAAAGTAAGACAGTCATTACTTATATTTACATTTATCCTACATATCGGTCATTTTTATTTGCACGCACATCGCACATTGTACCTGTAACATCGTCAAATGTATTTTAACGTTGGTAAATTCTACCCACATGCAAAACTTGAACGTGACGTCACAATAGCAACCCAAGTTATTGGAATATAATTTTGTGAGGAAAAATGAAGACGGAAAAATAGAAGCGAAATTTCGAGAGATGAAGGGAGAAAAAAACGTTAAAGGGGGGACAGTTAACGTAATCGGGACTGTACATGTACAAATATTAAACCAAGTGACCTTGACCTACATATTTGATCAACTTTTTGAAAAATGGGACGCTTCGCAGGCGACACAAGCATTCCTTGGATTGCTATTTTTCATTATGAAGTATAAAGGGGAACTCGTCATACACTATGATGTCCCACTATCCAGAATGGTGGATGATATTCTGTCATAGACCATTTGAACCATCCAACCAAAGATTGTACTCTATATCTTCCAAAATGGAAGTAACCGGATGTGACAGTTCTACCGAATTGAAGCGACGGGTGTTACATGCAAGCAGGAGATGCTTACTCTTCCTGGGCACCTGGTCTCACTCTCATATCGGGAGTTCGCTTCTTTTCATATGGTGGAGGTTTTTGTTTTTGTTTGCTTTGGTTCCTGTTTTGTCCTGATTTTGTATGCCTTCGGTTTCTGATTTTCTGAATTATCGATTTTGTACTGTAGACAGGGATATGGTCATTATCCATATTTGTCATACGGTCTCCAGTATGAACGAGTTACGTTTTGTTTTGTATGAACGAACTTCGTTGCGGACCAACGGTTTGTTATCGGTAAAGCATTATTGTAACATCATCAAAGCACGTACTTTTGCTTTATAATGCATTGATTGTTAACTTGCAAAATTGGAGGAGACAGATTTTTCTTTTGATAAATTAGGATTATCTTTACTTTAATAGTGGCTTTAAGTATTATGTATTTGAAATGTTTTATTAAATATTTGTGTATGTGACCGTTTGTATTGGGATTCCATCTTGATGTAATCGTACTTTTAACTGACTGCAATACGACGGAACTGAGTAAGAATCGGGTTTGTAAGTTTGTTCTTTTTTTGGGGAGGGGTGTGTTTGTTTGATTTTCTTTCTTTATGTTTTTATTGCTGTTTATTGTTTCCGCAAATACCTTTGAAAATTAATTAATCTTGTTTCCGGTGAAAATGGGCAAGATATCTTACCTCCATTCATATACCCAAGACGAGTTTACTCGAAAAAAATAACAATCCAAGGAATGCTTGTGTCGCCTGCGAAGCGGCCTATTTTTAAAAAAATGATCAATCATGTAGGTCAAGGTCACTTGGTTTAATATTTGTACATGTATCAGTGGGAGAGTCTTGTCAAATGAACTCACATGTGAATTATTAAACCTTATACTTACCAATTAAAAGATATGGTCAATCTATTAATTTCAGAAAAGATCAATCATCTAGGTGAAGGTCATTAAGTACACATTTTTGGGAATAAAAGAAAGAACTTATTATAAGAAATACAAGTTTGAAATATTAAAGCCGTATCACTTATAAAACAAAAGATATAGCCAATCTTTTTTTTAATGTAGGTTAAATACCTAGGTCAAGGTCACTAGGTAAAAAAAATATGGCATGTGTAGAAAGGTCTCATGACAAGGAATACACATGTGAAATATAAAATCCCTATCACTCACCAATCAAAAGATATAGCCAATCTTAATTTTTTTGGAGACGTAGGTCAAATATCTAGGTCAAGGTCACTAGGTCAAAATTTATGGTATTCGTAGTCAGTTATATCACAAGAAATAAACATGTGAAATATCAAAGCCCTATCACTTATCAATCAAAAGATATAGGTAATTTTAGTTTATTTTGAAAAGTAGGTCAAATATCTAGGTCAAGGTCACTAGGTCAAAAATTATGGCATGTATAGTGAGGTTTTATTACAAGGAATACACATGTGAAATATTAAAGCCCTATCACTCACCAATTAAAATATATAGCCAATCTTTTTTTTTTTAAAGTAGGTCAAATATCTACTTCAAGGTCACTAGGTAAAAAATTATGGCACGGATAGTAAGGTTTTATCACAAGGAATACACATATGAAATATCAAAGCCCTATCACTTACCAATCGAAAGATATAGCCAATCTTGATTTTTTTTTAAAAGTAGGTCAAATATCTAGGTCAAGGTCATTAGGTAAAAAAAATATGGTATGTGTAAAACGGTCTCATCACAAGGAATACACATGTGAAATATCAAAGCCCTCTCACTTACCAATAAAAAGTTATGGGGTGTGACACCCAAAGTGTGACAGACAGACAGACGGACAGACGGACAACGGACAAAGTGATCCCTAAGTGTCGCTTTGATTCACAGGCGACACAAAAAAAACCCGACGGCTGAAGAGATTCAAGACAAGTAGGATTCTTTGAAAAGATCGGAATCAGGATAAACACACCATTTGCTACACTGGCATATCACACAACTTCCTTGTCTTTGACAAGTAGAGCTATATGCAAAATATTATAAACTTTTAGATAACATTTTATAAAAATTTCATCTAAATGAGTTATATAATCATGCATTTGTCTTACTTGTATTGAATAGGACAGAAATTCAAACCTTATTCTGACCTCCTCCATCAACGCCTGAAAAAAAGTTTGCACATGAGAAAGGGACACAACATCTTTCTTTGACACTTTGTTTGTTTTGAGGTCAGCTCCATGCACTGCCCTGAAACATCCCCTATCAACATCTCTTTGCTCATTTTTTTTTATGGATGGCACTTCAAACAAACGCTTCAGGTCATTCTTCTGCAAAGCCTGAACAGACACTGAAATAATAACTAACATTTTACATATTAATTGCATGTACCTCATACTAATTTCAGCCAATGACATCACAATATGATAGTAACGTGGTGTCCTTCTTTGATGCGGAAGTAGTTAATGTTGATTACAAAGAAAATTGTAAATGTATTTTTCTGATAATTGAGCCAAAAATATAGGAGACATAGAACTTTTATAGGTTGAACTTCCTATATTTTTTATAGGAATTAAACGACATATTGAGCTATATATGATCCATATCATTTTATGAATATTTTTTATATGGAATATGATACTTCATTTTTGTTGTAATTATTCAGATTTACAACAAAAACAACATTGTAACTGAAAATAATGCATGAATCTACATGAGACATGAAATTGTGCATTAATACATGAGCAACTACCATCTAAGATTAAAATTTATAAACTTCCACAATTAATACATACACTATTTGAACGTTTCTTCTCTTCTTCATTGTTAACTAATTTAAATTAATCTTGATAAGACAAAGAGGAACTGTATACATAATAAAAACTATCATTAAATAAAAATATCTCACCTGCATTGCCTCATCTTTCCCATTATCTGAAAGTTTCTCTGCTTCATAAAACAAAGGGTTAATCAAAGATTATAAACCTTGTCTGGAAAGAAGGCAGCAAAACTAAATATGACAATTTAAATTTGATTAATCTACAGATAACGGTCTGTCAATTGAGTTATTTGGTGATTTCCTCAGCAATTTTGAAAGCCAACTTGTTACGTAATGATGATGGTCAGTTAATCAAAGACGTTCAGCTACAGACAGCCAGTCAATCATGCGAAAAGAAATTAATTATAAGAAACATTTTAATGTTTTAATGTTTAACTTTTAATTTGAATCAATTACATATAAAGATGTCATTTAATCCCTAAAACCTTGCTAACTCAATATAATCAAAATGACCATTTGCTTGTCGTTCAAATATTGTGGTGTACTTTTGCCCCACTGATACAATTTCTGGCGAATTATGTTATCTCATTGTTTGCGTTGTCTTCCGCAAAAATGAAAGATATGAACTAAAATCATTTTCTGTAAAATCTGCAAATTTGGAAACAGTTACTGAAGAAAAACAATTTCGGCAAACTGAAGCGTTCTCTGTCAAAAACAACTCATAGCTGTCGTTCAAATTGGAATAATCGCCAAGTAATGATGGAAGTTTGTTCTTAAACACTCTTATCTGCATTTTCTGCCATTTAAACACAATTTCGTCGAAATTCCGGAACTCAAACAAAGAAAGCAATCTATGTGGATGTCTTTCGTCTGGTTCTTGTCCGCCATCTTTATTTACATCAGCAAGCACGTAGTCCTCAGCAATGCGCATAGGTACATTGTAAATATAGCTGCAGGCAAGGATACTATGCAGAGGTTACCGTCGCTTGTGGCATTGCATGCGAGATGACGGGAAAGATTTTTTTTTACGTTTCTCGTAGTTACGAGAAACTTTTCTCGTAGTTACGGGAAATAATTCTCGTAGTTACGAGAAAAGTTTCTCGTAGTTACGAGAAACTTTTTCCGTAGTTACGAGAAACTTTTCTCGTAGTTACGAGAAACTTTTCCCGTAGTTACGAGAAACTTTTCTCGTAGTTACGAGAAACTTTCTCGTAGTTACGAGAAACTTTTCTCATAGTTACGAGAAACGTTTCTCGTAATTACGAGAAACATTTCCCGTAGTTAAAATTACGAGAAACTTTTCTCGTAGTTACGAGAAACATTTCTCGTAGTTACGAGAAACTTTTTGAGATGTTTTCTCGTAACTACGAGATAGTAAAAAGATATAACATGGCACGAACTGGCTTCCGTACGAAAGTGTGCGTTAGATTGGCCTGAAAATTTAAAAAATTTACAAATGAGAATGTATACTTTCATATGAAAAAAAAAAATTTGCATTAATTTACAAAAATTTGTAAAACTAATTAATTTTCAGGGACACCGTCCTATAAAAAAAGGAAACAATTTTCTAACCATTTTCTAACGCTATCTCTTCTTTTGCATGGCATGCCGAAATCGCCAACAATTCCTAGGGGAGAGGAGGGTGATTAGATTTTTTTTTCATGGGGTGGGGGGCAAATCATGGCGAGCATCCTGTTTATTATTTTATAAAAAAAAGTTACATATATACGTACAAAGCAAAAATAATCATACATGTACAATGTATATATAAGAATTTTTGACAAATTCTGAAAGGATGGGGAGTCCTCCTATTCTCGCTCTAGATCCGCGCTTTCATTCAAACGATGTCTCTAGATCTATTACATGTTAATATGATTATGAAAAAAAATATGTCAACAATGTGCTTAATTCATTTCATGACCAGGGCTTCACATACCAGGATCGTCAATCAAGCACAGCATTTTGTATCGGGAATGCGCCCCGATTAAGAAAGAATATAATTATATTGAAAGAATACAATTTTTGTCCGTAAAGTTTTCAATTGTTTGATAAGACGGCCGTAATTCCTTCCCGATATGGTACTGTCCTATGACACATTAAAATTAAAATATGCAGTAATGACGACTTTACTGCATATTTAAATTTTAATTTTAATGTGTCATAGGACAGTACCCAGCGATTGTTATGTTGGAATCCGCGAGAAATTTTAATCAATTCATGGACCAAAGAAGGATTTTTGTAAATGGATGAAAGAACAAGGAAAAAACGAGATAAAATTGAAATAAAGATGAAGAATCTTAAAAAAAAAAAGAAAAAAAACAGTGAAGTAAAAACTTCTTTTTCAGAGCATGGAGAATTGGACCTCCCGCAAATAAAAACAAAATGGGTATGAAAATTAATTTGTAATAGCGAAGAAGGAAGTGAGCATTGAGTATAAACATTTGCCCCGTATACACAAATGACCGAAAATAAGGGAAAAAAAGCCTGTGTTTGTGAAACACGAATGCCCCCGGTGGCATCTTTGTTAGTATGAACACTATTTTCTGTTAAGTACATGTATGTGAGGTCACTGGGTTAAAAGGTCAAAGGTCAAGGTCATGAGGTAAAAAAATTTGGTATCAATGGAAAGGTCTTGTCACAAGGAATACACATGTGAAATATGAAAGCCCTATCACTTACCATTCAATAGTTATGCCGAATGTTAAAGTTTTTGAAAAGTAGGTCAAAGGTCAAGGTCACGAGGTCAAAAATTTTGGTATCAATGGAAAGGTCTTGTCACAAGGAATACACATGTGAAATATGAAAGCCCTATCACTCACTATTCAAAAGTTATGTCCAATGTTAAAGTTTTTCGGACAAACAGACAGACAAACAGACGGACAGGCCAAAAACTATATGCCCCCCGAATCTTTGATTCCGGGGGCATAAAAATAAATCAAATATATTCGTAAGGGGGAATTCCCTTTCGTGTTTCCTTTAGTCATTCTTGAAAGAATATAAATACAACACTATATCACTCTAAAATATTGTTTATACATTTTATATCTGACCATTCATGACACTGTTACTTTTTGACGTAAATACTTGAACGCATGACTGACTCCACACGGGTAGACTACCATGCCTACCTGATCGATTAAGGGGTATATACATAACGTTAAGTACAAGGGGTCAATAATGAGAACTGACATCTAGATTAATAAAATGACTTGCTTCTTGACTCATATTTTAAAATAATTGTTAGATAAGTTCTATGACCCGTTGAAACGGACCTATTTTACACGATGAATTTAACTGTTTTAAAATGATTAAATTCTATCCAGAGACTCAATATATCTAGACATATTAAAACAATTATCCCATAGCATATAATTTGATAATTAGTGTGATAAAAGAAAAGAGTGTAAATAAACGTTTAAGAATATTGTTATAATTAGATTTTAAGCCTACAGTGACCGCATTTAGCCCCGCCCATATATATTTCCAAAACGAGGCTTGAGGCGAACATTGAAAGCGAACTGAAGGCGGAATTTGAAAGAGAAACGTATGCGGAATCGTAAGAGAAACGTAAAAGAACATGAAGAGAATCAAAGCAATTAAAGGAGAAATATTTCTCTTTCGAGTTCGCTTTCAGGGTTCTCGTCTATTTCACCTTACAAATTCCTCTTCTCTTTCTCCTTTCACTTCGCAAATTTCTCCTCTATTTTTCCTTGTACATTTCGGCTTAAAATTCTCCTTCGTCTAATAAAACCCCCCTTGAGGGGTAGACAGTTAACGTAATCGGGACTGTATCAGTGGGAGAGTCTTGTTAATTGAACTCACATGTGAAATTTTAAACCTCTTACTTGCCAATAAAAAGATATGGTCAATCTATTACTTTAACAAAAGGTCAATCATCTAGGTGAAGGTAATTAGGTACAAACTTTGGGTAATAAAAAATGGCTCATCATAAGAAAATTATACATGTTTGAAATATTAAAGCCATATCACTTATAAAACAAAAGATATAGCCAATCTTAATCTTTTTTAAAGGGAGGTCAAATACCTAGGTCAAGCTCACTAGGTAAAAAAGGAAAGGTCTCATTACAAGGAATACACATGTGAAATGTCAAAGCCCTATTACTCACTAATCAAAAGATATAGCCAATCTTAGTTTTTTTAGAAGAAGGTCAAACATCTAGGTCAAGGTCACTGGGTCAAAATTTATGGTATGTGTAGTAAGATTATGTCACAAGGAATACACATGTGAAATAACAAAGCCCTATCACTTACCAATGAAAAGTTTACAAGTAAGAACGGTAATCGCAAATACAAATTTATTGTTCTTAACTATGACAAAACCTACTTTTGTCAGAAAAGGAAAGTTTGTAATTCTGAAATTGAAGTCGTCACGTTTGTCATATAGTGAAGTATTCATGTGACCATAAGTGTCGTAGGACAACATTATGTCCAAATAGGATGCTGAATTATTTGTCATTGTAGTTTCTATGACTTCAAGCTCCGAAGGATAGATACTGCTCAGGTAATCCGCGAATTTTAGATTGTTTATGGACAACACCTCGTCTATGTATCTGTTAGTGAAGTCAGAAGCTAAGTATCTTTTCCCTTCAGAGACCAAAGATTGAATGAATTCAGCTTCGTACGAGTACAGGAATATATCGGGTTCGGGTCAAAAGTCCGATTCTGAAAATAAGTACACTGAAACAGACATCATTCAGATGTTAAACTTTCTGATCGACAACATTTTTGTGGTGTTTGGAGGAAAGGTCTTCCAGCAAATTGTCGGAATTCCAATGGGGACCAATTGTGCCCCACTCCTTGCCGACATTTTCCTTTACTCGTACGAAGCTGAATTCATTCAATCTTTGGTCTCTGAAGGGAAAAGATACTTAGCTTCTGACTTCAACTTCACTTACCGATACATAGACGATGTGTTGCCCATCAATAATCCAAATTTCGCGGAGTACCTGAGCAGTATCTATCCTTCGGAGCTTGAAGTCAAAGAAACTACAGAGACATGAACACCTCACTCTATGACAAACGTGACGACTTCATTTTCAGCATTACAAACTTTCCTTTTCTGAGTAGCAACATCCCTTCATCGCCTGCTTATGGCGTGTTCATATCTCAGTTGATACGCTATTCCAGAGCAAGTACCAAATATACGGATTTTGTTCTGAGAGCTAGGCGTCTTTCAGATAAGCTTCTCAGTCAGGGATATGTTTGTGACCGACTAACATCGTCACTGAGGAAGTTCTACGGTCGATATGGGGAACTCGTCATACACTATGATGTCCCACTCTCCAGAATGGTGGATGATATTCTGTAATAGACCATTTGAACCGTCCAACCAAAGATTGTACTCTATATCTTCCAAAATGGAAGTAACCAGATGTGACAGTTCTACCGAATTGAAGCGACGGGTGTTGCATGCAAGCAGGAGATGCTTACTCTTCCTGGGCACCTGGTCTCACTCTCATATCGGGAGTTCGCTTCTTTTCATATGGTGGAGGTTTTTGTTTGTTTGCTTTTGTTCCTGTTTTATCCTGATTTTGTATGCCTTCGGTTTCTGATTTTCTAAATTATCGATTTTGTGCTGTAAACAGGGATATGGTCATTATCCATATTTGTCATTGTAAAAGAAAAGTCCGATTCTGAAAATAAGTACACTGAAACAGATATTATTCAGATGTTAAACTTTCTGATCGACAACATTTTAGTGGTGTTTGGAGGAAAGGTCTTCAAGCAAATTGTCGGAATTCCAATGGGGACCAATTGTTTCCTTGCCGACATATTCCTGTACTCGTACGAAGCTGAATTCATTCAATCTTTGGTCTCTGAAGGGAAAAGATACTTAGCTTCTTACTTACGGATCACATAGACATATATCACTTACGGATACATAGACGAGGTGTTGTCCATAAACAATCTAAAATTCGCGGATTACCTGAGCAGTATCTATCCTTCGGAGCTTGAAGTCAAAGAAACTACAATGACAAATAATTCAGCATCCTATTTGGACATAATGTTGTCCTACGACACTAATGGTCACATGAATACATCACTCTATGACAAACGTGACGACTTCAATTTCAGAATTACAAACTTTCCTTTTCTGAGTAGCAACATCCCTTCATCGCCTGCTTATGGCGTGTTCATATCTCAGTTGATACGCTATACCAGAGGAAGTACCAAATATACGGATTCTGTTCTGAGAGCTAGGCGTCTTTCAGATATGCTTCTCAGTCAGGGATATATTTGTGACCGACTTACACTTTACGTCACTGAGGAAGTTCTTAAATTATGCTATTAAATTTGAAACGTTTAACATTTGTACCACTTGGTGAGTGTCACTGCTGGTGGACCAGGAGTCCCCGAGGGCACATGTAGCCAAGGTTGATCAACTTCGTTTTATCGTTTCTTAAATGCATTCGAAATTTTCTGTTGTAACATTTCTTGGAATTTCGAAAACGTGGGTCCTGTAGCATCACATCCCACCATCCTGCTACGCTTTTCCGTACATTTTTGGACACAATAATTTTTACACATTTTGACCATATCGCATAAAAATTTCAAGGATCATCAACCTGGTCATACAAATAAAATTACTATCAAACACCTGCATGGCGAGTGTTGTTGTCTTCTGACACGTCTTATATTATTTACAGTTGAGCAAAATTGATTGTAAAGATGACGTTGCCTACAAGTGGACGGACAAGGTCACATCCAAACATAATCCTTACCAGACAGAAATAGCCCAGCAGACCAAAATTTTCCAGCTTCCTTTGCAGATAAAAAATGAGGCAAAATACGATGATTGGATTACTTTTAATAAGCTTTATCTAAGTCGTAAGCAGAAGCACATGGCAAGAAAATAATTTCCTAAAGTTTACATTCCAACTTCATTTTTGCATCATTGAAAATAATTTTTGGTTGGATTGTGAAGCATTGTAAACCTGTCTATGAAATAGCGAATTGTATCCATCAATTCATCATTCTGTCTGTCTGCATCAATTTTTTTTTCATTTAGAAATTGCAATTAAGTTTGTTTGCACATGTAGCAACTTGTAACAACGAGGTCTTATTGGAGATCTCCTCCCTTCTATTACATATGGCGATAGACCATTACAAGACCAGTTTTTTACCTTGACCTTGTGATATCAATACACAAATTGTGTCAAAGTCAATAAGAAGAAAGTTATAAGGAGAATTGACAAATGTACTTTACATGAAGATTAAATATGATAAAATTTATGCAGTTGTTTAATATATGTCAGATATGTTTACTTCATTTTTATTGGATTTTTATATTTCACATGTGAAATCTTTACTTTGAGACCTTCACTTTTGATATTAGGTATTGAACTTGACTTTTGACCCAAGTATACGTTCCAAAAAGAATAAAGTAGGCCATAAAGGATAGAATCTGAATATTTCAAATGTATATTCCTTTTGATGATAACTTTCGTGTTCATCAATGATATCAAATCATTTTTGAGAAAATGATTTTTATAATTTTGCCAAAACAGAAAGTATAGTGATATAATACTGATAAATGTAAATCTTTAGGAACAACAGCACATTTAGACGAGTTTAAAGTGATTAGGGTGGATACCAACTTACGCGACTGAGCCTTGAAGGAGCAAAAAAACTGAAGCGCCTATCAACTAGAGTACATCCTATCTATATATAATGCTAGGCCCTCGTATGAGTGTGCTAAGCAGAGTGTGCGTCTGGCAAATTAGTCTAAAAACGGAAGTGCAATATTAAAACCGTATATGTACATTAGTTAAAAGGTAATAACAGACAATGGTTTAGGGGCCTAGATGGGGGACCTGGGAGACAGCATCTCTGAAAGAGTCCAGGTTTTTGGAAGTCACTAAAGAATTTGGAAGGCTATTCCAAAGAACAACAGTGCGGGGGAAGAAAGATAATTTGTAGTAGTCCCGATTTGTAATTATTGGATAATAGTGGAGTGAGTGGTTCCTAGCAGAGGTCCTAGTAGGTATCGTGAAGTATGGGGGCATGGAGATGGCAACTAGGTTGTAAGTTATTTTATACATGAGTACTGCCCTAGCTGTGGAGCGCCTTTGTTGGAGTGTTTGCCAACCTAAGTTAACAAGCATGTCTCACACCCTACTGTATTTGCAAAAGTCATTTAGACACCATCGTGCTGCACGACGCTGAACTGCCTCTAGTTTGTTAATTTGGTCCTTAGTATAGGGGTCCCAGCTTGTAGAGGCATATTCAAGCTGTGGCCTTACTATTGTTTTGTAGGCTAGCTCTCTGGTTTTAGTCTGGCGGGTTCTGACATTTCTTCTGAGAAATCCTAACCACCTTTGACCTTTATTTGTTATTTCATTAATATGTTTGTTCCATGAGAGGTTACTAGAGATTGTAACACCAAGGTATTTAGCATCTGGAGTGGTTTGCAAAGTTTGATTATGGAGAGTGTAGTTTGTGTCTCTTGAATGTCTTGACCTTGAATTCTGAATGACCTGGCATTTTGAGGGGTTAAATTCCATATCCCATAGACGTTTTCAAATTTCGAGGCTATTTAGGTCATTTTGTAACATACCTTGGCTGTTAGGGGTGTCCAGAGTTAAGTATATTGCTTTATCATCAGCAAAGAGTCTGACCTTTGACCTTACATAGTCTGGCAGATCGTTGATGTAGATGAGGAACAGAATCTGGACGATCACAGACCCCTGGGGTACCCCGGAAGTTACTGGTTTTTCGGACGATTCCTCCCCATCCACAAAAACGGTCTGAGAACGGAAACAAAGGAACCCCCGCACCCATCTAAGAATATTTCCCCGAATACTATGGTGTTGAAGCTTTAGAAGTAGTTTTTCATGGTTTACCTAGTCGAAGGCCTTGCTGAAATCCAGGAGGACCAGATCAGTCTGCCTCCCTTTCTGGAGGCTTCTCGCAAGGTCCTCGACAAGGCAGACCAGTTGTGTCTCACATGACCGCTTAGCCCTGAATCCATGCTGCATGTCATGTAGCACATCATTAGCATTCAAGAACTTAACGAGTTGTGATGCAATGATATGCTCCATGAGCTTACAGCAGATACAGGTGAGTGATATAGGCCGGTAATTAGAAGCAGTGTGTTTGTCACCTTTGTTGTATACAGGAGCTACTCTGGCTTTGGTCCAGTCCTCTGGCAAAGTGCCTGTGTTGAGTGACACCTGAAAAATTACCTGGAGGATAGGTGCTATCTCTTTATGCAGTTTCTTGAGCACGACAGGTCTTAGTTCATCTGGGCCTGCTGCTTTGTCGGTGTGGAGAGTTTTTAGTAGCTTACATTTGCCTGTTGTGTCCATGGTTATGTCTGTCAAATGAGGGTGCTCTGTAAATGAAGTATTGTCTGAGTCAGTGTTACCTGTATGTGTGTGATGCTGAGAGGCTATGGAACTGAGCTGCTGTAGGCTGAGTGGTGACCTCAGGGTAAAGACCGACTGGAATTGCTTATAAAGGATGTCTGCTTTTACTTTATGCTCTGTATGTAGGATGCCGTTATCTCTTAATGGAGCAATACCGCAGGAGCCCTGTCTGCTGCTTTTCAGGTAACTAAAAATTGTTTGGGAGAGCACTTACTTGAGATGTTTGTGTCTGCTGTGTCAGTGTCAATGCCAATCAGGTTGTTTAAATATGTGTCATGGGCTTCTCTTATCCTTTTCTGGGTGAGATGTTTTTGGCTCAGGTAAGCTTTCCTATCATTTATCTTACCTGTCTTTTTGTGTTTCCTGTACAAGTGGTCCCGTTTACGTATGTGTCTTAGAACATCTTGCGTTATCCATGGTAAGGACTTTTTGGATCTTACCATCTTAGATGGTGTGAATTTCATTATACCTTCAAGCATGTTCTGTTTGAAGCAAAGCCATAACTGATTTGAGGTTTGGTTATTCATGGTGAAATTATTTTGTATTGATGAAATAAACAATTTAAATCATTCCCAGTCAGTTTTCTTATAAATGGGTACGGTCCGTCTTTTTTACCTGGTTACATGTGGGCCTATGTTGATATCGGTCAATACACTATCATCCATCCATTAAACTAATTCATATATGACTTAAAAGTATTATACATGTAGCTGTCTCGTTTATTAATCACAATGTAATATATTATGCATATACATTTATGTAGAAATTGTGTGCATGTGTAGAAAAGTTTTTTTTTTTTTTAATTTGATTTAAAAGTAAAAGAATTGGTAACAAAAAAAATGAAAATTTCAATATTTTTTGCAACATTTGAGTATCAAAGTAGAAATGACCTTGAACACCAAGCCAATGACCTTGGACATTTTTTTCAAATTGTTTCTATGTGAAAGAGTTAAGTCATATTTATCCATACATACATTTGACCATCTTATGTAACTCTAAAGAGTAATAAAATCAATTTCAATGATAATATGAAACAAATGTCGGCGCCCTGGTCTAGTGGATAGGGCGTCAGGCCAGTTTCCGAAAGGTTGCTAGTTCGATCCTCACTAAGACCACGGGTCGGTCGACATATACTCATCTTTGTTTTGTGCTTATATACCAAAAAATTCCTTGTCTGCGTACTGTTTACGTGTCTATGGTGTTTTTTTTTTAAGATTATATGAAACACAAGCAAAAAGGTGAAATATTGCCATGGCAACAGTTTTTGACGAAATAATTAAGGTTAAACTCTAAATTTACCCACTCCAAGTTTTCCTTAATATTATTTTTTGTCAAAAAATATATTTCCTTTGACGAAAATGAATGGTCTCCTCTTGGTGCATTTGGTGATATTTAAGATTGAAAATGGTCAAAAACATACTAAATTTGCCCTTTTTCACCTTTTTTTTTTTTTTTTTTTTTTTTTTTTTCCCTTTATTTTAACTGATTTTGGATTAGCTTAATGTCATATATATCACACTACTAAGTATACTAAGTCAGAATGGGCGTAAGGAAGAATATATTATGTAAAAACGAACAGGCTATTACAATGGTATCCATGGCAACGTTGTATCCGAAGCTGCCTTATTTCATGATCTCAAAAGTGCTATAAATAGAATGACCTCGTTACCATGGCAAGCAGATGGCACATTGGCCGAAAAGTATTAATTTTCATCGTCAGTACTTAATATATAGTACCAATTCTATCGAAAATCATCGAAATCAATGACTTGCCGTGCCATTCGATTTTGGTCCTTACAGAGAATGGCTATCAATAGTCATACAAGTCCATTCAAGCGATTGGTTGTTGCGGTACAGCGCTCACTCTAGCCTAAACATGTGATTATTGTATACACGAGAACGTCTATAATAAAGCCTACGCTCACGCAGCAAGATACGCCCGTTGGGATTTTTTCACAACATCAAAATATCTAAGTCCTGTAACTCCATAAGGACAAATCGGATGAACCTGAAAATCGAAAGGCGGCTTCCTCTTCAAAGTCTGATCACAATGTACAAATATCATGAATATCTTTAGACGCATATTCAAGTTATTGCGTTCCATGCACCTATATTTTGCCCTAAGCTTAACATGTATGTGCATATAACCCCCCCCCCCCCCCCCCATTACACATAATTTCTGGATAATGTGACAAAAAATTTAAGACTCCGTTATATATGCGAAAGAACATCCTTTCTACTTGAAGTATACAAAATTTCAAAACATTTTGACCAGAAATAGATTTTTAAAGAATATTTAACTATTTTAGTATATTTTTACATTGTATCTAAAATATCTAAGTCCTATAACTCCGTAACGACAAATCGAATGAACCTGAAAATCGAAAGGCGGCTTCTTCTTCAAAGTCTGATCACAATGTAGAAATATCATGTAAATCCGTTGACGCATATTCAAGTTATTGCGTTCCATGCGCCTATATTTTGCCCTAAGCTTAACATGTTTGTGCATATAACACCCCCCCCCCCTTCCCATTACAAATATCTCAGTTATGCGACCAAAAAATTAAAAACCCGTTACATATGTCAAAGAGCATCCTTTCTACCTTAAGTATACAAAATTTCAAAACATTTCGATCAAAAATAGATTTTTAAATAATTTTTAACTATTTTAGTATATTTTCACTGTATTTTAAAATATCTAAGTCCCATAACTCTGTAACGACAAATCGAATGAACCTGAAAATCGAAAGACGGCTTCCTCTCCACAATACAAAGATAATGTATGAATTTCATGAAAATCTGTCGACGAATATTCAAGTTATTGCGTTCCATGCACCTATATTTTGCCCTTAGCTTAACATGTATGTGCATATCACCCACCCCCCTTCCCATTACAAATATCTCAGTTTTGCGACAAAAAAATTAAAAACCCGTTACATATGTCAAAGAACATCCTTTCTACTTGAAGTATACAAAATTTCAAAACATTTCGATAAAAATAGATTTTAAAATAATTTTTAACTATTTTAGTATATTTTCAATGTATTTTAAAATATCTAAGTCCCATAACTCTGTAATGACAAATCGAATAAACCTGAAAATCGAAAGGCGGCTTCCTCTCTACAGTCCAAACATGATGTATGAATATCATGAAAATCTGTTGACGCATATTCAAGTTATTGCGTTCCATGCGCCTATATTTTGCCCTTAGCTAAACATGTATGTGCATATAACCCACCCCCCCCCTTCCCAATACACACAATATCTCGATTATGCGACAAAAAAAAATTAAAAACCCGTTACATATGTCAAAGAACATCCTTTCTACTTGAAGTATACAAAATTTCAAAACATTTCGACCAGAAATAGATTTTTAAATAATTTTTAACTATTTTAGTATATTTTCACTGTATTTTAAAAATATAAGTCCCATAACTCTGTAACGACAAATCGGATTTACCTGAAAATCGAAAGGCGGCTTCCTCTCCACAGTCCAATCATAATGTATAAATTTCGTGAAAATCCGTTGACGTATAATCAAGTTATTGTGTTCCATAGGCGGACGGACTGACGGACGGACGGACAGACGGACGGACTTCGCCATACCATAATACGACCCGTCAAATGACGGGCGTATAAAAAAATCTTACAGACAATTTAAGCAAGTATTACTCAGATCTTTATGGTAGTGTGTAATTTACAATAAATCTTCAATCCCTGAGAGACGATATGTTACGGAAGTCCCGGAGTGCCAAGTAAAAATATTTTTTGAACCTGCGCGCACAGTTTAGTAACCTGCGCGCACAGTTTAGTAACCTGCGCTCACAGTTAAGTAACCTGCGCGCACAGTTTAGTAACCTGCGCGCACAGTTTAGTAACCTGCGCGCACAATTTAGTAACCTGCGCGCACAGTTTAATCATGTTATAAACATGGTTACTGATTTGCGCGCGCAGGTTCAACATCTTACGCGCACAGTCCCTTACTTTTTGCGCGCAGGTCAGTTGAGGATTTCGGCAACAATAATGTTGATGCGTGAAGTTCTAGTCAAGAGAGAGGTGGAATCCCAACACCCCACTAGGATTTTCTCAAAAATATTTCATAAAAAAATGTAACAGCTCTAGATACTTTCAAGCGAAGATTTAGAGTGGGGTTAGGGATGTCACGACCTCCACCCCTGGAATTTGCCAAGAAAGCTTTTGTATCTGGATTTCACGTATATTTCGTCCGAGTCAAAATCCCTAACAAAGATTGGCTCGAACACCCCTCTCCTATTCCAAAATGCCCGTTTCCCATGGAAAATTGAAGGATATAACAATGACACACCGTACTAAAAGATGTAGATACACCATACGAAAACAACATTACTGATATAGGTTTATTAATTAATCATAATTCATTTCATTAAATAATTTCCTTTCTTACCCTCTTTCAATTTAATCAGTTACAACGGTTTCCCGCGGATTCTAAAGATACTACAGTTGTATATAGAATGGCTGAAAATCGTTGTAACCGATTGAATAGAAAGAGGGCTAGGAGAGACGCAGCTTGAAATATAAAATGAAAATAAAAACCCTTAGGCTAGCTATTTGCCCCTGTGATTCAAAATTACAAAATGACACGTTAATACACAATGTGAAGTACATGATTTGTAGACCGAGAGAATTACTATCATATAGAGTTGTATCCGACAAAATTACTACACCCCTTTTCCAATACTCTGAGGATCAAGGGCTCATGCACAACTAGACTACAGACCCATTTTTAAGCAATGATTATCTACTCTACTAAAGTTGTTTAACTTGCGCGCGCAATAAAGTGAACATGTAAATAACATGATTAAATAAACTGTGCGCACAGGTAACTAAATTGTGCGCGCAGGTTACTATACGTGTGCGCACAACTTGATAAATTGTGCGCAAAGGTTACTTTGCGTGCAGATTACTCAACTGTGCTGCTCGCAGATTACTACTTTTTTTGTAAACTGTGCGCACAAGTTTCTAAACTGTGCGTGCAGATTACTAAACTGCGCGCGCGAGTTACTAAACTGTGCGCGCAGATTACTAAACTGTGCGCACATGCTACTAAACTGTACGCGTTGGTAACTAAACTGTGCGCGCAGGCTACTAAACTGTGCGCACAGGCTACTAAACTGTGCGTGCAGGATGGTAAACTTCGCGCGGAGGTTAAAAAATATTTTTACTTGGCACTCCGGGACTTCCGCGTTGGTAACTAAACTGTGCGCGCAGGCTACTAAACTGTGCGCACAGGCTACTAAACTGTGCGTGCAGGATGGTAAACTTCGCGCGGAGGTTAAAAAATATTTTTACTTGGCACTCCGGGACTTCCGTAATATGTACCTTTTTTACATACATGTATATCTCTAATAACACCGTTAGATCAGTAACCTATTAACGTTAGTAGAGCGATCAACTTTCAGAGAAACCTAACAGCAGGTTTTGGTAATAAATAAATGCAAATTTTAGAATGAAGAGGGTCTGTACCTTTGTATGCGATCATATTATTATATTTTAGGTTATAATGCCCACTGCTCAAACAAAATAATTTTGGGGTCAGAAAAATAAAGGGCAATAATTGGTGAAGCATTCAAATGGTCTATTTTCTCTATATAACCTATACAAAATGACAAAGTTGTACAAGAGTTTTTCCCCTTTAATTTTTAAGACCCGGGAGTCTTATATCTGAACTCGGGGCATCATTACCTTTCAGAAAATATATAGTTTATAATACCTTACCAGGCATAAAATTTACCATACTTTACAATGGAGATTATGAAAACGCTATGTTAAATGACTCTATTGTACAACGGATACCTTAACTATATGAAAATCACTAAATAATACAGCATAACCAACCAATAACATAAAAACACACAATAACGTGATGGTTTGACCCTTTGTTATAATAAAACCACTTACATTTGTAATAACACAGCATATCCACCTTATTACTTAGCATTACTACATAATAACGTGATGATTTGATCCTTTATTGTAACAAAACCACTCAATAGAATTACCACCCCAAAACATATCATTACTTATCCATAGCGTGACGATTTGACACTTTATTATAACAAAACCGCCAAATAACTTAGCATAACTACTTAATAAGGTGGTCGTTTGACCCTTAATTATATCAAAACCACTCAATTACACAGCACAAGCACCCAATAACATAGCATTACCACTTAAAGACGTGATGGTTTGACACTTTATTGTAACAAAACCACTTAATAACACTGCATAATCACCCAATAACTTAGCATCACCACTCTATAACAATCTTTCATCGTTCTGTCTATGGATCCAGGACTGTTTTAATGTGGATTTTAGCAATATAAAGGGTCAAACAGACATGCTAATCAGTGATTTGATACAATAAAGGGTCAAACTATCACGTTATTTGGTGGTTTTGTAATGTGATTTGGTACTCATGCTTTGTTCTTGAGTGGTTTCATGACAAAAAAGAGGCAAACGACCACGTTATTGAGAAGTTATTTGGTGGTTATGGTGTGATATTAAGTGGTTTTGTAATAATGAAGTGTCAAATTATCACGTTACTGAGTAAGAATGCTAAGATATTTGGTGGCTATACTATGTTATTGAGTTGTTTTGTTATAATAAAAGATCAAATCATCACGTTATTTTGTGGAAATGCTAAGTTATTGGGTAGCTATGCTGTGTTATTGAGCAGTTTTGCTAAGATAAAGATCAATTCATCACGTTATTTTGTGGTAATGGTAAGTTATTGGTTAGCTATGCGGTGTTATTTTAAATTTGTGTTATAGCAAGTGTTCAAACCATTACGTTATTGGTTGGTTATGTTGTATTGTTAAGTGATTTTGATATATTAAAGGGTCTAACAACCACTTTATTGAGGGGTTTTGCTATGTCATTGAGTGTTTACACTGTATAATTAAGTGGTTCCTATGTAATAAAGGATCAAACGACTATGTTATTCAGTGGTTTTGCTATGATATCAAGTGATTATACTGTATTATTAATTTGTGTATATATAATGAAGGGTTAAAAGACCTTATTTGAGTGGCTTTGCTATGTTATTGGTTGGTTATACTTTTTTATTGAGTTGCTCTGTTACGTTATTGGGTGGTCATACCGTGTTATTCACGATTCATTGAGTGTTTTTGCAATGTAATTCTGTGGTTATGGTATGAATTTCTATATTTCTTACTATTTTATTTTTCTAATTTGATACTCTTATGATACGTACAAATAAATTTAGTTTCATATCCCATATTACAACAAATATAAATTATATTTGAATTATTTCTCAGAAATCTGTACTTTTAGTATAAAAAACCGACATTTTTACCCAAAATAGCAGAAAAAAGTAGTATTTTTGCTTCTAATACAAACATCGATCTTAGAACCATGAAATTACATCAGCATATACGTTTCATTTATAGATTACAGGAACTGTTTGCCTTTTATAGATAATATCCAGATATCTGTTGTTTTTTTACTGAAAAATACGGTTTTTGCCCACAAATTACCAAAATTACGTATATCATGTTTTGTAAACATTAATACATGAGAAAAACATGAAAATACACCAGAAAACAGGTTCAGATATTCGATTTTATAAGTAGTAAATATCTTATAATTAGTATACAAAAATCAGCTTATCTTACAGAAAATAGGCATTTTTCTGTAAAAAACATCAATTTAGAAGCCATTGAACTAAAATATTGAGCCAAATGTTATGTCATTGGAGAGAGAAGATTTTGTAGGTATTCATTATATATTCTAATGACGATCATAGATAAAACTATAGAGTTTAGGAGCCAAAACAAAATGATAAGTGTCAATTTTTATGTATTTTGCAAGCATTTTTATTTCAATTCATGAATATTCATGAATATGCAAAATAGTTATTTTGCATATGATCACGTGATTAATAGAACAACCTTTCCTCGTTATATTGATACCAATTACAGATGTTAAGTTCAACATTTGGCCAAGATATGGCTATTTTACTTAACCAATAATGCTTTCGTGACTTTAGCAGGGGGTTGCCATGGAAACGGTCGAAAAACACATAGCCTAAATGAGTTTATTTTTTAGTACATCCTGGAAACCGACTCTGTAGACCCTAAGGAACATTATGGTACCTATGAAAAAAAGTACTCAAGGGGGTGCATGGGGGTCCCAACTGGCTCCCCGACTATATATTCGTCATCGGTAAGTTTTCCTTTCTCCGTTTCAAATTATTTTGAAGATATAGTAATATTATCAAAAATGTCTGTAAGAAACACACTCCTTGTCTGTGCATCATTACCAAAAATAGTTTGTTATAATTTTTTTTATTTATAATTTTGTTTAATGTAGACATTTTATAGAAATATGATAATGTTTACTATTTATAGATATATGCGTAACAGGTACATGGATATATAAAACCATGGTTAATTTACTTTTTATTAATGAGTATAGTCTCAAAAGTTTGTTCAACATCCTATATCCTAGTATTTGTCCCTCCACTAATTATAATGGACTCTCCTGATATATAAGAAGCATCATCAGATGCAAGAAAAGAAACAACTCTTGCACATTCGTCAGGTTCGCCGAATCTGTAAAGGTTCAAAATATATTGTATGATTTAAAAAAAAGATCTCGGAATAAAAAATCACATGAACTTCAAAATTTAAGGAAAAAAATCATCCCAATTTTACATTAAAAACACTTTGAATTATATGAGAGATCAAATATTATTGACATCATTAAAATTGTTCTCACCGTCCCGATGTTGTACAAAATGACATCATCCACTTGCTTATGTCATCATTGTTTGTGGTCTTTAACTGGAATAAAAGTGATCCGAATGTTCATTTCACTTATACTTTTACATGTACTAATTTAATAATGCTAACTTTGCCTTACAGGTTAGATACATGTTCTAGTATTATTATCGAGAAATTTTATAAAATAGATCTGAATGAGACTTCCAGTACATTTAATTGGAGGCTGTGGTGATAACAGGGGAACACACATCTTTACCCACACCCACTCACCCTCACCCTCCCTCACACACACATACACCCTCACTACTGTCCTGTTCACTAAATCCAGAGCACCCTGTTTTCTCGGTTTTCTCTAAAATATGATACTGTCATCTTCCAAAAAGATATCAATTTTTTAGTCCTGCTTTAGTCGTAACAGAAAATACCATTGTTTTGGCTGTACGTCAATTAATTTAGAAATAGGACGGAAAATAAAAAGTATACGGGGATTTTCTATAGTAAAATAGATGGAAATGCGTGACGTCGGGAGCCTTGACGTCACAGTTTACTATTGTTTACACGGAGAACAATATGGCGGCGGCTTGAAATTAACATGGGAATTCCCCGTAGACATTTTATTTTTCATATTGCGGCTTGAAGCCAGTTGATAGGGTAAGTTGAAGTTAATTTCCAGTTACGACTAAAGTTGGTCAATTCTCGGAAATTATAATTTTTTGGAAAATTCTTCAGATAACAGAATAAATCGCCAAAACAGGGTGCTCTGGATTTAGTGAACAGGACAGTAGACCAAAACAATGACTACATGTAAAACCACCACAATAATACAACAGCAATAATCTCGTGAGTTAAAGAAGATCCTGACGATAATCTCAACAGCTGTCGCAATAGAGCACCAAATTGAGCATCGACGGCCCCTTATCAAGCTAGACGTGGGACTAGGTGCCCGGGAGGAGTAAGCATCACCCACCTTCCCTTCCAAAGAAAAAAACAAAAGTATTCAATCATCAAGGGCATCCCACAACAATGAAGGAAAAATACTTGTATATATCATTGAAGCCCCCTAACATCAATATAAACACACGAGAAGCATAGTGGAATATAGACTCATGCCATTTGGTACTTACATATTCCTTAAACTTGCTGCGCATCAGAGATGTATTCTCCTCGAATGCAGGCTGGTCGTCACCGGACATCCACATCTGTAGTAAAAAAAAAGCATTAGCATCTGCTTTATTCGTAGCGCTCATACGAAAGAGTTTATTACGAAGCGAATGAAGAGTAACACTAAGTTCTGGAAGAATTTATAATAAATTTGATATTCAATTACTAATAGGTATTCATTCTATGTATAAACGATGACATTATTCAAATTTACATGTTCATCATGGTGCATTATCTTACGCTTTCACTGAAGTCTGTTTTTATCACAGATGGGGCTATTGCATTTATGCGAATGTTCTTTGGCGATAGTACAAATACAAGTCCTTTCACAAGTCCACAAAGCGCTAGTTTGGAAACACAGTATAGCTGTACAACCTTCAGAATGGAAGAATTTAGCATATATATTATTATGAATATATATAATATAAAAAAAAATGAAAGGGCAAGGGGCGGTAACGGGGTTTCTAGGCCCAAAATTGTTGTTAATTCCTAAGATTTAGAAATATTGAAATTGATACTAAAATTGGTATTAAAGAAGTTTGTCTTTAATAGATTCAACATGAAAAATGTTTAATTTAAAGAAGTCCTCTACTCGTGGGTATTTTCACTTACATCTACTCGGGCAAACTCAAATTACAAATTATTGGTAGTTCCATAAAAATTTATTGTCTCGTCTTTCCATGAAACAGCGATTTATAAGCCCATATCAACAAGCTAGCGATTTTACACAGAACTAGTCTGCAACTTCCGCCGAAATTGAAAGTACAAATTCGTGACGTCAGATGTGTGTATACACTACACATTCACACGATGACGTAATGTAAAATATAGTACATGTGTCTCTTTGTTTATATGGTACATTTATCATTATTTTTCGGCTTAACCATTTTCAAAGTAAATAAGACATCAGTGTTTTTAAAAGACCTGTACATATTCATTGTCGGATCCATCCAGGTGGAGGGAAGGGGGGGGGACGGTTCTTCCTGGTAAGACTTGCATGAACACGGAAAATATTAAATAATGAAGGGAGGGTGAGAGATCGAAATTTCATAGGATATGGAATCCTAAGTAAAGCCTTTCCTAGCTGTCTAGATGGGATCTCAAATTGATATTCTAATCAGCTTATAGGACTGGGGGGGGGGGGGGGGGGGGGTAACTGTATCAGGAAGAGGGTGAACAATGAAAATTAATGTCACTAAATTGACAACACACTTTTTGGCCGTTTCAGATAATATGAAATTTATTTTCTGATATTATATAAAGTTATGAAGGTAAAAAAAATTAAATGATATGGGTCGACAAAAAAATAAATGATATGGCCTTGAAAGTTGTCTGCTAGCTCCGCTCAGGATTTCAGGAAAACATTGACTTTCTTGAAATTCAATACCGGGAGAAATGATCATGTAATGTATATCGAATAAAATGAAATTTTAAATGAATCGTCTCAAAATTAAACGGAAAGTAACGAGCGTTCTTCGTCAATATTAACTGATCGAGTATCTCAGTACGAGAGAGAGAGAGAAAAATTTTCATTTCCGAGGTACATTACAAGAATTACAAGAATTGCCCAGAACAATATTAGAAATTGATACCCAGAATACATATACAAGTATTTGAAATGGTATTTTGTTTATGATTATCAATTTTTTTTTTCGAAATTCAGCCGTAACTCCTTCCGCAGTTAAAATTTACGTCCCCACCCCAATCTATCGACCCAAACCATCTACAAGCATGATCTAGACGGTTAGGACGTCATGACCCCTTGGTTTTGCCAAGAATGCAGATTTTTTCTTTGTTTTACTAGTATATATTTCAGTTTTTTTTTTTTCGAAAGAGACGGTTTACCCCACCCCCATTTTCTTTCCAAGGGAAAGGAAGGATAGATCCCCTTAAGATTTTTTTATCTATATATGCCTTAGAATCCCTCTCCGAGATAAACTTTAGGATTCTGGAAGTCGTTTAAAATATATCAACACATGTACGTATGTATATTATAAATCATGTACATTAGTAAATATTTAGGTTTTATTATTAAATGCTCTTTTATCATATTTATAATCAATCATACATTCTAATTTGATACTAAGTACGTCCTTTATTTTGGCATTTATAAGAGTACATTCATACATGTATCCACAACATGCATGTACATCTATATATATAGCGTTATGAAACGTGGTTCCCTTTTACACACTTCTGACGTACTTCCGGTTTGTACAGCTATTTTGAGAAATTGGAAAAGGTGGTAAAATATAAATTGGTCTATATCAGCTCTGAAAGAGATTACATTATGGGGAAATTTCTTGTTGGAATTTAGTTTGATATGAACTGTAATATACATAAAAATCTCCACGACTAGAGAACTTCTTTAATTTTTTCGTTGGAGTTGTCCCCCTTTAAAATCACCTATGAAACCGGAAATGAACAAAAAATCAATATATTTTCATATGTGATAGCAAAATTAGACTTGGCCACATGAAAACAACAAGTTCATATTTTTTCTGTATATCCGTATAAGGATTTTGTAAATGCTGTGAAAGTATGAATCTGTTGTTTTCATGTGGCCACATTGAAAGATATCTGCCATGTCTCAATTTCGACTGAGAAATATCCTTTAAATTTTATTGATAGAAAATAATTATATTGTCAATAACGAAAATTATCCAAACGAATACAGCGCATACAGTATACATGTATATAAAAATTATATTTTTAACCTGAAGAACGATTTTACGGTAACGGACATTCTGCGAGTACATATATACCGATAGTCTATTGTTCACGCCTTGTAATTCAATCCATCACAGAAACACATTTTGTATCTTCATATTTTTTCCTTCATTTTTTTTCAATGATGTAAATCTAAATCATCAAAAGTGCAATCCAAGGAATGTGTACATGTATACATAAAAAATAAAGAACAACCGAAATATAGACGCATCTTAATTTGGGGAGATTTTTTGACATACAATGTATATTGATAATTTCAGTCGGTAAAGATCAATGCGTTTAGAAAGTAGGAAATATTCCTACTAACATGACTAATGTGGTTATTTTACAGGGACGTGTATAAATTTTTTTCCCTGGTATTTTATTACAATCAGCGAAACGTACATACTGAAATGATGTAAGCAATAGGAATTGTTGAGAACTGGAAGGTATTGTAGGTGGCGCTATGATAAAATTATTAACCTTTGAATTTTTTAATCGATCCTTTTTCTGTGTAAAAACAACATATGTAATTATATAAACATGCAGTTTCGGTTGTTCATAAAAAAGAGATAAAAACCAAGAAAAGCCTTATTATTGTAATTAAAGAATGACTTGCGAATGGCACGGTAACCAGCGATCAATCCGATGCCCATGCGTATTTAATTTTTTTTTTTTCATAAAGGCCCTGTCACACCTTCACTTTTTTGGCCAACACACGAGTAACGACCTTCAACACGCTGGCGAACGTCGAGGAAATTTCATAATGAAGCAACATTCTCAACGCGCACGTAGCGACCTTGTAGAGAAGGTTGCGAGGTAATTCTTGATAATGACGAGCGGTACCTGGCGAGCCAAAGGATTTCTTAAATATAAAAAAAATTCTATTAGAAAAGGAAGTGTTGACCACCAAAAGAGGTAATCGATGCCCACTCGTACCCCTCTAAATGCAGATGAATCAGATGAGACAACAAGAGCCCCAGGGGGCACAACGCTCACCTGATACCCATGCACGCTCTAATTGACATACTGACATTGAATACTGATAGTGCCAGTACCAGGATTTTAGCCCACAACCTTTCTAACAAGATTTTTGCCGGATGCAGACAAGTTTTTTTTTTCAGACAACCTTTAAAAGTACAAACAAGAGAAAATAGTCACATTTCAAAACAACAACTTTTTTTACTGATTTGAAAAGATGGATTATGCGATCCAAAGTCATATGCCCAGCTAGTATAGTTCGATTATGCAACATCAAAAATAAAATCATTTTGTAAAATTCCACATTAATGTGCAACAGAAACATAATAAAACAATGAAATGATTTCATAAATTAAGTTTATTTAAAATTGAACACCAAACCTTTCATTATTAATAGCTAGTATGCCAGAAAATAATAAAGCCTGTGTTTGTGAAACACGAATGCCCCGCGGTGGCATCTTTGTTGGTATAAACACCATTTTCTGTTAAGTATGTGAGAGGTCAGGGTCAGAGTAATGTTGGTATCAATGGAAAGATCTTGTCACATAGAATACACATGTACAATATGAAAGCCCTATCACTAACCATTCAAAAGTTATGCCCAATGTTAACGTTTTTGAAAAGTAGGTCAAAGGTCAAGGTCAAGGTCACGAGGTCAAAAATTTTGGTATCAATGGAAAGGTATTGTCACAAGGAATACACATGTGAAATATGAAAGCTCTATCACCTTCCTATCAAAAGTTATGCCCAATGTAAAGTTTTTCGGACAAACAGACAGACGGACAGGCCAAAAACTATATGCCCCCGTATCTTTGATTCCGGAAGCATAAAAAACAAAGACTTTTCGGTTTTGCCTTTATTCATATTAAATTATACAGAAATCTATGAATGAGAGCTTTTGAATAGTATTGATTTCATCTTAATACATGTAACGTACAGTCAAAATCGTGTTAATCCAATTAACACAGACAAGTTGTTAGCGGACAATATTAATTAAAGTGAGTTGTGCAGAAATTGAGCCAATTTATTTTCCAAACAGCAGTGTACGGTTTATCAAACCTCATGACCCAGTGAAGCCACTTGGACAAATTATTTTCGGTAAATATGCTGAAATGCGGTGCTTGGAAATGTATTTTTAACATATTGAATCAATAGTCGTAATAAATTTAACTTCAAACTTGATCTTGTCTTTTATGCAATCTACAGATAGGTTTGAAAATATGCAAAATTCGGAACATTTTCGACGAGGACGCAGAGTTCCTGTAAAAAAAGTGAAATTTGCGAAAAAAGGACATGCATGACCCCCCCCCTTTTTTTTTCTTTACATTTTTATGCGTGCCAAAGATTCGCAATCAAAAAAGACCAATTTTACAGACTTCCGGGCATTTCAAGTCAGTCAAAATTTTTAGTGTGCACCTTTTTATTTCCTGTAGTTACCCCTACTAAAGGGGCAAGGAGGTATTGGACCAATCAAATCTGTAACACAAGATATATGGCGACTATGTTTACCATAGATACAGAAATAAGACAGAGAAAATAATCATTAAATAGGGAAATTGTTCTGAAATATGCATGTATGAAAAAAAAGCAATCCAAGGAATGCTTGTGTCGCCTGCGTAGCGGATTTTTTTTTATTGAAATTAGGTCAAATATCAAGGGCAAGGTCACAAGGTTAAAAATTATGGAATGTTTAGAAAGGTCTTTTCATAAGGAATACAAATGTGAAATATCAAAGCCCTATCACTTACCACTCAAAAGATATAGCAAATCATAGATTTGTTGAAAAGTAGGTCAAATATATAGGGCAAGTGCACGAGGTAAAACATAGGTAATCACAGATTACGAAGCTCACCTCGTGACAGCAAAATTCAATTCAAACATATTTCTTAGTACATGTATATTGGCTTTTAAAGGCAAAACCACTCAAGCAGAAAAAGTAGGTCAAGGTCATTTTATGAAAGTTTGATCAAAGATACATCCAATATGCAAGTTTGGTACATGTAGCAGTTATACTTTGCTCAATATTGGCTTTTAAAGGCAAAATCACTCAAGCGGAAAAAGTAGGTCAAGGTCATTTTATGAAAGTTTGATCAAAGATACATCTAATATGCAAGTTTGGAACATCTAGCACTTATACTTTGCTCAATATTGGCTTTTAAAGGCAAAATCACTCAAGCGGAAAAAGTAGGTCAAGGTCATTTTATGAAAGTTCGATCAAAGATACATCCAATATGCAAGTTTGGTACATGTAGCACTTATACTCTGCTCAATATTGGCTTTTAAAAGCGAAATCACTCAAGTGGAAAAAGTAGGTCAGATGCTGCATCCGATGCATGGGTCCATCTCGGCATCCAAAGATGAATCACTTGTGCCAGTTTGGTTACTGTAGCATTAGTACTTTGTCAGATACTGAGCTACCCCAAACTTCTTATCCAAATCACTCAAGCGGAAGATGTAGGTCAGATGCTGCATCCGATGCATGGGTTCACCTCAGCATCCAAAGATGAATCACTTGTGCAAGTTTGGTTACTGTAGCATCAGTACTTTGTCAGATACTGAGCTACCCCAAACTTCTTAACCAAGTCACTCAAGCGGAAAATGTAGGTCAGATGCTTCATCCGATGCATGGGTTTACCTCAGCATTCAAAAATAAATCACTTGTGCCAGTTTGGTTACTGTAGCATCAGTACTTTGTCAGATACTGAGCTACCCCAAACTTCTTAACCAAGTCACTCAAGCGGAAAATGTAGGTCAGATGCTGCATACGATGCATGGGTTCACCTCAGCATCCAAAGATGAATCACTTGTGCCAGTTTGGTTACTGTAGCGTTAGTACTTTGTCAGATACTGAGCTACCCAAAACTTCTTAACCGGACGCGGACACGGACGCGGACGCGTGGGGTTATAGCATAAGCTCACTCAACTTCGTCGAGGTGAGCTAAAAATGATGGTATGTGAAGAAAGGTCTTGTCACATGGAATGCACATGTGAAATATCAAAGCCTATCACATAGCAATCAAAAGAAATAGCCAATCTAAGATTTTTTGAAAAGTAGGTCAAATATCTAGGTCTTGGTCATGAGGTCAAAAGTTATGATATGTGTAGAAAGGCCTTGTCACAAGAAGGAATACACATATGAAATATCAAAGCTCTATCACTTACCAATCAAAAGATATAGCAAATCTTAATTTTTTTGAAAAGTAGGTCAAATATCTAGGTCAAGGTCATGAGGTCAAAATTATGGTATGTGTAGAAAGGTATTGTCAAAAGGAATACACAAGAGAAATATCAAAGCCCTATCACTTGCCAATCAATAGATATAGCCAATCTTGTTTTTTTTAAAAAGTAGGTCAAATATCTAGGTCAAGGTCATAAGGTTAAAAAATATAGTATGTGAAAAAAGGGCTTGTCATAAGAAATACACATGTGAAATATCAAAGCCCTATCACTTACCAATCAAAAGATATAGCCAATCTTAGATTTTTTGAAAAGTAGGTCAAATATCTAGGTCAAGGTCACGAGGTCAAAAAATATGGTGTGCGTAGAAAGGTCTTGTCACAAAGATTACACATGTGAAATATCAAAGCCTTATCACTTGCCAATCAAGAGATATAGCCAATATTAGATTTTTAGAAAAGTAGGTCAAATATCTAGATCAAGGGCACAAGGTCAAACATTATATGTGTAGAAAGGTCTAATCACAAGGAATACACATGTGAAATATCAAAGCCCTATCACTAATCAATCAAGAGATATAGCCAATATTAGATTTTTAGAAAAGTAGGTCAAATATCTAGGTCAAGGTCAAAAGGTCAAAAATTATGATATGTGTATAAAGGTCTTGTCACAAGGAATACACATGTGAAATATCAAAGCCCTATCACTTACCAATCAAAAGTTATGGGGTGTGACACCCAAGTGTGACAGACAGACGGAGGGACGGAGGGACGGATGGACGGACAGACGAACAACAGACAAAGTGATCCCTAAGTGTCGCTGTGCTTCGCAGGCGACACAAAAAGTCAACATCTTAAAAATAAATTCAGCGTATATTTGATAGCGTATGTGGTCAAGTTAATTCGAAGTATGAAAATAAGTACACAAAGCCAAACTAGCTATAGCTTGTCTTATTTAAAAAATCATTAAAAATCTAAAAGTTGATATTTTGACAAAATTCTTTCACAGTTTCATTTCTAGCGATAAATATCAAAATAAAAAGAGAAAAAAAAACTGAAAAAGGGAAAAAAATTGTTGGGGTCCCGCCGGGGTTTGAAGCTACTCCCCATGGGTCCATTTGGCATGGAAAACATACATTATACCTATGTACAATCTTAAAAAATATTCCTTAAAAATCCAAAAGTGGATATCTTGACAAAATTCTTTCACTTGTAGGGTAACATGCATGAGTACCTCATACCTACAAATTGTCATGACAATCTGAAGAGTGGTTATAGAAAAGAAGCAGAAAATGTATGAAAATCAACCCCCCCCCTTCCTTTTTACATAAAAAAAAAATTCATAAAAAATCAAAAAAATAAATTTAAAGCATAAAATACATATCAAAGCATTAAGTAAGTTAAATATGATAAATATGTAGTAAATGAGTGTGTAAAATCATACACTTATTGAGTTATTTAAAGAAATTGTGCAAAAATGTGCATTTCTGACTAAGTCCGAAAAGACGTCAAAAACGCGTCAAAAATTTGACTTCAAAGTGGAACCAAAAATAACAACACTTCTTAAGACATCTCTCTAGATCATCCTGATGCTTTCGGTTTGTCGATACATGCTTCGGTTCTGAAGAAGAAGTTTGTCAAAGGAGGGTACCCCCCGTGACCTACTTTTGGCTGTGGTGGCGCCACCTGTTGACAGATCCGGACGAAAAACAACAACACTTGTAGGGGACCATGAGTACTTCATACCTACCAAGTTTCATCAAAATCCCTTCAGCCGTTCTGGAGAAGAAGTTTAAAATGTGAAAAGTTTACGACGACGACGGACGACGACGGACGACGACGACGACGGACGACGGACGCAACACTATGACAATAGCTCACTTGAGCCTATGGCTCAGGTGAGCTAAAAAAAGAAAAGAAATGATTTTACACGGGAAAAGGGGATGGGGACTAAAATATAGTGTAGGGTCTGCTGGGTTGCCGGAAATACACATACCTTTTATGCCTTGGTGAAAAGTATTATTATCACATTTATATAATTTATTGTAAGATTTCAAAAAGTCAACAAAGGGGTGCCCCAGTTACCCCTCATTATATTATATTGAAATCTACCAAGAACATGCATGTTTATATTATATCGTGATATTGATAGTGCTCATATGAATACATTTAACTATCATTTTCTCCTTTTTTAGCCTGCAGCTTCAAAACTTTACATAAAAATTTAGATTATTTAAAGATGTTTTTTATCATTCAATTGCACAAAAACTGATGCTAAGTAGCCTAAATAGTGTTAGAATATAGCAGCATGTTACCTACAGACAACGTTAAATTACAATGTGATCGTAACGTCATATGACGTCAAAATCAGTTTAACATATAGCTGACCATCCTGGTTTCAAATTAGTGTAGAATTGCAACGGAATGTCGGATTCTCAAAATTTAAATTGATTTATACTCTGTATTTCTTGTATTTTCAATGCTCAATGTTTTTCCGAGTTTTGAGATTGGGCTGATTTTGGGCATTACCGCCCCTTGCCCTTTGAAATTGGGCCGATTTTGGCCCTTACCGCCCCTTGCCCTTTATTGAAATTATCACGGTTTGCGTTCAAAAAAAGAAGAAAAAAAATAGAAAAAGTAATAATGGTCTAGAACATTAAGGCCACCGAAAAAGAATCCAAGTAACATGCAGACGCTGTCCCCACAAACGATAACATTTAGAATGAATTAAAGGTGAGACATATTATGCCATCAAAAAGAGTATAAATATGCACAACCAATTTGATTTCCTGAGATACAACTATTAATATGGATTCTATGTAAAAACCTTAAAAAAATCAGACATGTTTGGCCACGACATGCCAAAGATTTTGGATATTTTTGTGAATAAGGTAAATATGATGTCCTCAGAACGAATTGACCTTCCATTTTGTTCTCCGAAGTTCCGTTGCCATGGTAACCAAGGTTTTGTATAAAAACACCTTTAAACAAGGCATTTTTATGCATCCCGTTACCATGGAAACAAATGTTGAATGTATATGTAATTTTCCGAAAAGATTATTTAAATCCTCTTAAGTTGATACAATTTGATTTTTCGATCCTCCTTCTTTCTGTGTGTCATGTAAATTTGCTTCAATTTCAAGAAAAATTGCTTATTCAAAATGAGCCAATTTCGGCCTTATTTTACCTATATTTTACTTACTTTTGACAAGAGTAATAATGCAATCGCACAATATTTTAAATACAGTTGACTATTTTCTGAAGAGTATTATCCTAGGACTTCATGGGAATGGAAAGAAATTTATCTAGAAGTGAGATTTTTCTGTTTACATGCCTTTGAAATAGGTTATCATGGTAACATTTGGTACGAAGGTGTAAATACCTGTCGTAAGTAAAAAGCTAATTTCTAAAGATGTATGCCTGATATCGTTACAAAACTTGGTATGAAGATGTATTAAAGACCATTTGATGCTATCATGACCTTAAGAAAATGTCAAGGTCATTTGCTGAATTTTCAAGGTAATTGAAAAATATTTGCTATTTTCAGGCCAAATGTTGTGGTTTTTCACTAAAAAGAGGCATGATTTACAGTTAACAGTATGGAACCATTGCAAAACAATCAATTATCGGTGAAAGTATGATAAATGCATTATTTGTTGGGATGAGTATCAAAATGATCAAAGTCCATTGAAGACCCCAAAAAATGTCACATATTTTACGAGAAAATTTTAGAAAATCTCAATTTTATGCTCTTTTGAAAGTATGTCATACATAGAAGTGAAATACAATTCAACAAAATTGTGATGAATTTTTCTTCTTATGATCGGTTATTCAACTGTAAAAATTTAAAATCAAAATATCTAATGAAATAAGTTAGAGAAATCAATTTAAATTAATTGGAAATCCTGATTTTTGTCTTAATTTTAGTCTAAATGTAGAAATGACCTTGAGATTTGGACAGATGACCTTGAAATGATTTGAAGTTCAATTGATAATGATAAATATCATTTGTATACAGGTATGCTATTTCATAATCATAGGACTCAAACATGACGAAAAACAATGTTTTTAAATATGCTGTATATGGTAATATGGATCCCAAATTGCTTTAGTAACGGGTTTTGATTGGCATTCATGACAAAATGGTGAGTTTCACCATAAATTCTATTTGATGATTTTTTTCCAGCTATAGACATTTATTTTGGCAAGGTGATGTTAAATACCCATAACATTCACCAAATAATGGTTTTCAACCTTCAAAATAATAAAAAACAGGCCAAAAATGACCCTAAAATTAGACCTTATTTTTGCTAAATTTTCACATAATTTGAAAGAATATCAACAACTTCCTGATAACCCCCTCCCCCGAAAAAGTTCTTCATATTACAGTTGAACTTACAAAGAAAAGTTTTTTTGTTCATAAAGTAAATTTTGACCATGGTTTCCATGGCAACAGAATGCCACAGTATGTCTTATCTCTCATAGTTATGGGGGTGTCAAATAGATTGACCCCGTTACCATGGCAACCGTTGTTCAAATATAACAATATGGTTTGTTTTCATTGTTTTTACATTAAGTAAGATAATTACAGAAAGTTTAATCAAAATCCATGACATGCCGTGGCCAACTGTTTGAGGGTTTTACAGATAATCCATATTAAAAGGAACATGCTGCATTTCGTATGTTAACGCTCGTGACGTCACAATGCATAAGATCTAAAGATACATGCCGCGACGGCTGTTTTAATCTGCAAACTGAACCTGGTCCAGCAGTTATCTTAATTTTACCGTCACCCTTTTACCTAGAAAATGCGATTTCAGAAAACAACAATGAAACAGACAACTATTGTTCATATATATAGAATGTCATATTTTATGTTTTGTTACGGGTATGCAACACACAGCAAGTGCATTTATCGCATGAAATGCATTTATTTAACGCATACCCGTAATAAAACAAATTAAGACACTTATTCTCTATATGAAGTGTGGCATTAAAAAAATCTAAACACATATCGTAATGAATAAAATGAAACAATCATTTGCTACCTTTCCCCGTGACTTAGTGTTTGAAGTGTAATTATTACTTCTTTGCAGTTCTTTCGCCTGAAAGAAGCTTTGTTTTGGCCCTTTATCAATTTGACATTATATATATTATAATTTCGCTATCTCACAAACTTGTCATTTCATCCAAAATTAAACTTTACAGAAGAACCCATCGCTTATTCAGTCTCATAGTAGAGACGACAAGGCAAAATCATTAGATTTTCCACAGGAACGGTTGCGAACCTCGGAATGAACAAAATTCAGGAGTGAGACCAGGTCAAATATTATCGATATTAAATGATGTTTTTGATTAACATTTAAGCATCATCCCTCCGATGCTAAATGTATATTTGTCATTGATATTTAATATTACTACCGAATTGCCCCTACGGCTAATTTGGAGCCGCGCACTCTCTGCAAAGCAATTGCAAAGATTTACATTCAAAAATTAAGACTAGAGGGTGCTACTAAAATGTATTTTGACTGTGTCTGAAATTTACTTTGGCTGGAAGCATCACTGGTGAGGATTTACTATTCGCCACATGTGTCTTGAGCATTGAAATTGGTTTTAAATTTTCTTCAAGAAGATAAAAAGTTGTAATACTTCCGTATTTCTACGATGACATGGAAATGAAAATCAGGAGAAAAACTTTAAATAATGTGAACAATTTCAAAAGAAATATTTTACTACTTGTTCGCTTCAAACACATTTGGACGCTAAATGTATTTAATGTAAAAGAGCATAAACAATATTTTTCGAATGGTTTCAATTTCTAAAGTTGCACTTTATTCCAAATTTATTCATTTTCCCAGGAATAATTCTCGAAAATAGAATTCACTCCTCCACGACCCCCCACCCACCGCTTTATTCGAAATAGATGATTTATATAGTAAGGAATGTTCAGTTACGCTGTTGTTCATGGAGGGGGTTCAGACCAGATCTGTTGTGTCTGCGAGTGTTTCGCGACGTCGTAGTGTTGGACATTTTAATACAACATCCATAAAGAAAGCTATGATTTTACAAGTCTGATTAAAACCAGCCCCATCCGTTTTCCTTCGTCGTCAGGGTCTGAGTACACCCGTTAAGGGTCGTGAAATTTTGACCGGAATATGCATAAATATTATTTTTTTAATTAAGAACAGATAAATTTGCATCATGGACCAGACATGCACGTCTCGGGTACTTAACCCTCGTCAGTGATCCTCAATCTAAACAAATTAAGATGGTCAAAGAGTGTTAAGAAAGGAGGGGGTCTCCAACAACACTCGGTTGCAGCACCAGCATCAAAAACCCAAAACACCCATTCGCACGCAAAGCAGAAACGCACAGAATAAGACGGAACTGGTACAATGAAAAAACAGGGGTTTTTTTTCAACGTGCGCACAACCCTTACACCGTTCCGATAACCAAGAGATCTTGAAGAACGTAAAATTGTGGTGTAAAACAACCTCCTCACTGTAAGATGACCACACATAAACAACAAAAATGTTTTATCATAGGTAACCTTTCTCTAAAAGTATATACGATAAAATGAATACAAATGAAAAGTAAATGAAATCATATTTATATTTCAGGCATGTGAAAAAAGCTCATTGCTTGAATCGCTAAAACGAGTAAGAAAATATAGATCCGCCAAAGCAATGCATCTGTTTGTCAAAATCGAAGTCAAACTCAAAGCCGAAGACACTAACAATAAAACAGAAAAACAAACATGTAAATCTCCAACCAAAGTAACCACACAAAACTGGATTCTAATTCATTCAACGGGACACAAATTCTCAAACGTTCAACGCTGACTCTACAGAATCATCTCTTACATCTAACTTCGGAATATCATTCATTCCGATATTCGCAACCGTTCCTATGGAAATTTTATATATTTAATAATTTTCTCTCTCTAATTAACCCCTTCTTTTTCTCACTTTCCCTTTCACACTTTCCCTCCCAGTCTTAGGGAAGACCATTTAATTTTGAGCGAGAGGGGCCGGGTGAATCAACTCTATCTGCACGAAAAATGTACTTCAAGCGCAGAACTAGACTTACTCAAGTCCTTGTATCAAATAAGCTAATATGAAGAGAATTGCAATTTATTAGATTTGTATGAGAAATGATTAAATTTTCAAGTAGAAAGAAATGCCTCTTTATAATAAACTGTGAGCAATTGATTGCAGAGATGATATCTAAAAACAGAGAGGACAACAAAGTGATTTCACTCTATTAATATGTATTTAATTTTAAAATAATTTGACAAGAACACAAGTTAAGAATATTTATTTTCTACAACCAAAAGGGCCAAATTACTTATTTTTAAAGTTTATTGGGTCAGAATACTTATTTCTAGGAAGTACCCCGCCCCTTCAGAGTCAATGGTGGTCCCTTTTATATAATAAACTTTCTGATCGACAACATTTTTGTGGTGTTTGGAGGAAAGGTCTTCCAGCAAATTGTCGGAATTCCAATGCGGACCAATTGTGCCCCACTCCTTGCCGACATTTTCCTTTACTCGTAGGAAGCTGAATTCCTTCAATCTTTGGTCTGTGAAGGGAAAAGATACTTAGCTTCTGACTTCAACTTCACTTACAGATACAAAAACGATGTGTTGTCAAATCAATAATCCAAATTTCGCGGATTAATTGAGCAGTATCTAACCTTCGGAGCTTGAAGTCAAAGAAACTACAGAGACAAATAATTCAGCATCCTATTTTGACATAATGTTGTCCTACGACACTGATGGTCACATGAACGCCTCACTCTATGACAAACGTGACGACTTCAATTTCAGCATTACAAACTTTCCGTTTCTGATTAGCAACATCCCTTTTCATCGCCTGCCTATGGCGTGTTCATATCTCAGTTGATACGCTATGCCAGAGCAAGTATCAAATATACGGATTTTGTTTTGAGAGCTAGGCGTCTTTCAGATAAGCTTCTCAGTCAGGTATATGTTTGTGACTGACTAACATCGTCACTGAGGAAGTTCTACGGTCGATATGGGGAACTCGTCATACACTATGATGTCCCACTCTCCAGAGTGGTGGATGATATTCTGTCATAGGCCATTTGAGTCATCCAACCAAAAAATGCACTCTAAGTCTTCCGAAATGGTAGTTACCGGATGTGTCAGTTCTACCGAATTGAAGCGAAGGGTGTTGCGTGCAAGCAGGAGATGCTTACTCTTCCTGGGCACCTGGTCTCACTCCCATATCGGGAGTTTGCTTCTTTCATGTGATGGAGGTTTTTGTTTGTTTGCTTTGGCTTCTATTTCATCCTGATTTCGTATGCCTTCGGCTTCTAATTTCTGAATGATCGATTTTGTGCTATATACAGGGATAAGGTTATTATCCATATTTGTAATTTTTACCACTGTCACATCCAGGGTAAAATGCATAACGTTATAGTTAACATGTACAGTCAAATCAAATCTAAAATTTCTTTCAATGGTGAGATGTCAAACACCTTCAGATGTTAAAATGGAGTCACACAAGGGGAGAACTTATCCTCCTTTTTCTTTTCCGTATTCTTGAACGATTTAGAAAAATTCTTACTTAACTCAAATACAGATGGTCTAAAAACTATAACAAAAATGTTTGGCGAAGAGCTTTGATTCTTTCTAAAATTATATGTTATCTTTTACGCAGATGATACTGTCCTCTTGTCAGAAACTTCTATTGACCTCGAAAACCAATTAAATCAATTTTCACGATTCTGTAAGGAATCTAAAATCTCATGTAAATGCTGTTTGGAATTAGGAATTTAGACCCAAATATCCAATTCACATTCGAAAAAGAATTCTTGCAATTGTCCCCGAATTTTAACTATCTGGGTATAACTTTTCAAAAATCGGGGTCTTTCAAGAAACCAAAGCAAATATTGCTGAAAAAGGCACGTGAAGGCAATGTTTAATGTTTTGAAAAAAGGCGATCAAATAATCTGTCAATTAAATGTCAACTTGAGCTATTTAATAAGATTGTGCAACCAATACTATTATACGGATGTGAGGTTTGGAAAAAACAGTGTCTTAGAAAGGGTCCATTTGAAATTTTGTAAAATGTTATATCACATGAAAAGTAGCACACTAGACTTCATGGTTTATGGCGAATTAGGCAGACATCCAATTGAAATTCAAATAAACACTCGTATAATAAATAATAATTACTGGGCAAAATTTATATCTGAGACAGGAAGCAAAATAGCTTCTACTTTATATAATCTTGGTATTCACCTAAATGAGGAATATTCACGACATTTCTTTGGATTGAAAACATAAAAGACACATTGAACACTTGTGAACTATCGAACATCTAGCTTACTCAATTTTTTTTTCGAATGCTGAATGGTTGAAAGCAAATGTTGGAACGACATTACGCGATCAATTCATACAACAATGGTAATGAAATATTCAAAATTTCCCTTAAGCGTTAAATTATAGAATATACATGTATAAAAATGAATAAGAGTTTGAAGAGAATCTTAATTTTCTATCATCTAAAGATGCTATAACTTTTTTTGTAAATCCAGGACTTGCAATAATCATTTACCTATTGACTTCGGAGACTGAAATAATGTTCCAAGAGATGAAAGAAAATGTACTTAATGTAACCAATATGAATTAGGCGACACATTTCAATTCCTTTTTATATATTGTCCATTTTTAAGAGACGAAAGACAACGATAAATTACAAACAGATTAACAAGAACAACAAATATATTATCATTTAAAGATATAATGTAATATATATTTAGAAAATTATGTATCTTTATCCGTAACGTAAATAAAGTTTGCCCCCCTCCCCATAATGTTTCCCACATTGCAAAATCACGTGCTTATTATGACATTTTATCATTATTATGTTATTTTACTGTCTACATAAAATGTTTTGTGGATTGCTAATCAAAAGTCTATTTAACTACTTTTTTATATGTGTGGTTTACAAAATATTTTTATGTTGAGGATAAACTTTTCTACTATTTATATGATATGTTCACGCATGCATATAAATATGCTTCGTATGACATCATTGTACTGTTTATTTCCTTAATATACTTTTGTAAAAAAAAAAAAGTGGTGAGAATAAAGTATTGAATTGAGAAATTGTTTGTGAAAGCGAATACCTTGACCTAAATCTACTTTCTAAATTTCTACTATCAATATCAAAAACATCAGTACATGTTCTAGCATTCCGGATGAAGAAGATCGTTTTGGGTAGGGTGTAATGTAGCTCTTTTTCTGAGTTTTTGGTTACGTCTCTTTCCGTGAGACTATGAGTCCGTTTAGTGTTTGGGCGGATTGAAAATACATTAATATTTGTTAAGGCTGAGGAAATATTTCCCAATACAAATTTGATCGTTTAAAACAAGGGGTTACTCAGTTTGATGTTTGATTATCCAGGAAAGATCAGCGTGTAGTCGGTGTTTTTTAATTTTAGTTTTACTTTCATTTTTGAGTTTTGGAAAAGACTGATCCGGAGTAATAGTATATCCGAAATTGAATGGTTATATTTAATGAAGTGATTATAAAGGAAATTTCTTTGTTTTTTTCTGACGCGAATTTCTGACTAGTATCTGATACGAATGACTTCGAAAACGAAATTGTAAGGCCTGGCCTGTGAAAGATCCGCTTCGTACTTCGATATACTAAATCTTCTAACTAACGGCCATATGACAAGCGTAATGATTTCAGCTTCCACATAAAACAAAGGAGGGGATCTCCAACAACAACAGGTTGCAGCAACCACAGCAAAACCCAAAACCACCCAATGCTAAAACAGCAGACAAGCACAGAAAGAGACACACAAGGGACAAGGAACGTCAACGCACAACGCAGAAACATCAAACACAAAGGACTACACATAAACCAACGAGACCAATGGGCAACCGGTGCCGACTTAGGACGGCCATCTGCTACGGAAATAGCAGAAGGTGTAGTTATCCTGGATCACTTGCGCACAACCCTCCCACTTTTCCGATTACCCAGAGGTCTCGAAGAACGTACCATTGTGGTGTAAAACAACCTCCTCACTGTCAGATGACCACACCCAAACAAGACTGCAAAACGCAGGGGCCCAAGCAACACAGATGAATATGTAAATGGATATAAAAAGAGGGCGTACGTAATACAATCCGTGCTCTGCCGCCGCGAGCTCATGTATGTTATCACCCGAGGAGTCCGACTGACATTCAGAGAGAACAGGTGGTCTGGGCCCTGTCTTCTCTAAAGAGGTTTAGACAGGGCCCGTTATGGAGTCCCGTCGTCACAGTCAGAGTGCTAGTTTTAAGAATGCACTGGTACAAGACTGTAGATTGGTCAAGTATCAAGCCTAGTGTCCGTCTGATGACATTAGGATCATATCCACGGTATAAAAGGCGTTTGCTGTTTCTGACGCATTTTCGATAGTGATGCTGTCTATCTTTGATCCTTCTTATCTTGTTAATTATGTCACCATAAAATGCATAAAATAACTAACTTTCCTTTCATGAGTAGCAACATTCCGTCTTCTCATGCTTACAGCGTTTTTTCTCTTTCTTTTCTCTTGTTTTTTCTTTCCCAGCTCATACGGTACGCCAGAGCATGTTCTAAATATGAAGACTTATTCAATATGAAGACGTTTACATTTATACCACTTGGTGAGTGTCACTGCTGGTGGACCAGGAGTCCCCGAGGGCACATGTAGCCAAGTTCGATCAATTTCTGTTGATCGTTTCTCCAACGCAATCTAAAATTTCTGTCATCAAAATTTCTTGAAATTTCTAAAACGTGGGTCCTGTAGCATCATATCCCACCCATTCTGCTACGTCTTTCGATACGCTTTTTCGACATAGTAACTTTCATACTTTTTGGCATATTACATTGTTTAGATTTGAGGATCACTGACGAGGGTTAAGTAACCGAAACGTGCATGTCTGGTTCATGTTGCCAATTTATCTGTTCTTAAATGATGCTATTCAATATGAAGACGTTTACATTTATACCACTTGGTTAGTGTCACTGCTGGTGGACCAGGAGTCCCCGAGATCACATGTAGCCAAGTTCGATCAATTTCGGTTGATCGTTTCTTCAACGCATTCTAAAATTTCTGTCATCAAAATTTCTTGAAATTTCTAAAACATGGGTCCTGTAGCATCATATCCCACCCATCCTGCTACGTCTTTCGGTACCCTTTTTCGACATAGTAACTTTCATACTTTTTGGCATATTACATTGTTTAGATTTAGGATTTAGGATCACTGATGAGGGTTAAGTACCCGAAACGTGCATGTCTGGTCCACGTTGCCAATTTATTTGTTCTTAAATGATGCTATTCAATTTGAAGACGTTTACATTGTCTATAAAATACAATGTTTTTTGCGTGTACTCTGTGGTCATGGGCGCCGTCACTTTTCGATTTGTCCCGATCCCAATTATAGAATTGTTTTCGTTACAGATTGCATACCTGTAAGTTGCATTTTGATTAGCTAAACGAAACAAAGGAGGGGATCTCAATCAGCACAAAGTTGAAGCACCCACAGCAAATCTCCAAAACATCCAATGCAAAAGCACAGAGCAGACACGCACAGAAAGAGACACAAAGGGAACAAGGAACACCAATTCGCATCATAGAAACATCAAACACAAAAGACAAAACATAAACCAACGAGACCAATTGACAACCGATGCTGACTATGGACGGCCATCTGCCACGCAAGTAGCAGAAGGTATGGTTATCCGGATTACGTGCACCCAACCCTCCCACTTTTCCGATTACCCCGAGGTCTCGAAGAACGCACAATTGTGGTGTAAAATAACCACCTCACTGTTAGATGCATATACAAAAGAAGGGAGGGGATCTCTAACAAGACCCTGTTCCAGCACCAACAGCAAAATACCTGATGTCAAAAACACAAAAGACGAGCATAGTATGAGACGAAAAAGAGACATTCGACATGTAAACATCAAACACAAAAGACTACACATAACCGACGAGACCAATGGGCAACCGGTGCCGACTTTGGACGGCCATTTGCCACGCAAGTAACAACTGGTGTGGTTATCCTGGATTATGTGCGCACAACCCTCTCACTTCTTCAATTATCCAGAGGTCTCGAAGAACGTACAATTGTAGTGTAAAACAACCTCCTCACTGTAAGATGACCTCACACAAACCAGACCGCGAAACGCAGAGGTCCCAGAAACAAAGATTAATATGTAAATGGATATAAAAAGAGGGCATGCGTAATACAGTCCGTGCTCTCTCGGCTGTAGCGAGCTCATGTATGTAATCACCCGAGGAGTCCGACTGACAATCAGAGAGGACAGGTGGTCTGGGCCCTGTCTTCTCTAAAGAGGTTTTGACAGGGCCCGTCATGGAGTCCCGTCGTCACAGTCAGTCAGAGTGTAAGTCTCAAGGATGCGCTGGTACAAGACTGTAGATTGGTCAAGTACCAAGCCTAGTGTCTGCCTGGTGACATCAGGATCATATCCACGGTATAAAGGCATTTGATAACTCTGACGCATTTCCGATGGTTATGCTGCCTACCTTTGATCCTTCTCATTTTGTTTATCATATCACCATAAAAGACAGGTTGTGTTCTACCAAAAGTAATGTACTCTGTTGCGTGTAAAGATCCGAATTTTAAAAGAAAATTTCCAGAAAGTCTTAACTAGTTTATGAAAGCGGAAACCTTGACCTAAAATTTTTTTGGTAATTTTTAAATTTCTTTCTTGGTAAAAATCCAAAATGTCAGTACATGCTCTAGCGTACCGGATGAGCTTTGATATGTAAATGCCGTATGACGGTTATCTTGGAGCATCACCGTCAAGCCAGGGAAATGTACGGGTCCCTGTAAAGTGCGAAACGAAACAAAAACGAAATGAAACGAAACAAATCGCAACGAAACAAAACAAATCGAAACGAAACGAAACAAATCAAAACGAAACGAAACAGATCGAAACGAAACGAAACAGATCGAAACGAAACGAAACAAAACATAAATCTTAAAGAACTTGAGAAAAATTGATGTAAATGCAGAGAACTAGCACGGATGTCAATATCTACATATATTATTGCCTTCAACCATAAGTTCATGTGGCTGGAAGGTTTTTTAAAGGGTCAAAGTTGACGATCAAAACATAATATATACGGTATTTAACACAATTGCATTTTAAAAGGATTAAAGGAGAGGGAACGGGATGGATAACCTCGTCATAGGCGGAAAAAAATATTATTTAGCAGGGAGGAGTCTAGTACAGAGGAAACGAAACCGTTATGTGTATTTGAAAACTTTATCAGAAAAAATGAGAACAAATACTTGGGGGCACATTTCTTTTGAAAAAGGATAATTTGTTTTCCTGAAATGTGCCCCCTTCCCCAGTTTTATTATCTTATTACGGTGTCATAGCTTGGTTTTCTATCCCCTCCCCTTTATTCCTCTTAAATACATGAATGACATTTGGCATGTATTTTTTTTAATTGTTAACGTTGACTCTTTAAAGAAACCCTCTTGGCACTAGTTACAAATGTAGAACTCTTGGATTAAAGCAATATTACATGCTGATCTTGTCTTTAAATATTCGTTCTCGGCGATTTTTCCTATTTTTCTCATATTCTTAAAGTTTTATGTTTTTTTTTTTTTCGTTTCGTTTCGTTTCGATCTGTTTCGTTTCGTTTCGATCTGTTTCGTTTCGTTTCGATTTGTTTCGTTTCGTTTCGATTTGTTTCGTTTCGTTTCTGTTTCGTTTTGCACTTTACAGTTACCCGAAATTTACTATGTTGAATCCAAAATCATCCCTTTTGTCATATACACTTGTATGCATCTTTCCGTTTACAATTTTGATATTAAGGTCCAAAAATGGTGTTTCTGTATTTGTTACGTTTGCCTTGTTAAGTGTTAATTCTTGTGGATAAATTTTACTCTTATATAATTCAAAAGCAGGATTGTCAATAGTTAGAATATCATCCAGATACCTAGAAGTATTATTGAAATATTTCATATCATCACATTTTCTTTGCTTTTGAAGATTTTGGATAAATTCTTTTTCATAAGTGTATAAAAATAAATCTGCAACAAGAGGCGCACAGTTAGTACCCATAGGAATTCCTACAACCTGATTGTATAGATCCTCACCAAATCTAACATAAATTTTGTCCGAGGCATTACACAGGTCACTACATGTCCATGATTTGTATGATTTGCAGTCTGTCGAGGAAAAGAAACCCTTCGATTCAGATGTACAAATGTACATGTAAGCTATCCGCTCTCGATCAGAGCACCATTTAATGAAGTTAGATAATAGATCATTAGTTTTGTCATGAGGAAGTGTGGTGTACATATTAGAGAAGTCGTATGAAGAAATCGTATTGGCTTGGAAATTTCCAGATTTAATTTTGTCAATCACATACAAACAGACAGCATGACGCAGATGGATATGTAAATGTTTATAGAAAAGAAGGCATACGAAATACAGTCCGTGCTCTGCCGGCTTTAGCGAGCTTATGCATGTGATAATCCGAGGAGTCCGAGGATTCAGAAAGGTGAACATAAAAGAGTGAGTGAAAGAAGATCATGACGATGATCTCAACAGCACTTACAATAGAGCACCAAAGTGAGCATCGACGGAACAAAATGTCATTCGCCATATTTGATTTTATGTAGTCTAGAATTAAAAATATTTCCTTGCACTGAATTTAGACTCCAACTTTAACTGCTTTCACCCTAAGTATTCTCTACCTCAATAGCTTTTCTATGAAAAATTACACTTATATTTTAACACTAGAACACTTTTGAATTAAACTGCACCGCTGCACCTCAGAATTCATGTCTACAACCATTGACCTTCAATTTTGAGTAAACGATCTCATTATCTTATGAATCTCATTTTTACTCAAAACGGGGTCCTTTCAAACACGAATTTTAACATGTAGCCATTTTCATGTGCCGATCCGCCCCAACATAGGTAGAAGAAATAAATTAATCTAAACATCCTTCGGTAATTCACAAGAATTTCGTCTGTTTGTGATTCATTTATTAAATTCATTATTTACATGATATATCTGATAGTCTGATAGTCTTGTGAATTATTGGTAACAAATTACAAATTAGCAACATTCCAAGGATCCGCCTCAGGCTACCTCTCCATGTTGATATGGTCACTAGCCTCACGTGTGTAAAATGAATATAGCTGGCATTTTGAGAAAGTTTGATCAAAATTGAAAGACAAATGTTTGTAGACATATGATCATAGCAACGTTTAAAGTAGGTTTTGATATTAATCATGAATTCTGCACTAAGTTCAAATAGTGGTCGTGAAAAACATTGATGCAGTTTTTGCTCAGAAAGATGGGAAAATGAAAATGTTGAGGTACAGAAAATTTAGTATAAAATTGGTTAAAATTAGAGTCTTAATTCTGCAGAACGGCAGATTTTCAAGAATGCTTAATGTCAAATCCAATATGGCCGATTAACTTTTGTCCATATATATACATGTATAATTAGACTTATGATATTGGAGTTTAATTTTGTCTTTTCTTAAGGTGAAGAAAACCATCTTATACTTACCGGTAGCATCATTAAGCCTGCAGCTGAGGAACTCATTATTATTGAACCGCCACTGCGAAGATGAGAGTAAAAATTAAATCAAAACGATAAGGATATATACAGCCAATGTCATTCCCTAACAATAAGGTCTTGAAATGGAATGTGTTTCAAATGTTTAAACTGTCAAACCATTTGTCACGGCATCCCACGGTGGAGATATCCTACTTTAGAGACCATAGAAAATGAGGTCGAACGCAACGAAACTTGACAGTACGTAACAGACCGTAACAAAACTTGGGACAGTGTCAGAAGTGAAACAAGAAGCAACAGTATGACTCAGTACCTTACAATCCTAGTGAAGTTGCGTTACGAATTGTTGCGTTTATTTCCCGTTTCGCTGTGACTGCTTTAGGACAGAGGCGCGTTTTATCAAGGTTTCACACGATTTCCCATGTCGGCTAAGGAGTGTGTTAACCGTTCATCGGGATTCAGGAGCCGCGGTTCGTCACGTATACCTTGATAGACCATGTGAAAATGTAACGAGACTTAAGCCCCCTTCACACTTTCACGGATCGAGCCACGACTCCGCTACGACTCCAAAAAAGGTCTATCCGTGGCGAGTCGGGACGCAAATTGTTCGATGAACCATAAACCTACGACTCCAGTACGGATTGCTACGGGTTGATACGAATCGAGTACGGATAGCTACGGATAGTTAAGGATTGCTACGGATATCGTCCCGACATTGCTACGAATTGCTACGACACGCGTACGGATAGATACGGATTGCTAAGGATTACCACAACTCGAGTACGGATAGCCACGATTCGCACAAGGATAGCTACGACTTCAGTACGGATTGGAACGACTGGCTTGAATTTCCTACGCATTTTTAATCCATAATTATTTACTAAAACACCGAAAATTTTCAAATTGAGATGGTCTCACTTGTTTTATAACAGTATTGAGGTTTTATACATGCCTTTATATCATGACCTGATATTGAATAGTTGAAGTATTATCTCATATATTGACCGAAAAACGCACAGAAACCTAATGAATTTGAAGTTTATATAAGACACAATCCTTGGCTATCCGTAGCAACTCGTGGTAGAGTCGTAACAATCCTTAGCAGAGTCGTAGCAATCCTTAGCAGAGTCGTAGCAATCCGTAGCAGAGTCGTAGCAATCCGTAGCAGAGTCGTATTGCTATTTTTATCACAAAAATGGTCCCGGCTTGCTACGGATGCGCTACGGGTTACTACGACTCCCCTACGGATAGCTAAGACTCCACTACGGGTTGCTAAGACTCCCATAAGACCCCGCTACGACAAATCTATCCGTAGCGGAGTCGTGGGAAGTTTTGAACAAGTTCAAAAATTTTCTGTCTCATCCCGGATAGCTACGGATTGCCAAGGATAGCTACGACTTGTCATGAATAGTGCCGGATCGAGCTACGGATAGCTACGGATGTAAATTTTTTTCTCGATCCGTAGCTATCCGTGGCCCGATCCTTGAAAGTGTGAAGGGGTCTTTAACAGAACTTGAATACCGAGATAAAAACTGACAAAATTCTACGGCTAGCTACGTTTTTGGCCATCGTGGCTGCCGTGGTCGCCGGGAACAAAGTGCAAACCTATGGTAACGAACGACTAACGGATGCGAACGGAGACCAACAAATTGAAAATTTTGTTATCCGTTACTCGTGCGTTAACCTTTAATGTCTATGATATGGGCATCATTATCATTGATGTGATGATAACAGAATTTAATCATTATAGATTAAATTGATTTATAAAAGTTATCGGCATAATTTAAATTTATCGACTATGATATTGTCCAGAGTTATCGTACTTGTTTTACCATTCAGTATAAATCACATCGTATACCGCTACTCGGCCCATTGCTGTTGAAACTTCTTATCAGGTAAGGTTAAAACTTTCTCTTACTCAGAAATATAGCAATATTTTGTTTCATTGTATATTGAAGTTAACTTTTTACATTTTATTTTTGAGCGATGTTTTACTACAAACTCTGATTTAAGAAGATTGAAAACGATTCACTGTAAATCATTTTGCTCCCGTCAACTTTCGTTTTCGAATGTCCTTGAACCACGTGTTCTTTTCTTTAATTCTTTAAGTTTAATTTTCTTTCATTATTAGTTTGAGCTGAAATTTTCTTTTTTCTTGCATTGCTATAATACATTTACTCTTTCTTTTTCGATAACGTGGGACATTTAAATTGAAACAGCACTGTAAGTATTGTCAGTATTTTACTCGGCCACGTGCTCCAAAATAGAGTGTTCGATTCACGATTCCGTTTGCTCAATACTATTTCAACTCACAGTTCGTAAGATTAAATATGTAATGTTTATTTAGAAATATGAAAGCATTATTTTGATAATTTTAATTGTACCCCTGTCTGTAATTTTGAGACTTTGAATTTTTTCCATTTATTTCCACGTGTTTCAATTGTTGTTAGAGATACAATTTTATCTCTTGAACCTGTTTCCTTTCTTTTTAATCTCTCATTTTCTTTTTCGTGCAATTCGATATATTGGTATTTATTATTCATTTTCTCCATTTCACGAGTACAATTGACGATGCCACCTATAACAAGACGAAGGGGTCGTGGACGGAACAATCCTGTGGCCCGTAATACTGCTACTTCTACGACAGCACATGCAGGAAATAACCAGGCGCCACCACAGCAGATACCTGTTATCAGCCAGTCATCTCAACCAACCGTAACTGCTCAACAGTTAAAGGATGTGACGGACCAAGTTACAACAAGAGTTTCGGCCCAGTTAAATGCAAAGGATCAGATGCCTATTTACGATGCCAACAGGCAAGGTAATGATATTTGTAGTGACATTTTAGATGAAAATGTATCTATTGAAAATTTTCAAGTAGAGTCGGCTACGTCAGAACTTGGATATAACGTCTCTAACAAAATTAAAATGAAAATTGCAAATGGTGATTATGTTGATTTAGCCACACTAGTATCAAAACCATCTGATCCTGATTTTCTATCAAAACAACTTAAAATCGAAGATGGCAAACTGGTTTTAGGGCCAAAATCTCACGTCACAAAGATCGATAATATTGATCAATGGACTGATGCCTTTTTGATTTATGCGTCTATTTATTCAATTGCAAATCCTCCAACTGCAAACAGTCTTTTCAAATATATGCACACTGTAAGGCTTGGAGCAAGCAGATTTGGTGGTTCAGGGTGGAAAAATTATGATATACAATTTAGACTTAAAAAAGAGGCGGATCCATCTCTCTCGTGGTCTTCAGTTGACCAAGAACTTTGGTTGCTTTTTATGAATTCGAAACCTGAACAGGAGAAAGAATCGTCTACAAATCTGAAAGGCAATAGTACCCAATCAAATCTTCTAAAGTGCTATAACTATAACTTTAAAGGGTTTTGCTCTAGAGCTTTTTGTAATTATGCCCACCAATGTTTACGCTGCTCCAATCCACATCCTCTCAAGAAATGTAGAGTAGCTTCTTTTACAAATAATAATTCTAGGTTCCAGCAATCCTCGTCTAGTATGGCTAACCCCTCGCAATCTGGACTGTCCAGCAGAGCACAAAACAGTGGTAAATTCCGACGTTAGTGGTATTGCCAACACACCCATTATTCATGAATCTTTAAGACAGTACCTAATTGAGTACCCATTTTATACTATCGCAGATGAAATTTATTTTGGTTTTAAGTATGGATTTCCTTTACATTATAAGGGTCCTAGAAAACCAATTCTATGTCCAAATTTAAAATCTATTCAAGGCAAAGAGAATATTGCTTTTGACATAGCTATGAAAGAAGTTCGCTTAGGCAGAGTCGCTGGTCCTTTTTCTAGTTGCCCTTTACCAAATTTGAGAGTATCACCTGTTGGCTTAGTTCCAAAAAAAGATGGATCATGGCGTCTCATCCACCATTTGTCTTATCCAGAACATTTCAGCGTTAATGATTTCATTAATAAGAAATTTTGTACAGTTCAGTATACATCTTTTGATTCTGCGTTGACAATGTTAGCAAATCTAGGTAGAGGAGCAATTGCTGCTAGACTTGATATCAAGAGTGCATTTCGATTATTACCGATAAGTCCCCAAGACTTTGAACTTCTTGGATTTAAAATATCAGATCACTTTTTTGTTGATAAGTGTCTGCCTTTTGGTTGTTCCCTATCCTGCAATCTTTTTGAGAAATTTGCCACGTTTTTGGAATGGGAATTAAAACGTAGGGCTAAAACCCAAAATGTGATTCATTATATAGATGACTTTCTTTTGGCGGGTGCTGCTAATACTAACCACTGTGAAAATTTAATGTCCTTGTATTCTGACATGTGTCAGCAATTCGGTGTTTCATTGGCTCCTGAAAAAACTATTGGTCCATCTACCAAATTAACATTTCTTGGTTTGGAAATTGACACAGTTGAAATGTCGGTTAGGATCCCCTAAGAAAAACTCAATAAGCTTTCCTTTGAACTTAAACATTTAAGGAGCAAAAAGAAAGCTACACTAAAGCAAATGCAATCCCTTACAGGCCTTTTAAATTTTTGTTGTCGAGCCCTTCCTGCTGGTAGAGCTTTTATTCGACGTTTTTATGATCTAATGACTGGCCTTTCTAAACCCTATCACCACGTCCGTATTACCGAAGAATGACAAATATGGATAATGACCATATCCCTGTATACAGCACAAAATCGATAATTCAGAAAATCAGAAACCGAAGGCATACAAAATCAGGACAAAACAGGAACCAAAGCAAACAAACAAAAACCTCCACCACATGAAAAGAAGCGAACTCCCGATATGGGAGTGAGATCAGGTGCCCAGGAAGAGTAAGCATCTCCTGCTTGCATGCAACACCCGCCGCTTCAATTCGGTAGAACTGTCACATCCGGTAACTTCCATTTCGGAAGACATAGAGTACAATCTTGGCTTGGATGGTTCAAATGGTCTATGACAGAATATCACCCACCATTCTGGAGAGTGGGACATCATAGTGTATGACGAGTTCCCCATATCGACCGTAGAACTTCCTCAGTGACGATGTTAGTCGGTCACAAACATATCCCTGACTGAGAAGCTTATCTGAAAGACGCCTAGCTCTCAGAACAAAATCCGTATATTTCGTACTTGCTCTGGCATAGCGTATCAACTGAGATATGAACACGCCATAAGCAGGCGATGAAGGGATGTTGCTACTCAGAAAAGGAAAGTTTGTAATGCTGAAATTGAAGTCGTCACGTTTGTCATAGAGTGAGGTGTTCATGTGACCATCAGTGTCGTAGGACAACATTATGTCCAAATAGGATGCTGAATTATTTGTCTCTGTAGTTTCTTTGACTTCAAGCTCTGAAGGATAGATTCTGCTCAGGTAATCTGCGAATTTCGGATTATTGATGGACAAAACATCGTCTATGTATCTATAAGTGAAGTTGAAGTCAGAAGCTAAGTATCTTTTCCCTTCAGAGACCAAAGATTGAATGAATTCAGCTTCGTACGAGTAAAGAAAAATGTCGGCAAGGAGTGGGGCACAATTGGTCCCCATTGGAATTCCGACAATTTGCCGAAAGACCTTTCCTCCAAACACCACAAAAATGTTGTCGATCAAAAAGTTTAACATCTGAATAATATCTGTTTCAGTGTACTTATTTTCAGAATCGGACTTTTCTTTTACAAAGTAGGTTTTGTCATAGTTCACAACAATAAATTTGTATTTGCGATTACCGTTCTTACTTGTAAACGCATTACTTATAATTTTTGCGAGTCTTTCTTTCAATTTAGAATGTGGAATTGTAGTGTAAAGTGTCGAAAAATCAAAGGCTTTGATCGAATGAACTTTACTAAAATGAGTGGATTTCAGATGTTCTAAAAGTTCCTTCGAATTCTTTAAAATCCACATCTGGTTGATACCACTGCGAGAATATACTGTCGAACAATATTTTTGAAGCCCAGATTTGATTTCAGATAAAACTTTGGTGAGTAAGATCGATACAGATTTGGTAGAACATTTTGAGGAACCAGCGATGAAACGTTGTTTGTACGGATTCTTATGCATTTTAGGTATGCAGTATAAGTATGGTAAATCTAAATCTAAATTGTTAGTTTGGAAGCCAAAGGAAGAAAGAGCTGATTTGTGGTTATCTATTATTTCAGAGGCAGAAAGGTTTGTTGGGGTGTAAGTGGGATTTCCAGGTGTCGAATTTAAACCCAACTCTTTAACTAGACTTTCGAAATAGAACTTTTTGCAAGTAAATGTGTAATTATTTGAGGCTTTGTCCGCTGGTGTGATGACATAATGTTCTTGGAGGTAGGTAAGCTCTGTGATAACATCAGGGTCTTTAAATATAGACTCGAATCTGGTGCTCACGGTTGATTTTAATCGGTTAATTTTAGATAAAAGTAACCCTCTGATGGATTTTATCCATTCGGATAGTGTGTCGAGCTGTACATCCTCTTTCTTTGCCCAACGTCTTGCATATTCCTCACAAGAGTCCATGATAATTTTGAAATTTTGGTTCCATGTAAAGGACATACTTTCTCTGTATTTGGGACCCTTTTTTAACAAATCTCTCAACTTGTCGTTCTTGACTATACTAAGGTCACCTGTAATAACGTGTCCACAAGGAGAATAGTTAAAATCCGATGAAGAACATTCGCAAGGAAGTGGATGTAGTGAGGGATTACTTAAATCAATGCACTGCAAGAATCGTTTGTAATTGTAAATTTTAGATGCAACTGTTGGTGTGTAGCTATAGGAAATACAAGGAGTTTCGTGTCTTTTGAAATATGGTGGGATTTTTTCTGTGACAGTTTTGTGATTCAAAATTTGACCAAGATTCAATTTATCAATACCTTTGTTTGCAAATTTTACTTTAATGAAAGGACGGTTTGTTTTCTCCTCTGATTTATCTGATCTAACTGCTTGAAATAAACGAAAGGTAGAAATGTCCAAGATGACTCCTTGTAGTCTGTATTCTGGGGAACGTGTATCGGTATAAGTGAGGTCCTTCGTATATTCGTAGATTTCGTGTAACTTCCGTAAAGGAACAGAGTATAATTTGGTACGAATATAATGCAGGCCTAGGGGCTCATTCAAAAATGGAACCAAGTCATCGAAGGAGAAACTATGTATCTCAGGCCTATTATATTTACGAATGCCATGACTTCGAGGTCTTCTTTGTGGTCTGTTGAATAAGCTATTCACATTTACCGATTGACAACCTGGACTTGTTAAGTTTCCTAAGCTGCTTATATTATCGTTACACCCATAGGGCGCTGCAGTGTTAAGATTTTTTATCCAGAACTCTTCTCTGTTGCGACGGAAAGGTGTGCTCAAATTGGGATTGTTTGTGGGGTGATATATTTTCTCCAGGATTCTGACTCTCATAGATAAAACAGAATGATCGGCCTGGTCAAAATGCCGGTAAAGAAGTTGACTTCCTTTATTATTTATTTTTGACCGATGTCCTGACATTCTGGTTCGGAGCTTACCTTTGGTTTCACCCACATAAATCAATCCACAAAGTGAGCACTCTATTCCGTACACAACATTAGATGTCATACAGTTTAGGTTTTTAAACTATGCGTGTTAAATGTTTGTTTTGTGAGATTACTTGAGAATGAAGTGTCTGTTATAAGGATTTTACAAGTTTTGCAGTTCTTCGTGCCGCACTTAGAAACTGAGCAATCGCTTGGTGAAAATTGGTGCTCTTTTAGTATATCGACCACTTCAATCTTACAGGGCTTTATTTTAATATACCCGTCTGCATGTTTGTACCAAAACTCATGGTTTCTACTCACTACAAATGTCTCGTCTCTAATGTCATGTAGTCTAATTCTAGGGACACCTAAATTACCTGTTGCGTATGTGTCCGTAGACGCAACAGGTTGGGGCCTTTTAATAGTGGGCGACGCCCCAGCCACTTTGTAGGTCTCTTGTGTACTATCCATTGAAGCAAAATACTGCCCGACAAGTGCCCTCGGGGACAATTTGTCCACCAGCAGTGACACATGGACAGTGGTAAAAATGACAAATATGGATAATGACCATATCCCTGTATACAGCACAAAATCGATAATTCAGAAAATCAGAAACCGAAGGCATACAAAATCAGGACAAAACAGGAACCAAAGCAAACAAACAAAAACCTCCACCACATGAAAAGAAGCGAACTCCCGATATGGGAGTGAGATCAGGTGCCCAGGAAGAGTAAGCATCTCCTGCTTGCATGCAACACCCGCCGCTTCAATTCTGTAGAACTGTCACATCCGGTAACTTCCATTTCGGAAGACATAGAGTACAATCTTGGCTTGGATGGTTCAAATGGTCTATGACAGAATATCACCCACCATTCTGGAGAGTGGGACATCATAGTGTATGACGAGTTCCCCATATCGACCGTAGAACTTCCTCAGTGACGATGTTAGTCGGTCACAAACATATCCCTGACTGAGAAGCTTATCTGAAAGACGCCTAGCTCTCAGAACAAAATCCGTATATTTCGTACTTGCTCTGGCATAGCGTATCAACTGAGATATGAACACGCCATAAGCAGGCGATGAAGGGATGTTGCTACTCAGAAAAGGAAAGTTTGTAATGCTGAAATTGAAGTCGTCACGTTTGTCATAGAGTGAGGTGTTCATGTGACCATCAGTGTCGTAGGACAACATTATGTCCAAATAGGATGCTGAATTATTTGTCTCTGTAGTTTCTTTGACTTCAAGCAGACAGGATATCGATATTTGGCTTTTCTTTTTGGAATTTTTCAATGGAAGTACGAAATATTCGATTCCTCATTGGTACTCTGATGATGAGATACAATTATTCACCGATAGTGCGGGTCAAAGTAACTTGGGATGCTCTGCAATCTTTAAGTCACATTGGGCTTTCATCAAATGGCCCTCAACATGGCATGGTTCGGATATTTTACAAGACATTTCATTCCTTGAACTTGTCCCAATAGTGATGGCCATTTATATTTGGGGAACATTTTTAAAAAATCAAAAGGTAATTCTACATACTGACAACAAAGCCCTTGTGTCAATTCTTAATAAACGGTCTTCAAAATCAAAAAGGGTAATGCGCCTGATACGTCCTTTAGTATACCATTGCTTATTGCAAAATATACAGTACAGATCAGTTCATGTTCCAGGCAAATCCAATGTAATTGCTGATCTTTTATCTCGACAGGAATGGGCAAAATTTCACCGGGCGTTCCAAAACAAGGACAATTTTTGTACCCCAGTCCCCCCTTCATTCCTCCAGCTTCTCTCAGGCTTAGAAGTAATGTAATTTTGCATGCCTCGATCTCGGATTCAACTAAAACTTCTTATGACACTGCACTTCGCTCTTTTGATCGTTTCAGGACCATTTACGACTTTCCCCTAACATGGCCGCCGACACGGATGCAAGTTTCGGATTTCATAGCATATTTGTCATTTCAAGGATACGCCCCTAGCTCTATTTCCACGTACGTGTCAGGCATATCTTACAAGTGTAAAATTTCTGACTTGAGTGACCCAACTCAAAAGTTTTTGATAAGGAAAATGATAACTGGTCTAAATCGTTTGGATAAGCGTCATGATCTCAGAATGCCAATCACTCTTCCAATCTTAAACAAAATAGTTCTTGCTTTACCTTCAATTTGCTCTTCAGACTATGAAACTAAACTTTTTTCAGCTCTTTTTACTACAGCCTTTTTTGGTTTCTTTAGAGTAGGTGAACTAGTACAGAATTCCTTCATGTTACGTGGCCATGCCCTATTATATGATCATGTTCACTACCTCCCTAATGTCAATTCCATTGAAATAAAACTTCCCGCTTCAAAAACTGACCAGTCAGGTTCGGGTTCTACAATCATTCTATCTCCTACTTACTCCAAAATCTGTCCAGTTAAAGCTCTTCAGTCATTTTTAAAAGTCAGGCCTCGTTTTTCCGGAACATTTTTTCGTCACCTTTTAGGCAATCCAGTTACCCGATACCAATTTGTAGCTGTTTTGAAGAAATGTTTGAATTCCTTAAATATTGATAGCAAACATTATTCCTCTCATTCCTTTAGAATCGGAGCTGCTACGTCTGCATCGTTGGCTGGCGTAACAGACGAAAAAATAGCTTTTTACGGTCGTTGGAGGTCAAACTCCTTCAAAACTTACATTCGCATTCCAACTGATGTTTTTTCTCCTAATTTTAAGGCTTAATCCCTTTTTACAGATTCTAAAAGGGTTTGGATATTTGGCTCTTCAATCGTTAGGAATGCGTTTGTTCGTGCTAGAAATTCAACCTGGGGTACCAACTTGGATCTTGATCGAGTTGGTGTATCTTTGTGGTGGCAATTTAAAGGAGGAATGAAATGGAATGAAGTTGGCAGGAAGGTTCAATATCTTTTGAATTTTGAGGAAACACCTAATTTGCTTATAATTCACTGTGGCGGTAATGATATAGGTGACTCAGCATGCAGTTCTTGTGAACTTAGACATAAGATGTTTAAGACTGTTATTTTTCTAAGAAATTTGCTTCCATGTACAAGAATCATTTGGTCTCAAATTCTTCCACGGCTTTATTGGCGTGATGAAAATTGTCATGAAGCTTTGGAGAAAGCTAGAATTAGAACAAATAGTTTTATTGCTACAATGATTATTAAATCTGGGGGTGCTTATATCAGATACCCTGAAATCGTTGAACATAACACTGGCATGTTTTCACCTGATAAAGTTCACCTTAGTGATATTGGAAATGAAATTTTCCTCTATAGAATTCAGCAAGCAATTCATGCTTTTGTTACATCTGACACCTTTGTTTCCCCACCACCCGGCGAATCTGGACCATGGCTTAATTTGCTTTGATTTTGATACCAGTTTGGTAAATTTTATATTTGTGCCAGTTTGGCTTAAAACGTTGTGCCAACTTGGCAAATTGTTGTGCCAGTTTGGCTTTATATTTTGATTCATATTTTGATTGCAACTGATAGATTCAGTTCTTATATGAAGTTGATTCTTGCATTTTTGTTGAAACTCCCTTTTATACTGAGGTAGATTTCTTAATTCGTACTGGTGGCGCTGAATAGTTTTGCAACTATTCATGTGGCCTTTTTTCTGCGTCACCAGTAACTGTTATTTCAGTGTTAAATTGTCTATCAATAATCTATTCTAATAATCATCAATTTTTAGGATTCAATGAGGAATGTCTGTTCCCAGGATTCCTCATTACACCTTATCTACCTCAGTTTGATTATAATTTATTTGAGGATGCCCAAATAGACGTTGATGTCTAGGCTCCTTTATTTTTACCAGCCATGGCCAGTTTATGCCAATTCACATATTAAATAATATCATCACTGTCTGAATTTGTGTCTTTGTTCAGTTTTTAACTTAATATTATGCACATGTTTGTCTGTCAGTCTGTCAGAAGTCTGTCAATTTGCACAAGTACGTCTGTCTATTTTGGTGTTAACCAAGTTACATAGTATGCTACCAAGTCATAGCATAACGTCAAAGTCAAAGCGTAATGTCATAGCGTAACGTCAGTCATACACCATTCCTCATTTTCTATGTTCTATATTACATGGTTCTTTTTATGCTTTACTGTTCTGACGTAATCTTTTATAACAGAATTTAATCATTATAGATTAAATTGATTTATAAAAGTTATCGGCATAATTTAAATTTATCGACTATGATATTGTCCAGAGTTATCGTACTTGTTTTACCATTCAGTATAAATCACATCGTATACCGCTACTCGGCCCATTGCTGTTGAAACTTCTTACCCACCCTCCCTCCCTTTATGAACGATGATACTGCTCTTTGTATGTTTTACATTGCAGAAAGGATTCTCTCAAAAGTCATGGCTGGTTACAGACTAGATCATCTTGGACTCTGAAGTGCATATCAGTGGATTCATTACTTGATGATTTGGACTGCCTTTTTTCTGCGTCACCAGTAACTGTTATTTCAGTGTTAAATTGTCTATCAATAATCTATTCTAATAATCATCAATTTTTAGGATTCAATGAGGAATGTCTGTTCCCAGGATTCCTCATTACACCTTATCTACCTCAGTTTGATTATAATTTATTTGAGGATGCCCAAATAGACGTTGATGTCTAGGCTCCTTTATTTTTACCAGCCATGGCCAGTTTATGCCAATTCACATATTAAATAATATCATCACTGTCTGAATTTGTGTCTTTGTTCAGTTTTTAACTTAATATTATGCACATGTTTGTCTGTCAGTCTGTCAGAAGTCTGTCAATTTGCACAAGTACGTCTGTCTATTTTGGTGTTAACCAAGTTACATAGTATGCTACCAAGTCATAGCATAACGTCAAAGTCAAAGCGTAATGTCATAGCGTAACGTCAGTCATACACCATTCCTCATTTTCTATGTTCTATATTACATGGTTCTTTTTATGCTTTACTGTTCTGACGTAATCTTTTATAATCTGATCTGGTCAAGAATAAAGGTATATATAAGGAACAGTTGAACAGAAAGTTTAGAATATTTTTTTACATGTTATGATATAGGGCACGTTAATAAAAAACAATGCTCTGTTTAAGTGTTCTCTAAATATACCTCTATTCTTGATCAGAATAGATTACCATCATATACCTGATAATGAAGCTCGTATGACAGGCCCAAAATAAATTCATGTAAGGTAGATTTAGAAGTGTTTTCCTCGTTTAATCAAAGGGGATCCTCACGCAAGAGATCATTTGTATATCATGTGATTCGCTACAGTATTAATGCCCTCGTCATAAAATGGTGAGGAGATAAATACTGGTCAAAGATAATAAAATGATAATACAAAATTACATAAATAGAAAAGGGAAAACAGCAAACAAAAAGTTAACTAAAGATCGAATAAAAAAATGACTTACCCTCTAGCTTCCATAATAGGCGCAACTTCTTGACAAATCATGAATTGAGCCTTTACATTCATGTGGAAGATCTGAAATGCGATAGTCCATTTTCCAGAAAATATCTATGACCGTTTTAAACATTGATTTTATATGTACAGACACCAGACGTCACATCATTTGGCAAACATTTTAATTGTGACGTTATGTTTGATCGCACTGACTTTATGCGTTGTCATGTTTTCTATCATGACGTCACAATGAAAATATCGCCAAATTTTGTGATGTCTTGTGTCAGACCGCCCTATGAATCTTTTGGAAAATCAGCTTTTACACATAGTATACACATGCTACAAATAAAACATAGTCTACATAGAGCTCATGTAGGAAGCATTTTTAAGTAATATGATTACCTTGTCATTATATCACACTCAGTCGTTAATTCTGTTATATTTTAAGTTATTGTGGGTTTATGCACTTAATTATACAGACAAAATAATTTTCAGATCGAGCGATTAATTGTGTTAGATTTTAGATCGACATCAATTCTTTAGTTTCGATGAACTAAATTTTAGTTACAAGCATACTATGACTGATGAATAGGAAATACAACTAGGTTGTAACTGTTGCAAGCAACAGACGTATTCCTCCTTTATTAGATCTTCATGAAACTGAAATGTTTAAATCCGAATAAGGAAGATGGAAAAAAGTAAATAGCGTTATTAGTTCCCAATTTAGATAATAAAGTAGTTTCTGAAAATTTGAACAAAAATTAGAGAAATGGAGAAACAATAGGCATAAAAAAGGTATGTCTAACTTGGGACTCTTATTAATCAACAACAAGAGCCCCAGGGGGCACAACGCTCACCTGATACCCATGCACGCTCTAATTGACATACTGACATTGAATACTGATAGTGCCAGTACCAGGATTTTAGCCCACAACCTTTCTAACAAGATTTTTGCCGGATGCAGAGAAGTTTTTTTTCAGACAACCTTTAAAGTACAAAAAAGAAAAAATAGTCACATTTCAAAACAATAACTTTTTTACTGATTTGAAAAGACGGATAAAGTGGTCCAACGTCATATGCCCAGCTAGTATAGTTCAATTATGCAACATCAAAAATAAAATCATATTGTAACATTCCACATTAATGTGCAGCAGAAAAAGAATAAAACAATGAAATGATTTCATAAATTAAGTTTATTTAAAATTGAACACAAAACCTTTCATTATTGATAGCTAGCATGCCAGAAATTATAAAGCCTGTGTTTGTTAAACGAGAATGCCCCCAGCGGCATCTTTGTTAGTATAAACGCCATTTTCTGTCAAGTATGTGAGAGATCAGGGTCAGCGTAATATTGGTATCAATGGAAAGATCTTGTCACAAGGAATACACTAACGTTTCAAAAATTATGCCCAATGTTAAAGTTTTTGAGAAGTACGTGAAAGGTCAAGGTTATGGTCATGAGGTCAAAAATTTTGGTATCAATGGAAAGGTATTGTCACAAGGAATACACATGTGAAATATGAAACCTCTATCACCAGCTTCCATTCAAAAGTTATGCCCAATGTTAAAGTTTTTCGGAAAACAGACAGACAAACAGACAGACGGACAGGCCAAAAACTATATGCTCCCGAATCTTTTATTCCAGGGGCATAAAAAACAAAGATTTTTCGGTTTTGCCTTTATTCATTGAAATCTATGAATTATGCTTTTGAATAGTATTGATTTCATCTCAAATACATGAAACGTACTGTTAAAATCATTTTGATCCAATATTTATCAATTCAAGTGAGTTGTGCAGAAATTGGGCCAGTTTGTTTTCCAAAAAAGCAGTGTATGTTGTATCAAATCTCATGACCCAGTGAAGCCACTTGAACAAATAATTTTCAGTAAAATATGCTGAAATGCGGCGCTTCTTGCCTATGCATATTTCAACAGGCGAGAAGGAGCGTTGCATTTCAGCATACGCTGTTCAACAACCCAAGTGGTTTCTCTAGGTTTCGCAGTTTGAAGCAAATTAAAAGGCCCATGAAATTGTTAAGCTTGTCCAACTAGCAGACCTACGACATCGTTATTTACTGTTAACTAATTGTTTTACCTCATCATAGGTCTGTTAGCGGAGAGAGTTCATGAAATGTATCGGTTGCATCTGATTTGCCGACAAAAAAGTTATTTGGTCCGATAAAAACTCATCATGTATCTATTATTTGAACAGATAAAAATTCCCAAATGTCTTAACACAGGAACCTGTCGTTTTATGAGAGAAAATGTTTTATTATTCAAAACCTCAGGCCTCTGTGTTCCTCTTAGAAATATTATACATACAAGATGACGAACACAGTGGCTTAAGGTTGTGAATAATAATTTATTTTCTCTAATAAAATAACAGCTTTCTGTGTCCAACATTTCATTGGAAGATTTTAGGAACTCTGAACTGAATTATTTATTTTCAAGAATTTCAGATATTAAATGTCCTATGCATTCTCAAAATCCAGAGGAAGAGATTACTCATTAGACGTTTCTTCAAGAAATCAGTCCGTAAATTACTTCATCTAAGAGAGTCTAAGACAGAGGAAATTCGAGCAAACTTTATATATGATAACAAGTACATGCAAGTGTTCCAAGTACATGAATGATAACCATTACGAAAGTGTTCCAAGTATAAAAATCTGTTCCGTTTGCACTGTATCTCCTGAAATGTATCGCAGTACTAAAGGTATCACATTACTACATGGGGAATCCCCTTCGGGTACGGGATACAGATATGCATATCTAGGTCATTATCTAGATCATTGTCCAGGTCATTATCCTGTCAAATAGTTCCGATTATTTTCTTATTATTTTCAACAATTGGTGGAAAATACACACAATGTTTATCTTGAATCGTCTTCCCGTGATTGTTTACTAGATAGATGAAATAAAATTTTGAATAAAGTTTAAAGTGTGTGAGACATCTACATGTGTGGAAGAATACGTGTGAAAATGGGTCCTCAGATCCAGATCATAAAATTCGAATAATTCCGGTCCGGAACCAGGTGCATGGCTTTGAAAAAAATATTTAAAAAGTTGTGTACTTTTAATCTTTACGGCATTTTTTCTATGTAATTCAAATAAAATTTCTAAACATTCAAAAGTAGTGTCAATGTGTTTAAGCCGGTGCGAATTGAGAATTTTTCTCCTATTTTTGGTAAGAAAGTACTTGAAAAATAACTGGGATCTGGATCCTACACGGCAAAAAATGGCTTATGTTCCCGACTTTAAAAATAAAATTCTAAACAAGTATAAAGAATTTAAATAATTGAATCATATCACATAAAAGGTCAATCAATAAGACATTGGAGCATGTGTCACTTGTTGAATTATCAGCTCTTACTATGGATGAAAGGTCGATCTAAAAATGGAAAACATACATTATACCTATGTACAATCTTAAAAAATATTCCTTAAAAATCCAAAAGTGGATATCTTGACAAAATTCTTTCACTTGTAGGGTACCATGCATGAGTACCTCATACCTACAAATTGTCATGACAATCTGAAGAGTGGTTATAGAAAAGAAGCAGAAAATGTATGAAAATCCCCCCCCCCTCTTCCTTTTTACATAAGAAAAAAATCATAAAAAATCAAAAAAATAAAATTTAAGCATAAAATACATATCAAAGCATTAAGTAAGTTAAATATGATATATATGTAGTAAATGAGTGTGTAAAATCATACACTTATTGAGTTATTTAAAGAAATAATGCAAAAATGTGCATTTCTGACTAAGTCCGAAAAGACGTCAAAAACGCGTCAAAAATTTGACTTCGAAGTGGAACCAAAAATAACAACACTTCTTAAGACATCTCTCTAGATCATCCTGATGCTTTCGGTTTGTCGATACATGCTTCGGTTCTGAAGAAGAAGTTTGTCAAAGGAGGGTACCCCCGTGACCTACTTTTGGCTGTGGTGGCGCCACCTGTTGACAGATCCGGACAAAAAACAACAACACTTGTAGGGGACCATGAGTACTTCATACCTACCAAGTTTCATCAAAATCTGTTCAGCCGTTCTGGAGAAGAAGTCGAAAATGTGAAAAGTTTACGACGGACGACGCCGGACGCCGGACGGACGGACGCCGGACGGTGCGCTATGACAATAGCTCACTTGAGCTTCGCTCAGGTGAGCTAAAAAGGGGAAAAAAATTTTGTTGGGGTCCCGCCGGGGTTTGAAGCCACTCCCCATGGGTCCATTGCGCATGGAAAACATACATTATACCTATGTACAATCTTAAAAAATATTCCTTAAAAATCCAAAAGTGGATATCTTGACAAAATTCTTTCACTTGTAGGGTACCATGCATGAGTACCTCATACCTACAAATTGTCATGACAATCTGAAGAGTTGTTATAGAAAAGAAGCAGAAAATGTATGAAAATCACCTCCCCCCCCCCCCTTCCTTTTTACATAAGAAAAAAATTCATAAAAAATCAAAAAAATAAAATTTCAGCATAAAATACATATCAAAGCATTAAGTAAGTTAAATATGATATATATGTAGTAAATGAGTGTGTAAAATCATACACTTATTGAGTTATTTAAAGAAATAGTGCAAAAATGTGCATTTCTGACTAAGTCCGAAAAGACGTCAAAAACGCGTCAAAAATTTGACTTCGAAGTGGAACCAAAAATAACAACACTTCTTAAGACATCTCTCTAGATCATCCTGATGCTTTCGGTTTGTCGATACATGCTTCGGTTCTGAAGAAGAAGTTTGTCAAAGGAGGGTACCCCCCGTGACCTACTTTTGGCTGTGGTGGCGCCACCTATTGACAGATCCGGACGAAAAACAACAACACTTGTAGGGGACTATGAGTTCTCCATACCTACCAAGTTTCATCAAAATCTGTTTAGCCGTTCTGGAGAAGAAGTCGAAAATGTGAAAAGTTTACGACGGACGACGCCGGACGACGGACGGACGGACGCCGGACGGTGCGCTATGACAATAGCTCACTTGAGCTTCGCTCAGGTGAGCTAAAAAAGAAGAAAAGATAATAAATACTTTTCATGTTTACGAAAGCTATCAACGTTAAATCCTTTAAAGTTACTACCTTAAAACGGAACTTGCACAATGATTTCGCAATGGGAAAATTTCTATAAATAGATTATGACAGATATGTCATAGCTCCTAAAGGGAAAAAAGAAAACATTGTACTAGAATAAAAGAGTTGTCTTTCTTATGACATGTTAAGTTCAAATAAGAAGGGCCAATTGTGTGACGTTTAAATAGTATAGAACAAAAACTGTAAAATGTTGACCTTGAGAATGATTATATTACCTTGAATCAAGGGATAAGGTCAAGGTGAAAGGATTGGTTCAGCGATTATATGTTTGAAGTTTGAACTCTGAAGGTCAAATAGTATTTGTTTTATAGGCAAAAGTTTCTTCTGACTTTGAGAATGAGAATTTGACATTGAAACTAGGTCAACATGAAATGGCTACCCAAAAGTAATATGCAAACCAAGTTTCAATTCAAAATCTCAAAAAAAGAACTGTAGAAATTGGCACTGTGCCAATTTTAAGTTCCATTTTCAACTCAAATTAGCGCGAGAACCGTAATTATTTTATCGAGCATGTAAGAGTATAAAAGTTTGCAAATGTTCCATCGAACAATATAAAACAAATTTCGCTCGAATCGTAGTTAAGGAGTTAAGATTTTAAAGATTTGATCTTTGGTTGCCTCTGGCGGTGGCATATGTGAACTCTTAGACTAAAATAAAATATACCTCGAGGTCTTTATACCGTATATCGGGTATTGTTCGCATGTGTCTAATTTATGCTAAGTTTGCAAGCATCATCATATCACAAAAAAAGCGAAAAAAGACACTGATATAAACCCTTTATCTTATTAATAGAATAGCGAAAATAAGACTCAATGAAAAATAGACACACCTTTTTTGGGTCATTTTCGCGAAATATATCCGACGCCACAATTTCCCTTTATACGGTATGCTCTTTCGCATGGTATTTTTCTTCATCATATGAAGCGGTACTTAGTGTCCGGAACAATTAGGGGCTTAGAATAATAATAAGAAGAATAAGAATTTAGAAAAGACAGTAGAATAACAGAAAGAATTCCGACAGAATAGTCGGACTCCTTAATTACTATGCTTCATATTTAGACCCCACGCTATCTCTGGACGAAAATTGTTAGATGAAAAGAGAAAATGGAAAATACATGTACACACGTGACGAGATCACAATCGATACACAATTCAATGGTAGGTCAAACTATACAGACTTCGTTCTGAGCGCAAGGAGACTTTCAGATAAACTACTGAACCAATGGAACATTTATGAGCGACTGTCTTTGTCACTGCAATAATTTTTCGACAATAATAATATAAATAATAACTAGATTGCTATTGTTGCAAGCAACAGACGGATTCCTCCTTTATTGGACCTTCCTCGGAACTGATGTGTTAAAATCCGAAAAAAGAATATTTGATTTAGTACCTTATTTACTTCAGCAAATGAGTCAAAAGAGCTTATGTGTTACTTGGGACTCTTATTTATTTATCAACAACATAGAAGAATAATATGATAAATACCTTTCATGTTTACGATAGCTTTAAATTCCATGATCTATCAATTATAAATTACTATCTTAAAACAGAACTGCACAAAAATTTGGCTATGAGAAAATTTCTATAAGGCATGGTCCATTTGATATTCTGGGGGGGGGCTTGGGTTTTTAGTCGGAGCAAGATTATTTTTTTCGCCTCGGACCGGGGCAAAATTATTTTTTTCTTGCAAAGTCAGAGGAATGAAATTTTTTTAACAAAGTGATGTGCATATATATTAAGAATGTTTGTGTTTTATCAATAGAAATTATTTATATTTTTACTCAAAACTCTAAATATTAATATATACTTTATTTTTATGCAATTCTAAATAGAGAGATAAAAGGTTTTTATAATACAATTCTAAATAAACAAAATTTATATACATTGTGTAAGGTACATGAATATAAGAGGATCAGTGGGGAAGGTCTTCTAGACATTTTTTAAAATGTAGAATAATAAATTGGTGAATAACTGAAGTTCTCCTTCCAAGCTTACAAGAACATAAAATAAGACTGTATGGGATACATGATGCAACATGTATTAATAGTAATACATAATATATTGCTAACACTTTTGATATCTTCAAATCTATGAACTTTGACTTAAGTAAATAATAATTGACTGCGGCGAGCGAAGCGAGCCGGAAAAATTTCAAGAATTTTAGCAAAATTTTATGGTAATTCTTCAATTTCAGATAATTTGTAAAGGCAAGATTATTTTTTTCTGTCACACCATAAGCAAATTTATTTTTTTCATCAAAATTCAGAGCAAAATTTTTTTTTCGAAAAAACCCAAGCCCCCCCCCCCCCAGAATACCAAATGGACTGTGCCTAAATAGAAAATGACAGCAGCATGAAAGTACAGACAATAATGTCGAATGGTTTCAACTCTATACCTTCTTGAAGAAAATTCCATACCAATTTCCATGTACCAGACGAGTGTTTCGAATATTGAATTCTCATCAGGGATGCTTTAAGCGGAGCCATCAAAAATCAATTTAGTAGCGCCCTCTTTAATTTTTTGAATTTAGATTTGTAATGCGACTACGGGGAAAAAAAGGAAATAGAGAACAAAAATAAAAGCGTCATGTTTCTTATACCATTTTAAGTTCAAATAAGAATGACGACTTGTGTGAAGAATAAATAGCATAGGACAAAAACTTTGAATTCTACAAGAGTATGTTTATTATGACCCTGAGAATGATCATTAATTTTGACCGTGAACCAAGGTCACGAATGAAAGGTAAGTATTTGAGCTTATTCTTATCAGGATTGCCCTTAATCTGATCAAAGCTCAATATTTTATCAACCAGTCTGAAATCAAACAAATGACATTGGGTCAAGGTTAAGGTTAAAGGGCTTGATGCAAGGAATATTTGTATTCAGTTTGAACTCTCAAGGTCAAGCAGTCTTTGTTTTATAGGCAAAAGTTTGTTGTGAACTTCAGAATGAGACCTTGAGTCATGATCATGGTGAAAGGGCTTGGATCAACGATTACGCGTACATGTATGAAGTTTGACTTCTTAAGTTCCAACAGTCTCTGTTTTATAGGCAAAAGTTTGTTTTTGACCGTGAGAATCATAATTTGACCTTGAAACTAGGTCAATATTTAAATGACTACCTATAAGTAACATACCATCTTAGTTTCAACTTTAGATCTTGAAACTGTGGAAATTGGCACTGTGCAAATATAAAATTCCAAAGGACAATTTAAAACAAATTTCGTTCAATACGGTTAATTTCGAAGTATAAGAGTTTAAAGATTTAACCTTTGACTACCTTTTCAATGACAACCCTTTCTAATGGTACCATCCTTTTTGGTCTGTGTTAAAAGACCTTTGAATAAAGCCTCTTGAATATTGAGAAAAGGTAAAAATAATAAGGATAATAATAATATGTATAAAGAAAAGACATTGCAATAACAGAAAGTATTCCGACGATATAGTCGGAATCCTTAATAACATCTCGTTGTCTCCCATGTTGGAATATACGGGTATTTTACAATGTATGTAAGAACCATAAAAAAACAACGACTTTAGTCAATTTACCGGATATGATATTTTTCTTCAAGGCTTAAACGACGGGTATTTCTAGCAAACAGGAGATGCTTACTCTCCCTAGGCACCTTATCTCATCTGCAATGGGTATTCACTTTTGCTTCTTTGCAGAATCTTTCAGTTTAATTATTTGTTGTGGAAATATTTTCTATGTATCTTATTCTTTGTCGATGTGGCGGTCTTCAGTTGTCCTTGTATTTCTATTCTGTTTTAGCAGATTCGACAAACAATAAATTATCATTATGTTTGAGAGGTTTTCGGATGAATGGAATTGCATTTTTCAATTATTGTCTACATCTAATTTCTTAATGGAATTTATTCAAAGTGGCGCCACTTACAATGATTTTTGGTAATTTTCCTTATTCTATATTATTCTATATTCCTATACAAGTTTATCAAAATGAGCGATACTCCCACTTCGGAATGTTGTTCATTCCATTCCAGGGATTGCAACCGTTTCGATGGGAATTCCCACGATTTTGCCTTGCTCTCTCGACTTTGAGACTGAATAACTGGCTTTAAGATAGTAAACCAATTACTGCCTTCTTCCGCTAAAAATTACGCTATTTGCCAATGACTAATGATATGCTAATGGTAAACTGATATTCGGCAACGATCGGCAAACCTTTGATGTGCCGAGAAACTCAGTTGTAAAATACAATGAAACTATTTATAAAAACTTTTTTTTTTTTGCATTTTATACGTCCGTCATAATGGCGAAATCTGTCCGTCTGTCCGTCCGCTTATGGATCGCAATAACTTGAATATGCGTCAACGGATTTTCATGATATTTGTACATTGTGACCAGAGTGTGGAGAGGAAGCCACCTTTCGATTTTCAGATTCAACCAAATTGTCGTTACGGAGTAATGGGACTTAGAATTTTTAAATACTGTGGAAATATACTAAAATAGTTAAAAATATTTTAAAATCTATTTTTGGGCGAAATGTTTTGAAAATATGTATGCTTTATAATGAAAAGATGTTCTTTTTCATATGCAACGTTGGTTTTTTCTTTCTTTCTTTTTTTTTTTTTTTCGAGAAATTTTATTGTATAGGAGGGGGTTTTTATATGCACATACATGTTAAGCTAAGGACAAAGTATAGGCGCATGGAACGTCATAACTTGAATATGCATCAGCAGATTTGTGATCAAACTGTGCAGAGGAAGCCGCCTTTCGATTTTCAGTTTAAACCGATTTGTCGTTACGGAGTTATGAGACGTAGAATTTTTAAATACAGTGAAATTATACTAAAATAATTAAAACTTCTTTAAAAATCTATTTTTGGATGGATTGTTTTGAAAATGTGTATACTACAAGACGAAAGGATGTTCTTTTGCTAATGTAACGTTTCTTTGATTTTTTTTGTCGAATACTTGAGAAATTATGTGTAATGGAAAGGGGTATTATGCACACAAGGGCAAAATATAGAGGCATGGAACGCAATAACTAGAATATGCGTCAACAGCTTTTCATGATATTTCTACATTGTAATCAAACTGTGGAACGGAAACAGCTTTCGATTTTCAGGTTCATCCAATTTGTCGTTACGGAGTTGTAGAATTAAGAATTTTTAAATACTATGAAAATATACTGAAATAGTTCGAAATTCTTTAAAAATCTATTTTTGAGTGAAATGTTTTCAAAATTTGTATACTTGAAGACAAAAGATTATTCTTTAATATAAGTCACGGGTCCTTTATTTCTATGTCGCCTATTTGAGAAATAATCTGCAATGAGAGTGAGGGTTACAGAATTATGCACATTGTATACATGTAGTATAGGAACATAGAACGCAATATTTTGAATAAGCGTCAACAGATTTTCAGTATATTTATACACTGTGAGAAGGATGTGAAGAAGAAGCCGTCTTTCGATTTTAAGTTCATCATATTTGTCTTCACGGAGTTATGATACTGCATTTTTTGGTATTGTAAAAATAAATGCCGACGGGCGTATCTTGCTGCGTTGGCGTAGGCTTTATCTTTTCATCTGCAAGACTCTATTCTGATTCATTTGATACCAATGTTAAACTCTACAATCGCTAGGTCTTTCCGTACATTTTTTGAATTAATGATTTTCACACTCTTTGGCCATATTACATTGTTTCGATTGAGAATCACTGACGTGGGTTAAGTACCCGAAACATGCATATCTGGTCCATGCTGCAACTTTATCTGTTCTGAAATGATGTTATTGAATTTGAAGACGTTAAACATTTGTATCACATGGTGAATGTCATTGCTGGTGGAACAGGAGTCCCCGAGGGCCCATGTAGCCAAGTTCGATTAACTTCGATTGGTCGTCTCTTCAACGCATTGGAAAATTTTTGTTATGAAATTTCCTTGAAATTTCTGAAATGTGGGTCCTGTACCATCTTACCCCACCAATCCGGATATCCGTAGCGCTTTTTGGACATAATAATTTTCACACTCTTTCGCCATATTACATGTACATTGTTTAGATAGAGGATCACTGACGGGGATTAAGTTCCCTAAACGTGGATGTCTGGTCTTTATCTGTTCTTAATTGATGCTATTGAATTTGAAAACGTTAAACATCATTAGCATCATTTACGGGTTTATTTTAGGGCAAAAAATCCGAATCATAAAATCCATCTTTCCTCCTCTTCCGTCCTTTCCACATGCCCGGTAAACACTTTTCAAAGAAAAGAAATCAAGTCATTAGCACCTATAGCCTGTCTGCGTTGAGTATCATTTAAGTGAAAAGATTATAGGTTTTTTATATCTTTATTCCAGAAATTAAAGAGAAATTATATGATAGCAAGAGATACCCTAATATACTGTTCACTGGCACCTGATCTCACTCCGTGTTTAATATCTAATATGGCCGAATATCACGCTGAATGATTCAAACTTGATGAGTAATTTATTTTCTACATTGGAACATTATCCGACGCGAAGTACCGGTATCGTATAGAGAATCTTCCTCCATAGAGACTCTTGCCCACGGAATGTTTTCTATATATATATGGAACCTTCCCCCGGAATGTTTTCCATAGAGACACTCTTTCCCCGGAAGGTTTTCTATATAGAGAATCTTCCCCCTCGGATTGTATTCGATATAGAGAATCTTCCCCCACGGAAAGTTTCTATATAGAGACTCTTTCCCCGGAAGGTTCTCTATGTTTTCTATATAGAGAATCTTCCCCCTCGGATTGTATTCGATATAGAGAATCTTCCCCGGATGGATTTTAATATAGAGAATCCCCCGGAATATTTTCTAAATAGGGAATCTTCCCCATGAAAGGTTATCTATAAAGAGAATTATCCCCCGGGATGTTTTCTATATAGAGAACATTTCCCCATAGAGACTCTCCCCCGGAAGGTTTTCTATATAGAGAATCTCCCCAGAAGGTTTTCTATCTGAAGAATTTGCCCGGAATGATATCTATATAGAGTCCCTCCCCCAGGAGGAATATGCTCTATATAGAAAACGTTCCCCCATCATAGAAAACCTAAAAGAGCATCTCCTAAAATCCGGAAATATTATTGATATCGTCTTAGGTTTATGACTTCCAGTAGACATGGGAGATCCATGAAATTTAAAGAAGTGTTATTTGAAATAAAATTTAAAATGTTTCGAATATTCTTGGACATTTCAGGTATAATAACTATGCATATGAAACATTAAAGGGAAACTTTAGTTCGACTCATGCATGTATGTTTTTAGAAATGGAGTTATATCCAGATCCTTGGAGATCCATGTGAAATGGACACATCAAATTTTCTAAATAATCTCTAAATATTTTTTTTTCTGTGATTATTATGTTTAGAGTATAACATACAAAAACCGTATTAGCCCAAAATGTTAACTTAATGAAAACACGTGCACAATCAATCACATGCAAAATGAATATATATACAATATGAAATAAGATAAAATAAATTTATTCTTCCACATGCGTTTTTTACGCGTGGCAATGCTCCGAATTGTTTCATCAATATAGATATTTTTCAAACAAGAAAATTGATATGCTAATGATACAGATGGTCGTCCTTAGCAGGCACCGGTTGGCTATTCATGTCGTACATTTTGTATGGGATTTTTTTTTTGTGTGTGTTTGTTATTTCGATGTCGTATTTTATGTTAACTAACTTGTCCCGTTGCGTCACTTTTTATGCTTGTTTTCGCAAAGGTGTAGGTGCTGCAATCGAGTCTTTTGTTGGAGATCTCGCCCTTTCTTTCAAACAACACATCACATAAATTTCGTTGAATCGGTGGGTTCTGTGATGTAATGGTATCTTCTTTAGTTTTGTCAAAATGACAAAAGTCTTCCTGCCCCCCCCCCCCCCCCCTTCTAAAAATCAAAATTAATAGTCGCTTCGTAAATCGGACAAGATATATTAGGGGAGCAGAAGTAGAGTAAGTGTTAATCTGATTGAAAATAAATGTTTACCTTGTCCCAAGCATCCTCTGAACACTGTAATATAACAAGTGTTTATCAAATCTTGTATCAAATACTAGGAATATTTTTATCCTGTTTACATTTAAATTCTTCACATTTTAAAACTTGACGTTCTACAGTATAAGATATACAATTTACGATCACTTCTCCGTGAGCATAAATATGGCCAGAAATTGCATTTTCTATTCATTCTACTTGTTAATGTGTAAGCAAAGATTGCCCCCCAGATCTAGACGATGAAAATTAGATAAATTTCTGTTCAACAACATCAGTTACCTTGGTAACATATCTGTCCATATTTCTCGAAAAAAATCTAAATATGAATGTACTTTGTTTTCACTGTTATGAAAATCTGAGACATGCGATTTCCAAATTTCCAAATGCTAACAGATTTGACTGAAATTCCGCACAATGGATGAACTATCTAGCCACTGTGAAAAAGTATACAGGAATTGCTCGAATTACTATTAATATACAGTGCAACATAAACAGCTATTTTTTTCTAATGTTCTCGAAATACATCTGCGATATTTCAGCTTCTCACAAATAAATAGTACAATGGTACAGAGAAGCTGTGAACATTTCAAAAAGGACATACAGGCCATAGTGATTTAGTGAACAGAACAGGAATGCAAATTTGTCTCATTTCTGAATGTATGAAATACACATTCAATATAGTTCTTTGGAGAGCATAATTTTTTTTGTTTATTACTTTACAAAGTTTTATAAAGTAATATGGCTTTTTTCTTTTTGAAAAAAAAACCATTACATTTTCATACCTTGACCCTGTTCTAGATTCTGTTTTCTTCCAATTTTGAAATATGGACATTCAAAATGTAATAAGATGAATACACGCGCTCAGTATTGAGTCTAATGCCTCGTTCACACGGTTGCACAATAAATTTATTTAGCAATAATTTTAATGTGCAACAAATTTGTTTAGATATAAGCTTTCTGCGTTCACACGAGACCCAAACTATTTCGGAACAAAATGCCAAATTGAATGCACATTCACAAGAAAAAAAACGGAAATTGTTCGAAGAATTTTTATGAAGCCTAAATTTACCAAACATTCATTTATTTGTCATCTCTGCCTAGAACATGACGTCATTCAATTGTGACGTCATTCTCAACAAGGGGTCCAGACCTATAAAAAACGTTCTTATTTATACGAAAAATCGGAATCTCTCAATAGAGTCTTTGAAATAAAGACCTCGAATGGTTATATTCGTAAGTATAACAATCTCTTTCTCATGTCACGAAGATACGCATGCGTCAGAATTATTGCGCAACACTTTCGCTTAGCGTTTACACGCAGAATTTGTTGCGCATTAAAGATAATATTAAACAAATTGAAAATTTATTGCGCAATAAATTTTGTCGTGTGAACGCAAAACAAATTTATTGCGTAACACATTTACGTTTATTGCGATATAAACTCTCCGTGTAAACGAGGCATAAGTCCGAAATTATTCACCTGACTTACCCCTAGAATATCCCCGTAATGTGTGTTAACAGCAGCATTTGAAAATAGAATGTCTATACCACCATACTTTTTCACGGTCTGCAGAGGGTAAATTGTATTAATAGAACTCGTAAATAAACATCACATCAGTAGTTTTATAAAAAAACATATTTGGATCTATAAATTATAAAAAACGTTTAATATGGATTATCTGTAGAAAACCTAAAACAGCTGGCCACAGCATGTCATGGATTTTTATGAAACATTCTGTAATTATCATACTTAATGTAAAAACAGTGAAAACAAAACATATTGTTATATTTGATACATGGTTACCATGGCAACGGAGTCCATCTTTTTGACACCCTCAAACGTATTAGAAATAAAACATATTGTGCTATTGTGTTGTCATGAAAAAATCAACAAATAAAATTTATGGTGAAACTCGCCATTTTGTCATGAATACTTATCAAAACCGTTGCTATAGCAACATGGATTCAATATTTCCGTATATCGCACATTTAAAAACATTAATTTTCCCCATTTTTAGTCCTATGATTATGAAATAGCACACCTGTATACAAATTACAATTTTATCATTATTATTTGACCTTCGGATCATTTCAAGGTCATCTGTCCAAAGCTCAAGATCATTTCTAAATTTAGACTTAGGATTTCCTATTATTTTGAATTGCTTTCTCTGACTTGATTCATAATATATTTTGATTTGAAATATTTACAGTTGAACAACATATTAAAAGAAGCAGAATCCATCACAGGTTTGTTAAATTGTACTTCACTTCTATGTATTGCATACTCTAAATAAGAGCATACAAATTAGATTTTATATAATTTTCTCGTAAAATATGTGACATTTCTAAGGGTCTGCAATGGACTTCTTTTTGATACTCATCCCAACAAATTAATTAATTTTATAATACTTTCGCCTCTAATTGATTGTTTCACCAAAGTTCCATATCATTTACTGTTAAATATGTCTCATTTTATTGAAAAATCACAAAATTTGGAATGAAGAATAGCAAATATTTTTCAATGACCTTGACAATTGAGCTAATGACCTTGACATTTATTTTCTCAAGGTCATAATAGCATCAAATTGTATTCAATACATCTACATACCAAGTTTTGTAACTATAGCAGGCTTAAATCTTTAGAAATTAGCTTTTTTCATATGACAGGTATTTACATCTTCGTACCAAATGTTGCCATAGTAACCTTTTTCAAAGGCATATAAACAGAAAAATCTTATTTCTACATAAATTTCCATCAATTACCATGAAGTCCTAGGATAGTACTATTCAGGAAATAAGCAACTGTAATTCAAATCTTGTGCAACTGCATTATCACTTATGTCAAAATTCAATGAAATGTAGGTAAAATCAGGCCTTAATTAGCCAAAACTTGCACATTTTGTATTTTAAGTAATTTTTCTTGAAATTGAAGCAAATTTATATGACATACATTAACAAGGAGCATTGATTAATTAAATTAGATCAACTTGAGAGGATTTAACTTATCTGTTCAGAAAATTACATTAATTAAGGTATCCGTTGTACAAATCAATATCAAGTATATTATATGGTTAGAATTACGGCATATCTTTAATTGGATATACCATAATTCAACATAAAAGTTGGGTTCCAACACCAAAGGTCAACATGCCAACCCATATCTAAGCCACGGAAACTATCGAGACACTGCCGAATATTACCGAGATCACTTTAACACTGTTTAAATGGACGAGACGTCAGCGAGATCTCCATTTGTACATTGGATACGTTAATTAAAATTACTTTCGTTTCCATGGTAACTGGATGCATAAAGTGCCTTGTTTATAAACATATCAAGGGTTTTCATACCAAAACATTGGTTACCATGGCAACGGAACGTCAAAGATAAAATGGAAGGTCATTTCCTTCTGAGGACATCAAATACACATTGTATACAAAAATATCCAAAATCTGTTACATGTCGTGGCCAAACATGTCTGATATTTTTAGGCTATCAAAGAGAATCCATATTTTAAAAGTCATAAGATCGATTAGTTCTTTAGCAAAAACGTTAGGTCAGTTTAGACTTTTGCTCTTTATAATTTTTTATATCATATTTGGATTTCCTCGTTTTTTCCTCTTTTTGACCTCTAACATCACTGATGGGACACCACATCATCTGTTACTAACGTGGCTGATGGCCGTCCTAAGTCGGCACCGATTGTCCATTGGTCTCGATGGTTTATGTGTTGTCTTTTATGTTTGATGTCTCGTTTGCTGTTCATTGTCTCTTGCTGTGTTTTCACTTGGAGTGTTTGGTGTGTTGCTGTTGGTGCTGCAACCAGGTCTTGTTGGAGATCTCCTTTCTTGTTGAAATGCGCATATGGTGCACTGAAATACTACAATAGAACGCATTCCGAAGTGTTCCAACTCTATACCTTTCTTGAAGAAAATTTCAAACCAATTTTCAAGCACCAGACACGTGTTTCAAATATTAAATTCTCGTCAGAGATGATGCTTCCAGCCAAAGTGCCTTTCATACGCCGCCCATATTCATTTCGCTAGCGCCCTCTGATTCCATATGTAGAAATTAACTTTGTTCATTTAATCTACAGAGAGTATGCGGCTCCAGATTTCCTGTATGGACGATTCAGTAGCATATCCAAACAAAATCTATGTTCAAAATAACATTGGAGGGATGATGCATATACATTTCTTGAATATAGAAACAAATTTGTAAGTTTGAGTCAAACAAGCGACCGTAAACTTGTTGGAAGTAAGATACTTTGTTTGCGTTAGTATTATAATGTTTGAGCTCTAATGTACATCCTATCTAAAATGGAATCGTTATGTACATTAAAAATTTTAGAATGATACAATGAATTGTATTTTGAACGTTTAAATCAAAACAAATATTTTGCTTGGGCGCATCATCTATCAATGAAAAAACCTGAGGTATCGTGTGTTACATAGAATTAATATACATGAACATCGTTACATCTTCTTTGCTAACCACGTTTATACTTATTAGGGCGACTGTTGGATCCAAAGTGGTCAGTTACTCGGCTTCCCTAATTACAGCCCCGACCAGTCGAAAATTTAATATTCGCTTTCAATTCAATTCGTAAACGAATTGAAAGCTTAGCTTTCAAAATTTCGTCAGCGATTGCTTTCAAAATTTTGAATACTCAAGAGATGACGAAATTTCGTCAGCGATTTTTCGTTAACTAATTTTCGTCAGCGATTCCCTAGCTTTCAAAATTTTCGTCAGCGATAGCTTTCAAAATTTTGAAAGCTATAGTTAACGAAATTTTGTCAGCGATTAGCTTTAAAAAAATTTGAAAGCTATAGTTAACGAAATTTCGTCAGCTATAGCGTTCAAAATTTTTGAAAGCTAATCGCTGACGAAAATTTCGTTAACTATAGCTTTCAAAATTTATGAAAGCTAATCGCTGACGAAAATTTCGTTAACTAGCTTTCAAAATTTTTGAAAGCTTTTCTCGTCAGCTATTTTGTGTCGAGAAAACCGAGATGGCCGAAATCAAAGCAATCATCTTCATAATTTGCTTGATGAAATAGTATTAATTATGATGTTTTTTCAGATCAAATTATGAAAATATATATACCTGGATTAAATTAAATATTGTATCTTGTTAATTTTCATAAGTTTATTTGAAGATTCCGTGTTTCCCAGATCGGTGTGTTCAACTTGGTTAAAATAACATTATGTTAATTGGAGGTGAATGGGGCCATCAAAAGGGTATGCTTTGCACTGAATAGTTACCTCAATTTACCTGTATTTGTAATACCATATATGGACAACTTCCATTTCATCGTAAATCTAAATGTATAAAATTTTAATATACCAGAAAATTTACATCTGACCGGCCAAATTCTGACTAAATGAGGAGAATTTATATCCAGTGAAACCCTGGCTTCTCTGTGACTGTCGGAAGCTTTGAAAGATATTTCACAATCGGTGAATTTTTAAAGTACCACGCCGATAAAGAGACGGCCTCTTTCATCCTCTAAACTGTGCAGAGGAATTCGACGAGGCGTGCTGCAGCCATTGTAAAAACAATATGGCACCCGGGCGTTCAAAAAGCTTTCAAAATTTTCGTCAGCGATAGCTTTCAAAATTTTCGTCAGCGATAGCTTTCAAAACTTTCGTCAGCGATTGCTTTCAAAATTTTCGTCAGCGATTGCTTTCAAAATTTCGTCAGCGATTGCTTTCAAATATTTTGAAAGCTCCGATATGACGAAAATTTGAAAGCTCATAGCTTTCAAATTTTTCACTAACTAAGATTAGTTAACGAAATTTTCGTCAGCGATTTTTCGAAAGATTTTTAGAGCATTCAAAATTTCGTCATCTCAGTAGCTTTCAAAAAATCAGTGACGAATAGTTAACGAAACTTTCGAATTTAGCTTTCAAAATTTCGTCATCTCGGCGTTAAACTTTTGACTGGTCGGGGCTGTACATTTTATGATGGTTGGAAATATGTCACATATTGTTGGTGAATTGACCTGATCAATACTCCGGTAGAACAAAAACAGCAATAACTCCATCTTATACCTGACCAATTAAGGACTTCAGTTCTCTTCTTTTCCCTGCATGACACGCTACTCCAGTCACATCTATGTTCTCTTTCCTAAGTGTTTGTACTGCCGAAGCTACATTTGCTTCTTTCCTTGAGCTGATCATAACCTTTGCGCCGTCCAATCCCATTCTCCGAGCAGCAGCGAAGCCTATCCTATAGAATGAAATAAGTAAAAAGTTAAAAAAGCAAAAGTAAAAAAGGGGAAATAAAAGAGGGAAAAAATAAAAAAGGGAAAAAGAAAGTAGAAATCAAGTTTTTAAAAAAGTAAAGTTGAGTTTTAAAAAGGAAACAAAAAAGTAATAAAGTGAAAAAAAAAAAGTAACAAAAATGTAGAAAAAAGGAAAATAGTAAGCTTTTCATAATGGTTTCAGAAAGGACTACACATAAACCAAGGAGACCAATTAATGGACAATCGATTCCGACTCTGCCACTTTAGTAGCAAACGGTGTAGTTATATTTGACATGCTTACAACCCTCCAATTTGTCCTGTTTCCCATATGCTTCGAAGCAATTCTTGTGTATATTACTGTCCTGTTCACTAAACCCAGAGCACCCTGTTTGGGCGATTTATTGTCGTCTGATGAATTTTGCTATGAGTTATTGTTTCCGAGACTTTACCTCCTTTAGTCGGAACTGAAAATTAACTTCAACTTACCCTATCAGCTGCCTTCAAACCGCAATATGAAAAAATAAAATGTCTCGGGAATTTCCCATGTTAATTTCAAGCCGCCGCCATATTGTTCTCCGTGTCAACAATAGTAAACAGTGACATCAAAGCCTCCGACGTCACACATTTTCAGCGATTTTACTATAGAAAATCCCCGTAGACTTTTTATTTTCCGTCCTCTTTCTAACTTAGCTGACGCACAGTCAAAACAATGGTATTTTCTGTTACGACTAAAAGAGTACTATAAAATTTATATCTTATTGTAAGATGACAATATCATATTTTAGAGAAAACCGGGAAAACAGGGTGCTCTGGAATAAGTGAACAGGACAGTAGTGTCCTCACTGTTATACATACATGTATGTATATGTTCACATGTGTGTTAAGGACCGGATCATCTTCAGAGTTAGATTGAAATATATATGGAATTTAGTGACTACGCCTGAGCATGCTGATGTAAGCAAAATTTCCTCAAGTTGAGGGATCAGTCAGGACGGTCTACAGCAAACTGTGAATGTCCTGATAAACGAAGTAATTGAGTCCAGTTTGTATACGGTCTTCTTAACGACGACCGTCCATCACGATGAAACGGTTCGGGGAATCAGGTGTTTGGCTGGTTTAAGATGGAGGAGAGGTAACCTCCACCGCGACGGACCATCAGGAAGGAGAAGATTCAAAAAAGCTCGATGCCAACGTTTCACAAGAATATCCGCCCCTACTTTCTTATATATATAGGACATTCACTGTCCAAATTGAATGAAATCTAACGGCCTCGCTTGAACATCAAATTTCTCGTAACAAATCTTTTTTGCAAATAAATTTGTGCTTGTAGTGTTTCTTATTATGATAAAACTACCCGAAAAGTTACAAAACTTTAAAATATATCAACGCAATACACCCTAAAACTCTGTAAAACAGGCCATTTTCTTCTCTGCAACGTCAAAGTAGACCGGAAGTTTAGAAATAGATACAGAGAGGGGATTTCGACTATCCCTATCTTGAATCAATATTTTTTCTTATATATTCTTTTCTATGATAAGGTTCAAATTCTTTGTTTGGGAAATGTAGAAAACAAATCGATCTACAAATACATTTCTCACCAAAAAATATGCCGTTAATTGACATGTCTCATGTATTGACATTTTCTATTCTAAAGTTACCGCTACCTAAATATACTTGACCAAACCGAGAAAAGCTTTCCTAGTTATATTACGTATTTCCGGTCTACTTCGACGTTGCACACGAAAAAGATGAGTCCATTCTGTCAATCGATCACGTTTAATGGCTTGTTTGCGATGGAATATTTCGAAGTTTTATACATTTTTCGAAAGTTTAAAGATAAGAAAGGATATAGCAAATATGATTCCTTTTGCAAAAATGATTTATTTTTTATTATCATATCGATCAAGTTGGCCACTATATTTCCGAAATGAATCGTGATTTTCCTCGAACTGACCAGAGAGAGAAGGGAAGGGGCGGGTGACATTGAGGGTTGTTGGCATCGAGCTCCTGTGGGATGATTGTATTGCAGTCTGAAAATAGAATTTTTACGACTGTAACAGTAGTTAAGACATTTTTTTAGAGTTCTAATGTGAGAAAGATAAGCGTGAGAATGGGTTGTAGAGGTGGGCCTGAAATCATACCATGTCAAAAACCCTTTGACAATGAAAGTGAAAAGGGAGATAATTTGTGAAACACGTGAACATTGTCTCAGAATCAGATTTATCTTTCTCTGACCGCTTACAATGAATTAGCAATGAAATCTACATATGTACCAAGTATTGTCGATGATACTATTGCATAATTATAGACAAGCTAGATTATGCCGACTTATCATGGACCAATGTGAGACAGATAAATTCTTCCAGTATAAAACGTAGATTATATCTTGCCACGCACTGACAGACAGACAAATGACCTTCAGATATATATTTCAATTATGAGTATGGATCTTCCAATGTCTTTTGGTTTGCTGACCAGGTGACCTTATTAATCATATCTTTCTCATTAATTTACTGACCATTTCCAGATTTCAAAATAATGACAAGAATGAAAGTAAGATTTATATCTGTTGTATTAATTTTGCTTTAACTTGGCCGCGGTGGAGTATAAAATGTATATATTTTCATTACTTGTATTTTAAATTTTGAGTCCAAATAGTTGGGGATACCATATACATTGGACAACCCCCTATTTTTTTTCATACGGGAATGCCAGTTGCAAAGGACAAACCCCGACTACAACATTTGTTCAGCATCATTTGTTCACATCAATATTTAGATCAACATCATTTGTTCACATTACCATTTTGTTCAACATCATGTATTCAAATCAACATTTTGTTCCATATCAATAATTTTCTCTGGCTCAACATTAAGTGTTCAGCTTCAACAATAACCGCGAAATGAATTTGAAGGTCCCCAAACAACAACGGGTTGGTTCACATGTGTATTTTACGACCGGATCATGTTCACAGTTAAGATTGAAATATATATTGAATTGAGTGTTTACGCCAAAATGATCATAGATCATCACGCCAACAATACAATCCCCAATAGCTATCAGAGGTCAGTGTTGGTGTGAAACACTCAATTTCATATCTCCACCATGTCCACCGCGAGCCAAGTTAAACTACATAGGGTTGACTGGTTTATTTTCGTAATAAGGGAATTGTTATGCCATGCAAGATATGGTATATAAAGGAACTGCTTTTTGATTAAAGTAAGTTTATATCAAGGTTATTCTTCATTTACTTGCAGGACACTTGATGAGAAACAAATGGTTGCTGGGAGATTTCTTTCGAGTCTTCCATACATTCTTTACAAATTTTGCAGATGATTTTCATGACTACCTGGAATCAAGTTAAACAGAATTCCAATGAGTTAAAGATGATCCTGACGATAATCTAAACAGCACTCACAATACAGCATTTGCAACTGCATTTGTTGAAAATCATTTTTGTGCCACAACGGGATTCAGGGGGGGATATTGGTATACGGTGGTGTTTTGGCAAGTCCTTTTGATATCCTGTTTGAACCCCCCCCCCCCTCCGTCCCAAAAAAAAAATTAAATATACTTGACCATAAATTTTGAATGATAGGTGGTAAGGCTTTCAAGTTTCCTTGTGCCAAGAAGTTACCACGGATACCAAATTTTGACTTGACCTTCTTTCAGAAATTTTTATGTTTGCCGTAAGTTTTGAATGGTAAGTGATAGGGCTTTAATATTTCAAGTGTATTCCTTGTGCCAAGACCTTACTTTTGATACTTAAAATAACCTCTTAACCTTGGAGGTGCACTTACTTTTGAAAATCTCAAAGCTTGGTAATAGCTTTTGATTGGTAGGTGATATGGCATTCATATTTAATATTTACATTCTTCTTGCAAAACCTTAGCATTTTTAGCGAAATTTGTTACCTTGACCTTTCAGTTTGACCTATGTTTGCAAAAATGTATAGTCTTGAACATCATTCTTGCAAAGTAGGTGATATGACGTTGGTATCTCATGTGTGAATTCCTTGTACAAGATCTATCGATGGATACCAAAATTGCTGATACGTACTACATAGGACCTTGACCTTTGAGATGACCTAAGTTTGGAAAACTTGAGCCTTGGCCATATTTTTTGTATGGTAAGGGAAAGGGTTACATATTTCAAATGTATACCCCATTGGGACTAGACCTTTCCATGGATACCCCCTTTTCTTACTTAGTACCTTGATCGTGGAGTTGAAAACCTTTGATCGTGATCATTCTTTCCATGGATACCCCCCCCCCTTTTACATAACAGATGTAAGCTGACAATGTGCCTACATAGGCATTCGTGTTTCACAAACAATTTCACATAAACATTTAGATATACCTTATTATGGCAATCAACATGTTTAGCAATATCATTTTCAACCTCAACCTTTTTCTTTATACATTGATTGATCTCCTCCCTTCTTTTTAACAACTATGGCAAGGAAAACACGCTATAAAGTTATGCTGTGTAACAAAATGCATGCAAGAAAGCATGTGATGCAAGTGAAAGGCTGTTTGCTTGGAGTATCACCATGATACTAGTGGATTTTTTTTAGGTTTTTTAACAGTCCTTTTCGTATCATGCAGCCGTTTTAGTTGAGATTATTTCAGTTTTAATGGCTAATGAGGGTCTAAAGAATTTCCGAATGGGAAACGGCATTTTTCATATATATGGATCTTATGTTGCATAAATGTGAAATATCTCGTGATCTTGTTATGAAGGCATGATATGAGGGTTTTACTTTAGTACATATGGTACTTGTAAATGTTTGGACAAGGACTAATAAAGGCTTGCTACCTTAAAATGGAGCGTGGGCATTGAGGATTAAATAAGAGGGTGACCTAGAATAACACGTGTAAGGGTCATGTCGAAATGTTCATAAAAATTGCTAAAATTGTAATGGAAGAATTAGGAATGCTCTTATACACGCGATGATCATGTGTACAAGAACATGAAACAGTTATAATTGATAGATATCACGCAAGATAAAATTACGGATAACACATTTTATGGTGACCCCATGAAATTGAAACCTAAAGAAAATGATGAAGCAGATGTGTTAGAAAAGAAAGTAGAATAGATAAGGAAACCCAATGTCCGGTTAGCAAGTATTACATTTTTTTGGTATTTAATCTTCAGTACAAACAATTAAAGTAAAACGACTGGGAGTATCTATTTTCAGTAATTTGTCATTATTTTGTGGTAAACATGAAGATTATACACCTTGTGTCCATGCACTATATTTTTTCGATCCAAATTGAAGGGAAATTCTAAATTTATCCTTTAACAATTTTCATACATTAAAGACGCAGGTATTTTTTCTGTGTATCCATTTTTCTAAAAACTATTGGTTATGTAAAGGACGTAAAGTTTGCGTCTACCGAAAAATCGACAGGTCATTATTACAATTTTCAGAAATAGCAGGAAAAAATGTTACATTCTGTCAGAAAGATTTAATTGAATCTTACTTCTACCAATAGCATCATTTTGACAAGAACTTACCCGCTTCAAACGAAAACAATAAATGTAGAATAATTATACCATAAAGGTATCTCAGATTGAAGATGGCAAACACTCTACATTTTCATTCTCAATATCTAACAGGTAAGATAATTTACTATAAAATTGAAAGGACCTGTAACGTTAAGAGCCTTAATCTGCCCAATTTTTACTTGCGATACCAGCTCAACCAGTATTATTTAAAATGTGTCCTGTATGTGAAGTCATTTCATTTCAAGTATCTTTAATCAAATATAGCAGTGTTATTGACATAATAATGAGAAATAACATATATTTTTACATAAAAGTGAGGATGGGGTCTTTTTTATGATATAAATAATGCGAGTGAAATGTCGAAAATTTCGAACAATCGGTCGCTTTTGTTGAACAAATGTCAAAATGAACTACAATGAGAAAATTTAATAAGAAATATCGTGCTAAAACATGAATTCCTCAAAATATTACATTCCCGATTTTTCTGACCGTAAACACGTGGCCAGAGATATATAATCGAACACTCACTCTCACTTATATTGTACAATAAAAAACGCCGCCGTTATAAAAAGAGTTTCAATAAGCTTTTTCAGTATAGAAAATCATATTTCTTTCACATTTACCATAATTACATTTTCTAAATACTTTGTAAATGTCACCGATGAAGTTTTGAGCACTTTTCCAAGATTGACTGATACTTCAGTCGTCAACGCTAATTGTTAACTTTTATTGCGAGGGGTTGTTGAATTATCAATGCCCAAAATTAAAATGAAGGAGTTTGTTCGTGAAAAAGTAAGCAACAACGAATATTTTTTGTTGACAATTGAAACTATTAATAAAGAGGTTAATTATTGCCGAAAGCGAATCAAATGCCAATTGCTAATTCTCTGTTATTTTCTTATCTTTTCTTCACCCCCACCCGCCCAATCGCATTTTCGTAAATTGACTATTGTTCCCCCTTTGGAACACAACTCCACTTTTACAGAAAATGTGTATTATGAAAATACATCTAAGCTAGAAGTGGTATTGTGTTCCAAGGGGGGCGATATTTTATGAAAACTGTTCCGATTTTCATTGATTTCTATACAAAATAAGCTCATTTATACTCAAATATCTCTCGATTAGAACAATTTTATGAAAAATTTTCTTCAGATTTTGAAGGGGTTTTATCTTTTGAAGTATTTCACGAACTTGATTAAAGAAACGAAGTAATTTAGAATTTCATTATTTTTGGGCAGATTTTACGCCTTATCGTTACAGGTCCTTTCCTTTGGGAAAATAATTTTCCCATAGGGATTCTTACATTTTCATGTGATATTCAAACTTACCGAGGGAGATTTTGCTTTTCATAGCATTTCAATTCATCAATCGGATTTTGAGTTACCCTGTAGGAATATATGTTCTCCTATTAGAATTTTCAGAAAAATATATTTCCAGTAGGAAAAATAAAAGAAATCCAATTCGAAAATAATTTTCATGAGGAAAATGTGTTTCCCACCGGAAAAAAATCCCATGGAAAAATTTTATTCCCCGATTGGAATTTAAGAAATTCCCACGTTCAAACCATTACAGAAACAATGTTCCGAAGCAATTATCTAAAACTTCGATTCTATCTTGTAAACTATTATCAATATCACTGCTGGTGGACCAGGAGTCCCCGAGGGCACATGTAGCCAAGTTCGATCAATTTCGGTTTGTCGTTTCTTCCAACGCATTTCAAAATTTCTGTTTACAAACTTTTCTTTTAATTTCTAAAAGCTGGTTCCTGTAGCATCATATCCCAGCCATCTTGCTACGTCTTTCGGTATATTTAGGACATACTTTTCACAAATTTTGGTCTTATTACATTGTTTAGATTGAGAATCACTGACGAGGATTAAATACCCGAAACGTGCATGTCTGGTCCATGCTGTAAATTAATCCGCTCTAAAATTATGCTAATGAATCTGAAGACGTTAAACATTTGTACCACTTGGTGAGTGTCATTGCTGGTTGACCAGGAGTACCCGAGGGCACATGTAGCCGAGTTCGATCAATTTCGGTTGGTCGTTTCTTCAAACGCATTTCAAAATTTCTGTTTACAAAATATTCTTTAAATTTCTAAAACCTGGGTCCTGTAGCATCATATCCCAGCCATCTTGTTACGTCTTTCGGTATATTTAGGACATATTTTCCACAAATTTTGGTCTTATTACATTGTTTAGATTGAGGATCACCCACGAGGGTTAAATACCCGAAACGTGTATGTCTGGTCCATGCTGTAAATTTATCTCCTCTAAAATGATGCTAATGAATTTGAAGACATTAAACATTGAAGAATATGTGCGTACTTACTGGTGCATAACCATATCATCATGGAAATAATATAAGTGCACCGTATAATCGTTCCAACCAATTTTAAACGTTTATGATCAACCTGAATAAAAAAGAACGATGGTACAATTAAACTAGCCACGGGTATAAAACATATATGGCAATTCTACAAGAAATCATCATGTATCGCACGCTTTTGGATCAATTGACTTGCATCTATTAAGTGCATTGTACATGTGCATCTATATCTTTATCAAATCTACAGAGTGGCGCTACTCACAATTATGTTTGTTCATTCCGTTCCCAATATAATAAACTTTTGGCAACACTAAGACAAAAACTGGGATGGGCTTTGTGCTTCCTTTTTGGTCCTACCTACTTAGATAATTCCACTAGAATTGTTACATAATTCGTGTGATACATGTAAATAATAAGAATGGCGAATTTATATAGGGTGATCACATTCATTAGCTCGCTACAGCCGGCAGAGCACGCACTGTATTTCCTCTGTTTTAAACATCCATTTACATCTGTGTTTCTTGGGCCCATGTGTCGCGTGTCTGTTTGTATGTTTATCTTACAGGGAGGTATTTTATACCACAATTGTGTTTTCTTGTGGGTAATCGGAAAAGTGGGAGGGTTGTGTGCATGTAATCCGGATAACTACACCGTCTACTACTTGCGTGGCAGATGGCCATCTTAAGTCGGCACTGTTTGCCCATTGGTCTCGTTGGTTAATGTGTGGTTTGTTGTGTTTCGTGTTTCTGTGATGTGGGTTGGTGTTCCTTGTCCTTTTTCTTTTCTTCCTGTGAGTTTTATGCTGTTTTTGCATATAGTTGTTTTGGAGTTATGTCGTGGGTGCTGCAACGGAGTGTTGTTGGAGATCCCCTCCTTTCTACAATGTAATCTACAATGCCTTTCACACATTTACTTGAGATAGTAATACGGAAGCTGTTCCTCGTGTTTCTGTGTAACTCTGTGTCATTCTCTCTCTCTCTCTCTCTCTTTCTCTCTCTCTCTGTGTGTGTTTCGCTTGAGAAAGGTCTCTGTTGAATTTGTTTTCCAAAATTAGTATTTAGATTGTGATTTGGGGAAACTGGTTTCGTCTTTTGTGTTAGATTTTCATTCACGGTGCCGCTTTTTATGCATCATCTACAATGTATTCCTTACTCACTCCGGATATTATTCATAAGATCAAGCTGTTCTTTGTGTTCCTGTGAAGCTATGTGATTGTTTCCCTCTGTTTGTCTTATTTTCCTTTTCATGAGAAAGTTCTGTTTAATATTTTTTTCAGTAATCTGTACGCTATTCGATTGTGAGATTTGGAATCGGGTTTTGCGTTCGACTTACATGCACTGACATACAGAAAATAACATAGATTTTTACCTTAGTTGAATCTCTCTTTACATGTATGGAAGGGTTCGATGTTTTGAATTGTCTTGTTTTGTTGTTGTTTTAGTGGTGCATCCTAAGTACCATACATGAGGTTTTCATATCCGAAACATATGTCTAGTGCATCAATATTGGTTTATAATGGCAACAAGTTTGATCACGTATCTACACAGATTTTCTTTTGAAGTACGGAACAATAAAAATTCTTCCCCGCGATTGAATGTTTCCAGTGTATGAAGAAGCTTTGTTTAGGCCCTCAATAAATTTGACATCTTTTATGATTTTTATCATTTAATCCTAATTATATTCATTTTCATCTAAATGAAATATTTTTATTACATCACTCTTTTGTTCTTTCAATCCTTTCATATGAGCATTGCACTATTGTCGCTTGAAGTAACCTGTTGGTGGTCACTCGGGATGAACAAATAATCAATTCTTTTAAGAATAGACTATCCATTCCTTATAGAATGGATAGTACATTCTTTAAAGAATGGACAGTACATTCTTTAAAGAATGTATTGTTTTTTCCACATGAGTGCCCACGGGTCAGAACACGCAATTTAGAAGAATTCCAATTTCTTGTAAATTATCCGTTAGTTATTTTCCGTTGTGAAATGTTGACACTAAATAATATTTTCCACAGATGTACCTTTCATTTATTTGAAAAAAAAGGTAGGAAAGAGAAAGGAGGGGATATCCAACATCACTCGGTTGGAGCGTCTTCAGCAAAACCACACACAAACCAATGCAAAAACACAGAGCAGACACTCACAGAAAGAAACACAAGAGAGACAAGGAACATCGACTCACACCATAGAAACATATAACAGAAAAGACCACACGTAAACCAACGCATTATACACGTATGAAATTCATTTTGCATTAAAAAAAAAGAGAAGGAAAATAAAATGAAAAGAAATCACTAAAAAGAAAATCGATGTCAATTTTCATTACCGTCAGATTATAAATGCTTTAAATTAACATATCAATGTACTCAAGTGTTCTGTCCCTTGGAAATGCTCAGTTGAACAGTAAACAACAACAATTATTATTAGTTTATTTTTTCGTCAATTATCAAAAGATTCACCAATCAAGTTATTTTTGTTCATAAATTCATGTTATAAGACCGACAAAATGCCTCAAATCCATCCATTATTCACAAGGAAAAACAAAACTCTGCTGCGCACTCATTGCAAAGTTGATACATAAAATTAAAAAAAAACAAGAGGGCTCTCGTTAAATAATCTCGTTGGCTGAACCTGAAAATCACTTTTGTTTATGAGACATTTGTACCGTTCATTATACCTTGTTTCAGAAGTTTAATACTGAAACGTGGTTATTTTCGTTTGGGGGAAATTTCGCGATCATAACATCAAGACGTTTCGCGTGTGAGAAATACTCGTGATGAAAATGCATTTCCCATTGTAAGAGGAGAGCAGGGATTTTTTCACGTGAGGGAAAATTTCGCAAAAACTCTCGATTCGTGAAAAACGCGAAAATTACCCCACGCGAAAATATAAACTATAATGGTATTCAAAAATTGAATAATGATGTAATAATTAATTCAGATTGCTTATTTCAAATGAAAGAATATACTAATTTAGTCACACTTACCCCCTTGTACCAGCTGTTACCAAAGCAACTTTACCTGCAAGTTTATAGGCGCTCATCATTCAAGATGTATACTGCAATAATGACCTCAGAAGTCATTTGATTCATTGTTATGTACACATTTGTTTCTTGTCACGAGATGTTAAGAATTTACTTTTCAGATATATTGTTCTTCTATATTTACATTTGATAGGAAGATTTGCGCCTGTCGAACTAGAGTGTAAATGCCATGAACGCAAAAAATAAGATACTTCTTCCTTATATTCACATTCAGAAACATTCAGATGTAAAATATCTTTAAAAACATCCACGAAATTTTATACAAATTTTAAGTGAAAATTCAGATCTAAATGTTTTACATGTTTCAGTTTTCCCTTCCCGGAAGGGCAAGACATACTCCATTCTAAAGGACCAAAATATACGGTTTAACATAAAAAGTTACTGAGTAATTTTATTTTCAAAATATTTTCACGAAGAGTTTTAATTTTTTTAATAAACAATTTAAGCAAATAAGGCCTTATTTATGATATGAGAAGTCAGTGCTGCATAAATTCATTTCCCTAGCGCCATCTACATTGAAGTACACATGAACTCTGTGAACTATTACAACGGTTTCACAATGTAATTACTAGTTGTAAATATCTGCTAAAACGTTTTCATGATGATTTTTAATTTTCATAAACAATTTGAAGAAAATTAAGTCTTATTTATTATACAGTAGCCATTGCTCCATAAATTGTGCTGCATAAATTCATTTCGGTAGCGCCATCTACATTGAAGTACACATGAATTCTGTGGAAACAGTACTCGTACATATCATACAGTTGTTATACATATTTCGATGATTTGAGGAATTTTTTTGGTTGATCCCGTATGTTTCTTCCCTTTTATGCATCATTCCCCGTATACATATTGGGAATCTCCTTCTGCTCGAAATTTTAGTTTCAGTATGCCCCGCCCACTGTTTTCAATTCTTGTGCGCACGTTATATGATTGGGAGCAACCTGTGATTATCGTAAATTAACGTCAAAATCGAATAGGCGTTTACCATAGGAAATCAACTTGCAATGTAAATATAGCCTAATTACATTTAACACCGGCAGTTAATTCCAAGGTACATGCTTTATAATCATGAGGTAAAGGTTAAGAGTTTTTAGACTGTAAACGAACTTTTGTCAGCTAGGACTTTACTTCCGAGGAATTGGCGAACTTGCTTCTCCGCAAAAATAAAATCTTTGCTAATAAATAAACGTACAAATTCTTTTTCTGTATAACATAAGGTATTTGACCCGTGCTAGCATGAGAAGCTGCCATTGAGTTGGAGGAATTAACAAAAATACATAATGCCGAAATGTCTCGAATGAAAATATAAAAGACTAAAATAAGGAAAGTAGTTGAACAAATCTTCATGATGACAAGACATTAATCAATTAACAGATGTTAAACCCGAAGACCCCCTCTTCTCCTTGACAATATTGAAATGAAGTTTAAATGGAGCCTCTGAATAATTTTAAAAGCTTCTCTGAAGAGGACATATGATATTTGAAACAAATATTTGGTGTATTTATCCCATTGGCTTTTGTGCAGTCATGTTTGTTTCATGTTTTAATGTTGTCTTAGGTCATCGTCGTCCCTTTGATGTCTTTTTGTTGTGATTGTCATTTTTATGTTTTCGCATTACGGTGTTTCATTTTTTTAATTTAAACTTTACTTATTTAACAACGTTTAAAAAACAAGTTACACAACTTATATAAATGTTTCACGTTGGCTCAGATGTTGGCGTGAGGGGGTCCAAGGAGCAGGAGGAAACCGGAGTACCCGGAGAAAAACCCCCTGCAGAGGCCAGGGTGGGGGGGGGGAGTCAATTTTATGCCATTATGATGAACCAAGCCTGTTGGAGATCCCCTCTTGTATCGTACACGTGATGCACTTCACTCTTGAAATATATTAATTTTATGAATTTTCTCCTTACTAAATGTAATGCCAGTTTTAGAAACTAAGGGTTATCTCCCTTGGCAGATTCTTTGGCAAAGATTTTGGATCAAGATAAGACTTTCTCTCTTCATAATATCATATTATTTGAATTTCCAGTTTTTCGGCCTCGTGCAACACTATAGTTGAAATGCGGAGATGGTGTACAGAAATTTTAGAATAGAATAATATGTATACTTCAATATAAACAAACTGAAAGCAGTTATCAAAAATGTGAATATTTAATAAGCTTAATACATTGTACATTGATTTTGAATAGCCATTATTAAAAAAAAGTCTTCTTCTATTTATTCTAATGCATTATAATTGAGGGACTTTGTGCTTCAAAATCAACTATTTGGATTAATTTCGACATTTTTTAAGGTATATGACGGAATCTTTGCCTCAAATATCAAAAGCATAATATTCAGACGATCAATTTTGGATGAAAATTGTTAATAGTTTTCCTTTGTTCTTTTATCTTAAACTTATCATTCTCTCTCATTTTCTTTGTATCATTATCTATCATTATCTTCTTTTATTTAAAAAAAAGATATTTTCTTTCAAAGCCAATAAAAAGTGTCTAGGATGTTTAAATTTTTTCGTGTGGAGAAAAATCCATTGCACTACAAAGGCACTCTGTCTGGCGTCCGTCGGTCTTATTTATACATTAAATGTAATAACATGGTCATTTTGCATTCAACTTTCATCATAATTTCAGGGATGGTCAAGCATCATAAAACACATCACCTACTAAGAGGCGACATCGCCTACCATGTCAGGGTTCAAAATTTAGGATCAAACATGCAACGTGCGACGTATTTATGTTCTTTAACTGTTTTATTTAATATGTATTTGCCATCGTCGCATGTCCCAAACAAATAATCACTTCGCCGCTTCATGGCTCGGTGACAAATTGATTGGTTCATTGGTTCATGCGACTCGGAGATTTACTGGACAATAGACCACGGCTAGCTAATTGTTATTTCTTAAATGAAGGCCAAAGTTATTTGTTTGTGAAATTGTAAAACGTAAAGTACATACTAATATTTTCAAATCATCGGAATAAAATACTATTTTGAAGTTTGATTAAGCGAGCTCAAAGTATGACCAACTTTCAAATAAGACAGACGATCGGACCCAGTCATCTCTGACGATATTTGAACAAATGAGATAGAGAAGATCCTGTCGATTACAATCTCAACAACACTCACAATAGAGCACCAAATTGAGCATCGAAGGACCCCTAGCAAGCTAGAGGCGGGACCAGGTGCCCGGGAGGAGAAAGCATCCCCTGTTTGACTAGCCGCACCCGCCTCGATGTTCACGCATGAAATTGAAAATGAAAAAATAACAGGGACCGTCATGGAGTCACGATTGGCGAATGTGCAACGTTTGGAAAGACACTGGTACAAAACTGTAGATTGGTCCAGTACAATGTCCAGTGTTCTTTTAATGACGTCAGGATCATATCCTTAGTAAAACATGCGACCGACTATTTTCTTGCATTTGTAGTTGAAGTTTGAACTGCCTTTGATCCTTCTGATATTGTTTATTTTAGGTCACCGTAAAATGAAGGCTGTAAAATTCCAAATGATACATACTCTCATGCTGAAATACTTTCTGCCTCTGAAATAATAGATAACCACAAATCAGCTCTTGCTTCCTTTGGCTTCGACACTTAACAATTTAGATTTAGATTTACCATACTTATACTGCATACCTAAAATGCATAAGAATCCGTACAAACAACGTTTCATCGCTGGTTCCTCAAAATGTTCTACCAAATCTGTATCGAACTTACTCACCAAAGTTTTATCTGAAATCAAATCTGGGCTTCAAAAATATTGTTCGACAGTATATTCCGCAGTGGTATCAACCAGATGTGGATTTTAAAGAATTCGAAGGAACTTTTAGAACATCTGAAATCCACTCATTTTAGTAGAGTCCATTCGATCAAAGACTTTGATTTTTCGACACTTTACACTGCAATTCCACATTCTAAATTGAAAGAAAGACTCGCAAAAATTATAAGTAATGCGTTTACAAGTAAGAACGGTAATCGCAAATACAAATTTATTGTTGTTAACTATGACAAAATCTACTTTGTAAAAGAAAAGTCCGATTCTGACAATAAGTACACTGAAACAGATATTATTCAGATGTTAAATTTTCTGATCGACAACATTTTTGTGGTGTTTGGAGGAAAGGTCTTCAAGCAAATTGTCGGAATTCCAATGGGGACCAATTGTGCCCCACTCCTTGCCGACATTTTCCTTTACTCGTACGAAGCTGAATTCATTCAATCTTTGGTCTCTGAAGGGAAAAGATACTTGGCTTCTGACTTCAACTTCACTTACAGATACATACACGATGTGTTGTCCATCAATAATCCAAAATTCGCGGATTACCTGAGCAGTATCTATCCTTCGGAGCTTGAAGTCAAAGAAACTACAGAGACAAATAATTCAGCATCCTATTTGGACATAATGTTGTCCTACGACACTGATGGTCACTTGAACACCTCATACTATGACAAACGTGACGACTTCAATTTCAGCATTACAAACTTTCCTTTTCTGAGTAGCAACATCCCTTCATCGCCTGCTTATGGCGTGTTCATATCTCAGTTGATACGCTATGCCAGAGCAAGTACCAAATATACGGATTTTGTTCTGAGAGCTAGGCGTCTTTCAGATAAGCTTCTCAGTCAGGGATATGTTTGTGAACGACTAACATCGTCACTGAGGAAGTTCTACGGTCGATATGGGGAACTCGTCATACACTATGATGTCCCACTCTCCAGAATTGTGGATGATATTCTGTCATAGACCATTTGAACCATCCAACGAAGAATTGTACTCTATGTCTTCCGAAATGGAAGTAACCGGATGTTTCGGGTATGTAGACAGTTCTACCGAATTGAAGCGGCGGGTGTTGCATACAAGCAGGAGATGCTTACTCTTCCTGGGCACCTGGTCTCATTCCCATATCGGGGGTTCGCTTCTTTTCATGTGGTGGATGTTTTTGTTCGTTTGCTTTGGTTCCTGTTTTATCCTGATTTTGTATGCCTTCGGTTTCTGATTTTCTGAATTATCGATTTTGTGCTGTATACAGGGAAATGATCATTATCCATATTTGTCATTGTCCCAAATGTATTAAGGTTCAAGGATACACCATCCGAACAACAAATCACTTCGGAGTCTCTTTCGTCGCCAAAATCGACGTCACGTTGTCTATGACGTCACGAAAAAACGCGCCAAAATTGCATCGGCACTCTTATTATTTGACGCTGACTCACCTACGTCCTGAAACGTGAACTAGTATTTTAGGGATTGTGCTAAATAAAACTGCCGTATTTTGATAAGATTGGGACTTCTATCGTTTTCCTTTGAATCTTGATTAAAAATTGATGTAAAACAGTTCTTTGATGGGTATGTTCATTCAGAGAAAAGGCTTACAGCGCATTCTGCCGCTCGCCGTCATCTCTACGAGAAAATCACGAAAGAATAATTTTATGCTTGTTTTATTTGTAAACAACCGTTTGATTTATACCCGGGGTTAAAATAGCAATTGAATCTAATTAAAATGAGTGTGATGTTTTTTTTTTTTACACGCGGGGTTTAAATGAGCAACATCTCACAAAATTGTACATTTTATTTGGAAACAACTCCTTAGCTTACATGCGGGATTTGGGTAAAACAAATGAATGGACTTTTCTATGTCTATATATCTAGGAGTAGTGATATCTAGAACAGCAAGCATCACGATTAGGGTAAAGGAGGGGGGAGTATTACTGCTACGTAACAATTTCTCTCCGCTATGTGTAAGATTCGCCATTTATTATAAGCGTAAGCGAACCGTAATAATTATATTTTGAATTTATCGAACAGAAGACTTTTCATGACAAATGACATAGTACTATAAGTCAAATCTTCTCAAAGTGAATCCTCCTTTTGAAAAAGTTCTCTTTTTTTACATTATCTGTTCTTCTCCTTTTCTTACAATGCGAATATTCATGGACCTGTTATAAATCAATGATTTCAGGATTATCGCCTAAATTTAACCCTCTCCCCGGTAGTGAATTATTATTACCGGTATGCGTTAAATATTATAGGAATGGAAAGTACATACATATTTTAAAATTACCAGTGGTGGATTCAGGGGGGGGGGGGGGTGCGGAGGGGGCGCACCCCCCCCCCCCCCCCGGCAATGACCCCAAATTTTCCAAAAACAGGTATATTTTTGCCCATTTTCAGTTAAATCGGCAAAATTCGCCCCTTGACCCCTCCCCCCCCCCCCCCGGCAAAGGGGGCGCTGGATCCGCCACTGATTACCTAAAGGATATTTGATCCTGAGCAAGTCACACTGACCTTGAGGATGACCTTGACCCACGTTGGATGCCATAATGCTGAATATCCCAGCATGTTTGATGAAAAATGCGAATGCCGACTTACCTACATTATATGATCTCCATAAATACGTACATGCAAGGAATAATGTTTTTATCGTCATGATCGTATTACATTGAAGTACACTAAAATTATTTTGCAATCAGGAAAGAATTTGTCAATAAACGCCTATAATGAAATATGTGCACGTAGACTAGTAAAAAAAAAAGAGGAAGGGGGGGGGGGGGGGTATGGAACGTTTATATTATTAATCGAAGATAGAACTCAGTTGCAGCACTGTTTTACTGTTATAAGTCAGTTAGTTGCATTTTACATTATATGGATTTTTTTGGTTAAAAATATTTTTAAAAATCCTTGTAAATGTTTTCTGTTTTGAAACACAGATTCTTACAAATAGGTTTCAAAACGCCGAGCAATTATAAGGCGACGTCCTGGTTCAAAACGACGTTGTTCGTGCTATTGTTTACCCTTTCTTAGAAGAAAACAAATGTCATGCGGAAATAAATATGATTTTTCATAAATATAGGAATTAAAAAAAAACTATTTCAAAATGATATTCTGTAACAAGGCCGACTTTTGCCCTTCCCGGCTTTTCTCCTCATCCAAAACCAATGGATAGCAACATACATGTACTAAGCCTGTATATTATATAAAACGTGTAATTGCACTTACATTCAAGTATTAGTAATTTTCTTTGCGTATTCTTTTATCTGAATACATTCTATTTATTTATAATTCTATTTATAAGATATACATCTTGTTTTCATCGCCCCATTTCATTCTGGACCGTTTTTATTTCTTTTTCAACTTGATTTGACGTTCAAATGGCCAAATGCATCACGTGACGTCATTTGCTTAAAACTGTTGCAGGCGTTAATATTACTGATATAATGGGTAAATATTATAAAATGGGTTACAGAATTCACATTTTGATCACTTCTATTGCCAATTGATATATGGATGATTAATGGAGTAATTTAGATGAAAGGTTCAGGAGATATAAATCCAAACAGAGCACGGAGGGGATATCTTGCCAGCATTTTGTGACAAAATCTGGAGGGGGGTAAGGTCATAATTTTGTATCAAACTCAAAATTTTGTTTGATGATTGCAACATTAATTTTTATTGTTGAAAGATATGTTAACTTAGATTAAGATAGCAAATTTTTCGCTCATTGGCATGTTAACAAAGTGCTTAAACCCGTCATTTACTGGTTGGACCCTAAAAATAAAGACGTCAAGAATAGAGCCTAAAATGGTATAATGTTTACTATTTCATAGAATTTGACTTACCAGCATTGATGTATTTTCTATTTTTTATTTGTTTCAGACCTTCTTTCGTTATTAAAAGAATGACCATATACATTCATTCATCAGGTTTAAAATAACAGGGGTCTATTGATGATATGATGCAAATTTGGGGAAAATTAAAGAAAAATTGGACATGTACTTCTTTGGAAGGTCATAAATCAATTGGAAGCTCGATGACATATACTTTTTCATTAAAATACTATACATGACATTGTTCTCTACCAATAAAATCAATAAAACTTAACCTGGGATGTTTAATAGTGTTTTGGGGGTGTTTTGGAAAGGGTGTAACCATGAACCTTAATAATGCAGATCAAATATGTAATTTATCTGTGAAATCACTGGCGTGTTTTCAATGTCAGCTAAAAGGCTGAGGGCTCCAGAAAAAAAAAAAGATTCAGTCATTTTAGGTTGAAAAAAAGAGGATAAGATGTCATAAAAGAGATGGCAAAATTCGATACGAAATTTAATAGTATCTCGGCGAACTGTTAGAGGAACTGTCAAAGACAATCATTATGTCAAACCAACAATGGGTATCAATATCTGTTGAACAAGTGAAATGAGTAACGAAACTAAGTGAAATTAGGCACCTGAGAGTTAAGTAAAAAAAAAGGGACTACAGATGATTCACTGAGCAAAATATAGCAATATACTTTTAATTTTTCCCAGGAGGATAAGACCCCATTAAGCCTCTATTTTTCCACGCCCAAATCTGAAAAAAATTATATACATCTCTCTTCATCTTCCTATGTTAAAAGTCACTAATAACCGCTTCATAATCATCAATATCTTCCTCCTCAATTCCAAAAAAGAGCAATTTCTCTCGCATCGATCTGCAATTAAGATCTTAGATGTCCACTCGTAACTCCTCTATACAGATCTATACTTCCCTATTCAAATTCATAACATAGACCATCGAACAAATCACTGTATATAATATCATTCTAAGTATGATTTTTCTTTTGCGCCTTTCGTTACTCCTTAATTTCCGTTTTATTTATACTATTTCTGTCTGACATTTTGACTTTCATTTCCAAACTATCCATCTTCGAAACTTCTACATGTATCTTCACTCCTCGTTATCTGAAGCCGAGATTGAGTTGAAGATGACACAAAAACATAATGTCGAAAACTAAAAGATTGAAGAAAAGGAAAATGGTTGGAAAAATATTCATGATGAGAGGACTTAAATAGATAAACATTGAAATAAACATTAAAGAAGTATCTATCAATTATTTAGTCTCAAAGTTCACCGTTTAGATCTTTCGCAATAGATTTTTAAAGTATGCGCTATCAAAGAGAGATAACCCGTAAAAATAACCCTATTTTAAAAATCCTTTTCCGATACCTATATTCGTAATACAAAAGTTTGTGAAAAATAAAAAGAGATCGAGAAAATTAATATGAATTCGAAATACTTTAATATGAAATGCTTTATACACATAATTTCAATATTCTGGATATGATTTCATTCATTATACATCTAATACCTAAAATGGAGCCACTGGTTGATTAATCTTCTCTGAAGAGGACACTGAATAATTGAAACAAATGTTTGGTGTATTTTTCCCATTGGCTTATGTGCAGTCATGTTTGTTTCATGTTGTAATGTCGTCTTATGTCATCGTCGTCCCTTTGATGTATTTTTGTTGTGATTGTCATTTTCATATTTTCGCATTACGGTGTTTCATTTTTTTTTAAATTTAAACTTTATTTATTTTACAATGCTTAACAAGCAAGTTACACAACTTATATAAATGTCTCACGTTGGCTCAGATGTTGGCGTGAGGGAGTCCAAGGAGCAGGAGGAAACCGGAGTACCCGGAGAAAACCCCCCGCAGAGCCCTGGGTGGGGCGGGGTCAATTTTATGCCATATGTGATGAACCGAGTCTGTTTGAGATCCTCTCTTATATCATACACGTGATGCACTTCATTCTTGAAATGTATTTGTAAATTCTTTCCTCGCTAAATTTAATACCAATTTCGAAACTAAGGGTTATCTCCCTTGGCAGATTCTTTGGCAAAGATTTTGGATCAAGATAAGACTTTCTCTCTTCATAATATCATATTATTTGAATTTCCAGTTTTTCGGCCTCGTGCAACACTATAGTTGAAATGCGGAGATGGTGTACAGAAATTTTAGAATAGAATAATATGTATACTTCAATATAAACAAACTGGCAGCAGTTATCAAAGGAGCTGTATATGTGAATATGTAGTAAGCTTAATAGATCGATTTTGAATAGTCATTATTCTGAAAAAAAGTATTCTTCTGTTCATTCTTATGCATCATAATTGAGGGACTTTGTGCTTCAAAATCAACTATTTGTATTCATTTCGACATATTTCAAGGTTTATGTCGGAATCTTTGCCTCGAATATCAAAAGCATTATATTCAGACGATCAATTTTGGATGAATTTTGTTATTGAAAAGGAACCCTATAGATTTCCTTTGTTCTTTTATCTTAAGCTAACCATTCTCTCTCATTTTCTTTTCATTGTATCATTATCTTCTTTTATCTAAAAAAAGATATTATCTCTCAAAGCCAATAAAAGGTGTCCAAGATGTTTAAACTTTTTCGTGTGGAGAAAAAGCCATTGCACTACAAAGGCACTCTGTCTGGCGTCCGTCGGTCACATTTACACATTAATTGTAATCACATGGTCATTGTGCATTCAACTTTCATCATAATTCCAGGGATGGTCAAGCATCATAAAACAAATCACCTAATAAGAGTCGACATCACCTTCCATGTCAGGGTTTAAAATTTAGGATCAAACATACAACGTGTGACGTATTGATGTTCTTTAAATAGCTGTTTATTTTGGTATTTGCCTTCGTCACATGTATCAATCAAATTATCACCTCGCCGCTTCGCGGTTCATGCGACTCGGATAAGTACTGGACAATAAACCACGGATAGATTGTTGTTATTTCTTAAATGAAGACCAATTTGAAAGTTATTTGTTTGTGAAATTGTAAAACGTAAAGTACATACTAATATTTTCAAATCATCGGAATAAAATGCTATTTTGAGGTTTGATGACATTTTAGAACAAATATTTACCTGTACAATGCAAACGTTGAAGATTGAATTATTTAAATAAAGACTAATGTTATTCATTTTGATACAATGACACGTAAAGTACATACATGCTCTTATTTTATAACAACCATTTAGTCTTAGCTCATGGCATGTTTTGGAAGAAACATAAGATTGACCGATAGAGACTAGCTTAATGCTTTTAAAAATTTTTTTTCTATTAATCACATTTTAAGGAGGTCCAGGAAAGCCAGACTTAAATAAAGATCCTATCATTTAATTTTCATCAAAACTATAAATGTTGATAATTGAAACATGCAAAGTTTCATCAATTTTTTACTTTTAGTTTTGAAGTTACGAACGTACATATATATCCATTGAAAGCCCCAAAGTATGCCGTAAATGTGACGTTATAATTTACACACTCTAGGTAATGAAACACAGTTACAAATCGTCTGTAGAGGCAGGATATTAACAAGTTCTGTATTTTTCATGTAGATATGACGTGGGTAACCGATATGTATAAAATGATAAATTATGACTAAGATCTTTCTTTCATCTGAAAAACTATCATTTATTTTGCGTACACACTTGATATTATCTTCTTCATTTGTCAAGTGAAACACCATTAAGTTCCTATTGAAATTTGACTGATAGTTTTTTAAGTTATAGTGATTTTGTTACCCCTCCCCCCTTATTTTTGCGTTACCTAATGCTGACGTTCTTGCGAAAAACGCGCCAAAGTTGCCGTTTCTATTATGACGTCATAATTTATCTAGAGCTTTCTGATGGTGCTATTTCGGATACTGTTCTGGACCCCTTAAAGTTAAATTATAACAAAATTCAACTAATCGTACATCCTGCTACGTCTTTCGGTAAATTTTAGTACATAATAATTTTCACAGTCTTTGGCAATATCACATTGTTTAGATTGAGGATCACTGGCGATTAAATATCAGAAACGTGCATGTCTGGTATATGCTGAAGAATTTGAAGACTTTTAACATTGTTAGCAATCGATGTGTCCTTATGTGGCGAATCAAAGTCATTTTCCCGGAACTATTTTGTGAGAAGTGACAAGGGGTATTTCCTTGGTCGCATAGAACTGTCCTTTGCAAATGCTTTCATAAAATTGGCAAAAAATTTAGATCAGGTTAAGAAAGGAGGGGATTTACAAAATTATTAAAACATTATTTTTTCATTATTTTATATCATTTGAATGTTCTCTTTTTTCTGCCTCGTGCATTACGTAAGAGACATAACTTGCGCATATTGTGCACAAAAATGTTAAAAAAGAATATATTTAGCATTTTAAGTGACGACGTTATATTATCAAAGAGACTTAGAATATATAATAAGCTTAATACATCGATTTTGAATAGTCATTATTCTAAAGAAATTCTTCTGTTTATTCTTTTGCATTATAATTGAGGGACTTTGTACTTCAAAATCAACTGTTTGGATTAATTTCCATATATTAAGGTAAATGTCGAATCTTTGCCTCAAATATCAAAAGCATTATATTCAGACGATCAAATTGGATGAAGTTTGTTATTGAAAAGGAACCCTATAATTTTCCTGTGTTCTTTTATCTTAAACTAACCATTCTTTCTCATTTTCTTTGCATCATTATCTATCATCATCATATTTTATTTAAAAAAAGATATTTTCTTTCAAAGCCAATAAAAGTGTCTAAGATGTTTAAACTTTTTCGTGTGGAGAAAAAGCCATTGCACTACAAAGGCACTCTGTCTGGCGTCCGTCGGTCACATTTACACATTAATTGTAATCACATTGTCATTGTGCATTCAACTTTCATCATAATTCCAGGGATGGTCAAGCATCATACAAAACATCACCTAATAAGAGTCGACATCACCTTCCATGTCAGGGTTCAAAATTTAGGATCAAACATACAACGTGTGACGTATTGATGTTTTTTAAATAGCTGTTTATTTTGGTATTTGCCTTCGTCACATGTACCAATCAAATTATCACCTCACCGCATCGCGGTTCATGCGACTCGGATAATTACTGAACAATAAACCACGGATAGCTTGTTATTTCTTAAATGAAGACCAATTTGAAAGTAATTTGTTTGTGAAATTGTAAAATGTAAAGTACACACTAATATTTTCAAATCATCGGAATAAAATACTATTTTGAGGTTTGATGACATTTTAGAGCAAATATTTACCTGTACAATGCAAACGTTGAAGAGTGAACTATTTAGAAATAAAGACTAATGTTATTCATTTTGATACAATAACACGTAAAGTACATGCATGCTCTTATTTTATAACAACCATTTAGTCTTAGTTCATAGTATGTTTTGTAAGAAACATAAGGCTGACCGATAGTGACTAGCTTAATGCTTTTATAATTTGATTTTTTTTTCTGTTAATATCATTTCAAGGAGGCCCAGGAAAGCCAGACTTAAATAAAGATTTTATCATTTAATTTTACTCAAAACTATAAATGTTAATAATTGAAACATACTTTTTCTACATGCAAAGTTTCATCAATTTTTTTACTTTTAGTTTGGAAGATACGAACGTACATATATATCCATTGAAAGCCCCAAAGTATGCCGTAAATTTGACGTTATAATTAACACACTCTAGGTTATGAAACACAGTTACACATCCTCTGTAAAGGCAGGATATTAACAAGTTCTGTATTTTTCATTTAGATATGACGTGGGTAATCGATATGTATAGAATTATAAATTATGACTATGAGTTTTAAAAGAAATTGTCGAAATGATTGTTATGTCTATTATAAGAACATTTTTGAGTTGTTGATTTTTAATAAGCAAGTCCGTTTATCTAAAAAAACTATCGTTTATTTTGCGTAAAAACTTGATATCATCTTCTTCATTCGTCACGTGAGACACCATTAAAGTGATATTAGAACATCTGTGAAAATAGTATATAGCATTAGCTCTTTAAAAATGAAATTTTTCATCCTGTAACCACAGAAAAAAATTCCTGGTTTTAGGGGAAATCGACATTTTTGTCGATTTACCCAATAAATTTTCGGGATCGACTGTATTCTTCGTGGGTCTCAGTAAATGACGTCACAAGTTGTACACGACAAAGTGATTGCCTGCACTAGCACATGTGTATACGCATGTGATTACCGTTTCAAGAATAAAACAATCAATATCTATAACATAGTTTTTTTATTTATTGAGCAAAGAATAAATAAATAAATGAAATAAATAAATAAAGGGCGCACCATTTCTAAACATGCTCATGGCTGGCGATCACCTGTAGATTCAGGACAGAAGTTTGACATAATTCATATTCTGATTAAAAAAAATAATCGTGCCGGCCAATATTTTTGATAGATTCTTAATCTACATATGGATTTATGGATCTAGCACTTGCCGAATATTAGGTAACCCCCCCCCCCCCCCACACACACACACACGCACATTTGTCCGTTTTGAGTCGTTGAGAGAGAGAGAGAGAGAGAGAGAGATCATCCAATCTTTTCTATCATCAATTGCCTTCTCATGAAAACGTATTTCAAAAATGTTTTCAGATCAGTATAAATTTATTGCTCGTTCTTTTATCATTATGTTATTCCATTAAAAACCGCTAACTGTGACCATAACTTAATGATTTAGAAAAAAAAAGAATAATGTCGAATCGTTTTTCGTTGTTTATCCCTAAAATTGTGACCATGTATATTGATAGAATAAAATTTGATCCTTATTTTAATCAAAATAGATTCCGTGACATCGACTTGGAGCCTCAGAATAATATTAAAATTTACTGAGTGTTTTACCCACTGGGGAGCTCGTGAAATAAGGTCTACCCTATATCCCTTGCAGGGAATGCAGGTGAATTTTGAAATAATTATTTATGAAGATGAAAATATATGTAAAAATAAATTAATAACATTTTGTTTTTGTCATTATACCCCTCACCCCCTTCCTACGCTTCTCCGAAAGATTGTTTTCAATGTTCACTGTGATCCGCCCTCCCTTTTTTAGATTCCTGAATCCGTCTATGCCAAAGATATCTCCATCTGTCATTTGTCATTTAAGTGAATGTATATGACAATATGAATATAGGTAATACTATGTTGTTCACTAAGCTCAATAAAAGGATGGACAGGGGGCCTCCCGGTCTGAAACTCCAGTCGCACGCATTCCAAGTTAACCCCCCCCCCCCCCTTTTTCTGCGTTTGAAACAGGTCGGGCTGTATATTCAACCTTAGTTTCAAATCGTGCGTGTTTAGAACAAATAGTAAAATAGGACAGACAGAAAATATGATGTGACATCATGTGTGAAATCGTCCATCTCAAGACCCTTTCCCCATCCCTCCTCCCCCCCCCCCCCTTTTTTTCTCATTGACAGATGCTTGGTCGCATGAAAATTACTAACATTAAACATTTGCATATTAATACTCGACATGATCAAGAAATTATCAAAAGATGTGAAACTGAGCAAATTAAATGCGAACTCAGCTTCAATACCTCAACGGTACATTGCATTGTTTACACTACTTTCGTCTTTCATGTACAACTTTCTACGTCATAAGTCTCTCCATCATATTTACCGGAAGTGATCATTTATAGAATCAGGGTTTCTGTAAATGGCTAAAAATAGCAACTTCAAAACTGATTTACGTATATGTGCGGTAAGAGCTGAAAGCTATTTTTGACATATTATGGTTTATTTTTAGGGAAAGTTTTAGGTAAAAGTATTATCTCATATGTTCTAATATCACTTTAAGTTCCTATTGAAATTTGACTGATAGTTTTTTTATGATATGCTGACGTTCTTGCGAAAAACGCGGCAAAGTTGCCGCTTCTATTATGACGTCATAATTGATCTAGAGCTTTGTGATGGTGTTATTTCGGATACTGTTCTGGACCCCCTTAAAGTTAAATTATAACAAGATAAGGGCATTCTACTAATCGTTCATCTTGCTACGTTTTCGGTAAATTTTTGTACATAATAATTTTCACACTTTTTGGCAATATCACATTGTTTAGATTGAGGATAACTGACGAGTAAATATCCAAAACGTGCATGTCTGGTCCATGCTGAAGAATTTGAAGACTTTTAACATTGTTAGCAATTGTTGTGTCCTTATGTAGCGAATCGAAGCTATCGTCCCGGAACTGTTTTGTGAGAAGTGACATATTCGACGTTATTTAGATATTTTCTTAAATTAGAAGTAATTAGATGGAACCTTTGCCTCATATAATTCATTTTATGATCAGTGACATTCTAGATTGTGATTGAATGGCTTCATCACCAAACAACAAATGCTTATCTGATTTGTACATCAATATGTGTACATCGAGACAATCGCCGCATTTGACAAGTTTCCATGGAGCTGTTGCAACGGGTGATACATGCAATCAGGAGACGCTTACTCTCCCCGGGCACCTGGTCTCATTCGGAATGATATCAATTCCGAGGTTTGCAACCGTTCCTATGGAAATTCTAATGATATTGACTTGCCTTCTCGACTTTCAGACTGAATAACTGATACATGTAGGTACTACTTTAATATTTATTTTATCTGACAAATAAATTATTGAAACGAAGTGTCCATTAGAAACGTTTCTTTGATGTTTCCATCCTTATTACTAAACTGACAATATCCTATCATTTTATACTTAATAAGTCTCACTCGAATTATACATATCTTCTTTTATTTCAGAAGTTATTTTTCCTTGAAAGCTTATTCAAAGAGTCTAATATATTTGATACTCTTCTGAAGGAAATATATACAATAATCTTCTTTTAAGTCGTCTGCTTCGAAAAGGCAACATACATGTACAGGGATAACTCTATCTATCGTACCTCTTTATTTCTGATATTCACGCTTTCAAGCTTTAACTTCCATCAAAATTGGAAGCTACTAACTTAAAAACACTCAATTGTCAAAGTATAGAAACCTAAACTAGGGCATAAATTTCACCCCACACTAAATTATGTTGGTCTCTCTAAATCATTTTCTTTAAAGTGTCACTGATTAGAATTCATCATTCAAAACATGCATATCTGATGCAAAATATTTAGATTTTTGTTGCTAGCAGGTTGCTCTAAGAGGTTAATGTTACTAAACTGCAATTTTCTTTGCTTTCATGTTAAGTGTTTTTATGCTGTGCCTTCTTCTCTGTGTATTGAGTCTTTGCGAAATACAGAGTTTTTTCCCCTTACAGACGGTATCTGACGTAAAACCATTGTGACGTCATGGAAATGGTTTGGTAACGTCGATTTTATACCGTCATTTCCTAGACCTTTAGGACTGTTTCGGTAGAATTGGATGACATCATAATCAGTGTATGTCAGATACCGTCTCAAATGGGAAGTAACTCTGGTTTTCGAAAATAGCGAATACGCATTCATTGACTATTCTCTCAGCTCCATGTATGTACAAAAAAGTACATTCTACCATTGACCATTTTGCAGAACAATATTGAAAAGATGAATACCTTATAAGGAACATTAAGACATTTGTTTAAACTTATCTTTATACACTTTTATCCAATAGATTGATAGATTGCAGAATAACAAACTTGACAGATAATGCATACTAGGCAAGCAAAGGATGATATTCTTCGATGAATACCTTGGTTTGCTCCTTAGGAGGTTCGCCTGTATTGAAATGTTAATTTTGATCATGTACTACATGGTTATGATTCACTCCACTCCGTTATGTATTTAATTTATTCTTAATGCTTATGTATCTCGCAATTGCGATATTGAAAATTGTGAATAAGTGATACTATACTGGTCGAAGACAAGTGGCCCAGGACTAGTTGCCTTTTAGAGGGACTTCGGGTTGAAATAATGACATGAAAATTTGTCAGAAGGCTTTTAGATATATATTTTCCTGATTTTGAAAAAAAAATCTCATCCGGTCGCTAGATTTGCTACGATAACAAGAAGAGGATTATTGACATGAATTCTGGAGTTGGGGAGAGGGTAGGTGTATTCAATCTATCAATGTGTCGTTTGCTTTGGGATTTTTTCATGAATAAGGCACCATACCATCAAGTGAAAATTACTTTCATTACTGTGAAAGCACTGGAACAAAATATTAAATTTACAGAAATAGGAGCCAAATAGGCGGTAACTGGTCCTGCAGTCTTGCAAAAAAGTTCCAATTTCAGTTACACTTTAAGACACTATATAAATATAATAATCAATTTTTTAAGAGAAAATCGTATATAATCCAGTGTGATAAGGGTACACCATTGTCCTTCCAAAGTTTCAATCAAATATGTCATCAATTAAAATTTTATTAGCAAAAAAAATGAAAAATAGGTGGCCACTGGTCCTCCACCCGTAGTAACATAATCAATTTGTTCTAGAATTTTTTTCCAAATCTATGCTTGAGACATAATTTTAAGATATGTTATGTTGTACATATCTATGTTAAACGTCTCTAAATTCAATAACATCATTTAAGACCTACGTACTACACGTAGTACGTACTAAACCCTCGTCAGTGATCCTCGGTATTAACAATGTAATATGGCCTAAAAGTATGAAAATTAATATGTCCAAAAATGTACCAAACTATAAACCATATACATTTGATCCAGCCCAGACAATGTAGAACGTGCATATGTGGAAAGGATCTTTTTTTAATATTTCATATTACAGTTCCAGATAAACATTTTGTTCTATAATTTCCTTTGATGTCTTCTTGCTGGGTCGTTTTCCAGTAGTCTCCAGGTAATATTTCACACATTCATAGACGAAAATATACTGCTCCTGAATAAGATAAAATAAAAACCAAAATTAGCTTTTTAATGATTTTTTTTTCATCTTTTGAATAAAACTCGGGGAAGAATGTAAAATTGCCGAACTCTCCGACGAGTGATGACTTCAGTAATGAACAAGATATGCTATGCTAAGATGAGCTAAAATTTGTTTTTTTCCGTAAATAATAAGGAAAAATTAAGATAAATTTAATGTGTCAGGGATTAATGATGAAATACCTCTTCTGCAATCATTTTCATCCTTTCATTTCTCATTCTCAAAACAATAGAGTAAATATCTATATTCTGTTCCAACATCGATTTGTTTCTTTCCTTCAGTTTACCGATGATTATGTCTAGTGCAATGAATACACCTGTACGCTCAGAACCTGTTCTAAAACACATGGAAGGAACAGTATACGTAATTGTCAAATATGTAGGTCAGGGAAAACATTAGGAGTAATAATATTTAAAGTCTTCAAACTGATCTCATCATTTATCAAAACAGGGCCCGGCACCATAAACTAAGAATTGACTTAAGTCTAAATTTCAATTTTCTTTTATCTCATTATAGTATAAGTGATGACTTGAAATTATTCACATAATTTGTCTGTTTTAAGAGTAGAATAGAATGGATGAGCTCGATATTTCAAATTTCCACTTATTTGCAATATATCGTATTTTGAGAATTTGACTTAAGTCAATTCTTAGTTTATGGTGCCGGGCCCAGGTCACATTAACAGAATGGACATGCATGTTATGTGTAGTCCTTTGTGTTTGATGTTTCTGTGTTGTGCGTTGACGTTCCTTTCCCTTATGCGTCTCTTTCTGTGTTTGTCTGCTTTGTAGTTTTGCATTGGGTGTTTTGGGGTTTTGCTGTGGGTGCTGCAACCTAGTGTTATTGGAGATCCTCTCCTTTGTTTTAGGTATATCTCACCCTAAAACCAAAACAATAAGTATCCAAAAAATGACAACATATTCAAAAGATTACAAGAGAGTGGAAGGAAGCATGGGATATGATGCGCTAGGAACAACTTTTTTAAACTGTCATGTAAGTTAATGATCAGTGAATTTTGAATGCTTATGAAAAACACATATCAAATATGTTGGTCGGAACTCGGCTGCATGTGTCCTCTGGGACGGACCTTGGGTCCACCAGCAGTGACATTCGCCACGTGGTGCAAAGGTCAAGTGGTACATGAATGAGTACAATTATACATCTTTGGCAAAGTTCGTTGATATTTTGTAGATGATCTCTTTATGAAGACAATTGACATTTTTTATGCCAAATTCTGTGACATGAATTACCCTGTTTATGTTTTTGGGACTGTTAACTGTGTAATAAATATTAATATAAGTATGCTTTCACATCTTCTAGCGTTCTTCTCGCTGGACATTTCAGTTTTGAGAGTGAGAAATGTGCACATGTAATCAGTATAAATAAAATACATAAGTTATGACGTCTTACAACGCTCGAATGTTTATTTCGAAGCTAGTAAACAAGTTGTGATTTTGTGCTATTTTTATGGATTTAGATGCCATGAGCCTTTTGTCAGACCAGCTGCGTGATTAGCATTTTGGTCGGCAACTACTAACTCTCGTTACGTGACAGTTAAACACCGATTGGCTTTCACGTAATTCAACAACAACTAAACGTTTTATTCTCATAAATAAGTGCAGTGAAGAGAAAATGTTCAACACATAACAAAGTTATAGGATGCATGTTGGTTAACTTGGAGGAAATGTCCTCTCTCTAATAACAAATAATAATTTACAAAATCTTTTTAAACACAATAATATTACTACAATTCATTAACTCTTTAGATTTTAAAATATCTAATCTGGTAGTGAAGTTTTGATCCAGAGCTTCAGGTAGAGTACTTAATTTACCGTCCAAAAACAACGACACCGCAGTTTATTGGAACTTTTGAAATATCGAAACAAGTCCGGGAAAGTCGATGTTTTATTGACTTGTGAAAAGTTTTCGTTTCAAACAAGACGAGATTATGAGTAGAGAACAAAATTAAACAACAGGCATTTTGGTGTGATATGAATTATCCATTCGAATATTGGCAAAGAGTTGTAGTTAAAATATTATGCGCTATTTTTTAGCAGTGGAGCCAATTTAAACCTTTGGTGGACACATTTCAATAAGCGGTGTTTAAAGGTTGAGAGTACGCCGACCGAAGCTGTTTATTTCATGGTTAATGGCGATTTTGCTATTGGTGAGATACGAGTTCACAAAGCGGACTAAACATCTGCAGAAGAAACTGTATCTGTTAGTCAAATGAATACCAGTATTCAATTCCGAACGGGCATGATTTGATTTGTCAATGCAATAGTCAAAATGAATTTAATAAAAGCGCAAGTCATATTGTACGAGAGTGTCAAGTTCCTATGAACAAGCAAAACCAAGACTATCCGATATGTAAGGAGGGAAATACAGGAGACGTTTTTTCAAGTACAAACTATATAAGGAAGAAAGAAGGGGATCTCTAACAACATTCGGATGCAGCACCCAGCTCAAAAACCTAAAACACCCAATTCAAAAACACAGAGCAGACACGCACAGAGAGAGACGCAAAACTGACAAGGAACACCAAATCACATCATAAAAACACCAAACACAAATAACTTTAAAAAAACCAATGGGAAATCGGTGCCGCCTTAGGAGAGCCATCTGCCACACGAGTAGCAGGCGGTATGGCTTTCCGGATTACTTGCGCACAACATTTCTGATTACACAGAGCAGAGGTTTAAAATGTAAATGGATATAAAAAAACAGAAGGCGTACGAAATACAGTCCGTGCTCTGCCGGCTGTAGCGAGCGCATACATACTATCTACCAAGTCTGACTGACATTCAGAGAGCATTATGCATGTACTGGACTTCCTCATCGTGATGTCAAAGAAAATGTCTAGGAAATTCTCATTGACAAGTTAAAAGTGTGTAGTAAATTCTAGCAAACCGAGCATGTAAATCCCTCGTACAACAGATAGATGATAAGTACTGCAAAGGACCGTACCTATACACCAACAAATACAACGCAAATTAAGATGGAAAGCATAAAAGTCTATGCTATACTTGCATGCCTGGTCCATGATTCAAATTTAGTAGATCTTGAATGGTGTTAAACGTCTTCAAATTCAATAGCAATGATTTTTTTTTTGCACTATAGATTTCAATTTGACAACGAGTAACATTTGCACTAAACTTTGTAGATTGTTAATAATATGAGTTTTTCCTTTGTGTTTAATTGTGTTACGTTATTGTCGATTTTCTTTTCTCGTGAAAAAGTTCTATATCGTTCATAAAGTTTTACATATTTTTTTTCAAAAATTTGTTAGTCTTCTGATTGTGATTTTTGGATTCTGATTTCGTGATTTGTGATATACTTTGATTCACTGATGAAGAATGTTTGGTACTCTAGTGAAAGACATTTTAAAGTTGATGACCAAACTTTGAGAATGCCCAACCTAAAGAAAGCGTATTTTACGTTAAACGAAAACAGAAAATACAGGGAATGAAAGGGAAAATCATTAGTAAATAAAAGCAAAGTACGGATCAAGATCTTCGAAATCAGGTATTGAAATTTAAGGAAAAGAACAATAATTTGAATTCTTAATGGTCTAAGGGTTTAAGAAGAAATGAAGACGCAAAGAAGATGATGGAATTTTGAACATGCGCTTGGCGGAAATTATGGTGAAGAAAATCATAACTGTTACAGTAGCTGATGATGGAGTAAATGACAGATGAAATGAAGGAAGATCGTCTGTTGTAAATGTTCTAATAGGAGGAAACCGATTCGAAAAATAAAATTTTCGAAACATGAAACATTCAAAGAGTTGAACATCTGGGTCCTTTATCAAATTTCTATTCGACGACTTTGTATTGAAACAAATATCGGTTTCATAGCAAAATTTCAATACAACAAAGCTTTTCGAAATTGTGAAAAATCTCTGGTAAGTAAAATAGACCAATCACAGGTGAGATTAAAATAAATTAAATGTCATGTAATTGAAATGCAATGGTTTTTGTCCAGTGTGATGATGTGAAAAAATATCTGAATATATTGTACATCTTGTCAGATTAATCAAGGAGAAGTGCCTTGCAGTCCTTATTATCATTATTAGTATTATTCCAATAAGTTAGAAATATAAACGAAGCTTCGAGAAGTGGGGGGAAAATTAAAGAGGAAAAGGGAAGAAAAAAATGTTTCTCCCCTGCCGGAATTGGACACCAAGAACCCTTGGATCCATGGCCTCAGAAAACGTATAGAATATACGCTGTACAATTATCATAGAATAAATCAAAAATCCAAAGAAAATTGATTTTAGCAAAAACGCATGAACATTTTTTTCAATAAATTTATTAAATGTTAATGAGTAATTTCAAGGGAGAAACTGAAAAAATCAATGTAAAACTATGACCTTGTTTTTTTCCTGTTTGCATTAACACAATTCATATAAAAATTCAAAAGTAAACTTTAGGCAAAATTCTTCACATTAACATTGCTCAACCTTATAACTGCAGAATGATGTAAATTGACCCTTCCGATTGTGGGAAAAAATGCAAAATTTTATAATGTCACAATGCTTTTACATGTACCTCGGACTAAAAAGCTTCGAATCTCGGTCAAACATCGACATTGCATTGTGACGTCATGGAATTTCTCAAATTTTTCCCGTCTCGGAAGGGTTAATTGGGACAATAAATTTCACTTAGGGAGAAAGAATAGGATAAAGGAGGTAATATCCAACAGGACTGGATTGAAGCACCCACAGCAAAACACATAAACACAAGATGTGAAAACACAGAGTGAATGTGCACAGCATGTAACACCAAAGGGGCAAGCAAGACCAAAGACGCCATCAAAACACAAAAGACAGTACATGAACCAACGATAATGAAAGGCAACCAGTGTCTACTTAGAACGGTCAGCTTCTCAGTCAGGGATATGTATATGACCGACTATCATCGTCACTGAGGAAGTTCTACGGTCGATATGGGGAACTCGTCATACTCTATGATGTCCCACTCTCCAGAATGGTGGATGATATTCTGTCATAGACCATTTGAACCATCCAACCAAAGATTGTACTCTATGTCTTCCGAAATGGAAGTAACCGGATGTGACAGTTCTACCGAAGCGGCGGGTGTTGCATGCAAGCAGGAGATGCTTACTGGGTACCTGATCTCACTCTCTCCCCGAGTTCGCTTCTTTTCATATGGTGGAGGTTTTTGTTTGTTTGCTTCGGTTCCTGTTTTATCCTGATTTTGTATGCCTTCGGTTTCTGATTTTCTTAATTATCAATTTTGTGCTGTATACGGGATATGGTCATTATCCATATTTGTCATCGGCCATATTAGAGGAGGAGAAATCTTATTTTTTGTATCGAAATATCAAAGTCGAAAAAGACGTCAAAATTAGTTATTGGATTGTATCGAATGACCAATCTTATACAATTATTGACTTTTGATGAGGTATCCTCGTGATTATCGGACCTGGTCTGGTTTTGGTTGACAGAGGCCGAAGGCCGAGGTTTATTAATGCCTGACCAGGTCTGTATAGTCACGAGTAGACCGAAACCAAAAGTGAATAACTGCTTTATTAAATTATCAGGATTTTTTTTAAACATTGCATTGTGATACACCAAGTCCAAGAGCGGTAGCGTTCAACTCACTCAGAGGTACACTCTATAAAACTGCGTCTCCGTCAATCAGAATTTAGCCAAATCGGCAGTAATTCATGATCATTAATAATGAATAATAAGCCCTCCTTATCACTTGGATACCATATGTTTTTAAATCCAGGCAGCGATCCCGCCCGAAGAAGATTTTTAAAGAGGGGTACTCAGTTGGTCCTATTTCACCCCCCCCCCCCCCAACCCTGGGTCAAACCCTGAAAAAATATATAGTTTCTGTTTAAAAGATTTTCCATGCTATTAATCATTTTACAGGTAGGATAGGGTTTTTTTCTTATCTACTAATAACAATTTTAGAGGTAGTATAGGGTTGTTTTCTTACCTACTAATTACAATTTTAGAGGTAGGATAGGGTTGTTTTCTTACCTACTTATTACAATTTTAGAGGTAGGAGACATTTCACTCGTCTCGTTTGTATGTACGAGAAGTAGGAAGTCAATCATTGTTGAACAACGATCCAATGAGAATGATTTCCATCCTGTAAACTTATAGAGCGTCACTGTCTTTGATCTTCTTCGCCGCGTCTTGAAAAAAAATATTTTTTAGAACTTTGACTTTACAAGTTGATCATTCAATATTGATTGGAAATTGTAAAAGGAAATAATATTATAAATGATATGCATGGTGTTTTAGATATTTATCGAACGTTATTAAAATTGAAAAGTACAATGCGTCATTAAATAGAAAATGACCTCTAGCTAAAGTGAGAAGGTTTGGAGTAAACAAATAATTCGGAAAATATTTTTGAATATCATTGCAAATATAAAGCAAATTGGTCTTCTTTTCAACTTTTTAGGATATTAAATCCAAAAGCGTCTTATGAAAAGGATGAATTTGCTAATTATTATATAGTTTTGTGTTTAACGTTCACACATTTATGGTATCAGGCAATGTCATATGTACAAAAATATTAATTCTTCTATCATTGCAAAAGAAATTGATTCTTAATGTACTACTTACCACTTTCAAATAATTAATGAGGGTATTAGAGATATTGACAGATGACAGTATGTCTATTGTGAAGCTGCCGAAGATGGACACTCTACCTTTACTCTCCCAGTAACATTGGTAATTCTATTTTGAAAATTAAATGAATTATGTAATAGTAAGAAGGGAGGAGATCTCCAACAAGACCCCGCTGCAGCATCAACAGCAAAACACCAAAACACCCCGATGCAAAAAAAAGACGAGCACAGCACGAGACGGAAAAGAGACACACGACATGTAAACATCAAACACAAAAGACTACACATAAACCGACGAGACCAATGGGCAACCGGTGCCGACTTTGGACGGCCATTTGTCACGCAAGTAGCAAATGGTGTGGTTATCCTGGATTACGTGCGCATGGTGTGGAACTTTGACTTTACAAGTTGATAATTCAATATTGATTGGAAATTGTAAAAGGAAATAATATTATAAATGATATGCATGGTGTTTTAAGAGAGAAAATCACTTACCATCGAGCATTCCCTATGAAAATCATGGAAAGTGCAAAAATCTACATTTCAAATTTTCTTATTTCATCGAAAGAACATGTAGGATTCTTAAACAAAACGATGCATGATATTGATATTTAGTCAATTTTTCATAGTTTTTATGGCATTTAAAGTTGTTACCATGGATACCGCTTTTTTGTACCTATCAAAATGTCTAAAACAGCAAAATGTACACTATGTTTTCCTTTGTTTAAATGAAAGATGTCATAATTTCTGAAATGCTATATCATAGTTTGAGATTTGGTCTTTAAGAATGATTATAAAAAAATCCTTTGCATATATTGAATATGTTGCTATGGTAACCGGAAGTTGACCTAGTTTTCATAAAAGGCCTCAACTAAATTTCATCACTTTTTAGGGTCAGCTAGTTCAAATCTGCAACCATGTACAAACAAAAATAAACTTATTTAGTGTAGTACTAAAGTTTATTGAGTTATTTGAAAAATAAAATTGGGAAGCCTCTTAACGGTTGCTATGGAAGCGAAGCTTAAACTTTCTTAATTTTGAGAAAAAACAAAACGACAAAAATGATATCTTTCTCTTTTTCATCTGTATTGACTGGATTCATTCGTCATTTTGCCGTAAAATCAATTTATAAATGTTGTATTGGTGATGAATGAAATAATTGAACCCTTTTATGTATTTTTTGTTTCCATAGCAACCATTTACTCCATAGCAACTCCTCAAAATAAGAGTTTAACAGAGATTTAGAGACAAAAAATTTAGATTGTGTTTTAGTTTTATGCCTTTTAGAGTGAAACAGTGACATACAACCTACACACTGCATAGCAACCATTCATTGCATCCATAGCAACCATGAATATCCCATAGCAACCGTTGATACTTCTTTAATTAAATGCGATGTAACCATATTCCTAACAATCTTAAATCTCTATCAGCCAAATTATAACATAAATGTTTTAAAAGACTGTAAGAAAGATGCAAATTAACCCCCATGCCCTCCTGATCAGTATTTATATGTCCTTAGCAACGGATTAGAGTGTAAAATAAAAGGCTATTATGACTCTATTTATAAACCAAAAGCTGATATGTCTTGGAATAAAGATCAAGAATAACTGATATTACGTACGAAAATCGATAACTTTTTTGAGATAATTAAATTGCTGCAGAAAATATACATTGAAAACATTGTTGAAGAATAAGATTTTCAAGGTCAAGGTCACAGATCGGAAATAATCAAAATCATAGTATTCAGCCTAAAGATTGCACTTTTCATTGGATCTGTATTCAACTTCATACAATTATGACTTATGGCAAGAGTAAATACCCTATTGATTTTCAAGGTTTTAGGTCAAGGTCACAGGTTGTAAATATTTAATATGGATTCCCTGTAAAAAACCTAAAACAGTTGGCCACAGCATGTCATGGAAATTATCAATCTTGATCTAAAAACATTGAAAACAAACTTTATCATTGTATTTGAACCATGGTCACCATCGCAATGGAATCTATCTATTTGACACCATCAGATATATGAGGAATAAGACATGTTGTGGCATACTGTTGTCATGGAAACCGTGTCAAAAATAAGGTATATTTTTAGGGTCATTTTTTGCCTGTTTTTGACTATTTTGAAGGTTGAGAACCATAATTTGGCACATGTTATGTGTATTCGATTTCACCTTGACAAAATGAATGTCCATTGCCGAAAAATTCAAGAAATAAAATTTAGGGTGAAACTCACCATTTTGCCATGAATACTAATCAAAAACCATTGCTATAGCAACTTGGAATCGATATTTCGGTGTACCGCATATTTAAAAACAATGTTTTTCCCCATTTTTGAGTCCTGTGATTATGAAATAGGAAACCTGCATACAAATTTCGTTTATCATTATCACTTGACATTCTAATCATTTTAAGGTCATCTGTCTTAAGCTCAAGGTCATTTCTAACTTTAGACTCAAATTAACACAAAAACAGGATTTCCAATTATTTTGAATTTATTTCTCTAACTTGTTTCATTAGATATTTTGATTTTGAATATTGACAGTAGAACAATCTATCAAAAGAAGTAGAATTAATCACAGTTTTGTTAAATTATATTTCACTTCTATGTATGACATACTTTTAATAAGAGCATAAAATTGAGATTTTCTTGATTATTCTCATAAAATATGTGACATTTATTTGGGTCTTCAATGGTATTCGATAATTTTGATACTCATCCCAACAAATAATGCAGTTATCATACTTTGACCCCTTATTGATTGTTCCATACCGTTTACTGTTAATGATGTCTTTTTTTAGGTGAAAATCACATCATTTGGCCTGAAAGTAGCAAATATGTTTCAATTACCTTGAAAGTTGATCAAATGGCCTTGACATTTTCTCGAGGTTGTGTAAGCATCATATTATCTTTATTACATCTACATACCAAGTTTTGTAACGATAGCAGGGATACATCTTTAGAAATTAGCTTTTTACTTATGACATGAATTCGTTCCAAATGTTACTATAGTAGCCATTTCAAAGGCAAAAAAAAAACCCCAGAAAAATATCAATTCTACATAAATTTCTTTCGATTCCCATGAAGTCCTAGGATAGTACTATTCAGGAAACAGGCAACTGTAATTATTACCCATGTCATTATTACTCATTATTACTCATGTCATTATTACCCATGTCAAAACTAAGTGAAATACAGGTAAAATCAGGTCTAAATTGGCCTAAAATGGCACATTTTGAAGGCCTAAAATGGCATATTTTGAATTTGCAATGTTCTTGAAATAGAAGTTTATGTGGCGTACATTAAGAAGGAGCATTGAATAATCAAATTATATTAACTGAAGAGGGTATAAATAATCTGTTCAGAAAGTTGCATATACATTCAACATTCGTTTCCATAGTAAAGGGATGCATAAAATTGCCTTATTTAAAGGGTTTTTTTATACAAAACCTTGGTTGACATGGCAACAGAACGTCAGAGAAAAAAATGGAAGAAAATTTCGTTCTGAGGACATCATATACACCTTGTATACAAAAAATATCAAAATTTGAGACAAGTCTTGGCCAAACATGTCAGATTATTTTTAGGTTTTTACAGAGAATCCATATTAAAATCCTTGTATTCAGCTCAAAGGTTGCAGTTTTGATTGGATCTTCACCAAACTTCATACAATAATTGCTTAGGATATAGAAAGGATCCAATTGATTTTCAAGGTCAAAGGTCAAGGTCACAGACTGCTAATGTTTAAAATCTTTGTATACTGCGTAGAGGGTACATTTTTGAATGGGTCATCACCAGACTTCATACACTTATTGCTTATTGTGTAAGATTACTATTGATTTCAAGGTCAAGGTCACAGATTGGAAATGTTTAAAATATTTGTATACAGCCTTGATGGCACAATTTCGATTGGAGCTTCTGACGAGCCAGTAAGGCTCGTCCTGGAGTTCACTGAAGCATATCCTGAAGAGGATATGATTCAATGATCTCCGGACCATCTTATATCTGACACTATTTCTATAAAAGATATCGATCGGTCCCTCACCTTTAGGTGAGAGAGGCCTATATGACAAATATGGATAATGACCATATCCCTGTCTACAGTACAAAATCGATATATCGATATATATAAAACCTATATTTCCCATTTACGTGTGTGGGGCTTGTGGCGCAGAACTGTCATTTCCTATTTATCATAAAGGTAGATTAATTATTACCATACAATGATATCTCTTTATTCCATTCATCATATAATAGTATACATAATTTTACAAAAAGGAAAGACTTAACATTTGAAAATTCCATCTGACGGTGCTTAGCAGAAAAATGAAAAATGGTTGCTAAGGTAAAAAGTTAGTTTCAATGGAGAATTTTGTAATCTGCCAATTATTGTAAATCTTTCCATATATAAATATGGGAAAAAAATCCATATTTGGTAATATGAAATAAATCGGTATTTTGCATCTGTGGGGCTGAAAGGTATGGTTACTAAGGTGTATATCTCGTTGTTAGGTAAAATGGGCAATTTCTGTGTCATGTTAGATAAAAGATAAGCTCCATCTTAAAAAATCGCACATATAATTAAAAATTTAAACTTTATTTATTTTACAACGTTTAACAAACAAGTTACACAACTTATATTAATGTCTCACGTTGGCTCAGATGTTGGCGTGAGGGGTCCAAGGAGCAGGAGGAAACCGGAGTACCCGGAGAAAAACCTCCTGCAGAGGCCTGGGTGGGGGACCACCTACCCTCCCACATAAGACCCTTCGCCGAATCTGAGATTCGAACCCGGGACCTTAGAGGTGAGAAGCGAGCGCGCTACCACTGCGCTAACCCGGCCGACATATAATTAGATAAAGGCCTGTCATAAATACTTAATTTCAATTTTTTGAAATGGTTGCCATGGAATACATTTGGTTGCTACGGAGGATTTTTCACATCTTATATATATAATTTCTCATGTTACTGCACATCACTGTAATTCTTTCCATAAATGAGTATACAATAGATATCCATACGAGGGAATATAAAAAAACGGTATCATGCATCTACTGAACTGAGAGGTATGGTAACTACGGTGTACAAAGGTGTACATCTCGTTGCTAGGTAAAATGGGCAATTTTAATGACCTTTTTGATAATAGATACATTATTTGCAACAACAGAAAATATCCTTTTATGAGCCAAATAAAAAATTGCATACATAACTAGATAGAAGCCCGTAATAAAATGATAAATTTAATTAATGAAAATGGTTGCTATGGAATAAAATTGGTTGCTATGGAGGATTTATCACATCTTATGTATAGAATTTCTCATGTTTTGTAATTTGCTTATTATTGTAAGACTTTCAATACAGTAGTATGGAATAAATATCCATACTTGGTAATACGTATAAGATAAACTGGTATTACGCTTCTACGGAGCTGAAAGGTATGGTAACTAAGGTGAATATCTCGTTGCTAGGTAAAATGGGCAATTTCTGTGAAATTTTGGAAAAAGATAAAATATTTGCAACATAAGAAAATATCATGATATGAACCAAACAAAAAATCATATACATAACAAGTAAAAAACTTGTCATAAATAATCAAATTTAATTATTGAAAATGGTTGCTATGGAATAAAATCGGTTGCTATGGAGGATTTTCCGCATATTACATATAGATATATCTCCCTTAGTCTATTTATACAAAATAAGAGCGAAAATTCATTTGTAAATTAGAAAAGTTATTTAAATTTATTTGATATTTAAAATGATAAATTTTGAATTTTACTGAAAAAAGGGTCTTTTTGAAACAATTTTTTCCGAGTTTCCTCAAAAAGGCTTCCCGATTTTTTTCATGATTATAATAAAGGTATGATAGGTTAATCATACGCAATCTGTATTATATGTCCTGACTGTTGCAGATTTGAAATATTGAATTATGTTTTAGAGACATAATTTCAATTTTTCAAAATTTAAAAAATGGCCTACTTCAGGTTACCATAGCAACGGAGTCACTTCAATTTAATGCATGTTATTCAATTTTTCTTTAACACTTTACATGAGGCATTTGTTTGATACTAAATTGAATTTAATTGAGCAGTGTGAAACATGAAAAAAATACGTTGGAAATCTTACAAATTTACAGATTTTTTTTGTCTCACTGGCAGGTTTCCATGGTAACAACTAAAACACAGGCAAATATTCTTTTAAAAAGTCTAAAAACCTTTTTATTGCTATAAATGGTCAAGGAGCATCAAAATGATTACAAAAAATGTGAAAAAAGCAAAATCAAAATTTTGAAGTTTCCATACAATGCTCGATGGTCAGTGATTTTCTCTCTTAAATATTCATCGAACGTTATTAAAATTGAAAAGTACAATGCGTCATTAAATAGAAAAATGACCTTTAGCTAAAGTGAGAAGGTTTGGAGTAAACAAATAATTCGGAAAATATTTTTTGAATATCAATCCGAAGTGAGACCAGGCGCCGGGCAGAGTCAGCCTTTCTTGATTGCATGCAACATCCGTCGCAACAGCTCCATGGAAACTCAGTGATTGTCATCGAGTGATTGTCAACAGCTCCATGGAAACTCAGTGTTTGTCATTAGTAAATGGAGTAAAACAAAACAAGCGACAGCTCGTAAATACATCTCGTTAACAAAATGTCGGAAGTAACAAGAACATTCACTCGGAAACAACCAAAAAATCAAACCACTATGTACATCGATGACAATCACTGAGTTCCATGGAGCTGTTGCGACGGATGTTGCATGCAATCAAGAGAGGCTGACTCTGCCCGGCGCCTGGTCTCGCTTCGGATTGATATCCATTCCGAGGTTTGCAATCGTTCCAATGGGAATTCTAATTATTTAACCTTGTCTTCACGACTTTGATACTGAATAACTGATAGTTATTTTGATGTTTATTAAACAAGACAACACATGAAAGGATGGAGACCTTATGCCTTTGGCTGAAAATCTCCCGATATGACATTTAGTATCTTGCTACTGTTCATGCGTTGTTAATGGTTTCAGTATTTACTTAAATATTTATCGAACTAATTTTGAAAGGTCTCTCACAAACAATGATTAGCTTTTTGAACTACGAATAACATGCCAAGGTGTCACATCCCTTATCTATGCTGCGGAAGGGCAAAAAGTGATCGATTTAGTAGAGAACCCTGAGTACTGTAAGGTTTCGTGAAATTCTGTGCAGCGGTTACGTATGAGAAGTCGAAATGCTTTTAAACAAGCTAATCACAGCGATCAGTGGTCATGCTTGTACATCAATCGGCTTGGAAAAAAAAACACGATCTTTGTAGAGGTCCTTGAGACGGTTTCGTGCAATTCTGTGCAACGAGTCAGCCAATTAGAACCCTTTTAAGTAATCATATTTGTTGACCAATAGGCTAAAAAAAACACAAACTTGATAGAGGACCTGGACTACTTGTAAGGTTGGGTTATATTTGTGCAGCCGTTGGAGAGATATGTCGAAAATGTCAAACGTTTACGACGGACGGACGGACGGTGCACTTAACAATTTCAAGCCTTAGATACTTTAGTATAGTGAACTATTACTTTCATTCATTCCAATCTCAGACAATTTTATGAAACTTATTTCATAATTGTAAAACAATAAACAAACGTTTATTGCTCCATTTTGTGTAGGTGTTGCTGCGTGTAATTTATTCTCCTGTTGCTTGGTTTAACAGATGTGTCTGATTCCATTCTACGTTGCAACCCTGCATACGTTTGTGTTTTGCTATTATCAGTAAAAGGCAAACTAGACAGCGATTTTATTCATATCCTAAATCCATTTTCCATAATGACGTAAATACACAGCAATTAGACCTCAGAAAATTTATTTGCGAGCCATTAATATATATTTTTGAGAATCTAAACCATATTCTAAGAAAAGTTCGATCATACCTCGTCTTCCTTCTCATGCGTAACATCGACTATCACTCCTACATCCTGGTCCCATATAGCTTGCCAAAATTGATGAAGAGTACCTTTCAATGGAGATTGAGCAGCGATAAAATCGATCTTTGAATGATTTCCCTTTAAAAAAGAAATGAATGGGAATTTATAAACTTTCACTTCTTTTCTCAAACAGGATTTAAATTTAGAATTTCATATAGTGTCTCTGATCTTTATCAAACAGCATTTTCTGATACCTTTTATGACACACTTCCGTATTATTACACATAACAATCTTAAATATCAAAGTACACAGACAAAGTATTTTAAAAGATCTTTAGTCTGGGCACGATCTGTAACAGAATATAGACGAAAAGGTAAAAGCTTATATTCATTCGACAGGCAAACATATTTTGGAATACAGTTGACAATTCGACTAAGAAACACTAAGTCTTTGTATTGAAAATTTATACATAATCAATATTCTGTATTACTATTTCATCATACCAAAAAAATACATATGACACCCATATCCCAGCTCCACTTCTTATAGAATTAAAATAAAATGAAGAAGCAAACAATCGACACATCCTGATATAGTATTCGCCTGGTTACGATACTGAAATTTTCAGGGATTCGTGCCTAGGCATTGACTCAAACGCGCTATCAATTTGGTGAGGGTTCATGGCCTTGTTACCGAAGAACGAGGCCGAAAACTTTGCCAGTATTTCTACAATTCAGACAAATTTAAACAAATGCTATGTCCAAACTCTTATAGTATTCCCTTGGTTACGATACTGAAATTTTCAGGGATCCATGCCTAGGCAGGCATTGACTCACACACTCCTTAAATTTGGTGAGGGTACATAGCCTTGTTACCGAGGACTGGGCCGAGAACTTTGCCAAGATATCTGCAATTCAGACAAATTCTCAAAAAATTCTAAGTCCAAACTCTTATAGTATTTCCCTGGCTACTATACTGAAATTTTCTGTGATTCATGCCCGGGCATTGACTCGAACTTTCTATTAATTTGGTGAAGGTGCATGGCCTTGTTACCGAGGACTGAGGCCGAGAACTTTGCCAGTATTTCTATGACTAGGCATGAATCCCTGAAAATTTCAGCAACCAGGGGATTACTTTAAAATTTTGAACTTTTTGAGACGTTGTCAGAATTGCAGAAATATTGGCAAAGTTCTCGGTCTCATTTCTCACTTATTAGGCCATGCACCCTCACCAAATTTTTAGTATTTGCGTGTCTATACTTAGGCATGAATCCCTGAAAATATCAGCTCCATAACCCTATTACTATTACCAATCACAGTTATTTTCATGCAACACGTTTATAGCGTGTGTGTGAGGGAGGGACGGGGGGGTTAGGAAAATCTGCTCATATTAGAAAATGGAAGCTGTGAAGATATGCTAAACATTAAAGGTTTAGATATTATAACAACATTAATCTCTAAATAGAATTGTCAACTGTATTCTAGAATGCAGTTAATACTGTAATTCAATTGTCAATTGTCAACAACTGTATTCCAAAATATGTTTGCCCATTCGACAAAGGTGAGAGGAAGCTTTTAGTTAAAGAGCAGCAACAACCAATTAAGGATAAAGCCAGGATAGGATTTTCACCAAAAGTTTTATTACAAAAGTTCTAGGAGGCTGGCCTTGATTACAGGACCTTTGAGCCCTTTGTGTCAAGACAAACAGCATATATATGAAAAATAACAAGATATCAAGAATTTCAAAGTTGATTTTAACAGAGATAAAGTACAGATACTATCTACTACAGACAGAAAGACCAATAGCACGGGTCTGTTAGTGTTCGGGAGATATAAAGAGTACAAACATTTGAATAATTGACAACAAGGATTTTTTTTATATTATGTGATGGCTAGTTTGATATAATGGCATACGAGCACTATCCAATAAATTGTATAAAACTGGCAGCTAATTATTTCAATAGGTTTCGAATTTAAAAGCTAATCGATTTATGCCTATAAATAGGCTACTGTATATATAACCATCTTACCGAAATAAAACTGGCATTTATATAATCACTACTGCCTGATTCCTCTTCTAATTTGACTCGGTTTATATCATCTACAAATAAAACCAATTCCTTTTATTTTCAAACGAAAGCGAATGTTCGTCCCAACGAAGCTTGAGCTGATATTTTAAACTTTATAGTGGGTTGGACCTGGTCCAGGTCTCACTTCGGATGTTATTCATTCCGAGGTTCGCAACCGTTCCTATGGGAATTCTAATGATTTTGCCTTGTCTTCTCGACTTTGGAACTAAACAACTGATAGCTACTTCTTTAATGTTTATTAATTAACGAGTAGCATCTAAAACATAGTCTGACACCCTTCCTTATACATGTACACATATAAGTTATCCCATATATCAACATATTAAAATTCTTTGAAAAAATAGGATCTCTACCAATATTCATATTCATTCTCAATATAAAGCAAAACTTGATTAAGATTCATAATTTTCTATTGTTCTTAACCTGAGGAAAAACCATTAACTTTTCATATGAAGATAAATAACTCACATGGTATATACCCCATGTCCCTGTTCTTGTCTTTATTTCCTTCGTTTATAGCATCAAGAAACGCAAAACGCTCTGTAGCCTCCATTATATCCTTTCAAATGTGAAAAAGAATATTAGTGTCATTTTACACTGACTTGAGGACTAATTTCACTCACTCCCATATCGGGAGTTCGCTTCTTTTCATATGGTTTAGGTTTATGTTTGTTTGCTTCGGTTCCTGTTTTATCCTGATTTTGTATGCCTTCAGTTTCTGATTTTCTGAATAATCGAATATGTGCTGTATACAGAGATATGGTCATTATCCATATTTGTCACTACGGAAGTGTTCCAACTCTTTACCTTCTAGAAGAAAAAATTCAAACCTATAATAAAGCACCTGACACGTGTTTGGGATAGTAAATCTTCATCGATGAAGCTTTCTGCCAAGAAACAGACTCTAGATATATAACACACCACAAGATATTCATCTATTTAATAAGGGATTATGAATGTACATGCGTGAATTAAAGTCCAAGAAAAATTTCTAATCAGAATAACCAACCCCTCGCCCCAAAAAAGTCAATAGCTACACAAAACAAGGAAACATATAAAATCATGACAAATACTTTTAAAAAAAAATCAGTGTGGTCTTTGGAATATTCCCTTCCCATCCTCTGTAATGTCTTTTATGTTTAAAATGTATGAAATATAATCAAACTGTAGGATGTTAACACATTGCACCATCCTTCCAATGATTTAGGCCACATTTTTCATTTAATTACGCTTCTGAATGGACCCTTAACAAAATTTGGACCCGTTCACTCTTTGCAAATTAAATGGATCAAATTTTAAGATAAAACCCAAAGCGCTTTTCTCAACATTTTTTCCATTTTGAATCATTTTGGCTTGAAGTATCACTGATGAGGATTCGTTATCCAAAACATGCCTGTCTGGTGCATTGTATTTATCTAAACACCTTTTTCTTGTTCTATTTGCAGGTCGTTTTGATGTAATTGTTCTTGTTATCTCCGGTTGTTTATTGAAGTTATGTTGTTTAACGTGTTGTCCCATTTGTTGCCCTCATATGGGTGTGTAATCCGCTATGACCAGAGTCAACATGGTAACGTCGTCTCATTGGTGATATTTTTCATATTCTTTGATTGCAAAAAAAATCTAATCTTTATATTTAAATTTTGAAGGACAAAAGCATTCCTTAACGATGGTGACTCATCACGTGTGCGCACATAGCACTGCGCAACGTATTAGACGATTCGAACGTCATCGCGTCATACGCATGACGTTATAACGCAGGCGATGACGCATAAGATAAAACGCTAGAATGCTCGATTTAGGTTTGTACATAGGTAATATCAAGTAACGTATATCATCACTGATGAATCGAAATGAAGTACATTGTAGTTTAAATTGAATAATTGGGGCCCGCGCGACTTTTTTTTCTGAAAACCGGGAAATTCAACCGCTCGCTGCCCGGGAAAAATCAATTAGGATAATTAGTATTCTTTTTGTTACGTTTTATTTTGTTGCATCGGACCTACCCGAAGTAATAATCTGTAAACGCCAATCCGAGAGATGGGAAACTTTGCATGATTCTAATCGTTTAGCGTAATGTTTATTCGCAGAGGTAGCGTTATTAAAACATATAATTATACATAAGGGATCCTGGGGATTTTTCAAATCAAGGGGGTTAAGGCTAAATAAATATATACCAGCTCAGAGGGAATGGGGTTTTATTTTCTTCAATACACAGAATCTACATGATCCGGATTTATTTTCGTCTGTCTTTCGGGCTGTACGTTTTTATTAAATTTTTCCGAAAAAAAAATCAAGCCGGTTTTTCATCTAATGCGAAAGTTTTTATCCTCCCGTAAGATCAATTGGCATTTTTTGAATGTCATAGTCTAATTTAGAATTTTGTTTCAATGTCGCTCTCTCTAGTGAAAAACGTACCTTGTTCGAGTAAATATATACATTTGTACGTGTTTGACGATTCCTAGAATCCTTGCAATCTCTCAATATCACCCTACCGTATTTTTTCCCAGAGAACTGGACTGGATTGGGCGTAACAGGGACGTATATTTATAAATCTATTATATACGCTCATGAGCGTAAGTGCCCCCCCCCTTTCCCCATCCCGTCCTTCCCCTTCGATCTTCAGTGAGGTGTTAAAAATATATTGTAGCTTTTTGAGTTGGCAAAGCCAACTCTCATTGCTATGGCTTTCAACTTTGCACTTGATAACCCTGCACGGACCAAACAACGCACAATGCTACTGTCGCAGTAAGAAATAGGACCACTACGATTTGACAAAAGAACATATTAGACGACAGACGTTTAAGTTCAAGTTGTAAATACATTGTAATGGGTTAAATGCATTATGAGAATGCAAAAAAATGCTACAAGGAACGATGCTACAGGAATAGCGATCACATGTTGATGTCAGTACATTAAAATATGGCGCATCTTTTTTCTTTGTACTTCCCTCCACTGTATAAGGAGCACCCCATTTTTAGATAGATAGGTAAACGTATTGTATTCAGGATAAAAAAGACCTTAGATTTTTTTTTAAATTGTGGATGTGTAGAAGACTAAAGACAAGTAAATAAATAAATCAATCAATCAATAATATTTATTTAAAGTCAGACATAATTTATAACAATCAACATTAGCTCTGATCATGCTGATGAGCTATTTACCGACTAGGAAAAAAGGTTTTTCAGTTTGATACTTAATAAACCTAAGATGTTGGTTTTAAGTTGGTCAAGAAGTTTCAAAAGCAAATATCTCCTAAAGTAAAAGTGATAGGACATAATACTTCATACATACACCCATAACAATTGCAACAAATTTGACATGATCATATTGACCTTGAACTCTGACCTCAAAATCAGTTATTTGGTTAAGAAGTTCTATCATTTTATATATTTATATATTTCCAGACTTTTTTTTTTTTTAGATTTGAGACAACTCTTGATTTGAGGCATAGATTTGGAGTTTGATTTGTGCCAATTTTATACTTGTCTTCTGTATGTTCGTCTCAATGTTACTTTTTGCCAACTCGCAGGACTTTCAGTCCTTTGATTTTTATGATAAAATCTCCGGAAGGTTGGTATTGCCTGGGTGAGGGCCGAATCAGTGCAGTCGTTTATATGCTGGTTTTCAACATCGTGGCAAATTCAACCCCCCCCCCCCCCCTTCATCCAAACTTATTGATTTGAAATACATTTTTTTATGTTGAAGCTGTAAACTTTCTTTTCGGTACGCTTTGCTTAATATTATGTTTTAATGGATTCATATATCATAAACATATAATACGTATCATGTGTTTCTAGTCTTGAATAATAACTAAGCAATTTATTAACATGGGGTCTGGCCAGATGGAAAGGGGAATGCAACAAGCGAACCCCCCCCCCCCCAAAGTCCTAGATTTAGCATAAATAAAGATAGGGAAAGAGAGAGGGGGCGACTGTTTAGTCCGTCTATTATGGTACCATCAGTCAATCTATCATTTTACAGGTGTTCTCATGATCTTAGGGAACAGCCATGTGATTTTATGGAAAGAGGGGGGGAAGGGGGGGAGGCGACAGGAAGACGTACTATGCAAAAAAAAAATTCTCCGGACGGATATATTAGGGGGAACAGATTCTGGCCAGAAGGAATCATGAAAATAGCCCCCCTTCTGTCTTCCAACATATAGAGATACTCACTCCGTGTTTGATATTTTATACATCTTGTGGCCGAAATTTTGCGCTGAAACTTTTAAAAGAGTAATTTTCAACATTTGGAGAATTAAAAAAATATAAAAATAAACCGACCCGAAGGGCCGACGAAAAAAAAAAATCCGGCTCTTACAATTGATGAAAAAAAAACGGCTTGCAGAAGTCATCCTGTAACCCCCCTCCCCCACCCCCACCCCCTCCCTTTCCCCATGCTCACTTATTACGATGACATAGAGAAAAATACAAATTTCAAGATATAATCCCCAAGCTATTAATGTAAAATTCATGCGTGGGAATGACATAAAAACATTGTGATCTTATCATCAGTTGATTATCGTCCTATGTGGAGGGGGCAATCATATTTTAAGGACTTCTACAACATGTACCATTTTGAATAATTAAGATTTTTTCAATATTAAGATAATCGTTTTACAGAAAATTTGCTGGGCGGGAAAATTTGAGGCGGAAGAAGAATTTATTGAGTTTTTTGCCTTGTATTTTGGATTATATAGAAAACCGGGGACCATCTCGGGATACTTATTGACTGATTCTCCACGTCCACGAGCACCTATGACATGAGTTGTATATGACGAAAAAAAGAAGATTTTTTTCAATATTTTTCTTGAAATCTTGTTTAAAAATATTCCCCATGGCCAGGAATGTAGTCAAATGTAACCATCCCGTTTCGTTCGATATATTGAATATTGAAGTTCTGATTTCCCTTTTGTTTATATTGACTTAATTTAAACATAATCATTACTTCATTTCTTCATATTTTCTGGATCGCTACTCTCCGACGCCGGTTACTGTTTGAAACCAAAGAGTAAACATCCACGCCATGCATTTTACGTTACTTCACTGTGTATAGCCGACACCGGATATTGGTACTATTTGTCGGCGTATTGGTACTACTGAGGCGAGAGATTTTAACAAATGAGGTGTGAGTGTCCCTTTCTAACATCGTTTTTATTTGAATCTGGCAGCTCCTTTCAAAAGCAACTGTATAATGCATTACTACAGAAAGTTATCCTTGAAGTTATATGAGTAAGATATGTCTAAGTAGAAGACTTTTTAACTTTTAAAAGCAAAATGCATCACCTAGTACCGTACAATTTTCCATACTGAGAACTTTATTTGGATTTAAATTCGCATATTGCACTTTATTCTAGACTTGCAATATATCTATGTTTTACGATTTGATCACTGTATCATGATTTCATGGATTTGTAAAGATCTTACTAAGAACAACGTGTATTTTTCCCAAAAAGATACACGCCAGGTGTACGGCATATTGCTGGACGAAAAAGAATTTACTGTACGGCATGTTGAAATAGGTAGTGTACGGCGACTTGCTTTTGGGGTCGGAGTTGCAAAGCAATTTCGGGGCTTATGGAACGAAGATGACAATCCACCTACTATGTGTACCGGTCCGTCACTTGATCCATCATCTTTCTTTACACATTTTTGTTTCGAAAGAGTTCAAGGGTGTGAATGTATTCATAAAACATTGGTACTCACAGCAGGACAAGAACCCCAATATGCTAATTTTATTGTTTCTACCATGCGCGGATCCAGAAGGGGGGGGGACCGGAGGTCCGGAACCCCCCCCCCCCCATGAGATTTGCCAGAGGTGGGGTCCACGGACCATGGTCCCCACCTCTGACAGATCTCGGGGGGGGGGGGGGGGTTCCAAATACGACATAAGATTAAATTGTTTCATATGGATTTTTTCCGGCTCGCTTTCGCTCGCCAAATACATAAAACTCTTGTCTTGTGTGAAAAGAAACATCAACTAAGACATACTTATATTGAATTGATATTAAAATGACCTTTTATCAGTTGTGTTAATTACCATACTTTCCATATGCTTACATATTCAGTTTTAGGTATTCAGTTCGCATTGTTTACAGGCGATTAAAATGTGGAAATCCATGAGCTTCAGGGGGCTTCGCCCATGGTCCCCCACCAGGGCTTCGTCCTGGACCCACTGGGGGGCTAAAGGCGGCCCCCAGACCCCCGGCCTTTTAGACACCCCCACGTGAAAAAAGCTGGATGCGCGCATGGCTTCTACTCTCTAGAAATTAAGACAACTTCTCCACTCACTTCTCTGGTGTATTGAATAACACTCAGGTCATAAGGCGTAATTTTCGTGTTATGCATGCATTCTTAAAAAATATTTATAATAAAAGAGAAGGACAGCCCTGTGGTGCACATACATAAATGTATGATAGCGGCGTTATGACACATGCCAGTGACGGATCTAGCTTTGAGTTAGAGGGGGCGTAAAACGGCGAGGGGTCTGGTAGGATGATCAGGGGGGCGAAGCCTCCCGGAAGCTAACGCATTTCAGCCTTTTCGAACCCATTCTCGTGACTGAAATTGATTAAAGACTTGAAATTGATGAAGACAATTATATTATCTGACAGGTAGTAAATATTTACCAATATTTACTCTTTTTTATGGAAAATGATCGTTTTACCTATGATTTGCAAATTTTAGGGGGGGGGCCCTATGTCATCCCCTTGAATCCGCCGCTGCATGTGGAAAGCAGCACCTGTATGTCAATAAGGGGTTTTAGCTCACCTGAGCGAAGCTCAAGTGAGCTATTGTCATAGTGTGGCGTCGTCCGTCCGTCCGTCGTAAATTTTTCACATTTTCGACTTCTCAAGACCCACTGAAGGGATTTTGATGAAACTTGGTAGGAATGAAATACTCATGGCTCCATACAGGTGGTGTTGTTCTTCGTCCGGTTCAGTCAACAGGTGGTGCCACCACAAGCAAAAGCTGGTCAGGGGGTACCCCCCTTTGACACATCAAAGCACATAACGAAAAACCGAAAGCATCAGGATGATCTAGAGAGAACTGTTTCTTTGAATAACCCCCAAAACATGTGGTTTTATGCCCTCAATAACTGTATGTTTGCCATCAGTGGTTTCATATTGATTTTGGTTGAAATTTTTATTTTCATGATTTTTCATGATTTTTTTTTTTTTCTTATGTTAAGAAAGAGAGGGAGGGGGGTATTTTCATACAAACTGGACATCTTATCCAGAACCACGGAAGGGATTTTAATGAAGCTTGGTAGAAATGAAGTACCCATAGTCCCCTACAAGCTTTGTTTTGTTTTGTTTTTTTCGTCCGATTCCGTCATTAGGTGGCGCCAACACGGGCAAAAGTAGGTCACGGGGGTACCCTCCTTTGACAAACTTCTTCTTCAGAACAGAAGTACATATCGACAAATCGAAAGCATCTGGATGATCTAGAAGGATGTCTTAACAAGTGTTGTTGTTTTGGTTTCAGCCCGAAGTTAAATTTTTGACGTGTTTATGACATCTTTTCGGACTTTGTCAGAAATGCTCATTTTTTATGGAGGGGGATTAGGGTCAAAAGCTTACATGCTTCATGATATGTTGCTTCATTCAATGTTTGATTATTCCATGTTCATTTGTCTTGCTTTCATTTCAAATTGACTTTATCTTTCTTCTTTGTGTGATTTTGCTTCCCTGCATTTTACATTTGTCCTTCGTCAATGCATAACTGTCATTATACCATGCGTTATGACATCCTTCTTTCTGCCATTATCCTTTCGTGTTAATGCTATTATTGCTTCGTCAATGCTAACTTCAATTTTGATACCAGATGGCGCTTTGCGCAACCGCATGTGCCCGTGAACTTTGAAACATCCCCTGTCATTAGAAATTTCTTTTAAATTCTACTACAGTATCGTTCGAAAAGTAATTATATTGTCGCACGAGAGGACAGAAGTAGATTGGCTGTAAAAATATTTGAAAAATATTATGAAGTAAGTAGTAAATATTTGATTTTGTATGCATCAGATTTTTGTAAGTTTTAAATCTGACTGTAAAATATACACGATGTGAAGAATCTCTTTTTCATCTGAATTTTATTTTACACCTTTCCGAGTGGGTTCGAATCCCGGACGAGGATACTTTTTTTCCTTTTGTCAATTTTAAGTATAATGTAACTTGTCCATCTGCCCAGTAGAGGATGTCGAAAAAATTTGGGGTACTTATGAAAATTAAATGTTTCAATGCATTTTTTTTTATTTTTAATTGGGGGGGGGGGGTCATTGTTTGGAAAAAATATCAAATGATGGCTTTTTGTTGAAACTTGTCGAGTCTGCTTCGAATCAGTAAATGAAAGTCAAGTTCAAAACTAATAAGGCATCGTGCTTCGTCGATAAATCACCTAGTCGACGCGAAATATAGGTAATGAGGGCTTTTTGTTGAAAATTGTCGAGTCTGCTTCGAATCAGGAAATGAAAGTCAATTTGACAAACACAAAAGCCGAAACTATGTTCGATCCCCCCCCCCCCCCCCAATAAAAAATTGGTCGATGAAATATCTTCCGACAAAATATTGGGTCAAAATGAAGATGACCATGCAAATTATTCAGATGGCAATTTCTCGAGACAAGTGTACGTAATATCTTACGAGTACTCGAGGCTCACGTGGTTTTGGGGCTTTGTATATAGCATTCATATGCATATGTATATACATCTTTAAAGAAAGAAAGAAATTTAAAACTATAAGTTTATCTGCATGAGTCTTTAGTTTGAGGATTTTATCTGTAAGGAATCCTAGTACCTGGTTTTCAACTAGCCGTACAGTTAGCTAATAACATGCCGTACACAAACAATTTCTTTGTTGAGCTCGCATGTAAAATATAGATGCAATTTCTACATTACCCTTGATTAATATTTAATAGTTATGAACTTCTACATAGACTGTGCACAGAATCATGATCTGCAATAGTACTTTCTTTCGTTAAAAAGAATATAAACTTCATACATGTGCAATTTTATGTGTACTAGGTACCCCATTTTGTGTTATTTTACTATTATCGTCCCATCAAATCCTTTGTTTTGATGATTTCGATGTTGAGTTTACCATCACAGAATTATTTGCTTGAAGTTCACTCCATATAAGATCATATTTTCTTCACAAATCATTGTCAAATGCTAAAGGTAATACCTATGTCATACTTGTTTACCGCCTCGGTAGTACCAATACGCCGACAGATAGTACCAATATCCGGTGTACGGCTATACACAGTGTACTTGCAGGAGGAGAGGTTTATGCCCAGCACTTTTCTTTTTCTTTGTTTGTTAGATTTTCTATGAGCAGATTCCTTTATAGCTGCACTATGAACCCCCTCCCGTTTTTTATCAAATCTAGATCCACCACTGAAATTCATTTCTTGATATTTTGACAGGAATCTTATAATTTTAAGTTGCTGAGTAAGTCTTATACAAGGGCGTAGGAAAAGGGGGGGGGGGGGGGGCAGCGGGGGCACATCCCCCCCACTTTGAAAGGGGGGGGGGGCACAACCATGTTTGTTTTATGATGCATTAACATTGTTTAAAATAGCAACATTTTGTACCTTAAATCTACAATTTTTCGGTCAATTTTCAAAATTTTTCTTTGGCTCGCTACCGCTCGCCATTTCTTTATAGACTTTCTGAATAATTTAGCTATTTCTGATCAATCCTATATACATATCACTTTATCAATGTATATGAAGACATTTAACTCAAACTATATAGAATATTATTAAATGTACTTGTTAATGATAGAGGGTATAGAAAGTATTTTCTGATAGGTCAATATTTTGCTAAAAAAAATTCCTGGCTCGCTACCGCTCGCCAGAAATTTATTCATGTACTTAAAAATTTAGAATTGCACCAGAAATGTTAAAATTTGTGCATACAGAACATGAAACCCCCATATTTCCATATTCGTTTTTAACCCCCCCCCCCCCCCCCCCCCCCCCCCCCCCCCCACTTTTTTTTTTTTTTTTTTTTGCTTGTTAGAAATTTTGGGATGTAGTGCCTCCCCCCCCCCCCTTTTCAGGCAGAGCTACGCCATTGTTATATTATTAGTCTTTCACTGAATACGACGTCTTCGTTGAACACTTAGCGAAAATACAAAGTTTTTATAAAGCTTACGAAAATCTAAATCGAAGTGTGTATTCTACATATATAAGGGAAATAAAACATCGTCTCTCTAACATTTGGATCGGAAATAGGTCAGTAAAATAGGTAGGTTTTAGCTTATAATGCGACGAATTGCTTTATTTCCCAGCAATTTACACAATGGACACTGACTAATATGATATTGCCCATTCTTCGAGTATTCGAGAACAATCTTCGTGTCGAGTCAATTTTTAATGAGACTTTACTACAGGAATACATATTTGTTTAAATAAAAATGAATAAGATTCTATGATATGAACGTCATTTATTGTAATGTTTCGACGCTATGATTTGTATATATATATAAAATCTAGGTATAACGTCATCATGGACATGAAAACTTCTTTCAACGCTTTATCTTGCTCTTATATCAACACCGACCTATGTATTTTTATATATCAATAGAAAGATCAAGATTTATATATTCCTTCTGTCATAACTAGATAAAAAGTTTAATAATCCTTTGAAGTGAATTTTTTAGGCAAAAAATGATAATTTTACGAATTTTGCTACTTTTCTAAAATAAAGTTATTTTCTTTCATATATATGTTTTTTATTGAAGAAAAGTGTCTTCTTTTCATTAAAAATTTCAAAAATCACATAATAACATTCTTTTCTCAATTACTAATGCTTTTCTAGAAATGGGTGATTTCTGTCTAAAAATAGCAACAGAAATTCCCTTAATCTATTTTTAGCTATATCTCGAAATTTTCAACACCGACCTTGGTATATCGATATGTAAAATTAAAGTATGAGAATTGTTCTTCATATGTGGCCCATTTTTATAAAAAGTTTAATACTCCTTATTATATGAGTCACCATCCTTAAACAGGAACGGATTTGTTTTTATTTAATGCTCTTTATCGAGAACATTACGGGTTTTGTAAGAATCAATATAAAAAATCGTATCATTACCATTAATATCAGTCTAGCTCAATAAACAGTCACCTCTCATCATGCCCTCGATGCTTTTTGTCATCAAATGAGTTAAGGCATTAAGGGTATAGTTATCAACTTCCGGTTGTTTTGACGACAGAAGAATTAAATACCTCGAAATAAGCCGAAGACGGACGACTTCGGCGATGTTCGAGACCATACATTTTTATGGTGAGTTGAATGAAACATTAAAAACTATCAAATATCTAAAAATATGTAAGATATGGACGTACAGAATTTCCACTTTTTCACGACATTGTTATTATACTCCTAATACCTTAATATACAATCATTTTTCTTTATTATAGGACTTCAAGGGTAATCTCATAACCCCCATCACATTTTATTTCACTTGTTAGACGAATAAATTTGCAATTTAAACCATAGAAGTTTCTTCACAAATTTTTATTATCCTTTGCCACCATACTAACCTCCCATTCCAGGGCAAACTTCATGTCTGAGTCCTTGTGGTATAGCTCCATCTTTTGCTCGAATTCACTCACGGGAATTAGCCTGACAAAAATTGAAATATGGTTCCATCACTGCTTCTGCTCAAAGTCCAAGTCATATACTAGTAGTTATAGCGATTGCTGGACACTTCGTTGCCAAGTTAAGTCATAACAAGACAACTCTTAACCAAAAAAAGACATCTCGTAACCAGACCATTTTGGTTACGAGTTGTCTTGTTACGAGTTGTTTTGGTTACATGTACGAAGTGTCCTGATACCATTATAGCCCATACCAACCCTCTTAATGGGCTATGAAAGTCTTGAAAAGAAAATTCAAGACTGGTTGTACTAAATATGTGCCCTCATTTCCTTGTCCGAAATACAAACAAACATCAGGGCAAATATAATGTTTAAATATATAATCTATTGTAATGATGTATTTCAACAGTTAACGTCTCATCGGTGGTGCTCTTGGTCGAAATACAGGAAATCAAAATGATACATATATGGAAAACGAAATTCTGAGCACCACTTGTTGATGAGCAATTGTTACAATAGAATATATTTTGTCAAAACTTATAATTGCTTTGAAGTTTCCTAAAATTACTAAGTAGTCAGAGTCAGAGGTCTGCCTTCGGGGAGATACTATTTAGTTTTAGAATTGTTTATCAAAGGTGAAGGAATCTTTCTATTCTGAAAATTCACAAAATCCAAGGGAAATATTGAAAATGACTTGATTTCAATAGCATACTTCAAATTGTGTGTAGTTTAGTGAAAAATTCAAAGATAGACAAATTGAATGATTTATTGTATTTATTTGCCAATTTCTGAAGTTGGCAGAAATTTTAGACCCTATGTTCGAATTGCTATATAATCATACCTTTACAATGATGACGCAACTACTATGTCCTATACCAAGTTTTGGATGACGTGAAAATAATTATTTATGCGGTCTTGATAAATATTGTTTTCCTTTCAACATGATCTGCAAGATATACATACCTTGATAAATATTTCTCCTCCTCGTCAAACGTTTGGTAAGTGTCTCCAATGGTTTCATTTGAACTGAAAGAAAAAGAAAACAGAAAACGAAAGACATACAAGGACGTAAAATACCTCCTAGTAATAATAAATATATGATAATTACTTAATCTGGTGGCCATAACACTTTCTATATAAACATAAACTCAGACAGTGTATTACATGTATATTGTTTTCATTTTCGTGCATGAACATCGAAGGCGGGTGCGGCTAGCTACATGTAACAAGGGATGCTTACTCCTCCCGGGCACCTGGTCCCACCTCTACCTTGCTCGGGGTCCGTCGATGCTCAATTTTGTGCTCTATTGTGAAGGAAGGGGGGATCTCCAACAAGACCCTGTTGCAGCACCAACAGCAAAACACGAAAACACCCGATGTGAGTGCTGTAGAGATTATCGTCGGGATCTTCTTTAACTCATTAACTTTGGATGCATATAGAAGTGGCTGACTTTGCTCATTTGAAAAATTGCATACGGTGAAATTTCCCTTTCTAGTATTTCGATCAGGACCTGTTGGATGGCGTTACCATCATTAAGATATACAAAATCCGAAATGTTCAAATTTATTTACTGATTGAAATGCCTCCAAGATAAATGTCTGTAGAAACGTACTAAAACGAACATCGTTTCCTCTCAATAAAACCTCGTTTATGAGTCCAAACATGTACATTAACATTGACTGACTGTGACAACGGGACTCCATGACGTACCCTGTCCAAACCTCTTTAGAGAAGACAGGGCCCCGACCACCTGTCCTCTCTGAATGTCAGTCGGACTCCTCGGGTGATAACATACATGACCTTCCTGCAGCCGGCAGAGCAGGGACTGTATTACATACGCCCTCTTTTTTATATCCATTTACATTTCCATCTGTGTTGCATGGGCCCCTGCGTTTTGCGGTCTTGTTTGTGTGTGGTCATCTAACAGTGAGGAGGCTGTTTAACACCACAATTGTACGTTCTTCGAGACCTCTGAGTAATCGGAAAAGTGAGAGAGTTGTGCGCACGTAATCCAGGATAACCACACCATTTGCTTCTTGTGTGGCAAATGGCCGTCCAATGTCGGCAGCGGTTAGCCATTAGTCTCGTTGGTTTATGTGTAGTCTTTGTGTTTGATGTTTATATGTCGTTCGTCTCTTTTTCGTCTCTTGGTGTGCTCGTCTTTGTGTTTTGGCATCGGGTGTTTTAGTGTTGGTGCTGCAACAGGGTCAGGTTGGAGACCCCTCCCTTCTATTAAGCGGCTGAAGATGAAAACCATCAATATTATTTGCAAAAAAGGAAAAGAGACTTACTTTATGCTTAAGATTTTTTGCAACCTTTCTCGTTTTCTCTTCATTTCTCTTGCTTTTTGTGACCTTTTTCAAAGAAGTAAACTTTTATTTCAGTGAAACATGTATTCCACATTATATATATATATATATATATATGAATTAAATATTTTTTGCATTACAATGAAATCATATATACTAAATACATGTAGTCCTTTAAAAATACCAAAGAGCATCAAAACAAATGGCAGCGAGGATCGGCAATTTTCATACTTTTCATTACATGTACGATAAATGCACTCACTTACTGTGTGATGCATACCCGTTTCAAAACACAAGTTAAAGGCCGGGTTTTTTTACCGAGTGGTAATTAATATGCACACCTGAGTGATCTAAGCTTGGTAGGCGTGATAAACGCGGCGTCTACTGACCAGTGATATTCCTAGAGACGGAAGCGGTGTGTGACATCAAAGACATACCGACAGGTAAACTTGATTATGCTAATTAGATATCCCACAATTTTACCTATTTGAAGCTGTCAACCAAAAATTGAGAGGGTTATAAAGGATACATAGGACCAATCAGATTGCTATTAGAGATGTTAACCCTACAGCGGTCAGCGAGGAAATGACAGGAAAATTACCTGTCTTTTTTTCTTAGTCCCCACCCGGCCTTTAAGGTCAGGGTGGCGACTTTTAATAGAAATGAGATAGAAGAAAGATGGATATGCCCACTTGTAGAGGAACATCTCCTCGAACTATTCAGACCAAAAAATCAAAATTTGCCCGTCTTGTTTTTTTGGCTATAAACGTCCATTTTTGGCCTATTTCAACATTTTCGTCATTTTAGAGAATACTACATCATAACTTTACAAACCTCTGCAATGCATGAAATTTCAAAAAGTCATATATACCCTTATTTTTCTGGATTCTTATAGCTTGGGTATGGATTAAAGGCTATTTTTAAAAATTCTGATAAAATAAACAGTTCTAAGGAGTGTATTTTCTTATAAATTCGATTTTGCTGGTTGCCATGCCAACAACTCATTATTTTTATTAATAGCTAGAAGGTCGCCAGGTACACATTTTTTTTCTATGTATAGAGCTGTGGTATTGCGTTATCATAAAGCAGTCAAACCAATATGTACCCGACTTTGTTTTTGAGCAAAATGACTGTTTCTATAAATAGCACAACAATTTGTGCAAAAAATCAACATTCTGACCCAAAAACATAGAGATTAACTCCAAGTTCGAATTTCTAATTCTCCCATATTTAAAGAGTATAATGAATAGTATATATTCTGATGTTTGAATCTTTGGAAGCATAACTCATGCGAAAATGACCATTTTTTTTCCTATTTTCAGCGATTTTTTATTGGAAAAAATGCATTTTTCCCAAAAATACCCATTCAGTAATGAAAATTTCAAGGAGTATAATTTTTTTGTGAAATAATGCAACAAACTGAGTTTATACCATTTATCGTCCATGTCGGTTTCAAATATTACGTGATATGAAAATAGAGTTATCTCCCTGCAGTCGCAACCGTAACCTTAAGACACTTATTCTATAAATGTACATTGTTTCATAAGTAATGAAGGACAAAAGCCTATAATCTCTAGAATGCTATATTTTTTTGTAAAACAAATATTCAATCAATACTTATCTTTTTTACATCTCAATGAAAAATTCGAAAAAAAAAATATCACCTCCTCTTTAAATCTCTCATTTTGATGTAAAGCACGATCGAAGACACCCCGATAAAAGATAGGATCCCGGATACAATCAAACCAACATCCACCAAACTTAGAGCGAAAACCTCTGTAATATGAGTTTTAATCATCTGTTAACATTCAACTTATGTATAGCGTTTCCATATCGCCTTTATTTTAGATGCATCTGTACATCTTTTACGATTCCATTAAAAAGGATTGTTTTTTTTTTTCTGCTTTTTTTTTTTTTTTTTTTTTTTTTTTTTTTTTTTTTGTTTCATTGAAAGAGAAAGAACACAAAGTATGTGAAGCACACATTTAAGCATTTTGGGTCTAACAGCAGTAACTGAATAAACATTGTAACGGGGATTCAGTATGCATCCATGTTCTTTTTAAAGGTACTTGAAACCTTACGGTAATGCGTGTATGAATCACCAAAATTTGCTTCATATTGTTAGTGGAAACTTCAATTCTATAAGGAAATGATTAGACGAAGAATAAGCGAAAAACTCAAGTCCTTAACAACAGTAATATTTGTTTTTATTAGTTATTACCTCTACAATCACCGCCGAAGATGGCACCATTGTCATCATAGAAACCAATCGAACACTTGCAAATACCTGTGCTACATGTTCGTAAAGACCGACATGTGTGTGCTTCGTCACATTTTTCATCATTGCCAAGGTCTGAAAAGATTAGATTAATTCATAATGTACAAAGAAATACATTTGTAATGCATGTATATACATATTTATAACTCAATATCGCTATCAAAATTCAGGTTAAATTAATTATTTGAATAAATCATACATCATGGTCATTTATATTTAATTAGATGGAACCCTTCATGAAAGCGTGAGTTTTCAATGTACTGTAAACATGTACAGTAAGCGTATCAAAATTTTAACTAAAAATAATATATACTCAGAAAGGGCCTCGCTTAGCAGCTTTTATGTAATGTATTGTTTTTGTATATATGGATCATGGTCAACACATTGTAACGTACTGGAATATTGTAGAAAAACATATTTTTCAATAATGACAGTTCAATTCAGTTTTCTTTTTTAATTTTAGGAAATGCCTTACTCTGGCACATCTCAAAGAAGTCGTCTCCTAGATTTTGGATTAGTTGTCCTGTATCGACACAGGATGCGGCCTCAGCAGAAGGTTTAATGAAAAACTGTACATTTCGTATCCAGTCATAAAGGTACTTTATGTAACAGTCACAATGGTAAGGGTTGCTATGGAGCATTCTTTAAGAAGAAAAATATTTCATAAATGCATGATATGACGATAATTAGAAATAAAGCATACAGGAAGTCAATAGAAATTTCTCTATTAGATGAAAAAAGATATTACTCATGGAGACTGAAATTATCAGACATGAATATAAATTTGAAATTGGTATATCTATATTTAAGAATGATTCATTTCTTAAGGTAACATGTACTCAAAAATTTCTTGAACGGTCTTTGAACGCAAATGAGAAAACGCTTATGAAAATGTTTCAACTATGATAGATCCTACTCTAATGTTTCAATATAAAGCTTTGTATTAAGGATGAATACTTCCACTCAAAATTACGCTGTTTGCCGATGACTAATGATATGCTAATGGTATACTGATATTCGGCAACGATCGGTAATTTAAACCTTTGAGGTTCCGACAAACTCAGCTGTAAAATACATATTGTTTATTTCAACATATCTTTGCAGTTTCTTTTCATGTTTATCTGTAGGACTTCATTCTAATTCATTTGATACCAAACAAGACCTCAATACTTCAATTTAACGCTTAGAAATAGATTCACACACAGATTTTTTTTTTTTTTTTTTTTTTTTTTTTTGGTCAACAAAGTTCTTCTGCTGATAACTTTTTTGTTTCCAGTCCGATTTTATTGAAATAATGTTTAAAATGACCGTCTCCGGAAAACCTTTTCAAAAATATATACATTACTTAGGTTTTCTTGAAAAATTAAATTCACAAAATTTCGATGCCACTTTTTTTGGGATTCCCCAAATCGCACAGTCGTCAACTTTTGTTACATCGATGTCAACTTTTTTTACATGAATGTAACAAATTGTAATGCGATGGAAAGGGTACCTGTGCACTATCCATTCTTTAGTTATGGATCGACTACCTTAAAAACTGTTGATAAGCTCTACGGATGACATCTCATAACCTAACCCTTTCACACATGCACACCTTACAAAATCAATGAAAACAAACATTCCAAAAGAGAAAACCTTCATCTTATGTTAATTCGATTTCTCTCTGAATGCTGGTCGACCAGCCTGACTCGTATAATGTACGCGAAATTAATTGTGTATAATGTGTGATTTATAATATATGCGAGTTCTTTTTTTTTGGGGGGGGGGGGTTGTATGATCATCATACGGTGAGCGACTTTTATACACAATTATTATGCGTTCATGGAGACCATTGGAGAACCGGACTACTGAGCACCCTGTTTTCCCGGTTTTCTCTAAAATATGGTACTGTCATCTTCCAAAAAGATATCAATTTCATAGTACTCCTTTAGTCGTAATAGAAAATACCATTGTTTTGATTGTGCGTGGTTAGAAATAGGACGGAAAATAAAAAGTCTACGCGGATTTTCTACAATAAAATCGCTGAAAATGCGTGACGTCGGGAGCTAAGCTAAGCGCTCTGGAAGTTTGTTGGAGATTTTACACCAGGCGAGGTGTATGGTACATATAGGGAGAACATTTCAAGTCATATTAGAATGTTGTTTTCACTTGGTGTCTCATACATGAAGTCGATTGTTTAAAAATATATTTGCCCGTATGTATGTTATAAATTCACTTTTCTTTGTCGCATTATTGTTTTGCGGTTTTGCTGTGATTACTATAACTGAGTGTTGTTGGATTGGAGATCCTTTATTTTATAGCTACACTTATTTCGTGTTGCAGAATGGTGTTAATAATAATCGATGTCTGACCATTTTGTTCTCTGACTTGAATATGTAGTACTGTGTTTTGGATTATGTGTTTTGGGGTTTTGATGTGGGTGATGCAACCGAGTGTTGGTGGTGATCCCCTCCTTCATTATAGTAATGACAAATATGGACAATGACCATATCCCAATACACAGTACAAAATCGATAATTAAGGAGATCACAGACCGAAGGCATGCAAAATCAGGACAAAACAGAAACCAAAACAAACAAACAAAAATCTCCACCACATGAAAAGAAGCAAACCCCCAATTAGGAGTGAGACCAGGTGCCCCGGAAGAATCAGCATCTCCTGCTTGCATGCAACAACCATCGCTTCAAATTGATGTACGCATCGGCGCTATTGGTAAGTCATTTCGTAATCCAGATTTATTTCCCATATGGCGCCATGAAATTGGTATGGTAAAATCAATTCCGTACCGTCATTTCTTAGATTTTAAGGAAGCATTGAGGTCACAATTAGTCTACGTCAGATACCATCCCAAAAGGGAAATAACTGTTGATATCGAAAATACCGAACACGCCATTGTATCTTAAGAACTATGTGGGGGTCATTCTGTGATAAAGAAGATCCTAACGACAATCTCAACAGCACTCACAATTGAACATCGACGAACCCCTAGCAAGCTAGAGGTGGGACCAGGTGCCCGGGAGGAGTAAACATCCCCTGTTTGGCTAGCCGCACGAAAATGAAAACAACATCTTCAAAACATGCACTGTCTGAACTTATGTCCATGTAGAAAGTGATATGGCCGCCATGTCAGGGCAAACAATTAAATCACTTACTGTCAAACCCCCCGCGGGGACCTTTTACGAGCTCCACACGGCAAAGGGCATAAGTGTGACACAAATAAGATAAAGAAGATCCTGACGATAATCTCAACAGCACTCACAACTGAGCACCAATTGAGCATCGACGGACTATCTGAGCATCTGAGGCACACTCTGTCGAAAAAAATTAATTACAGAATTTGTACGTACATGTATTTACTCGTGTTTCGAAATTGAGCAAAGTTTCCAAAATGAAGAATTCAGACAACCCATTAGAAAAACAAGTGTGTCTAAGATTCATCCAGAAAGCATGCCTTCTCAAGTGGTAAAGAGATTTTTATGAAATATAGTTACATATCATAAGTCGATTCAATTCTCGTTATATGAGTAACTTACAAAACTTTACGTGTAACATTTGATTCTCAATGATACTTAACATTGATTGAAACAACAGAATAATAATAATATGATTTCATTAGTAAAGCATGTCTAATATTTACTAAAATGAAACGATAATACATACACATTTTTCAAGGAAGGAAGATCGTCAAACGCATTCCATGTAATTGATGTCAGCTGGTTAAGTGAAAGGTCGCTTTAAAATAAAGAATTAAGTTAAAAAGTGTTGGGTTTGTTGGAAAAAAAATCTTCGGCATTATATCTGCTGTTTGATGTCAACACGCATTATGACGTTAAAAACATATAGTGCGTTGCAACATTGCTTATGTCGAGTTTGTGAGGATAAAATTATTCAGGCTGTCAGTAATTCATTCCGTTTTATTTCTGCACTTACACATGTTAAACGTCTTTAAATTCAATAGCATCATTTAAAGCCTGATAATTTTACAGCATGGACCAGACATGCACGTTTCGGGTAATAAACCCTCGTCAGTGATCCTCAGTCTAAATAATGTAATATGGCCAAAAGGTGTGAAAATTATTATGTCCAAAAATGTATCAAAAGACGTAGCAGAATGGTTGGGATATGATGCTACAGGACCCACGTTTTAGAAATATCAAGAACTTTTGTAATAGAAAATTTCAAATGCGTTGAAGAGACAGACGATCAACCAAAGTTGATCGAACCTGGCTACATGTGCCCTCGGGGACTCTTGTTCCACCAGCAGTGACACTCACCAAGTATTTTAACGTTGATAAATCTCCCTACATGCAAAACTTGAATGTGACGTCACAATAGCAACCCAAGTTATTGGAATAGAATTCTAGTTGCCTTATGGGTGTTTAACATGGGGAATCTACTGGTTGAAGGACCTCCTTTTTTTACAATATTATTTTCTTATATACTATAGACATTAAACTTCATAAGATTAAATAGCAAAATTCAGAATTCGCTTTATGAAAGAAATTATGACTATTTATATACGTGTACCCCCTTTCCATTCTCATAGTAAAAAGATGCATGACCACATTATTGTGAGAAATAGAAAATCTTTACAAATGAATGATTGAAATGTTTTTAATGTTTGATCTCTTAGTTAAACTATTTGTCCATCTAATGAACTTTTTTCATTTTAAAAAATGTTTGCTGATGCCTGATGCATTATTGTACTATGCGAGAAAATGTGTGAATTTCGGGTTTATTTTGAATAAAAATTGAAAATTTAAGTACTTTGTGCATTTCATTTTTTACAAAGTCTTCTTATTTTCTTAAAAATTTTCTTTGAAATGAAGAGGGTAAGTTAAATCTGAATACGAACCGTAAACAACAGGTGAGCTAAAAAAAATTTCCCCTGAATTTCTTTGAAAGCCCGTTTCTATGTATTACGAAAAGACGCATTTACGTATTTCTTGAAGGAAAAAATACTTTTTCTCTCAAAAATGGCACCTCCTAGAATTTCATATTGAAATATTCATGATTTCTAATGGTACTCGTAGACGCCGTCTCCTGCATAATGTACCCGATTTGAATTTATGTTATATGTATCCCAAAGATGGAGATTGCTATTTAGCATTATGAGCGTTGAAATCCCTCTGTAACATTTTCAAGTAGAATCCTTGCGGGTATCACAGTACTTAATGCCTTTTCTATTGAAGTCTATGGATCACCCACCTCTGTTCAATTGCATCCTACGTCTCTCACAACATTCACCCAGATGATTCACTATATAAGTTTTGTACACGAAGGTTTTAGATTTTTAAAAATAATAACTAGAAAAAAGTGACCAAAGAGTCTAGAAAGATCTAGCCACTTGAAGATTAAGGTCATTTTTGCACTTAAATCTAAAATGCGATTTTTGAATTCACGGGACTCCTTTTAGATCGACCTTTCATTCATAGCTATTGTTGATTTTTTTCACAAATGATCCGTGCTTTAATTTCTTATTGATGGGCCTTTTATGTGATATGATTAGATTATTTCAATTCATTATATTTATTTAGAATTTAATTTTTCTATTCGGGAACAATATTTCAAAAGCCGCCATGTTTTGACGTGTACCCGAAAGGGATTCCCCATTTAGTACTGTGATACCAGTAATGAAAATACAGCATCTTGACGTTGGTAAATTATCCCTGCATCACATGAACGTTACATAACAATAGGCAATCAGAATTATTGAAATATGATAATTGACCTTCAACATAGGAAATCTACTAATACTGTAAATATTTCAAAGTATGCCCGATGAAATAACGTAATGGTAGAACTGCTGCTTAAATGAGGCATTTTTGTATTTTTCGCATAAAAGAAGTAATTTTCAAACCAATTCCATGCACCAGACACGTGTTTCGAATATCAAATTCTCATCAATGATGCTTTCAGCCAAAGTGCTTTTCATAAGCCGCCAAAATTCATTTCACTAGCGCCCTGTTTCTTTTTATAATTTAAATTTCTGCATTTACTTTACAGAGAATGTGCGACTCCAAATTTCCTGTAGGGTCGATTCAGTGTCATATCTAAATAAAATCTTTGTTCAAAATAGCATTGGAGGGATGGTGCTAATATGTTAACCTCCTTTAATTTGATGATATTTTTCGATGAAATGGCAAGTTTTCGAAATAGCAAAAACAATTTATGATGTCAAATGGATAAAGGGCAAAATCAAAGCTTCTTTCAGGCGACAGAGCTGGAAATAAGTAATTAATACACTTAACAAACATCAAGACACGGGGAAGGATTTTAACTGCTCTGCAACAAGAAATAAGTGTTTAAATTAATAATACGGAAGTGTTCTAACTCTATACCTTCTCGAAGAACATTTCAAACCAATTTTAATGCACCAGACACGAGTTTCGAATATCAAATTCTGATCAGTGATGATTCCAGCCAAAGTGTTTTTATAAGTACATCCGAAGAAGATTTACTAACCGAAACGCTTGTCTAGTGCATTAAAATTGGTTTCATTTGAAATTTTCTTCAAGATGGTAAAGAGTTCGAACACGCCCGTACTATTAAATGTACGTTCGAAATAAATATCAGAAACACTTTGCATGAACATCGCTTATACTGTATGTAATCTCGTCAAAAGAATCTGAAATTGGTTAATTCTTCCTACGTTCAAAACTTGAGCGTGACGTCGTAATAGGCAACCTGAATTATTGGAATATAATTCTAATTACCTACTGGGCGTTTAACATGGGAAATCTACTTATGATGTAAATTTATACATTTGAACAGATTATTGGTTAAGAGGCGAATCATGAATAAACATTACAAAAGTAACCATCAGTTATTCAGTCTCATAGTCGAGAAGGCAAGGCAAAATCATTAGATTTTCCACAGGAACGGTTGCGAACGAAGAGAGATTCAAGTTATGTATATATTTATTTTAAAGTTCTTTTTAAATTACGGAGAAGAATTTTACATATCTGACAGGAACGTGTGTCCTCGGAATGTCCTCTTTGGTATGGAAACCAGTATGTTAGAACGTAGGCTTCTGAAAAAAAATGAAAAATTATCTGCGTTACTGTTCCTTGTTCGATTTCATGAAGGTATTGATTGAAACTTTTTAGAAAATAATCTTAAAAAAGAAGAAAAACGTCTTCATTAGCGGTAACACCAATGAACCATAATTCTTTAGATGCCCATGCATCATAATTTGTACGCAAAAAAATAAAGACAAATATACGAAATACCTCTTTTAATACTAGGTTTTTAAAATGGCCTTTCATATTTCCAAATAATAAGAGGTGCTTTCTTTTCATTACCTCTATTATATTTAATTTTTTTTTTTAATTTTCTAACTGTATTTAATGTTCATTTGTTAATTTTCTAACTGCATTTAACTTACAGACTCCCCGAATAATACTTTCCCGTTAAACCCCCCTCACAGTAGTATCCCCTTCTACTTTCCATTCGATCCCTTTTCATACCTTATCACATCTTCCCTTTCTCTCTCTAGGTATATAAATAGAATTTTAAAAAGCACAATAGTAATTTAAATATCTTTTTTTCAAGATGTAGAATAAAATGCATCGTGAAGCTACTTACATGCTTTTGATATTAATGTTCTTTTCAAATACATTTTCAGGCAGTCTTCTTAAAACGTTGTTGGATAAGTCACTAAAGTAACAAATTATCCAAAATATTATTAAATATAACGAATAAGGTTTGTATAATATTGTTGTAATTTTATCTTCTTTTTTGTCATATTTTTTTTATTTCTTTGTTTGTTTTTTTTCAGAGGGCAAACGTCTTTCAAAATTACGTTAATGATCTTTTGGCAACGTTGCTGAAGACAATCCATATTTAGTAAATCCCTTACTTACAGCTATTACGTAAGGCAGGGTCGGTACTAACCAATATCTAAGACTTTCTAGACTGTCAAATGCGCCATCCTCAATAATTTCTATTACGTTGTCTTCCAAATACCTAATGAATACATAACGATAGATATAGGCTTTATAGAGTGTCCGTTCTGATTTTTCATTAAGTCACCTACCTCAACCATTGTTCAAAACTTGGGCACCTTTTCTGCCCAAGTAAATTGATGGCGCCATAACAATGGAAAACAATCGAAGAGTGCGCGAGAACATACGTATAGTCTTGGTCAGACATCTTCTCAAGACAAGTGTACGTAATACCTTAATCCCCCTTGTCGGATGTCATACATAAAACTGCGTCTCCGATGAGTGTCATAGTGGAGAGTATATACGACAAAATCAGAGTCCATATTATATACTTTCATATAGAAGCAATTTTGGGAGTAAAATCATTCAAACACATTAACAAGCACTTAAATTGCTAGTAATTTATACGAATTTTTGGCCTGATAAGTCTCCACTATGACACTCACCAGAGACGCAGTTTTATGTATGACATCCGACAAGGGGGAGTAAGGTATTACGTACACTTGTCTCGAGAAGATGTGGTCAGAAGTATTTGCGATTTTCCGTAGATAATTGTTTCTGTATATATAATGTGTGATAATTATTCAATGAAATACCAGAGAATCAGATCCTAGTATAGTTTCTCCATCTTTTTTATCTCATGATAAAGTTCCGTTTGATTTTTTTTTTCAAGACTGATCGTGACTTTTAGAATCTGATTTCGGGTTTTTGCGTTTGACTTACATTCACTGATTTTTGATGCCTTAAGTTTCGATATCCTTATAACATTATAAAGTTACCACTGAGTAAAATCACAGAATCATTCTCTTTTAAAGAGAGGGTATTCGTAATATTTTGTTCATTTGCTTCATCCCTGGTTATTCTAATGATATATCATCTTCATAAATCGCGGGTCCAATACGTCCGTCATCCTACTCGGAGAGAAGGACGACGGACTTATTGGACCCGCGATTTATGGAGAGTAGGACGACGGACGTATTGGACCCGCGATTTATGGAGAGTAGGACGACGGACGTATTGGACCCGCAATTTATGGAGAGTAGGACGACGGACGTATTGGACCCGCGTTTTATGGAGAGTAGGAAGACGGACGTATTGGACCCGCGATTTATGGAGAGTAGGACGACGGACGTATTGGACCCGCGATTTATGGAGAGTAGGACGACGGACGTATTGGACCCGCGATTTATGGAGAGTAGGACGACGGACGTATTGGACCCGCGTTTTATGGAGAGTAGGACGACGGACGTATTGGACCCGCGTTTTATGGAGAGTAGGACGACGGACGTATTGGACCCGCGATTTATGGAGAGTAGGACGACGGACGTATTGGACCCGCGATTTATGAAGATGATGATATATGATCTTTGTTTTATGTTGCCTTACGGAAGTGTAGATTTCAGAAAATTGCATTGCCGTTACACGAATGATTCTCTCACTCTTGCCTTACTTTTCTGTTTTCCTATTGTTGCTACGTTAGTTACGACTCTAACGATTGAACATTAAAAATAAGAACAAAAATACTTACAGATCTACTAAATTTATCAGAGTTGCAAGATCCCTTTTTCTTACAGCACTTATCTGGTTATGGTTCAAATTACTGAAATAAATAAAACTAGAAAGGCTCATGAAAATGTCAACTTCATTAAAACAATGTAGCATATGTATAAACTGAAAAACTTCACCTTCGAAGGAAACATCTTGCAATCCATGTACACGTAAAACAATACTTTTAAAGAAATTTCGCTCGTGGAAACAATTAATTTTGTTCGAAATATCATTCGAATCAATTAGTTAATTAAAAACTGCTTTTGTCGAAAGCAACGGAACATAAGGTCTCGTGTCAGTGCCATGACTCATCCTCGGGTGCAAGCATGTCTTTGAAGCATAATACAGACATGCTTCAGATTTCTACAGCCACACTTCAGAGACATGCTTTTACAAAGACATTCATTTCACAGAAATGCACTTCACAGACATATGCTTCACATTTCTTCAGTCTATTCAAATAAATAAATAAATAAATAAGCCGTAGAGATCAATTTGTGTGGCGCCGTTTTAATTGCTTTTGCTTGATTTAACTCTTTTCTGATTTGTCTGAAATTTTGTATTATTTTGATCTTCGCTTTGTTTCTACCTTGTTTTGGCAGATTCCACAAGAAATGCATGCACTGTCTAGGGTAATGTCTATATAGAAAGCGCTATGGCGACCATGTCAGGGAAAATATTCAAAACACTTACTGTTAAACCCCTCGCGGGCAACTTTTTTACGAGCTCCACACGGCAAAGGGCATAAGTGTGACACAAATGAGTTAAAGAAGATCCTGACGACAATCCCAACAGCACTCACAATAGAGCACCAACTTGAGCATCGACGGACCCCTAGCAAGCTAGAGGTGGGACCAGGTGCCTTGGAGGAGTAAGCATCCCCTGTTGGCTAGCCACACCCTACTAAACAGTACCACATTTTAAAGTACCACTTGTAAAATTACATCGAAATTAAAGAAGGTTAACATCTGAGCACCATCCCTACAATGCTATTTTGGTCATCGATTGTATCTATATGCTACTGAATAAACTGTGCAGGAAATTTGGAGTCGCGCACTCTCTGCAAAAAAATTGCACAAATTTAAAAACCAGCGGGCGCTAATGAAGTGAATTTTGGCTTTATTTGAAAACCACTTTGTCTGAAAGCATCACTATTGAGGATTAAGAAGAAAGGAGGGGATATCTGATAATATCCAAAATGAAATACGTTTCTGGTGCATTTAAAGTTGGTTTGAAATTGTCTTCAAGAAGGTAAAGAGTTGGAACACTTTTATATCATTATGAGGAATTGTTATATCCGAATTGTGTATGACTGTTGCACCGTATTTAGAAAGATATGTTCAGCAAGGAACAAAAGTGAATTATCACCAGAGACGAGATCAGGTGTCCGGGGAGAGACATTTGGACATATCTTTCAATATTGATATTTTAAACCACTAAGTTTTTTCTTTGCTTTCGTACGTTAGTCATGGATGATATAATTCGATTAGTTTCCTAGTATATCTGCACTGACTTGAAATATAATAATAAATTTTTAGTCGCTAAAATTGATAAACACTTTTTAAACTAAGGGGTATTTGACGCAAGAAACAGATCCGTCTTTGGTAGGCTCTTAAGCATAGCATTCAAGTCATCTAGATATTTTTGCTTTAAATTTCATAAAATCAACAGACAACCAGAAACAATAATACGACATCGTTTGTTGAAGTTCAAAATATGTGAAATCTCTCCAACGCAAAATATGATAGATTATTATAAATCTAACATATATCACCTTGAAAGCAGAGCTGTGTCATAAGCTGATTTTTAAGCATACATTTAGGTCGTTTTCCACTATTTTGGCCATGGGCATCACTGATGATACAGAACTTGTTGAAGTACTCAAAGACATATAAAATATAACAAATAAAAACACAAACACTCAAATACACAACTTTTCGGCCCCTTGGCCTTTATCAAGTGTAAAAAACGACGATCTATAACAATTCTAAGTAAAATCCATCCTTGCTTCTCTGGCGTTCATTGCAAATGTTAATGTTAGTCTATGACGTCATAGTATTCGCGGCACATGCATGCATTTCGCATTAACGGCGAAAAGTTACAAAGTCTTTGTAACAATGAACGGTCTGAGAGAAGATGGTTTTAAAGAACTAAATCATGATTTATACATATATATAACATTGAATTTAAAATATTACACATATTTACATAACTTATTTAAACATATCCAATAATTGTGAGATACAAGCGCAATAGTGAATACTGCAAGCATACCCAGACAGACCATGTCACAGACAAACAGACAACCGTTTATTTGAAAGTAAAGCAGGCCGAGCTGATAGCAGAAAAGAAGGGGGACAAACATATACAAGACTAGTGATCCCTCATATTACGGACATGCTTAGTAAAGCCAATCAGATTTAGTTATATAATTAAAATCTTTTAATTATATAACTAAATCAGATTTAAATCAGATAAAATTGAAAACGCCCCTTCTAAAATTTATTTTGTCTGTATAATTTGATTGCATAAACCCTCGACCGTGTAGCATATACCAACATTTACGACTAGGCAAGATCTATTCAATGATATTAATTTCATATAAAGTTTTGCATGATAAAATAGTCAAAATTGTGTTTATCCAGTTTCCGAAGTGAGCCGCGCGGACAATAGCTTATTCTAGGTCATATTTAGATTGTTGCTCTTCTTTTCATGTGTATATCAACTATATCGAAAAACACTGAATCACTGTATTTTTTTTTTAATTGGTGTTAAGATCAGATAGATGATAAGCACGAAAATGTCTAAACATAGATTCTAGGAAAATATAGCAAATAATATTGGAGTAACGATCTACCTTAACACATGTATAAATTGAAAACCAAATCAATACAGTAGGTTTATACTCTCAAAACGTTTAAATGAAGCATTAACTCAAGAGAGAGAATGTCAAACAGAATAACTCAAAGTCAAAATCCAAAAATTACAATCAATGTATATTGAGTCTTTGCGGAGTACAGAGGAAAGTATCTGACGTAAAACCATTGTGACGTCATGAAAATGGAATGGTAACGTCTATTTTATACCGTCATTTCCAAGACTTTTAGGACTATTTCCATAGAATTTGCTGACGTCATAATCAGTCTACGCCAGATACCGTCTCAAATTGGAAGTAACTCCGGTTCTCGAAAATAGCCACACCATGAAAACACTTCATTTGAGCACCTACAGTACTACTACTGTATTTATTTATTTAAGCTAGAGCATGATCAGTGAATGAAAGTAAACAATGATAACCGAAACCAGATTCCAAAAACCACAAAAACCACATTACAAAAACCACATTCATAAAAACCACAAAAACCACATTCGGAAGGCTTACGAATTTTGGAGAAAAAAATACAAAACAGAACTTCCTCGCACAAAAGAAAATAGGACAAACAGACGGAGACAATAATACAAGATCCATAGAAACACGAAGGACACCTTATCTAATGAACCATCTCCAGTGCAAATGCGGAAGATATTGTTGGTGTAGTCATTTTCGTGATACGGAAGTGTTCCAACTCTATACCTTCACGAAGAAAACCCCAAACCAGTTTTTCCTATTTTTCGTATATCACATGAATCATGTTGCAAATCTAATTCAAGTATAGTATCCAAGTAGGTAGGATCAGTAAGAAAGTCCAAACCCATCCTATTTCTGTCCTAGTGTTACCCACAGGTTTGCTGATTGGCCAAAATGACAATGCGCCGCCCTGATTAAATTCGATAAAGAAATATATACACACAAAAATGATATATATACAATTCCATTTATCCTAATGCCTGTCAAACATGATAATTCCTTGTGGAATCTGCCATAACAAAACAGAAACACAGCAAACACCAAAATGAAGACGTAAAACATTTGTACCACTTGGTGAGTGTCACTCCTGGTGGTCCAGGAGTCCCCGAGGGCACATGTAGCCAAGTTTGATCAATTTCGGTTGGTCGTTTCTTCATATAAACATCAAAGAAATACCCAACCGTAAAACGCATTGGAAAATTTCTGTTTACAAAATGTTCTAAAATTTCTAAAACCTGGATCCTGTAGCATCATATCCCAGCCATCTTGCAACGTCTTTAGGTATATTGAGGACATATTTTTCAAAGATTTTGGTCATATTACATTAATCAAATTGAAGATCACTGACGAGGGTTAAGTAAAAACCCGAAACGTGCATGTCTGGTCCATGCTGTAAATTTATCTGCTCTAAAATGATGCTAATGAATTTGAAGACGTACATTTTTTTGTTTACATATTTTTAAACTAATACAAATTATCGGACAAAATATCAGACCAACCAGAAGACAGTTGAATCTCTGTGCAGCGCCAAACAAACAGATTTCTACAATGCCACCTACAATAAATACCGATTCTACAAAAAATGATAATTTTGGTTATATCCCGTATCTTGAATGTTTTGTTATATTAAGACGCACTCACATACAGGAGAATCTAAGTACCAGTAAGAAAGAGGGAGTCATGTATTAAGACTTGAGCTGCTTATCAAGCAAGAAAATGGACGTTTCAAATAATTCTTTTTTAGAAAATGACTTATTCGGAATACTTTACATTCGTTCTATCGATGTTTGAATGTTCTGTGTGATCGACGTTAGGTTGTAGCCTTGACATTTGTAATTTCGTGTATCTAGCATACAGGGTTCATTTCCTTTGATATAGGCAAGGCCTAGAAAAGAAAATTCTACATTGAAAATCCGGAATAGGGTTTAAAAAATGTCAAAATCTTCTTTTTTATTTTTACTCCTTTTACAAATAATAAAGAGACATTCAAGATGGAAATTTTTCATTTAACATCACGACTTATGTTGAAATCTCTTTCGACAAATACATTATTCGAAAGAAAATAAACCAAGGTATCTACATTCAATTTGTTTTAACGCATTTGTGTTTCAAATTATACAGTCAATTATAAGAAATCCTTCATGACAGTCCCGAATATTTTTTCAAACTCTTTACAAAAAACTTTCTGCTGATAGTTCAATTTTTATCCAAGACATTATAAGATGGAAATGTATTAAGTGAACAGAATTTTGTTTCTTTGAACAAATCTTACCTTTAAGTACGACAAACATACACAATTGTATAAATCTCATCTGTGATGTTACTTGTTGGGGGACTAGATCTCTTCAAAATACAGCGAGACTTATACTCAAATTAGATAAAATAGAAGGCGTAGAAAAAGTTAAAATCGATATTATCTTCCTTGTAACCCGACGTGATAATTTGTGGATCGTGAAGTTATACTATAAGAGTTAAAGAAGATCCTGACGATAATCTCAACAGCACTCACAATAGAGCACAAAACTGAGCATCGACGGACCCCTAGCAATCTAGAGGTTGGACCAGGTGCCCGGGAGGAGTAAGTATCCCCTGTTTGGCTAGCCGCACCCGCCGTCGAATTTCCTGCACGGAAAAGAAAACATTCTCTAAAATACATGCACTGTCTGAAGTTATGTCTATATAGAAAGTGCTATGGCGATCATGTCAGGGGAAAATATTCAAAACACGTACTGTCAAACCCCTTGCGGGAAACTTTTTTTAAGGGATAAATTGATATTTTTCATTCGGTCTCTTGAAAAATACATTGCAAGTTGATTTCCTATGTTAAACGCATATTCAATTTTGACATTCATATTGCGATGAACACGGGTTGACACCAATCACATAAAATTGCGCGCACGAATTTCAAAACTTTGGCGAGGCATAGTGATGCTAAAGCATATCCAGTAATATTTAGAACTAAACCTTATATTTTGATCTTTTGCAATGGATAAATTGACACACGTGAAACATTCAGATCATAATTTTCACTCAACTTCTATGAAAATTCGAAGAATTTTTCAACGATATTTTATGTTTGAATGTCTTTGAATGTAAATATCAGGAATGATTGTCTTATTCTTTGCGTTCATGGCTTTTACCCTCTGGTTCGACAGATGAAGCGAAGCGGTTCTCGAAAGATTTGCGTCTGCCGAATCAGAGTGTAAAAGCCATGAACGCAAAAATAAGACACTCATTCCTTAAATATGTGAAAAACCATATCGCAGTAATGCATGTAGTATCTAGAATTCTTTTTCGGAAAGAGGACAAAAATTAAGGCAAAGATTGAATATCATGCAAACAAAACGACAGAGAATACCATATGAGCAGAAATGTACTCTAAAACTGGGAATAGGATCAGGTGCCAAAGACGAATAAGCATTAAATTTCAGAATAGACTAAGAAAGACCTAACATTTGACGTAACATTTTACTGTGACGTCGCAACAGGTGTATGACAGCATAGAAAGAAAATCTGGTACTACTTCACAGTATAAAGTTATTATGATGTCAATGAAAGAAATAAAGTCAGATGTTGCATGTTGTGTTGAATCTAGGTGTGTCTATACTGAATGTCACCTGCGTTAATGTGAAAATCGTCGTTTGTTGAATCCAGTTCTTTTTGTTCAGTAAAAGTCAAATTGGATAGATGCTGAAGAAAATATAATGATCAAATTACTGTGCTTTTTTTCAACAAGAAGAAGAAATGAAAAATCAGTGTAACTGCTTTTGTACCTAGGGGTTGATCTTGCCGTCACCAGACAGGTACTCGACATGATACATATCCAATATTCAGTCTTGTAACAGTGCATTCTTAGGAATTGCAATCTGACTGACTGTGACGACTGGACTCCATAACAAGCCATGTCCAAACCTCGTAAGAGAAGACATGACTGCGACAATATGTCCTCTGAATGTCGCTCGGACTGCTAGGGTTATTACATGCACGAGCTCCCTCCAGCCGGCAGATCATGAACTGTTCTTTTAACCATTTTTATCCAATTACATATTAATCTCTGTGTTGCCGGGGCCACTGCGTTTTGCTGCCTGGTTTGTGTGGTCAGTGAAGAGGTTATTATACAATACTATTGTGCATTCATTGAGACCTCTGGGTAACAGAAATAGTTTGATGGTTGTGCACACGTACCCTGGATGACGACATCATTTGCTACTAACGTGATAGATTACCGCCCTAGGTCTGCAATTGGTCTCGTTGGTTTATGTGTAATATTCTTTTGTGTTTGGTGTATTAATGTCGTATTTGGTGTGCCTGGTCAATGCTGTGAAAGTCTCCTCTGTGTTTACGCATGGGGTGTTTCGGTGTTTTGCTGTGAGTGGTACAATCGAGTCTTGTCGGAGATCACATCCTTTCTGCTTTACAACTGAACAATTAATTAGGTGTGAAAGCTGGGCTCCAACGAGCACTATTATAGAATTACCAAGGTCTTGCTAAGTTATAGAAGTATAAAGAAGAAAACTCATATGTGGAACATAATATTATCTTCTTTTTTTTATTCATACATATACGAACAATATATTTTTTTTTTTTTGATAGAAATCAATAATGATGACAGACGTTTTCACAACGAGCTGTACAGAAGTAGTGTTTCTTTTATTGAAAAAAATTGTATAACTTACTATTATGGTAGTCGACCTACTGTCCTGTTCACTAAATCCAGAGCACCCTGTTTTCCCGGTTTTCTCTAAAATATGATACTGTCAACTTCCAAAAAGATATCAATTGTTTAGTACTCCTTTAGTCGTAACAGAAAATATCATTGTTTTGGCTGTACGTCAATTAAGTTAGAAATAGGACGGAAAATAAAAAGTCTACGGGGATTTTCTATAGTGAAATCGCTGAAAATGCGTGACGTCGGGAGCTTTGACGTCACTGTTTACTATTGTTGACACGGAGAGCAATATGGTGGCGGCTTGAAATTAACATGGAAATTTCCCGTAGACATTTTATTTTTCGTATTGCGGTTTGCAGGCAGCTGCAGGGTAAGTTGAACTTAATTTCCAGTTACGACTAAAGGAGGCCAATTCTCGGAAACTATGAATTATAGGAAAATTCTGCAGATGACCGAATAAATCGCCAAAACAGGGTGCTCTGGATTAAGTGAACAGGACAGTAGTACCTATTCCATCACAATAGAATCTCACATCGATGAAACAAAGATTGACATCAATGTAACAAAAGTTGACGACAGTACAATTAGGGCATTCCTACAAAAAGTGGCTCCGAATTTTTTATGAATTTAATTATTCGAGATAACCTTATTCTTGTATATATTTTGAAAAGGTATTTCCAAGACGGTCATTTTTTAAAGGAGCTGATGAGATAAGGGCTGTATTTAGCCCTGACTCTTATCAGGTATTTTTTATACACAATGATCTCTATACGCAAGAAAAACCGCGAAAAAAAACTGTGTAGAAATAGACAACACGCTCTTGTTTATTTCATTCCAAAATCTTGTGCATTTCATGTGAACATGTTAAGAGTAAATAAATAAATGACTTTAAAGGGTAAAAATAAAACTTTGCTTATATTATTGCCTAAAACACAGATTCGTAAAAGCCCCCATCCTTTCTTTTCAATTTTTCGTCTCTTGGGCATCGTTCCCCCTTAGTTACAGAACCCCACTTTGTTCAAAGATGTGTATTAGTGATATACACCTTCTGTAAAAAGTGGCGTTCTGTAACTAGGGGGACAAAGTCTTAAAAAACTTTTCCATAGATTTCTATAGAAAAAAGACAAATTTTGCTAAAAAATTTATGAAAACGATGCACGATAAATCTTATCAAGCTGCTGATTATGATGAAACCAAGAACTGGCATCAATTTTGTGAAAGAATTTCTTTGAAGTTCCCATTTTGAAAATTCCACTTTTTTTCAGTGCAGATTTTCACACCTTATCTTATCAGCTCCTTTATTTCAATAAAATCGGACTTGAAACGAAAAAGGTCTTTGATTTTAATTCGAGTATTGTAGTCGTGTTAAGTATCAAATGAATTACCTGATAGGTACTTCTTTGATGAATATTAGAATGAAGCCCTACATATATAAAAATGAACAGGAAATGCAAAAAAAAAAAATGTTGGAATAAACAATTTGTATTTTACATCCGAGTATCAAATATACAAGTTTGAAAATGGTACATGTATATTGTAAAACAACCACGGGCGCTATTCACATAATGTATGAAAATGGTGATAGAGCATTCGTATGTTGGAAATGGATTGAAACAGTCACAATGTGAATAAAGAGAAATAACTCTGAGTGCATATAATATATAACGTAATGTTCAAGTACAATGAATTGTTAAGGATATTTCATACATAATGGGACACAACAACCGTGTGATGTCTCGCGGTCCTTTAGCATTCATAAACAGATTGAGGATTAATTCTGCGCCTGGCTGAAGTTGGCAAGTAAGACATAACGTTTGGCATTCTAGGCATAAAGTCTCTACAAGCAGTCCGAAATTTCTGAATCCAAATGAAATAACTTATTGGATTCACCATGGCCTTCAAAAATCCTATCCATAGCATCAGTGTATAGATTACATGTTGTCCATTTTGCTTTTCGTCCCTTGTGACGGCAAAGATAGCGAAAGGTATCCAGCATACAGTGAAGATTACATACAATTTCAGTACTGTTCGAAATGACCGCTGCTTTAAAGGGTGGTCACGTCTTGGGAATGATATAACAGGGAGACCAAGTTTCTCGTTATAGTAAGCAACGGCGAAATCATTCTGTCTCTGTATGGAGACTTTCATTTTGTTTTTCTGTACTCTGATCAAGATGCATATATATGCGAATGTCATCGCCAAGATCGGTAGGAAGTATGTAGTACTCATTTTCAGAAGAAGAAAGCCAAATTGTGAGGTAGACCAGTCGTTGCCGATGTAACACTGAGTGTAGCCGGGAGAGAATTTGAAGTCTCCGAATCCAACCAAAGGTGGGAAACTCAGCAAGAAAGCCCCTATCCAGATGCATCCGATGAGTTTCTTGGCGCGATAGCTTGTGAGTCGGTCCTTTCTCCAAACGATGATACAATATCTGTCGATGCTGATTATAAGAATGGTCCAGGAGCCTGCGCAGATAAAGCACTCTTGAAAGAAGAGTAGCAAACGACATAATGGACTGCCTATCGTCCATTCATCTGTGACTAAAGTAACGAAGGAGAACGGCATACAAAAGCATGTGATCCCTACGTCACTCAGCGCCATATTTGCCAACAGTAGGTTTATGGAGGATCTCATGGCCGGCTTTGGATATACGATGAAGCAGACGATAGCATTGCCAATCACTGAGGCAGCAATGATTGCGATGAGAAATGTCCCTAATGGGACCTTTAAGTATAACGGAAGAAATATGGATAAGGTAGAGTCGTTACCAGTAGGCGAAAGAAAGCTTTGCGCGCCAAAGGATGCATTACGTTGCAGAGAGTCAGGCAACGTTGACATGGTGATTCTTGTCACTTAAAACGTCCTCGAAGTTCACTACAATTGATGAAAGAATCAATAAAATATTGCATCTAACACATTTTCCTTTCTACAAAAATTCGTTACGTCTTAAACTAAAAATCGATATTATGACCAAGCTCAATGTAAGAAAATAATGATATCTCTGAGAAGAGTTAATTGTCAAAACGTAAATGGAATAATTATTATTTTTGTGTCACTGACACTTAAAATTTACTATTTCACATTGCGCTTTTACATGAATGAAAATAAATTCTGAGTGTGCCTCAATACAATTTAAGACTTTTATATTTGTACAATGTATATTTTCTTTTATTAAATTAAGAATATTTACAGATCGTCATTCTCAATAAATGTAATTATCGACGGTTTCAATTTGAAATTTTCATTCTTATCATTAAAAAATTCTATCTGTCAAAATTTCTCACCCCGTCATACTTTCATACATTCGTTAATTGCATACTATGAGATAAAAGAAAACAACGAGAAATTCATGAAAAAGAAATTAAAGTTGTTCCTCACCCACATGTCCGTTGAATTTGGTATGAGAACAACGGATTTTACAAGTGACAGCCTGGATTGAGCGTGACTTTCAACACATTGCGCACAGTGCCCATGTACCTTCTACATGTACCCCCATATCATCCATACATATCTTTTTCAAACTTTGTCCAATGATGTACTCATTTCTTACCATTCCTTCATTTAGCACCGCCTCTTTTGTCCTTCCAGTACAAGAAAAGATTCTGGTTATATTCCCTCAATTAAATGTTGATTACAAAAACGCATGACGCAAATAAAAATTCCTAACAAATTAAAATCTTGAATCGAAATCAAACTTTAATTTTTCACTTCTTGTAGATTTCCAAAACCATATTTTTCGCCTAAATTGGTATCGTTAATTTGTGATAATGAAAGATATGAAATTATACTAGGATAAGAGAATTATGCATGGCGAATGAGTTAGCTATGATTTTCCTAGGAGTCTTTAAGATTATTGATTACACTTATCTGATCAAATAGCATTTATTAGATAAGAATTAAGAGTTCGGAGATCAACTTTTCTGTATTTCTCTATCAAATTGACGTCATTGTAATCATATTTTCAATATCATATGACCATACTTCACCGCATTTTTTTTATTTTTTTAAACTTGAAATTTTGATACTAAGAAGCCAAAAAGTCAACATCATTTTCGTTTGAATTACTACAAACATATTTTTTACACAGCTAGTACGAACACAGGGGATTATCGTGCTTCCCAGTTGCTTGATGTACCATGGGTTGTGTAACCAATGGTACGTCAAGCAACCGGGAAGCGCGATAAATCCCTGTGAGTGCGAACAGTTAAAAGGCCGTGTTTTGGGTATTTTGTACAGTAAACGTACACGATGGTAATTTTCTTTCTGGAAATCCCTTTCGGCACCGATTTATTTGAGAGATCATGCCAATTGGGTCTGTGTACAAATGACGTAGGTTAATCTCACAATTTAAAGTGTTTTCATTTTTTTTTCATATATCTAAGTCCAGAAGATGTCGCGATGACACAGAAAATGACTGCTTTATATTTTGGAATGCAGTTCGCAGTTCACCGTTCACCATTGAATGGTAAACTGCATTCAAGAACGCAGTTCACAATGCATTACCGGTAGTTATTTACAACTAGAGCAATCCACATAACTTATCCTACATTTAATTTTTACAAAATGATTATAGAGATACTAATTAAGAGGAGCATATCGAATGATTGATGAAAATCAAAGAATACCGATAACTTTCAATTATGAAAAATTCACATCATGATAATACTTGAAAACATGCAGTTGGTAATAAAACATACAGTTGATAATAAAAATAGCTCAAACTTCTATAGTAATCCCCTGGATGGGATACTGAAATTTTCATAGATTCATGCCGTGTTATAGACACATTCACACTATAAAGGAGTATATATTGTTTATAAAGTAAAGTGGCCCCCTAAAATAAACTTCTTCAAAATTTAATTTTGTTGTCAGTTTTAAAGAGTTTAATATATTTATTTTGAGAAATCAAGTTATAAAAACTACTCTTCGCATTTTAAGACATTGTAAATGTTGCATAAATATCATGAAAACCGTTGATTTTGCCAATTTTTCACGAAAAATATCATTTCTTTTTATAATTCTCATTCAGATAACATCGAGCGGGATCGTGAACAACTTTTTCCTTTTGCATGCACTTAAAGTGCCATAACAGTCTAATTTTTTTTATTATAAACTTATAGCATTTAATCACACTACTCTTTCCCCGAAAACGCGATATTTTTACTCTCAAGATGTTAGGAGTTATATGTTACATCTTATCTTGATTAACTTTTGACCACCTGTGATCGGCGGTTTCCGGCGCTCTCGGTAGCTGGACGTAAGAAGCAGGACACGCTAGCCCAGAAGCAGTGGTCATCTATATATGTAAACACGTACTTCAGCCATGGATTTCTGTATTTTCAGAGACAATTTTAATATAAAATAATAGAATTGTGTGCAGGTATGAAGTGATATGGGAAGAAATAACTGATGGTATTTGAGTGGCAAAAATGGATCGTGATATACGCGTAGATTGGGGGTTGAATATTCCATTTTCGTCCAGAAAGACTCGTGAGTCGTGTGGATATGAAATATAAAGTAAAACAGAAATTGATTTGAAAGAAGGAGACTATAAGAATTCGGTTTTTGTTGCACGTATTTTGAGAACAAACCATATTACTCCAATCCATTATCATTTGAAAAAAAAAGATCTTGTGGAATCGGGAAAGACCAAAATATTCCAAACTACACAAAAAAGCAGTTCTGAATACACAGCCAATTGTGCCACATTAAATTCATATGAAATGAGAATCATGTAAATTTCACATAAAAATGTTAATGTGAAATTCATATAAATTTGACATGAGATTTATAAAAATGTTTTACATGAACTTCACATAAATTTACTTCACATGAATTTCACATGAATTTTTCTTTATGACCTTCGTGCGAAATTGAATTCACATAAAATTCATGTTAGACGCTTCACATGAATTTCATGTAAAAAAAAATGTAATGTATAGTTCATGTTAATTTTACATGAATTTCATGTGAGGCACAATTGGCAGCGGGAAGCAAAAAAATTTATGCCGGTCAAAGTGCGTATCCATTAATTAATTCAATTCATGTGATATGAAAGGAAAACCATATGAGCTATATATTTTATTGAAAAGGGCATTTAAATTCTGGACCGCGTTCGGGTTAAAAAAAATAACCAGTTCGAAGGAGAATTGATGATGGCACGCACGACCTGAATAGGAGGGGGGGGGGACTGGCATTCGCACGACTTTGAAAATAATATGATCGATCATCTGCTAGAATAACTGGATTATGTTTGAACTGCTAATTTCACTCTAAGAGATGAATTATCTATCATACATGTATATAACTTTGGCAAACTGAACGAGCCAAAGTCGCATCGGTAATATGCATAAATAATGCAGCAGAAATTTCTTTAATCTTTGAGACTGTATACTGATGAGTACTTCTTCCATGTTTATTATTTCTAAATCGCAAGTAATCATGTTACCCTTCCCACTTTTCTTAATAAAGTATACCAGAGAAGAAATACTTGCATAATTAAAGGATTTATTTATGATGTCATAGAGACAGACAGAGGTACCTCTTCAATCCCGTCTTCTTTTTCACTGTCTCTTTACTTTTCCGTATTCATTTTTCCCTTTTTTTTATTGTCAGAGCAAAGGAAAGGTTGGATTAATTTGCACCCTCTCCCACCCAAGATCTATCCGTTTATGATACATATACAAAAAATGTATGTATTACTAATTTCTAAAAACCTAAGTCTGTCTTTTCTTCTAATTCCTATTATTTTCTGAGCGGGGAAGAAGGTGGATCCAAGTCTTGACTTGACAAAACATAACTTACTCGCTATTGTCATTGAAGGATTTAATGATTTTTTTTTTATTTAAGTACTGTCACTGTCTTTTTTAAGATTACAACTCTCATAACAAATGCATTATCTTCTCTATAGCCATCGTATGCTTACTACTACGGTGTCCTGTTTATGACGAATCCTTCACAGATACGGCGCTCGGCAATTTCCCGCAGCAGGTGCAAATGGACACTAAAATAATTAATTTCAGAGGCTAGGCGCAAGAATTTTTGCAAACAGATTGCGCAATTTTATGTAGGATCATATTTACTATCTGATTAGCCAAAAACATTCTGAGCTGTTATGGCACTTTAAAAACGTGCAAAGGAAACAACATATCAAAACATAAAAGTTGTTCAGAAGCCCGCTAGATACTAACTAATAGGAAGTTTGTCGAAAATGAGCCCTAAAATGACGTTTTTCCAGAAATTTTGCAAATTGTACCATTTTTGAAGAACAAAGAAGAAATTGGGAAAGGAAATGAAAGGTTTTATATCATTTCATAAGTAGCTAACATTGTAGAATAAATTTTGGTACAAATTCATTATTTCATGAAAAATTAAGAATTGCCCTGAAAGGGGTTCGCTTTACTTATAAACCAATCATAGCCCTTCAATTGGTGAGGATACATGGCCTCGTTACCGAGGAATGAGACCGAGAACTTTGCCAATATTCACGCAATTCTGAAAAACTCTCAAATAAGCCATGGTCCAAACTTTTTTTAGTAATTCCCTGGATAGGATACTGAAATACTTATTGCCAATATTTTCAGAATTGTGTAAATATTGGCAAAGTTCTCGGTAACAAGGCCCTGTACCCTCACCATAGTGTGTGAGTCTATGCCTAGGCATGAATCCCTGAAAATATCAGTACCCTAACCAGGAGATTACTATAAAAGTTTGGACTTAGAATTGAGATTTTTTTTTCAGAATTTGATGTTGGCAAAGTTATCGGTCTTACCTATCGGTAACAGGCAAATGTACCCTCACCAGATTTATAGTGTGTAAGAGTCAATCCCTGAAATTTTCAAAATCCTTACCAGGGGATTACTATAAAAGTTTGAACTATTACCAACTGTATGTTTTGAAATAGTGTCATGCTTAAAATTTGTCAACACTCAAAGTTCTTTGCATTCTTAAAATTTTACATGAACCCTTCTCCCAAATGCTAGGTCTGCCCCTTCTTATTGGTATTTCAGTAATCATTTTGTAAATTTCAAATGTAGGGGATGAAGTTATGTTGATTGCATTAGCTGTCAATATCGAATAGTGAACTGCGAACTGCATTCCAAAATATGTTTGCCCTTAAGTTGGCGATAAAAGATTTGATGAGCTATTGATTCCGAGGTTCAAAACTAGTGTGAGCAGGGCAATTTTTATGAAGCTGCATGTACACAATTTTTAGCTTGAAACTTTTATATGTCCTTGATAGTATCAAAATAAGCTCAATTTACTTTTAATACAACCATGTATCGTTTCTATTGGGAGCCAGTGTATTCAATTCCGTTTGTTTGTTCAACAGATTCTCTCTGTGAGATCAAATTTACGTCAGAATTTATATTCGTTGTTGTAAATATTAATGGACAACGTGGACAGACAAAGTACTTAATAATCAACAGATTCTCTCTGTGAGATCAAATCTTACGTCAGAATTTATATTCGTTGTTGTAAATATTAATGGACAACGTGGACAGACAAAGTACTTAATAATCAACAGCTACTACACAGAGAGTATACAAACATAACACACACACAAGGGGTGACTCGTTAACGATATCGCCCCGATTCCCCTCCCCCACTAATGCATAACACATACACAAGGTGCGTGTTGTGTATTAGTGGGGGGGGGGGGTTATTTATTCTTCGTATGCTCTCTGTGTACTGTAGTCCCTGTGCAGCTACCATAAATGTGAGAATTCGATAGTTTCATTTTCAAAATTTAATTAATATTAATTCTCTGTAAGGACCAAAAAATTTCCATGGGACCGTGGCACGGCATGTCACCGATTTTAAAGACTTTTGGTAAAGGATATAGGTATGGCCAACTATGATGAAAATTGGCTTCATTTTTGCAATTTAAGTTTCCGTTGCCATCAAGCGTGGATCCAGAGGGGGGGGGGGGGTCCGGACCCCCCCCCCCCCTGGAATTTTCGAAACATAGCTTCTTTTTTTTTAAATTAATATACATATTTCATAAGATTAAGACCCAATTCCCCTTTTGTTGTCATAATATTTGAAAAGTATATCATGAATTTGTTTTAGAAATCTTTCATTTTGATAATATTTTGCCCTCAGTATTTAAAAAAATTTCTAAAGAATTTATTATATCCATGTTCGTTGTTTTCAAATGATACTGCGCTTTCTTATATACAACACATATACATAACAACTAGGTCGATTATGAATAAACAAGGGCACTAAGAAGACGAAAAGAAACTGGAAAGGACATGAATTCATGTAGTGAATTTTATTCCAATTCTCGAAAAAAAAAATCGCTGGCTCGCTATCGCTCGCCATTTGTTGTAATCACATAATAGAGCTGGCAATCAATAATCAAGTTCTATGATGTGAAAATTCATGATTTTAAGCTTTCTGCTCGCATTTACTTTATTTTCTTGCGTTAGCGGTTTTTTTTTTTTTTTTGCTATTAAAAAAATTCGGACTTTAGGACCCCCCCCCCCTGAAAAAAATTCCTGGATCCGCCCATGGCCATGGTAACCATGCCTGCATTTTTCAGAATTTGGAAAATATTAAAACCAAAGAATTTCCAAAATACTCGTTTCCATGGAAACGGGTATAGCAGTCAACCGTATATTTCTATATAAGATCATTGTATCCTCTTATAATGGCCCTGTCACACCTTCACTATTTTGGCCAACGCACGAGTAACGACCAAATAAATTTTCAGCACGCCGAAGAACGTTGAGGTCGCTGGCTGATCGCTGGCTAGTCGCTGTGTGGTCGCTGGATGATCGCTGGAGGACGTTGGCGTGCGCTGTGGTCGTCGGAAAATTTTGTGCATGCACAAAACCACCGACGACTGCCCAGCGTCCAATCGTTAGTTGTGAAGTCGTTAGGAGGTCGTTGGGAGGTCGCCAGGCACACGCTGGGCATGCGTTCCCGTGCGCTGTGCAGTCGTTGCGATAAAACGTTGCGGGGTCGCCGATAATTCCAACGACCGTGTAGCGACAGCGGAGCGCATGTCCAACGCGTACACAGCGACCCTCTGGTGATGGTCTAACGTCCTCAACGTGTGCCCAACGACAACCTAACGTCCTTTGGCGTGTGCATAACGTCTTGACAGCGACCTTAACGACCTGTTCATGTCAAATGTATTTTTATCTCTGCAATAAACAATTTTTTTTCTGAAATCAAGTCTTTCTCTCTAGTCTAGATCTGAAATATCATTAAGACAGTTACAGATAGCTCTTCTGAATCATCAGAAGAACATCATGGACGTATTATTATACATGATGAGAGTAAAATGTAGTACTGGGTGAGAATGTGGATTGCCAGAAGACAAGAGTTTGGTATCTACGACCAACTCATGGTCGAACTAAGAACAGAAGATCAAGCATCATTTATTAATTTTCTTCGGATGCCTCCATTGATGTTTGATGAACTATTGAGGGTTGATGTTTGGGCACTTGTCCTCGTCCCCTCCCCACTCCTTTTTCCTCGTCGTAGTGGCATCTTTCCTCTTCAGGGTCCGTTTCAAAATGACTGAGTAAATAGAAATCAAAGAAGTTTTAAAGATTGTTTGATTCAATATCGATCAAATTACTTACACGTTGTAGGTCGTTAAAAGGTCGCCGGCAGGTCGCTGGCAAGTCGTTAGACAAACGTTGCAAGGTCGTTGAGCACGCGTTATAGAACGTTAACAGGTAAATTGTAAACTAATTTTATGCGTTGGGAAGTCGCTGAGGTCGTTGGGGGAACGTTCCCCGTGCGCTAGAAGGTCGCTACGCGCGCGGGAAGAACGTTGCTCCATAATGAGTTTTCGGACCAAATCCCGACGTTCTCCAGCGTGTTGAAGGTCGTTACGCGTGCGTCGGCTAAAAAAGTGAAGGTGTGACAGGGCCATAATATGTAAAATGAAATGCGCTCCATCAATCTATACTCTTCATATAAGTACATGCATGGTCTAGGAGAGGGTTAAAACAAGCGCAGAAAGGGGCATTTTTCTTTACTTGAAAAGGGCCTATTTTTGTCTATATTTGCTTAGTTTACAGCATGTAATATTCCATTTTCATAAAAATCACATTATTTTTGTAAAAGGAGCTGTTAGATAAGACGTAAAATCAGCCCTGAAAAGTTGGATTTTGAAAATGGAAATTTAAAAAAAAAATTCTTCGTATAATGTTTACCTATATGGCATCCCATCAGAATCTGAAGTGATTTTTTTTAACTGTTTTGTATAATTTTGCTAATATTTGGGTCAGAACTTGTATTTTTCCTATAGATATCAATAGAAAACGGAAAAGTTTTTTTTAACATTGTCCCCCCGGCCCGGATATACAGAATGCCACTTTTACTGGAGGTGTATATCCATGATACAAATTTTCTGGAAAAGTGGGGTTCCGGGGGGGGACACTACCCCAGAGACGAAAAACAAAAAAGGAAGGGGTGCATTTTTGTAAAGATCGATCTTTTAGACCATAAAATATGAGAAATTTGACCATTTTTCCTCTTTAATCCAACCAAAAATGTATTCTTGATATGATCGCATGAAATATACAAGAATTTGGAACGAAATAAGCAAGAGCGATGTTTATTTCTTCGTCAGTGTGTATTTCGCTCAAAAATGCTTACATTGTTGCCGTTTAATACAAAGCGAGAACGTATTTTGAGTTCCGGAGTTCATTATTTGCCAATAAAAGTAGATATAACGTTCGAAATCTATTTTCGATATACAATGTAGACATATTTGATGTCTTTTAGAAAATATTTAACCATTTTATGTAAAATATTATTATATTTATACGTTTTTTGGTCGATTTTATCAGTTTTCCTATCCGAGTACCCCTACTTCTTCCGACCTTAATTTTAGAATCTTTTAAAGAGTACTTCATCAAAATGTAAAACAAAAACTCTTCAAATACATCATATTTCAATTACGATTAATTTTTTCAACATATGAATCGACATACTGAAGAAATACGGTACGAGATTAAGGGCTAAATACGGCCCTTATCTTAACAGCTCCTTGGGTCATTTACACTACAGAGACCTTGACACAAGGTCGAATGACCTTGAAATGTTTTCAAGGTCAATTCTTATTGAAATGTCTATTATTTACACACTCATTAAGTCTTTATGCATGGTTAATTTAAAACAATTAGATATGGAGCAAAAATATACTCCATGTATAGTAATATAGAACGAAATGTTGCCATAGTAACCATTTTTGATGCTCTTTTCTGTTAAAATGAGAAATTTTCCCACTCTAGATCTATAAGACCAAGGGTGATACGTTTTAGATGAAATGCAACCGAACTCCAGGTAATTTCAGAAATCAGATGATATTATATCAAAATTGTTTTATACAATATGGTATTTGATATATCTCTTATGCATAGGGATAGGTTCCACAGAAACTCTGTATCTCTGAAATGCTCAATCTCGTGCATAAATTTGAAGATAAAAGGTGTAAAATATATCAATTTCTTACTTTTTGATCAATTATTTTTTTCTATAAGAAAATTGACAGTAATGTAAATTGTATGTTTTTCTCTTTTTATAAGTTTAAACTTTTTTGTTAAAACGTTTACCCAAATCATCATTACCCTAAAAACGCAAATGGAAAATAGACACACACAAAAATGGAAAAATGCAGATATCAGTGAAATTTTAGCATAGAAATTGAAATGACCTTAACCTTAAAGTCAATTACCTTGAAAAAAATATAAGGTTATAAGAAAAAAGGAGAGTATCATTGCTGCCAATTCATAGAAATTCACTATCGTAAATCATGGCATAATCAAGTACAGACCCCTATAAAAGAGTAATATGGGTGGGGGTTCACATCAAAAGTTGCCATAGCAACCATCTTTAAGGGCAAATTTGAGGAAAATGGTTAATTTCCCCCATCGAGTTTTTTCCTTAATTTCGTTAATCAGATTATATTTATTTTATTTCAACAAAACAAAAAAAATTATTAAGCCTGCCTTCAGAGTTATTTATGATTGAAAATGCTCAAAATTGCACTAAAAATGGCGAAAATTTTGCCTTGTTTTAATGCCTGTTTTTGAATTGTTGTTGTTTGTGTTATAGGAGAAATATCTTTAAAATGAATACATTTTCCTAGAATAGAAGTTTTAAAGAGTCATATATGTCAAATATGTTAAGCTATTAAAGTGGTTTCCATGGCAACACATTGTCCAAATCTAGCTTACTCCACAGTCTTATGAGGGCTAAAATTAGACTGACCTCGTTTCCATGGCAATCGTCAATTTCATTACAAAAGGTTATTTTCCTTGTTAATGTACCAAAGGTACCATTAGTAGAAACCAGAAGTCTCTCACGAGACTGAAGCTCTCCTGGTTGTTTCGTAAAATACATAACTAAATGACACAACTATTTTCTAAGACCCAAGGGTAAAGGGCTAAAAAAGTATATCAGATGCACAAGCGTAACATTAAGCATAAGTCTGAACATAATACAAAAATCTTTTTTTCAGTCATACTTTCTAAGTAATAGTGTTCAGAAGATTACATAGAGTTGTATACTAGAAAATGACCACATCCATTTTCCAAGAACCTGGAGGTCAGGGGCTAAAACTAATCATCAAGTGGATAATCAAACCACATACCCTTTACATATGTATTATGCAAAAAGAATTTATACTCCATCAATTAGGCACTCTGAGAATTGGTTTTCACAAGAATGCATAATATATATAATATATATAGGAAAAAATGACCACACCCATTTTCCAAGACCCTTGGGGTCTGAATCTCGCACAAAATATTGGGTACATGTACACAGCTAGACCAGAGACCCATCATGTTGTAAAAAGAATTGACTTAATCCTTTATACTTTCTGAGAAAAGATGATCACAAAATTGCAGTAAGTTAAATATATAGGAGAAAATTACCACATCCATTTTCTAAGACCCTGGGGGTCGGGGACTCAGATGAAATATCAGGTGCACAACTAGATCATAAACCTTTTATATTGCAAAAAGAATTAACTTTCTATCATTTATACTTTCTGTGAAATGATGTTCACAAGATTATATAGAGTTATATAAGAGAAAATGACCACACCCCTTTCTAAGACCCTGGGGTCAGGGGCTCAAACAAAGTATCTTGTGTACAGCTTGATCATAGATCTATAATATATCAAAAAGAATTAACTTTCTATTATTTATACTTTCTGAGAAATTGTGACCACAAAGATTACATTGAGTTATATACATGTATAAAGAAGAAAGTGACCACATCTAATGTCTAAGACCCTGGGGTAAGGGGCTCAAACAAAACTTCAGGTGCACAACTAGCTCATAGACCTTGAACATCAATTTGCAAAAAGAATTAACTTTATATCATTTACACTTTCTGAGAAATGGTGACCACAAGATTACACAGGTTATATAAGAGAAAATGACCACACCCATTTTCTAAGACCCTGGGGGTCAGGGGCTCTAACAAAATATCTTGTGCTCAACTCAATCACAGACACATAATATGGCAAAACGAATTAACTTTCTATTTTTTATACTTTCTGAGAAATGGTGACTTCAAGATTACATTGAAGTCTATAGGAGATAATGACCACACCTATTTCCTGAGACCCTAAGGGTCAGGGGCTCAGATGAAATATCAGGTGCACACCTACATCATAGACCTTTAATATTGCAAAAAGAATTAACTTTCTATTATGTTTACTTTCTGAGAGTGGTGACCACAAGATTACATAGGGTTATATAGGAGAAAATAACCACACCCGTTTCCTAAGACCCCAGGGGTCAGGGGCTCAGATGAAATATCAGGTGCACAACTAGATCATAGACCTTTAATATTGCAAAAAGAATTAACTTTCTATCATTTATACTTTCTGAGAAATAGTGACCACAAGATAACATAGAGTTGTATAGGAGAAAATTACCACACCAATTTCCTAAGACCCCCGGTGTCAGGGGCTCAGATGAAATATCAGGTGCACAACTAGATCATCAACCTTTAATAGTGCAAAAAGAATAAACTTTCTATCATTTATAATTTCTGAGAAATGGTGACCACAAGATTAAACAAGATTACATAGAATTATACAAGAGAAAATGACCACACCCATTTCCTAAGACCCAGGGGTCAGGGGCTTAGATGAAATATCAAGTGCACACCTACATCATAGACCATTAATATTGCAAAAAGAAGTATCTTTCTATCATTTATACTTTCTGAGAAATGGTGACCACAAGATTACATAGAGTTATAAAGGGGAAAATGACCACACCCATTTTCTAAGACCCTGGGGGTCAGGGGCTCAGATGAAATATCAGGTGCACAACTAGATCATCAATCTTTAATATTACAAAAAGAATAAACTTTCTATCATTTATAATTTCTGAGAAATGGTGACCACAAGTCAAGATTACATAGAGTTATATAAGAGAAAATGACCACATCCATTTCCTAAGACCCCAGGGGTCAGGGGCTTAGATGAAATATCAAGTGCACACCTAGATCATAGACCTTTAATATTGCAAAAAGAAGTAACTTTCTATCATTTATACTTTCTGAGAAGATTACATAGAGTTATAAAGGGGAAAATGACCACACCCATTTTCTAAGACCCTGGGGATCAGGGACTCAAACAAAATATCAGGTGCACAACTAGACCATAGACCAATCATGTTGCAAAAAGAATTAACTTTCCATCACCAACAGTTTCAGAGGACAGGAAACCACAAGAAATGTTTAATGGACAGACGGCCGGACACCGGACACAGGGCGATTGCATAAGCTCGACTGGTCATAGACCAGTAGAGCTAAAAATCAGCAAAATCCATGACATGCTGTGGCCAGTCAATTTTCGTCCTTACAGAGAATTGGTATTAAAAATTCACGGAGATTTAAGCTTTAACGTGTCTGAATTTGGAACAAGAAAGCGTATGTGCGTTCATCGTATTTTATACGTCTGGGCTTTTTTAAAGGGAGAGGGGGCGTTTCTTTATCTATTTTTATTTTTTTCAATAATTTTCTCGTTATTTCTTTCTTTTTAAAAAGATTTTTTTTTTGGTCATCGTTTATATCAACTCGGTGTAGAGCCAGAATAATTCTACATTTACTCGTACATGTTGCTCCTTACTTTAAGGTCTTGTGACTTTTTTCCATCTGGACCTTTTTTTCAAAAATTATTTTTATATCACACTAAGGTATCAAGATTGGGTATTAAAAATAAATGTAAAATCAATTGCCTTTTGTTTCCATTCCATTTTCATTACATTTGAGTGACAAACTTTAGCTACAAAGGAGCTGATAAGATAAGGGCTGTATTTAGCCCTGCATCTCATCAAGTATTTCTTCTACACAATGATCTGTACGCAAGAAAAACTTGATAATTACTAAAATGTAATGTATTTGGAGACTCCTCATACAACTTTTATTTTGGTAAGCTTATTTCTAGATACTTAAATTACAGTCTAAAGAGTAGGGGGTAGCCATGTTAAAAAGAAGCTAATATCGATCAAAAAACGTTGAAAATGAAGAACAGTCTGGCTAATATGGATAACTATAAACTTTAAAACATAGTAATAATCTAAACAAGATACTAGACATTAAATTCAAAAGACTAGTCTCTATTTTTTCCATAAATTTTAAAATCTTGAATCTGAAATATGGTTGTATTTTGTATTCATTGACTACAAAGTAGGCATTTTACCGCGAAATACACATTGTGTAGAAATCAACTGCACATTCCTGTTTATTTCATTCAAAAATCTTGTGCGTTTCATGTGAACAAGTTTAGAATAAATAAATGAATGACTGTAAAAGGGAAAAAAATTAAATTTTGCTTATATTATGGCCTAAAACACAGATTTATAAAAAGCCCCCCACCCTCCCTTTTTCAGTTTTTTGTCTCTGGGGCATCGTTCCCCCCTTAGCTACAGAATCCCACTTTGTCAAAAGATGTGTATTAGTGATATACACCTTCTGTAAAAGTGGCGTTCTGTAGCTGAGGGGGAACAATGTTTTAAAAAACTTTTCCATTTTCCATTGGTTTCTATAGAAAAAAGACATATTTTGCCCAAAAATTAAGGAAAACTATGCATGATAAATCTTATGCAACTGCTGATAATGATGAAACCAAGAACTGGCATAAATTTTGTGAAAGATTTTTTTTTAAGTTCCCATTTTGAAAATTCCACTTTTTCAGGGCAGATTTTACGCCTTATCTTACCACACCGCGTGGGATCGAAACGTATGGTGTTGTGATTCCTTACACAGTTTTTGGGTATTTTTTCATTTTCTAAATTAAACTTTACAAATTTTATGAGACGTTGCAGTAGGGCAACACCTAATAAATCAATCCATATTGTCCAGGTGTATGAAAAGTTCATAGTTTTTGCAAACACTTCAATAGTTTGTCGACAACAGAAAATCATCCCTTCTGATGAACTCTTGAAGTGTTTGCAAAAACTATAGACTTTTCAGATATATGAACGATATGGACTTACTTGTTAGACATTCTGCTACTGCAGCGTCTCATTAATTCTGTGCAGTATCACTTAAATGATGAGAAAACATCAAAATTATGCGTAAGGAATCACAACATCATACGTTTCGATCCCACGCGGTGTTACCAGCTCCTTCATACTCGTGAGTTCATAGGAACTATTCCGATCCTTTACGAGTGGGTGCCAATGAAATTTGAGTAACACCTGCATGACACGGTACATGTCATGGATTTTATTTGAACTGTAATCTCTCTCTCTCTCACACACCATTTTCAATAGATTTATCATGCTCTGTCACCTAGGGCGATTTTCTTCTGAATTTGTTTTGTATGAGAGGGCACTAAATGATGTTAGCATAACTTAACTCCAAACAGAACATTTCTTATTATGGAAATAAAACATGTTTAAACTAAAACTAATGTCAATAGAGGAGTGAAATGTGTAGTGGTAGTTGAAAGTCAAAAATGCTTGACCAGAGCTTTGCAGATGTCGTGAGGTCCTCTTTGTGGATGGCTAGAGTCAGCAAAAGCTTTAGAGGATTCCTATAAGGTGTGGTCTGAAATTACAGAAAAGTGAAAATGCTGTCAGCAAATCATTATGGCAAGATTGAAGTTGAGCCAATGCCTCTCAAACTTTCAATAATATAATTTTATTATCATTCTTCTTTTAATTAAACATATCCCAAAAGAAAGAACGGTTTTTTTTTATAACATTCCGTGGTAAACAGCCTATTTCTATCAAACATTCCTGCACTCCCAAATCAATCTACACCAAAACCTTGAGATGAATTGACCTTGCATGATATAAAATATTTTCGGCAATTTGTAATTTCAGGACTCCCCATCAGATGAGCTTCTTTTAGTAAAAATTTCAGCTGATGGATGCTGCGTCAAGTTATCTAAATATGTCGCCCTTGTGTTGAAGGTGACAGAACTAATCCACTCCTTGGCTTCTGAAGATGATATGTCTGGTGAACTTGATTTGTTTATATCTAGTTGATGACAAAGATTTAATACCCATAATATAAATATTTTCAAAATTGAGGATGAAATTTCCAAATAAAGGAGATTTCGTTTTCACTTTAAATTGACCATTTTCCTACTATCGAGCTCGAATGTCCAACTTCGAGTCGACATCTTTTGGCATTTTTCTTAGATGACATACTTGTATATAACTTTTAAAACTTATAAAAATGTGTGCAAAACATAGGTAATCACAGATTACGAAGCTCACCTCGTGACAGCAAAATTCAATTCAAACATATTTCTAAGTACATGTATATTGGCTTTTAAAGGCAAAACCACTCAAGCAGAAAAAGTAGGTCAAGGTCATTTTATGAAAGTTTGATCAAAGATACATCCAATATGCAAGTTTGGTACATGTAGCAGTTATACTTTGCTCAATATTGGCTTTATAGAGCAAAATCACTCAAGCGGAAAAAGTAGGTCAAGGTCATTTTATGAAAGATTGATCAAAGTTACATCCAATATGCAAGTTTGGTACATGTATCACTTATACTTTGCTCAATATTGGCTTTTAAAGGCAAAATCACTCAAGTGGAAAAAGTAGGTCGAGGTCATTTTATGAAAGTTTGATCAAAGATACATCTAATATGCAAGTTTGGAACATCTAGCACTTATACTTTGCTCAATATTGGCTTTATAGAGCAAAATCACTCAAGCGGAAAAAGAAGGTCAAGGTCATTTTATGAGAGATTGATCAAAGTTACATCCAATATGCAAGTTTGGTACATGTATCACTTATACATTGCTCAATATTGGCTTTTAAAGGCAAAATCACTCAAGCGGAAAAAGTAGGTCAAGGTCATTTTTTGAAAGTTTGATCAAAGATACATCTAATATGCAAGTTTGGAATGTCTAGCACTTATACTTTGCTCAATATTGGCTATTAAAGGCAAAATTACTCAAGCGGAAAAAGTAGGTCAAGGTCATTTTATTAAAGTTTGATCAAAGATACATCCAATATGCAAGTTTGGTACATGTAGCACTTATACTTTGCTCAATATTGGCTTTTAAAAGCAAAATCACTCAAGTGGAAAAAGTAGGTCAGATGCTGCATCCGATGCATGGGTCCATCTCGGCATCCAAAGATGAATCACGTGTGCAAGTTTGGTTACTGTAGCATTAGTACTTTGTCAGATACTGAGCTACCCCAAACTTCTTATCCAAATCACTCAAGCGGAAAATGTAGGTCAGATGCTGCATCCAATGCATTGGTTCACCTCAGCATTCAAAGATGAATCACTTGTGCAAGTTTGGTTACTGTAGCATCAGTACTTTGTCAGATACTGAGCTACCCCAAACTTCTTAACCAAGTCACTCAAGCGGAAAATGTAGGTCAGATGCTGCATCTGATGCATGGGTTCACCTCAGCATCCAAAGATGAATCATTTGTTCAAGTTTGGTTACTGTAGCATCAATACTTTGTCAGATACTGAGCTACCCCAAACTTAACAAAGTCACTCAAGCGGAAAATGTAGGTCAGATGCTGCATACGATGCATGGGTTCACCTCAGCATCCAAAGATGAATCACTTGTGCCAGTTTGGTTACTGTAGCATTAGTACTTTGTCAGATACTGAGCTACCCCAAACTTCTTAACCAAGTCACTCAAGCGGAAAATGTAGGTCAGATGCTGCATTCGATGCATGGGTTCACCTCAGCATCCAAAGATGAATCACTTGTGCAAGTTTGGTTACTGTAGCATTAGTACTTTGTCAGATACTGAGCTACCCCAAACTTCTTAACCAGACGCGGATGCGGACGCGGACGCGTGGGGTTATAGCATAAGCTCACTCAACTTCGTCGAGGTGAGCTAAAAATTCCTAATTCTGATGTTTTTGTAATTTTGTCATCCATTTTAAATTTTGGCAAGCTGTCTATCTGTTAAATTCCATTGAGAATTTCCTTCAACTAGAAATATTCAAATGCTATCTGGGCCTCAAATAAAGAAAAAAAAATTATCTTCATATTTTCTTTTATTACAAAAGGTTTTCAAGCATTTGATGATGCAAATAAAGGTAAGAAATGGTTAATATACATGTACACAAACCACAGTTCTTATGTACACTGCAAGACACTAACACTGATACTACAGAAATAATCTTAAACTTGATACCTTACAAATAATGGTGAGACAAATCTGTTTAAATAGTTATTTCACCTGACAGAAATATTGCAAGGGTTTACGTGTGTCCATATTGTTCAAAATTATTATATATAAATTGCTTGCATGTAACAGCATAGGACTAAAATTTTTTCCTGATTTCTAATTTTCTGTTCAAAACTGTTTCTAGAATTGTAACACCAAATTACGTATAAAACACAAATTTTACATGAAGAGGGACTTTCCATTTTCAATTTATGTTGATTCCTAATGTTGAACACATCCATACAAATAAATAACAAGTGAAATTTATTTCACAGTAACTTTTGCATGATCAAAACCAAGATGTTGATTATTTTGTCTTCACGATTTTAGTTTGGTCTTTACACAATGTTGCAATTTTGAAGCTTTCATCTTTATATAAACATAAAGTATCATTAATAAGTACGCTCTTCTTTTAATCATTAATATTGTATCTTGAGTCTATCACAGTTAATCTTCATCCCAGTCTCTGTTTTCCTTTGCCTTTGGACCTCCAGCTGGTTTGGCCATTATGATCTGAAGAGAAAATAATAAAAGTTTCACAAGGAAACGAAGAGGGTCCTGAAATACTTTGGCTTACTCTCTTACAAACATGTACCGTAGATAAGGAATTTTTGTGTCTTTTTTTCTTTTGCTAAGTTCGCGAGCATCATCAAATCGCGAAAAATGGACATAGCGAAAAAAAGGCACAGATATTTACCCTTGATCTTGTTAACAGTTTAGAGAAAATTAGAATCAGCAAAAAAAGAAGACTTTCCTTATTAGTGTCATTTTCGCAAAATTTGCCCGACGCGAAAAATTACCCAATATTTTGTATGTATCTTTTCGGTACATGGTACATGTATCTCTTTATCATGTGTATTGACTGAGGTCAGATTTTTTTTTCATTATGGGAATGTTCATATTTCATATCAATTGACCCTTCCGAATGCGGGAAAAATTTGAGAAATTCCATGACGTCACAATGCAATTTCGATGTTTGACCGAGGTTTGAAGCTGGTCTGTCTGAGGTATAGGCATTGTGACGTCACGAAATTTTGCATTTTTTTCCCGCAATCGGAAGGGTCAATTAAGTGAATGGTAAGTTTTTAAATAAATATTAAAGTGGTTTTTGTCATACTAGGGCACATGAAATAAAAAATTTCAAAAGTGATCCAAGGATCCCAAATATACAATCCATATTGGCTATATATGCCCACATCATGAAAATTAGACCAGCCATCTGATTATACCATCAAAATGTTGTAAACAGTTACAGACATCACTGTCCCATATCACTTGATATGCAAATTATACATGTACATTGTACAGGTATGTTCCACGGGAATCCCCTTTGATTAAACCAGGTAAATTCTGTCTAAATCTACATTGTACTTTATATGAGTTCATTTTAGCCCATCACATGATTGTCATTATCATTTATATGGTGGTAGTCTATTCTGGTCAAGAACAAAGTTATATTCAAAGAAAACTTCAGCAGAAAAAATTTGATGCTCACCACGTTATGATATGGTACACGGACTTGTTTATAATAAGTGTTCTCTGAATAAATGTCTATTCTTAACTCGAATAAATTACCACCATGTAATTGATTATGATGGTCATATCATTTAATTTCCATTATTATTTTCAAGAAATGTCGATCAACAAAAATTTTCACAGAAGTCTATTTATAGCACTATTTTTAGAACCTGGGTTTCCTTCAAACACGAATAAATTCGTTGCTGAAAATACAATTTGTTGATGTTTGCTTAACATTTAAAGGGTACCATTTCTTTTCTACTTACTAAAAAATTTACTGTGCATGTAGGATTTGCTCTAACTGGTCCTTATTCCAAAGATATAGAGAGTTTAAATCATGCCGTAACTTGTTTTCGTCTTTGGAGGCAGTTGTATCACTGCACAATCCACAGAACTTACTAAATATAGTGCATTGATTGATTGTTTTTTGATCCAAGAAAATAGCCAGTCTTCCATATTAAGATATGAAATGGTAAGAAATGATCTTATATTTTTTCTGTTGATGCAGGTATCACCCCAAAAATTGGACAGAAAACTTTTGCATCAATGCGCAATTGATGCAGTTTTCTGTCCAAGTTTTGGGGTGATACCTGCATCGACAGAAAAAATATAAGATTCATTTCTTAAATGATGGGCCTAAAATAAATTCATATAAATTAGATTTAGACAGTATTTACCTGTTTTAATCAAAGGGGATTCCTGTGGAACATTTCATTTGCATATCAAGTGATATGCGGCAGTGGACATTTAACTACATGTTTGTCATTTTATGCCTTACCTGATCTACTTTGAGTACTGTACAGGCTGCAGCGGTGGCATACTTCAGAGCCCAGTACTTATTGATGTAGAGATCTAACAAATCATTCTTTACAGCATCCAATCCACCAATTGATGGATCCTGAATAAAAATACCATGGTAATATTAGATCAAAATAATATCATTCCTGCAAATTGCAGAAGCAAGAAAGAATTGACAAACGTCACTTTTGGCATGTTTGGTGAGTGGCTAATTAGGTTTAATACTTAAAGGTACATAGTTGTTCATCATTGCACGAAGATGGTTATAGAATTCAGAATCATTCTATTAAATGTTATACAAAAATGCTATACAAAAATGTTAAACAAAGAAATACCAAATGAGACTGTATTCACACACAGGAGGCACTCTTAAAATATACATATTATAAGTTGCAATGAAAATCTTCCTTACTTCTAAATGGATTCCAAATGTCTTCTTTCCTTCTTGGTGGGCTGCCTTTAGCTTGGATAGTACTTCTGTAGCCTAAAATGAAAACATTGACGAATTACTAATAAGAATTATTATGAATTAAAAAAAAATTATTTAATTGTTTTTCAGCTAAAAATAACATTTATCCCTATCAAACTACATGTATGCTTTATAAGTAACTCATTACATAGCATATTCTGTAGTCATTCTTATTTCATTTTGAATATAATAAAAATAATATAATTTCAAAAAATAAGATTTTCAAAAAACTTCTGCATAGACATATAGGAAGAAATTGAGTAAGTACAAGTATATACAGTCATGTAATATAATATTTCATCATCAGTTTACCTTGGCTCCTGCATTTTCAGCCAGTGCTCTTGGGATGGCTTCAAGGGACTCAGCAAACTTCTCAATGGCATATTGCTCTAATCCAGGGGTACTCTGTAATCAACAAATTTTACATGAAAATCTATTTTTGAATTCCTATCTTTATTTTTTCAGTACCACACTCCCATATGTACATTTATTGAGTGAAAAAAAATTATCAACTGCAAAACTTTCAGGAATACCTTTACCATTGCATACTAGAGCTTGGATCAGAAGATTCCAAATGATGTAACCTGTCTTTTATTTGCAAACATGAGTGAGGTGACTGGTTCACAGCGTTTTATTTTCCCGACATCAAATGTACATGTACGTATCTTACTTTACACGTGATGAGACATATCTGCGGCATTACATATTCGCGAATCCAATGACCTCGCGAATATCGCGAAAATAAAAGTTTTTTTAACGTTCACAAATAAAAGACTGTTTACAGTACAACTAAACATAAACGTTGCTATGACCAAAAGATTCTGTTGGAGGAAAAATTTGAAGCATTTCAGCTTTTGCTTAAATACTGGATTATTTCAATTCAAATGTACATGTATTTTATACTAACAATTTAAGGCTTTATACTATGTTACATGTACTTAAATGAAGTCTCATAAAACTTTCCTCCTGATATACATGTAATTTTCTTAATAAAAGACAGATCTTTACTTGCGTATAGATACTACTGCATATCATTCTGATAAACTAAGAAAAGCAACTCTTTTTCTTAATACGTACATGTACATGCAATGTATTCACTATGATTAATAAACAAATTCTAGTCACTAATTTCAAGGAATAATGGTTTCTATCTGAACATGATACATTCATATGCTTTTCAGTTTAAAAAATATCAGCAGAGTTTTTATAATTAAACTACATGTATTATCATGACAGAATTGAAAACTTTTTCTTTATTCCAAAATTTTAACCAATGTCATACATCTCCAAGATATGTTCTTTGACAGAAGAGATAATGTGTTGTCTAAAATAAAATAATTTCTATTATTTTGTTGCCATTTCTACAAGAAACTGATTGCAAAAAAAAAAAACTTGTACCATTGTACAAAGCACAGATCAAGACTTGCCAATATCATAACTGCCTAATTCAAGTTATTCGCACTCATTGTTATACCCTTATCAGTATCTCTACAAAAATCTCAGTAGGAAAAATGCCTAAAAATTTGAATATTTGACCAAGCAGTCAATAGTTACATCAATATTGGCCCTAGGGCAATAGTTCAAAAGCTATTGACCGATAAACGTCACATCATTTGTCATTGATGACATTATAAATTCTACCTATTTTTCCGCGCTCTTTCTCTTATAGACGAAAATGAATGTAAACATGTGGGGCCAATCGGTTCGTTGCTGCAATTTTGAAGTAAGGTATAAAAAAAAACAATTATTGACTGGGAATTTTGGCAACGTACATGTATGATTTATTGGACCTTAAGACAAAATATAGCCCTCTGCCTTCAGCCTCGGGCAATATTTTGTCTTCAGGTCCAACAAATCATATATGGCCCTCTTTCCCAGTCAATAATTGTATAATATACACTGCCACCCATAAATACATGTACCTATACAAACAAGGAATCATTCAAAATTTTTCATAAGTTTATCATAATTTTCCTTTCTGAATTTGAAAGATTCATAATAAAAGGCTTCACACGATTCAAAATCATGAATTTGGATAACGAAAATGTAGAGAGAAACTTTTTCAATCTGCATAATTTCTTCCTCAAAATTGCCACTTTTCTATAAAAAGAATAACAATTCAAAAATGCAAATATTTGGGTTAAGTTTGTTTCTAACGGTTTCTATAACGTTCATCTTCAGAATTATACAGCAATGGATTAAAAATTGTTTTTTTTCCAGCAGTAATATGAACAGAAATGGTGTATACTAAATGGATGGCAGTGCACAAGTTACTGATTGTGCTCCCTATGATATAATTACATGTACTTACTTCAGCATACGTTGTCAGTTGCTTTGCCAGTTCTACCTCCGTAGCCCCTGCTCCAGGCACTAATCTTGAGTCCTACAGATATTGATAAAGAAATTAGGTTTTCTACTTTGTTTTTAAAGCCCTAAGAATATAACTTCAATTTTACATGTACATCGTTTCATGAAAAAGAATGAATTGGCTTCTCAATGAATGATTAAAACATAGGTAATCACAGATTACAAAGCTCACCTCGTGACAGCAAAATTCAATTCAAACAAATTTCTTAGCACATGTATATTGGCTTTTAAAGGCAAAACCACTCAAGCAGAAAAAGTAGGTCAAGGTCATTTTATGAAAGTTTGATCAAAGATACATCCAATATGCAAGTTTGGTACATGTAGCAGTTATACTTTGCTCAATATTGGCTTTATAGAGCAAAATCACTCAAGCGGAAAAAGTAGGTCAAGGTCATTTTATGAAAGATTGATCAAAGATACATCCAATATGCAAGTTTGGTACATGAATCACTTATACTTTGCTCAATATTGGCATTTAAAGGCAAAATCACTCAAGCGGAAAAAGTAGGTCGAGGTCATTTTATGAAAGTTTGATCAAAGATACATCCAATATGCAAGTTTGGTACATGTAGCAGTTATACTTTGCTCAATATTGGCTTTATAGAGCAAAATCACTCAAGCGGAAAAAGTAGGTCAAGGTCATTTTATGAAAGATTGATCAAAGATACATCCAATATGCAAGTTTGGTACATGAATCACTTATACTTTGCTCAATATTGGCATTTAAAGGCAAAATCACTCAAGCGGAAAAAGTAGGTCGAGGTCATTTTATGAAAGTTTGATCAAAGATACATCCAATATGCAAGTTTGGTACATGTAGCAGTTATACTTTGCTCAATATTGGCTTTATAGAGCAAAATCACTCAAGCGGAAAAAGTAGGTCAAGGTCATTTTATGAAAGATTGATCAAAGATACATCCAATATGCAAGTTTGGTACATGTATCACTTATACTTTGCTCAATATTGGCTTTTAAAGGCAAAATCACTCAAGCAGAAAAAGTAGGTCGAGGTCATTTTATGAAAGTTTGATCAAAGATACATCTAATATGCAAGTTTGGAACATCTAGCACTTATACTTTGCTCAATATTGGCTTTTAAAGGCAAAATCACTCAAGCGGAAAAAGTAGGTCAAGGTCATTTTATGAAAGTTTGATCAAAGATACATCCAATATGCAAGTTTGGTACATGTAGCACTTATACTTTGCTCAATATTGGCTTTTAAAAGCGAAATCACTTAAGTGGAAAAAGTAGGTCAAATGCTGCATCCGATGCATGGGTCCATCTCGGCATCCAAAGATGAATCACTTGTGCAAGTTTGGTTACTGTAGCATTAGTACTTTGTTAGATACTGAGCTACCCCAAACTTCTTATCCAAATCACTCAAGCGGAAAATGTAGGTCAGATGCTGCATCCGATGCATGGGTTCACCTCAGCATCCAAAGATGAATCACTTGTGCAAGTTTGGTTACTGTAGCATCAGTACTTTGTCAGATACTGAGCTACCCCAAACTTCTTAACCAAGTCACTCAAGCAGAAAATGTAGGTCAGATGCTGCATCCAATGCATGGGTTCACCTCAGCATCCAAAGATGAATCACTTGTGCAAGTTTGGTTACTGTAGCATCAGTACTTTGTCAGATACTGAGCTACCCCAAACTTCTTAACCAAGTCACTCAAGCGGAAAATGTAGGTCAAATGCTGCATACGATGCATGGGTTCACCTCAGCATCCAAAGATGAATCACTTGTGCAAGTTTGGTTACTGTAGCATTAGTACTTTGTCAGATACTGAGCTACCCCAAACTTCTTAACCAAGTCACTCAAGCGGAAAATGTAGGTCAGATGCTGCATACGATGCATGGGTTCACCTCAGCATCCAAAGATGAATCACTTGTGCAAGTTTGGTTACTGTAGCATCAGTACTTTGCCAAATACTGAGCTACCCCAAACTTCTTAATTGGACGCGGATGCGGACACAGACGCGGATGCGTGGGGTTATAGCATAAGCTCACTCAACTTCGTCGAGGTGAGCTAAACACACAACACATCTGAAAGACGATTTTTACATTTCCGCAGTAGACCTGAATTTTATACAGGCAAAGACCAGACATCACAATGTTTGATGTAACTTTTAACTGTGACGTCTAAACAGCTCTATGACGTCATAATGAAAAATAACGTCAAAAGATGTGAAGTCAGGTCTTGAAGTGTCTAAAATGCAAGTCTAGCGATAATATGAAATAGGTTCATTTCAATACCACACAGATAACAAATACAGGTATACTGGTTGTTTGGTCCTAAATATTTGACCTTTACCTTAGAAGTGACCTTGACACTAATGGATTCCTTAGTCTCATAATGTTTGAATTGGTTCTAATTTCCACCTTTGGGTAATTTATGCAATGCCAAAACTTATCCATTCTAATACATGAATGTCTGATTTTTTTTTCTTACCTTAGTAAGTGCTTTGAATGTATTAACACCATCATCCACGGCTCTCTCTATATCATCTATAATGTTATCTGTTGCCCCTCTGATAACAATGGTTGATATGGCGCTTTCTTCTTTGTCTGAAATAAATGTACATGTACATGTATATCAAGAGAGGGATAAGCTCATCTGACAACAGAATAAATCAACATATTAAAGCACTCCTCTTACGACAGACAGAAAACATGTCATGGCAATATTCAACTAGGGGGAGGGGTGGGTTATTACATGTAAATACAGACCTTTCCTAAATTATTTGTCTACTCCTAATCAAAAGCATTCTAAATATCTGTACAGATAGTATATTATCTTTTTATATTTCTTATCGAAGAAAATATCAATATTGAATTAGATAATTTTCAAGAAAGTTTTGATTTTTGTGTCCAACATTTTGAGTTACAACTGATTTTTAGAGACCATGAATTCACAAATGAGTGACCCTTAATAAACAAAATAATTGTAAATTTATCACTGTCGCATATCACGTGATAGCAAATTATATGCTCCACAGGGATCCTTTTGATTCAACTAGGTAAATACTGTCTAAATTTACTTCATATGAATCGATTTTAGGCCTATCATATGGCAATCATTATCAATTATATGATGGTAATCTGTTCTGGTCAAGAATAGACGTACATGTATATTCAGAGAAATTTGTATCAGTCCATGCTCCATATCATAACATGCGGTGAGCATCGAAAATTTTCTACTTAAGTGTTCTCTGAAGATAATTCTTTTCTTGATCAGAATAGATATAAAGTAGATTTAGACGGTATTTACCAGGTTTAATCAAAGGGGATTCCCATGGGACATATCATCTGCGTATCACGTGATACGAGACAGTGTTTAAACAGTTTTAAAAGAATGATATGAACTCAAATCAGAAGATTTTGGATGCAAAAGTAAGATCATCAAGGTTGCAATAAAAATCAAACTCAGTCAGAACTAACCTTGCTTGAAAACAATTACAGGAGTCTCTCCTATCTCATCTACATACACATGGTCACAGAAACCTGCCTCATCTGCTGTCGGTGGAGTCTGCAATGAAGAATCAAATGTACTTTTCATACATCGCAATATTCAATATTCATGTACAAATTTCATATTCTAATATGTGTGCAAGGGTAGTTTATAATGTTATTTTTCTTTAAAGCTAATATGCATCATCTTTATACATGTAGATAAGCAATTTAAAAGTGAGAATATTATTCTGTGCACAGATTTAACCAGTAGTTCCTACAGAGCAAAATCTCTTAACAAAATAAGAACTAAATACATGTAAATAAACAGATTGTTCTTTTAAAAAATCTTTTGTAATTGTGTTTTTCTATATAAATATTGTGCTACTGATAATTTCATGACTTATAATTAACCTGCAGTGCACACAGAACAAAGATTTTCCATGTTATCGTATTAGACACACTTACGACTCTTGGTAATGGTGTAGCCTCTATTGACCGACACAGTCTCCTGAGATCCCATTTTGACATAAGGCGTATAACCATCAGTTTGTATTTGTTACAGTAATGCTGGGCTAACTCCCCTACTTTACCTCCTGCCACGACAACAGTACAACCAGAGTCTGCAATTCCCTTGATTTGCTGTAAAGACACATTCAATACATGTACATTGAACTCTCAGCCTCGAAGCTCTGCAGTGTAAAAATATTCAACTGTACACTGTGTGCAATCAACTATGGTTCATACAGTGACATAGAAGCTTAATTACAAAGAGGATTTCAGCAACTGAATTTAAGAATTTCACATTTTTCACATTAAAAACCTTGCATCAATCCCTTAAACCTTGGAACATTGAAAAGCTTTTATTGGCCACATAGCAAAGCAATTCTGGTTTATTTATCAAAAGACGGTGTCTATAATTGTGTCTCTCCTCAACATTTTTGTTAAAGTTAATGATTGAAGCAAAATTACAGAATTTATATGCAGTTGAAATACATGTAGTACTACGCAGGTAGGTTGATCATAACAAGACTTTTCAATATATGCCATAAATCATGACCTTGAACTTTGACCTACTTTTCTCATAAACGAAAACTTTCTAAAAATTTGCAATTCAGCCATACCATCTTCAGCAGTGTTTTACTTAAATATTATTACATAATATTACATGTATATCAAAATAAAGCAATCAATTGCAAGTATATGTACAAGAGTTAAAAAGCATCTCAGATATTTGAGCACTTTAAAAATCTGAAACTATGGAAAACAAACCTCCTCCATTTGAGTTTCCTCTCCTTTACTGAACTGCATTAGCTCCTCTGCTGATGTGATCTTAACTGTGCCCTAAAAATAATATCCTATGTAAGTATTTAAAGCTACAGAACAGTGAACTGAGCCCTAAAAATAATATCCTATGTAAATATTTAAAGCTACCAACAATGAATTTAAACATACATGTATCATACCATGATATATCCAAATTTTATATCTACATACGTGTACATACAATTTTAAAATATTCTTATTTCAAATTTAATTTCTTTTTCCAGTTCTAAGAATTCATTGAGTAAGTCATGGTTACATGTAATTTCTTTTGTCTTTTATTTCCCTTGCAAATTTTTTTTTATACTTAACTTCAGAATAAAAGGAACACTGCATTTTCAAAAACCACATGTACATCACATATACTAAGCTACAGTAAAAGTATAACTCACTTTTGTTTCTGTTTGTAAAACATCAAGAGGACAGGAGTAAACAGCGATTTTACATTTATCTGCCTTGGTTATCTCCCCTTCTACTTGCCGTTTGAACACCATACCCTGTATGACACTGGACACATGAACACCAGCACCCTTGAAATATACAATGAAACATTAAGATGCAAGTTTAATTTACTTGTACATTTGTAGTACATGATTGAGGACTTAAAATTGTTGATACATGTAGAAACATAGATGTTTATAAGGAATAAATGTACATGTACATGTAATGCACATGTCAGAAAGAATTAAGAGCACTGTCCGGTTGAAAAATTAAGATATTTTCAGTTGCTGTATCTCAAGATAGATAACTCCATTTTTCAAGCAAAAAGTATCAGAAAAGACAGTCTTTAGCAAGCATCCTTAGATATCGTTTGCAATTTTTTTTAATCAAGATTTTTCTTCAGATTTGATCTATGGCCAGAAAACATCTGAAAATCTGACCTGCAAAACATATTACATTCTATGCAAATGTTGAAAATGAAGGGGAGGGGGGATTAATCAATGTAAACTTACTGGTGTCAAACAAACATACATGTGATGTACTTACCAATATTTTGGATACTCTTACATTATCTACATTAAATGTGACTTTCTTTGACAGCACAGAAACTGAAAAATAAGAAAAATTTCATGTTGAAACGAAATGAAACAAGATAAATAGACCACAAAGCTATTCCTAAAAATATTACACACAAATACAATCCATTTGCATTTCATGAATCACACGTGTACATAGAATTCATCCTCAATTCAAAGGTACCAATAAAGGGCCACAAAAATTAACTTATGAATATCAATTTTATTTCATATCTTCTGCTTTTCAACTTTTAAATATGCATGAATCTTAAAATTTTATCATGAGTATATAATTTTAAATTAAAAAAAATCATTCCAAGGAATGCATGTGTCGCCTGCGAAGCATAGCGACACTCAGGAACCACTTTTATAGGGTGTGACATCCAAGTGTGACAGACCAGGGGTTTTTTTTATTTTGGGGAAGGTGCCTGTGCCTGTCCCATTTGGGAAAATTTGCGACATTTTGCTGAATTTGGGGAAATTTTGTACAAATTCTCATCAAAGTATAACCCTAAAGTATCATTTATTTACACTGATAATTCATTGATTTGCTTGAACTGAACAAGGGATGAATAAAAAACTTCAAAAAAATGCACTTAGAAATAGGACGTTTTGTGCTGACTTCCAGGTTTTAACTCTTATTTTCTCAGGTGATTTTTTCATAATTCCTCTTTGGGAATTTCAGGGTGATTTTTTGGGAAAAATTGAGGAAATTTGACATTGGGAAGGGGCCGAAATTTGGCCCCAAAACAAGGGGGAAAAAACCCTGCAGACAGATGGACAGACAGACGGAAAACGGACAAAGTGATCCCTAAGTGTCGCTATGTTTCGCAGGCGACACAATGATTTGTATACATACTGCATGCTTCTGCTATGAGTTTTGCTAAGAAGTCTTCATTTCCATACTGTTTGCTCATTACTGCTGTTTTGATCACTTTAGTTACACCTTCTTTATCCCTGAGGTTTTTCTGTTCACCACATACTAAGTCTGAAATGAAAGCAAAGTACGAAATTGGCTACTTTTTTGCATAGAGCAAACTCATCAAAGATTATGTGCATTTATACTGTTTTCAATCCATAGTAACCATTAGTAATATTTCAAATTCAATACTGTAATTTTCCATCATAATCATGTAATGATTATCACTTCATGTGAATTTCCATCTTTGTTAATTAATGAAATTTCCATTTATACATGTAATTCTTTTTAACTGTATATGAATTTTCTACGCTATTTCCACTACTTCCCTATGGTGGCATTTCCATTAAATATTCTTAGCAATGGCATTACTATACTATAACATGTAATTCTGTATGAAGTTCAGTCATAAGATAAATTTACCTGGTAATATGTCTAACGCTTTCTTGCATGCTATTTCATATCCCTCCGTTACTTCTGTGACAGAAAGACCCTGAAAGCAAAAGGATCACAACGCTTTTAATTTTCAAACAAATGACTTCAAACAATTACCATAAACATGATAAACATGAACATGATAAAGCTACAAACCAATGTTGTCACAAAAATATTGTTTACTCTAGAATTTCTGAAAGAATCAACAGTTTTATACAAGCAGGCACAGGTTTGTTTTTTTTTTTTTTTTTTTTGCCCTTTTTGGGGCCTGTTATTCAGCCCCATTCCCAATGAAAAATAGTATCTTTTTTCCCAATTGTGGCTCTAAACTTTCCTAATCACATATTTGCTATTTTCGACAACCAGAGTTACTTCCCATTTGAGACGGTATCTGACGTAGACTGATTATGACTTCATCAAATTCTATGGAAACAGTCCTAGAAGTCTGGGAAATGACGGAGTAAAATTGACGTTACCATACCATTTTCATGACGTCATAATGGTTTTACGTCAGATACCGTCTATAAGGGGAAATAACTCTGTATTCCACAAAGACTCAATAAATGTAGATGGAATTATCACAGGCCTGGACCCCAGTGCCAAATTTCTGAAAAATCACTGAGGTAATTAATATTCAATGTATTGTCCATGTGATAAAAATCTTATCTTATTCAAATAAATGAAGTACATGTACCAGGTGTCAAATGTATTTTTTGGATGAAATAAGATCTGACTTCAACAGGAATAATGAAAGACTCCTATATTTTCGTAACTTCAACCTACATGTACATGTATATACCTAAATATCAGAAGATTTTAAAACTGCACATTTTTAATTTCAAGAGAATGAAACAAACTTCAAGATACTCCTCAACATTTCTACGTCACTCTGTTTTATAGTTTACACTAGTGTTGTAACGATTATCGCCGACATCTGCCACATCATCGCTAATACCCTTCGATTTCGATTAATCAATTATGTTTTCAAGAATCGATTATAATCGGAAATATACAACTTAGAAAAGAATGACATAGTTCTCGGTCGAATACGCTTATGACAAGTACGAATAAAACGAAAGTAAATTGACGATCGTTACCACGAGTTAAAGAAACGGTCGTAGCGTAAATAATTCGAAAAGGATACACTTTCTAAGGCATACAATGGGTGGCATTAGGATTCTCATTGAATTGAATAGTAATGACAAGTACTCCAATAGAGAACTTCAACGTCAGATGCGATACGTCAATATCTACTGTACTCGTCTAGAAAAACAAGAGCCCCAGGGGGCACAACGCTCACCTGATACCCATGCACGCTCTAACTGACATACTGACATTGAATACTGATAGTGCCAGTACCAGGATTTTAGCCCACAACCTTTCTAAAAAGATTTTTGCCGGATGCAGAGAAGTGTTTTTTTTTTCAGACAACCTTTAAAGGTACAAAAAAGAAAAAAATAGTCACATTTCAAAACAATAACTTTTTTACTGATTTGAAAAAAAAAACGGATAAAGTGGTCCAACGTCATATGCCCAGCTAGTATAGTTCAATTATGCAACATCAAAAATAAAATCATATTGTAAAATTCCACATAAATGTGCAGCAGAAAAAGAATAAAACAATGAAATGATTTCACAAATTAAGTTTATTTAAAATTGAACACAAAACCTTTCATTATTGATAGCTAGCATGCCAGAAATTATAAAGCCTGTGTTTGTGAAACGAGAATGCCCCCGGCGGCATCTTTGTTAGTATAAACACCATTTTCTGTTAAGTATGTGAGAGGTCAGGGTCAGCGTAATATTGGTATCAATGGAAAGATCTTGTCACAAGGAATACACATGTACAATATGAAAGCCCTATCACTATAACCATTCAATAGTTATGCCCAATGTTAAAGTTTTTGAGAAGTACGTGAAAGGTCAAGGTTATGGTCATGAGGTCAAAAATTTTGGTAAATACACATGTGAAATATGAAACCTCTATCACCAGCTTCCATTCAAAAGTTATGCCCAATGTTAAAGTTTTTTGGAAAACAGACAGACAAACAGACAGACGGACAGGCCAAAAACTTTATGCTCCCGAATCTTTTATTCCAGGGGCATAAAAAACTAAGATTTTTCGGGTTTGCCTTTATTCACTGAAATCTATGAATTATGCTTTTGAATAGTATTGATTTCATCTCAAATACATGAAACGTACAGTTAAAATCGTTTTGATCCAATATTCATCAATTCAAGTGAGTTGTGCAGAAATTGTGCCAGTTTGTTTGTTTTCCAAAAAAGCAGTGTATGTTGTATCAAACCTCATGACCCAGTGAAGCCACTTGAACAAATAATTTTAAGTAAATATGCTGAAATGCGACGCTTCTTGCCTATGCATATTTCAACAGGCGAGAAGGAGCGTCGCATTTCAGCATACGCTGTTCAACAACTCAAGAAGTTTCTCTAAGGTTTCGCAGTTTGAAACAAATTAAAAGGCCCATGAAATTGTTAAGCTTGTCCAACTAGCAGACCTACGACATCGTTATTTACTGTTAACTAATTGTTTTACCTCATCATAGGTCTGTTACACGGGCAAGTTGTTAGCAGAGAGAGTTCATGAAATGTATCGGTTGCATTGGATTTGCCGACAAGAAGTTATTTGGTCTGATAAAAACTCATTATGTATCTATTATTTGAACAGATAAAAATTCCCAAATGTCTTAACACAGGATCCTGTCGTTTTATGAGAGAAAATGTTTTATTATTCACAACCTCAGGCCTCTGTGTTCCTCTTAGAAATATTATACATACAAGATGACGAACACAGTGGCTTAAGGTTGTGAATAATAATTTATTTTCTCTATTAAAACAACAGCTTCTGTGGTCCAACATTTCATTGGAAGATTTCAGGAGCTCTGAACGGAATTATTTATTTTCAAGAATTTCAGATATTAAATGTCCTATGCATTCTCAAAATCCAGAGGAAGAGATTACTCATTAGACGTTTCTTCAAGAAATCAGTCCGTAAATTACTTCATCTAAGAGAGTCTAAGACAGAGGAAATTCGAGCAAACTTTATACATGATAACAAGTATATGCAAGTGTTCCAAGTACATGAATGATAACCATTATGAACGTTGTTCATAGCTCAAACCATACTCGCTGCTTTAACATACCTACATGTAATTCCGTCATCAGGAAGAACTCATTCTTCATACGTACAGTCACAGAGTGGAACAAACTGGATAACCATCAAGTGCTGTCAAGGACTGTGGAAGGCTTTAGATTCAGCCTGAAGCGCGATTAAGTAAGTTTATGCGCTCTCTCATTCCGTTGATCACAAGCCAGTATTGGTAATTCAACGTACCCATACAGATACAGATACAGATTATGAAAGTGTTCCAAGTATAAAAATCTATTCCGTTTGCACTGTATCTCCTGAAATATATCGCAGTACTGCTTTGCGGTTTGTATTGCAATGAAGCGCCTAGCGGAATACGATGCGCCTTGGGGACGAAGATGAATTAATGCATATCTAGGTCATTGTCCTGTCAAATAGTTCCGATTATTTTCTTATTATTTTCAACAATTGGTGGAAAATACACACAATGTTTATCTTCAATTGTCTTCCCGTGATTGTTTACTAGATAGATGAAATAAAATTTTGAATATAGTTTTAAAGTGTGTGAGACATCTACATGTGTGGAAGAATACGTGTGAAAATGGGTCCTCAGATCATAAAATTCGAATAATTCCGGTCCGGAACCAGGTGCATGGCTTTGAAAAAATATTAAAACATAGTGTAATCAAAGATTACGAAGCTCACCTCGCGGCAGCAAAATTCAATTAAAACATATCTCTAGGTACATGTATATTGTTTAAAAGAAAAATCGCTCAAGTGGAAAAAAGTAGGTCAAGGTCATTTTATGAAAGTTTGATCAAAGATACATCCAATATGCAAGTTTGGTACATGTAGCACTTATACTTTGCTCAATATTCGACTTTAAAGGTAAAATCACTCAAGCGGAAAAAGTAGGTCAAGGTCATTTTATGAAAGTTTGATCAAAGATACATCCAATATGCAAGTTTGGTACATGTAGTACTTATACTTTGCTCAATATTGGACTTTAAAGGTAAAATCACTCAAGCGGAAAAAGTAGGTCAAGGTCATTTTATGAAAGTTTGATCAAAGATACATCCAATATGCAAGTTTGGTACATGTAGTACTTATACTTTGCTCAATATTGGACTTTAAAGGTAAAATCACTCAAGCGGAAAAAGTAGGTCAAGGTCATTTTATGAAAGTTTGATCAAAGATACATCCAATATGCAAGTTTGGTACATGTAGCACTTATACTTTGCTCAATATTGGACTTTAAAGGTAAAATCACTCAAGCAGAAAAAGTAGGTCAAGGTCATTTTATGAAAGTTTGATCAAAGATACATCCAATATGCTAGTTTGGTACATGTAGCACTTATACTTTGCACAATATTAGCCTTTAAAGGCAAAATCACTCAAGCGGAAAAAGTAGGTCAAGGTCATTTTCTGAAAGTTTGATCAAAGATACATCTAATATGCAAGTTTGGTTTATGTAGCACTTATACTTTGCTCAATATTGGCCTTTAAAGGTAAAATCATTCAACCGGAAAATGTACGTCAGATGCTGCATCCAATGCATGGGTTCACCTCAGCATCCAAAGATGAATCACTGGTGCAAGTTTGGTTACTGTAGCATCAGTACTTTGTCAGATACTGAGCTACCCCAAAAACTTTAACCAGACATTGACAAAGTCATTCAACCGGAAAATGTAGGTCAGATGCAGCATCCGATGCATGGGTTCACCTCAGCATCCAAAGATGAATCACTTGTGCAAGTTTGGTTACTGTAGCATCAGTACTTTGTCAGATACTGAGCTACCCCAAAAACTTTAACCAGACATTGACAAAGTCATTCAACCGGAAAATGTAGGTCAGATGCAGCATCCGATGCATGGGTTCACCTCAGCATCCAAAGATGAATCACTTGTGCAAGTTTGGTTACTGTAGCATCAGTACTTTGTCAGATACTGAGCTACCCAAAAAACTTTAACCAGACATTGACAAAGTCATTCAACCGGAAAATGTAGGTCAGATGCAGCATCTGATGCATGGGTTCACCTCAGCATCCAAAGATGAATCACTTGTGCAAGTTTGGTTACTGTAGCATCAATACTTTGTCAGATACTGAGTTACCCAAAAACTTTAACCGGACGCGGACGCGGACGCGGACGGGGACGCGGACGCGGACACCGGGGTTATAGCATAAGCTCATCTCAACTTCGTCGAGGTGAGCTAAAAAGTTGTGTACTTTTAATCTTTACGGCATTTTTTTTTTGTGATTCAAATAAAATTTCTTCATTCAAAAGTAGTATCAATGTGTATAACCCGGTGCGATTTGAGAATTTCTTTTCTTTTTTGGTAAGAAAACATACATTATACCTATGTACAATCTTAAAAAATATTCCTTAAAAATCCAAAAGTGGATATCTGGACAAAATTCTTTCACTTGTAGGGTACCATGCATGAGTACCTCATACCTACAAATTGTCATGACAATCTGAAGAGTGGTTATAGAAAAGAAGCAGAAAATGTATGAAAATCACCCCCCCCCCCCTTCCTTTTTACATAAGAAAAAAATTCATAAAAAATCAAAAAAATAAAATTTAAGCATAAAATACATATCAAAGCATTAAGTAAGTTAAATATGATAAATATGTAGTAAATGAGTGTGTAAAATCATACACTTATTGAGTTATTTAAAGAAAAAGTGCAAAAATGTGCATTTCTGACTAAGTCCGAAAAGACGTCAAAAACGCGTCAAAAATTAGTTGTCGGATTTTAACGAAATGAACAAACTTGAATCATACATCCTTCTAGATCACATAGATACAATTAGTTTTTCAATCCATTCAGTGGAACTGGAGAAGAAGATTTTTGAAGAGGGGTACCCTCCGGGGCCTATTTGACCCCGCCCTGGATCCACCCCTGAAGGGATCGAGCCGAAATGAACAAACTTGGTAGAGGACCTTTAGTACTTCATGCATACCAAGTTTCATCAAAATCCCTTCAGCCGTTCTTGAGAAGAAGTTGAAAATGTTAAAAGTTTACGACGGACGGATGGACGGACGGACGACGGACGACGGACGACACACTATGACAATAGCTCACTTGAGCCTTTGGCTCAGGTGAGCTAATAAAAAGGGGGAAAAATTTTGTTGGGGTCCCGCCGGGGTTTGAAGCCACTCCCCATGGGTCCATTGGGCATGGAAAACATACATTATACCTATGTACAATCTTAAAAAATATTCCTTAAAAATCCAAAAGTGGATATCTGGACAAAATTCTTTCACTTGTAGGGTACCATGCATGAGTACCTCATACCTACAAATTGTCATGACAATCTGAAGAGTGGTTATAGAAAAGAAGCAGAAAATGTATGAAAATCACCCCCCCCCCCCCTTCCTTTTTACATAAGAAAAAAATTCATAAAAAATCAAAAAAATAAAATTTAAGCATAAAATACATATCAAAGCATTAAGTAAGTTAAATATGATAAATATGTAGTAAATGAGTGTGTAAAATCATACACTTATTGAGTTATTTTAAGGAAAAAGTGCAAAAATGTGCATTTCTGACTAAGTCCGAAAAGACGTCAAAAATTAGTTGTCGGATTTTAACGAAATGAACAAACTTGAATCATACATCCTTCTAGATCACATAGATACAATTAGTTTTTCAATCCATTCAGTGGAACTGGAGAAGAAGATTTTTGAAGAGGGGTACCCTCCGGGGCCTATTTGACCCCGCCCTGGATCCACCCCTGAAGGGATCGAGCCGAAATGAATAAACTTGGTAGAGGACCTTTAGTACTTCATGCATACCAAGTTTCATCAAAATCCCTTCAGCCGTTCTTGAGAAGAAGTTGAAAATGTTAAAAGTTTACGACGGACGGACGGACGGACGACGGACGACGGACGCCACACTATGACAATAGCTCACTTGAGCCTTTGGCTCAGGTGAGCTAATAAAAAGGGGGAAAAATTTTGTTGGGGTCCCGCCGGGGTTTGAAGCCACTCCCCATGGGTCCATTGGGCATGGAAAACATACATTATACCTATGTACAATCTTAAAAAATATTCCTTAAAAATCCAAAAGTGGATATCTGGACAAAATTCTTTCACTTGTAGGGTACCATGCATGAGTACCTCATACCTACAAATTGTCATGACAATCTGAAGAGTGGTTATAGAAAAGAAGCAGAAAATGTATGAAAATCACCCCCCCTTCCTTTTTACATAAGAAAAACATAGTGTAATCAAAGATTACGAAGCTCACCTCGCGGCAGCAAAATTCAATTCAAACATATCTCTAGGTACATGTATATTGGCTTTAAAAGAAAAATCGCTCAAGTGGAAAAAAGTAGGTCAAGGTCATTTTATGAAAGTTTGATCAAAGATACATCCAATATGCAAGTTTGGTACATGTAGCTCTTATACTTTGCTCAATATTTGCCTTTAAAGGCAAAATCACTCAAGCGGAAAAAGTAGGTCAAGGTCATTTTATGAAAGTTTGATCAAAGATACATCCAATATGCAAGTTTGGTACATGTAGCACTTATACTTTGCTCAATATTGGACTTTAAAGGTAAAATCACTCAAGCGGAAAAAGTAGGTCAAGGTCATTTTATGAAAGTTTGATCAAAGATACATCCAATATGCAAGTTTGGTACATGTAGTACTTATACTTTGCTCAATATTGGACTTTAAAGGTAAAATCACTCAAGCGGAAAAAGTAGGTCAAGGTCATTTTATGAAAGTTTGATCAAAGATACATCCAATATGCAAGTTTGGTACATGTAGCACTTATACTTTGCACAATATTAGCCTTTAAAGGCAAAATCACTCAAGCGGAAAAAGTAGGTCAAGGTCATTTTCTGAAAGTTTGATCAAAGATACATCTAATATGCAAGTTTGGTTTATGTAGCACTTATACTTTGCTCAATATTGGCCTTTAAAGGTAAAATCATTCAACCGGAAAATGTAGGTCAGATGCTGCATCCGATGCATGGGTTCACCTCAGCATCCAAAGATGAATCACTGGTGCAAGTTTGGTTACTGTAGCATCGGTGCTTTGTCAGATACTGAGCTACCCCAAAAACTTTAACCAGACATTGACAAAGTCATTCAACCGGAAAATGTAGGTCAGATGCAGCATCCGATGCATTGGTTCACCTCAGCATCCAAAGATGAATCACTTGTGCAAGTTTGGTTACTGTAGCATCAGTACTTTGTCAGATACTGAGCTACCCCAAAAACTTTAACCAGACATTGACAAAGTCATTCAACCGGAAAATGTAGGTCAGATGCAGCATCTGATGCATGGGTTCACCTCAGCATCCAAAGATGAATCACTTGTGCAAGTTTGGTTACTGTAGCATCAATACTTTGTCAGATACTGAGTTACCCAAAAACTTTAACCGGACGCGGACGCGGACGGGGACGCGGACGGGGACGCGGACGCGGACGCGGACGCGGACGCGGACACCGGGGTTATAGCATAAGCTCATCTCAACTTCGTCGAGGTGAGCTAAAAATTCATAAAAAATCAAAAAAATAAAATTTAAGCATAAAATACATATCAAAGCATTAAGTAAGTTAAATATGATAAATATGTAGTAAATGAGTGTGTAAAATCATACACTTATTGAGTTATTTAAAGAAAAAGTGCAAAAATGTGCATTTCTGACTAAGTCCGAAAAGACGTCAAAAACGCGTCAAAAATTAGTTGTCGGATTTTAACGAAATGAACAAACTTGAATCATACATCCTTCTAGATCACATAGATACAATTAGTTTTTCAATCCATTCAGTGGAACTGGAGAAGAAGATTTTTGAAGAGGGGTACCCTCCGGGGCCTATTTGACCCCGCCCTGGATCCACCCCTGAAGGGATCGAGCCGAAATGAACAAACTTGGTAGAGGACCTTTAGTACTTCATGCATACCAGTTTCATCAAAATCCCTTCAGCCGTTCTTGAGAAGAAGTTGAAAATGTTAAAAGTTTACGACGGACGGACGGACGGACGACGGACGCCGGACGCCGGACGCCACACTATGACAATAGCTCACTTGAGCCTTTGGCTCAGGTGAGCTAATAGAAAGGGGGGAAAATTTTGTTGGGGTCCCGCCGGGGTTTGAAGCCACTCCCCATGGGTCCATTGGGCATGGAAAACATACATTATACCTATGTACAATCTTAAAAAATATTCCTTAAAAATCCAAAAGTGGATATCTGGACAAAATTCTTTCACTTGTAGGGTACCATGCATGAGTACCTCATACCTACAAATTGTCATGACAATCTGAAGAGTGGTTATAGAAAAGAAGCAGAAAATGTATGAAAATCAACCCCCCCCCTTCCTTTTTACATAAGAAAAAAATTCATAAAAAATCAAAAAAATAAAATTTAAGCATAAAATACATATCAAAGCATTAAGTAAGTTAAATATGATAAATATGTAGTAAATGAGTGTGTAAAATCATACACTTATTGAGTTATTTAAAGAAAAAGTGCAAAAATGTGCATTTCTGACTAAGTCCGAAAAGACGTCAAAAACGCATCAAAAATTAGTTGTCGGATTTTAACGAAATGAACAAACTTGAATCATACATCCTTCTAGATCACATAGATACAATTAGTTTTTCAATCCATTCAGTGAAACTGGAGAAGAAGATTTTTGAAGAGGGGTACCCTCCGGGGCCTATTTGACCCCGCCCTGGATCCACCCCTGAAGGGATCGAGCCGAAATGAACAAACTTGGTAGAGGACCTTTAGTACTTCATGCATACCAAGTTTCATCAAAATCCCTTCAGCCGTTCTTGAGAAGAAGTTGAAAATGTTAAAAGTTTACGACGGACGGACGACGGACGACGGACGCCACACTATAACATAGCTCACTTGAGCCTTTGGCTCAGGTGAGCTAATAAAAAGGGGGAAAAATTTTGTTGGGGTCCCGCCGGGGTTTGAAGCCACTCCCCATGGGTCCATTGGGCATGGAAAACATACATTATACCTATGTACAATCTTAAAAAATATTCCTTAAAAATCCAAAAGTGGATATCTGGACAAAATTCTTTCACTTGTAGGGTACCATGCATGAGTACCTCATACCTACAAATTGTCATGACAATCTGAAGAGTGGTTATAGAAAAGAAGCAGAAAATGTATGAAAATCACCCCCCCCCCCCTTCCTTTTTACATAAGAAAAAAATTCATAAAAAATCAAAAAAATAAAATTTAAGCATAAAATACATATCAAAGCATTAAGTAAGTTAAATATGATAAATATGTAGTAAATGAGTGTGTAAAATCATACACTTATTGAGTTATTTAAAGAAAAAGTGCAAAAATGTGCATTTCTGACTAAGTCCGAAAAGACGTCAAAAACGCGTCAAAAATTAGTTGTCGGATTTTAACGAAATGAACAAACTTGAATCATACATCCTTCTAGATCACATAGATACAATTAGTTTTTCAATCCATTCAGTGGAACTGGAGAAGAAGATTTTTGAAGAGGGGTACCCTCCGGGGCCTATTTGACCCCGCCCTGGATCCACCCCTGAAGGGATCGAGCCGAAATGAACAAACTTGGTAGAGGACCTTTAGTACTTCATGCATACCAAGTTTCATCAAAATCCCTTCAGCCGTTCTTGAGAAGAAGTTGAAAATGTTAAAAGTTTACGACGGACGGACGACGGACGACGGACGCCACACTATAACATAGCTCACTTGAGCCTTTGGCTCAGGTGAGCTAATAAAAAGGGGGAAAAATTTTGTTGGGGTCCCGCCGGGGTTTGAAGCCACTCCCCATGGGTCCATTGGGCATGGAAAACATACATTATACCTATGTACAATCTTAAAAAATATTCCTTAAAAATCCAAAAGTGGATATCTGGACAAAATTCTTTCACTTGTAGGGTACCATGCATGAGTACCTCATACCTACAAATTGTCATGACAATCTGAAGAGTGGTTATAGAAAAGAAGCAGAAAATGTATGAAAATCACCCCCCCCCCCTTCCTTTTTACATAAGAAAAAAATTCATAAAAAATCAAAAAAATAAAATTTAAGCATAAAATACATATCAAAGCATTAAGTAAGTTAAATATGATAAATATGTAGTAAATGAGTGTGTAAAATCATACACTTATTGAGTTATTTAAAGAAAAAGTGCAAAAATGTGCATTTCTGACTAAGTCCGAAAAGACGTCAAAAACGCGTCAAAAATTAGTTGTCGGATTTTAACGAAATGAATAAACTTGAATCATACATCCTTCTAGATCACATAGATACAATTAGTTTTTCAATCCATTCAGTGGAACTGGAGAAGAAGATTTTTGAAGAGGGGTACCCTCCGGGGCCTATTTGACCCCGCCCTGGATCCACCCCTGAAGGGATCGAGCCGAAATGAACAAACTTGGTAGAGGACCTTTAGTACTTCATGCATACCAAGTTTCATCAAAATCCCTTCAGCCGTTCTTGAGAAGAAGTTGAAAATGTTAAAAGTTTACGACGGACGGATGGACGGACGGACGACGGACGACGGACGACACACTATGACAATAGCTCACTTGAGCCTTTGGCTCAGGTGAGCTAATAAAAAGGGGGAAAAATTTTGTTGGGGTCCCGCCGGGGTTTGAAGCCACTCCCCATGGGTCCATTGGGCATGGAAAACATACATTATACCTATGTACAATCTTAAAAAATATTCCTTAAAAATCCAAAAGTGGATATCTGGACAAAATTCTTTCACTTGTAGGGTACCATGCATGAGTACCTCATACCTACAAATTGTCATGACAATCTGAAGAGTGGTTATAGAAAAGAAGCAGAAAATGTATGAAAATCACCCCCCCCCCCTTCCTTTTTACATAAGAAAAAAATTCATAAAAAATCAAAAAAATAAAATTTAAGCATAAAATACATATCAAAGCATTAAGTAAGTTAAATATGATAAATATGTAGTAAATGAGTGTGTAAAATCATACACTTATTGAGTTATTTTAAGGAAAAAGTGCAAAAATGTGCATTTCTGACTAAGTCCGAAAAGACGTCAAAAATTAGTTGTCGGATTTTAACGAAATGAACAAACTTGAATCATACATCCTTCTAGATCACATAGATACAATTAGTTTTTCAATCCATTCAGTGGAACTGGAGAAGAAGATTTTTGAAGAGGGGTACCCTCCGGGGCCTATTTGACCCCGCCCTGGATCCACCCCTGAAGGGATCGAGCCGAAATGAATAAACTTGGTAGAGGACCTTTAGTACTTCATGCATACCAAGTTTCATCAAAATCCCTTCAGCCGTTCTTGAGAAGAAGTTGAAAATGTTAAAAGTTTACGACGGACGGACGGACGGACGACGGACGACGGACGACGGACGCCACACTATGACAATAGCTCACTTGAGCCTTTGGCTCAGGTGAGCTAATAAAAAGGGGGAAAAATTTTGTTGGGGTCCCGCCGGGGTTTGAAGCCACTCCCCATGGGTCCATTGGGCATGGAAAACATACATTATACCTATGTACAATCTTAAAAAATATTCCTTAAAAATCCAAAAGTGGATATCTGGACAAAATTCTTTCACTTGTAGGGTACCATGCATGAGTACCTCATACCTACAAATTGTCATGACAATCTGAAGAGTGGTTATAGAAAAGAAGCAGAAAATGTATGAAAATCACCCCCCCTTCCTTTTTACATAAGAAAAACATAGTGTAATCAAAGATTACGAAGCTCACCTCGCGGCAGCAAAATTCAATTCAAACATATCTCTAGGTACATGTATATTGGCTTTAAAAGAAAAATCGCTCAAGTGGAAAAAAGTAGGTCAAGGTCATTTTATGAAAGTTTGATCAAAGATACATCCAATATGCAAGTTTGGTACATGTAGCTCTTATACTTTGCTCAATATTTGCCTTTAAAGGCAAAATCACTCAAGCGGAAAAAGTAGGTCAAGGTCATTTTATGAAAGTTTGATCAAAGATACATCCAATATGCAAGTTTGGTACATGTAGCACTTATACTTTGCTCAATATTGGACTTTAAAGGTAAAATCACTCAAGCGGAAAAAGTAGGTCAAGGTCATTTTATGAAAGTTTGATCAAAGATACATCCAATATGCAAGTTTGGTACATGTAGTACTTATACTTTGCTCAATATTGGACTTTAAAGGTAAAATCACTCAAGCGGAAAAAGTAGGTCAAGGTCATTTTATGAAAGTTTGATCAAAGATACATCCAATATGCAAGTTTGGTACATGTAGCACTTATACTTTGCACAATATTAGCCTTTAAAGGCAAAATCACTCAAGCGGAAAAAGTAGGTCAAGGTCATTTTCTGAAAGTTTGATCAAAGATACATCTAATATGCAAGTTTGGTTTATGTAGCACTTATACTTTGCTCAATATTGGCCTTTAAAGGTAAAATCATTCAACCGGAAAATGTAGGTCAGATGCTGCATCCGATGCATGGGTTCACCTCAGCATCCAAAGATGAATCACTGGTGCAAGTTTGGTTACTGTAGCATCGGTGCTTTGTCAGATACTGAGCTACCCCAAAAACTTTAACCAGACATTGACAAAGTCATTCAACCGGAAAATGTAGGTCAGATGCAGCATCCGATGCATTGGTTCACCTCAGCATCCAAAGATGAATCACTTGTGCAAGTTTGGTTACTGTAGCATCAGTACTTTGTCAGATACTGAGCTACCCCAAAAACTTTAACCAGACATTGACAAAGTCATTCAACCGGAAAATGTAGGTCAGATGCAGCATCTGATGCATGGGTTCACCTCAGCATCCAAAGATGAATCACTTGTGCAAGTTTGGTTACTGTAGCATCAATACTTTGTCAGATACTGAGTTACCCAAAAACTTTAACCGGACGCGGACGGGGACGCGGACGGGGACGCGGACGGGGACACGGACGCGGACGCGGACGCGGACGCGGACACCGGGGTTATAGCATAAGCTCATCTCAACTTCGTCGAGGTGAGCTAAAAATTCATAAAAAATCAAAAAAATAAAATTTAAGCATAAAATACATATCAAAGCATTAAGTAAGTTAAATATGATAAATATGTAGTAAATGAGTGTGTAAAATCATACACTTATTGAGTTATTTAAAGAAAAAGTGCAAAAATGTGCATTTCTGACTAAGTCCGAAAAGACGTCAAAAACGCGTCAAAAATTAGTTGTCGGATTTTAACGAAATGAACAAACTTGAATCATACATCCTTCTAGATCACATAGATACAATTAGTTTTTCAATCCATTCAGTGGAACTGGAGAAGAAGATTTTTGAAGAGGGGTACCCTCCGGGGCCTATTTGACCCCGCCCTGGATCCACCCCTGAAGGGATCGAGCCGAAATGAACAAACTTGGTAGAGGACCTTTAGTACTTCATGCATACCAAGTTTCATCAAAATCCCTTCAGCCGTTCTTGAGAAGAAGTTGAAAATGTTAAAAGTTTACGACGGACGGACGGACGACGGACGCCGGACGCCGGACGCCACACTATGACAATAGCTCACTTGAGCCTTTGGCTCAGGTGAGCTAATAGAAAGGGGGGAAAATTTTGTTGGGGTCCCGCCGGGGTTTGAAGCCACTCCCCATGGGTCCATTGGGCATGGAAAACATACATTATACCTATGTACAATCTTAAAAAATATTCCTTAAAAATCCAAAAGTGGATATCTGGACAAAATTCTTTCACTTGTAGGGTACCATGCATGAGTACCTCATACCTACAAATTGTCATGACAATCTGAAGAGTGGTTATAGAAAAGAAGCAGAAAATGTATGAAAATCACCCCCCCCCCCTTCCTTTTTACATAAGAAAAAAATTCATAAAAAATCAAAAAAATAAAATTTAAGCATAAAATACATATCAAAGCATTAAGTAAGTTAAATATGATAAATATGTAGTAAATGAGTGTGTAAAATCATACACTTATTGAGTTATTTAAAGAAAAAGTGCAAAAATGTGCATTTCTGACTAAGTCCGAAAAGACGTCAAAAACGCATCAAAAATTAGTTGTCGGATTTTAACGAAATGAACAAACTTGAATCATACATCCTTCTAGATCACATAGATACAATTAGTTTTTCAATCCATTCAGTGGAACTGGAGAAGAAGATTTTTGAAGAGGGGTACCCTCCGGGGCCTATTTGACCCCGCCCTGGATCCACCCCTGAAGGGATCGAGCCGAAATGAACAAACTTGGTAGAGGACCTTTAGTACTTCATGCATACCAAGTTTCATCAAAATCCCTTCAGCCGTTCTTGAGAAGAAGTTGAAAATGTTAAAAGTTTACGACGGACGGACGACGGACGACGGACGCCACACTATAACATAGCTCACTTGAGCCTTTGGCTCAGGTGAGCTAATAAAAAGGGGGAAAAATTTTGTTGGGGTCCCGCCGGGGTTTGAAGCCACTCCCCATGGGTCCATTGGGCATGGAAAACATACATTATACCTATGTACAATCTTAAAAAATATTCCTTAAAAATCCAAAGGTGGATATCTGGACAAAATTCTTTCACTTGTAGGGTACCATGCATGAGTACCTCATACCTACAAATTGTCATGACAATCTGAAGAGTGGTTATAGAAAAGAAGCAGAAAATGTATGAAAATCACCCCCCCCCCCCTTCCTTTTTACATAAGAAAAAAATTCATAAAAAATCAAAAAAATAAAATTTAAGCATAAAATACATATCAAAGCATTAAGTAAGTTAAATATGATAAATATGTAGTAAATGAGTGTGTAAAATCATACACTTATTGAGTTATTTAAAGAAAAAGTGCAAAAATGTGCATTTCTGACTAAGTCCGAAAAGACGTCAAAAACGCGTCAAAAATTAGTTGTCGGATTTTAACGAAATGAACAAACTTGAATCATACATCCTTCTAGATCACATAGATACAATTAGTTTTTCAATCCATTCAGTGGAACTGGAGAAGAAGATTTTTGAAGAGGGGTACCCTCCGGGGCCTATTTGACCCCGCCCTGGATCCACCCCTGAAGGGATCGAGCCGAAATGAACAAACTTGGTAGAGGACCTTTAGTACTTCATGCATACCAAGTTTCATCAAAATCCCTTCAGCCGTTCTTGAGAAGAAGTTGAAAATGTTAAAAGTTTACGACGGACGGACGGACGGACGCCGGACGCCGGACGCCACACTATGACAATAGCTCACTTGAGCCTTTGGCTCAGGTGAGCTAATAAAAAGGGGGAAAAATTTTGTTGGGGTCCCGCAGGGGTTTGAAGCCACTCCCCATGGGTCCATTGGGCATGGAAAACATACATTATACCTATGTACAATCTTAAAAAATATTCCTTAAACAGGGATCTCCCTAGAATTTGGAGGTGATGGGCCGAAGGCCATAGGGGTCCAGGGGCAACGCCCCGGTGGGGGGTTCAGGGGGGCGAAGCCCCCCGAGAGAAAATGGTTTTTAAGGAATATTTAACTGAAAATCTGGCTCTCCTGACACATGGATTATGCATTTTTTCATTTTAATAAATTCATAAAATGTGATAGAATTCTCAAAATTTTATTGTCTGTTACATATTACAAACTGAATATCTTTCTGGATTTTTTCCCCCTCCATTTTTGTAATGCAGCATTAAAGTCAAACAGAGGTGCTGGTGGCCCCTCAATCATGACACGCATTAGTTCATCAATCCTCTCCCCCGACAGTCTGCATCTGAGCTTTGTAGTTACTAGATTCTGTGAGCTAAATGCTCGTTCACAATCTGCTGTATGAATCGGATGAGTGAGAGCCATGGATGCTAGCGTTTTTAGGTTCCCCACGTCGTCAGCATGATATTGGCAGATTATTCTAGAAATGTCCGCCATGGAACTTCTGGGGTACTGCTGTACCTTGACAACCCTCTTAAAATAGAGAGAACCGATACGCAAGAAACGGATCCGACTTTGGCGCAATACCTTTTTTCACCGAAAAACATACACGTTTTAATATCAAAGCAGACAATAAGTATGTTTCAAGTCACATAAGTCATCTTCATTTGCTTGTATTATCCTTTGAACAAACATTTTTTTTACTCATCAGAAAATAAAAGATCGAAGACATTTGAGCCGTCATCGGTTTTCACTGTTATATTTCACACACAAGTAGGGTGCGAAGAACGCTTAGGTACGTACGTACAACAGTTAAGCGTCGCTTGTAATTGGATTTGAATCGTACGTCTCTCTCTCTCTCTCTCCCTCTCTCTCTCTGTCTCTCTCTCTCTCTGATGCATGATGGCCCATTGTGCACAAATTCGAAGCGCCATTTATAACAACAGTCCTCACGGTGGATCAAGAGTGCGCCATACGTATTTTCGGTGCGCCAATGGCGCAAGGGCGCGGCCTAAAGTGATCCCTGCTTAAAAATCCAAAAGTGGATATCTGGACAAAATTCTTTCACTTGTAGGGTACCATGCATGAGTACCTCATACCTACAAATTGTCATGACAATCTGAAGAGTGGTTATAGAAAAGAAGCAGAAAATGTATGAAAATCACCCCCCCCCCTTCCTTTTTACATAAGAAAAAAATTCATAAAAAATCAAAAAAATAAAATTTAAGCATAAAATACATATCAAAGCATTAAGTAAGTTAAATATGATAAATATGTAGTAAATGAGTGTGTAAAATCATACACTTATTGAGTTATTTAAAGAAAAAGTGCAAAAATGTGCATTTCTGACTAAGTCCGAAAAGACGTCAAAAACGCGTCAAAAATTAGTTGTCGGATTTTAACGAAATGAACAAACTTGAATCATACATCCTTCTAGATCACATAGATACAATTAGTTTTTCAATCCATTCAGTGGAACTGGAGAAGAAGATTTTTGAAGAGGGGTACCCTCCGGGGCCTATTTGACCCCGCCCTGGATCCACCCCTGAAGGGATCGAGCCGAAATGAACAAACTTGGTAGAGGACCTTTAGTACTTCATGCATACCAAGTTTCATCAAAATCCCTTCAGCCGTTCTTGAGAAGAAGTTGAAAATGTTAAAAGTTTACGACGGACGGACGGACGGACGACGGACGCCACACTATGACAATAGCTCACTTGAGCCTTTGGCTCAGGTGAGCTAAAAATCTAACTTTTACGCCGAACTCCAGAGCTTTGTAAGAAGGACAAGGCCAGGTCAGTGATGTTTACAGTACTGTTAGCCTAAACTCCATGAAGATATTGTTTGATTCCACGTTGAATGAGCAAAAACCTTACTCTTGGGTCGAATGGAACCCCCCCCCCCCAAACTCTGCATCTGCCGTTTAAAGTTGCCGACTATTAGTATTACAATCACATATTTGTTTTGGCTCCATTACTGCTGTGATCTTGACAAAATATTTCATTTACTAGACAGGATTTTATCATTCTGTGGTTGGACTTCTCTCTAGACATTTTATTATGTATATTAGCATAAGATTTAGTGAAGTTTTATCATTACTTGTCATATTCTTTTCTGTAAAAGCAAGTAAAATCTATTTCCGATTAAATCGAAATAATCGATTAAAATCCTCTCCGATTATAAACCGATAATCGAATATTATAAAATTTGTCCGATTGTACAACACTAGTTTACACTTACAGTCGCAATAGCATTTTCATGCTGTAACATAATATTTCACTGTAGCATCTCATTCATTATGATACACGTAATAATAATATACCTACCATACGAAGGAGCATCTCTGCATGTTCCAGTAAAGCACCGGCAAAGACCAGGACAAAGTTTGTGCCGTCCCCAACTTCCTGTTCCTGTTGATGTGACGCCATGACAACCATTTTTGCTGCTGGATGCTGGACATCTAATTCTCTCAATATTGTAGCTGCGTCATTGGTTACAAACAGCTTTTCTAAGTGATTGATGACCATTTTGTTCTGACCTACAAATGAGTTACCGTACATACATACAGTATAGATATACATGTTTATAGTAGATGTAGTAGATTGTGAATTTGAAAACTGCCCAACAACCTTTAAGTGATTGAATCACCATTTTCATGACTTTATTCTGACCTTTAGCTGTTCAAATAAATTATTTAGATAATTTATGTACATGTACACTGTAGCAGAATTTTGATTTGAGAATTTCCAAACATTGATAATAATAATAATTTTCAGACCTAAGGTATTGGAACTGCATCCTGCATAATAAGTTATTTATACAGTGTCACCCTGGGGTATCACGTGCTACACAAATGATATGTTCCACAGGAATCCCCTTTGATTGAACTAAGTAAATACTGTCTAAATCTACTTTATATGAATTTATTTTAAGCCTATCATATGGTCATTATTATAAATTATATGATGGTAATTTATTCTGGTCAAGAATAGACGTATATTTGGAGAACACATAAACAGAAAATTTTGTATCTGTCCGTGCACCATATCATAACACGTGGCGAGCATTGAAAATTTTCTGTTTAAGTGTTCTCCAAATACACGTCTATTCTTGACCAGAATAAATTACCATCATATAATTGATAATACATGTAATGACCATATGATAGGCCTAAAATAAATTCATATAAAGTAGATTTAGACAGTACTGACTTAGTTCAATCAAAGGGGATTCCTGTGGAACATATCATTTGTGTATCACGTGATACCCCACGGTGAGTGTTTGGGAACGGATTTTTGTGAATTGGTTATTTTCCATGATTTTCTACAATTTCAATGGGGCATTTTGTGAGAAAGTACACAGGTTTGAATTGGCCATTTTTTAAATAAATGGGACTATTTTGCATGTATGGTCCCTGTCTTTCCAAGTTGCTCAATTGAATACCAGCTAGACTAATAAAAATTCTTATATCATACATGTATGCCTACTCTTAGTCTTACCTAATGGACCAAAAGCTGATCTTGTAGTCTTTGCCAACTCTTTACAAGCATCAATGTTTCTATACACTGCTTCATCTAGGCCACTGTAATGCTGTTAAAATATAATAAGGAAGAATTAGATATTATTACAACGAAGAACTTTCAAGGATACAATTCTAATTAGCTGATTTTCCAGTAGATGCATTGGGCAGACAAACACCAGACATCACAAAATTTGGCGATACATGTACATGCATTTTCATTGTGACGTCAAAATAGAAAACATGACAAAGGTATAAAGTCAGTGCAATCAAATATGACGTCACAATGCAAAATTTTGCCAAATGATGTGATGTCTGTGCATATAAAAGAAAGATTTAAATCGGTCATACTTTAAGGAAAATGGACAGGGATTTTTCAGGGTATTTTACTTTGGGTCCAGGGTCCGGTAAAATTGGGAAAATAGGCGCCGTTTTAATGAAATTGGGAATTTCCAACAGTTTAATTTGATTCTTAATGGAATAAATCCTTACACAGAGATATAACTCCTTCTTATTCAAAGTGTCTTCAATAAATTAAACAAAGTACTAGTAAAACCATCTATACTTTAGAGCTTCAAAGGACATAATGATAATCTTCTAGGATCAGGAACAGGCATCTGTTCAGAGTCAGAGGAGCTACTTTAATGATCATGATCAATCAGAATTCAGATTCAAAGTCAGTGTTTGAGGGGGGACATTCCCACTGTCCGAGTCGCCCTATTCTGTTACTGAACATGAACTACTTTCTGTTGTTTCTTTTATAGTCACCATCCAAAATCTTATTTTGAAGAACATATTTTTCCTCTACAAAGAAGATGTAGTCCCTTTTGTCATTTTTTGGTATCAAATTTGCTGTTGTAAGACGACATGGTCATGGGTTCCCAATACTGGAGATACGATTTGATGATTAAAACATAAACCTATACCGGATATAAGATTTTTGACCAGTTTACAGATAGATCGTCAATGTCGTATTTCTGCAATGTATTTCAGTCGTCATTATTTTGCTCTTTATTGAAGAACACTTCAAAAAAATTATGAGGTTCAAATTGGGAAATTTCAACCATAAATTGGGAAAATACAGGCCATTTTGGCGTTGGGAATGGGTCCGATAATCGGACCCAAAAACAGACTTGAAAAATCCCTGATGGACTATTAAATCAATAAAAATACAAATAATGTTAGACAAGAAATTTTGCAAGGAACCACCAATTTTTTCTATTTTGGCATTTTTTTTTTTTTTTTTCATACAAAATATGATTATTATCATGATTTTTAATTTTTTTTTTCATTTTTTTTTTACATACATGTAACACTAAAATTACTACAATACTTTAACATGTTTAATACCAATCATAGTTGTCATATTCAGTGGCAGATCCAGCGCCCCCTTTGCCGAGGGGGTCAAGGGGCGAATTTTGCTGACTTTTACTGAAAATGGGCCAAAATATACCTGTTTTTGGAAAATTTTGGGTAGTGCCGGGGGGGGGGGGGGGGGGGACGCCCCCTCCGCACCCCCCTGAATCCGCCACTGATATTTTAATTTTTGTTTTCCCTATATAATCTATAGTAAAAACCCCCAATGGTCTTCAAACATTGTGTTCCCATGCTTTATACACCTATTTTGTAGGTTTATACATTGTTATATATGTACTACCTCAAAAAATAATTTAGTAATAATATTTTTAGCCATTAAAGAAAGATATTAGAAAGAACACCTCAAAATCCCTCAATTCTTTTTAAACAGCAAGGAGACATGAAGTTTGATAGTGCAACCCCCCCCCCCTTTCAACACTCAATCATGTATGTCAGATCTCCTAAGCATTCATATAGATTATCTCTCTTATCTCGCTTTATAAAGCAGAGATAAATCTAATAGATAGTTTGCTCAAATTTTTGTAGTTTAGAAGCATGAAAATAACGAGTTCTGGAACATTCTCAAACAAAACAAGCATGTGAATCACATGGCACCTTTTGGGGTTTCATTGAACATATTACTGATAATCGACGTCTTAACTAACATAAAAAAGATCAATCCTGTTCTTTAAGACTAATAATTTCAAAATATGTCTTAAATTCACCTTAGCACCGTCTTTTAACATTTGGGCAAAGCCCGGAGCCCTGGGAACGTGCATCGCCATGTTGAGATTTTTCCAAACTTTCTGAGATCGATTAAAAGTTCGGCCGATCCCGAGGTAATGAAAAAAATAAAGGTTGCACTCCATAGTATTGGTCATTGAAAATTGAGCGTTTTGAATGAAAGGCATGCAATAGTTGACGTTATATTAATAATTTTATATTGCTCATACAATATAAAGCTACATATCAATAAAAAGTACACTTATTACTGATTACTTCTATTATTCTTGATTTCATCTGAACAAATCCTGTCAGTCAGACATGCTGCTCAAAGTAATAGCAGTACATTAGAAGATGACATGGAAATGGGGCATGACCCCTCAAAGTGACTCAAATTTGACATCCTTCTCAAATGATTTTCTTAATAAACTGTATGTCTATTTGTTGTGTATTTCTTATTCTATAATATGTACAATTTATTTGAATTTTCACCTGATGCAATTCGAGAAATATGACGTCAAAGTTTTCTTACCTAAATACAGCATTCATTTCTTTGCCCAAGGCTAGTCACATGACCTCTTACTTTCACATCCGGTCATACTATACATATGAGGTATACAATGGAAATAATGTGCTTTTCTCAAGACAACAAGCTAGTTCTTTCTTCCAAATATCAAAAATCATAGTTATTTCAATAATAAAGCTCACATAATGAAGCTGGACCCCATCTGTCCCCTATTTAAAAAATCATCCCTAGCCAAATTCCAAATGCGACACTGCGGATACTATGTAGTGTAACCTATAGGAGTACATTTTTCTTTATGCGAGAAATTTTTTTTGTCGATATGTGTTTTTAAGGTCTTTCGCATCTTGCGATACCAGATATTTTGTGTTACGCACTATACTTTTGTCGCGACACACCGTCAAAGGTCCCATGATACCATCAGGCCTTAACCCCAATGTTACATTACATGGCCATAATAGGAAATACATATATGATCAATAGGAGCTATTTATGATGCTTAAGTACTATAATGGTACATTAAAAGATAGAAAAAAGGCAAAATGACATTCTTAAAAGAATGTTGCAATGGCAACGACAAACTTTTTTGTCGTCACGACATATTTTTGTCGCGTCGAAGCTAATTATATACCATAACGCTTTACCGCGAACAACAGAAATGCCCATGTAAGCTATAATATTTTGAACAGATTTTGGTTGCTATGGTAACCACATTGTGGTAAATTTAAGTCATTTGAGATACTTTAACATTTTCAGAATATTTTGATACCTCTCATCATAATGTAAACCTCTTATCTATATGGCAAAGGTGCATCACATCCACAATGGTGTCACAGACTTAACAACATTTTTCCTGCACAAATGAGCTAATACTGGAGCAACATCAATTTTCATGACAATCAAAAAAATTTTATTTTTGAATTAAACATGTCTATATTTGATTTTTAAGAAACAACAGAGTCAATACCTTTTTATGATATAAATGGTAACCATAGCAACCAAATATGAAAATTTGAATTGAGGAGCATATGTGCGTATAAGGTTGCACTCCATAGTATTGGTCATTGAAAATTGAGCGTTTTGAATGAAAGGCATGCAATAGTTGACGTTATATTAATAATTTTATATTGCTCATACAATATAAAGCTACATATCAATAAAAAGTACACTTATTACTGATTACTTCTATTATTCTTGATTTCATCTGAACAAATCCTGTCAGTCAGACATGCTGCTCAAAGTAATAGCAGTACATTAGAAGATGACATGGAAATGGGGCATGACCCCTCAAAGTGACTCAAATTTGACATCCTTCTCAAATGATTTTCTTAATAAACTGTATGTCTATTTGTTGTGTATTTCTTATTCTATAATATGTACAATTTATTTGAATTTTCACCTGATGCAATTCGAGAAATATGACGTCAAAGTTTTCTTACCTAAATACAGCATTCATTTCTTTGCCCAAGGCTAGTCACATGACCTCTTACTTTCACATCCGGTCATACTATACATATGAGGTATACAATGGAAATAATGTGCTTTTCTCAAGACAACAAGCTAGTTCTTTCTTCCAAATATCAAAAATCATAGTTATTTCAATAATAAAGCTCACATAATGAAGCTGGACCCCATCTGTCCCCTATTTAAAAAATCATCCCTAGCCAAATTCCAAATGCGACACTGCGGATACTATGTAGTGTAACCTATAGGAGTACATTTTTCTTTATGCGAGAAATTTTTTTTGTCGATATGTGTTTTTAAGGTCTTTCGCATCTTGCGATACCAGATATTTTGTGTTACGCACTATACTTTTGTCGCGACACACCGTCAAAGGTCCCATGATACCATCAGGCCTTAACCCCAATGTTACATTACATGGCCATAATAGGAAATACATATATGATCAATAGGAGCTATTTATGATGCTTAAGTACTATAATGGTACATTAAAAGATAGAAAAAAGGCAAAATGACATTCTTAAAAGAATGTTGCAATGGCAACGACAAACTTTTTTGTCGTCACGACATATTTTTGTCGCGTCGAAGCTAATTATATACCATAACGCTTTACCGCGAACAACAGAAATGCCCATGTAAGCTATAATATTTTGAACAGATTTTGGTTGCTATGGTAACCACATTGTGGTAAATTTAAGTCATTTGAGATACTTTAACATTTTCAGAATATTTTGATACCTCTCATCATAATGTAAACCTCTTATCTATATGGCAAAGGTGCATCACATCCACAATGGTGTCACAGACTTAACAACATTTTTCCTGCACAAATGAGCTAATACTGGAGCAACATCAATTTTCATGACAATCAAAAAAATTTTATTTTTGAATTAAACATGTCTATATTTGATTTTTAAGAAACAACAGAGTCAATACCTTTTTATGATATAAATGGTAACCATAGCAACCAAATATGAAAATTTGAATTGAGGAGCATATGTGCGTATAAGGTTGCACTCCATAGTATTGGTCATTGAAAATTGAGCGTTTTGAATGAAAGGCATGCAATAGTTGACGTTATATTAATAATTTTATATTGCTCATACAATATAAAGCTACATATCAATAAAAAGTACACTTATTACTGATTACTTCTATTATTCTTGATTTCATCTGAACAAATCCTGTCAGTCAGACATGCTGCTCAAAGTAATAGCAGTACATTAGAAGATGACATGGAAATGGGGCATGACCCCTCAAAGTGACTCAAATTTGACATCCTTCTCAAATGATTTTCTTAATAAACTGTATGTCTATTTGTTGTGTATTTCTTATTCTATAATATGTACAATTTATTTGAATTTTCACCTGATGCAATTCGAGAAATATGACGTCAAAGTTTTCTTACCTAAATACAGCATTCATTTCTTTGCCCAAGGCTAGTCACATGACCTCTTACTTTCACATCCGGTCATACTATACATATGAGGTATACAATGGAAATAATGTGCTTTTCTCAAGACAACAAGCTAGTTCTTTCTTCCAAATATCAAAAATCATAGTTATTTCAATAATAAAGCTCACATAATGAAGCTGGACCCCATCTGTCCCCTATTTAAAAAATCATCCCTAGCCAAATTCCAAATGCGACACTGCGGATACTATGTAGTGTAACCTATAGGAGTACATTTTTCTTTATGCGAGAAATTTTTTTTGTCGATATGTGTTTTTAAGGTCTTTCGCATCTTGCGATACCAGATATTTTGTGTTACGCACTATACTTTTGTCGCGACACACCGTCAAAGGTCCCATGATACCATCAGGCCTTAACCCCAATGTTACATTACATGGCCATAATAGGAAATACATATATGATCAATAGGAGCTATTTATGATGCTTAAGTACTATAATGGTACATTAAAAGATAGAAAAAAGGCAAAATGACATTCTTAAAAGAATGTTGCAATGGCAACGACAAACTTTTTTGTCGTCACGACATATTTTTGTCGCGTCGAAGCTAATTATATACCATAACGCTTTACCGCGAACAACAGAAATGCCCATGTAAGCTATAATATTTTGAACAGATTTTGGTTGCTATGGTAACCACATTGTGGTAAATTTAAGTCATTTGAGATACTTTAACATTTTCAGAATATTTTGATACCTCTCATCATAATGTAAACCTCTTATCTATATGGCAAAGGTGCATCACATCCACAATGGTGTCACAGACTTAACAACATTTTTCCTGCACAAATGAGCTAATACTGGAGCAACATCAATTTTCATGACAATCAAAAAAATTTTATTTTTGAATTAAACATGTCTATATTTGATTTTTAAGAAACAACAGAGTCAATACCTTTTTATGATATAAATGGTAACCATAGCAACCAAATATGAAAATTTGAATTGAGGAGCATATGTGCGTATAAGGTTGCACTCCATAGTATTGGTCATTGAAAATTGAGCGTTTTGAATGAAAGGCATGCAATAGTTGACGTTATATTAATAATTTTATATTGCTCATACAATATAAAGCTACATATCAATAAAAAGTACACTTATTACTGATTACTTCTATTATTCTTGATTTCATCTGAACAAATCCTGTCAGTCAGACATGCTGCTCAAAGTAATAGCAGTACATTAGAAGATGACATGGAAATGGGGCATGACCCCTCAAAGTGACTCAAATTTGACATCCTTCTCAAATGATTTTCTTAATAAACTGTATGTCTATTTGTTGTGTATTTCTTATTCTATAATATGTACAATTTATTTGAATTTTCACCTGATGCAATTCGAGAAATATGACGTCAAAGTTTTCTTACCTAAATACAGCATTCATTTCTTTGCCCAAGGCTAGTCACATGACCTCTTACTTTCACATCCGGTCATACTATACATATGAGGTATACAATGGAAATAATGTGCTTTTCTCAAGACAACAAGCTAGTTCTTTCTTCCAAATATCAAAAATCATAGTTATTTCAATAATAAAGCTCACATAATGAAGCTGGACCCCATCTGTCCCCTATTTAAAAAATCATCCCTAGCCAAATTCCAAATGCGACACTGCGGATACTATGTAGTGTAACCTATAGGAGTACATTTTTCTTTATGCGAGAAATTTTTTTTGTCGATATGTGTTTTTAAGGTCTTTCGCATCTTGCGATACCAGATATTTTGTGTTACGCACTATACTTTTGTCGCGACACACCGTCAAAGGTCCCATGATACCATCAGGCCTTAACCCCAATGTTACATTACATGGCCATAATAGGAAATACATATATGATCAATAGGAGCTATTTATGATGCTTAAGTACTATAATGGTACATTAAAAGATAGAAAAAAGGCAAAATGACATTCTTAAAAGAATGTTGCAATGGCAACGACAAACTTTTTTGTCGTCACGACATATTTTTGTCGCGTCGAAGCTAATTATATACCATAACGCTTTACCGCGAACAACAGAAATGCCCATGTAAGCTATAATATTTTGAACAGATTTTGGTTGCTATGGTAACCACATTGTGGTAAATTTAAGTCATTTGAGATACTTTAACATTTTCAGAATATTTTGATACCTCTCATCATAATGTAAACCTCTTATCTATATGGCAAAGGTGCATCACATCCACAATGGTGTCACAGACTTAACAACATTTTTCCTGCACAAATGAGCTAATACTGGAGCAACATCAATTTTCATGACAATCAAAAAAATTTTATTTTTGAATTAAACATGTCTATATTTGATTTTTAAGAAACAACAGAGTCAATACCTTTTTATGATATAAATGGTAACCATAGCAACCAAATATGAAAATTTGAATTGAGGAGCATATGTGCGTATAAGGTTGCACTCCATAGTATTGGTCATTGAAAATTGAGCGTTTTGAATGAAAGGCATGCAATAGTTGACGTTATATTAATAATTTTATATTGCTCATACAATATAAAGCTACATATCAATAAAAAGTACACTTATTACTGATTACTTCTATTATTCTTGATTTCATCTGAACAAATCCTGTCAGTCAGACATGCTGCTCAAAGTAATAGCAGTACATTAGAAGATGACATGGAAATGGGGCATGACCCCTCAAAGTGACTCAAATTTGACATCCTTCTCAAATGATTTTCTTAATAAACTGTATGTCTATTTGTTGTGTATTTCTTATTCTATAATATGTACAATTTATTTGAATTTTCACCTGATGCAATTCGAGAAATATGACGTCAAAGTTTTCTTACCTAAATACAGCATTCATTTCTTTGCCCAAGGCTAGTCACATGACCTCTTACTTTCACATCCGGTCATACTATACATATGAGGTATACAATGGAAATAATGTGCTTTTCTCAAGACAACAAGCTAGTTCTTTCTTCCAAATATCAAAAATCATAGTTATTTCAATAATAAAGCTCACATAATGAAGCTGGACCCCATCTGTCCCCTATTTAAAAAATCATCCCTAGCCAAATTCCAAATGCGACACTGCGGATACTATGTAGTGTAACCTATAGGAGTACATTTTTCTTTATGCGAGAAATTTTTTTTGTCGATATGTGTTTTTAAGGTCTTTCGCATCTTGCGATACCAGATATTTTGTGTTACGCACTATACTTTTGTCGCGACACACCGTCAAAGGTCCCATGATACCATCAGGCCTTAACCCCAATGTTACATTACATGGCCATAATAGGAAATACATATATGATCAATAGGAGCTATTTATGATGCTTAAGTACTATAATGGTACATTAAAAGATAGAAAAAAGGCAAAATGACATTCTTAAAAGAATGTTGCAATGGCAACGACAAACTTTTTTGTCGTCACGACATATTTTTGTCGCGTCGAAGCTAATTATATACCATAACGCTTTACCGCGAACAACAGAAATGCCCATGTAAGCTATAATATTTTGAACAGATTTTGGTTGCTATGGTAACCACATTGTGGTAAATTTAAGTCATTTGAGATACTTTAACATTTTCAGAATATTTTGATACCTCTCATCATAATGTAAACCTCTTATCTATATGGCAAAGGTGCATCACATCCACAATGGTGTCACAGACTTAACAACATTTTTCCTGCACAAATGAGCTAATACTGGAGCAACATCAATTTTCATGACAATCAAAAAAATTTTATTTTTGAATTAAACATGTCTATATTTGATTTTTAAGAAACAACAGAGTCAATACCTTTTTATGATATAAATGGTAACCATAGCAACCAAATATGAAAATTTGAATTGAGGAGCATATGTGCGTATAAGGTTGCACTCCATAGTATTGGTCATTGAAAATTGAGCGTTTTGAATGAAAGGCATGCAATAGTTGACGTTATATTAATAATTTTATATTGCTCATACAATATAAAGCTACATATCAATAAAAAGTACACTTATTACTGATTACTTCTATTATTCTTGATTTCATCTGAACAAATCCTGTCAGTCAGACATGCTGCTCAAAGTAATAGCAGTACATTAGAAGATGACATGGAAATGGGGCATGACCCCTCAAAGTGACTCAAATTTGACATCCTTCTCAAATGATTTTCTTAATAAACTGTATGTCTATTTGTTGTGTATTTCTTATTCTATAATATGTACAATTTATTTGAATTTTCACCTGATGCAATTCGAGAAATATGACGTCAAAGTTTTCTTACCTAAATACAGCATTCATTTCTTTGCCCAAGGCTAGTCACATGACCTCTTACTTTCACATCCGGTCATACTATACATATGAGGTATACAATGGAAATAATGTGCTTTTCTCAAGACAACAAGCTAGTTCTTTCTTCCAAATATCAAAAATCATAGTTATTTCAATAATAAAGCTCACATAATGAAGCTGGACCCCATCTGTCCCCTATTTAAAAAATCATCCCTAGCCAAATTCCAAATGCGACACTGCGGATACTATGTAGTGTAACCTATAGGAGTACATTTTTCTTTATGCGAGAAATTTTTTTTGTCGATATGTGTTTTTAAGGTCTTTCGCATCTTGCGATACCAGATATTTTGTGTTACGCACTATACTTTTGTCGCGACACACCGTCAAAGGTCCCATGATACCATCAGGCCTTAACCCCAATGTTACATTACATGGCCATAATAGGAAATACATATATGATCAATAGGAGCTATTTATGATGCTTAAGTACTATAATGGTACATTAAAAGATAGAAAAAAGGCAAAATGACATTCTTAAAAGAATGTTGCAATGGCAACGACAAACTTTTTTGTCGTCACGACATATTTTTGTCGCGTCGAAGCTAATTATATACCATAACGCTTTACCGCGAACAACAGAAATGCCCATGTAAGCTATAATATTTTGAACAGATTTTGGTTGCTATGGTAACCACATTGTGGTAAATTTAAGTCATTTGAGATACTTTAACATTTTCAGAATATTTTGATACCTCTCATCATAATGTAAACCTCTTATCTATATGGCAAAGGTGCATCACATCCACAATGGTGTCACAGACTTAACAACATTTTTCCTGCACAAATGAGCTAATACTGGAGCAACATCAATTTTCATGACAATCAAAAAAATTTTATTTTTGAATTAAACATGTCTATATTTGATTTTTAAGAAACAACAGAGTCAATACCTTTTTATGATATAAATGGTAACCATAGCAACCAAATATGAAAATTTGAATTGAGGAGCATATGTGCGTATAAGGTTGCACTCCATAGTATTGGTCATTGAAAATTGAGCGTTTTGAATGAAAGGCATGCAATAGTTGACGTTATATTAATAATTTTATATTGCTCATACAATATAAAGCTACATATCAATAAAAAGTACACTTATTACTGATTACTTCTATTATTCTTGATTTCATCTGAACAAATCCTGTCAGTCAGACATGCTGCTCAAAGTAATAGCAGTACATTAGAAGATGACATGGAAATGGGGCATGACCCCTCAAAGTGACTCAAATTTGACATCCTTCTCAAATGATTTTCTTAATAAACTGTATGTCTATTTGTTGTGTATTTCTTATTCTATAATATGTACAATTTATTTGAATTTTCACCTGATGCAATTCGAGAAATATGACGTCAAAGTTTTCTTACCTAAATACAGCATTCATTTCTTTGCCCAAGGCTAGTCACATGACCTCTTACTTTCACATCCGGTCATACTATACATATGAGGTATACAATGGAAATAATGTGCTTTTCTCAAGACAACAAGCTAGTTCTTTCTTCCAAATATCAAAAATCATAGTTATTTCAATAATAAAGCTCACATAATGAAGCTGGACCCCATCTGTCCCCTATTTAAAAAATCATCCCTAGCCAAATTCCAAATGCGACACTGCGGATACTATGTAGTGTAACCTATAGGAGTACATTTTTCTTTATGCGAGAAATTTTTTTTGTCGATATGTGTTTTTAAGGTCTTTCGCATCTTGCGATACCAGATATTTTGTGTTACGCACTATACTTTTGTCGCGACACACCGTCAAAGGTCCCATGATACCATCAGGCCTTAACCCCAATGTTACATTACATGGCCATAATAGGAAATACATATATGATCAATAGGAGCTATTTATGATGCTTAAGTACTATAATGGTACATTAAAAGATAGAAAAAAGGCAAAATGACATTCTTAAAAGAATGTTGCAATGGCAACGACAAACTTTTTTGTCGTCACGACATATTTTTGTCGCGTCGAAGCTAATTATATACCATAACGCTTTACCGCGAACAACAGAAATGCCCATGTAAGCTATAATATTTTGAACAGATTTTGGTTGCTATGGTAACCACATTGTGGTAAATTTAAGTCATTTGAGATACTTTAACATTTTCAGAATATTTTGATACCTCTCATCATAATGTAAACCTCTTATCTATATGGCAAAGGTGCATCACATCCACAATGGTGTCACAGACTTAACAACATTTTTCCTGCACAAATGAGCTAATACTGGAGCAACATCAATTTTCATGACAATCAAAAAAATTTTATTTTTGAATTAAACATGTCTATATTTGATTTTTAAGAAACAACAGAGTCAATACCTTTTTATGATATAAATGGTAACCATAGCAACCAAATATGAAAATTTGAATTGAGGAGCATATGTGCGTATAAGGTTGCACTCCATAGTATTGGTCATTGAAAATTGAGCGTTTTGAATGAAAGGCATGCAATAGTTGACGTTATATTAATAATTTTATATTGCTCATACAATATAAAGCTACATATCAATAAAAAGTACACTTATTACTGATTACTTCTATTATTCTTGATTTCATCTGAACAAATCCTGTCAGTCAGACATGCTGCTCAAAGTAATAGCAGTACATTAGAAGATGACATGGAAATGGGGCATGACCCCTCAAAGTGACTCAAATTTGACATCCTTCTCAAATGATTTTCTTAATAAACTGTATGTCTATTTGTTGTGTATTTCTTATTCTATAATATGTACAATTTATTTGAATTTTCACCTGATGCAATTCGAGAAATATGACGTCAAAGTTTTCTTACCTAAATACAGCATTCATTTCTTTGCCCAAGGCTAGTCACATGACCTCTTACTTTCACATCCGGTCATACTATACATATGAGGTATACAATGGAAATAATGTGCTTTTCTCAAGACAACAAGCTAGTTCTTTCTTCCAAATATCAAAAATCATAGTTATTTCAATAATAAAGCTCACATAATGAAGCTGGACCCCATCTGTCCCCTATTTAAAAAATCATCCCTAGCCAAATTCCAAATGCGACACTGCGGATACTATGTAGTGTAACCTATAGGAGTACATTTTTCTTTATGCGAGAAATTTTTTTTGTCGATATGTGTTTTTAAGGTCTTTCGCATCTTGCGATACCAGATATTTTGTGTTACGCACTATACTTTTGTCGCGACACACCGTCAAAGGTCCCATGATACCATCAGGCCTTAACCCCAATGTTACATTACATGGCCATAATAGGAAATACATATATGATCAATAGGAGCTATTTATGATGCTTAAGTACTATAATGGTACATTAAAAGATAGAAAAAAGGCAAAATGACATTCTTAAAAGAATGTTGCAATGGCAACGACAAACTTTTTTGTCGTCACGACATATTTTTGTCGCGTCGAAGCTAATTATATACCATAACGCTTTACCGCGAACAACAGAAATGCCCATGTAAGCTATAATATTTTGAACAGATTTTGGTTGCTATGGTAACCACATTGTGGTAAATTTAAGTCATTTGAGATACTTTAACATTTTCAGAATATTTTGATACCTCTCATCATAATGTAAACCTCTTATCTATATGGCAAAGGTGCATCACATCCACAATGGTGTCACAGACTTAACAACATTTTTCCTGCACAAATGAGCTAATACTGGAGCAACATCAATTTTCATGACAATCAAAAAAATTTTATTTTTGAATTAAACATGTCTATATTTGATTTTTAAGAAACAACAGAGTCAATACCTTTTTATGATATAAATGGTAACCATAGCAACCAAATATGAAAATTTGAATTGAGGAGCATATGTGCGTATAAGGTTGCACTCCATAGTATTGGTCATTGAAAATTGAGCGTTTTGAATGAAAGGCATGCAATAGTTGACGTTATATTAATAATTTTATATTGCTCATACAATATAAAGCTACATATCAATAAAAAGTACACTTATTACTGATTACTTCTATTATTCTTGATTTCATCTGAACAAATCCTGTCAGTCAGACATGCTGCTCAAAGTAATAGCAGTACATTAGAAGATGACATGGAAATGGGGCATGACCCCTCAAAGTGACTCAAATTTGACATCCTTCTCAAATGATTTTCTTAATAAACTGTATGTCTATTTGTTGTGTATTTCTTATTCTATAATATGTACAATTTATTTGAATTTTCACCTGATGCAATTCGAGAAATATGACGTCAAAGTTTTCTTACCTAAATACAGCATTCATTTCTTTGCCCAAGGCTAGTCACATGACCTCTTACTTTCACATCCGGTCATACTATACATATGAGGTATACAATGGAAATAATGTGCTTTTCTCAAGACAACAAGCTAGTTCTTTCTTCCAAATATCAAAAATCATAGTTATTTCAATAATAAAGCTCACATAATGAAGCTGGACCCCATCTGTCCCCTATTTAAAAAATCATCCCTAGCCAAATTCCAAATGCGACACTGCGGATACTATGTAGTGTAACCTATAGGAGTACATTTTTCTTTATGCGAGAAATTTTTTTTGTCGATATGTGTTTTTAAGGTCTTTCGCATCTTGCGATACCAGATATTTTGTGTTACGCACTATACTTTTGTCGCGACACACCGTCAAAGGTCCCATGATACCATCAGGCCTTAACCCCAATGTTACATTACATGGCCATAATAGGAAATACATATATGATCAATAGGAGCTATTTATGATGCTTAAGTACTATAATGGTACATTAAAAGATAGAAAAAAGGCAAAATGACATTCTTAAAAGAATGTTGCAATGGCAACGACAAACTTTTTTGTCGTCACGACATATTTTTGTCGCGTCGAAGCTAATTATATACCATAACGCTTTACCGCGAACAACAGAAATGCCCATGTAAGCTATAATATTTTGAACAGATTTTGGTTGCTATGGTAACCACATTGTGGTAAATTTAAGTCATTTGAGATACTTTAACATTTTCAGAATATTTTGATACCTCTCATCATAATGTAAACCTCTTATCTATATGGCAAAGGTGCATCACATCCACAATGGTGTCACAGACTTAACAACATTTTTCCTGCACAAATGAGCTAATACTGGAGCAACATCAATTTTCATGACAATCAAAAAAATTTTATTTTTGAATTAAACATGTCTATATTTGATTTTTAAGAAACAACAGAGTCAATACCTTTTTATGATATAAATGGTAACCATAGCAACCAAATATGAAAATTTGAATTGAGGAGCATATGTGCGTATAAGGTTGCACTCCATAGTATTGGTCATTGAAAATTGAGCGTTTTGAATGAAAGGCATGCAATAGTTGACGTTATATTAATAATTTTATATTGCTCATACAATATAAAGCTACATATCAATAAAAAGTACACTTATTACTGATTACTTCTATTATTCTTGATTTCATCTGAACAAATCCTGTCAGTCAGACATGCTGCTCAAAGTAATAGCAGTACATTAGAAGATGACATGGAAATGGGGCATGACCCCTCAAAGTGACTCAAATTTGACATCCTTCTCAAATGATTTTCTTAATAAACTGTATGTCTATTTGTTGTGTATTTCTTATTCTATAATATGTACAATTTATTTGAATTTTCACCTGATGCAATTCGAGAAATATGACGTCAAAGTTTTCTTACCTAAATACAGCATTCATTTCTTTGCCCAAGGCTAGTCACATGACCTCTTACTTTCACATCCGGTCATACTATACATATGAGGTATACAATGGAAATAATGTGCTTTTCTCAAGACAACAAGCTAGTTCTTTCTTCCAAATATCAAAAATCATAGTTATTTCAATAATAAAGCTCACATAATGAAGCTGGACCCCATCTGTCCCCTATTTAAAAAATCATCCCTAGCCAAATTCCAAATGCGACACTGCGGATACTATGTAGTGTAACCTATAGGAGTACATTTTTCTTTATGCGAGAAATTTTTTTTGTCGATATGTGTTTTTAAGGTCTTTCGCATCTTGCGATACCAGATATTTTGTGTTACGCACTATACTTTTGTCGCGACACACCGTCAAAGGTCCCATGATACCATCAGGCCTTAACCCCAATGTTACATTACATGGCCATAATAGGAAATACATATATGATCAATAGGAGCTATTTATGATGCTTAAGTACTATAATGGTACATTAAAAGATAGAAAAAAGGCAAAATGACATTCTTAAAAGAATGTTGCAATGGCAACGACAAACTTTTTTGTCGTCACGACATATTTTTGTCGCGTCGAAGCTAATTATATACCATAACGCTTTACCGCGAACAACAGAAATGCCCATGTAAGCTATAATATTTTGAACAGATTTTGGTTGCTATGGTAACCACATTGTGGTAAATTTAAGTCATTTGAGATACTTTAACATTTTCAGAATATTTTGATACCTCTCATCATAATGTAAACCTCTTATCTATATGGCAAAGGTGCATCACATCCACAATGGTGTCACAGACTTAACAACATTTTTCCTGCACAAATGAGCTAATACTGGAGCAACATCAATTTTCATGACAATCAAAAAAATTTTATTTTTGAATTAAACATGTCTATATTTGATTTTTAAGAAACAACAGAGTCAATACCTTTTTATGATATAAATGGTAACCATAGCAACCAAATATGAAAATTTGAATTGAGGAGCATATGTGCGTATAAGGTTGCACTCCATAGTATTGGTCATTGAAAATTGAGCGTTTTGAATGAAAGGCATGCAATAGTTGACGTTATATTAATAATTTTATATTGCTCATACAATATAAAGCTACATATCAATAAAAAGTACACTTATTACTGATTACTTCTATTATTCTTGATTTCATCTGAACAAATCCTGTCAGTCAGACATGCTGCTCAAAGTAATAGCAGTACATTAGAAGATGACATGGAAATGGGGCATGACCCCTCAAAGTGACTCAAATTTGACATCCTTCTCAAATGATTTTCTTAATAAACTGTATGTCTATTTGTTGTGTATTTCTTATTCTATAATATGTACAATTTATTTGAATTTTCACCTGATGCAATTCGAGAAATATGACGTCAAAGTTTTCTTACCTAAATACAGCATTCATTTCTTTGCCCAAGGCTAGTCACATGACCTCTTACTTTCACATCCGGTCATACTATACATATGAGGTATACAATGGAAATAATGTGCTTTTCTCAAGACAACAAGCTAGTTCTTTCTTCCAAATATCAAAAATCATAGTTATTTCAATAATAAAGCTCACATAATGAAGCTGGACCCCATCTGTCCCCTATTTAAAAAATCATCCCTAGCCAAATTCCAAATGCGACACTGCGGATACTATGTAGTGTAACCTATAGGAGTACATTTTTCTTTATGCGAGAAATTTTTTTTGTCGATATGTGTTTTTAAGGTCTTTCGCATCTTGCGATACCAGATATTTTGTGTTACGCACTATACTTTTGTCGCGACACACCGTCAAAGGTCCCATGATACCATCAGGCCTTAACCCCAATGTTACATTACATGGCCATAATAGGAAATACATATATGATCAATAGGAGCTATTTATGATGCTTAAGTACTATAATGGTACATTAAAAGATAGAAAAAAGGCAAAATGACATTCTTAAAAGAATGTTGCAATGGCAACGACAAACTTTTTTGTCGTCACGACATATTTTTGTCGCGTCGAAGCTAATTATATACCATAACGCTTTACCGCGAACAACAGAAATGCCCATGTAAGCTATAATATTTTGAACAGATTTTGGTTGCTATGGTAACCACATTGTGGTAAATTTAAGTCATTTGAGATACTTTAACATTTTCAGAATATTTTGATACCTCTCATCATAATGTAAACCTCTTATCTATATGGCAAAGGTGCATCACATCCACAATGGTGTCACAGACTTAACAACATTTTTCCTGCACAAATGAGCTAATACTGGAGCAACATCAATTTTCATGACAATCAAAAAAATTTTATTTTTGAATTAAACATGTCTATATTTGATTTTTAAGAAACAACAGAGTCAATACCTTTTTATGATATAAATGGTAACCATAGCAACCAAATATGAAAATTTGAATTGAGGAGCATATGTGCGTATAAGGTTGCACTCCATAGTATTGGTCATTGAAAATTGAGCGTTTTGAATGAAAGGCATGCAATAGTTGACGTTATATTAATAATTTTATATTGCTCATACAATATAAAGCTACATATCAATAAAAAGTACACTTATTACTGATTACTTCTATTATTCTTGATTTCATCTGAACAAATCCTGTCAGTCAGACATGCTGCTCAAAGTAATAGCAGTACATTAGAAGATGACATGGAAATGGGGCATGACCCCTCAAAGTGACTCAAATTTGACATCCTTCTCAAATGATTTTCTTAATAAACTGTATGTCTATTTGTTGTGTATTTCTTATTCTATAATATGTACAATTTATTTGAATTTTCACCTGATGCAATTCGAGAAATATGACGTCAAAGTTTTCTTACCTAAATACAGCATTCATTTCTTTGCCCAAGGCTAGTCACATGACCTCTTACTTTCACATCCGGTCATACTATACATATGAGGTATACAATGGAAATAATGTGCTTTTCTCAAGACAACAAGCTAGTTCTTTCTTCCAAATATCAAAAATCATAGTTATTTCAATAATAAAGCTCACATAATGAAGCTGGACCCCATCTGTCCCCTATTTAAAAAATCATCCCTAGCCAAATTCCAAATGCGACACTGCGGATACTATGTAGTGTAACCTATAGGAGTACATTTTTCTTTATGCGAGAAATTTTTTTTGTCGATATGTGTTTTTAAGGTCTTTCGCATCTTGCGATACCAGATATTTTGTGTTACGCACTATACTTTTGTCGCGACACACCGTCAAAGGTCCCATGATACCATCAGGCCTTAACCCCAATGTTACATTACATGGCCATAATAGGAAATACATATATGATCAATAGGAGCTATTTATGATGCTTAAGTACTATAATGGTACATTAAAAGATAGAAAAAAGGCAAAATGACATTCTTAAAAGAATGTTGCAATGGCAACGACAAACTTTTTTGTCGTCACGACATATTTTTGTCGCGTCGAAGCTAATTATATACCATAACGCTTTACCGCGAACAACAGAAATGCCCATGTAAGCTATAATATTTTGAACAGATTTTGGTTGCTATGGTAACCACATTGTGGTAAATTTAAGTCATTTGAGATACTTTAACATTTTCAGAATATTTTGATACCTCTCATCATAATGTAAACCTCTTATCTATATGGCAAAGGTGCATCACATCCACAATGGTGTCACAGACTTAACAACATTTTTCCTGCACAAATGAGCTAATACTGGAGCAACATCAATTTTCATGACAATCAAAAAAATTTTATTTTTGAATTAAACATGTCTATATTTGATTTTTAAGAAACAACAGAGTCAATACCTTTTTATGATATAAATGGTAACCATAGCAACCAAATATGAAAATTTGAATTGAGGAGCATATGTGCGTATAAGGTTGCACTCCATAGTATTGGTCATTGAAAATTGAGCGTTTTGAATGAAAGGCATGCAATAGTTGACGTTATATTAATAATTTTATATTGCTCATACAATATAAAGCTACATATCAATAAAAAGTACACTTATTACTGATTACTTCTATTATTCTTGATTTCATCTGAACAAATCCTGTCAGTCAGACATGCTGCTCAAAGTAATAGCAGTACATTAGAAGATGACATGGAAATGGGGCATGACCCCTCAAAGTGACTCAAATTTGACATCCTTCTCAAATGATTTTCTTAATAAACTGTATGTCTATTTGTTGTGTATTTCTTATTCTATAATATGTACAATTTATTTGAATTTTCACCTGATGCAATTCGAGAAATATGACGTCAAAGTTTTCTTACCTAAATACAGCATTCATTTCTTTGCCCAAGGCTAGTCACATGACCTCTTACTTTCACATCCGGTCATACTATACATATGAGGTATACAATGGAAATAATGTGCTTTTCTCAAGACAACAAGCTAGTTCTTTCTTCCAAATATCAAAAATCATAGTTATTTCAATAATAAAGCTCACATAATGAAGCTGGACCCCATCTGTCCCCTATTTAAAAAATCATCCCTAGCCAAATTCCAAATGCGACACTGCGGATACTATGTAGTGTAACCTATAGGAGTACATTTTTCTTTATGCGAGAAATTTTTTTTGTCGATATGTGTTTTTAAGGTCTTTCGCATCTTGCGATACCAGATATTTTGTGTTACGCACTATACTTTTGTCGCGACACACCGTCAAAGGTCCCATGATACCATCAGGCCTTAACCCCAATGTTACATTACATGGCCATAATAGGAAATACATATATGATCAATAGGAGCTATTTATGATGCTTAAGTACTATAATGGTACATTAAAAGATAGAAAAAAGGCAAAATGACATTCTTAAAAGAATGTTGCAATGGCAACGACAAACTTTTTTGTCGTCACGACATATTTTTGTCGCGTCGAAGCTAATTATATACCATAACGCTTTACCGCGAACAACAGAAATGCCCATGTAAGCTATAATATTTTGAACAGATTTTGGTTGCTATGGTAACCACATTGTGGTAAATTTAAGTCATTTGAGATACTTTAACATTTTCAGAATATTTTGATACCTCTCATCATAATGTAAACCTCTTATCTATATGGCAAAGGTGCATCACATCCACAATGGTGTCACAGACTTAACAACATTTTTCCTGCACAAATGAGCTAATACTGGAGCAACATCAATTTTCATGACAATCAAAAAAATTTTATTTTTGAATTAAACATGTCTATATTTGATTTTTAAGAAACAACAGAGTCAATACCTTTTTATGATATAAATGGTAACCATAGCAACCAAATATGAAAATTTGAATTGAGGAGCATATGTGCGTATAAGGTTGCACTCCATAGTATTGGTCATTGAAAATTGAGCGTTTTGAATGAAAGGCATGCAATAGTTGACGTTATATTAATAATTTTATATTGCTCATACAATATAAAGCTACATATCAATAAAAAGTACACTTATTACTGATTACTTCTATTATTCTTGATTTCATCTGAACAAATCCTGTCAGTCAGACATGCTGCTCAAAGTAATAGCAGTACATTAGAAGATGACATGGAAATGGGGCATGACCCCTCAAAGTGACTCAAATTTGACATCCTTCTCAAATGATTTTCTTAATAAACTGTATGTCTATTTGTTGTGTATTTCTTATTCTATAATATGTACAATTTATTTGAATTTTCACCTGATGCAATTCGAGAAATATGACGTCAAAGTTTTCTTACCTAAATACAGCATTCATTTCTTTGCCCAAGGCTAGTCACATGACCTCTTACTTTCACATCCGGTCATACTATACATATGAGGTATACAATGGAAATAATGTGCTTTTCTCAAGACAACAAGCTAGTTCTTTCTTCCAAATATCAAAAATCATAGTTATTTCAATAATAAAGCTCACATAATGAAGCTGGACCCCATCTGTCCCCTATTTAAAAAATCATCCCTAGCCAAATTCCAAATGCGACACTGCGGATACTATGTAGTGTAACCTATAGGAGTACATTTTTCTTTATGCGAGAAATTTTTTTTGTCGATATGTGTTTTTAAGGTCTTTCGCATCTTGCGATACCAGATATTTTGTGTTACGCACTATACTTTTGTCGCGACACACCGTCAAAGGTCCCATGATACCATCAGGCCTTAACCCCAATGTTACATTACATGGCCATAATAGGAAATACATATATGATCAATAGGAGCTATTTATGATGCTTAAGTACTATAATGGTACATTAAAAGATAGAAAAAAGGCAAAATGACATTCTTAAAAGAATGTTGCAATGGCAACGACAAACTTTTTTGTCGTCACGACATATTTTTGTCGCGTCGAAGCTAATTATATACCATAACGCTTTACCGCGAACAACAGAAATGCCCATGTAAGCTATAATATTTTGAACAGATTTTGGTTGCTATGGTAACCACATTGTGGTAAATTTAAGTCATTTGAGATACTTTAACATTTTCAGAATATTTTGATACCTCTCATCATAATGTAAACCTCTTATCTATATGGCAAAGGTGCATCACATCCACAATGGTGTCACAGACTTAACAACATTTTTCCTGCACAAATGAGCTAATACTGGAGCAACATCAATTTTCATGACAATCAAAAAAATTTTATTTTTGAATTAAACATGTCTATATTTGATTTTTAAGAAACAACAGAGTCAATACCTTTTTATGATATAAATGGTAACCATAGCAACCAAATATGAAAATTTGAATTGAGGAGCATATGTGCGTATAAGGTTGCACTCCATAGTATTGGTCATTGAAAATTGAGCGTTTTGAATGAAAGGCATGCAATAGTTGACGTTATATTAATAATTTTATATTGCTCATACAATATAAAGCTACATATCAATAAAAAGTACACTTATTACTGATTACTTCTATTATTCTTGATTTCATCTGAACAAATCCTGTCAGTCAGACATGCTGCTCAAAGTAATAGCAGTACATTAGAAGATGACATGGAAATGGGGCATGACCCCTCAAAGTGACTCAAATTTGACATCCTTCTCAAATGATTTTCTTAATAAACTGTATGTCTATTTGTTGTGTATTTCTTATTCTATAATATGTACAATTTATTTGAATTTTCACCTGATGCAATTCGAGAAATATGACGTCAAAGTTTTCTTACCTAAATACAGCATTCATTTCTTTGCCCAAGGCTAGTCACATGACCTCTTACTTTCACATCCGGTCATACTATACATATGAGGTATACAATGGAAATAATGTGCTTTTCTCAAGACAACAAGCTAGTTCTTTCTTCCAAATATCAAAAATCATAGTTATTTCAATAATAAAGCTCACATAATGAAGCTGGACCCCATCTGTCCCCTATTTAAAAAATCATCCCTAGCCAAATTCCAAATGCGACACTGCGGATACTATGTAGTGTAACCTATAGGAGTACATTTTTCTTTATGCGAGAAATTTTTTTTGTCGATATGTGTTTTTAAGGTCTTTCGCATCTTGCGATACCAGATATTTTGTGTTACGCACTATACTTTTGTCGCGACACACCGTCAAAGGTCCCATGATACCATCAGGCCTTAACCCCAATGTTACATTACATGGCCATAATAGGAAATACATATATGATCAATAGGAGCTATTTATGATGCTTAAGTACTATAATGGTACATTAAAAGATAGAAAAAAGGCAAAATGACATTCTTAAAAGAATGTTGCAATGGCAACGACAAACTTTTTTGTCGTCACGACATATTTTTGTCGCGTCGAAGCTAATTATATACCATAACGCTTTACCGCGAACAACAGAAATGCCCATGTAAGCTATAATATTTTGAACAGATTTTGGTTGCTATGGTAACCACATTGTGGTAAATTTAAGTCATTTGAGATACTTTAACATTTTCAGAATATTTTGATACCTCTCATCATAATGTAAACCTCTTATCTATATGGCAAAGGTGCATCACATCCACAATGGTGTCACAGACTTAACAACATTTTTCCTGCACAAATGAGCTAATACTGGAGCAACATCAATTTTCATGACAATCAAAAAAATTTTATTTTTGAATTAAACATGTCTATATTTGATTTTTAAGAAACAACAGAGTCAATACCTTTTTATGATATAAATGGTAACCATAGCAACCAAATATGAAAATTTGAATTGAGGAGCATATGTGCGTATAAGGTTGCACTCCATAGTATTGGTCATTGAAAATTGAGCGTTTTGAATGAAAGGCATGCAATAGTTGACGTTATATTAATAATTTTATATTGCTCATACAATATAAAGCTACATATCAATAAAAAGTACACTTATTACTGATTACTTCTATTATTCTTGATTTCATCTGAACAAATCCTGTCAGTCAGACATGCTGCTCAAAGTAATAGCAGTACATTAGAAGATGACATGGAAATGGGGCATGACCCCTCAAAGTGACTCAAATTTGACATCCTTCTCAAATGATTTTCTTAATAAACTGTATGTCTATTTGTTGTGTATTTCTTATTCTATAATATGTACAATTTATTTGAATTTTCACCTGATGCAATTCGAGAAATATGACGTCAAAGTTTTCTTACCTAAATACAGCATTCATTTCTTTGCCCAAGGCTAGTCACATGACCTCTTACTTTCACATCCGGTCATACTATACATATGAGGTATACAATGGAAATAATGTGCTTTTCTCAAGACAACAAGCTAGTTCTTTCTTCCAAATATCAAAAATCATAGTTATTTCAATAATAAAGCTCACATAATGAAGCTGGACCCCATCTGTCCCCTATTTAAAAAATCATCCCTAGCCAAATTCCAAATGCGACACTGCGGATACTATGTAGTGTAACCTATAGGAGTACATTTTTCTTTATGCGAGAAATTTTTTTTGTCGATATGTGTTTTTAAGGTCTTTCGCATCTTGCGATACCAGATATTTTGTGTTACGCACTATACTTTTGTCGCGACACACCGTCAAAGGTCCCATGATACCATCAGGCCTTAACCCCAATGTTACATTACATGGCCATAATAGGAAATACATATATGATCAATAGGAGCTATTTATGATGCTTAAGTACTATAATGGTACATTAAAAGATAGAAAAAAGGCAAAATGACATTCTTAAAAGAATGTTGCAATGGCAACGACAAACTTTTTTGTCGTCACGACATATTTTTGTCGCGTCGAAGCTAATTATATACCATAACGCTTTACCGCGAACAACAGAAATGCCCATGTAAGCTATAATATTTTGAACAGATTTTGGTTGCTATGGTAACCACATTGTGGTAAATTTAAGTCATTTGAGATACTTTAACATTTTCAGAATATTTTGATACCTCTCATCATAATGTAAACCTCTTATCTATATGGCAAAGGTGCATCACATCCACAATGGTGTCACAGACTTAACAACATTTTTCCTGCACAAATGAGCTAATACTGGAGCAACATCAATTTTCATGACAATCAAAAAAATTTTATTTTTGAATTAAACATGTCTATATTTGATTTTTAAGAAACAACAGAGTCAATACCTTTTTATGATATAAATGGTAACCATAGCAACCAAATATGAAAATTTGAATTGAGGAGCATATGTGCGTATAAGGTTGCACTCCATAGTATTGGTCATTGAAAATTGAGCGTTTTGAATGAAAGGCATGCAATAGTTGACGTTATATTAATAATTTTATATTGCTCATACAATATAAAGCTACATATCAATAAAAAGTACACTTATTACTGATTACTTCTATTATTCTTGATTTCATCTGAACAAATCCTGTCAGTCAGACATGCTGCTCAAAGTAATAGCAGTACATTAGAAGATGACATGGAAATGGGGCATGACCCCTCAAAGTGACTCAAATTTGACATCCTTCTCAAATGATTTTCTTAATAAACTGTATGTCTATTTGTTGTGTATTTCTTATTCTATAATATGTACAATTTATTTGAATTTTCACCTGATGCAATTCGAGAAATATGACGTCAAAGTTTTCTTACCTAAATACAGCATTCATTTCTTTGCCCAAGGCTAGTCACATGACCTCTTACTTTCACATCCGGTCATACTATACATATGAGGTATACAATGGAAATAATGTGCTTTTCTCAAGACAACAAGCTAGTTCTTTCTTCCAAATATCAAAAATCATAGTTATTTCAATAATAAAGCTCACATAATGAAGCTGGACCCCATCTGTCCCCTATTTAAAAAATCATCCCTAGCCAAATTCCAAATGCGACACTGCGGATACTATGTAGTGTAACCTATAGGAGTACATTTTTCTTTATGCGAGAAATTTTTTTTGTCGATATGTGTTTTTAAGGTCTTTCGCATCTTGCGATACCAGATATTTTGTGTTACGCACTATACTTTTGTCGCGACACACCGTCAAAGGTCCCATGATACCATCAGGCCTTAACCCCAATGTTACATTACATGGCCATAATAGGAAATACATATATGATCAATAGGAGCTATTTATGATGCTTAAGTACTATAATGGTACATTAAAAGATAGAAAAAAGGCAAAATGACATTCTTAAAAGAATGTTGCAATGGCAACGACAAACTTTTTTGTCGTCACGACATATTTTTGTCGCGTCGAAGCTAATTATATACCATAACGCTTTACCGCGAACAACAGAAATGCCCATGTAAGCTATAATATTTTGAACAGATTTTGGTTGCTATGGTAACCACATTGTGGTAAATTTAAGTCATTTGAGATACTTTAACATTTTCAGAATATTTTGATACCTCTCATCATAATGTAAACCTCTTATCTATATGGCAAAGGTGCATCACATCCACAATGGTGTCACAGACTTAACAACATTTTTCCTGCACAAATGAGCTAATACTGGAGCAACATCAATTTTCATGACAATCAAAAAAATTTTATTTTTGAATTAAACATGTCTATATTTGATTTTTAAGAAACAACAGAGTCAATACCTTTTTATGATATAAATGGTAACCATAGCAACCAAATATGAAAATTTGAATTGAGGAGCATATGTGCGTATAAGGTTGCACTCCATAGTATTGGTCATTGAAAATTGAGCGTTTTGAATGAAAGGCATGCAATAGTTGACGTTATATTAATAATTTTATATTGCTCATACAATATAAAGCTACATATCAATAAAAAGTACACTTATTACTGATTACTTCTATTATTCTTGATTTCATCTGAACAAATCCTGTCAGTCAGACATGCTGCTCAAAGTAATAGCAGTACATTAGAAGATGACATGGAAATGGGGCATGACCCCTCAAAGTGACTCAAATTTGACATCCTTCTCAAATGATTTTCTTAATAAACTGTATGTCTATTTGTTGTGTATTTCTTATTCTATAATATGTACAATTTATTTGAATTTTCACCTGATGCAATTCGAGAAATATGACGTCAAAGTTTTCTTACCTAAATACAGCATTCATTTCTTTGCCCAAGGCTAGTCACATGACCTCTTACTTTCACATCCGGTCATACTATACATATGAGGTATACAATGGAAATAATGTGCTTTTCTCAAGACAACAAGCTAGTTCTTTCTTCCAAATATCAAAAATCATAGTTATTTCAATAATAAAGCTCACATAATGAAGCTGGACCCCATCTGTCCCCTATTTAAAAAATCATCCCTAGCCAAATTCCAAATGCGACACTGCGGATACTATGTAGTGTAACCTATAGGAGTACATTTTTCTTTATGCGAGAAATTTTTTTTGTCGATATGTGTTTTTAAGGTCTTTCGCATCTTGCGATACCAGATATTTTGTGTTACGCACTATACTTTTGTCGCGACACACCGTCAAAGGTCCCATGATACCATCAGGCCTTAACCCCAATGTTACATTACATGGCCATAATAGGAAATACATATATGATCAATAGGAGCTATTTATGATGCTTAAGTACTATAATGGTACATTAAAAGATAGAAAAAAGGCAAAATGACATTCTTAAAAGAATGTTGCAATGGCAACGACAAACTTTTTTGTCGTCACGACATATTTTTGTCGCGTCGAAGCTAATTATATACCATAACGCTTTACCGCGAACAACAGAAATGCCCATGTAAGCTATAATATTTTGAACAGATTTTGGTTGCTATGGTAACCACATTGTGGTAAATTTAAGTCATTTGAGATACTTTAACATTTTCAGAATATTTTGATACCTCTCATCATAATGTAAACCTCTTATCTATATGGCAAAGGTGCATCACATCCACAATGGTGTCACAGACTTAACAACATTTTTCCTGCACAAATGAGCTAATACTGGAGCAACATCAATTTTCATGACAATCAAAAAAATTTTATTTTTGAATTAAACATGTCTATATTTGATTTTTAAGAAACAACAGAGTCAATACCTTTTTATGATATAAATGGTAACCATAGCAACCAAATATGAAAATTTGAATTGAGGAGCATATGTGCGTATAAGGTTGCACTCCATAGTATTGGTCATTGAAAATTGAGCGTTTTGAATGAAAGGCATGCAATAGTTGACGTTATATTAATAATTTTATATTGCTCATACAATATAAAGCTACATATCAATAAAAAGTACACTTATTACTGATTACTTCTATTATTCTTGATTTCATCTGAACAAATCCTGTCAGTCAGACATGCTGCTCAAAGTAATAGCAGTACATTAGAAGATGACATGGAAATGGGGCATGACCCCTCAAAGTGACTCAAATTTGACATCCTTCTCAAATGATTTTCTTAATAAACTGTATGTCTATTTGTTGTGTATTTCTTATTCTATAATATGTACAATTTATTTGAATTTTCACCTGATGCAATTCGAGAAATATGACGTCAAAGTTTTCTTACCTAAATACAGCATTCATTTCTTTGCCCAAGGCTAGTCACATGACCTCTTACTTTCACATCCGGTCATACTATACATATGAGGTATACAATGGAAATAATGTGCTTTTCTCAAGACAACAAGCTAGTTCTTTCTTCCAAATATCAAAAATCATAGTTATTTCAATAATAAAGCTCACATAATGAAGCTGGACCCCATCTGTCCCCTATTTAAAAAATCATCCCTAGCCAAATTCCAAATGCGACACTGCGGATACTATGTAGTGTAACCTATAGGAGTACATTTTTCTTTATGCGAGAAATTTTTTTTGTCGATATGTGTTTTTAAGGTCTTTCGCATCTTGCGATACCAGATATTTTGTGTTACGCACTATACTTTTGTCGCGACACACCGTCAAAGGTCCCATGATACCATCAGGCCTTAACCCCAATGTTACATTACATGGCCATAATAGGAAATACATATATGATCAATAGGAGCTATTTATGATGCTTAAGTACTATAATGGTACATTAAAAGATAGAAAAAAGGCAAAATGACATTCTTAAAAGAATGTTGCAATGGCAACGACAAACTTTTTTGTCGTCACGACATATTTTTGTCGCGTCGAAGCTAATTATATACCATAACGCTTTACCGCGAACAACAGAAATGCCCATGTAAGCTATAATATTTTGAACAGATTTTGGTTGCTATGGTAACCACATTGTGGTAAATTTAAGTCATTTGAGATACTTTAACATTTTCAGAATATTTTGATACCTCTCATCATAATGTAAACCTCTTATCTATATGGCAAAGGTGCATCACATCCACAATGGTGTCACAGACTTAACAACATTTTTCCTGCACAAATGAGCTAATACTGGAGCAACATCAATTTTCATGACAATCAAAAAAATTTTATTTTTGAATTAAACATGTCTATATTTGATTTTTAAGAAACAACAGAGTCAATACCTTTTTATGATATAAATGGTAACCATAGCAACCAAATATGAAAATTTGAATTGAGGAGCATATGTGCGTATAAGGTTGCACTCCATAGTATTGGTCATTGAAAATTGAGCGTTTTGAATGAAAGGCATGCAATAGTTGACGTTATATTAATAATTTTATATTGCTCATACAATATAAAGCTACATATCAATAAAAAGTACACTTATTACTGATTACTTCTATTATTCTTGATTTCATCTGAACAAATCCTGTCAGTCAGACATGCTGCTCAAAGTAATAGCAGTACATTAGAAGATGACATGGAAATGGGGCATGACCCCTCAAAGTGACTCAAATTTGACATCCTTCTCAAATGATTTTCTTAATAAACTGTATGTCTATTTGTTGTGTATTTCTTATTCTATAATATGTACAATTTATTTGAATTTTCACCTGATGCAATTCGAGAAATATGACGTCAAAGTTTTCTTACCTAAATACAGCATTCATTTCTTTGCCCAAGGCTAGTCACATGACCTCTTACTTTCACATCCGGTCATACTATACATATGAGGTATACAATGGAAATAATGTGCTTTTCTCAAGACAACAAGCTAGTTCTTTCTTCCAAATATCAAAAATCATAGTTATTTCAATAATAAAGCTCACATAATGAAGCTGGACCCCATCTGTCCCCTATTTAAAAAATCATCCCTAGCCAAATTCCAAATGCGACACTGCGGATACTATGTAGTGTAACCTATAGGAGTACATTTTTCTTTATGCGAGAAATTTTTTTTGTCGATATGTGTTTTTAAGGTCTTTCGCATCTTGCGATACCAGATATTTTGTGTTACGCACTATACTTTTGTCGCGACACACCGTCAAAGGTCCCATGATACCATCAGGCCTTAACCCCAATGTTACATTACATGGCCATAATAGGAAATACATATATGATCAATAGGAGCTATTTATGATGCTTAAGTACTATAATGGTACATTAAAAGATAGAAAAAAGGCAAAATGACATTCTTAAAAGAATGTTGCAATGGCAACGACAAACTTTTTTGTCGTCACGACATATTTTTGTCGCGTCGAAGCTAATTATATACCATAACGCTTTACCGCGAACAACAGAAATGCCCATGTAAGCTATAATATTTTGAACAGATTTTGGTTGCTATGGTAACCACATTGTGGTAAATTTAAGTCATTTGAGATACTTTAACATTTTCAGAATATTTTGATACCTCTCATCATAATGTAAACCTCTTATCTATATGGCAAAGGTGCATCACATCCACAATGGTGTCACAGACTTAACAACATTTTTCCTGCACAAATGAGCTAATACTGGAGCAACATCAATTTTCATGACAATCAAAAAAATTTTATTTTTGAATTAAACATGTCTATATTTGATTTTTAAGAAACAACAGAGTCAATACCTTTTTATGATATAAATGGTAACCATAGCAACCAAATATGAAAATTTGAATTGAGGAGCATATGTGCGTATAAGGTTGCACTCCATAGTATTGGTCATTGAAAATTGAGCGTTTTGAATGAAAGGCATGCAATAGTTGACGTTATATTAATAATTTTATATTGCTCATACAATATAAAGCTACATATCAATAAAAAGTACACTTATTACTGATTACTTCTATTATTCTTGATTTCATCTGAACAAATCCTGTCAGTCAGACATGCTGCTCAAAGTAATAGCAGTACATTAGAAGATGACATGGAAATGGGGCATGACCCCTCAAAGTGACTCAAATTTGACATCCTTCTCAAATGATTTTCTTAATAAACTGTATGTCTATTTGTTGTGTATTTCTTATTCTATAATATGTACAATTTATTTGAATTTTCACCTGATGCAATTCGAGAAATATGACGTCAAAGTTTTCTTACCTAAATACAGCATTCATTTCTTTGCCCAAGGCTAGTCACATGACCTCTTACTTTCACATCCGGTCATACTATACATATGAGGTATACAATGGAAATAATGTGCTTTTCTCAAGACAACAAGCTAGTTCTTTCTTCCAAATATCAAAAATCATAGTTATTTCAATAATAAAGCTCACATAATGAAGCTGGACCCCATCTGTCCCCTATTTAAAAAATCATCCCTAGCCAAATTCCAAATGCGACACTGCGGATACTATGTAGTGTAACCAAAGATAATAATTCACCCTCTGATGCTTTTTTTTTTTATTCACATTTTTGAAGTCACATCATTGAAATAAAAGATCAATTCAATATAATAGTGACATTTTTGTGAATATAAAGAGAAAGGGAGGAAATGATAGGATAGTTTGTTCATTCATACACACTTTCATTCAGGTACATATACACAAAAGTTAATTCATAAAATTGTAGAAAATGAGTGAATATGATAATACAAAAATACAGCAAATCAATTTAAAAGAAATATTAACTATTACCAGATGACAATTCAAATATATTTGTATATTCTCTCCAAATCTTGCTAAAATTCTGTAGTTTACCTTTACTAATTGATATGCATCTTTCAACATTGTATTTAAATTTCAAATATAGGATCAGTCCATTTAGAGTTGGGTTTTTAACTTTCTTAAAATTCATGTAGAAATACTGTTTTGCATTCAATATAATAAAGTTTATGACAGTGTTTCTTTTGTTAAATTCCTCACCAAATATTATATTTTCAATATTCACCCTCTGATGCTAACGGAAGTCATTTTTTATAAAAGAGTATCGGGGTTTTTTTTTATTATTATTATTTTATTGAAAAATGTACAAGCACCATTACCCTAAACAAAAATGACGTCATGAGGACAATCAGCATTTTTTTTACGCAGCGAGATACCTTGCTTATTTGTCACTAAACCGTCAAGACTTACTGAAAACGTCCCATCTACAATTATTCAATTTGCCTGAAACCCTCGACCATGTAACATATACCAAAATTTACGACTAAGCGAAATCTATTCAAGGATATAGACTTTATTTTAATTTTAGCACGACAAAGTGATGTTGCAGTATATTTTGTTCACCTACATAAAAATAAAATCAGTTTGAACATGAAATTCAACTTGAAATTCTCAAACTCTATTAAGCATAACATATAAAAGATTGTCCAGTACAAATATCATTGTACAATAAAGTCGTTTTCTTGCATCTAGTTGTAGGCATTTACACGTCAAATTCCAAGAGAGTACTTATAAATAAACTGTTTATAAGTCCTTGATTACCAGCCGCATGCATTTTTAAAATTGGACAGCATAAAACCACTGGCGTCACTCGAGGAAAACTGATATATTTGGGCATCACTCTTAAAGATGTCACAAGTCATTAAAACCAATGTATTCAACAAAATTATTATATATGTTGTATTTCAGTGCGGATTTCAAAGTAAAATTTCAAATGAGAGCTTGAAGTGTGGCTGTAAGGGTGTGTGTGGAAAGGGGGGGGGGGTACTTCGACTGAATTACAATATCATCAATTTTAACATAGATAGAACTTAAAAGGGGGGAGGGGCGGTTCCAAGCCGTCATATTTGAATACACTGAATGTAACACAATGGGGATAAATCATAGTATGTATAGGACTTCGACATTTTCTCTTGGCATGCCAAGATTAATCCATCAAAAAAAGAGAGATAAAGAGATAGCTCAGAAATTTGTTGATCAATCATGATTGATTTTTTATGATACCCAGTCCCGCATCCTTTTTTTTTTTACTTCATTATTTCAAATCAAACTTCATGTAGATTTTTTTTTCATTTGGAGGAACTCTACACATAAATAACATACAAATGTATTATCTTAACATGTATTTAATGTTTTGAAAGCTTAAATCTTGGTTCTTAGCTATATAATTTAAAAACATGATTATAAGATAAGATAAGATAAGATAAGATAGTTTATTGACCAAAATGGGCCCTTGCAGGCATGACATTTCAATATAAGGCATCATGACAAAAGATAAATCAATAAATAAATCAATCAATCTTGTGAATACACATGATTATAATAAAAGATATAACGGACGGACATCAGGTCCCTTCGGATATGGACATCACAATATATCATATACATGTGTCATTTTAAAAAATAAATACAGTTATTGTATCAAGTTAGTGATATTCATATACTAAAATGTAAAATAGAATAATATAGAAGTAGTATTTGGTTTTCGGGTATTAGATTCACTTTTGCTTCTCTTCTTACGGGAAATGACGGATTTTGCCGAAGTGCAATGAGTTTAGCGCATGCGAGTTATTGGGTTGACAGGTGCTAAAGAAAATACACAAATATTTGTCTTGTTTACCAATAAAACGTGGAAGATATATGTCTAAGACTGTAAAACCCAAAGTATAGAGTTTGTGAAAGAATATGAAGAGAAGAAATGCCGATTGTGGTAAAGTACGTCGCCTCCCGAAGCGAAGCAAAATAACGGAAGGTTTCTACGGAAGGTATTAAAATTTTCCAATATGGCAGCAGTTTCGCTAATCATATGCGAAGATTCTGGAAGTACATGCCTGCAGTCATGAATTTGTTTTTCATGCTTTTCATTTTGCAACTAAGAGCTTACTTAATTCCCAATTAAAAACTGTATGGCGTAGGTTCCTCATGTATAAAAATATGGATGATTGTCTGTTGATGATGTGACCTATATTTAGAAACATCAGTCTGTCGGTTCTGTCATAAGTGAACATGTGTGTAAAAAGAAATGATTTTGTCTCTAGCTCTTATTTGGCATGATTTTGCATGAGGCTTTGTAAGAAAAAGTTATAATTTCTTGAAATGTTGATTGTCTGGTTTCAGTTCATGGGGAATGTTGTTGTTACATAGATCACACCCCCCCCCCCCCCCTTATGACACAAAATAAGTTCCATGTAATCCAGAGATGAAAATAAGAGATGGTCCATGTATGAGGTGACCAATTTACATGAGGTAATACGGCTATAATTAGGTGAAATGTTGTGGTGACATCATCGCTAATATATCTTGATTTCAATTATGTTTTTAAGAATCGATTATAATCGGAAATATTCAACGTGGAAAAGAATGACATAATTTTCTGTCAAATTTGCGTATGACAAGTAGTAGTACGAATAAAACGAAAGTAGATCAACGATCGTTTCTTAGCATAAATAATTTTAAAGGATACACTCTCTAAGGCATACAATGGATGGAATTATTTAATAGTAATGACAAGTTTTCAACGTCAGATGCAATACGGGCCTGCGATACATCAATATCTATATCTGGATATATATATATATATATTCATTTGCTAGACAGGATTTTATCATTCTGTGGTGGGAGTTCTTTTTGGACATTCTGCTTTGTATAATAGCATAAGATTAAGTGAAGTTTATTCATTACTTGTCATATTCCTTTCTGTAGAAACAAGAAAGAATTATTTTCGATTAACTCGAAATAATCGATTAAAATTAGGGCTGAGTATCGCAGGTCAAATGTGTATTGCGATATATTGCGATATTTGGAAAAATATTGCGATATATATTGCAATATTTTTATACGGTAACATCAAGAGTCTTTATGGTCTTTTTTTTTCCTACCTCAATTTTCCTTTCAAAATTTTATTTTAAAATCTGAAAATGTCTTCATCATGATATAATTACGGAAGCACACGTGCAGACAAATTTGACCAATGATACGTACATGCATGTATATCCGGTTGAAAAAATAATATCCATCCAGTTATTTTAAGCTATTAATATGATAATTCTGCTGAGACATCGGCGGACACTCGCGGACAGACAGTGCAAAAAGTCGTTAGGAAACTTAAAATGACACCACTATATTGTACGTTTAAACAATCATAACTAAATATATACATGTACTATAAACAAAATATAAGAATCAAGCTAACATGATAAAGTCTTTCTTGCAAATTAGTATACCAATGTGCAGTGTGTTGCGGAACGTTTCTAAAGGTCGAAGAAACGTTGTTTTACCTATTTCTTGAAATCTATTTTGCTGTGTAGCATAAAACGGACACCTCGTCATGTTTAAAAGTGGCTAGTCAGAAAATTGCAGAACTGATCGCTTTCGCCCATAAGTTTCAAAGAAACAACATAAAAATATGAAGATAAATAATATCGTCAAAAACCGGTTTTTGAAAACAAATACCGTGGTACGTATTGCGAAGCCTCGTATCGCGATATACCGGTACCGCGATAAAACCGCTCAGCCCTAATTAAAATCCTCTCCGATTATAAACCGATAATTGATTATTAAATTTTTCCAATTATACAACACTAATAAGGTGATTTTGTCTAATCGTAGCATATATTCAGTTATTCTCCGCTCCATCTTGGGTATTCTTGTCTCATCATGTCATACCGGTATTCTCCTCTGTTTGCGGCACCGAATGTTTCATTCGCGTCTGAATTCTTATTAGCCTCACACTCGCGGCACAGACACAGCGCATTCACGTTGCATTCTCCTTCATTCGCAGCACGTTCTCATCACATTCGCGTGCATTCTTGTTCCCAAGGTGGAGGAGAATGAACCACGATAGAGCCCTGACAAGAAAGAATCTGACACAAATGTGATGCAAATGCCCCAAGAATTTGACGCAAATGAAAATAACCAAAGCAAATCAGCCACGATCTTGACTTGTTATTGCCACGATAGACCTACAACTATACTCTCTTGACAGTGACAAGAATAATTATCTCACAGCTGATGTAAAACTGTGCAAATCAATATTTTGAAAACTTTGACAATGCCTTTCAAGAGAAAACAACCTGGAAAGAGGTCAAAGTCAACAAAGGGTGTTGTGCTCCTGGATATATCAAATGATTTTTGTTTTGCTCTTGTCACATTCTTGTCATGATCACATCGCTATCGGCTTAAAGTCGTGGCTCAATCAAGCAGCGCTATCAGGTTAAAGCCGTGTCTCAATCTCCTGCATTCGCCTCAGTGTCTTTTTATCTTGGCACATTCGTGTCACATTCTTCTCTGTTCTTATCACTTGCCTCACTGTAGTAGCCAATGCGTAGCATATTTTCACAGATTTTGGCCATATTTCATTGTTTACAGGGATTTTTCAGGGTATTTTACTTTGGGTCCAGGGTTCGGTAAAATTGGTAAAAAATCGCGGTGTTTTACTGAAATTGGGAATTTCCAACAGTTTAATTTGATTCTTAATGGAATTAATCATTACACAGAGATATAACTCCTTCTTATTCAAAGTGTCTTCAATAAAAGAAACAAAGTACCGGTACTAGTAAAGCCATCTATATATACTTTAGATTGTACTTCAAAGTATTTCTAGGATCTGGAACAGGCATCTGTTCAGAGTCAGAAGGGCTACTTTAATGATCATGATCAATCAAGATTCAGATTAAAGTCAGAGTTTGACGGGGGACATTCCCACTGTCTGAGTCGCCCCATTCTGTTTACTACACACAAACTACTTTCTGTTGTTTCTTTTATAGTCACTATCCAAAATTTTATTTTAAAGAACGTATCTATCCTCTACAAAGAAGATGTACTCCCTTTTCGTCATTTTTTGGTTTCACATTTGCTGTTGTGAGACGACATGGTCATGGGTCCCCAATACTGGAGATAAGATTTTATGATTAAAACGTAAACCTATTCCGGATATAAGATTTCTGACCAGTTTACACGATTTGATCATTAATGTCGTATTTCTGCTAGGTATCTCAGTCGTCATTTTGCTCTTTATTGAAGAACACTTTAGAAAAAAAATTATGAGGTTCAAATTGGGAAATTTCAACCAAAAATTGGGAAAATACAGGCTATTTTGGCGTTGGGAATGGGTCCGATAATCGGACCCAAAAACGGACTTGAAAAATCCCTGGTTTAGATTGAGTATCACTGACGAGGGTTAAATACCCGAAACATGCATGTCTGGTCCGTGCTGTAAATTGATCTGCTCTAAAATGATGCTTATGAATTTGAAGATGTTAAACGCTTGTTGCATTCGTGACGCTATCGTGTGCTTATCATGCCAAAATAATACTTAATGAGAACAGACAAGAATGTAACACGATTGTTCATTCACCTCTGATCGTAGCTCATTCTCCTCTACATTTGCGACAGTGGAAGCCCGGCTTAAGACTAAGAGGGGCCATAGTCTTTATTGGTACATTTTGCCTTCTGAGTCACAGAGAAGGATGGACCCTTTAATGTTTTAGGTTGAAAGTTGAGATCTCTGGGGACTACATGTATTCATGTAACACAAAAGTCATATTGACAAGATATGGCAGAATCCTGGCAGATTTAGATTAAATCATCATATTCCCCATGTTCTATGAAAGTAACTCTTACTGGCGTAATTTTTACGATTTTCAACCGTTAAATTATAATAACGCCCTACACTTTAGCTATTCCATTTTACGCCTAAAACTTACCGTGATCAAATTGACGTATTCCATTTTTGAGCGCTTGATGAACAAATGTCTTCCATATCGTAAAGGCAAGCACTTTAATTCTTAAAATGTGTAGCAATTATTGAAGCGGACAAAAGACCATGTTTTTTTCTCAAAATTGTATAAGTGGTTCATATTATGCTTTAGTCTCCAAAATTACACTTTCTTGAACAAAATATTACAAATATGGTGAGAAACAGGTAAGCAGGTCTGAGTGAAGATTACTGAGATTAGTGTTGAAACAATAGTCCCCGCTGAGACTTAAAAGTCGCCAACTATCAATAATGGTTTTGAAAATCGATTGTCGCTATTGAAGTCACTTTGACACAATTTCGGCCATTTGGGACCATATTGGCTTTAGAAAGAAAAAGGAAGGCCTTCTTTCTCGAGCAAACTTCAAGATTTTGTTATTAAGAACAAGGAATGTTCATCATTTAATTTATTTCCATGATTTTAAATAAAAATCAGATTCTTAAATCACAAACACTGAGTATTCTCACTCTGAAAAGATACAGAACATTGAACAATTTTAAACAAGAAAAAAGTCAGATTATTCCAATTGTGATATTGATTGTACTCCTCCGATAGTTTCCAATAATCGATAGAAAATTTTTCCAATTTTACAGCACTAATTGAGATTGAGATTCTAGACTTGAGTCTTGTTTTGTTTTACACCATACCTAAAATCCATCCTTGCTTCTCTGGCGTTCATTGCAAATGAAACTACCGTACTTTTAGTGTAGTCTTTTGCAGAATTTTCCCTTGACAGAGTACGTAACTGTTCTAGACTTAAAAATGAAACAGATGTGATAATTTGATGTGACCAAGTGTATTTAATGTGATATATTGAGTCTGCATATGTATCATCCATGTTGTTGAAAACAAATGCTGGGCTTTCTCCCTTCCCCCCCCCCCCCCCCCCCCCCACCACCTTTCAAAAATGCTGTGGCTTATCATGTTTATAGCGATTAATTATTAAGTGCTGAAAATATTACTCTACCTGTTTTGATTACATGGTTCAAACTGACAGATTTAATTTTTGCAGTGTCTGGCATGTACATTTGTACATGTACCAGTATATCCTTTGTAAGATTGCTGTCTGTTACAAATTTATGTACACAGGTGTCATGGTTCATTACCACCTCTAGATATTAGATTTGACTTGCCATTTTCTACATGCTTGATATCGCTTACATTTTCTTACATCACATTACATGTGTCTCTTCTATAGATAAAATGGAAACCAGATTAGGCTATATCGAAGTTCAAAATAAGCTGATTTCTCTCTAAACATGCTGATTTATTATCTGAAATGTAAAAGAAACAGTGCCTGCAAATATGGTCTTCTTTCAATGAATCGTGGCTGTTCTTTTTTCTTTACTTCACGGCCATTTTCAACCATGAATGGGAGAAAGGAGGGGAGGGCGGAGAGAGAAAACGATCATATTTGCAGTCACCTATGAGTGTGAGACCTGAATCTTAGGAAGAATAAAGTACACATACATTTATGCTATTGAGATAAGATTTAATATCATAAAATCATTCCTCTTTCAGCACCTTCTTGTACCTGAAGTTTCTTATGGTGTGGGCACTGGTCCTGATGGCAGACTTTATACTGGAATTCCGCTTTGAGTACCTTTGGCCATTCTGGCTTCTTGTTCGCAGTGTATACGACTCATTCAAGTACCAAGGACTGGTAAGTAGCAGAACCCCCGTCTTGTAATACAAGTAATCATGATACAAAGTTAACGTACATGTACATGCTACACGTAGGGTATTGAAACAAGCAACACGAGGAATAGCACTGCATTACAGGAGTCTTGTTATAGAAAATAAAAGTCTGATTAGCAAATGTGCATGTATTCACATCTCCATGCCATAATCATTTTGCGTGGAGCATATTATACAATGTTATATGTAGGAAAACATGTATGATATAAAATATCCTAAATATTACTGGTTAGCAATGGTTAGGACCAGTATAAAAAAAGGATCAATGTCAGTTAAAGAAGAAAAATTAAATTAAAAAAAATGGGATCGTAAGTACAATAATTTCCTTCAGTTTCTGTAATATCTGTTACTGATAATTGGCCTAATAAAATCCCCTATGAATGTTTGTATTTATTGTTTTGTGGAGATAAAAATGTTCAAAGAGAAACATTTCCTTTTCTACATAAAGTGACTGTAAATCATCATTTTCACTTCATTGAAGTTTCCTGTTTAATAAGGAGGTAAAGAGCTATTAACACTGACCTTATTTAAAGTGGAAGGAAAAATATCAAGAGTCGCCCATCATGTCAAATATTGTGTCCCGTTAGTAACTTTAATCATACCGTTTCATTGTACCATAATTATTATCAGATTTACTCAAATAGAATCCTGATTAATGTGGAAGTAGAAAGCTTCAATAAATCGTATAAATAGTACAAAAGTTAAACAAAAGGTTTTAGTTTGCCTATGGTATCTATTATAATTTATATCTAGCCATCGATTCATCAAGAAGTTTTTAAGTAAAAAATGTTGCCAAGCATGAAATGTGACTGTGTTATTGAATGGTGTATGTAACAAAGGGATTAACTAGACAATAAAACAATTTACATGGCTTAAATAGCTAGTTCATTTCGAACACTCTACAGTTGACGAATGTAGTAATTTGTATGGTGTGATGTAAAAATCATGAAGTGAGTGAAGCTTTATGAACTGAACTTGAAAAAAAAGGGTAATGTGCACCTGCCAAGCTCTTTGAACATGATGGTAGGAATGAATTAAGAGCAATTCTCAAGAAGAAGTGCTAGATACTAAGTGATAAAGTCATATTCAATGTACTAAATGTTTTCCTTTTTTTTCAGGCATTTTCCGTATTTTTTGTGTGTATCGCAGTGACATCAGATGTGGTTTGCTACCTCTTCATACCTGTTCAATGGCTATTTTTTGCGGCAAGCACATATGTCTGGGTTCAGTATGTTTGGCATACAGGTCAGTGGCATTCTTTATCGTTCACCTAGTTTCGCAGTATTTTGGCACTTGACTTGAAATATATTTAAAAATTCTCCACCCAAAATATAATGAAAATTTTCTAAAACTAAGGGGTATCTCCCCGATGACATAGCTCTGTCCTTAGAAGAATATTTACATTACTAGTAGATTCCCCATGTTAAACGCCCATTAGGCAACTAGAATTATATTCCAATAACTTGGGTTGCTCACGTGCAGGTTTTGCATGTAGGGAGAATTTATCAACGTTCAAATACATTTGACACTAAAACAGGCAAAATATGCGAAGTGCATGCAAATAAAAATGACCTATATTTAGAATAAATGTAAATATAAGTAATGACTGTCTTACTTTTGGTGTTCATCACATGTTCATGGGTGTATAATTCTGGTTGGACACGTGCAAATTTTCCGAGAATCGCTTCGCGATTCACGGAATTTGCACGTGTCCAACCAGAATTATACACCCATGAACACCAAAAGTAAGACAGTCATTTCTTAATTAAGACTTTTGCTCCTCATACATGTCATAAATTTATATTATTTGTATTTCTTCTTTTTTTCGGCCTCCAGCTTCACTGATGAGTCATAACTTGTTGAAATGCACATACATTTTGTATTTTGCACTACAATTTCATAATAGAACATATATTTCAATATTGACAATTTGTACTGTATTATGATTAGCTTCTCAATTTACTCTTCTGATTGTTGGAAACAAGATGCTAAATTTTGTGACGTCACAAAGTTTTCACCTTGGACAAACAAGCTTCGAACATTGGTAAAAACATCAAAAATGAATTGTGACATCATGAATTTTGTATAGCTATTTTCCCTCAAAGAGGAATCAATCATGATGAAACTGTTGGCAAATTTTCTTTAAAATCTAACATTTTCTATTGTGAAAATATATAAGTTAGTAGTCCAAGAACTTTAGGCTTAAAACTTTTCTTAAGTAAAAGTGACACAGTTGACAAATATGGTTTCTTTTGCAGAACGAGGTATATGTCTTCCCACAGTTTCATTATGGCTACTATTTGTCTACATTGAAGCATCTGTTAGATTACGAGAATTAAAAAGTTTACCCTTCAACCTAGATTTATGTAGACCATTTGCAGCTCACTGGTACGTCTCTTAAAACATTTCATGCAATCATTTCAATCATTTTCTGAGTAACTTACATGTACCTAACATGTTTGGCAGTTTGAGCATATATTGTTACGCAATCAAAATACATCTGAAAGAAAAAAAAAGAACAATTCAAAAGATGTATTTTCATTAATTTCACGAATTTTACATGTTCAATCGATTATAATTTTTTGTCCAACGTTCGAAATATATTGCTGTACATGTACCAGTATCTTTATTAAAATACCATTCTTTCCCAAAACTCACGAGCCCGACGCTCGAGGCTACCAAAATTTTTGCTGGGCTAGAAACTATACAAAAAACTCAGTTAAATTTATCTTTGGGCTAGTAGCTGAAAAAAGTTTTCGGAAAGACTGTTATGTATATCAGCATGTGCTTATGCTTGTACCATTTATACTTCTCTGTTTTCAGTATTGGTTATCCAGTTGTCACATTAGGTTTTGGTTTTAAAAGTTATGTTTCCTACAAAATGAGACTGGTGAGTGTTGGTTGATCTCTACTCTTTTAAGTTGTTTCTTAAGGCATTAGGGGTATAATACTCTACTTCCAATTGTTTTGTTAACAGAAAATTTTAATACCACGAAGTTGGCCGAAGACGTACGACTTTGTCAATGTTTGGGACCATAAATTTTCAGGGAGAACTGAATAAAACATTAAAAGTATCAAATAATCTAAAACTATGTAAGAGTTGAAAGTACATAATTTATAGCTTTACGATGATATTATTATTATATCCCTAATACCTTAATCTTAAGAAATAATAGGGCAATCTCTTCAATCAAAGTACTAAAATAAATTGTTTATTTCTCGTTTATTTTAAATCTTATAGCTGATATACATGTTCATGCAATTGACGTATTTACAAAAGTAGTTTGTTATAACCTACATGGTTCATGTACATACATGTAGGTGTACATTTAGATTGGAGACAAGGAAATACATGTATTTTAAAATAGTAACATGTTAAAAAAAGGAAAAATGTAACCAGAAACTAGAAACTGAAATCTTTTAATTACTAAAAAGGAATAATGTTTAATTTGTTTATGTACATGTACTACATCATGTACATGTTAAAATATGAATATTCAAACGATTAATTCATTGCAAAGCAGCAACTGTTCCAGCATTTCACAGGGTATGAACTTAACGCTCGCCCACTTGCCCAAGACGAGTATTTTTTCCTGTGGGTGATCAAAAATTACTATTCACTCGCCCACGTGGCGAATGAATTACACCGGCTGATACCTTTTAACGTAAGAATCAATAATGCCGTAAACATATGTCCGTCAGTATTATAAATGAAATATTTAAATTGTCAAAATACACAATTGTGTTCACTGATCACCTTTTCAATATCCATACTTTATTTACAACTTCATTCTGTATTTCATGGTCTATAAATCTTCAGATCAATTGCACTACCGGTATATTTCCCGTTGAATTGTCACTTTCGTATAATTCACAGTTATGTTTTTATATGTATGTACGGCACGACAGCGATGGCGGTAATTCGTCAACACAGTTTGAATTGATGACTTCACAGAATGTTAATTGAATCGGTACTGACGATGAAGAGAACAAACAACGATTTGATTCTCTATTATTCCAGGGACATATATACATATATATATTTATATACGTCCCTGGTTATTCTTTTTTCCCCTATCGGTGTATGTATCTAAGTGTAAATTTCAGCCACGCGGTCAAATCCAGTATACGTGAAATCAATCTCTTTTGAATAGTTATCTTACCTGGGACAGTGTTTGTGTAAAATGGCTAATTAATTTGTATTAAAGAACGCCTAATTACTTGGATATTACCATGTTTGGTGTTATCATCATGATAATCGGGGAATTAAACGCTTATGTACCTTTCATCAATAGAGGATGGCGGTATGAGAGTTGACGTTATAACAAAGGGGGGTATCTTATAGAGGATATAGCAAATTAATCCATCAGTTTCTTTTGATGCAATCCTCAATTTGAATTTGTATGACTCACTTATTCAAAAGTTTTTTTTATAAAGTACATGTCTTAATGTTTTATCCATAAAATGTCAAGGCCTAGTATGGTCATTTTTATGGATGTTTCCTTGAAAAGGAATGCTTCTCCCAAAATTTTGGTTTTCTGTGTGGGCTCGTAAAAAGTTATGTGGGCCCCTAAAATTAAAATTTTACAAGCCCACATGGCTCGTAAATTTTTCAGTAGAGTTCATACCCTGATTTCATATTAATAGCATGTTGATTTCTGAATATTTTTAATTTTAGCGGAAGCAGAAAGAGGTGCAGAAAGAAAACGAATTTTATTTAAATCTAATTCAGCAAGCACTGCCAACTGAATTACAGAGAGAGTATTTAGAAAAACAAAAAGGTATGGGACAAAACTTATATTTTATAGAATGATATGAAAAAAAGATGCGAGTTGACTATGAAGATATGATGTATTCAAACTTTTGCTCTCGAACATTTACATTTAGTAGAGGTTGCACCCAGCAAATATCCAATGCCTCATAGAACAGAAGTTACCATTCATACATTTGTATTTCTAAATCCCCACCTCAAATGAATCTTATTGAAAACCTGATCATATTTTCAACAAATATAAGCGTGATAACAGTAGCGCTCCTTAAGAAAGTTGAGCATTTACTAACTAAATTGACCCTTCCAATTGCGGGAAAAAAGTGCAAAATTTTGTGACGTCACAATGCTTTTACCTCGGACAAACAAGCTTCGAACTTTGGTCAAACATCGAAATTGCATTGTGACGTCCTGGAATTTCTCAAATTTTTCCTGCATTCGGAAGGGTCAATTTGTTGGCTTTCAATTTTTAGCTCACCTCGACGAAGTTGAGATGAGCTTATGCTATAACCCCGGTGTCCGCGTCCCCGTCCGCGTCCGGTTAAAGTTTTTGGGTAACTCAGTATCTGACAAAGTATTGATGCTACAGTAACCAAACTTGCACAAGTGATTCATCTTTGGATGCTGAGGTGAACCCATGCATCAGATGCTGCATCTGACCTACATTTTCCGGTTGAATGACTTTGTCAATGTCTGGTTAAAGTTTTTGGGGTAGCTCAGTATCTGACAAAGTACTGATGCTACAGTAACCAAACTTGCACAAGTGATTCATCTTTGGATGCTGAGGTGAACCCATGCATCGGATGCTGCATCTGACCTACATTTTCCGGTTGAGTGACTTTGTCAATGTCTGGTTAAAGTTTTTGGGGTAGCTCAGTATCTGACAAAGTACTGATGCTACAGTAACCAAACTTGCACAAGTGATTCATCTTTGGATGCTGAGGTGAACCCATGCATCGGATGCTGCATCTGACCTACATTTTCCGGTTGAATGACTTTGTTAATGTCTGGTTAAAGTTTTTGGGGTAGCTCAGTATCTGACAAAGTACCGATGCTACAGTAACCAAACTTGCACCAGTGATTCATCTTTGGATGCTGAGGTGAACCCATGCATTGGATGCAGCATCTGACCTACTTTTTCCGGTTGAATGATTTTACCTTTAAAGGCCAATATTGAGCAAAGTATAAGTGCTACATAAACCAAACTTGCATATTAGATGTATCTTTGATCAAACTTTCAGAAAATGACCTTGACCTACTTTTTCCGCTTGAGTGATTTTGCCTTTAAAGGCTAATATTGTGCAAAGTATAAGTGCTACATGTACCAAACTTGCATATTGGATGTATCTTTGATCAAACTTTCATAAAATGACCTTGACCTACTTTTTCTGCTTGAGTGATTTTACCTTTAAAGTCCAATATTGAGCAAAGTATAAGTGCTACATGTACCAAACTTGCATATTGGATGTATCTTTGATCAAACTTTCATAAAATGACCTTGACCTACTTTTTCCGCTTGAGTGATTTTACCTTTAAAGTCCAATATTGAGCAAAGTATAAGTACTACATGTACCAAACTTGCATATTGGATGTATCTTTGATCAAACTTTCATAAAATGACCTTGACCTACTTTTTCCGCTTGAGTGATTTTACCTTTAAAGTCCAATATTGAGCAAAGTATAAGTGCTACATGTACCAAACTTGCATATTGGATGTATCTTTGATCAAACTTTCATAAAATGACCTTGACCTACTTTTTCTGCTTGAGTGATTTTGCCTTTAAAGGCTAATATTGAGCAAAGTATAAGAGCTTCATGTACCAAACTTGCATATTGGATGTGTCTTTGATCAAACTTTCATAAAATGACCTTGACCTACTTTTTTCCACTTGAGAGATTTTTCTTTTAAAGCCAATATACATGTACCTAGAGATATGTTTTAATTGAATTTTGCTGCCGCGAGGTGAGCTTCGTAATCTTTGATTACACTTTGTTTGTCCATATATATACATGTTCATGTACATGACCTTACACACCTTGTAAAATGATGGTATACATGTGCATGTATAGTTTTCTGGTGGGGAACTAATGTATGTACATGTAACTGTAAAACTAAAAGAGTTGTACGTATAAGACTTCACTTCTCCGAAAATGTTCTTTACATTCAATGTACTTGTATTGTAGCTTTACCTTCCAAGGCAGAGGAGGAAGAAATCTCAACACAAAATGGCGAGGCCGGTAAACAGTCCACAAAAGTAGAAGAAGATAGTAAAAAATCCTCAAAAGAGACAGACATCAACGAAGATGACGACATAGAATTTATAGAACGTATACCTAAGCCGTCATCAAAGACAGATGTGAATAACTTTCAAGAAAGTGCTGATAATTTCTTAAATGAGCAACAGACTAAGTCGTTCAAATCAAACAGTGTTAGCAAAATGCCAAATAGTAGCAAGTTGAACAGTTCAAAAGAAAACAGCAACAAGAAAGGAAAGAATTACAGCAAAGATCCTGCCACATTTAGTAATTTAAACAAAGACGATACGATATCAAGGTGAGATCCTTTTATCAAATCGTACTTTCAAAATGTGTATGGATATTATTATAAAAACAAGTCCACAAAGTCAAATGTTTGCCTGATTTAGAATACAGAATTTACATGTGCATGTGACTCATAAACCACTCATTCTATATGATTCTTATCACAGTATACATGTTACATGTTATACATTTAAGAAATAACAACTAGCTAGCCGTGGTTTATTGTCCAGTAATTCCACGAGTCGCATGAACCAATCAAATTATCACCGAGCCGCGAAGCGGCGAGGTGATAATTTGATTGGTCCATGTGACAAGTGGAATTACTGGACAATGATTCACGGCTAGCTAGTTGTTATTTCTATTCTAATATAGCACATGAATGGGCGGAGCTTAGCGCACTGTAAGTTTGTTCTATGGTGCATATAGGGAGAAAATCTCAAGTGATATTAGAATGTTAAATAAAAGTTGAGGGATTATACATGTAATTGAAGAAATGTATTATGTCCATAGATATACATGTACAAATGATGTACATGTATGTATAGTTTCTGATGTTATGGAAAGTTCACAAAATTGTGTAAAACTACATAAATTGTACTGTTCAGTTGAGAATAATATAATCCACCGCGAGGGAAGGATGGCGATTTCTCAACCCGAGTGCAAGTTCATGGACTAGCAAAATTTTTACACTCCGGTTGAAAATTAGCTATCCCTCCTTCACGGTGGTGTTTGTTTTTCTCTCACGTCGTCTACTAGAAGAAAACAACTTATAGTGTACATGTATGTTATGATTACCTGTTTGTGCCTTACTTCAACAAAATCGCTTTGGCAGTAAAGACATCACAGTATAGATCGATTTATCTCACCCCAGGAAAATTATATTTTAAGAGTTCTCAGTCTCAAATGGGAGAATATTACAACATACACATGTTTTACAATACTGCAGAAATTTCACGCACAATATTAAGCTCTTCATTTACATGTATCTAACATAAACAAGTTTTTAAAAAAGCCTTGACATAGGCCATATTTTTTTAATGTTCATTACTTCAAATTATAAACCATATGCTTTCATACTTTATGTAGGTGTTTTTGAGTTACATCCTTTGAAAGTACTGTTAGCCTTTCAGAATGTTCACTGAAAATTTTCCTATTTCTTCAGGTTGGAGTGTGATATAAAGAAATTAAAAGCAGATCTTCAGAGCAGTAGAAATACGGAGCAGGAATTACGATCTCAGATGAACCAGTATATCACAGGCGACAAAGCCCTTAGGTCAGAGCTCTATCAACTGCAGCAGGATAACGAAAATTTACAAAACAAGTAAGTCGAAAGCCAAGGCATGGAGGGAGTTACTGTTGAAGTCAAATTGATGTTCTTGAATCTGAAATATAAATTGCATGTAAGTTGCTTTGTAATACATGTATGTAAATGCAAGCTATAGTAAAAGGGTTTTGATTAAAAAGTCATTCAAGTTATGCGATTTTCAAAATATTTTACTCTTTTTTTTCATGCAGGACGAAACATCAGCAAATTTTTTTTATACATGTACATGTACATGTAGATTGTATTTGATGAATGAACATTTTGAGATTTCAGTCACTTGAAAAATTATACTAGTGGAATGTTCAAACTGGATTAGTCAGTCAACTCCTTTATGATTATAAAGATTATTGATGATTATTATATTATTAATATTAATATGATTATTATTATTATAAATGATTATAATAGATTATTGTTTTATCAATATGTCAGTATATAGCCTAGTTCAATGGTCTTAGAAATTAAGTGTGGTCATCATATAAAGAAGTATCCATACTTTTATGTTATAATGTAAATGCTGAACATTGTTTGTATCTTGACCAAAATTCTAACAAAATTGCTAAATGAAATATAGTTTAAATGACCATTCTATTTTCAGGCTTCATAATCTGGTCACTAGCAGGCAGCAAGACAAACAGAATATAGCTGTTCTAGAAAAGAAGATGAATGAAGAACGTAAACTCAGAGCTGGGGTAGAACTTCAGTTAAACACAGAAAGGAAAGCTAAAAAAGCAGAGGAAGCTGCTGCAGCTAGGGCTGTAGCGATAGCCACAGCTGCCAGGTTAGCTATTGAAAATATCTATACTCTATTCTGAATCTAGGGCTGTGATCTTCATGATCTTGATGACAGTTTCCTTGTTACACTCCTGGCATATGAAATTGAGGGACTGAAGGTTTGGTATATACAGTGTACATGTTCATACATACATGTACATTTAGGAATAATCTGTTTGTCTAGCCATCTGAATGCAGATTTGTCTCACAGTATAAGATAGAGGGCTGCTAAATTTAGCACATATTTTTGTTAAAAAATTTGATACCAGTAACCATCGCAAGACATATGACTCGTTGTCCTTGACCTTGAATTCTAACATGTGTTATGTGGATCTGTCGTGAAATTTTTACAGCAGGCAATCTTTATAAAGTCCCTATTTTATGTCAACACATTGTAGCTAGGGCTTGAGTGCTAGCTACAAGCATGCATCTCGCTGTTCATAGAATCAAATTCTATAAGTCACAGTGGGTAATCTGGCAATGCAGATCAAAAGGGTTTTCTGTATTTTTGTGCAAAATAGATCATTTATAAGAAAAGAGGAATGTGATGCAGTGTAAGAATGTCATAGCTATGAGATGTATCCAAATTAGGATGAATATTAGCTTTTAATTACGCATGAAAACGATTGGCGTTCTACTTTCACTTTCATCTACATGAACCACGCTGATCATTATTTCAGCTTTATGAAAAGATATTATTTTCTTATTTTGGACAAAATTCATAGCTATTGCATCCCTATACTGCATCACATTCCCCCTTTTGTATTAGATAATCCATATCACAAGAAATTATAGAAAAACCGAATGTTCTGCGTTGCGAGATTAACCACCGTTTAAGTATGGTTGCGTCCTCATCCGATAAAATACACACAAGCAGCATACATGTATATACATGTACATGTATGTATGTACGCTGTAAGTGAAATTCACTATCATGGGCTGTATTCTATGGATCAGCTGCTATATTTAGCTCACCTCGACGAAGTTGAGTGAGCTTATGCTATAACCCTATGCGTCCGCGTCCGCGTCCGCGTCCGTGTCCGCGTCCGGTTAAGAAGTTTGGGGTAGCTCAGTATCTGACAAAGTACTAATGCTACAGTAACCAAACTTGCACAAGTGATTCATCTTTGGATGCTGAGGTGAACCCATGCATCGGATGCAGCATCTGACCTACATTTTCCGCTTGAGTGACTTGGTTAAGAAGTTTGGGGTAGCTCAGTATCTGACAAAGTACTAATGCTACAGTAACCAAACTTGCACAAGTGATTCATCTTTGGATGCTGAGGTGAACCCATGCATCGTATGCAGCATCTGACCTACATTTTCTGCTTGAGTGACTTGGTTAAGAAGTTTGGGGTAGCTCAGTATCTGACAAAGTACTGATGCTACAGTAACCAAACTTGCACAAGTGATTCATCTTTTGATGCTTAGGTGAACCCATGCATCGGATGCAGCATCTGACCTACATTTTCCGCTTGAGTGACTAGGTTAAAAAGTTTGGGGTAGCTCAGTATCTGACAAAGTACTTATGCTACAGTAACCAAACTTGCACAAGTGATTCATCTTTGGATGCTGAGGTGAACCCATGCATCGGATGCAGCATCTGACCTACATTTTCCGCTTGAGTGATTTGGATAAGAAGTTTGGGGTAGCTCAGTATCTGACAAAGTACTAATGCTACAGTGACCAAACTTGCACAAGTGATTCATCTTTGGATGCCGAGATGGACCCATGCATCGGATGCAGCATCTGACCTACTTTTTCCACTTGAGTGATTTCGCTTTTAAGAGCCAGTATTGAGCAAAGTATAAGTGCTACATGTACCAAACTTGCATATTGGATGTATCTTTGATCAAACTTTCATAAAATGACCTTGACCTACTTTTTCCACTTGAGTGATTTTGCCTTTAAAAGCCAATATTGAGCAAAGTATAAGTGCTAGATGTTCCAAACTTGCATATTAGATGTATCTTTGATCATACTTTCATAAAATGACCTCGACCTACTTTTTCCACTTGAGTGATTTTGCCTTTAAAAGCCAATATTGAGCAAAGTATAAGTGCTAGATGTTCCAAACTTGCATATTAGATGTATCTTTGATCAAACTTTCATAAAATGACCTTGACCTACTTTTTCTGTTTGAGTGATTTTACCATTAAAAGCCAATATTGAGCAAAGTATAAGTGCTAGATGTTCCAAACTTGCATATTAGATGTATCTTTGATCAAACTTTCATAAAATGACCTCGACCTACTTTTTCTGCTTGAGTGATTTTGCCTTTAAAAGCCAATATTGAGCAAAGTATAAGTGATACATGTACCAAACTTGCATATTGGATGTATCTTTGATCAATCTTTCATAAAATGACCTTAACCTACTTTTTCCGCTTGAGTGATTTTGCTCTATAAAGCCAATATTGAGCAAAGTATAACTGCTACATGTACCAAACTTGCATATTGGATGTATCTTTGATCAAACTTTCATAAAATGACCTTGACCTACTTTTTCTGCTTGAGTGGTTTTGCCTTTAAAAGCCAATATACATGTACTAAGAAATATGTTTGAATTGAATTTTGCTGTCACGAGGTGAGCTTCGTAATCTGTGATTACCTATGTTTGTTTAAGTTTATTAGCTATGACTGGTAGCTTGAAACACAGTTGCGAGCCTGCTTTTCCCTTCATTTGGGATTGGAGTGATAAATTAAAATTCTACAATTATGTTGCAAACTAAAAATACTTGAAGTACTTAGTAGACATTATGTTTCAGGAAAAAAGTTAAAAAGCATAATGTACATGTAATTACACTTTGATAAAGTATAATTATAATTGTATATTGTAATGTGTCAAATGATCATACAAAGGTGAAATCATCATACTATATATCAAGTTTTCAAGTCTACAATTTTACGTTTTGCTGATTCTGAGAAATCATAAGGAAGTTGTTCAAATATGCTGAGTATCATGAGTATAGGGAAGTAAACTTAAATGACATTTGACACTTACAATTTTAGTTCCTATATCAGTTCATTTATCTGATAAATGTACGATATCTGATAAATGTATACAGTTTTCAAATGTTGTACTAAAAAAGAAAGCATTAAAAAAGTAGAGACTCCAGCCAAGCAGGGAGGAAACTTCCACTAAAATATCTTTCCTTAAGAGTAAAAATGCATTGTCTTATTTGCACAAAAAAGTTTTTGTGACTTCATATAATAGTCGATTTGAAAATTTTAGAACCTAGAAATGTCCTTTCCTATGAACTTTTTTTGATGATTCTTATTTATGGGATAGTACTGAACGATTCTAGCTTGGTTGCCACTCTGGCAACCTTGGGCAACTCTTTTTATCGCCAGAAATCCAAAATGGCCGCCAAATGCCTCCCATCAATAGATGAAGTTAAGTTTTTTCTTTAAATATTAAGTGTGGTACATCAAATCAGGGGTTTTGAGGGTCAACAAACCCATTTCCGATGTCATTTTTACAATTTGACTTCATTCAGGACTAAAATTCAAGATGGCCGCCAAATTTCAACCTCATTATGGTACAATGTGAATATTTCAATAAAAGGATCGTGTAACACATCTTATTTGTAGTTACAATGGTCCTAGAATACATATATTTTGCTGTTTTGGTTGTTTTCAGTTAACACATGCTTCTGGGACAACTCTGCTTATCGTGGGAAATTCAAAATGGCCACCAAATAGTCTTCTACTACTGTGTAAAATGTAATAATTACTTGATATATCAAGTGTAGCACATCTAATCATGGCTTTTAAGGGTCAAATCTTTATCTGGTGTCCTTTTGCTTATTAGTTCATTAAAGGCTAAACATATAATGACTCCTCACTTCAATATTCCCATTTCGTTACGAATAACTGTGGTGCATCTTATCACTGACGAGTGTTTATTACCCGAAACGTGCATGTCTGGTCCATGCTGTAAATTTATCTGCTCTAAAATGATGCTAATGAATTTGAAGACGTAAAACATTATTTGTGATCCCAAAGGTGGTATATTCCACGTGTTTCCTTTTGTCGATATGAGCTTTAACACATGCACTTTTTACATAGATTGCACATTATCAAACCGTAAAAGAGAAGAATTTTTTTTATCATAAAGATAAAAATAAATTGCAAATATTGTATATTTTAAGAAAGGGGGATAAAAGTCGACCTGAAGCAAGAATCTACATCATAGGGCTATGGATTGTCAAAATATCATGTCAAATACTTAATTGATTGTCCTATAAAAGGAATTCAAAGGAGCAAAGTTCTTCCAGGATTTCTGCATGATCTGTATTCTTGACATAGATCATTTTCCCTGTCACTGCAGTTCTTTTGACTTATGCTCCTGTTCTGTTCTTAGATTCATTTCAAGCTTGTCACACTGACTAGGTCTTACTCTTCAACCAAATACTCTGTGTTGTAAGAAAACATTTGGAATAAAAGCCTGTTTAAGATATGATATAGAAACAATTTAACCTTCAAACTGTAGGGAACACAATTGCTTTCAAGATAGATTTCACCCACTTGAGTTCTACATGCCAAAACATACGTAGTACCACAGTTGAAGATTCCTCAGATTTAATTTTGAATCACTGTAGAGAAAAACTGACGAAATCCTCGACAAGAAGTTAAAATTATCCTAAGATGTAATGATAGCAGATGAAATTTTGAAAGGCCTGTTCACTTACAAACTTAACCGTCGTTATGAAAAAAAGGATAGTGCTAACCCTGTTACTATTGGGCAGCCTTCTTTAAATAGAAGAATACATTCTATGCACCAGACATGCATGATTCGGACAATGAATGCTCATTAGTGGTACTTCCAGCCAAAACGATTCAAAGAAGCATATACAATTAACGTTGTTTTGCCAAATTTAAAGACATTCTATTCTTACAAAGTTCCATTTTAAGTATAAATAGCTAGGATAGAAATGCAAGGTTCAGAATTTCATTGCAAAATGGTACATGTCATCATTAATGTATACATAAATATAGTAGATAGCTCAACTCAACATAAATTTCACCAAGGGACTGTTGTAAAGAAAACATCAAACACTTTCTATTGCATAATTCTTGCCGATTGGAAAAAAAAGCTATACAGGAAATGCAAGCAAAGAAATTGCCATGATGGTCAAAGAGCCAAGATAGCCAAGTTACCTCGAGTTTACTTGCTTACTCTAGAATCCCCTGCGTCAAACAAACTGGTCTTATATCAACATGATCAATAGGGAAACTTTATTTTTGTCCTTCGAGTACCATTTTAATCAAACAAATGACATGTTTATCTTTGCATTACATTTTGACGAATCCTAGTCTGTTAAAGCTGAAACCATCCAATCTTATATGTCACTCTCATGCATTTTTCGTTTCATATTAAGAATTATGAAATAAGAGCTTGTGCTATTTCTTTTTATATTGTACTCAGTGGTAAGAGACTATTTGGCGGCTATTTTGAATTTCCCCCGATGAAAAAAGTTGTCCTACAAGTATGTGTGAAGTGGAAACAACCAAAACAGCAAAATCAATGTATTCAAGGATCATTGTAACTACAAATAAGATGTGTAACACGACTTTTTTTTATTGAAATCTACACATTGTACCATAATGAGGTTGAAATTTGGCGGCCATCTTGAATTTCTAGCCTAGAATAAGCCCAAAATGTCAAGATGACATTGGAAATGAGTTTGTTGACCTTCAAAACCTCTGATTTGATGTTCCAAACTTAATATTTAAAGGAAGAATTAAATTTCACCTATTGGTGAAAGGTATTTGGCGGCCATTTTGAATTTCCCCCGATAAGCAGAGTTGTCCCAGATACATGTGTCAGCTAAAAACAACCAAAACAGCAAAATAAATGCATTCTAGGACCATTGCAACTACAAATAAGATGTGTTACACAAACGTTTTATTGAAATATACACATTGTACCATAATGAGGTTGAAATTTGGCGGCCATCTTGAATTTGTAGTCCTGAATGAACTCAAATTGTAAAAATGACACCGGAAATGGGTTTGTTGACCCTCAAAACCCCTGATTTGGTGTGCCACACTTAATATTTAAAGAAAGAATTTAGTTTCATCTATTGGTGAAAGGCATTTGGTGGCCATTTTGAATTTCCGGCGATAAAAAGAGTTGCCCAAGGTTGCCAGAGTGGCAACCAAGCTAGAATCGTTCAGTACTATCCCATAGATAAGAATCATCAAAAAAAGTTCATAGGAAAGGACATTTCTAGGTCGGCCACATGTTATATAAGGCTGTCAAATCGACTATAAATGTTTATGCTGATTCGACAAGTGTAATACATGTACATAATTATCTGGTATTTCATACCCATCTAGTACAATTAGATTGTACAAGAACATCTAGTTTGTCGTTGCTTGCATTCAACTGGTACATTGTATGAGAATCACTTTGATGGGTATATGTTTGTCTGTCTGGTAGTCACACTTTTACATACACTGCCATCCATAAATAACTATACAAACAAGGAAATCATTCTAAATTCTTTATAAGTTTCTCCTAATTTTTCAATCCTGAACTTGACAAAATCATAATAATTGGCTTCACATAATTCAAAATTATGAATTGTGATGAGGAAAATGTAAAAAGAAACTTTTTTCATCTGCACAATTTTTTTCCAAAAATAAAATTGTCATTTTTATGAAAAAAGAACAAAAAATTCAAAAACATGAGATATTTGGGTCAAGTTTGTTACAAATGATTTCTACAAGGTTCATTATTAGAATCATACAGCAATGGATTTGAAACTGTTCATTTTATAACAGCAGCAGGAGTAGAAATAGTGTATACTAATTTATGGATGACAGTGTATATATAGGATCTCAAATGAATTTTCATTTCATACGATGTATTATGAAACGAGTTGTGTGTTTTATATCCCCGAGCCTTGGCGAGGGGATATAAAACGCACAACGAGTTTCATAATACATCGTATGAAATGAAAATTCATTTGAGATTCTTTTTATCACATGATATTGCCGAAAAATGTGTATTTCCAACGTGAAATCAACGTTTCCGAGAACTACAGAGGCGAACCACGCCGTGATCTTGAGGTCGTCTGCTACGCCATGAGAAGTAGTGTCCCCAACGTATAGATATTCTGTGCGTAAGAGAAAAGTATTTCAATTTTGAATAGTATTTTAATGCAAGAATTAATTAAATAACAACAATTTTAATCACTGATATTGACTGTTGGTCTGAATTTAACAGTTGACCGATATTTGAAAGGTCACATTTGTCAAGGTTTCTGTGATTCGGTTCCAAACTTGACCAATCACATTCAAGCAGAGCGATATGTAACGTGTTATCATATCATATATTTATGAAATGGCTTTATGAAACTGCATAACGGGTGTATCATGTGATAAATCAGTATATGACTATATAACTTGCTTGATATGCATCATTCTTCCGTCAGGGTAGCATTGTTATGCATGATGTCAAACACTCAAACCCAATTAGGGTCTGGTGTATGTCGCCATATTAAGGTCAAAGTTACATAATTAAGGTAAAAAAATGCAGCAAGCAACATGTCTCTTATTGATAAGTCTAGTTTATTAAAAAAAATGATAAATGCATGCTTGATTTATTAGATAAATTTGTGTATTGTTTCAGAAAAATGCACTTTTATCTTTACAGAGTTGAATGTACAGACACATGTAAAGCTCGTCAAAGGAACATAGAAAACGATATAAAGCAGCTCAAACGTGATCTTCATATGAGGGAGGAACAATTTAGACAACTAGAATATGAAAATCAGGTAACTTTCCCATAAAGTACGTTGTACAATGTAGTGATGCAGTTAATGCTCACTTCACTGTTCATTTACTTTTTACTGCTAAAGGTAAACCCTGAAAGGATCTGTACACCATCTGATATATGAAAAAGCTTAGAATTTATATTGAAGGGGAAGATGCATCAAAATTTGGCTTTTAATAGTAAAGAGTAAAAACTTAAGTAATTGAAAAGTTTAACTTGGTTTATTTATTTGAAAATTTCATTTTTTGCATTCTTGGCAGAAGGACCCACAAAAATTATTCTTATTGTGACTTCTGGTTCTTGTAACTTTGAAATCTTGTACAAGTTTTGATGTAATGCTCATGTATACATTTTATCATTTCATTTGCATGTAGTAGAATATTTTGTATATAAATGTCACTAGAAGTGAGATTAGATGTACAATGTACAATCATGATGAATCAATAAAGTAAAAAAAAATTTAACATCTTTAATGCTCACTTTAGAGGTATATGTACATGTATATACATGTACAATCATGTACATTTGCAATTTTAAAAAAAATCTCCATATCAAGAGGTAACTTGATCCTGTATGACGTGAGAATTTTGTAGAATTAAAGAAAGTAATGAGTAGAATGAATACAAATCTGAACAATCATGCTGTTCCTGAACTGACTTTCAAATTCGGTCTTTTCGGAATACAGAGTTACTTCCCATTTGTGCAGGTATCTGACGTCAACGCATTGTGACGTCATCAATTTTTATGGAAACCAACATGAAATTCAGGGAAACAGGGTTACAATTATGACATTTGCAAAGGAATTTAATGACGTCATAATGCTGTCACGTCAGATACCTTCACAAATCGAACGTAGGTCTGTAAAATCATGAAGACGGAATAATTGAAAATACATCTTTGTATTTTCATAATTTTCCCTAATGGTATTAACCTTAACCTTGGAATTGGCAAGCTCAAGATGTTTCCTTCTTTTTTCCAGTCTCTACGGCAGTATAAAGAGCAACAGAATGAATCAGAAGTTCTCATGTCAGCTCTCACAGCCATGCAGGAGAAGAACACACATCTAGAAAACAGTCTCAGTGCAGAAACTCGTATCAAATTAGACCTCTTTTCAGCATTAGGTGAAGCCAAGCGGCAAATAGAAATACTCAAAGGTATTGGATAATGATTTCTCTGTAATACACATTATAGATGAATATATCTACATGTATTGTATCTTGGATGATGGAGTCATTTTCGTCTCTTTTTTTCAAAAAAGCTTTCATGCTTTGGTACTGTATGACTGTGCACAATTTTCTCTAGAAATTCATCAACTGAATTTCTGGACATCAGTTGATTGATGCGTTGAATTAGATTTTATAGCCTTAATAATTGGCCTTTATATTACTGAACATCAAACCTGTTTGAAAGCCTTGTTTTAATATATAACATATATTCATACATGGCCAAAACGGATTTATTAATCCCTAAGGAAAAATGAATTTTGATGCAAAAACTTTGATAAAGAACATTTCAAGCTCTGATCTCCAGTATTTGTTATGCATGTTTATAAATGTTAAGTTATTTGAAGTTGCTTTATTGGTAAACATTGCTAATGTGATTTCTTTATTTTTCAGCCTTGATTCAAGAAAGAGATAAAGAGATTGGGGAGTTCAAGTCCAAGTTTACAGAGGCCATGGCGCTTAATTTGATGCCTACGACGTCTGTGAACGGTGTCGATAGTGACATGAGCTCCTCACCACTTTACACTTCCAAATATAACGGGATGAAGGAAGATACTATGATTCTCAAGTCCAACCTGAATCCCAACGCCTCAGAATTCACTCACAAAACATCCATGTAACGACCACTGAAGGACAGACAAACGGACAGAGATGTGCTACTTACAAGTCTTTTAGCTTGTATTTTGATTCTGTACTGATGTGAGATAGAAGTTTTTGTTGTACTAAGGCTTTGGTAATAGTTATGTTGTTATATGCATGATAGTACATAGTGCCACCAAATGGTCTTAGCTTGAAGGATGTAACTCTCTGTGTGTTGCAATTGCAATATTTCATAAAATTTCCAGTTCAAAAAAAGAAGCAGCAGGCTGCAAAGTTACTTTAAATTCTCTTACTCCTTGCAAGACTGTTTCAGAATAGTTTTATTAGCTCTTGATTTACAACAAATTTGCTGAAGGTAAAGTAATAGGACTACAATGTAAGTACTAATTTATCAATGCAAAATTTCCTACCCTGTTTTCTTTAAATTTCCACTCAAATTAAATTAGAAGGTGTTTACATATGGTAATTTGTCCTCAATTACTCCAGATTAAGAATGCCAATATTTATAATAATCTGATGCACTATATATTGTTTTGTGTAAATCAGATATTATGTGTTGTGGAAAAGGACAAGAAATTACTACATTTCAGTTGAAATAGAAATACACCACCCTATTTCACTGAGAATAAAAGTCAACATTTCGAAAAGAAAAAATAAATAATTCAGCAGACACTCCCCCTCCCTTCCCCAGAGTTTCATGCATTGGTAGATTGGATCTTGCATACATTGTATTTCTCTAAGGTTTACATTTCTGACAAGCCTTGACCATTTGGTGATACTGTTGTACAAGGAATGTCAATAGAAAAGATCAGCAAGAGAGAGTTCCTCTTTGACTGTATGGCTCAAGTTCTTTTAATTCGGAACTTTGACTTCTATTCTGTTGCTCGATTAAGTTATTTTTTATAGAGACAATGTTACTTTTTTCACAGATTCAAGTACCTAGTACTAGTTTATACTACAGAGAGCTGTTTACAAAGTCCGTGTACTTTGCTTTATTTTGCAAAACATATCAGACAGATATCAGATTTTTTTTCCTTTTGTATGCTCTAATACCACCACGTGAATCGAAATTTTACTTAAAGTGTCTCAAATATTTACACATAGATGAAATGTGTTGCAAGAAATTTTAGCCCCATTTTATTTTGTTTCCGATGCAAAAAAATAAGTGCTTTTGATGAATTATTTTTTCGGAAAACTAGTAAATTCAAGTCTAGTCAAGTTGGGTTTCGACTTTCTGTTGGGTAAAATCAGACGCAACAAATTAAAACCTGAATACAGTATGTATTAGTTACGATTGTATGTTCTCTACTGATGGTGACGTTACCGCTATTGCCTGTAACGGAAATGCAGCTATTTATTATTACCCATGACATTTTTCTCATCCAATGGCATTCAGTGACAAACATGCTGAAGAACTGATAGTCTTTTCCCGTATTGATCATTGTGCCTTCAAGATGATTGACTTTGTATTATGTGTTGTTAATTTCAGTAATTTTGTTTCAATTTTGTACAGCAGAAAGTGCTCAGATTATTTATCTTGCCAGATAGAAATCCATTATTTAAGAAAACTCAGCATTGATATTATATTAAATTGAGGTGTTTTGTCTTTGGTTATGCTGTTCAAATAAAGGTGAGGTTGGATCATTCATGTGCATGTAATTTTGTAGACAATTTTATTTATTGAGCTCAATTTTTTGCACCATCTTGAATATGTATGATCAAGAAGTTTGGAAATTATTATAAGAAGAGCTTAAGGATATTTAAGAAAAGACGTTTATATATTATGCTTACACTTCACTTTTGTGTGATATTATACCCATTAAGCACAGTTGAATGACCGTGCTACATGTACATGCTATGTTTTGTGGGTGATGTTGCATCATTTGATTTGGTTGAGTAAGTGAAATGTCCTATGAAAAGACAAAGTGATCTGAGGTAATCTTAAAGTGCAAGGATTATTTTCAAAATTGTTTTATCGTTTTCTTTGGTTTTAATTCCGGTCAATTGTCCAACTATTGTGTTTGGCATAATAAAACTTTGGGAAGGTCTAGCTACATGTAATTCGTGTCAAATATGTAAACGAAATGTTTGAATTAGATTTTTGTGCATTTTCTGAAAATTTAAACCTTTTTCTTTTAAAGTCAAAGGATGTAAATTGCTACATTTCTTTAATTTTACTCATTCTGCAATCTATAAAGACCATAAAACAAATATTTTACAACCAGAATACAAAATTTTTTTGACAGCATCCTTAGAAATTTTTCGTATCCAATGACGTAGAGCATATTATGTAGAGACATGTACATGTTAGAGTATTACTGTTGAAATGATCACCAAGGGTAATTTGAACAGCTAAACAAAGACAAACACCTGAAATTTGAGGTATTTTATTTTGTCAAGGTTCAAGTAAGCAAAATTTGTTTTTGCAGGTTTCATATTTAATTTGCCGCAGCCAAAGAAGGCTCATTGTACGTCAGATAGGCTATGCTTTCCACATTACTAGGGAATACTTATGTTACGTTTCAAAGAAAATGAAAGTGTAAAGGGTTATTTTAAACCTTCAGAATGAATATTATGTTAGTTTCCCCAAGAAGTATAGCCTATTCGACTTCTGTGTTAAAGCCTTAAACGAGATGGTACCACCTGAGATAAGAGATAGGTATTGTTTGTACTACAGTGGTATATATATGTGTTGCTTGGTGTCTAGTTATATTTTTCTGTGTGTATGATCACACATTTTCTGGTTATCTTTAGTGACAAAAATCTATAACGCTAACAAATGGACTGAGTGCCACAAATTGCCATGTGTCTTGGGGCTGACGAATTACGAAGCTCTGTAGTTGGCTGTGCTGAGAAATCTTGTCAGCTGAATGTCCAATTTTGCTGCCAGAATAAATGAAAAAAGTCTAGCAAAAAAAAATTGTGATTCTCTTATTATTTCATGAGCAGAACTTTCATGGAGTTTTTAATAGAGGTTGCATTCATTTCTCATGATCTGTGCAAGTCCTTAAGATCAAAATGCAAGAAGGTTTGGAATATTCCTTCTTCTTGAAGTGAATCTACATGAATGAAAAGTGGTCTATATGTTCATCTTCACATACATGTATATACATGTATGTTCATTTTTAGCTCACCTCGACAAAGTAGAGGGGGGCTTATGCTATCGCCCCATCGTCGGCGTCGGTGTCCGCACTATAGGTTAAGCAAAACCGGACAGGTCCATTCCTGCCAAACTATAAGTCCTACATCAACCAAACTTGCATGGATAATGCATCTGAGGATGCTTACAACAATGCATGGTACAGAGGCTGCGTCTGACCTACATTTTATGCTTGAGTGAGCAGGTTAAGTAAAATGGGACAGGTCCGTTCCCGCCTTACTATAAGTCCTACACCAACAAAACTTGCATGGATGATGCATCTGAGGATTCTTACAACAATGCATGGTACGGAGGCTGCATATGACCTACATTTCATGCTTGAGTGAGCAGGTTAAGTAAAATGGGACAGGTCCATTCCTGCCAAACTATAAGTCCTACATCAACCAAACTTGCATGGATGATGTACAACAATGCATGGTATGGAGGCTGCATCTGACCTACATTTTATGCTTGAGTGAGCAGGTTAAGTAAAATGGGACAGGTCCATTCCTGCCAAGCTATAAGTCCTACACCAACCAAACTTGCAGGGATGATGCATCTGAGGATGCTTACAACAATGCATGGTATTGAGGCTGCATATGACCTACATTTCATGCTTGAGTGAGCAGGCTAAGTAAAATGGGACAGGTCCATTCCCCCTTTACTATAAGTCCTACATAAACCAAACTTGCATGGATGGTGCATCTGAGGATGCTTACTACAATGCATGGTACGGAAGCTGCATCTGACCTACATTTCATGCTAGAGTGATCAGGTTAGGTAAAATGGGACATGTCCATTCCAGCCTTACTATAAGTCTTGCATCAACCAAACTTGCATGGATGATGCATCTGAGGATGCTTACTACAATGCATGGTACGGAGGCTGCATCTGACCTACATTTCACGCTTGAGTGAGCAGGTAAGGTAAAATGGGACAGGTCCATTCCAGCCTTACTATAAGTCCTACACCAACCAAACTTGCATGGATGATGCATCTGAGGATTCTTACAACAATGCATGGTATGAAGGCTGCATCTAACCCACAATTTACACTTGAGTGAGCAGGTTAGGTAAAATGGGATAGGTTCATTCCTGCCTTACTATAACTCCTACATCAACCAAACTTGCATGGATGATACATTTGAGGATGCTTACTAAAATGCACGGTACGGAGGCTGTATCTGACCAACATTTCATGCTTGAGTGAGCAGGTTAGGTAAAATGGGACAGGTCCATTCCTGCATTACTATTGGTTCTACATCAACCAAACTTGCATGGATGATGCATCTGAGGATGCTTACAACAATGCATGGTACGGAGGCTGCATCTGACCTATATTAACGCGAAATTATGCAAAAATAAAGTCCTCGCGAATAAAAAGTCATTTACAGTATTGGGCGTCAATAATTTGTTACTGTTAAATGTGATAGTACAATGAAACTTCATATACTTGCTAATCATGAATCAAGGATGACCCCTATTGATTTTGGAGTCAAAGGTCATAGAACTCTGTTGAAAATAGTTTCTGGATCATATTAGAAAATGTATTGCAATTATCATCATGGATCTTGCCAGAAATGTTTCCCATGAGTCAAGGATGACACCTATTGATTTTGGAGTGAAGAGGTCAAGGTCATAGAACTCTGATTATTGAAAATGGTTTTTGAATCATATAAGGGTGTTTATTGTACCTTATAATCATGAAACTTGCCAGAAATATTTCCCATGAGTCAAGGATGACCCTTGATTATGGGGTCAAAAGGTCAAGGTCATAACTCTCTGTTGATTGAAAATGGTTTCTGAATCATATTTGAGCATGTACTGCATTTATCATCATGAAACGTGCTAGAGGTGTTTCCCATGAGTCAAGAATGACCCCTATTATTTATTAGGTCAAGGTCATAGGATATCGATGATTTCTAAAAAAAATGGTTTCTGGATCATATAGGAGCCTGTATTTAACCTATCATCATGAAACTTGTGCGACTCTGCACTTTTGCATCTTTGATGCATTATGAGCCTAATTTTTGTGTCGCCTGCAAAGCATAACGACTCTTAGGGATCACTTTGTCCATTTTCCGTCCATCTGTCTGTCTGTCACACTTGGGTGTCACACCCCGTAACTTTTGATTGGTAAGTGATAGGGCTTTGATATTTCACATATGTATTCCATGTGACAAGACCTTTCTACACATACCATAATTTTTATACGCCCGTCATTTGACGGGTCGTATTATGGTATGGCGAAGTCCGTCCGTCCGTCCGTCTGTCCGTCTGTCCGTCCGCCTATGGAACGCAATAACATGAATATACGTCAATGGATTTTCATGAAATTCATACATAATGATTGGACTGTGGAGAGGAAGCCACCTTTCGATTTTCAGGTTCATCCGATTTGTCGTTACAGAGTTATGGGACTTAGATTTTTAAAATACAGTGAAAATATACTAAAATGTTTAAAAATTATTTAAAAATCTATTTCTGGTCGAAATGTTTTGAAATTTTGTATTCTTCAAGTAGAAAGGATGTTCTTATAATGACATATGTAACGGGTTTTTAATTTTTTTGTCGCATAACCGAGATATTGTGTGTAATAGGAAGGGGGGGTGGGTTATATGCACATACATGTTAAGCTAAGGGCAAAATATAGGCGCATGGAACGCAATTACTTGAATATGCGTCAATGGATTTTCATGATATTCATACATTATGATTGGACTGTGGAGAGGAAGCCGCCTTTTGATTTTCAGGTTCATTCGATATGTCGTTACAGAGTTATGGGACTTAGATTTTTAAAATACAGTGAAAATATACTAAAATATTTAAAAAATATTTAAAAATCTATTTCTAGTCGAAATGTTTTGAAATTTTGTATACTTCAAGTAGGAAGGATGTTCTTTGACATTTGTAACGGGTTTTTAATTTTTTTGTTGCATAACCGAGATATTGTGTGTAATAGGAAGGGGGGGATGGTCGGGTTATATGCACATACATGTTAAGCTAAGGGCAAAATATAGGCGCATGGAACGCAATAACTTGAATATGCGTCAACGGATTTTCATGATATTCATACATTTTGATTGGACTGAGGAGAGGAAGCCGCCTTTCGATTTTCAGGTTCATTTGATATGTCGTTACAGAGATATGGGACTTAGATTTTTTTAAAATACAGTGACAATATACTAAAATAGTTAAAAATTATTTAAAAATCTATTTCTGGTCAAAATGTTTTGAAATTTTGTATACTTAAGGTAGAAAGGATGCTCTTTGACATATGTAACGGGTTTTTAATTTTTTGGTGGCATAACCGAGATATTATGTGTAATGGGGGGGGGGGGGGTTATATGCACATACATGTTAAGCTAAGGGCAAAATATAGGCGCATGGAACGCAATAACTTGAATATGCCTCAATGGATTTACAGGATATTTCTACATTGTGATCAGACTTTGAAGAAGAAGCCGCCTTTCGATTTTCAGGTTCATTTGATATGTCGTTACAGAGATATGGGACTTAGATATTTTAAATACAATGAAAATATACTAAAATAGTTAAAAATTCTTTAAAAATCTATTTCTGGTCAAAATGTTTTGAAATTTTGTATACTTCAAGTAGAAAGGATGTTCTTTCACATATATAACGGGTTCTTGAATTTTTAAACACATAATCCAGAAATTATGTGTAATGGGGGGGGGGGGGGGGGGGTTATATGCACATACATGTTAAGCTAAGGGCAAAATATAGGTGCATGGAACGCAATAACTTGAATATGCGTCAACAGATTGTCATGATATTTGTACATTGTGATTAGACTTTGAAGAGGAAGCCGCCTTATGATTTTAAGGTTCATCTGATTTGTCTTTATGGAGTTATGGGACTTAGATATAAAAAAACCCAACGGGCGTATCTTGCTGCGTGAGCGTAGGCTTTTTTACCTCATGACCTTGACCTAGAAAATTGACCTACATTTCTAAAAATCTAAGATTGGCTATATCTTTTAATTGATAAGTGATAGGGCTTGGATACTTCACATATGTGTATTCCTTGTGACATTAGACCTTTTTAAACATACCATAATTTTTGACCTTGTGACCTTGACCTAGATATTTGACCTACTTTAAAAAAAATTAAGATGTGCTATATCTTTTGATTGGTAAGTGAAAGGGCTTTGATATTTCATGTGCGTATTCCTTGTGACAAGGCCTTATAGAAACTTTATAGAAAGCAAGTTCTCAAGGTCCTCTACCAAGCTTGTGGGGTTGTTTTTGTGCCGATCAGTCAACAAATATAGTACCGAGCCACCAATTGCAAGAACTCTGGTTGGCTGACACATTTTTAATCTTATCTGAAACCTCACGAAGTTTTTCAGGAAACAAGAGGTCAATGGGCCACATCGCTCACCTGAGAACAGTGAAAATCTCCATATGCCCAGTTTCACAAAAATTCTTACGATAAATTTCAGGAATTTTCGTAACTTTCGTCATCAGATAAAAGGTTTTCCATTCAAAAGGTGTTATGTTTTTCTATGTTATTTCTGCATACTTAATGTAACATAATGATTTTCAGTTTTATTATAAGAAGAACTAAGCAATCAAAAGTTACGAAAATTCCTGATTTTTTTATGAAATGGGCTGCTGACAGCACTTGATGTTGCACTCGACTACTGATACACTATCAATAAGAAATGTACCAGAGATTTATTTTCAAAATGAATACTATATATGATATTTTCTAAATAACTAAGAAACACTGTCCAAAAATTGAAACTGTTACTTATGATTTCTTTTGGATTTACATGCAATGCGTACTTTATATCTCCTTTTCATGTTGATTATGTAATTACCTGGAATTAATCAATATACATGTCCAAAATGTGTGGTTAAGTAGTTGCTTCCTGTAAGGTTGCGTGAATTTCCTCAAATTGTTTGCAGAGAAGTCGAAAATGTGTCAGCCAATCAGAGCCCTCGACGGCCATATTTGTTGACCGATCGACACAATTTCGGTAGAGACCTTGAGTACTTGCTTCCTTTACAGTATCGTGAAATTCGGTGCAGCGGTTGCAGGTGAGAAGATGAAAATGTGTCAGCCAATCAGAACCCTCGGCGGCCATATTTGTTGTCCGATCGGATCGACACAAACTTTGTTGAGGACCTTGAATACTTCCTTCCTTACGGTTTCGTTAAATTCTGAGCAGAGATCGTGGAGAAGTCGAAAATGTAAATAAAATATTAGGGACGGGCCTGTAAGGTCTCGTTAAATTCTGTGCAGAGATAGCGGAGAAGTCGAAATGTAAAAAGTTAAGGGACGGGCGAAGGGTTATGCGTTGGCTCAGGTTAGATTAAATCCTCAAAGTCTGTTTTTCGTACCGATCGTGGTCGACCAATTTGTTCGCAAAAGCCTTTGATTGGCTGATGCACTTTCTAAATATCCTCTGCAATCTCTTCACAAAAATTCACACAAAGCAAGAACAGATCCACTACAATTTCATATAGTTTGTGTTTTTGTACTAATCAGTCAAAAAATAACGCGTCGTCCGTTGGTCTTTCGTAAATTTTCAACGTTTATGACATCTCTAGCCACCTCTGCACGGAATACGAAACTTTACAGGGAGCAAGTTATCAAGGATCTCTACCAAATTTGTGTTCGTTCCGATCGGTCAACAAATATGGCCGCCAAGGGCTCGGGTTGACTGACGCATTCTCGACATCTCCTCTGCAACCACTTCACGTGTACAGAATTTCATGAAAACTTACAGGAAGCTTTGCTCAAGGTCCTCGACCAAGTTTAATTATGTTTTTCGTGCCGATCGGCCTTCAGATATGGGCAAGAGATCTGATTGGCTGATGCATTTTCGACATCTCCTAAATGCAACCGCTTCACATAATTTCACGAAACCTTACAGGAAGCAAACTAGTACTCGATGAAGGTCTGCTACCAATTTTGTGCTTGTCGTCCAGATGACCAAAAAGGGATCTGATTGGCTAATGTATTTTCGACATCTCGATTACCCCCTCGATCCTCAGCAACCGCATAACAGAATTTCACGAAACCTTACAAGGAGCAATTTGAGAATTAATCAATGTTCTCTATCATGTTTGTGTTTTGTTTTGTTTTGGGGGGTTTTTTTGTTGTTGTTGTTGTTGTTGTTGTTTTTTTTTTTTTTTTGTGCCGATCGATATCGGTCAAAATAATTATGACCACTACGGGCTCTGATTGGCTGATGTATTTTGAAAATCTCGTCTGTAAGCGATACACAGAAGTTTACAAAACCCTATAGGAAGCAATATATCAACTTGAAGGTCCTCTACCGAGTTCGTGTGTTTCTTTTTTTTTCCGTGTAGATCGGTCTACAAATATGGCCACCAAGAGCTCTGATTGGCTGATCAATGTACGTATTTTCAACATGAACTCAAGATCTGCAACTGCTGCACAGAATTTTTACGAAACTTTACAGGTAGCTTTAAGTGGCCAGTTTCTGCCCTTCGTTTGCAACTCAGGTGAGCGATGTGGGCCCTCTTGGACCTTTTGTTAATTTCTTAATTTTTGGACTTTGACAACAGTTCTCATACTTCAACTATTTTTATCCTTCAAGTTATACAGGGATTATACCATTAATAATCTATTTTTATAAAAATTCAAATAAAATTAGAAACTGAAGGTGGTTGCAACTTTAACAGTTTAATATATATTAAAAATCGTAGACCTGGAAATTTTCGGAAAGTTTTGCTGAATTCGTACGGACGAACGAAATGTTTATGCTGAACAAGTTGCATGTGTTGATCATATACATGTACATTATTTATTCTAGATATATAGCTTATCGAAATATGATCCTTGATACCAAGATATTTCAGAATCAATATGATTTTGTTTACCAGGTTGATTTGTCTGCAGTTGTGTACCTTTAAGCGTAAAAGAGATGGAATTGGAGTCATTTCGTGGCTGCAACCTCTGCATAAAACCATGTGCATAAAACGATGTCATGTTCAATTTTCTTATCACATTTTCTCAGCGCGAGAGCTTGAGGTGCATACCCCATTCATACATGCATCCCTGGTTGTACGATTATTTACGAATTTTAAACTTCGTTGGCTGGATCCATTCGGCCACCCTAATGTCGACCTGCAGCCCGTTTTACAAAAATTCTTACAGAAATTTCAGTTTTCATAACTTTTTAACGCTTATTTCGTATTATTAATCAAAAACGCAATGTTTTGTTTCGGCATGAATTTATACATGTTTTATTTGGTATGAAGAAATTATATTAGAAAACAGAATACAATGTAAGTGGAATCTTTGTTTACATGTCATTTATCAATAACGACGAAAATTTTTCGTAAGATTTTTTTTTGTTGTTGTGAAACTGGGCAATGGAAAATATGGATTCAAATATGTTGATAGGTATGAAAGAATCTCAAAAATACTATGATCCGTCCGGGAGTTTACCGATGTTTTCGCCAATAATTGACTCCTTGTAAGGACCCCCCCCCCCCCCCCCCCCCACCAAAAAGAGAAAATCTTGAAATTTTTCAAAGAGTGGATCGAGAATTTTTTTTAAACTTTATTTATTTTACAACGTTTAACAAACAAGTTACACAACTTATATCAATGTCTCCGTTGGCTCAGATGTTGGCGTGAGGGGGTCCAAGGATCGAGAATTTTGAAGAGTATTTAAATATTAAAGTCTAATTTCAATCTTTTCAAGTTTTTTGCTCTGAAGCTGGAGTCAGTGACGGATTCAGGAGGGGCGTAGGTCCGAAAAGGCTGAAATTCATTAGCTTCCGGGAGGCTTCGCCCCCCCCCCCCGGTCCCCCTACCAGGGCTCTGCCCTGGACCTGCTGGGGACCTTTAGAAGCGGTCCCCAGACCCCTCGCCATTTTTTACGCCCCCTCTAACTCAAAAGCTGGATCCGCCACTGGGAGTAATTTATCATTTTGACTTTCAATCAAAATTTTCAGTCCTCTAAGAATATTGCGAAATTTGCCACAATTTACCTTATTACAAGTTCTTGGCACAAAAAGTGAGAGCCGGGGTCGAGTATACACCCCCAACCCTCAATTTTCAGCAAATGTGAATTCGAAAAAAATCTGAAAAGCGCCTAAATAATTGTCCTTGGTATTTGATTTTCAATAGAATTGATAACTGGATGGCGAAGAATATAGTAGGTCGTCGCGTTTTATTTTTGTTAAGAAAAAACAAAAAAATCTTTTAATAATTGCCGTCGAAAAACAGGTCCCATAACCCAATAAGTTCCTTTTCATTGGCTAATCGATTTGGCGCTCAGTTTGGTGGAATTTCATTGGCTTACTCCTGCGCAGTTTTTTGAACAGTTGATCTCCGGCATAGACAGAGAAGCATTTCAAGTGATCAGTCGGAATTCATGTTTGTTGAAGTTTTAGGACACCCCTCGATATGTTCAACGCATCTCTCCGCCACGTTAAGTAACCGTAAGTATATCTACTTATTCTTACATTCAAATTCATTTATGATTTCAAGTAAAAAGAATGTGAACTGTTAGATAATTAAAATCTTACATCCTACTGTTCAACAGTTCAATGTACGCTAAATTCCAGTTAATCAAGCGACAGATTTTCTTTAAAATCCTACTGGTAAATTTGTGTAAGTAAGAAAAAATAAAATCGAGGAAATACTGATCGCCCCCTCCCCCTCCTTGATCCACCCCATCCCATTCATGGGCAGTAGTGAATTCTCATAAACACGTAAATGCCACTCTCATTCTGTCAATGAACAATTATCAAACTTGAGAAGCAATACTCAATATTTCAAACAACAACGGGAATTTGTATCCAGACAATCGAACACGAGAAATATTGTTGAAAATGAAAGCGAAAGTAGCATGTAATACCAGTCGGTAAGAAAAAGAGAATGTTTTTTTTTTATACAGTAACTTTATTTGTTTTGCGGTCTGTTATGAATCTATCACGTTGGCACAATAAAGGTGTGTGGAGATAGTGTTTATCTGTTAATAAACCAAAACTGGCAGAAGTGTCCTGTTAGCATGGTACGTAAGTTAGACACATGTAGACAGGGGAAATTCGGGAAAGAAACATTATTGCATTGATGTTGAACCTGTTTTCAATCTGGTGATAAGAAAAGAGGTGATTTACTGATGTCACACAAGTTTCTGGCTGATTTTTAGGACTTTTCGATGATTATACCCTCAGTCCTTTAGTATCAGATTATGGAAAATACCAACTTTCATACTATCACCTAATTTCAATGGAAACTGAGGAGCTTCTTTACAATGTCTAAGCGCAACCTCATTTTCAAATGTGACTTCATAAAGTGTGTGGGGAAAATCGTCGATCAGAGCTCGTTGTGTATCTTTCGATTATCGGTGTATTTTCCACTGCCTGTAAAAAAATAATGCATGCATGTGCATTGAAATGTCAAACATACATTTTTTGCAAACATACATTTAGAATCTACATGCACATGCATGCATTATTTTTTGACAGGCAGTGGAAAATGCCAAAAGTTGCGATGTTGGGTCTACATATTATTATAGCAAGTTGAGTATAAAAATGGCCCTGGTACAATGAAGCGAGTCAGTATTGACATATCTATCTAGAAGCAGTGGGGGATCCAGCAACCCCTTGGTCGTGGGGTCAAGGGGCAATTTATGTTGATTTTAAATGCCTGTACAAAAATAATGCATGACTGCATTGAAAAGAAACATACATTTTTTGCAAACATACATAATTTAGAATCTACATGCACATGCATTATTTTTGGACAGGCGCGCAGTGGAAAATCTTCCGAAATGGAAGTAACCGAACGTGACAGTTCTACCGAATTGAAGCGGCGGGTGTTGCATGCAAGCAGCAGATGCATATATTCTTCCTGGGCACCTGGTCTCACTCCCATTATCAGGAGTTCGCTCAATTCTTTTCATATGGTGGAGGTTTTTGTTTGTTTGTTTTGCTTTGGTTCCTGTTTTATCCTGATTTTGTATGCCTTCAGTATCTGATTTTCTGAATTATCAATTTTGTGCTTTATATATATACAGGGATATAGTCATTTAATCCATATTTGTCATCAATACACCGATAATCGAAAGATACACAATGAGCTTTGATCGTTGATTTCCCTCACACTATGAAGTACACATTTGAAACCGGGGATTGTGCTTAGACAAAAAGTAAAGAAGCTCCTCAGTTTCCATTGAAATTAATTACCACCACTGTAGATTTGAATTTTATGCACATCAAGACCTCAGTTGACATCACAACTTTTGACATTATTTCTTCCTCTGAATTAAGTTGTAAAATATATATGAGGGGGTTGACAGGGTGAAAGGGAGGGGGAGGAATGAGGGAGAGAGGGGGGAGGTAAGGGAAGGGTGAAAAGGAGGGGGATGGAGGTGGGGGACAGTAAGGGGGTGGGAGGGGAGAGAGGTCTCCCCTTGTTCGCCCCCCCCCCCCCCTATATATGCAGATGACACAATTTAATTCCAAAAGTTGCGATGTTGGGTCTATACATGTATATCATATTAGCAAGTTTAGTATAAAAATGGCCCTGGTGCAATGAAGTGTCTATTGACATATCTATCTAGAAGCAGTGGGGGATCCAGCACCCTCTTGGTCGTGGGGTCAAGGGGTAATTTTTGTGGATTTTAAATGAAAATGGACAAAAATATAGTTTGTTTTTTTTTGTGGAAATTTTTGGGTCAGTGCTAAGGGGGTTTTGGGGGTTGGATGCCCCCTCAATGTGCACCCCTTGAATCCGCCATTGAGAAGTATAATAATGTTTTCTGGACAGATTTTATGATCCCCACACCGTGTACTCAGCTGTATTTTGCATATATCTATAAAAACTGGACAATTGTAAATTTCTAAACATTTATGTTTTCTTGACAGCTATATAATAGCTTGCATGCAGACAATCAATCTACAAAACTGTTCATTTTATACAGTGGCAGATTCAAGGGGGGGGGGGGGGAGGATGTAGGGGGCATAATTGCCCCTTCCCCCCTAAAATTTCCAAATTATCATTACATCTCCCATACATGTGCATGAATGTTCAACTCATCGCTAATCTCTATAAAATAGCCTGAGTTATTGAAAATTTTTATGCCCCCGGAATTAAAGATTCAGGGGCATGTAGTTATTGGCTTCTCCGTTTGTTTGTCTGAAAAACTTTAACATTGGACCTAACATTTGAATGGGAGATGATATAGCTTTCATATTTCACATGTGTATTCCTTGTGACAAGACCTTTCCATTGATACCAAAATGTTTTACCCCTAGACCTTGACCTTTGACCTACTTTTCAAAAACTTTAACATTGGGCATTTTTTAGCTCACCTGAGCCAAAGGCTCAAGTGAGCTATTGTCATAGTGTGGCGTCCGGCGTCCGTCGTCCGTCGTCCGTCCGTCCGTCCGTCGTAAACTTTTAACATTTTCAACTTCTTCTCAAGAACGGCTGAAGGGATTTTGATGAAACTTGGTATGCATGAAGTACTAAAGGTCCTCTACCAAGTTTGTTCATTTCGGCTCGATCCCTTCAGGGGTGGATCCAGGGCGGGGTCAAATAGGCCCCGGAGGGTACCCCTCTTCAAAAATCTTCTTCTCCAGTTCCACTGAATGGATTGAAAAACTAATTGTATCTATGTGATCTAGAAGGATGTATGATTCAAGTTTGTTCATTTCGTTAAAATCCGACAACTAATTTTCGACGCGTTTTTGACGTCTTTTCGGACTTAGTCAGAAATGCACATTTTTGCACTTTTTCTTTAAATAACTCAATAAGTGTATGATTTTACACACTCATTTACTACATATTTATCATATTTAACTTACTTAATGCTTTGATATGTATTTTATGCTTAAATTTTATCTTTTTGATTTTTTATGAATTTTTTTCTTATGTAAAAAGGAAGGGGGGGGGGGGGGTGATTTCATACATTTTCTGCTTCTTTTCTATAACCACTCTTCAGATTGTCATGACAATTTGTAGGTATGAGGTACTCATGCATGGTACCCTACAAGTGAAAGAATTTTGTCCAGATATCCACTTTTGGATTTTTAAGGAATATTTTTTAAGATTGTACATAGGTATAATGTATGTTTTCTTACCAAAAAAGAAAAGAAATTCTCAAATCGCACCGGGTTATACACATTGATACTACTTTTGAATGAAGAAATTTTATTTGAATCACAAAAAAAATGCCGTAAAGATTAAAAGTACACAACTTTTTAAATATTTTTTCAAAGCCATGCACCTGGTTCCGGACCGGAATTATTCGAATTTTATGATCTGAGGACCCATTTTCACACGTATTCTTCCACACATGTAGATGGTAAACAAAGACGCCATGTTTCTTGTGTTACAAATTTGATTGGTTCAATACCTCCCCGCCCCCTTTCACACGTATTCTTCCACACATGTAGATGCCTCACACACTTTAAAACTATATTCAAAATTTTATTTCATCTATCTAGTAAACAATCACGGGAAGACAATTCAAGATAAACATTGTGTGTATTTTCCACCAATTGTTGAAAATAATACGAAAATAATCGGAACTATTTGACCAATTGTTGAAAATAATACGAAAATAATCGGAACTATTTGACCAATTGTTGAAAATAATAAGAAAATAATCGGAACTATTTGACAGGACAATGACCTAGATATGCATTAATTCATCTTCGTCCCCAAGGCGCATCGTATTCCTCTAGGCGCTTCATTGCAATACAAACCGCAAAGCAGTACTGCGATATATTTCAGGAGATACAGTGCAAACGGAATAGATTTTTATACTTGGAACACTTTCATAATCTGTATCTGTATCTGTATGGGTACGTTGAATTACCAATACTGGCTTGTGATCACTGGAATGAGAGAGCGCATAAACTTACTTAATCGCGCTTCAGGCTGAATCTAAAGCCTTCCACAGTCCTTGACAGCACTTGATGGTTATCCAGTTCGTTCCACTCTGTGACTGTACGTATGAAGAATGAGTTCTTCCTGATGACGGAATTACATGTAGGTATGTTAAAGCAGCGAGTACAGTATGGTTTGAGCTATGAACAACGTTCATAATGGTTATCATTCATGTACTTGGAACACTTGCATATACTTGTTATCATGTATAAAGTTTGCTCGAATTTCCTCTGTCTTAGACTCTCTTAGATGAAGTAATTTACGGACTGATTTCTTGAAGAAACGTCTAATGAGTAATCTCTTCCTCTGGATTTTGAGAATGCATAGGACATTTAATATCTGAAATTCTTGAAAATAAATAATTCCGTTCAGAGTTCCTGAAATCTTCCAATGAAATGTTGGACCACAGAATTTGTTGTTTTAATAGAGAAAATAAATTATTATTCACAACCTTAAGCCACTGTGTTCGTCATCTTGTATGTATAATATTTCTAAGAGGAACAGAGAGGCCTGAGGTTGTGAATAATAAAACATTTTCTCTCATAAAACGACAGGATCCTGTGTTAAGACATTTGGGAATTTTTATCTGTTCAAATAATAGATACATAATGAGTTTTTATCAGACCAAATAACTTCTTGTCGGCAAATCCAATGCAACCGATACATTTCATGAACTCTCTCCGCTAACAACTTGCCCGTGTAACAGACCTATGATGAGGTAAAACAATTAGTTAACAGTAAATAACGATGTCGTAGGTCTGCTAGTTGGACAAGCTTAACAATTTCATGGGCCTTTTAATTTGTTTCAAACTGCGAAACCTTAGAGAAACCACTTGAGTTGTTGAACAGCGTATGCTGAAATGCGACGCTCCTTCTCGCCTGTTGAAATATGCATAGGCAAGAAGCGTCGCATTTCAGCATATTTACTTAAAATTATTTGTTCAAGTGGCTTCACTGGGTCATGAGGTTTGATACAACATACACTGCTTTTTTGGAAAACAAACTGGCACAATTTCTGCACAACTCACTTGAATTGATGAATATTGGATCAAAACGATTTTAACTGTACGTTTCATGTATTTGAGATGAAATCAATACTATTCAAAAGCATAATTCATAGATTTCAGTGAATAAAGGCAAAACCGAAAAATCTTTGTTTTTTATGCCCCTGGAATAAAAGATTCGGGAGCATAAAGTTTTTGGCCTGTCCGTCTGTCTGTTTGTCTGTCTGTTTTCCAAAAAACTTTAACATTGGGCATAACTTTTGAATGGAAGCTGGTGATAGAGGTTTCATATTTCACATGTGTATTTACCAAAATTTTTGACCTCATGACCATAACCTTGACCTTTCACGTACTTCTCAAAAACTTTAACATTGGGCATAACTATTGAATGGTTATAGTGATAGGGCTTTCATATTGTACATGTGTATTCCTTGTGACAAGATCTTTCCATTGATACCAATATTACGCTGACCCTGACCTCTCACATACTTAACAGAAAATGGTGTTTATACTAACAAAGATGCCGCCGGGGGCATTCTCGTTTCACAAACACAGGCTTTATAATTTCTGGCATGCTAGCTATCAATAATGAAAGGTTTTGTGTTCAATTTTAAATAAACTTAATTTGTGAAATCATTTCATTGTTTTATTCTTTTTCTGCTGCACATTTATGTGGAATTTTACAATATGATTTTATTTTTGATGTTGCATAATTGAACTATACTAGCTGGGCATATGACGTTGGACCACTTTATCCGTTTTTTTTTTCAAATCAGTAAAAAAGTTATTGTTTTGAAATGTGACTATTTTTTTCTTTTTTGTACCTTTAAAGGTTGTCTGAAAAAAAAAACACTTCTCTGCATCCGGCAAAAATCTTTTTAGAAAGGTTGTGGGCTAAAATCCTGGTACTGGCACTATCAGTATTCAATGTCAGTATGTCAGTTAGAGCGTGCATGGGTATCAGGTGAGCGTTGTGCCCCCTGGGGCTCTTGTTTTGAATGGTAAGTGATAGGGCTTTCATATTTCGCATGTGTATTCCTTGTAACAAGACCTTTCCAATGATACCAAAATTTTTGACCTTGTGACCTTGACCTTTGACCTACTTTTCAAAAACTTTAATATTGGGCATAACTTTTAAATGGTAAGTGATAAAGCTTTCATATTTCACATGTGTATTCCTTGTGACAAGACCTTTCCATTGATACCAAATTTTTTTACCCTGTTACCTTGACCTTGACCTTTGACCTACTTTTCAAAAACTTTAACATTGGGCATAACTTTTGAATGGTAAGTGATAGGGCTTTTCATATTTCACATGTGTATTCCTTGTCACAAAATTTTTCCATCGGTACCAAAAATTTTTAACCACGTGACCTTGACCTTGACCTTTTACAAACATGTGAATAGACCTTTCCATTGATACCAAATTTTTTTACCTCATGACCTTGACCTTTGACCTACTTTTCAAAAACTTTAACATTGGGCTTAACTTTTGAATGGAAAGTGATAGGACTGATATTTCACATGTGTATTCCTTGTCACAAGATTTTTCCATCGGTACCAAAAATTTTTAACCATGTGACCCTGACCTTGTCCTTTTACAAACATGTACAAAACAGAAAATAGTGTTTAAACTAACAAAGATGCCACCGGGGGCATTCGTGTTTCACAAACACAGGCTTTATTAATCTTTAATTTGGATGCATCACTGAAAAAAGTTAGGGCGCATTGAATAGGAAAATGTCCCATTAGATTTTAAACATGCGGGGCAATTGTCCCATAAACTCTTTGGTCCTTCCTAATCACTGATTTTCTTATCTTTTTTTTGTTTACGTCTGTCCATCCGTCAGTCTGTCAGTCAGTGCGTCAGCATTTTGGTTAAAGTGTTGCGTTTAAGTCTTTTCTGAGAGGACTGTTTGGGGCAGCAACTTGAAACTTTACATGGTGATAAACCATGATGAGACAAATCAAATGCAGTAACAAAATTTGACTTTTACCTTTCGACCTTGAGATAGAAATGTCTGAATTTGTGTTTTAGCCATACACTATGAGGAGGATTAATAAGTAACTTTACATAATGATTTTAAAATCTTGATAAGACTTTTCATGTAAGACCTTGTCTTCTGACCTAGTGACCTTGACCTTGAAATTTGACCTACTTTTCAAAAAACGTTAGTCTTGACCATATCTTTTGAACCTTAAGGGGTAGGGATTTTATACCTCATGTGCGAACACCTTGTGATCAGACCATTTATTTGTGACCTTGACTTTTGACCTAGTGACTTTGACCTTCAAGTTTGAGCTATTCTTCAAAACCATAAATATTAGTTATATTTGGCCGGATTGCAAAGCAATTCCGGTCTATAGATTGACGATGTCCGTCTGTCTGTCCGCCCGTCTGTCTGTCCTTACATTTGACCTAGTGACTTTGACCTTGGACTTTGACCTAGTTAAAGATTTTGGTCCAAGTTTCTAGTTGAAGCAAAATCTATGGAACTGTATGCAGTAGAAACTTTATACATGTATTATACATATAGGTTGCCTCTGACAAAACCTTTCAATTTATGCGATATTATTTGACCTATTGACCCAGTTAGTGACGAAAAGTTACTTAGCAATCCTGCCATACCATCTTTAGCGGTGTTTTATTTTTGAGTGTAATGGATAGAGCTTCCATATTTCACTCATGTGACCTTGAGCCTGTCATTTATTACAGTGACCTTGACCTTAAAATTAGCTATATCTCCTGAATTAGAAGGGCTGTAATAATACAACAATACAATACAACAACTAATTAACTAGCACTTTGCACACTATCCTGCAATACCGCCTTTAGCGGTTTAGGGTTTATCTGTCTGTTAATTTTGAATTCTTCTTTTCTTTCTCTTTTTGATCATGTTGATAGTCGTGTTTGCATCAAGCCTTCATACATTTTACAATGTGCATGATATTCACATGAACATAGGCATATCGGTGTATCTTTGGATTTTCAAAGGTAGGGTTACATGAATAAGGTGGATCAGTTATAGACATTTATTTTCGGGACGGAAATTAATCAGATGGAAAATATAAAGGGTGTGAACCTTATCTATAAGACAGAATATCTCAAAAATCTTTTTGTAACTTCTTTGTTTTTGGATTAGATTTAAGGTTAGGGTTGCGACTACAGGGAGATAACTCTATTTTCATATCACGTAATATTTGAAACCGACATGGACGATAAATTGTATAAGCTCAGTTTGTTGCATTATTTCAGAAAAAAATTATACTCCTTGAAATTTTCATTGCTGAATGGGTATTTTGGGGAAAAATGCATATTTTTCAATGAAAAATCGCTGAAAAAAAGGAAAAAAATTGTCATTTTGCATGAGTTCTGCCTCTTAAGATTCAAACATCAGAATATATACTATTCATTATACTCTTTAAAAATGAGAGAATTAGAAATTTGAAATTCGATTAAATCTCTATGTTTTGGGGTCAAAATGTTGATTTTTTGCACAAATTATTGTGCTATTTATAGAAACAGTCATTTTGCTCAAAAACGAATTCGGATACATATTGGTTTAACTGCTTTAGGATAAAGCAATACCATAGCTCTATACATAGAAAAAAAATTTGTGTACCTGGCGACCTTCTAGCTATTAATAAAAATAACGAGTTGTTGCCATGGCAACCAACAAAAACATATTTACAAAAAAATAGACTCCTTAGAACTGTTTACTTTATCAGAATTTTTCAAAATAGGCTTTTATTCATACAAAAGCTATAAGAATCCAGAAAAATAAGGGTATATATGAATTTTTGAAATTTCATGTATTGCAGAGGTATGTTATGATGTGGTATTCTCTAAAATGATGAAAATGTTAAAATAGGCCAAAAATGGACGTTTATAGCCAAAAAACGAGACATGCAAATTTTGATTTTTTGGTCTGAATAGTTCGATAAGATGTTCCTCTACACGTGGACATATCAATCTTTCTTCTACCTCATTTCTATTTAAAGTCGCCACCCTGACCTTAATTTATGCATAGAAATTGTAGTTCAATATTTTGAAAAGAAGTTACAGCTTACGAGGGTTGTTCGAAAAGTTCGTAGACAATTGCAATATTTAAAAAATGCGTAACAGTAACCTTACAATTTTCGTACAATACATCCATGAGGTTTATTATAATCAATTCATACAGTCAAAGGTTACTGAAAAAATATGTCATTTAAATAATTATCTTAAATTATGTGTCGTGACGTTTAGCGGCGCAATATGAAAACTGAGATATAGAAAATTGTGTACACGCGCATAATATTCCTTGGTTATTTCTAAATGCAGACGCAGAGAAAGTCAATCTATATACTTGTTATTGGACAGTAATTGAAAGTTATCATACTGAAATTTGATCTTTTTACGATGCATTGATATTTAGATATCACTGTTACAAGAAGTGAAATCAATACGTATAGATTGAAATAAGTACGTTGATTTTGTAAGAACGTGAAATCATTGATCTGTTATTCAAGCTGATACAACCTCCACAAAAGACATTATATATGAGAAAAATGGTTATGGAACGCAAGAAAATGTTTCGAGCGCACGTCAATATGCCTTCAATTTGCACAGAAGATGATAATTTGATAAAAATCATTCAAAGAGGATGGTTTGGACTACCTGAGAAAGCAAAACCGAATGATCCATACGTTCTAAAATGAAATTCTTAATGCGTCTTCTGTGAACCAATAGAATAGGACCAGGGAATAATTTGAGTGCATGATTGCCTAGTTTATTCTGTATTATGAATTTTTGAGCCGAATTACTTACAATAAATGACTTATGCACCATTATGATTTCAAATTTAGAGATGGAACAAAAGGTGAAAAATGATAAGTACTCCGTAGTTTGCATGACGTTGCTTTGGACGACATTTACTGCGCCGCCTTCCGAAGTCACTCCTAAAGAAAAACACCGCATTTCTTTCATAATTGATCGATTGCTTTAAAATTTGCACAATAACAATATCCAATCTGAAGGAATAAATTAGTATATGAACAAAATGTTTGACGATAACGACATAAGTTTTGTTTAACTTGTCTACGAATTTATCGAACAGCCCTCATATTTATGGCTTTTAAAGCATGTTTAAGTGACACTATTGGATCACTTAATCAGTTGTCACTGTCACGTCCCTGAACTTTTCTTTGGTGAGTTGAAGGCTAAAAAAAAATAATACTGATATTATAAATTATATTTTTGACTTAGGTCAGTAATTATGCATACTCGTATGAAACATTTTGCCGAGTTTCCATAAAATTTGCTGTCAATAAAAAGTAAGTTATGGACAAATCATAAAATATTTTACATTTTTGCAGTAGTGTATTATAAGAATCCTATTATAATCAATAATCAATCGATAGGCTTATCCGATTAATTGATTTTGATTACTTCATCCGATTCCCAACACTAGTTTGACCTACTTTTATGCCTCGTTCACACGGTTGTGCAATAAATGTCATAATGATGCGCATGCGTCAGAAAGTTATTGTGAAACAAATTGAAATTTTTATTGCGCAATTAATTTTGTCGTGTGAACAAAAAACAATTACGGAACAAATTTACATTTATTGAGCAATAAATTTTCCTTGTAAACAAGGCATTAATAAACTTTAACCTCGGTCATATTTTTATGCCCCCGTAATCAAAGATTCAGGGGCATATAGTTTTTGTCCTGTCCATTTGTCTGTTTGTCCTTAAAAACTTTAACCTTGACCATACCTTTTGAATGGTAATTGATAGGGCTTTGATATTTCACATGTTTAACTTGTGACAAGACCTATCCATGGATACCAACATTTTTGACCTCGTAACCTTGACCTCAAACTGTGACCTTCTTTTAACATTTCAACTGTTTTACCTGGCAACAAAGATGCCAACAGGGGGTATTTATTATTAACAAACTTATGTTTTTTAATGGATTTTAGCAGCTTTTAGATTTTTGACGCATTAACCTGCTACAACAAGCTATGTAATCTTTGATAACCCCATGTACCCTGTTTCCTGAGACATTATCGGCCATCTTTAAATTTGGTGCCAAGAACACTTGGCATTGAATTCATTTAATAACTGTATATAATATAATGCACATAAATTTTTGTAATTGATTTCAGGTTGTGATGATTGTGGAAGAAATCATGAAGGAAGAAGACATTTTTCAGCATTGTTCATGTTGTTCAAGATGCATCTTTAAACAGAAGAAAGCCCTCATGATGCTAGAAGTCTGGAATAAGCAGGTATTGACAATAAATGTTTATTTATGAGATTAATTAATTGGCTGTTACTAATGGATCAAGCACCAAAGTCATTTTCTCAAATTTTCAAAAATTGCTTATTTGTTGTCAGTATCTTTGATCCTAATATGACTTGAGATTTTCTCCCTATAAGTGCTATATATCAGAACTCTCCTGGTGTAAAATCTGTGCATCAAACTTCCAGTCAGGTAAGCTTGGCCCATTCTCGTGCTATTAAGAACTCGCGCGGTGTAAAAGTTTTGTGCTGATTATCACTGACGGTGACGATGTGGTGCCAGACCTTTTTGACTACAATAATAAATAAGATATCGAAAATTGATTAAGTAAATAATTCATGTTAACGTAATTTAAATGAAGTCCAGGGTATATATAAGCTTAACGCTAGGCTTTGTTTGCCAGCAGGAGAGAATTTTTGCCTGTGACCCTCACTTGATAAAGTCGCAGCGAAAATTTATGGATGTATTGAGTGTTCCATGTTATTTATTGTATTTTCTACCCATTGGGAAAAACAATTGTAAGACTTCAAAATGTGCATTATTCAAGTTTATCTACTTATTAGTATTTCTTGATGATGTCATTTTGCTAAAAATATATAATATTTGTTCATAAATTGAAACTGAATGACAGACAATGATTCTTTAAACTCCCAAAATCTTCATAAATGCATGATGTTTAACTTACAAACTGTAATATGTAGGAAATCAATAAATGAGGTTGGCTTGCAATGATTTTTTTCTGAGATAAATACATTAAATTTTGTGAACAAGCAATTGGAAAATTGTAATTACATGTATAATATAATAATTGCATGCATATGCATATAAATATACGTGTTTTATAATTCATTGTAGGTTGTGAAGATTTATTGATCAGAGGATAAAGACATTTTCAACCAGTTAAAGATGCAAATAAAACACAATGAAGCCTTTACGATGTTAGAAGTCGGGAAAAAGCAGGTAAGTGTTTAACACTACAACCACCAAATTCAGTTTTATTATGTCGTCCGTCAGTCAGTCAGTCTGTCTGTCTGTCCGTCCGTCTAGTTAAGAAGTTTTGAAAGCAGATTTCTTTTATACTATTAATGGTAGGCCTTTCATATTTCATACACACATTCACCATAAAGAGTACTACTTTTTAGTACCATAAATTTTGACCCTGTGACCTTGATCTTCACCCTGTACAACATTTTACGTTAAGATGTTTTGAAAGCAGATTTCTTTTATTATACTTTTAATGGTAGGCCTTTCATATATTATATACACACTCACCATAAACAGTACTATATTTTGGTACCATGACTTTTGATCCTGTGCCCTTGACCTTCACCCTGTGCAACATTTTATGTTAAGATGTTTTGAAAGCAGATTTCTTTTATACTATAAATGGTAGGCCTTTCATATTTCATACACACATTCACCACATAGAGTACTACAGTTTGGTATCATGACTTTTGATCTTGTGACCCTGACCTTGACTTTTGGCTTATGTTGAAATTAGGAAATGTTTAGAAATTTTGAAAGCAGATTTCTTTCATACTATAAATAGTAAGTCTTTCAAATTTCATACAAACATTCACCACAAAGAGTACTACAGTTTGGTATAATGACTTTTGACCTTGTGACCTTGACCTTGACTTTGGACACTTATGTTGCAGTTTAAGTTAAGAAGATTTGAAAGCAGATTTGTTGCATACTATAAATGGTATGCTTTTCATGTTGCATCATAAATGGTCCCATTTATAAAAAAACGTCCCACGGGGGGGGGGGGGGGGGGGGGGGGGGGGGGGGGGGGGAATATATAATATATAATTTTAGGGCAGTTCTAGTTTTGCATGTATATGTATCTTTTTTTGTACCAAATTTTTAATCTTTTGACTTCATCCTGGACCTTTGAACTCTTTTTATTCCCCTGTAATTGAAGATTCTGGGGCATATAGTTTTTGGTCTGTCCATCTGTCTGTCTGTTTGTCCGCAAAAACTTTAACCTTGGCCATAACTTTTGAATGGTAAGTGATAGGGCTTTCATATTTCACATGTGTATTCCTTGTGACAAGACCTTTCCATGGATATAAAAATTTTTGACCTTGTGACCTTGACCTTGGAGTTTGACCTACTTTTGAAAACTTTAACCTTGGCCATAACTTCTGAATGGTAAGTGATAGGGCTTTCATAATTCACATGTGTTTTCTTTGTGACAAAACCTTTTCATGGATACCAAAATTATTTACCTCTTGAACTTGACCTTGGAGTTTGACCTACTTTTGAAAAACTTTAACCTTGGCCATAACTTTTGAATGGTAAGTGATAGGGCTTTCATATTTCACATGTGCATTCCTTGTGACAAGACCTTTTCATGGATACCAAAATTTTTGACCTTGTGACCTTGACCTATGAGTTTGACCCACTTTTGAAAAACTTTAACCTTGGCCGTAACTTTTGAATGGTAAGTGATAGGGCTTTCATATTTCACATGTTCATTCCTTGTGACAAGACCTATTCATGGATATCAAAATTTTTTGACCTTGTGACCTTGACCTTGGAGTTTGACCTACTTTTGAAAAACTTTAACCTTGGCCATAACTTCTGAATGGTAAGTGATAGGGCTTTCATAATTCACTTGTGTTTTCTTTGTGACAAGACATTTTCATTGATACCAAAATTATTTACCTCTTGAACTTGACCTTGTTGTTTGACTTAATTTATAAAATTTAAACTTTAGCCATAACTTCTGAATGCTAATTGATTTGGCTTTCATATTTCACGTATGAATTCCTTGTGACAAGACTTTTCCATGATACCAAATTTGACCTTGCCCTTTGAATTTGAAACTACTTTTGAGCTGTTTTACTGTCAAAGATGCCAACGGGGGCATTGTGTTTCACAAACACAGATTTTATTTTTCTATTTATTTAGGGAAAATACTAATAAATAAAATCATGTAAAATCTATTTTTTGACCCTAATGCCTTGAAATTTTCTATAGTTCAAGTGAAACATATATGTAATAAATAAATGTTATTGTAATATTGTACGCATCAAGGTTTTTAAAAATTGTCTTACATTTTCAATATATCATTATTGTAAGGAAGTATGTCAGGAGGGGGGATGGTTGTTGAACATTATGAAGTTTAAAACTTGTCTGTATCCCTTTAACAAAAAATGGTAAACTTTTGATATTTCACATGAAACTCATGACAAGACATCTCAGACCATGATCTTTGACAATGTGATTTTGACCTTCATTTCTTAAACTTTAAACTTGGTAATATCTTATTTGAACTTTATAAATTTTTAGCAGTAGTAGTAGTAGGTTGTGCTTTATAATATTTCACATACATATATAATGATAAGACCATCCATTTCAAACCATGTCCTTTGACAATGTGACCTCCTAGACTTTGAATTTGACCTATTTTCTTTCCTGAATATTTCAACTTGGTTATACCTTTTGAATGGTAAGTGAGTGTGCTCAAGTATTTCATATACGCATTGCTTTTGGAACATACCTGCCATAAGTATCAAAAGTTTAACCCTGTGATCTTGACTTATGATTTTGACCTGTTTGGATAATAGGTTTTATATTTTCAAAGCTGCACTGGGGGCATTTATGTTTCATAAATATAGAGCTTGTTTTCATTTAACTTCATTAGTGGATAGTGTTTCATATAACAATCAGTTTATCACATGGTTTTAGGTAATTTTATTCTTTTCAGGTGCAAGAGAAAGCAAATTATGCTGCTGCCATTGAGATGAAGCCTGTTACAAGTCTGATGGGTCTAAAGAATTGTACTGACAAAATGGAATTATCTTTGCAATGATGCAAGAACTGATTTTATAAATACCTGCAGAGCTGACTATATGCTATATTTGAGAATGCCTGTCATAAGCATGCTGAAGCCCGACTTCCCTTTACCTTTGTTTTCTTGTGGAATTTTGGCGTTTTAGGATCAGGGAATGGTTAACGGTGGGGGTCGGAATGACTTTCACATTTTACCTTGATGTTCAAGAAACCTCTGACCTTGATGTTAAGAAACATCTTTTCTCACCATAGGAAGCTTCCTAGCAGGGGATGAGGGTGGTCAAGGTCGGTTATATCAGAGGCTGCAGTTTAAATTGTATTCTGTAAGGAATATCTTCCCTTAGAGTGTCCCTTTGACCTTGACATTGATGAATCTGTGGTGGAAGGGTGGGATGGGAAAGGGAAGCAAATGTTACAACCACTTGACAATAGAACTTGGAACAAGGAATCTATAGGTAGGATGGACTGTGGAACGGCATGGACAAGAAGTATCTACAAGCTTGATTCATATGGCTTCATTGCCTGTTCTTAGCTACATTGGCTTTTTTTTGCTTTTATTCATTCATTTATTTATTTTATTATTTTTTGTTGTCGGTCATTTTGGAGTTTAGGTTTTTGTGGTTTTGGTGCAGGTGTAGACTGATGTAGATGTGAAGAAGAGGCAATGAAGTCGAATCAAGCGTGAAGATTCATCCTGTCTGTGCAGTTCCACAATCCATCTTACTTTTAAGATTCCTTGGGCCAAGTTCTGTCAAGTAGTTATATCATTTGTAGACCTCTCTCATCCAACTATACCCATCACAGATGTATTAATGTCAAGGTCAAAGGGTCACTCTGCGGGAAGATGCTCCCTGCAAAATGCAACTTGAACTGCAACCTCTGAAATACCTGACCTTGACACTCGAATGCTCATCTCGGTGAGAAGAGGTCATGTTTCTTGATCACCAAGGTCAAATGTGAAGGTCATTCTGTGTCCTATCGTCCATTGTCTGGTCCGTTTTGCTTTACCGCAAGATTGTGAAGGTATGGGGGTGAAATGCCCAAAAGTTGATATTATGAGTGCTGTGCTTAGTTTACTAATGGTGAGTAGTCTCTCTCAACTTTGAAGACTAGCTGAATATTCGATTAGTCTCTTAAACTTCAGCGTTCAAAGGTCTACAGATTAAAGGAAATTACAGTATTTTATTTTCTGAATTTTTATAGGCCTTTTCATACTCATTTCATGATCAGAGGGGAAAGGACCATAAAGCATGATATCTTGCCTTCTATACTGTACTTCATTGAATGCTTATATTTATAATTTGATACTTCATATAGTTCTCTTATACCATATACATACAAATAAATGCCAAATATTTCCTTACATTCAGTGTACTTTTCAAACTCAGTTGACAAAGAATGAAGTTAATTTATCTTTTGCCAAAGTTTGAAAGAAATCGAACCTATTATTTTCCACAGTTCAAATAATTACGACTACTCATCAAGGAATAATAATATAATGAAAGATTACATTTATTAGCAGATCAAACAGCCATGAAGAAGAACCAAAACAAAATTTGTAAAGAAATGAGAGCACAGATTGAGCACAAATGTAGAAGTCTTTGAAGAACAGCACATTGAGAGCACATAAGTCTACTGGAATCGAAAATTCTACACACTTGATACAGCAAGGTAGATATAAATTTATTTTCTTTTGCAGTGTTCTAAAGCTTAAGGTACATCCATTCATTCAATTCATTTATAAGCATAATATTCTTATGCCCCAATAAATAAAAATGTGTTGAGCAATTTGCCTTTAGTTCACACGGCAATATATATATAGTGCACAATGAATTTTTACCTCCCACCTTAGGGAAAGTGCGGGGATATTTAAACTGGTTTTGTCTATCTGTCTGTCTGTCTGAGTCGCAAAAACTTTAAACTTGGGTACAACTTTTCAATTGTAAGTGATATGATATGGCTTTCATATTGTGCATGCATATTCCTTGTGACAAGACCTTGCCATGGATACTAAAAATTATGACCTTGACCTTGGAGTATGACCTACTTTAAAAAAAACTTTGTCCATAACTATTGAATGTTAAGTGATAGGGCTTTCATATATCACATATGCATTTCTTTTGACTAGACCTTTCTCCGGGACTACCAAACTTTTCGTCCTTGTGACCTTGACCTCAGTTGTTACATTTAGTATTAATTGTGATAATACATAAATAACTTATAAAAACTGGTAGGGTTTGGGGTGTGGTCTGCAAGCATTTCTTTTTTAAAGACAAACGTCCAAAAGGGTGGGGGGGACCACAATCCCAAATTTGATTTTCAATTTTGTTTCACAAGAACTAACATGTAATTGTGCAACAAATTTTGTTGTGTAAACATGAAGCGACACTGTTGCACAATGAATCTGATGCATGTGTATATTTTCATGGTAAATGACAGATATTCAGGTGTTAGCTATCAGTATAGTAATTCAATTTCTTCATTTGTTAGATCTGGGTCTTTTATACAATAAGAAAGTTTTTCTAGTTGATGTCCTTTGTAGAGAATGATGTAAATTTTCATAAATATTTATGCATTATTAAGTATTTCTAACACTGGTTACAATTATTATTATCTTTTACATACATGTAGGAGTGAGACAAGAATATGACGAAAATGGACATCATTGTGGAATGAGAGGAAAAAACAAAGAGACAGCTGAGTGACCTTGAGGTGAGCCTCAGAGTGATTTAATACTGTGAATAGGCATAATTGATTTGGATAATTGCATACTTATTAGGAGCGGAGGAAGATAACTGATTTTGGGGTCAAAGACCAAGGTTAGGGAAATAGTTAGGGAAAAAAGCCTTGAAATATACAGTCAAACCTGTCTTAAAATGACCCTCTTTTTAGCGACTTCCTGCTTTATGAGACCTTTTTTATTCCTCCCAAGGAATTTCCCTATCAAATTAACCTGTTTTTAGCGACAACCTGTTTAACGCGACAACGACCGTGAATTTTCTGTCCCATACCAAATTCCAAACCTGTATATTACGACTTTTAGAGTTGAAAAGGACCAAAACTACATAATATTTTACATGAAATCTCTTCATCAGTGTCTTTCATAATTAAATCTTCTGTGATAAATAAAATCTAATATGATTTTATATGTACAATACGATTAATCAATAAATACACAAATTGATATATGCAGTGATCCATTAAATAGTATTGTTCTTATACTACGAAAATTGTGTTGGTAAAAGTCAGATCAACTTGAACCTGTATTCAGTGACCACCTGTCTTATGTGACCTATTTTATTGTCGGCCCTTGCAGAGTCACATAAGGCAGGTTTGACTGTATGTAGAAAAATACATGTAGCTTCCAAATGATAAGTAAGCAACCCTTTAAATTTTCGAAACCAAATTTGGATATTTTTTATTATTTAGGATGAAGCGAATATATTTTTGGATATATTGATTTTGGACTGGTGTATGCCAATCAATTTTTTGGCCGGATTGCAAAGCAATTCCGGTCTATAGATTGACGATGTCCGTCTGTCCGTCTGCCGTCAACATTTTGGTTAAAGTTTCTGGTTGAGGCAAAATCTAAGGAACTGTATGCAGAGGAAACTTTATATTATATACATGAAGCTTGTCCATCACAAGACCTTTCAATTTATGCCGTAATATTTCACCTAGTGAGCTTGACCTCTGACTTAGTTAAAGATTTTGGTTAAAGTTCCTGGTTAAAGCAAAATATATGGAACTGTATGCAGTAGAAACTTTATATTATACATGTAGGTTGCCTATGACAAGATCTTTCAATTAATGCCGTAACATTTGACCCAGTGACCTTTACCCAGTTAGTGACAAAAACTTACTTTGCAATCCGACCATACTGTCTTTAGCGGTGTTTTATTTTTGGCCGGATTGCAAAGCAATTCCGGCCTATAGATTGACCATGTCTGTCTGTCCGTCCGTCCGTCCGTCTGCCGTCAACATTTTGGTTAAAGTTTCTGGTTGAGGCAAAATCTAAGGAACTATATGCAGTAGAAACTTTATATTATACATGAAGCTTGCCCATGACAAGACCTTTCAATTTATGCCGTAACATTTGACCTAGTGACCTTGACCTTGGACTTTGACCTAGTTAAAGATTTTGGTTAAAGTTTCTGGTTGAGGCAAAATCTAAGTAACTATATGCAATAGAAACTTTATATTATACATGAAGCTTGCCCATGACAAGACCTTTCAATTTACGCCGTAACATTTGACCTAGTGACCTTGACCTTGGACTTTGACCTACTCAAAGATTTTGGTTAAAGTTCCTGGTTTAAGCAAAATCTATGGTACTGTATGCAGTAGAAACTTTATATTATACATGGAGCTCGCCCATGACAAGACCATTCAATTTTAACCGTAACATTTGACCTAGTGACCTTGACCTTGGACTTTGACCTAGTTAAGGATTTTGGTTAAAGTTCCTGGTTTAAGCAAAATCTATGGAACTTTATGCAGTAGAAACTTTATTTTATACATGTAGGTTGCCTCTGACAAAACCTTTCAATTTATGCTGTATTATTTGACCTATTGACCTTGACCCAGTTAGTGACAAAACTTACTTTGCAATCCGGCAATACCGTCTTTAGCGGTGTTTTATTCATTCTTTGTATAATTAGGTAACACACAGAAAGCTGTAGTGAAGTCTAGCAAGAGGTGAAAGACATCAAACTTTGAGCTCTATGACCATTCACAATGATTCAAGGTTGATGGCCCAAAGGAATAAAAAGTCAAATCAACAATTAATGAAGGTAAAAAATTAATGAAGGTTACTTAGGCATATTGACAGGGTTGCCGCGGACTCTGGGAAAACAGGGAAAACAGGGAAAATGCTGAATAAAAATTCCCTGCAGGGAAAAATCGGGTTATTTGAAAATGTCATGAAAATCAGGGAAAAATCAGGGAATGTTTAAAAAAATATAAAGTGCCTGATAGAATTAACAATATACATTTGGACAAAGAAATAAGACATTTTATGACTTTAAAATTTTCTGGCACGCTTCGCTCGCCAATGGACACTTAGATTGAATGCAAAGTTAAGTACAATATTATAGAAAAAAGGAACTTTAATGACACATTTTAACATAAATAGTGTACGTAACAATAGACTAGTATTTGTGCACATTTTGTCAGGGAAAATATTGTACGAGTCAGGGAAAATCATGGAAATTTCAGGGAATTTCATTTCTCAAAATTTGTGGCCTCCCTGATTGAGTCCATAAGATGAGACCTTTCTTTTACCATCATATAAAGAAGTTTTATGCCCCTGCCATGTAATGAAGATTATTTGATTTTTTTCATGCTCCATGAAAATAATTCACTGGAGCATATAGTCGCTGTGACTGTCAATCTGTCCGTCCGATCTCATATCTCCTGAACCCTTCATCAGAATTTTATCATATTTTGTAAGAATTTAAGAGATCCTGTAAAATTCTGTTTCTTGTCAAAAGGATCTGAAATTTCTTTTGAAATCTGAAAATTTGCTTATGAGGATTTAATATGATTGTGAAGCATAGAATTTTATCATACTTCAAACATTTGTTTATTTGGATAGTCCCTTCAGGACAAAGGTCACTTAAAGTCATTCATTGAAGATTAATGTCATTTCAGGCTAAAAATTGCTACTGACTTGCACAGAAATTTCAGAAATTCGATGAATATCTATTTAATGTCCAAATGGTCTGAAATTTAGTTTTTGAATGGAAAATGCATTTTTTTTTTATACATGTATTTGTTACGGGGTTTGAGATTATCTATTGTGTACCAAAAACAAAGGGGTTGGTTGTTAAATATATATACTTAAAGGTCAAGGTCATTCATGATAATTTCTGTAAGGTCAAAGGTGTTAAAAAAAAATGGAAAGTTACTACTGATATCAAATTACTGTGTTTGGGGATTGACATTCATCAGTTTTACTGATTTTGTCTTTGTTTTGAAACGGAAGTTCCTTTATTGTGCTAACTTTAGATTTATTATGATATGTTGATGTAATAAGGTGTAATTAATACAAGAACTCAATCTCCCACAGAGAAAGAAGGCAGCACATCCTGGAAAAACAAGGCAGCACATGGTATGAAGAGCTACAAAGGCAGCACATGGTATGAAGAGCTACAAAGGCAGCACATGGTATGAAGAGCTACATATGCAGCACATGGAGCAAAAAGCCCTAGTGTAGGATATGAACATTTTTAAAAGCAAAACACATGGACCAAAGACATGAAGAAAACAGCATGTGGACCAAAGAATCACAGCAGGAGAAAAGCATATGGAGCAAAGCAGATGGTGCCTAGAATCACAGGACACGAAGAAAACAGCACAAGTACCAAAGCACATGGAGCAAAGAAGCATATGGCAGAGAGAACAGCACATTGACAAAATCATATGGAACCAAGAATCAAAGGGCAGAGAGAACAACACATGGACCAAAGCACATGAAGCCAGAGGACAACAGAAGAAGAGGACCACAGAAGATGGAGGACGGCACAAAAAGAAGAGGATCACAGAAGATGGAGGACCACAGAAGACCACAGAAGATGGAGGACCACAGAAGATGGAGGACAACAGAAGAAGAGGACCACAGAAGATGGAGGATGGCACAAAAAGAAGAGTACCACAGAAGATGGAGAACAACAGAAGAAGAGGACCACAGAAGATGGAGGACAACAGAAGAAGAGGACCACAGAGGATAGAGGACAACAGAAGAGGACCACAGAAGAAGATTACAATTGAAGATGGAGGATCACAGAAGAAGAGGATCAAAGAAGATGGTGGATCACAGACAAAGAGGACAACAGAAGATGAAGGACAACAGAACAAGAGGACCACAGAAGATAGAGGACAACTCAAGAAGATGACCACATGAAAGAAGATGCACCTTTAGAATTCAAAAACCAAAGGTAATAATCAATTTCAGATTTACAATGTTTCTGTATTTTTCTGTATTATTTAGATCATTTGCCATGCTTTAATAAAGAAAAGTAGAAGCCTTACGCATGGAAATGGTTTGTAGATTGGTCTTGATAATATTCAGTTATAAAGGTGGTATTTTATAATCCTCCAAGATAAATTTTTGTTGTACTTTCAAATTGCTTGTTTGCTGAAACACTGAAGATTTTAAATTCACAGCAATAGATTCTAGAAGTGCAGTGTATGGTACTTAGGACTAAATTTTTTTTATTTCTCGAGTCAAGGCTTAAACATGTTAAAGGAAAGGAAAAGGATTCCGATATCATTTATGAGATTTAATTTTGCACGTCTTCATCAGCAGGGCAACGAAAGGTGAAGATGACCACAGATGACCACAGAGGATTGAAGACGATCACAGCAAAGAAGATTGACATTAAAAATTAAACAATCCAAAGGTAACTAATCGACTTACCTCACCCTTGCATCACAATTGGAAGGGGGAGGGTATACTGGAATCAGACTGTCCTTATGTCTGTCCTTCTGTTGTCCATATTCAAAATTCCTGAATTTTTTTTCAAGATAGTAACAAAGATTTTGCTGATTTCTTTTATGCAGGCTAAGAATGATATGAACAACATATCAAGTTTGAGTTTAGTTTGTATAGACCTGTAAGACAGAGTTACAGCCCTTTGTCAGACTTTGAAAATTTTTAAAGTATTATAAGTTTTCCAGAATTGTTTTCTACACATGAACAGATATTTCTTATGCCCCCGTAATTGAAGATTTTGGGGATATATAGTTTTTAGCTCACCTCACAAAGTGAGAGGGAGCTTATGCTATCACCCTGTCGTTGGCGTCAGCGTCCATGTCGGCGTCCGCACTAGTATGTTAAGAAGTTTTATTTCTCTATTAAAGTGCTAGGGAGTTCAAACTTGCACAGATGATGCGTCTTTAAGAGTAGATCACGAATCGACAATCAAATGTAGGTCATGACCTATATTTTCCGCTTGAGTGCACATGTTAGGAAGATTTGGGTATCAATGTTAAGAAGTTTTATTTCTCTATTTTAAGTGCTAGGAAGTTCAAACTTGCACAGTTGATGCGTCTTTAAGAGTAGATCACGAATCTACGTTAAAATGTAGGTCATGACCTATATTTTCTGCTTGCCTGCACATGTTAGGAAGATTTGGGTATCAATGTTAAGAAGTTTTATTTCTCTATTTTAAGTGCTAGGAAGTTCAAACTTGCACAGTTGATGCGTCTTTAAGAGTAGATCACGAATCTACGTTAAAATGTAGGTCATGACCTATATTTTCCGCTTGAGTGCACATGTTAGGAAGATTTGGGTATCAATGTTAAGAAGTTTTATTCCTTTATTGTAAGTGCTAGAAAGTCAAAACTTGCACAGTTTATGCATCTTTATGAGTAGATAACAAATCTACATTCAAATGTAGGCCATGACCTACATTTCTGCTTGAGTGCATATGTTAGGGAGATTTGGGTATCAATAGAGTACACCCATTCAGGCAAAATTTGGGTCAATAAATGAAATACTCTACTTCCCTTTTCTATTTTTATTTTGTGTGGTATCATTTTTGTTGGTTCTCAGTAGGACAGGTTTTCAAATTCAAAACTGTGTATACTTTGACTCCTGTCATGATAGAATGCTGCCATGAGGTGAGCTTTGTAATCTTTTATTACACTATGTTTGTTCTGTCCATCGGTCTGTTTGTCCTCAAAAACTTTAACCTTGGCCATAACTTTTGAATGGTAAGGGATAGGGCTTTGATATTTCACATGCGTATTCCTTGTGAAATGACCTTTCCATTGATACCAAACTTTTTGACCTTGTGACCTTGACCATGGAGTTTGACCTACTTTTGAAAAACTTAAAACTTGGCCATAACTTTTGAATGGTAAAGGATATAGGGCTTTGATACTGGTTCAAGATCACAATAATAGACTGTATGGGTAAAACCTTGTTCTGGACATATCTCCTTAATTCCTCTCAGCATATTTTAATAATATTTCATATTATTGTTACTTAGGCCCCAAAGATATGTCATGACCTTCAACCAAAGTCATAGGTCAGGGTTAAATAGACTATAAGAGTAAAACCTTACCTGGGAATATATAAACTCCTTCCCTTCTGCATGCATTTTAATATTTCACAGAAATATTACTTAGGGCACAAGAGTGTGAAATGTCTTTGAACTTAGGTCATAGGTCAAAGGACAAGGTCATGATAGACAAAATCGGTAAAGAGCTAGAACTTATTCCCCTCTGCATGAATAAGTATGTGCATGACTTTTGACCTTATTTTGAAATAAGGGTTGTACAAATGGTAAGGAATTATGTAATGAACATAAAATGAGCTGTTTTGAGAAAGATATGTAGCAGGATATAAATACATCCCTTTCGGGCAGTTCTCAAGTTTACCTAATAGTTCAGCTATCTTGGTTCTAGCCTGGTCGTAAAAGTAGCCAAGGCAAGGCTCTCACATTCATTTATGTGACTGGTGCCAGGGCCTTTCAAATTGGGAAAAAAGTGGCATATTCTCAACAATTGGGAAAAATATCAATAGATTTGGATGCCTTTTCACTTGAAATTTAGCATTTGTAACTCTCTTTTTGAGAATTTTCAATGAGATGACAAATTGGGAAAAAATTGTCTATGAAATGGGAAAAAAAGATACTATTTTGCATTGGGAATGGGGCATATTCAGCCCCAAATTAGGTCGATTGAGAGCCCTGCAACGTTAAGATACAGTGAATCATTCTACATATTAAACAGTATTAAGTTTGAATTTGTTAATTATATATATATCCTGAGCTGAGGCCAAAAAAAAAATCTTTTTTGATATTTGCTTTTCAAAATACAAAATCTGAATCTTCAGGACAAAACATGGAGGAGAAGACCGTAAAAGATGGAGGACAACAAAAGAAGAAGAGGACAACAAAAGAAGAAGAGGACAACAGAAGATGGAGGTCAACACAAGAAGAGGGCCACAGAAAAGAAGATTGAAAACTGTGAATTAAAAAATGAAAAGGTAAGGCAATGTAAAATTATAAAATACAATGTACATATGACATGTCTCTGGTATGATCGTATATCAATAAGTGGCAAGGTAGGTAGGGTATTTATTATCCAACCTATTGTCAGAGATTCAGGGGCATATAGGCCTGTCCTGTCCATTTGTCTGCATGTCTATCTGCTTGTCCGTTTATTAACCTAAGCCATAAGTGTTATGGCTTTTATATTTCTTAAGACAAGACCTTCCATAGATACCAACATTTTTATGGCTGGGTCTTTTTACAAATGGGAGGTTTTGACTGGAGCTTGACCAAACTTAGCCCTTGATTTTCAAGTTCATAGGTCAAGATGACAGATTGTAAATGTATAAAATCCTTGTATACAGTCTAAAGGGCGTAGTTTTGATTGGATACTTATGGCAAGACAAAGAACCCTATTGATTTTCAAGGTCATAGGTCAAAGTGACGGATTGGAAATGTATAAAAATCCTTGTATACAGCCTAGAGGGGCAGTTTAGATTTCATCTTGACCAAACATCATACAATCATTTCTTACAAGGCAATGAACCCTATTGCTTTTCGAGGTCATAGGTCAAGGTCACAGATTTGAAATGGATAAAACACTTATATACAGTCTAGAGGGCACAATTTTTGGCTGGATTGCGAAGCAAAATCCAGTCTATGAAATGTCGAAGTCTGTCTGTCCGTCGGTCCATCCATCCATCAGTGCGTCAACATTTTGGTTAGGTGTTGTGTTTTTAAAGTCCTTTGAGAGAAAACTGCTTGAAGCAGAAACTTTGGATAGACCATGATGAGACAAATAAAACTCAGCAACAAAATTTGATTTTCATTGCGCGATAGTATAATAATGATCTTTGACCTTTCTGTCTGCACAAAAAAGTATGTGTCATCTAATACAAACACTTCGCAATCTGGCCTTAACACACTTTAGCGGTTTATGGTTTGTTTTGCTTGGTACTTGACAAAACTTCATACACTTATTGCTAATGACAAGATCAATTTTTCATGGTCGTGGGTTAAAGACAAAGTCACAGATTTGAAATGATTAAAATACTTGTATACAGCTAAGACTGGGTGCAGTTTTGACTGGAGCTTGTCTAAACTTAGTATAATCATTTCTTATGGCAAGATAAAGAACCCTATTGATTTTCAAGGTCATAAGTCAGGGTCACAGATTAGAAATGGATAAAACACTTGTATACAGTCTAGAGTGCACAGTTTTGCTTGGAGCTAAATCAAACTTCATACACTTATTGCTTATGACAAGAAAAAGAACCCTACTGATTTTCAAGGTCAGAGGTCAAGGTCATTGAAAATGTTTAGAATTCTTGTTTATAGCCTAGAGGGCACTGTTTTCCTTGGAGCTTGACTAAACTTTGTATGCTTTTTGCTTAAATGACAAGAAGAACCCTATTGATTTTCAATTTCATAGTCCAAAGGTCAAGGTCACAGATTGGAAATGGTTAGAATCCTTCTATACATCCTTGAGGGCACAGTTTTGCTTGAAGCTTGACTATTCTTTGTACACTTATTTCTTATGAAAATAGAGGAAAATCCTTTTGATTTTCAATGTCAAAGGTCAAGGTCACAGACTGAAGGTGGTTAATCCACCTTGAGGGCACAGTTTTGCTTGGATCTTGACCAAACTTTGTACGCTTATTGCTTAGGACATGAGGAAGAACCCTATTGATTTTCAAGGTAAAGGTCACAGATCAAAAATGGTTAGAATCCTTGTATATAGCCTAGAGGGCACAGTTTTGATTGGAGCTTGACCAAACTTTGTACTCTTATTTGCTAATTTATGTCTGTCACAAGATAATTTTAATTCAAAGAAACCAGTATTTGTTCAAGCCCACTGTCTTTGATGAATGACAAAAATAGAAAAAATTGATGCCTATCTGTTTACTTTTTCAGCTTTGAAGAGCAAAAATCAAAGAAAAGATAAAATAAGCCGGCCCAGCCTACAGAATAAAGACAAGTCATCAAGAGATAGATTTCCTGTATGTGACGAAAGTTACACCGTCAAATTAAGCCGTACACAGATTCAGATCCCTGTCTCATGAGAAATGACACAAGCTACACAGAGGTAAGGTTGAAAATTTTAATGATATCCTGATAATTTTAGTGAGCTGTGCCAAACATCCCGAGAGCTAATGTCATAGCCCATACCTTTGGTTTCATCTGATTGCACTTGATTAAACTTCTTCCACATGAAGTGGAGAACCGCTGTTGTGACATTCTGGTATTGTGGCGTTCTCGCACTGGCCATATTTCATGACCAGAGCTTTCAATTGGTTCCTTGACTTTGGACCTAGTGACCTTGACCTGGGAGTTTGACCAACTTTAAACCTTAATCTCAATCTCATTAACTATAAGCGGTAGGACTTTGATGTTTCATGTAGATTCCCGAGACATGATTATATTCCTTGGCCTAAAGGGGTAGGTTCACTAACTCACAAAATCGGCCCTAAATTTTTGCGAAAAATAATTTTATGAAAATCATGATTCAGCATCTCTTATATTTATCTCAAATACCTGCCGAAATAGAAAGTAAATATTTTTCATTGTCAAAACGTCACGTGCGTTAATTATGACGTCATATTTTGACATCATTTGCTCTGCATGATGGAAAATGAAGAAAAATCGCCATATTTTTTGCATAAATCTTTAAAATTAGTATAGGCGCCAACCCTCACCCAACATAAACTTTATGTAGATCGAAAGATAAATTGCAAATTCAACTTTTCATATAAAAATTATTTTTGGTGAGGGCTGCATGGCGCCCTACTTATTTTCATAAATTTTGACCAGAATTATGCCAATTTCTTACGATTTTTCAGTATTTTACGACTTTAAGCCGATTTTGAAGCCATATCTTTCGGTGTATTGCACGTAAATTAAAATATTTATTTGATATTTCAAACAACCATACATTTAACTTCCTTGATACGAAATACAATCGAAATCTAAAACATTTTAAAATTAGGGCCGATTTTCCATGTTACCGAACCTGCTCCTTCGATCTAGTGACCTTGACTTTGGATTTTTAGCTCACCTTACCGAAGTAGAGTGAGCTTATGCTATACCCCTGCACGTCTGCGTCTGGTTAAGAAATTTCAGGTAGCTCAGTATTAGGCAATGTACCGATGCTACAGTAACCAAATTTGCACAAGTGATTCATCTTTGGATGCTGAATGGACTCATGCATTGGACGCAGCATCTGACTACTTTTTTTCTGCTTGAATGATTTTAAAAGCCAATATAGAGCAAAGTACAAGGGTTCCTTGTAAAGTGCGAAACGAAACGAAACAAATCGAAACGAAACAAAACAAAACAGATCGAAACAAAACGAAACGAAACTAAACAAAACATAAAACCGAAAGAATATGAGAAAAAGAGGAAAAATCGCCGATAATGAATATTTAAAGACAAGATCAGCATGTAATATTGCCTTAATCCAAGAGTTCTACATTTGTAACTAGTGCCAAAAGGGCACATTCAGGAAAAAAATCTTATCCTTTTTACAAACGAAATGTTTTTCCGCCTATGACAAGGTTATTCATCCCGTTCACTCTCCTTTAATCCTTTAAAATGCAATTGTGCTATATACCGTATATATTATGTTTTAATCGTCAACTTTGACCCTTTAAAAAACCCTCCAGCCACAAGAACTAATGGTTGAACGCAATAATATATGCGGATATTGACATCCGTGCTAGTTCTCTGCATTTACATCAATTTTTCTCAAGTTCTTTAAGATTTATGCTTGTTTCGTTTCGATCTGTTTTGTTTCGATTTGTTTCATTTCGTTTCGATTTGTTTTGTTTCGATTTGTTTTGTTTCTTTTCGATTTGTTTCATTTCTTTTCGATTTGTTTCATTTCCTTTTGTTTTTGTTTCGTTTCGCACTTTACAGGGACCCAAGTACAAGTGCTACATGTACCAAACTTGCATATTGAATGTATCTTTGATCAAACTTTCATAAAATGACCTTGACCTACTTTTTACGCTAGAATGATTTTGCTTTTAAAAGCCAATATTTAGCAATGTATAAGTGCTAGATGTACCAAACTTGTGTATCGGATGTATCTTTGACCAAACTTTCATAAAATGACCTTGACCTACTTTTTCTGCTTGAATGGTTTTGCTTTTAAAAATATTTAGCAAAGTATAAGAGCTAGATGTACCAAACTTGCATATTGGATGTATCTTTGATCAAACTTTTATTAAATGACCTTGACCTATTTTTGTTCTGCTTGATTGATTTTATTTATAGAAGCCAATATTGAGCATAGTATAAGTGCTACATATACCAAACTTGCATGTTGGATGTATCTTTGACCTACTTTTTCCAAAAGCTAATATACATGTTCTTAGAATGATGTTTAAATTGAACTTTGCTGCCATGAGGTGAGCTTTGTAATCTGTGATTATCTATGTATAAATCATGACTGTATTGATGAGGGGTAAAACTTGGATATTTCACATGTGGGTACCTCATCTCAATACCTTTCATTTGAGTCCTTGACTTTTGACTTACCAACCTTGACCTTGGAGTGTTACCTGTTTTTAGCTCACCTCAACAAAGTTGATGCTATACACCTTGCATCCCTGTCTGCACCGGTGTACCTCAGTATCTTAGGCACTACTTATGCAAAAGTAAACAAAGTTGCTCGAGTAATTCATTTTGGGATGCATATCATGGGTTCCTGCATCTGATCTACATTTTCCTCTTGAGTGACTTTGTTAAGAAGTTTAAGATAGCTCAGTGTAAGGAGTTAGGGGTAGCTCAGTATATGGCAAAGTAATGATGCTACATTAAGCAAACATGATTTATCTTGGAATGCTGAGATGGATCCATGCATTAGTTCCTGCATCTTACCTACATTTTCTGCTTGAGTGATTTTGCTTTTAAAAGCCAGTATTGAGCACGTAGAAATGCTACATGTTCCAAACTCGAAATATGTATCTTTTTTATCAAACTTTCATGAAGTGACCATGACCTACATTTTCCGCTCGAGTTATTTTGTTTGAAAAGCCAATGTTGAGCAAAAATTAAGTGCTGCATGTACCAAACTTGCATTTTCATAAAATGTCCTTGACCTACTTTTCGGCTTGAATTATTTTTTTGCTTTTAAAAGTCAATATTGAGCAATGATAATAACATGAATAAGTGTTTCATTTATCAAACTTGCAAATTGGACGTATCTTTGATCAAGCTTTCTTCTTTTTAAACCGTACACCGATATCCATAAATAACTATTCAAACAAAGAAATCATTCTAAATTCTTTATAAGTTTATTCTTATTTTTTCCATTTTGAACTTAAAAGATTCATAATAATTGGTTTATATAATTCAAAATTTTGACTTATGAAAAGGAAAATGTAAATAGAAACTTTTTTGATCAGCACAATTCTTTTTTTCAAAAATTGCCACTTTTATAAAAAGAATAAGAATTCAAAAATGTAAATAGTTGGGTCAAAATTGTTAGAAATGATTTCTATAAGGTTCATTGTCAGAATTATACAGCAATGTATTCAAAACTGTTCATTATTCCAACAGCAACAAGAACAGAAACGGTGTTTACTAATTTATGGATTAGCTATGTATATATTGATATGATCAATCTTAACACTGTGATCTTGATCTTTAAGTAGCATATCCTCTGCTTAAGACCCACATTTCACGCTTGAGTGAGCACTGGTTAGGTAAAATGGGACGGTCAATTCCTGCCTTACTATATTGAGTCCTACATCAACCAAACTTGCATTGATGATGCATCTTAGGATGCTTACTACAATGCAAGGTCTGGAGGCTGCATCTGACCCACATTTCACGCTTGAGTAAGCAGGTTATTAGTCCCCTACCGGCAACGCCGAAGGGGACTCTTAGTTTCCTCTCGGTCTGTCTGTCCGTCCGTCCGTCCGTCCGTCAGTCTGTCCGTCTGTCTGTCCGTCTGTCCGAATATCAGTTTTCCGGACTTTTTTCTGCAACGGATGGATATACTGAGATGAAATTTGATACACAGCTTGGTCTTGGATAGTTACAGAGCAAGTTTGACTTTCGTCACGCTTAACCTATTTTTCGTGGAGTTATGCCCCTTGATGACTTTGAAAATTCAGGTTTTTTTTCAGTTTTCCGGACTTTTTTCTGCAACGGATGGAGATATTCAGATGAAATTTGATACACAGCTTGGTCTTGGATAGTTACAGAGCAAGTTTGACTTTTGTCACGCTTGACCTATTTTTGGAGGAGTTATGCCCCTTGATGACTTGGAAAAATTCTGTTTTGGTCAGTTTTCCGGACTTTTTTCTGCAACAGATAGAGATATTCAGATGAAATTTGATATACAGCTTGGTCTTGGATAGTTACAGAGCAAGTATGACTTTCGTCACGTTTAACCTATTTTTCAAGGAGTTATGCCCCTTGATGAATTTGAAAATTCAGTTTTTGTCAGTTTTCCGGACTTTTTTCTGCAACGGATGGAGATATTCAGATGAAATTTGATACACAGCTTGGTCTTGGATAGTTACAGAGCAAGTTCGACTTTTGTCACGCTTAACCTATTTTTCGAGGAGTTATGCCCCTTGATGACTTTGAAAATTAAGTTTTTTTCAGTTTTCCGGACTTTTTTCTGCAACGGATGGAGATATTCAGATGAAATTTGATACACAGCTTGGTCTTGGATAGTTACAGAGCAAGTTTAACTTTCGTCACGCTTGACCTATTCTTCGAGGAGTTATGCCCCTTGATGTTTGGAAAATTCAGGTTTTTTTTTCAGTTTTCCGGACTTTTTTCTGCAACAGATGGAGATATTCAGATTAAATTTAATACACAGCTTGGTCTTGGATAGTTACAGAGCAAGTTTGACAGTCGTCACCCTTAACCTTTTTTTGAGGAGTTATGTCCCTTGATGACTTGGAAAATTCAGTTTTTGTCAGTTTTCCGGACTTCTGTCTGCGACATATGGAAATATTCAGTTGAAAATTTGATACATAGCTTGGTCTTGGATAGTTACAGAGCAAGTTTAACTTTCGTCACGCTTGACCCATTTTTGGAGGAGTTATGTCCCTTGATGACTTGGAAAATTCAATTTTTGTCAGTTTTCCGGACTTTTTCCTGCAACAAAGAGAGATATTCAGGTGAAATTTGATACTCAGCTTAGTCTTGGATAGTTACAGGGCAAGTTCGACTTTTGTCACGCTTGACCTATTTTTCGAGGAGTTATGCCCCTTGATGACTTGCACAATTCAGTTTTGTCAGTTTTCCAGACTTTTTTCTGCAACAAAAAGTGATATTCACGTAAAATTGGATACTCAGCTTAGTCTTGGATAGTTACAGAGCAAGTTCAACTTTTGTCACGCTTGACCTCTTTTTCGAATCGATAAAGCAGATAAAACCTCAGAACTGAGCTGCACAGACAGTAAGTTTAATTAAAACTCATGTTTAATGGAAGAGTAATTCATAGGCAGAGTTGCAGGACATAAATATATGCCGCCGGTAGGGGACTTATATCGCTCAGCGATCATAATATTTATTTAAAATGGGACAGGTCCATTCCAGCCTTACTATTAGTCCTACATCACCCAAAATTGCATGGATGATGCATCTGAGGATGCTTACTACAATGCATGGTACGGAAGCTGCATCTGACCCACATTTCACGCTTGAGGTAAGGTAAAATGGAACAGAATGGCACTCCTAACTTACTATAAGTCCTAGGTTATCCAAAGTTGTGTGATTGATGGATCTGAGGATGCTTACTGCAATGCATGGTACAGATGCCTGAGTTACCAGGTTTAGAAAAATATGACAGGTTCATTCCTGTCTTAATAACTGTAAGTCCTACATCAACTAAACTTTTGTGGGGAATATGCATCTGAGGATGCTTAATGCAATGCATGGTACAGATGCTGCATCTGACCCACATTCCATGCTCGAGCAATCAGGTTAAGTAAAATGGGACAGGTCCATTTCCGGCCTATTTTAAGTCCTAGATAAAAAAAAGACTTGTGTGGGTGATGCATCTGAGAACTGCAATGCACTGTACAGGTGCTGCATTTGACCTATATTTCACTCTTGATTGACCAGGTAGGTAAAATTAGAATTGTCATTTCCAGCATAATGATTCTTTAAATGTTTTATCAACCAAACTTGTGTGGGTGATGCATCTGGAAATACTTTGTTCAATGTAGGCACAGATGCTGGTCATGTGAAAATGTGTTTCTGTCGAGATGAGCACTGCTTAAAAGTGGTATTGAAGCCCTTAAATACTGGTGGCAAAAGTTTATAGATACTGAAGGGGATTATGTAGAAAAATAATGCAAAATGTCTGATAAATTCAAACTCTACAATACAAGGCTCACAGCATATCAATCAGCCCTTGTACTTTTGAATAATTTTAAGTTAGCTGTATCTCATAAAGTAAAAGAGAAGGGCTTTGATATTTCACATCTGGATTTCTCTTAAAGAGGCATTTTATTTTTACCTTGACTTATATGACCTAGTGACCTTGGATTTTGACCTACTTAAAAATAACTTTAATTTGGGCTATTTCTTATGATCTATTAGGTGGAGGGCTTTGATATTTCATATGACGATTTCTTGTGACCAGCCCCTTCCATATAGACCTAGACTTTGACGTATTGACCTTGACCTTAGAGTTTGACCTTCTTTTTAAGAAAATGTGGGCAATATCTCATGAAGTATGAGGGATCCTTTATTTGGGACCTTGGCTTTTGACATAGTGACCTTGGCTCTGGAGTTTGACCCACTTTTTGGAAAATTACAAGGGCTATATCTCATGAACTATAAGAATTTCACATGTTGATTCCTTATCACCAGCCCTTTCAATTGAGTCTTTGACTTTTGACCTGGTGACCTTGACCTTGACCTTCTTTTAAATTTCAACCTGGCCATATATCAATTTAAAAAAAACTTGCTGTTTTGCTATCAAAACCTATATGGCAAGCAATGTTGCCACCTGTCTTATTTAACCTCTAAGGTCAACGTCAAAGATGGGCAAACTTGAATAACATTTGATAATAGGGTCATATGCTCATACAAAACTTGTGTGGAGGTATAAATCAATGTGTATAATTTTAGTACCAGTCATAATTCTGAACTCATTGATTTTATGACATAATTGCATGTATAATAGCACATTATATACATTTGTTAAAATATGTTTCCACCAGTTAATTAAAACTTATTTTTTTAGTTACAGGTATAATCAGCCTGTAGTGAAGATCAAACGCAGAAAAGCAGACAAGTGTTATAGAGTATATCAAGATGAAGGAAACTTTGGAAAATGAATTCAGAAAACAAAGAATGAAAAAAATGGAAGATTCAAGATTGTGAAGATGTGTTTAGAATTTGTGACAATTTGATCAACAACACTCATGCAGTGTAGAAAGACAGTAAAATTGTGTTATAATGACATTGTTGGAGCTCATGAAAATGCTGATGAAACTTGATGAAAAGTCAAAGTGTAGCTCACTTGTGACACTTCTAAAAGATGCCAGAAGTTAATGGAAGATGATGAATATAAGCAGATTGTTAAAAACTGTTCATGAAGAGAGATGACTGATGCCAAATGAGTGGACTGTGGTCACATCAGATTGGTCCACGCTGCCAGTCTTTTCATACAACTGCAAAAACCAAAATATTTAACAGGCGCCATCTTCATTCCAACTCACTCACATCCCCCTTCCTCCCTTCACCCTGCACAATTCCTCATTCCTTGCATGTCCCAATAACATCTTACTAACGCAGTGTATGTTATAGGCTGAAAGACGGGGATAATGCTGGGCTGGCATAACTCAAACAACAGCTGTGGTGTGTGATAAACATTAGGTGGAGATGGATGGCTGTAAGGGGTGGTCAGGAGGCCATTTTTTCACACCAAAAAATTTATTTGTCTGAAAAGCAGTGATGTTTCTCTAAATCTGCAGAAAAGGTTCAACCCATGGAGAGACACTGATTTATTAAATGGCTGAATGTACTGTGAGAAGAAGTAAAAGAAGATAAAGTCAGACTTCAAGAAGCGAAAACTTTAAGATATAAATGGACTGAAAACCAGTGACAAACTATAGGTGGAGATGGATGGCTGAAGGGGAGGTCAGGAGGCCATTTTTTACACCAAAAACTATATTTGTCTGAAAAACAGTGATTTTTCTCTAAATCTTAAAAATGTGTGATGTGAAAAGAAGAGTCAAACACAAAAATGCTGTAAAAACAAAGAGGACTGACAAATAAATAAGATTACAAATAATAAATAGATAGATATATCAACAACATGCAATGGAATATGAAGATTATATAAACAATTAAGAAGATTAGATAGTTATGATAAAACTGAAGATTAGAAATGACTTGAGAATCTCATCAAGCAATATGAGAGCAGATACAGGAAGATGTACTCTCCCTTTTATCTCCCTAAGATGATTACAAAAATGTACTCTCCCTTCCCCTTATTCCCCCCCCACCTGTGCCACCTTTCTACCCCTTGCATTCCCCTCTGGCCCCTTTTCTCCACCTCCCAACCTCTTCCACCCCTTTTTGGATGGGATCAGGCATCCAGCAAAATATCAAATTTTGCCTTATGATCCCTTCCCTCCTACCCCTTTCTACCACTCCCAACCTCCTGGCCTGGCCCTCCCTCCCCTTTCTCCTCCCCTTTCTCCTCCCCTTTCTCCTCCCCTTGCCTCTGCCTCCCTCCCCTTTTACCCCCTTCCATCTCCTTGCTTCTCTTCTTCCTCCATCTCCATCTATTCCCTCCCCACCTTCCTCCCTCTCCTGTCCCCTACCTCCCCCTGACCCTTTTACCCTACTTGCCTCCTCATATCATGTAGCCCTTATGGTGTATAAGGACGGCTACAGGAAGGATTAGAGGTAAGGACGGCTACAGGAAGGATTAGAGGTAATCTTTCATAATTTATCTGCATTTTCTGGATGTATTAACTGTAGATTAAATTTTAAGGTGATGAGTGAAATGCTGCAATCCCCTGGTTTCGATGGCAAACCTTTTGCTTTAAAAACATCTTAATGCTTATGGTCACTTTATAGTAAAAAGTGGATAGAGGCAGCAAAAGAGAAGAATTGGTGCAATCTTTTAAATTTTATGTGTTATGCATAATATGGTAATAAATAAGATAAAAAATTAAATGAAAAATAAATTCTTAAAGAAATCAAATGAATTAAAAAACTGAATTAAATGAAATATAAAATGAAATAAAAAATAAAATGAAATGAAACATAAAATAGATAAAAATTAAATAATAACCCATTTTTTCTAACATTCTATAATAAAATCATGAAAATGACAGAAACCTCTGTATTACCAGGTGTCATTAATAGATCAACTTCATGCATATTGTTTTACTCTTTTAAAAATAAATGGTGGATAGGGATGGCTGAAGGGGAGGATTGGAGGCCATCTTTTTTTTCCTTTCAGATATTAGAAATTGTGGTGCGTAATGTTTTGTCATAAATATTAATATGAAAAAAATGTATGAAATGACATAAAATACGTGACATCTAATGTGCTGACATCGCGATGTTCAAACCAATCTGACTACTGAATTCTCGAAATCTGCAAAGGTTATCCATATAGCAGAGACATTTTTCATCAAGGTTTGATAATTAGGCAATAATGCGTTGATTCAATGCTGTTGTTGATAAAATCATTTCCCCCCAAAAAAGAACTCTTTTAAACCCAGTATTGAAAAAAAAATTGGAAAGGGATGGCTGTAGGGGAGGATTGGAGGCCATCTTTTTTATTTTCTTTGAATGTGAGAAATTGTGATGATTCAAGAAAAACTTAATAAATGAAAAAAAAAAACATAATAAACCTTTTTCATACCAACATTGTATTTTCAAACATTATTTGTTTGCCTCAGATTACTTACTTGCGGATATTTGACCGTTCACATGTCAGCACAGTGCTGTGAATGAATTCATATCCGACAAAATTCTTTGATACCTGTTATTTACAAAGACTCAATTGATGCATATTGTTTATCTTATGTATATATGACATGGATAGGGATGGCTGAAAGGGAGGACTGTGGCCATCTTAATTATCTTCTATTTATTCTTTTGTAACTCATTACTGTCCAAAAATGGATCATTTATGCATTTCTGATTATTTGCAATGTGTGTTTTCAATTTATTTGATACATTTTCAATCATTGATTTATTATTGTTAAATTATATTTTTATTTCAATCTGATGTTGAAATGTTTAACTGATGATGTCACCAATGTATAGTTGTTTTAAATGGATTAATTATATTTCAATCTGATGTTGAAATGTTTGATGATGTCACCAATGTATAGTTGTTTTAAATGGAGTAATTATATTTCAATCTGATGGTGAAATGTTTGATGATGTCACCAATGTATAGTTGTTAAATGGATTAATTATATTTCAATCTGATGTTGAAATGTTTGATGATGTCACCAATGTATAGTTGTTAAATGGATTAATTATATTTCAATCTGATGGTGAAATGTTTGATGATGTCACCAATGTATTGTTGTTAAATGGATTAATTATATTTCAATCTGATGTTGAAATGTTTGATGATGTCACCAATGTATTGTTGTTAAATGGATTAATTATATTTCAATCTGATGGTGAAATGTTTGATGATGTCACCAATGTATTGTTGTTAGATGGATTAATTATATTTCAATCTGATGTTGAAATTTTGATGATGTCAGCAATGTATAGTTGTTAAATGGATTAATTATATTTCAATCTGATGGTGAAATGTTTGATGATTTCAGCAATGTATAGTTGTTTTAAATGGATTAATTAAATTTAAATCTGATGTTGAAATGTTTAATTGATGATGTCACCAAAGTACAGTTGTTAAATGAATTAATTATATTACTGAATTTAATTATCATGTCTCCGATTTTGCTATATTGTTTTAAAGAAAAACTGTAAAAATCCTTACAAATTACATGCTATAAATATATTATATGAATTGTGTTGACTTTTGATTCCATTTATGATATTAAGTATAAGCAAGACTTCACTTTAAACAATTGACTATGTCACCAAGTTTTTTTTCTGCTTAAAAAAAAGTTCAAATTCTTCAAATTCAATAGCATCATTTAAGGACAGATCAATTAGCAGCATGGACCAGACATGCACGTTTCGTATACTAAACCCTCGTCTGTGATATCCTCAATTGAAGTAATGTAATATGGCCAAAGAGTGTGAAAGTTATATTATGTCCAAAACTGTACTGAAAGACGTGTGGCAGGATGGGTGGGGTATGTTGCTGCAGGACCCACGTTTAAGAAATGACAGAATTTTTGAATGCATCAGTAAATATTAATCATTCCATTGATTTATGAAGTTTCTGATCTTTAGTAATGGCCCTTATATTCAGCCTCTTCAGAGCCAATCAGATAGCGAGGAGGAATTTGAATTCAATTTCAAGAGAGAACATCGTTTTTCTCTGCAATTATTGCTTAAAAAAGGTAACAATCATCTGAATAGCATAGAGCATTAACAAAGTTTGGCACACTAGTGCACTAGCCAAGGTCCACCTCGATTGCACTCTTGGGCAGTACCACTCGGGATAATAGTTGTTTAATAACAACTTCAGATCAGAAATGTCAAGAATTGAGCTGAAATACAAGATCAAGCTTGGAAAGGATTTGGAGATGCACCACGTACATTATAACAAGGGACATCATTTTCCTATAATGTCGCCTACAACATATAAAACAAAGGTCAAGGTCATGTATAGGTCCAGTACAGTTTTATTCTGCATCATCATCCATCATGATGAGATATGAGAAGATGCTACTCAAAATTTGTAGGCAAAGGTCAAATACGATTTCAATATAAAAAAAAACAATGTCAAGGTGAGTCGGTGTTAAGATGTGTACCATCACGTGACTAGTCACAAGACATAACATCAAATATGAGGCGACGCCATCAGGCACGTGCTGGGTTATGTGAAATACAATGCCATCAGTCACGTGTTAATCAACCTTGCGTCATCAGTCATGTCATTTGACGTGATGTCACCAGTCACGTGGTTTTAACCAACCGAATGATGTGGTTACATGAAAAAACCGTGAATGATGTCGGATCAAATGGTCAATCATGTGACTAATGACGTCACAGGTCACATGACGAACAACGTAACAGATCACTGATGATTAATGATGAAGTCATGTGAACTGTGACGTCGTCATGTGGTTAGTCATCTGACCTGTGACGTCATCAGTCACGTGGTTGGTCATGTGACGTCATCAGTCACATGGTTGGTTGGTCATGTGATCTGTGACGTCATTAGTCATGTGACCTATGACGTCGTCACGTGGTTGGTCATGTGACCCATGACGTCATCATGTCGTGATTGGTCACATGACTAATGACGTCACAGATCACATGACCAACCACGTGATTGATGACGTCACAGGTCACATGACCAACCACATGAATTATGACGTCATAGGTCACATGACTGATGACGTCATAGGTCACATGACCAACCACGTGATTGATGACGTCACAGGTCACATGACCAACCACATGAATTATGACGTCATAGGTCACATGACTGATGACGTCATAGGTCACATGACCAACCACGTGACCGATGACGTCACAGGTAACATGACCAACCACGTGACCGATGACGTCACAGGACACATGACCAACTACGTGACTGATGACGTCATGGGTCACATGACTGATGACGTCATAGGTCACATGACCAACCACGTGACCTGTGACGTCATTGGTCACATGACTAATGACGTCATAGGTCACATGACCAACCACGTGACTGATGACGTCACAGGTCACATGACCAACCACGTGACCGATGACGTCACAGGTCACAGGACCAACCACGTGACCGATGACGTCACAGGTCACATGACCAACCACGTGACTGATGACGTCACAGGTCACATGACCAACCACGTGACTGATGACGTCATGCGTCACATGACTGATGACGTCATAGGTCACATGACCAAACACGTGACCTGTGACGTCATAGGTCACATGACTAATGACGTCACAGGTCACATGACCAACCACGTGACTGATGACGTCACAGGTCACATGACCAACCACGTGACCGATGACGTCACAGGTCCAACCACGTGACCGATGACGTCACAGGTCACATGACCAACCACGTGACTGATGACGTCATGGGTCACATGACTGATGACGTCACAGGTCACCTGACCAACCACGTGACCGATGACGTCATAGGTCACATGACTGATGACGTCATAGGTCACATGACCAACCACGTGACCGATGACGTCACAGGTCACATGACCAACCACATGACTGATGACGTCACAGGTCACATGACCAACCACGTGACTGATGACGTCATGGGTCACATGACTGATGACGTCATAGGTCACATGACCAACCACGTGACCTGTGACGTCATAGCTCACATGACTAATGACGTCACAGGTCACATGACCAACCACGTGACTGATGACGTCACAGGTCACATGACCAACCACGTGACCGATGACGTCACAGGTCACAGGACCAACCACGTGACTGATGACGTCATGGGTCACATGACTAATGACGTCACAGGTCACATGACCAACCACGTGACTGATGACGTCACAGGTCACATGACCAACCACGTGACTGATGACGTCAAAGGTCACATGACCAACCACGTGACTGATGACGTCACAGGTCACATGACCAACCATGTGACTGATGACGTCACAGGTCACATGACCAACAATGTGACTGATGACGTCATCAGTCATGTGATGACGTCATGGGTCACATGACTGATGACGTCATAGGTCACATGACCAACCACGTGACTGATGACGTCATGGGTCACATGACTGATGAAGTCACAGGTCACATGACCAACCACGTGACCGATGACGTCACGGGTCACAGGACCAACCACGTGACTGATGACGTCATGGGTCACATGACCGATGACGCCACAGGTCACATGACCAACCACGTGACCGATGACGTCACAGGTCACATGACCAACCACGTGACTGATGACGTCATGGGTCACATGACTGATGACGTCACAGGTCACCTGACCAACCACGTGACCGATGACGTCATAGGTCACATGACTGATGACGTCATAGGTCACATGACCAACCACGTGACCGATGACGTCACAGGTCACATGACCAACCACGTGACTGATGACGTCATGGGTCACATGACTGATGACGTCATAGGTCACATGGCCAACCAAGTGACTGATGACGTCATAGGTCACATGACTGATGACGTCATAGGTCATATGACCAACCACGTGACTGATGACGTCATAGGTCACATGACTAATGACGTCACAGGTCACATGACCAACCACGTGACCGATGACGTCATAGGTCACATGACTGATGACGTCATAGGTCATATGACCAACCACGTGACCGATGACGTCACAGGTCACATGACCAACCACGTGACTGATGACGTCATGGGTCACATGACTGATGACGTCATAGGTCACATGGCCAACCAAGTGACTGATGACGTCATAGGTCACATGACTGATGACGTCATAGGTCATATGACCAACCACGTGACTGATGACGTCATAGGTCACATGACTAATGACGTCACAGGTCACATGACCAACCACGTGACTGATGACGTCACAGGTCACATGACCAACCACGTGACTGATGACGTCATAGGTCACATGACCAACCACGTGACCGATGACGTCACAGGTCACATGACCAACCACGTGACTGATGACGTCATGGGTCACATGACTGATGACGTCACAGGTCACCTGACCAACCACGTGACCGATGACGTCATAGGTCACATGACCAACCACGTGACCGATGACGTCACAGGTCACATGACCAACCACGTGACTGATGACGTCATGGGTGAGATGACTGATGACGTCATAGGTCACATGGGCAACCACGTGACCGATGACGTCACAGGTCACATGACCAACCACGTGATTTATGACGTCACAGGTCACATGACCAACCACGTGACCGATGACGCCATAGGTCACATGACCAACCACGTGACCGATGACGTCACAGGTCACATGACCAACCACGTGACTGATGACGTCATAGGTCACATGGGCAACCACGTGACTGATGACGTCATGGGTCACATGACTGATGACGTCACAGGTCACATGACCAACCACGTGACCCATGGGCCACAGGTCACATTACCAACCACGTGACCTATGACGTCACAGGTCACATGACCAACCACGTGACTGATGACGTCACAGGTCACATGGGCAACCACGTGACTGATGACGTCATGGGTCACATGACCAACCACGTGACGGATGACGCCACAGGTCACATGACCAACCACCTGACTGATGACGTCACAGGTCACATGACCAACCACGTGACTGATGACGTTATGGGTCACATGACTGATGACGTCATAGGTCACATGACCAACCACGTGATTGATGACGTCATAGGTCACATGACTAATGACGTCACAGGTCACATGACCAACCACGTGACTGATGACGTCAGAGGTGACATGACCAACCACGTGATTGATGACGTCACAGGTCACATGAACAGATAGCGTCATGAGTGACCTGTGATGTCATTAATCACATGGTTCGTCATGCGACCCATGACGTCACCAGTTATGTGACCAGTAACTTCATTAGCGACATCAGATTACTTCACATTTCACTTCACTGAAGACGTCACATATATTTTACGTCACACAACTTACCTTGACATTTTGATTGTTGGCTGTAGAATTGTCCTTGACCTTTAAAAGTTTAACGTCTTCAAATTTATTAGCATCATTTTAGAGCAGATAAATTTACAGCATGAACCAGACATGCACGTTTCGGGTATTTAACCCTCGTCAGTGATCCTCAATCTAAACAATGAAATATGGCCAAAATCTGAAAATTATGTCCTAAATATACCGAAAGACGTAGCAAGATGGCTGGGATATGATGCTACAGGGCCCAGATTTCAGAAATTTGAGAAAATTTTGTAAACAGAAAAAGTAAATATCCTGTTGGATACACAAGTGTAAACCGTGACCTTGAAAGTTATATCCATCCCTACGTGCTAAGGGAAATGACGTCCCTTCCTGTGGTGCAAAAAAAAAAAAAGAACTCTATAATTACATGTACTTCGAGGGTTCTCAGCTTCCATTCTTTAGCAAAATTCATGCCTCAATCGCACTTAAATGAAATAAGACCGACTTGACATTTCTAATCCAACGCTGCTACTAAACAACAATCAAGCAACATATGTTGAGTGCGACTGCATAAGAGCACCACTGAAGTGGACCTTGACTAAGGCAATAAATAGAAAGAGAAATAAGCTCAAAATGCATCGAAGATGCAAAATGCCGAGTTGCAAAACTGGAATGTAAGTATGAATATGCAGACTAACATGAAATGTGTATGGTTTGTAACAACATTTTGTGGTCCTAAATGAAAATTTCTGTATCAAGAAATGGTCTACTCTTTATTCTATATCAGCGTGTAATATATTTTCAAGGATACAGATTTTCAATCTCATCATACAGAATACTTTATGTCCTAATTTTTCTTGTTTACATGGTACCATCATTGACCTTTTGACCCAAAAATTAATGGCAAGTTTCATGATTATAGGTGCAATACAGGCTCAAAAATGGTCTGGAAACTATTTTCAATTACCTAAGTCCTGTGACCTTGATCTTTGACCCCTAAATCAAAAGTGGTCATTTTCTATTCACTGGAAACATTTCTGGCAAGTTACATGATTATAGGTGCAATACAGGCTCAAATTCAGTCGGGAAACCATTTTTAATCATCTTAGTCCTGTGACCTTGACCTTTTAACCCCAAAATTGATAGTGGTCATCCTTGATCCATGGGAAACATTTCTGGCAAGCTTCATGATTATAATTGCAATACAGGCTGAAATATGGTCCGGAAACCACTTTCAATCATCGGAGTCCTGTGACCTTGACCTTTTGACCCCAAAATCAATAGGGGTCATTCTTGATTCATGGGAATCATTATTGGCAAGTTTCATGACTTTAGGTGCAATACAGGCTAAAATATGGCCAGGAAACCATTTTCAATCATCAGAGTCCTGTGACCTTTGACCTTTTGACCCCAAATTCAAAAGTGGTCATTTTCTATTCACAGGAAACATTTCTGGCAAGTTACATGATTATAGGTGCAATACAGGCTGAAATATGGTCCGAAAACCAATTTCAATCAACAGAGTCCTGTGACCTTGACCTTTTGACCCCAAAATCAATAGGCCTCATCCTTGATTCAAGGGAAACATTTCTGGCAAGTTTCATGATTATAGGTGCAATACAGGCTGAAATATGGTCCGGAAACCATTTTCAATCATCTGAGTCCTGTGACCTTGACCTTTGGACCCCAAAATCAATAGGCCTCATCCTTGATTCAAGGGAAACATTTCTGGCAAGTTTCATGATTATAGGTGCAATACAGGCTGAAATATGGTCCGGAAACCATTTTCAATCATCTGAGTCCTGTGACCTTGACCTTTGGACCCCAAAATCAATAGGGCTCATCCTTGACTAATGGTGAGTAAGTGTATGAAGTTTCATTGTTATAGCCTCTTTCGTAGTTGACTTATAGTCCGGAAACCAATTGTTGACGCCCTCCCGCCCGTCTCACATCAAATTAAGAGCCGAGTTTTGCAACTCGGCTAAAAAAGATGTTTTCCAATCAATCAAATTCAAATTCCTTCCTTTTTTATCCGGTTGGCTAAAGTGGCTGAATATCTTAGAGCCACTAGATAGGAAACTTTGGGTTTTGTGAGTTTTCAGGGAAAGTCAGAGTTTCTTGTCACATTAGCAAAGTTGGTAACACTGAACAGTCCATAATAAACCAAGCTGGGTCGAATCCTAATTGGATATACATTTTTCTTCCTTTTTTTCATATTTTAAATGTATTGTGCTTTTTTAATTATTAAGAAGATGCAATAACCTTTTTGACAAATAAAACTAGCCACCAAGCTCTTGAATGGTAGGAAATTCATGGTTTTAACCCTTTTTTCATCAGAAAAAGGTGACAGTCAAATGAAATGAGAGTCGTTGCTGATGAGACTTTATGATCTTTCCTTGGTCTGAAATTATGTACAACTTTATTTGTTCAAAACAAACATCTATATGATAAAATCAATAAATATGATTCGTCATAAATCAATATGACAATATTAATGGAATCATAAGGTGACACAATTCACTCAATTTATAACATAGATAACATGTAATATACAGGACATACAATACTCCAACCATGTAACAGATACATTGATTATTACATCATCAAACATTTAAACCAATGAATGAAAGAAAATTGAAATCATTTTATACATTGCAAATTCAGAACTGAATATTTTATTTCAATACTTAGGAAGAAAACAAAAGATGCACTTCTCCTCTTCAGCCTTCTCTATCCACCATTTCCTTATGAGTAATCATATCCATAAAGCTTTTTTTTCAAGATGGGTAATTCAGAGAAATGATTTTATAAACATCACAATGTCAATATGTTGGCAAAATAAAGCTAATCTGACGAAAAAATATTGGCAAGTACAAGAATATACCTTTTGGCAAACAAAGTATGTTTAAATATACATTGTTGGTATGGAAACCTTTATTTCAGTTAAAAAAAAGATGGCCTCCAATCCTCCCCTTCACCATTTATTTAAGAGTAACCTAATGCATCAAGATTTTTTTTAAATAAAGGGTATTTGAGAATTCTGTCGAATATGATTTTATTAAAAGCATCAAGTCAACAAATAAAAGCATCAAATCAACACATTAACTGTCAAGTATCAGCATAATTACCCTTATCTAATTACAATACATTTGCAAGTAGTTACATGTTGGCAAACAGATACAAATACAAAGTTGGTATAATGGAAACCATGGGATTATTATTTTAGTTTTTGTTTTAGCATCTTGCTGGTCACTTCAATTCATTCTTTTTTTTTTTGTTTTGCATCTTATGCATTACAATTTCTTATATCTATAAAATAAAAGAGGAAAAAAAGATGGCCTCCAATCCTCCCCTTCAGCCATCCCTATCCACCTTTGCTATGGAAACCTAAGACTATGTATATATAATTTTTTATTTCATTTCTTAAAAAGAGGTTGATTTTTTTTTATTTCATTTTACCTTTTTATTCATTTTATTTTTTATTTTATTTCATTTTTCATTTCAACTTGTTTTTTTTTTATTTCATTAATTTTTATTTTTATTTCATTCATTTTTTATTTTATTTTTTTCATTTTATATTTTTTTTCATTTCATTTATTTTTTATGCTTCATTTTTTTCATTTCATTTTATTCTATATTTCGTTTATTCTATTTTTCATTTCTTTAATGTTATTTATCACACACACTTCACAAATTAAGATGGCTTTTTTGCCAACTCTGCATATTTTAAGGGGCAGGAGGGAGAAGGCAAGGGAAAAAAGGGAGGAAGGGGAGGGAATTGGGCAAGGGGGGGGGGGAGAAAGGGGAAGGGGCAGGAGGGGAATGAAGGTAACAGAAGGGGGAGGAAGGGGTAGAGGAGGCAAGGGGTTGGGGCAGAAAAAGGGGCAGTAGAGGGAGGGGACAAGGGGGCAATTGGGGCAGGAGGGAGGGGAAGGCAGGGGTAGAGCTCGGCGTATGCACTCACTGATATGCATCAAAATAAGTTTTAGAAATGGCAAAATTAGTAATTTTGCCAAAAAGATTTAATAAAACAGATTGCAGTGTATAGAAACATCAGCTGTCAAGCATCAACATATATGATAATCCTTACCATGATGCAAAATTGTTACTTTAATTAAAGCTAAGTTGCATACAAAAATTGATTAAAAAAGCATTAAGCTTCGATGACATTTAAACTGAAATACAATATGGACATACTAATTTGTCTATTAAACCTGAATTGGTATGCACATTCCAGATAAAACCTAGGCAACGCAAAGCATAGCATACCCTTTAAAGGCAGGACAAAATCAATGTACATGTACTCGCATCAAAGGCAGTGGCATTAATCAACCAATACCAGTTTCTTTGAAGTAAAAATTCATTCTCTTGTCATAAGCAGTAAGAGTACAAAACTGTGCCCTCTAGGCTTATTACAAGGATTTCAACCATTTTCTATCTGTGTCCTTGGATCTATGACCTTGAAAATCAATAGGGTTCTGCCTCTTGTCATAAGCAGTAAGTGTTTGAAGTTCAGTCAAGCTCCAATCAAAAGTCAAGCTCCGATCAAAACTGTGCCCTCTAGGCTATATACAAAGATTTTAACCATTTTCAATCTGTGACCTTGACTTTGACCTTGAAAATAATTATGGTTCTTCCTCTTTTCATAGCAATAAGTGTACAAATTTATTAAAGCACCAAGCAAAACTGTGCCTTCTAGGCTGTATACAAGAATTTTAACCGTTTTCAATCTGTGACCTTCATCTTTTACCTTGAAAATCATTAGGGTTCTTCCTCTTGTCATAAGCAATAAGTTTATGACATTTGATATAGCTCCAATCGAAACTGTGCCCTGTAGGCACTTAACGCACCCTTGCACACACTCACACGAACAGTTGTGTTATATCCCCCTGCAACTATGTTGCGAGGGGATAATAATTAGTGTTCTGGAATCAATTCAAACTAATGACAATATATATCATTAAACTGTGTCTTTAACATATTCAACATTTTACTTTATTCATTTGGCATCTTCATTAAATTATGGTTAATATGAGCTTCCAGTATCTTATTCCAATGTACTTTGTATACTGTAGTCATTGTTTAACATGTTTAATAAGACTCCCAAGTCATTTTGAATCTTCATATTCTTGCCTCAACATCTTCATATTGCACTGCATGTTAACTTTACATCTCATCTCATCTTCCTGTTTCCTTTTGTATCTCAAGTTCTCTTTGTTCTCCAGGAATGTATGCTGTTCATCTTAATTGTGTTAAATTACTCACTATATCAAGTATGTAGTCCGTTCCTACATTTTTTCATCCTTGAACTCTTCAATGACTTGTGATTTTTTCTGCATCTCTGACAATGTTTTTCTAAGAATGATTACTTCATAAGTATGTCAGGTAAAAGAATACCCGAGCTAAACAATGAACTTTTAGAGCAATTCTTCTTTCTGCATCTTCATGAAACTATATCTTCCTTTATCTTGACAGTTCCTGCTAGTTCTTTACGTCATTTCATAATTTTTGTTCAACATTTTATCAACCATCACAGACTGCTTTTCAGGGAAATATAGTAAATGTTTATGTGAGAAAATGGCTGCCAGACCTGGCTCCTCTTCCGCCATCCTGATCTCCACCTAATGTTTATCACTGGTCCTGCAAGTCTGCATGATTACTCCGCATCTTCACGTAACTTAGTATCTTCTTTATATTTCATAGTTTCTGAAGATTCCTCTTCATGTAATTTCAAATTTGAATCTATATGGGATGAATGTCCTGCTTGGACATTCATCTATTTTTTTTTTTAATGTAGGGAAATATAAACTTCTTTCACCATCAAACATAGTGTAAAGTTTTCTTATGTTAAAAATGGCCTCCTGACCTCCCCTTCAGCCATCCATCTCCACCTACTGTTTGTCACTGGTTTTGAGTCAAATATCTTTCCACACCTTCATGTCTGAATCTTTTTTTTTTACTTCATACAGTTCCTTCAGTCATTTCACAATTATTTTCCATGGGTTGAATGATTTTTCTTTTCAAATTAAGAGAAACAACACTGCTTTTCAAGCAAATATAGTTTTTGGTGTGGAAAAAATGGCCTCCTAACCACCCCTCACAGCCATCCATCTCCACCTAATGTTTATCACACACCACAGCTGTTGTTTGAGTTACGCCAGCCCAGCATTTTCCCTGTCTCTCAGCCTATAACATACACTGCGTTAGTAAGATGTTATTGGGACATGCAAGGAATGAGGAATTGTGCAAGGTGAAGGGAGGAAGGGGGAAGTGAGTGAGTTGGAATGAAGATGGCGCCTGTTAAATGTTTGGGTGTTTGCAGTTGTATGAAAAGACTGGCAGGGAGGACCAATCTGATGTGACCACAATCTATTCATTTGGCATCAGTCATCTCACTTTGTGAACAGTTTTTGACAATCTGCTTATATTCATCATCTTCTATTAACTTGAAATCTTTTAGAAATGTCATTACATGTCAGCTGCACTTTGACAAGTTGCTTCATTAGCATGTCATGAGCTCCAAAAGTGGTCATTGGGAACTTATGTCCTTTAAAAGTAGTTTCACTATCTTTCTACGCTGCATATGATTTTTGTTGGTCAAATTGTCACAAATTCTAGACACATCAGTCTCCAAATTTTTCACTCTTTGTCCACTTTTCCTCTATCTTGACAAACTCCATGACACATGTCTGCTTTTCTGTGTTTGATCTTCACTACACATGGACAAGCTATACCTGTAAAACAAATATGTTTTAACTGGAGGAAAAAATAATTTTACAACTACATGTATATATGTATGCTGCTATACACACAGAGCTGTTGTGCAATTGTTGAAGAGTCCAGTTGAAGAGTACTATGATTGGTAAAATGAGGATTATTAACTTTTAAGATATATCTCCTCACACTTTTTCAAAAAAGTATCTGACCTAATTTTCCAAACATAATATTGTCATTCTCATAATTAATGAAGTTCAGAACAAAGTCATAAGTTGCATGAATAATACATTCAAAGTCATGAAGAGCCCTGCTACATGCTTTTGTATGATTTTTTTTTCTAAAGTACGTGTCCACTTATGAAATTTCTTGTTTGCATGATCATTATGTTATATAAATACAGTCAGACCTAAATTATTGGTACTCAATCAAAAGTAATGGTACTCAATCAGAAGTATTGGTACTCAATCAAAAGTATTGGTACTCCATCAAAACTAAGATAAAATTTGACCTTGATCTGTGACCTTTAATGTTTAAGAGTCATCTTCCACTTATGATCCTTTACCTTCATATGAAATATGAGGAAATGTTACCTTGAAAGCCACTGAAACGTTGCATCAGAACAAAAGAAAAGAGATTACAATTTGACCTTCATCTTTGACCTTTAAATATAAACTTTAAAATGCAAAACCATATTCCCCTCACTAATATTCATCAGTATATTGAATATCATAAGTCAATCTTGAGATATCAAAGCTCTACCATGAAAGCTTGAGTTACTATATCGGAGCAAAAGTATGAATGATATTTATCAAGATTTGTGTATTATTATTTTCATTAAGTTTACCCTTGACCTTCAATCTTGATTGTTCAGAATTTATGGAAATCTTTCTACTGTTACTCTGAATAAGTTTTTGAAATATCAAAACTCTACCTTAAGCACTTCGAGTTATTGTGCCGTACCAAAATACATTTGTAATGATATTTCGTACAGATTTAGTACAGTTCCAAATTTATAGTCATGTTCCTTTTCTGATCATCCTTTATCTATGTATGATAAATGAAAGCACAGTTATTGTGTCAAAACTAAAGTATTGATACTACATAGACAATTGCCAAAGTTTGACCTTGAAGGTTAATAAAACACCACTACAGATGGTATTGCCAAATTGCAAAGTAAGTTTTTGTCAGTAAAAAGTTAATGATTGCCCTGATATATCTGAACCTAAATATATAGCTAAAAAAAAAACAACGCTAAAGACGGTATGGCTGGATTGCAAAGTAAGTTTTTGTCACTAACTGGGTCAAGGTCAATAGGTCAAATAATACAGCATAAATTGAAAGGTTTTGTCAGAGGCAACCTACATGTATAAAATAAAGTTTCTACTGCATACCGGTATAGTTCCATAGATTTTGCTTAAACCAGGAACTTTAACCAAAATCCTTAACTAGATCAAAGTCCAAGGTCAAGGTCACTAGGTCAAATGTTACGGCATAAATTGAAAGGTCTTGTGATGGGCAAGCTTCATGTATAATATAAAGTTTCTACTGCATACAGTTACTTAGATTTTGCCTCAACCAGAAACTTTAACCAAAATCTTTAACTAGGTCAAAGTCCAAGGTCAAGGCCACTAGGTCAAATGTTATGGCATAAATTGAAGGTCTTGTGATGGGCAAGCTTTATGTATAATATAAAGTTTCTACTGCATATAGTTACCTAGATTTTGCCTCAACCAGAAACTTTAACCAAAATATTTAACTAGGTCAAAGTCCAAGGTCAAGGTCACTAGGTCAAATGTTATGGCATAAATTGAAAGGTCTTGTCATGGGCAAGCTTCATGTGTAACATAAAGTTTCTACTGTGTATAGTTCTTTAGATTTTGCCTCAACCAGAAACTTTAACCAAAATGTTGACTACAGACGGACAGGCAGACAGACGGACGGACGGAAATCGTCAATCTATAGGCCGGAATTGCTTTGCAATCCGGCCAATTAATAACCGAGGTACAAAACACCTTGTATATACTGGAAATAAACATAAATTGTCAAAGGTCATTAGGTCAAGGTCAGCATGTCAAAGGTGATAGTATCAAGTGAAAACTCGTATCAAAATTCAGCCTGGTCACAGTATTAAGTGAAAGCTCATATCACAAGGAATCTACATGTGAAATATCAAAGCCTCATCATTTATGACCGAAGTTAATTTCTTTAAAAAGGTCCAATTTTAAGGGCAAAGTCACTAGTTCAAATGTCATGGTATCAAATGAAAACTTGTGTCTCAAGGAATCTACAAGTACAGCATCAAAGCCTCACATTTTAAGTAATGAAACATAGGTAATCACAGATTACGAAGCTCACCTTGTGGCAGCAAAATTCAATTCAAACATATTTCTAAGTACATGTATATTGGCTTTTAAAGGAAAAATCATTCAAGTGGAAAAAGTAGGTCAAGGTCATTTTTATGAAAGTTTGATCAAAGATACATCCAATATCCAAGTTTGGTACATGTAGCACTTATACTTTGCTCAATATTGGCTTTTAAAGGCAAAATCACTCAAGCGGAAAAAGTAGGTCAAGGTCATTTTATGAAAGTTTGATCAAAGATACATCCAATATGTAAGTTTGGTACATGTAGCACTTATACTTTGCTCAATATTGGCTTTTAAAGGCAAAATCACTCAAGGGGAAAAACTAGGTCAGATGCTGCATACGATGCATTTGTCCATCTCGGCATCTCAAGATGAATCACTTGTGCAAGTTTGGTTACTGTAGCATCAGTACTTTGTCAGATACTGAGCAACCACAAACTTCTTAACCAAGCCACTCTGAGCTACCCCAAACTTCTTAACCAAGTCAATCAAGCGTAAAATGTAGGTCAGATCCAGCATCCCATGCATGGGTTTACCTCAGCATCCAAAGATGAATCACTTGTGCAAGTTTGGTTACTGTAGCATCAGTACTTTGCCAAATACTGAGCTACCCCAAACTTCTTAACTGGACGCGGACACGGATGCGGACACGCGGGGGTATCGCAAAAGTTCACTCTACTTCGTCGAGGTGAGCTAAAAATAGCCCCAAAGAAGTTATTTTAACCAGGTCCAAGGTCAAGGTCACTAGGTCAAATGTAACTTGTGTTGTATACTTGGAAAAAATTTCATAATCATTTATCCATTTATAATCGGAGAGGATTTTGATTTAATCAGAAATAGATTTTTCTTGTTTTTACAGAAAAGAATATGACAAGTAATGATAAAACTTCACTAAATCATATGCTAATGTATCACATGATACACCATTATGCAGTTTCATAAAGCCATTTCATAAATATATGATATGAAAACACACTACATATCGCTCTGCTTGAATGGGAATGGTCATGTTTGGAACCTTATAATCACATAAACTTTGACAAGTGTGACCTTTCAAATATTTGTCAATTGTTAAATCCAGATGCGGATTTAATATCAATGATTAAAATTGTTGTAGAATTAATTATTGTATTAAATAATAAACAAAGGACTATATATGGTTTATATAGTAAAGTGGCCCCCTTTCAGGGCAGAATCTGAAGTTTTCATGAAGTAATGAATTTGTACCAATATTTATTCTACAATGTAGGCTACTAATGAAATGATGCATATTCTTTAGTTTCCTTTCTCACTTTCAAAGAATTTGGGCTCCAAAAATGGTGTATTTTGCTAAATTTCTGGAAAAACGTCATTTTTGGGCTCATTTTCGACAAACTTCCTAACAGTTAGTATCGAGCGGGCTTCTGAACAACTTTTATATTCTGATATGTTGTTACTTTTGTATGTCTCTAAGTGCATGCAAAAGGAAAAAGTTGTTCACGATCCCGCTCCAAATTATCTCAATGAAAATAATCAAGAATTATGCTATTTTTCGTGACAATTTGACAAAATCACCGGTTTTCATGATATTTATGCAAAATTTACAATGTCTTACAAATCGAGGGGTAGTTTTTGTATCTAGATTTCTCAAAATATAGATATTTAACTTTCTTAAACTGACAACAAAATCAAATTTTGGAGAAGTCAATTTTAGGGGGCCACTTTACTATATAAACCATACATACTCCTTTGAAATGTTTTTCTCTTACACACAGAATATATCTTCTCATGGTGTAGCAGACGACCTGTAAGTCACAGCATTGTTTGCCTCTAATTCTCAGAAACGTTGATTTCACGTTAGAAATACACATATTTAGGCAATATCATGTGATAAAAAGAATCTCAAATGAATTTTCATTTCTTACGATGTATTATGAAACTCATTTTGCATTTTATATCCCATAGCCTTGGCGAGGGGATATAAAACGCATAACGAGTTTCATAATACATCTGATGAAATGAAAATTCATTTGAGATCTTATATATACAAAGCAAAATGTCTAGAAAGAATTTGGTATCCAAAGAAAGGTCTTGTCACAAGGAATACACATAAGAAATGTGAAAGCCCTATCAATTACCATTCAAAAGTTAAACCCAAGACTCAAGTTTTTTTTTAAAGAAAGTCAAACTCAAAGGTCAAGGTCACCAAGTCAAAAAAAGGTCACAAGGTAAACAATTTTGGTAACAACAGAAAGGTTTTATCACAAGGAATACATATGTGCAATATGAAAGCCCTATCAATCACAATTCTAAAGTTATGCCCAAGGTTAACATAGTTCATGTTTTTTTAAAAGTAGGTCAAACTCCAAGGTCAAAGTCACAAGGTCGAAAATTTTGGTATCCATAAAAAGGGTCTTGTCAAAAGGAATCATAAATATGTGAAATATGAAAGCCCTATCACTTACCATTCAAAGTAATGCCCAAGCTTAATAGTTTTGTTACAGACAGATGAACAGGTTTTAATGTCCCCGTTCTTTCACGAAAGCGGGGGACAATGAAACCTAGGCAACTCAAAGTGTAGCATCCCCTCGCACGGCATGTAAATCAATGTACTCACTCGGGCTGTATATGAGGAATTTTTTCTTTTTCCAATCTAAGACCTTGACCTTTGACCTATTACCTTGAACATCAAAAGGGCTCTTCCCCCTGTCATAATGAAAACTGCCCTAAAGGACGAATTACACCCCCACAGCATAAATTTTACTAAGCTGATCCAACTTTATGAGCCGACATTCAATTTTCCAATTTCCACATGGATATTCTTTCATATAAGGTTATCATTCAGGGTTCCGAAGTTTACCGAAATCATGTGTACTCAAGAATAAAAACGTCTATAAAACAATAATATGAGAAATCCCTTTCTTCACGTACATCTACATATCATGATCTTTCATTGTGTAAAGTTTTATTGAAAGTCATTGATTGGTTTGGAAGGAGTTGCAATGACAAGCTTTCGTCTACAGACGGATGGACAGATGGAGGATATAATAAGTGCAGGGGTATAATAAGTGTTTGAAGTTCTGTAAAGATCCAATCAAAACTGCATCCTCTGGGTTGTATACAAGGATTTTTACTCTTTCCAATCGTGACCTTGACCTTGAAAATCAATATGGCTCTTCCTCCCGTCTTGAGTAAAAAGTGTATCAAGTTTGGAAGAGATTCAATCAAAACTACACCATCTAGGCTGTATACAAGAATTTTAACTATTTCCATAAGGCCTTTAACTATTTCCAATCTGTAACCTTTACCTTTGATCTATGACATTGAAAATCAATAGGGTTCTTCCTCTTGCCAAAAGGAATAAGTGTTTGAAGTTTGGTCAAGATCCAATCAAAACTGTGGCCTCTAGACTGTTTACAAGGATTTTATCATTTCCAATCTGTGGCCTCAACATTTGACCTATGATCTTGTCAGATGAAATAAGTGTATGAAGTTTGATCAAGATCCTATCAAAACTGTGCCCTCCAGGCAAGGATTTTAGCCATTTTCAATCTGTAACCTTGAATTTTAACCTTAGACCTTGAAAATCAATAGGGCTCCTTGTCTTGCCAAAAGGAACTAGAACTGCCCTTAAGTAGACAAATTAAACCCCCTGCGTTTTTTATGGGGATGTTTTTTAGTCCCCTACTGGCAACGCCGAAGGGGACTCTTAGTTTCCTCTCGGTCTGTCTGTCTGTCTGTCTGTCTGTCTGTCCGTCCGTCCGTCTGTCCCATTTTCAGTTTTCCGGACTTTTTTTCGCTGTTGTTGCATATATTGAACTCATTTTTGGTATGTGGATATATCTCAATGTGATAAGAGATCAAGTTTGAGTTTGCTTTCGAGTGACCTAATTTTACAAGAGTTATGGCCCTTGGACTTAGCAAATTTTATGAAAATTTCAGTTTTCCGGACTTTTTTCCGCTGTTGTTGCATATATTGAACTCATTTTTGGTATGTGGATATATCTCAATGTGATACTGATCAAGTTTGAGTTTGCTTTTGATTGACCTAATTTTACAAGAGTTATGGCCCTTGGACTTAGCCTATTTTATGAAAATTTCAGTTTTCCTTACTTTTTTCTGCTGTTGTTGCATAAATTGAACTCATTTTTGGTATGTAGATATATCTCAATTGGATACAGATCAAGTTTGAGTTTGCTTTAGATTCACCTATTTTCACAAGGGTTATGGCCCTTGGACTTAGCAAATTTTATGAAAATTTCGGTTTTCCGGACTTTTCTTTGGTTCTATTGCAAATAATGCACTGATTTTTTAGTAAACGAATACATCTCAGTGTGATACAGACCAAGTTTGAGTTTGGTTTCCGTTGGCCTATTTTTACAAGAGTTATGGCCCTTGGACTTAGCAAATTTCATGAAATTTGCACTTTTCTTGACTTTTTCATGCCTGTTATGGCAGATAATGAACTGATTTTTTGTATGTGAATACATTATAGTGTGATGCAGATTTGAGTTTCATTTAAATTGACTAATTTTCACAAGAATTATGGCCCTTGGACTTAGCAAATTTCGTGAATTCAGTTTCCCAGACTTTTCTTGGCTGTTGTTGCAGATGATGAACTGATGAACAGAGATGCAAGTCATAAATTTATGCCGCCGGTAGGGGACTTATATCGCACAGCGATCATTGCATTTTTATAATTGGGACCATTTATGATGCTAGGTTAAAAGCCTACGATTTATAGTATGCGACAAATATACTTTCAAATTTTCTTAACTTAAACTGCAACATAAGCCCAAAGTCAAGGTCTAGGTCACAAGGTCAAAAGTTATGAAACTAAACTGTAGTACTCTTTAGGTCTCGGTACACACCCCGTCGCAAGAATTGCATGAAATTAGAGGGCCAGTTTGGGTTTTCTGTCAATGGTTGCTATGGCAACAGTTTTACAATTATTTTTTCTGTGCTGTATTACCACCAAGACTGCAATGTTTCATAACAGTGCTATATCATATCTACAGCTTACTTACCTTTGACATAATAATCAATAAGCTTAGCATCAAATATCACTAAAAATGAGTAAAAAATCCCCAAAGTGACCCAATTTCTGACCCCTCTGACCTCAAAAATAACACTTTTCCACAAATTTTGAATCTGTCAATTTCTTGCACAAATCTTGCTCTTTCCAATGATACCACATTCAATGTACATTCATAGATTCAATTTTCCATAATGTCAGCAGCTTTGTCAAACACATGTATACTTACACTTCAATTCTGCCCATTTCCCCCACATGTCATTTGAGTGTATACAAGAAGTCAGCTAGCTACACATAAAATCAGGAGCAGTTTCGTATTTCAAGATCAGTTTATTTTCACCAGGAAAGCCTTCTTAGCAAGTTTAAAGTAGTTCTCAAATGAAGTATGGTCAAATTTGGTTCATAAGGCAGCCTTGTATAAAATACCCATTTTTGACAGTGGTCACTACGAAAATAACCCTTGTCACAATAAAGGAATAGGGTGTACCGAGACCATAAGCATTTTATTTTTCACCCTTCGAAGAATTTTCTTTGCGATGATACCAGAATATGAGGTCTTTTGCTTTAAACGCAACTTTCCTTTTTGTGTTGCGCACTTTAGTTTTGTCGCACTACTCTGTGGAAAGAACCATACAACGCGAATAGCCATTTCGCTTGTTGAGCCAAAAATGAAAGAAACAGTGCAATACAAAAGTATAAAATTTTCACATTTTCATGCTATTGACTATCATTCAATGGAATTAAAATGATTTAAAATGTCTAAAATCATATTTTGATCAGCAATTGCCATTGCAACGACAAAAATTTGTTGCTTCGGAGCTCGATAAACTGCTCCGCATAGTAGCGGAAGTGGAAAACACTGTCAACAGCAGTAATAAGGTTTGGAAGAAAATGGTTGCTATGGTAACCACATTTGTCCATATTTGACTATATCCTACTAAATATACTATTTCTGTATACATAGATACTGAAATTTTTCATCTACATCTATAAATTATTCTGTAAAAGTGGTAGACTGGCACCATCTTGCCACAGGCTGAGTATCATTTCTTCAAAAAATGAACTGAACACTATGGTACCATGAATTTTCATAACAATCAAAAAAATTTTGTTTTTAGCTTTACCACTCCAAAGTTGGTATTATATGAAACAGCAGAGTCAACACCTACAAAATAAGTAAAGTGTTGCCATGGAAACCAATTTTGAAAATTTGAATCTGAGCGACAATTGCTTATGGTCTCGGTACACACCCCGTCGCAAGAATTGCATGAAATTAGAGGGCCAGTTTGGGTTTTCTGTCAATGGTTGCTATGGCAACAGTTTTACAATTATTTTTTCTGTGCTGTATTACCACCAAGACTGCAATGTTTCATAACAGTGCTATATCATATCTACAGCTTACTTACCTTTGACATAATAATCAATAAGCTTAGCATCAAATATCACTAAAAATGAGTAAAAAATCCCCAAAGTGACCCAATTTCTGACCCCTCTGACCTCAAAAATAACACTTTTCCACAAATTTTGAATCTGTCAATTTCTTGCACAAATCTTGCTCTTTCCAATGATACCACATTCAATGTACATTCATTGATTCAATTTTCCACAATGTCAGCAGCTTTGCCAAACACGTGTATACTTACACTTCAATTCTGCCCATTTCCCCCACGTCATTTGAGTGTATACAAGAAGTCAGCTAGCTACACATAAAATCAGGAGCAGTTTCGTATTTCAAGATCAGTTTATTTTCACCAGGAAAGCCTTCTTAGCAAGTTTAAAGTAGATCTCAAATGAAGTATGGTCAAATTTGGTTCATAAGGCAGCCTTGTATAAAATACCCATTTTTGACAGTGGTCACTACGAAAATAACCCTTGTCACAATAAAGGAAGGGGGGTGGACCAAGACCTTTATGGTGAATGTTTGTATGAAATATTAAAGACTTACCATTTATAGCATGAAAGAAATCTGCTTTTAAAATTTCCTAACCTGTACTTATTTCAACATAAGCCCAAAGTCAAGATCACAAGGTCAAAATTCATGATACTAAACTGCAGTACTCTTTGTGGTGGATGTGTGTATGAAATATGAAAGGCCTACTATTTATAGTATAAAAGAAATCTGCTTTCCAAACATCTTAACATAAATTGTTGTATAGGGTAAAGGTCAAGGTCACAAGGTCAAAAGTCATGATACCAAACTGTAGCACTCTTTGTGATGAATGTTTGTATGAAATATGAAAGTCCTACCATTTATTTATAGTATAAAAGAAATATGCTTTCAAAACATATTAACATAGAATGTTGTATAGGGTGAAGGTCAAGGTCACAGAGTCAAAAGTCATAGTACACAAAATGTAGTACTCTTTACGGTGAATGTGTGTATGAAATGCCTACCATTATTAGTATAAAAGAAATCTGTTTTCAAAACCTCTTCACCGCACGGACAGACAGACAGAGTGATTCCTATATACCCGCGGGGAGGGGGGGGGGGGGGGAATATATAATAAGTGTAAGAAGTTTGGTCAAGATCCAATCAAAACTGTGCCCTCTATGCTGTATACTAGGATTTAAGCCATTTCAAATCTGTGACCTTGAAAATCAAAAGGGTTTTTCCTCTTGCAAAAGTAAAACTGTGTCCTCTAGGCTGTATACAAGGATTTTAGCCATTTAGAGTCTTTTACCTTTCATCATCTACTTATGGGGATTATTTGTGGAAGGTAATATTTTTCTTTGACGATTGCATGGTCTTCTATGCTGTTCACAAGGATTTTTAGCCTAAGTCAACAGTGACCTTGACCTTTGACCCGTGACCTTGAGAATCAATGGGGTTCATCCTCTCCCAATGGGGAACATATATGGAAAGTTTGATGTTTCTATGATGATCACTTTGTCTTCTATGCTGTTCACAAGAATCTGAATATCATATTAGTAATTTTCAGCCTTACCTCAGAGTAGCTTTCACATTCCTCATGAGACAGGAATCTGAATCTCTCTACAGTGGTTTCTGTAGGCTTAATTTGACAGTGTACCATCACATAAAGGAAATCTATGTCTCGTTGACTTGTCTTTATTCTGTAGGCTGGGCTGGCTTTTATCTTTGATTATTGCGTTTCACAGCTGAAAAAGTATAAAGATTATAATTCAATAAGGACCTGTAACAATAAGGTGTAAAATCTGCCCAAAAATTATGAAATTTCAAAGTACTTCATTTCTTTAATCAATTTGGTGAAATATTTTGAAAAATAAAACCCCTTCAAAATTTGGAGAAATGTTTTCATAAAATTGCTCTAATAGAGATATATTTGAGTATAAATGTGCTAATTTTGTATAGAACCATAGACTATAGACCTATGACCTTATAAATTGTTAGGATTCTTCCTCTTGTCATACTCTATCAGTGCATGAAGATTGGTTAAAATCCAATCAAAACTGCTATCGCTATTTACACAATTATCCTCAGACCAAACATTTCATAAATTCAAAAGTAAATCTTGGCATACCTAAATACAAAATTGGGGATTTATGAAATTATAGATAGAATAAATCTATGTCAATAATTTTATTTAATCCTTATTGGTTAAAGTTTTCACAATCAAGGCACAATTCGTACTTGCAGCATAGTGACTTAAGATTTATTCCACACAAAGTAGATCTTTAGGAAGAAGGATCTCGTAATTCTAAGTTGTGTCAATGGCTTTTTGCTAATGAAAGTTTATGATGTTCTTTACCTTTAGACAGTGTACTGTTAAGGGCACATAGCTTTTTACATGAATTCCATTTATTTATCATTACATTTAAAGAATGTGTTCCAAAATAGGTATTTAGGACTGATCCAGATATACATGGATATGTATAAACCATTTTTTCCTCAATGGGAAGGGGTATAATTAAGAGCCCAGTTGGCCCATCTATTGGTAAATATTCTAACCAATAAGTGCATAAAATAATTACAAATTTGTTTCATTGACAAATTATTAATTCAGGACGAGACATGTTTTTTAAAAGAGTTATCTTTCTTTGTCCGCAAACTACTTGTTTATCCAAAGGAAAATGACTGAATAATCATAAAAGGATGTATGAAATTTGACATACCATGAAATATTGTGTTCTAATGAATGCTGAGTTTGTGTTAATTTGATGTATATTTGTGTTCAATGCCATGCATAAATGTTCTTTATAGTATTTAAAGGGCTCTTGTAATTTGGAATAAAAAAGGTAGGGTTTATAGTCTCGTTCGCCTGAGCCTCACACAACTTCTACAATCACCTCCCTGGCGAGACCTGTACAATCAAGTGCATTCTCAACTCCCTTGGGAGTATACAAGCAGAGCTGCCTTTTAGGCGCTAATGCTTTTCATTCACATTACAAGCTTGTCTCATGTGCCAGGTACCCGGTTTACTCCTGGGTGGAGAGAGTGCAACATAGAGTAAAGTAACTTGCCCAAGGTTACAATGGTTTGCAATGATCGGCGATGGTGAGATTCGAACCCACGACCTATGGATTTGCAGTCAACCGTGCTAACCACTACGCTACAAGCACTACCCTAAAAGTGTGTAAATATATCTAGAACTGTCAATTATTATTGTGACAGATGTCCGCATTGAATACTGTAATTACATTTCAAAAGTATTATCTCATTTAATTGGTAAATTTTGAAATCTTGAACCTGAAATATTGTCATAAATTGAAGAAAATGTTCCAGGACAAATCTTTTCCTTAGTAGTGGTTAAGTCAAAGGTAAAGGTCAATTTGTTAAATATATCAGTCATCACCAATGTCATCGGACTATGGGCTAAAGCTGGTTGAATTTGAATCTGATCTATGAAAAAATCATGTGTAAAGGACAATTTTGGGTTGTAATTATACAAAAATAATGAGCCTTTTGTGGATGAAATAGCAGAAAGACACATTTAAGGACATAATGTTTTCCACTTCTGTACCATCATGATGCATTATTTTCTTGCTGGTTTAGCTCTCTTATATGTACCCATTCCAGACACAAACGACTAGGTCTTTTTACCATAAAGCAGTGACCAAAGGTCACTGCTTCATCATTACAGAATACAAGATGTTCTGGTGAAATTTTTCAATTTTTTTGGTGATGTCTATTGCATATATCATGTATATCAACAGAGAGGACTTGTCACAAGTAATACACATGAGAAATATGAAAGCCTTATATCTACAATTACAAAGTTATACCCCTTTTATTGAAAGTGGAACAGACTGGCAATCAGAGGGACAGATGAGCCAAACACTGTAAGCCCCCTTGGTTTGACTTTCTAGACAGGGGTAAATAAGTAACATAGTATCACCGTCTTTTCATACCTTTTCTTTTTTCAATTCATAAAGTATTTAATCTTCTTTTCTGTGGTCCTCTTCTTCCTGTGTGGTCCTTCTCTTCTTCTTGTGTGGTCCTTCTCTTCTTCTTGTGTGGCCCTTCTCTTCTTTGTGTTTTACTCCTTCTCTTCTGTCAGTCCTCTTCTCCTAGTGTTGTCCTGAAAATTCAGATTCTGCATTTTGAAAAGTAAATCTCAAAAAAGCACTTTTCAAGAACAGGTATGTTGCCTGCTGCATGTTTGACCTTGATCTTGATAGTGACATTGACCTAAATTGGATGGTGAGTCTCATCATATATCACCATCCCTGCAAGATGTGTGATGTACAAATGTATATCAAGTAAGTTATAGCCAAATATGAGTGACAGACGCCAGACAAAGTTATCCTGATATGTTGCTCTTAATGCTTTGCAGGCAACATGAAAAAGGAAATGCTTTTTAGCCTTGGCTTTAGATTTTCAGAATTTACAAATACAAACTTAATAAACCATAAACCGCTAAAGGCGGTAAGGCCAGATTGCGAAGTGTTTGTATTAGATGACGTATACATTTTTGCGCAGACAGAAAGGTCAATAATACTATTGCGCAATGAAAAAAAAGCTATGGTCATAAGGAATCTAAATGTGAAATATCAAAGCCCTATCCCTTATAGTTCAAAAGTAGGTCAAAGGTCAATGTCAAGGTCATTTGATCAAAAGTCACAATATCAAATGAAAGGTCTGTTTATGAGGATTCTACAACTTAAATATCAAAATCCTACCTCCTATAATTAAACATAGGTAATCACAGATTACGAAGCTCACCTCATGGCAGCAAAATTCAATTCAAACATATTTCTAAGTACATGTATATTGGCTTTTAAAGGCAAAATCACTCAAGTGGAAAAAGTAGGTCAAGGCCATTTTATGAAAGTTTGATCAAAGATACATCCGATATGCAAGTTTGGTACATGTAGCACTTATACTTTGCTCAATATTGGCTTTTACAAGCATAATCACTCAAGCGGAAAAAGTAGGTCAAGGTCATTTTATAAAAGTTTCATCAAAGATACATCCAATATGCAAGTTTGGTACATGCAGCACTTATACTTTGCTCAATATTGGCCTTTTAAAGCAAAATCACTCGTGTGGAAAAAGTAGGTCAAGGTCATTTTATGACAGTTTGATCAAAGATACATCCAATATGCAAGTTTGGTACATGTAACACTTATACTTTGCTCAATATTGGCTTTTAAAGGCAAAATCACTCAAGTGGAAAAAGTAGGTCAAGGTCATTTTATGAAAGTTTGATCAAAGATACATCCAATATGCAAGTTTGGTACATGTAGCACTTATACTTTGCTCAATATTGGCTTTTAAAGCAAAATCACTCAAGTGGAAAAAGTAGGTCAAATGCTGCATCTGATGCATGGGTTCCACTCAGCATCCCAAGATGAATCACAAGTGCAAGTTTGGTTACTGTAGCATCAGTACTTTGTCAGATACTGAGCTACCCCAAATGTCTTAACCAAGCCAATCTGAGCTACCCCAAACTTCTTAACCAAGCCACTCTGAGCTACCCCAAACTTCATGTAGGTCAGATGCAGCATCCGATGCATGGGTTCACCTCAGCATCCAAAGATGAATCACTTGTGCAAGTTTGGTTACTGTAGCATCAGTACTTTGTGAAATACTGAGCTACCCCAAACTTCTTAACCGGACGCGGGCGCGGACACGGACTCGGACGCACGGGGGTATAGCATAAGCTCTCTCAACTTCGTCGAGGTGAGCTAAAAAGTAGGTCAAAGGTCAATGTCAAGGTCACTAGGTCAAAAGTCATATCAAATGAAAGATCTCGTCAAGGAATCTATATGTAAAATATCAAATCCCTACCTCTAATAGTTTAAAAGAAGGTCAAAGGTCAATGTCAAGGTCATTTGATCAAAAGCCATGATATCAAATGAAAGGCCTGTTCATGAGGAATCTAGATGTGAAATATCAAAACCCTACCTCTTATAGCTTAAAAGTAAGTCAAAGGTCAATGTCACTGGTCAAAATTCATGATTTCAAATTAAAGTTCTGGTCATGAGGAATCTATATGTGAAATATCAAAACCCTACCTCCTATAATTCAAAAGTAGGTCAACGGTCAATGTCAAGGTCACTTGGTCAAACTCATGATATCAAATGAAAGGTCTGGTCATAAAGTTTCTGCATGTGAAATTTCAAATCCATAGCCTATAGTTCATGAGATAAAGCCCAGATTTATTATTTTTAAAAGTAGGTCAATCTCCAGGGTCAAAACTTTTGGTATCCATGGTGAGGTCTTGTGACAAGGAATGCGTATGTGAAATATTAAAGCCCTATCATTTACAATCCAAACGTTATTGTCAAGATTAAAGTTTTTCAAAAGTAGGTCAAACTCCAAGGTCAAGGTCACAAGGTAAAAATATTTGGTATCTATGGAAAGGTCTTGTCACAAGAAATACACAAGTGAAAGATGTAAGCCTTATCATTTACCATTCAAAAGTTATGGCCAAGGTTAATGTTTTTCAAAAGTAGGTCAAACTCCAAGGTCAAGGTCACTAGGTCAAATTTTTTGGTATCCATGGAAAGGCCTTTTCAAAAGAAATACACAAGTGAAATATGAAAGCCCTATCACTTACCATTCAAAAGCTATGGCCAAGGTTAATGTTTTTCAAAAGTAGGTCAAACTCCAAGGTCAAGGTCACTAGGTCAAATTTTTTGGTATCAATGGAACGGCCTTTTCACAAGAAATACACAAGTGAAATATGAAAGCCCTATCACTTACCATTCAAAAGCTATGGTCAAGGTTAATGTTTTTCAAAAGTAGGTCAAACTCCAAGGTCAAGGTCACTAGGTCAAATATTCTGGTATCCATGGAAAGGCCTTTTCAAAAGAAATACACAAGTGAAATATGAAAGCCCTATCACTTACCATTCAAAAGCTATGGCCAAGGTTAAAGTTTTTCAAAAGTAGGTCAAACTCCAAGGTCAAGGTCAAAAGGTCAAATATTTTGGTATCCATGGAAAGGCCTTTTCAAAAGAAATACACAAGTGAAATATGAAAGCCCTATCACTTACCATTCAAAAGCTATGGCCAAGGTTAAAGTTTTTCGAAAGTAGGTCAAACTCCAAGGTCAAGGTCACTAGGTCAAATTTTGTTGCTGTGTTTGATTCATCTCATCATGGTCTATCACCATGTCAAGTTTCAAGTTGCTCCTCCTAACAGTTTTCTCTCAACGGACTTAAACGCAACACTTTAACCAAAATGTTGACGCACTGACGGACAGACAGACGGACTTCGCCATTTCATAGACCGGATTTTGCTTCGCAATCCGGCCAAAAATATTAAGGAAAACCTGATTTAATATTACCTTTGGTTTTTGAATTCATAAGGCCTGTGGTCATCTCATTGTGACATCTTCATGTCCTCCATCTTCTTTGGTCTTCTTGTGTTGTACTGTTAATTAAAATTTGCTCAATTAAATATCATAAATTGTTGTATCCTTATTAAAATATTTTTTATCAGCTCAAGAAATTTAGAATTTAAAGTCTTTAACTATTATACTGTATATGTTGAATCATTTGCTTCATATTTAAACCTTCACTGTTTTAGCAACTAGACAAAAGTTTATCATGTGAAAGTACCAATATCTCATCAAGGGCTGATCCACAAACTATCTTCTATACCAAAGGATTTACTTAATTATAGAATGGAAAGAAACGTATATAGAAATGATTCAACTTAAACAGAAAATGAATGAAAATCTTATTATTACCTACCTCTGGTTTTTAAATTCATATGGTACATCTTCATTTCCTGTTGTCTTCCTCCCTTTTGTTGTCCTCCATCTTCTGTGGTCCTCTTCTTGTGTCATCCTCCATCTTCTGTTGTCCTCTTCTTCTGTTGTCCTCTTCTTCTGTTGTCCTCTTCTTCTGTGATCATCCATCTTCTGTTGTCCTCTTCTTCTGTGGTCCTCTTCTTCTGTGATCATCTTCTGTGATCCTTTTCTTCTGTTGTCCTCTTCTTCTGTTGTCCTCTTCTTCTGTGGTCCTCTTCTTCTGATGTCCTCCATCTTCTGTGATCCTCTTCTCCTTGTCTTGTCCACCACCCTCTGTTGATTAAGATTTTGAAAAAAATAAATATAAAACATTTTTTGCCTTGGCTCAAGAAATGAAGAATTTTCAAGTCCTTATTAGGCTATGTAAAATAAAATCTATGTTTCTCAGACACCGCCGCGTGCTATAATTTGCTGCCGATGAGACGTTTTTATTGTAACTTCAGAAAAAAATATCCGCCGTGTCTCATCTTCGATCGTCGATTAAAATCGAAATATCCATTTATTTCATTGAACATGTTTATTGTCCTGCAAAATCGTCCAAACAGTACCCAATGAATAAAAACTTTTAAAAGCCCATATAAATTACGGCGCGTTCCGTATTTACGTTACGGGTGAAGACCGTTTAAAGGGAATTGTATAGGATATACTAAACATAGGTAATCACAGATTACGAAGCTCACCTCGTGACAGCAAAATTCAATTCAAACATATTTCTTAGTACATGTATATTTGCTTTTAAAGGCAAAACCACTCAAGCAGAAAAAGTAGGTCAAGGTCATTTTATGAAAGTTTGATCAAAGATACATCCAATATGCAAGTTTGGTACATGTAGCAGTTATACTTTGCTCAATATTGGCTTTATAGAGCAAAATCACTCAAGCGGAAAAAGTAGGTCAAGGTCATTTTATGAAAGATTGATCAAAGATACATCCAATATGCAAGTTTGGTACATGTATCACTTATACTTTGCTCAATATTGGCTTTTAAAGGAAAATCACTCAAGCGGAAAAGTAGGTCGAGGTCATTTTATGAAAGTTTGATCAAAGATACATCTAATATGCAAGTTTGGAACATCTAGCACTTATACTTTGCTCAATATTGGCTTTTAAAGACAAAATTACTCAAGCGGAAAAAGTAGGTCAAGGTCATTTTATGAAAGTTTGATCAAAGATACATCCAATATGCAAGTTTGGTACATGTAGCACTTATACTTTGCTCAATATTGGCTTTTATAAGCGAAATCACTCAAGTGGAAAAAGAAGGTCAGATGCTGCATCCAATGCATGGGTCCATCTCGGCATCCAAAGATGAATCACTTGTGCAAGTTTGGTTACTGTAGCATTAGTACTTTGTCAGATACTGAGCTACCCCAAACTTCTTACCCAAATCACTCAAGCAGAAAATGTAGGTCAGATGCTGCATCCTATGCATGGGTTCACCTCAGCATCCAAAGATGAATCACTTGTGCCAGTTTGGTTACTGTAGCATCAGTACTTTGTCAGATACTGAGCTACCCCAAACTTCTTAACCAAGTCACTCAAGCGGAAAATGTAGGTCAGATGCTGCATCCGATGCATGGGTTCACCTCAGCATCCAAAGATGAATCACTAGTGCAAGTTTGGTTACTGTAGCATCAGTACTTTGTCAGATACTGAGCTACCCCAAACTTCTTAACCAAGTCACTCAAGTGGAAAATGTAGGACAGATGCTGCATACGATGCATGGGTTCACCTCAGCATCCAAAGATGAATCACTTGTGCCAGTTTGGTTACTGTAGCATTAGTACTTTGTGAGATACTGAGCTACCCCAAACTTCTTAACCAAGTCACTCAAGCGGAAAATGTAGGTCAGATGCTGCATCCGATGCATGTATTCACCTCAGCATCCAAAGATGAATCACTTGTGCAAGTTTGGTTACTGTAGCATTAGTACTTTGTCAGATACTGAGCTACCCCAAACTTCTTAACCGGACGCGGACGCGTGGGGTTATAGCATAAGCTCTCTCAACTTTGTCGAGTTGAGCTAAAAACGTGCAGACACGTGCCGCGGACATTTAATACATTGAATATTACATGTATTAGAACGTTGGTTTAGTTTTCTTTATTGATCTCTACAGCATATGTAAATACCTATGCTGAACAATAGCAATTAGTGTCCATTGTAATACTTCCGAATCTATTAATAATGACGTTCACGTTGTAAAAAGTATAAGCAAGAACCGCCTACAAACGCAAGAGGAACGTAGTTAAATCATTAAATCTATGAATAAAAGAATGTATATTGTACCCGGGCCGTGTACATTATTTTATCAGACGGTGGTTAATGCTGAACACTTCGTTCATCCAGACTAGACTTTCTGAGGATATACACTATCGGCCAAATTTTTTACCATATGAACGGGTCCATCCGAGGAAGTGAGGGGTCGTATTTAACTGGGTTTAAACAAGGTGTGAGCAAATAACACCCGTCGATTCTATTACGATTCTACAAATGAACTCATGGTAATCAAAACCTGTCATACTTCGTATATTTGTATCTATTAGCTTCTTCCATTCAGACAGATGAGCTACGTCTCCCCGTTCTCAGAAGGAATAGGCTATTTTACTTTTACTAAACTGGGGGGTGGGGGGGCAGCATTAGATTTAATGCCTTATATGAATAATGGGGGGATTAGACAGCACATACAATTTTCAATTTCTTGCCTTACTCTTGATGGAAAAAAAAAAACAAAAAATAAAAACCCTACCTACCTACCTACCTTGCCACTTTTTTTTAGACCCAATTATCTGAGAAACATAGAATTAATTTTACATGGCCTTATATACAGTATTTGTTGAATCCTTCGCATTGTGTATTTTGTAAAAAACCTTCACTGTTTTAGCAAGAAGTCAAGCACCACACATGTTTATCATGATTTAAAGACAATCAAATTAATCACTGAATATCAAAAACAAACCAACAAACCATTTTCCATACCTTTGGATGTACTTTTAATTATCAACACATCCTCTTGTGGTATCCTCCATCTTCTGTTGTCCTCTTGTGTTGTCCTCCATCTTCTGTTGTCCTCTTGTGTTGTCCTCCATCTTCTGTGGTACTCTTCTTCTTGGCTCCATGTGTTTTGCTCTCTGTGCGTTCTCTACCCTATGGTTCTTGACTTCTTCATGCCTTGTAGTTTTTGACTCAATGTGTTTATTGATTCATGTGCATTTCTTCTTGCTCTATGACTTTTGGCTTTGTGTGCCCTGTTGATTTTTGCTCAATGTGCATTTCTCTCTGCCCTAAGATTCTTGGCTCCATGTGCTGTTTTTCATGCTCTAGAACTTTTAACTCCAGGTGCTGTACTTCATGCCCTGGTGATTTTTTTCTCCTTGTGCTGTTCTTAATATGCCCCTTGTGACTTTTTGCTCCAAGTGTTGTTTCCTCTCTGCCTTTGATTCTTGGCTTCATGTTTTGTTTTCTTTATGCCCTGTTGTTGGTGGCTCCATGTGCTTTGATTAAATTGTTCATACCCTGCACTTGGATTTTTTTGTTCTTATAATATGTGTTGCCTCTTATGTGCTTCATTTCATGTGCTGCCTTCAATTTCCATGATGGTTTGGGCTTTGTGCTGCCTTCTTCACCTGAACCAAAGATAATTTCTCACATCAGCTACATCTTATTTCATCATCCTATTATAATAAATCTTAAGACAGTACATTAAGCTTTCAATTACAAGCACAATTAATATATGTCCACTACAGGCAAACATAGGTAATCACAGATTACAAAGCTCACCTCGTGACAGCAAAATTCAATGCAAACATATTTTTTTAGTACATGTATATTGGCTTGTAAAGGCAAAACCACTCAAGCAGAAAAAGTAGGTCAAGGTCATTTTATGAAAGTTTGATCAAAGATACATCCAATATGCAAGTTTGGTACATGTAGCAGTTATACTTTGCTCAATATTGGCTTTACAGAGCAAAATCACTCAAGCAGAAAAAGTAGGTCAAGGTCATTTTATGAAAGATTGATCAAAGATACATCCAATATGCAAGTTTGGTACATGTATCACTTATACTTTGCTCAATATTGGCTTTTAAAGGCAAAATCACTCAAGCGGAAAAAGTAGGTCGAGGTCATTTTATGAAAGCTTGATCAAAGATACATCCAATATGCAAGTTTGGTACATGTAGCACTTATACTTTGCTCAATATTGGCTTTTAAAAGCGAAATCACTCAAGTGGAAAAAGTAGGTCAGATGCTGCATCCGATGCATGGGTCCATCTCGGCATCCAAAGATGAATCACTTGTGCAAGTTTGGTTACTGTAGCATTAGTACTTTGTCAGATACTGAGCTACCCCAAACTTCTTACCCAAATCACTCAAGCAGAAAATGTAGGTCAGATGCTGCATCCTATGCATGGGTTCACCTCAGCATCCAAAGATGAATCACTTGTGCCAGTTTGGTTACTGTAGCATCAGTACTTTGTCAGATACTGAGCTACCCCAAACTTCTTAACCAAGTCACTCAAGCGGAAAATGTAGGTCAGATGCTGCATACGATGCATGGGTTCACCTCAGCATCTAAAGATGAATCACTTGTGCCAGTTTGGTTACTGTAGCATCAGTACTTTGTCAGATACTGAGCTACCCCAAACTTCTTAACCAAGTCACTCAAGCGGAAAATGTACGTCAGATGCTGCATCCGATGCATGGGTTCACCTCAGCATCCAAAGATGAATCACTTGTGCAAGTTTGGTTACTGTAGCATTAGTACTTTGTCAGATACTGAGCTACCCCAAACTTCTTAACCGGACGCGGACGCGGACGCGGACGCATGGGGTTATAGCATAAGCTCACTCAACTTCGTCGAGGTGAGCTAAAAATCTGAACCCTGCAATTCTACTTAGAACGCTTCAAACAAAACTGAACTTAAACCTGATTTGTATTACATCCCCAAATCTTATCATTCAAGTATACTGTGACCTTGACCAATTGTTATACATGTAAGTTACGTTTTGGTCCTGGGTATCAATGACATTTATTATTATCAAATCTATAACGGAAGTGAAAAATCATGACAAAATTTTTCAACTTACACGTACTATGACCTTGACCTTTAATTCAGTTACCTTGAATCAAGGTCACGACACATCCATGGGTCCAGGCAACAATTCTAAGAGATATTTATTATTCCGATCAATGCTGGCAGTGAAAAAAAAAATAATATGGTCTGGACAAGGTTTTATCAACTTAAATATACTATGACCTTGAAATTTGACCTATGAGCTTGGATTAAGGTCATTACACATCCTTGTGTCCTGGGCAACAATTCTGTGAAATATTATTCAGATCAATGCAGGTATTGAAAAATTATGTTCCATACAAGATTTTTCATACCACATGTACATGAACTAAGACCTTCACCTATGACCTTTGATCAAGGTCATGAAACATCCTTAGGTCCTGGCAACAATCTGTAAATTAAATATCATTCCGATCAACGCAGGCAGTGAAAAATTATGGCCCAGACAAGCTTATAAGACAGACAAATGGATGGACAGATGACAAGGAAACCTATAGTCCCCTCCAGTTTCACTGCTAGGGGACTAATAAAGGAACTTAAATTTCAAGAAAACATCCAATTGCATGACAGAGGCTTAAAGCCTCATAAGATAGTAGCATAAGATCGGTCTCATCATAAGGATTTATGATATGCCTATTAAGAAACCTTCAGTCTTACCTTCAGCCAATGTTGATTTGACTTTTTATTCCTTGGGTCATCAACTTCCAATCATTCTGAATTAATGGTCCTGGAGATCAAAGTTTGATGTTTTTTACTTCTAGCTAGACTCTCTGTGTCTTTACCTATTTCACACAAAAAATAAATAACATATGATCAGTACACCTTAATATTATCATGTTTTATACATCTTTCAATTAAATGTATTGTCACTTTTTTAAACGTTTTTTATTTGAATAGGTGAATTTCAGGAATTTCGAGTTATCATTTGAAATCTTATCTTTCCTAACAGTGCGACATTGACCTATTGACTCTAAAATTTGTAAACTTCATCCTTAGTAACAAAATATCCAATTTGGTCAGTAAAGGTTAAAGGGTTGTTTACTAATATCATCTGGAAGCTGTATGTCAAGACTCTGAGTATTTTTCCTATTTACTACATATATATTTCAAGTTTTTTTTCCCTAAAAATATTCCAAGGTGTTTTTCCTAACCTTGACCTTTGACCCCAAAATCAATACTCTTCTTCTCTTCCTAATGTGTATGCATACATCCAAATCAATTATCAAAGACAAACACACACTAGGGCTCACCTCAAGGTCACTTGTCTTTCTATCTTCTTTTCCCACAGTGTGATCCATGTCTCACATCTGATCTGTAAATGAAAACAATAATAACTGTTAAAAGTATAAGAAAACAATATTCAATATCTTAATCACATCTATAAAAAGTTATGTCATCCTCTACAAAGCAGTACAACTAGAAAAGTAACAATATTGCATAACAGATCCAGATCTCAGAAACGAATAAATCGAGTTACTATACTGATTAGTATGCCTGAATATCTGTCTTTTACCATGAATATAAACATGTATAAGATTCATTGTGCACCTTAGTTTCGCTTCATGTTCACACAACAAAATTTGTTGTACTGTTACATGCAAGTCATTGTGAAACAAAATTGAAAATCAAATTCAAGGAATAAATGTGGTCCCCCACCTGCTTCTGGGAGTTCGTCTTTGAAAAATGCTAACATTCCTCCTCCCCATCCTAAGTTTTTATAATATATCTCATGTATAATCACAGTTCTAGCTAAATCTAACAAATTAGGTCAAGGCCAAAAGGGAATAAAGCCTGTGTTTGTGAAACACGAATGCCCCCGGTAGCATCTTTGTTAGTATGAACACTATTAAGTACATGTGAGGTCACTGGGTTAAAAGGTCAAAGGTCAAGGTCACGAGGTCAAAAATTTTGGTATCAATGGAAAGGTCTTGTCACAAGGAATACACATATGAAAAATGAAAGCCCTATCACTTTTCATTCAAAAGTTATGCCAAATGTTAAAGTTTTTGAAAAGTAGGTCAAAGGTCAAGGTCACGAGGTCAAAAATTTTGGTATCAATGGAAAGGTCTTGTCACAAGGAATACACATGTGAAATATGAAAGCCCTATCACTTCCCATTCAAAAGTTTTGCCCAATTTTAAAGTTTTTGAAAAGTAGGTCAAAGGTCAAGGTCAAGGTCACGAGGTCAAAAATTTTGGTATCAATGGAAAGGTCTTGTCACAAGGAATACACATGTGAAATATGAAAGCCCTATCACTTCCCATTCAAAAGTTATACCCAATGTTAAAGTTTTTGAAAAGTAGGTCAAAGGTCAAGGTCAAGGTCACGAGGTCAAAAATTTTGGTATCAATGGAAAGGTCTTGTCACAAGGAATACACATGTGAAATATGAAAGCCCTATCACTTCCCATTCAAAAGTTATGCCCAATGTTAAAGTTTTTGAAAAGTAGGTCAAAGGTCAAGGTCACGAGGTCAAAAATTTTGGTATCAATGGAAAGGTCTTGTCACAAGGAATACACATGTGAAATATGAAAGCCCTATCACTTCCCATTCAAAAGTTATGTCCAATGTTAAAGTTTTTCGGACATACAGACAGACAAACAGACAAACAGATAAACAGACAAACAGACGGACAGGCCAAAAATTATATGCCCCCGAATCTTTGATTCCAGGGGCATAAAAATGTTTGATACATATGGAAATTTCTTGTCATATTTAATACAAAATCAATTGAAATATGAAAGCCCTCTCACTTTCCATTGAAGAGATATGCACAAGGTTCATGTATTCAATAAAATATTAGCTTAAACTCCATGGGCAAGGTCAATAGTTTTGGTACCAAGGGCAAGATCTTCTGAAAAGGAATGTGCATGTGAAATATGAAAGTTCTATCACCTACCATTCAGAAGTTATGCCAAGGTTAAAGTTTGTTTACAGTAGGTCAAACTCCAGGGACAAGAACTTTTCATATCAGCAGAAATGTCTTGTCACAAAGATATGCATGTACAACAAGCCCTTTCACTAACCCTTGAAAAGTTTGTTTGGCTAAAAGTTTGTGTGGCTAAAAGTTTTTGTGGCTGACAGACAGACAAACTATGTGTGAATGAGACATAAGTACATAATATTAATATATACATTTGTATACATGCAATACATAAATAAATTGAATGAATGAATGTACCATCTTTGCATTTACCTTGCTGTATCAAGTGTGTAAAGCTTTCATTTCAAGGTTGTTTATGTGCTCTCAATGTGCTGTTATTCAAAGGCTTCTACATTTGTGCTCAATCTGTGCTCTCATTTCTTTACGAATTTGGCTTTGCTTCATCTTCATAGATGTTTGATCTGCTAATAAATGTAATCATTCAGAATTTAAGTTTAAGTCATACATTGTACTATGAAAATAAAAATTTTGAACTGTGACCCACACAAAAAGATAGGTTCCATTACTTTCAAACTTTGACAAAAGATACAAAATTACTCTCATTGTTAGTTAATATTGATATTGAAAAGAAAATACAAGGGAAATATTTGGCGTAGGGTAAGTTACTGACATCATTTTATGGTTCTAGAATGCTTTTATCATGGACATTTTGATATATTCATAAGTGGACAATGAAAAACATTTTATATCAATCAAATGAAGTCACCAACCCAATTCGTTTAACCTTCAGAACTTAAACTCAAAGGAATAGGGCCATCAGGTACCTAAAATTGACCTTATTTTTTTTGGAAGCAAATATATCAGTATCAGGTTTTTTTCATCCTTTCTTCCTCAGCTCACGAGTAGGAAAAGGTCTATAAGAATTCAGAAAGTATATTTACTGGGTTTCTATTTCAATCATAATAGACATTTTTGAAAACTTAAGCAGACTGCAGATAAAATACTCGTTTGTCTTAAAAGTTGAGATCACTCACCTTTAGTACAGCACAACACAGCATTCATATTTTCAACTTTTGAGCATTTCACCCCCATACCTTCATAATCTTGCGGTAAAGCAAAACGGACCAGACAATGGACGATAGGAATCAGAATGATCTTCACATTTGACCTTGGTGATCAAGAAACATGACCTCTTCTCACCGAGATGAGCATTCAAGTGTCATGGTCAGGTATCTCAGAGGTTGCAGTTCAAGTTGCATTTTGCAGGGAGCATCTTCCCGCAGAGTGACCCTTTGACCTTGACATTAAATAAATCTGTGATGGGTATAGTGGGATGAGAGAGGTCCACAAATGTTATACCCACTTGACAGAACTTGGTCCAAGGAATCTTTTAAGTAAGATGGATTGTGGAACAACACAGACAGGATGAAGCTACACGCTTGATTCGACTTCATTGCCTCTTCTTCACATCTACATCAGTCTACACCTGCACCAAAACCACAAAATCCTAAACTCCAAAATGACCCACCAAAAAAAATAAAAAATAAATGAATAAATAAACAAATAAAAACAAAAAAGCTGATGCAGCTAAGAACAGGCAATGAAGTCATATGAATCAAGCTTGTAGATACTTCTTGTCCATGCCGTTCCACAGTCCATCCTACCTATAGATTCCTTGCTCCAAGTTCTATTGTCAAGTGGTTGTAACATTTGCTTCCCTTTCCCATCCCACCCTTCCACCACAGATTCATCAATGTCAAGGTCAAAGGGTCACTCTGAGGGAAGATATTCCTTACAGGATACAATTTGAAGTGCAGCCTCTGATATAACCGACCTTGACCACCCTCATCCCCTGCTAGGAACCTTCCTATGGTGAGAAAAGATGTTTCTTAACATCAAGGTCAGAGGTTTCTTGATCATCAAGGTCAAATGTAAAGGTCATTCCGACCCCCACCGTTAACCATTCCCTGATCCTAAAACGCCAAAATTCCACAAGAAAACAAAGGTACAAGGAAGTCGGGCACTAATCAAAAGGTCTTTGCAGCTTAAATTATGACAGGCATTCTCAAATACAGCATATAGTCAGCATATCATATAACAAAGAGTTCTGCAGGTATTGACCAGTTCTTGCATAGCTCCATTTTGTCATTGCATATCTTTAGATCCATCAAACTTGTACGGTTTAACACAACATGCTGAGCTTATCCCTGACTGCCTTAATTTCATCTCAATGGCAGCGGCATTATTTGTTTTCTCTTGCACCTGAAAAGAATAAAAATACCTTTAAACATGTGATAAACTGATTGTTATATGAAACACTTTCAAACTGAAAAAGTATGAAATTATGCCCTATATTTGTGAAACATCAAACCTCCAGATGGCAGCTTATGTAATAGAAACAGTTAGTCAAGGTCACAAGGTCAACTTTTGATACTTAGAGTGGTTATTCCAAAATGCATAATATGAAATATTATAGCTATAATCACTTACCATTCAAAAGGTATGAACAAGTTTAAAGTATGAGAAAAGTAGGTCAAATTCAAGGTCACATATTGTCAAAGGTCATGGTCTGAGATGAATGGTCTTGTCACAAGTAATCTACATGTGAAATATTTTAAAAGCCCTACTGCCTATGATTCAAAAGATATAGCCAAGTTTTAAACTTATTAGTTATAAACACCTTGTACTCCCTTCCTTTTGATATTTAAAAAATTAAAGCCTGTGTTTGTGAAACACGAATGCCCCCGGTGGCATCTTTGTTAGTATAAACACTATTTTCTGTTAAGTACAAGTATTTGAAAGGTCAAGGTCAGGGTCACTTGGTTGTGTCAAGGAATACACATATGAAATATCAAAGCCCTATCACGTACCATTCAAAAGTTATGCCCAATGTTAAAGTTTTTGAAAAGTAAGTCAAAGGTCAAGGTCACAAGGTAAAAAATTTTGGTATCATTGGAAAGGTCTTGACACAAAAAATACATATGTGAAATATGAAATCCCTATCACTTACCATTCAAAAGTTTTGCCCATTGTTTAAGTTTTAAACAAGTAGGTCAAAGGTCAAGGTCAAGGTAACAAGGTCAAAAATTTTGGTATCATTGAATAGGTCTTGTCACAAGGAATACACATGCGAAATATAAAAGCCCTATCACTTATTATTAAAAAGTTATGCCAAATGTTAAAGTTTTTGAAAAGTAGGTCAAAGGTCAAGGTCAAGGTCACGAGGTCAAAAATATTGGTATCATTAAAAAGGTCTTGTCACAAGGAATTCACATGTGAAATATGAAAGCCTTATCACTTACCATTCCAAAGTTATGCCCAATGTTAAAGTTTTTGAAAAGTAGGTCAAAGGTCAAGGTCAAGGTCACGAGGTCAAAAATTTTAGTATCAATGGAAAGGTCTTGTCACAAGGAATACACATGTGAAATATCAAAGCCCTATCACTTACCAATCAAAAGATGTGCCCATTGTTAAAGTTTTTAAATAAAGCCTGTGTTTGTGAAACACGAATGCCCCCGGTGGCATCTTTGTTAGTATAAACACTATTTTCTGTTAAGTACATGTATGTGAGGCCACTGGGTTAAAAGGTCAAAGGTCAAGGTCACGAGGTCAAAAATTTTGGTATCGATGGAAAGGTCTTGTCACAAGGAATACACATGTGAAATATGAAAGCCCTATCACTTACCATTCAAAAGTTCTGCCCAATGTTAAAATTTTTGAAAAGTAGGTCAAAAATCAAGGTCAAGGTCAAAAATTTTGGTATCATTGAAAAGGTCTTGTCACAAGGAATACACATGCAAAATATGAAAGCCCTATCACTTACCATTCAAAAGTTATGCCCAATGTTAAAGTTTTTGAAAAGTAGGTCAAAGGTCAAGGTCACGATCACAAGGTCAAAAATATTGGTATCATTAAAAAGGTCTTGTCACAAGGAATTCACATGTGAAATATGAAAGCCTTATCACTTACCATTCAAAAGTTATGCCCAATGTTAAAGTTTTTGAAAAGTAGGTCAAAGGTCAAGGTCAAGAGGTCAAAAATTTTAGTATCAATGGAAAGTACTTGTCACAAGGAATACACATGTGAAATATGAAAGCCCTATCACTTACCAATCAAAAGTTATGCCCAATGTTAAAGTTTTTGAAAAGTAGGTCAAAGGTCAAGGTCAAGAGGTCAAACATTTTAGTATCAATGGAAAGGTCTTGTCACAAGGAATACACATGTGAAATATCAAAGCCCTATCACTTACCAATCAAAAGATGTGCCCATTGTTAAAGTTTTAAAATAAAGCCTGTGTTTGTGAAACACGAATGCCCCCGGTGGCATCTTTGTTAATATGAACTCTATTTTCTGTTAAGTACATGTATGTGAGGCCACTGGGTTAAAAGGTCAAAGGTCAAGGTCACGAGGTCAAAAATTTGGTATCAATGGAAAGGTCTTGTCACAAGGAATACACATGTGAAATATGAAAGCCCTATCACATACCATTCAAAAGTTATGCCCAATGTTAAAGTTTTTGAAAAGTAGGTCAAAGGTCAAGGTCAAGATCACGAGGTCAAAAATTTTTGTATCAATGGAAAGGTCTTGTCACAAGGAATACACATGTGAAATATGAAAGCCCTATCACTTACCATTCAAAAGTTATGCCCAATGTTAAAAGTTTTTTGAAAAGTAGGTCAAAGGTCAAGGTCACGAGGTCAAAAATTTTGGTATCAATGGAAAAGTCTTGTCACAAGGAATCCACATGTGAAATATGAAAGCCATATCACTTCCCATTCAAAAGTTATGTCCAATGTTAAAGTTTTTCGGACAAACAGACAGACAAACAGACGGACAGGCCAAAAACTATATGCCCCTGAATCTTTGATTCCGGGGGCATAAAAAGTAGGTCAAAGGTCAAGGTCACAAGGTCAAACATTTTGGTATCATTGGAAAGGTCTTGTCACAAGGAATACACATGTGAAATATGAAAGCTCTATCATGATCACCTTCCATTCAAAAATCATGTCCAATGTTAAAGTTTTTGGGACAAACAGACAGACAGACAAACAGACGGACAGGCCAAAAACTATATGCCCCCTAATCTTTGATTCCGGGGCATAAAAAGGAAATTCATAAAAACCTGTAATAACATTTCATATGAATCACTTGAACTATACAACATTTCAGAGAGAAATAGATTTTATATGAACTTTTATTTAGTATTTTCCCTAAAATATGAAAAAGTAGGTCAAAGGTCAAAAGGTAAAACATTTGTACCAAAATATGCATGTCTTCTCAAGATACATATACATGCAAAATATGAAAGCCATATCATCTCTTCTTAAAACTTCATACCCTTTTATTGAAATGGGGATGGAATGATGGACTGACAGACTGACATATGGAAACACAAACACTATATGCCCCTTGTTAAAAAATCAGGGGCATTAAATAAGTGATGTACCAATTTATTATGTTAAATACCTGCTTATTCCCGACTTCTGACATCAGTTGCACCTTGACCTTGTTGAAAATGTCTCTTTCTTATAATACTTGTTCATCAATCAATCTTCACAACCTACAATGAATATCAAAATATTTATATACAATGTACATGCCTATAATGCAATTATTACATGGATTCAATTTCCCATGAGAATACCTTGTTCACCATATTTAACAATGCATTGATTTGTCTCAACAAAAAATAAAGCTTGTGTTTGTGAAACACAAATGCCCCCAGTGGCATCTTTGTTAGTATAAACACTATTTTCTGTTAAGTACATGTATGTGAAAGGTCAAGGTCAGAGTCACTGGGTTAAAAGGTCAAAGTCAAAATATTGGTATCAATGGAAAGGTCTTGTCACAAGGAATAGACATGTCAAATATGAAAGCTCTTTCACTAACCATTCAAAAGTTATGCCAAATGTCAAAGTTTTGGGAAAGTACATCAAAGGTCAAGGTCACGAGGTCAAAAATTTTTATATTAATGGAAAGGTCTTGTCACAAGGAATACACATGGGAAACATGAAAGCCCCATCACTTACCATTCAAAAGTTATGCCCAATGTTGACGTTTTTGAAAAGTATGTCAAAGGTCAAGGTCAAGGTCACGAGGTCAAAAATTTTGGTATCAATGGAAAGGTCTTGTCACAAGGAATACACATGTGAAATATGAAAGCCCTATCACTTACCATTCAAAAGTTATGCCCAATGTTAAAGTTTTTGAAAAGTAGGTCAAAGGTCAAGGTCACGAGGTCAAAAATTTTGGTATCAATGGAAAGGTCTTGTCACAAGGTATACACATATGAAATATGAAAGCCCTTTCACTCACCATTCAAAAGTTATGCCAAATGTAAAGTTTTTTTTTAAGTAGGTCAAAGGTCAAGGTCAAGGTCACAAGGTCAAAAATTTTGGTATCAATCGAAAGGTCTTGTCACAAGGAATACACATGTGAAATATGAAAGTCCTATCACTTCCCATTCAAAAGTTATGTCCAATGTTAAAGTTTTTCGGACAAACAGACAGACAGACAGAAGACAAACAGACGGACAGGCAAAAAACTATATGCCCCTGAATCTTTGATTCCGGGGGCATAAAAAGATTGCAAGCAAAACTTGATTTCATTTCTTTCACAACTTTATGGGTTGTAAGTATTTCATGCATATATGAAGGATTGGAGAATTTTACAGGAGCAATGTCTGAATCAGAAGCACAAGAACCGGAACTGTTACAATAATTTCAGCGGCAAAACATCGTCAAGAAGTACTAAGTAATCTTGAATAATGCATATTTAGAAGTCTTATTTATAATTTTTTCCTGTTCATAATGAATAATAAGAAATACTCAATTTTTGACCTCTTCATTGGCCTTTATCATATATACCTGCCAACTTTGAATACATAGCTCGCCTATACAGGTTTTTGTCAGAAACCAGGTTAAAGTTTTTGAAAAGTAGGTCAAAGTCCAAGGTCAAGGTCACTAGGTCAAAGGTCATGGTCTCAAATTAAAGGTCTTGTCACAAGGTATCTACATGTGAAATATCAAAGCCCTACCCCTTATAGTTCAAGAGATCAAGCCCAGGTTAAAGTTTTGTCCACGGACGACGACGACGACGCCGAGGGCATGGCATTAGCTCTTCAGACTTTTTCGTCCCAGCGAGCTAAAAAGTAGGTCAAAGGTCAAGGTCACTTGGTCAAAAACCATCGTATCAATTGAAAGCTCTAATCGTGAGGAATCTACATGTGAAATATCAAAGCCCTATCCCCTATAGTTTAAAAGTAGGTCAAAGGTTAAGGTCACTAGGTCAAAAGTCATGGTATCAAATGAAAGCTCTCATCAAGAGGAATCTATATGTGAAATATCAAAGCCCTATCCCTTATAATTTAAAAATAGGTAAAAGGTCAAGATCAAGGTCACTAGGTCAAAAGTCATTATATCAAATAAAAGCTCTCATCATGAGGAATCTATTTCTTAAATATCAAAGCCCTATCCCTCATAATTAAAAAGAAGGTCAAAGGTCAAGATCAAGGTCACTAGGTCAAAAGTCATTATATCAAATAAAAGCTCTCATCATGAGGAATCTATTTCTTAAATATCAAAGCCCTATCCCTTATAGTTTATAAGTAAGTAAAAGGTCAAAATAAGGTCAAAGGTCAAGGTTACTAGGTCAAAGTCATGTTATTAAATGAAAGCTCTAGTCATGAGGAATATATGTGTGAAATATCAAAGCCCTATTACTTATAGTTTAAAAGTAGGTCAAAGGTCAAGGTCAAATGTCAAGGTCAAATGTCATGGAGTAATACTTGTTATGGTGAATGTGTGTATGAAATATTAAAGCCTTATCACTAATACTTGAAGAGATATTCGCTTTAAGAACTTAATTCTTAACCAAAATATAACTATAAGGTCAAAGTTCAAGGTCAAGGTCACTAGGTCAAATGTCTTGGTATCAAAACAAGTACTTATTATGGTGAATGCATGTGTGAAATATGAAAGCCCTATCACTTATACTTAAAGAGTTATCTGCTTTAAGAACTGCTTTATGATCTTTAAGATGGACAGACGGACAGACACATGAATTAAGTCTCCATCATTTGTAGTGTCAGAGGAGTTGCAAGCACAAGATTACACAGTTATATAGGAGGAAATGACAACTACCTTTTTCTATGACCCTGGGGGTTCAGGGGCTTATACAAAATATCAGGTGCACAGGCGCAGATCCAGAGTGGGAAGCGGGGGGGATTTGTGTCGACCAAAAGAGTCGATTCGAGGCATGAAGTGCCGAGGGGGGGAGGGTACGGGAGGGGAGTTGCCCCCCCCCCTATAGGTGGGGGTCTGGGGAACCTCCCCCGGAAAAATTTTGAAAAATGGAATAAAATGGTGCAATCTGGAACATATTTCTCCTTTTCTTCTCGAATATCCAGACTAATTTTTCATTTAAGTTATGTAACAAAGAAAGGATCGATCCCTTTCCAAGTGGCAACATTTAGGGCGAGTCTGGGTTTATTTGTACTTTTATGCTTGCAGGGGCGTAGTCAGGGTGCTTTCGATGTGGACGCCAAAAGAAGGCCGGGTTTGACCCAGATTTTCAATTTCCGCGGGTACATTTTTATGCATGGGGGATGACAAAAAATTGCGATATCCGAAGAGTCAAGGGGGGACAGTATGGAAATAACCCCTCCAATTGAATTGGGTAAGGGGGCTTCCCCGAGAAAATTTTGAAAAAATGAAGCAAATTTCTTACTTCTGGGGTGTATTTGAGCTGAAAAGCATATGATTCGGTGTCAGCAGATGATGAACCGAATCTAGGGTGAAGAAAACTAGATGTGTTGCCGATCGTTGTATTGAGTTCGAATGAAACATGAGAAATTTTGCAAAATGGCGCATTCAAATCGAAGGTTTCAAGAGAGTCTTTTAGCTATTTCTGAACAGTAGTTTGCTTTAAATATACCATTTCATATGTCCCCTCCTAGCTCTCCCTTCACTCAGAAGGAGGCACTCTCTCAATTTGTTTTTGTGAAAATGATGTGGACGTTTTAGCATACAAACATGATGCCTGGCTGCACCCCTGCCTTGCTGATAGGTACGTACATGTTCTTAGAATAGTGGTTCGATATGGAGTAAAAAAAATTCTAGTATCATTGTTTTTTATTTATTTTTTACTTTAGTAAATACATTATTTTCATATTTTCTCACCCGAATCTATGGACGATTTAGAAAAGGGTAATATAGTGAGTGATTCACCCTTTTCCGTCGTCTTAATAGAAGATATAGTTTTTGAAACAGTGCTAAAATGTTTTTGATTTTTAAACATAGGTAATCACAGATTACGAAGCTCACCTCGTGACAGCAAAATTCAATTCAAACATATTTCTTAGTACATGTATATTGGCTTTTAAAGGCAAAACCACTCAAGCAGAAAAAGTAGGTCAAGGTCATTTTATGAAAGTTTGATCAAAGATACATCCAATATGCAAGTTTGGTACATGTAGCAGTTATACTTTGCTCAATATTGGCTTTATAGAGTAAAATCATTCAAGCGGAAAAAGTAGGTCAAGGTCATTTTATGAAAGATTGATCAAAGATACATCCAATATGCAAGTTTGGTACATGTATCACTTATACTTTGCTCAATATTGGCTTTTAAAGGCAAAATCACTCAAGTGGAAAAAGTAGGTCGAGGTCATTTTATGAAAGTTTGATCAAAGATACATCTAATATGCAAGTTTGGAACATCTAGCACTTATACTTTGCTCAATATTGGCTTTTAAAGGCAAAATCACTCAAGCGGAAAAAGTAGGTCAAGGTCATTTTATGAAAGTTTGATCAAAGATACATCCAATATGCAAGTTTGGTACATGTAGCACTTATACCTTGCTCAATATTGGCTTTTAAAAGCGAAATCACTCAAGTGGAAAAAGTAGGTCAGATGCTGCATCCGATGCATGGGTCCATCTCGGCATCCAAAGATGAATCACTTGTGCAAGTTTGGTTACTGTAGCATTAGTACTTTGTCAGATACTGAGCTACCCCAAACTTCTTATCCAAATCACTCAAGCGGAAAATGTAGGTCAGATGCTGCATCCGATGCATGGGTTCACCTCAGCATCCAAAGATGAATCACTTGTGCAAGTTTGGTTACTGTAGCATCAGTACTTCGTCAGATACTGAGCTACCCCAAACTTCTTAACCAAGTCACTCAAGCGGAAAATGTAGGTCAGATGCTGCATCCGATGCATGGGTTCACCTCAGCATCCAAAGATGAATCACTTGTGCAAGTTTGGTTACTGTAGCATCAGTACTTTGTCAGATACTGAGCTACCCCAAACTTCTTAACCGAGTCACTCAAGCGGAAAATGTAGGTCAGATGCTGCATACGATGCATGGGTTCACCTCAGCATCCAAAGATGAATCACTTGTGCCAGTTTGGTTACTGTAGCATTAGTACTTTGTCAGATACTGAGCTACCCCAAACTTCTTAACCAAGTCACTCAAGCGGAAAATGTAGGTCAGATGCTGCATCCGATGCATGGGTTCACCTCAGCATCAAAGATGAATCACTTGTGCAAGTTTGGTTACTGTAGCATTAGTACTTTGTCAGATACTGAGCTACCCCAAACTTCTTAACCGGACGCGGACGCGTGGGGTTATAGCATAAGCTCACTCAACTTCGTCGAGGTGAGCTAAAAATTCGGTGAGACAAGTACGTGCTATGCTGGCCCGAAAAAACATAGGTAATCACAGATTACGAAGCTCACCTCGTGACAGCAAAATTCAATTCAAACATATTTTTTAGTACATGTATATTGGCTTTTAAAGGCAAAACCACTCAAGCAGAAAAAGTAGGTCAAGGTCATTTTATGAAAGTTTGATCAAAGATATATCCAATATGCAAGTTTGGTACATGTAGCAGTTATACTTTGCTCAATATTGGCTTTATAGAGCAAAATCACTCAAGCGGAAAAAGTAGGTCAAGGTCATTTTATGAAAGATTGATCAAAGATACATCCAATATGCAAGTTTGGTACATGTATCACTTATACTTTGCTCAATATTGGCTTTTAAAGGCAAAATCACTCAAGCGGAAAAAGTAGGTCAAGGTCATTTTATGAAAGTTTGATCAAAGATACATCCAATATGCAAGTTTGGTACATGTAGCAGTTATACTTTGCTCAATATTGGCTTTATAGAGCAAAATCACACAAGCGGAAAAAGTAGGTCAAGGTCATTTTATGAAAGTTTGATCAAAGATACATCCAATATGCAAGTTTGGTACATGTAGCACTTATACTTTGCTCAATATTGGCTTTTAAAAGCGAAATCACTCAAGTGGAAAAAGTAGGTCAGATGCTGCATACAATGCATGGGTCCATCTCGGCATCCAAAGATGAATCACTTGTGCCAGTTTGGTTACTGTAGCATTAGTACTTTGTCAGATACTGAGCTACCCCAAACTTCTTAACCAAGTCACTCAAGCGGAAAATGTAGGTCAGATGCTGCATCCGATGCATGGGTTCACCTCAGCATCCAAAGATGAATCACTTGTGCAAGTTTGGTTACTGTAGCATCAGTACTTTGTCAGATACTGAGCTACCCCAAACTTCTTAACCAAGTCACTCAAGCGGAAAATGTAGGTCAGATGCTGCATCCGATGCATGGGTTCACCTCAGCATCAAAAGATGAATCACTTGTGCCAGTTTGGTTACTGTAGCATCAGTACTTTGTCAGATACTGAGCTACCCCAAACTTCTTAACCAAGTCACTCAAGCGGAAAATGTAGGTCAGATGCTGCATACGATGCATGGGTTCACCTCAGCATCCAAAGATGAATCACTTGTGCCAGTTTGGTTACTGTAGCATTAGTACTTTGTCAGATACTGAGCTACCCCAAACTTCTTAACCAAGTCACTCAAGCGGAAAATGTAGGTCAGATGCTGCATCCGATGCATGGGTTCACCTCAGCATCCAAAGATGAATCACTTGTGCAAGTTTGGTTACTGTAGCATAAGTACTTTGTCAGATACTGAGCTACCCCAAACTTCTTAACCGGACGCGGACGCGTGGGGTTATAGCATAAGCTCACTCAACTTCGTCGAGGTGAGCTAAAAATGTGTTACACTAGGGTGCATCTAGAACTTCAACCGACAAGGACGGCACAAGCACCAAAAGGGTTGGGGTTGTATGAGAATAATTTTAAAGCTTTGAAAAATCCAATGTTAATTAAACAAAATGTTTTTCATAAAAAAACAGATGTCTCCCCCCTCCCTCTAAGTTACTTTGACCTTAGGCCAAAATGCAAAATGATGTGAAACCTTTGAGTCATGGGCAACATCATACTAAAACATGAAAGTGATTCATTACATTGTTTGAGGTAAAGGCCAAACATGATTGGCATATACAATTTCGTTAAAAGCATATTTAAAGAAATTGACTTTGGTCACATGACCTTGGATATAGGTGATCTGAAACCTACACTCACTGACGAGGGTTAAGTACCCGAAACATGCATGTCTGGTCCATGCCGCAAACTTATCTGCTTTTAAATGATGCTATTGAATTTGAAGACGTTTAACATTGTACGGATCATGAGCAACAAAAAACTGAATTAGTGATTGGATACACGGTTCAAAATATAAAGCCTAAACATTATTAGCATAGACAAGTTCAGCCTGGACATGCTTAGCATATACAATTTCATTACCAAAGTAAGAAGCTGCCTTAACCATGTGACGTTGGGACAATGTGATAAGAAACATTTAGTCCTTAGAAACAACATACTAAAATATGAAAACAATTGTAAGAAGGGTTCAGGAGATATAACCCAGACAATATTAGTATGTACAATTTCATTAAAAAGAACTAAATGATCTTGACCTTGGGCACATGGCCTTGGGTCAAGATGATAAGAAACCCTCAAATCCTGAGCAACAGCATACTATAGTATAAGAGTGATCCAGTATACGATTCCACAGATATAGCAGATTCAATACTAGTAATAATAGTAGCATTTACAATTTCATTAAAAAATGTAATACTTGACCTTAGTCATATGACCTTTGATCAAGGAGGTGTGAAACCTTTGGGTCATCAGCACCATCATACTAAAATATGACGTGATCCGAACCCGGTTCAAAAGATTAAGCCTGGACATAATACATGTAACAAATACAATTTCATTTAAAATATACTAATTGACCCTGACTTTGGTCACATGACCTTGAGTCAACGTGATGTGAAACCTTTACGTGATAAGCAACAACATACTAAAATATGAAAGTGATCCGGCAAACGGTTCAAGAGATATAGCCCGGACAAGAATGTATGCACAATATCATTAAAAATGCACTAAGTGACCTTGACCTTGGTCACATGACCTTGGGTCAAGGTGATGTGAAACCTACAGGTCATAAGCAACAACATACTTAGATATGAAAGTGATCCAGCAAATGGTTCAAGAGGTATAGCTCGTACAGGAATGTATTTATAATTTCATTAAAAATGCACATAGTGACCTTGGTCACATGACCTTGGGTCAAGGTGATGTGAAACCTTTGGGTCATAAGCAACAACATACTAAAATATGAAAGTCATCCGGCAAACGGTTCAAGGGATATAGCACGGACTGGAATGTATGTACAGTTTCATTAAAAATGCACTAAGTGACCTTGACCTTGGTCACATGACCTTGGGTCAAGGTGATGTGAAACCTACGGGTCATAAGCAACAACATAACTAAAATATGAAAGTGATCGGGCAAACGGTTCAAGAGATATAGCCCGGACAGGAATGTATGCATAATTTCATTAAAAATGCACTAAGTGACCTTGACCTTGGTCACATGACCTTGGATCAAGGTGATGTGAAACCTTCGGGTCATAAGCAACAACATACTAAAATATGAAAGTGATCGGGCAAACGGTTCAAGAGATATAGCCCGGGGAGCGGGGGAGGGTACGGGAGGGGGTGCCTGAAAAAATGGAATAAAATGGTGCATTCTGGAGCACATTTTCTCCTTACCTTCTCGAATATTCCGACAATTTTTTCCACTCAATATATGTGGTTAATAAAGATTTCTAAATGAAATAATTTCTCCTTTATTGCTGGCAGGGGCGTAGCCAGGGCGTTTTCGATGTGCACGTCTATAAAGAAGGGTTGGACCAAGATCTTCAGCTGTCCGGGGGCACAGACACTTTTTGGGGGATGACTTGCGAGGCCCGAAGGGTCAAGTGGGGACAGTATGGAAATATGTTACCCGTCCCCTTGAAGGGAGTCCCTGTGAAAATTTTGAAAAAAATGAAGCAAATTGCTGACCTCTGGAGCTGAATTTAGATGGGATAACGCATATGATTCGATGTCAGCAGACGATGAACCGTATCTAAGACGAAGAAAACTTGAGATGTGAACATGACATTCCCTAAATACTTATATATGTACGTCCACATAAAGTCTTTCCAATCGACCGCTCGCACTTTGTTAGCGATCGTTGTATCATGCGCGGATACAGCATTTTTGGTCAGAGGGGGTCCAAAATTTAAGGAAGTCTACCTGTCATGTAGGTACATATATATCGGTGCACATAATGGGAAGGGGGCAATTTTGTTAGCTTTCCTTTCACGTTTATTTTCATGAAGAATTGGCGAGCGTAGCGAGCCAGACATTTTTTTAGATATGAAATATTAATTTGTCTTGATTCGATCGAAATGATTATTTATAACATTGAATATTTCACTCCTTATATTGGCGAGCGGAGAGAATTTCATGAGAATAAATAGATAAGAGATGTGTCATTTTCCGAATAATCATGCAGACATCTTAAAATGACAAGACCTTGAAAAAGATGAAGGAGGTTTTACTATGAAGTAAGGGACTGTTCAAAATATGAGTTCCTGAGATCCAAGACAATTATATAAAATTACTTAGTATGAACAATTGATAATAATTAAGGAATTTTGCAGAAAAATAGTTTTGTATTTGTAAATGGTGAGCGAAGAGAGCCGGAATTTTAGATTTCAAAGCCCTTTCATGCATTTTAGACCCATTTCAATTAGAAATGGGCCAAAGCTGGACCCCACCTCCGAAAATCTCAGGGGGGGGGGGTCCAGACCCCCGGTCCCCCCTCTAGATCCGCGCATGGTTGTATTGAGTTCTAATGAAACACGAGAAAATTACGAAAAATGCACTCAAATCGGTGGTTTCTGGAGTGTCTTTGATCTATTTCTGAACAGTAGTTTAATTTCTTTAAATCCTATTTCAAAAGACCCTCCCCTTCTTTTTGGCAACTGGGGGAGGCGCTCTCCTTTTTTTCGCGAGACGATGTGGACGTTTTTGCGTACAAATGTACGCCTGGCTTCGCCCCTGGCTTGTTGATGTGTCCTTTCTGTAACATGTACTTAGAATATTGGTACGATATCGAGTAAAAAATGTTAAGTATCATTGTGTTTTGGCTTTGAAAAACTGAATGCTTAATTATAGGCCCCTGGAGCATATTCGAGCTATATACAATGTTAAATATTTGCCCATTTTTCCGGTTATTTCAATGTATGTTTTTAACAAAATTTGTAGATTACAAAAATACTCAAACCGGGTATTTGAGGACAGAAACGTGTAGGTTTCGATCCCCGTACCATTTACATTGATTGTTTGACACACGTACATGTTTTGCAAATTATTTGAACATGTTCATTTTATAGTATTTGTTAACGTTAATGTTAATTTTCGTGAATAAAATAAACAGAAAACCCCCTCTGCGACGTACATTACAAAAACTTCGCGATTGTCTGTACGAATCCACAAATACGCCAATTGATACGGTATCGAATCGATATGCGATAGAATGTATCAGAAATTTTTCGAAATTTTGTTTCAAAATAGTGAATTCTGGTGGACATTAAGCTATTTTTTTATTACTCAGTTTGCAGGGGTTTTTTTTCCCGAGTGTTAATGTTACCAAAAAAAAAAAAAATTGGGAAACCGGGGGGGGTTTTCCCGAACCCCCCCAAACCCCCCTAAATCCGCCCTTGATTTCCCAATTACATATAGATGGAACTATCACCAAAATTAGTGAAATTTACTGGTTCAAAAGTAGCAAATTTACTAATTATTTGCCATATTATAGTAAGCATGAGAAATTAAATCATATTTTAACGAAAATAATTTGACTAAACATTCGATTCTGAACTTTTGATTGTATAAACTGTCATTTTACTTTCGTATTAGTACTTCCCAAAATATTCCCAAATGTTGTAAATTTTCCCAATTGCACGGGCCCCGACCCCATTCCCAAATTACTGAAAAAAATCACTGATTAGTGATCGGGCAAATGGTTCAGGAGATATAGCACGGACACGATGTGTGACAGACGGACAGACGGACGACGAAGGCAAAACCAATATGTCTCCTCCCCGTTGGGGGGGGGGAGACAAAAATATTTGCCCATCCTGATTATTTAAAAAAAAAACCCCTTAATTTGAGGACAGACACGTGTAGGTTCCGATCCCCGTACCATTTACATTGACTCAGTTTGATGCATGTACTGCATGTTTTGCAAATTATTTGAACATGTTTACATTATAGTCTTTGTTAATTTCAGGTAGAATTTAAAAATTGAGATAACAAATAGTCATGCAGTTACTACTAAATTGGAATGAGGATGATTTTTCAAGCATAAAATAAACAGAAATAAACCCTTTATGCGACGTACATTACAAAAACTTCGCAAATGTCTGTACGTATCCATAAGTACTCCAATATTGATGATCGTGGTATCGAATCGATATAGAAATACGATCAGAAAATTTTTGTAAATTTTGATTCAAAATGGTGTATTCTGGTGAACATTAAGCAATTTTTACTAAGTTTGCAGGTTTTTTTTAGTGCTAATGTTACCAAAAAAAAAAAAACGGAAACCGGGGGGGGGGTTTTCCAGAACCCCCCCAACCCCCCCCCTAAATCCGCCCTTGGTGCACAACGAGACTACAGACCCATCATATTGCAAAAAGAATTAAGTCCATCATTTATAGTGTCAGAGGAGTTGCGAGCACAAGATTACATAGAGTTATATAGGTGAAAATGACCACACCCAATTTTCTAAGACCCTGGGGGTCAGGGGCTCAAACAAAATATCAGGTGCACAACTAGACCATAGACCATGCAATCATATTGCATAAACGATTAAATCTCCATCATAAGTGTCAGAGGAGTTGCGAGCAAAAGACAACAAAGAATTATATAGGAGAAAATGACCACACCCATTTTCTATGACCCTGGGGGTCAGGGGCTCAAACAAAATATCAGGTGCACAACTAGACCATAGACCATGCAATCATATTGCATAAACGATTAAGTCTCCATCATTTATAGTGTCAGAGGAGTTGCGAGCACAAGATTATATAGAATTATATAGGAGAAAATGACCACACCCTTTTTCTAAGACCCTGGGGATCAGGGGCTCAAACAAAATATCAGGTGCACAAATAGACCACACATTCTGAAATTTGAACAGCCGTATCTCTCGAACGGGGGAGGTATCGGATATGATACTTGGTAAACCAATGAATGCATGACCATAACATGAAACAATCTAAGTTAAGATCAATGTATTACAAGTATTAAATCACGTCCCCTTTACATCCCGAAGTCAGAATGTGCTGCTTTAAAGGACAGTCGCGCATTTGCGTGATAGCATCCCGTACGAAATATCTGGCAGGATTCCTGTCAGAATGTAGTAGGAATCCGTCTGGAATTATGTAGGAATTTTATTTTCCAGCAGGAACGTAGGAGGACATGGAATTTTGACAAAATTCCCACTAGAAATATTTTATTCCTACCAGGAATAATTTTCGTTTTTCCTGCTAGAGACAGGAATCTGAAACTTTAACAAAACTCACTGTAGGAATATTTGACTTAGAAAATATCTGTGGCAGGATTATACTTAGAAGATTTCTGTGGCAGGAATTCAAAACTTAGAATGAATTTCACATTATAATTATGTTGGTGTTAAAATTGTCACATTTTTAAATGACAAGTACATGTACGTATTGCAGAGGCCAGGTGCATATATATGCATCCCTAAGAAAAGGAAAAGGGAGCTTAAAATTTTCCCCTGTAAATCATAGTCAACAGTTCATTTTCAAATTTTGACGCGCATTTCAAAGACCAGGGAATTAGAAACTGAACCCGAAGTCTTGATTTCCATTTGTTATACTTGGTAATCAGTGATGCATTATAATTTTTGCCAAAAGGAAAATATGTAACTACGAAATAATATATCTCATTGGAGGATCCATTCAGGACCCCCCCCCCCCCGGACGTTGCCGAAATCCGAATTTTTTATACCGCTTTCATGTCATGTTTTTCATTTTTTTTTTTTGGAATCATAGGCTTGACCCCCTCCCCGTCTTGTCACTAACTGGACCCCAGAAATAATTTGAGATCCGCCCATATTACAGCGGCCGATTCGTTTTTTTCCTGTTGTATAGTTAATGTCTGTCTTAATTGTCCTTACCGGCAGAGAACGCGAAACTTTGTGATGGATTACTGGTCATTCGGACCAGTAATATGTTGAAGATTACTGGTCCGAACCAATTTTTACCGGTCCGAAGAATTTTTACCTTTTTCCTCAATCAGTGATCGGGAAGGCAAATTCTTTCTTCATGACAGGGCCTTTCCAAAAATGATCAATTTTCGAAAGGCTTTGAAGACAATGTATGTACAATACATCAGACGTCAGCACATTTGTTGTTGTTGTGAAATTCCCAATTTTATCATTTCCAATGAGTAATCCACAGTACACATGTACCGTATCACTGAGCACCAAGACCAAATTTTTAGCCACCTATCCTGTATTTTTCAAATCGTGTCCACGTGTAGACAGCTATTTTATCATCTCAGCTTTGGTGATATAAGGGAAGAAGGGGGGGGGGGGGGGGGCTGCAATTGACATTTCTGTACTAGTTTTATTACTTCAATTTGTACCCATTGACTGGCCACTTAAAATGACATGATAATTTTACGGACGAACGCATACACAAGTACCTTAACGTAGATAAGATACGTAAGTGGACGTTGGAGATTTAAATCTCAGGCGCAGAACGAGGATAAGAAAGAATGTCAAAGAAAAATCAATATTGTATCATAATAGCAAGGACTTCTAAACAGTTTATTAAGTCTTTGATAATAGCAAATAACCAGCGATTGTCAGTGAACAAAAGAATTTTTGTGCTTCTGACTGGCCATGGACAGTATGTTACTGTCACAAGGTATAGATCTACGTTACAACGTTTACTTTAACAAAAAAATGGACACCGTAGAATAATGCACACCTTTGTGACCAGGGAGCAGCGAGTTGCCGATTTTATGGGTCATTCTTTATCAGAATGTCGCAGGGCGCGTGACCTTCCCGATCACTGGATCAATAAAGCATTTTAAACACTCAATGACCACACGAGTTGACCTATTATCTTCGTAGAAAAGAAAGTGAAACAGTTGAAAAATGGATACCGACATGGAACGTTTTTAAAGCAGACTTTTTAAAACTACAAATGGAGAAAATATTTCTGGTCATTTGGACCGACAATTACAACATTTTCATCGGTCCGAGCAGATTTTTACCGGTCATGTCCGTCGGACCGACGAGGTTTCGGTTTCACTGTACCGGCCGCATAAAATACGTTTTAGAATATTGTCATTTGCTAACTCTTTTTCCTTCGTGACAATATTTTTTTATGTATGACGATGTATTGACCAGCTGATTTTTAATTTGGGGTACGCGTCAGTCTATTGATTTTCATCGCCGCGAAACGTTTGGTATTAAAGTTTGCATAGCATATACAGAGACGACACGCAGAGATAAATAGCGGTAAATGACACAATCTGTACCCCACCCTTTCCGATCAGATAAATATAACTTACAACATGCATGGATACATACGAGCAGCAGAATTGGTACACATACATCTGGTGAGCTCTTTCCATTTTAAAAATCCCGGCTCGCCTAAATCAACGTGGAATTCAAGGCACCCCACGGGGTACTTTTTATTCTATTTATTTATTAATTTATTGTTTACTTATTTTATTTATTGTGAATAATTTCAACATTTAAGTTTGATCTGAATTCTTTCAATTACCCCTTCCGAACGGACCGGGTTTTCTTATAAATTTCGGGAGAAATTTGACAGATTCCTCTTTGTTCCCCATGAGTGTGGTTGATGATAAACAGCTGCGGGCGCGAAGTAGACTGACCCAGATTTTCTCGGCAATCAGAGCAGGATGTACACGAAGACACACGCTTATAATACAGTGTAAAATATTTTGTGTCAGCATGGTCAGAGAGAATATATGTACTCGAGGGTGATTAAAACAATCACAGATAGCTTGATTCGTAAAGTGAAATACAGTACGTATTCGTATGTCAAGGAATTCCAGAAAGATGTCAAAGATGAACAGCTATTTTCAAGTTCTGGGCAGGTAAGAATTTTATCTTGTTACGCCTATCCATGTTTAAAATATTTCCAGAAGTTGTTTGTATCGTTTTATCATGAAGTAAATGTTGACTGATTGAATACTTAAATTAAACTACGAAAGGAAAAATGATTTGAAAATACGCGCAGTAAAATTACGCATGCGCATAACAAAGACAGCTGTAAACCCCCCCCCCCCCCCCTGAATTGATCATGACAGCTAAAATAAACATTATAAACTACGACTCTAAAATAGTTTTTCTTTCCTGTGCAGAATAACAGATAAATTAACAATTAACAGATTGATAAGAGTTTTGATTCAGAGGAAAATAATTATACTAATGTCAAGGGAATTGGGGAAAAAACTAAAGGCAAGGGGGGGGGGTCGGAAATATTTATTGATTTAGTAGAGGGTGATTGAATACTGAATAGTATTTTAAAGTATTCAGGGCTCTTGATCGACCTTATTTGGGGCCGATATTCGGCCCCATTCCCAATGCAAAATAGTATCTTTTTTTCCCAATTTGAAACTTCATGGAAATTTCTTTAAAAACGAGTAAAAATGTTAAATTTCAAGCAAAAAAAGCATCCAAATCTATTTATATTTTTCCCAATTTTTGAGAATACGCCGCTATTTTTCCCAATTTCAAAGGCCCCGGGCCCCAGTCCCAAAAATGGGTGTGAGATCCTTGGTTATTCAAAGAAGCATTTTATTATTTCATTTTCAGATATGAAGCGCTGTGGCCTGACAGGTGATTCTGATGTGTTTTTATCTGCTTACATAGGAATCCGAGCAGATTGATTCATTTTAAACAAACCAACTTTAGCTGCACTAATTCGTGAGTAACAATACTAAAATGAGCCTTTACTGGGGGTATAATTTTTGTTTTGTATATAATGCAGTTTAAACTTTTATGGATGGCAGGGGGGGGGGGTCACTGGACAAAGAGGGAGATGTTGAGGGTGAAAAGGGGGATTAAAGGGTGGGGTGAGTGAGTAACCTGTCTGCAATTACAAGGTCATCTAGAGCAAGTCATCAAAAGGGAGGTATCTCTTTAGAACTATCAAGGGGACTCACAGATTATTTATCATTTTTGATAATAAAAAAGTCAAAGGAAGTAATTTTGGAAATGTTACAATTTCATGAATGTTAGTGGGATCATGAAGCTTCCAGACATTTAACCCCCGCCTTTTTTTTCAGTTGCTTTGATTGACTCATCAAAAAAGAGAACACTATTCAGTGACAGCGAAATTGCAAATGGTAAGTTTTCATTCACATCTCTAATAAAATATGAATCATCAATGTCTAGAGTTTACATGTATCATATATTTAATTTCTGGTGAAGTTCACATGAATTACATTTGGCTAAATGAAAGTCATATCATATATTTAAATCAAAACTGATTGAGTATAAATTGTATAAGTCAATGTTATATGTGCATGTTGTAATTCAATAATGAAGTACATGCATGTACCTTAAGTGCAAAGTTAATTTTTTAAAACCGAATTGATAGACAGACAAAGTTTGTTTCAATTGGACATTTAAATATGTAAACCAAAAACTTTTTTTCAGCTTTTTCGCTCTGCAGTAAGACCATGAAGACCCTGTCATCTTTTAATCTTCATAGGAATGTAGAGACAATTATAACGCCAGTTGGATGATGGACTAAACACAAAAAGGAACTTTGTAACAAACTATTTCAGATTGATGATAAATCTTTGGCATGCAAATACATGTATTTCTAATAAATCGTCTGAACAATTTTAGTGATCTATTTCATCATAGGCCTTGCATGCAATATTCAAACATTATTTTGATTAAGCATGATCAAATTAAAAAGTTTACTCTCATGCTGATGGCATTGTTTTCTATTTTTAAATATTCCTACTAGGAATTTATTTTCCAGTAGGAATTTTTCTAGCAGGAATATTTTTCATGCCAGAAATCTTTATTTAAATTCCTGCTATATTCCTGCCACAAATTCTAGCTGGATTTTCCCCACAATTCCAGCAGGAATATTTTTCCTGCCAGCCTAATTTAAATAATTCAAGCTTTTTTCCTCCAGGATTTCTTTTTTTCCAACAGGAAAATGTATTGAAAATTGCTACACAGACTTTTAATTCCTGTTAGAAAATAAAGAAATTCCAGGAGGAATTTTCTCATTATTCCTTGTTGGATATTTCGTACGGGATATCTGGTAAATATCAGGTGCTATATATTCTTAGCTTTGCCCATAATCGATATATAATTTGCTATCAGGGTGATGACAATGAATCTTTACCATCTGTTTCTTATGTCAGTCCTTTACATATTTTCGTATACTTTTGAATCCCGATTATAGCGTTTCGATCTTGTCAGCTTTTCCCGAATTTCCTCTACTATAAGCTTACGTTCTAGCTTATCATTTCGCGTCAACTTTAAAATGTACTAGCACTGTAGTAAACTTATTTTCAGTTCATAATTCATCAGTTCATTTTCATACACCTACTCACTTATCTTACTTATCAGCCTGTCGCCCAAGTGAACTTACGTAACATGCGACTTTCGCTTTCATTTTCATCAAAAGCGTTTCTCAAGAAAGAAGTGTTCGATTATCTGCATGCAGTTCCTGCTAGAATTGTGAGGCAAAAAAAAAATAGTCCAAATACGCAAATACTTGTAATCTTAGAATAAATAAAGTAATAATTAAGGTCAGTTCGTTTCAAACTATTTGACAGTCAAATTCAACAAAGGTTAAATTGATAGGTATATTGGGGGGTTACGGGGTGGGATGGGTGGGGGCAATCAGTAATTCTTCCATCTTTTTATTGCTTTAAAAATAAACATTTTCCAGGAGATGTTTTCCAGAAACTGAGAAATGCCGCTACTTGATTTACGAGGTCACACTTGAATTTAGTGTACATTGAGCAGTAGGATGTAAACTTTCAAAAATTCCATCTGGTCAAATTCTTTACTTGAATTCACAAATGATAATCGAATTTAAGTATATGTACTGTAGATACACTTACGGTTACTTCAAGTGGTGAAGAGATACGTTGAAAATATCGAGGAGTGTCCTAGAACTTCAACAAACATTCCCTCTGTTCACTTGAAATATTCCTTTGTCTATGCCGTAGATCAACTGTTCAAAAAAACTGCCCAGTGGTCAGCCAATGAAATTACACCAACTGAGCGGCAAACGATTAGCCAATGAAAAAGGACTAATTGGGTTAATGAACCTGTTTTTTGACGGACAAAATGTAAAAGGGAATACATTTGATTTTTTTTTTTTTTTTTTTTTGTTTATTACAATAAAACAAGAACATATGGGCTATTGTTCTCCAGTTTCATCAGACATGTAGCTAAGTAGTATCATAATCGGAACTCGATTGAAAGGTCAAAGACAGTAGGTTTCAAGTATTTTTCAAATTTCACTTTGAAATTCGCTAAAAAGAATACAAACAAAACAAACAGACAAAGAAATAAACAAACAACAAAAATGAATAAATAAAAACCAAGAAGAAAAAAAAAAAACCCAAGAAACAGAAAAAACTAACAAAAAGAGCAGATTAAAAAAGAAGGGGTCAGCTAGGTTTTAAGTTTTTTTTTTCCAAATTCGCTTTCGCTAAAAAAAAAAAAAACACACACCCACAACAAAAAACAACTAAAACAAAAAACAAAGCAAAACAAAACAAAACAAGAAAAAAAAAACTAAATAAATAAATTATTTTTGCTTCTTATGGAATTATACAGATCAGAAATATTTCGAGTATCACTATCAGCGAATTTTGTGCCATGTTGAGGTACATGTAGGTCATGGACATTTCATGTATCTGTACATATCGTTTTGCACGGTTGTACTAGAATTTTGCATATTCTAATAACTTCCAGAAGAAACAGAGAAATTTTGCAGAAGTTTGAATAATGGTACCGATTGATTTCATAGGTAAATTATAAATATTTTAACAGTGTGTTCCAGTCAGTTTTCAAATGCTTTCCTTCCAATATCCGTCACATTTTTCCAGACTAACCATCCCCTTGGTCTTTATCATGTTCGACAAAAAGCGCGATTTTGCACGATTCGCTCGATCCGGCACTAGTCGTGACAATTCGTAGATATCCTTGGCAATCCGTAGCTATGTAACATGTTCAAAATTTTCTACGGATTTTGTTGTAGCGAAGTCGTCTAGGGGAATCTTAGAAACCCGTATATAATGGAGTAGTAGCTATCCGTACAGGAGTCGTAACCCTAGGTTTACACAATGTTCCCGGCGACCACGGCAGTCACGGCGGTCCAAATCGTAGCACACAGTAGGATTTTTGTCAGTTTTTATCTTGGTATTCAAGTTCTGCTAGGTCTCGTTACGTTTTCGCACGGTCTATCAAGGTATCCGTGACGCGCCGTGGCTCCTGAATCCTGGACACCCAGACGGCGCACTACGTGTACGTTTCAACCTACGGCTTGTTACGGACGTTTGTACGTTTCCTCACGACCTGCCACGTTCTGATTAGGTCTGTCACGCTTTGTTACGATCTACGTCTACGGAGTTCTGTCAAGGCTCACTACGATTAACGGTGACCGCCGGGAAAAGGAGACACAAAATGCTGCAAAAAAGGGTTTAGCTTGAAAAACTTCTTGTGTGACCGTGTACACGTACCGTATCAGGCCGTAGTAGAACTTGAAATAAACCGTAGCAAGCCGGGACTTACCGTAATTGAACGTGACGGAACGGCTAACACGCTCCTTAGCTCGCCGTGAGAAATCGTAGCACACCATCCACCCGAAAGCACGAGATAAGTACGAGTTATGACGAGCTGAGTACGAGAAGTGTACGAGTTATGTCAACACATTATGAATTTGGTATAAGTTTGTGTTTAAAAGTCTTTTTAGCTAACCCGATCTGAAAGCCCTTGGCAAGGATTGGTATTGTCATTATTGTAGCATTTCGACCGTCGACAAAATGTCTTCCTTTGTATGATTGGCGTGTATCGACTCACGTTAACGTTTTCTTCCTCAAGACTGCTTAAAAATTTAAATGAATTGGTCTGTGCAAGCTTCAAGAAAATGTAAATAAGAAGATACATCTTCATTTCTTAATTATCTTCTTCTGGACGGAGCAAAATCTGTCGAAAAAATATCTTCTACAATTACAGAAAGGATCTATTAGTAAAAGTAACGAATCCGAGTGTGCAAGAAGGGCACAGGGTGTATATTCAAGAATGTTATATATTCAAGAGCCGATTATGGACTCTTTTAAATTTGATCATGTACATGCTAAAATTGAGGTCTTATTCTTTCCTTTTTTAATAACTTTCAATATTATTTAAGCTGAAAACTATAATACGTACAATGTACAAAAAGTACTTTCTATTTTGCCAAGGGAAAGGGGGGTTGTCAAATTTGTTCTTTTCCATAATCTTTTTCAATACAACCAGAATATGAATAGTAAATCTTTTTGTATCTACAGTTACCCTTTTTTCAATCCTGTCAGCTTGAAAAAATTATAATTGATAAGTTTATCGTTTCAATCTTTTTTAAATGCAATAAAATGGACTTACAATATCGTATACGGGTAGTAGGTATTCATTGTCTTATACCAACTTGAAGATAAATCTGCCATAGATGAAATATGGGACTGTTTCCTTGTTTTTGTTTTGTTTTGTTTTGTTTTTTAATTTATTAGGACAAAATGATGTAAGAGGTTAAATGGTCAGATTATCATGATTAATTTCTGGAGTTAGTATGTGTATTAAGCTCTTGTACGCCCTGAACATGTCAGTCCACCTGGGCCTCTTTTTATGTTTGTTCTCTATCATTGCTATACTATAAATGCATGCTGCAGAGGAAGACTAGATTTAAGTATACTCAACTTGGCAGAACTCGAGAAAATGTCGAGACAATGTCGAGCATAACTCGTACAAAGTCGTGCAGATGTCGAGAAGAGGTCGATACAACTCGCATGATGTCGTGCAGACATCGTACTCATGTCGTTACCACCAAAAATCTGGCGCCACGGCATGTCATGGATTTTCATGATTTTCTGCATTTTGGGTATATATGACGTCCTTATTGCAAAAATTAAGGTTTCCGGTCCATATGAGTTCCGGTTGCTGTGGTAACGAGATCATTATTTTTGTGCTACTTGAAAGACTGTGAAGTAACCTACTTTTAGATACTTCGTTGCCATGGATAACATTAAAGCAGATATTTCATTTTCGTACCTTTTGGGCATCATTACCTCCTTTCTTGCAAAATGCATTCAGTTTTTTGATAGATATTACAGTACGCTTACTTTGCCCAGCCAAAATAGGGAAAATTCAAGTCAAAAATGAAGGTTAATTTAGGGGTCATTTTTATGTAATTTTTACCGATTTTAGTGTCAATTATCACTAAATGCAGACCTTTTCGAGACCTATGATGGGTTATTTTGAAAAGCAATGTCCCTTAAAAATATAATGAAAGAAAATCGTAGTTGGGATCTTTCAGCTTTTCATCTCAATTTTGACGTCAAAACCCGTTGGTATGGCAACTTCAAGCGTTAAGGTTTGAATATAGTATCTTTTAAAATTGATTTAACTCATAATAAATACTACTTATGGCCATGAAAATATAAAAAGGAACTGATAAGAATCTTTCATTTGATTTTAAATCATTGAAAATTTCGAAGGTAATTGACTTTAAGTTCAAGGTCATTTCAAACTTAGACTAAACAAATTCGATATTTATGTGATTTTTCAAATTTTTGTCAAAAATTTGTAGTATTTTCTCTTTGAATTTTCCAATAACTTACATATGTTTTGAAAACTGTTGGAATTAAAAAAGAATTTCCCTGATTTTATTGACCTTTTTATATTCAAGTTTTATATTTTTGTTAAGGCGAAAAAACTAAGAATTTTAAATTTCATGCCCTCTATTTTTGATATTCACACCTCAATTTCAGGAGGTCAAAGAGTTGATTGAACTCTTGAAGTTATCCTAAGAGATAATGATAATACCCATTATTTTGTTGCACATAGCCGTTTTATTTGTCTCAAAAGGCTGATTTTAGAATTGATCCTTTTTTCTACAAAAAAAAAAAAAAAAAAAAAATCACAATTTTGGTAAAAGCTGCTCAATTACAATTCGGTGACATTGAAAATACATGTACAACAGATGACCTTGAACAAGTATCAAGGTTATCTCCACATTAATTTATCTCCAGTAGATATATGAACGGAATTTTGTTTCTATATCATAAATAGACAGTTCAAAATAAACTCATAACATACCCATCATAGTAAAACGTTAAAATTGTCTTAATGTTGCCATGGTTACCATCTAAAATACAGTTTCCATGAAAAAAGATACAAGGTCCCAGCCAACTTTTTACATTTTCTTGTAGTTAAGGTACAATACATATTGAATATATAGAAGAATAACCCCAAAAGCTTCTGCTTTTATGAAATGTTAAACCGTAAAAATGCACAAAAACAAGCAAAATAGGGGCTCTTTTGAGTTGCACAAAATGAAGGATTTTAAACCTTATTGAAGCAATCTTTTGGACCCCTTATACAAGATGCATAGCAATAAAGGTTGAAAACCATTTCGGATATTCATAACCAAGAGGATTGAAAGAAAAAAATCGTGGTTATTGCAATTGATAAATGTACCCATTTCCATGGCAACAAAGGTCATAAACACGCTAAGTCTTATGCAATTTCATATTCGACATGTTAAGACATCTGTACAAGTTCCATGCGACAAATGACGAGTTGTGGCGAGTTGTAACTCGTCACAACTCGTAACTCGAACTCGCGACAGCGTGACAGGGGCTTAAAGCCCATGTAAAACTAGCACGAATTTGAGCTTCGAGTTGTGGCGAGTTACAACTCGCCACAACTCGTAATGTGTCGCGTGGAACTCGTACAAATGTCTTCACATGTCGAAGAATTGTTGCCTCATGTCGCTAGAACTCGGTATGAGGCGGCGAGAATGTTAAACGGTTTAAAATTGTCATGCGAGTTTTCATGTCGTGTGCATGTCGAGGAGATGTCGAAAAGATGTCGCATATACTCCTACAGGCATCGTGTGCATGTCTCCACTTCTCGCCGCTTCTTGTCAAAATCCTAACTTGTGCGATAAGCGCCGAGTTTGTATACGAGTTTATACGACATATGTACGATATCTGCACGACATCATACGAGTAGTAACGACCTCTCCTCTACATTTGCTCGACTTTATACAAGCTCTGCTCGACATCTCTTCGATATTTTCTCGAGTTCTGCCGAGTTGAGTACTTAAAGCCTGCCTTCCAATGCAGCAAGCATAAATGTTTTCATTTTTATAATAAAGCAACGAAAGAAAACAAAAATAAAAAGAGGCCCAAGCTTAATGCACACACAGACTCTAGAAAATTGCAATTCATCATGATCAATTTGTCCATCTATCCTCTTACATCATTTTGTCCTAATATATGAAAAAGAAGGAATCAGTCCCCTATGATCACTCTATGGACGATGTATCTTGGTATAAGACATTGAACACCTACTACCTGTACGTTCTAGTACATTTTATTACATCTAAAAAGACTGAAATGATAAATCAAATATATTTTTTAAGCTGGCAAGATTAGAAAAATGTCATTAAAAGATAATAAAAGATATTCTATTTATATTCTGGTTTTATTGAAATAAGATTATTGAAAAGAACAAATTTGACAACTCCCCCCCCCCCTCCTTTCCCTAGGCGGAATAGTTACTTTACGGTACGTATTTTAATATTCAGCCAAAATGATTTATATATCCATGAACATCAAGAGTAAAACATTCATACCTTAAAATATATATCCACCCTTCTTTGACACTTAGTTTCGTTACTTTTACTAATAGATTGTAGACGAGATTTTTTCAACATTTTTTTTAGAATCTATCTTTGAAAGAAGTTAATATGACAATTAAAAAATCAAGAATCATCAACGAAGGTGTATCGTGTTATTTACATGATCTTGTACGTTGTACAGATCAATTCTTGAGGAAGAAAACGGAGAATAAATACACTCCAAACATACAAAAGGAAGACATCTTATCGACGGACGGAATGCTACAATAATGATAATATCAGTCCTCAAATCAGGTGAGCTAAAAAGACGTCAACAAAAATTTATACAAATTCATAATGTGTTGACATAACTCGTACACTTCTCGTACTCGGCTCGTCGTAATTCGTACTGAACCAGTGCTTAACTCGTAGGCATGTCGTCACTTCTCATATAAACTCGTACGGAACTAGTACTTTTCCTCGTATCTTCTCGCGCTGAAGTCTTCGTTTGTCGAGAAGATGTCGTGTACAAATCGCAGAGATGTTGCTCAAACTCGTGTGTGTTCGCCAAGTGTCGTACTGATCTCGAAGAGGTCTTAAGCAAATGTCAACCTCATGTCGTAATCACAAAAAATCAAGACCAACTCGGAGAAATTTCGACGAGTTATAACTCGCCGGTACTTGTACAAAACTCGTAGCTCAAATTTGTGCTAGTGTGACAGGGGCTTAAAACTCAACTTCTCTAGGATCGTTAATTGCCGAGTCACTCTTTTGCTTCTTGTTCCGCTACGAACACTGTCCCAAGTTGTGCTACGGTATGTAACGTTCTGTTACGTCTCGTTGCGTTCGTCCCGTTTTGCTACGGTTTATAAAGTAGGCCATCTGAACCGTGGGCTGCCGTGACAAATGTTTTGACAGTTTTTCCCCCCGCTTACACTATGTTCCCGGCGGCCACGTTTCAAGCAACCGTGAACGAAACGTTGTGACCGTGAGACAGCGTAGGAGAACGGGATCGACAATCGTAACTAGCCGTGGGTGCCGGGGCTGACGGGGCAAATGTTTAAACTGTCAAAACATTTGTTACGGCAGCCCACGGTGCAGATGGCCTACTTTAGAAACCGTAGCAAAACGGGTCGAACGCAACGCAACGTGACAGAACGTTACACACCGTGACAAAACTTGGGACAGTATCCGTAGCGGAACGGGAAGCAAAAGTATGACTCAACAAATTACGATCCTAGCGAAGTTGAGTTACGGTCTGCCACGTTTATGTCCCGTTTAGCTGCGGCTGCTTTAGGGCAGATGTACGTTTTATCAAGGTGAAATACGGTTCCTCACGGCGAGCTAAGGAAGTGTTAGCCGTTTCGTCACGGTACGTCCCGGCTTGTCACGGTTTATTTCAAGTTCTACTACGGCCTGGCACGGCACGCACGGTCACACAAGAAGTATAACAAATCAACCCCTTTTATGCAGCTTTTTTTATCTCCTGTTCCCAGTTAATCGTAGTGGGCCTTGACAGAACTTGGTAGTCGTGGCCAACTTGATTGGATCGTGACAAACCGTGACAGACCTTATCAGAACGTGACAGGTCGTGAGGAAACGTACAAACGTCCGTAACAAGCCGTAGGTTGAAACGTAGTGCGCCGTCAGGTCTCCGGCATTCAGGAGCCGCGGCTCGTCAAGGATACCTTGATAGACCGTTCGAAAACGTAACGAGACCTAACAGAACTTGAATACCAAGATAAAAGCTGCCAAAAATCATACGGTGTGCTACGTTTTTGGCCAACGTGACTGCCGTGGTCGCCGGGAACATAGTGTAAACCTAGGGTTAAACATTTGCCCCGTCAGCCCCGGCAATCACGGCTAGTAACGTTTGTCGATATCGTTCCCCTACGTTGTCTCACGGTCTCCACGTTTCGTCCACGGTGCTTGAAACGTGGTCTCCGTGGCCGCCGGGAACATAGTTTAAACGGGGGGTTATAGTAACCCGTAGCACATCCGTAGCAATACGGGACCATTGTTGTGATAAAAATAACCATACGATTCTCCTACGGATTGCTACGACTCTCATACGGATTGCTCCGACTCACCTACGGATAGCCACGGATTCGAAAATGAGAGGCCATTGATAGCCAAGGATTGTGTCTTATATTAACTTCAAATCTATATCAGTATTCTTTGCGTTTTTCGGTCAATACATATGTGAGTTATACTTCAACTATTCAATTTCAGGTAATGATATATAATATTATAAACATGTGTAAAACTTCAATACTCAGTATAAAACAACTGAGACAACTTGAATATATTGGGTGTTTTCGTAAATAATGATGGTTTAAAAACACATAAGAAATTCAAGCCAGTCCGAAGTCGTAGCTATCCTCGTGCGAATCGTGGTCATATCCGTACTCGAGTCGTGGTAATCATTAGCAATCCGTATCTATCCGTACGCGTATATTAGCGTATATTAGCAATCCGTAGCAATGTCGGGACGATATCTTTAGCAATTCTTAGCTATCTGTAGCTATCCTTACTCGAGTCGTAGCAATCCGTTGCAATCCGTACTGGAGTCGTAGGTTCATGCTTCATCGAACATTTTGCGTCCCGTTCCGCCATGGATAGAACTTCTTTTTTCTTTTTTTGGGGGGTGGGGGGAGTCGTGGCTCTATCCGTGGAGGTGTGAAAGAGGCTTTCCAGATTAAGATCGGAAATTCCTAGTTTAGTGATAGAAATTGCAAGTTTAAGTTTGAAATTCGAAGATGAAAGTTGGAAATTCCAAGATAAAAGTTGGAAATCCCGCCTTTCAAGTTGGACCTCCTAGATCAAGATTGGAAATTCCCAGATAAATAAGAGGTATAAGAGAAATTTCAAGATAAAATTTGGAAATTACTAGATGAACATCGGTAATTCCGACTTTAAAGTTGGAAATTCCAAGATTGAAATTGTTCTAGATTTCGACTCTACAACTGGAAGTTCCGGGATTGAAGTTTGAAATTCCCCAATTCAATGTTTGAAATTGCAAATTTAAGTCGGAAAGTCAAAACATTAAAATGATTTTTTTAAATCAAAGATTACAATTGGAAATCTCATGATTAAAGAAGAAAATTCCGAGTAAGTTACGAAGTATTGGAAAATTCTAAGTTTAACGATTTTTGGCCATATTTTTCACTTAAAAAAATAAAATGGACTAAAATAGTGCAATCTGGAGCATAGTTTCTCCCTTTTTCCCTTTCTTCTCGAATATCCAGACTAATTTTTCGTTCAATTTATGTGACAAAGAAAGGACCGATCCCCTTTCCAAGTAACAACAAATAGGGCGAGTCTGGGTTTATCTCGATCTGGTTAATAAAAATTTTTAATCAAATTATTTGTACTTTAATGCTGCAGGGGCGTAGCCAGGGTGTTTTCGATAAATATGGACGTCTAGAGAAGGGTTTGGCCCAGATTTTTAACTGTCGGCGGGTAAATTTTTTATGGAGGATGACTTGCGATACACGAAGGGTCAAGAGGGGACAGTATGGAAATGTAACCCCTCCAATTGAATAGGGGACGGGGGCTTCCCCGAGAAATTTTTAAAAAAAATGAAGTAAATTGTTTAATTCTGGAGTGTATTTGAGCTGAAAAGCATATGATTCGGACGTCAGCAGACGGTAAATCGAATCTAGGATGAAGAAAACTTTAGATGTAAACATGAAATTCCCTATGTACTTGTATAAAAGTTCTTTCCAATCGACCGCTCGCACTTTGTTGGCGATCGTTGTATTGAGTTCGAATGAAACATGAGAACATTTTGAAAAATGCATTCAAATCGGAGGTTTAGCTCTGTATTGTAGATGGCGCCAGGAATATTCACTTTGGCTTTATTTATACTGTTTGGCATGAAGTACTACTGACGAGGATTAAAATATCCGAAACACGTGTCTAGTATAACAAAATTGGTACTATCGAAAATATATTTCAATATTGACAATCTTGGGCTGGAAATTCAAAGTTGAAAGTAGGAATTTTTTTTTTAGGTTGTACTTTAAAAAAGGTAAAAGTTGTAAATTCTGAGGATAATGTCGGAAATACCGAAATAAAAGTTGGACATTCCGAGTTTGAAATTCTGATTTCAAAGCTGGAAATTCCGAGATTAAAGTAGCATATTCTAAGTTAAAGTTATTAATTGCAAGATAATTGGAAGATTAAAGTTGAAATATTTCAACTTTTAAGATGGGAAATTTCAAAAGAAAAATTGAAAATTCCGAGATTATAGTTTGAATTTCTCGGTTCAAATTTTAAAGTTGGCAATTAAAATACAAGTAATTGAAAATGGAAATTTTAAGATAAACATTAAAGAAGTACCGATCAGTTATCAGATAAAATTTGGAAATTCCCATCTTAAAGTTGGAAATTACAACTTTGAGTTTATATATTCCAGATCATGCAAAGTTGGAAAAGTTGGAAATTTCAATATTGAAATTGGAATTTCCAAGATAATTCCACGATTTTAAGTTTGAATTTCCATGAATAAATGTCCGAGAATAAAACAATGAAATGTGACATTTATTTCTAAAGTATGCCTCCATAGACAGCAATCCGTTACATTGTAACAGCAAATGTATAAATAAGAAGATATCCGCAGAGTAATTCCAAAATCAAAATGAAAAATTCCGTGTCGGAATTTTCAAGATTAAAGTTGAAAATTCCAAGTTTAATGTTGGAAATGTTAAACGTCTTCAAATTCAATAGCAACATTTAAGAACAGATAAATCTGCAGCATGGACCAGACATGCACATTTCGGGTACTTAACTCTCGCCAGTGATCCTCAGTCTAAACAATGTAATATGGCCAAAGAGTGTAATTGTTTTTATGTCCAAAAAGGCAACGAAATACGAAGCAGGATGGGTGGGATATGATGCTACAGGACCCACGTTTTAGAAATTTTAAGAAATTTTGATAACAGAAATTTTCGAATGCGTTGAAGACACAATCAACCGAAGTTGATCAAACTTGAGCTCCAGGTCCAACAGCAGTGCACTCACCAAGTGGTACAAATGTTAAACGTCTTCAAATTGAATAGCATCATTTAAGAACAGATAAATACTCATACATAATTTTCATCTGTGTCTTATTTTGTTCCTGCTTTTTTCTGTCGGTTAATGTGGTCATTTTTCAGTTAGACGCATTTATACACAAATGTTTTGCGTTCTTCGAGGCCACTGGATAAACGGACAAGTGGGAGGGTTGTGCGCATGCAATTCGGATAACTACACCATTAATTGCTACTAACAATGCGAATGGCCGTCCTAATTTGGAACCGATTTTTATTATTCTCGTTGGTTTATGTGAATCTTTTGTGTTTAGTGTTTTGATGCATATTTGGTATTCTTTGTCATTATTTCCTTTCTTTTTGTGTTTATCTTCTCTGTTTTTGGCATAGGGGTGTTTCGATACTTTGCTGTGAGTACTGCAATCGAGTCTTCTTGGAGATTCCATCCTTTCCATTAATGAAATTACTAAATTGAGAAATCATTCCTCACTGAAAATATTTCCAGATTTTCAATAAAGAATAGAAAAATGAAATAGCATCGAACACTTTTGTCGAAGAAGAATAACTTTCGGATATATAAATTCTTCTTTCAAAACGGGTATTTTCCGTTTCTTAAGTAGATGGATAAAGGTGACTTAGATGTTATTAAATTCTTAGTTAGAATTGAGTGTGATGACACTGTGCGATATTTTCAGTAGTATATCTATTTAAAATCCTGGACGATGAAGCAATCAACAAATGTACAGTTGTATATATAGTCAGATATAGAGAAAATTCAATTGATTTTAGGCAGTTGCTATTGTTAGAATTCTAATTCTAGTATGATACAAAATCGTAATGAGATGCCGTAATATAAGCAATGAAAAAACAAATCGGTCATGCCTCGTTAATATTCCATTTAATTTCAATTCATTTTAACCTTTAGGAATTGTTTTAAGTTTGTAAGAAGTTAATACTATAATAGTACTATCTCTTTGAATATATAATTTCTATAATAATTTCTGTATACTCTTCCTGTCTAACGAATTGAAATTATACTCAGTGAATGTAGCATGTACTTTATAACGAGAAGGAAACCATAGTGTGTGTATATGGTCAACAAACTATCCAAGCATATCAAAGGTTGCATCACACTGCCTCTTATTGGTTGTGTCATATACTTTAACGAATATTTCTGTTCGACCGAATTTACACTTTACTGTATAATTGTTTACTTCCTTCGGCCAGCCACCCTCTGGTGGATTCACTCGAATGTTACCGATTTTTGAGCAGCCTGGATCAGTGGTGTAGGATGGGTGTCTTGTGGATGATGCGTAAATAGGTATACTAACTGGCAATCTTTGATTACTTTCATCGTGTTCACTGTAGAAATTATCTTCTGTTTCATGGTCGAACGGTATGTTTTTGGATTCATGCACCAAAATGTAGAAAATTTCCTTACAATACTTCTTCTCATTCCAGAGAATGAGTTTTTCTTGAGGATGCACGGCCTCGTCGAAAGCACGTCTGATTTGTACCCCGTATGTAAACCTGCATCTCCTCATTTTTACAGCTTCGGGGTTGAAGCCATAAAGGACTGCACCCTTCAAGACAGCCATACCAGATTCCCGGGGAACCAAAATTTTGACGTCTCCAAAGTCTCGCCTTAATCGCTCCTGTACATATAGCGATTCGGAAAAACCACCGACCAGGAATATCAATGGGATTTCATCCACCTCACGGAAAAGAAATATGATATGTTGAATGATTTCTTTCACCAGAGGATCAAAGAACGACTCGAATTCTGTTTTTCCAATATATAGGTGATCTACAGTATTCTTTTCTACAGGTCTGTTGGCTAATATCTTTAAGTGCCCTGGGACTCTGATTCGAACATCAGCTTCGTTTTCAGTGTTGAGATCTCTCTTTTTGATTTCAAAATCTTGCTCTAGCTCATAGTTGTCTAAAGGTCGTGTCTCCTTGAATTTCCTGGCAGCCTCCTCTCCATATGTTGTGGAGATATACGATCTGAAGTTAACATTCACGTTTTCTCCACCCCAGGGTCCACCTGATGATTTGTAGAGTTCAATGATATCTCCATTTTCATCAATTGCATGAACAACTGTATCAACTGTACCTCCTGCATGAAAAATAAAGAAAAAAAAATTCATGAAGTCATATGTATCTGTATTGTTTATGTGTAAAAATTACATGTAAATGAATGCATAAACAGACTCATCCGAATAAAAGAGGTCTTTTTCACAATAGACTACAAATCATACAAATAATGGACATGTAGTGACTTGTATAATGCCTTGTCCTTTCTCTTTGACAACAACAATTTTAGATTTGATGAAAATCTCTACATGCACGTTGTAGGGATTCCTATGGGTTTTCACTGTGCGCCACTTTTTGCAGATTTATTTTTATACACTTATCAAAAATATTTATCCAAAGTCTTCAAATGCAAAGAAATCTTGATCATGTTGATGATGTGAATTATTTTTTAAGATTGTAATTCAAGGTACCTGGACAATATACTGACTATTGACAATCCTGTTTTTGAAAAAAATATACAATGAATTCACCCACCTGAATTGACACTCAATAAATCAAACGTTAGAAACAAAGAAACCACACATTAAAACCTAAATATTAAAATTGTTAACGGCGAGATTCATACGAGCGTATAGAGCAACAAGGGAGGATTTTGGATTCAATATTGTAAAGGACTAGGTGCGCTAACCCCTCATATCGGCCCTATAATTTCGACGAAAAATATTCTTGATAAACTAATTATTGATTATCACTTTTTGCAAAGTTGAATGTTTGAGAAAATACCACGTCATAATTTTGAGCCCTCGTAACGTAACGCGCGTGATGTATGACGTCATGTTTTGACGTCATCTACCCTGAATGACGCAAAACTCGGGAAAATCCTCTTATTTTACACACAAATCTTCAAAATTCATCTATGCTCCAGGCCTCGCCCACGATTTTTTTAATGCAAATAAAAAGGCCGATCAGAAATCCATCGATTGACACAAAAATATTTATGGGCAAGGCCTGGATTACCACTTGTTTTCATAGTTTTGTATCGAAATATCGCTCACTTATTGATATTTTCAATGATTTCAGTGTTTTTAGACGTTTTGAGCGACGTATTATTCAGTATAGGACTGTGAAATAAAAAAAAGCTTTCATGATTTGGACTTACTATACATTTGACATTTTATAAACTGAAATATTATGGATATATAAACAACTTTGAAAATAGGGCCGAAATGACAGGTTACCCCACCTACTCCTTTTCCCTGGCTTAGCGGGGATGTACCAAAGCTAGCAACCGTCATATGGTACTTCTGAAATGTTTATTATTACACATCTCAACTCATCCGGCACGCAAGAGCATGTACTAATGTTCACAGGGATTTATCACAGTAGAAATTGGCACACCATAAAAAAACCTTTTAGGTCAAAGTTTCCGCTTTAATAAACTAGTTAAAACTTTCTGGAAAATCGCAGATTTCCTTAGCAGAATCTATCCATCGGAACTTGAAGTCAAAGAAACTACAGAGACAAATAATTCAGCATCCTATTTGGGCATTATGCTGTCCTACGACCCTGATCGTCACATGAACACATCAATCTATTACAAACGTGACGACTTCAGTTTTATCGTCACAAATTTTCTTTTTCTGAGTAGCAACATCCCTTCATCGTCTGCTCATAGGGTGTCCATATCTCAATTGATACGTTATGCCAGGGCAAGTACTAAAAATACAGAATTTGTTCTGAGAGCTAGGCGTCTTTCAGATAAGCGTTTGTTTTGTCACGTTTGTGATCGGCTAACATCTACACTGAGGAAATTCTACGGACGATACGCGGAACTCGTCCTAAAATGAACCCTATGGTGTCCCATCGTCCAGAATGGTGGATGATATTCTGTCTCGGACGATTTGAACCATCCCAACCACGAAATGGAAGTACTATTTTTAATGGAAGTGATGTGATATGTTTGCCGAATTGAAGCCAAGGGTGTTGCATGCAAGCAGGAGATGCTAACTCTTGCTGAACACCTGGTCTCACATCCAATTTGGGGGTTCGCTTCTTTTCATGTGGTTGAGGTTTTTGTTTGTTTGCTTTGGGTCCTTTTCATCCTGATTTTGTATGCCTTTGGTATATAAAATTTCTAAATTATTAATTTTGTTCTGTGTATTTGGATATGGTCATTGTCCATATTTGTCATTCTTTTGAAATTAAAACCTATACATGCAACATAGTGTATTGAAATGTACTTTGGAAATTTCACAACCTGCCTTTTATGGTGACATAATAAACAAAATAAGAAGGATCAAGGGTGGACATATAATTTCCATCGAAAATGCATCAGAATCATCAAACGCCTTTTGTACCATGGACGATCCTGCTGTCACCAAATGGTCAATCCGTCGGCATGGTACTTAGGCATTTTCAGGCGTGTACCAGCGCTTTCTGAAGATTTGCACTCTAATTTTGACGACGGGACCCATGTCAGACTTGTCCAAAACCTCTTTAGTGAAGACAGGGCCCGTTAACCTATCCTCACTAAATGTCAATCGGACTCCTCCGGTTATAACATGCATGGGCTCGCTACAACCGTAAATCACGTACTGCTTTTCGTATGCCTTTTGTTTTTCTATTTGTATCCATTTACAAATTCATCTGTGTGTTGCCTGGGTCCCTGTGTTTTGTTGTCCTTTTTGTTTGGTCATCTTACAGTGAGGAGATTATTATATAAAACAATTATGCGGTTTTAATACCTCAGAGTTACCGGAAAAGTGGGAGTGTTGTGCGCACATAACCTGGATAACTACATCATTTGCTGATTACTTGGCAGGTTGCCGTCCTAAGTCGGCACCGACTGCCTATATGTCTCATCGTTTTATTTGTAGTCTTTTGTCTTTGGTGTTTTGATGTCGTATTTGGTTTTCCTTGTCCATTTTGAATCTTTTGCTGTGTATGTCTTGTCCGTGTTTTCATTGAGTTTTTTTGTAATGCTTTGTTTTTTCATATAGCGTGTACATGTCTTACGTTGCGCATACATGTACCTTTATATGGATCTTTATAGATGTCTTTATTTGTATGTCGAAAAAAATTTAAACTGACGAATACAATAAAAAGAGTCCTGCTAGTGATGTTAGAGGTCGGATTAGACGAAATCATAATTATATATAATGAATCTATAAAAAAAGCGAAATTCTAAAGATGATATTAAGGCTTATGTCGAAATACTGTGAATATCTTTAGGGGAACGATATCCTCGAAGACGGAAAGATTTTAATCTCAAATTTGTTCCCGACTGTTATGAACCGGAAGCAGAGAGGAACACAACACGTCAAAATGGATCAGAGAGGCAATGCCTATGAAGATCTCGAGGACAAGTAAGACAAGTAAGACTGACCGTCCACCAGCAGAGATAATCTAGTTGCTGAAAAGTACGAATATTAAAAACCATGTTCTAATGTACAAAAAAAATTCAGTGCGCCATATACACATGTCATATGAATGACCGTCTTATTGTCGACTTCAAATCAGATGGGCGCATATTTTACTCATGGGGAAAATGTTGTGAATTCACGATGGTATGTGCAATACACAATTGGTTACTATCCGGAAGCCATCATCGTGATATGGACTTCATATTTAATCTTTAGACTCCTAATCCAATTCAGCAAGTCACTGCCGTTTGACTCACAGGGAATTGATTTGTGAAGTTTTTTGACAAAAGCTGCAATTACAATTCGTTATTTTAGGAAATATCTATTTTCACCAATCGTCTATTATGAATCAGAACTTTGACCTTCAAGCATGAATCCAAAGGGCACATTCTTAGTCATTGGAACTAAGAACATGAAAATCATCGTCAGAAAACAATTGTTGAAGCTTGTTAGCAGGACGTCCATCTCAAATAAAATTTTGGAGCTCGGTATATAAGCATCGAATACTAGTATGGCATCTCAGCTGTTTGCCGAAACACAGAAATAATCGTGTCTTTAACTTCAATTTTTCGAAAGCCTTGTTTTTGGAAATTAATAAGAAACTTACCACCAAGATCCATAATCATGTACTTTCCTTCCAGGTTGAAAACAACTTATAACAGTTTGATCTCCACTCCCGAATGCAGATCTTAATTCCAAATGTCTGCAATAAAGGGCAGCTACCTCTGATTCCAAGGCAATTGTAAGGTTTTCGGACTTAATCCCCGCCTGTCAATTAATGATATATTGTGTATTGTCATATCAATATTGAACAATATGTTCTAGATATTGTTAAACGCGCAATGTACCGTATGTACATTTCAACAAATTATGTCTAATTAGTCATGCTCGAGGCCGAAATAGAGGAACTATTTGATGATGCCTGTAACAGCGTCAAATGTGTCTTAACGTTGGTAAATTCTCCCTACATGCAAAATTTGAACGTGACGTCACAATAGCAACCCAAATTATTGGAATATAATTCTAGTTGCTCAATGGGTGTTTGTAAATATTTGTTGTTGTGTCTTAGGATGTTCGTTTCTTTGCGTGGAACCCGTTTTAATTGCAATTTTATGCTCATGCATCCACTATGAAATCTAAAGTAAGTATACTTTTTCAATTATACCATATATTGGACAGTGATAAGTTAATTTTAGACTATGAATCTAAAGTCTTGATATGTTTTGTTATGAGAGAAATCAAATACAATTAAAGCTTAAAAGTTTATGATTAGGAAGATAATTTGAACAATAGAAACTGTAGATGTAATATTCAATCTTAACAATAATTCTAATGACTATTTTGTGCAGCTGTATACCTTTTCTGCAGCCATTCTCATGAACTGTTTTGACGGCTCTCTCCATATTGCAGGGACTGTTAGAATAAAAGTCACGTCATCTTTATTGATATCTCCCAGTCTTTTGGACATGTCTGCCATTGCGTCTGTTTTCAGACTGTTAATGGCGTTTGTGAAAACCAACATCGCATCTATAGATCTACCTTCAGTGTCTTTAAGAATGAAGGAGTTTGATACTTTCTACAAAGAGATGAAATGTACTTTGATTTAATATCATTCAGTCATAATATAGAACACCGGAAACACTACATATGAATGGTAAAATTGTATTTTAAAACGCATGTATGTCTTAATGAAACAGAATTTTGAGTTTATTGCATTTTTTTGTGGGAAAATTTTCTGCTTTTCTTCATCTTTGTCGATGTGGCGGTCCTCGGTGTTCGCCAAATTTCTATTTTGAAAAAGCAGATTCCACAAGAAATACTTATGTTTGGCAGGCTTTGTGATAAATTGAATTGTATTTTTAGCCCCCTACCGGCAGCGCCGAAGGGGACTCTAAGTTTCCTCTCGGTCTCTCAGTCTGTCTGTCCGTCCGTCCGTCCGTCCGCCCGTCCGTCTGTTAGTCCGTCTGTCACATTTTCAGTTTTCCGGACTTTTTTTCTGCAACTAATTGAGATATTCAGGTGAAATTTGATACACAGCTTAGTCTTAGATAGTTACAGAGCAAGTTCGACTTTCGTCATGCTTGACCTATTTTTCGAGGAGTAATGCCCCTTGATGACTTGCAAAATTCAGTTTTTATCAGATTTATGGACTTTTTTATGCAACAAATAGAGATATACAGGTGATTTGATATACAGCTTTGTCTTGGATAGTTACAGAGCAAGTTCGACAAGTGGTCCTTCTACTTACTAGATACTATACTTGCATGAATTTGATATCTAACATGATTATGTAATATCTGAAGATGTTTAAACTCTGCAAGTCAGTATGGATCGCTTTAACAGCTTAGTAGCGCCTTCAGGTTTTGTTTTTAGAATACAATTTAGTTACTTTGCAGAGAACGTGCGAATTTATTTCAAACCCATTTCCGCCAAAACTTTGATATCGACAGATAAATTCCTGCGAAACCATGTATGACTTTATGAAAAAATGGGTTTCGTTGTTACCTTTTCATGATACAAAGACATTTTAAATTCCTTAACACAAATGAAGAGATGATGATGTCCTTCCTGTAAAGCATTGGCATAGGCTTTAGATGCAGCGTTACCAAACGAATGGAAATTCTTTTCTTTGTCAAACAGAATAATCGTTGGAGCCTTCAAAGACAACGGGGATCCCCTTTGCCATGTGTTGAGTGTTATACTCAAAGGATCCCTTTCACTTTCGATGCTATCGTTGTATGCATATCCAGAATACGCAGTTCCGATGTCAATAGCTAGTACGTATTTCATTTCCTTGGTCATCTGCAATTAAAAAAGATTAATAGTATATCAAGACATTCAGTATCTATAGACGGATTATCCCTTTAAAAAGGGTACCGACTCATTGAAATTAAGACACAAAGAATATAATGTACTTTGATTGTAATAAACAGCAAATTAATTAATCTACTTAATTATCATACGAGTGTTCATTAAACGACTCTATTCCAGTGATAAAAAATAACAATACATCTTCATGTTTTTTCTCTTTCAGTTACAACCTTTAACGTTTACTTGTTGGTCAATAATGCTGGAACTACTCAGGTCTTACAATGTTTGCAAGAGTAGATCCGTGAATGACTGAAAAAAAACTAATTTTTTATGCACAATAATTAATCAAATTTAGCTAGAATTGTTAAACGTGTTCAAATTCTATAGCATCATTTTAGAGCAGATAAATTTGCAGCATGGACCAGAAATGCACGTTTTGGGTACTTAACCCTCGTCAGTGATCCTCATTCTAAACAATGAAATATAACCAAAGAGTGTGAAAGTCCAAAAATGTACCGAAAGACGTCGCAGGATGGGTGCGATATGATGCTACAGGACCCACGTTTTAGAAATTTCAAGAAATTTTGAGAACAGAAATTTTCGAATGCATTGAAGAAACGATCAACCGAAGTTGATCGTACTTCGCTACACATACCCTCGGAGATTCCTGGTCCACTAGCAGTGACACTCACCAAGTGGTACAAATGTTAAGCGTCTTCAAATTTTATAGGATCATTTTTGAACAGAGAAATTTGAAGCTTGGACCAGACAATTTTGCACGTTGCGGGTACTTAACCCTCGTCATTGACAATGTAATATGACCAAAGAGTGTGAAAGTTATTATAAAGATTTATGCCAGCACAGTAACACTGTGAAGAAAGGCTAACATTATTATCGATGTATGACAGTTGACCACTAGCAATAGCACCCTTATGCTTGAATTTTAAACATTTGAAGTATATTTTCTACAACTAAGTTGGTTTTAAGTGCGGATCATATGCGTATTTTAACAATGTCTTAAATCAGTGAAATGACAGAAACAGAGATAATGCATTTGTATCATTTGGACTCATTCAACCCATTTTTAAAGACAAGGCTGTCAAATGTAAAACATACATATGTGGTCGAAATGTATCTGATTCATATCGACCATTAAGTGTTATTTAAAAAAACTCAAGAGATTAATCATACCACCCAGACTATTTATATTTTGCGTGGCCCTAAAACATATGCGTTAGATGATAGGGTAGTGATAAATAATAAGTTTGAATACTTAAACCGACAATAAAGCTTTCTTATAAAAATGATCTAGATGTATACACGGACAGCATAAATCTTGACTAATATTGATATCTCGTGCTATCAACTGACAACAACAGTCACATAAATACTTCAATATATTACAAACGTGGGGACCTCAACTTCAAAATTATTGATTTTCTTTTCCTTAATAGTAACACTCCTTCGTCCGCTGCCTATGGCGTACTAGTATTCCAGAGCAAGCTTAAACTACGATGACCTCGTTTTAAGGCGAGGAGATTGATCGAAAAACTACTGAACCAATGGTACATTTGTGAGCGACTAACTTTGTCACTGCCAAATGCTTTTGATGGTACAATGGAAAGATAAAACATCACGACACTTCGTTTTTCTTTATGTTGGAGATATTTCGACAAAACCGAATTTGACAAATTCACCGGATTGACTTTTTCTGCACTACACAGGTAACGGTAGTTGATAGCAAATAGGAGATGCCTACTCTCTCTAGGCACCTGGTCTTATCCACAGAAAAATATGACTCGCGGACTTTGAAATCATGCAATTATGAATAAAAGTGTGCGTATTTATTTCATCATTTCATTAATTCAAAGCATCGTTAGCCGCAACGAATTTCGTTTTTACAATGAATATAATTGAATATTGAGATTATAACTATCAACCATTTGTTGTCATGGAGGATGATAAAATCCCACCCAAGGGGTCTGGTTTCTGGTAAGGGAACGAGGCTTGCCGAGTTCCCCTACCAGAAACCAGACCCCGAGTGTGACAAACATATTGTTGATCGTTTTTCTCCCATTTCAAGGGGCATTTTTGTAAAATGGCTTCCACGTGATTTTTTTCTATTTCATTAACCTGAACAATGAGATAATTGTAACCAAAATTTTGAAATTTACCGTAATTTTTTAGTACATACTTAATGTATGTACTACGAAAACACTTCCTTTTCAAGTTTTGTTAAGCCCAACATGAGTTTTTAACGAGGGAAATTTGAAAAAATATGGCGTATTGATCTGTGACATACTGTTGTCAATATCGCTACTTCAGTACTTGTCGGTTGCTAAGGAAGACAAAGATAGAATTTTCATAGAATACCTTTAATGTATTCAGAAAAATATCCTTTAATTTGTAAAGTCAATATTTATTAACCTTAATTTTAAGTTAATTGAATAACACAGAGAATAATCTTGAAGGAATTCGTCACAGATAGGGACTACTTCGCGTAGTCGCACTGATAATTGACTAAATTTACATCTACACATGTAAACACACGCGTCGTACACAATCACTGTGAGTCAGAGTCGGACATGATTGCCATTACTCTTCTCTTTTTGTGTTCTTGTGGGACTTCAGGATAATTATAATGTTGATGTTGATTGAACAATTGTTTATTGACGATCCTGCGAACAACGATTGGAGGGTATTAGTCGAATTTTGCGATGCAGAGAAGGAATCACGGCCAACTGCACACGGACACGCACCAGAAATCGCAGACTCTGGGGGAACAACAGGCACATTGCTAGGATAACAAGGAGTGTTTGGGTGGAAATCCAGAAAATTTGATCTCTCTTGTTTCCTAGCTATGTAGTCAAATTCGATTTCTCTAGTCATGGAAACTGTAGCAGTTGCAGGTTTGGGTAATATGTTTGAAATTACGTATTTTTGATTATTGATAATTGTTCTGTAATTGACCCTTCCGAACGCGGGAAAAATTTGAGAAATTCCATGACGTCACAATGCAATTTCAATGTTTGACCGAAGTTCGAAGCTTGTTTGTCCGAGGTGAACACATGGTAAAAGCATTGTGACGTCACGAAATTTTGCATGTTTTTCCCGCAATCGGAAGGGTCAATTGTTCAGGGATGATGTGTTTTTGTGACCTGTAACGTACACTTGCAATGTGTCTGGCATGTTGTTTTCGGTCATTTTCTGAACTAGTGTCTTTCTTACGCTGGTATTTGTAATTCGCTTAGTTGTATCAAGGGAAGCCGACTTTGCCATAACTTTCATGAGAGCCTCGATTTTATTTTTGCCCAAAGGTCCTCTAAGGAACCACTTTTCTTTCAAGGAGGGCCTGTTTGTATTTGTTACAACGGCTAAATAGAAGGGATATGATGGCTTACAATAATCCTCAGGACGTTTAGCCTGGAACATCATCCATGTAGAAACGGGACATCTTTCAGGACGATTGGGGGTAGCATACATACGCGGAGGAGCAATTCGTGAATCTTGATCGTCATCGGTTCTTGTTTTTGTAATTCTTTCATGATATTCTAAGTAATCCAGATTCTTTTCAGGGTCGTGTTGTAGTTTTACGTCGCCCCAGCAAATTCTCCGGTGTTCCTCTGATCCTCCGCGTATTCCAAAATGCAAGGTATTGAGGAACCATAAGGTGTTCATTAGGCTAATCGGTGTACTTTTGCCTAGCTGATTAGTGATTACACTCGTACAATTTATCAATGTCCTGGTCAGTCAAAGGATCGGCCTTCATTGGTTTTGCACCTTTACCCAGGCTCTTCAGATGCGATTTCTTTGCTTTGAGACTCTCTCTCGTTTGGATAAATTCATCAGAAGTTGACATGATACTGCACCCGTATCTGTGCCTCCGTAAGTGTCGATCAAATAAGGATATCATCCCTCTCACAGTCGACGGCTCATACTCCTCGTTCTTTCATTCAGACATTCACAACAAATTAAGACAAATACTTGTCTAGTTCTGTCGGAGGAATTTTGTCAATCGATCTGCCCTCATTATGACGCTCAGATAGGAATGTCCCAAAAGTTTCAAATGTGTCAAAGTTTTTCTGACAGTATTCTTATTCTCGTTTTGACAAATAAATTCACTTGGATCAATAGCACTGAATCAAGACTCGACCATTTTAGCAGACGTGAAAAGTAGGTCCGGTGTCGACGTCGACGACGTCAAAAGTCGCGTGAGGGGATGTGGGGTACAGTGATCCCACATGACGCGTAGCTACGCGTCGCTATGGGCAAACTCTATCCCACATGGGAGCAAATGGGAGAAACAGTTGTTTTTCCTGGCGATATGCATTCTCTAAATTATGTCAATACACTCAAAATATCTCTTCCTAATTTCTGATAACATGGTCATATGGTGCTGACCTTCTTTTTTAAGGTTATACGTGTATTTTGCAGGGCAGCCTACAATAAGTTCTGTTCTAAACACTGGAATAGGTAGAAGTGATTCATCGGATATTTTTCAATCTTCAACTATATGTTGAAAAATTTCACTGCTTTGTTGTCCTTCATGTTTCTGGTGCTGTGTCAATGTTTCCGTCCCCTTTTTCTCTACCGTAAAGAAATTCATTACTTAATGTCCAATACAAAAAAATGTTTTTGACAGCTCGACCCGTCAACTATATGGCAGAAATTGGTCTAATTTTCTATTATTTTGAACTCTCAGAACGGCACACCGGTTTTCATGAGACATAATAGACAGCATAATATAGGTGATACATTTTTTTCTCCAAGGAATCTGTCTATCATAACCGACAAAATCATGGGATTAGACATCTTCTGGAGACAAGTGTACGTAATTCCTTACTTACAGTAAGGTAGCACTTACACTTGTCTTGAGAAGACGGGGATTAGAACGGATGATATTAAATGTTATAAACAAATAGTCACTTATCTTGAGTGTTTTCTGTTTTTATTCTCTGGAAGAGAATCTTTTGTAGTTAAGGGAACAACTGATACTTTTCTACCCAATCATTCAAAAGAAGATGGACATAAATCGTGTCCCATGACAAAAATCAAAAGTACGTTGCAACTGTAAATCGCACTCTTGCAATTAATAATTGTTTTTCATATTTTGCGTTTGCATTGGTTCGTTCTGTGCAGCACGAAGTGCTGCTCATTGAATTTTTACCATGACCAAATGTTTTGCACACACCAATAGTTCACAGAACATGCAATATACTCTTATTTTCAAAAATGATTAAAAGTAATCAAAACAGATACGCCTTTGTTTCATCTTAATATCGATTTGACTAAAATCGAATATGGTTGCGAAACGTTAAATTTCATCTCGAGTGCTCCTGCTCCGAATGTCGGCCTCCGACGACAACACGCAGATTCGACAAGTGTATTTTAGAAGGTGTGATAAGAACTATTCAGTGTTCGTGCCAAATTATTACTCTTCGAGTCGTTCACCGGAAAAGCTGTTTTTTGCCGAACAGCCTTGAAATTTGCTCGTGATCTTGAATATTCTTCTACTGAATAACCTATCGGCTGATAGATGTAGAGTATAAACTCAGATTTATCACAGAAAGGCTTACTCAACTGTTCATCGACGATTTCACGACTTTGGTCAGTTTACCGGATTAGATACAATCGTAAGTTCAAACGGTTTTCAGTGATAATTTTTGAAACTGGGCGCCAGCAAATTATATTGATCCAACGTAAACAAAGAAAGATAACTCGAAGAATGTTAACCTGCTTTTAGGTTTTGAACCGCAACGGTGTCTTGTACTCTACGTAAAATTTATCTCTATTTGATAACAGACTTCGAAGTATTTAAAACAAGTCGAAATTGCAATTTCTGCTTGTTTATACGTTTTACCTCCGTCGAGAAACGATGTAAACACTTGATTACATTTAATGCACAAATAGGAATTCCTGGTTACATATTTATGCGCAGACTATTAAAATGTGATGCAGCTTTGAGTGCCAAAACGCACGTGCGTCAGTGTTTTGCATTGGAAAATGCAAGCAAGAGCTCTGGTTACTTGTATTTAAGGAGACGAAGTTGAGGTGTAAATATTATAGAATATAGGTTCACTTTAACCGTAATTCCCTATCCACAAGGCCCTCTAAAGCACTTCCTTCAAAGGACTTACTACTTACTTGTTTTGTTTCTTGTGCCCCTCCATCAGCCAAAGAAGGCTCAGTTTTAGTTCTGCCATCATCATCATCTTCCATTCTGAATTGTAATTCTAATCAATGATTATAAGTGAATATAAAATTCATTATCTTTGAGTGGTTCAATGCATATCTAAGATCTAAGAATTTTCATTCATTTAATTCATTTACGAATAGTACATAATTAAAATTGCAAGTCAAGGTGATATGGGTTTTGGTTCTACCTTTTCGAAACAGATAACTGAGGTTTTCAGGTTGAATTTTAGACTTAAAAATGCAGATGCAGAACGAGTTACTTCAAAGATACATAATACTTCTAAAAACTTGGGTAAATCGTGGGAAAAACGATACATTCAGATAGCAAATTCAGTCGGTTTTGCAGATATAATTAACGATGATAGTAGTCAACTAATATGAAGTAAATTAATATCAATTAAGTGCTTAAAAGCAAAGACGAAAATGATTGGTCTAATAAATTATTTTATGACAGAAATTTGCCAAATGGCAATAAACTCCGCACATATCGCAAATATAAGAATCAACTTGTTGCAAGTCAATACACTCGATCAGTAAGAAATAAAAATCATAGAAGAGTTTTATCAAATTTTAGGAGCGGTTGTTTACCCTTAGCCATAGAAACTGGCCGCTACGCCAGGCCACAATACATTTAACTGATAAAATATGTCAATTCTGTAATAAAAATTCTATAGAAAATGAAATTCATTTTTTAATTGAATGTGATTTTTATTCAGATATCCGATATGACTTGTTCAACGAGCGACAAAAAGATAATAATAGTTTTAACATGTTGAATAATGAAGAAAAATTTTTACATTTTATGAAAAATGACAAGTTACAACCTATTTTAGCGAATGCAGTTCATAAGATTTTTTATAGAAGAAAATTAATTGGGTAGAATTATTATATGATGGACTCTCTTATGATCCTTTATTTTATCTTAAATTTACTATGTACATATTTTTATGTATAGTGTCTCATAAGCCAAATATGGCTTGATGTCAATATTTTTTGTTTGTAAATGTTTTATTTACCGGTTTTATATGTTGTGATATGTTTGTATTATTGACATGTGACACTTAAATAAGCTATTCTGTCTGTCTGTCTGTCTGTCGGTAAAAAAAATCATCAATTTCTAATTCGTAAATTAAAAAAATAACCTAATCTTCCCTACATTTCGATTACACAAGGTATCTCTTTGTTCTACATTTCCCAGATCAGTCTGTTATCTAGGTTTTCCCCTACAGTAAAGACTTTTTTAAAATATTGATACAAAGTGTGAAAAGTGAAAATAATAGAATATCGAGAATGTCAATTTATATTGTTGAAAAATGATATTCTTGTCACGTCATGAATTCATATGATTCGTATTGGTTCTGTGTATAGGAAATCCGTACAGATCATGTGACACATGAAGTGGTGTGATGTCCGCACATATTATTTTATCTCTAGTCTTCGGAAATAGAATTATTAGAAGATGGGAGTGAGCCAACGTGTTGCCTTCTTAAACAGAATTATAAACCAAGACACGTGTTGTTGATAGTAAATCCTCACCAGTGGAACATCAAGCCAAAGTGATTTGCAGACTAAGCCATATTTATTTTAGTAGCGCTCTCTTAGTTGATTTTTTGAATTTGTGTATCTATTCAGCAAAGAGTGTGCGGCTTCAAATTTCCTGTAGGATCGAATTCTGTAAATTTATCGAGTCTTAAATGATGCTATTGAATATGAAGACGTTTAGCATTTGAACTACTTGGTGAGTGTCACTGCCGGTGGACCAAGAGTCCCCGAGGGCACATGTAGCTAAGTTCGATCAACTTCGGTTGATCGTCTGTCTGTTTAACGCATTTGAAATTTTCTGTTACAAAATTTCTTGAATTTTCTAAAACATGGGTCCTGTAGCATCATATCACACCCATTCTGCTACGTCTTTTGGTACATTTTTGGACATAATATCTTTCATACTTTTTGGCCATTTTACATTGTTTAGACTGAGGATCACTGACGAGGGTTTAGTACCCTAAACGTGCATGTCTGGTCCATGCTGTAAATGTATCGAGTCTTAAATGATGCTATTGAATATGAAGAAGTTTAGCACTTTATGTTATTGTAATAATGTCTAAGGGTTCCAACTCTCTACCTTCTGTAAGTTTCATTTGTATTCATCAAGTGCATCTTTAGAGGGTATTTGGCTATTTCGGAAACTTGTCATTTCATCCAAAAATATTATCGGAATTAAAGGAGGTTAACATCTTAGTACTTTTCACACAATGCTATTTAGACATAGATTTTATTTGGATATGCTACAGAATCGACCCTACAGGAAATTTGGAGTCGCGCACTCTCTTTATAGTAAATGCAGAAATTCAAACCAGAGGGCGCTACGAAATGAATTTGGGTGGCTTATGAAAAGCATCACTGATAAGGTACATGAAAATTAATTTGGAAATTTTCTACAGGAAGTTACGTATTATTAAGAACAGATAAATTTGCAGCATGGACTAGACATACATTAGTTTCGGACACTTAACCCTCGTCAGTGATCCTCAATCTGAATAATGTAATATGGTCAAAGAGTGCTTATAATAAGTTATAAACGTCTTTCTATTCCCACTTTCATTGGCTGGGCACTGACACCTAACGAGTCATTGTCACATCATATTGACCTGTGAGGGGCGATTTCATTAAATAACACTACCGCGAAATCTCTTGCTTCCGGTCAACGCGCGAAAATTATGTTATTAACTTAATTTCGTCAACAGCATATTGCGTCAAACAAATTATTGGTATTTGCACACTGTTAGATTGTTTTCCGCTGTCTTGACCTCATCAATTAACGTTGTCCAAGGTTTGAACAATGCTTTAGATGTAACAGTATATAAATGTAAAATATCAGAGAGAAGCAAAGTGTCCAATTTTGCCAGTGACAGACTTCTGGACAGAGAGTTTCTAAATGCGATGTATCAATAATGCATGTTTTGGATAACGAAATCCTTATCAGTATAATTTCAGTCCAAGATGATTGGAAGTTGAGAAATAGTTTACTATGGCGTCCCCTACTTTGAGTTTGAAATTCCATATATCTATTTTGAAAAAAAAGTTTCTGTAATGTCTATTTAGAGAGGAACATACATGTAAGTACGGTAAAAATGTTGCGAGATTCCATTAGATCCCGGGTGCAAAATGGTGAATTGAATATAAACGGATTTTCACATAATTCATATCATTTTATCACATGAAATGTGATCCATTTCATATTACCATTTAAATATTTCTGTGTTGTGACACATAATATGTATCTCCTAGGAACATTGTCATGGTACAAAATACCGTAATTGATGATAGCGTCACATTAGAATCGGCTCATAAATGACGTCTTTTCATTATATGGATGTATGTAATATCTATCAATTACGATGCAAATCATGTGATAAAAAGTATATCAAACTATATTACAATGTTAAACGTCTTAAAATTCGATAGCATCATTTAAGAACAAATCAATTTGCAGCATGGATCAGACATGCATGTTTCGGGTACTTAAGCCTCGTCAGTGATCCTCAATCTAAAAAACGTAATATGGACAAAGAGTGTGAAAATTATTATGTCCAAAAAATGTACCGAAAAACGTAGCAGGATGGGTGGGATATGATGCTACAGGACCCACGTTTTAGAAATTTAAAGATTTCTTTAATAACAGAAATTTTCGAATGCATTGAAGGGACAGACGATCAACCGAAGTTGTGCCCTCGGGGACTCTTGGTCCACCAGCAGTGACACTCACCAAGTGGTTCAAATGTTAAACGTCTTCAAATTCAATAGCATCATTTAAGAACAAATCAATTTACAGCATAGATAAGACATTCACGTTTCAGGTACTTAACCCTCGTCAGTGATCCTCATTCTAAACAATGTAATATGGCCAAAGAGTGTAAAAATTATTATGTCCAAAAAATGTACCGAAAAACTGTTCATACAGTTCATACTGATTAATTAAAATTTATGTATTATCATACACCTCGATTCATTTGAGATCTCTTCGCCAAGATTTTTTTTTGTCTGGGAGCAAGGATATTTTGTTGATAATTCAAATGCTATGTTGCGGGGAACTTGTTTTCCAGCTCATCTCTGCCAAAGAAATTTAATACTAGACATTTTTCACCTTGACGAATTTCGCACTTCGTACTTCGAACTTCGCACTTTATTTATGATAGAAAATTTTATAAATTGGTTGCCAGTAGTACAGGAAGTCCGATATACCAATTCTATTGACTATGCTAATCAAAATGTAGATGAATCCGCTTATCAATTTATATGTGAGCGGCAGCTACGCCACTTATTCTTCGATGTTCGAAGTGCGAAGTACGAAGTTCTAAGTGCGAAGTCCGTCACGGTGAAAAAAGTCTAGTGTGAATAATAAAACAAAAACCAAGTGTCCATCTTTGCTGCCATGGGACAGCCTTCTGAACTGGATTTTTTTGGACGGTGAACCAGACACTCATGAGATAAAGAAGATCCTGACGATTATCCCAACAGCAATCACAAAAGAGCATCGAATTGAGCATCGACAGACCCCTAGAAAGCTTCATGTTCTAAATTGTAACTTCAACTTATTTGGTAAAATAGGATGTAATGTTGTTTAAATTTATCGAGATTTGCCTATGTTTTACCTTGTTCTGTTTTCGTTTTGTTAGTTCAAAATTAGAACCCGTTAAATTTGTTTTAAACGTATACGATATTTTATGTAACAATCTAAGATAGAAATATATTACATACCTTCCTGAATGATGAAGTGAATTTATGCTATAGTCATGATAGTGGAATTTTGCAATATTTTGTCGTTAGAAAATATCGAGCAATTTCTGTTTCGTTTTGATTGGAACATTCCAAACACTAGAAGATCCTATTTATAGCAACTCATTCATTTATAGAATATAAGTACAACGTGAGATTCAGTTTAAGCTGAATGTACTTTTACATGATGAATGGGGCTGAGATGCAGTATTTGAATAAAATATACGCAAGTGTTCCAACTCTCTGCCTTCTTGAAGAAAATTTCAAACCAATTTTCATGCACCAGACACGTGTTTCGAATATTAAATTCTCATCAGTGATGCTTCCAGCCAAAGTGCTTTTTATACGCCACCCACACTCATTTCACTAGCGATCTCTAGTTTTATTTGTAGAATTTAAATTTGTACATTAACTTTACAGAGAGTGCGCGGCTCCGAATTTCCTGTAGGGTCGATTCAGTAGCATATCCAAATAAAATCTATTTTCAAAATAGTATGGGAGGGATGGTGCTCAAATGTTAACCTCCATTAATCTCGATGATATTTTTTCATGAAATGGCAAGTTTCCGAAATAGCAAAAAAATAGACATGATGTCAAATGATAAAGGGCCAAAATAAAGCTTCTTTCAGGCGACAGAGCTGAACAAACATCAAGTCACAGAGAACGATTTTAACTGCTCCACACTGCAACAAGAAATAATTGTTTATATTAATAATACGGAAGTGTTCCAACTCTATTCCATATTGAAGAAAATTTGAAACTAATTTTAATGCACCAGACACGTGTTTCTAACTTTAAAATTCTCATCAGTGATGCTTCCAGCCAAAGTATGGAACACATAGGAAAATATTGTGAAACTCTTCTAAACAGGAATGATGTAAATTTATTTTGGTCTATTAAAAATTCAGTGGATCTGATTGACGAAATGAAATCTAAAAATTTTCAAGCCAATACTATTTCTTCATACGACTTTTCAAATATGTACACCACGCTTCCTCACGACAAAATTTATGATCAATTGTCCAAACTCATTAAATGGTGTTTTAATGGAGAGGTGAAAACTTATATTTGTACATTTGAATCAAAGGGTTTCTTTTCCGCTACAGGTATACAAATCATATAGATCATGGACATGTATATTGTCTTGTCCTTCCTCTTGGACAACATTTATGTAGGAGTTGGTGAGAATCTCTACAAGCAGGTTGTAGGGATCCCTATGGGTACTAATTGTGTGCCTCTCGTTGCAGATTTATTTTCATACACGCATGAAAAAGAATTTATCAAAATCTCCAAAAGCAAAGAAAAACATGATGATGTGAAATGTTTCATTGGTACTTCTAGGTACCTAGATGATATTCTAACTTTCGACAATCCTGTTTTTAAAAAGTATAAAAATGTTATTTAATCACAAGAATTGACTCTAAACAAGGCCAAGGTTATAAGCACAGAAACACTTTTTTGGACTTAGATATTAAAATTGTCATTGGAGAGAATCATACAACTGTGTATGACAAAAGAGATGATTTTGAATTCAACATATCAAATTTTCCCTGGCTTGACGGTGATGTTTCTAGATTACAGTCTCATACGGTCGTTTAACGTCTTCAAATTCATTAGCATCATTTAAAAGCAGATTAATTAACAGGTAACAGGTATCTACATTTCACAACCCATCCGGTTTGCTGTTAGCATGTACTGATGTTTTGGATTTTCATAGTTGAAATTTACAAATTACGAAGAAACTTTAAGGTCAATGTTTTCGCTTTAACAAGCTTTCTAAAAATTCTACAAAAATTATTGGCAACTTCTTTTGAAATTTGGACCCATATAAGAAACAGAGTATATTTCTTTGGATATTTCACAATCGCATTTTATGGTAACAAAATAATCAAAATCAGAAGGATCAAATGTAGACAGCATAATCATCGAAAATGCGTCAAATTCATCAAACGCCTTTTATACCGTGGATATGATCCTAATGCCACCAGACGGACACTAAGCTTGGTACTTAACCAATCTACAATCTTGTACCAGCGCATTCTTAAAACTTGCACTTTTTCCCCGACAGTGCCCCGACCACCTGTCCTGTTTGAAGGTCAGTCGGACTCGTCGGGTAACAACAAACATAAGCTCGCATCAGCCGGCAGAGCACGGACTGTATTACGTAGGCCCTCTTTTTATATCCATTTATATATTCATCTGTGTTGCTTGGGTCCCTGTGTTTTGCGGTCTTGTTTGTGTGTGGTCATCTAACAGTGAGGAGGTTGTTTTACACCACAATTGTTTTTCGAGTGGGAGGGTTTTGCGCATGTAATCCAGCATAACCATACCGTCTGCTACTTGCGTGGCAGATGGCCGTCCTTAGTTGTCACCGGTTGCCAATTGGTCTCCTTTGTTTATGTGTGGTCTTTTGTGTTTCTTGTCCCTTTTGCGTCTGTTTCTGTGGATGTCTGCTCTGTGTTTTTGGCAATGGGTGTTTTGAAGTTTAGCTTTGGGTGCTGCAACCGAGTGTTGTTGGAGATCCCCTCCTTTCTTTACTAGAAATGCGTCATAATTATCAGTTATGATTAGGTTGGTCGTTTCTTAAAACGTATTCGAAAATTGTTCTAAAATTTCTGAAACCTGGTTCTGTAGGATCATATCCCAGCCATCTTGCTGTGTCTTTCGGTACATTTTGGACATATTTCATTGTTAGGATTGAGGATCATAGACGATGGTTAAGTACCCGAAACGCGCATGTATGGTCCATGCTTTGAATTTATCTGCTCTTAAATAATGCTATTGATTTTGAAGACGTTCAACATAATGCTATTAGAATAACAATACACATCCTCGTATTCCTGAAGAACACGAAGAAAAAAATACATTCCTCACAATTGAATTATGACGAAATCGATTCACCAAATTATCCGTGAATTAATTGCGATAAATTGATAGGGTTGGTTTCAAATTATCACTACCAATTTTGTATATCACGAGATTGACCATCATCATTGCAATAGCTTCTTCCTTTGTTCAACATCATTTACTTTTTATCATACACAATTTTAATATGAAGCGAAATTCGCATCTTTTCTGTGATAAATAGTGAAATCACTTACAAAACAGAATTTACAATCTAATCCTTTAACATGCATATAGAAAAAAATATGTTTATTACATTATGTCACTCAGTGCCTTTTATTTGATTACAGAAAAAACGGATATAATTCCTCCCTTGTGAGCCTCCGTATATTTTGGTTTCCAATTATTGATGAAAAGATGGTTATTATTAGGAACCCTCGAGTATTCGGAACTTCCTCGTTCCGCAAGTAAGAAAACGAAACCAGATTTTTTTTTACAGTAGTCCTTTACGCTCTAAGTGTTCGCTCTATTTGCAGCACTGATGCTGTTAAAATCTTTTTGATCGGATTTTGCTGTAAAATGCTGTAAAATGTTCTGATCATTTAAAACATTTTATTCAAAAAGGTATGTAGGTCATCAAAACGGTATTGAGATCTAATACAAAAAATTATATATATCATTGTAAGTAAGACATAAACATTTTCATTTTATCACAAGGCAGTTGAAAAATCATTGATAATACAAAAAAAAAAAAGGAATTTATATACAGACTTGATGTAGTGATCTGTCTATATATATTATTTATGGAAGACATTGATTCTTTTTTTTCAAATTAAATGGCTAGATGCCAAATACCGAATAGATGAATAGTTAGATCACAGATTTAAATGTATGTTTTAAACAATCTACGTTAGAACAGAATTAAGGAATCGTTGTTATATTGATTGATCGATGTACCAACAATTGAGGGAAAACTGTCTCGTATGCGTAGCGCAAGATGCATCTATAAGTTTTCCCTCAATTTTTGGTATTGATACTTCGATCAACCAATTAGAAAAATATTACAATTATTACTAGTACTTATCATTTCATCGTTCATTTCTAAGATTTTCAAGGTTTATTTGCATGTTTTGTGTTGATACAGATATCAACAAAATTTCTCGGCCAATCAGAATCGTCGTTTCTTAATATTGGACATTTTTCAAGTTGGCGTACTTCGGACTTCGGACTCCGGACCTCGCACTTTTGGGGTCATATACATGTAAAAGAAATCAGGCGCGATTAAAAACGTTAAATCAGAACACACATCGACAAAATGACAAAGGACAATTTAAATATGTATTTATACGAATGAAAACAAATAAAACAAATAAATTCTTCACGAAGAGTACTCTAAGTTCATTCAATGCCCGAAGTCCAAAATTCGCAAGCATGAAAAATGTCCATCAATAACAATGGAAATTAAATGAATCACATTTCTTACTTCTTCCTTAGTTGGTAAATTTATATTGATTTACGTCGCACAGTTTGAAATTTACACAGTCATCAACATGTGACAATCAGTGATTTATGGTCTCTGAAGTTAAAAAGAGCATTATCAAAATGTTCATATATTTCAAATAACGACTTTAAAAATATCTTCATGCCCATCTATTTAAAGCGTGTATTAACCATGATCAAATAATTATAAATAATTTATCATTTAATCACTATATTTGAATTTAGACCTTGGAAACTTAATCGCTCCTTTAACAGACAGGATAGGACTTTGATACCTTTGTCCTACATCTTAGAGTTTGTCGAATTCCTCTGGTCCCCATCTACGTACCTGTGTCACACAACAGAGTGTTTATCATACATCCTATGTTTTTACTATCAATTATGGCGTGTTAAACGTTGAAAAATTCGAAATCCTGATATCTATTCAAAAATCTTGTTAAAAAATTGTGATGCATGATTAAAAACTTGTGATGTATGTTAAAAAAACTTGTGATGTATGTTCAAGAACTTGTGATGTATACTCAAAAACTTGTGATGTATGTTCAAGAACTTGTGATATATGCTCAAAAACTTGTGATATATGCTCAAAAACTTGATATACATATTAAAAAATCTTGATATATATATGCAATTGTCAACACCGAAACACATGTTCTATAGTACCAATCCTGTTGCACCAGACACATGCCTCGGACATTTTAATCCCCACCAGCAGCACCCCATGCCAAACAGCATAAACAAAGCCAAAGTGAACTTTCCTGGCGCCATCCACAATACAGAGATCCAATTTCCTCTTGCCAAAATGAGCGACTCTAAATTTTGTGTAGGGCTATTCAGAAGCGTACCCATGTGAAAAACATGGCCAAAAAATCGTTGGAGGGTAGGTGCAAGGAGCCCGATTCTAAACATGTCCGAAAAAATTACATGTATGCCGAAACTCAGCTAAGGACAGAGCTATGCAATGAGGGAGATACCCCTTTGTTTTAGAAATTTAGGTCTAATTTGATGACAGGAGATTTAGAATATATTTCAATGCAGTGCGTAAACACTAGAAATAGGTGAGCGATATCCTCGGGGACTTACAGTCCACCAGCAGCGATACCAGCCTAGTGGTTGAAATATGTATTGTTATGTGTTAAATAATTCTTGATATGTATAAAAAATCTTGATGTTAATGTTAACAATTTTGACATATATGTGAAAAGAATTTTGAACATTCATCACAAGTTTTTAAACATGCATCACAACTTTTAAAACATTAATCACAACTTTTAAAAAATACATAATAAGATAAAATATGTATCGAGATTATGAATTTTGCAACGTTTTGCACGCTTTAATCAAATAGTAAATTGATTTGTGTTGCACAGAGCCTACGTATCCTATTGTCGTGATTGTTGTGTCAACGTACAGTGAGGATGCTTAGAACTGTGCTTGTCATGTGTATCTAAATAAATAGTTGTGCGTATGTATTTAATCCGGATAACCGCACCAATTGCATAAAGCAGATAATGGTCCAAAGTTGGTCCCGACTGTTCATAAGTCTCCATGGTCTTATATGTTTTATCAATGTCAATTTTGATGGATCTATTGATTTGTCTTCTTGGTTCGATTATTTCTTAGAGTGCCCTTGTCTCCGTAAATTTGTTGTGCTGTTATATCTTCCACTGTAAAATTTTCTGGCTGTCGATTGTTTCCACAATTTTTATGTATGCAAGCATTATCAAAATTCTTTTAGATCGATTTTATGTTCATTCCCATTAGATGACTGATGAACTGAGGTACGTAGTCGCATTTGACATCGGAACATCCTATTCTGGATATGCCTATCAGGACAGTAAAGAAAGTCAGAGGGATCCTCTATCTATAGTCACAAACAGCTGGCAAGGGGGAACAACTTTGTCCATGAAGACACCTACTGCTATATTATTTGACAAGGAGAAGAAATTTCATTCCTTTGGGAACGATGCCGCAAAAGCATATGCAAATGCCTTGGAGACAGGAGCTCAACATGACTACATTTTTGTGAAAGGATTCAAGATGAAATTGTACCATGAAGAGGTGAATATTACTAGATATCTTATTATTCACATTGGCGGATCTAGAACATTTTCTGAGGGTGTCTAAACCATCATGGAGGTCCAGTCTATGGTACTGAAAGAATTAATCGTAAAAACGTAAAAATAATCTTTTTGGCAAATTCCAGTGTGGTGGATCCTGACCCGAAGACACACGCCCCTCTAGATCTGAACTGGTCTTTTGAAACAAAGATTATATAGAATTCAGTCAAGTTTATATGCCATGAAAGTGTTCATTACTGACTATGAAGATAACTGGAGAAGCGTTAATTTCTTTTCAAGAAAACAATGTATATATATCATACAATGATAAACTTAATACCTAGATTGTAGACTCATATTGTTCCTGTGACCTATTTCTGGCTTACAGAAAGTATCTGACACCCTCTTTCTAAAAGACACAGAGGATAGAGATATAGATGGCATGCTGGTATTTACAGAACTAATAAAAAGTCTGAAGAAAGACGCAATGGCGGACATGGCGAAAAGACTCGGGGAAATCGATGAAGACAAAGTTACCTTTGTTCTGACAGTTCCTGCAATCTGGAGAGAACCTGCAAAACAATTCATGAGATTAGCCGCAGAGAAGGTGAGATTTTATACTAGTATATTTTTGTTCGTATATTGAGCTTCAATAGAATTATTTCTTTCCGAAAGACGCACGTTTGGAAAATACGTGTGTTAATTTTGGTGCTGAAAATTCCAACATGTAACAAATACGGTCAGTTTGTCGTTCTCAAATTTTTGATAATTACAGAGTAAACAGATGTTTATGGTACTAAAAAATTATGACATATTATTAAATCCTCGAAACATTAGTTTGTTAACTGAAAACCTCGTAAAGCGACTGTCACAGTCACATGACTAATTCCGATAAAATGACTCCATAGTATGTAATCTAATTCTTTAAACTAGTATTGTTAAACTTCTTCAAATTCAAAAGCATCAAGAAACAATGTAATATGGGCAAAGAATGTGAAAGGTATTATGTCCACAAATGTACCGTAAGACGTAGCGAATGGATGGGATGCTACAGGACCCACGTTTTTGAAATTTCAAGGAATTTTGATACATGTAACAGAAATTTTCGAATGCGTTGAAGAAACGTTCAACAAAGGTTGATCGAAATTGGATACATGTGTCCTCGGGGACTCTTGGTCCACCAACAATAAGCTGATCTTCTTGGCATGAAAATTCGATCCAAATGAAACTATTTTATCCCTTCACGACTCTACTCCATACAAAATTTCTTTGAAAGAAGTAATATATGTAAGAATAATACTAGTGTAGACTCGTGTTGTTGTCATTAAAGATCTCTGTTTTAATTTTGTGTTCTTTTTCTATAAAGGCTGAAATAAAACCAGAAAACCTTATCCTTGCACTTGAGCCAGAAGCAGCAGCACTTTACTGTAAAAACCTGGAATTGAATTCTGCCCTTGGAAGTGAAGATGGGGCTGTCAAGAGTTGTTTCCAACCCGGAGGAAAATACATGATTATGGACCTTGGTGGTAAGTCACTAGAATTACTTACTTTACTATTTACATAACATAATACTTATCAAAATGAGTTGGTCTACTTCCATTGGAATTTCCACAGGGGTAAGGTATTATCGCTTGGTCACAAACCCTTCCTCAATACAAACCCTTTCCTCAATATGTCTAATATTAATAACCACAAGGGAGGACACTTCCGATACATTTATCTCAGATGCTTGCAAGTAAATAAAACATGATATTCAATTATTCAATTGGCATTATTTGGCCGCGGTGGCTTTAAATATACACAAAGGAGGACGCCGATGGACGAGCCTCAATCACAACATATATAACCGCACAAAAACGGTAACAAGCAATTACCGCAATGGAATGGCACAAAGGTGACCGACACAAAAGCGGTAACAAGCAATAAACATATATTCAAATCTGAGTAATTATCACAACCTGGATTGGCACAAAAGCGGTTTTTTATCTGATAAATGAAAATTTATGTAAGCAAGCAAATTCAAAAAGAGGACGTTGTTACGTAACAACCAAAGAACGTTAACTCTTGCTGATAGAAGTTATACTAAAGGGGAAATAATCGCACTTTGATAATGGCACGTTATATGAAGACAGGCTTGAAATAGCTATATAACTCTTTTGTACACGATCGTGGCTTAACATTTTTAAATAATAATTAGTGATCTGCATTCGACTCTTTTACTTTAGGATGAATTTTCAATTTGGATGTGTGTTTAACTTTGAACTACTTGGTGAGTGTCACTGCTGGTGGACCAAGAGTCCCCGAGGGCACATGTAGCCAAGTTCGATCAGCTTTGTTAGATCGTCTGTCTCTTCAACGCATTTGAAATTTTCTGTTACAAAATTTCTTGAAATTTTTAAAACGTGGGTTCTGTAGCATCATATCCCACCCATTCTGCTACGTCTTTTGGTACATTTTTGGACATAATAATTTTCGTACTTTTTGGCCATATTACATTGTTTAGACTGAGGATCACTGACGAGGGTTTAGTACCCGAAACGTGCATGTCTGGTCCATGCTGTAAATTTATCAGGTTTTAAATGATGCTATTGAATTTAAAGACTTTTAACTTTATACAATGCTCATCTTGAGATTACAAAACAAAAAATCGCATCAATATTGGGCCATGGATTCAGTCTATAATAAAGAAAAAAGAAAGTCACGATCGTTTGCAATGACAGTGTCCGCCCTTGTGGTTTTTAATATAGAATTGCAGAGGAAAGGGTTTGTACTGAGGAAAGGGTTTGTGACCAAGGGATGATACCTGACCCCTCTGGGAATTTCATATATTTAATCAACAATTCAGACTTTCTATGGTTAACACATTTTCTACGTATTTCGTTGAATGTATGACAAAGGTCAGGAAGCGAAGTGAAACATATATGTAAAAATTGAAGTGCATAAATTAATATTTAAAAGTTAAAAAGCATGTATACGTCTATTTGTTTTAAATTTCATTTTAAAATTGTTATTGAACTGAGCTATTTTTGGAACATTTATTTCAAAGGAGGAACAGTGGATTCGGTTGTTCATGCAACAAATGAAAATAGTGATGTCATCGAACTGTACAAGTCATCGGGTGGACCCTGGGGTGGCGAATACGTTAATATCAATTTCATGACATACCTTGAAACAACATACGGGGAAGATGCTGCAAAAAGATTCAAAGAAACCAGATGTTTGGATCACTATGAGTTGGAACAAGAATTCGAAGAGAAAAAGAGGAAACTGAATACAGCAAATGAAGTGGATGTTCGGCTTCGAATACCCGGTCATCTGAAAACATTAGCAAGCAAGCCAATTGACAAACATACTGTAGATCACTTGTACATCAAGAAGACAGAGTTCAAATCATTTTTTGATCCACTGATAGAACAAATAATTCAACATTTGAAATCAATATTCAGCGAGGTCGGAGAAATTCCCTTGCTCTTTCTGGTCGGTGGATTCTCCGAATCGGCTTATGTTCAGGAGAAGTTAAGGGAGGAGTTTACAAATACAAAGATAGTGGTACCCAGAGAATCGGGCCTGGCTATACTCAAAGGGGCAGTTCAATTCGGATTTAATCCAGTTGCTGTTAAAATGCGGAAATGTCGATTCACCTACGGCATAGAAATTAACGAAGATTTTAATGAGACAACTCATCCTCCCGAGAAACATTTTACTGTAGACGGATTAGAGATGTGTGGAGACGTTTTCCAAATTCTTGTTCAGGAGGGCGATAACACCGAATTTGACGAAGAGATGAATGCAAAAACATATAGTACTCATGTTTCAGATGAAAGAAGGCACGTTGTAATAAGTATCCCTGTTTATTCATCAACAACGAGAGATCCATGTTATACTACAGATGCAGGATGCTCAAAACTTGGAGAAATTAATGTGAATCCTCCAGAGAATGGCTGGCCAGAAAATACGAACGATTACACCATAAAGTTTAAATTTGGTAGAACAGAGTTATTTGTGTCAGTCCATGACACTACAAATGACAGGCAGTATGATGCAACGTTTGATATGCTAGGATAAGCATTCTGGTGCATTTCATTTTGAGTTCAGTGGCGGATCCAGCGCCCCCTTTGCCAGGGGCGAATTTTGCCGATTTTGACTGAAAATGGGCCAAAATATACCTGTTTTTGGAAAATTTTGGATCAGTGCCAGGGGGACGCCCCCTTCACACCCCCCCCTGAATCCGCCACTGGATTTGCATATAGATATCAGTGGATATAGGCCGGTATTCGTGTGACAGAAAGCCGTATTTCAGATTTCATTTATAGTATTTTCATTTGATGGAATAAACTACACGTATAACTTATTGTGATTGATTTTGATTTCAAATGAACGAAACTCGAAGGATACAACGTCATTGAAGGGGTGTTTGCCGCTATTTTGCTATAATTTGAGTTGATATATATAAAGAAATCAGCCTTTAAAACATGTTATCATTTCCTCTGATTTGTTGAAGTTGTAAGGTAATATTTCAGTGACTGATCTTATTTTGTATTTCTATTATTTTTAAGCCTCTATAGTGAAATCACATCACAATTTCATCCTACTAATCAAAATTATAGTTCCTGCATATCAGTGGAAAGTCATTGCTTTGTTTCAAATATTCTATTTTGTGGGAGTAATGTCTCTTGTTGTTTGTTGGTGTGTATGCCCAAATCAATGTTTTCTTTTTGATGTGTTGAGTTGATGGTCAGAAGTCTTCAGTGTTCATTACATATCCGGCTTCTATTTCAAAATTTTGCAAGTCATTCAAAAATCCCATTTTTCATATTTTGATGCACAGTTGTATGTCACCAAGAGAAAAAAACCTTTGACAAATAGCTAGTATATATTTATTCATAATTAGGCTCCACATTATTTTATCACATCTTGATTCAGAAATTATTTATTTCTTCTACTATGAACACTGCACGTGTAAACCTTAAATTGAAATAAAAAGCTCAACTCAAACCATTTATCTTTGGTGTACTAAGTGAACGTGCTTACCATTATACCACCTAGGATTCAATGAAAGAGAATTATAATTTAGTTGTTTTCAACAAGCAATATTTCATAGTCTGCAGTAAATCTCCATAGTGCATATATGCACAACCAATGTAATTCTCCGATATGAATATTGTGTTTGCATTCCATATGAAAACGCTTGTGATGTAACAATGCATAAGATTTAAAGAAACCAGTATCATGTATGATAAATGCACTTGCTGTGTGTTGCATACCCGTAACAAGACACAAATTAAGACAAAAGTCCATTTTCAAGAAAATATTTATGGCCGTTTTAAACCTTGATTTTATATGCACAGATACCAGACATCACATCATTTGGCAACATTTTGAATTGCGACGTCATATTTGATCACACTGACTTTATGTGTTGTTATGTTTTTAGTCCCCTACCGGCAACGCCGAAGGGGACTCTTAGTTTCCTCTCGGTCTGTCTGTCTGTCTGTCCGTCCGTCTGTCCCTCCGTCTGTCCCTCCGTCTGTCCGTCTGTCCGAATATCAGTTTTCCGGACTTTTTTCTGCAACGGATGAAGATATCAAGATGAAATTTGATACACAGCTTGGTCTTGGATAGTTACAGAGCAAGTTTGACTTTCGTCACGCTTGACCCATTTTTTGTGGAGTTATGCCCCTTGATGACTTGGAAAATTCACTTTTTGTCAGTTTTCCGGACTTTTTACTGCAACGGATGGAGATATTCAGATGAAATTCGATACACAGCTTGGTCTTGGATAGTTACAGAGCAAGTTTGACTTTCGTCACGCTCGACCTATTTTTTGTGGAGTTATGCCCCTTGATGACTTGGAAAATTCACTTTTTGTCAGTTTTCCGGACTTTTTTCTGCAACGGATGAAGATATCAAGATGAAATTTGATACACAGCTTGGTCTTGGATAGTTACAGAGCAAGTTTGACTTTCGTCACGCTTGACCCATTTTTTGTGGAGTTATGCCCCTTGATGACTTGGAAAATTCACTTTTTGTCAGTTTTCCGGACTTTTTTCTGCAACGGATGGAGATATTCAGATGAAATTCGATACACAGCTTGGTCTTGGATAGTTACAGAGCAAGTTTGACTTTCCTCACGCTTGAACCATTTTTTTGTGGAGTTATGTCCCTTTATGACTTGGAAAATTCACTTTCTGTCAGTTTTCCGGACTTTTTTCTGCAATGGATGGAGATATTCAGATGAAATTTGATACACAGCTTGATCTTGGATAGTTACAGAGCAAGTTGGACTTTTGTCACACTTGACCTTTTTTCGAGGAGTTATGCCCCTTTATGTCTTAGAAAATTTAGTTTTTGTCAGTTTTCCAGACTTTTTCCTGCAACAAATAGAGATATTCTGCTGCACTGACAGTAAGTTTGATTAAAACTCATACATGTTTAATTGAACATGTTGAAGAGTAATTCATAAGGAGAGTTGCAGGACATAAATATATGCCGCCAGTAGGGGACTATATCGCTCAGCGATCATAACATTTTCTTTTTTGACGTCATGATGAAAATATCGCCAAATTTTGTGTTATCTGGTGTCTGTCCGCCCAACAAGTCTACTGGAAAATCAGCAATTATTCTCTATATACATAACAGTCCATGCAGGTGATTTGAAACTTAACTTGTGAATAATTATTTTACTATCACGACCCCATGACAGCGTTAAGATGGACTGCTTGATGAAGCATATACAATCTCATATTCTACATCATCTGAGCACAGCTCAGTCATATTCAGCTACTGTTATAACTAAAACATGCTATCAACACACCTTCATCTCCTCCTCTGCAAATGCTGTATAGATCATCACAAAACATACAAACAGGTAGAAAATAAGTTTTTGCCTTCCTCTGTCAAACAGGATGACTCCTAATTTTTATCCCATTATACACAATGATACAGCATCAAATTTCAGTTTTCCTTATGTCTTTAAAAAATAGTAAAGTAAATATGTACAACAAACAGGACAATTTTAATTACTTTATTCAAATTAAATAGAAGCAATTCAAATATTTTTATGGCACAAGTTGTAAATATGAATTAAAACAATGTGATACTTATTGGTTTTGTTGCCACTACATCCATTGTGAAATATAACTTATTTTTAGACTATTTCAAGCTCACAAATAGGTCAAAACATTTTGATTAGGCATACTCATCAAAGATGTAAGGATTTTCATGATATTCATACATTATGATTGGACTGTGGAGAGTGAAACATTTGCATTCTGTCTTATACATTACATTAAATGCAAATTTATTCAAACAGAAACTGTAGTTAAACGTCATAAACCAAAAACATGGACTTGAAAATAAAGCATTAACATTACTGTACATCTTCAGATCTTTGCTAAAATTATTTCTGTAAAAAATGTATGGTTATCATTTGATGTCTGTAAGTTTATTCTAATATTTCAATCCATAAAACTCTGAAATTATGAAAAATCTGTTGATTATGCATACCATCAAAGTACTAGAGTATTTAAGAACATAAATGTCAGATTCTGCAGTGTTTGGCCTTAGAAGTTTGACCTTGACCCTGAAGTTGAACTTTCCCCAGATACTGGCCCTCATTGAATAACTTTTCCTACAAATCTGTGAAAATATTTGAAATTCATAGTCATTTCAGAGAAAATGTGAAAGACCACATGATAAACAGACAGACAAGCAGGCAGACGAATGGTCAGACTGACTGACAGACAAACAGACCCATAGCACAGTAAATTATCCCTATAACATGCATCTCTTCTCAGGCAATTAAAACGGCCGATTCACATCATATATTAACATGTAATACAAAAAAAAAATTAACGTGCAAGATTCTAAGATAGGACAACAAAACTTTCGTTTTAAAAGATGACGTTGTAGAATGGAAATTCTGCTTTGTCAGGTTGTAGCAAATCTGCTAGAAAACAAACAGTTCCTGCCCATCCCTCATATAAACTAAACGGACTATCAGGCACCTTGGCACCTCTCTGAAACTCGTCCATGAATAGAAACTCAGCAAACTTCTGAGCTCTGTACAAATGTCTGTGATCCCCAGTCAGTCTATACAACAGCAGAAACACATAACCGCTACCCGCGACACCATGACAGATTCCCGGACCTTTCTTCAGTAACCCACATTTCCATGTCAACTCTCCGCAACGTAGACATGCATCCAAGTATTTCTGGTCACCAAATACTTTATAAGCTCGAGCGAGCATGTAAACAACACCTGCAATAGAAATGTTTTGAATATTTTTATGTGAATTACATTCATGTAGTTGATTATATTTAAAAACTGTGCTAATTTTTAACAAGAAAACATAATGAACACACATATCTATTCAAAGGAAGCAAAATTAATCTTCAGGCCCTTCACTAGATCTGGTGAAAAGAGAGCTAGCTGGGGTTAAGATAACATACAGGTTTTGACAATCATATTAAGCTGTTCATATAATACATAGTTTTACTTTTCTTTTTATATAAAATCTTAATTTTTCAAAGTTCATGTAGAGTGTTGATTTTAGAAATGTGTACATTTGTATGCCATGCGGCACATCTATTAATTTTTCTCTCTCCTGACCTTAACCCATATTACCACTCCTACTCCTTCCGCAGAGATTAATACCAGTATACAATTTGATCTAAATGGGTCCTGTTGACCCGATGAAATTTCACCAATGTGTCCAAAGCCATAACAATGGGTCCCAGCAAAAATTAATGCATCCGAAGTACTGTAAAACAGTCTTTTTTCGCGGCATCTTAAGTTAGCGAATACAAGTGAGATGACTGGTTCACGGCGTTTTATGTCCGCGAGAACTTTATGTTCCAGGAAAAATTATTAGAAATAAAACATCTATCTCCTAAACTTATATCTGATAGTCAAATTTGCCATATTATGTAATTAGATTTATTGTTATTTACGCAAATGATGTTTCGTACATGTGTATATCAAAATGCTATCCAAATAACCCGATTATATACGGTATATAAAGACGGTACTTAGGTGAGAATAAAACTATTTCAATTGATTGACTCATAATGTCCTGCAAGGTTTATCGTCATGATTATCTTGATTATGGAAGAATTTCTCATAAACATATTGTGTATACCGGTATTACATTTGAATCCGAATGTTCAGAAGTTAGACTTGCATCGGGACTACATATAACTTTTAAATCGAAAAATGTTTCCGCAATGATTTCTCGTACAATACCACAGACATGATCAACCTATTGTTAGGTTCAAAAGAGTCAAAATATGTCAGATCAATCATAAACACGAGACATTTACAGCTAATACACATTCTGGACTTTGAAAGTTTTATGTAAACTTGAATTAAAAGGGACGCATTATATGAAATGCGCAGCAATTGGAAATCAATGGGTCCTGGGCGATTTTTATGCGTCAGAGACGCAGGTCGCAGAGGTAGATTAATCCCTGCTACCGGTACATCAACACCTCAATACAAAACAGGAATTTAACTTAACTTATCAAAGCAGAAAGCTGAACAATCTTATAGTATGTATATTTTCTTTATCTTCATAATTGTCAATGCCTTCAAAAATGCCTCCAATTTGTTATAACAGAAGATATAAATACATTTTTTCGTTGAGCATTTAAATGATAAAATCTGTCATTTGCATCACATTGACACTCTTAAAAGAGACTTGAATTTATGAGATTAAAATATCAAATTGTGATTCTTACCTGGTGCACCATGACACCAATGTATGAGTTCATGGCCCTCTGATCGGGGGTGCCTTACTTCATCCATTGCCGGGGCGTAATTACCATTCGGTTGTTCTAGAGATAGCATGAAATCTACAGAATCCCTTAATAATTTAGCTGCAGGGGGATGACTGTGAAGGAATTCTGGAAAGCCTAGCTGCATCTGTATAATCCCTGCTAGACCATGGGCTGCCCCTACATGGTAAGAGTTATGAAATACATGTACATTTACAAAATGAATTGTACTAACATTCAATTTAAACGTATCATAGTTATTAGTGCAACTGATAAACATCAAAGGTAAGCATGAAAGTTAAGCCTAGTGTTGATATACTGGTAAACATGACTACTGTCTTGTTCACTAAATCCAGAGCACCCTGTTTTGGCGCTTTTTTCTATCATTTGAAGAATTTTCCTATAAATTATAGTTTCCGAGAATTGACCTCCTTTAGTCGAAACTGGAAATTAACTTCAATTTACCCTATTAGCTGCCTTCAAACCGCAATATTAATAATAAAATGTCTACGGGAAATTTTCATGTTAATTTCAAGCTGTCGCCATATTGTTCTCCGTGTCAACAATAGTAAACAGTGACGTCAAAGCTCCCGACGTCACGCATTTTCAGCGATTTTACTATAGAAAATCCCTGAAGACAATTTTTTTCCGTCCTATTTCTAACTTAATTGACGCTCAGCCAAAACGATGATATTTTCTGTTACGACTAAAGGAGTACTATAAAATTGATATCTTTTTGGAAGATGACAGTATCATATTTTAGAGAAAACCGGGAAAACAGGGTGCTCTGGACTTAGTGAACAGGACAGTAGTCTTTCTAAAGAGGTACCATTTTACTACTTAATATATCCATCTTTCATTCAGATAGTCAGAAATCCACCCAAATTTTTATTTCTCAATAAGTGGACATACTATCTGGCTTCTGCGTAGATGCTGCAGGTAAACTCTTTATTAGCATGATTAATATTCAATTTGATTTTGTTTGTCATAATACTGTAGATATCATTCATGAATTACAATTTAGCACTTGAAATTCCTGTCTTGTACTCGCAAAACTCATGCTACATGTACAGCCTACATGTAAATACTTTATTTTAAGATTTTAGTCTAGCTGTCAATTTGTGGATGCACATGTACATGTATAATAGATACATGTATTATTCAAACTGCTGCTGTAAAAATGTTTATCAAGGTCTAGATAGTCATGAAAAAGTCCTATCAAAATATGTGTACATTTATAGGACTTTTTCATATCCGAATGCTACTCATACCCAGATATTCTGTTTGGTAATACGAGTACATCAATGGAGCTTTGGGGGATGATGACTGTCGTCTAGCACCCTTTTCTCCGGATTCTACTGTGACTCTGCACAACTCAAAAAGCTGCTCCTGAGGAAGTACCTGAAACACAATCAAACATCAATTAGAGAAAACCCTTTTGGTATTGGGTAATTAATGTACATATATTTGATAAAACAATTAGACCAAATGATACCGTTACCATCAAACTTCCCTTAAAATCTCAACATGCTCAACATGGTCAATAATGACTTTCACAGAGGAATGTTCATACTGCAGGGATTTTTTTTTTTGCCCTTTTTGGGGCCGTTATTCGGCCCCATTCCCAATGAAAAATAGTATCTTTTTTTCCCAATTGTGACTCTAAAATTTCCCAATCATATTTAGATGGAATTTTCACTGAAATTAATGAAATTTTCTGGTTCAAAAGTAGCAAATTTACTTATTATTTGCCATATTGTTGTAAGCTTAAGAAATTAAATCATATTTAAAAGAAAATTGTTTGATTGAACATTTAATTCTGAACTTCTGAATGTATATTTAATTTAGTGCTTCCCAAAATATTCCCAAATGTCGTTAATTTTCCCAATTGCACGGGCCCCGACCCCATTCCCAAATTACTGAAAAAAATCACTGTACTGCTAAAATTTTCAAGGCTAATCATGCTAATTGCAACAAAGTTATTTTTTTTTACTGTTCTTGTATATGACTTTTCACAGTAAAAGTTTTACAGAGTTCACTTAGAATATAAAATCTTTGAAATTGTATATTACATGATTAGTTATAGGGTCACTCAAACAAATGAAATCCCACTGTTCCTAACCATGACATACTTGTACATTAATGTAATATATCCTGAGTGAGTAAAACAGTTTTACATAAAATATTTACACACATGTACATGTTCAATGTAAACACATGTATTATTTTTGGTGGCTCCGCTGAAAGCATCACTGATGAGAATTTAATATTCGAAACACGTGTCTGGTGCATATAAATTGGTTTGGAATTTTCTTCAAGAAGGTAGAGAGTTGGAACCCTTCGACATTATGTATTAAATTAACCTCACTGAAAAGTATTGGAATACTTTTTTTTTAACTATTGTCATGATTGTATTTACAAGTTGATTTACACAATATACATATAAATATTCAAAAATTCAAATATGAAAGATAACATGACATTAGGGTCTTGTACATGTCAATTACAAATCACAGAATTACGTCGCTTGGAAAGTAATGTGCTATAATATGTGAAGCACTAAACCAATTAATGCCCGTTTGTATGGGTACTATTCTCTCATAGCGTCTGCTTTTGAAAGGTAAATATAGGGCCCTTGCTGACACTTGGGAACTATTCTTCTAAAAGCAACACTATGAGAGAATAGTACCAACACAAACGGGCATTTATAACGAGGTCATAATAGTCCAATTTCAAGTTCTCGGAATCGACCGTTAAAAACTTTGATAAAATCAGACTACGGACATCATGCACCTTGGCAAACTTTCGAATTTTTACGTCGTAATAAATCAAAGGTTAAATGTAATGTTTCCAGGGCTTCGTGTGCGACGTCATTTAATGGAAAACATCACCAAAGTATGTGATCTCCATAATCTATAGCTATCAAATGAAACATCTTTTAAATTGTCTATTGACATATAAATAACTCAATCCACCTCTTTTCCAAGCTTTTGCTGTAATGTTAAAATCCCACTGAGGTATCCTGCACGTCCAACCAGAAGCTCATCTGAACCATTGCGGAAAAAGTCAATTTTTTTACATGCCTGTGCCAGGGACACATACTGCTTGAGGTATGCATCAGAGTTTTTATCGTCCCCAACTGTCTTATGAAGCAAACTACAAAGGGCAATAACTCCTGCTTGTCCCAAGACAAATGCTGCAGGTGGATCCCTACTGAATCCATTACGTTTCATGTAATCTTATAATGTTTACTTTCGCATACATAAATGCACTTTCAAGATAAGAATCCTTCTGGTCTGCAAAATCACTATGATTTGCAAGATAGTATAACATATAACCAACTCCTGAATTCCCAACATAAAGTCCCCCATCACAGGTGCTTTGGTCTGGGGGCATACGTTCCACAACTGTTTTAACTATAGAAACGACATTGTCACGCCATTTTGACCTTTCAATTTGAACCAATTTGTCTGGCTGGAAGTCTGGAAACTTGTTTACAAAGAATCGCATGTCTTTTTTCCCGAAGAGAACGCTTTTTAATTGGAATTTGCCAACTCCTCCACTTTTGAGACGGCTAAATGAAAGTTGAGTCTATGTTAATTAGACGCTTACATAGACGACATGGCGAAGAATAAAATCCTGAAAATTACGGATTACACGTTTCCCCGTTCCGCACTTTAAAAATCGAAGTTCTCGATTAAGCTATCATGATGTGTTCAAACTCCTTTATAAATAGAAATATTTGTGACAAAATACCTACTGTAGACCTTGGAGTTAAAGAAAAAAAAAAACCCCAAAAATTATTTCATTTTAACATGGACCTACAGATATTAAAAAAACTGTCAATGTCTATGAAACAAAGAATTTCAAAGTACAGTGATAAATGTACACTCTTTAGTGCATATTGAATATCATGTGATGGAATTCCCTTAATTTCAAAAGATTTGAATGTGAAATCATACAGTACAGGTCTTTTCTCTTGAAAATTGAAGAAAAACGCTGTTCAAAACTCGATGTCTAAGTTTGATTAAAAGACAGAATCAAGCCTCCAGAATATAATATACCATTAATGTGTGCTGGGACGTATATACGTCCCTGATGTGTGCTTTAACGTCTTTGTCAACTGTTGCCATGGTAACTTAATTTGGAATTAAATTAAATGAAAACCTTTATATAAGTTCCCCACTCCAAGGAGCTGATAAGATAAGGGCCGTTTTTAGCCCTAAATTTCGTGCCGTATTTCTTCCACATGACGGTACATATGCAGACAAAAGATAATCATTATTGAAATATAATGTATTTGAAGACATTTTGTATGTTTTACTTTTCGATGAAATACTCCCAAGATTCTAAAATGAAGGTCCAAAGAGGTAGGGGGTACTCGAGTAATAATACTGATAATAACGACCATAAACGTAGAAATTTTAGAATATTTCGCCTGAAATGGATAAATATTAAGTAAAAGATATCAAATACATCTACATTGTATATCAGAAGTACATTTCGAAAGTTCTATTTCCTCTAATCGGTAAATAATGAAATCCGGAACTCAAAATACGGTCTTATTTTGTATGTAATGGCTTAAATAAAAGCAGTAGATTCAAATATTTCTTCCAGAGGGAAGGGATGATAACAAATAAAAACACAAACACTCAGATACACAAATTTTCGGCCCCTTGCCCCAAGGGGCCGAAAATTTGTGTATCTGAGTGTTTGTGTTTTTATTTTTTAATAAAAGCTTTTTAGCGCGAAATACACATTAGCGGAGAAATCCACATCGCTCCTGCTTATTTCGTTACTAAATGTTGTACATTTCATTCCATCGTATTTAGAACACATTTTTTGTTGGGTTAAGGAGGAAAAATAGTCAAATTTTCCATATTTACTGATGTTAAAGATCGATTCTTTAACAAATACACCCCCCTTCCTTTTTTGGTTTTTCGTCTCTGGGGTAGTGTTCCCCCCGGAGATACAGAACCCCACTTTTCCAGAAAATTTGCATCATGGATATACACCTCCAGTATAAGTGGCGTTCTGTATCTCCGGGGGGGAACAATGTTCAAAAAAACTTTTCCGTTTTCTATTGATTTCTATGGGAAAATGACAAGTTTTGACCCAAATATTTACCATATTATGCATAACAGATCTAAAATAACTTCAGAGTTTGATGGGATACTGTATTTGTATTAATTTAACGAACGATTTTTCTTAAAATTTCCATTTTCAAAATTCCACTTTTTAGGGCAGATTTTACGTCTTATCTTATCAGCTCCTTTGTCTCATTTTCAGAAGACCACAAATACATGTAGATATTTTAAGGCTTTTTTTTTACTTACAAACCATTGCCCTTACAGTAGTTTCAATGTAAAAACTGACAAAAAGGGGCATGAAAAGGGAATAAAAATGTCCTTCAGTCAAATGTTTTTAAAATATTTTCTTTACTGACATTTGATCCCATATATAATGTTCAGTAGAATAGGTATAAATGGTTAAGATTTTAAAATTCATTAAATTGTTAAATGGAAGTATGAAAGAATGCTTTCAGGAAGTCCCCACAGGACCACATTGTAAACTAGTTCATTTTGTAGCTAAATGTGCTATCCTGTATAAATAAATAAATAAATAAATAAATAAATAAATAAATAAATAAATAAATAAATAAATAAATAAATATATTTTCCACGGAAACATGGACCATAAAAAATTAATGTTTCGTTTACCACTGATGTTCTCTAGACTCTCAAAATTTTGGACATGGTTACCATGGCAACCGATGCTCCAATCTTATAACACACCATGTATAAATCATGTAAGATTTACCAAAAATGTTTCATCTCTTTCAAAGTTTGGTCCTTACAACGAATTGGTATTTTTTTAACATATTTGATGGATCACATTTGATTTTTCCGCCGATATACAGTACATGTCCTCGGTTTGTTGATTCTCGCAGACATTTTTTTATACAAGTCTTCGATTTGTTGATTTTCTTTTTTCACATCTCGAGACCATAGTCCATAGGCAGTGGCGGATCCAGCGCCCCCTTTGCCGGGGGGTCAAGGGGCGAATTTTGCCGAATTATACTGAAAATGGACCAAAATATACCTGTTTTTGGAAAATTTTGGGTCAGTGCCGGGGGGGGATCGGGCGTCCCCTCCGCACCCCCCTGAATCCGCCACTGATAGGAATGAATAAAAAAAAAAAACGTTATTTTAAAACGCTCAAACTCGTCTCCGTAAAGTATAAAATTGAAACTTTCCTTTAAGTGTATCCACTTTTATTTTAGCTAACCTTGCAACATTTGAAAGACCAAGATTTTCCGGCTTCAGTGGCTGAACAAAGAATGATTTCAAAAGCAATTTCCAAATCATGGCATCGTTTGTTTTGAAAATTATATCAATTACCCTTGGTCTTTTCTTCATATTTATAGGTACACTCAAGCTAACCCCATCAGTCAACAAAGATCTCCACAAAGAACTTGTGAGTGCTCTTTTTACTGGTCAGGGGCCAGTTCCCGGCTAAAATTTAAGCGTTTTTATGAAGTTTCTATGGCACTTTACCAAATATTGTCTAGAAACTTGCACAAAATTAAGGTGCACTCATCATCTATAATTAATTCTAATTTTCATAATAGTTCTTCATCTCAAACAAATTTTTGGGTGATATTAAAAACACAAATTTTCAAGCATGTTACGTTCGTGAAAATAGGGTATACTAGGATACTGGACCAGTTCCCGGCTAATTCTATCCTGTTTATTCAAAACTAATTTTTAACAAATTTCGTGACAGAAATAAATTTAACACCTTTTTAACAATTTCAAACAAAAATTAAAAAAAAAAAAATGTTGCCAGTAATTACTCCTAGAGACATGAGAGAGGGACTGAAATACCCACCCTCTCCCAATTGCCTCAAAATCGATGTCAAAATCTTTTTTTGCTGCCAAGTGAATACAAAATAAATCAGATTATTATTTTTTTTTGTAGATTTAGAATGAAATAAGATATAGAATCCCTCATGCAAAATTTCTCCTCAAAATTTGATTTACAAGGCCGTCAAATTAGGGTTAGCCGGTAACTGGTCTTAGCCGGGAACTGGCCCCCGACCAGAACAGTCCAGTAGTAAGGAATGAATATCAAAGAAGTACCTAACAAAATAGATCATCTGGAATTCCCAGTAATCCCTTGTTGGGTTCTTGCACAGGTGTTTTAAAAGGCAGCTGCTTAAGGTATTCAACCCCTAATGCATCTTCAATAATAAATTCCAGAGATAAGAAATTTCTTTCTCTTCTAAATGAATGATACACATATTTTTCTAGCTAAATTTAGGGATTACACTTCTCACACAGTGACCTACTCCATCATCCCGAAGATTCCCGATCATGAAATCATCGGCATTTGTCGGGAAATTATGAAAATGTGCATAATTTTTTTACCGGAAGTACATGTACTCTATTAGGGTGCGGGATCCTTAATTGTCTTTTGAGGATGACTTACTGTCCTCGCGGCTCGCTTCAGAAACTTAATAAACACTTTTTTGACTACTTTGTCATTGAAAAATAGAAATAAAATTGATACAATTCAATAGATCTTGTTTAGGTATAAATTTTGGTATATGATATACTGGTGTAGGAACAGTTTCCGGACGATTTTGAAGGTTTTTCGGGGATAACTCCACTGTCCATCAATGGAAAAGATTAAAATTTCTCTCAAATAATGCTATGCCCTTCCCACAGATACTCATGTTGAAAGAAAATTTTAAATCTCTCAAGAAATATGGTTTCTAGACCGATTTTATGACCCTATATTTTGGCCATTTTTCCCAATTCACTGGAACAGTTTCCGAACACCTGATTTAAATCTGTCAATCTCGATCAGTATAAGCCCAAACTGGATGATTTTTGGATATTGCTTTCTTCCATCTTTTCTACAAATGACTGTAAAAATAATTTTTAAAATAGAACGAAACTTCTCAAATCATGTAGATTAAAGTAGTATGGTTCTTGGCGACCTTCCCTGGTGCGCGATATTAAATGGGACAGAAAGGGGTAAAAAGGTCAGGGGCTGACAAATCCCATTGTCCGACGCCTGGGGCAAGTGCTTCACTTGGTCATTTGGTCGGACAGGCTGAAATCAAGGTCGGACAAGTCATTTGAAAATCTATTTGTCAGCCCCTGAAGGTGGTGTGATAAAGCACACTAGATGCAAAATTTTGTTTATATGATTAGTGATTTGAATTCTGTATTAAAAAGTCTACAAAATTGTCATAAAATTTTGAAAATAATTTCCTTCAAAGTACTTGAAAAGGGCAACTGTTACTGTCCGGAAACTGTTCTGACACCAGTATGGTCATATGTTAATGTAATCGAATTATACAGACAAATACTTTTTAGATCGGGTGTTTTCAATATTAGCGGGATGTCGCCGAGTTTAACATTGGGCCTTAGTGGACATTATGTCACAGGAAAAATTAACATGGGATATGGCCCACCTAAAACTTATTTTGTGTATAAAGTTTGATTGCATGCATCGACTAATTATACCAAAAGGAGCTGATAAGATAAGGGCTGTATTTAGCCCTGAATCTCATCAAGTATTTCTTCTATACAATGATCTGGACACAAGAAAAACTTGATAATTACTAAAATGTAATGTATTTGGAGATTCCTCATACAACTTTTATTTTGGTAAGCTTATTTCTAGATACTTAAATCACAGTCTAAAGAGTACGGGGTAGCCATGTTGAAAAGAAGCTAATATCGATAAAAAAACATTGAAAATTAAGAATAATCTGGCTAATATGGATATCTATAAACTTTAAAACATAGTTATAGTCTAAACCAGTTACTAGAAATTAAATTCAAAAGACTGGTCTCAATTTTTTCCATAAATTTTAAAATCTTGAATCTGAAATATGGTTGTATTTTGTATTCGTTGACTACAAAGTAGGCATTTAACCGCGAAATACACATTGTGTAGAAATAAACTGCACACTCCTGTTTACTTCATTCAAAAATCTTGTGCATTTCATGTAAACATGTTTAGAATAAATAAATGAATGACTTTAAATGGAAAAATAATTAAATTTTGCTTATATAATGGCTTAAAACACAGATTTGTAAAAAGCCCCCCACCCTCCCTTTTTCAGTTTTTTGTCTCTGGGGCATCGTTCCCCCCTTAGCTACAGAACCCCACTTTGTCAAAAGATGTGTATTAGTGATATACACCTTCTGTAAAAGTGGCGTTCTGTAGCTGAGGGGGGAACAATGTTTTAAAAAAACTTTTCCATTTTCCATTGGTTTCTATAGAAAAAAGACATATTTTACCCCAAAATTTAGAAAAACTATGCATGATATATCTTTTGCAACTGCTGATTATGATGAAACCAAGAACTGGCATCAATTTTGTGAAAGAATTTTTTTGGAGTTCCCATTTTGAAAATTCCACTTTTTCAGGGCAGGTTTTACGCCTTATCTTATCAGCTCCTTTACGACTAAGGCAACAGAATTTTAAATTCTTAGTTTTACGGATCCACCGACCCTAATTTTACCACAATTGGAAAAAAAAATGAACTGATTTTACATATTTTTATTCCTCTCATCCGAATTACTTTTCATTCTCACTTAAATCTTTATTGTGCAAGTGTTTTAGAGAATGCGGCTTTGAAAACATGATAAACAAGCTGAATTAAGATCGTGATCGTGGCACAAAACATAATATATTGAAATTTTCTGATTTTTATGCCCTCGTAATCGAAGATTCGGGGGCATATAGTTTTTGGTCTGTCCGTCTGTCTGTCTGTTTGTCTGTCCGTAAAAACTTTAACCTTGGCCATAACTTTTGAATTTTAAGTGATAGGGTTTTCATATTTCACATGTGTATGCCTTGTGACAAGACCTTTCCATGGATACCAAAATTTCTGACTTTGTGACCTTGACTTTGGAGTTTGACCTATTTTTGAAAAACTTAGACCTTGGGCATAACTTTCGAATAGTTAGTGATAGATTTCACATGTGCATTTCTTGTGACAAGAACTTTCCATGGATACCAAAATTTTTGACCTTGTGACCTCGACTTTGGAGTTTGACCTATTTTTGAAAAACTTAAACCTTGGGCATAACTTTTGAATGGTAAGTGATAGGGCTTTCATATTTCACATATGTATTCCTTGTGACAAGAACTTTCCGTGGATACCAAAATTTTTGACCTTGTGACCTTGACTTTGGAGTTTGACATTTGAAAATCTTAAACTTGGTCGTACCTTTTGAATGGTAAGTGATAGGACTTTCATATTTCACATATGTATTTTTTGTGACAAGACCTTTCCATGGGTACCAAAATTTTTGACCTTGTGACCTTGACCTTGGAGTTTGACCTACTTTTGAAAAACTTTTAACTTAGCCATACCTTTTGAATGGTAAGTGATATGGCTTTAATATTCACATGTGTATTCCTTGCGACAAGACCTTCCAATGAATACCAAAATTTTTGACCTTGTGACCTTGACCTTGGAGTTTGACCTACTTTCGAAAAACTTTAACCTTGGCCATAACTTCTGAATGGTAAGTGACAGGGCTTTCATTATTTACATGTGTTTTCTTTGTGACAAGACCTTTTCATAGATACCAAAATTATTTACCTTTTGAACTTGACCTTGTTGTTTGACCTAATTTTTTGAAAACTTAAACTTTAGCCATAACTTTTGAATGCTAATTGAAATGGCTTTCATATTTCACATATGAATTCCTTGTAGCAAGACTTTTCCATGATACCAAATTTGACCTTGTGACCTTGCCCTCAAAATGTGAAACTACTTTTCAGCTGTTTTACTGTCAAAGATGCCAACGGGGGCATTCCTGTTTCATAAACACAGGTTTTTTATTTTTATTTTTATTCCCTCCTCCTACCCTATTTTGAAAAAATTAAATCCGTAAAACCAAAGAGAGCCTAAGAGAGATTTATTGAATGGTATTCATTTCATTTCATTTGAATCTTTGCATGATAAAGTAGTCAAAATCATATTTATCCAGTTTCTGGGGTGACAGTAGTGATTTGCAACTGCGCAATGAAACTGCCCAGTGTCAGAATCATAAAGGAACTATGGACCCTTTCAGTTTCACTCTAATGGTAATGTCCATTCTGTTTACTTCAGTCTCTTCTTGAGCGTTTTTGCCCATCAGAACAATAAAATGACATAATCCTTGACAATGCATGCGATGATTTTAATAGAGCGGAATGACGTCGTTTCATATTTTTGTTGGGCAAAAATGTCTTGCAAAGCTGCTGAAAGAGACGAAAGTGAAAGTGACATAAGCGAGAAAGGGTCTATTGGACAATCCATGTTAAGTCGTAGGCAAATCAGATACAACCAATACTTTTCATGAACTCTGAACGCCAAGGCAAAAATTAGCATAGGAAAAGGCCCATCTGAAACTTGTTTTGTCTACCGTATATAAAATTTGATTATGTTCACTGACTATCATATAACTTACACCTTTATTTCTGACTATGCGAGATCTATTGAATGGTTTAAATTTGATTTAATTTTCGCATGACAAAGTAATTAAAATCATGTTTATACCAGTTTCTTAAGTAAGCCACGTTGACAGTAGTGAATGGCCCCCATCTTAGAATTCCATAAAGGGATTAAATGTGATCCTATGAGGATGAGTATTCACTTGAATCCTTTCTCAGATTCAGACATGAGGCAGTTCCCTTATGCTGATGTTGACTTTTACCCCTCATATCTTGATGTTAAAGGGCAACAGTCGACAGCAGTATGATAAAACTGGTCATGTGTCAGAATCTGAGAAATGATCATTGTGACTTCTGTCATCAGAGATACCGTACTGTTATTGAAAAATAAACTATAGCGTATTTGCTGGTAGGCTTTAAAAATGGCACACATTTCATTGCCATCTCATTTAGGGATCGTTTTTTCTGTCGTTCGTCTGTCTTTCTGTTTGTCTGTCTGTCACAGGCCAGAACTTGTCAGCTGGCTGTAAGTGATAGCAAAGTTGATGTTTCTCACATGTTAACTACTGACAAGACCATTCTGCACATACCAAAGTATTTGACCTGGTGACCTGGACCTTGGACTTTGACCTACTTTAGAAAAAAAATAAATGTTTGAAATAATTTTTGAATGGCAGTTGATAGGAAGTTTCACACACGTATACCTTATGGCAAGACCATCATGGACATATCAAAATTTTTTACCTTGACCTTGGACTTTTACCTACTTTTGAAAAAAAATCAATATTGGACATGATTATTAATAATAGGTGATATCACATGACTCTCATATTTCTCATTTGTATTTCTTGTGACATGACGTTTATTTTGATACCAAGATTTTTGACTTGGTGACCTTGACCTTGACTTTGGACATGTTGGACTTGGACCTACTTTTGAAAAAAAACTTTAGTGTTGGGCATACTTGCGAAATATCCCTTACAATCAAGCATAAAAAATCTGTCCCTTAGGAACGTGAAAATTCCCATCATGGTCCTTGTTCGATTCCCTAAAAGGAGAGAAAGAGCCCTGCAATGTTACAAGTCTATGTACTAGAATTGGTACCAATATACATTTCCTCTTTTGTTGCAGAGAAAGGCATATATTAAGAGTGCAAAAGTTTTCCCATTTGTTGGTGTAACAGGCTGGAAGCCGAATGGAAATCTGTACAGGAAGGCAGTGGGTGGTGCTGAGGTGGTATGTGGGGCAATATTGGCAACAATTCCAGGTATTTTATGAACTTGTAAAGATCTATGTATTGCACAATTGAAAATTTGATGAAAATTTGTATTTCATATTGACTAGCATTCTTCAAACATCTAGCATAGAAACATCAGATTCTGTACATTATGTAATAGGTATTTGATTGTGGTTTAGTTTACATCCATTAAGCAAAAAGCTATGAAGTAATGTGACAATTGTCATATAATTATGTCCATATGTATTAAATACTAATTGTATAAGTAAAATTCTGTGTTAAAATGTATTCCTCCAAACACAAAGACATCAGCAGGCAGTTCAGAAACAAGACCAGAATGATTTAAAAACATGTTCATAATTATTTAATGTTACCTGGTTACCTGATAGCTGTACTTCTGGCCAGGAATATGCTGACCAAAGAAGTCTAGAGTGGGTAGATGTAGAAGTAGAAAACTAGCCTTCTGATGTCTAAAATGTGGTTTATTGTGAGGTTTCCTAGATTACATGGCCTTTTATTTTGCAAAATACATGTTGACAGTAAGCAGAATATGCGATAAAGAAATGATATATTCCATAGAAAAATCTTTGCTTCAGAGTGTTTGAACGAAGTAAATACCACATGAATCGACTTGATATATCATGATAATGTTTAAATTTTAGGCTTATAAAATGGCCATCCTTACAATCAATATGATGGTAATCTATTTTGCTCAGTATATATTTAAGCAGGAAAGTTTACTACTGTTTGTGGAACCTATAGCATGCATTTGGTACTACAAATATTCTCCTTCAGCATTCTCGGAATCTAATTCTGTCTCTGACCAGAATAAATTATCATCATATGAATTTTATTGATGGCCATATGACAGACAGATTTAGGTATCACTTTACTTGTCTAAATACTCTGAAGGGATAGGTTTTCTGTGGAAAATATCATTTGCATAAAATCACACATTATTTTACTGTTATCTTACACTCTGTTTATGAAAAATGCAACAGTCCTTTGGACATGTCCAGCAAAGTTAAGACATGTCCGATTTACATCCTCAACTATTTCTGACCAAACATCCAATGTAGGCTGACATATGTCCATTGGTGAAAAAAGGTTCGCACAGACTGTATACATGTACTTGTACACTTCTTAAAACATGAATTTCTATTCATTTAAATTGTTAACTTCTTTATCTGTTTAAACATGAACTTCTATTCATTTAAAATGTTATATTTTGATTGGACAGGTCCACTGAAAGAGGCAGCAAACATTCTGATGATCCTCTTAATGGTGAATGACATTTACTCTCATTACGCCTTGGATGATGGTTTAGAGAAGGGAAGTTTGTCCATAGTCTTCCTACTTCTATTGACGTGCCGTCTAATCATTTACTTGCAAATCAAATCACGGGAAAATGAAGTGATAGAGAAAACAGAGGAAATCAAGGAAAGAGAAGCTCAAATAGCTAGCGGAAAATTTGAGTGCGAAGGTCACTCGCACAATTTACATCCTGCCGCAGGTCCATCCAAAAAATTGTATGAATATAAAATAGAGAGTAAAAAAGATAAATGATACTGATTTTGATAGAACCATTCATGTGTCAGATAATATATGTTGACGATTTTATGCAAATTGTTGGATTATTTAGCAAGAGTAGGTTGTTACTTTTGGATTGTTTTGACATAGACAATACGTACATGTATGTAGAAGGTGCCTAGAATGCCTCTGTTCTGACCTGTGTAAGTTTTTATAAAGCTGCCATATTTGTATTTATTACACATGGATTTTCAAATGCTCGTTTTCAAACTGACATACAATTGTATCGTAACAATTTCATTTAAAGTAAAGGAGGTTTACTTGTTTGGAAAATTACTCAATAAACCCTAATTTTCTCATGATTGCCACGAAGGATCACTGTAGCAAGAGATAGAATCCTATTTTTTGTCAAGGTCAAAAGGTCAAGGTCACAAAATAGTCTGACATTGTATCATGTGCTGTTTGAGGTATTTTATGTAGAAAGGGAGGGGGAAATGGTAAGCAAGAAGTCATCAGATTTTCTAAATGTGAATAATTGTTCTATGAAAATTATCCATGATAGGGAGACAGGTGATTTCTTAATCATTAATTCGACTTTAATTTTTTATGAACAAACTGGTTGATGCATTGATGTAGAGTTGTTAAGATGCCATATTATGAAATGTTCGATACATTTGCATTTTTGAAATCACAAGAATTATATATCTTAAATCTTCTGCATATGAACACTTTTGTATTGATTGCAATTTGAATACAACAGTATGATTTGCAATTTGAAATCCTCGATGCTGTAGATGTTTTGAGATCTCTTATCTTTCCATTAAGGAAAAGAGTTCTCCTAAGTGGAAAGATAAATTACTGTAAATTGGTTTTTATTCGTCATTTACCAATTTTCGTCATTTTCATCAGTGACTTCCTTGACGAAATTACGTACTGATGAATATAAATACTCTTGACAAAAAATAAATTGTAGTAAGGAAAAATTGAATATATTAAGCCTCTTGGTAAACTTAAATATAAATTGGGAGGGAGGAATAAGCTGGAGGTTTTGAGTTTTAAGACATTTTTAAATAGTGTTATAACGACACGCAAATGGCAAATCAATGAAAACTGAATATGAACACAAAGTCGCAAATATTGTACATGTATTCTAATTACAAAATAATATATTTTCACGGCAAGCTTGGTGATATACATGTCTGAGACTAATTGTTTGTTTACCGATAATTCTGAAACAAACCATGAAACAAACACATATGGTGGATTTGACGATTTGACGGCGGATCAAAATGTTAAGTTGGCATTTGAACAGACAAATTTACATTTTAGGAACCCTTGGATGACAAATTTACATAGTGACGAAATAGTCATTTTTAACCAATTGACGAAAATTGGTACATGTACTGACGAAAATAAAGCAATTTACAGTATATGCCATGTTATATGTTGTCTGTAGTCTTGTATATTTATTTGGTATAATCGATATACAGAGTTACTTACTATTGTTGTAACTAACTATGACGTCATCAATTCTATCGAAAGTTGGAAACCAGCGTAAAATTTGAGAAAGACATGTTTCAAATGTGATCGTTCTGTTGGAATTTCATTACTGGTATATCATGATGCATGTACGTTAGATACCGTCCGAAATGGGAAGTAACCCTGCATATTGAGTAAATGCAATATCATTATGTCTCATTACCTTTTTATGGAACTTCTCAATGATCTTATTATGCATGTTTATGTACATGTAGATCATAACCTGAAACTTGTATGTGATCAGAATGTAAAATTATTCCCTAAATGTGCGTCTAATGGCTTCAGTTTTTCTTGTAGTTTGTTTGTATGTTGGCACACATTTTTTTCCCAATCTTTTTGTAGAGATTTATTTTTTCAAACATTCGGTACACATATTACTTTTTACAGCAAAAGAAAAAGCAGTTGTATGTAAGAATAGAGACCTTTCACTCTATAAAAAGAAAAACAATCAAACACACATACACATTATTTCAGAGAACTAGTTTTTAGGATGAATAAAAGGTTGAGATAGTTTCAAGTCAATGGTACATTTTTTAGCTGTTTAATACCTGTTGTGTGAGTTTTAAGCTTAGTATACTGATTTTGCAACAACATTGTGCTCTGTGTTGTTATAATGTAGATATTGCCTTTCATTGGATATTTTTATTGCTTGGGATACGCAAGTTTTTTTTAAGTTTATTTGATCTGATGATCACAATATTTTTGACTGTCATGAGGCCTATAGTGGGAAAATTTTGTAAACTTAACTTTCATATCAGAATCCAAATAAAAATCCTCTTTAATAAGCTGGGAATTTTTTTTTCATTTCAACTTGTTTAATAGAGTTTTATTCAATTTACGTTTTTTTTTTTTAAATATGCTTCCAGAAAAGCTGGTTTATTCAATCTGTTTGTATATCTCTGAATTTTTGTAGCATTTAGATTTTTGTGATGTTGATTGTTTAAAAGTATTTTTCCTTGAAGGAAAATAAAAAAGGTGATCAGATTACAGAGTTATCTTTCTTCTTATTTGATGGCAAGACTAGCTGAAATAATTCATGCCTACAAACCATTGAGAGTTTATTTGAATATAAAGTTGTAAGGTATTGTTATGATAAACGCGATAAATGGTTGCGCACCAGGTAAAATGCATTTTTAAGACAGAATATCATTGTACTACCCTACTGTAATGTTGTGAATTTCATATTTAAAAAAAAATCCTTTTTTTTTAAATTTTTTTTTTAAAGAAACAGCACAGACATGTAAACAATACACTGACAATGAAATTTTTTAGTATATGACATACCGTAGAACATTGCAGAGTAAATGTCGGCAAACCCATGGTCCTAGTGAGGCTCGAACCAGCAACCTTTCGGTCACTGGCTCAACGCATTTACCACTAGACCATGGTGCCGACAAGTGACAAGTGAATTTGACATGGTCATCATAACAGTAAACTTACAAGCAGTTTTACTTACGAAGTCATTGGCAGTTGAATACATGTAGTTTATATAGAATGTAAAAATTGTGCCCCCACATGAAAATGAGGGGATTCAAAAGGACTCATCTTTTCCGTAGACATTCTGTTACAGTAGTATTTTTTATCAACAGTAATGAGACTTCAAAAATAGATTGGTCATAACCTAAGGAGAAACCCTATGAGTTTTGGGGACAAAAGTTCAATAGTCAAGATCAAGTAATTTTAACACAATAACTCATGAAACCTCATATCTACATGAAACTTGTGAATGACATAAGGGGGAGCTCTATTGATGTTGGGTCAAAAGATCAAAGATCAAGGTCAGATTTTGTTCATATGGAAACTGGCATTTCCACACCATACGTGGAGGAATTCTTGGTCTACAGGGATGTCACTTCACACTCAGATTGCCTGAGATCAAAGGAATATCCCTATTGATTTACAGGTCAAATTGTCAAGGTCAAATTTTGAATTTATGAAATTCTTCACAACAATTCAAGTTCAAGCTATTCTTGAACACAAGGTTAATTGATTGCTTATTGGCCAATGCAGTTGCAGAGTGTATTTGCCCCTGTAAATAGTTGATAACATTTCACTCCCAGCATGGATTTGATCAATACATGTATATGACAAGACTTTTGCAAGAAACCAAAGGTTGTTATGACCCTGAGCCAAGGTCAGATGTACAGATTATACTGCATTTGATGGATACAACTTTATCAAGGCTATTGCTTTTCACTGCTAACATTAGTTCTATAAGATATAATAATAACCTCGCTGTGAGACGTCAGTAGCATAAAAATGAGTACCCGAGTCTTGTAAATGTTGTAAGTAGGACTATGCTTATTTTACAGGGTTGATGCAAAGAAATGCATGGTGTTTCTATTACTTTTTCATAATCTTTAACCTAGTTCATATGTCAAGGTTATGTAATACTAAGTGTGTAAAACTCCTTTTGAGGCAATAAGATTTCACTTCTTATGTTTCTGTTGATCCAAGGTTGTGTTATGACGCCGGTCAAAGTTCAAGGTCAAAGCACTTTATGAGTAAACATTTTTTGGGTTTAGCTTTCCTTTCCCATCATGAAAATAGTTCACAATATTTCTACTTTTGACAAAGGTCACTAAGCAGAAAGGTGGATATCTTTTTTCTGAGCCATCACTTTGTCAACATGGATTTGAATGATGTTTTGAATAGAATTTTTCGTGACTTTGAAAGAGGATCATAAATGGAAAGTCAAGGTCACAGTTCAAGTGGTAGTTTCATGCAGCCCTTTAATATTCGTAAAGTTTTGATGTCTTGCAAAATACATACAGTACAATAAGATAATCTGAAAAAGTAGGTCAAGGTAATTAGGTCTCAAGTCATTGTACCAAATAAAATATTCTAATTGTGAAAATCAAAGCCCTATCCATTACGCTGAAAAAGATATAGTCCACCCTTAGACATTTAAAAAAAAAAGTATTTCAAATGTTTTAAAATTGAGCTTGTCATGAGCAACCTGATACTTGTTAGTATGGAAAGCTATATGTTTCTATTGATTACATGTATATGTATATTGTTTCTGAAATCGTGCTGCAGCCAGAAATTCCAACCAAAATGTTGACAAACACACGGACATAGTCAATCTGTAGGTCACTGCAAATTCAAAAATTTAATTTGTTTTTATAAAAATCTCAACTTAATTATTTAGTCTAATTAAATTTCTACAATTTCTCTCACAATTCTACGTGATTCATGGGGGAGGGGTTACCTCTCTCCCCCCTTCCTCCCTCCCCTTTTCATCGTTCCCTTACTTCCCCCTTCCCTCCCCTCTCTCCCTCCTCCCGCCCCTTCCTCCCCCTCCCTTTCACCTTGTCCACCCCCTCATCCCTATGGACGGATGGAAGGAACAGGCATATAATTCTTTTTAAGTACATACATGTAATTAAATACACGCACTTAGTACATGTAGTACCCGCACTTAGTACATGTAGTACCCGCACTTAGTACATGTAGTACCCGTAGTAGTACATGTAGTACCCGTAGTAGTATGCAACTTTACAGCACCAATTGTTCAACGTTTCCTTTTATTCTACTCAAAATACCCGAAAAATATTTCAGTGCAAAAATATCCATTTTCAAAGTTCACGCGGTGCAGAGACTGTATCAGTCAATGGGTTTGTTTACAAACACTACTGACCTTCACTCGCGAGCAAATTTCATAAAAGGGTTTTCCCGTTCTAGGATGGGAGTAGTTTGATCGTAGTATTGTGTTGATGAAGTGATAAAGAAAAAATTAAAGATTTATGTAGTAAAAGATATTTATAGAAAAATATAAAAATACGATTTTGAACAATCTTGTAACATCGACTTTTTGCATAATTAATATCATTTGTTCCTAAGACTACAAAAGGAGAAAAAAATATTTCTATTTATCGAATTAAAACAAATCCCTTTGACCGAATTCATGGACTATTGAATTATTAAACTTTAAATTAAAAAAAAAAAACATTTTTTTTTTAAATCGACCCCCCCCCCCCCCCCCCCGAATAAAAAAGAAAAATTAAGCAAAATTCAGACTATCATTATTTTGTACAAACCATTTCTTAAGCATCGTACATTAATAAATCCATGAAACACACCATCCAATGTTTGTAAACATATTTTATTCATAGAAAGTGCAAATTGTACGATTCCGTCGAAAAGTTGAGCGAGTACAGATTTAGTAAATAATGCACTCAAAATGTAGTAACATCTGACCACGATAACCTATTTTCGGGTCAACTCATTCCAGATTCGTTTATTTAATCAGAAAATTCCTGTTATAAATGATTCAGTAGCGTGGTACCAGGGTATCAGTAATGTCATACATTTGTTTACTTCCTCGGTGACCATGACCGAGATACGAGCATATTACGCGGGGAGTGTTTAGAAATATGATCACAATGAATGTGTACTGTCTTCTTTTTGACGTCATTTGCATTTTGCACTCCACGTACGAGAAGCGATCCGTACCCGTGTGTAAAAAGCGTGGGCGTTTAATCTTGACATACCCGTCATTGATGAAGAAGTAAACATCTTAATTACCCCCCCCCCCCCCCCCATTTTCTCTCGAACCTACAACGCCGAATGGACGGAAAAAAGAAAAGAGAATATCAAGAAACGACCAGAGTAGTCCGCAATGAGGAGCAGTAAATTACTGAGTATCCCAAAATCTGTAGAATTTTTTTTCCAAATTAACACTAGTAGGCCGATGCTCAGACCCCCCCTTTCCATCTAGATTTTAAAAATGATTACATACTTTTTCAACCTGCAAAGTTTCCGTTGAGATTGAGTAGACGCGGGGTCGAATCGGGTAGGCGCCGAGGCCGGATGACCATAAAAATTCAAGCAATTCGGAACCACGGCCCACTGTGATGGCCGTGACCCACTCAGGACGGACTACATCCTCTCCTTTACGGAAAAAAATGCACGTTTTAAACAATTGAAATATATTCTCAATTCAAAGGCTGAGGGAGAGGTTGGGGCGTCGCTCCCCTCTTTATTTCAAAAGTCCAACTGAAAATGTAATTATGCCCCAAAGTGGAAATTGACACAGTTAAAAAATAATAAAAAGTGTCCATGGTTGAATATACTAGTTAATATTCATTAATATTTCATTCTGATACTCCATTTTTCCACATCTATTTTAAGTTATTGATATGGTTCTTGCCAAAAAGAATTGAATTGAATTGAAATGTTTTCCAACGAATTCCCAGTACACAAAAGATGGATGCTGCCCTCTCTTAAAGCGTCTAGATATTTTGAGCAAAGGCAGATTTTACGGATAAAAATTTTGCTTTTTATTTATTTATTTATTTTTGTTTTGTATTTTTTTTGTCTTTTTAGTGTCTGGTTTCGTTTAATTGGAGCTGTTATATCAGTGGCGGCACTGACCCTAAATTTTCCAAAAACAGGTACATTGTTGCCCATTTTCAGTAAAAATCGGCAACATTCGCCTCTTGACCCCCGGCAAAGGGGTCCGCCACTGTATATCGCTGTTACACTGTGACATTATTTTTTCAAATCTAGATTTACGTATTTATTTCAATGCTTTGTTAATAATGCTAGCTGTTGAGAAAATGGACGCGTTCAACTTTTTCCGATGAAACCTTTGGAGAAATAATTTTTTCATGAATTTATATAAAAATTATTCCTTATATTTTTTTCTCGTTATCTTGTTACTTTTGAGATGTTCCCCAGCACGATCTTGCGGAAAGAGAAAAATGTAAACATGCGTAGTCAGAACAGTGCGCAGAATATGCAAATCACCCGTGACAACAAATACGTCATAAGGTGCCCCTTACGCTCAGCAAGTAGCGAATATTACCTGACTATGTTTTGATTTGTACTATTACCGTTTTTATCCGACTTTACATCGTGACATTGATTTGATCGGATGTAAAACTTTTGCACTAACACATGATTAACAAATGGAGAGCTTAGACTGTGATTTTGTACTGTTGAAGAGGAGGATTTTATCATTTTGAGATAAAGTGCCTTGTCGCTCGTTTGATCCAAAATGGACGGCATTCATCAAGCAGAAATTGACCCAGATTTTGAGCCACAGCAGAGAACTAGGTGCAATACATGGCCATGTCGACCAAAGGAGGTAGTGGTAGAAGCTCAAAGTTCCCCTGTATCTGACGAGTCAACTACAGAAAATCAAACAAAGCCCGATAATTTGGGAATAAGTAAGAAAACCTCCTCCCGACGCAATGCATGGGGTAATCTTTCCTACGCTGACCTCATTACGAATGCTATTCAAAGTTCACCAGAGCAGAGACTAACATTGTCGCAGATCTACGATTGGATGGTCCAGAATGTACCCTATTTCAAGGATAAAGGCGACAGTACAAGCTCTGCAGGGTGGAAGGTAATTTATCCTATTTATAGATATTTTTATGGGTCAACTTACGTAATGCCTCGTGATACGTCGGTACCGTTGTGTTTTGATTGGCGTCAATCACCACGTGCGATTTACCGTTAGATAAATGTAACGTTACAGTAGTAGAGAACCGTTAACCGCTGCATAAATACACTAAATACACTTTGTGTATTCAATCAATTAGGCTGAAATGGGAATGGGGAGCTGGTCAGGGATTTGTTTTCAGTTTGCATCACACTGAGTTCTGGGAATGATTATTTGTTGCGATGTGCATATGTGCATTAAATAAGAAAGCTTCTGAAATTAAGCTCTGTTTAAAGGTTCATTTGAATTCTTTTTTTTTTCATTTTTAAATCCTTAGAATATTAGATGACACATATTATGTCAGAATCAGATATTCATTTTATGATCAATATCATTACAGATTTAAGACCGAGGGCCGGAGGGGTGGGGTGGGGAGGACAAAATTTTTGACCAATACAACTAAAACTGAAAAGATTATTTACTGGTACTGAAGTTTATGTATTATCAAGTAATTATATTGTTCAAACCCAACAAAATAAAGCAATAACAGCACACTGTCACTGCTCAAGCTCTGAGTGTTCCATATTTTATATAGTTCATTGAATGTACATCTATTTTGTAATAATTGTAGACAAAAGAGATTGAAACTAAAAACTCTATCTCACTATGTACTTCAAGAGAACAAATCTAAGAATTCTGAATTTCCTTATCAATTTAAACCTTCAGTCCTCTTCTTGACATTACATTTACATACATTGTATTTTGCTTCATATGACCTAATGCATGTGATGTAGTAATTCTCACGCATATTATCTGTGTCAAATCTGTCGCACTTGTCATAGGTCACTAACCATTGCATGTATTACAATATTGAATACAAAAGTAAAGTGGGTCATTGTCATACCGGATTTTGCTCACAGGAAACACTTAACATGCTGAGGGCATGCCTCTTTAGTATTACTAGCCAAAGTGTTGACCTAGCATATTACATGGGTCTTTTCCTCTATCCGTTCTAATTTTGTTGCATGATGTTGCCCTTCCTAGTTTGAGTTCACTTGTCTCAACAATCAGATTCAGAGCATTGTCTGTGTTTCTTGAATGTCTGAGTTTGAGACTTTAAAAAAGTGTTTAGTGTATTAATATATTTTCTCTTCCTGTATTAAGATTCTGACTTTCATTGAAACTCTTATATACATGTATTGTTTGTTCAGAAAAATGTTATTAATAGTTATAAACCTACAGTTTGATGCACATAACATGTACATGTAGCCACAATTCCCTTATAAAATGGTACATGTACATGTGTATTCCCCTTTCAAAGAATCACTGATAAGATATTCCACCTTTTATTGTCATAGCAAACTAACTTGACCGGGCAGAGCTTATTTTTCACCTGGTCATCGGAAGAATTTAATTTAAACTGACAATAATCATTGATAATGTCAATACCCTGGCACATAATTTCCTTGGAATGAATGACTTAGTCATAATGATCATGATGATCTATTGAGCATGAATAAGAAACCAGGAACAGAAATTTCTGTCTTAAAAAGACACCTTAAAATTCCTTTTGTTTTAAAAATCCTGATATTTGATTGTTGATATCTTTAGCATGAACCCGGTAACATGTTTGACATTTTCAATTATTTTTTTTCTTAAAGATGAACCAATACTGTAAGTGTAACTTCTTTTCCTAGTCAGTAAAATTTCTCATTTTTCAACAATGTTAAAATGATTTGCTTATTGTTTTCTAAGGCCTACTCACTATATAATTAATGACCCAGGTGAGCAATAAAGGAATATAGGCCCACTTTGGCCTCTTCAAGTCTTGTTAGTTCTACTGGTCATAGACCAGTCGAGCTTACACGATACCCCGGCGTCTGTCCGTCCGTCCGTCCGTCCGTAAACAATTCTTGTGCTCGCAACTCCTCTGAAACTATAAGAGATAGAAATGTAACTCTTTTTGCATTACACTTGGTCTGTGGTCTAGTTGTGCACCTGAATTTTGTTTGAACCCCTGACCCCCAGGGTCCTAGAAAATGGGCGTGGTCATTTTCTACTATATAACTCTATGTAATCTTGTGCTCTCAACTCCTCTGACACTATAAATGATGGAGACTTAATTCTTTTTGCAATATGATAGATCTGTGGTCTAGTTGTGCACCTGATATTTTGTTTGAGCCCCTGACCCCCAGGGACCTAGAAAATGGGCGTGGTCATTTTCTACTATATAATTCTATGTAATCTTGTGCTCACAACTCCTCTGACACTATAAATGATGGAGACTTAATTCTTTTTATCAATATGATGGTTATGTGGTTTAGTTGTGCACCTGATATTTTGTTTGAGCCCCTGTCAGACCCCCCAGGGTTTTTTTTCCTTGTTTTGGGGCCGAATTTCGGCCCCTTCCCAATTCCAAATTTCCTCAATTTTTCCCAAAAAATCTCCCTGAAATTCCCAAAGAGGAATTATGAAAAAATCACCTGAGAAAATAAGACTCAAAACCTGGAAGTCAGCACAAATTGTCCTATTTCTAAGTGCATTTTTTATTCATCCCTTGTTCAGTTCAAGCAAATCAATGGATTATCAGTGTTAATAAATTATACTTTGAGTTATACTTTGGTGAGAATTTGTACAAAATTTTTCCCAATTTCAGCAATATGTCGCAAATTTTCCCAAATGGGACAGGCACAGGCACCTTCCCCAAAATAAAAAAAAAACCTTGCCCCCAGGTTCTTAGGAAATGGGTGTGGTCATTTTCTCTTATATAACTCTATGTAATCTTGTGCTCACAACTCCTCTGACACTATAATAAATGATGAAGACTATATTCTTTTTGCAATATAATGGATCTGTGGTGTAGTTGTGCGCCTGATATTTTGTTTGAGCCCCTGACCCCCAGGGTCTTAGAAAATGGGTGTGGTCATTTTCTCGAATATAGTGCTCTCAACTCTTCTAAAGCTATTAATGATGGAAACTTAGTTGTTTATGCAATATAATGGATCTGTAGTCTTATTATGTCATTAATAGTTCATTTGTCCCTGACCCCTAGGATCTTGGAAAATGGGTATGGCATTATTTTTTGAAATCCTTTATTTCCGATATTAAAAATTATATGAGTGATATTCTAGTTGCAGTCTAATGGATTTCTTATTTCGTTGTTCTACTTATAATTTGTTAGAGTGTCTGCTCGCTATGGTCTTTGGTTTAAAATAGAATTGAAAATGTTATTTATGTATATGTATCTTATTCACTTGTCAATGAGTGAATAAAACAAAACAACCAGGAGAGCTACAGTCTCGTCAGGGACTTCTGGTTTTTCATTTTGATATTGAGAACAATGTGATTAGCTACATGCAGTGAGTGGCACTTTGGGATACATGTTTAGCGTGTTAAAAGTTAAAAAAAAAAAAAAAAGCTTATTAGGTGCATCACTGATGCTATGTGCAATGTGCACCTGAGAGTGAATAATATCTTGCTACATGAATTTAAAGGCATATATGATATAAGAGTTCCCTACCTCAGTAGTATAGTACCTTCAGCAAACTTTCATGAATTTTCAAATAATAGACACAATGTGAGTTTTTAACTGATACTTTCCATGATCTCTTCATTGACCTTTTTGATCCCAAAATCTATAGGGTACAAATGTACATCCTGGAATCACGTTATGCATTTAATAATGATTGCTGCATTTTATGATTTCAATTTGCACACCATTGTAATTAGGAAAGTTCAAACCGTTTTCAAATCTAAGTCCTGTGACCTTTGACCTTTTAACCTCAAAATCAAAAGGGTACTTCCTTCTTTATGGGGAACTTTTCATTTCTGGCAAGTTGTACATTGATGGATGCACTCAGAAACCATTTTCAATCAAGTCTAGTCATATGACCTTGACCTTTTGATCTTAAAATCAATAGAGGCATCCTTTACTGGTACCCTTTGGTAACATTGCTGGCAAGTTTGAAGTTTCATGTTGGCTGTAAATACACACGCAGTTATCATATGACCAGAAACCATTTCTAATCAACAATCTACTATGACCTTGACCAGGGTTTTTTCCCTTGTTTTGGGGCCGAATTTCGGCTCCTTCCCAATGCTAAATTTTCTCTATTTTTCCCCAAAAAATCACTCTTAAATTCCCAAAAAGGAATTGATGAAAAATTCATCTGAGAAAAATAGTGACTCAAAACCTGGAAGTCAGCACAAAATGTCCTATTTCTAAATGCATCCTTAAGTTTTTCATTCATCCCTTGTTCAGTTCAAGCAAATCAATGGATAAACAGTGTTAATAAATAATACTTTAGGGTTATAGTCTATAAGTAAGTAAGACTATAACCCTAAAGTATAAGTAAGTAACTGTAGTGAGAATTTGTATAAAAATTTTCCGAATTTCAGCAAGATGTCGCAAATTTTCCCAAATGGGACAGGCACCATCCCCAAAATAAAAAAAAAAGCCCTGTTGACCTTTGCCATGAAGTCTAAATATGGGACAACCTTGACTCATGGTGAATAAGTGTATGAAGTTTCATTGTAATGGGAAACATTGGTCATCATGGTCATGTTGGTGGCCCGAAACAAATTATTGACACCCTGTTTAGTGTTATGAGACAAAAACAAAGGTTTCCAGTAGGGCCACAATTAAAAAATTGTTTGTTTCCCCTCCCCCCGGGTCTGTTTTTTCCAAGTGACCCGGCAGGCGGGTACTTTTTTTTTTTTTTTTTTTTTGCTGCCAGAACTACCTGTATCAAATATGTTTAAAGTCGTTTGAATCCAAATTGCACATTACTGGACTCCTTACAGCTGCGCAATTACACTGTGTTTCTAATTGATATGATAAAGACTAAGAGCTGACAGCCGGCGATTTCTCACATCTTACTTCGGGAAAAATCGCCGCCTGCTTTCCGTAAAACATAGGGTAATCAAAGATTACATAGATCGCCGTTGCAGGTTTTTGTCAAAAATCAAATAACTTCCAAAATACAAAAAGTATTGTCATAAGGATTCTATGCATCTAATGTTAGTCTCATCCGTTAGAGAGCTAAAGATACAGCCAAAGTATGAGTAATTGAATAGTTAATGGTTAAGGTCAAAGTCCAAGGTCAACGTCACTGGGTCAAAGGTCATGGTATCAAATGAAAGGTCCCATCAGAAGAAATCTACATGTGAAATATAAAAGCCCTACCCTTTATAGTTCAAGAGATAAAGCCCAGGTTAAAGTTTTTGAAAAGTAGAACAAAGTCCAAGGTCAAGAGGTCATGATCTCAAATGAAAGATATTATCAAAAGGTATCTACTTGTGAAATATGAAAGCCCTACCCCTAATGGTTGAAGAAATATAGCACACTTTAAGGTTTTTGAAAAGTAGGTCAAAGTCCAAGGTCAAATTCACTAGGTCAAAGATCATGGTTTCAAATGAAAGGTCTCGTCACAAGGTATCTACATGTGAAATATGAAAGCCCTACCCCTTATGGTTGTAGAGATATAGCCCAGGTTAAAGCTTTTTCTACGGACGACGCCAAGGGTATGGCATTAGCTCTTCAGACTTTCGTCCCGGCGAGTTCAAAATATCCGTTGTTTCTCAATTTCTATCGCTGGTTAAGTATGAAATGTTTATTAATTACGTTGTCCTGTAAAACCTATTCTATATAAACAAAATTGTCCCAAGATACTCAAAAAATATTTCCGCAACAGGTGCATCAAGTGTTTCAGCGCGGCGTAACGGGTCATTTTACGGCAACGTCAAATCTGCGAGAATAAGATGCACTATAGAACGATTACATCTAGACTTTTTACGACTTGTAAATATTGAATTTGTATACATATAGATATTGACCACACGCAACCACGAGTCACGGAGTATATATAAATGACCGGCGTTTTCCAGTGCATGATAAAGATGAAATAAGTTTGTAGATCTTTCTTTCTCGGTCTGTTTATTGTATGTAAACAGCGTAAGTGAAAAATAATTCATCAAAAATTCATTGTAATATTGAGTCTATTGATAATGACATTCACGATGCAAAAAGTTAGCACGGACCGTCGACAACCGCTAGAGAAATGTAGGTCAATCATAATAACCGAGTACTTTGATCAGGTAGTAGTTTTCTTATTCACTCGATTTTATGCATTTAGATATTGTCTGAATTTTGGCCCACTCAGCGGATCCTTCCAAATAAGCGATGGGTCTTCATAGCGTTCAAACGCCTATCCGTGAAACGAGATTTCACAAGTTGAGGAACTAGATTGGGCACATGCGTATACATGTAAAGGTGGGAGCCCACAATACCTGTTGCACTCGCAGAATTCGAAATAGGCACATGCTTGTTTGAAAGACTGAGCGCTCGTCTACCGTGACTTACGACTGAACATGCTCAGTGTTCTCAAAAACTTTGGGAGAATATTTACAATAGACATGATAGAGAGACATAATTATCGATGTACCAATAATGCGTAAACTGACGGTTCAAAGCCGACGGGAATGGGGGGACGGGGGTTTACAGCAAGATTTCTTATAATAATGCAAGAATGAGAAAGCTATTGAATTGATTTACAATTCTATTTGGATACAATATTGTAACGTTGAAACTGAAAATGGACATAGCCGCGATTCGATTTCTGAAAAAAAAAAATATCGGACTTTTTGGCTATAAAAAAATCTGACTCGGCGGGGTTTTCCTGACCCGGTCGGGGCGAGGGGAAACAAACAATTTTTTAATTATGGCCTAGGGGAGAAGATGAAACCTACCGATTTTCAATGTTATAGGTCATGGTCAATCACTGTACTAGTATTTGATTTCAAAATCCTTTAGTTGATACCCGATAGCATAGAACATGTACTTGAAGTTGTGAGGGGTTGCTATGCTTCTGTTGAATTTCCAAAACACTGTTGTGCATGGTGTACCGACACGTCGATCTCTTTCCTTTAAAAGTTAAAATATCCAAAGAAACGCTGTAATTTTTCGTTTTGAAACTCAAAACAAAAAAATTTGATATGGAAACTTCAGGACGAAAATTGCAAAAGTTCGAGTCAAAACCCGTGTTCCAATTTTAATGGACGTAAGAAGTTGTAAATACAACAGCCCTGTTCTCAAATCCCGTGTTCCCATTTTAATGGACGTAAGAAGTTGTACATACAACAGCCCTGTTCTCAAATCATCAGAGATCTACAGATACTAGTGGTGGTTGTAGAAAAGGAATGGCGCAAAACTCATGAGGTCTGGGAGAAAATGCAATGTGCACACATGCGGAACTGATCAATTTGTCAGTGGTTGATTCCGATGATCTACATTATACATAAACAAGTGTGGAAAGGTAGCAGCATAATCCAGGGCTATTCTACTTGCATTTACACATGCTGCGGCATGCATGTCTGATGTATTTATCGGTTTAACATTACAAACCCGGTGATGACAGGTCTTCATTGGCTCTCTGATTAACCAATGAAAGGCCAATTGACCGAAATTTAACCAAAACAGTGATTGGATTCTGTATAACCGTTACATGCAGGGATACTAGTAAATGATTCACGAAGAAAGTTACTTACAAACTAATTATTAAAACATATATAATTGTACATAAATTTCTATGTGTGCTACACTTTCGCCAGTTAGGTAATTCGACCCCATTCCCCCACTTAGTGCTTGTTTTTTCTCTAAAACGGGGATAAATACCCCCTTTAATAGCTACAAAAATTCGACAAAATTTCGCATTTACGCTCAAACTTTGCGAGATTAAACATCTGATTCTGAATGGTAAAAAGAAATGAGTCAATGACATAGCTATAGAATGATTTGTTCCAGATCATCGATCAAAGATCTGATCACATTGTAGTAAATTATTTCCCCTTTCTTAGTAAAATTCCGTAAATCCTCCAAGGTAGGGTACCATTCCCCGAAAGCAAGATACAAGAATGCACAAAGAATTAGTGTTGGGCAATCGGAAACTAAATCATAATCGATAATCGGAAATAATCGGAAGGGCGTAATCGATTATTAATCGATTATAATCGAAAAATTCGAAATATTCCTATCTTTTTAATTTTCAATCCATAATTAATTGAAATTAGGACCAAATAATTAAATTTGAGTGTTTTACTCTGTGTATATCATCTTAAAGAGTTTATTTTACATCTTTACATTGCCTCTACAAGGTTGTGAAAATCGCTGATGAGACAAATTAATTTTCATATGACAATATGCCATGATTAACCCCCCCCCTCCCCCCATGACATTTCATTTATTATGTATTATATATTCATAAATGTTTGATATAAATGTTAAAGTTAATTCGATTGATAGAATATGAAAAATTACTTGATGCAATAAAGTTAGAATGTAGTCCACGAAACGCCTGGCTTAAATAGGGTTCGGGACAGAGGAAATGAGGAGATTTGGTGTTTGAACCACAATATCAATTCAATTATCTAAGTAATCCAGGGAGGAACATGAGTTTTTGAAGGTGTAATTGTTATTTTTGTCCTCGGGAGGGTCATGTAACCTGCACTTGCATACGTCAATGACTTTCGCATTGCACGATTTCTAAAACCAAAATACCAAAACGGACAGAAAAATACGGAAAATTCGGAAATCGGCGATGTCGGCGACAATCGAGTTTGATTTTCAACATCGATTAGTAACATCGCTGGCCATTCAGCGACCGACAATCGATTGTCGGCGATAATCGTTACATCACTACAAAGAATGCCCTGTCACATGTGCAGATCTAAATTTTTCGGGGTGGGTTGTCAAGCCCTTGATTTTGATAATTTTCGGCTGGGGATGGTGGTGTTCAAGCCCTTGATATTGAGAATGATAATACACATAAAACACCCCCTCGGATTTTGGGCAAATTCTATGGGGGAGGGGAGATTATTTCCTCTAACACCCTCTGGAATTGCTGAGGGCTGATCTAGACTTACTCGTTTGACAATATCAGGGCTACACATCAGCATCTATTTTCAGTACTCGAGTCCTTTGTAAAGGGTACATATGTATGCGTTTGACGCACACGCATACGTGCAATGTATCCACACACACTAGTGACGTAAGATACTATAATGATTATGATATTTAATACAAAAGTGACGTAAGACTTGTATTACACGATTCCATAATGATATATTACCGGTAATGAAAATTTAAAAGAAAAAAACTTTTGATGACGACGTGTTGACTGTATATTGTTGCTGTAATGGTGATGAATAGAGAGATGCTTTGTTTGCTGTGCGAGATCACCTCATCACTGTGGGATACCGATATTATGTCATAATGACATTATTTGAATGAAATGGAATGGGACTCAATTTCAGAGGGATTATTGATTTATAACCCCGCTGTTCATCGCTTAAGTAAAAGAAACGAGGAGAATCAGATAGTAATTTGTGAATATTGAAAAAATATATAATTATTATATTCATGTAGATCTATCTGTCTTCTAGTAGTCATGTTCTCACTTGAAAATTTCTTAAAATTTAAAGTCAGAAAAAGACATATCTGAGGACGACATGCATTGATGGACATCCCCCCATCCCTCCCCAAAAAATCCAGTAGTATGACCCCCCCCCAAAAAAAAACCACAATGAGGCAATGGCACAAAAAATAGCATCGGATCTACATACCTTCTCGTCTAAACCAATCGATAGAACCAGAAATAGTTTGATGCGATATTGAACGACACTAGTATAGAAATAGAATCCACCAACGAATTAATTAAGGTATTGTTCGTGCTAGTAAAATTCATTTGAATCAGAATGATACCTTGCTATTTGCTTTACCATCCGATCTTCTGTCTTTTCTAAAAGTTGTGAATTTTTGTTATAAAATGTCGTCTGTGATGGAAGGACAAAAATAGCGATTATTCTGTCTGGCAGTCTTTACTTTCTGTTCATATAAATAGTGTTGTGTCGATTATCACCTTTGTAGGAGACATCGTCACCAGACCCTTCCGATTACGATAATCGATTTTGATAATCGATTATATTCGCAAATTTAAAACATTATAAGAATAATATATTTGCATCATCATGATCATTTAATTGTATTTTTGCTAGAGAAACACCGATAATTTAAGTAAGGCCATTTCTTTGTTATTTTCTGTTTTGCGTCCTCGTGCTGGTAGGTTTTGAGTCCAAAGTCATAAAACAAAACAAAATTAAAACAATACAATCTTTTGCAAACTGAATGTGTTTTCTACACAAATTAAAAGAGAATTAGTTTAATTTCATTATTTTTTGTGTAAAATGTAAAAAAAACTGCAGTAAATCAAGACATTGCATTATCTATAATTCTTTTGCTGTCTAAATTCTATTGATAATGAAATGAAACAAATTTCTGTCAAATTTCACATAGTCACATAATTTGAAAGTGCAACTTTGTTTATACGCTTGTTTGTTTTTCTCCCTGGCTGGCTGGTAGCTTTCTCAATTTCAAAAGGACGCAAAACAGAATAAAAACAAGAAATGGCCTAAGCTGATGTATCTTTGACTTAGGTCAGTATTGAGTATTCATACCCGTATGACACATTTTGCCGAGTTTCCATCAAATTTGCTGTCAATAAAAGTACATGTACATGTAACTTATGGACAAATCATAAAACATTTTTAAGTTTTGCAGCGTATTATAAGAATGCGATTGTAATCGATAATTAGTCGAAAGACTTTTCGATTAATCGATTTTGATTATTTCATCCGATTCCCAACACTACACATAAATGGTTATACATTGTTGTAATTGTTTGATGCATCATACTTCCACCAGAGATGGTCAAGTACAGTATGATTAATCTATTTAAAATTCAGCTATCTTTGTTTCGTAAACTACTCTATGTAGTTTACGAAATAAAGAGAGCTGAATTTTAATTAGATTGAAGTATTATGATGAGACTCGACATCTATTGAGGGTCAAGATCACAGAATTAGGGTCAAATATGCGACAGGCTACATACCTATTCATGAGCTGATCTGGTTTTTTTTCCTGGTTTCGTATGACCAAATTGACCTTAAGTAGATTTTATAGCTTTATTTATTATTATGATATGATAGGATTTCTGAGATCTAAGTAGGCTGTTTAAAGTAGAATTTTGAATGCAACTACATTTGTGTACAAATTATGTCCCAAAATAGTGTCACTTGTTGTCATCGGAAGCCCCTTTATTTTCAAATGTTTAATGTGGCAAAGTTTGATCGATACTAGTGGCAAAATTCCTTGTTCTGACAGCCTCTCAATCTCTCTGCATGTCCGTTTTCACTACCTTTCTTAACGGTAGAACGTGCCGTGCATGTTACAAAAGTAACTGCATATGCAGGTAAAGGCGCCATAAATTTCACAGGTGTATTATGTAAAACCCACTCTATATTATGTAGCGTAAATTCAAGGCCAAAATCCATACTACAATAAGCGTGAACCTAAATATAGACCTCCTAGATAAGATCCGACCAAGTGCCACATTTTGGCCATGAGCCATGCTTCTCAAATGTAATGACCTTTTCATTACGTTAAATAGAGTGTGTCTAATCCATACAATCGATAGTCCTTTACGAGCTCACATGTAAATCCGTACATTGTAAAAAGCATTCTGCATTTAGGGCCTACCGCTATCGCAGGTAGCATTTGCCTGTATTGAAGCGTAAACGAACAGGCACTGGTAAAAGTTTTATACAAATATTATGTAGATTTGTTGCGAAAGACTGATTTTCTTATATCGACTTAAACCCAGACGAATTTAGTTACGTTCTTTACTCAATTACGAAGAAAACTGTAAAAAGAGACTTCGTTTGTTTCCTTCCTCCTTACTTGAAATTGTATGAAGTCAATGAGAATAACTTATCGAAACCAGGGTAAATGTGTGAAAGAAGAAATAATGTGTTTTATTGATACTTGGATGTAGAGTGTTTTGGATGGGGTTCCCTCATCCCATTTTTAAAACAAAATAGTTTTCCGATATTTGCGTATAAATCTTAGTCGTGTTCTGCACACCTGCCTCCATCCCCTCCAGGATTTCTTTTTTGAAATTGATGCATTGATTAAACACGTAGGATGATCGCGAAGTCTCTCTCTGTGAGATCAGAAATAGGATCCCCCGGTGACTGACGTTTGTCTGTCATCTCATCCGTCAAACGGAATTGTTAAGCCGTCATTTTAGACCTCGGCGGTGCCGCTTTGATGAATTCATTGAAAGTTAGAATTCATAATTAAAGTTTATAAATATCTGATTTATTGTATGTAATTTTGATATCGATTCTGAATTTATATGTCACACACAGACTCACACTACGTTTGTACATATACACATATCCCAGATAAGATAATGGACTGGACATCAAAATGATTAGAATGTAAATCAAGGTCCAAGGGCATGGACGTTCAATTTGAAATACATGTACTTCGTATTATTAGGGAATGGGAAATCTCCAGGGCGAAACCCCACAACACCCCCCTCTTCCAATTTTTGTTCGCTTGCAACTTGTTCGTGAAATGGAGCTTCCATTACCTAGCCAAAATAAATATCAGTAGATGACAAGAAAACAAATTTTTCTGCCTCTTGGCCTTTATTTAGTGGAAATTTCCAACTTGAACAGACTCTGTGTCTGCTGGTTAAACGATATATGCCAATATGGCATGTGTTAGGGAGGGTGTGTGTGTGTGGGTTTTTTTTTGGGGGGGGGGTTGAAGGTAAGAGTCCTAATGTATAGGGCCTTCAGCGAGATATATCGGGTTTTCAACACAGAGGGGTTTGTAAACTGAGAGATTATTATTTTAAATATTTGCCATAATATTGTCACTGCTGTTATGTGCAGTCTATATGTTATTAATGGAATTTCAATGTTTGATATTACATTTTAATAATTGTATTTATTGAGTACAAATGTACGTGTCATTGTGCGTGATATACCACAAGTAAAAGGTCCTTGCCTCCGTCTTTCTATCACGACATCATATGGTATCTGACGATCCACTAGGTTTCTCCTATTGTAAGTAGGAGATGTCACACAACTTACTACTATATATCTGACTGTGCCTCGGGAGTGCCCTCCACGGCCGATAGATTTTTATAGTACATAGATCCGTGGTCAACGACCTTCATCTGCGAAAAAAGGTCCTTGAGGGATGTAACATTAACAATTGTCACGTAAACCGGTAGTATACCATGCCTTTATCGACAGACACTTTCCTTTATTCACTAGTCGGCGATGGCGTTTACTAGTACTTTCTTTAATTTGGTCTATAGATGGGGCGATGCGTTCGTTGAATACATGTATATCCGCTTGGATGTTCAATTCTCGTATATCCGACGTTCAATTCAGATGTACCAAGTTATTTCATACACCTATTCCTGTCCATTGTTAGATTGTCAATAGTAACATTTAATAGCCGACGAATTAAGATACTATCTTCATAATAAACATAACGAGAAAAAAAATGTAAATAGTAAAAACTGAAACAATTCATTAATAAGATATGCATTTTATGTACATGTATATAATTACGAAGAAAGCGATGTTTTTCTATTGTAATCATAAATGAACTTCTATAGTTTATTTTCAGAGTTATGAAAAAATAAGTGTATTTTTTAGCTCGCCGGGACGAAAAAGTCCGGAGAGCTAATGCCATACCCTCGGCGTCGTCGTCGATGTCGTCGTCCGTAGACGAAACTTTAACCTGGGCTATATTTCTTGAACTATAAGGGGTAGGGCTTTGATATTTCACATGTAGATACCTTGTGACGAGACCTTTCATGTGAGACGATGACCTTTGACCTAGTGACCTTGACCTTGGACTTTGACCTACTTTTCAAAAACTTTAACCTGGTTTCTGACAAAAACCTGTATAGGCGAGCTATGTAATCTTTGATTACCCTATGTTTCTGTTTTTGACTGCAATTATTTACAGATCATATCTTTATACTTTCAGAATTCCATTCGCCACAACTTGTCACTGCATAGCCGCTTTATGAGGATACAGAATGAAGGCACGGGAAAAAGCTCATGGTGGGTCATCAATCCAGACGCAAAGCCCGGGAAAACTCCACGACGCCGAGCCGGCAGCATGGAAACTAAAAGCTACGAGAAAAGGCGTGGTCGGGTCAAGAAAAAGGTCGAGGCGTTACGCGCTGCCCTTGAGAATACTAACAGTCCTACGTCAACTACCGAGGACTACTTTGTAGACTCTCCCCTCGCATTTCAACTTAGTCCGGATTTCAGAACTCGCGCAGGCTCAAACGCAAGTAGCTGTGGACGGCTTTCTCCGATACAGTCAGGAATAGAACCTGATCTACACGATAATCAGGTACCTCCCATGTCCCCCATACCGTGGGGCCAGGAACTGGATACTACTGGGTCATACGATAATATTGGACAATATGATCAGTTAGTGGACACTCTGGTAGATGGGATGAAACTGGGGGATAGTAGTAATTCTGGTTATAATGACACTTCTGGATTAGGTGATTTAGTGATGGGCCCTAGTGATATGGACACCGACGGTCTCTTAGTGCGACAGTTGCTTCATCAAAACGATGCCGACAAAACGCGACAACTTTTATCAAATAGTAATAATGGAAGCATGAATAACTTAAATATGTCCCAGTTCACCGATCCAAGTGCCAACTTTGACGACGCTCAGTTTGGAAATTCTCTTCCGGCGCCCCCAGCATATCCCGGCAATAGTATACGACAGAGTTCATCTCAAGGACTTGAGTCTCTCTTAATGCAGAACGGAGGCTACGGAGACGTGAGTCCGATGCAACAAGGGGGGATGAGAATGTACAATAATCAGAGTCCAATGTACGGTCAGGACTCTCTACTCATACAACAGACTCATCAAAGCCCGTCTTCAAGTCAGTTGAGTATCAATACACAAAATATGAATTCACCTCAGCAGCAGCTATCGTCGCCTGGGCGTTCTCCACACCAGATCAGCCCGAACTATGCGGGGAATAGGACGAGCTACAACGCTCAGACTCAACACTCTCCACAGCTTAATATGAAACAGCTTTCCCCGCAGCAGCAACAACAATTGCTAAATAGGCAGCAGCAGCAACAACAACAGCAGCAACAGCAACAAGGTGGACAAGCAGGAAATCATTCAATACTACAGCGCTGCTTAGAGTCTTCGTCTGATTCACTTCTGCGCGCTGCGCTTACTCAGAAAGTTCCTCAGTATCCTAACAATGTTGCCACAACACTGGCACAACAACAGCAGCAGCAACAACAACAGTTTAATAACATAAACTACCCCGTGTCCCAGCCCCAGCAACAGCTCACTAGTCTCAGTCCTGTGCCGCGACAGCAACTCAATGCGAATGGTATCAACAACAATATCATTAACCCGCAACTTAGCGGGAGGAACATGATGTCCGGTGTTCAAATGTCGGGACAACAGCAGAGCTCGAGCCTTCTCATGTCAGGTGGACAGATGAGCTCTCAAGTGCTTGGCCAGGTGCCCCCTGGTAACAATAGTTCAAACTCTTTAAACGATTTAGAGGCTGACTTTATAGGGCTTGATTGTGATATGGAGAAAGTATTACAGCACGAACTTAGTCTAGAAGGTACTCTAGATTTTAATTTTGATCCCACTACCTCCACGCCTGGGAATGTAGAAGCCCAGAATATGGTACGATAATGAACGTATTGTGCTAGTGCCCATTATCATACACGTTCAGTTCTGTTCAAGTTGTGCTACTGTTGTGCATTTTAGTTGAATGTGACAGGCCCTGTACTGAAATGATCGAGCTTCTTCAGTGAAGAAAGCAGCCAGCACAGATTCGATACGTTGTGAAGTACTTAAATATTAAAAAAAATAACAAGTCAAATGGACCTATTGTAGTATTGCCAAGGCTGTGAATGGCACAGAAAAGTCTCCACTAGTATTGTATCTATAAAGAACTGTTGCCTAGCTACAGAGGTTGTATTTTCATATCTATCTATCTATCATGAATGACGAATTGTTCGATCAGATTCCCTCGAACGCGAATGAGAATGATAGAATAAAGCGAATTCAGAATGAATTGATAGGTCTTACTTTAGAAAAAGTGATACAGCAGAAAAATCGTGACGCATTTTAGGAACAGAGTACTTCTGATTGAACTGTGCAGTCAAAAGCCTTTTTTCACCTATTGACGTCTTGTATAAAGTGCTAACAGAAGTGACCAATGTCGACAGTTGCTTTTTCGGTATTATCAAAACGTGTGAAGTATTTTGCCGATTTTCTCGATTGGCATGTTGTAAGCATTCCATGCGCGGATCTAGATAAAAAATCACTTGAGAAAAGTGGGAAAAGGAGGGGGTAGAGTGTGTTCCAGCCAGGTCCGTATAAGGAGGGGGGGGGGGTTGAGCCTATGATAATGAGTAAAATTATATTGAATATGTGAAAACTAGAATTTTTGACGTTTGGCAACTTTCAGGGTGAAAATTTGGGAGTGTTCCCGACCCTAAAACCTCTAGATCCGTTCATGCATTCTACATCGGCTGCTTCCGCTTTCAGGGTACGATGTCCTAAATGGCATTTTACATATCAAAGACAAGAATATAATCGCGTCATTATTTATATTCTACTTAGTTTTAGGAAAACTTGTTCCTTTTATCTGTCGTGTATGTCATAAAAAAATCGCGTCTCAACTTTGCGTCCTACATACTTTGAATGTACACAGCATATTCAAATTTGTATAAAATCGAAACTTGTAGCTCTTCTCAATATGGTCTGAAAATTGATTCTGTCGCTGCTTTAGATTATTGAGAAATCATTAGCGAGTTAATGTCCCTTGACGTTGAATTTTGGATTTTATCAGGACTCTCTATTGTCGCACAGCCTCTAACTAGATAGGGATTTCTGTTATTCTGTACGTCCGTCTGTCTGTCAGTACGCTTTTGTTGAATTTACATGTACCGAATAATGAAATTCTTTAACACCCTCAATGAGTCAATAGATTCATTGGGTCAAGTACCAAATTGTACAAAAAGGCGATAATTTGTACCAAGCGATAATTTGTGCCTGACCAACAGCAGCATTTTAGGTTCTCTTTTACTTCATTTTGATAACGGTTGCCGTAGTAACAAGTATTCATTAGCGCCAAGTATGACGAAATTCTTTGGCCGTAGTAATTGCCTACATATAAATTCTTTGAAAGGTCGAACTTTGCGGGAGAAATTTCATCTCGCTCGTCGTAGCGAAATCCTATTTAAGAAATAGAGTGTGATCCCTATTACGTGCTTTGAGACAGCGCTTTGGTTTTGTCTGTAAGGAGTCTTGATCGATCTCATTTCCTCTTCCTGGCCCAGTTACTACACGCACAATTGACCCACTGCTCCAACCAGGCAGGCGACGTAGAGCCGTGTATATACGCAGCCATCAAATGTCGGCAAGTTAGAGTTATACATGGCTTGAAAAATCAATATTTTGGCATGGTTTTTTATCGGTATTTGGTCGGCAACACCAGAAATGAAGACCAAAGACATTCCTGTTGAAACTAATCTTGTCTATACTTCTTTGCTCGATCTCTGACAATTACGAAATTTCAGGAAAATTCTGTCATTAAAAATCTTGCCTCCAAGGTATAGATCTATGTCGAGACGATATAACATCGTTGGCGTTGGCACGGTGTCGTCTGCAAGCAACAGGGATCAATGATCAATATCTATCAAGAACTATTAGCAGTTATTGAGCAATTAGGATTGCGATTTTCCATGGTAATGAAATCTTTAATAATCAAGCACCATATGCCAATGCCATATCTCCGCCTCTGGTCCCCGACAATTGGATATCTATTAGACCTCTCTTTCCCACCAGAATTAAACGTTGCGTGATGGTAATAATTGATTAGGATATGGGCTTAGGTAGCAAGTCTCTTCTCTAGGCCCAACTATAGAGATCTTAGCTACAAGTGTTACGTAATGTAAGCGTATATCATTATAACATCTGTCAATGCTTCCAGACAACCACTCTCCTGAGAGATTCTGTATAGAGATAAAGCTACGCCAACATGATCGCATAAGACACTATTAGCTCAAAACTAGTGCATCTTTTTTCAAACTAAAACATCCCTAAAAATGTTGCAATAATGATCTTCAGCAAAACTGTGCATCTTGCCCCTAAAGTAACTTTAAAAAACTGTCCAAGAATATACTGTGTATATATTCATAGCGTTATCAGTTTGGCATTTCTCCATCTTTGATTCCCACTGTTCCGAACTCCTTGCAAATTTCTTCGAACGCAGATGCTCACGAGATGACATGCATTCCAGCTTCTGTTGGTAACTGCAAATTCCTTATTTTTTCACATGAATGCAATTCACCCGTTTTACGCATCTTGCCTCCGAAACTTGGAAATTTTCATTTTTCTTTGAAGCTAGAGAAGTGCGATTCACTAGTTTTACGTATTATGCCTCCGAAAGTTGGAAATTTTATATTTCTGTGAAATCATATGATGAAAGTGATAATGTTTATTTTTGTTCTTCGCGAAAAGTCCTTTGGTAACAAATTCATTTGCCAGTTTTAATGACCAGGTTTCTGAGAAGTATCAGGTACTGTAGATGTGTGAAGTCGTTTTGTTATATTTTGTTCATAGCCATACATGCTCAAATGTTATGTGAAACTTCCATTACCAATGTTGTATTTTTGTATTATCATTATTAGAAATTATATCTATGTATCGCTATTGATGAACATGTTGTCATTGTACCGATCATGCTAATATACTAATTCTGTAGAATGTTGCCCAATCAGTCATCTTCATCACACCAATATGTTAGTGTGTGGGAGAAATCGCAAAATAACAGTGTTGCATCTTTTAAAACTTCCAAATGGATTAGTCCATATTGTGTTACTTTTCCATGAAATCATGATCAAAAATTTTTATTTATCAGTATGAGAGTGCAAGGAAGCTTTAAGGCAATAAAATAATTGGATGTATCATTTTCCTGCACTTTTTTTTATACCGGTCAATGACACTGGCGCCTTAATATATTTATATTGTTGACAATTCTGTATAAAATAGAATCATTGGTTTGTGTATCCATAGGTTGTATAAATTATTTGAAGAAAAATAAGCACACCTTCGGGAATATCCAGAGAATGAATAATCAGCAAAATTCATTAAATTTTGTCGATTCAGAACGTTCAACTCTGGAAGAAAGTTGTACCAAATAGGATTGAAGGCAGCACAATTATATGCCAAAAGAAATAAATGATCTCTATGAAATTACTCAGTCCATTTAAAACTGCTTTTTGAAAAAAAAAATTACTTGGTAACATTTTATATGATTTTTGTCATTTATTTGGTGAGTAAGAGATGAGAAAGTCGATGACACCTTAGGTGACATTTTTTATTTTTCTAAGCTGACATTTCAAAGTGGAAAAAAAAATATAGAATTTCATAAGTCAATACTCTTATGGAAATTTTTGACGCAGTTTTAATTAGTCATCATTTGACTTATATGATTGCTAAATATAGAGGAAAAAAGTATAATTTCTATGCATCACATATTTCACTATTTGAAAGGGTTACAATTTAAGTAATATTTTTATGTAAGAATAATTTTTTTTGTACATGTGAAGAAAAAGCTGCTTCGAGAAATAACTTTCACAGTGATTGACTGATTGTTGTTTATGGCTCGATACACAGGGATTTATTGCGCTTCCCCCTTGCTTGATGCACTATCGGTTATGTAGAATAACCAATAGTACATCAAGCAACTGGGAAACACGATAAACCCCTGTGGCTGTTGAAGTTTTCAAAGTTTAAAATCAAGAAAGGTGATATTGTTTTTTGTTATTTCAACATCTGAGATTACACTAAATTTAGGATATGTATAGCTATTTACATACGTGGAATAAGTAAAGATTCTTCTGTTGTTACCTAGTAAATGTAGATTATATTCTTAAGTTCTATTTTCTACATGTCCTCATTTCAGAGAAGAATATTTTCATAGATTTAAATTTTTTGAAACAGGCTGATAATTCTATCATCTTTGGAGGTATATTCTTGTTAGTTAAACAAAATTTTGAAAAAAATTGTAATTACTATATCAGAATGTTTCAGAGAAGTAATAAGGATATATTTGCATATTTATAATTAAGAAAATTCCTCAGAAAGACAGATTAAAGGTAAATTCCACAGATTTTACCTAACATTATTTTTGGAGACTGTTTAACTTTGAAATTGAGTTGTTGATAAAATGTTGATTTAAAAAATGCCTCCTCTGTATTTGAAAAAAGAGAAAAAAATTGTGACCTTCAGAACATTGATGAAAAAAAATTAATAATCCAATACATGAAAACTTGCATGAATTAAAATATTAATTCTACAGGTACAAACTCTTTGAAAAAGAAAATACAGAAAATAATACATGTAATGAACTTTGAAAGTTAGATTGATTTCATTGTCTTATGAGAGAAAAAAAAAACGTCCTTGATAATGGATGCATGTATTTGCTCATCGATTCTAGTCCCCATGATTTAAGACATGACAAAGTAGAAAAATACCATTCAAGCTTAAAATAATGTAGTTTAACATTTTCAAGGCTTCTAAGTTCTTGTAAATATATTTATATGTACTGTACTGCGTAAACAGCTTATATTACTTACCAATGTTGCACTGCATCATTCAGAAAGCACTTTATGTCTATTTGTATAGTGTTACGTTGGTCAAACAGACAAATTTACGTTTGATGACATGAGCCTTATTAAAGTGTTATTATTAGTTAATGGTGAGATAACTACATCAACGCTATGTACCGGTTTTTCAGAAGTACATTACATGCCTTGTAGAAGTATCGGGCAAAACTCTATTGTTTTTGTTTCTTTTAAATTATATTGAAAAAAAAGTTCAGATGTTTATTTCTTTGTTTGTGAGTGGATCTTACTGACATATTTTTACATTGTTTACTATACACATGTTCATTTTACATTTGTACATAACGCATATATAATCATCTTATATAGAGTTACATATTTAGATATTTTCATGTTATGAAAGTTTACATTGTTTAGAAGCTTATTTTTTTTAAAATGGCATCTTGTTTGTTTGTTGACGTCTGTATTTTTCGTGTTAGGTTTGATTCAAGCAAGACTGTCAAGCATTGTTATGGATGAGTTATTTACTCAAGAATTTGAATTAAATTTTGTTAATTCAATGAAAATTAGAAATATTTTGAAAAAAGATCAATTTCTGTTATTGGAATATAATTAAATGATTATTGAAATTATACATGATCTCAGTGCTGCAGTTGATTTGTGGTATATGACTTTACAATCTGTCAATTGTAAATTAAGTATTTTATGATTATCACTTTTCAACAGTACGTTACACACAAACAGTAATGTTGAAAACAATACAAAATCTTAGAGAATTACCCTTCTGTTTATGAAGTATAGGGAATGTAAGTTATCTAATATTATTGTCTCATAATCCAGAAGGGGCTAAAAAAAATTTCAAGCTGAAAATTCTTGTTCAAATAGTATATAGCTTTCGTTCAATTTTTCAGTTAATTTAATTTTTTGTGTCGCCTGCGAACTACAGCGACACTTAGGGATCACTTTTATTAAGCAAGGAGGGATAACTCATCCAAATAGCCCTACTGAAAAAAATCCACCCTATTTCTAGTCTTGAATAAATTTGATGCACATAAAAACAAAAATGTAACTAAACACTTTAATGTGTTTTTGATCTTTAGTCTTGACATACCTTATAAAAGAGGATTTGTATAATGAAACTTCCATTCCCTATATTTAACAAGTTTTTTATCAGTTAAAAATGACTTATGGCCAGTTCCTGTTATATTGTTTACATGCGATTCTTTTTCTAGACTGGTTCTGTTTATTACCTTATGCAGTGCTTATGATATTATTCTTTATGGTTTTCTAGCTTTCATGTCTTTTGATGGTCACAATTTTTACCTTTCTGTTAGATTTGGTGAAAGGTTCCCCTTAACCCGTAGAATCAGTAAATTGGATGAAATATTTGTTAAGTATGAAAAATATTTGAAAATTTCCATGAAAGTGGCATGAGGGGATTTTATTTTTGTAATCGATTTGTTTGTTCGTTTATTTTAGTGTTCTAATGACAATTATATGAGACTTGCTGCCTTTTGAAAATTTACACTTTTTGTCAGAAAATTTAATTTTACGCAAGTACATTGTACTTTATTGAAAAAAAATATAGGCTTGAAGTTTAAGGTTATCAATTTTAAAAAGATTAGCTTCTTGACATATACCTGTTATTTTTATAAAGTTTCAATAGCTTGTTAACAGTTCTGCCTGTCAGCATTTTAATCAATTTTACTTTGTTATTACGAAAAGGATATTGTCATTGTTTCTTTCCTCTATATAACAATGTAAGATCCTTTGAAGATGATGTTGTATTTTCCCGTCTTTATTGTTAGTGAATGTGAGATAATGTGGTATGATAATGTCATAATCATCATTCTATTTAAGTCATCTGTCACCTTCCAAATTGTGAAAACAAATATTATCAAGAAAGTTATAATATTATCATTTTACATGTAATATCAGTGTAAATTGACATGAAATTCACGTGAAATAAAAAAAACTGATATAGTTTTGACAGACATTCCTGTGATGCTTGAGTATGTCACTTGATGTGCAATGATCAGCTATGAGTACTCTCTTCAGGTGCCATCTGTCTTGAGAAATACTGTCTGTGAGTTGATTTCTTCTGTAGATATTATCATCTTCTGAGAACATAAAAAGCATTGATGCTTAGTCATTTTAAATTGCTCGAATGCAGAATTTTAAACTGACGGAGATTCTGTAATTTAGCTTGCTGATTGTCTTTGCATTAGTGATGAGATGAGATTCAATATTCAGCCTTAATCCTCTAGAGAAGGAGAAGGCTTAATATGTAGCTTACCACATAGGTAAGACTCTAATCTGTCTGAAAGTCACACTTACATTGTGCTTGATGTGGACATTTTGCAGGGATGGTCAAGAACGATTAAACTCAACACACACTAACCATCAAGGTCAGATAATATGCTATATATGTTTGTTGTTGAACAATCAAGTGAGATTACTATAGACAAGATGTCCACCAAACATTTCATTGTTGAAGTGATATATGAAGCCATGATAATTTTAAAGGAAAAGCTTTTGCTTCCAGGGAGAAATCTACATGACCAGAGAGAGGGGAACTCAACCAGACAATCATGCATTGTTCGTCTGTATATTTAATCCTCGACCATGGTATAACAATGTAAAGTCCAAAAAAATTGGCTCCAGTGGATGAAGTAATTTCTCATTGAAGAGAATAGTAATACGAAATGACGAGAACATTAAAAAAAAGAGAGTAAAGCACTGTCTCAAGCAAGACTGCTATTTACAGCAAAACACGAAAAGTTGCAAAACAAAACTTTCATTGATTGCCAAAACAGACCTATAAGATAAAAAATCAAAGAACATATCAGGCATTCAGTCTCAAAGACGTAGAAGGAAAGGCAAATCATTAGAATATCCATTGGAACGGTTGCGAACCTAGGAATGAACAACATTCCGAAGTGATACCAGGTGTCCGGGGAGGGTCAGCGTCTCCTGTTTGCATAGGGCACCCTTTTCAACAGCTCCATGAAAACTTGTCAAATTCGGCGATTAACATACTGATGTACATTTTAGGTAGATATTTCTTATTTAGTGATAATGACAGCCATTCAATCGCAATCCAGAATGTCACTGATCATTCTGCTTTTATGATATCCCCGTACGCGTAGCGACCGAAGAGCTTCCTCAATGATTATTTCAACCGTTACGTAATATAACATGAACTAGAAGCTTACTTGTAAGCCGTCTGACTCTAACGATGAAATCTTCATATTTAGAACATACCCTGGCGTATCGTATTAGCTGAGAAACCAGAAGTCTCTGAAGAGACTGTGGCTCTCCTGGTTGTTTTGTTTTATTCACTCATTGACAAGTAAATACGATACAAACACATAAATATCAATTTCCATTTTTTTTAAACCAAAGACCATAGGGAGCAGGCGCTCTAACAAAGTATAAGTAGCACAACAAAACAACATATCCATTGGACTGCAACTGAATATCACTGATATATTTCATAATATCCGAGATATAGCATTTCAAAAAAGAATGTCACCAATTTTCCAAGATCATAGGGGCCAGGGTCTACTAGCTCAAATGAACTTTCAATGACACAACAAGACTACATACTGTTATATCGGTGAAAATGACCACATCCATTTTCAGGGGCTCAAACAAAATATCAGGAACACAACTTGACCACAGACCAATCGGGTCCCTGTAAAGTGCGAAACGAAACAAAAACGAAACGAAACGAAAAGAAACAAATCGAAATGAAACGAAGCAGATCGAAACGAAACGAAACAGATCGAAACGAAACAAAACGAAACGAAACAGATCGAAACGAAACGAAACAAAACATAAATCTTAAAGAACTTAAGAAAAATTGATGTAAATGCAGAGAACTAGCACGGATGTCAATATCTGCATACTATATTATTGTCTTCAACCATTAGTTGTTGTGGCTGGAGGGTTTTTTAAGGGTCAAAGTTGACGATTAAAACATAATATATATACGGTATATAGCACAATTGCATTTTAAAGGATTAACTAAAGGAGAGTGAACGGGATGTATAACCGCGTCATAGGCGGAAAAAAAATTATTTAGCAAGGAGGAGTCTAGTACAGAGGAAACGGAACTGCTCCGTTATGTGTATTTGAAAACTTTATCAGATAAATGAGAACAAATACTGAGGGGGGGGGGGGGGCACATTTCCTGAAATGTGCCCCGGCCCCGGTTTTATGATCCCATTACGGTGTTATAGCGTGGTTTTCTATCCCCTCCCCTTTATTTCTCTTAAATACATGAATGGCATTTGACATTTACTTTTTTAATTGTCAAATTTGACTCTTTCAAGAAACCCTCTCGGCACTAGTTACAAATGTAGAACTCATGGATTAAGGCAATATTACATACTGATCTTTGCTTTAAATATTCGTTCTCGGCGATTTTTCCTCTTTTTCTCATATTCTTTAAGTTTTATGTTTTGTTTCGTTTCGTTTCGATCTGTTTCGTTTCGTTTTGTTTCGTTTCGTTTCGATCTGTTTCGTTTCGATCTGTTTCGTTTCGTTTCGATTTGTTTCGTTTCGTTTCGTTTCGTTTTTGTTTCGTTTCGCACTTTACAGGGACCCCAGACCAATCATATTACAAAAAGAAATAAGTCTCCATCATTGATAGTGTCAGAGGAGTTGCAAGCACAAGATAACATAGAGTTATATAAGAGAAAATGACCACACTCATTTCCCAAGACCCTGCGGGTCAGGGTCTCAAACAAAATATCAGGTGCACAACTAGACCACAGACCCATCATATTGCAAAAAGAATTAAGTCTCCATCATTTAAAGTGTCAAGGAGTTGCGAGTACAAGATTACAGAATTATATAGGACAAAATGACCACACCCATTTTCTAAGACTCTGGGGGTCAGGGACTCAAACAAAATATCGAGTGCACAATTAGACCGCAGACCCATCATATTGCAAAACGAATAATTATTAAGTCCCCAACATTTATACTGCCAGAGGAGTTGCAAGTACAAGTTTATATAGAATTAAACATGTGTAGGACAAAATGACCACACCCATTTTCTAAGACCCTGGTTGTCAGGGGCTCAAACAAAATATCAGGTGCACAACTAGACCACAGACCCATCATATTGGGAAAAAATTAAGTCTCCATTATTTATAGTTAAAGAAGAGTTGCGAGCACAAGATTACATAGAATTATATAGGACAAAATGACCACACCCATTTCCTAAGACCCTGGGGGTCGGGCTCAAACAAAATATCAGGTGCACAACTTGACCACAGACCCATCATATTGGGAAAAAATTAAGTCTCCATTATCTATAGTGTCAGAGGGGTTGCGAGCACAAGATTACATAGTTATATAGGAGAAAATGACCACACATTTTCTAAGACCCTGGGGTTCAGGGGCTCAAACAAAATATCAGGTGCACAACTTGACCACAGACCCATCATATTGCAAAAAGAATTAAGTCTCCATCATTTATAGTGTCAGAGGAGTTGCGAGCACAAGATTATAGAAATTATATAGTACATAATAGCCATACCCATTTTCTAAGACCCTGGGGGTAAAGGGCTCAAACAAAATATCAAGTGCACAATTAGACCACAGACCCATCATATTGCAAAAAGAAAATAAGTCTCCATCATTTATAGTGTCAGAGGAGTTGCGAGCACAAGATTACATAGTAATATAGGAGAAAATGACCACACCCATTTCCTAAGACCCCGGGGGTCAGGGGCTCAAACTAAATATCGGGTGCACAGCTAGACTACAGACCCATTATATGGCAAAAGGAATCAATTATCCATCATTGGTAGTGGCAGAAGTGTTGCGAGCACAAGATTACATAGACTTACATGTATATAGGAGAAAATGACCACACCCATTTCCTAAGACCCTGGGGGTCAGGGATTGAAACAAAATGTCAGGTCACAACTAGACCATATGCCAAGTAGAATGCAAAAAGAATTAACTTTCTATCTCCTATGATTTCTGGGGAGTTGAGAACACAAGAATTGTTTACATACGGACGGCCGGACGCCGGACGAAGGGTGATGACATAAGCTCGACTGGTCAGAGACTAGTAGAGCTAAAAAAAACCCCGTCATAAACAGGAGAAGACGGAATGCTGCTACTCATGAAAGGGAAGTTAGTTATGTTGATGATGAAAACAACACGCTTGTCATTCAGTAAGGTGTTCAAACGGCCGTTTGCGTCGAAAGATAGAAGTATATCCAATAATACGGAAGTGTTCCAACTCTTTACCGTCTTGAAGAAAATTTCAAACCAATTTTAATGCACCAGACACGTGTTTTGGATAGTAAAATCCTCATCAGTGATGCTTCCTGCCAAAGTGATTTTCAGACCCAGCCAAAATTCATTTCAGTGGCGCCATCTGGTTTTATTATGTTGAATTTTTGCAATTACTATGCAGAGAGTATTCGACTCCAAATTTCCTGTAGAGTCGATTCAGTAGCAAAGTAAGAAAAATCGATGACCAAAATAGAAGGAATAGTGCTCTGATGTTAACCTCCTTTAATTTCGGTGTTATTTTTGGATGAAATGACAAGTTTCGGAAAGAGCAAAATAATATATGTCAAATTGATAAAGGGCCAAAACAAAGCTTTTTTCAAGCGACAGAGCTGGAAAGACGTAATTATTACACTTCAAACATCAAGTCACGGGGAACGAGTTTAACTGCTCCACACTGCTGTCGCTCTCGGTCGTTCCTTTAATCTCTAGTTAATGAGGAAATATTTCATGTAGATGATCATTAAAATTAAGGTTATTGATTGACAACAAGTCATCTATCTATCTTAAGGTAAAATTGAACTGAGATGCGAGGTGCTTTCTCCCAGTCGATAGCAAGGTCTAGATGAAGTCAGTTTCGTTTGAATATAAAAATAAGTCCGCTAGCGCAATTGGTACCCATGGGAATGCCAACTATTTGCTGGAAAACGTTCCTTCCAAACACCACAAAAATACTGTCAACTCTAGCATTCGGATGATATCATCTTCGGTATACTATTTCTTTGAATCAGAGTGCTCCTTCACGAAATAAGTATCAACCCGCCCTCTGACAAGATATTTGTTTATCCTGTTCGAATGTTTTGAAAGGAAAATGTTGCGAATTATATTGATTATTCTGTTTTTGAACTTTTAGTGTTGAATGGTAGTGTAGATCGTGGAAAATGCTGGAAATATGATTAAAATTGGTGGCTTTTAAATTTTCTAAATGTTCCTCAAAATTCTTTATGTTCCACATCTGATTGATTCCATTTCTGGAATATGTTGTCTCACAGTATGTATGAAGACCTTACTTGATGCGAGGTAATATTTTCGAAAGCAAAATGGATATAGGTTTTTTTGAGCACCTGGACGAACCGGCTATGAACCGATGTTTGTAAGGGTTTTTGTGTATTCTGGGAATCCAGTAGATTTATATAAGGAAGGTCAGGATAAGAGTCATCAGTATGAATACCGATGGACTCAAAAATAGATTTGTGGTTGTCAAGTATTTCAGATACAGATACATTTTTACATCGTCAGGATATTCCTTAACTCATTTAAGTGTGTATGTTGAATTTCCAGCTGCTGAATGTAACCCCAGTTCCTCTCTCAGGCATTTGAAATAGTATGACTTGAAAATGAAAGTAAAATTATTGTTTGCCGCTTTGTCAGCTGGGACAATGAAATATTTTTGATGGATGTCAGAAAGTTCTTTGGGTACAACAGGGTCATGAACAATTGACTCGTGTCTGTTGTTAACCGAGTGCCGAAGACGCCCTATTCTTTTAAGTAATTCTCCGATGGATTTCATCCATTCGGAGAGTGTGTCTAGTTCCACCTCCTCCTTTTTTGCCCGTCGTCTGGCGTATTTCTCACATGCAGTTTTCCGCCATGTGAAAGAATGGATTTCCTTGTACATTGGACGTTTACTATGAGGTTCCTAAGTTTACTGTTACCGACTATATTAAGGTCACCAGTAACCACATGGCCACATGGTTAGTTGGTGAAAGCAGAGGAAGAGCAATGTTGCAAGGTCAATAAGAACAATGTTGAATGTTCATGTTGTTTGTCGATCACAAATTGCATACATCCAGATTACGTGCAGTCATACTTTCAATTCATCACATGTAAAATCAAAGGATCGCATGGAACGTTTCTTTGGTTGTTTTATACATGTAATAGGCTGATTGAAAAACGATGATAAAAACCAGATACATGTACAAGATGTAGCAATTACATTGATGCCAATAGATATGTAAAAAAGATCTGAATACAAGCATCTTAGCGTGACTAAAGCCGTGGACGCAGCCCGCCGTGCGTGCAAGTACGTGCTGTCTACACGCAAAAACGTAGGTAAACTTTTTAAATAGGGTATCCGTACGGTGTCTGTGCGATATCAGTACGTGGTCCGTACGGATTTGGGACACACAGAGAGGGCATAGCAGTTTTTGTGCATGCTGAACTTTCGCTGCGTCCTGTCTGCGTGCGCTCTATGGATTCATCAAGAAGTACAACCCGCACGTTGTAATAAGTACGTGGAACGCACTCGTCGCTAAAGCCGTGGTCACAACCCGCCGTACGTGCACGTACGTGCTGTCTGCGTGCAAAAAACGTAGACAAACCTTGGGTAACCGTACGGTGTCCGTGCGTTATCAGTACGTGTCCCGTACGGCCTCCTTGATGATTTGGGAACACGCAGACAGGACGTAGCAGTTTAAGTGATACAGAACTTTCGCTGCGTCCTGTCTGCTTGCTGTCTAAGAATTCAACAAGAAGTACGACACGCACGTTGCAAGTACGTTGAAAGTACATGCAACGCACCTTCGACGCAGTACGTGTCAATTCGACATCCTTACGATAACGTAGAAGACGTACGGAGACAGTACGTTGTAAGCAAGTTGCACGCAAGTCGCACTTACTTTTTTGCGCTACATACGATGCATGTAACCATCCATATAACCGTGCGTGCGACGTGCGTGACGCACGCCTTCCCTTCTCTTGCCGCTTCCTTCCTTGCGTCTTCAGAAAAACGTAGCGCACGTAGCCTTCACAAACATGCACGTCCTAAAAGCACGCACGGCGGGTTGTGACCAGGGCTTTAAGAGAGTGAGGACCTTTTTCGTTACCAATACGTGTGAGTACAACACGCTTGCGATAACGTGAAAGACGTACGGAGATCGTATGTTGTAATGTACTTGCACGGACGTTGTCATAACCTACAACGCACTTACCACGTGTGCAACATATATTGCACAAAGTCACCCATATTTCCGTGCGTATGACGTGCGTTAACCCACTGCTTCCGCACTCTTTCTATATTTGCTTGCCTACGTCTTCAGAAAAACGTAGCGACCACAGCCTCCCAAAACACACCCGGCGGGTTGTGACCATGGCTTAAGGGAATACCTCTGAAATAAATGAGATACAAATGTTACTGATTGCAATGATGAAATCGTCTTCACTTTTCTCAATATCTTTATGATCAGGATTCTAAAATTTATGATCAGATGTCTTAACGCATTTGATCGGGAGGATTTCTCTGTAGATGACCTTTCTAAGTCGGCACCGATTGCCCATTGGTCTCGTTGGTTTATGTGTAGTCTTCCTAATGGTGTTTTGCTGTCTTATTCGGAATTCCTTGTCCCTTTTGCGTCTCTTGCTCTGCTTATCTACTCTGTTTTCACATATGGAAGTTTCGGTGTTTTTCTGAGGGTCTTGCAAACGAGACTTGTTCGGGATCCTCTTCTTTCTTTTCAGCAATATCCAAACCATCAAATCATCGACATGAAGTGATCGGTGTAATGCCTTGTCCTTCCTCTTAGACAACATTTATGTTAGATTTGGTGAGGATATGTACAGGTTGTAGGGAATGCTATGGGTACTTACTGTGCGTCGACTCTTGTTGTAGATTTATTTCTATACACTAATGAAAAATTCAAAAGCAAAGAAAGTTTGATGATTTGAAATGTTTTATTAGTATTTCTGGGTACATGGATGATATTCTGACTATTGGGAACCCTGTTTTTTGAAAGAAGATAAGAGTGACATTTCTGCAAGAATTGGCGCACAACAAATCAAACGTTACACATAATGAAACGCCCATTTTGGACCTAAATATCCAAATTGTAAACGGGGAAATTCAGTCAGCGTGTATGACATATGATTTCAAATTCTAATTCACTCCGATTGTAACGCGCATTATGATTGGCTGAGCAATTAAAAAACTGCAAGGGGATTCACGTTTCACTGCAGTTTTTGCTATTACGTCATGCGTTACTATGGCGACGTCGTTAAAAGCAGACATTTTCTAGCGTCAGAAATATCCATTTTACCGCTCGGCTCGCCGATACCCTGTCAGTTTTTGTAAAACACACGCATGGTAATCCCTAATTCAATATAGTCAATTTTCCTTTGCTTGACGGTGATGTTCCTAGACTACCGTGATACGTTATTTACTTATCTCGATTCCTCCGGTGCGCTAGGGCATGTCCTAATATTTAGGGGTTACCATATGTGTGTTTTTCAAAAACTGACAGGATATCGGCGAATCCCCTGTCAGAAATTGAGATTTACCGCGAGGCGTCAGCCGAGCGGTAAAACGGATAATTCTGACAGCGGATTCGCCGATACCCTGTCAGTTTTTGTAAAACATCAGTATGGTAACCCTGTTTAAATGCTTTAGACAGTAGGAAGCTAGAAAACGCCTGCTTTTAACGACGTCACCATAGCAACGCATGACGTCATAGCAAAAACTGCAGTGAAAGTTGAATCCCCTTGCAGTTTTTTAATTGCTCAGTCAATCAAAATGCACGTTACAAACGGAGTGCATTAGAATTTGCATTTTCACAGTAGAAATTTACAATTTACCAAGAAACTGTTAGATCAAGGTTTCTTCTTTTATAATTAATAAACAAGTTGAGACTTAATAGAAATTTCACAAAAAATACTCCCAGCTTCTCTTGAAATTCGGACATAACAGAGTATATTCGTGAATTTCACAACCTGCTTTTTGTGGTTAATGGCTAATACCCGGTAAGAATATTGTCTAACATCCTTGAGGTAACGAGACGTCAAATAACTTTGTTTATTTCTATCAATAACCGGGGAACTTCCTCAGAGACAGTTTTAGTTGATCGGCATTCTCACGTAAGCTTGTCTAAAATTTGATGAATGATGGCCGTCTAAACTAAATGCGACGCAACTATATAATGTGAGCTTGTCCTTGCTGAATTTCTTACTGGACTTTGAAAAGGCAATATCCCCTTGACGATTGCTTTATAGGAATTTACGACGGAGAGAAAATGGTTCATCGAGCAATAAATAATGAAGTAAATCTTAATTGATACCATATTAAGAATGTGAAAATTATTGAAAACGTCACAAATGGGTTGAAAATATTCAAATGACAAATATAAAGCTGCATATTCTTAAATGTCTCCCGAGGCCGGATTACCATTTCCATTCTACTTATATATATGTAGATGTATTGAAAAAATATACATGCAATCAGGAGACGCTGACTCTCCCCGGACATCTGGTTTATTCATTCCAAGGTTCGCAACTCTTCCAATGAAAATTCTAATGATTGTCCCTTGCCTTCTCGACTTTGAGACTGAATATCTGATAGGTACTTCTTTGATGTCTATACATTGTGTTTAAAAATAGAACATATATGGGATGATAGCAACACCAACTTTAAAATTGTTATCATTATGAAGTGGGCTCAAATTATCACCAAGATATATCCATAGTTTTTCGAAAGCAAACACAAGATCGATAGTAAGAGATACTATTTAGATACATCTATTGTATAATGTTTATATCAAAATACTCTTATATTCATCTGGTTATTTTGAAACGCTTATAATGCAAGGCTGATAGATCAAACCATTCTCGAATCATTCTGAAAAAAATGTTGAAATTGCACATGTGTAATTTGTTCTCTTCTCAAGCTTTCCAAGGAAAAGTCGCCGACTTTTCATTAACAGTAACTGTTGCAGCTTCTGTTTTTTCTTTCGTTGAATTCCGCTGGGGCCATTCCAACTTTTATTTCTGTAAGGCGTTTGTGTTTAGCACACATTTCCCACATAATTCTTCCTTTGAAAGAAAGGAGGGAATCTCCAACAACATTTGGTTACCGTTGCAGCACCTCCAGCACCCCCCCCCCCCCCCCAAACCCATTGCAAGAACACAGAGAAATCGATTGAATGAGTACTCAGCTGCAGCAGTAGATTTTGAACACCACAAATAAGGACCTAGTGACAGGTAAAATCATTACCTGGCACAATTTTTCTGGAAAGACTGACTCAGAGATGTATTTAAAAACAAATACATTGTGTTTGTGTTGAAAATAGAACATATATAAGATAAACCATAAATCAAACTATTCTCGAATCATTTTGGAAAATGTTGAAAATTATACACATGTTTAACTTGTTTTCTTTTCAAGCATTCCAAGGAAAAGACGCCGATTTTTCATCAACAGTAACAGTTGCAGCTTCTTTTTTTTCTTTCGTTGAATTCTGTTAGGGTCATTCCAAATTTTATTTCTGTTAAGCGTCCGTTTGCCTCTAGTTTTGAGCACAAACTCAAATAATTCCTTCTTTGGGTATCTTGATTTTGACATCTTAGCTAAATTGGTAAATACAAAATTATCATTCTCTACATTTTTATTTATGTTTTGATTAGTAATAGAAAAAGATCAGTTATTATTCTATGTAAACGTGATTTTCTTTTGAGCGTGTAAATAGGCTTTTGAGTTAAAGGTGGATGATAAACGGACATACAGATTGACGCAACCTAATGTCTCAACACAATTATTTGTCTTTGATTTCTTAAAAATATCGCGCCTTTGAATTTTTTTTTGTGATTTGAATAAGAACGAAGGAATATTTTGCGAAATTTACGATAAAGATTTGGGATATGGATTATCATGCACTGACCACCGCGGAACACACCCACATGATTGTAACAAACAATGGACATCACACAGCCTTAACATGCAACAAAACACAAAACAATACTCGCGCCAACGGATCAACAACAATCAAAATAACAGACACAACTAATCATGAGATATGAATGACAACACATAAATTGAGGGAGACCAAAAATAGACCCGTGATTGACTTTGAGCTGCGTTGTGTTATAAGCATCACTGATGAGAATTTAATATTCGAAACACGTGTCTGGTGCAGAAGAATAGGTTTGAAATTTTCTTCATGAAGGTATAGAGGAACACTTCCGTATTGTTATCAATATAAACACTTATTTCTTATTGCAGTTTGGAGCAGTTAAAATCGTTCCCCGTGACTTGATGTTAAGAAGTGTATAAATTATTTCTTTCCAGCTCTGTCGCATTAAAGAAGATTCGTTTTGGCCCTTTATCGATTTGACATCATTTTTATTAAATTGCTATTTCGGAAACCTTTCATTCCATTCAAGAATATTATCGAAATTAAAGGAGGTTATCATCTTAGCACCATCCCTCCAATGCTATTTTGAACATAGATTTTATTTGGATATGCTGCTGAATCGACCCTACAGGAAATTCGGAGCCGCGCACTCTCTGTAAAGTAAATATACAAATTTAATTCTAAAAATAAAACAAGAGGGCGCTACTGAAATGAATGTTGGTCGCTCCTCTGTAAGCATCACTGTTGAGAATTTGATGTTCGAAAAAAATGGCTGGTGCAGAAAAATAGGTTTGCAATTTTCTGCATGAAGGTACTACGGTTGGAACACTTCCGTATTATTATAAACATCGAATGCAGCAATTATTTCTTTATGGTATTCAATAGGTAATGAGAAGTAATTGGGATACCATTCATGGAATCGGTAGCTCTAAAATCTTATAGTTAGATAAAAAAAAAATGTTCATATAGTTTTTTTTTAAAAGTCACTTCAAGAGTTATAGGCCCTTAACTTTAATATTGAAATCTATAAAAACAAATATTTCAATAGAAGAATCGCGTATGAAATATCGATTGGTAAAAAATTCCTGATAATATATTTCAACAAATTTCACTGAAAGATAAGTTTTCTTGACATCGATTTTTTCATTAACGGGAAATAACTCCAAAACAATATTTCTTACTTCAATGTCTTCTTTAGTACAAAATGTCAAAAATTATCACCATAAGACCCAGAAAAGTATTGAATGATAAATTATCTTGATTTCAATATTTTAGGCATCATTACTATTATTACCCACTAAATACCCCAAGTGCGCTTAGCCCTCTCTCCGGATACAAAAAGGTCTTCCTAGACACACATTACCCATTGAATACCTCAAGTGCGCTTAGCCATCTCTCCGAGTACAAAAAAAAAGTCTTCCTAGACACACAGCCATTGAATAAACAAAAAGCCTTAACGACGAATCAACATATAAATACCATCAAACATTCAAACATGTATTATTTTCCGAACTGCGTCCAAGAACAGCCTTGCACTGATAGCGTTTGTGAGTTATCTTCCTTTAACAGTAAATACGTGTAATGTTCTTGACAAATCATTGGTATATATTATATAACTAGGATGTAACGTCGATTCTGATTGGCTGACGCGCGAGTCATAATTTTCCGATAATGACCGCTGACGGAAGATAATGACTCGGTGTGGTAATTGTCCTGATTTCAGTATTTTCGAAAAAAAATTTTTTTAGTTATTTTGCTAAATATTAAAAGTTTAGATATACTTTTCACAAAAATGTGCAATTAATCGTTGAATTCTTTATAAGAGATTATGTGTACATATTGTTTTGAATCATTATTTTAAACATATAAAGTCTAACTATCAATTATATGATATAACAAATAAGAACTTGGTCGAGGTCATTATGTCATTATAATGACCTGATGATATTTGTAATATCGACCTCGGCCTTCGGCCTCGGTCAATATTACAAATATCATCGGGTCATTATAATGACATAATGACCTCGACCAAGTCCATATTTGTATAATAATATAGCTAAAAAGAAATGGACAAGCATGTATTAACTTTTCCTGATTCTGAAGTAATATACATGTACTGCTTTTGGACATAAAGTACTACTCCTCCAATCACTGAAATCACTTAGGTGAAATTGTCTCTGTTCATGTCGTATCTGATAAATCATATTTTATTTCATGTTATCGAAAAAGGATTGGGTAAATAGATAATGCGCTATCCTTATTTGAGTGGATTTTAAATGTTATTAATTATGTAACATACGATGACTTGAAAAATATGGATCATGACCATATCTTCATACAGAGTACAAATTCGATTATTCAGAAAATCATAAACCGAAGGCATACAAATTCAGGATAAAACAGGAACCAAAGCAAACAAACAAAAACCTCCACTACATGAAAATAAGCGAACTCCCAATATGGGAGTGTGACCGGATGTCCAGGAAGAGTCAGCATCTTCTGCTTGCATGCAACACCCGTCGCTTCAATTCGGTAGAATTGTCACATCCGGTTACTTCCATTTCGGAAGATATAAGCATATTCTGTGGTTGGATGATTCAAATGGTCTAAGGCAGGATATCAGCCACCATGCTGGACAATTGGACACCATAGTGTATGACGAATTCCCCGTATCGACCATACAACTTCCTCAGTGACGATCGGTTTATGATTTTCTGAATTATCGATTTTGTACTGTGTATTGGGATATGGTCATTATCCATATTTGTCATATTTATCTTTTAATTATTGGATGTCTTTTTGCTTTTCGAGTAAGCCCTCGTTTGATTGGATAAAACATAACTTCACATTTCACTTAAATGCAATCTGATTTGCGGAAGTTTGTGTTTACAAGAATTTATTCAGCGAAACTTAGTTTCACATTTGCTAATTATAGTTTCTGGAGATAAAATAGGCTTTCGGCAAAAAGTTAGGTTTACGCTCGTAAAAAAAAAAAGGATTTACAATAGATAAACTAGGTTCCAGGATTGTAAACCCTAGTTTACATTCGAAAAAAACTAGGTTTTCCAAGCGTGAACTAGGGTTTACAGCTGTGAAACCTAGTTGATCGATTTTTTGGGACTTTGGCGTGCCATAGTCGTCACGTTTTTCATAGAGTGAGGTGTTCATGTGACAATTAATGTCGTAAGACAGCATTATGTCCAACTATGATGCTGAATTATTTGTCTCTCTAGTTTCTTTGACTTCAAGCTCCGACGGATATATTCTGCCAAGGTTATCCACGAGTATTGGATTTTTGACGGATAAGAAATCGTCTATATAATGTCTGTGGGTGAAGTTTAAGTCAGAAGCTAATAAGTACCTTTTCTCTTCTGAGACCACAGATTGAATGAATTCAGCTTCGTACGAGTAAAGAAACATGTCGTCAAGGAGTTGGGCACAATAGGTTCCCATTAGAATTCTAACAATTTGTTGGAAGATCTCTCCTCCTGAACATATCTCATGAGATGGAGATTTGTCTAGTTCAACGGATAATAAGAGCTGAGTACTTGCTTTCTCTATTAGATTTTCTTAGATAGAGAATCATTATAGTTGATTAAGATGTTAAACGTCTTCAGTCTATCTGATTATAGTTTTGTACAGCCTATTTCATTTTGGTTGACCTTGTTCAAATACATAAACGTAGTCGAAAACAAGGGAGAGGAGGGAGGGGGGGGGGGGCATGAGAACGAACAAAGCACTGATATGTCGAAAAGTGTCAGTCTAAATCTGAAAATTTCTTTCTGACAGAAGTTAATTCTGCAGTAAAATTGCGTGTCTGGAGACTTAAAATTTTATTCAAGAAGGTTACGGGTGGGAACACTTCAGTTTTCTTATTATCAACACTTACTTTCTTTTGCAGTGTGGAGTAGTGAAATATGTTCCCCGTGACTGAATGTTTCAAGTGTATCAAGTCGCCCGAAAGAAGCTTTCTTTTGACCCTACAGCAATTTAAGATTATGCATTACCTAGCTATTTTGGAAATTTGTCATTTCATCCTAATATATCGTCAAAATTAAAGGAGGTTAACATCCTAGCACCATCCATACAATGCTATTCTGGTCGTAGATTTTAATATTGTTCACTATCCTACTGAATCGACCCTACACACGATAGAAAATAATGATAAGTAGTGATAATTATAGTTAGATCATGAAGTAGGGTTAGGGTAAGAAGTAATCCATTCGAAAATGGTGGTCCTTTATATAATCTCTATTAATACGTATTTTGAAAATATGAACATACATATGCAGCACTGTATGGATGGACTACATAAATCTAGTTGTTTAATAAATGATTCGCATTGTCTTCAGTATTTTTTTTTATTATATGTTATAAAACAATTAAAGGTTATTAGAATTAACTGACAATGTTAAACGTCTTCAAATTCATTACCATTATTTAAAAGCAGATAAATTTACAGTATGGACCAGACATGCACGTTTTTGGTATTTAACCATTGTCAGTGATTCTCAATCTAAACAATGAAATATGGCCAAAATTTAAGAAAATTATGTTCAAAATGAACCGCAAGACATAGCAAGATGGTTGGGATATGATGCTACAGGACCCAGGTTTCAGAAATTAAAAAAAAAATCCGTTAACAAAAATTTTCTAATGCGTTTGAAGAAACGACCAACCGAAATTTATCGAACTTGGAAACCCGTGCCCTCGAAGACCCCTGTTCCACCAGCAGTGACTCTCACCAAGTGGTACAAATGTTGAAGGAAAGACCAACCGAAATTGATCGAATATTTCTTAAATTATATGTAATCAAACAAAAGTGATTAAATATAACATTTTTTTCTCCAGAAAGATAGTTAAGGAACCATTCATTTGAAACAGAGTAAAATTACAAAAAAAAAAGAAAAAAAAAATTAAATGGAATCTCCTTGTTGCTGTTGTTGTTGTCGTTGTCCTTTATGTATAACATACATGAAAGGAGAGTATCCGCGGCCATCTGTTTTTTCTGCAATATGAATAGGAAATGGTGTAGATATCCGGATTACTTTCGCACAATCCTTCTTCTTATCTTGGTATACAAGGGTTTCTCAAAATGCAAAGTTGTTGTATAAACTAACAGTAATCTCACTATAAGTTAATGCCACAACGAAGATCATGCGACAAAGAGGTCCTAAGTATGAAAAAAACCCCTGAATTCGATAAATTCATAATTCGTTATTGATTTCTCCATATGCTACAACAGGACTCTTTATAGACAAAATTAGTGAATACTTTGTATTTGACTTAAATTTACTAAATGATACGCCTGAAAACAATTGCATGTAATTCATGGATACATAAGGGTCACATGTAGATAATATGTAATGTGGTATGATAAAAGTTTTTTTTTTTGTCGAATTCATTTAGGTAGAAAATTTTACGAAAAGGAAGTAAAGTTAGGCGTGGTTGCAATTTCAGTGCCTGTCCGTGTTACTGTGTCAGATTCAAGAAGGAAAATTTGTCTATTTCAGTTTCAGCTTTTTACATTCCAAGTAGTAAGACTGTATAAGGCATTGCGATAGGTGTCAATTTGCCGAAAATTCTAGACCAGTTCGCATTGTATTGAGGCCCCGCTTTAATAATATTTTTTTCTCGCTTCATTCTTTATTGAATATAAATTCAATGATTCAAGTATTAAAAACTCAACGAGAACTTGTTCCAGGCAGTCGTTCAAAAATGCAGACCTAATCATTATGTATGTATTTGCAGAATGTATGCTTGAAAAAAAAAAGAAGAAATTATAGTACTTCCTGTCTAAAAAAGAACTGAAAATGCCGAAATTCTATATTCCTTTATATCATTGTTTGATTTCCCGTTTCATGATGTCCAAATACGATATGCTAATTAGTCCTTGGAAAAACGAGACGAGGATAAATCCCTAATAATGCAGAGATAACAGCGTAAACGCATGCGTGATATGAGAAAAAGATATAAGGTAATTCAGATATTGGCGATGAATACCACTATATTATGACTTGTAAATCCTTAGATTCCTTACGAAAACAGTATATTCCTGAAGAATTTATAGTAAGACCTAATACTCTGAAATTCTTTAATTTATTTTCAACAACAAAACTATCCACTCTTAACAAATTACATTTTTGTATATATATCTATAAGGCAAATCAATTCTATTGTATGTTCTCCTGGTTGATGATGTATCTTTTTTTCCATAATTATTTCTCAAAATTATTATCATTGTTGTAACCTTTCACGCATTAATGAATTCATATTGACTATATAATTGCATTTTCTCCATGTTGTAATTTTGCAATTGTGAGAATAAAGAAATTGAATTGAATTGATGTTTGCTAAGCTTTCACAGATTGAAATTGATGCCGGATATTGTGAAAATATGAAAACTAATAAAGACAGAAACAAACAATGGACATCCAATAAGCACATAACAAACAGTTGGAGACAATGAAAACACTTCCACAAAATAGATCAAGGAACAATGCAAAGACTTTTCATCGAAATACGAAAGACAATACATAAAAGAAGGGAACAATCCACCAGTGCAATTCATTATGTCAATAGCAAATTATAAGGTTATCCGGATTATATGAGCACAACCTTTACACAGAGGCCCGAAACGTACAACTTAAACCGTCATGGAGTTCCACCGTCACTAATGGTTAAGTATCCTAAGCTTACTGTGATACGCATTGCAAAGGGAATCAACCATTAAACCTGATACATTCAAAAGAAGTTTTATAACAGTCTGCATATTACAAACAATGTATCCCCATTCAGATTAGAGGTGCCCGGGGAGAGTAAGCATCTATTACTTGCTAGCCGGGCCAAGACCAGTGAATTTATAAAATTAGGTGTTTTTCGAAGATCTTAAATGAAACACAGATGTAAACTGCTATAGATCTAACTCCCTTCTGACTAGTCTGAAGATTTTTTTATTTAGTTTACGAATATCTAATCAAACAGAATGTTTACGTTGATTGTATTATTTGTTGACTAAATTTGAAAATATTTTGTAATAGCAGATTCCATAAGAAATGATATATGTTTGATAGGCTTTTGGATAAATAAAATTGCATTTTTCATTTGTGATGAACATCTAATTTCTTCATCGGATCTATTTACGGTGCTTAAAATCATATTTGGTAATTTTCTTGTTCTCATACCGGGGCCAATTAGCGAAACCCCATTATTTCAAATAATACGGTAATGCGGAAAGAGAAATCTATATAAGTTCTAAGTTTCCTTTTTGTTCCTATTTACAAAGTACTATAACTTGCATCATACATGTAACATAATCCATGTGATATTTGAGTATGTTTATACTGTACTAATTAGCACAGCACCGCGTCTAAAGCCCCACCTATGTGTATTCCATACTTGCACTGTACTCTGAAGATTGTACATTAGATTAAGTTATCCATCGTTTTTCTAATCCAAGTGTCCTTCTGTCACCAGACGGACACTTGGCTTGGTACTGGACCAATCTGCAGCCTTGCACCAGCGCATTCTTAAGAATTGCAGACTGACTGTGACGACAGGACTCCATGATGAGCTCTGTCCAAACCTCTTTAGAGAAGAGCAGGTCCCGACCACCTGTCCTCTCTGAATGTCAGTCGGACTCGGGTGATCAAATGCATGAGCACGGACTGTATTTCGTATGCCTTCTGTTTTTTATATCCATTTACATATCCATCTGTGTGTTTCTTTGGCCCCTGCGTCATTCTGTCTGTTTGTATGTTCATCTTGTAGTGAGGAGGTTATTTTGACCACAATTGAGCATTCTTCGAGACCTCTGGGTAATCGGAAAAGTGGGAGGGTTGTGCGCACGTAATTCAAATAATCACACCGTCTGCTACTAACGTGGCAGAGGGCCGTCCTAAATCGGCACCGGCTGCAAATTGGTCTCGTTGGTTTATGTGTGGTCTTTTATATTACATGTTTCTATGGTCTGGGTTGGTGTTCCTTGTCCCTTTTGCGTCTTTTTCTGTAGATGTTTATTGTGTGTTTTTGCTGATTGATATGTTGTGAGCGACGTATTGAAGGATTTGAATTTTATCAGACATTTTGCATTATTTTTCTACATAGTCCCCTTCAATATCTATACACTTTTGCCACCGGTGTTTAAGGGCTAAATACCACTTTTATTAAAGAACTCCATATCTTGACAGTTCAGAAAGCCATCCACTGCAAGTATGACGTCATCATCGGACTGAAAGTGGGTGTCAGAAAAAGCTCCTTTTAGTTTTGGGAATAGATGAAATTCTGATTGAGCAAGAGTAGGTGAATAAGGCGGATGCTCAATCAAGTCATGAATGGCAGCCAGGGCTCGTCTGCCAGTCATAACAATATCATTGACTTTATTGATCATTTCTAGAGTTGCAACAGTGACAATTCTTCCAGGACAGGTCATCCTCAAGGCTCTGTCTCCCGAGCTTTTATTCCTCCATCCACCTGGTGAGTGTCACTGCTGGTGGACCAGGGGTCCCCAAGGGCACATGTAGCCAAGTTCGATCAATTTCGGTTTATCGTCTGTATCTTCAACGCATTCAAACTTTCTGTTATAAAAAAATCTTGAAATTTCTAAAACGTGAGTCCTGTAATATCATATCCCACCATCCTGCTACGTTTATCGGTACATTTTTGGACATACTATCTTTCACACTCTTTGGTCATACTACTTCGTTTAGATTGAGGATCACTGAAGAGGGTTTATTACCCGAAACGTGCATGTCTGGTCCATGCTGTATTTAATGCTCTTAAATGCTATCGAATTTGAAGACGTATAACACTTTTTACTGTAACATATGAAGGGACATCTTTCCCTAGTGCTGTTACCATATAATTATGGATATCCTAAGGTGTTAGACCTTTTTTATGCATATATTGGATCACTGCCCTTTCACCGATTTTGTCTATTTGGCAAAAGTAACTAGTCTTGTTTACTTTAGAGTGTTACCTCGTCGATTTAAATTGAAGAAATGAGACCAGTCCTTGGGTACATGGCCTTATATAGTCAGGGAATAGAGGGACTTAAAAAGAATATCCCTGTGTATCTCCTTCAATACGAGACTCACAACATATCAATCAGCCATCGTATACCCTAGGTTGAGTAGTTTTTCGGTAAGTCACCTTGTTTTTTTTTTATGATGTCGTTGTCGTTTGTGTTTTCTCTAGAATAGCTTTGAATACACTATATGCAAGGGACGAAGAAATTTTAGTTCTTGTGCATTAAAATTGGTTTGAAATTTGTTCAAGAATGTAAAGAGTTGGAATAATTTCGTATCATTCTTTAAAAAATGATACATACCCCGAAGCTTGAATCGTCTCAAATGTTAATATATATGTTTACATATTTTGAGATAAAAGAACGATAAACTTTTAAGTCAGTCAGAACAAATCAATATAGACACGCGAGGCCGAGCTTCGATACAGGGAATCAAAATATGAAATCGGGACAAATATGAAAAAAGGAAAGTATAGAAGGAAACAACTATTTGTGTACTAGTTTGTTGGAAATCTTGCTTTCTCTTTCCTGTTATGTAATGAACATTTCAAAAGAAAGGAGAAAGTATGAAGTTGTTTTCCATGAACGTCATGCAGACCAACAAATATGTAACTATCATAAAAGCTAATTTCAGCTTTGCTTATGTTTTGCATGTCATGCAAAGTACGAAAATGGTTATGTAACATCAACCTTACTGGTCGAGTACTAGTGGCCACCCAGTACCAGTTACTGCCTGCTGCACTTTAAAGGGACTTGGGAATGGTATAATTACACGAAAATGTAGGAAGTCTTGTACACTTGTATTATGTCGCTATATTTGTTAAAATAACATTAAGAGGGTATTGACACGAATCCGGGGGTTGGGGAAAGGGTGAGGTTATTCGATCTGTCACTGTGGTCGTTTGGTTTCTGAATTTTTCATAAAAAACGCCACCAAACTATCAGGTAAAGATTATTTCATTGTTGTGAAAAAAACTAGAACAAAATATTTTAAATTACAGAAAAAGAAGTCAAATAAGCAGTAACTGGTACTGCAATCTTGCAAAAAGGGTTCAATTTCAAACTCATTTTAAGTCATGATGTAAACAGAATTGTTAAAAGTTTCCTAGTCACAAATGTATTAACTAGGTCAAGTTTCAATGAAATATTTCGTAAATAACTAATTTCAGTAACAAAAACACTTAAACTGATCACCTGTACTCGACTAGTAAGCAAAGCATCTCCTTTCTTAGAAAGAAAATACTAGATAGATATGAAATGAATAGGTATATTTATCATGAATTAGAATGCATTGAAAATCAATGAACAATTTATCCTATAAGGATTATACATGCATTTCTGTATCAAATGATATACATTATTCTGAAACTAAGGAGTATTTCTCTCATAACATACATGTAGCTCTGTTCTTAGATAAATTTTTGGCAGCATACATTCTAAGTCATGTTTAGAATTTCGCTCTTCTTATATTTCTCTATTTCGGCCTCGGGCGGGCATCATTGATGATTATTTGTTTGTTGAAATGGGCATATGGTGTACCTAATCATTACGATATAACGTATATGATACTAAATGTAACATTTGAAATTTGTTATCAAATTTCTTCTCTAAAATAAACAAACATATATTATTCCTAAATTCGAAAATAGATTGCAACATGTTATGATCAAATATATGCTTTATCGAGAAAATAATTCATAGCTTAGTGAGCATGTAACTAAGGATTTGTTTCTGTCATTGCTCATGTTGATTACACAGTTCTGAATTCTTACAAAATCAAACATTTATGGAATAAAATGAATTATGAAGAACGAAAGTCTAAACTTGATCTAAAATTTCTGCCAAAGATCCTGCTACATGTACGGACAGAGCTATGCCATCAGAGATATACCCCTTGGTTTAGAATATTGTCATGAAATTTGTGTTTCGGAGAATTTAAAATCTAAAAAATATTTCAAGTCAAGTACCGAAACATTGAAACCAGGCGGACGATATCCTCGGCGATTAAACAATCACGTCTTGTGTCCCTTGTCCCTTTACTTTGTAGTGCTGGTAGCGTAGTGGTTAGCGTGGTGGACTACGAATCCATAGGTCGTGGGTTCGAGCCTCACCGTCGCCGATCATTGCAAACAATTGTCACCTTGGGCAAGTTACTTTACACTACGTTGCACTCTCTTCACACAGGAGTAAACCGGGTACCTGGCACATGAGACGAGCTTGTAATGTGAATGAAAAGCATTAGCGCCTAAACGGCAGCTCTGCTTGTATACTCCCAAGGGAGTTGAGAAGGCACTGGATTGTACAGGCCAGGGAGGTGATTGTAGCAGTCGCGTGAGGCTCAGGCGAACGAGACTATAAACCCTACCTTTACTGTCTCTTGTTGTTCTTGGTACTCTGTGTTTTCATAAATGGATGTTCCGATGTCGCAACCGAGTCCAGTTGGAGATCCATCCTTTCTTCTTTTTCAATTGTTCCAAATCATGGTAAAGACTTCTAGACACGTAACACCAGAGAGAATATGTGGACATCAGGAACAAATTCTCAACACACTGAAATGAAATATTTAAAAAGAACTGAAAAAAAAATCTTCTAAATGTTTAACAAGTATAGGTAGCAGGACGATCCGTCCACAAATTATCCGTCCACAGGTCTTTCCGTCCCCAAGACGATCCGTCCACAATGAATATGCAGGATAAAGTGATAATTATCCATAAAACAACTAATTACGTTGTATATAATCACGGTCTACTATTAGTTTGAAAATTAGTGTACTTAATTGGGGATACTTTCGTGTGGTTTTGTGCATTAGAGAATATTATTTCTCTTACTGTATGTTTTGCGTCCTTTCAACTTTTAAAATTTTACAAGAAAGTTAAAAAAGAAAAAGTTGTGTTTTTTTCATCTTTGTTTCTTTATAGCTTTAATTTTTTTTTCGGAGAAAGAAGATTAGGGGGGGGGGGGGTTTACTAACTATTCAAGACGCAAAACATAGTCGATAAAAGATATATAAATTGGAGATGATTCTGGCGCCTCCGTCAACAAAATTAATTAACCTCAAATTTAAACTCTTTTTTCTTTTTATTATTTTGAAATAGAAAATTACTCGTGCAAGCACGGGTCTTATGGAATGAAATAATGGAAGACAAAGAAATTTGACATGAAAGATAGTTTTCAAAGATGTTTTGTAAAGATGCATGTAATATTTAGAGTATATTTTAACGAGTGTATCTTCAGATACCGAACGAGGGGGCGGAGCCCCCGAGTTTGGTATCTGAAGATGCACGAGTTAAAATATATTCTAAATGTTTTGTATCATTGCATCATCAAACATTGCGTCAACCATGCTCTATCGAATTTTCGGCGTAAACCTCCATCATGCCATTTCGACCTACCAATGAAAACGCTACACTTACATTATGCCATTTACACAAACCAATGAAAACACAGCACGACATCTAACTCGTTACGGACGAATAACGCGCTACTTCTATCCCTCATTTCCAGCCGGTACAACATGGACGACGGCTGCGATTTTTTGCTCTCGCAATTTTTTAAAGATGATCATGGGCAGTTTATTCGTTTCACAGGAAGGTCGTCTAAAACTTTCAAAGGAGGGCTACAACATCTCCAGCTGACTAACAAGGACATCAAGCATTATTGCGATGAAGGTACGTACTTTACATTTTTTTGGGGTGCGATCTGGATTAAAAAATGAAATCGTCAGAAAATATTAATTATCATTTGCTTTCATTGAAATTTATGAACCTTATTTATCTTCTTCAGGTGAACGATGTCTTGTTGACTACTACCGTATTTACCTAGACGCTCTTGGAAACGAGGGACCGTTCTACCGTCGACCATTAGCCGCTTCAAGCAGCGTCTCCGTGCGATACGGCGAGCAGGTATTGGGAATCAACAAACTAAAGGGACTGATGAAGGAAATCACAGGTAAAGCGGGATTACAAGGAAACTTAACAAATCACTCAGGAAAAAGGACTTGCGCTACACAACTGTATCACGCGGGGTTGATGAACAAGAAATTATGCAACGGACAGGTCACCGGTCAGAAACGGCAGTCAGAAAGTACAAGCGTACCAACTCGGCCTTACAAGGTCACGTGTCTGAAATTTTGAATCCGCCAACGAGCAAGAAAGTTAAATGTGAAACTACAGAGTCCGAGAATTGCGAAAATTCCGGCAATGAAAATATTGACCCATCAGCGTCCGTCAGTGCGTGCGAATACCCAATTGTTCCGAATTTAATGAAGCCAGGCCAAGTTTATAATAATTGTGTTTTCAATTTCAAGCCTTGAGAATTTGTTCCGTTCAACTTGTATGCAAGTTCTACGATAACCGTGTTTGTATTTGGAATAATTCCGATTTGCCGATTTTCGTGAAATATTAGTGAATGTGTGCATGTTTATTGTTTCTTATTATATAGTTTGTTTATATTCCCACTATCATTGGCTGAGAACTGTCACGTGGCGAGTCATTGTCTCATCATATTGACCTGTGAGGGGCGATTTCATTAAATATCACTACCGCGAAAACTCTTGCTTCCGGTTTACCATGAAATATCGAAAACGCGCAAAATTTATATCTGTGACGTCATTAACGTCATTTCGTAAACAGCAGCAAGGACCATGAAGCTGAGCTCAAATTCTTGAATTTTGAGCCTATCTACGGATTTTGACTCTGAAATATTCTTCATTTGACTCATTGAATGAATTCCATTACGTTCAGGATAATTCAGCGACAGAAAATGCTGATATTAACACGTCTTAAAAATTTTTCAAAGAAAATTCGATGTCAGCCATTTCGAAAAGGTACCTTTATAAATACTGATTAAGTCCACTATATAATAAAACAATTATGGACTTTTCACTCGGTGAATATGGTGTGATATTTTCTGAATTTGAAAATATTGACCTCGGCTGTCGCCTTGGTCAATATTTTCAAATTCAGAAAATATCACACCATATTCACCTCGTAAAAAGTCCATAATTGTATAATATTCTAAAAATGCATTTGTAATGCAACACGATAACACAGTAATGTAAATTTTGTATTTGAAAGATATTTTGTGTTTAATGTTTTTTTTTTTTTTTTTTTTTTTTTTGAGAATTTGTAATAAATGTTTCATTGAGTTTAATTAAATTCATGCAAAAACTTGATTATTTAATAAATCCGAATTTTCTTTATCCAGTTTTCTTCATTTTATCATATTGAAAAAGTGTGATATATCACAGATAGACCACAGTGATAGATCACAGAAAACTGTGGTGTATCAGAAAAAAATGAACAGCACTGAACAAAGGAAAAGACCACAAGCAATGATGCAAATATCATTTTTTTTTTCATTTTAGAGTGTAGTGCGCGAGTAGAGATGTAATACAGATTATATAGATTCCAGTGATTCTAATTCCTTATGCATCATTAAGACTGAACAATTGAGCCCCCACCATTGAAACTGACACATTGATTAACAACATGAGATAAAAAAGTGTTTTTTAAGATTTCTCAATTATTTACCACAGTGGCTTTGATAAGATTTGTCCGAAACATACAGAATTGATATGAACTTAGTTAATGCAGGGTGAACTTGAAGCATGAACCTTAGTGATACTAAATACTCAGTATTTGGACGGGTGTCGTAGAATTGTAGCAGAATCGAAAATTACTTGAATATTACAGTAATCATTGGTGGGCAAACTAATAATAATTAAACAAAATGTTTTTCATAAAAAAACAGATGTCTCCCCCCTCCCTCTAAGTTACTTTGACCTTGGGCCAAAATGCAAAATGATGTGAAACCTTTGAGTCATGGGCAACATCATACTAAAACATGAAAGTGATTCATTACATTGTTTGAGGTAAAGCCCAAACATGATTGGCATATACAATTTCATTATATTAAGCATATTTAAAGAAATTGACTTTGGTCACATGACCTTGGATATAGGTGATCTGAAACCTACACTCACTGACGAGGGTTAAGTACCCGAAACATGCATGTCATTTCCATGCTGCAAACTTATCTGCTTTTAAATGATGCTATTGAATTTGAAGACGTTTAACATTGTATGGATCATGAGCAACAAAAAACTGAATTAGTGATTGGATACACGGTTCAAAATATAAAGCCTAAACATTATTAGCATAGACAATTTCTGCCTGGACATGCTTAGCATATACAATTTCATTACCAAAGTAAGAAGCTACCTTCACCATGTGACCTTGGGACAATGTGATAAGAAACATTCAGTCCTTAGAAACAACATACTAAAATATGAAAACAATTGTAAGAAGGGTTCAGGAGATATAGCCCAGACAATATTAGTACGTACAATTTCATTAAAAAGAACTAAATGATCTTGACGTTGGGCACATGACCTTGGGTCAAGATGATAAGAAACCCTCCAATCCTGAGCAACAGCATACTGTAGTATAAGACTGATCCAGTATATGATTCCACAGATATAGCCCAGACTCAATAGCATTTACAATTTCATTAAAAAATGTAATACTTGACCTTAGTCATATGACCTTGGATCAAAGAGGTGTGAAACCTTTGGGTCATCAGCACCATCATACTAAAATATGACGTGATCCGATCACGGTTCAAAAGATTAAGCCTGGACATAATACATGTAACAAATACAATTTCATTTAAAATATACTAATTGACCTTGACTTTGGTCACATGACCTTGAGTCAACGTGATGTGAAACCTTTACGTGATAAGCAACACCATACTAAAATATGACGGTGATCTGATAAATAGTTAAAAGAGATAAAGCCCCAATGGGATAGCATGTACAATTTCATTAAAATGTACTTAGTAACTTTGACCTTGATCAAATGACCATGGGTCCAGGTGAAACCTTTTGGTCATGACTAAATACATTCTTAAACTTGAGAGCAATCCAGTATGCGGTCCAAGGGATAAAGCCTAAACAAGAATGTATCTACAATTTCATTAAAAATGTAGCAAGTGACCTTGGCCTTGGGTCAAGGTGATGTGAAGCCTTCGGGTCATAAGCAACAACATACTAAAATATGAAAGTTATCTGGCAAACGGTTCAAGGGATATAGCACGGACTGGAATGTATGTAAAGTTTCATTAAAAATGCACTAAAGTGACCTTGACCTTGGTCACATGACCTTGGGTCAAGGTGATATGAAACCTACGGGTCATAAGCAACAACATACTAAAATATGAAAGTGATCCTGCAAATGGTTCAAGAGATATAGCCCGGACAGGAATGTATGCATAATTTCATTAAAAATGCACTGAGTGACCTTGACGGTGGTCACATGATCTTGGGTCACGGTGATGTGAAACCTACGGGTCATAAGCAACAACATACTAAAATATGAAAGTTATCCGGCAAACGGTTCAAGAGATATAGCCCGGACAAAAATGTATGCATAATTTAATTAAAAATGCACTAAGTGACCTTGACCTTGGTCACATGACCTTGCGTCAAGGTGATGTGAAACCTTCGGGTCATAAGCAACAACATACTAAAATATGAAAGTGAACCGGCAAACGGTTCAAGAGATATAGCCCGGATAGGAATGTATGCATAATTTCATTAAAAATGCACTAAGTGACCTTGACCTTGGTCACATGACCTTAAGTCAAGGTAATTTGAAACCTTCCGGTCATAAGCAACAACATACTAAAATATGAAGGTGATCTGGCAAACGGTTCAAGAGATATAACCCGGACAGGAATGTATGCATAATTTCATTAAAAATGCACTAAGTGACCTTGACCTTGGTCACATGACCTTGAGTCAAGGTGATGTGAAACCTTTGGGTCATAAGCAACAACATACTAAAATATGAAGGTGATCGGACAAACGGTTCAGGAGATATAGCCCGGACAGGAATGTATGCATAATTTCATTAAAAATGCACTGAGTGACCTTGACCTTGGTCACATGACCTTGGGTCAAGGTGATGTGAAACCTTCCGGTCATAAGCAACAACATACTAAAATATGAAAGTGATCGGGCAAACGGTTCAAGAGATATAGCCCGGACAGGAATGTATGCATAATTTCATTAAAAATGCACTAAGTGACCTTGACCTTGGTCACATGATCTTGGGTCAAGGTAATGTGAAACCTTCGGGTCATAAGCAACAACATACTAAAATATGAAAGTGAACCGGCAAACGGTTCAAGAGATATAGCCCGGATAGGAATGTATGCATAATTTCATTAAAAATGCACTAAGTGACCTTGACCTTGGTCACATGACCTTAAGTCAAGGTAATTTGAAACCTTCCGGTCATAAGCAACAACATACTAAAATATGAAGGTGATCTGGCAAACGGTTCAAGGGATATAGCACGGACTGGAATGTATGTAAAGTTTCATTAAAAATGCACTAAAGTGACCTTGACCTTGGTCACATGACCTTGGGTCAAGGTGATGTGAAACCTTCCGGTCATAAGCAACAACATACTAAAATATGAAAGTGATCGGGCAAACGGTTCAAGAGATATAGCCCGGACAGGAATGTATGCATAATTTCATTAAAAATGCACTAAGTGACCTTGACCTTGGTCACATGACCTTGGGTCAAGGTGATGTGAAACCTTCGGGTCATAAGCAACATCATACTAAAATATGAAAGTGATCGGGCAAACGGTTCAGGAGATATAGCCCGGACACGATGTGTGACAGACGGACAGACGGACAGACAGACGGACGACGAAGGCAAAACCAATATGTCTCCTCCCCGTTGAGGGGGGGGGGGAGACATAAATCCGGAAATGTGATTTTTTCATATATATAGTTGTGACCATGACTTCATGTGGAGAAAGGGCCTGAAGGGGTGGAGGTGCGACTCTTCGGGTCGTAAAAACATTGAAGCTTTCCCTCTAGGAGTAGTTCTGACCAAAAGCAAGTCATTATTTGTCCAAATAACCGATTTATTTAGTATTAGTATTTGGTCAGATATTTCGAAATAGTAAAAACTAAGATTCTTTTCATAAGAAACGTCTCCATAATTTTCTGGAGAGTTTCATTGGTTACTAAGACTAATAGAATCTATCCCCAGATGTGATCTGGGACAAGGAAATCCAACCCGAGTGTCCAGGATTTGCTTGTACCACGACGAGGCTTGCCGAGTCGTGGACAAAAGCAAATCCTGGACACGAGGGTTGGATTTCCGTGTCCCTGATCACATCTGGGGATTGATTATTTTTCTCCCACCGTCTAAAAGCCCTAAAAATTAGATTTTATGTATTCTTTTTCATAGTCTTGATCGGCTAACGCAGCGATAGTGTATGACGTCACAATTGACGTTACAGTCAAAAGGCACGTGAAAATGTTATCTTACTCCATAGGGGTAAGACAACGATATCTTTTCCCAGCGTTTCCATGGATATTCCAGTCCAAAGTGGGAGAATAAATTAAATCCGGCAAAAAATAGATATATAGATATATATCTATTGAACAAGATAACTAAATAGATATATATGCACAACCAATGTAATTCCCTGAGATGTTACCATTAAAAGGAACATGCTGCAATTCCTGTATTTTAAAACACTCGTGACTTCACAATGCAACATGCTACGACGGCTGTTCTAACCTGCAAACTGAATCTGCGGTGAGATGAATTTGAACGTCACCCTTTTCCTAAGAAAAAAGGAATTTCAGAAAACAGGAATGAAACTGTTACAGACAACTTCACATATGTAGACTAAATGTCATAATTTGTGTTTTGTTACGGGTATGCAACACACAGGAAGTGCATTTATCGCATGAAATGCGCTAACGCGCATTGCATGTACGATAAATGCACTTGCTGTGTGTTGCATAACCGTAACAAAACACAAATTAAGACACTTATTTTCTATGTATAAATTAATAGATAAAAAAAAATTAAGAAAAAGAGCCTAAGTCATTGTTTGAATCCATTTTGTATACGATCCCTGCGTCCGAGTTTCTTGCTTCTTGTATTTGTTTTTTGTTGTACATAGTCATAATTATTAATTGCCAATTTTGCTTATTTCTGATTGGTGGAGACGCAGTTTGATACAGTGTATCTCAAAGGGAGTTGACCGCTAATAATAACCAGCACGTGCTTTTTGAAGTGTTGACTTCGCATAACATTACAATGCAAAAGTTGAAAAAAATCATGATAATTTAATGAAGCATTTATTGACTTTTGATTTCGGTCTACTCGTGACTATACAAACCTGGTCAGGCACTGGTTGATCTCGGCCTTCGGCCTCGGTCAACCAATACCTGACCATGTCTATATACTAACGAGTAGACCTCATCAGAAGTCAATAATTGTATATACATGTAGCTATACAGCAGTAGATATCACATCGTCGGAACCCCCGGTCGGTCACGCTAAACTCACCTGAGTGAGGAGAATACAACATTTTATTGTTGATATTTTGACCTTCTTGGGTGTATCTGTTTAACGTTACCATGTAACTCTTTGTGTTAGTAACGAGGAGTGTAGCGTACAGTTTTTATAAAACGATTTCTTCATCTTACTGAATTACCATAATTGCAGTAATTATAACGTGCATCCAGGATGAGACTCCACACCACAGTAACCTCAAAAGACATGACACATTAATCTAATAACAATCCCTGACTTATTTAAATTTCAAATATTCAAACGCTTACGTAATATGGACTTAACATTTTGAGAAACATACAGTTTCAATGACACCTTAGATGTGTGTGGAAATGCATTAATTTCAACGCAGATTAAAACAAATTTGAAAACGTGACTAGAGAGAGAGAGAGAGAGAGAGAGAGAGATGGGGGGAGGGGGGGGGGGGGCAGATAAACTTCATATATCCCATCTGCGATGGAAATTCTTTGTTGTATACTTTCAAAGATAAAAAGAAGGAAATACATTGGATTCGGTGAAAAAAAATATATAATTGAAAAAAAAATATATGAAAGGAAAAGAAATTCAACACCAGTAGATAAAGATAGACGGTCAAACCTTTCGATAAGTTGGTGCGTTGTGTTGGTCAAAGTCTAATTAGATTGATGAAATCAGCAGCCAGTTCCTCGAAAATAAAAATTCGTACGAAAAATTTTCAGTAATTTTCGGAATTTCGATCGCATAGTTCTCCTTATAAACTAAAATTTGCGAAGTTCCTTTTTCGGATTTTATACAATGCACTTAGCATGCTTCGTATATAAAAAATGATACATGTATTAGAATTATTATACAATAACTTTTTACATATATAAGAATTTTTTAATATGTTATTTTACCATGTCATTTTTAATAAGAATTTTTGCGAAATGGAGTACTGTGTCAAGTTGTCAACATAAAATATTTGTGAATTGTAAATCAAAAATATTTAGTCAAAATAGATATTTTTGATTTCAATTACAATTCACAAATATTTTATTTTGACAATTGTTTTTTCCAGTTTCCAGATAGCGGACATTTATCCTTGCATAGGTTAGAAGGTATTTTGAAGTTTCTGCATAAATAGGAAGTGATCTGAGCGTCAGCGAAGCCCCTTCTTATACACGTAGAAACTTCAAAATACCTTCCAACCGGCGTAGGTGACAGTACTTAGTGGATAGCGCACCCGGTTAGTATGTCAGAAAGCTTGTTGAGGGTTTCGAGTTCGCGCCTCACTCGTGAAACAAATTTATCAAGTCTTGTAGGATGCCGGATTTATGACAACCATGAAGACGGTATCTACACAGAATCTTCACAAAAAAGACGATCAGTTGGCTCAGCCTAAATGTTGCCATCTAAATGGAAACTATTTTCATGCATATTCTCGTAATGTTAAATTTTTATCCTTTATTGAAGATCAACCGGCATGTCCGGCTTAAACATATATTTGCATGTTGTACACCGAAAATGAAAAAAAAAGAGATATTTTTGGGCTACAATGAAAAATATAATGTCCTGTTTGAATATGAATAATTAGACAGGTTCAGGTAAGTCGTTCTTGATGTATACAATTCCTATTCTACGTCACACAGGTAAAAAGGTTAGGCACACTCGTAAATAGTTAATAATACCACAATCTTATTATGAATGAAAACATGAAATTTAAACCTCTATGTGGGATATGTCTCAAAACTATTTTTAGCTGTTATTTAATAGCTTTTAACGATGTAAAAACGTTCGAATGAGGATCTTTCCAACAAAATTATCAGTGACACATTTAAGATATAAACTTAACTTCATTTGGCACGGAATATATGATAAACAGTGTTAAGTGGATCACAATTAAACAGTGTTATAGTATTTAAACTGCTTCCGACGTAAGTAAATTTCGGAGGAAATTCACCGGATGTTTCTGTGATGACGGCATTCCATAAATCACGGTGCAAGTGGGTTGGTTGTTTAAACAGTTGTGGAGAGGACAATAAAATTACATCTGGTTAGTCAAAATGTAAACTTTATTATCATTTCATTTGATGCTTGTCTGCGTTAGTATTTACATTATCGACTTAAAAGTGAAAAAGGATTCTAGTACTGGCATCGGTGAATTCAGAAAGGAACTTCTTTTAAAAATTATCTTTACTTAAACTTCTCTGAAAGTTGACTTATTTTTTTTGTCAGAAAACATAGTTTTACCCGGTGATATAGATAGATGAAGATGGATAATCAGACGGACCAATATAATTTACTTCTGGAGTGGAACACTGAGCTATCCGTTGATAGAATACCGAATAGTGTAATATTAATACTGTACATCATCGTCGGAATCGTCGGTAATTCTGCTGTGATATTTGTTTACAAGTCCAAAATGAAAGTCAAACAAGACAACAGGTATTTCATATTATTTTTAGCCGAACTTGATCTCATTGCCGTTGTAATAAGTGCATCGTACACGCTTTTTCTGAATTTTTATATGGTTTTACCGAAAGGTGGTGGAGTGTGTAAAACTTTTTCTTTCATAAGCCAAATGACGGCTATTACGTCTTGCTTTGTTCTAATGTACATCGCAATACATCGTTACAAACTAGTGTGTCATCCATTGAAAAAACAACTCAGTCTATGTTGGAAGAAAGTTTTGTTAGGAATCAGTGTCGTTGTTGGTGCGGTGCTTTCATTTCCGGTCCTCTTTTTCTACGGAGAATTCGAAGTTCATGACGCCTCTCGAAATGTTACGGGGTACGAGTGCGGAGTAAACATTGCGACTCCTCAAATTAAAAAGTTGTTTTCACTTTATACAATTATTCTTGGAATTAGTGCTGTCGGTGTTCTCGTGGCCATTGGAGTTTTATACTTCTTCATCCTAAAAGCAATGCGACATAGAAGTGCCACATTCAGAAAGCGCGAAGAATCTAGGAGGAAGATGCGTCAGATGTTTGATTCGCCGACGAACGAATTTGATTCGAATAATGCTCTGAACGAAACGACTGCCACAGGATTATCGAGCTCATCGTCTTCCATTAATCTTCATCATATAAATATCACGAAAAATGCGCTCAATGGCAACGAAAAACATCCAAGAGCATCGTGGATTTTGATGACAGACGACAAACGACCAAACCGATCGTCTGCAGTAGTGAAAACCCCGCCCACGAAAAGAAAGGCCAGCGTGGCAGCAGTGAAGAATCACTTCGCTTCCAATCGTTATTCGTACATTTTCTTATCAATTACAATCTTCTTCATCATATCTTATGTACCCACTCTCATAATGGTGTCTGTATCTTCAAAAGAGAAAGACTTCTGGATGAACCTGTCCTACGGCAAACTTCAAATATTTCTTATTTTGAGAAGAATGTTTATCATAGATCACCTGGTCAATCCATTTATTTACGGATATTTTGATGGTGCTTTCAGAAGACAAATTAAGAAATTATTCTGTTCATACTGTTTCCGAATAACTGGACACGCAATACCATCCAGTACTGTGTATCAAACGAAAGGTGGACATGAGTCTTCGTCGGTCTGATCGGTGACAAAATTCATACATTTAATGTGATACCGGTGCTCAAAGCATGCGAAGGATGATGGGGTTTCAATACTTTTTCCACGACATACATGCGATACATTTAAATTCAATTCAAGATAAGATTTTCAATAAAAGAAATTCAAATTCAAAAGACTTATGTTCAAAATTACGTAAGCCACTCGGAATCTATTCAATGTTCAAGATTAACAGTGTGAGGCGATCAAGTAAAGAAAATGATATAAAAAGTTTGTTTTTTAAGTAACTGTTACTTCACAATTTTAAAGGTGGGATTTCCATTATACAAGTAGTGATTCATTACAGATTAACATTTGACAGTGAAGCAAGTAAATTCTGTTTGTAAAACTGTACGTACAGTAGTATTTATATTTTTTGGATGCTAAACTTGAGTGGAAATAAGATAGTTTAGAAGAACATTATTATTTTTTGACAAAAGTATTTATCTTGAAATCACAAATTCAGTTCCAGGAAATCCGTCGAATAAAATATTTATTTGTAAACATGGTCTGATTTATTGATTTACGTCACGAAAACAGAGTTTCTCTTACATTTGTACATTGTATCGAAAAACTTCATGTTTTACCACTGAGCTTTGTTAATAGCTTGGACTTGTTTATATTTTTCGTTGAATATAAAGTTAACAAATGAAATTTCTTGTCTTTATTCATTTTGTTTGCTTTTGCAATGATTAAGTTTTCGTTTATACCTAATGCACTTGTTTGTTTCATGAAACTGACAGTCTTACGTAGAAAGTTTTATGAATTCTGAATATATACGTGTGGTCGCTTCGCAAGAAAAAAAAATCAATAAGGATCACATTTTGAAAAGAAAGTTTACGGCACAGGGATTAATAGGGATCTTCTCATGTAATGCTGGAACAAATTAAGGGCCATGAGATACGAATGAAAGGAACGGTAGAGGAATCTTACATATCTTAGAATACTTAAAATAAAGATTTGAGACATATTTTCGCCACGTTTTTAGGAATTAAACAATTACTAAGTGTTTATTCATCCAACATATCTTTTCCGTTTCATCGGTGTTGCGGTTTATGTTATTTCCGGAAACTGGGAAAACTTCATCTACACTACATTAACAATAGAATAACTTCGTTCCCCATCCCTATTTATCAACATCAGTTTGTGAAACACTATTGTGTGTCACTAACGAATAAACACCTGTTGACCTTCGTCACATGGGTATTCATTGTGACAAGACCTTTCCATGGATATCAACATTTTTGACATTGTGAATTTAATCTTGGAGTTTGACCTACTTTTCAAAAACTTTAACCTTGACCATAACTTTTGAATGGAAAGTGAAAGGAATTTCATATTTCATATGTGTATACATTTGGAAAAGACTTTTCCACGGATACCAACAATTTTGACCTTGTGACCTTGACTTTGGAGTTTGGCCTACTTTTCAAAAAAATTAACATGACCATAACTTTTGAATGGTTAGTGATTGGGCTTTCATATTTCACATGTGTATTCCTTGTGACAAGAACTTTCCGTTGGTAAAAACGTTCTGACCTTATGACCTCGTCCTTGGAGGTTGAAACACAATTTAAAACCTTCAATCTCGACCATATCTTTTGGATGGTAAATGATAGGACTTTCATATTTCACATGTGCACTCCTTTTCACAAGATCTTTCCGTTGGTAACAAAGTTTGGACCTTTTGAGTTTTTCTTTGGGTTTAATCTCTTGATATGTAGAATTTTGATAATGCCTGAGATATATCACGATAACTTAACGAATAGAGGGGGGGGGGGGGTTGTCTGTAAGCATTTCCTTAAAGGCCGACGGGGGACTATATAAGGGGACAGGTAAATTTTCTGTCATTTCCTCACTGTCCACTATAGGGTTAACATCTCCTATTGGTATCTGATTGGTTCCTTTTAATCCTTTTATCCCAATCAAGTTTTGATTGACAGCTTAAGACAGATGGGACTCGGGTATCTCATTAGCATAATAAAGGATTAGCTGTCGGTTTGTCTTTGATGTAACACGCCGCTCGCAGACGGCGTTGTCTTCAAAGACAGTATACCACGCCTATCAAGCTTATGTCACTCAGGTAAAACTATTAACGACCGGGTGGTTCCCAACGTCGGCCTTTAAAGACAAAGACCCAAAGCGGGGGACCACAATGCCTTGAATTTGATTTTTTACATGAAATGCAGCTTAAGTTTCTGACATGGAGGTCACAAAGAAAAATTCATGTGAAGTGAATTAATGTGAAATATTTTTCACATAAATCTAATGTGAAATTTATATGAATTTCACATGTCGTTGAACTTTCATGATTTAAAAATTTACATGATGCTCATTTCATATCAATTTCATGTGAGACACAATTTGTTGTGTATAAACCTTCATTGATGTTCTTATTAGTCTGCATTTTTCATGTTAGTGGACTTCGCACTTCGAGCATCGCACTTCCAAGGGACTTTGTCAAAAACGTGAAACGTAAATCTTAAATACTTTGCGTTAGCAATTTTATTTTTTTTCTGTGTAAATATACATATTATAAGGATTCCAATGTCTTTTCATCTATTGCGTGTTCAGGCTTTCCTTTACTTATGACAACTGAGTTCTTTTATATGACCCCTAAAGTGCGAAGTCCGAAGTACATCGACTTGAAAAATGTATGTTTAAAGGCCGACGTTGGGAACCACCCGGTTGTTAATAAGTTTACCTGAGTGACATAAGCTTGATAGGCGTGGCATACCGTCTTTGAAGACAACGCCGTTTGCGAGCGGCGTGTTACATCAAAGACAAACCGACAGGTAATCCATTATTATGCTAATGAGATACCCGAGACTCATTTGTTTTAAGCTGTCAATCAAAAATTGATAGGGGTAAAAGGATTAAAAGGAACCAATCAGATACCAATAAGAGATGTTGACCCTATAGCGGTCAGTGAGGAAATGACAGAAAATTTACCTGTCCCCTTATATAGTCCCCCGTCGGCCTTTAAGTATACTCGGAAAAGCTGTCTTAAATCGAGAAATTACGAAGAAACCCGTTTCAGAGTTAACTTCAATTTTTTTTTAGAAAAGTGTTCTTTTTCAGAGTTTTGTCATTAAAACGCTTGGTTTGATTGGTTGTTGGATGACGGACATATTTGAGCTAACCATAATAAAATTCAGAATTCATTTTGGTGCTTTCAATTCATACTTTTATTCTTTTTTTGTGTCATGGCTTATATAGTCTATTACTGAAATTCTGTTATTATCAAATTAAATTGTCCACTATCAAGGCTACCGTGTCATTGATACTCTTGGATATATGATAATTATGGAAAAATGGGATAATTCTATTCGAATTTTTTGTCCAAGGAAAATCTTTATCGGCTTTCATCCGAGACAAATGTGCATAATTTTGAGATAACGAGGACAAAACTTAAGTTAGATTCTCAATAAAATGATCTCTTATTGACAGGAAGAGACATGTAGGAGATTAGGTATTTCCAGAATAAACCTCCTTCTTTGTATTGGAGAATGCAATTTCACGACAAACACTCTGTAATACCCTCCCTTTTATAGGACGAATGACTTTTAGCAAGGTTTTGTTCTATAAATAGTGTCACTAGATTAAACAAAGTCGAATGGTTATCCTAAAGTTATGTAAGTGAAAATTTAAGTGTACTCGGAAGAGATGTCTAGGTAATCGGAATAGTGGGAGGGTTATGCGCACGTAATCCAGGATAACCACACCGTCTGCTACTGACGTGGCAGATGGCCGTCCTAAGTCGGCACCGTTTACCCATTGGTCTCGTTGGTTTATGTGTAGTCATTTGTGTTTTATGTTTTTCTGTGATTTGACGTTCCTTGTACTACTGTGTCTCTTTCTGTGCGTGTCTTTTTTGTGTTTTACAGTGGGTGTTTTGGGAGGTTGCTGTTGAGGCTGCAACTAGGTGTTGTTGGAGATGCCCTCCTTTCTCTAAAATCGAGATCAGTGACTGAAAGCTAAACACAATACATGTAAAATTACGACACACTTTCGATTTTGCATTTCGTAGACAGCAATATACAAACCTGTGTACATTGTATCTTTTTTTCTCCCTTGATGAGATTCGCCAGTGCAAGATGATATAATCATTTGGTGTCAGGGCAAAGCTTCTCTCAGACAAGCTAATGTGACTACATGTACGTTTGTGAACGTTTGAAGGTACGGAAACCAGTTCGTGCCATGTTATATCTTTTTACGATCTCGTAGTCACGAGAAACTTTTCTCGTAGTTACGAGAAACAATTCTCGTAGTTACGAGAAACGTTTCTCGTAGTTACGAGAAACTTTTCTCGTAGTTACTACGAGAAAAGTTTCTCGTAACTACGAGAAACGTTTCTCGTAACTACGAGAAAAGTTTCTCGTAACTACGAGAAAGTTTCTCGTAACTACGAGAAAAGTTTCTCGTAACTACGAGAATTTTTTCTCGTAAGTACGAACATTTTTTCTCGTAACTACGAAAATTATTTCCCGTAACTACGAGAAAAGTTTCTCGTAACTACGAGAAACGTTTCTCTTAATTACGAGATAGTAAAAAAATATAACATGGCACGAACTGGCTTCCGTAGAAGGTGTATTTGACGAGATTGAAATACTAATACTAATAATTCTGCCAAAGGAAAAGAATATAATAAAAAATAAAACCCATAAATACATTTGAGTGTTTGTGTTTTTATTTGTATTTGAGAAGGCTCTTTGGTGTTTTCGAGACAAATACATCAAAATACGATGTCTCATAATCTAGAATGTCATTCTGAAGAAGAATTTCCTTCATCAAGAATTCATCAAGAATTCAAAATTTTTTTAACACCACAGCCATATAAACAATACGCAGACTAGTATACACACAGAACATTGAAGAGTATATGTCGGCCGACCCATGGTCCCATCAAGAATTATGAAAAACTGGATATGACGTATGTCAAGCCCAATCCCATTTTATTATTGTTACAGTCATTAAATATTTTTTAACTTCGCTAACCATATTCAATTTCTGGATGTTCTTGAACTGACATTGACTAATCACTAGTAGTATAGTGACAGAGTGTTGCTAGTAGAGCAGGAAATGCTTACTCACCACTGACAAATGTCATAACTTTCTCGGAGGAGATTCACGTTTGCTTTATAAATAAATGGATGACTTTAAGCTGTTTTCCATTCTGTTCGTTGGTATCTACTCTGAGTTTGTAAATCCTAGGTTCCATTAGTGTTTGAATGACATACATATTGAAATTAACCATATTGAGAATTTGTGTTGGTGCTTTCGATTCATTCACTATTTGTATTCTTTTGGAACCATGACTTATTGAAATCCTGTTATTGTTTTATTAACTGTCCACTAACAAGACTACAGTTTCAATGATTTTTTCGTAGATTTACGGTGCATTCCGAGCATCCATTGGACTCTGGGCCTTTGTGGGTGGGTTGTGCGCACGTAATACAGGATAACCACCCCTTCTGTTATTTCCGTGGCAAATGGCCGTCCTAAGTCGGCACCGGTTGCCCATTGGTATCGTTGGTTTATGTGTAGTCCTTTGTGTTTGATGTTTCTGTGTTTTGCGTTGACGTTCCTTGTCCCTTTTGCGTCTCTTCCTGTGCTGGTCTGCGCTGTGTTTTTGCATTGGGTGTTCTGGAGTTTTGCTGTGGGTGCTGCAGCCTGCATGGTGTTCTTGGAGATCCACTCCTTTCATTCGATTATGAGTTTTGAGTCTGATTTCGACTTTAGTGTTTGCCATTCATTTACTGATGATATTTTCTGAAAATGTGATAATTCTAATTATCTTTTGTTCAAGAAAAATCATATTTGCATTAAAAAACTGAAGACGAATATCATAATGCATGGTTAGTTTGGTTACGTGAGATATCGAGAACAAGGGTTAAGTTATACTCTTAACAAAATGATCACTTGTTGATAGGAAGAAACATGTTTTGTGGGAAGTAGGTATTTCCTGAAAGCAAGTTATTATCATATGGGTATTATCATATGGTTGTACTCGAGAATTCTTAATACGATCAGAATTCTTGTCGGCATGATAATCACTTTGTAATATACTTCCTTATTGATATTGTTCTATAAATAAAGTCACTATTTCAAATCAAATCAAATTAGTAGTCCTTAAATTATGTAACTGATAATTAAAGTGTAATAGGAAGAGGTGTCTAAAATCGAGAAATGTGACTAGTGGGTGAACATGTATAAAAAATATCGACAAACTTTCAGTTTTGCATCACTTAGCAATATACCATCCTCTCCTGTCTATGGTGTACCATTTTTTCCTCAGTGAATAAGCTTTGCTTGGACAAAATGACATCAAAACGTCTTTTAGACAAGATTATGATAGTTCATGTACGTTATCACTCCCTTTGAGGTATTCACGTTTGCTAAATAAATGGATGGCATTTAGTTGTTATTTGTTTTGTTTCATGTTGTCTACTCTGAGTTTAATTGGTTATTGAATGACGGGTATATTTAAATAAACCATACTGACAATTTATTTTATTGCTTTCAATTCATTCACTAATTCTATTTTTTGGTATCATAACTTACTGAAATATCCTGTTAATATGATATTAACTCTACTGTGTCAACGATGTTTTGGTAGATATGCGGTGCATTCCGCGGATGCGCTGGACTCTTGGCCTTCCGATTTTGAAGTTTGACGTCTGATTTCGGCTTTTAAGTGTTTGACATTCATTCACTAATGATATTCTCTGAAAATGGGATAATTCTACGAATCCTCAGTCCAAGAATTATCTTTTTGGTATTCATCCCAGGCAAATGTTCATGATAACGAGGAGAAAAGTATAAGTTACATTCTCAACAAAATGATCTCTTGTTAACAGGAAGAGAAATGTAGGAGATGTTTTGTGGAAAGTTGGTTTTTCCAGATTTAAGCCCCATAAAGCACGTTTTATCATATGGTTGTGCTCGAGAACGCAATTCTTCAAAGTCCTTAATCACTGTGGGGTATCACGTGATACACAAATGATATGTTCAACGGGAATCCCCTTTGATTAAACCAAGTAAATACTGTCTAAATCTACTTTATATGGATTTATTTTACGCCTACCATATGGTCATTATTATTGATTATATGATGGTAATTTATTCTTGTCAAGAATAGACGTATATTTGGAGAACACTTAAACAGAAAATTTTGTATCTGTCCATGCACCATATCATAACATGTGGTGAGCAATGAAAAATTTCTGTTTAAGTGTTCTCCGAATACATGTCTATTCTTGACCAGAATAGATTACCATCATATCATTGATGATAATGGCCATATGATAGGCCTAAGGTAAAATCATATAAAGAAGATTTAAACAGTATTTACTTGGATTAATCAAAGGGGATTCCCGTGGAACATATCATTTGCGTATCACGTGATACGCCACAGTGTTAATTCAATTAGAATTCTTGTGCATCGTGGCATTCTCTCAGTTACACATATGTATATCCTCCATTTAAATGGCGAATGACTTTAACAATTTTTTTCTAAAAATAATGAGATAAAGACGATCCTGACAACAATCTCATCAGCACTCAAAAAAGAGCACCAACTTCAACATCGAGGGACCCCTAGGAAGCTAGAGGTAGGACCAAGTGCTCGGGGGGAGTGAGTATCCCCTATTTGGCTAGCCGCACCCGCCGTCGATGTTCTCGCAAGAAAATGAAAACATCCAGAAAACATGCACTTTCTGAGGTTTTGTCTATATAGAAAGTGCTATGGCGACAATGTCCGGGAAAATCATTTCAAATGATAATATCACTAGTTGAAATCGTGTTAAATTAGTCCTTTAATTTTTGTAACTTATCATGTAAGCGTACTCGGACGAGCTGTCTAAAGTCGAGAAAAGGTCAGTGAGTGAAAGCTATACACGAAACCACAGCGATTTATCGCGCTTCCCGGGCCGCTTTATTGATGTGCTATGGGTTCTACGGATATTCAATATTACAATAAATATTCGGCTTGAATCTCTTATATATGCAATTCACAATCCTCGCATGTTTACCGTATTTTTTCTAAATCGATAAGCTATACCAGAGCAAGATGACATGATCAAGATTTGCTCCAAAAGGCAAAACGTCTTTCAGGCAAGATTGTTGGAATAAGTTTATGAACGCTTGAAACAGCATTGGAGAAGATTGATATACATTTTTGTATCTCTTCCAGAGGGAAAGAATGATAAAATAGATTAAAATTTTTGTCTTTCTTTTCATGGAAATATGTTTAAAATGAAGAAACATATTTCATACATCCATTTCTGGATGTCACTTATCTGATAGCGTCCAATGAGTATAGTGATAAATTTTATCACTCCCTTTAAGGGGATCAACAAATGTTAAATGAAATGATTACTTTAAGTCGGTTTACATTTTGTTCGTTGCCGTCTGCTCTACGTTTTTTTAAATCCTAGACTTCATTGGTTTTTGAATGTCGAGCATAATCAACCATATTGGGAATTTTTTGGTGCTTTCAAATAATTTACTTTATGTATTCATGTGTTAGCATGGCTTACCTAACTCCTATTATCATATTAATTGTCCACTATAAAGACTACTGTGTCATTAACATTTTGGCAGATATGATATTTCTGAAGAAAAGATAATTGTATTTCTATTCTTAGTCCAAGAAAACTCTTTTTGGCTTAACGAATGTTAAGGATTACTTGAGATAACGAAGAGAAAACTTGAGTTACATTCTTAACAAAAGGATCACTTATTTACAGGAAGAGACATGTAGGAGATGTTTTGTGGGAAGTAGATTATTCCAGATTAAAGCTCCTTAAAGCACGTTAGTATCATATGGTTGTGCTTGAGAATGCAGTTTCATAGTCCTTCATTTAGTAGAATGTTTGTGCATCATGACATTCACTATTTTCTTCCTTATTAAAAGTCGAATGACCTTTAACGAGGTTTTTAATCTATATACGAGTATACTTTATGTTTACAATATACAACTAGCTTAAACCAAGTCAAATGTATAAGTAGTCCTAAATATATAGAAGTGAGAGGGTTGTGCGCACGTAATCCAGGATAACCACACCATTTGCTATTTGCGTGAAAAATGGCCGTCCAAAGTCGGCACCGGTTACCCATTGGTCTCGTCGGTTTATGTGTAGTCTTTTGTGTTTGATGTTTACATGTCGTGTGTCTCTTTTCCGTCTCGTGCTGTACTCGTCTTTTGTGTTTTTGCATCGAGTGTTTTGGTGTTTTACTGTTGATGCTGCAGCGGGGTCTTGTTGGAGATCTCCTCCCTTCTCATATAGATATAACAAAACTTTGCACAGTCTGGAAAGCAAAATCTAAAAAATACATGTTTCATTTGTGTAACTGAACAAGAAAATGAAAAGATAGTGTACTGACTGGACTCGCACAGCTGGGGCAATATACTCTGTCCCTAATGGTTCAATGTTGCAATGTTTCTGTTCGCGGACTTATGTATTCTACAGTTAACGTTTAAGTATTCTACGGTCAACGCAATTAATACTAGGTATACTCGATTTGTAATGGTCCTATTGTTTTAAGAACTGTCCTTTTATCAATCTCATTGACAAACTTTTATAACTTTATCATTTTATATTTAAGGTATGAAAGATCGATACCTAGGATTTCGAGAACAGAAAATTGTCAAATATCCAAACTGACATCATGAAGCGTATTTAATGTACTAGTCTATAAAAAGATAGGAAGGGATATCCAACAACACCCGGTTGCAGCACCCATAGCAAAACCCCAAATCACCCAATGCAAAACACAGAGCAGATACGCACAGAAAGAGACGCAAAAGCTACAAGGAACACCAAATCATATAGAAAGATCAAACACAAATGACTACGGGTCCACTCACCGGTTTTTAGAGTGAACCCAGAATGTCCAGGGTGTAAAATTTGAAATATGGGAAATTGAATGGTTTTGAAAGGTGGGTTGAGAAGACCATTATGAAGGAATTCTATAATGGTAAGATACATATTGTAGAATATGCCTGCCTTGTGTAAGAGCATTAAGGTTTTTAGGTCACATGATTTATTTTGTCTAGATATAGATATCTTAAAAGGCGTACCGGATTTTCCCTGTTTGACAAGACTTCATAAGGTAAAGTTTTTGGGCTTTTACATATACTTTGAGTTACATGTGTTGGATATTTTTAAAATTTGGCTAGAATGGAGTATAAGATAATAGCTTTAAGGAAATATAAGCATTATTTCCGAAATTCTTCCAAGAGACCAGATACAATACACAGAAAAATGGCAAAAATCATGAATTTAAGGCCAATTTTCTAAAACCTTTTTCAGCAAACATGTGTGACATTTATCATGTATAGCAACCTTAACATGACCTTGAGACTACTATCCTATAAAACTGTAGATATATCAAACAAATTTATATATGAACTAGTCAAAATTTCTAACTTACATTTTCCCAGTTACTTCAATATCACGATTGGTAGAAATCAATTATCTAATATCTATATCTATAATTACAACGATAGTTTTTTCTAAATGTAAATGAATAAATGATAATCCTGCGACGTATATCTTCAAATTCTACAGCATTTTTGCAAAGAATCATTCGCTTCCGGTTTCTAAGAAAACTTTGTCTCTTGACTGAAAAAGGCTACAATAGATAAATTCTTACGGTTATAGTGCGATTCGTTTTTCGGATTTTGAAATATCGGCGATTGAAACTGTAATTTCGTCGTGATATGCTTACAAATTTTTTGATGCCTTAAAAGTCAATAACACTTCCGGTATCAATGATATTATACCGGGTAAGGATTTTTGTGTTGATACATTTCCTGCGAATGCGATATTTAATTTTTTCCTGTACTATGCCACTTTTCTTGAAAAGTAAGCCTAGAAAAAGATGTTTGGTTAATGGAAGCTCATTTAACGCACCACTCACAAGAGTTATGCGCACGCATCCATTTTATTGAAAATTCGTTAAGTTTTATTTGCTTATTATCTCTTTTGTAACAAATGCATTCTGTTTGATTTATGTTTTTCTGATCAAACGTGGTACAAACAATTCTGTAAAAGTGGTTTGATTGTAATTTTCCGATAAAATACGCGAAATACATGAAAAGTGCTCAAAATTCAAATTTCGTCACAGTCTGTTTCCGTTGAAAGAAATTTCGTTTTTCTTGATTTAAAGTAAAGAGTGAAATGTTGTATATCAAATCCAATTATCGTTAAAATAATTTGAATTCCACATGAACGAAAATCCATACCCGTAGAATGGTAAGTTAGAAATTTTGACAAGTATAGTAAAATAAAGTGAAATATATAGCAATAAAATGAGATGACATCAAATTATGTATGACTGCGCAATATTTCTGCGCCGCGTGACCGGATAAGAGAAACTGGTGAGCGGACTCTACAAATAAACCAACTAGATCAATGTGCAAACGATGCCGACCTAGGACGGCCATCTGCCACGCCAGTAGCAGGCGGTGTGGTTATCCGGATTACGTGCGCACAACCTTCCCACTTTTTCGATATCCAAGAGTTCACGAAGAACGCACAATAGTGGTGTAGAATAACCTTCTCATTTTAAGATGACCATACAAACAGACAGCATGACATAGAGGCCATATATATGAATATGTAAATGGATATAAGAACAAAAGGCGCACGAAATACAGTCCGTGCTCTGCCGGCTGCAGCGAGCCCATGCATGTTAACACCCGAGTAGTCCGACTGAGATTCAGAGAGGACGGGATATAGATAAGGATGTGTGTGATATTTATATCTTACAAATTTGTAAAAAAAATCCTTTAAAAGAAGAGATAGCATACATACGTACATATGTGCATTGTAAAGCCAATCATTTTTGATTAATGAACGTTGACTTTCAGTAATCGAAAACAAGGAGTTACTGTTACATCCCCCGAAAAACATCAAGGATATGGAAGAGACCTCCATAAATATACGGTGATCTACAGCGGAACACACCAGGATGAAACGAATCTGCAAGTAACAGTAGAGGAAAATGAGACACACAACGGCACGTCGAACGGACAACAAATCATAACAGCAGACATACCTAAACATACAACACGAATGCCAACACACAGATTGAGATGTGCCAATTGCAAACAACCTCGTTTTTGACGGGCATTAGCTTTATGATAGAGAAATGGTTTAGTTATTCGGAATAAGTACGTGTGCACAAACTTCTCATTTACTGTGATACGCAGATGTCTTCGTAGATGACTAGTAATTATGTATTAATAAAAGAAAACATGGTCTATATAATATCTATTTTATTTTCAAATATGAGAGGTCAGATACATGTAAAACAATATGATGGGGATTTAATGCATTTCTGCATTCTTTGGGCTAGGCTTTCGATATGGGGTCTACATTCATTCAAAGTGAGAGACACACATATCTTTTATGGAAGTTGCAATTTTAGGAGAAAATCCTCCATTTAGTCTTTGCACCCCTTTATGCTGGTGAAGCTAGTACCAGTTCATAATGAAAAACACACATGTTTGTAGTTTGCATGGTGACTATTTGTTGAAAGTGCGCATTTCCTTCTCAAATAACATTTTCAAAGAAGGAAGTATTGAAAAATTACAATCATTATGGCATTTTAAGATTTTTATGAATATTAAGATTAGTGTATTCATTTCATCTTTAGATTTTGACAATCTTCTCTTTGTTACATGACTACAATTTTCTGTCTTAAGAATTTATGAAAGAGATTAATAGAATATATCCCAAGATGTGTTCAGGGACAAGGAAATCCAACCCGAGTGTCAAGGATTTGCTTGTACCACGACGGGGCTTGCCGAGTCGCGGAAAAAAGTAAATCATGGACACGAGGGTTTGATTTCCGTGTCCCTGATCACATCTAGGGATTGATTATTTTTCTCCCACTGTCTAAAAGAGCACATATTAGGTTTTCATGTATTGTTTTTCATATTATGATTAGCTTACGCAGCAACCAGGTATGATATCACAATGACGTTACAGTTAAAACACTTCTAGAATGGGATTATCTCACCCTGTAAGGTGAGACAACAATTTTTCCTGACAACTAAATTCGCGGACAAATCAGTCTCAAGTGGGAGAAAAGTGGATCTCCTATACGGGAATTGACTACAACACCGACACACCCAAATACAAAATCATAGAGGGAACAAGCACAACTAGAGATACCAAAAGGACAAGGAAGACCAAACACAGAATGAACAAGCACAGCTAGAGACACCAAAAAGGACAAGGAAGACCAAACACGCACAGCTAGAGACAACAAAGGGACATAGACTACCAAACACAGAGTGAACAAGTACAACTAGTGACATCTAAAGGACAAGGAAGACCAAACACAGAGTGAACAAGCAGAGCTAGAGACACCAAATAGAAAAGAAAGACCAACCACAGAGTGAACGAGCACAATTACAGACACCAAAAGGAAATGAAAGACCAACCAAAGAGTGAACAAGAACAACTAGAGACCCCAAAAGGAAAATCAAAATGAACAAGCACAACTAGAAACACCAACGGGACATGGAAGATCAAACAGATAGTGAACAAACACATCTAGAGACACCAAAGGCACAAAGACTATCAAACACAGAGCGAACAAGTACAACTAGAGAACCAAAAGTACAAGCAAAATGAACAAGCACAACTAGAAACACCAAAGGGACAAAGAAGATCAAACACAGAGTGAACAAGCACAACTAGAGACACCAAATGGACAAGGAAAACCAAACACAGTGCACAATCATAACTAGAGACACCAAAAGGACAAGCAAAATGAACAAGCACAACTAGAAACACCAAAGGGACAAGGAAGATCAAACACAGAGTGAACAAGCACAACTAGAGACACCAAATGGACAAGGAAAACCAAACACAGTGCACAATCATAACTAGAGACACCAAAAGGACAAGCAAAATGAACAAGCACAACTAGAAACACCAAAGGGACAAAGAAGATCAAACACAGAGTGAACAAGCACAACTTGAGACACCAAATGGACAAGGAAGACCAAACACAGTGAACAAGCATAACCAGAGACACCAAAAGGACAAGCAAAATGAACATGCACAACTAGAAACATCAAAGTGACTAGGAAGACCAAACACTGCAGGATTAATTAAGGCATTAGGAGTATAATACTCTACTTCTGGTTATTTCGATAAAAGAAAAATTAAATACTACGAAGTTGACCGAAAACGCACGACTTTGGCAGTGTTCAGTACCATACATCTTCATGGCAAGTTGAAATATCAAATATCTTAACATATGTGAGATATGGAAGACATGAATTCTAGCTTTTCGACAATACTGTTATTATAATCTCAATACCTCGAGGCGTTGAAAACAAAAGACTTCGTATAAACAAAGGAAACCAATGGGTAAGGGATGGCGACTCAGGACGGTCATCTACAACGATGATGGCAACACAATTGGGTTTGGAAATTTCAAAAATCTATTTTGTTAAAAGAGGACGGATCCAAAATTTCGGTAGGTTTTATTAACAAGCGTATTTATATGTAAAATGTGTCGAAACCATTTAAGGACTGTGAAAGGGTGTAACCTCCCAAAGTTTGATGATGGAGAAAAATTAAAAATCGGGAGATTCGTTCCATAAAGTTATGTTTGAAGAAGAACACATTTCAATTCAGTGATGCATTATAATCTTATTTATAAACTTACCTGTATCGATTTTAAGTCATGACTATAGTGCATGTTAATGCGTGAATGACACATCATTTTTATATCGTGAGTGAGAAAATATCTGTAATCTTTATCTTATTTTCGGACAATTGTGTTGTAAACTTTAAAGACAGCGGCAATATATAATTGTCTGGTAGTAGAATTATCCTTAAACTATAGCTCCAATTTCGGAGGAAAAACACAAAAGAACAACATATTTTATTTTTAATTCTCCTTTTTATTGCTTTTCTTCCAGATATATACAGATACATAATTATATAAATGTAAATAATACATGTACTTGAATTCATTCCCTATGCATTCATTTTATAGATATATAAATGTCGGAAATTTTGTCGAAAATAGAAAATGGAGAAAGAAGTTTACGTATTTTATACTTCCTCGTAATTTGCAGAGAAAAATAAAGAATGTAATGGAAATAGCTTCGATCGACTTTATATCGTAGATTATAGATAAAACGGTTAAACCAAAAATAGAAAATCTGTAAGTGTTCAATACAAAAAGATAAACACCTAGATAAACAATGGAAATTCAAACAATAAAAATTAAATAAAGAACAAAATAATAAACTCCCCAAGGCTACCATTTGAATAAAACCTAGGTAACGCAAAGCGTAGCATCCCCTCGCACTGCACAAAAATCAATATGTCGCCTAGGCTGAAAATCAATAGGGCTCTTCCTCTTGTCATAAGCAATTTGCGACTGAAGGTTGATTAAGATCCAATCAAAGCTGCACCCTCTAGACTGTAGACAATGATCTTGACCATTTCCAAATTGTGACCTTGACCTTTGACTTATGACCTTGAAAATCAATAGGGTTCTTTCTCTTGTCATAAGCAATTGGTTTATGAAATTTGGGTAAGATCCAATCAAAACCGCACCCTCTAGGCTGTATTTTGGATTTTGACCTTTTCCCATCTGCGACCTTGACCTTTGACCGATGGTCTTGAAAATCAATAGGGTTCTTCCTCTTGTCATAAGCTATCAGTGTATGAAGTTTGGTGAAAATCCAATCAAAACTGCACCCTCTAGGCTGTATACAAGGATTTTGTGACGCACACACATACACCCTTACATGCGAACGACGGCGTTACTATATCCGCATGCAACTCTGTTGCGAGGGGATAACAAATGACAAGTTGCACACACCCGTCACTTCAGCTCATTAATAGCATTAAAACTAATTTGAAACTCCTCTTTCAGTAAAAATATACTTAAGTTCATATATTGAAATGTAAAAAGCAAGTGGTAATTATTTCCAGTTCAAAAAGGAGTCTGAAGTGCGAAATCCGAAGTACGACAACTTGAAAAATGTAATTCGGCATTCTTCTATGCAACAATATATGTATAAATTAGCAAAAAGTGTAACGTAATGTACCATAGCTTGAAGCTGAACAACTATGACTTTTTGGCTATCACTCTACCTTTCTAATTATAGGTAAATGACACATAGATGGGACTGTAACGACTGTAAGAAGCGCTAGCAACAAAGAACAGTTCTTTTTTTAAATTTCAGAAAAATATGTTAGCATCATGTTTGCAAACTTATTCAAAACTCTCTCTCTCTCTCTCTCTCTCCATCCACTGCTTTGTTTGTCGGAACTGAAACAATGTAAATAAAATGAACAAATGAGCAAAAACGAAAATAATATTCAAAAATTGAAAGTAAATATTGATTAAAAAATGAAAACTTGAATATATTCTTAATATAAACTGATCTTGTAAATTAAAAAGAATCACGGCTGACAAATATCTTCCTGCTCCCGCCTCAATAATGAGTTGCTTCCTATATGTTCGATTCAAAAGCAATACATCGAATTTATTATAAAATATAATAAAACATCCTCCGAAAACTCCTTAACAGGGCTGTTGAATTCAGTAATACATTATAAATTATAGAATTCACAGGTTTGCTTTGCAAAAATTCCATAAACCATCTTCATTCGGATTACCGCTTTGAGTAGTTCACGTATGTTGAATCTATTGTAATTGTATTCTCATAGGTAGCTGTAACGAAATATAGATTTATCATGATTCAAATCCTTATAATATATCAATACATTTTAAACATATACAACTAACAACTAAAGGATTAATAGATTAGTAATTAACACAAAGAATAACCTTTGATCAAAGAGTGAAAGTAAACCAAAACCAAATGAAAGATTCCAAAAACAATCAACGAGCATTCGAAAATGTTTGCTATAAAGTTATCACTATTAAGAAATAGGAATCCATAGAGGCGCTGGACAAATAGATCATTTGAAGTACACTTTTTGTTGCAGTCGAAATAAACGTTATGTTTTCGCGAAAAAAGTTTACTAAGCTATATGAAGTATATGATTTTCGAAAATCTTAATTCCTTTACTAGAGACTCTGAACTTCATATCACGGAAAATAAGGAAGGTTTGCTACGATAATTTATGCTACCCAGAAAACATTTAATTAATGTTTAAGATCCCAACATAGAGCAAGTGACCATATTTCGCCGTATTTTTTCGTCCATTTCCTAGAAAATTTTAATACTTAGAGGCCAATTCAAAATATTGCTTTTGCAAAAACTTTTTATGCCCCCTTAATCGAAGATTCGGGGGCATATAGTTTTTGGTCTGTCCGTCTGTCTGTATGTCTGTCTGTTTATCTGTTTGTCTGTTTGTCCGCAAAAACTTTAACCTTGGCCATAACTTTTGAATGGAAAGTGACAGGGCTTTCATATTTCGCATATGTATTCCTTTTGACAAGACCTTTCCATGGATACCAAAATTTCTGACCTTGTGACCTTGACCTTGAAGTTTGACCTACTTTTGAAAAACTTTAACCTTGGGCTTACTTTTTGATAGGTAAGTGATAGGGCTTTCATATTTCACATGTGCATTCCTTGTGACAAGACCTTTCCATGGATACCAAAATTTTTGACCGTGTGACCTTGACCTTGGAGTTTGACCTAATATCGAAAATTTAAACATTAGCCATAACATTTGAATGGTAAGTGATAGGGATTTCATATTTCACATATGAATTCCACGTTGCAAGACTTTTCCATGGATACTAAATTTGACCTTGTGACCTTGACCTCAAATGTGAAACTACTTTTCATCTGCTTTACTGACAAAGATGCCAACGGGGGCATTCGTGTTTCTCAAACACAGGTTTTATTTTTTAATTTAGTTTATCATATCAGTCATGAAGTTATGTTGACATATACAAGTATATATATTTCACACCATTATAAACATGTTATTTAGAAAGAGTTAATCATAGTCCATACAAGAGTAACATTTTTTGATTTTTTTATCAGTTTTTGAATGAAAGGAGTATAAGTCCATCTTCTTTTGATTTCTCAGAAAGAAAATACAGTCTGAAAACTGTGGAGTCTTTTCTTTGCATTTGCTAACATATAAAAACCGTTTTACTAAAAGAATAATGTAGTTTATTGCATTTATGTATTTATAATCAAAATTTCCTAAAATTATGTCTTTTTCTTTGAATTTTATTTCAATATCGCCTGTTTTCTTCAGCAAATTCTCAACATTTCTCCAGATGGTGATGCTAAAACTACCGAAATAGAATAAATGTAATAAAGTCTCTTTTGTTTCATGACAAAACTACAAAGTTCTGTTGATTTAAGGTTACATTTCAAAAGAAGTGGATTTGTGCATAAAATTCTGTGTAAGATTTTATATTGAAATGATTGCAATTTGACCTCTGGAGAAATATTAAATACAAGACTTAAAACTTCCTTCCATTTTATACAATTGTAATTTTACTCATGTTTATATATAATAGAAAAATATACATGTAAAGGTGTTGCGATGTTATTTAGAGTGTAATATAATACAGACTGATGACTTTTCCTTAAATTCTCCCAGTACAAAAAACCCACCCTCCCATCCCCGTCAGTACATATATCTTCAATACGTTAAGGTATAATCACGTGATATTGTAGGTTTATTGTCCAACTCTAATGTACGCATCGCACCCTATACGTGGGAGTTAAGTCAAGTTAATCGATAGTTAGAGTATCATGCAAACATGTATTTGAATTTCTTTGAATTTTAGCTATCTATTATACAGTTAACTCAACGCCCCGCTAAATATAAATGAAACTTGAAACGAAGAATTAAAATACGTGTTAACTCCGTTCTTTGGAAAAACTAATAAACAAAAGAAAAAAAAGGCTTACTGCTAATAATAAAGTGACCAGACTGCAAATGCTTCAAATTCAGTTGCTTACATAAATACTTATGAAAACTATTTTTTCGGATAGAAAAAAGTAAATAAGAATTTTTTTCCTGTATGTAATAACAAAGCCTTTATTAAACAAGATCTATATATACAATGGAAATGCTTTGCATGTTTGCAGTCCGGCCAAATATAATAAAATAAGAAACAATTTATTGCAATATCAAACTAGAAATTGAACAATTCAATATTTCAACGTTATACCTGAGTGCACAAATTTACGGTATCCAAGCCTAGGTACCTGTAAAGGTAGATCAAGCATGAAATGAATAATTCAGCTGTCTGTCTATTTATAGAGTTTTCACATATGTAAACATAATTTTATTTCTTTATTTTACCAATCACTGTTGCGTATCACGTGATACGCAAATGATATGTTCCACGGGAATCCCCTTTGATTAAACCAAGTAAATACTGTCTAAATTTACTTTATATGAATTTATTTTAGGTCTATCATATGGTCATTATTATTAATTATATGATGGAGATTTATTCTGGTCAAGAATAGACGTATATTTTGAGAACACTTAAACAGAAAATTTTGTATCTGTCCGTGCACCATATCATAACATATGGTTAGGATTGAAAAATTCCTGTTTAAGTGTTCTACGAATTCATGTCTATTCTTGACGAGAATAGATAACCATCATATCATTGATGATAATGGCCATATGATAGGCCTAAAGTAAAATAATATAAAGAAGATTTAAACAGTATTTACTTGGTTTAATCTAAGGAGATTCCCGTGGAACATATCATTTGCGTATCACGTGATACGCCACAGTGTCAACAGCCTTTCAAATAAATTAGACGGTGTGATTTTCGTTGCTCTTGTGGCATGGATCGCAGTTCGCGTAGTAAATGCGCCTAGAATGCGCAGTTTATTTGCGGTAGGGTTAAGATCCGGGATAACGCGATACCCGCTGCCCTTGGAAGGTTTACGAACGGCCTGCATTACATCCTCTTTGTCAATGAGACTATTGAGACGAACAATAATAATGCGCTTACTGGGGTCTCCTGGTGGCAATCTATGGACCGCTTGAAAGATCATACCACCAATAACTCGATCATCCAATTTAAGTGATGTTACGAAAAATGATCGGACTTTATGATCTGTTTCGCGGGGGGTTTCCTTCGTATTGCCCTCCACCCCCTTCACTACAATATTCCATTTTCGGCCCATTGCTCTAATTTCTCGTACTTGTGCACCTCATCAGAGATTGACTGCTCAATATCTACTATGGATTTTTCATTTATGTCAGTTAGGGATTGCTTAAGATTTTCTACGTATTTTTCGATATCTGTAACTCGTGTTTTTACTTCTAGTAACTCATTTCGAACACTCCCTATGTCCTTGCTTGTATTCAGATGCATCAAAGCGAAACATTCATTCAGAGTTTTACCGTCGTACAATGATCTAAAGGTACAAATAGTCTATCAGGGATTATACTGTCAATAATGAAGTAACCGTAAATAGCCTTTAAATGTACATAAGGTCTCGTCAAGATCAAACCATGAATCAACTATTTTTGTCAAAATTTTAACGCAAACGAGTCTATCATGCTTAGAAATTAGAAACTGGCTGGTTACAATAGTAACATATGCCCTCACTTCCGAGCTATGATCAATTATTGCTTATAAAATGGGTACCCTAATATAACCTACTTTTCTCCGTAGAAGACCGATTGCAAACACGTGTAAGCACTTATTTGCATAAGGCCAGTACTGTATCAAACAGAACAACATGGCTGACGGATAACACGTGGGACAAAAACGAATCGACAATCGGTGTTATCATAATCTGAAAAGAGAAATGTAATGAACAAATAGTATCGGCTTGGTATTGGAAAGTTATAGGGACCTAGCTTAGAGGACGACGGTGAAATTAAAACTCATACAAGTCTGAGGGAAAATTAGCTAAAGGGATCTACAGTGTACATGTACATGTATAGTTCTCGTTTATGTTTATCTATGAGAAGTATATGTATACATGTAGGTTAAACGTGTATATATATCCACAGTAATTTTGATATGTGTATATATAATATATATATTCACAGTCTAAATCAAATATTAAAAAACGAACAAAAAATCATAACTAAATAAAGGTTAATTTTCATTCATGATTTGGTAAACAAGCGTACATGTGTATAGCAGACTACACCTGCCTCCCATTCAAGCCGTCATACACTATTACATATTTGAAAGTGTTTCGATTATCCACGTTCAAAATGGTTATTTGAATGGAACATGATATCTATACATGATATCAACCTTGTATTTGCAATTAATGAAATATTAGTGAGTTAGGTTTTTAGAGAGAATTTCAAAAAGACTGTATACGTGGTTTACTACATGTTTCGTAGTTATCCCACGATGTGAAGTTCATTCAAGCGATTGGCTGATCGTGGTAGCGTGTTCACTTTGACCTTGGTAATTCTTACATATTTCTACATACTGTATATGCAAATAACAATTTCCGAAGTTTACCGAAATCGTGTGTACCAGAGAGTAAAAGCGTCTATAAAACAAAAATGCGAGAGATATTTTATGTAAGTAATATATAAATGTTCAAATGTTAATACTTAAAAGCTTTTTACGGTAAAACATCATTATTGACAGTTTAATCCCTGTTAGACTATGTGTACCTTTAAGTACTACCACATAACGTTCCAATACCAAGTCAATACTATTTGTTCATTACATTTATCTTTTCAGATTTTGATAACACCGATTGTCGATTCATTTTCGTCCCACTTGTTATCCGTCAGTCATGTTGTTTTGTTTTGATACAGTACCTTATCCTTAGCCTTTTGCAAATAAGCGCTTACACGTGTTCGCAATCGATCTTCTACGGAGAAAAGTAGGTTATATTAGGGTACCAATTTTATAAGCAATAATTGATCATAGCTCGGTAGTGAGGGCATATGTAACAATTGTTACCGGCCTTTTTCTAATTTCTAAGCATGATAGACTCGTTTGCGTTAAAATTTTGACAAAAGTAGTTTATTCATGGATTGATCTCGACGAGACCTTTTGTACCTTTAAGTTTTTCATACTCTGTTAAATTAATCAGTGAGAGATTGGACTTGTCTATAGTTCCACATTGTTGAGTGTCCATGGGTGAATCATTTGAGGGTTGACTGGTCGCCATATTGCTACGTCGTCACTACCCGTTATATGTGATATAATAAATGTGGGGATTATAGGATGAATCGGTAAAAACCTTGGCAATTTTTTGTCGAATGTATGATTTTTGCACAGAAATCATATGATATATGTTCAGCAGTGACACAGGGCTTTCATGAATATATATTCAAATAAATATTGACGAGCTGGACATAAACACGTACTCACGCTTTCATAGCTCAACTGGAAGTCCCGTTTTGCGAAAACTAAAATTAATGTCATTCTCGATCGAAATAGTACGATTATTTTACTCAGTCCATTGTTTCCTTAGAAAACGTCAAAATATTTCGTTTCCCTGTTTTCGGAAGTGACCATATATCGCCGTTTTTGTTGAGAAGTATCATATTTGCACATAAAACGGACAAAATTGTGATTTTCTTTTCAGAAAATCTTTCATCACCACTATTTCTAAGAGATGATGTGAAATAAAATGTTTCTTTTTTGGTTTTGTAAAAATATCGGATGTTTACGTCTAAATTTGATGTCTTCATTATTTTTTCCGATTTTGAGGCATTTTTCGTCACAATATTGAGTGCAGGAGATGTCACAATCAATCAAAAACATAACTGCTATGGTCATAATTGATAGGATATTTATAAAAAAGACTTGACAAATATTTCCGACAGCCAACTAGAAGCAATTAACGGCGAAATATGGTCACCGGCGAAATATGGTTAATTGCTCTATACTTCCTTAACTGAAAAGCAGAGATTTTGATCAAACATAGTAGCGAATGAGCAGGTTTTAACTTTTCTCACATAATTTGAAGTCCGAATGATAGTGGCTATTCAATATAAGCATAGTTGACATAATTATTAAACATAGAGACTTGGAAAGTAAGGAAATTCAACACTGGTTGTTTTATCGTCAATAGACTCATCAAGGGCTTACCATCAACATCGCCGTCATCCACATCTTCATCTACATCATCCTCCTTTTGGAGTTCTTCTATGTAATCCTTCATACAGTCATGAATGAAAACATACTGATCCTACAAAAAATATAAATTAAATATGTTCACAGCTTACGGTTGCCATCATTTTTAACTGAAATATTTTCGATATGATAGTAATATAATTCAACTATCAATTTGTGACAATTTCTTGGATTTCTTACTTCATGACATATTCACTGTATGGGTTCTTTGAACTTTCTATGTAGTATTATATGTAATTTCTATTCAGTGTTTACGGCAAGGTAAAAAGCATTTACTGCGTTTCTTCAATATCACTTAAATCGTATATAAAAAAAGATAGTGTAATAAATTCTGAGATGTCGAATGAAAAAATATGTCACCAAATACGTATACAAGTATAAATCTTTTTTGGGGTTGAGAGGTTAACCATAAATATTAAAAAAAAAAGATTGAGTTACCTCTGTCTGAACCATATTGGATCTGTTATTTCTCATTCCAAGAACAAGATTAAATATATCCAGTGTGTCGTGGTCTCGAACGTGTTGCATTAGGTGGTCAACTGCAATAAACGTACCCGTGCGACCAACACCTGCACTGTAAGAGTACGTTAATTCAAAATACATATTGAAGAACATGGTCTCAATCATGATCTACATCAATACATCTACTACCATGCACTGATCCTAGCGAAACACATCCGTAGTGTTACAATATTAAACGTCCTCAAATCGAATAGCATCATTTAAGAACAAATAAATTTGCAGCATGGACCAGACATCACGTTTCGGGTACTTAACCCTCGTCGGTGATCCTCAATCTAAATTATGTAATATTGCCAAAGAGTGTGAAAGTGATTATATCCAAAAATGTATCGAAAGACGGAGTAGGATGGGTCGTATATGATGCTACAGGACATTTCAAGAAATTTTGATAACAGAAATTTTTGAATGCGTTGAAATAGTGATCAACCGAAGTTGATCTGATCGAACTTGGCTACATGTGCCCGCGGGGATTCCTGGTCCACCAGCAGTGGCACTCACCAAGTGGTACAAATATTAAACGTCTTCAAATTGAATAGCATCATATAAGAACAGATAAATTTGCAGCATGGACCAGAAATTCACATTTCGGGTACTTAACCCTTGTCAGTGATCCTCAATCTAAACAATGTTATATGGCCAAAGAGTTTGAAAGTAATTATATTCAAAAATGCATCGAAAAACTTAGCAGGATAGATGGGATATGATGCTACAGTACCCACGTTTTTGAAATTTCAAGAAATTGTGATAACAGAAATTTTCGAATGAGATGAAGAAACAACTAAGAACATTCAACTAATTGCCACGCCGAACGGTCTTTAAATCTAAGCAAAACACCAAAACAAAAGTGACACTACATAAACTGGGGAAGACAAGTGTACACCTGATGCCGTCTTTATTCGGCCATTCGCTTTAGAATAGCGAACTGGATTTACATAATGTTAATTCGTTTTGTAAGAAAAATGACGCATTTGATATTGGCTGCCAACAATTCAAACATTGTTGTTCATTGTTTATTACCTTGAAATGTTCTGTAAACAGTCTACATATGTGTGAATATTTATGCATGTAGAGTTGAAATATTTCGTATACCTGCAATGTACCACTATTGACCCAGGACAATTATGTGGTAGGTATATCCTCATAGTTTGGGCGAAGTTAAGCAGCAACCATGTAGTCTCCGGACATCCCATGTCAGGCCATTTCAGGTAATGAAACTGCTTTATTCGTTTCTTTTTGTTACCCTATAAAGATAGATGATCATATTATTTTGGTAGTATGGCAAGCTAAACTGAGCTTTTTTAAAAGTTGTTGTTGTTGTTACAAGCCATTAAAATACTTTAGACTTAAAAATTAAAAAAAAAGCATCACAGACATAAATACAGTACACAGACAAAGACATTTCTTTAGTTTAACACGAAACATGGATATGAATATGTCGGCCGACCCGTGATCCTAGTGAGGCTCGAACTAGCAACCTTTCAGTCACTGGCCCGTCGCCCTAATGAATATTGTCCTGTTCACTAAATCCAGAGCACCCTGTTTGGGCGATTTATTCTGTCGTCTGAAGAAATTTGCTATAAATTATTGTTTCCGAGAATTGACCTCTTTTAGTCGTAACTGGAAATTAACATCAACTTACCCTATCAGCTACCTTCAAACCGCAATATGAAAAAATAAAATGTCTACGGGAAATTCCCATGTTAATTTCAAGCCGCCACCATATTGTTCTCCGTGTCAACAATAGTAAACAGTGACGTCAAAGCCTCCGACGTCACACATTTTCAGCGATTTTACTATAGAAAATCCCCGTAGACTTTTTATTTTCCGTCCTATTTCTAACTTAGCTGACGCACAGCCAAAACAATGGTATTTTCTTTTACGACTAAATGAGGACTATAAAATTGATATATTATTGGAAGATGACATTATCATATTTTAGAGAAAACCGGGAAAACAGGGTGCTCTGGAATTAGTGAACAGGACAGTAGACCACGGCGCCATACTTTAGACTTTTAATCATAAGTATTTAGTTGCAAAATCTGGAATTCTTATAACTGTATGTCATCTTACCAGTTCCACCGATATGACGCGTAAGGTATAGTCGTCTAGTGTGGACTCAGATGTCATTTCGACGATTAAATCACCAAAATAGACCGGTTCATTCAGCGCAGAAGGCCAGTACATATCACATTTTCTCTGTAAGTAGAATGCTTATTTTAATCGTAAAAAATCGTATTTACGTTCTTTGATCTGAGAAGTATATGAAACACATTTATTTCTTTAATTAACATGAATTGGGGTCATCTTCGAGAGTAAGTATTTCAAAAGGGATATCTTCTTCACATATAAGGGACCTTTAATGTTATAATTGAATTCAGCTTTTTGAAATCCTCGACTTCTTTTTGTTTAGTTCGGACCAAACCGGTATCTAAATAAAAATATAGGAAGAAATGCTTAAATTGTTAACTTGTTTTGGTATGTCTTTATCTGTATTCAACTAAATTAAATTGATGTCGCCCTAAGATTACAGGGCTACAGAGTAGCAACATTAATTTTTTGCTTCGTAGTTATCTTAAAAGTAACCTTTGGTAAAAAATAAGTCGTACGGTATGTGCTTATTCTAATGTCACAAAAACGTTTCAAGATTAAAAAAGGCACAGTACTATATTCTTTAGTTTTTGCAGAAGCAATACTGAAAACAATATGCCCAATTCGATATGAAAAAGTAATAAAAACCTACCCTGCCTCTCTCCACCAGTTGTGTCAGCATTACTATGACAGAAACTTCCTGTTCCCAGATCATTCTCCAGAAGTCATCCTTGGTACATTCCAAAGGACCTTGGGTAGCTATGTACTCACGCTCGGATGTATAGCCCTAAATGATAATGACATCTTATAAATCATTTTAAACTGAACGGAAAGACGTGGGCTTATACAGATCTAATTTCATTTTGAGAATTGCTTTCATATATTTTTATCAGAAATATTCTTTAAAAGTTCGTTTGAATTAGGTACCGGTATATAGTTGGCATTAATGTAGTCAGTTCCGTCTTCGTCATCAAGTGGTAAGAGCTTCACTCTGCTGTGATCGTCTTCAAAACAACATAGGTAAAGTTTACGTAAATAATCAGAAATTGTCCCCAACGATCCTTTACTACTATATTAAAAGAAACAAATATCGATGTTTTCCTTTAAATTGCGTTCTATTCAGTCAGACTTTTGCAAAAGGAGAAAATCAAATGAGTACAAAATACGCACTGGTTATTTGATAGAAAAACCTTTTTTTTTTAATTTCACATGTATTTAGGTCCATACTAGCTTTTTAACAGTTACAACTCACATGCCAGGATATTGGTATATCTGTTCTTAATGCGTGTGGCTTGTCCCGCAGCTGCTTCTGTGGTATGGGTTGGTGTTTGCTCCTTCAGATGCTTCAAAGATGACAGACTGATAATGAATTTAAAAGAAGATATCTCGAAAACCTTTACAATTTGTACAATTATGTCCGTGAGAATATACCTCAAGGTGATGGTTTTGAAAAGGCGGTTCCTCTTTGAATTTTTTTCTCAATATAATTGTGTTTGTAATGAATGAGTTACACAGTAACATAAATTCGTTATAATGTTTTGTACACCATGAGACAATTCAATCTTCTCCACACACATTTATGTCAGCTTATTGATTTTCGTGACACACCCGCAGTTTAAATGACTTATAAAAAGTAGGTGCAATACTCTACTAAACAAGAGGCCCAAGGGGGCCACATCGCTCACCTGAGGAGACTGTATGTATGTTTTCAATCAAAGTCAGTATAAGAACTGAAGAAAATCACTTTCAGTGAAGCTTTGAGAAGGACAATGTGTACTTACTTCCTGTAAAGTTTGGTGACATTCTGTGCAGTAGTTTAAGAGGAGAAGTCAAAAATGTGTCATCCAATTCGAGCCTATGGAGGACATCTTGGGTTTCCGATCGGCTCGAAAAACACAAACTTGGTAGACTAAGAGGGCAATGAGTACTTGCTTCCTGTGAAGTTTCAAGAAATTCTGTGAAGCGGTTTCAGAGGAGAAGTCGAAAATGTGTCAGCCAATCAGAGCCTGAAGCTGCCATCTTGGATTTCCGATCGGCTGCAAAAACTTAAACTTGTTCGAGGGCAATGATGACTTGCTTCCTGTAAAGTTTCGTGAAATTCTATGCAGCGGTTTAAGAAGAGAAGTCGAAAATGTGTCAGCCAATCAGAGCCTGTGGCGGCCTTCTTGGATTTCCGATCGGCTCGAAAAACACAAACTTCGTAGAGGGCATTGAGTACTTGCTTCCTGTGTAGTTTCATGAAATTCTGTGCAGTGGTTTCAGAGGAGAAGTCGAAAATGTGTCAGCCAATCAGAGCATGTGGCGGCCATCTTGGATTTCAGATCGGCTCAAAAAACACAAACTTGGTAGAGGTCATTGAGTGCTTGCTTCTTGTGAACTTACATGAAATTCTGTAGAGCGGTTTCAGAGAAGAAGTCGAAAATGTGTCAGCCAATCAGAGCTTGTGGCGGCCATCTTGGATTTCCGATCGGCTCGAAAAACTCAAACTTGGTAGAGGGCATTGAGTTCTTGCTTCCTGTGAAGTTTCGAAATATTCTGTGTAGCGGTTTCAGAGGAGAAGTCAAAAATGTGTCAGCCAATCAGAGCCTGTGGCGGCCATCTTGGATTTCCGATCGGCTCGAAAAACACATACTTGGTAGAGGGCATTGAGTTCTTGCTTACTGTGAAGTTTCGTGAAATTCTGTGCAGCAGTTGCAGAGGAGATGTCGAACATATTTTAAAAAACTTTACGCCGGACGGACGACGGACGACGACGGACGGCGCGCTATGACAATAGCTCACTTGAGCTTCGCTCAGGTGAGCTAAAAACCTGATACTTGGTACATTATATATATATCGCATCCAGAGCACTGCCCTCATTATGGTTAATGTAGTCGTATTGACGATTATATTGTTATAAAGATCTTTCAAAAGGGAAACTGAAGATACAGCTATTCTAATCCTCTTTACTGTTTACTTGCAAACCTTTCCAAGGTGACTCAAAGCGTTTTAAAATCAGTCGACTCCTTTATTTCGATCTCATTAATCTGCAAATGCAGTCCTTAAGCTGTTGGACAATGCCATGATCTCGTATGTACATAAGGAGGGTTTGTTCTCATACTGCAAACCAGATTAATCGTCTAAGTCACGTGTAAATGAATGAAGCATACCTTGTATTCCTCTGAAAAACCATCGTTGCTGTCTTTGTGAAGTCTATTCACGTGATCAGAGATATTTGATTTCTGGATTATGCTGTAATTGATGCAATGTTATGTATAACAAAATAATAATTTGAATGCGAAATAAATGGACATGTTTTAATTCTTGAGCATGAAAACCGACGCCGTAGAAGCCTTGATACCAAATTACATCAATATTGCAATGAAAAGGTTTTCGTTTCTTGAATAATTTTTTCGTTATTTTGATAATGACACAAAACCTTGTAACGCAGTTAGTAGCAACTAATTTATTTAGATGTGACATAAAATTTTGTTGCCTTTTTCATTGAATCGGGAGAAAGTTTTGTCTGGATCCCCCCGTATGGAAAGGATAATTTGTTCTCTCACCTCGGACAGAGATATATGCAGATTTACCCGTTCTTGGACATCTCTGTCTCGCAACCCCGGATGTTTGTCTCGAACTCCCTATTGTGACGTCAAAGACGTTAACGTAGGTTTAGCAATGTTTGACGTCACATTGAGCAACAATAACGCAAAAAAGCAATGCTAATTTTTGAATTATGTAAACATGTATGGGTGAGAGAAAAATAATCAATCACCCCTTTGTCCAGGGACAGGGAAATCCCACCCTCGTATCAAAGATTTGCAACGTCCAAAACTCGGCAAGCCTCGTCGTGGACTGCAAATCTTTGATACTCGGATTGGATTTCCCTGTCCCTGTACAAAGAGGTGATAGATTCTATTAATCTTTGACACCTGAACTACGATCGGTACTTCTTTTCTTGTCTGTTTCCTGGCTTATAGTTTGCCACCAAAATTATCAGCATTAACCAAATATTGAAAATTAGATTCATAATCAAGATGAATAAACGGGAGAAGAAGAAAGATAAAAAATAACAGATCCCATCACCATTATAAAATCATTGTTAAGGTAATTCAAATCAAGTACCCGGAATTTGCTTAAACTTTAACACGACTCTCTGAGTCATGGACTATAGCATGACATATGCAAATAAAATGAAAAAAAATGTTGGATTCCCTTGTCAATGATCAAATCAGGTGATTGCTTCTTTTCCTCTATATATATTTGAAAACATCGTCTAAAAAGGAGTTACCATACCCTTTTATGTTAAGTTCGAATCCATTTGGTCGTGAAAAAAACCAACTGTTTTTATGACGTCATAGTTAATGTTAGCACTTCATAGATAACCATCCAACCCTCGTAGATAAGAAACAATATAAATGCAATATACCTAGTTTTTCATGCACTGAAACCTTCTGTAAATTCTACTGATAGTTTTGGTGTATGACTATCGGTAGTTGTTATGGAGTCTTGTCATGATGATATGACTATTGGTAGTTGTCATGGAGTCTTGCAATGATGATATGATTATTGGTAGTTGTCATGCAGTCTTGCCATGATGATATGACTATTGGTAGTTGTCATGGAGTCATGTCATGATGATATGACTATTGGTAGTTGTCATGGAGTCTTGTCATGATGATATGGCTATTGGTAGTTGTCATAGAGTCTTGTCATGCTAATATGACTATTGGTATTTGTCATGGAGTCTTGTCATGCTGATATGACTATTGGTAGTTGTCATGCAGTCTTGTCATGCTGATATGACTATTGGCAGTTGTCATGCAGTCTTGACATAATGATATGACTATTGGTAGTTGTCATGCAGTCTTGTCATGATGATATGACTATTGGTAGTTGTCATGCAGTCTTGACATAATGATATGACTATTGGTAATTGTCATGAAGTCTTGTCATGATGATATGACTATTGGTAGTTGTCATGCAGTCTTGTCATGATGATATGACTATTGGTAATTGTCATGCAGTCTTGTCATGATGATATGACTATTGGTAGTTATCATGCAGTCTTGTCATGATGATCATATTTTGCACATTGATAATGATGAGCATATCAATTGAAAGTTTACTGTAGAATAGTAAAATATGACACTACGTTTTACTGTATCGTTTTCTCCCTGGTTCCACTGTTACTTTTAGAGGCATTCCTAAGGCAGGGGTTTCTTGTTTTCTGAAAGTGAAAACGATGATACTATATTCTAACGCTTACTTGAAATTATTTTAAAATGTTGATTCGCCACAAAATAAATTAAGCTTCATGGAATCATTTGGATTGGAAGTCACACTTATCAAGGTTTGATGTATGAAACATGTATGGTTGATGAACTGTATTGACTATTTTTGTCCTGGGTGCTGCCAGCAGAATTTGGACGTAGGTATGTAATTACGTAAATACGATAATGGATAATTTCGGTTTGAACACTCTATACATGTACTCATACATTTTCAATTATTCAGAGACGATATATTAAACAAAAAGATATATATATATATTACACTCATCTTTGTTCCTACGTTCGTAGAGTTTTTGATAGGTCAATGACACTGACCATTTGGGATCCTTACTGCAGTTTTGGTATTTCATTCTAAATTTTTGAGTTTTGAACAGCATTTTAATCTTTTTCATGAAAAGACAATGCGCATCGCCCATTAACGTTAAAAAGACTGTCCCACTTAATTCTTAAATACAAGAATATCAAACCTTTTCCTTCTATAAACCAATACTAGGACAACTACGGTGATTACAACTAGGAACGGAAGAAGAACTCCGGTTGTCACACCGACTATGGTAGGAACAAGGTTTGGCGCTACAAAGATAATGCTTAAAATGATGTTTTCAACAATGTAACAAAAGACATCAAGAAAAGTTGCTTAAATGTTGCAACAAGAGACAATGAAATAAACGACATTTTCAGATAAAAGGCAAAATATAAAAGGAAGTATTTAGGTAATGGCGAAAGAAACGTGATAAGATAACACACACACACACCCTCTCCCTCACACACACACCCTCACTCACCCACCCTCACACACACAGAGCGGGAGAGAATGACTATTATCGATGTTTCACAGTCACAAAGTATTCAAGCTAAACAGTATGTTTGCTACATAATAAATTGGTCACACAGTAAACTGCCTGTTTAAAAATGGTAAATGCAAGAGTAAATAACTTTGTCGATCTTAGAAAACCTTATTTCAATGATGAAAAATATGTTTCTTTTACGAAAAACAATATACCTGTAGAAAATTCACTCATAAATGCCGACTCCGTACATCCACCTTTTGTGCAAATATATATTCTGGCCCTGCAGAAACAATAGCAAAAACTTGTCAGTTTATCAAAAGTCAATGTTCACAGTAAACAAGCAATATTGAAAATAATTAGTCTGATCTGGACTTGAAAATAAAGCTCTTAACAGTTATCACGTAATGTTTACAAATCAAGTTAACTTTCGATTGTAAACATAAGACTTGGTAAAGGTATGTGACGTGACATCTCAATAGTAATACTGTATTTACAATAAGCAAAACAAGCACGGTGTTCATGTACTTGTGATATTTACTAAACGTTCACTTGTTAACGCTAACTAACCTATACAGACCTAACGTTTTTGGACCCAAATATCAAAATTGTTAATGGAGTTATTCATACAAGTGTGTAAGATAAAAGATATGATTTTTGATTCAACATAGATTTCCCTGGCCTGACGTCGATGTTCTTATATTACAGTCATATGGTATCTACATTTCACAGCTCATCCGGTATGTTAGAGCACGTTCTGATGTTTTGGATTTTCATAGTAGATATGTACAAATTTCGAAGAAAATAATAAGTCAAAGTTTTCGCTTTCACAAACTAGTAAAGACTCTCTGGAAATTTCATAAGAATTATTGTCAACTTCTTTTGAATTTCGGACCCATACAAGCAACAGAGTATATTACTTTGGGTATTTCACAATCTGCATTTGATGGTTACATGATTAACCAGATAGGAAGGACAAAGGTAGACAGAATTACCACAGAAATTGTGTAAGAATAATCAAATGCCTTTTATACCATGGAAATAATCCTTGTGTTAACAGACGGACAGTTGGCTTGGCACTGGACCAATCTAAAGCCTTGTACAAGCGCATTTTTAAAAATTGACTGACTGTAACGACAGGTCTCCACGATGGGCCCTCTTCAAACCTCTTTAGAGAAGACAGGGCCCGACCACCTCTCCTCTCTGAATGTCAGTCGGACTCCTCGGATGATCAAATGCATGAGCTTGCTACAGACGGCAGAGCTCAAACAGTATGTCGTACGCCTTCTTTTTATATTCTATATTTCATATCCATCTGTATGCTCTTGTGTCCCTGCGTCATGCTGGTCTGTTTGTATGTTCACCATACATATTGGAGGTTATTTTACACCACAAATGTGTTTTCTTCGAAATCTCTGTGTAATCGGAAAGTGGGAGGGTTGTGCGCACGTAATCCGGATGACCACACCGTCTGCTACTTAATTGGCAGACGGCCGTCCTAAGTCAGCACCGGTTGCCCATTGGTCTCGTTGGTTGATGGGTTTATGATGTTCCTTGTCCCTTTTGCGTCTATTTCTCTGTGTGTGTATTCTGTTTTATGCATTGGGTCTTTTGGGGTGTTGCAGCCGAGTGTTGTTGGAGATCCCCTCCTTGTTTACGTAACAGTATGTCTCAAGAATAAGTTTCCCTCAAATCGCATAGTAACACATGTAAAACAAGAGCATGCAGCAAGTGGATAGCCATGATTTTAAACTACCTGTATTTCCAAATCGTGTACTTACTCCGGTAACAGTAACTTTTGTCTTTACATTTTGATTATGTTGTTCAGTCAAAGTCATTGAAGGGAGGCTGTGGATTACCTAATTAGAAAAAAATCTGAAACTTATATCAAAGATAAAGGGGATGTATGTTCCTTATGTACAAGTACCTGTATGTTTTTCCTGGATGAAGGTATCCATTACAGTAATCTCCCTTGGATTCACAATTTCCATCTTCGCCGACAATGAAGGTCAGGTCTTGGGTCGGGTTTGTGGCTCTTTTTCGTCTTCCTGCAGAATAAAAAGCTCATGATCTCGGTTAGGATTAAAATCATAAGTATAAGCTAATTATGTTAAGAAGATTGAGAAATAACTTTTTTGTATATACACCATTTTAATATGCCTTTTGCCACTGTTTCTTTTCGCCTTTGTTACATTGTACGAGTATTTATTTTAAAAACAGCCGAGTAGCTGTGAGCTTTATAGAAAGAGAACATTAATATTTAATGTTTTAAATATAGAATACATATGATGTTGTCATGGTACTTTCTGTATAGACATGGCTCAAACAGTGCATGTGTTTTGGATATTGTTCTCATTTTCGTGAATATCGACGGCGGGTGCGGCTAGCTAAACAGGGAATGCTAAATCCTCCCTGGCACCTGGTCCCACTTCTAGCTTGCTAGGAGTCCGTCGATGCTCAATTTTGTTCTCTATTGTGGGTGTGTTGAGATTGCCGTCAGGATCTTCTTTAACTCATTCAAGTCGTTAATAGAATAAAGTGAGATATCAACCATACATACTTGTGCCGCAACGTACATTCAGGTCATCAGTTGCAATGTATGGCTGCATGTTGTCCAGTTCATAAACACGACTCCAGGTACTATACTCCTGTACTTTTCTGTTCTCAAAAGAAACCTTCTTTCCACGAAATGACCTTTCACCTAGAACGTAATGACTTTTTTTTAATTCCCTGCACATAAATATTTTCATAGATGTTTCACAATTCTTTTTCAGGTGAGTAGTCTTCTGAAAATGAATAGTCAAATTAAATACGATTCATAAACATGCATGATATTTTACCGAAATAATATGACATATTTACATTTGCTTGTGATTCATTTTATGGATGAACTTGTCACATAGAACCAAATGACAGGAAAACAATGGGCTGGTTTCAATGAAGGACTTGAATCACAAAAGGAAAGATACCTCGGGTACCTCAATCAGGGCTAAGAAAGAGAGAGAGAGAGAGTGGAGAATTTAATTCACTTTACTGCTTACACTAATTCTTTATTGCATTATGGAGCTGATAGCACATTTACCCGTTAGTGAGTGTTTAAAGTGTTTCAAATATCATCATTCACGCGTTAGTACAAGAGAGAAGCTTTCAATCTAAATACCGTCACTTAAAAAAAACCTTAATAGTCGGTAAATCTCCTAGCATCAAATGATAATGATACGGTTTTTTTTATGTGTTTTGAAGTTTAAATACTGAAAGGATATGAAGCACAGTAGAATACGAATGGAAGCATGACGTCAGAAATACGATACCGCATTCTATATTCACGTTTATTTTTAAGCGTTTAGATCAAGTTAGAATTTAAGATGATTCATACCTGTTCCAGTGATTTGCGATACTTCTGATATGATGATGCCTCTTTCAATAACTTCTCCACTTTCCGTATTGCAAAGAATCGAATTAGAGATGACAATGGGAAACTGTGTTTGATCATTTTCAACGTTTGTTTGTCTGGCAGGCTGAATTGACAACCGATTTCCAGTTATTGATGCAAACAATGGAGGTGCTAAAACAAATGTATTTGAAAAAAAATTATCAAACAGATCTTAAGCAATTCTTCAAAGGATGTACACATACCGATACTTTTTTTTTAAAGTTTCTCTATACTTGATCATGAGGCAAAATCAATAAAGATGACACTTTGTATTCCATACTTGCTTAAATCTCTAATAATTTAATTTTACTCGTATCAAGAACTTTAATCGGTCGTTGGAAGCATATTATAACTCTATACATGGGGTTGCTCAATTGGACACACCCACTTCCTGAAATGCTTGCTGGAACTACTTTCGACCTAAAATATCATCGAGTGGTAGTTGTAGTTCCTCTAATTGCCCGTAACTGGCGTTTACGTGACGTAAAACCCATTGCGACGTCAATATCTTCGTGAAATTACGGTCAAATTGAAAAAAAAATGGCTACCTGTTTCCGTTCAGTTACTGTGTACAACCGATGTTTTCCTTATTATATGAAAGCCGTCCCTCTTTTTTTTTGGGGGGGGGGGGGAGGGTATGCGACGTAAAGATAGATGGATATAGACATGCGACTAAGGTATGGATATTTTCCCTTTTAAAATAGTATTTTTTTACTGGGACACTGCGGTAGGCGCTTGCTAAAAGCAACCGTCTGCGCGGATACTTTCCTCTGCTGTTGTTTTTACAATTTTGTTTGTAGTGTAAAGCTGGTAATAGTTAATCGAAGTTTTTCTAGTATTTCATTCAATTATAAGGATTAACTTTCACAATTTATCACGATATAACATGGTTTGAGGCGCACACACTTTGTGTCTCAATAAATTGCAAAATTGTACAAGTTTATCTTAAACGATTCAAAACACTGTTGTCGCAAGATGAATGATGATTGAACTTTCTTCTATGCATACGAATTCTTCTGTGGTCAATACAATGTAATCTTGTTTTTGAAGTTTTCATTTTATGTAAAGGTCATTACATTTGATAATTAATCTAAAGGTAAGGGATATTTTTCTGAATTTAAATCATTGTTCTTAGCAATCTCTTAGGCAAAAATTCCATGGAGACAATTACCGACTTTGACAAGTTTTAATTGAACTGTTGCAAGCAAACAGGAGACACTGACTCTCCCCGGGCATCTGGTTTCATTACGGAATATTGTTTATTATGTGGTTCTTTAAACAAAGGAGGGGATCTCCAACAACACCAGGTTGCAGCACTCACAGCAAAACCCCAAAACACCAAATGCAAAAACACAAAGCAGACAAGCACAGAAAGAGACGCATAAGAGACAAGGGACGTCAACGCACAACACAGAAACATCAAACACAGGGCTACACATAAACCAACGAGACCCATGGGCAACCGGTGCCGACTTAGGACAGCCATCTGCCACGGAATTAGCAGAAGGTGTGGTTATCCTGGATTACGTGCGCACAATCCTCCCACTTTTTCGATTACCCAGAGGTCTCGAAGAACGTACAATTGTAGTGTAAAACAACCTCCTCACTGTCAGTTGACCACACACAAACAAGACCGCAAAACGCAAAACCCAAGCAACACAAATGAATATGTAAATGGATATCAAAAGAGGGCGTACGTAATACAGCCCGTGCTCTGCCGGCTGTAGCGAGCTCATGTATGTTATCACCCGAGGAGTCCGACTGACACTCAGAGAGGACAGGTGTTCGGGGCCCTGTCTTCTCTAAAGAGGTTTGGACAGGGCTCACCATGGAGTCTCGTCGTCACAGTCAGTCAGAGTGCAAGTTTTAGGAATGCGCTGGTACAAGTTTCAATGGAAATTTTAATATTTTTTGCATTTGTTTCTCAATTTTGAAACTGATTAACTGATTGGTACTTCTTCGATGTTTACTTTAGGTTATATTCAAAATCTAGCTGTTGATTTTAGCACTTGTTGAATGTCCCCAATGTGGCCTCATGCATCTTTTGTTGAAAATTTGAAATGAGGGTATACTGCAGTGTATTTATCATTGACTATATATTATATATTGATAATAATTACCCCCGTCTTCCAAAACGATATTACTTCGGGTAATCTTATTGAGTCCAGAATCATCATGTGTCGAAGTTGCATATATCTGTAAGAATTGTATAACATAATAATAATCTAAAAAGGAAACACCTTAATATCGGAAAGGAAAGATACAAATGCAGGAGGAATAACTCAAATATTCGACTCAGTTATTTTCATAATGACATAATTTTATGAATAAAAACTCAGAGTCCCCGTCTGCTTTGCCATTAAGGGAATAAAGGAAATAAAAAGAGGAAATACATTTTTATAAGATTTGCGTGGCAGAATTTTAATGCATGATCCTTTTCAATAAGTTTGTGAAAACCTTGCAGATAGATGAAAAATAAATATCACAATTAGGGAAGCTATTGCCTAATATTTATAAGAACACCGATTACATATACTAGTATAACTTCATCAGATGATTTTGATACTTGTCACTGAGTCTTAGGTCTGAATATATGCATTTCAGTGCACATGACCAGCGCGAAGATGGTATTCTTCACAAATAAGACAATCATTTTAAATGCCTATGATTGGCTTAATTTAAAAGTTACCGCCTCAATTACATTATAAGAAAACATTTATTGGTGATTACCTGTACTGTGTAATTATCTGGCCTCAAACTTGACAACACAACTTCGTTACTGTCCAATGAAATATCGTCTATCACGTACTTTTCTGTCTGAATAAATGATTATAAATGAAGTCAAAATATATGTACAAACATTTCAAAATTTTATTGGAAAGTGCATGAAAATGTGTAATCAAGCAAAAATGTATAACCCAGCAACGTATGGTCCCTCTCATTTGCTTTGAAACTTTCGTGCGGTATCAATAAAGAGTAATTTATTCATTTCAAAGGATGGAATAAGATTGAAACACATCTTTGAAAGTGAAAACATGACAGTATTTCTAAAACTATTCAAGTTCTTCAATTATTTCATCATTTGAGAATGTGCATGATAAAATGATATGCATAGCTATCGATCTTTTTAAAAACATTTTTCACACAGATACATGTAGCAAATGCATAACAAAATGATTAGAGGAAAGGAATTATAGACGAATCTTATGGTATAAATTTGTTTTTAATATTGTGGATGTCAAACAAGAACAGTCCTATGTGTCGATAATAATCATTACTTCTTCATCCTCTTTAAAAAGGTGTGATACTGTCGCGCATCTAATTGCTGCAAAATCTACCAGTGTTGAGATTTTACTAACCAGTTTTTGGAAATGTAGGCATAAGGTACTAGTTTCTGTTTATAGATGGAAAGAGAGCAAAACAAATACATCAACATCGGCTTTAACTATTCTCTCCATTAAATTGAAGTCTTAATAAATGTAATGAAATAAGTCTATCAGGACCAAAATATGCAGAAATGTTAAACGTGTTCAAATTGAATACCATCATCTAAGAACAAATAAATTTGCGGCATGGACCAGACATGCATGTTTCGGGTACTTAACCCTCGTCAGTGATCCTCAATCTAAACAATGTAATATGGCCAAGTATTGAGAGAATTATTATGTCCAAAAATGTACCGAAAGACGTTGCAGGAATGGTGGGATATGATGCTACAGGACCCACGTTTTAGAAATTTCAAGAAATTGTGATAACAGAAATTTTCGAATGCGTTTCGAAATCTTATCTTAAAGCAGGGTCGTGTACAGATAGAACTGATATATTTATTGCCTTTTTCTTGTTACTCTGATTCCAGTATACGATGACGTATGATGTAATTATCCCATTCCGTTCTCTTTCAGGGGGTGGATTAAATTGTATCTTGATGGTTCTTGGAGCAAGAATGTCCCTCTCTGGAACAATTCTTAATGACGTCACGTTACCAGGAGCTGAAATAAAAGGCGTTCAAGGTATTATGATAACTGCAAATCTTAGTGCAAGTAAAAAGTATATTTTGAGACTTTTACAGCTTTGACGAATTATAAAAAGAGAGAAATCGAAATCAAGCTTAAATCTTAAATGTTGAACGTCTCCAAAATCATTAGCATCATTTAAGAGCATATTTTACAGCATGAGCAAGACACTAAAAGTTATTGCCAATAGTAAATAACTTTACAAAATTAAGCAAACTCAGAGGAACATTAAGTTGATCTTATTCCAACATATAGTAATGGAAGTCACAAGAAACTTTTAGGCAATGTCGATTAATAGTTGCTCTTTTGTTGTTGAAAGTAGAAATTACAAGCAATATAAATTGGATGTAATGTTTATAGATTACTCGCTCCATGTATTTTGTTAATTTGATGTTAACACATTGTAACAAAATCGAACAAAACGAGAATATGTCCAAAGCTGTAATTATCTAACTTCTCTGTGTGTGATTTTCATCTTATAGATTCAATACATAAATTGATAGTACTTCAATATACTATAATATGATTACACAAACAATAACAGATGTTTGCTGATGTCAGTTCTTCTTTGATAGGCTTAAACGAAGCGTTTCCTATTGTTCATGTGTCTGATGTTAAAATATATTATTTTAAGTTTCTCTCTCAATAACATGATGCTGAGGTGGATAACACGTGTATAACACATGCAACAAGAGATACCAGCTTTAATGAGACTTAGTACACCTTTACCTGATGGACTTGTTCTTTCTTTCAGAGTGCCATTCCAAGGAGTTGTACCATTGATAGTGACTGCGACAAGCTTAATATCATATTCCCAATACTCATCTAGGCCCTTAATGGTACAAGATACGTTATGGAATCCTGTCATGAAATGCAAAATGATAATCCTTTTTATATCAAACTTTGATTTTTTCGCTGATTTAAATGGAAAACTGTTTCTATTGTTTTGGAATAAGGTATACTTAAGAAGTGACTGTCTTACTTTTGGTATTCATGGGTGTATAATTCTAGTTGGTCACGCGCAAATTCCGTGATTCGCGCGAAGCGATTTTCGGAAAATTTGCACGTGTCCAACCTGAATTATACACCCATGGACACCAAAAGTAAGATCGCAATGACTTATATATACATTTATTCTCAATTATCGGTCATTTTTATTTGCATGCACATCGCACATTTTGCCTGTAACAATGTCAAATGCATTTTAACGTTGGTAAATTATCCCTACATGCAAAACTTGAAAGTGACTTCACGATAGTAACCCAAGTTATTGAGAAATAATTCTAGTTGCCTAATGGGTGTTTAAAATGGGGAATCTACTAGTAATGTAAATATAAGGTAATAACATAAATGTGCAGTTTTGCTATAGAAATAAAATGATACAAATGTAAGATACCTTGATCAGTACCATTGGATGGATAAAACATGAATGTTTTTGGTTAGGGGTCTTTTAGGTTTAACGCTCAAATTTTTTTTATATAACTAGCCTCATCATGACATTTCTTTTTTCAAATGTTTAACTGAAAGATCATTGTGATTGTAGAGTACTTACAAGACTGGTTGTATTTGCCCAAAGCAAAACCCGCAATTTCCCGAATGGAAACTCACGTAAGAGACCAACTCACGTAAAAGACCAATGAGTTAAAGAAGATCCTGACGAAAATCTCGACAGCACTCACAATAGAGCACAAAATGAAGCATCGACGGACCCCTAGCAAGCTAGAGGTGGGACCAGGTGCCCGGGAGGAGTAAGCATCTCTTGTTGGCTAGTCGCACCCGCCGTCGATGTTTAAGCACGAAAATGAAAACAATATATGAAACTCGTGCACTGTCTGACGTAATCTATATAGAAAGTGCTATGGCGACAATGTCAGGAAAATATATTCAAAACACTTACTGTCAAAACCCTCGTGGGGAACTTTTTACGAGCTCCACACGGCAAAGGGCATAAGTGTGACACAAATGAGTTAAAGAAGATCCTGACGAAAATCTCGACAGCACTCACAATAGAGCACAAAATGAAGCATCGACGGACCCCTAGACTCACAAACAAGAACGTCATACGCATATGAAGAATTACATGATCTCTCCAATTTATGAACGAGCTATGTATACCAAAGTAATAAAGTTTACAATGCATATGTATTCATATCAACCGCAGAAATGATCTTATTTCTCAGGTCAACGGATGAAATATTTCGACTCTTGACAGCCATTGTTCAAATATTCATGATTATTTTCCTTCTTCAATTCTCAAAATGATTATCAATTTAGGGCATAAGTAGCGTACAAAATACTCGTAAGAATGTAATTGTCATGAATTAATTTCAGACAAAAATCACATGACCGACACATTATTTTCTTGATTCGCAAAGCACAGAAAATGTGAAAGAATCAAATACCTTCTGTAAGACAAGACTTGCGTATAGCTTTATCGTTCACATCCGTAGCCGTAACATAGTACTTGGTGAAACATGTCTCGAACTCTGGTTCTTTCCAGCTTAGCATGAAAGTAGTAGAGGTCTTGTTGGCTATTCTTAGGTCTGCAGGAGACTGCGGTACTGTTTATGGTAGGTTACATACAAAGTGAAGAAACGTGTACACATTTTGTACTGCAACAATACATCGATATAGAAAATACACTTAATAGAACGAACAAGTTCTGTATATGAACAAATAAATGAATAACAATCTCCTGAAACTATTTACAATGAATGTTATTATTCTTAAATTTTTGTTAACAAAATTCTATCGTTTTCCTATGTAACTTGACTTTTTAAAAATATTAACTTATCGTTTTAACATAAATCGTATCGTTAAGTAATGATATTTTGATTCAACGTCAAATGGTAAGGGGATAACCCCTACTTAAAAACTCTCAGTCAAAGAACTGTCGACGTACGTAAAATCTACAACTGATGTTTTCTAGTCTTTCCCGAGATACTAAATCATATCTAAATGGTATAAAGAATATCACTCTTTTGAGAAACAAACTTCTTTGAGTAACCTTCATAGTTTTCTTCATTTTTTAATATGTACCTGATATAGGTTTCATCACACTTTGTATTAAATTCAGCTAATGACATCGAAGTGTATCAGTTAAGTTATCGAAAACGCTATAAAAATGCTCCTCACTTTGATATATTCGATATAACATGTATAAGGTTTGATCCTGTCCAAAGTTGTGTGTAAATGTGTCGGGGTGAGATCGAATGTCTCACCTTCCACAAATGTACACTACTTTCAGGAAGAGGTGTGACAGGCACAAACACTATACTAGTAAACTAATAATGTAATTTCACCCACACTTAATTACCGCTTACCCTTACCAGAACATTTGGTAGTTATGTTTGCTTCAGTAACACCTAGGTCAATTAAATCCTCCTCTGAAACTGTGAAGACAGTTATGTTGTATGAAGTGTAAGGAAATAGTTCTGAAATCGTGATAAATGTAGTTTTTGAAGTGAAGTTTCTACCATCATCAGAATTGGAAGAAATCATCAGCAAATAGTGTTTTATAATTCCATTAGTAAAGCAAGGCTCTTTCCACTTTAGAAATATCTGATCGTGAGTTACGTTCACCACAGTCAAGTTTTCAATGTGTCCCGGCTCTGAAATGAAAAAAAGAAGATGATGAACAGCAGATAAGGGATCATTCAACATTAAAATACACGTTTGTTTGAAGAGTGAAATTTACGTTTCAACTTCATACATAAGGACATTACAATTATAATATATAATCAAATACACTCTTAAATAATGGATATAAATAGATTATGTTCATTGTCCTGTTGTTCTTGAAAACTTGACATTAAATGGATCCGCTGCAATTGGGTGACAGATGAAAAAGGATGAAACACAAAAGCGACGTAGTTGAAACGAATAACTCGCACAAGTCGAATCCGAAAAATACGCAATACGTAAACAATACAAATACACATAAAATTACGGACGTGACTCTGAGTGATTCTATACCTTTTGAGGAAAATTTCAAACCAATTTACCAATGCACCATGCAGACACGTGTTTCGGATATTAGATAAGTAACTTTTATGAATACATATATATTAACATAATGTTACATTAAAAATATTAAACGTAATTTTTTATACCTGCAGTATTTGTAATTTCATACGCAAGTGTCCGATTTCCATAGCCTTCGGATGTTCTCGCGCGCACTCCTACAGTATAGTTCCAGAAGGGATACAAGTCTATCAAAGCGTGTTTATATCCAGTATCTTTTTGCTCGGGGTTCAAAGGCCGCAAACTTACATTCTGAATGTTATATTTCTCGATATTTCTTAAACAAGATTTGTTGACATATTGCGGCTCGTAAGATATCTCATACTCTAATATTTTTCCATTTCTTTGTTCTGGTGGGCTGAATGATATGGCAAATCCTGTTCCATTCGGCTTTATCTGCAAGTTTCTCACGTTTCCAGGTACTTAATGAAAAATGAAGACAAGTTTTAATGAGAACATTAACTCTATGTACTTTAAGCTACAGATAATTTGACAAAATTTCTGATGCATGAAAAAATGAAAAAATAGGCATATAAATTCTTGAAAAATATATAACAAAATAAATATAGGAAGGAAATCCCCCAACATTAAGAACCGCGGAACACATTCCCATGAGTTAAGAAAAGCAGATTAACAGCGGAGAGTCCATAGGTGATCCTAATTAACTGAATGAGGTTTCGTATGGACATCTGAGATGCTTAGATATATTGAAATAAAAATGAAAAGCTGTCGCACTTTGGTCATTGAATCGGAACTTCGATAAGAAAACTTCCTAAATATATAACTGACTGTACGGAATAAATTCAGAGAAACAATATCAGAAATACTTATAGTTTTTATTGCAAGTCCCCTTCTTGAAGTTAAAACACAAATCGGCAACATAGGGCAAAAAAGGTAACCATGATAAATTTTGCTCTGTAACAACATGTATATGACACCAAATTATGCATGAAATTTCATCTCAATACTCCAAACTAATGCAGGAAAAAATCCATTAAACTGACATTTGCTTGTCGGATTATAGTCACTTGGTACCATAACCAAATCATACCTTGTCATTTCGTACCCTGAATAAAGAAAGTATTACATGTACCATAACCATTTAGTCACATCAACAACTCATAACAAAATAAAAATTAAAATGAATCTGAAGAAAACTCGTACGCATTTTTTTGCCATCTCTTACCATGGAACGGATACCCGTACAATTGCTTGCCACACTGAATTTCGTATTTATTGTATAACTATCATAACATTGACATTACATGGGATAATACTGTTTTAACTGATAATCTCGTCTCTAAATAGTTTTTCAAGAGGACTGTATAGCAATATTTGCTACAAAAATTACCATCGCCTTTGGTCCATTCTTTGATTTTAGTTTCTTTCCCACCACCAGCTAATGTTGCTGCAAATACTACAATATCATAACTAGTTTGTGGAGTCAAATCAGATATGATTTCTCTGAATTTAACATCTGAATGATTGAAAGATCTGGATCTCGTGGTTTTCTGGCATTCAGTAAAATTGTCTTCAGTGTAATTGTTAGCCAATGAATGTTCCTGTAAAAAGAATGAAATCAAAGAAATTCTGAAAAAAACCTTTTGTCCACAATACATTGGTATTTCTCCTTTTGTATGTCTTTATTTATGTGTAGTATTTTGTGTTTAGGATTGGGTCTTTGCGGAAGACAGAATTTTTCCCTCTCACAGACGTTATCTGACGTAAAACCACTGTGAAGTCAATAAAATGGTATGGTAACGTCGATTTCATTCCGTCCTTTCCCAGACTTTTAGGACTGTTTCAATAGAATTTGATGACGGCATAGTCAGTCTACGTCAGATACCGTCTCAGATGGGAAGTAACTCTGGTCTTCGAAAATAGCGAATATTGATGTATTCTATGTTCCTTTTTCCTTTTGAGTCTCCTGCTCTGCTTGTGTTTCAACATGGGGTGCAACCGAGATAACCTCCTTTCTTTCATTTATCTTTCACAAGTCCTTGCTTACCCCCGTTTACACTATGTTCCCGGCGGCCATGGAGGCCACGTTTCAAGCCACCGTGGACGGAACGTGGTGACCGTGAGACAACGTAGGGGAACGGGATCGACAATCGTAACTAGCCGTGGTTGCCGGGGCTGACGGGGCAAATGTTTAAACTGTCAAGAAAACATTTGTCACGGCAGCCCACGGTGCAGATGGCCTACATGTACTTTAGAAACCATAGCAAAACGGGTCGAACGCAACGCAACGTGACAGAACGTTACAGACCGTGACGAAACTTTAAAGGACAGTGTAGCGGAACGGGAAGCAAAAGTATGTCTCAACAAATTACGATGCTAGCGAAGTTGAGTTACGGTCTGCCACGTTGATGTCCCTTTTAGCTGCGGCTGCTTTAGGGCAGATGCACGTTTTATCAAGGTATGCTACGGTTTCTCACGGCGAGCTAAGGAATGTGTTAGCCGTTTCATCACGTTCAGTCACGGTACGTACCGGCTTGTTACGGTTTATTTCAAGTTCTACTACGGCCTGCACGGCACACAAGAAATATAACAAACCAAACCCTTTTATGCAGCTTTTTGTGTTTCCTTTTCCCGGCGGTCACAGTTAATCGTAGTGGGCCTTGACAGAACTTGGTAGCCGTGGCCAACATGATTGGATCGTAACAAACCGTGGCAGAACGTGACAGATCGTGAGGAAACCTACAAACGTCCGTAACAAGCCGTAGGTTGAAACGTAGTGCGCCGTCATGCTCCGGGATTCAGGAGCCGCGGCTCGTCAAGGATACCTTGATAGACCGTGCGAAAACGTAACGAGACCTAACAGAATTTGAATACCAAGATAAAAACTGCCAAAAATCATACGGTGTGCCACGTTTTTGGCCGCCGTGACTGCCGTGGTCGCTGGGAACATAGTGTAAACCTAGGGTTAGTCTGTTTGGTTCAGACAATATATACTATTGTCTGCGATTGTTGGTTGGGTAGCTGTTTCAGTATTCGTTATTAATTTTGTTATCAGTCGTGGGTGCAGAAGTTTCGCTTTGGGGATCTTTTCTTAAACCCTTTTCTGCATTGCTCAAGTAAAGATGCAGGGCATTCACCTTTACTGTCTTAATTTCTAGCTCAATTTCACAGCAAAAATGAGATAAAGGAATGAAAACATAATTGAATAAATGAACTTTACATGACACTGTGAAAATTATAATTTTACTCACTTCTTTTTCCAGAACAGTTTTCTCACCACACTCACTTGAACAATCATCACAATGCAGTACGATATGTTGCACACATGTCTTGTTGTCAATTACTTTAATAGTATAACTTGTTATTATGCCATTTGAATGCGTTGGTAACATCCATTCAACCAATATCTTCGATGGCGACAAGGCAGAACTATTTAGACTATTGACCTCACTCGGAGCTGAAATGAAAGAAAGGAAAGAAGATGCTAATATAAGGGCCTAATTTAGCACTGAAATAATTCAGTTATGTCTTGTGTGTTGGGTTGTTGACAAATGAAATTAAATGAAAATGGAAGAATTTTGGGGCGCCCCGGTGCCGGAATTTGAACTAGCAACTCTATGGTTCATATACAGAACCATTTATAACATTCAAAAACTAGAATTTATGCATATACATGTAATATACAAATCAATAGGTTACCTAACAGCAATTCTCTGTAAGAAAAAAGGAAGGAGCTGTTAAGATAAGGGCCGGATTTAGCCCTGAAATCACTCGATTATTTCTCGTGCGCTGTCCTTCCAATTTAGATAAAAGTTGGTCAGGGTAAAAATATGAAGTATTATGAGATTCATAGTAGGTATTTTATTTCTAAAAAAATGGTGAAAGATGTTATGATGACGGGTTGAAGAGGTAGGGGTACAGATGACGGAAAACGTTGAATATCGTTCGAAAATGCACAAAAAATGCATTATTTTACACATTTTTACGTTTATTATGCTTCTTTTCCTTTTTCATGTCAAAATAGGATAAGCGAAATTAGCTTTGAGGTTATTATATCAATATAATCGGCAAACTCTGCAATCCGGAAACTGAAAAACGGTTTCATTTCGTTCTTCTCAGCCACTAATGTAGCTTTCTGGCGCGAAATACACACTGTGTAGAAATAGACAACTTTCTCGTTTATTTCCTTCCAAACGGTTAAATGTTTGATCGGAACACACTCTGAATAGATTGCTCCATTATATAAAATGAAAAAGATGGCAATATAACCTACTGTATCGCTCTAGAGGCTAATTTAAAAATATTCATCCATCCCCCCTTTTTTTCGTTTTTCGCCTGTGGGACATTGTTCCCCCCCTCGCTTTAGAACCCCACTTGGCCAGGAAATGTGTTTTATTGATATACACCTTTGGTGAAAGTGGCATTGTAAAGCGAGGGGGGGGGGGGACGATGCTGTATAAAACTTTTCCGTTTTCCATTGATTTCTGTGTAAAAAACGCTTATTTTGACCCAAATATCGGCCTTATTTTGCGTAAATTATCACAGCTGACAGCAGATTCATATGTGGACCAAGTTACTTGAAATTTCTACCGAAAAAAATTCTAAAATTTTGCATTTTGAAATTTCGACTTTTCAGGGCAGATTTTACGCCTTATCTTAACAGCTCCTTTCAATGACATGTTGGCACGGCATGTCATGTATTTTAGAGATTTTTTGGTACGTGTTGTGGGTCATGTATTGTTTTAGTTTTACTTTATGTGTAAGTACACATGTACTTAGTCATGTTATATTATTATTTCATAATAATTCTTTCTAGATTTTACTATGTCATGTTTATTTCATTAGAGAATATTCCAGTATGTTCTTTGTTACATCATTATCATCACATGACTGTGATTTCTAGAATTTACTCTATTGTTAATCATTTGTAATGAGTCATTGTTCTAGAAGCTTCTGGGAAATTCATTGGTATTAAGTATAAATACCTCTGAGGAACTGTGTTGATAGGACATTCGTACACATTCGTAGACACGATTCATTCATCTATTCTGATATACTGGGACACTTTATTTGTTGAGACTTTAATCCATTTAACAACGCTTGGACAACGATCATTCGAGAACGGGTCAGAGACCACTAAAAGGCCGGTGCTGATTGAAGCAAAACCTGTAGGGTGAGGGGGCCTGTTATTTTAAATGTGACAGAAGATGTGATTGGCTATCAATTATGTTTTCTTTTGGTATATTGTTTGAATATGATATATATAAGTAAAAAATAAGTGCAATTAAAATGTCGATACCCGGATTTTTTCCCTAGCTCCCGATCCGCTAAAGGGGACGGGCGCGGGAAAATTTGAAAATTCTCTGCGGGGTACCTTGTGACGCAAATAGCGCGAAAAAGAGCAGGTCATGCTATATTTTTTAGTTTAGTTTCGTATAAAGCTTGAATCAATGAACAAATCGGTATATAACATGCATGGCCAGCAATATTAGTATAGACGTTATAAGGCATTTCGTTAACATTACGGCCTATGGAAAATGATTTGGTTGTCTCTGACCTAGAGGGAAACACGTGCTATACTGAAATAAATGCAAAATATCAACACCAGCCTTGTGTTAGCGTTTTGTTTTCTTGTTATTCGTACCATTTATGTACTTTTCTATATTTTCATGCCGAAAAGTGTTCAATAAAACAGTTATCATGGAAAATTTATCATATGACTGAATTTATGGGCAAATTGGGATTTCGCGCCAAAAGCGCGATGTAGGCATTGTCATTATTTTTAAAATTTAACACGTTTTAACCACTCTGTATAGCCAAATATGCATCAAAACCATTGTTTTATGCACGAATATCTAGTTTAACATTAAAAACAAATTATTTCTTAAAAATTATTCATCGGAGATACATGAAAGTATCCTCCATGGCATCACAGGCAAAATTTTCTATGATATTACTACACATATAACCGTATAGAATTAGAGCCGGATGATTTTATTCTTTTATTTTCTGCATAAAATGACTTTTTATTTCGTCATTAAGGATTACAATCGCATTCAGATGCATTATATGTGACATTGTTATAATTAATGCGAGTTCACATACCTATATGAAAATACGTCCTACGGAGGGGGTAGGGGTCCTAAATTTCTCATAAATGCTATTAAAACCGTGCTATTATAACATATTTGCATGAATTATATTCTTCATTTAATAAAAAATGTAAAATGAGTCGATACATATACATAACATTAAACCCTTTCCTCTGAGAACGGAATAAAAGAGAAAAACTAGAAAAATCAAAATGCGAATTTTGGCGCCTTTTTCGAATGCCGACATACACGCATAAATCTCAAATATCTCCCATACCACGTACAGTAGAAAGCTGAAACTTCGGATAAATTCTATTGATATTAATGTCTTTATTATGCAAAAAAATTGTATTGATCAAAGAGGGGGTTATATATGTCTATAGGTCAGAGACCACTAAAAGGCCGGTGCTGATTGAAGCAAAACCTGTAGGGTGAGGGGGCCTGTTATTTTAAATGTGACAGAAGATGTGATTGGCTATCAATTATGTTTTCTTTTGGTATATTGTTTGAATATGATATATATAAGTAAAAAATAAGTGCAATTAAAATGTCGATACCCGGATTTTTTCCCTAGCTCCCGATCCGCTAAAGGGGACGGGCGCGGGAAAATTTGAAAATTCTCTGCGGGGTACCTTGTGACGCAAATAGCGCGAAAAAGAGCAGGTCATGCTATATTTTTTAGTTTAGTTTCGTATAAAGCTTGAATCAATGAACAAATCGGTATATAACATGCATGGCCAGCAATATTAGTATAGACGTTATAAGGCATTTCGTTAACATTACGGCCTATGGAAAATGATTTGGTTGTCTCTGACCTAGAGGGAAACACGTGCTATACTGAAATAAATGCAAAATATCAACACCAGCCTTGTGTTAGCGTTTTGTTTTCTTGTTATTCGTACCATTTATGTACTTTTCTATATTTTCATGCCGAAAAGTGTTCAATAAAACAGTTATCATGGAAAATTTATCATATGACTGAATTTATGGGCAAATTGGGATTTCGCGCCAAAAGCGCGATGTAGGCATTGTCATTATTTTTAAAATTTAACACGTTTTAACCACTCTGTATAGCCAAATATGCATCAAAACCATTGTTTTATGCACGAATATCTAGTTTAACATTAAAAACAAATTATTTCTTAAAAATTATTCATCGGAGATACATGAAAGTATCCTCCATGGCATCACAGGCAAAATTTTCTATGATATTACTACACATATAACCGTATAGAATTAGAGCCGGATGATTTTATTCTTTTATTTTCTGCATAAAATGACTTTTTATTTCGTCATTAAGGATTACAATCGCATTCAGATGCATTATATGTGACATTGTTATAATTAATGCGAGTTCACATACCTATATGAAAATACGTCCTACGGAGGGGGTAGGGGTCCTAAATTTCTCATAAATGCTATTAAAACCGTGCTATTATAACATATTTGCATGAATTATATTCTTCATTTAATAAAAAATGTAAAATGAGTCGATACATATACATAACATTAAACCCTTTCCTCTGAGAACGGAATAAAAGAGAAAAACTAGAAAAATCAAAATGCGAATTTTGGCGCCTTTTTCGAATGCCGACATACACGCATAAATCTCAAATATCTCCCATACCACGTACAGTAGAAAGCTGAAACTTCGGATAAATTCTATTGATATTAATGTCTTTATTATGCAAAAAAATTGTATTGATCAAAGAGGGGGTTATATATGTCTATAGGTCAGAGACCACTAAAAGGCCGGTGCTGATTGAAGCAAAACCTGTAGGGTGAGGGGGCCTGTTATTTTAAATGTGACAGAAGATGTGATTGGCTATCAATTATGTTTTCTTTTGGTATATTGTTTGAATATGATATATATAAGTAAAAAATAAGTGCAATTAAAATGTCGATACCCGGATTTTTTCCCTAGCTCCCGATCCGCTAAAGGGGACGGGCGCGGGAAAATTTGAAAATTCTCTGCGGGGTACCTTGTGACGCAAATAGCGCGAAAAAGAGCAGGTCATGCTATATTTTTTAGTTTAGTTTCGTATAAAGCTTGAATCAATGAACAAATCGGTATATAACATGCATGGCCAGCAATATTAGTATAGACGTTATAAGGCATTTCGTTAACATTACGGCCTATGGAAAATGATTTGGTTGTCTCTGACCTAGAGGGAAACACGTGCTATACTGAAATAAATGCAAAATATCAACACCAGCCTTGTGTTAGCGTTTTGTTTTCTTGTTATTCGTACCATTTATGTACTTTTCTATATTTTCATGCCGAAAAGTGTTCAATAAAACAGTTATCATGGAAAATTTATCATATGACTGAATTTATGGGCAAATTGGGATTTCGCGCCAAAAGCGCGATGTAGGCATTGTCATTATTTTTAAAATTTAACACGTTTTAACCACTCTGTATAGCCAAATATGCATCAAAACCATTGTTTTATGCACGAATATCTAGTTTAACATTAAAAACAAATTATTTCTTAAAAATTATTCATCGGAGATACATGAAAGTATCCTCCATGGCATCACAGGCAAAATTTTCTATGATATTACTACACATATAACCGTATAGAATTAGAGCCGGATGATTTTATTCTTTTATTTTCTGCATAAAATGACTTTTTATTTCGTCATTAAGGATTACAATCGCATTCAGATGCATTATATGTGACATTGTTATAATTAATGCGAGTTCACATACCTATATGAAAATACGTCCTACGGAGGGGGTAGGGGTCCTAAATTTCTCATAAATGCTATTAAAACCGTGCTATTATAACATATTTGCATGAATTATATTCTTCATTTAATAAAAAATGTAAAATGAGTCGATACATATACATAACATTAAACCCTTTCCTCTGAGAACGGAATAAAAGAGAAAAACTAGAAAAATCAAAATGCGAATTTTGGCGCCTTTTTCGAATGCCGACATACACGCATAAATCTCAAATATCTCCCATACCACGTACAGTAGAAAGCTGAAACTTCGGATAAATTCTATTGATATTAATGTCTTTATTATGCAAAAAAATTGTATTGATCAAAGAGGGGGTTATATATGTCTATAGGTCAGAGACCACTAAAAGGCCGGTGCTGATTGAAGCAAAACCTGTAGGGTGAGGGGGCCTGTTATTTTAAATGTGACAGAAGATGTGATTGGCTATCAATTATGTTTTCTTTTGGTATATTGTTTGAATATGATATATATAAGTAAAAAATAAGTGCAATTAAAATGTCGATACCCGGATTTTTTCCCTAGCTCCCGATCCGCTAAAGGGGACGGGCGCGGGAAAATTTGAAAATTCTCTGCGGGGTACCTTGTGACGCAAATAGCGCGAAAAAGAGCAGGTCATGCTATATTTTTTAGTTTAGTTTCGTATAAAGCTTGAATCAATGAACAAATCGGTATATAACATGCATGGCCAGCAATATTAGTATAGACGTTATAAGGCATTTCGTTAACATTACGGCCTATGGAAAATGATTTGGTTGTCTCTGACCTAGAGGGAAACACGTGCTATACTGAAATAAATGCAAAATATCAACACCAGCCTTGTGTTAGCGTTTTGTTTTCTTGTTATTCGTACCATTTATGTACTTTTCTATATTTTCATGCCGAAAAGTGTTCAATAAAACAGTTATCATGGAAAATTTATCATATGACTGAATTTATGGGCAAATTGGGATTTCGCGCCAAAAGCGCGATGTAGGCATTGTCATTATTTTTAAAATTTAACACGTTTTAACCACTCTGTATAGCCAAATATGCATCAAAACCATTGTTTTATGCACGAATATCTAGTTTAACATTAAAAACAAATTATTTCTTAAAAATTATTCATCGGAGATACATGAAAGTATCCTCCATGGCATCACAGGCAAAATTTTCTATGATATTACTACACATATAACCGTATAGAATTAGAGCCGGATGATTTTATTCTTTTATTTTCTGCATAAAATGACTTTTTATTTCGTCATTAAGGATTACAATCGCATTCAGATGCATTATATGTGACATTGTTATAATTAATGCGAGTTCACATACCTATATGAAAATACGTCCTACGGAGGGGGTAGGGGTCCTAAATTTCTCATAAATGCTATTAAAACCGTGCTATTATAACATATTTGCATGAATTATATTCTTCATTTAATAAAAAATGTAAAATGAGTCGATACATATACATAACATTAAACCCTTTCCTCTGAGAACGGAATAAAAGAGAAAAACTAGAAAAATCAAAATGCGAATTTTGGCGCCTTTTTCGAATGCCGACATACACGCATAAATCTCAAATATCTCCCATACCACGTACAGTAGAAAGCTGAAACTTCGGATAAATTCTATTGATATTAATGTCTTTATTATGCAAAAAAATTGTATTGATCAAAGAGGGGGTTATATATGTCTATAGGTCAGAGACCACTAAAAGGCCGGTGCTGATTGAAGCAAAACCTGTAGGGTGAGGGGGCCTGTTATTTTAAATGTGACAGAAGATGTGATTGGCTATCAATTATGTTTTCTTTTGGTATATTGTTTGAATATGATATATATAAGTAAAAAATAAGTGCAATTAAAATGTCGATACCCGGATTTTTTCCCTAGCTCCCGATCCGCTAAAGGGGACGGGCGCGGGAAAATTTGAAAATTCTCTGCGGGGTACCTTGTGACGCAAATAGCGCGAAAAAGAGCAGGTCATGCTATATTTTTTAGTTTAGTTTCGTATAAAGCTTGAATCAATGAACAAATCGGTATATAACATGCATGGCCAGCAATATTAGTATAGACGTTATAAGGCATTTCGTTAACATTACGGCCTATGGAAAATGATTTGGTTGTCTCTGACCTAGAGGGAAACACGTGCTATACTGAAATAAATGCAAAATATCAACACCAGCCTTGTGTTAGCGTTTTGTTTTCTTGTTATTCGTACCATTTATGTACTTTTCTATATTTTCATGCCGAAAAGTGTTCAATAAAACAGTTATCATGGAAAATTTATCATATGACTGAATTTATGGGCAAATTGGGATTTCGCGCCAAAAGCGCGATGTAGGCATTGTCATTATTTTTAAAATTTAACACGTTTTAACCACTCTGTATAGCCAAATATGCATCAAAACCATTGTTTTATGCACGAATATCTAGTTTAACATTAAAAACAAATTATTTCTTAAAAATTATTCATCGGAGATACATGAAAGTATCCTCCATGGCATCACAGGCAAAATTTTCTATGATATTACTACACATATAACCGTATAGAATTAGAGCCGGATGATTTTATTCTTTTATTTTCTGCATAAAATGACTTTTTATTTCGTCATTAAGGATTACAATCGCATTCAGATGCATTATATGTGACATTGTTATAATTAATGCGAGTTCACATACCTATATGAAAATACGTCCTACGGAGGGGGTAGGGGTCCTAAATTTCTCATAAATGCTATTAAAACCGTGCTATTATAACATATTTGCATGAATTATATTCTTCATTTAATAAAAAATGTAAAATGAGTCGATACATATACATAACATTAAACCCTTTCCTCTGAGAACGGAATAAAAGAGAAAAACTAGAAAAATCAAAATGCGAATTTTGGCGCCTTTTTCGAATGCCGACATACACGCATAAATCTCAAATATCTCCCATACCACGTACAGTAGAAAGCTGAAACTTCGGATAAATTCTATTGATATTAATGTCTTTATTATGCAAAAAAATTGTATTGATCAAAGAGGGGGTTATATATGTCTATAGGTCAGAGACCACTAAAAGGCCGGTGCTGATTGAAGCAAAACCTGTAGGGTGAGGGGGCCTGTTATTTTAAATGTGACAGAAGATGTGATTGGCTATCAATTATGTTTTCTTTTGGTATATTGTTTGAATATGATATATATAAGTAAAAAATAAGTGCAATTAAAATGTCGATACCCGGATTTTTTCCCTAGCTCCCGATCCGCTAAAGGGGACGGGCGCGGGAAAATTTGAAAATTCTCTGCGGGGTACCTTGTGACGCAAATAGCGCGAAAAAGAGCAGGTCATGCTATATTTTTTAGTTTAGTTTCGTATAAAGCTTGAATCAATGAACAAATCGGTATATAACATGCATGGCCAGCAATATTAGTATAGACGTTATAAGGCATTTCGTTAACATTACGGCCTATGGAAAATGATTTGGTTGTCTCTGACCTAGAGGGAAACACGTGCTATACTGAAATAAATGCAAAATATCAACACCAGCCTTGTGTTAGCGTTTTGTTTTCTTGTTATTCGTACCATTTATGTACTTTTCTATATTTTCATGCCGAAAAGTGTTCAATAAAACAGTTATCATGGAAAATTTATCATATGACTGAATTTATGGGCAAATTGGGATTTCGCGCCAAAAGCGCGATGTAGGCATTGTCATTATTTTTAAAATTTAACACGTTTTAACCACTCTGTATAGCCAAATATGCATCAAAACCATTGTTTTATGCACGAATATCTAGTTTAACATTAAAAACAAATTATTTCTTAAAAATTATTCATCGGAGATACATGAAAGTATCCTCCATGGCATCACAGGCAAAATTTTCTATGATATTACTACACATATAACCGTATAGAATTAGAGCCGGATGATTTTATTCTTTTATTTTCTGCATAAAATGACTTTTTATTTCGTCATTAAGGATTACAATCGCATTCAGATGCATTATATGTGACATTGTTATAATTAATGCGAGTTCACATACCTATATGAAAATACGTCCTACGGAGGGGGTAGGGGTCCTAAATTTCTCATAAATGCTATTAAAACCGTGCTATTATAACATATTTGCATGAATTATATTCTTCATTTAATAAAAAATGTAAAATGAGTCGATACATATACATAACATTAAACCCTTTCCTCTGAGAACGGAATAAAAGAGAAAAACTAGAAAAATCAAAATGCGAATTTTGGCGCCTTTTTCGAATGCCGACATACACGCATAAATCTCAAATATCTCCCATACCACGTACAGTAGAAAGCTGAAACTTCGGATAAATTCTATTGATATTAATGTCTTTATTATGCAAAAAAATTGTATTGATCAAAGAGGGGGTTATATATGTCTATAGGTCAGAGACCACTAAAAGGCCGGTGCTGATTGAAGCAAAACCTGTAGGGTGAGGGGGCCTGTTATTTTAAATGTGACAGAAGATGTGATTGGCTATCAATTATGTTTTCTTTTGGTATATTGTTTGAATATGATATATATAAGTAAAAAATAAGTGCAATTAAAATGTCGATACCCGGATTTTTTCCCTAGCTCCCGATCCGCTAAAGGGGACGGGCGCGGGAAAATTTGAAAATTCTCTGCGGGGTACCTTGTGACGCAAATAGCGCGAAAAAGAGCAGGTCATGCTATATTTTTTAGTTTAGTTTCGTATAAAGCTTGAATCAATGAACAAATCGGTATATAACATGCATGGCCAGCAATATTAGTATAGACGTTATAAGGCATTTCGTTAACATTACGGCCTATGGAAAATGATTTGGTTGTCTCTGACCTAGAGGGAAACACGTGCTATACTGAAATAAATGCAAAATATCAACACCAGCCTTGTGTTAGCGTTTTGTTTTCTTGTTATTCGTACCATTTATGTACTTTTCTATATTTTCATGCCGAAAAGTGTTCAATAAAACAGTTATCATGGAAAATTTATCATATGACTGAATTTATGGGCAAATTGGGATTTCGCGCCAAAAGCGCGATGTAGGCATTGTCATTATTTTTAAAATTTAACACGTTTTAACCACTCTGTATAGCCAAATATGCATCAAAACCATTGTTTTATGCACGAATATCTAGTTTAACATTAAAAACAAATTATTTCTTAAAAATTATTCATCGGAGATACATGAAAGTATCCTCCATGGCATCACAGGCAAAATTTTCTATGATATTACTACACATATAACCGTATAGAATTAGAGCCGGATGATTTTATTCTTTTATTTTCTGCATAAAATGACTTTTTATTTCGTCATTAAGGATTACAATCGCATTCAGATGCATTATATGTGACATTGTTATAATTAATGCGAGTTCACATACCTATATGAAAATACGTCCTACGGAGGGGGTAGGGGTCCTAAATTTCTCATAAATGCTATTAAAACCGTGCTATTATAACATATTTGCATGAATTATATTCTTCATTTAATAAAAAATGTAAAATGAGTCGATACATATACATAACATTAAACCCTTTCCTCTGAGAACGGAATAAAAGAGAAAAACTAGAAAAATCAAAATGCGAATTTTGGCGCCTTTTTCGAATGCCGACATACACGCATAAATCTCAAATATCTCCCATACCACGTACAGTAGAAAGCTGAAACTTCGGATAAATTCTATTGATATTAATGTCTTTATTATGCAAAAAAATTGTATTGATCAAAGAGGGGGTTATATATGTCTATAGGTCAGAGACCACTAAAAGGCCGGTGCTGATTGAAGCAAAACCTGTAGGGTGAGGGGGCCTGTTATTTTAAATGTGACAGAAGATGTGATTGGCTATCAATTATGTTTTCTTTTGGTATATTGTTTGAATATGATATATATAAGTAAAAAATAAGTGCAATTAAAATGTCGATACCCGGATTTTTTCCCTAGCTCCCGATCCGCTAAAGGGGACGGGCGCGGGAAAATTTGAAAATTCTCTGCGGGGTACCTTGTGACGCAAATAGCGCGAAAAAGAGCAGGTCATGCTATATTTTTTAGTTTAGTTTCGTATAAAGCTTGAATCAATGAACAAATCGGTATATAACATGCATGGCCAGCAATATTAGTATAGACGTTATAAGGCATTTCGTTAACATTACGGCCTATGGAAAATGATTTGGTTGTCTCTGACCTAGAGGGAAACACGTGCTATACTGAAATAAATGCAAAATATCAACACCAGCCTTGTGTTAGCGTTTTGTTTTCTTGTTATTCGTACCATTTATGTACTTTTCTATATTTTCATGCCGAAAAGTGTTCAATAAAACAGTTATCATGGAAAATTTATCATATGACTGAATTTATGGGCAAATTGGGATTTCGCGCCAAAAGCGCGATGTAGGCATTGTCATTATTTTTAAAATTTAACACGTTTTAACCACTCTGTATAGCCAAATATGCATCAAAACCATTGTTTTATGCACGAATATCTAGTTTAACATTAAAAACAAATTATTTCTTAAAAATTATTCATCGGAGATACATGAAAGTATCCTCCATGGCATCACAGGCAAAATTTTCTATGATATTACTACACATATAACCGTATAGAATTAGAGCCGGATGATTTTATTCTTTTATTTTCTGCATAAAATGACTTTTTATTTCGTCATTAAGGATTACAATCGCATTCAGATGCATTATATGTGACATTGTTATAATTAATGCGAGTTCACATACCTATATGAAAATACGTCCTACGGAGGGGGTAGGGGTCCTAAATTTCTCATAAATGCTATTAAAACCGTGCTATTATAACATATTTGCATGAATTATATTCTTCATTTAATAAAAAATGTAAAATGAGTCGATACATATACATAACATTAAACCCTTTCCTCTGAGAACGGAATAAAAGAGAAAAACTAGAAAAATCAAAATGCGAATTTTGGCGCCTTTTTCGAATGCCGACATACACGCATAAATCTCAAATATCTCCCATACCACGTACAGTAGAAAGCTGAAACTTCGGATAAATTCTATTGATATTAATGTCTTTATTATGCAAAAAAATTGTATTGATCAAAGAGGGGGTTATATATGTCTATAGGTCAGAGACCACTAAAAGGCCGGTGCTGATTGAAGCAAAACCTGTAGGGTGAGGGGGCCTGTTATTTTAAATGTGACAGAAGATGTGATTGGCTATCAATTATGTTTTCTTTTGGTATATTGTTTGAATATGATATATATAAGTAAAAAATAAGTGCAATTAAAATGTCGATACCCGGATTTTTTCCCTAGCTCCCGATCCGCTAAAGGGGACGGGCGCGGGAAAATTTGAAAATTCTCTGCGGGGTACCTTGTGACGCAAATAGCGCGAAAAAGAGCAGGTCATGCTATATTTTTTAGTTTAGTTTCGTATAAAGCTTGAATCAATGAACAAATCGGTATATAACATGCATGGCCAGCAATATTAGTATAGACGTTATAAGGCATTTCGTTAACATTACGGCCTATGGAAAATGATTTGGTTGTCTCTGACCTAGAGGGAAACACGTGCTATACTGAAATAAATGCAAAATATCAACACCAGCCTTGTGTTAGCGTTTTGTTTTCTTGTTATTCGTACCATTTATGTACTTTTCTATATTTTCATGCCGAAAAGTGTTCAATAAAACAGTTATCATGGAAAATTTATCATATGACTGAATTTATGGGCAAATTGGGATTTCGCGCCAAAAGCGCGATGTAGGCATTGTCATTATTTTTAAAATTTAACACGTTTTAACCACTCTGTATAGCCAAATATGCATCAAAACCATTGTTTTATGCACGAATATCTAGTTTAACATTAAAAACAAATTATTTCTTAAAAATTATTCATCGGAGATACATGAAAGTATCCTCCATGGCATCACAGGCAAAATTTTCTATGATATTACTACACATATAACCGTATAGAATTAGAGCCGGATGATTTTATTCTTTTATTTTCTGCATAAAATGACTTTTTATTTCGTCATTAAGGATTACAATCGCATTCAGATGCATTATATGTGACATTGTTATAATTAATGCGAGTTCACATACCTATATGAAAATACGTCCTACGGAGGGGGTAGGGGTCCTAAATTTCTCATAAATGCTATTAAAACCGTGCTATTATAACATATTTGCATGAATTATATTCTTCATTTAATAAAAAATGTAAAATGAGTCGATACATATACATAACATTAAACCCTTTCCTCTGAGAACGGAATAAAAGAGAAAAACTAGAAAAATCAAAATGCGAATTTTGGCGCCTTTTTCGAATGCCGACATACACGCATAAATCTCAAATATCTCCCATACCACGTACAGTAGAAAGCTGAAACTTCGGATAAATTCTATTGATATTAATGTCTTTATTATGCAAAAAAATTGTATTGATCAAAGAGGGGGTTATATATGTCTATAGGTCAGAGACCACTAAAAGGCCGGTGCTGATTGAAGCAAAACCTGTAGGGTGAGGGGGCCTGTTATTTTAAATGTGACAGAAGATGTGATTGGCTATCAATTATGTTTTCTTTTGGTATATTGTTTGAATATGATATATATAAGTAAAAAATAAGTGCAATTAAAATGTCGATACCCGGATTTTTTCCCTAGCTCCCGATCCGCTAAAGGGGACGGGCGCGGGAAAATTTGAAAATTCTCTGCGGGGTACCTTGTGACGCAAATAGCGCGAAAAAGAGCAGGTCATGCTATATTTTTTAGTTTAGTTTCGTATAAAGCTTGAATCAATGAACAAATCGGTATATAACATGCATGGCCAGCAATATTAGTATAGACGTTATAAGGCATTTCGTTAACATTACGGCCTATGGAAAATGATTTGGTTGTCTCTGACCTAGAGGGAAACACGTGCTATACTGAAATAAATGCAAAATATCAACACCAGCCTTGTGTTAGCGTTTTGTTTTCTTGTTATTCGTACCATTTATGTACTTTTCTATATTTTCATGCCGAAAAGTGTTCAATAAAACAGTTATCATGGAAAATTTATCATATGACTGAATTTATGGGCAAATTGGGATTTCGCGCCAAAAGCGCGATGTAGGCATTGTCATTATTTTTAAAATTTAACACGTTTTAACCACTCTGTATAGCCAAATATGCATCAAAACCATTGTTTTATGCACGAATATCTAGTTTAACATTAAAAACAAATTATTTCTTAAAAATTATTCATCGGAGATACATGAAAGTATCCTCCATGGCATCACAGGCAAAATTTTCTATGATATTACTACACATATAACCGTATAGAATTAGAGCCGGATGATTTTATTCTTTTATTTTCTGCATAAAATGACTTTTTATTTCGTCATTAAGGATTACAATCGCATTCAGATGCATTATATGTGACATTGTTATAATTAATGCGAGTTCACATACCTATATGAAAATACGTCCTACGGAGGGGGTAGGGGTCCTAAATTTCTCATAAATGCTATTAAAACCGTGCTATTATAACATATTTGCATGAATTATATTCTTCATTTAATAAAAAATGTAAAATGAGTCGATACATATACATAACATTAAACCCTTTCCTCTGAGAACGGAATAAAAGAGAAAAACTAGAAAAATCAAAATGCGAATTTTGGCGCCTTTTTCGAATGCCGACATACACGCATAAATCTCAAATATCTCCCATACCACGTACAGTAGAAAGCTGAAACTTCGGATAAATTCTATTGATATTAATGTCTTTATTATGCAAAAAAATTGTATTGATCAAAGAGGGGGTTATATATGTCTATAGGTCAGAGACCACTAAAAGGCCGGTGCTGATTGAAGCAAAACCTGTAGGGTGAGGGGGCCTGTTATTTTAAATGTGACAGAAGATGTGATTGGCTATCAATTATGTTTTCTTTTGGTATATTGTTTGAATATGATATATATAAGTAAAAAATAAGTGCAATTAAAATGTCGATACCCGGATTTTTTCCCTAGCTCCCGATCCGCTAAAGGGGACGGGCGCGGGAAAATTTGAAAATTCTCTGCGGGGTACCTTGTGACGCAAATAGCGCGAAAAAGAGCAGGTCATGCTATATTTTTTAGTTTAGTTTCGTATAAAGCTTGAATCAATGAACAAATCGGTATATAACATGCATGGCCAGCAATATTAGTATAGACGTTATAAGGCATTTCGTTAACATTACGGCCTATGGAAAATGATTTGGTTGTCTCTGACCTAGAGGGAAACACGTGCTATACTGAAATAAATGCAAAATATCAACACCAGCCTTGTGTTAGCGTTTTGTTTTCTTGTTATTCGTACCATTTATGTACTTTTCTATATTTTCATGCCGAAAAGTGTTCAATAAAACAGTTATCATGGAAAATTTATCATATGACTGAATTTATGGGCAAATTGGGATTTCGCGCCAAAAGCGCGATGTAGGCATTGTCATTATTTTTAAAATTTAACACGTTTTAACCACTCTGTATAGCCAAATATGCATCAAAACCATTGTTTTATGCACGAATATCTAGTTTAACATTAAAAACAAATTATTTCTTAAAAATTATTCATCGGAGATACATGAAAGTATCCTCCATGGCATCACAGGCAAAATTTTCTATGATATTACTACACATATAACCGTATAGAATTAGAGCCGGATGATTTTATTCTTTTATTTTCTGCATAAAATGACTTTTTATTTCGTCATTAAGGATTACAATCGCATTCAGATGCATTATATGTGACATTGTTATAATTAATGCGAGTTCACATACCTATATGAAAATACGTCCTACGGAGGGGGTAGGGGTCCTAAATTTCTCATAAATGCTATTAAAACCGTGCTATTATAACATATTTGCATGAATTATATTCTTCATTTAATAAAAAATGTAAAATGAGTCGATACATATACATAACATTAAACCCTTTCCTCTGAGAACGGAATAAAAGAGAAAAACTAGAAAAATCAAAATGCGAATTTTGGCGCCTTTTTCGAATGCCGACATACACGCATAAATCTCAAATATCTCCCATACCACGTACAGTAGAAAGCTGAAACTTCGGATAAATTCTATTGATATTAATGTCTTTATTATGCAAAAAAATTGTATTGATCAAAGAGGGGGTTATATATGTCTATAGGTCAGAGACCACTAAAAGGCCGGTGCTGATTGAAGCAAAACCTGTAGGGTGAGGGGGCCTGTTATTTTAAATGTGACAGAAGATGTGATTGGCTATCAATTATGTTTTCTTTTGGTATATTGTTTGAATATGATATATATAAGTAAAAAATAAGTGCAATTAAAATGTCGATACCCGGATTTTTTCCCTAGCTCCCGATCCGCTAAAGGGGACGGGCGCGGGAAAATTTGAAAATTCTCTGCGGGGTACCTTGTGACGCAAATAGCGCGAAAAAGAGCAGGTCATGCTATATTTTTTAGTTTAGTTTCGTATAAAGCTTGAATCAATGAACAAATCGGTATATAACATGCATGGCCAGCAATATTAGTATAGACGTTATAAGGCATTTCGTTAACATTACGGCCTATGGAAAATGATTTGGTTGTCTCTGACCTAGAGGGAAACACGTGCTATACTGAAATAAATGCAAAATATCAACACCAGCCTTGTGTTAGCGTTTTGTTTTCTTGTTATTCGTACCATTTATGTACTTTTCTATATTTTCATGCCGAAAAGTGTTCAATAAAACAGTTATCATGGAAAATTTATCATATGACTGAATTTATGGGCAAATTGGGATTTCGCGCCAAAAGCGCGATGTAGGCATTGTCATTATTTTTAAAATTTAACACGTTTTAACCACTCTGTATAGCCAAATATGCATCAAAACCATTGTTTTATGCACGAATATCTAGTTTAACATTAAAAACAAATTATTTCTTAAAAATTATTCATCGGAGATACATGAAAGTATCCTCCATGGCATCACAGGCAAAATTTTCTATGATATTACTACACATATAACCGTATAGAATTAGAGCCGGATGATTTTATTCTTTTATTTTCTGCATAAAATGACTTTTTATTTCGTCATTAAGGATTACAATCGCATTCAGATGCATTATATGTGACATTGTTATAATTAATGCGAGTTCACATACCTATATGAAAATACGTCCTACGGAGGGGGTAGGGGTCCTAAATTTCTCATAAATGCTATTAAAACCGTGCTATTATAACATATTTGCATGAATTATATTCTTCATTTAATAAAAAATGTAAAATGAGTCGATACATATACATAACATTAAACCCTTTCCTCTGAGAACGGAATAAAAGAGAAAAACTAGAAAAATCAAAATGCGAATTTTGGCGCCTTTTTCGAATGCCGACATACACGCATAAATCTCAAATATCTCCCATACCACGTACAGTAGAAAGCTGAAACTTCGGATAAATTCTATTGATATTAATGTCTTTATTATGCAAAAAAATTGTATTGATCAAAGAGGGGGTTATATATGTCTATAGGTCAGAGACCACTAAAAGGCCGGTGCTGATTGAAGCAAAACCTGTAGGGTGAGGGGGCCTGTTATTTTAAATGTGACAGAAGATGTGATTGGCTATCAATTATGTTTTCTTTTGGTATATTGTTTGAATATGATATATATAAGTAAAAAATAAGTGCAATTAAAATGTCGATACCCGGATTTTTTCCCTAGCTCCCGATCCGCTAAAGGGGACGGGCGCGGGAAAATTTGAAAATTCTCTGCGGGGTACCTTGTGACGCAAATAGCGCGAAAAAGAGCAGGTCATGCTATATTTTTTAGTTTAGTTTCGTATAAAGCTTGAATCAATGAACAAATCGGTATATAACATGCATGGCCAGCAATATTAGTATAGACGTTATAAGGCATTTCGTTAACATTACGGCCTATGGAAAATGATTTGGTTGTCTCTGACCTAGAGGGAAACACGTGCTATACTGAAATAAATGCAAAATATCAACACCAGCCTTGTGTTAGCGTTTTGTTTTCTTGTTATTCGTACCATTTATGTACTTTTCTATATTTTCATGCCGAAAAGTGTTCAATAAAACAGTTATCATGGAAAATTTATCATATGACTGAATTTATGGGCAAATTGGGATTTCGCGCCAAAAGCGCGATGTAGGCATTGTCATTATTTTTAAAATTTAACACGTTTTAACCACTCTGTATAGCCAAATATGCATCAAAACCATTGTTTTATGCACGAATATCTAGTTTAACATTAAAAACAAATTATTTCTTAAAAATTATTCATCGGAGATACATGAAAGTATCCTCCATGGCATCACAGGCAAAATTTTCTATGATATTACTACACATATAACCGTATAGAATTAGAGCCGGATGATTTTATTCTTTTATTTTCTGCATAAAATGACTTTTTATTTCGTCATTAAGGATTACAATCGCATTCAGATGCATTATATGTGACATTGTTATAATTAATGCGAGTTCACATACCTATATGAAAATACGTCCTACGGAGGGGGTAGGGGTCCTAAATTTCTCATAAATGCTATTAAAACCGTGCTATTATAACATATTTGCATGAATTATATTCTTCATTTAATAAAAAATGTAAAATGAGTCGATACATATACATAACATTAAACCCTTTCCTCTGAGAACGGAATAAAAGAGAAAAACTAGAAAAATCAAAATGCGAATTTTGGCGCCTTTTTCGAATGCCGACATACACGCATAAATCTCAAATATCTCCCATACCACGTACAGTAGAAAGCTGAAACTTCGGATAAATTCTATTGATATTAATGTCTTTATTATGCAAAAAAATTGTATTGATCAAAGAGGGGGTTATATATGTCTATAGGTCAGAGACCACTAAAAGGCCGGTGCTGATTGAAGCAAAACCTGTAGGGTGAGGGGGCCTGTTATTTTAAATGTGACAGAAGATGTGATTGGCTATCAATTATGTTTTCTTTTGGTATATTGTTTGAATATGATATATATAAGTAAAAAATAAGTGCAATTAAAATGTCGATACCCGGATTTTTTCCCTAGCTCCCGATCCGCTAAAGGGGACGGGCGCGGGAAAATTTGAAAATTCTCTGCGGGGTACCTTGTGACGCAAATAGCGCGAAAAAGAGCAGGTCATGCTATATTTTTTAGTTTAGTTTCGTATAAAGCTTGAATCAATGAACAAATCGGTATATAACATGCATGGCCAGCAATATTAGTATAGACGTTATAAGGCATTTCGTTAACATTACGGCCTATGGAAAATGATTTGGTTGTCTCTGACCTAGAGGGAAACACGTGCTATACTGAAATAAATGCAAAATATCAACACCAGCCTTGTGTTAGCGTTTTGTTTTCTTGTTATTCGTACCATTTATGTACTTTTCTATATTTTCATGCCGAAAAGTGTTCAATAAAACAGTTATCATGGAAAATTTATCATATGACTGAATTTATGGGCAAATTGGGATTTCGCGCCAAAAGCGCGATGTAGGCATTGTCATTATTTTTAAAATTTAACACGTTTTAACCACTCTGTATAGCCAAATATGCATCAAAACCATTGTTTTATGCACGAATATCTAGTTTAACATTAAAAACAAATTATTTCTTAAAAATTATTCATCGGAGATACATGAAAGTATCCTCCATGGCATCACAGGCAAAATTTTCTATGATATTACTACACATATAACCGTATAGAATTAGAGCCGGATGATTTTATTCTTTTATTTTCTGCATAAAATGACTTTTTATTTCGTCATTAAGGATTACAATCGCATTCAGATGCATTATATGTGACATTGTTATAATTAATGCGAGTTCACATACCTATATGAAAATACGTCCTACGGAGGGGGTAGGGGTCCTAAATTTCTCATAAATGCTATTAAAACCGTGCTATTATAACATATTTGCATGAATTATATTCTTCATTTAATAAAAAATGTAAAATGAGTCGATACATATACATAACATTAAACCCTTTCCTCTGAGAACGGAATAAAAGAGAAAAACTAGAAAAATCAAAATGCGAATTTTGGCGCCTTTTTCGAATGCCGACATACACGCATAAATCTCAAATATCTCCCATACCACGTACAGTAGAAAGCTGAAACTTCGGATAAATTCTATTGATATTAATGTCTTTATTATGCAAAAAAATTGTATTGATCAAAGAGGGGGTTATATATGTCTATAGGTCAGAGACCACTAAAAGGCCGGTGCTGATTGAAGCAAAACCTGTAGGGTGAGGGGGCCTGTTATTTTAAATGTGACAGAAGATGTGATTGGCTATCAATTATGTTTTCTTTTGGTATATTGTTTGAATATGATATATATAAGTAAAAAATAAGTGCAATTAAAATGTCGATACCCGGATTTTTTCCCTAGCTCCCGATCCGCTAAAGGGGACGGGCGCGGGAAAATTTGAAAATTCTCTGCGGGGTACCTTGTGACGCAAATAGCGCGAAAAAGAGCAGGTCATGCTATATTTTTTAGTTTAGTTTCGTATAAAGCTTGAATCAATGAACAAATCGGTATATAACATGCATGGCCAGCAATATTAGTATAGACGTTATAAGGCATTTCGTTAACATTACGGCCTATGGAAAATGATTTGGTTGTCTCTGACCTAGAGGGAAACACGTGCTATACTGAAATAAATGCAAAATATCAACACCAGCCTTGTGTTAGCGTTTTGTTTTCTTGTTATTCGTACCATTTATGTACTTTTCTATATTTTCATGCCGAAAAGTGTTCAATAAAACAGTTATCATGGAAAATTTATCATATGACTGAATTTATGGGCAAATTGGGATTTCGCGCCAAAAGCGCGATGTAGGCATTGTCATTATTTTTAAAATTTAACACGTTTTAACCACTCTGTATAGCCAAATATGCATCAAAACCATTGTTTTATGCACGAATATCTAGTTTAACATTAAAAACAAATTATTTCTTAAAAATTATTCATCGGAGATACATGAAAGTATCCTCCATGGCATCACAGGCAAAATTTTCTATGATATTACTACACATATAACCGTATAGAATTAGAGCCGGATGATTTTATTCTTTTATTTTCTGCATAAAATGACTTTTTATTTCGTCATTAAGGATTACAATCGCATTCAGATGCATTATATGTGACATTGTTATAATTAATGCGAGTTCACATACCTATATGAAAATACGTCCTACGGAGGGGGTAGGGGTCCTAAATTTCTCATAAATGCTATTAAAACCGTGCTATTATAACATATTTGCATGAATTATATTCTTCATTTAATAAAAAATGTAAAATGAGTCGATACATATACATAACATTAAACCCTTTCCTCTGAGAACGGAATAAAAGAGAAAAACTAGAAAAATCAAAATGCGAATTTTGGCGCCTTTTTCGAATGCCGACATACACGCATAAATCTCAAATATCTCCCATACCACGTACAGTAGAAAGCTGAAACTTCGGATAAATTCTATTGATATTAATGTCTTTATTATGCAAAAAAATTGTATTGATCAAAGAGGGGGTTATATATGTCTATAGGTCAGAGACCACTAAAAGGCCGGTGCTGATTGAAGCAAAACCTGTAGGGTGAGGGGGCCTGTTATTTTAAATGTGACAGAAGATGTGATTGGCTATCAATTATGTTTTCTTTTGGTATATTGTTTGAATATGATATATATAAGTAAAAAATAAGTGCAATTAAAATGTCGATACCCGGATTTTTTCCCTAGCTCCCGATCCGCTAAAGGGGACGGGCGCGGGAAAATTTGAAAATTCTCTGCGGGGTACCTTGTGACGCAAATAGCGCGAAAAAGAGCAGGTCATGCTATATTTTTTAGTTTAGTTTCGTATAAAGCTTGAATCAATGAACAAATCGGTATATAACATGCATGGCCAGCAATATTAGTATAGACGTTATAAGGCATTTCGTTAACATTACGGCCTATGGAAAATGATTTGGTTGTCTCTGACCTAGAGGGAAACACGTGCTATACTGAAATAAATGCAAAATATCAACACCAGCCTTGTGTTAGCGTTTTGTTTTCTTGTTATTCGTACCATTTATGTACTTTTCTATATTTTCATGCCGAAAAGTGTTCAATAAAACAGTTATCATGGAAAATTTATCATATGACTGAATTTATGGGCAAATTGGGATTTCGCGCCAAAAGCGCGATGTAGGCATTGTCATTATTTTTAAAATTTAACACGTTTTAACCACTCTGTATAGCCAAATATGCATCAAAACCATTGTTTTATGCACGAATATCTAGTTTAACATTAAAAACAAATTATTTCTTAAAAATTATTCATCGGAGATACATGAAAGTATCCTCCATGGCATCACAGGCAAAATTTTCTATGATATTACTACACATATAACCGTATAGAATTAGAGCCGGATGATTTTATTCTTTTATTTTCTGCATAAAATGACTTTTTATTTCGTCATTAAGGATTACAATCGCATTCAGATGCATTATATGTGACATTGTTATAATTAATGCGAGTTCACATACCTATATGAAAATACGTCCTACGGAGGGGGTAGGGGTCCTAAATTTCTCATAAATGCTATTAAAACCGTGCTATTATAACATATTTGCATGAATTATATTCTTCATTTAATAAAAAATGTAAAATGAGTCGATACATATACATAACATTAAACCCTTTCCTCTGAGAACGGAATAAAAGAGAAAAACTAGAAAAATCAAAATGCGAATTTTGGCGCCTTTTTCGAATGCCGACATACACGCATAAATCTCAAATATCTCCCATACCACGTACAGTAGAAAGCTGAAACTTCGGATAAATTCTATTGATATTAATGTCTTTATTATGCAAAAAAATTGTATTGATCAAAGAGGGGGTTATATATGTCTATAGGTCAGAGACCACTAAAAGGCCGGTGCTGATTGAAGCAAAACCTGTAGGGTGAGGGGGCCTGTTATTTTAAATGTGACAGAAGATGTGATTGGCTATCAATTATGTTTTCTTTTGGTATATTGTTTGAATATGATATATATAAGTAAAAAATAAGTGCAATTAAAATGTCGATACCCGGATTTTTTCCCTAGCTCCCGATCCGCTAAAGGGGACGGGCGCGGGAAAATTTGAAAATTCTCTGCGGGGTACCTTGTGACGCAAATAGCGCGAAAAAGAGCAGGTCATGCTATATTTTTTAGTTTAGTTTCGTATAAAGCTTGAATCAATGAACAAATCGGTATATAACATGCATGGCCAGCAATATTAGTATAGACGTTATAAGGCATTTCGTTAACATTACGGCCTATGGAAAATGATTTGGTTGTCTCTGACCTAGAGGGAAACACGTGCTATACTGAAATAAATGCAAAATATCAACACCAGCCTTGTGTTAGCGTTTTGTTTTCTTGTTATTCGTACCATTTATGTACTTTTCTATATTTTCATGCCGAAAAGTGTTCAATAAAACAGTTATCATGGAAAATTTATCATATGACTGAATTTATGGGCAAATTGGGATTTCGCGCCAAAAGCGCGATGTAGGCATTGTCATTATTTTTAAAATTTAACACGTTTTAACCACTCTGTATAGCCAAATATGCATCAAAACCATTGTTTTATGCACGAATATCTAGTTTAACATTAAAAACAAATTATTTCTTAAAAATTATTCATCGGAGATACATGAAAGTATCCTCCATGGCATCACAGGCAAAATTTTCTATGATATTACTACACATATAACCGTATAGAATTAGAGCCGGATGATTTTATTCTTTTATTTTCTGCATAAAATGACTTTTTATTTCGTCATTAAGGATTACAATCGCATTCAGATGCATTATATGTGACATTGTTATAATTAATGCGAGTTCACATACCTATATGAAAATACGTCCTACGGAGGGGGTAGGGGTCCTAAATTTCTCATAAATGCTATTAAAACCGTGCTATTATAACATATTTGCATGAATTATATTCTTCATTTAATAAAAAATGTAAAATGAGTCGATACATATACATAACATTAAACCCTTTCCTCTGAGAACGGAATAAAAGAGAAAAACTAGAAAAATCAAAATGCGAATTTTGGCGCCTTTTTCGAATGCCGACATACACGCATAAATCTCAAATATCTCCCATACCACGTACAGTAGAAAGCTGAAACTTCGGATAAATTCTATTGATATTAATGTCTTTATTATGCAAAAAAATTGTATTGATCAAAGAGGGGGTTATATATGTCTATAGGTCAGAGACCACTAAAAGGCCGGTGCTGATTGAAGCAAAACCTGTAGGGTGAGGGGGCCTGTTATTTTAAATGTGACAGAAGATGTGATTGGCTATCAATTATGTTTTCTTTTGGTATATTGTTTGAATATGATATATATAAGTAAAAAATAAGTGCAATTAAAATGTCGATACCCGGATTTTTTCCCTAGCTCCCGATCCGCTAAAGGGGACGGGCGCGGGAAAATTTGAAAATTCTCTGCGGGGTACCTTGTGACGCAAATAGCGCGAAAAAGAGCAGGTCATGCTATATTTTTTAGTTTAGTTTCGTATAAAGCTTGAATCAATGAACAAATCGGTATATAACATGCATGGCCAGCAATATTAGTATAGACGTTATAAGGCATTTCGTTAACATTACGGCCTATGGAAAATGATTTGGTTGTCTCTGACCTAGAGGGAAACACGTGCTATACTGAAATAAATGCAAAATATCAACACCAGCCTTGTGTTAGCGTTTTGTTTTCTTGTTATTCGTACCATTTATGTACTTTTCTATATTTTCATGCCGAAAAGTGTTCAATAAAACAGTTATCATGGAAAATTTATCATATGACTGAATTTATGGGCAAATTGGGATTTCGCGCCAAAAGCGCGATGTAGGCATTGTCATTATTTTTAAAATTTAACACGTTTTAACCACTCTGTATAGCCAAATATGCATCAAAACCATTGTTTTATGCACGAATATCTAGTTTAACATTAAAAACAAATTATTTCTTAAAAATTATTCATCGGAGATACATGAAAGTATCCTCCATGGCATCACAGGCAAAATTTTCTATGATATTACTACACATATAACCGTATAGAATTAGAGCCGGATGATTTTATTCTTTTATTTTCTGCATAAAATGACTTTTTATTTCGTCATTAAGGATTACAATCGCATTCAGATGCATTATATGTGACATTGTTATAATTAATGCGAGTTCACATACCTATATGAAAATACGTCCTACGGAGGGGGTAGGGGTCCTAAATTTCTCATAAATGCTATTAAAACCGTGCTATTATAACATATTTGCATGAATTATATTCTTCATTTAATAAAAAATGTAAAATGAGTCGATACATATACATAACATTAAACCCTTTCCTCTGAGAACGGAATAAAAGAGAAAAACTAGAAAAATCAAAATGCGAATTTTGGCGCCTTTTTCGAATGCCGACATACACGCATAAATCTCAAATATCTCCCATACCACGTACAGTAGAAAGCTGAAACTTCGGATAAATTCTATTGATATTAATGTCTTTATTATGCAAAAAAATTGTATTGATCAAAGAGGGGGTTATATATGTCTATAGGTCAGAGACCACTAAAAGGCCGGTGCTGATTGAAGCAAAACCTGTAGGGTGAGGGGGCCTGTTATTTTAAATGTGACAGAAGATGTGATTGGCTATCAATTATGTTTTCTTTTGGTATATTGTTTGAATATGATATATATAAGTAAAAAATAAGTGCAATTAAAATGTCGATACCCGGATTTTTTCCCTAGCTCCCGATCCGCTAAAGGGGACGGGCGCGGGAAAATTTGAAAATTCTCTGCGGGGTACCTTGTGACGCAAATAGCGCGAAAAAGAGCAGGTCATGCTATATTTTTTAGTTTAGTTTCGTATAAAGCTTGAATCAATGAACAAATCGGTATATAACATGCATGGCCAGCAATATTAGTATAGACGTTATAAGGCATTTCGTTAACATTACGGCCTATGGAAAATGATTTGGTTGTCTCTGACCTAGAGGGAAACACGTGCTATACTGAAATAAATGCAAAATATCAACACCAGCCTTGTGTTAGCGTTTTGTTTTCTTGTTATTCGTACCATTTATGTACTTTTCTATATTTTCATGCCGAAAAGTGTTCAATAAAACAGTTATCATGGAAAATTTATCATATGACTGAATTTATGGGCAAATTGGGATTTCGCGCCAAAAGCGCGATGTAGGCATTGTCATTATTTTTAAAATTTAACACGTTTTAACCACTCTGTATAGCCAAATATGCATCAAAACCATTGTTTTATGCACGAATATCTAGTTTAACATTAAAAACAAATTATTTCTTAAAAATTATTCATCGGAGATACATGAAAGTATCCTCCATGGCATCACAGGCAAAATTTTCTATGATATTACTACACATATAACCGTATAGAATTAGAGCCGGATGATTTTATTCTTTTATTTTCTGCATAAAATGACTTTTTATTTCGTCATTAAGGATTACAATCGCATTCAGATGCATTATATGTGACATTGTTATAATTAATGCGAGTTCACATACCTATATGAAAATACGTCCTACGGAGGGGGTAGGGGTCCTAAATTTCTCATAAATGCTATTAAAACCGTGCTATTATAACATATTTGCATGAATTATATTCTTCATTTAATAAAAAATGTAAAATGAGTCGATACATATACATAACATTAAACCCTTTCCTCTGAGAACGGAATAAAAGAGAAAAACTAGAAAAATCAAAATGCGAATTTTGGCGCCTTTTTCGAATGCCGACATACACGCATAAATCTCAAATATCTCCCATACCACGTACAGTAGAAAGCTGAAACTTCGGATAAATTCTATTGATATTAATGTCTTTATTATGCAAAAAAATTGTATTGATCAAAGAGGGGGTTATATATGTCTATAGGTCAGAGACCACTAAAAGGCCGGTGCTGATTGAAGCAAAACCTGTAGGGTGAGGGGGCCTGTTATTTTAAATGTGACAGAAGATGTGATTGGCTATCAATTATGTTTTCTTTTGGTATATTGTTTGAATATGATATATATAAGTAAAAAATAAGTGCAATTAAAATGTCGATACCCGGATTTTTTCCCTAGCTCCCGATCCGCTAAAGGGGACGGGCGCGGGAAAATTTGAAAATTCTCTGCGGGGTACCTTGTGACGCAAATAGCGCGAAAAAGAGCAGGTCATGCTATATTTTTTAGTTTAGTTTCGTATAAAGCTTGAATCAATGAACAAATCGGTATATAACATGCATGGCCAGCAATATTAGTATAGACGTTATAAGGCATTTCGTTAACATTACGGCCTATGGAAAATGATTTGGTTGTCTCTGACCTAGAGGGAAACACGTGCTATACTGAAATAAATGCAAAATATCAACACCAGCCTTGTGTTAGCGTTTTGTTTTCTTGTTATTCGTACCATTTATGTACTTTTCTATATTTTCATGCCGAAAAGTGTTCAATAAAACAGTTATCATGGAAAATTTATCATATGACTGAATTTATGGGCAAATTGGGATTTCGCGCCAAAAGCGCGATGTAGGCATTGTCATTATTTTTAAAATTTAACACGTTTTAACCACTCTGTATAGCCAAATATGCATCAAAACCATTGTTTTATGCACGAATATCTAGTTTAACATTAAAAACAAATTATTTCTTAAAAATTATTCATCGGAGATACATGAAAGTATCCTCCATGGCATCACAGGCAAAATTTTCTATGATATTACTACACATATAACCGTATAGAATTAGAGCCGGATGATTTTATTCTTTTATTTTCTGCATAAAATGACTTTTTATTTCGTCATTAAGGATTACAATCGCATTCAGATGCATTATATGTGACATTGTTATAATTAATGCGAGTTCACATACCTATATGAAAATACGTCCTACGGAGGGGGTAGGGGTCCTAAATTTCTCATAAATGCTATTAAAACCGTGCTATTATAACATATTTGCATGAATTATATTCTTCATTTAATAAAAAATGTAAAATGAGTCGATACATATACATAACATTAAACCCTTTCCTCTGAGAACGGAATAAAAGAGAAAAACTAGAAAAATCAAAATGCGAATTTTGGCGCCTTTTTCGAATGCCGACATACACGCATAAATCTCAAATATCTCCCATACCACGTACAGTAGAAAGCTGAAACTTCGGATAAATTCTATTGATATTAATGTCTTTATTATGCAAAAAAATTGTATTGATCAAAGAGGGGGTTATATATGTCTATAGGTCAGAGACCACTAAAAGGCCGGTGCTGATTGAAGCAAAACCTGTAGGGTGAGGGGGCCTGTTATTTTAAATGTGACAGAAGATGTGATTGGCTATCAATTATGTTTTCTTTTGGTATATTGTTTGAATATGATATATATAAGTAAAAAATAAGTGCAATTAAAATGTCGATACCCGGATTTTTTCCCTAGCTCCCGATCCGCTAAAGGGGACGGGCGCGGGAAAATTTGAAAATTCTCTGCGGGGTACCTTGTGACGCAAATAGCGCGAAAAAGAGCAGGTCATGCTATATTTTTTAGTTTAGTTTCGTATAAAGCTTGAATCAATGAACAAATCGGTATATAACATGCATGGCCAGCAATATTAGTATAGACGTTATAAGGCATTTCGTTAACATTACGGCCTATGGAAAATGATTTGGTTGTCTCTGACCTAGAGGGAAACACGTGCTATACTGAAATAAATGCAAAATATCAACACCAGCCTTGTGTTAGCGTTTTGTTTTCTTGTTATTCGTACCATTTATGTACTTTTCTATATTTTCATGCCGAAAAGTGTTCAATAAAACAGTTATCATGGAAAATTTATCATATGACTGAATTTATGGGCAAATTGGGATTTCGCGCCAAAAGCGCGATGTAGGCATTGTCATTATTTTTAAAATTTAACACGTTTTAACCACTCTGTATAGCCAAATATGCATCAAAACCATTGTTTTATGCACGAATATCTAGTTTAACATTAAAAACAAATTATTTCTTAAAAATTATTCATCGGAGATACATGAAAGTATCCTCCATGGCATCACAGGCAAAATTTTCTATGATATTACTACACATATAACCGTATAGAATTAGAGCCGGATGATTTTATTCTTTTATTTTCTGCATAAAATGACTTTTTATTTCGTCATTAAGGATTACAATCGCATTCAGATGCATTATATGTGACATTGTTATAATTAATGCGAGTTCACATACCTATATGAAAATACGTCCTACGGAGGGGGGTAGGGGTCCTAAATTTCTCATAAATGCTATTAAAACCGTGCTATTATAACATATTTGCATGAATTATATTCTTCATTTAATAAAAAATGTAAAATGAGTCGATACATATACATAACATTAAACCCTTTCCTCTGAGAACGGAATAAAAGAGAAAAACTAGAAAAATCAAAATGCGAATTTTGGCGCCTTTTTCGAATGCCGACATACACGCATAAATCTCAAATATCTCCCATACCACGTACAGTAGAAAGCTGAAACTTCGGATAAATTCTATTGATATTAATGTCTTTATTATGCAAAAAAATTGTATTGATCAAAGAGGGGGTTATATATGTCTATAGGTCAGAGACCACTAAAAGGCCGGTGCTGATTGAAGCAAAACCTGTAGGGTGAGGGGGCCTGTTATTTTAAATGTGACAGAAGATGTGATTGGCT